>CM076146.1:19415000-22295000 GCA_038025085.1 Tetragonia tetragonoides
GACAGCTAAGGCCTTTCGGACCCATGCCCTCTCAGTGTTCTGCATCCTAGAGAACAGTTAGACCACGCAGCCCATGCCACAGCCGCATTGTAGGCTCGGCGTGGGTGGACGACGTGCTCAGCTTGATTGGTCCACCCGGCACCCTTGGGAGGATGCCGGACGAAGATCTGATCTTTTCAGGGTCACGATTACCATCCGAAGGGATCAAACACAGGAAACCATGCTTCGTCCAAGGCAATTCGCTCTTGGAGCAATCGATGAAGAGGTCTGTGGATGGGCGGTTGACTGCATGAGCAGGAACCCCGCCAACCCAAACTGACCGAGTGCCACTAACACGCATTCACAATTACTGCGCCAAAATCACCCTCGACGGACCCACGAGACTACAAAGTAGCCCCATGAATGACCGGGGGAGACCCCGACGAGCACAACGCTCGGTGTGAAAATCTCGATGAAGGGATGTTCGATGAAGGGACGTTCGATACCCACAAGCCGGATGGACAGCTCATCCCGAAGGAGATTACATCCATCTGATGTTTATACCCGCACGTCGACTAGATAGCTCATCCCGAAGGAGATCACATTCATCCGACGTTTATACCCACACGTCGCTAGATAGCTCATCCCGAAGGAGATCACATCCATCCGACGTTTATACCCGATCGTCGACTAGATATCTCATCCCGAAGGTGATCACATCCATTAGTCATTGATACCCAAACGTCGGCTAGATAGCTCATCCCGAAGGAGATCACGTCCATCCGACGTTTATACCCGGAGGTCGGTTGGATAGCTCATCCCGAAGGAGATCACATCCATCCGACATTTATTCCCACAAGCCGGCTGGATAGCTTATCCCAAAGGAGATCACATCCATCCAATGTCAGCTGGATAACTCATCCCGAAGGAGATCACATCCATCCCACGTCGGCTAGATAGCTCAATCCCGAAGGAGATCACATCCGTCCGATATTTATACCCACGTCAGTTCCATCTGCCATCGTCGACCTCGAACGCGCCTGAGTGGACGCGACATGACACTTGGCGCTTCATGTCGCGTCGTGTCGCGTTCGTCTCCGGCGCCGCCAGGGGGCCGTTGCTTGAGCCGAGGTGTCTTGGGTGTCCGGCTATGAAGGCGCACGACTCGACACTACTCGACGCCTAGTAGGCGCTTCATGTCGCGTCGCTTGCCTTCCTTCGCCCACAAGCACTCTCTCAACCAACTACCCCCTAAAGAGTCTTAAAAGGTTTAGTGGTTCTGACAAGAGTAGACATGCCAAGTGCATAACTTTCATGCTGGGGTTTTTGAGAGTTTGGATAATTATTTTCCAAAAGTTCCACCTCAAACTTTTCAAGTATATTATTAAGTTACTGAAAAATATTTTTTTAAAATTTTTCACACAAGGTAGCTATTTAATTTAATTTGTAATTAAAAAATAGGCAGAAAAATAGGAAATAAATAGAAATAATATCAGAAAAATTACAAATCACTTCAAGAAAATTGGATAATATTTTTAAGACCTCACTTTAATTTTTGAAATAATTTTGAGACATCACTCGAGCCATCACCCATGCTAACGTAAAAACGCCCTTACAAGCCTATCATGGACCTGATAACCGACCCCGAGGGCCTCCTATGTCCCTTAGGGATGTCCCGTGCGATATGGTGTGAAAATATACACCAACGGTCCGGAGCCTCACGGAAGCCCAAAAAAACGAGGATTATATCCTTTAATTTTCGGCTTCAAGGGGGCCGGGTGTCATTTTTGCCCAAACATCTCCTAGGGGTCTACCATGACCCTAGAGGACCCTAGGCGCTCCAGGAGGGTCATCCTTATCCCCGAACTCTGATATCACCCATGAAGCCGGTATTCCGACCCTTACATTGGAATCGCGTAAAACCGCACTTACAAGCCTATCAGGGACCCAGTAATCCACCCTGTGGGCCTCCCATGTCCCCTAGGGGTCTTCCGTGCGATATGGGGCAAAAAAATTAACGTCAAAAAGTTTGCTTCCAGAGGCCCAGAACCTGTGTCGAACAGCATTCCCGTGGCCCGGTTGGCATTTTCAGCCAAAATTTTTTCAGGGGGACCTATCATGGCCCTAGGGGACCCTCGGTGCCCCGGATTAACAATTTAAAGACATAATTCCCATGCAAAACCGGATTAACAACCTAGACTTAAACATTTAATTGGTTCATCACAAGCATCACAACATTTATTAATGACCCTTATTTAGACATGCATTTGATTAACAAGTTGGACGACACAACGACTAGACATGCTTGGAAGGACAATATTTCGGAAGAAATAAAAGACGTTTACTAGCATGATATCTACATTATGACTACTAGAAAAAATATAATTAGGCAATTAATTTAATTTGAGCCCTCAGGAGTTAGTACCTGAACTGTAGGCTATATTTGACAAGAATTGTGAAAGACAAGATCTCAAGAATAAGTTTGGAAGAAAGAGGGAGAAGCTCAAAGTCAATACCACTGAGAATAGAGGGTGTCAACTAAAGATTGTGTGTTTTGAACTGAGAGAGGAGGGTTGTATTTATAGGCGTGGGAAGTAGGGCTGGACGGCTGAAACGGAGCCAAAAATCGGATTTGTGCTGAAAAATAACCGGGCCTGGAAGTTAGTTCAAGGCCGCTAGCGGCTGTGGTGAGCGCCGCCAACGGCTCAACTCCCAGCCGCTAACGGCTCTGGATTTTATTGCAGGGCCGTTGACTGCTGTGATGAGCCAGCTGGATATCGTCATAATTTTCCGGATGAATTTTATACTCCGAAAAATATGAAAAGACCGTTTTACCCTTGGGCGGTAAAAGACGGTTCTACCCCTGATTCGTAACTTGTCAACCGGGAGTCGAAAAAAGCCATGAGAGGTGTCATTGGAAAGCTCTTGAACAGGGCTTTTGAATGGGACTGGAATAAAGGAAAAATAGGGTTCAAGTTTATAAATTACTCCTTTCATCATCGGACTTTTGCGGAGAAATCTAAAGACGCTTTTTTAGCGTCTACAAAAGCCCCCATTTTGATCGAGTTTGAGTAAAAGCGACGATCAAAGTATTCCGAAGGCGACATGCAGGATGCTGATGTGCACATGGTGTGTGAGAGTGTACAATATGTATGCATATGAAGACAAACGTGAGTTGAGACATGCTCGTAGCGTGCTAAGATTTCATCTCTGTGAACACAAGAGAAAATAAAGGTTATGGTCAGCAGGACAGAACACCGCTCGTAGATGGTCTAAGCTTTTGCAGGGGACCTATATTCAGAGTAAATGAAAAGGTTAGTAATACTTTGAGGATGATCAACGTAGAGTGCTTCGATAAACAGTGACTAAACACCGCTCGGCGGGTGTCGAGATTCCGTTCCTGTACGAGAAACGAAAAAGTCAACGAGACAGCGCAATTAAAAATAACGGCTGTAAATTGGGAAGTAACACTAGTGAGAGTGAATAGTATAAATGCTTTATTCTGAGCAAACAGTGACAAAGCACCACTCAGCGGATTCCGAGATTCCGTTCCTGCACAAGAAACAAAAAGGTCGTCGAGACAACGCGATCAAAGTGACGACTGTAAAATGGTTAAAGCAATCATTGAATGATGCAAAATAAGTGACCTCTTAGAAGGACAGTTTAACCGCAATAGCTTAAGCGATCATTGACTGAGCCAAATTTGTGACATTGGGATTACGGGAAATTGAGACTTCGAGACATTGGGATGTTTGAGACATTGGGACATTGAGACTTTGCGACATTAGGATTTTTGGGATATCGGGTCATTGGGATTTTTTGAGACATTACGACTTTGTGACATTGGGATGTTTGGGATATTGGGTCATTGGGCTTTTTGGGATATTGAGACTTTGGGACATTGGGTTTTTTTTTGATATTGGGTTATCGGGTCATTTTTTGGGATTTTTATGAGGCCGACAGATCTACCAGGCATAAAAATAATGTTGGCACTCCGGGCGATAAATGTCATTGCGGCATATATCCGGGCTCAAGTATTTGGGACCTGCAAAAATAATTGGGTTAGTTTTACCTGAAAATAATTGGTACCGTAAGATGGGCCAACTGTTGATTTTAAATTTGTGGGCCAAAGGGACTCGCTCCCGCGCGCTTGGTACTCATATTTTTCGTGAACGAACTGGAGTAACGGCTTATGGGCTGGAAAAAGTCATGGGACAGCAGGTGGGGGCCCGCAAGTGGAGGCCTGGTAGGGCCGCTAGCGGCACTCGTCTTGAGCAGCATAAATTAGCTTCAGGCGATTTTTTTTTTTCGCGTTTCACTTCCTTCTTTTCCACTTCGTCGAGAGCCATTGTCGAGCAACACCATTGTTGAGTGCTTCAACTTCCTTGAGGTAAGTCAATTCTTGACCAAATTCTTCGATTTTTGTCTTCAACTTGCTTATTTTTTCGCCTGGTTGCTGAATTTTGGGTTGCATTGTTGAATAGGTGCTTGTTTCTTGCGAATCTGAAACTTTTAATTTTCCACTTGTAGAGAGAGAAAGCTTCATTATTCTTCCATGGCTCCCAAAGACAAAGGAAATCATCCCATGAGTGAGGAGGAGGAGAACTGGGACCTTTTTCGTACTGGGCTTCCTTCCACTAGTACGGCTTCGGCTCGTCATGCAGACGGGGCGTGTTTATACCAGGACTCGTTTATTCATATTAACAAAAGGTGGTCGTAGAAAACAAGCATCCTAAATGAGACTTTATGATTGTATTATTATAATCCTCAGTCAGTAAATGAAAAAAAATTGAAACTTGCTTTCAAAAAGTTCAAACCTCACACTCAACTTGTCACAATTTATCCTATAAAAAAAAACACTTGTACAGTCTTCGATTAAACAAACTACTAGCATGAGTTTTTTACATGTAGAGAGAGGTAGCTTGTAGATGTGGAGGATCATTTAAATGATCATTTAAGTCACACTTCCACTAGCCGTTATTTTCATCTTGTTTCTATTTTTTAAAAAAGTGAATTTATGACCCTTATTACTTGGCCCATGTGGGGGGTTTCGTATCTACTTCATCGATGAACAGATGAAGTGCAGCAGTGGCCAAAGTTTACCACCTTTACAACTACTACAAGACCAAATTAACATTTAATTTCCACAAGAGTGTTACTATGTAAAACCTCTTAAGAGTATTTTTTTGTTGACCTTTTTTTTGGGGCTACAAGGCTAGATCGGGTCATCGTGCACGCATAGAGGAGATGATGCTAAAAGCAAACATAATTTGCATGGCTACCCTATGATGCATGGCTCCTTTTTTTTTTTTTTTTTTGCAGCTCTTTTTGTTCTCTTCATTATCTCTGTATATGGAAGACAACTTGGCTTTCAGCTGAATTCCCTGGTCTTTGAGCCTCCCCTTCGAGATATGCATATTCATCTTCCAAGTTGGGCCTGTTGCTTCTTGAGAAGCAACTGTTGTTGGGGCTCGATCACGCTTGAGTAGAATAAGAAATCAACCCAAAGTCCTAAACTCACCCCAAAATCAGGACCTTAGTTCAAAAACAGGAAACCAAAGCCAATTGGAAAAGGAAAAAAAAAACTCATTAATTCTTGTTCTGTAATTCCCAAATTTTTAAATCAACCAAAATTTGTTCCTCTATTTGAGTACATAATGACATTGCAATTTCCAAATGAAAGGTTACCTCTTTCTGAAGATATATATTGGCTTTAAGGAAACCAGACTCCTTTACAATCAAACCGAGATGTGTTCCAGAAATACCACCACCGCATCCTGCCATCCTGGGATTGGTAGAGATTGAAGAAAGCTTAAATGAGCAATCAAACTGAGTTACGAAGAGATAATTTGAAGATATTTCACGAAGCACCCGGGCATCATCGACAAGATTGACGAGATAAGGGAACTTGCGTTAGTTGAGGTATAGCGTAAGTTTAGATTTCCGCCACATCCTGCGAAAGAGGATAAGGAGGAAGAGGTCGATGAGGCCAAGGAGCTTGAAACAGAGTTCTTCAATGAGCTCGACCAGAGTCTCGTGGAAATCTACCAAGAGACACTGCAAGCAAAGCGCGCGAAGAAGCGCAAGATCGCTAAGAAAGCGTGATTCTTAGTTTTATTTAGTTTTTTTTGGAGTAAACTATTTGAGACTTAATTTGGGCCTGCGAGCCATTTGTTTTGACATTATGTTTAGAATGTTATTATTTTTTGCTTTACTTCATGCTATTGAGCCTTGGTTTGGCAACCACTCATTTTGGAGGACAAATACTTGATTATTTGATTTATGAGATGAAATTTTCGCAAAAAAATGTGTTATTTACTTGCTATTTGGAACATGAGTATTGTGAAAGCGCCTATGAAAGAGGCATGAATGTTTCATTATGATTGTTATTTGTTTATTTTTGAGAAAGAACAAAGTCAATTGAAACTTGAGCTTGCTTCTACGCAAGAGTGTGTTAAGGCTAAAATGAGTAAAGTAGCTGCACACTTGCTTAGTCATTGGACTCACTACTCTAATCATGATCAATCTAATAATGGTAGAATCTGGCTGTTATGGGATCCTTCCATTTTGAGACTTGATATTGTAAATACATCTGATCAGTATATCCATGCAAAGCTTGAACTACTGACTGGTGAAACATTCTACATCACTACTATTTATGCTAGAAATTGTCCCATTGCTCGTGAAAGATGCTGGAAGGATATTGTGAATCTTGGTGGGACAATCTCAAATCCATGGTTAATTGGAGGAGATTTTAATTCTACCCTTCATGTTTGTGAGAGACTGCAAGCTGGAAACAAGTTCTCTGGGACTGATGAGCTACAATTCTTGTGTTCTAGTTGGGGAGTTGAGGATATTAGAAGTACTGGCTCTAAGTTTACTTGGTGTAACAAGCAAGATACTGGGGATAGAGTCTACTGCAAGATTGATCGAGTATTGGGTAATGGAGACTGGTTTTCTATATATCCTGCAGTTGAGGTTGAGTTCTTGGTGCCTTGTATATCTGACCATGCCTCTGGGATTGTGCATTTTAGGAAGGATGAGCAACATGGGAGGAGAGCTTTTAGGTTCTTCAATGCTTGGATAACTAGTGAGTCTTTTAAAACAACTGTTCTTAGTGGCTGGCATTTTGCAGGATCAGGTTCAAATATGTATAAAGTGCTCCAAAAGCAAAAAGGCCTCAAGGCTGCTATCAAGAGTTCTGACTTTTACCATTCTAATATGGATAACAAGGTCAATGTGGCTAGAGTTGCAGTAGAACAAATACAGCAGGTTCTTAATTTGAATTTGTTTGATCATACACTGATTGCACAAGAAAGGATGGCCTCTGCACAACTAGAGAAGATACTACAGCTAGAGGAACAGTTCCTCAAGCAAAAATCCAGAATTTCTTGGATTAAAACTTGTGATGCAAACACAATATATTTTCATGCTTGTGTCAAGGCAAGAAGAGCTCATAACAAGATCATCTCTGTGCATACCAGTGAGGGTGTCAGACTTACTCAATCAGCAGATGTTCAACATGAGTTCGAGTGTTTCTTTAAAGGCTTAATGGGATCAGCAGCAGATGAAATACCAGCAATTGACCCTGAAACTATGGCAAATGGGGTTGTTTTATCTGTTGAACAACAGATTACGCTCTGTGCAGACTTCTCTCCATTGGAAATTAAGCAAGCTCTTTGGGAGATGGATGGGGACAAAGCACCAGGTCGTGATGGTTTTACAGCATCATTTTACAAAGCTTCTTGGGATGTTGTGGGGAAGGACATCATCCAGGCTGTGCAAAGCACTTTTCATTCAGGTAGAATACTTAAAGCTTTAAATTGTGCATCTATTACCTTGGTGCCTGAAAAGGATAACCCCATGTTTGTGAGTGACTATAGACCAATTGCCTGCTGTAATGTTTTGTACAAGATCATGTCTAAAACACAGGCTAACAGATTGTGTAGTGTGCTTGATAGCCTTGTTAGTCTTGAACAATCTGCCTTTGTGAAATGGAGATTTATTGGAGATAATATTGTGTTGGCACATGAGTTAATCAAGTTCTATGGAAGGAAAGGGCTCTCTCCTCGATGTATTGTGAAAGTTGACTTGAGGAAAGCATATGACTCCATTGAATGGAGCTTTCTTGAGCAAGTTCTAGTTGGTCTTCATTTCCCAGTGAAGTTTATTAGCTGGCTGAAGATGTGCATCTGCACAGTTAGCTATTCTATTCTGTTTAATGGCACACCAATGGAACCTTTTGAAGCCAAGAGAGGATTGAGACAAGGGGATCCCATCTCCAAATATCTTTTTGTGATAGCAATGGAGGACTTATGTAGGTTTTTGAAAGAGTTGAAGAATATGCCTAATTTCAAGTTTCACCCAAGATGCAAGAGATTTGAGCTGGTACTGAGTATTTTTCCAGATGATCTACTCCTCTTCTCTAGAGGGGATATTAATTCTGTGAAGCTTATGTTTGCTCAGTTCAAACTTTTTTTTGATAGCTCTGGGTTATGTGCCAATGCAAACAAATTAGAGGTGTATTTTGGAGGAGTGGAGGAAAGTGATCAGAGAGCTATCCTTCACTGTTTGGCCATGCAAACTTGAGAAGTTCCTTTCAGATACCATGGGATCCCCCTTACCTCTAAGAGATTGAATGTAGGGTACTATGACCCTTTGATACAGAATATCACAACCAGGATACATTCATGGACTACAAAGTTTTTATCGTATGCTGGGAGGTTGCAAATGCTTAAATCAGTATTGTTTGGTATGAACAAGTACTGGACACAGTTATTCAATCTACCTATGGCTGTGATCCATAAAATAGAGCAACTGTGTAGGAGGTTTCTCTGGACAGGGTCCACTGATCCCAGTAGCAGGGCTTTAGTTGCATGGTCTGATCTGTGCACTCCTGCATCTCAAGGTGGCCTTAGCATATTTGATTTATCAATCTTGAACAAAGCAGCTCTTCGGAAGCTACTCTGGGATGTCCAACATCACAAAGAGAAGCTCTGGGTGAAATGGATCAATACTTACTACATAAAACAAGGTTCATTTTGGGCTGCAAACAAGCCTACACAAGCTTCTTGGTTGATACAGAAAATGTTTGACCTAAGAAATGAGTTATCTGGGTTTATTTTGAATCAAAAAGCTACTCAATACAAACTGGGACAGGTTTACAGAGATTTAATTCCTTCTGCAGGAAAAAAGGAATGGGCTCCGTTGGTTTGGTGCTCCCTCTCAACACCCAAATGGAAGTTTATTCTATGGCTCTGCATCCTAAAGAGGTTACCTACCTGGAAGAATTTGCAGAAAATTGGAACCCAATGGCCTAGTATGTGTGTTCTATGTCACTGTGCAGAGGAAACACATGAGCACTTGTTCTGTGGGTGTGAGTTTACAAAGCAGCTGTGGAATCATCTGCAGAACTGGCTGAAGTGCCAGCAACATGCAGGCTGCTGGACTGATATGTTAAAGCTAGCTAGCTTGAAGGCAAGGGGTCGAGCAGTAAAAAGCAAGATTGAAACTGCTCTATTTTCTGCTGTTGTGTATTTTATTTGGAGGGAGACAAATGCTCAGATCTTCCAAGGAGTCAGAAGTGATTACAAGACTATGAGTAGGCAAATTGTGTACATGCTCCATATTCGAGGGTCAGCTGCTAAAGATGGGAACATTCAGGACTTTTTTGTGAAGCATCTGAATTACTTCCCTTGAGTCTATTTGCTGTTTTGATGTTGTGTGCATGTAACAGGTGCAATTTAAGTTACTAGTTTCCCTTATTATTCATTGTAATAGGAGAATAGGTAGCTGAGTATGATGAGTTTTGTAAGGCAGTTATACTGCTGTGTTCTGATTGCAAATCCTATTTTAGAAAGTAATACAAATATTTTACATTCAAAAAAAAAAAAAAAAAAAAAAAAAGAAAAAAAAAGAGTGTGTTAAGGCCATGCTTAAATGCAATAAGAGCCTACAGCCCTAGTTGGCTATTAAACATATATATGAGTCAAGTATATATGTTAATTGTGATTATCGCACATGAGTGTGATATGGGTAGCGAATACCCTTTGTCTTTTACTTTTGTTGATCCTTTAGTTTGCTAGATGCCACCTAGAAGAAATAGACAAAGAGTCGAGGAGTCTAGCAGTTCGATGGAAGATAACAATAACGTGGGTAATGGAGAGGAAATGGCGCAAGCCTTGTTGGCGCAACTTGCTTAATCGCAGCAAGCCCTGGCGCAGTCTAATTCATTCATCGCGCAAATGATGCAGAGGGAAGACACGAGGGTAACTGGAGGTGATGGTTTCGCCTCAGTATCTAAGAAGATTAAAGGGCATAATCCGCCTGTGTTTGAGTGGCCCGAGGATCCCGTACTTCTCGACGATTGGACGCGAGATTTGGAGGAAATCTTCTCGATAACTGGGTGTCTGGAGGCACTTAAGGTAGACAGTGATGTCTATTAGTTCCGGAAGAAGGCAGATCGTTGGTGGACAACCAATGGCACATCAATTAGAGCTCGACCGGGTTTTAATTTGAAAATGTTCAAAACGGTTCTTAGAGAGGAGTTCTACCTAGAGTATCTCCAGGACCAAAGTATAACGAGTTCTTGAACCTTATCCAGGGAAGGATGACTGTTCAGGAATATGTTGAGAAGTTTGACGACCTAGCTCGTTTCGTGGGAGGTCTAGTCCCAACGGAACAGCATAGGGCCCGTAGATTCCAGAATGGGTTGTACTGGACCATTCGAGAGTCTTTTGGGGGTTATAAGTGTCAGATGGTGCAATAGGTCTAAAATCGTGCTGCAAATCAAGCTGCAATTTTCAAGAATCGAGAGGAGGTGACTGGGAAAAAGAGGAAGTATGACGACCATCAGGGTAGTGGTGGTGAGAAGAAGGCTAAGTTCCGGGGAGGGAACAACCAGAATGGCAACAACAACAACAAGAACAGCAACAACAACAACAACAACAACAACAACAACAACAACAACAGCAACAACAATAACAACAACAACAACAAGAGGAATAACCACAATGAGGGTGGGAATTCCAAAAATGGAAATAGCAAGAATGCCAATGGAAATGGCCAACGGAATAATGGGGGTGGGAAGGGCAATCCCTACATTTCCAAGAAGTGTAATAAGAATCACCCAGGGGTTGGTTGTGCTGGAAATAAGTATAGATGTTTCACTTTTCAAGAGTTGGGGCATCGTTCTTTTGATTGTCCTCAGAAGGGCAACATCGTGAATAATGGTGGGGGCAACAACAATGTGCAAGCTCCTGCAGTTCAGGGTCAAAATGGGAACAACTCGGGTGGTAATCGACAGAATGGGCTAAATGGACAGGCTGGAAATGTTCAGAACAATAATGGCAACCAGAACAGAAATGGAGTTCGTTTGTTTGTGATGAATCAAGTACAGGCTGATACGGCAAACAATGTGGTGACTGGTACGTTTCTTGTAAATTCAATGCCTGTCTATGTATTATTTGATTCTGGAGCATCACATTCATTCATATCTGAAAACTTTGTTAAGAAGAAAGGGATGGGAGTAGCGGAGTCTTTAGAGACTAATATTGCCACTCCTACTAGAGAGGTGGTATTGTGTAAAGTAGTGCAGAACATTGCAAGGTCTGAATAACCTGCAGACCTGATTGAGTTTCAATTGGGAGATTTTGATGTTATTTTGGGAATGAATTGACTTAGCAAGTATAAAGCGAGAATCGATTATAGCGAACAAAAGATATCGCTGAAAGGGCCTAGAGGTAATAGAATCTCTTATAAAGGAATTGTCAGTAAGGGAGAAATTGGAATTATTTCAATGTTAGTGGCGAAGAAGCACTTAGATAAGGGATGTGAGGGATTTTTGTGTCACATTCAAAATGTAGAGGGAATAGACGAAGAAATCTCAAAGATTGATGTGGTCAATGAGTTTCCGGATGTATTTCCAAATGAGATTCCTGGTATGCCACCAGTGAGGGATACTGTGTTTCAGATTAACCTAGTTCCTGGAACAGGTCCGATTTCGAGGGCACCGTATAGAATGGCACCTTTAGAGATGAAAGAGCTAAACGAGCAATCAGAAGAGTTGTTGGAGAAAGGGTACATTAGACCTAGTGTGTCACCGTGGGGCACACCAGTTCTATTTGTGCGTAAGAAGGATGGTAGTCTGCGTCTCTGCATTGACTATCGTGAGTTGAACAAGGTCACTGTCAACAATAGGTATCCTCTACCTAGGACTGAAGACCTGTTTGATCAACTCCAAGGGGATGGAGTGTTTTCGAAGGTGGATTTGCGGTCTGGTTATCATCAGCTGAGGATTGATGAGGTCGACATTGCGAAAACTTCCTTTAGGACAAGGTATGGCATTATGAGTTTACTGTTATGCCATTTGGGTTAACTAATGCACCTGCCAAGTTTACGGAGATGATGAATAACACCTTTAGACCATATCTGGATAGTTTTGTGGTCGTGTTTATCGATGATATTTTAGTGTATTCGAAAGACAAGGAGGAACACGCAAAACACTTGAGGTCTGTCTTGGAGGTGCTGCGAAATGAGAAGTTGTATGCTAAACTCTCAAAGTGTGAGTTTTGTCTAGAGAGTGTTGCTTTTCTTGGGCACATTATCTCTAAAGAAGGAGTTTCTGTTGATCCTTCTAAGATTCGGGCAGTCATGGATTGGCCTGCTCCGAAAAGTGTGACTGATGTAAGAAGTTTCCTCGGATTGGTTGGCTATTATAGGAGATTTGTGCAAGACTTCTCCAAGATAGCTAGACCAATCACAAATTTGATGAAAAAGAAAATGAATTAGAAATGGACTGAACACTGTGAAGAAGCTTTCCAAGAGCTTAAGAAGAGGTTGACAACAGCACCAGTTTTGACTTTACCGTCTGGAACGAAAGGATTTGAGGTGTATAGCGATGCTGCTAAGAATGGGTTGGGGTATGTACTTATGTAAAATGGCAAGGTGGTTGCTTATGCCTCTCGCCAGTTGAAAGTGCATGAGAAGAATTGCCCTGCTCATGACATGGAGTTAGCTGCTGTGATGTTTGCCTTGAAAATCTGGAGGCATTACTTGTATGGAGCTCGTTGCAAGATCTTTACGGATCATAATAGTTTCAAGTATATCTTCACTCAAAAGGAGTTAAATATAAGGCAACGGAGATGGCTCCAGTTGATATCTGAGTACGATCTGGATATTCAATATCACGAGGAAAAGGCCAATGTAGTGGTTGATGGGTTGAGTAGGAAGCCTTCACACACTGTGAATAACATGATGGTTCTACCATATGACAGGTGTGAGGAATTCAGGAAGTTGGACTTAGAAGTTGTTAACAAGGTGAGACTGCTGTGTTGCTGAATGCACTTGTAGTGCGACCGTCAATCGATGATGAGATTCGACAGTTGCAAGTTCATGACCCGTTTCTAGAAGAGTTACGTGTCAAAATCAAGGATGGGAAGCATCTTGATTATGAGATCTTGATGATGGTATGATCAAAATGAAGGGGCGTTGGTGTGTACCAAACAACGCCGAGCTGAAGAAAAAGATTCTTTATGAAGCGCATGGAACTGCGTCTTCTCTTAACCTAGGTGGTGATATGCTGTACAAAGATTTGAAACTTCAGTTTTGGTGGACAAACATGAAGCGAGAATGTGCTGAGTATGTGGCAAGGTGTTTTACTTGTCAAAAGGTTAAGATCGAACACAGGAGGCCTGGAGGTCTTGTTCAATCGCTGAAAATTCTTGGATGGAAATGGGATTCAATCTTGATGGATTTCATGACTGGATTACCAAAGACGAGGTCTGGCAAGGACACTATTTGGGTTATTTTCGACCGACTGACGAAAACGGCGATATTCATTGCAATGAAGATGACTTGGTCGATGGACCAACTCGCTGAAGCTTATGTGAAGGAAGTATTAAGGTTTCCTGGAGTACCTAAAGACATTGTGTCAGACAGGGATACGAGATTCTTGTCCAACTTTTGCGATAAATTGCAGAATGCTTCTGGTACAATGTTGAAGTTTGGTACGGCATTTCATCTTGCGACAGATGGTCAACCGGAGCGTACTATTCAGACATTGGAGGACATGTTGAGAGCTTGTGATCTAGAGAAGAAGGACTCTTGGGAGAAGAGTTTGCCTTTGATTGAGTTCTCCTACAACAATAGCTACCTTTCCAGCATTGGTAGAGCACCTTACGAGGCGATGTATGGCAGAAAGTGCCGATCTCCTATGTGTTGGAACGACATAAGTGAGACCTTTGTTTTGGGTCCGGATTTTATCCAAGAAACTGTGGATGAAGTGAAACTTGTCCAAGAGAAGATGAAAGATGCACAAGATAGACAAAAAGCCTATGCAGATCAACATCGACGAATGGAGGAATTCCAAGTTGGTGAGAAGGTACTTCTCAAAGTATTGCCTACTCGTGGAGTGATGAGATTTGGGCGCAAAGGGAAGCTTAGCCCAAAGTACATTGGACCCTACGAAATTCTTGAAAGAATTGGAGAGGTTGCTTATAGGCTTGCTATGCCTATGGATTTAGAGCAAGTGCACGATGTGTTCCACGTGTCACAACTCAAGAGATATCACCATGATCCAAGTCATATGCTGAATCCTGAAAAGGTGGTGTTAGATGACACACTTACCTATGACGAGCAACCAGTTCGAGCCCTTGAGGAGCGAACTAAACATATGCGGATCCTAGACGAGAAAACGAAGAAAACTCGTGCGTATACGATCCATCTTGTGAAAGTGTTGTGGGTTAACCACAAAAGTTGAAGAGGCGACTTGGGAGACTGAGGCTGATATGCGCAAGCGTTATCCTGAACTGTTCGAACAAGGTACTTAACCTTTGTTTCGAGGTCTGGAAAACTCATTGCATTGCATGCATCATGCTCATTTTTGTTATTTGGAAAAATTGTGAAAACTTTTAAACTTTTGAGTTACATTGTTGTGTGTGTGTTGAACTTTGAAAGGGCAGTAGAAAACATTGCCTTATGGAACTAGCTTCACTTTGGTGGTGATCCTAAGTTTCGAGGACGAAACTTCTTTTAAGGGGGTAAGGATATAATACCCCGTATTATTATTTATTTTAGAATAATAATTACTTAAAAAGAAAATGCGATTTCGGATTTAAATAATTAATTGGGCTCATAAATATTTAAAGTGCCTATTTAATATTGGATTTTGGTTTTGGACCTAATTAATTTTAATTTGGGCCAAATTAAATACAAGAGTTTTATGGGCTAATATTTTATTAGGCTCTTGTGAGCCATAAAATATGGTGAGGGAATTTCAGAAATTTGTTTTAAAATTTGCTTCCTAAGTTGTTGGTTAGTGGAATGATTTTAGGAGAGATTTTAGGAAAGATTAAGTTGAGGAAAGGAGAACTAAATACACTCAACTTTTAAATCAACTGACTCTTTACCAAAAAAAAAAAAAAAAAAAAACGCTTCTCTCTCTCACTCTCACGCACGGCCAAACACAAGGAGGAAGCAAGATAATTTGACACTCTTTCACAATTCATCCTATTTCTCAATTTTAATCCTTCTTATTACCAAGTAAGTGTTCTAAACTTGTTTAGATTCTTAAAAGCTTTAAATTTGATTCAAGTATGAATTTTTATAAACCCTATCTTTGTATGAGTAAACCCTAATTTATGTTTTGCCTAGGGTTTGCTAGATTCTATTGTTTTTGCATGATAGAATCATGATTAGGGTTGAGTTTGTTGTTTTATTGAATTGAATCAAAGTTTGAGTTTAAAAGGTTGGATCTTGTGATTTATTAAATCTGAAAATTTATTAATTGTTCGGATTTAATTTAGATTTGGATTTGTTAAGTTTGATTAAAAAAAAAAAAGGGTTTACTGTGCGGCACACGGTTGGGCCGTGCGCAGCCGCTCCGCCTGCCTTGGCTGCTGCCGGCAGCCTAGCGGGGCCCACCGGTGGTGATTGATGTTGGTGGTGTTTTGGTGGTTGACTTGTTTTGATTTGTTGACTTGTTTTAGTGTTTTGGAAAGTTTCCTAATTTTGTTTATGTAAATTATTTTGGAAACTTTGAGCATGCATGAGTAACTAAAAAAGTGTTTTAGAAGTCAAGGTATTGACTATTTGCGTATTCTGGATTTGTTAGGACCTGTTGACCGCACTTGAATGTAAGGTGCTTACGTTGTTTGATTGATTAGGCTGTCTTATTGCTAAAGGTAATTCATGTCTAGATGAATTATATAATTTCGTTGTCATAATTCATGCCTAGTGGAAATTATATTCATATTGTCTAGTATTGGATTGAGAATGATGATTCATATTTGGACTTGTGAGTACTTTGGAAAAAGGGATAATTGATGTTTATTTCCTTGTGATAATTCGTATAGAATTATGTTAGCGAATGTATGTAAAATGATGGAAAGTCACTTTGTGCAGCAATGACAACTTGTTGATGTTCATGTGAGGCGATGCATGACCCATTGTGTTGTTGAACGAAAATTATTTTAATAATTGTTCAATTGGAATATAGCTTGTATTGCTATTTTTTGTCTCATGTTGGTAAGCATGTGGATTCATGTTAGAAGCATGTTACTTCAATAAGTTGAAATGAACTTTGACTATTGGAACCTATTTAAAGGTATTGAACTAGGTGGTTTTGAATTGAGCCCTAGATGCCTTTCATGTAAAATGCCATCGGAAATTGTAGCAATATTGTGTTACTTGAGAATTGCCAAGATTATGTGATTTACTTGACTATGTGATCACCTCTGAATTAATTAATTGGGAATTAAGATTTCTTTGGTAATGGATCGACCAAAGGATGCGAATGGGAATTGTCATTGAGATACATTGGGCAGGTCTATGTCTGCGAGTCGTAGCGCCAATGTAGCACTAGTATCCATACAGTAAGCAATTGGGCAAGTGAAGTTTTATTGTGAAATTGCTCTTCTTGTAAACCTAAGGGTTGAGAGAGGGTATGCATACTTAGGAACATCTAGAAGTACTTCGGGAGTCACCTATACTCCGGGATGGTTGATCCCTCTTTTGCCACTATGCACGGGACTAAGATCCTATTGAGCCTTCTGCGGTTGGTTCCGACATTCTTATGATTATCTTCTTTCTAATGAACTTGGATAATGGATAATAATAAAGAATGAGATTTATTATTTGGTGTTTATGCATGTCTTTAGATTAAAGCATGTTGTCTTTTATATTCTTAAAGCATGATTATTATTTACTTAAGCATGTTGGCTTAACTTGGAGATTTTTAATGGGCTATGTGGTTATGAATTACTTAGCATAGCTGATTGGTTGTTTTTCTTTTTACTTGTGTTTGTTTTCCATTTCTCTTCAATGGTGGGCCTATGATGAACTTATATGGAATTCGTCTATATGGGGGAGTAGATTGACAGGAATTGTAGATCGTGGTTTGAACTAGAGCAGTGGCGACTCAAGAAGATAGTATATCTTCTAAGAACAATTTATTTTATTGACAAGTTTGGAGCTTCTTTAATATTGGGATTTTTAATATTGTATTGAGATTAATTCTCTTGCATAAGAATTAATAGATTATTATTCTTATTTCATTTGAATTATCTGTTTTATATTTAGTTGGAAAAGGTAGTTATTATTAATTATCTAGTAAATATGTTTGGGATATAAACATTGGTTTTTTTTTAGCCTTGTATTTGATTTTAACATTAAATACGGCGGTAGCGCTTCGAATTTCTAGAGTTTTTCTGCTGCAACTCGTAATTTTAAATGGTTTTAAATTAGACGAAAATTCGGGGTGTCACATGGGCGCTCACTGGGCTTTGGGGCATCGGACATGGACGCTCACTGGGCACTGGGACATGGGCGCTGGGCGCTGGGACATGGGCGCTGCATCATGGGACATGGGTGCTGAAGCACCATGGGACATGGGTGCTGAAGCACCATCGGACATGGGTGCTACGTCATGGGACAAGGGTGCTGCAACACCATGGGACATAGGTGCTGCGTCATGGGACATGGGTGTTGCGTCATGGGACAAGGGTGCTGCAGCACCATGCGACATGGGTGTTGCGTCATGGGACAAAGGGTGCTGCAGCACCATGGGACATGGGTGCTGCGTCATGGGACATGGGTGCTGTGTCATCGGACATGGGTGCTGCGTCATGGGATGAGGGTGCTGGAGCACCATGGGACATGGGTGCTGCGTGTCATGGTCCGCCTTTGTCTGTTGCGGAACGTGAGTCGCGCTCTTGTCTCCTAGCGGCAAGAGTGCCAGCCGTACACAAGGAACGTCGATGTTGTATCCGTGGATACGAGAGCGAGAGGGAGGACTGAGTTAGTGAGAGGGGTTGGATGATGAAAGCAATCAATACATTTTAACAACAACAAGCATTGACATCAATACATCGATATGGA
Organism: Tetragonia tetragonoides; assembly: GCA_038025085.1. Classification (NCBI taxonomy): domain Eukaryota; kingdom Viridiplantae; phylum Streptophyta; class Magnoliopsida; order Caryophyllales; family Aizoaceae; genus Tetragonia; species Tetragonia tetragonoides. The sequence continues at coordinate 19,433,355 of CM076146.1, forward strand.
GGACTGCTTCCCCCATAAAGTCTTAAATGGTTTATTCATTCTGACAGGAGTATACATCGAAAGTGCATAACTTTCATACTCAAAATCTACTTCTAAAAGTACTATAAGAAAAGAACTACAAAGCTTAAAGACATGTCCAAGGGTCAACACGCAGGAAGCGCCTTAGAGACATGTTACAATGCATTAAAATTCAAGGTGGTGTAGGTGGAACCTAACATTCTCCCACACTAGAGTTATCGACGCCCTCGTCGACATAAGGTTAGTTGTGGCTGACTCAATATGTAGAAGTTGTCGCTGGCGATGGCTTTGTCCTGATGTTGCCGGGTTTGTTCTTGTTGCGAGCCGGATATGCTAGATCGTGATGGTAGGGCTTCAGGTAGCTCACATGAAAGACAGGGTGCACTTTCATCCAAACTGGAGGCTCTATTTTGTAAGCAGCTCTTCTCACCCTTTTTGTGATGAGGATGGGGCCTTCATATTTGCGGACCAGTCGCTTTTCCCTTCCTCTGAGAAACCGCATCTGTTCCGGGTTTATCTTCACCATAACTAAATCTCCCACTTTGAACTCAAGTGGCCTCCTCTTCTGATCTGCCCACTTCTTCATGTGTTTGGAAGCTTTCTCCAAGTACCCACGAGCAATGTCGGTATTCTTCTTCCATTCTCATGTGAACTCATAGGCTTTCCTGCTTTGGCCTTTGTAAGGCTCGGCCACAGTGTGTCGTAGGAGCGGCTGTTGTGCCATTACAAGCTCGAAGGGGCTTGTGTTAGAAGAAGAGCTCTTCTGTGCATTGAAACAATGTTGGGCTACATCCAAGAGCCTAACCTACTCTTTCTGGTTGGCACTCACAAAGTGCGGAGGATAAAATTCGTGGAGGCAGTTGAATCTCTCAGTTTGCTCATCTGCCTAGAGGTGGTAGGCGGAAGAGATGTTAAGTTCCAAACCAAGGAGCTTGAACAATTCGCCCCCAAACATACTGGTGAAGCGAGGGTGTAGACGCCAAAAAAGCGTCTTCAGATTTCTCCGCAAAAGACCGATGATGAAAGGAGTAATTTTTAAGCTTGAACGGCTATGGTCTCAGGTTTTTTCCTCCAAACACTCCTTCATTCCATTCCATTCAGAAGCCCCATTCAAGAGCTTTCCAACGACACGTCTCATGCCTCATTCTGACTCTCGGTCGCCAAGTTGCGATTTAAGGGTAAAACCGTCTTTTACCGTTCAGGGGTAAAACGGTCTTTTCATGTTTTTCGGAATATTTAAAATCCTCCGAAAAATGAAAATGGGATGGATGACGTCATTAGGACGTCATCCAGCTGGCTGCTGACAGCCGCCATCGGCCCTGGGGAAAGTCCCAGGGCCGCTAGCGGCGCTGACTTCCCTTCGAGCCCGGCTCTTTTTTTCAAGCCCGTCTCATTTTTCAGCTCAAATTCGACCGTACAACCTTACTTTTCCACGCCTATATAAACAACCCTTCACCCTCAGTTCAAAACACACAGTTTATAGTTGACAACCTCTATTCTCAGGAGTATTCATACCGAGCTTCCCCCTCTATCTTCCAAACTTGAGATCTATTTTTACTATTCTTTTTAAATATAGCCGACAGTTCAGGTACAAATTCCTGAGGGCTCAAATTAAATTACTTGCTTAATTGTTTATTTTCTAAGTAGTCATAATGTAGATATCATACTAGGTCACGTTTTTATTGCTTCCTAAATATTGTCTGTATAATCGTTGTGCTGCCCAACTTGTCAATCAATTGCATGTCTAAAAAAGGGTTAAAAATAAATGTTGTGATGCTTGGGATACACCAATTAATAGTCTATTTCTAGGTTGTTAATCCGGTTTTGCATGGGAATTATGTCTTTAAATTATTAAGCAAACTTGAGTTAGTAGAGGCCGTCATAATAAGGGCGAGTTGGGTGCCTAACACCTTCCCACCTCGTACCTTCGCCCCCGAACCCTTTATTCTTGGGTACTCATATGTTTTAAATAAGCGGGAGTCTTTCTAAAAACATGATTAGTTCACTATTCGCGCTATTGGGTTGTCCCTTCGATAAAACTGCGATAGCAGATTTGTGACCTCTTTCATGGTTTTTTTTATCCAATTCAAGTCTTTTCAAAAGCTTTTCTAACTCGATGGTCCCTTGAACTTATCTAAGCCCCCAACTGACAAATTTTCTATAAAGTCGCACTCTGTGGAAACAAGGATTGGAAAAATCCCGGGTCCTTAAAGTGGTGACTCTGTTGGGGACTTATTTAAGAGGGTGAGACTCGAAAGTTAAGTTTACTTAATTGTTTAATAACATGTTCCATATTTTTGCATCATTTGCATGTGCTTTTGCACAACCTTTTGACCCTTACCGACCCACGAGGAAGTTTGTGTCGCAACTCGTAGACAACACGTATATCTAAAGGAATATACAGTTGTCCTATCGTGCAAATCGACGCGTCCTCACCCATGACTCATCAATCCTTTGTTGATGAAAAGAATTACATTCGTGCTTCCGCTTGCTTGTTGTGCATGTGTCATTGTAATGCCCGTCTGATCACATGTTTGCATGTAAGCTGCGTTGTTATAATGCTTGCTTGAATGCATGGATGTCGTGATTATGTGCCAACATGTACTTACGTGCTAGGAGTCGTTTTTTTTTTGCTAGTTCCTAATGCCTAAAAATGGTGCGAGAATTCAAATTCAATGAACACTCATCATTTTGCCAATGATATATTCTAAAAGTCATGGACAATTTCTAGGAAAAAAAAAAGATTCAGTCTTTCAATTTCCCCTCTCCCTTTTTCTTATTTCTGTATTTTCTTTTTTCTTTTGATGTAATTCAGATTCGGTCAAAAAAAAAAATCAAAAAATTCAGAAAATAAAAAAAAAAAAAAGGGAAAAACAAAAATACCGAAAAATCAAAAAAATCAAAAAAAAAAAAGAAAAAAAAGGGGACCGAAATTTCTTTTTATTTTATTTTATTCCATTTTTCATTTTCTTTGAGTCTAAAAAAAATAATAAAGTTAGGATAGTCATCTTTTTCTACTTTTCTTATTTTCGTTCATTGACTTCATTTTCATTGGATATTAGGGAAATATTTGGACATTTAGGCTTAAGGACATTTTCTTTTTTCTTTTAGGACAACGTGTTTTCTATGTGTGGGTCAATTCTTCATTAGATGAGAGTCTCATGATTTTTTTGTTACTAAGTGCTCCGTGCTTCTTGTTCAGAATTCGGAGAAGAGAGGCCGGGCCAGGTTCGTTTCACTCCCCTACCATACCTTTATTCAAGCCACTTTGATCGCATCATGATTAGAACAGTCCAGGAGTATCTGGTCGAGATGACTGACCGAATGGTTATGTTGGAAGCTGATATCACCAACATTAAGGCAAGACAGTTGTGGGACACACCCATGTTCGTCCATTCGTCTGAAAATCGGAAATCCTTGACTCCAAGGAGGCCTCATCCTGTTCTTCAAGGATCAGAAAAGAAACGTAAGAGTGACACATCTTTCTCCAATGTCCCATCAAGGGAATACTATATACCCCGGAATAAGCTAAACAGGGATTTCTCTCCATTAGGAATAACTCTCGAAAGATTGGTAGACAAAGACATGCTCCGACCCATAGGTCCCACTCCAGAACCAAATACCAAGGGTCGCAACTGGAAAGAAGGCGATTACTGCAAGTATCACCAAGGGAAAGGGCATGACACAAATGATTGTTGGGCCCTTAAGCACATCATGTAGGACAAGATAGACAATGGAACACTACCATTGCCTAAAGCTGAAGAAAGTGGAGGTTTTGGCAACCTCCTAAGTGTTATCAATCATATTGCAATTGAGGAGCCTAAAGATTACTCTCACCTCATCTGTGACGAGGAGACCACTCTGATTTCTCAAAAATCCTATGAAGAAGAACCAGACATAAAATGCCACAAAGTAGTGGATGACAAAAATCTAATACAAGAGAGTCTGGCTTGCATAATCTCGGAGGCCCTCGGGTAGAAGGTAACCCGGTGCGAAAAGGCTCCAGTCATACTACTCGTCACTCATATGACGCTTCCCTTTGTCTACGGGAGCCATGGGAACACAATGGAACTTTCTCTATCTACAAGTGGGAAAACAAAAGTTTCAGATTCGCAAGAAACAAGCACCCATTCAACAATGCAACATAAAATTCAGCAACTAGGCGCAAAAATAATCAAGTTCAAGACAAAAATCGAAGCAAACGGACAATAATCGATTTACCTCAAGTGGAGTGAAGCACTCAACAATGGAGGAACTTGCTCTCCACAATGGCTCGGTGAGGAAGAAGACCCAAAACGCGAAAAGAAGAGAGAGAAAGCGTCAAAGCCTTTTTATTTGGCTCAAGCCCAGTGCCGCTAGCGGCGCTGCAGACCTGCAGCACGAGCCCCATTATTGACCCATGGCCCCTTTTTCCAGTCCAGAGTTCGTTATTATAGTTCATTTTGAGGCAATATCAGTACCAAGCGCGCGAGAGCGAAGCCTCTGGCCCACAGATTGAAATTCGACAGTTGGCCCATTTTACGGTACCAACTATTTACAGGTAAAACTAACCAGTTTATTTTTGCAGATCCCAAATACTAAAACCCGGATCTACACTACGACGACACTCACCGCCCGGAGCGCCAAAGTTATTTATGAGCCAGAAAATTTTTATCGGCCCTTGCTAAGCAACACAACAGTACAAATTTTGGGCCAGTGACTGATCGCTTAAGCTATTGCGGTTAAACTGTCCTTCTGCGAAACTATAAATTTTTGGCCACTCACTGATCCCTTAAGCCATTGCGGTTAAACTGTCCTTCTGCGAAACTACAAATTTTTGGGGTTAGTCAATGATCGCTTAAGCTATTGCGGTTAAACTATCCTTCTACGAGGTTGCTATTTTTTGTGTCGGTCAATGATTGCTTAAACTGTTGCAGTTATACTGTCCATTATTTTTATATGTTTTAGTCAATGATTGCTTAAACTATTACATTTAAACTGTTCATATGTCCTAACCACTTTACGGCCGATTATTTTTAATCGCGCTGTCTCGTTGACTTTTTCGTTTCTCTTACAGGGACGGAATCTCGACGTCCGGCGAGTGATGTTTAGTCACTGTTTGTCGAAGCACTCTATGTTGATCATTCTCAAAGTATTACTAACTTTTTCATTCACGCTGAATACAGGTCTCCAGTAGACGTTTACATCATCTAATGGACGGTGTTCTATCCTGCTACTATAACCTTTGTTTTCTCTTGTGTTCACAGGGATGAAATCTTAGTACACTACGAGCGTGTTCCAACTCAGGTTTGCCTTCATATGCATACATATTGTACACTCTCACACACCATGTGCACATCAGCATCCTGCATGTCACCTTCGGAGTACTTTGATCTTCGGTTTTACTCAAGCTCGATCAAAGTGGGGGCTTTTGTGGACGCCAAAAAAGCATCTTCAGATTTCTCCGCAAAATCCCAATGATGAAAGGAGTAATTTTTAAGCTTGAACTGCTATTATGCGTTAATAGTTAAGATAAGGTCTCAGGTTTTTCCATCCAAACACTCCTTCATTCCATTCAGAAGCCCCGTTCAAGAGCTTTCCAACGACACGTCTCATGCCTCATTCCGACTCTCGGTCGCCAAGTGGCGATTTAAGGGTAAACCCATCTTTTACCATTCAGGGGTAAAACGGTCTTTTCATGTTTTTCGGAATATTTAAAATCCTTCGGAAAATGAAAATGGGCTGGATGACGTCATTATGAAGTCATCCACCTGGCTGCTGACAGCCGTCATCGGCCCTAGGGAAAGTCTCCGGGCCGCTAGCGGCGCTGACTTCCCTTCGGGCCCGGCTCATTTTTCAAGCCCGTCTCATTTTTCAGCTCAAATTCGACCGTACAACCCTACTTTGCCACGCCTATATAAACAACCCTTCACCCTCAGTTCAAAACACACAGTCTACAGTTGACAACCTCTATTCTTGGGAGTATTGACACCGAGCTTCCCCCTCTTTCTTCCAAACTTGCGATCTATTTTTACTATTCTTGTCAAATATAGCCTACAGTTCAGGTACAAATTTCCGAGGGCTCAAATTAAATTACTTGCTTAATTGTTTGTTTTCTATGTAGTCATAATGTAGATATCATACTAGGTCACGTTTTTATTGCTTCCTAAATATTGTCTGTATAATCGTTGTGCTGCCCAACTTATCAATCGAATGCATGTCCAAAAAAGGGTTAAAAAGAAATGTTGTGATGCTTGTGATAGACCAATTAATAGTCCAAGTCTAGGTTGTTAATCCGGTTTTGCATGGGAATTATGTCTTTAAATTATTAAGCAAACTTGAGTTAGTAGAGGCCGTCATAATACGGGCGAGTTGGGTGCCTAACACCTTCCAACCTCGTACCTTCGCCCCCGAACCCTTTATTCTTGGGTACTTATATGTTTTATATAAACGAGAGTCTTTCTAAAAACATGATTAGTTCATTTATCGCGCTATTGGGTTTTCCCTTCGGTTTGTCCCTTCGATAAAACGCCGATAGCAGATTTGTGACCTCTTTCATGGTTTTTTTTATTCAATTCAAGTCTTTTCAAAAGCTTTTCTAACTCGATGGTCCCTTGAACTTATCTAAGCACCGAACTGACAAATTTTCTATAAGGACGCACCGTGGAAACAAGGATTGGAAAAATCCTGGATCCTTACAGAGGGTCTCGATCACTCACTATGCTTCGTGGCAATTCCCAGTACTTGACAATGTGCCTAAAAAAGAGAATTGCTGTCTCCTCCCCTCCGGTGGCCTATGGCATGGGAATGAACATTGCATACTTCGAGAACCTGACAACAATCACCATAATCGCCGACAATGGCCCCACCATCGGCAACCCGTAGATGACGTCCATGGACACACTCTCCTATGGCCGCGTCGGAACTTTGAGGGGGACTAACAAGCCACCCGGCCTTTGTCGATCCACCTTGTCTTGCTGGAAAACGAGACATGTTCGAGTATAACTCATCACGTTTTCCTTCATCTGCGGCCAGTAGTTACCATGCTTCAACAAACTCAACGTTCTTTGCCACCCCAGATGTCTCGCCCAGAGGGTGTCATGACACTCACTAAGTAGCTTTTTCCGAAGGCCCCCGGCTCTAGGGATAAACAATTTGTGGCCCTTAGTGAAGACAAGGCCCTCTTTAATCCAGAATCGTCTAGTCTTTCCCTCTTGGACTAGCTGTTTGATGGTTTTCACCAACGGATCCTGATCTAAGTGCTGCTTGATTTGGTTGCGGACTGTCGCGGTCACCTTGCTTGTTGATATGTGTCCCACGAGTTTGAGGGCAGCTAGGTCATCTCGCCGGCTGAGAGCATCCACAACCCTGCTGCTAAATCCAGGTCGATAGATGAACTCCACATCAAACTCTGCAAGTAGTTCTTGCCACCGAGCTTGTCGACCCGTCAGTTTTGGTTGAGTTAGAAAGTGACTTGCTGCCGTGTTATCTGGGCGAACAGGAAACTTCTACCCCAACAAGTAGTGTCTCCATACCCTCAAACAATGAACAATAGCCAGCAACTCTTTCTCCTGAGCTGCATACCACCGTTCAGCGCCATTTCCTACTCTCATAGGCGACCGAATGTCCCTCTTGCAATAGTACCCCTCCGAGGGCGAAGTCTGAAGCATCCGTCTCGACCTCGAAGGGTTTGGTGGTATCTGGAAGAGCCAACACCGGTTCCTTTGTCACGACCGCTTTCAAATTCTCGAACGCTCCCTGACCGTCCTCCGACCATTCCCAAACTTGATTCTTCTTAAGTAAGTCTGTGAGCGGAGCAACAATACCAGAGTACCCTGCAATGAATCGTCGATAATAATTAGCATGGCCAAGGAATGAACGAAGCTCTGTTATGTTCCTTGGAGGCTGCCATTCTCTGATGGCGCAGATCTTCTTTGGGTCCATGTGGATTTTTCCCCTTGCCACAAAGTGTCCAAGGAAGCGGATTTCTTCTTGAGCAAAGGAACATTTCTCTGGCTTCACAAACAGGTGATGTTCCCTCAGTTTTCGAAACACGACCTCCAAGTGTTCGAGGTGTTCTTCCATCGTCTTACTGTAAACCACAATATCGTCTAAATAGACCACCACGAACTTGTCCAAGTAACCGTGGAAGACATGTTCATCAGGCTACAGAAGGTAGCGGGAGCATTTGTCAATCCGAATGGCATCACTAACCACTCGAATGCCCTGTATCGTGTGACATAGTTAGTCTTCGGCTCGACTCTCTCTGAAATCCGGACTTGATGATACCCTGATCTCAAGTCTAACTTCGTGAAGTAGACAGCTCCCCCGAGCTGATCGAACAAATCCGCAACCAACAGAATGGGGTAGTGATTCCTCACTGTTACCTTGTTCAGCGCCCGGTAGTAGATACACAATCGAAGACTTCCATCTTGTTCTTCTGAAATAGCACTGGGGCTCCATAGGGAGCCTTGGATGGCCGTATGAATCCAGCTTCTATGAGCCCATCTAATTGCTTCCTCAATTCTGCCAACTCGGGAGGTGCCATACGGTAGGGGTTTCGTTTTGGCAGGGTCTCTCCCCGGATCAACTCATTCTGGTGGTCCACCGACCTACGAGGTGGGAGGACATGAGGTATATCCTTTGGCATAAGGTCACCATATCCCTCGAGGAGGGCCAACACTTTGGGTGGTGTAGTCTCCCCCTTGCACTCTTCCTTGACCGACAAGGTCGTGAGGAAAGTTAACTCTTGTATCTTCAACCCCTTCTCTAGCCGCATCGCTGAGAGTAACTGTCCCTTCCGACTCTTAGTCTTCGTATTCGGGCCTGATGCCTTAATGAGACAAAGGCTTTCTCCCATCAAAAACAACGAGCTCAGATGGGACATGGGAGCTACTTTCGTAGCACAAAGGAAGTCCATCCCCAATACAAGGCAGAAGTCATCGAGTGGAGTTACCGTGAAGTCTAGTCGGCCACTCCATTCCCCAATCCTTACGGGCACTCTGTTAGATATCCCGTGGATGGTTCGGCTTCCGAGTTAACAGCTTTCATACTGCCCTCTTCATGATCTATCTTCAGACCCAATCTTTTGGCTTCGGTTCCAGCCACAAAGTTATGGGTCACACCTGTGTCCACCATCGCCATGTCTTACGCCCGTTGATCACTAGTTCGACGTACATTAGTTTAGTTGATTTGGGCTTTGATGGGGTGGTTCCCTTTCCTAGAGCACACAACATGCGAACAGCTCCCACTTGCGGCACATCCTCTTCGATGTCGTCGCTTATGTAGGTATCATTCTCATTGGCACTGTCGGACTCCACAGACATCTTAGAGAGATTCTGCTGGAGTGCGCTCAAGTAACCTTTGTGAGGACACTCTTCCATCCGATGCGGCCCCTTGCAAAAGGAAGCAAGCCATCGGTCTCTTCACGGAGGAAGATTCAGTTCTGTTGTCACAGTTGAATGATGCGCTTGGACCTGCCCATGTCTTCCGTAGTTCACTTTCCCCGTTCCGGATCCTGTTGTTCCCACTCCTATTTACTCCCGGGGTAGGTGGGAGTGTTCCCTTCTTTGTGTTGGGATCCTTCCCTGTCTGGTAGTCCATGAGTCGTTTACACACGCTCATGGCCGTGGACAATGTGTCTAGCTTTTGTCGCGTCAACTCTCGTTGTGCCCAATCTTTCAACCCATCAATGAAGTTGAACAAACTATCTTTGTCCCTCATGTCTTTGATCTCGAGCATGCACGCCGCGTACTGCTTCACATAGTCTCGGATGGACCCGGTGTGTTTTATCCACTTCATCTTTCGCCGAGCATTGAATTCAGTGTTCTCCGGGTAGAACTGATCCTTGAGTTCCTTCTTAAAAGCTTCCCATGTATCTATCACTAGAGTTTTCGCCTCTAGTCAGTCGATCCGAGCATCCTCCCGCAAGCTCGCGGAGGACATCTCGTGCATCTGGGCCTCTAGTCAGTCGATCCGAGCATCCTGCCCGATCACAGTTTTCTCTCGTTCTTCCATGTTCACCATGCCTTCCGTCTCTAGGCAACTTTCCGATGAGCGAGCTTCTCTCTAGCTGGGCTCTGATACCAAATGTCAAGGTCCGCCTTTGTCTGTTGCGGAACGTGAGGCGCACTCTTGTCTCCTAGCGGCAAGAGTGCCAGCCGTACACAAGGAACGTCGATGTTGTGTCCGTGGACACGAGGGGGAGAGGGAGGGACGGAGTTAGTGAGAGGGGTTGGATGATAAAAGAAATCAATACAGTTTAACAACAATAAGCATTGACATCAATACATCGATATGGAGGACTGCTTCCCCCATAAAGAGTCTTAAAAGGTTTAATCATTCTGACAGGAGTATACATCAAAAGGGCATAACTTTCATACTAAAAATCCACTCCTAAAAGTACTATAAGAAAAGAACTAGAAAGCTTAAAGACATGTCCAAGGGCCAACACGCAGGAAGCGCCTTAGAGACATGTTACAATGCAAGAAAAGTAAAGGAAAGCATTAAAGTACAAGGTGGAGTAGGTGGAACCTAACACTGCGTCATGGGACAAGGGTGCTGCATGGGACATGGGTGCTGCGTCATGGGACAAGGGTGTTGTATGGGACATGGGTGCTGCGTCATGGGACAAGGGTGCTGCAGCACCGTGGGACATGGGTGCTGCGTCATGGAACAAGGGTGTTGTATGGGACATGGGTGCTGCGTCATGGGACAAGGGTGCTGCGTCATGGGACAAGGGTGCTGCATCATGGGATAAGCGTGCTGCAGCATCATGGGACAAGCGTGCTGCAGCGTCATGGGACATGGTTGCTGCGTCATGGGACAAGGGCGCTACAGCGCCATGGGTCACGCTGCTGCGTCATGGGACAAGGGTGCTACAAAACCATGTAATGGGACAAGTCGCGCCATGGGTTATGGATGCTGCTTCATGGGACATGGGAGCTGGGACTTGCCGCGTCATGGGCACTTCTTTCTAGCACGGGCACGGGCACAGGCACGGGCACGGGCACGGGCATGGACATTTTGATATCTTTGTAATTGGGACTTTTTCATACTTAACACATATGACTTAGCCTCTTCCCTTTTTCATACTTGGCCCAATATTTCCCCCAAAAAATGCCTCTAGACAATTTTTTTAGGCATTAAAGTTGTTGAGGGTACTTTGGTCAATTTACTCAATTGGGGGCAGTTTTGTCCTTCTGAATTACTTCTCAAATTCACATGTGTTAGTGGTGTATCTATCGACATGTATCCACATATTAATATCAGATGAACAATGTTTTCGGAGGTATGTGCGTGGTATATATTGGAATGAAGGTAATCAGGGTAATTCCGTAATTATACGTAATATCATATACTTAATCATCAAGAAAAATAACACCAATATTATGACGACTCTTGAAAAATTCCCTTGTGGCCCAGCCCAGTTTTTCCTTCTTTTTTTTCCTGGCCACTGTAAATTACGAGATAACTATAACAAAGTACACTTATGTATCATCAAAACTAAATTGGCGTAGCGATAAGTACTCCTCTTGTCAAGCGCGCAGTGAGAATTAATTGTAAGGGGTTATTCAACTACAGCTACCTTCTACTTATTCACTCTTAAAAAATATTCTACTAAGAACATTGATTCTACATAATTAACATATTTGCATTTTTAGTAAGCTTATTTTACTAAATTATTTTACACGTATTTTTTATGTTAATTTCTGCCCCACTACGCAAAATATTTGCCCCCTGGTGTAGTTGATATTCTAGGAGTGAGATGTTTGCGGGATCAAGTCCTTAGAAACATTGAAACACCTTCTAGAAATACCAGCGTACGAGAAAAAAAATAACTATGGAAGATTAGAAACATGAAAGTTTGATACAAGAAATAATAAGACGTATGAGTACTAACTGACTTATTTTAAAAGGGTCAAAATGAATATCTTTCCTCTAATTATGATGTTTCTAGAGTAATGGAAAAAAGTAATCACATAATACAAATCAGATTCTGACATGAGTGGACATGCCTAGTGCATAACTTTCATACTGGGGTTTTTGAGAGTTTGGATAATTATTTTCCAAAAGTTCCACCTCAAACTTTTCAAGTATATTATTAAGTTACGGAAAATAACTTTTTTTTAAAATTTTTACGCAAGGTAGCTTTTTATTTAATTTTTTAATTAAAAATAGGCAGAAATATAGGAAATAAATAGAAATAATATCAGAAAAATTACAAATCACTTCAAAAAATTGGAAAATATTTTTAAGACCTCACTTTAATTTTTGAAGTAATTTTGAGACCTCACTCGAGTAGGAAATTCCGGCCATCACATCACCCATGCTTTTGGTGTTCCGGCCCTTACATTGGTGTCCCGTGAAAACGCCCTTCCAAGCTTATCATGGAACAAATAACCGACCTCGAGGGCCTCCTATGTCCCTTAGGGATGTCCCGTGCGATATGGTGTGAAAACATACACCAACGGTTCGGAGCCTCTCGGAAGCCAAAAAAAACGCGGATTATATCCTTTGATTTTCGGCTTCAAGGGGCCCGGGTGTCATTTTTGCCCAAACATCTCCTAGGGGTCTATCATAACCCTAGAGGACCCTAGGCGCTCCGGAAGGGTCACCTTCATCCTCGAACTCCGATACCACCCATGTCGCCCGTATTCGGGACCTAACATTGGCATCGCGTAAAACTGCCCTTACAAGCCTATCAGGGACCCAATAACCGACGTCAGGGCCTTCCAGATCCCCTAGGGGTCTCCTGGGCGTTATGGGGCGAAAATAATAACGTCGAAAAGTTTGCGTCTTGAGGCCCAGAACAAGTCGCCAACAGCATTCCAGGGGCCCAGTTGCCGTTTTCGCTCAAAATTTTTTCGGGGGGTCTTTCATGGCCCTAGGGGACCCTTGGTGCCCCGGGAGCATCACCTTCATCCGCAAACTTTGATATCACCCATGTCGCACGTATTCGGGCCCTAACATTGGCATCGCGTAAAACCTCCCTTAAAAGCCTATCAGGGACCCAATAACCGACCCTGGGGGCCTCCCACGTCCCCTATGGGTCTCCCGTGCGATATGGGGCGAAAATATTAACGTCAAAAAGTTTGCGTCGGGAGGCCCAGAACATGTCGCCTATAGCATTCCCAGGGCCTGCTTGTCGTTTTCGTCCAAAAATTTTTCGGGGGGTCTTTCATGGCCCTAGGGGACCCTAGGTGCCCCGGGAGGGTCACCTTCATCCCCGAACTCTGATATCACCCATGTCGCCCATATTCGGGCCTTAACATTGGGATCGCCTCTAAAATGCTCTCTGCTTCGGCCTCTACAGCGCGCGTTCACCATTGAAACAGTGCTGAGTTCGAATGGGGAAGAAGGAAAAAGCTAAGAGAGGAAATGGAACTCAAATTGACGATGCGGGAAATTCAGGAAACAAAAATTGTACCCAGAAAAATGTAACCCTAAAACCAAAAAAAATCAAAAACCATAAAAACCTAGATAGAGTCATGCGAAATCTTGCGGACGAACTTGAAGATTCAGAGATAATGACTCCGGATGTCCAACCGGAAACTGTGCAACAAATGGAACAAACTAAGGAAAAGCTCAATTCGTGGCTATCAAAAATGAAGGAAAAGACAAATTCGCAAAGCCCATATAAATCGGAGGAAGAAGAACCTGAGCAAGAACAGCAACAGGAGGCTACAAACTATGGTAAGGTCTCAGCTTGGGATAAATTTGACATATCAAAACTGAAAAATGCTGGCTTTAAATTGGATTATGTTGCACCAAATCTGCATGAGGGTAAACCAGTAGGTTAAATAAATTTTATGGACATTGAATCAGAAATAGACTACTGGAACAAAGCTGTAGTTTGCTATGTGATGGGCTCTAAACCTCCAATTAATGTACTTAGTGGTTTTCTAAGAAGAATTTGGGAGAAAAAAAGGATGAACAAGATAGCAAGTTTGAAAAATGGGCTAGTATTGGTTAGATTTGATTCTTTGGAGCAACGAGATGCTGTCATGCAGGAGGGGGTGTACCATTTTGATAACAAACCAATGATTATTAGGCCATGGTCAGAAAACATTGACTATGATCAAGAGGAGCTCACCTCTGTGCCAATATGGGTTAAATTCCCTGGACTCAATGTCAAGTATTGGAATGCAATGGGTCTGAGCAAAATCTCTAGCCTAGTTGGGAGGCCAATGATGGCAGACAGAAATACAGAGCTCAAGGTGGGAATACACTATGCTAGAGTTCTGATTGAAGTGCAACTAGGAGAGGAGTATCCTGAGAAAGTGCATTTCAAGAATGAGAGGGGAAACATAGTGGAGCAAGCAGTGGACTATGATTGGAAGCCAATTCTGTGCAACCACTGTAAACAATATGGCCACAGTGAAGCAGAATGCAGAAAAAAGTTACCTGAGACTGCACCTGTGAAACAAGGGCCTCTGCATACTCAGCCTGCACAGCAAGGAATTCCAAGGACTCAACAATGGCAGTTGGCAGGAAAAGCTAGAGGGAGAGCCTGGAATGCAGGAAGAGGAGCAAGAACAGGAAAAGACTATTACAGACAGGTCCAGCAGTAGGCCAAAACTGTTATGCAGAACAGTTTTGACATTTTGCAAAATCAAGGAGAAATGCAGGAAACACAAAAGGAACAGCCAACAGCAGCAGCAGTTGTGGAGCCTGAGCAACAAACAGACCAGAATCCAGTTGAGGTGCCAATACATGGTAAGTCCCCTGTCTTGACTAATAGTCATGGATAGGGTACTAATTTGGAATGTTAGAGGCCTTAATGGCCCAAATAAACAGAGAGATGTTGCTCTCTTTTGCAAAAAAAATAATTGTGGGTTAGTGGCTTTTCTTGAAACAAAAATCAGATTAGTCAACCTAGAAAAATACAAAAAATGTTTCATGCCAGGGTGGGACTCCTACAGTAATCACAGTGAGCATAGACTGGGTAGAATATGGTTAAGATGGATACCAAGCATTTTTAATGTGGATGTTTTATTCTCATCTGTGCAAATGATTATCTGTAAAGTAGTTAATGTTGTTAAAAAAAAAGAATTTGTGGTCAGTTTTGTATATGGCTTAAATGAGAAGGAGGAAAGGAAAGTACTATGGAAGGACTTAAATAATTTTGCAATTAATTGCAACACCCCATGGTTTGTAGGGGGGGATTTCAATAATGTACTGCTCCCTGAAAATAGAAAAGGTGGAGTACCAGTTGCTTATGCAGAAATACAGGATTTCAAAGAGTGCATAGAAAAATGTTTCCTCACTGAAATGGGGTGGTCAGGGTGTCAGTTTACTTGGAATAATAGGCATGAAAAAGGGGGGAGAGTGTATTCTAAAATTGATTGGGCATTGTAAACAGTTTATGGCTCCAGGAATTAGATCAATCAGATCTTGTATTCCATCCAGAGGGTGTCTCAAATCATTCCCCAATCTGTCTGTCTCTCCATAGAGAACTTACAAAAAAAATTATCCCCTTTAAATACTTCAACATGTGGAGCCTCCACTCTGAATTCCAAGCTAAGGTGCAGCAAGCTTGGAATTTCAGAACACAAGGCACAAAAATGTTCAGAGTGTACCAGAAATTGAAAAAGGTGAGGAAAGTGCTGAAAAAGCTAAACAGGAATGATTTCACAGACATTCTGGCACAAGCAGATACAGCTAGGATAGCCATGACCCAAGCACAGACTCAAGCCAACAAAGAGCCATTAAATGAGGCAATACAACAAACTGAATTACAGGCCAGGAAAAGATACAATGAGGTTAATATGGCAGCTGAAAATTTCCTACAGCAAAAAAGCAAGGCAAAGTGGATCCAATTGGGAGATGGAAATAATCAATTCTTCCATGCAGTTATGAAGCAAAGAAGAAATAACAACAGAATTCACTCCATTAGGACACAACAGGGGACCCTTCTGGAGGACCAGAACCTGGTTATGGAAGAATTTGTGAGATTCTACAAGGATATGTTGGGGGTGGCAGGAGCCAGAACAAGCAAAGCTGAAGACAGATACTTCCAAGCAAGGCACAGACTAGACATTCACCAACAGATGAACCTTATAGCCCCTGTGTATGCAGAAGAGGTGAAAAATGCAATGTTTGCAATTGATTGTAATAAAAGCCCGGGACCTGATGGCATTGGTTTAGGGTTTTTCAAAGAAGCATGGCCAATTGTAGGAGATGAAGTGACTGGAGCTATAATTTATTTTTTTGACTCATCTAGAATGCTCAAGGAGGTAAATGCCACAAACCTGTGCCTTGTACAGAAGATACAAAATCCAGAAAAGGCATCTGATTTCAGACCAATAGCCTGCTGTAATACAATCTACAAGTGTATCTCGAAGATCTTGTGTGGGAGACTGGCACAAGTACTCCCTGAGCTGGTGTCAGTGAACCAGGGAGCCTTTGTTACACAGAGGTCCATTGTCAACAACATCATGATATGTCAGGACCTCATTAAGCATTATAACAGGAAACAATCGTCTCCTAGGTGCTTAATGAAGATAGACATAAGGAAGGCATATGATACAATCCACTGGGGTTTTGTGAAGGAAATGCTGCAAGGGTATGGATTCCCTGAAAAATTCAGTGGGTGGCTACTACAGTGCATCAAAACAGCAAGTTTCAGTATTAATATAAATGGGGAAACACATGGGAACTTCATTGCAAAGCGGGGCATCAGACAAGGTGACCCCATCTCCCCATCAATATTTGTACTGGTTATGGAATATTTGTCAAGGAACATAAAAATAGCATGCATGGATAAGAGCTTCAGCTGGCACCCCATGTGCAAAGAGCTTGCACTAAGTCATCTGTGCTTTGCAGATGACTTAATGTGTTTCTGTAAAGCAGACACTGCATCTGTGAGCACAATGATGAACAGCATAAACCACTTCTCAAAAGTAACAGGCTTGTATGCAAACAAGGAAAAATCAAACATCTACTTAGCAGGGGTGGATGTACAAGGAAAAAATGCACTGTTACAACTATCAGGCTTCAGGGAGGGTACTTTGCCCATGAGATACCTAGGTGTCCCACTATCCCCCTCAAAATGGAGCAAAATAGATTGTGAATGTCTGGTGGACAAAATGACAAAAAGGATGCAGATATGGGCCTCGAGGAACCTTTCATACGCAGGGAGAGTCCAACTAATAAACTCTGTATTATTCTCCATTCATGTATACTGGTCAAGTATCTTTATTTTGCCAACTGGGGTACTAAAAAGTGTGGAGCAAAAATGCAGATTTTTCTTGTGGGGGACAACTGAGCAGAAGCATAGGACAAGTTTGGTGGCCTGGGATATGGTATGCAGACCAAGGAACAATGGAGGACTTAATGTTAAGAATTGCAAATGGTTCAACATAGCTCTGAATGGCAAGCACATCTGGGATATTGCAACAAAAAAAGACACACTGTGGGTGAAGTGGATCAATGGGATTTATTTGAAAGGAGTTAACATCTGGAATTATGCTCCAGTATGGGGCACAAGCTGGTACTGGAACAAACTAAACAAGATCAAAAGTTACTTCCAGGGGCAATACACAGCAAGGAGGGTATGGAAATTTGCATCTGATGGTATTTACTCTGTTGGAAGTGGATATAGAACGCTACAAGGTAACATGACAAAATGCAGGCATGCAGACCTGATATGGGGGAAGATATCCATGCCTAGACATAGTTTTTGCCTATGGCTGGCTCAAATGGATATATTGCTAACAAAGGACAGATTACAGAGGATGGGATTTCTGAATGGGGATGCCTTATGCTATCTGTGCAAGCAGGAACCAGAGGAACACAATCACCTATTCTTCAAATGCAAAGTGTCAGCAGAAGTCCTGGAACAGATAAGGGGATGGTTGCAAATTTCAGCAAGAGCAAGTACAATTCAGGGGATGTTTAACTGGATCAGCAGACAAAAATGCTCCAGAATCAGAAAGGAAGTTTATGCATCAGGGGTAGCAGCAGCAGTATACTGGATATGGAGATACAGAAATACTCATTTTGCTGGCAAAGGCAGCATACCAGTGCCACAGATGATACAACAGGTCCAGCAAGCAGTCAGATGCAGAATCCAACAATGCTGCAACAGCAAGAGGAAGATCTCCAGCAGGAACAAGATCTGGATAGGGGGGATATAGTCTGGAATTAAACTGGATCACAACAAGGAATAGAGCAAACAGACAGAGTACACCAGACAAAAAGGCAGAAAGCAAAACTCAACAGGGTGTCCTGGCATTTTTGCAAGATACCAGGAACATGTGTAGGGAAATGGACAGCAGGTTCCAGAAGGGAATCAGAAGCAGGTTGATGCAGCCAGACTCTAAATCAGGTAGCAGGAACCAGTAGATTGCACAGGAAACCAGCAGGATGCTGATGCAGGAAAGAAGGTGGAATGAATCAGCTCTGGAAGACTGCACCAGCAGAGGATTCAGAGTACAAGGCAGAAGCAAAGCAGAAGCAGGAAGAAGCAGATTCAGTGGAAAACAAGGAAATTCTGTAATCAGCAGCAGGATGATGTAGCAAGGCAGAATGAGGAATGTAACAGCTCCAAACAGAGTCGAAAAGCTAGAAGAAGTTGTAACATTTTTAGCTATATATGTTTTTGTATTTTGCTGTAAGTCAGAAATAATTTTTGCAAATTGTAATGTTTACAGAGATGGTGAGGATTAATTTTTGTAAATTGTAATGTGTACAGAGATGGTGAACCACTGCCTGTAGTGAGTTGCACCAGATTGAAGGGTTGTAAGGTAGTAGAGGGATGTAGCAAAAAGGAACCCTACCTAGTAGGTGGCCTTGGATCTGCATTGCCTAAGGACTGTAATCTTGTTACATTACAGTGAGCAATAATACAATTTCTGACTTGCACCAAAAAAAAAAAAACACATTGGGATCACGTAAAACCGCCTTACAAGCCTTTCAAGGACCCAATAACTGACCCTGGGGGCCTCCCATGTCTCCTAGGGGCGTCCCATGTGATATGAGGTGAAAATATTAACGTCGAAAAGTTTGCGTTTGGAGGCCCAGAACACGTCGCGTACAGCATTCCCGGGCCCCGGTTGCCGTTTTCGCCCAATGTTTTTTCGGGGCGTCTATCATGGCCCTAGGGGACCCTCGGTGCCCCGGGAGGGTCACCTTCATCCCCGAATTCCGATATCACACATGTCGCCCGTATTCGGGCCCTAACATTGGTGTGAATGAGGAAATTAAAAAAGAACTGTTAGCATTATCTGGGTTCAGGGAGGGTACATTACCTATGAAGTATTTGGGAGTTCCACTTTCCCCATCAAAGTGGAGCAAAATTGACTGTGAGTGCTTGGTTGACAAAATGACAAAAAAATTGCAGATATGGCCTTCTAGGAATCTCTATGAGCTCAACTCATAAACTCTGTGCTGTTTTCTTTACATGTGTACTGGTCTAGCATTTTTATAATGCCTGCAGGGGTAGTTAAAAGTGTAGAACAAAAATGCAGAGTTTTCTTATGGGGTTCCACTGATCAGAGGCATAAAACCAGTCTGGTGGCATGGGATATGGTTTGCAGACCTAGGAAAAATGGGGGCATAAACATAAAAAACTGCAAATGGTTTAATGTTGCTCTAAATGGAAAACATATATGGGACTTAGCCACAAAAAAAGATACCTTGTGGGTAAAATGGATAAATGGGATATATCTGAAAGGTACCAATCTCTGGAATTATGCACCAGTTTGGGGTGCTAGTTGGTACTGGAATAAGCTCAACAAAATCAAGAGATATTTCCAGGAGCATTATACAGGTAGAGGGGTCTGGAAGGGAGATGCTGATGGTTGCTATACAGCTGCAAGGGGATACAGTACTTTGATGGGAGATATGCCAAAGTATAGACATGCCAATCTGATTTGGGGAAGGGTAACCATGCCAAGACACAGCTTCTGCTTATGGTTAGCTCATCAGGGAAGATTGCTAACTAAGGATAGGATGCAGAAAATGGGCTTTCTGAATGGGGATGTTGTATGCAATCTGTGTAAAGCAAAGCCAGAAGACCATAAGCACCTCTTCTTCAGTTGCAGTGTGGCAACAGATGTTTTAGATCAGTTGAGATGCTGGCTACAGATTACACAAAGAGCAAACACTATTCAGGGCATGATGAATTGGATAAGCAGGCAGAAATGCTCAAATTTCAGGAAAGAAGTGTACGCAGCAGGGCTTGCAGCAGCTGTATACTGGGTGTGGAGAGGCAGGAATATCAAGCACTTTGTGGGAAGCAATCTATCTGTGATCCAGACAATGCAGCAGATCCAGCAATCAGTGAGGATCAGAATACAGAAGTGCAGCAGGCTGAGAAAGATCAACAGCAAGGATAAAAAATGGTTAGAGAGAATTTAAATGCTCTATGTACCACAGTAGACCCAGCAGAAAGGCAGGATCAGACTACACCAGAGGATTAGCAGAAAACCCAGCAGAGATGCAGGGCATCAGCTCCTGTACAGGGATCTAGACAGTAGATTGCAGCAGGAAATCAGCAAGTTGTGGATGCAGAAAAGAAGGAGGAATGAATCAACTATGGAAGAGTGGCCTAGAGAGGACCTAGAGTTGGAGGGCAGAAGCAAAGCAACAGCAGAAAGAACCAGCATCTGTGGAAAACAAGGATAGAAAACTGTAATAATTAGATTATTATGTTTTTGTATTTTGCTGTAAGTCAGGGATGATTTTTTGTATTTTGTATCTGTTTTCAGATATGGGGAACCACTGCATGTAGTGAGTTACCCTCCAGGAATGTAAGGTTGTAAGGAACAAAGGGATGCACAGGAAGAGGAACCCTACCTAGTAGGTGGCCTTGGACTTGCATTACCTATGGACTGTAATCAGTGTAACATTACAGCTAGCAATAACACAATTTCTGACTTGCACCAAAAAAAAACATTGGCATCAAATCTGAAAGGCTAGAAAAAGTTGTATCAGAAAGGAATCAACAGCAGGTGGCTGTAGATTGGCTGAAAATCAAGCAGTAGGCTTCAGAAAGATCCAGCAGATTCTCAGTAGCAGGTTTGCTAGAAGCAACGCACAATGAAAAATGAATCAGATTCTAGAAGATTTGAAAGGCTAGAAGAAGTTGTAATATATTTAGCTTATTATGTCTTTGTATTTTGTTGTAAGTCAGAATTAAATTTTGTACTTTGTTATGTTTACAGAGATGGTGAACCACTGCCTGTAGTGAGTTGCACCTGATTGAAGGTTTGTAAGGTAGTATAGGGATGTAGTAAAAAGGAACCCTACCTAGTAGGTGGCCTTGGACCGGCATTTCCTAAGGACTGTAATCTTGATACATTAGAGTGAGCAATAACACAACTTCTGACTTGCACCAAAAAAAACATTGGCATCGCCTAAAACCTTCCTTACAAGCCTATCAGGGACCCAATAACCAACCCCGGGGGCCTCCTATGTCCCTTAAGGGTCTTCCGTGCGATATGGGGCAAAAATATTAACGTTGAAAATTTGCTTCCGAAGGCCCAAAACACGTCGCCTAGAGCATTCCTGGCGCTCGGTTGCCATTTTCGCCCAAACTTCTCTCGGGGTGGTCTATCATGGCCGTAGAGGATCCTCGGTGACATGGACATGGGCGCTCACTGGGCGCTCACTGGGACATGGGACATGGGACATGGGACATGGGTGCTACGTCATGGGAGATGGGTGCAGCGTCATGGGACATGGGTGCAGCGTCATGGGACATGGGTGCTGCAGCGCCATGGGACATGGGTTCTGCGTCATGGGACATGGGTGCTGCGTCATTGGACAAGGGTGCTGCATGAGACATGGGTGCTGCGTCATGGGACAACATGGGCGCTGGGACATGGGACATGGGACACATGGGACATGGGACATGGGTGCTGCGTCATGGGAGATGGGTGCAGCGTCATGGGACATGGGTGCAGCGTCATGGGACATGGGTGCAGCGTCATGGGACATGGGTGCTGTAGCACCATGGGACATGGGTCCTGCGTAATGGGACGAGGGTGCTGCGTCATGGGACAAGGGTGGTGCATGGGACATGGGTGCTGCGTCATGGGATAAGGGTGCTGCAGCACCATGGGACATGGGTGCTGCGTCATGGGACAAGGGTGTTGCGTTATAGGACAAGGGTGCTGCAAGGGTGCTGTAGCACCATAGGACAAGGGTGCTGCGTCATGGGAAAAGGGTGCTGCATCATGGCACAAGCGTGATGCAGCGTCATGAAACAAGCGTGTTGCAGCGTCAGGGGACAAGGGTGTTGCAGCGTCATGGGACAAGGGCGCTGCAGCGCCATGGGTAACGCTACTGCGTTATGGGACAAGGGGCCTGCAGCACCATGTCATGAGACAAGTCGAGCCATGGGTCATGGGTGCTTCTTCATGGGACATGGGCGCTGGGACTTGTTGCGTCATGGGCACTTCTTCCTGGCTCGGGCACGGGCATGGACCTTTTGATATCTTTATAAATGGGACTTTTTCATACTTAGCCCATATGACTTAGCCTCTTCCCTTCTTCATACTTGGCCCAATATTTCCCCCAAAAAGGGCTGTAGACCACTTTTTTTAGGCATTAAAGTTTTTTAGGGTAGTTTGGTCACTTTACTCAGTTGAGGGTAGTTTTGTCCTTCTGAATTACTTCTCAAATTCACATGTGTTATTGGTGTATCTATCTACATGTATCCACATAACAATATCAGATGAACAAAGTTTTCGGAGGTATGTGCTTGGCATATTGGAATGAAGGTAATTAGGGTAATTCCGTAATTATACATAATATCATATACTTAATCATGAACAAAAATAACTCCTATATTATGACGACTCTTAAAAAATTCCCTTGTGGCCCAGCCCTGTTTTTCCTTCTTTTTTTTTTCCTGGCCCCTGTAAATTATGAGATAACTATAACAAAGTAAAATTATGTATCATCAAAACTAAATTGGCGTAGCGGTAAGTACTCCTGTTTCGCCCAATTTTGAGGGGGTCGAACAATGGGTAGATGCTAAGGTCTTGATGCGCGAGTCTGGGCTGACGTCCGCCTCTTGAGTTGACCGAGTATTACATGCACAAGGTGAACAAAGAAAAGCTACCTCGGGGGGTCGACCCGAGAAGACCCCTCCGATGGTAAAGTTAGAAAATGAGGAGATGTACGTGAGGTACTTTTTATGCAAGAATATGTGTGGTCAACTCAGGAGCCTGTGAGTTAATTGAGTGACTAGATATGAGGATCACGCTTGAAGGCCGCAATGGCAGAGCAGAATGTCGGGAGATTCTCTCTCTGTTGCCTCAATCAGCGTGAATGGTCTCTGAGTGAAATTACTTACCTTTGCCTTGATTTCCGTGCAGGTATTTATAGGGAAAAAGTCGGTTAGGCTTGTCGAATGAACAGTGGACACGTAGCCTCGTACGTATGTCCCTCTCTAAGTCGGCTAAGAGGGGGTGGTCACGTGAGTTTTAGTACGACCCTCTGAGGAGCCTCCACGTCAGGGGTAGTACAATTGATGCCGTCACTACTGTCCTTGGGGCTTGGAAAGAGTGGGCGACAAGGCATTTGCTTGAATCTCTCCGGGATTATTCGTTCAGTACACATGCTGGCGTCATCATTGGGCTCATAGCAAACTTTAGGGTCCATTCTTGAATGAGTCGACCCTTCATAGTCTGGTAGGAACATAATGTTGGTCTTCTGGTTAGTGCATGACTTTTGGTCGATGTAGATCTTCTCGGGTCTAGCGGGGGTGTTGAGTAATGGTTGAGGAAATCCTTGACCTGAGGCTGCTCTTAGGGGTAGGGAACTGCTATTTTCGGATTGATGATGGCTTCGACTCTGCTTAGGGTCGAGATCCTTCTGGCGTAGCTAGGACGGGGGTTGATTGCTCGACCCTCAGTATTTTGGTTATATCATTTTGCTCTTACATCTTAGTAGGAGGAGGGTCACTTTTCGTCGAGTCCTGCTGAGATGTGGTTGGTCCATTGACGGGACATTCTTTAATTGGGCTTCTATTTCGGGTCCATTTCTCTCTTGGAAGGGCCCCTTTGTCGGTATGAGTAGTCGGTGGACGCAGTTGGGCCGTCCACCTGTCAGTCATGCGGATGCCGTTTTTTTCTAGGTCACTTCGTCTATAAATAGTTAGAGCTAGCCTCCCTTTCCACTCTTCATTTCTGCTATTTGAATTTTTAGAGAGAGAAAGCGAGTCTTCAAAATTCTCACGAGTCTTCAGTTGGTTCGTCATTGTCTGTCCGATCTACCCTTGTAGAGTCGTCTTCCACCTTCCACAAGGTATAACGTCTCTCTTTTGGTACTTTTCTTGTCTGTGTTTATTTGTTTTACTTTCATGTCGATGTCTTCGCCCATTGATGTATCGTCGGGGTCTGATGGCTCGCCTAAGGCATCTAGACCAGGACCTTGCGGATCTTTCCCCGAAAGTTTCGGTGCGGGTTCGTCTAGTCAGGGGCCTGGCCCGTCGTGTGAGGAGTCTTGCCCTTATTCTTCGAATGACCCAGTTCCCCCGATTCCGCCGGCGTTTCCCTTTTTCGAGTTTCGTTCGGATTTTGAGTGGTCGAGTCCGGACGGACTGCTTTTTCCGGACTGGGTCACTCCGTTCTGGTTCCGGGAGGAGTCTTGGTATGCCAGGGTTCTGTCAGACCCCGATATTCCGCGAGGTTTCAAACAGGATGTGTTGAATGTCTTTCAAATGAGTGTAGCGTTGGGAGAGATCCGTGTTTCAGACGGGGTCAAACCATTATGCTCTGTCTCTCCCCTGTACGGAGACAAAGACGAGATGTCCAGGGCTCGTTCTAAACCAACCTGTCGTTCGGGCGGGGAGGTCTTAATTGCCCCTCTCCCATGAGTGACTTTGAGCAGATAGGAGATCCGCTTTTCTGCCCTCATATCATGAAGTATGTTTTTGTCCCTCGACTAGTTTTCCTTGTATTTTTGCTGAAGTCCTGCTGCCCATTTTGACCTTTTTCATTTGTTTATTTTGTAGGGAGTATAGAGAAAGAAGTTCTTCGGGGCAAATGATAGGCCAATCTAGTGCTTCGGGTATTTTGCCCGATTCTTCATCTGATCGGTTGGCCCGGTCTACCGACCGTACAGCCAGCGTCTCTGGGAGGTCTCGTAAGTGTGAGGCCTCTTCGACTTCAGATACTCCGGCAGAAACGGAGGAGGTCGACCAAGGGGGCACGGGGATCGATCGCGGCCGCGATCCCGTAGAGGAGGATCCAGGGGACGAGGGATCGAAACCGGGGAAGAAAGTTGATGGAGTTCCCATCCATCTGAAGCGGTCAAT
The DNA here is from genome assembly GCA_038025085.1 of Tetragonia tetragonoides. Taxonomy (NCBI): domain Eukaryota; kingdom Viridiplantae; phylum Streptophyta; class Magnoliopsida; order Caryophyllales; family Aizoaceae; genus Tetragonia; species Tetragonia tetragonoides. The sequence continues at coordinate 19,458,625 of CM076146.1, forward strand.
CTGGGCTGGGAAATCGATGGGGTACATCAAATCTTTGGCCAAACGTTACGGTCTACCCCCGGGGATGTCTTTCGTCCATCCTAGTAAAACGGCGGCGTGTCATCCCGCCCCACTACATTGCATTCCCTTCTCAACGAAGGTTCTTGAACATCCCCTTCCTCGTCTGATCAAGAGGATAGTGGGTCTCTTGAACATCCATTATTTTCAGCTCCAAGCAAATTCTTGGAGGTCGGTAATAGGCTTGGCGGCTGCGGCTCATGTCCACAAGCTGGAAGTGACTGATGCCGTTCTGCGCCATCTGTATACCTGAGTGCTGTCGACCAAGTCCGGGACCTGGTACTTGAGCCCTTGGAAGGGCTTCTCCATGTGCCGGTCTATGAGCAACGTCACTTTGTGGAAGGAGAGTTTCTTGTTTCTGCATATTGAGCAGGGATGGGATGGAGAGTGTCCTCCCTGGAGGGAGGACTATTTGGAGGATGTAGGTGATGGATTGTTCGGCTCGGAGCGTGAGGATCTGGACACCTTGTCCATCGCGAGCGTCGAACCGTGGAATATTTCCGCTACCCTAATAGAGATGAGGGTGCGTGTGAAGAGGTTAAAGCCCCTCCCCACTGGTCGATTGCGAAGTCTTGGTTTTCTTGCGAAGCCTTCTTGGTCTTCGTGGGTTTCCGGTCAACTATGACCCATGGTATAGCGATCCTGTTTTTAGTTTTCTTTTGCTTTGAGTCCGTCCACTGAACTACAGCTTGTCTTAATTTTTCTTCCTTTCCATCTTGCAGAGGTCACCCTTACTGAATTGTTGAAGACGCCAGATGGGGAAAAGATGGTGGCTAGGACGACCTCTAAAGCTTTTCTCGGAGCTTTGGAGGACACGATCGAGGGTCAGAAGGCCCTTGCTTCGGTAACCCAGTTTTTTCTTTTTGGTTCCTTGTAGTGGCTTTTACCACAATCATTGTTGACTATTTTCTTGTTTCCACAGCCTCCCAAGAAGAAGAAGGCGACGGTCTTCAGGAGGAAGACCGGGTCAGTGACAAAAAAGGAAGATTCTTCGTCCAAAGCTTCATCTGGTGGAGATCCTCCTCCTAAGAAGAGATCAAGCTACGAGGCCTTGGTACCGCATGAGAGGGTGTCTTCTTCGAAGAAGAAGAGGGTCGATACCCCTGATGTAAGGCCAATTCCAGCGAGGCAGCCTCTTGCAAACTCCTGGGGGATAGTTTCCCCTCCGGTCGGGACTCGCGGAGCAGGTGTTGGTCCTTCCACATCTGTTATAGAAGGAGCACTTTCCCGTGAGTCTGTAGAGCATTGATGAAATGTTGGCGGTGCGATCAACCCGGAGGGATAACAATGAATTTACGGGCCAGGCGTACATGGTTAGTAGGAAGGGCCTTGAAGGTCATGCCCTCAAGATGCCAGCCGTTCTGGAAGCTTCTCCGGTTGCACATGCTAAGATTGCTGAAGCCTTTTTGCAGCAGAAAAGCAAAGTGAGATGGATTCAATTAGGGGATGGCAATAATCAATATTTCCATGCAATTATGAAGCAGAAAAGGCAAAGAGCAAGAGTTTCCTCAATTAAAACTCAAGCTGGTATTATCTTACAAGATCTGGGTCAGATCATGGAGGAGCTGTCTTCCTTCTATAAAGGCATGTTGGGAGTTGCAGATAACCATAGAAGGCCTGCAGCCTCATTCATTTTCTCAGCAGGTCACAGATTGTCCATACATCAACAAATGGAGCTGATTGCACCTGTAACAAATGAAGAGGTAAAACAAGCCATTTTTGCAATAGATGTGAATAAAAGCCCAGGTCCAGATGGGTTTGGTGCAGGTTTCTTTAGGGATGCCTAGTCTTTGGTAGGTGATGATGTTACTGAAGCTTTCATGGACTTCTTCTCCTCCTCCAAGCTTTTGGAAGCAGGTAAATGCTACTAGCCTTTGCCTTGTCCCTAAGGTGCCTAACCCTGAGTTAGCTTCAGAGTTTCGTCCTACAGCTTGCTGCAACACTATCTATAAATGCATCTTGAAAATTTTATGTGGTAGATTGGCCAAAGTATTACCTGATTTTGTTGCTATGAACCAAGGAGCATTTGTAGCTCAAAGATCAATAATGCATAATACTATGATTTGTCAGGATATTATTAAGCACTATAGAAAGAAGAGCATATCACCTAGATGTCTCTTGAAAATTGACTTGAGGAAAGCCTATGATACTATTCACTGGGGTTTCATCAAAGAAATGATGCAGGGGTTTGGTTTTCCTGTGAAATTTGGGGAATGGAATATGCAGTGTGTGCAGACAGCTAGTTTCAGTATTGCATTAAATGGGGACAGTCATGGCTATTTTGTGGCAAAACGTGGGATAAGGCAGGGGAACCCTGTCTCTCCCCTCCTCTTTGTACTGGTGATGGAATTCTTGTCTAGAACTCTGAAGCTGGCCTGCATGGATAATGATTTCCACTAGCATCCTATGTGTAAGAGCTTGTGTCTAAATTACCTATGCTTTGCAGATGATTTGATGGCTTTCTGCAAAGCTGATGTTAAATCTGTCAATGTCTTAATTGAGAGCCTCTCCTATTTCTCTCAAGTAACAGACCTATGTGCTAACACAGAAAAGTCAAGTATTTACATAGCTCGGGTTACTGAAGATGTCAAGCAGCAATTGATAAGTTTCTCTGGGTTCAGAGAAGGTACTTTCCCTATGAAGTATCTAGGGGTTCCCCTCTCTCCCTCAAAATGGAGCAAGATTGATTGTGAATGTCTTGTTGGTAAAATGACCAGGAGATTGCAGGTGTGGGCCTCAAAGAACCTTTCTTATGCAGGAAGAGCTCAGCTGATCAACTCAGTCCTTCTCTCTATACATGTATACTGGTCAGGGATTTTTGTGATGCCTGCAGGGGTGCTCAAGGCAGTGGAGCAAAAATGCAGAATGTTTTTGTGGGGGTCTATTGATGAAGGCAACAAGCCTAATCTGGTTGCTTGGGATTTTATTTGCAGACCTAGGAAAAATGGAGGTCTGAACTTTAAAAATTTGCAAGCTGTTTAATATTGCTCTTAATGGTAAGCATATTTAGGATCTGGCAACAAAGAAAGACACTATGTGGGTTAAGTGGATCAATGGTGTGTATCTGAAGGGGCAAGACTTCTGGGGGTATGTTCGTAAATGGGGGAGTAGTTGGTACTTTGTGATATTAAACAGAATAAAAGAGAGATTTTATGCTACATACAGAGATGGCACCTTGTGGACTTGTTCTGGAAATGACATTTACTCTGCCTCCAGTGGATATGCTGTCAAAGTGTAGACATGCAAATCTAATCTGGGGCTCCCTCACTATGCCTTGGAACTGCTTCTGCTTCCGGCTTGCTCAAATGGGGAAATTGTTAACCAAAGATAGAATGCAGAGAATGGGCTTCTTTACTAGTGACACTACCTGCCTCCTCTGCAGGTCTGCAATTGAGTCACATAGCCATCTGTTCTTCAGGGGTGCTAGAATTAAAGAGGTGTTGGCAAAGTTAAAGAATGGTTGTTGTGCAAGTCTACCTCAGAGTCTATAGGAGGTCTACTCAATTGGATAGATAGAAAACATTTTACAAAAATACAGAAAGCTACTTATGCTGCTGCATTTGCTGCACTGGTGTATTGGTCCTGGCAGGCTAGAAACAAAATTTGTTTTGAGGGGAGTGTCATTACAAATGAGAACATCTTCCAGCAAATTCAATGCGCTGTTCGTGCAAGAATTCAGGGTTGTAGAAGGAAAAAGATCAGCAAAAAAGACAGAGACCGGATAGCTAGAATTTAATATCTGTTTGTATGTCAAAAGTGTATTTGTTTGTGATCTGAGTATGTAACCCTCTGGTGTAGTGAAGGCTGCTTTGTTTAGCTTTTGGTCAGCAATGTATGCAAGGTCTAGTTGGGTTTCTAGGGATGTAACCAAAAGGGAAACCCTACCTAGTAGGTGGCTTCCTTGGTTATATTGCCTCTAGGTTGTAATTATTTCTTTATCAATGCAATTCTCTATCTTTGCACCAAAAAAAAAAAAAAAACAAAAAACATTGGGATCGCATAAAACCACCCTTACAAGCCTATCAGGGACCCAATAACCGATCGTGGGGGCCTCCCATGTTCCTAGGGGTCTCCCGTCCGATATGGGCGAAAATATTAACGTCGAAAACTTTGCGTCCGGAGGCCAGTTGTCGTTGTCACCCAAATGTTTTTCGGGGGGTCTACATTGGCCCTAGGGGACCCTCGGTGCCCCGGAAGGGTCACATTATCCCCGAACTTCGATATCACACATGTCGCCTGTATTCGGGCCCTAACATTGGCATCGCATAAAACCGCAATTATAAGTCTATCAGGGACCCAATAACCGACCCTGGGGGCCTACCATGTCCCCTAGGGGTCTCCCGTGCGATATGGAGAGAAGATATTAACGTCGAAAAGTTTGCTTCCGAAGACCCAGAACATGTCGCCTATAGCATTCCCGGGGCCCGGTTGCCATTTTCGTTCAAACTTCTCTCGGGGGGGTCTATCATGGCCCTAGAGGACCCTCGGTGACATGGGCATGGGTGCTCAGTGGGCGCTGTGACATGGGACAAGGGCGCTCACTTGGCGCAGGAACATGGGACATGGGCGCTGGGACATGGGGCATAGGCGCTCACTGGGCATTGGGACATGGACACATGGGACATGGGACATGGGTGCTGCAGCACCATGGGACATGGGTGCTGCGTCATGGGACAAGGGTGCTGCAGCACCATGGGACATGGGTGCTGCGTCATGGGACAAGGGTGCTGCATGGGACATGGGTGCTGCTTCATGGGACAAGGGTGCTGCAAGGGTGCTGTTGCACCATGGGACAAGGGTGCTGCGTCATGTGACATGGGTGATGCGTCATGGGACAAGGGTGCTGCATGGGACATGGGTGCTGGGTCAAGGGACAAGGGTTCTGCAAAGGTGCTGCTGCACCATGGGACAAGGGTGTTGCGTCATGGCACAAGGGTGTTGCGTCATGGGACAAGCTTGATGCAGCGTCATGGGACAAGCGTGTTGCAGCGTCATGGGACCAGAGGGCTGCGTCATGGGACAAGGGCGCTGCAGCGCCATGGGTCACGTTGCTGCGTCATGGGACAAGGGCGCTGCAGCACCTTGTCATGGGACAAGTCGCGCCAGGAGTCATGGGTGCTGGGACTTGCCTCGGCATGGGCACTTCTTCCTAGCACGGGTACGAGCACGAGCATGGACATTTTGATATCTTTATAATTGGGACTTTTTCATACTTAGCCCATATGACTTAGCCTCTTCCCTTCTTCATACTTGGCCCAATATTCCCCCAAAGAACGCCTCTAGACCACTTTTTTTAGGCATTAAAGTTTTTAAGGGTAGTTTGGTCAATTTACTCAGTTAAGGGTAGTTTTGTCCATCTGAAGTACTTCTGAAATTCACATGTGTTATTGGTGTATCTATCTACATGTATCCACATATCAATATAAGATGAACAAAGTTTTCGGAGGTATGTGCGTGGTATATTGGAATGAAGGTATTAAGGGTAACTCCGTAATTATAAATAATATCATATACTTAATCATCAAGAAAAATAACACTGATATTATGACGACTCTTGAAAAATTTCGTTGTGGCCCACCCTAGCTTTTCCTTCTTTTATTTCCTGGCCACTGTAAATTTATGAGAAAACAATAACAAAGTACACTTATGTATCCTCAAATATAAATTGGCGTAGCGGTAAGTACTCCTCTTGTAAAGCGCGCAGTGAGAATTAATGGTCATGAGTTCGACTCTTGTCAAGCGTGCAGTGAGAATTATTTGTAAGGAGTTATTCAATTACAACTATCTTCTACTTATTCACTCTTAAAAAATATTCTACTAAGGACATTGATTCTACATAGTTAACATATTTGCATTTTTAATGAGCTTATTTTACTAAATTATTTTACTCGTGTTTTTTTATGTTGATTTCGGCCCCACTACACAAAATATTTGACCCATGGTGAAGTTGATATTCTAGGAGTGAGATGTTTGCGGGATCAAGTCCTTAGAAACATGAAAGACCTTCTAGAAATAACAGTGTACGAGAAAAAAAATAACTATGGAAGATTAGAAACATGAAAGTTTGATACAAGAAATAGTAAGCCGTATGAGTACAAACTGACTTATTTTAAACGGGCCAAAAAGATGAATATCTTTCCGCTAATTCTGATGTTTCTAGAGTAATGGAAAAAAGTAATCACATAATACAAATCAGGTTCTGATAGGAGTACACATGCCCAGTGCATAACTTTCATATTGGGAATTTTGAGAGTTTGGATAATTTTTTTCCGAAAGTTCCACCTCAAACATTTCATGTATATTATTAAGTTTCGGAAACATATTTTTTTTAATATTTTGACACAAGGTAGCTATTGTATTTAATTTTTAAATAAAAAATAGGCAGAAAAATAGGAAATAAATAGAAATAATATCAGAAAAATTGCATATCACATCAAAAAGTTTGGGAAATATTTTTGAGACCTCACTTTAATTTTTTGAAATAATTTTGAGGCCTCACTCGAGTAGGAAATTCCGGCCATCACCCATGCTTTTGGTGTTCCGGCCCTTACATTGGTGTCCTGTAAAAACGCCCTTACAATTCTATCATGGACCAGATAACCGACCCCGAGGACCTCCCATGTCCCTTAGGGATGTCCCGTGCGATATGGCGTGAAAATATACACCAACGGTCCGGAGCCTCTCGGAAGCCAAAAAAAATGGATTATATCCTTTGATTTTCGGCTTCCAGGGGCCCGGGTGTTATTTTTGACCAAACATCTCCTCGGGCTCTATCATGACACTAGAGGATCCTAGGTGCTCCGTGAGGGTCATCCTTATCCTCGAACTCCGATATCACCCATGACGCCGGTATTCCGACCCTTTCATTGGCATCGTGTAAAACCGCCCTTACAAGCCTATCAAGGACCCAGTAACAGACCCTGGGGCCGCCCCATGTCCCCTAGGGGTCTTCCGTGCGATATGGGGCAAAAATATTAACGTCGAAAACTTGGCTTCCGGACGCCCAGAACACGTGTCCTACAGCATTATGTAGGTCCGGTTGCCGTTTTCGCCCAAAATTTTTTCGGGGGGTGTAACATGCCCTAGGGGACCCTCGGTTCCCCGGGAGGGTCACCTTCATCCCCGAACTCGGATATCACCCTTGTCGCCCGTATTCGGGCCCAAAAATTGGCATCGCATAAAACCGCCCTTACAAGCCTATTAGGGACCCAATAGCCGACCCTGGGGGCCTCCCAGGTCCCCTAGGGGTCTCTTGTGCGATATGGGGCGAAATTATTATTGTCGAAAAGTTTGCGTCCGGAGGCCCAGAATACATCGCCTACAACATTCTCCGGGCCCAGTTGCCGTTTTTGCCCAAAATTTTTTTGGGGGGTCTTTCATGGCCCTAGGGGGCCCTCGGTGCACCGGGAGGGACACCTTCATCCCACAACTGTAGTTTGATGATTGGTGCAGGTTTGTTTTGCTGTGAAGTAAGGTGTGTAAGGTGCTGGTATTTCTGGTTTGTTGAGGTTTGCAGTGTAATGTAGATCAGGGTTTGAGGAGTGAGTGCGTACCCTACCTAGTAGGTGCCGTACTTCCCTCTGATGCCTGTAGGATGTAATCAATTATTTCCTAGTTTTAATGCAACTAATAACTTTCACCAAAGAAAAAAAACATTGGGATCGCGTAAAACCGCCTTTACTAGCCTATCATGGACCCAATAACCGACCCTGGGGGCCTCCCGTGCGATATGGGGCGAAAATATTAGCGTCGAAAAGTTAGCGTCCGGAGGCCCAGAACACGTCGCCTACAACATTCCCAGAGCCTGGTTGCCGTTTTCGCCCAAAAAAATTTCAGGGGGTCTTTCATGGCCCTAGGGGACCCTCGGTGCCTCGGGAGGTGCACCTTCATCCCCAAACTCCAATATCATCCATGTCGCCCGTATTCGGGCCTTATAATAGGGATCGCGTAAAACCGCCATTTCAAGCCTATCAGGGACCCGATAACCGACCCTTGGGCCCTCCCATGTCCCCTAGGGGTCTCCCGTGCGATATGGGGCGAAAATATTAACGTCGAAAAGTTTGCATGCGGAGGCCCAGAACACGTCGCCTAGAGCAATCCCGGGGCTCGGTTGTTGTTTTCGCCCAAAACTTTTTCGGGGGGTCTTTCATGGCCCTAGGGGACCCTCGGTCCCCCGGGAGGGGCACCTTCATCCCTGAACTCCGATATCACCCACGTCGCCCGTTTCGGGCTTTGACATTGAGATCGCGTAAAATCGCCCTTGCAAGCCTATTAGGGACAAAATAATTGACCTTGGGGGCCTCCCATGTCCCCTAGGGGTCTCCCGTGCGATATGGGGCGAAAATATTTACGTTGAAAAGTTTGCGTCCGGAGGCCCAGAACACGTCGTCTACAACATTCCCGGGGCCCGGTTGCCGTTTTCGCCCTAAAGCTTTTCGGGGGGTCTTTCATGGCCCTCGGGGACCCTCGGTGGCCCGGGAGGGCACCTTGATCCCCGAACTCCGATATCACATATATCGCCCGTATTCGAGCGCAAACATTTGCATCGCGTAAAACCGCCCTTACAAGCCTAACAGGGACCCAGTAACCGACCCTGGGGGCCTCCCATGTCCCATAGGGGTCTCCCGTGCGATATGGGGTGAAAATATTAACGTCGAAAAGTTTTCTTCCGAAGGCCTAGAACACGTCGCCTATAGCATTCCCGGGGTCCGGTTGCCATTTTCGCCCAAACTTCTCTTGAGGGGTTTATCACGGCCTTAGAGGACCCTCAGTGACATGGGACATAGGCGCTCACTGGGCGCTGAGACATGGGACATGGGCGCTGGGACACGGGCGCTGGAACACGGGCGCTGGGACATGGACGCTGGGACATGGGACATGGGACATTGGTGCTGCAGCACCATGGGACATGGGTGCTGCGTCATGGGACAAGGGTGCTGCAGCACCATGGGACATGGGTGCTGCGTCATGGGTGCTGTGTCATGGAACATGGGTGCTGCGTCATGGGACAAGGGTTCTGCAAGGGACATGGGTGATGCGTCTTGGGACAAAGGGTGCTGCAGCAGCATGGGACATGGGTGCTGTGTCATGGGACAAGTGTGATGCAGCACCGTGGGACATGGGTGCTGCGTCATGGGACAAGTGTGATGCAGCACCGTGGGACATGGGTGCTGCGTCATGGGACAAGGGTGTTGCATGGGACATGGGTACTGCGTCATGGGACAAGAGTGCTGCAGCACCCTGGGACATGGGTGCTGCGTCATGAGACAAGGGTGCTGCAAGGGTGCTGCAGCACCATGGGACAAGGGTGCTGCGTCATGGGACAAGGGTGCTGCGTCATGGGACAAACGTGCTGCAACGTTATGGGACAAGCGTGTTGCAGTGTCATGGGATAAGGGTGCTGCGTCATTGGACAAGGGCGCTGCAGCGCCATGGGTCACGCTGCGGCGTCATGGGACAAGGGCGCTGCAGCACCATGTCACGGGACAAGTCGCGCCATGGGTCATGGGTGCTGCTTCATGGGACATGGGCGCTGGGACTTCCCGTGTCATGGGCACCGTTTCCTAGCACGGGCACGGGCATGGACATTTTGATATCTTTATAATTGGGACTTTTTCATAGTTAGCTCATATGACTTAGCATCTTCCCTTCTTCATACTTGGACCAATATTTCCCCCAAAAAACGCCTCTAGACCACTTTTTTTAGACATTAAAGTTTTTGAGGGTAGTTTGGTCAATTTACTCAGTTGAGGATAGTTTTGTCCTTCTGAATTACTTCTCAAATTCACATGTGTTATTGGTGTATCTATCTACTTGTATCCACATATAAATATCTGATGAACAAAGTTTTCGGAAGTATGTGCGTGGTATATTGGAATTTAGGTAATAAGAGTAATTCCTTTGTGGACCACCACAGTTTTTCCTTCTTTTTTTTCTGGCCACTGTAAATTATGAGATCATTATAAAAATATACACTTATGTATCCTCAAAACAAAATTGGCGTAGCGATAAGTACTCCTCTTTTCAAGCGTGCAGTGAGAATTAATGATCATGAGTTCGACTCTTGTCAAGCTCGCACTGAGAATTATTTGTAAGGGGTTATTCAATTACAGCTACGTTCTACTTATTCATTGATATTCTACATTATTAACATATTTGCATTTTTAATAAGCTTATTTTACTAAATTATTTTACTCATATTTTTTATGTTAATTTCGGCCTCACTACGCAAAATATTCGCCCCCTGGTCTAGTTGATATTCTAGGAGTGAGATGTTTGCGGTATCAAGTCCATAGAAACATGAAACACCTTCAAGAAATACCAGTGTATGAGAAAAAAAATAACTATGGAAGATTAGAAACATGAAAGTTTGATACAAGAAATAGAAAGTCGTATGAGTACAAACTGACTTATTTTAAACGGGCCAAAATGAATATCTTTCCTCCAATTATGATGTTTCTAGAGTAATGGAAAAAAGTAATCACGTAATACAAATCAGGTTCTGAGAGGAGAAGACATGCCCAGTGCATAACTTTCATACTGGGGTTTTTGAGAGTTTGGATAATCATTTTCCAAAAGTTTCACCTCAAACGTTTCAAGTATATTATTAAGTTACGGAAAAATATTTTTTTAAAATTTTTCACACAAGGTAGCTATTTAATTTAATTTTTAAAAAATAGGACATAATATCAGAAAACTTACAAGTCAATTCAAAAAATTTGGGAAATATTTTTGAGATCTCACTTTAATTTTTGAATTTATTTTGAGGCCTCACTCGAGTAGGAAATTCCGGCCATCACCCACGCTTTTGGTGTTCCGCCCCTTACATTAGTGTCTAGTAAAAACGCCTTTACTAGCCTATCATGGCCCAGATAACCGACCCCGAAGGCCTCCCATGTCTCTTAGCGATGTCCCGTGAGATATCGTGTGAAAATATACACCGACAGTCCGGAGCCTCTCGGAAGCCAAAAAAAATGTGGATTATATCCTTTGTTTTTCGGCTTCTAGGGGCCTGGGTGTCAGTTTTTCCCAAGCATCTCCTAGGGGTCTATCATGACCCTAGGCGCTACGGGAGGGTCATCCTTATCCTGGAACTCCGATTTCACCCATGACGCTTGTATTTTGACGCTTTCATTGACATCGCGTAAAACCGCCCTTACAAGCCTATGAGGGGCCAAGTAACCGACCCTAGGGCCCTCCCATGTCCCCTAGCGGTCTTCCGTACGATATGGGGCAAAAAGTATTAACGTCGAAAAGTTTGCTTCCAGAACACGTGTATACAGCATTCCCTAGGCCTGGTTGCCGTTTTCGCCCAAAATTTTTTCGGGGAGTCTATCATGGCCCTAGGGGACCCTCGGTGCCCCGGGAGGGTGACCTTCATCCCCGAACTCCGATATCACCCATGTCGCCCGTATTCGGGCCTTAACATTGGCATCACGTAAAACCGCCCTTACAACCTATCAGGCACCCAATAACCGACCCTGGGGGTCTCCCGTGCAATATGGGGCGAAAATATTAACGTCGAAAAGTTTGCGTCCGGAGGCCCAGATCACGTCGCCTACAACATTCCCCAGGCCCGGTTGACATTTTCGCCCAAAATTTTTTTGGGGGGTCTTTTATGGCCCACGGGGACCCTCGGTGCACCGGGAGGGTCACCTTCATCCCCGAACTCCGATATCACCCATGTCGCCCGTATTCGGGCTCTAACATTGGAATCGCGTAAAACCGCCCTTACAAGCCTATCACGGACCCAATAATCGACCCTGTGGGCCTCCCAGGTCCCCTAGGGGTCTGTCGTGCGATATGGAGCGAAAATATTAAGGTCGAAAAGTTTGCGTTCGGAGGCCCAGAACACGTCGCCTACAGCATTCCCGGGGCCTGGTTGCTGTTTTCGCCCAAAACGTTTTCGGGGGGTCTTTCATGGCCCTAGAGGACCTCGGTGCCCCGGGAGGGTCACCTTCATCCCTGAACTCCGATATCACCCATGTCGCCCGTATTCGGGCCTTAACATTGGGATCGCACAGTGTCAAGAACAGTCCTGGAGCAGCTAAGGGGATGGCTGCAAATTTCAGCAAAAGCAAAAACAATTCAGGGGATGCTCAACTGGATAGACAAAAATGCTCGAGACTCAGGATGGAAGCTTATGCATCAGGGCTAGCAGCAGCAGTTTATTGGGTATGGAGATGCAGGAATACTCATTATGCAGGAAAAGGCAGCATACCAGTGCCACAGATCATGCAACAGGTTCAGCAAGCTGTTAGGTGCAGAATCCAACAATGCAGTAACAGCAAGAGGAAGATTTCCAGCAGGGACAAGAGATGGATAGGGGAAATATAGTCAGAAGTGAACTGGACCAGAACATGCAGTAGAGCAAGCAGACAGTCTGCATCAGAGAGAAAAGGCAGCATCAGAGCTCATCAGGGCTTTAGCAAAAAATCAAGCAATTCTGCAAGGCATCAGAACATGTGCAGGAAAAATAGGCAGCAAGTTTCAGAAGGGAAGCAGAAGCAGGTTTGCTGCAGCTAGGCTAAGAATCAGGTAGCAGGGCCCAGCAGGTAATCAGTAGCAGCTGCTGAAGCTAGACAGTGTGAAGAATGTAACAGAATTCAGAAGTATTGGAAAGTTAGAAGAAGCTGTAATATTTTTAGCTTAATATGTTTTTGTATTTTGTTGTAAGTCAGTAAAGATTGCTGTATTTTGTTGTGTTTACAGAGATGGTGAACCACTGCCTGTAGTGAGTTGCACCAGATTTGAAGGGTTGTAAGGTAGTGAAGGGATGCAGAAAAAAGGAACCCTACCTAGTAGGTGGCCTTGGATCTGCATTGCCTAAGGGCTGTAATCTTGTTACATTACAGTGAGCAATAACACAATTTCTGACTTGCACCAAAAAAAAAAAACATTGGGATCGCGTAAAACCGCCCTTACAAGCGACCCTTGGGGCCTCCCATGTCCCCTAGGGGTCCCCCGTGTGATATGGGGCGAAAATATTAACGTCGAAAAGTTTGCGTCCTGAGGGCCAGAACACGTCGCCTACAGCATTCCCGGGGCCCAGTTGCCGTTTTTGCCCAAAACTTTTTCGGGGGGTCTTTCATGGCCCTAGGGAACCCTCGGTGCCCCGGGAGGATCACCTTCTTCCCCGAACTCTGATATCACCCATGTCACCCGTATTTGGGCCTTAACATTGGTATCACAAACTTTCTCTCTCTAGCAATGCTCTCTCCTCTCTCCACCAGCGCAAGCTTCTACAGCTTGCTCCGAGTTTTAACGGTGAGAAAAGAAAAAGCTAAGCACGGGATTGAAGGTCGGGAAGGTGGCGTGCCTGAGGAACTAGGCAGTCTGATGAGAATGGCAAACCGTGGCTTCCAGAGTACTGAAAGACTCAATCTGGACAGGGTAGTGAGGAATTTAACCAGTGAACTTGAAGAACCGGATGTACTAACACCAGGTGTTAATCAAGGGACGGTACAACATTGGAATTAGCGAGAGAAAAAATCAATTCGTGGTTGTCAAAAATGCAAAGTAAAGCAAGAACCCATTTCTCCTAGGAGGATGATGTTGCTGTTGAGGAGGCGGATAAGCTTCAGCAATCGTCAAGAATAGGTAAACCTTCATCTTGGGATAAATTTGACATCACAAAATTAAGAAATGTTGGCTTTAAATCGGAATTTATAGAACCTGTAATGCATGAGGGTAAACCAGTTGGGGAAATTAAAATGGTGGATATACAGTCTGAAATTAGCTACTGGAATCAGGCAGTAGTTTGTTATGTTCTGGGCTCTAGACCTCCTATTAATGTTATTAGTGGTTTTTTGAGGAGAATTTGGACGAATAAGGGGATGAACAAGATAGCTATGATGAACAATGGTCTGGTTTTGGTGCGTTTTGAATTATTGGAAAAAAGGGATGCTGTGTTGCAGGAGGGGGTTTACCATTTTGATAATAAACCTATGATAGTGAGGCCATGGTCTAAAAACATTGATTATGGTAGAAAGGAGCTCACTTCTGTCCCAATCTGGGTTAAATTTCCATGGTTAGATGTGAAATATTGGAATGCTATGGGTTTAAGCAAGATCTCCAGTCTCATTGGTAGGCTAATGATGGCTAACAAGAACACTGAGCTTAAGGTTGGTATTCACTATGCCAGAGTGATGATTGAGGTGAAGATAGGCGGAGAATACCCTGACAAGGTTCATTTTAGGAATGAAAGAGGCAACATTGTAGAGCAGGAGGTGGAATATGACTGGAAGCCAACTGTTTGTGGCCATTGCAAGCAGTATGGGCACATTGAGGAGGCTTGTAGAAAGAAGATTAAAGTCCCTACTACCTTACCAGTAGGACAACCTGTTAAGACCAATACTGTACTGAAGGCACAACCTGTGCAGCCAATTGTACCCAGAAATCAGTAGTGGCAGAATGCGGGAAGGGGGAGAGGTAGAATGGGAAATGCTGGAAGGGGGAGAATGGGAGGAGGTAGAAGGGTTTATAGGCCCATACCACAACCTTTGAAGCCAGCTACACATCTGTACAATAAATTTGACACATTGCAAGATTACATTGAGGTTCAGGAGGTGTAGGTGATACAGGAGGCCATTGTAGAGCCAGAACTACAAGAGGAGCAGCATAGTGTGGTGGTGCCACAGCATGGTATGTCCCCTATCCTGACTGATGGTCATGGATATAGTTCTTATATGGAATGTGAGAGGGCTGAATGGCCCTAATAAGCAAAGGGATATTGCTCTCTTTTGCAAAAAGAATAATTGTGTTTTTGTTGCATTTTTCGAAACTAAAACTAGAGCAGCAAATATTGAAAATTGCAAAAAAAGTTTTATGTCAGGGTGGGAGTCGTATATTAATCTTGAGGAACATCATTTGGGTAGGATATGGGTGAGGTGGTTACCTAATTATTTTCATGTTGATGTTATTTTCTCATCTGCCCAAATGGTTATCTGTAAAGTGTGTCATGTGGAGAGCAAAGTAGAGTTTGTGTTAAGTGTTGTGTATGGCTTGAATGAAAAAGATGATAGGAAACAGCTTTGGGAGGATATGAGATATTTTGCAATTAACTGCTAGAAGCCTTGGCTTGTTGCTGGGGATTTCAATAATGTGTTGAGAGCTGATAATAGGCAAGGGGCGAATCCTGTGACTTATGCTGAATTACAAGACTTTAAAGCTTGTATTGATGACTGTTACCTTACTGAGTTGTGTTGGACTCGATGCAAGTACACTTGGAACAATAGGCATGAGAAGGAGGGAGGGTATACTCTAAAATTGACTGGGCTTTTACAAATAGCAAGTGGCTCCAGGAACTTGACCAGTGCACTATTCAGTACCTCCCTGAATGAGTGTCAGATCACTCTCCTGTAAGTCTCACCCTCAATCAAAATTGCCCTAGGAGGAATACCCCTTTCAGATTTTTTAATATGTGGAGCCTCCACTCTAACTTCCAAGCAACTGTGCAACAAGCATGGAATGTTAGAACACAAGGCACAAAATTGTTCAGTTATAACACAAATTGAAAAATGTGAGAAAAGCCCTGAGGAAGTTAAATAGAGATGAGTTTAGTAACATCCTATCCCAGGCTGATATTGCTAGAGAAACTATGCTTAAAGCTCAAATTGAGGCAAATTGTGATGCCTTGAATGAGACACTGCAGCAGGGTGAGTTGAAGGCTAGGAAGACATACAATGAGCTGAATATGGCAGCTGAAGCTTTCTTACAGCAGAAGAGCAAATTGAAGTGGATTCAGCTGGGGGATGGGAACACCCAGTATTTTTACTCCATTATGAAGCAAAGAAGGCAACAAAATAGAGTGCACTCTATCAAGATATAGGATGGGGTGGTAATTGAAGATCAGAGTCTGATTACGGGGGAATTCTTTAATTTCTATCAGAATATGTTGGGAGTGACTGGTGGAAGGGAGTTGGGTGCAGAAAATTGCTTTTTCTCAGCTGGTCACAGATTAGACATCGATCAATAGATCAACATGATTGCTCCTGTAACTGCATATGAGGTGAAGAAGGCCATGTTTGACATAGAATATACCAAAAGTCCAGGTCCTGATGGGTTTGGGTCTGGGTTTCTTAGAGAGGCATGGCAAACTGTGGGTGGTGAGGTAACTGAGGCAGTGATGGATTTCTTTGAATCTTCAAGAATGCTTAAAATGGTGAATGCTACTAACCTATGCCCAGTACAGAAGATACCTAACCCTGAGAAGGCTTCTGACTTCAGGGCTATAGCTTGTTGCAATGCAATCTACAAATGCATCTCAAAACTTCTGTGGAGTAGATTAGCAAGAGTGTTACCTGAACTGGTGTCTATGAATCGAGGGGCTTTTGTGGCTCAAAGATCAATTGTCCACAATATTATGATTTGTCAGGATCTACTTAAGCATTATAGGAGGAAACAGTCTTCCCCTAGGTGTTTGATGAAGATTGATTTAAGGAAGGCTTATGACACAATTCAATAGGGTTTTATCAAGGATATGCTGCAAGGCTGTGGTTTCCCCTGAGAAGTTTAGTGGTTGGCTGATGGAATGCATCTAAACTACTAGCTTTAGCATCAATGTGAATGGTGAGAGTCATGGTTATTTTGTGGCTAAGCGTGGCATCAGGCAGGGTGACCCTGTATCGCCTCTGATATTTGTTCTGGTAATGGAATTCTTGTCAAGGATTTTGAAGATTGCAAGCTTGGATTCTGTATTCAGATGGCATCCTATGTGCAAAGAGCTTGCTCTAAATAATCTTTGTTTTGCAGATGATCTGATGTGTTTCTGTAGAGCTGACACTGAATCTATGAGTGTTATGATGGAGAGCCTCAATTATTTTTCTCAAGTTATACGCTTGCATGCTAATAAGGATAAATCAAATATTTATATGGCCGGAGTTAATGAAGAAACTAAGAGGGAGCTACCGCAGCTGTCAGGATTTAGAGAAGGGGCATTGTCTATGAAATACCTGGGTGTCCCTTTATCTCCATCTCAATGGAGTAAAATTGATTGTGAATGTCTTGTTGATAAGATGACAAAACGACTACAAGTTTAGGCCTCCAAAAATCTGTCTTATGGAGGAAGAGCTCAGCTGATCAATTCTGTGTTGTTCTCAATTCATGTATACTGGTCTAGCATTTTTTTAATGACTGCAGGGGTGCTTAAAGCAATTGAACAAAAGTGTAAAATGTTTTTATGGGGTTATAATGACTAACAGCAGAAGACAAGCCTAGTTGCATGGGATATTGTCTGTAGGCCTAGGAAATATGGAGGACTCAACATCAAGAATTGCAAATGGTTCAATATTGCACTAAATGGGAAGCACATCTGGGATTTAGCCACAAAAAAAGACACAATGTGGGTAAGGTGGATTAATGAAGTTGATCTGAAAAGGAAGGAATTCTGGGAGTACATACCTATCTGGGTTAGCAGCTGGTATTGGAAGAAACTCAACAAAGTCAAAACTTATTTCTGCAATTACTACAGAGATGGCAAAGTGTGGTTGGGGTCACTAGATGGAACATACACAGCAGCTAGTGGGTACAATGTCCTATCAGGTGCTACGCCTAAATACAGACATGCAAATCTGATATGGGGAAAGGTCTCTAAGCCAAGACACAGTTTCTGCCTATGGCTTGCTGAAATGGGGAGATTGTTAACAAAGGATAGAATCCAGAGAATGGGTTTTCTGAGTGGGGATGCAGTTTGTTACCTGTGCAGGAATGAGACAGAAGACTATTACAACTTGTTTTTTCATTGCTTAGAGTCTGCAGAGATACTGGAGAAGAAAAAAGCATGGTTTCAATGTACAACTAGGGCAAAGACAGTGCAGGGTATGCTAAACTGGATAAGCAGGCAGAAAATTACAAGCTTCAAGAAGAGCATTTATGCAGCAGCAATTGCTGCATCAGTGTACTGGGTATGGAAAAGCAGGAACCAAAAATGTTTTGAAGGGGCAGCATTATACGCTGAGTTTATCTTCCAGCAGATACAGAGTATGGTCAGAGTAAGAATACAAGGTTGCAGGACAAAGAAAATTACTAGGAGGGATAAGGCTTGGATAGAAATACTATAGGGTCTCGTGTCTGGTTCCTATGTTTTGTTTGCTGTAAAAGTTGGTGTTTGTAATTTGTTTGTAGCTTGTCTGGTTGTTTTTGGTTTGTAATGACTGGTTTAGGTTTGGTCTGAGGGGTGCAGACATGGAGGAACCCTACCTAGTAGGTGGCCTCTAGTTTTGCATTGCCTCTTAGGTTATAAATATGCTATTTTACAGCTTTATTAATGCAATTCTACCATTTGCACCAAAAAAAAACATTGAGATCACGTAAAACCGCCCTTAGAAGCCTATCAGGTACCCAATAACTGACCCTGGGGGCCTCCCATGTCCCCAAGGGGTCTCCCGCATGATATGGGGCGAAAATATTAACGTCGAAAAGTTTGCGTCCGTAGGCCCAGAACACGTCGCCTACAGCATTCCTGGGGCCCGGTTGCGGTTTTCGCCCAAACGTTTTTTGGGGGTTCTATCATGGCCCTAGGGGACCCTCGGTGCCCCGGGAGGGTCACCTTGCTCCTGAACTCCGATATCACACATGTCGCCCGTATTCGGGCCCTAACATTGGCATCGCTTTTTCTCTCTCTAAAATGCTCTCTCCTCTCTCCTCTCCACCGCGCATCCATTGATGAAGCTGTGAGTCCATGGGGAAGAAAGAAAAGACAAAGCGAGCAGCAGAAAAGCAAGGCGATAATGTTGAAAACTCAGTCCCACCAGGTCCGACCAAAACTGTGAACCAAAAGCAAAGCTTGAGCATGAACTGCGAAAACCTAGGTCGGGTTGTTCGCAATTTAAGAGATGAATTGGAAGCGCCAGAGGTGTTGACACCGGAAATTCAAACACAAACTGTACACAAATTGGAATTAGCTAGAGAGCAGATTAATACCTGGTTATCGAAAATGAAGGAGAAAGCAAGCACTCATACCTCATCTGAGAATGAAGAAGACGAACCAGAACAAACTACTCAGCAAAACAACACGGATATTGGTAAGGTCTCTGCCTGGGATAAATTCGACATAACTAAGCTTAGAAATGCCGGTTTTAAACTTGAATTTATTGAACCTGCTATGCATGATGGAATTCCAGTAGGGGAAATTAATCCTAGTGACATTGAATCTGAAATAAATTACTGGAATAAAGCTGTAGTCTGTTATGTCATGGGAGCTCGACCACCAATTACAGTATTTAGTGGTTTTCTGAGGCGAATTTGGGCAAAAAAAGGGATGAACAAAATAGCCATGATGAAAAATGGTCTGGTGCTGGTTCGATTTGATACACTTGAACAGAGAGATGCTGTAATTCAGGAAGGAGTGTACCATTTTGACAACAAGCCTATGATAATCAGACCTTGGTCTGAAAATGTGGATTATGATAAGGAAGAATTAACCTCAGTGCCTATTTGGGTGAAATTCCCAGGATTAAATGTGAAGTATTGGAATGCTAAGGGGTTAAGCAAAATTGCTAGCCTTGTGGGTAGGCCAATGATGGCCGATAAGAACACTGAGCTAAAAGTAGGAATTCAGTTTGCAAGGGTGTTAATTGAAGTGAAAATTGGAGATGAGTACCCTGAGAAAGTTAATTTCAAGAATGAAAAAGGGAACATTGTGGAACAGGAGGTAGAATATGATTGGAAACCAAGCATTTGTAGCCACTGTAAGCAGCATGGGCATGGAGAAATTGACTGCAGGAGGAAGATTGCTGCTGCAGCTCCTGTGGCACAATCTGTGCCTGTGCAGAATAGGCCTCCAACACAAGCAAACCCTAGAACAATGCAATGGCAGAATGCAGGGAGAGGAAGAGGAAGAGCAGGAATTACAGGGAAGGGGCAGAGAGCAGGGAGAGGGGTGTACAGGCAACAACACCAACAAACCCAGACACTGAACTCATTTGAAGTACTGCAAGATAAAGAAGAGCAGGAAGAGCAGAAAACTCAAGGGGAAACAGCAGAACATGTATCAAAGGAGGATATGCTTCCTGAGATGGTGCCAACACATGGTAAGTCTCCTATCTTGACTAATAGTCATGGATAGGATCCTTATATGGAATGTGAGAGGCCTAAATGGCCCTAATAAACAGAAAGATGTGAGTTTTTTCTGCAAAAAAAATAATTGTGGCATGGTGGTTCTGTTAGAAACTAAAATTAGGGAAATTAATTTAGCAAAATGCAAGAGAAATTTCATGCCAGAGTGGGAATCAATTAGCAACCATAATAATCATAGATTAGGTAGAATCTGGATTAGATGGTTACCAAATTATTTCCATGTTAATGTGTTATTTTCATCTGTGCAAATGATGACTTGCAAAGTTTTTAATATAGTGAAAAAAAAAGAGTTTGTGGTGAGTTTTGTGTATGGGCTGAATGAAAAAGAGGAAAGAAAGCAACTGTGGCAGGACCTTTCTGACTATGCACTGAACTGCAACGTACCATGGATTGTTGGGGGGGACTTCAATAATGTATTAACACCTGGTAATAGGCAAGGAGGTGCCCCAGTCACATATTCTGAAGTACAGGACTTCAAGGACTGTTTAGAGGACTGTAAACTAACAGAATTGAGCTGGACTGGGTGTGAATTTACTTGGAACAATAAGCATGAAAGGGGAGGGAGAGTTTATTCTAAAATAGATTGGGTTTTTGCCAACAGCCTTTGGATTCAGGAATTTGATCAATGTGATCTTAAATTCCATACAGAGGATGTGTCTGATCATTCCCCAATTTGTTTAACTATGCACAGAGAGCCCACAAAAAATAGAAACAACCCCTTTAAATATTTCAACATGTGGAGCCTCCACTCTGATTTTCAAGCTAAGGTGCAGCAAGCTTGGAACATCAGAACACAAGGCACAAAAATGTTCAGAGTGTACCAGAAACTGAAAAATGTGAGAGGAGTGCTGAAAAAGCTAAATAGGGATGATTTCAGTGGGATACTAAAGCAAGCTGAGATAGCTAGGAATATTATGAATCAATCACAGAATACAGCAAACCAGGACCCTCTAAATGAGACCATACAGCAAGAGGAAGTGCAAGCAAGGAAGAGATATAATGATCTGAATATGGCAGCAGAGAACTTCCTACAACAAAAGAGCAAGGCAAAATGGATTCAACTAGGGGATGGAAACACTCAATTTTTCCATGCACTTATGAAGCAAAAAAGGCAGCAGCACAGAGTACACTCCATTAAGACACAAGAAGGTACCTTGCTAGAGGAAAAGAACCAGATTGTGAAGGAATTTGTGGAATTCTACAGAGGAATGCTAGGAGTTGCTGGAATCAGAGCCACTTCAGCAGAAAGCAGCTTCTTCTCAGCAGGACACAGACTAGACATACACCAACAGATGTCTCTGATTGCCCCTGTGACTGCTGAAGAAGTAAAGAGAGCTATGTTTGAAATTGACTGTAATAAGAGCCCAGGCCCTGATGGATTTGGATCAGGGTTTTTCAAAGAAGCATGGCAAACAGTGGGGCAGGAAGTGACAGAGGCCATTATTGATTTTTTTGAGTCTTCCAAAATGCTAAAAGAAGTGAATGCAACTAACTTATGTCTTGTGCAGAAAATAGCAAATCCTGAAAAGGCTTCTGATTACAGACCCATAGCCTGTTGCAACACCATCTACAAGTGCATCTCCAAGATCCTATGTGGAAGACTGGCAAGAGTACTACCAGAACTAATTTCTGTAAACCAGGGAGCTTTTGTGGCACAAAGATCCATAGTCCACAACATTATGATTTGTCAGGATCTAATCAAGCACTATAACAGAAAACAATCCTCCCCAAGATGCCTGATGAAGATTGACCTCAGGAAAGCCTATGACACAGTACACTGGGGTTTTATCAAGGAAATGATGCAAGGATATGGATTCCCATTGAAATTTAGTGGGTGGATACTAGAATGTGTGCAAACAGCAAGCTTCAGCATCAACCTGAATGGGGAAGCCCATGGATATTTCACTGCAAAGCGTGGCATTAGACAAGGAGACCCAATTTCTCCACTAATTTTTGTGCTAGTGATGGAATACCTGTCAAGAACCTTGAAGATAGCTTGCATGGACAACAGCTTCAACTGGCACCCCATGTGCAAAGAACTTGCACTAAGTCATCTATGCTTTGCAGATGACTTGATGTGTTTCTGCAAAGCTACACCTGACTCTGTGAATATCCTAATGGAGTGCCTGAATTACTTCTCACAAGCCACTGGTTTATGTGCAAACCAGGAAAAGTCAAGCATTTATGTGGCAGGGGTTAGTGAACAAGAGAAAAGGGTGCTGGTGAGCCTCTCAGGGTTTCAGGAGGGTACATTGCCAATGAAATACCTAGGTGTCCCTCTATCCCCATCAAAATGGAGCAAAATGGATTGTGAATGCTTGATGGATAAAATGACAAAAAGACTTCACACATGGGCTTCCAGGAACCTCTCATATGCAGGAAGGGCACAACTAATAAATTCTGTATTATTATCTATACATGTCTACTGGTCAAGCATATTTGTTATGCATGCTGGAGTACTAAAAAGCATAGAGAAAAAATGCAGATTGTTTCTTTGGGGGGGGGGGGGAACTGACCTCAAGCACAAAACTAGCCTGGTGGCTTGGGAAGTAGTATGCAGACCAAGGAGAAATGGGGGGATAAATATTAAACATTGCAAATGGTTTAATATAGCCCTAAATGGGAAGCACATTTGGGATATAGCCACAAAAAAGGACACATTGTGGGTGAAGTGGATTAATGGAGTATATTTGAAAGGAAGTAATTTCTGAAATTATGCTCCTGTATGGGGAGCCAGCTGGTATTGGACTAAGCTCAACAAGATCAAAAGTCACTTCCAGGAGCACTATTCAACAAGAGGAGTGTGGAGGGAAACTGAAAATGGAATGTACTCAGTTGCTAGTGGATACAGAATTTTGATGGGAAATATGCCAAAATACAGACATTTTGTCCTGATATGGGGAAGAGTTTCTGTACCTAGGCACAGCTTCTGTCTATGGTTGGCACAAATGGGGAGATTACTGACCAAAGACAGGCTACATAATATGGGCTTCCTTAATGGAGACACCATATGCTACCTGTGCAAAGAGGAGACAGAAAGTCACGGCCATCTGTTTTTTAGCTGCAGTATTTCAACGGAGATAATGAAACAGGTACAGACATGGCTGCATATTTCTGCAAGAGGAAGCACAATTCAGGGGCTACTAAACTGGATGAGTAGACAGAAATGCTCGAGATTCAGAAAGGAAGTGTATGCAGCTGGAATAGCAGCAACTGCATACTGGATTTGGAGAGCCAGAAATCTGATATGCTTTGAAAAGAGCAGTCTACCAGCAACACAGATTATGCAACAGATACAGCAAGCAATCAGAGTCAGAATCCAACAGTGCAGCAGCAATAGGAAGCTAAAAAGCAAGGATAAAAGATGGATAAGGCAACTGTGAGCCTGAATCAGGAAAATGGAAGAAATACAGAAGCACTGCACACAGGAGAGCAGCTTACAGCAGGCTGCAGCAGAGACTTCAGGAAGGAACCAGTAGCAGACTGCAGAAGATAGGCTGCAATCCAGGTAGAAGAATCCAGCAGGAAAAAAGGACAGCAGGCTCCAGGAAGGATACAGAAGCAGATTTATACAGAGAGAATCTGACGCAGAACAAATGCAAGGAATAGGCAGCAGTGCAGGAACTCAGGCAGCAGGTTTCAGCAGGTAATCAGCAACAGGTTGAAGAAGCAAGGCAGAATGAAAAAATATAACAGATCCAAGCAGAGTTGAAAAGCTAGAAGGAATTGTAATATCTCTAGCTATTTATGTTTTTGTATTTTGATGTAAGTCAGAAATAATTTTTGCAAATTGTAATGTTTACAGAGATGGTGAGGAAGAATTTTTGCAAAGTGTAATGTTTACAGAGATGGTGAACCACTGCCTGTAGTGAGTTGCACCAGATTGAAGGGTTGTAAGGTATTAGAGGGATGCAGCAAAAAGGAACCCTACCTAGTAGGTGGCCTTGGATCTGCATTGCCTAAGGACTGTAATCTTGTTACATTACAGAGAGCAATAATACAATTTCTGACTTGCACCAAAAAAAAACATTGGCATCGCGCAAAAGAATTTTCTCTCTCTAAAGTGCTCTCAACTCTCGCCTCTACAGTGCTCGTTCACCATTAACGCAACACTGAGTTCTAATGGGGAAGAAAGACAAAGCTAAGAGAGGGAATGAAATTCAAGATGTCGATGCTGGAAAATCAGGAAATCCACCTTGTCCCACGAAAAATGTGTCTCAAAAACAACGAAACAACATAAACCATGAAAACCTAGATCGAGTTATGCGAAGTCTTACGAATGAATCGGAATATTCAGAGGTAATGACACCAGATGTCCAAACAGAAACTGTGCAGCAAATGGAATTAGAAAAGGAAAAAATCAATTCGTGGCTTTCAAAGATGAAGGAAAAGGCAAAATTGCAAAGCTCTTCAGAATCAGAGGATGAAGAACCTGAGCAAGATAAACAACAGGAGGCTACAGCTGCTGGTAAGGTTTCAGCTTGGGATAAATTTGATATATCTAAACTGAAAAATGCTGGTTTCAAATTGGATTATGTTGCACCAAATCTGCATGAGGGAAAACCAGTGGGAGAAATAAATTTTATGGACATTGAATCAGAAATTAATTACTGGAACAAAGCTGTAGTTTGCTATGTGATGGGCTCTAAACCACCAATTAACATACTTAGTGGTTTTCTAAGAAGAATTTGGGGAAAAAAAGGGATGAACAAGATAGCAAGCTTGAGAAATGGGCTAGTTTTGGTTAGATTTGACTCGTTGGAGCAACGAGATGCTGTTATCCAGGAGGGGGTGTACCATTTTGATAACAAACCCATGATACTTAGGCCATGGTCAGAAAACATAGACTATGCTCAAGAGGAACTCACTTCTGTGCCAATATGGGTCACATTCCCTGGACTTAATGTAAAGTATTGGAATGCAATGGGATTGAGCAAAATTGCAAGTCTGGTTGGAAGGCCAATGATGGCAGACAGAAATACAGAGCTCAAGGTGGGGATTCACTATGCTAGAGTCCTGATTGAAGTGCAAATAGGAGAGGATTACCCTGAGAAAGTGCATTTCAAGAATGAGAGGGGGAACATAGTAGAACAAGAAATGGAATATGATTGGAAGCCCATTCTGTGTAGTCACTGTAAACAATATGGTCACAGTGAAACAGAATGCAGGAAAAAGAAGCTTGTGCCTGCACCTGTGCAACAAGGGCCTGTGCATCCTCAGCCTGCACACCAGGAAATTCCTAGGGCTCAACAGTGGCAGAATGCAGGAAGAGGTAGAGGGCGAGCATGGAATGCAGGAAGAGGAGCAAGAACATGAAGAGGCTACTACAGATAAGTTCAGCAGGCCAGAACTGTTATGCAAAACAGTTTTGACATTTTGCAAAATCAAGAAGAAATACAGGAAATCCAAAAGGAACAGACAGAAGCAGTAGTGGAGCCTGAGCAACAAAAAGAGCAGAATTAAGATGAGGTGCCATTGCATGGTAAGTCTCCTATCTTGACTGGTAGTCATGGATAGGATACTAATTTGGAATGTCAGAGGCCTTAATGGCCCAAATAAACAGAGGGATGTTGCCCTCTTTTGCAAAGAAAATAATTATGGTTTGGTGGCTTTTCTAGAAACAAATATCAGACTAGTTAACCTAGAAAAATACAAAAATAGTTTCATGCCAGGTTGGGACTCTTACAGCAATCACAATGAGCATAGATTGGGTAGAATATGGTTAAGATGGTTACCAAGCATTTTCAATGTGGATGTGATATTCTCATCTGTACAAATGATTATCTGTAAAGTGGTAAATATTGTGAAAAAAATGGAATTTGTGGTGAGCTTTGTATATGGCCTAAATGAAAAGGAGGAAAGAAAAGCACTATGGAAGGACCTAAATGATTTTGCAATTAATTGCAATAATCCATGGTTTGTAGGGGGGGATTTTAATAATGTCTTGTTCCCTGAAAATAGAAAAGGTGGAGTACCAGTTGCTTATGCAAAAATACAGGATTTTAAAGAGTGCATAGAAAAATGTTTCCTCACTGAAATGGGGTGGTCAGGGTGCCAGTTTACTTGGAATAATACGCATGAAAAGGGGGGGAGAGTTTATTCTAAAATTGATTGGGCTTTTGTAAACAGTCTCTGGATCCAGGAATTTGATCAATCTGATCTTATATTCCACCCAGAGGGAGTTTCTGACCATTCCCAATCTGTTTGTCTCTCCATAGAGAACTTTCAAAAAAACACATCCCCTTTAAGTATTTCAACATGTGGAGCCTCCACTCTGAATTCCAAGCTAAGGTGCAGCAAGCTTGGAACTTCAGAACACAAGGCACAAAAATGTTCAGAGTGTACCAGAAACTGAAAAATGTGAGAACAGTGCTGAAAAAGCTGAACAAGAATGAATTTAGAGACATCCTAGCACAGGCAGATACTGCTAGGATAGCCATGACTCAAGCACAGATTGAAGCCAAAAAGGAGCCATTAAATGAGACAATGCAACAGCTTAAAGTACAGGCGAGGAAAAGATATAATGAGGTTAACATGGCAGCTGAAAATTTCTTACAGCAGAAAAGCAAGGCAAAGTGGATTCAGCTGGGAGATGGAAATAATCAATTCTTCCATGCAGTCATGAAGCAAAGAAGAAACAATAATAGAATCCATTCCATTAGGACACAGCAGGTGACCCTACTGGAAGATCAGAACTTGGTTATGAAGGAATTTGTGAGGTTCTACAGGGATATGCTGGGGGTATCAGGGGTCAGAGCAACCACAGCAGAAGACAAATATTTCCAAGCAGGCCACAAACTGGACATTCACCAACAGATGAACCTCATAGCCCCTGTGAATGCAGATGAGGTGAAAAAAGCAATGTTTGAAATTGATTGCAATAAAAGCCCGGGACCTGATGGCTTTGGAACAGGTTTTTTCAAAGAAACATGGCAAATTGTAGGAGAAGAAGTGACTGGAGCTATAATTGATTTTTTTGACTCATCTAGAATGCTCAAGGTGGTGAATGCTACAAACTTTTGCCTTGTACAGAAGATACAAAATCCAGAAAAGGCTTCAGATTTCAGACCAATAGCTTGTTGTAATACAATCTACAAATGCATCTCCAAGATCTTGTGTGGGAGACTGGCAAAAGTACTACCTGTGCTGGTGTAAGTGAACCAGGGAGCCTTTGTTGCACAGAGGTCTATTGTCAACAACATCATGATATGTCAGGATCTTATTAAGCACTATAACAGGAAACAATCATCTCCTAGGTGCTTAATGAAGATAGACATAAGGAAAGCATATGACACCATACACTGGGGCTTTGTGAAGGAAATGCTGCAAGGGTATGGATTCCCTGTAAAATTCAGTGGATGGCTATTAGAATGCATCAAAACAGCAAGTTTCAGTATTAATATAAATGGAGAAGCACATGGAAACTTTATTGCAAAACGTGGCATCAGACATGGTGACCCAATCTCTCCATTAATATTTGTACTGGTAATGGAATATCTGTCAAGGATCCTGAAAATAGCATGCATGGACAAGAGCTTCAGCTGGCACCCCATGTGCAAAGAGCTTCCATTAAGTCACCTGTGCTTTGCTGATGACTTAATGTGTTTCTGTAAAGCAGACCCTGCATCTGTGAGCACCATGATGAACAGCATAAACCATTTCTCAAAAGCAACAGGCTTGTATGCAAATAAGGAAAAATCAAACATTTACATAGCTGGGGTGAATGAACAAGGAAAAAATGAACTGTTACACATTTCAGGCTTCAGGGAGGGTACTTTGCCCATGAGATACCTAGGTGTCCCACTATCCCCTTCAAAATGGAGCAAAATTGATTGTGAATGCTTGGTGGACAAAATGACAAAAAAGTTGCAGATATGGGCCTCTAGGAACCTTTCTTATGCACGGAGAGTCCAACTAATAAACTCTGTATTATTCTCCATTCATGTATACTGGTCAAGCATCTTCGTAATGCCAAATGTAGATTTTTCTTGTGGGGGACAACTGAACAGAAGCATAAGACAAGCTTGGTGGCTTGGGATATTGTGTGCAGACCAAGGAAAAATGGGGGACTTAATGTAAAGAACTGCAAATGGTTCAACATAGCTCTAAATGGCAAGCACATCTGGGATATAGCAACAAAAAAAGACACTTTGTGTTTGAGATGGATCAATGGGGTTTATCTGAAAGGAGTAAATCTCTGGAATCATGCTCCAGTATGGGGCACAAGCTGGTACTGGAATAAACTGAACAAAATTAAAAGTTACTTCCAGGGACAATACACAACAAGGGGGGTATTGAAATATGCATCTGATGGCATTTATTCTGCTGCAAGTGGATATAGAATGCTACAAGGTAACATGCCAAAATATAGACATGCAGATTTGATATGGGGGGAGATATCCATGCCTAGACATAGCTTTTGCCTGTGGCTGGCTCAAATGGATAGATTATTAACAAAGGACAGGTTACAGAAAATGGGTCTCCTGAATGGGGATGCTATATGCTACCTATGCAAGCAGAAACCAGAGGACCACAACCACCTGTTCTTCAACTGCACAGTGTCAACAGCAGTCCTGGAGCAGCTAAGGGGATGGCTGCAAATTTCAGCAAAAGCAAAAACAATTCAGGGGATGCTCAACTGGATAAGTAGATAAAAATGCTCGAGACTCAGGAAGGAAGCTTATGCATCAGGGCTAGCACCAGCAGTTTATTGGGTATGGAGATGCAGGAATACTCATTATGCAGGAAAACGTAGCATACCAGTGCCACTGATCATGCAACAGGTTCAGCAAGCAGTCAGGTGCAGAATCCAACAATGCAGTAACAACAAGAGGAAGATTTCCAGCAGGGACAAGAGATGGATAGGGGAAATATAGTCAGAAGTGAACTGGACCAGAACATGCAGTAGAGCAAGCAGACAGTCTGCATCAGACAGAAAAGGCAGCATCAGAGCTCATCAGGGCTTCAGCAAAAAATCAAGCAATTCTGCAAGGCATCAGAACATGTGCAGGAAAAATAGGCAGCAGGTTTCAGAAGGGAAGCAGAAGCAGGTTTGCTGTAGCTAGGCTGAGAATCAGGTAGCAGGGCCCAGCAGGTAATCAGTAGCAGCTGCTGAAGCTAGACAGTGTGAAGAATGTAACAGAATTCAGAAGTATTGGAAAGTTAGAAGAAGCTGTAATATTTTTAGCTTAATATGTTTTTGTATTTTGTTGTAAGTCAGTAAAGATTGCTGTATTTTGTTGTGTTTACAGAGATGGTGAACCACTGCCTGTAGTGAGTTGCACCAGATTTGAAGGGTTGTAAGGTAGTGAAGGGATGCAGAAAAAAGGAACCCTACCTAGTAGGTGGCCTTGGATCTGCATTGCCTAAGGGCTTTAATCTTGTTACATTATAGTGAGCAATAATACAATTTCTGACTTGCACCAAAAACATTGGGATCGCGTAAAACCGCCCTTACAAGCCTATCTGGGACCCAATAACCGACCCTGGGGGCCTCCCATGTCCCCTAGGGTTATCCCGTGCGATATGGGGCGAAAATATTAACGTCGAAAACTTTGCTTTCGAAGGCCCAGAACACGTCGCATACAGCATTCCCGGGGCCCGGTTGCAATTTTTGTCCAAACTTCTCTTGGGGGGGTCTATCATGGCCCTAGAGGACCCTCGGTGACATGGGCATGGGTGCTCACTGGGCGCTGTGACATGGGACATGAGCGCTCACTTGGCGTTGGAACATGGGACATGGGCGCTCACTGGGCGCTGGGACATGGGACATGGGTAGTCACTGGGCGCTGGGCGCTGGGACACGGGCGCTAGGATATGGGCGTTGGGACATGGGACATGAGACATGGGTGCTGCGTCATGGGACATGGGTGATGCGTCATGGGATATGGGTGCTGCAGTACCATGGGACATGGGTGCTGCGTCATGGGACAAGGGTGCTGCGTCACTATGGGACATGGGTTTTGTGTCATGGGACATGGGTGCTCCGTCATGGGACAAGGGTGCTGCAGCACAATGGGACATGGGTGCTGCGTCATGGGACAAGGGTGGTGCATGGGACATGGGTGTTGCGTCATGGGACAAGGGTGTTGCAGCACCATGGGACATGGGCGCTACGTCATGGGACAAGGGTGCTGCAGCACCATGGGACATGGGTGCTGCGTCATGGGACAAGGGTGTTGCATGGGACGTGGGTGCTGCGTCATGGGACAAGGGTGCTGCAAGGGTGCTACAGCACCATGGGACTAGGGTGCTGCGACATGGGACAAGGGTGCTGCGTCATGCGACAATGGTGCTGCGTCATGGGACAAAGGGCGCTACAGCATCATGGGTCACGCTGCTGCGTCATGGGAAAAGGGCGCTGTAGCACCATGGGTCACGCTGCTGCCTCATGGGACAAAGGCTCTGCCGCACCATGTCATGGGATAAGTCGCGCCATGGGTCATGGGTGCTGCTACATGGGACATTGGCGCTGGGACTGGCCGCGTCATGGGCACTTCTTCCTAGCACGGGCACAGGCATGCACATTTTGATATCTTTATAATTGGGACTTTTTCATTCTTAGCCCATATGACTTAGCCTCTTCCCTTCTTCATACTTGGCCTAATATTTCCCCCAAAAAACGCCTTTGGACGACTTTTTTTAGGCTTCAAAGTTTTTGAGGGTAGTTTGCTCAATTTACTCAGTTGAGGGTAGTTTGTCTTTCTGAATTACTTCTGAAATTCACATGTGTTATTGGTGTATCTATCTACATGTATCCACATATCAATATCAGTTGAACAATGTTCACGGAGGTATGTGCGTGGTATATTGGATTGAAGGTAATAAGGGTAATTCTGTAGTTATACATAATATCATATACTTAAGGACAATTTGGCCAAAACCCCCAAGATCTTTATACTTTTTGATAAGAACACCCAGAAAAAAAAAAGTTTGTCAAGAACCCCCAAACTAAATGAAAAAGCCGTGGTTTTACCCCCAAGCAGTACTTTCCGGGCAAATGAAAATTTTTTGGACTGTTTTACCCCCACGTGCAGAGCACGTGTTTCACTTAATGAAAATTGAATATTTTTTTTTTTTTTTAGAGAAAAACAAAGAAAAAGGCCACAATCGTGGGAAAAAAAAGAAAAAAATCCAATTTTCATTAAGTGAAACACGTGCTCTGCACGTGAGGGTAAAACGGTCCAAAAAAAATTTCACTTGCCCGGAAAGTACTGCTTGGGGGTAAACCACGGCTTTTTCATTTAAGTTGGGGGTTCTTGACAAATTTTTTTTTTTTTCTGGGTGTTCTTATCAAAAAGTGTAAAGATCTTGGGGGTTTTGGCCAAATTTCCCTATACTTAATCATCAAGAAAAATAACACCAATATTATGACGACTCTTGAAAACTTCCCTTGTGGCCCAGCCCAGTTTTTCCTTTTCGTTTTTCCAGGCGACTGTAAATTATGAGATAACTATAACAAGTACACTTATGTATCATCAAAACTAAATCGGCTTAGCGGTAGGTACTCCTCTTGTCAAGCGCGCAATGCGAATTAATGATCATGAGTTCGACTATTGTCAAGCGCGCAGTGAGAATTATTTGTAAGGGGTTATTCAATCACAGCTACCTTCTACATATTCACTCTTAAAAAATTATTCTACTAAGGACATTGATTCTACATAATTAACATATTTGCATTTTTAATAAGCTTATTTTACCAAATTATTTTACTCGTATTTTTTTTATGTTAATTTCGGCCCCGCTACGCAAAATATTTTCCCCCTGGTCTAGTTGATATTCTAGGAGTGAGATGTTTGCGGGACAAAGTCCTTAGAAACATGAAACACCTTCTACAAATACCAATGTACGAGAAAAAAAATAACTAGGGAAGATTAGAAACATGAAAGTTTAATACAAGAAATAGTAAGCCGTATGAGTACAAACTGACTTATTTTAAATGGGCCAAAATGAATATCTTTCCTTTAATTATGATGTTTCTAGAGTAATGGAAAAAAGTAATCACATAATAGAAATCAAGTTCTGAGAGGAGTTGACATGCCCAGTGCATAACTTTCATACTGGGGTTTTTGAGAGTTTGGATAATTATTTTCCAAAAGTTCCACCTCAAACTTTTCAAGCATATTATTTAGTTATGGAAAAATATTTTTTTTAAAATTTTTCACACAAGGTAGCTTTTTAATTTAATTTTTAATTAAAAAATAGGAAGAAAAATAGGAAATAAATAGAAATAATATCAGAAAAATTACAAATCACTTCAAAAAAATTGGAAAATATTTTTGAGACCTCACTTTAATTTTTGAAATAATTTTGAGACCTCACTCGAGTAGGAAATTCCGGCCATCACCAGTGCTTTTGGTGTTCTGGCCCTTACATTGGTGTCCCGTAAATACACCCTTACACCCCAATCGTGGAGCAGATAACCGACCCTGAGGGCCTACCATGTCTCTTATGGATGTCCCGTGCGATATGGTGTGAAAATATACACCAACGGTCCGGAGCCTCTCTGAAGCCAAAAAAAACGAGGATTATATCCGTTGATTTTCGGCTTCCAGGGGGCCGAGTGTCATTTTTGCCCAAACATCTCCTACGGGTGTATCATGACCCTAGAGGACCCTAGGCGCTCTGGGAGGGTCATCCTTATCCCGAACTCCGATATCACCCGTGACGCCAGTATTCCCACCCTTACATTGGACATCCGAAAAACCGCCCTTACAAGCCTATCAGGGACCCAGTAACCGACCCTGGGGACCTCCCATGTCCCCTAGGGGTCTTCCGTGCGATATGGGGCGAAAATATTAACGTCGAAAATTTTGCTTCCGGAGGCCAAGAACACGTGTCCTACAACATTCCTGGGGCCTGTTTGCCGTTTTCACCGAAAATGTTTTCGGGGGGTCTATCATGGCCCTAGGGACCCTCGGTGCCCTGGGAGAGTCACCTTCATCCCCGAACTCCGATATCACCCATGTCGCCCTGTATTCGGGCCCTAACATTGGCATCGCGTAAAACCACCCTTACAAGCCTATCACGGACCCAATAACAGACCCTGGGGGACTCCCAGGTCCCCAAGGGGTCTCCCGTGCGATATAGGTCGAAAATATTAACGTTGAAAAGTTTGCCTCCGGAGGCCCAGAACACGTCGCCTACAGCATTCCCGAGGCGCGGTTTCCGTTTTCGCCCAAAATTTTTTCGGGGGGTCTTTCGTGGCCCTAGGGGACCCTCTGTTCCCCGAGAGGGTCACCTTCATCCCCGAACTCCGATATCACCCATGTCGCCCTTATTCGGGCCCTAACATATGAAGCTGTGAGTCCATGGGGAAGAAAGAAAAGACAAAGCGAGCAGCAGAAAAGCAAGGCGATAATGTTGAAAACTCAGTCCCACCAGGTTCGACCAAAACTGTGAACCAAAAGCAAAGCTTGAGCATGAACTGCGAAAACCTAGGTCGGGTTGTTCGCAATTTAAGAGATGAATTGGAAGCGCCAGAGGTGTTGACACCGGAAATTCAAACACAAACTGTACACAAATTGGAATTAGCTAGAGAGCAGATTAATACCTGGTTATCGAAAATGAAGGAGAAAGCGAGCACTCATACCTCATCTGAGAATGAAGAAGACGAACCAGAACAAACTACTCAGCAAAACAACACGGATATTGGTAAGGTCTCTGCCTGGGATAAATTCGACATAACTAAGCTTAGAAATGCCGGTTTTAAACTTGAATTTATTGAACCTGCTATGCATGATGGAATTCCAGTAGGGGAAATTTATCCTAGTGACATTGAATCTGAAATAAATTACTGGAATAAAGCTGTAGTCTGTTATGTCATGGGAGCTCGACCACCAATTACAGTATTTAGTGGTTTTCTGAGGCGAATTTGGGCAAAAAAAGGGATGAACAAAATAGCCATGATGAAAAATGGTCTGGTGCTGGTTCGATTTGATACACTTGAACAGAGAGATGCTGTAATTCAGGAAGGAGTGTACCATTTTGACAACAAGCCTATGATAATCAGACCTTGGTCTGAAAATGTGGATTATGATAAGGAAGAATTAACCTCAGTGCCTATTTGGGTGAAATTCCCAGGATTAAATGTGAAGTATTGGAATGCTAAGGGGTTAAGCAAAATTGCTAGCCTTGTGGGTAGGCCAATGATGGCCGATAAGAACACTGAGCTAAAAGTAGGAATTCAGTTTGCAAGGGTGTTAATTGAAGTGAAAATTGGAGATGAGTACCCTGAGAAAGTTAATTTCAAGAATGAAAAAGGGAACATTGTGGAACAGGAGGTAGAATATGATTGGAAACCAAGCATTTGTAGCCACTGTAAGCAGCATGGGCATGGAGAAATTGACTGCAGGAGGAAGATTGCTGCTGCAGCTCCTGTGGCACAATCTGTGCCTGTGCAGAATAGGCCTCCAACACAAGCAAACCCTAGAACAATGCAATGGCAGAATGCAGGGAGAGGAAGAGGAAGAGCAGGAATTACAGGGAAGGGGCAGAGAGCAGGGAGAGGGGTGTACAGGCAACAACACCAACAAACCCAGACACTGAACTCATTTGAAGTACTGCAAGATAAAGAAGAGCAGGAAGAGCAGAAAACTCAAGGGGAAACAGCAGAACATGTATCAAAGGAGGATATGCTTCCTGAGATGGTGCCAACACATGGTAAGTCTCCTATCTTGACTAATAGTCATGGATAGGATCCTTATATGGAATGTGAGAGGCCTAAATGGCCCTAATAAACAGAAAGATGTGAGTTTTTTCTGCAAAAAAAATAATTGTGGCATGGTGGTTCTGTTAGAAACTAAAATTAGGGAAATTAATTTAGCAAAATGCAAGAGAAATTTCATGCCAGAGTGGGAATCAATTAGCAACCATAATAATCATAGATTAGGTAGAATCTGGATTAGATGGTTACCAAATTATTTCCATGTTAATGTGTTATTTTCATCTGTGCAAATGATGACTTGCAAAGTTTTTAATATAGTGAAAAAAAAAGAGTTTGTGGTGAGTTTTGTGTATGGGCTGAATGAAAAAGAGGAAAGAAAGCAACTGTGGCAGGACCTTTCTGACTATGCACTGAACTGCAACGTACCATGGATTGTTGGGGGGGACTTCAATAATGTATTAACACCTGGTAATAGGCAAGGAGGTGCCCCAGTCACATATTCTGAAGTACAGGACTTCAAGGACTGTTTAGAGGACTGTAAACTAACAGAATTGAGCTGGACTGGGTGTGAATTTACTTGGAACAATAAGCATGAAAGGGGAGGGAGAGTTTATTCTAAAATAGATTGGGTTTTTGCCAACAGCCTTTGGATTCAGGAATTTGATCAATGTGATCTTAAATTCCATACAGAGGATGTGTCTGATCATTCCCCAATTTGTTTAACTATGCACAGAGAGCCCACAAAAAATAGAAACAACCCCTTTAAATATTTCAACATGTGGAGCCTCCACTCTGATTTTCAAGCTAAGGTGCAGCAAGCTTGGAACATCAGAACACAAGGCACAAAAATGTTCAGAGTGTACCAGAAACTGAAAAATGTGAGAGGAGTGCTGAAAAAGCTAAATAGGGATGATTTCAGTGGGATACTAAAGCAAGCTGAGATAGCTAGGAATATTATGAATCAATCACAGAATACAGCAAACCAGGACCCTCTAAATGAGACCATACAGCAAGAGGAAGTGCAAGCAAGGAAGAGATATAATGATCTGAATATGGCAGCAGAGAACTTCCTACAACAAAAGAGCAAGGCAAAATGGATTCAACTAGGGGATGGAAACACTCAATTTTTCCATGCACTTATGAAGCAAAAAAGGCAGCAGCACAGAGTACACTCCATTAAGACACAGGAAGGTACCTTGCTAGAGGAAAAGAACCAGATTGTGAAGGAATTTGTGGAATTCTACAGAGGAATGCTAGGAGTTGCTGGAATCAGAGCCACTTCAGCAGAAAGCAGCTTCTTCTCAGCAGGACACAGACTAGACATACACCAACAGATGTCTCTGATTGCCCCTGTGACTGCTGAAGAAGTAAAGAGAGCTATGTTTGAAATTGACTGTAATAAGAGCCCAGGCCCTGATGGATTTGGATCAGGGTTTTTCAAAGAAGCATGGCAAACAGTGGGGCAGGAAGTGACAGAGGCCATTATTGATTTTTTTGAGTCTTCCAAAATGCTAAAAGAAGTGAATGCAACTAACTTATGTCTTGTGCAGAAAATAGCAAATCCTGAAAAGGCTTCTGATTACAGACCCATAGCCTGTTGCAACACCATCTACAAGTGCATCTCCAAGATCCTATGTGGAAGACTGGCAAGAGTACTACCAGAACTAATTTCTGTAAACCAGGGAGCTTTTGTGGCACAAAGATCCATAGTCCACAACATTATGATTTGTCAGGATCTAATCAAGCACTATAACAGAAAACAATCCTCCCCAAGATGCCTGATGAAGATTGACCTCAGGAAAGCCTATGACACAGTACACTGGGGTTTTATCAAGGAAATGATGCAAGGATATGGATTCCCATTGAAATTTAGTGGGTGGATACTAGAATGTGTGCAAACAGCAAGCTTCAGCATCAACCTGAATGGGGAAGCCCATGGATATTTCACTGCAAAGCGTGGCATTAGACAAGGAGACCCAATTTCTCCACTAATTTTTGTGCTAGTGATGGAATACCTGTCAAGAACCTTGAAGATAGCTTGCATGGACAACAGCTTCAACTGGCACCCCATGTGCAAAGAACTTGCACTAAGTCATCTATGCTTTGCAGATGACTTGATGTGTTTCTGCAAAGCTACACCTGACTCTGTGAATATCCTAATGGAGTGCCTGAATTACTTCTCACAAGCCACTGGTTTATGTGCAAACCAGGAAAAGTCAAGCATTTATGTGGCAGGGGTTAGTGAACAAGAGAAAAGGGTGCTGGTGAGCCTCTCAGGGTTTCAGGAGGGTACATTGCCAATGAAATACCTAGGTGTCCCTCTATCCCCATCAAAATGGAGCAAAATGGATTGTGAATGCTTGATGGATAAAATGACAAAAAGACTTCACACATGGGCTTCCAGGAACCTCTCATATGCAGGAAGGGCACAACTAATAAATTCTGTATTATTATCTATACATGTCTACTGGTCAAGCATATTTGTTATGCCTGCTGGAGTACTAAAAAGCATAGAGAAAAAATGCAGATTGTTTCTTTGGGGGGGGGGGGAACTGACCTCAAGCACAAAACTAGCCTGGTGGCTTGGGAAGTAGTATGCAGACCAAGGAGAAATGGGGGGATAAATATTAAACATTGCAAATGGTTTAATATAGCCCTAAATGGGAAGCACATTTGGGATATAGCCACAAAAAAGGACACATTGTGGGTGAAGTGGATTAATGGAGTATATTTGAAAGGAAGTAATTTCTGGAATTATGCTCCTGTATGGGGAGCCAGCTGGTATTGGACTAAGCTCAACAAGATCAAAAGTCACTTCCAGGAGCACTATTCAACAAGAGGAGTGTGGAGGGAAACTGAAAATGGAATGTACTCAGTTGCTAGTGGATACAGAATTTTGATGGGAAATATGCCAAAATACAGACATTATGTCCTGATATGGGGAAGAGTTTCTGTACCTAGGCACAGCTTCTGTCTATGGTTGGCACAAATGGGGAGATTACTGACCAAAGACAGGGTACATAATATGGGCTTCCTTAATGGAGACACCATATGCTACCTGTGCAAAGAGGAGACAGAAAGTCACGGCCATCTGTTTTTTAGCTGCAGTATTTCAACAGAGATAATGAAACAGGTACAGACATGGCTGCATATTTCTGCAAGAGGAAGCACAATTCAGGGGCTACTAAACTGGATGAGTAGACAGAAATGCTCGAGATTCAGAAAGGAAGTGTATGCAGCTGGAATAGCAGCAACTGCATACTGGATTTGGAGAGCCAGAAATCTGATATGCTTTGAAAAGAGCAGTCTACCAGCAACACAGATTATGCAACAGATACAGCAAGCAATCAGAGTCAGAATCCAACAGTGCAGCAGCAATAGGAAGCTAAAAAGCAAGGATAAAAGATGGATAAGGCAACTGTGAGCCTGAATCAGGAAAATGGAAGAAATACAGAAGCACTGCACACAGGAGAGCAGCTTACAGCAGGCTGCAGCAGAGACTTCAGGAAGGAACCAGTAGCAGACTGCAGAAGATAGGCTGCAATCCAGGTAGAAGAATCCAGCAGGAAAAAAGGACAGCAGGCTCCAGGAAGGATACAGAAGCAGATTTATACAGAGAGAATCTGACGCAGAACAAATGCAAGGAATAGGCAGCAGTGCAGGAACTCAGGCAGCAGGTTTCAGCAGGTAATCAGCAACAGGTTGAAGAAGCAAGGCAGAATGAAAAAATATAACAGATCCAAGCAGAGTTGAAAAGCTAGAAGGAATTGTAATATCTCTAGCTATTTATGTTTTTGTATTTTGATGTAAGTCAGAAATAATTTTTGCAAATTGTAATGTTTACAGAGATGGTGAGGAAGAATTTTTGCAAAGTGTAATGTTTACAGAGATGGTGAACCACTGCCTGTAGTGAGTTGCACCAGATTGATGGGTTGTAAGGTATTAGAGGGATGCAGCAAAAAGGAACCCTACCTAGTAGGTGGCCTTGGATCTGCATTGCCTAAGGACTGTAATCTTGTTACATTACAGAGAGCAATAATACAATTTCTGACTTGCACCAAAAAAAACATTGGCATCGCCCATGTCGCCTCTCTCTAAACTGCTCTCAACTCTGGCCTCTACAGTGCTCACTCACCATTGATGCAGCGCTGAGTTCTAATGGGGAAGAAGGACAAAGCTAAGAGAGGGATTGGAAATCAAGATGACGATGCGGGAAATTCAGGAAATCAACCTTGTCCCACGAAAAATGTGTCTCAAAAACAACGAAACAGCATAAAGCATGAAAACCTAGATCGAGTTATGCGAAATCTTGCGAATGAATTGGAAGATTCAGAGGTAATGACACCAGATGTCCAAACACAAACTATGCAGCAAATGGAATTAGCAAAGGAAAAAATCAATTCGTGGCTTTCAAAGATGAAGGAAAAGGCAAAATCACAAAGCTCTTCAGAATCAGAGGATGAAGAACCTGAGCAAGATAAACAACAGGAGGCTACAGCTGCTGGTAAGGTTTCAGCTTGGGATAAATTTGATATATCTAAACTGAAAAATGCTGGTTTCAAATTGGATTATGTTGCACCAAATCTGCATGAAGGAAAACCAGTGGGAGAAATAAATTTTGTGGACATTGAATCAGAAATTAATTACTGGAACAAAGCTGTAGTTTGCTATGTGATGGGCTCTAAACCACCAATTAACATACTTAGTGGTTTTCTAAGAAGAATTTGGGGAAAAAAAGGATGAACAAGATAGCAAGCTTGAGAAATGGGCTAGTTTTGGTTAGATTTGACTCGTTGGAGCAACGAGATGCTGTTATCCAGGAGGGGGTGTACCATTTTGATAACAAACCCATGATAGTTAGGCCATGGTCAGAAAACATAGACTCTGCTCAAGAGGAACTCACTTCTGTGCCAATATGGGTCAAATTCCCTGGACTTAATGTCAAGTATTGGAATGCAATGGGATTGAGCAAAATTGCAAGTCTGGTTGGAAGGCCAATGATGGCAGACAGAAATACAGAGCTCAAGGTGGGGATTCACTATGCTAGAGTGCTGATTGAAGTGCAAATAGGAGAGGATTACCCTGAGAAAGTGCATTTCAAGAATGAGAGGGGGAACATCGTAGAACAAGAAGTGGACTATGATTTGAAGCCCATTCTGTGTAGTCACTGTAAACAATATGGTCACGGTGAAACAGAATGCAGGAAAAAGAAGCCTGTGCCTGCACCTATGCAACAAGGGCCTGTGCATACTCAGCCTGCACAGCAGGAATTTCCTAGGGCTCAACAGTGGAAGAATGCAGGAAGAGGTAGAGGGCGAGCATGGAATGCAGGAAGAGGAGCAAGAACAGGAAGAGGCTACTACAGACAAGTTCAGCAGGCTAGAACTGTTATGCAAAACAGTTTTGACATTTTGCAAAATCAAGAAGAAATACAGGAAATCCAAAAGGAACAGACAGAAGCAGTAGTGGTGCCTGAGCAGCAAAAAAGAGCAGAATTCAGATGAGGTGCCATTGCATGGTAAGTCTCCTATCTTGACTGGTAGTCATGGATAGGATACTAATTTGGAATGTCAGAGGCCTTAATGGCCCAAATAAACAGAGGGATGTTGCCCTCTTTTGCAAAGAAAATAATTGTGGTTTGGTGTCTTTTCTAGAAACAAAAATCGGACTAGTTAACCTAGAAAAATACAAAAATAGTTTCATGCCAGGTTGGGACTCTTACAGCAATCACAATGAGCATAGATTGGGTAGAATATGGTTAAGATGGTTACCAAGCATTTTCAATGTGGACGTGATATTCTCATCTGTAAAAATGATTATCTGTAAAGTGGTAAATATTGTGAAAAGAATGGAATTTGTGGTGAGCTTTGTATATGGCCTA
The DNA here is from genome assembly GCA_038025085.1 of Tetragonia tetragonoides. NCBI lineage: Eukaryota > Viridiplantae > Streptophyta > Magnoliopsida > Caryophyllales > Aizoaceae > Tetragonia > Tetragonia tetragonoides. The sequence continues at coordinate 19,499,304 of CM076146.1, forward strand.
ATTGAAAAGGAGGAAAGAAAAGCACTATGGAAGGACCTAAATGATTTTGCAATTAATTGCAATAATCCATGGTTTGTAGGGGGGGATTTTAATAATGTCTTGTTCCCTGAAAATAGAAAAGGTGGAGTACCAGTTGCTTAAGCAGAAATACAGGATTTTAAAGAGTGCATAGAAAAATGTTTCCTCACTGAAATGGGGTGGTCAGGGCGCCAGTTTACTTGGAATAATAGGCATGAAAAGGGGGGGGGAGAGTTTATTCTAAAATTGATTGGGCTTTTGTAAACAGTCTCTGGCTCCAGGAATTTGATCAATCTGATCTAATATTCCACCCAGAGGGAGTTTCTGACCATTCCCCAATCTGTTTGTCTCTCCATAGAGAACTTACAAAAAAACACATCCCTTTAAGTTTTTCAACATGTGGAGCCTCCACTCTGAATTCCAAGCTAAGGTGCAACAAGCTTGGAACTTCAGAACACAAGGCACAAAAATGTTCAGAGTGTACCAGAAACTGAAAAATGTGAGAACAGTGCTGAAAAAGCTAAACAGGAATGAATTCAGAGACATCCTTGCACAGGCAGATACAGCTAGGATAGCCATGACTCAAGCACAGATTGAAGCCAACAAGGAGCCATTAAATGAGACAATGCAACAACTTGAAGTACAGGCCATGAAAAGATATAATGAGGCTAACATGGCAGCTGAAAATTTCTTTCAGCAGAAAAGCAAGGCAAAGTGGATTCAGCTGGGAGATGGAAATAATCAATTCTTCCATGCAGTCATGAAGCAAAGAAGAAACAATAATAGAATCCATTCCATTAGGACACAGCAGGGGACCCTACTGGAAGATCAGAACTTGGTTATGGAAGAATTTGTGAGGTTCTACAGGGATATGCTGGGGGTATCAGGGGTCAGAGCAACCACAGCAGAAGACAAATATTTCCAAGCAGGCCACAAACTGGACATTCACCAACAGATGAACCTCATAGGCCCTGTGAATGCAGATGAGGTGAATAAAGCAATGTTTGAAATTGATTGCAATAAAAGCCCGGGACCTGATGGCTTTGGATCAGGTTTTTTCAAAGAAACATGGCAAATTGTAGAGGAAGAAGTGACTGGACCTATAATTGATTTTTTTGACTCATCTAGAATGCTCAAGGAGGTGAATGCTACAAACTTATGCCTTGTACAGAAGATACAAAATCCAGAAAAGGCTTCAGATTTCAAACCCATAGCTTGTTGTAATACAATCTACAAATGCATCTCCAAGATCTTGTGTGGGAGACTGGCAAAAGTACTACCTGAGCTGGTGTCAGTGAACCATGGAGCCTTTGTTGCACAGAGGTCTATTGTCAACAACATCATGATATGTCAGTATCTTATTAAGCACTATAACAGGAAACAATCATCTCCTAGGTGCTTAATGAACATAGACATAAGGAAAGCATATGACACCATACACTGGGGCTTTGTGAAGGAAATGCTGCAAGGGTATGGATTCCCTGTAAAATTCAGTGGATGGCTATTAGAATGCATCAAAACAGCAAGTTTCAATATTAATATAAATGGAGAAGCACATGGAAACTTTATTGCAAAACGTGGCATCAGACAAGGTGACCCAACCTCTCCATTAATATTTGTACTGGTAATGGAATATCTGTCAAGGATCCTGAAAATAGCATGCATGGACAAGAGCTTCAGCTGGCACCCCATGTGCAAAGAGCTTGCATTAAGTCACCTATGCTTTGCTGATGACTTAATGTGTTTGTAAAGCAGACCTTGTATCTGTGAGCACCATGATGAACAGCATAAACCATTTCTCAGAAGCAACAGGCTTGTATGCAAATAAGGAAAAATAAAACACTTACATAGCAGGGGAGAATGAACAAGGAAAAAATGAACTGTTACACATTTCAGGCTTCAGGGAGGGTACTTTGCCCATAAGATACCTAGGTGTCCCACTATCCCCTTCAAAATGTAGCAAAATAGATGGTGAATGCTTGGTGGACAAAATGACAAAAAACTTGCAGATCTGGGCCTCTAGGAACCTTTCTTATGCAGGGAGAGTCCAACTAATAAACTCTGTATTATTCTCCATTCATGTATACTGGTCAAGCATCTTCATAATGCCAACTAGGGTACTTAAAAGTGTGGAGCAAAAATTTAGATTTTTCTTGTGGGGGACAACTGAACAGAAGCATAAGACAAGCTTGGTGGCTTAGGATATTGTGTGCAGACCAAGGAAAAATGGGGGCCTTAATGTAAAGAATTGCAAATGGTTCAACATAGCTCTAAATGGCAAGCACATCTGGGATATAGCAACAAAAAAAAAAAACTTTGTGGGTGAGATGGATCAATGGGGTTTATCTGAAAGGAGTAAATCTCTGGAATTATGCTCCAGTATGGGGCACAAGCTGGTACTGGAATAAATTGAACAAAATCAAAAGTTACTTCCAGGGACAATACACAACAAGGGGGGTGTGGAAATATGCACCTGATGGCATTTATTCTGCTGCAAGTGGATACAGAATGCTACAAGGAAACATGCCAAAATGTAGACATGCAGATTTGATATGGGGGAAGATATCCATGCCTAGACATATCCATCCTAAATGGGGATGCTATATGCTACCTGTGCAAGCAGAAACCAGAGGACCACAACCACCTGTTCTTCAACTGCACAGTGTCAACAGTAGTCCTGGAGCAGTTAAGGGGATGGCTGCAAATTTCAGCAAATGCAAAAACAATTCAGGGGATGCTCAACTGGATAAGCAGACAAAAATGCTCGAGACTCAGGAAGGAAGTATATGCATCAGGGCTAGCAGCAGCAGTTTATTGGGTATGGAGATGCAGGAATACTCATTATGCAGGAAAAGGCAGCATACCAGTGCCACAGATCATGCAACAGGTTCAGCAAGCTGTCAGGTGCAGAATCCAACAATGCAGTAACAACAAGAGGAAGATTTCCAGCAGGGACAAGAGATGGATAGGGGAAATATAGTCAGAAGTGAACTGGACCAGAACATGCAGTAGAGCAAGCAGACAGTCTGCATCAGACTGAAAAGGCAGCATCAGAACCAATCAGGGCTTCAGAACCAAAATCAAGCAATTCTGTAAGGCATCAGAACATGTGCAGGGAAAATAGGCAGCAGGTTTCAGAAGGGAAGCAGAAGCAGGTTTGCTGTAGCTAGGCTGAGAATCAGGTAGCACGGCCCAGCAGGTAATCAGTAGCAGCTGCTGCAGCTAGACAGTGTGAAGAATGTAACAGAATTCAAAAGTATAGGAAAGCTAGAAGAAGTTGTAATATTGTTAGCTTAATATGTTTTTGTATTTTGTTGTAAGTCAGTAAAGATTGCTGTAATTTGTTGTGCTTACAGAGATGGTGAACCACTACCTGTAATGTAATGACGACTCTTAAAAAATTCCCTTGTGGCCCAGCCTAGTTTTTCCTTCTTTTTTTTCCTGGCCACTGTAACTTAAGAGATAACTATAACAAAGTACACTTATATATCATCAAAACTAAATTGGGGTAGCGGTAAGTACTCCTCTTGTCAAGCACGCAGTGAGAATTAATGATCATGAGTTCGACTCTTGTCAAGCGCAATGAGAATTATTTGTAAGGGGTTATTCAATTACAGCTACCTGCCACTTATTCACTCTTGAAAAATATTCAACTAAGGACATTGATTCTACATAAATAACATATTTGCATTTTTAATAATCTTATTTTACTAAATTATTTTACTCGTATTTTTTAATGTTAATTTTGGCCCCACTACACAAAATATTTGCCCCTTGGTGTATTAGATATTCTAGGAGTGAGATGTTTGCGGGATCAAGTCCTTAGAAACATGAAACACCTTCCAGAAATACCAGTGTACGAGAAAAAGAAAATAACTATGGAAGATTAGAAACATGAAAGTTTGATACAAGAAATAGTAAGTCGTATGAGTACAAACTGACTTATTTTAAACGGGCCAAAAAGAATATCTTTCCTCTAAGTATGATAATTCTAGAGTAATAGAAAAAAGTAATCACATAATATAAATCAGGTTCTGACAGGAGTAGACATGCAAAGTGCATAACTTTCATACTGGGGTTTTTGAGAGTTTGGATAATTATTTTCCAAAAGTTCCACCTCAAAATTTTCAAGTATATTATTAAGTTATGGAATTTTTTTTTTTTTTTTTAAATTTTCACACAAGGTAGCAATTTCATTTAATTTTGAAATAAAAAATAAGCAGAAAAATAGGAATTAAATAGAAATAATATCAGAAAAATTACAAATCATTTCAAAAAAGTTGGGAAATATTTTTGAGGCCTCACTTTAATTTTTGAAATAATTTTGAGACCTCACTCGAGTAGGAAATTCCAGCCATCACCCATTCTTTTGGTGTTCCGGCCCTTACATTGGTGTCCCATAAAAACGCCCTTACAAGCCAACCAGATAACCGACCCCGTGCGATATGGTGTGAAAATATACACCAACGGTCCGGAGCCTCTCGGAAGCCAAAAAAAACGTGGATTATATCCTTTGATTTTCGGCTTCTAGGGGCCCAGGTGTCATTTTTGCCCAAACATATCTTAGGGGTCTATCATGACCCTAGAGGACCCTAGGCGCTTCGGGAGGGTCATCCTTATCCCCGAACTCCGATATCACCCTTGACGACGGTATTTCGACACTTACATTGGCATCGCGTAAAACCGCCCTTACAAGCCTATCAGGACCTAGTAACCGACCCTGGGGGCCTCCCATGTCCCCTAGGGGTCTCTCGTGCGATATGGGGCGAAAATACTAACGTCAAAAAGTTTGCATCCGGAGGCCCAGAACACGGTGCCTACAGCATTCCCAGGGCCCGGTTGCCGTTTTCGCCCAAAATTTTTTCGAGGGGTCTTTCATGGTCCTAGGGGACCCTCGGTGCCCCGGGAGGGTCACCTTCATCCCTGAACTCTGATATCTCCCATGTTGCTCGTATTTTGGCCCTAACATTGGCATCGCGTAGAACGGCCCTTACAAGCCTATCAGGGACCCAATAACCGTCCATGGGGGCCTCCCAGGTCCCCTAGGGGTCTCCCAGAACACGTCGCCTACAGCATTCCCAGGGCCCAGTTGCCGTTTTCGCCCAAAATTTTTTTGGGGGTCTTTCATTGCCCTAGTGGACCCTCGGTGCCCCGAACATTGGGATCGCGGAACATTGGCATCGCAACATTGCGATCGCATCGTGCTTCTCTCTCTAGAATGCTCTCTCCTCTCTCCAGTGCATGTTAGCTGCTAACATGCTCTGAGTTCCATGGTGAGGAAATAAAAAGCTAAGAAAGGAGCTGATAAGCATGGCGAGGATGAGGTAAACACTGAGGCACCTTCAAGTCTGACCAAAATGGCTAATATTCGTCAATGAAACTGTAATGAACGACCCAATCTGGGTCGTGTTGTGCGTAATCTCACTAATGAAATGGAAGCACCAGAAATCATGACACCGGAGATGCAACCTGGTATTGTGTAGCAATTGGAGCTTGCTAGGTAGAAAATCAACTCATGGCTATCGAAAATGCAAGATAAAGCTAGAACCCATTTCTCTTGGGATGATGATGTCACTGCGACTGAGGAAGCTGAGCATCTGCAATCTTTTGGAGGAGGTAAACCTTCGGCTTGGGAGAAATTTGATATCTCAAAATTAAGAAATGCTGGTTTTATATTGGAATGTGTAGAACCGGTATTGCATGAGGGGTAGCCTGTGGGTGAAATTAAAATATGTGATATTCAATCAGAAATTACGTTTTGGAACCAGGCCTTGGTTGTTTATGTTCTTCGTGCTAGACCCCAAATAAGTGTTTTTAGTGGATATTTGTGAAGGGTTTGGGCAAATAAGGGTATGAATAAAATAACCATGATGTCTAATGGACTTGTTCTGGTGCGTTTTGACTCAATTGAAAGAAGGGATGCAGTGTTACAGGAGGGGATTTTCCATTTTGATAATAAACCCTTAATAGTTAGGCCTTAGTCTGAACACATTGATTATGCAAAGGAGGATTTGACTTCAATACAAATTTGGGTTAAATTTCCTGATTTAGATGTGAAGTATTGGAATGCTATAGGCCTAAGTAAAATTGCTAGCCTTCTTGGGAGACCTATGATGGCAGATAAAAATACAGAGATGAAGGTGGGAATTCATTATGCAAGAGTCCTAATTGAGGTGGATATAGGGAGTGATTTTCCTGATAAAGTCCACTTCAAAAATGAGAGGGGCAACATTATAGAGCAAGATGTGAAGTATGACTGGAAGCCTACTGTATGCACTCATTGCAAGCAGTATGGCCACATTGACACAGATTGCAGGAAGAAAGCCAAGGCAGCCCAGCCTGTTGTATAGCAGGCCACAGTTGTCCAGCCTGCTGTGCCAGCACCTGTGCAACTAGTACATAGGCCACCTTAATAGAAAAATATCAAAAGGGGCAGAGGTAGAATGGGTTTTGGATCTAGAGGAGAAATGGGGAGAGGTAACAGAGGTGGTTATAGGGTTGTTTAGCAACAGATACAATAACAGCAAAAACACAAGGAAGCGACTCTTGTGTCTAATCAATTTGCCAGTCTTGAATAAGATAATGCTCAGGAGGTTCAAGAGGCAGGGGAAATCCTAAAAGGTCAAGGTGTACAGGAGGGTCAGGGTATTGAGGAGGTCATTAAATCAGGTATGAGCCCTATCCTGAATGTTGACCATGGATAGTTTGATTATCTTGAATGTGAGAGGGCTTAATGGCCCTAGTAAGCAAAGGGAGGTTCTCTCTTTTGCAATTTCAATAAATGTGGTTTTGTTGCTCTCTTAGAAACTAAAATTAGAGCAAAAAATCTTGAAAAATGCAAAAATAGTGTACTGCAAGGATGGGAGTCTTATATAAACCTTGATAAGCATCCTCTAGGAGGATTTGGATCAGATGGCTGCCTCATTTGTTTACTGTAGATATCCTTTTCTCTTCTTCACAAATGGTGACATGCAAGGTCTATAATTTGGAGAGCAAGATGGAATTTGTGTTAAGTGTGGTTTATGGTCTGAATGAGAAAGAGGAAAGGCAAGAGCTGTGGAAGGATATGCTATTCTTTGCAGCTGGTTGCAAGACCCCCTGTCTTGCTGCAAGGGATTTCAATAATGTCTTGAATCCTGATAATAGGCAGGGTGGATTGCCAGTCACTTATGCTGAAAGTCACGAGTTTAAAGCTTGCTTAGATGGTTGCTTCCTTACTATATTAAACTAGTCCGGATGTAAGTATACCTGGAACAACAGGCATGAACAAGGGGGGAGAGTTTTGTCAAAAATTGATTGGGCTTTTGCTAATTGTCTGTGGCTGCAACAATTTGATCAATTTGGTGTGCATTTCCATTCTGAAGGGATATCTGATCATTCCCCAATCAGAATTCATTTCAGTCAGAATACTCCTAGAAAAAAAGCTACTTTCAAATATTTTAACCTGTGGAGGCATCCCTCTGAGTTCCTAGCTGTTGTGCAGCAAGCATGGAGATCCAATGTGCTTGGTACTAAGATGTTTCAGTTGTATGATAAGTTGAGAAATACCAGGAGGGCCCTCAAGAAGTTGAACAAAGTGGAATTTTGTGATATTCTGGCTAAAAATGATTTATCCAAGGAAAATGTGTTCAAGGCCCAATCTGCTCTTAATATAGTAATCCTATGGATATGGGTTTGCAGTAACGGGAGAGAACAACAAGGCAGGTGTATTTGGAGACAAGCACAGCAGCATAAGCTTTCTTGCAACAGAAAAGCAAAGTGAAGTGGATTCAATTAGGGGATGGCAATAATCAATATTTTCATGCAATTATGAAGCAAAAAAGGCAGAAAGCTAGAGTTTCATCAATTAAAACTCAAGATTGTACTATTCTTCAAGACCAGGATCGGATTATGGAGGAGTTGTCTTCCTTCTACAAAGGCATGTTGGGAGTTGCAGACAACAACAGAATACCTGCAGGTTCATGTATTTTCTCAGCAGGTCACAGACTGTCCACACATCAGCAGATGGAGTTAATTGCACCTGTAACATGTGATGAGGTAAAGCAAGCCATTTTTGCAATAGATGTGAATAAAAGCCCAGGCCCAGATGGTTTTGGTGCAGGTTTCTACAGGGATGCCTGGTCAATAGTGGGTGGAGATCTCACTGAAGCTGTTATGGATTTCTTTTCCTCATCCAAGCTTCTGAAGCAGGTAAATGCTACTAGTCTATGCCTTGTAACTAAGGTGTCCAATCCTAAGTTAGCCTTAGAGTTTCGTCCCATAGCCTGTTCTAACATTGTTTACAAATGCATCTCTAAAGTCTTGTGTGGTAGATTGGCTAAAGTTTTACCTAATTTGGTTGCCATGAACCAAGGAGCATTTGTAGCCTAGAGATCAATAATGCACAATATTATGATTTGTCAGGATATTATTAAGCACTATAGAAAGAAGAGCATATCCCCTAGATGTCTCATGAAAATAGATTTGAGGAAAGCTTATGACACTATTCACTGGGGCTTTATTAAAGAAATGATGCAAGGGTTTGGTTTTCCTGTGAAATTTGGGGAATGGATTATAGAATGTGTGAAGACAGCCAGTTTCAGTATTACTTTGAATGGGGCTAGTCATGGCTATTTTTTGGCAAAACGTGGGATAAGACAGGGGGATCCTATCCCTCCTCTCATATTTGTTTTGGTGATGGAATTCCTGTCAAGAACTCTGAAGTTGGCTTGTATGGATAATGCTTTCAATTTGCACCCTATGTGTAAGAGTTTATCTCTGAATCACCTCTGCTTTGCAGATGATTTGATGGCTTTCTGCAAAGCTGATGTTAAATCTGTTACTGTTTTAATTGAGAGCCTCTCTTATTTCTCTCAAGTAACAGGATTACATGCCAACACAGAAAAGTCCAATATTACATAGCTGGGGTTACTGAAGATGTCAAGCAGAATTTGATTAAGATGTCTGGTTTCAGGGAAGGTACCTTTCCTATGAAGTATATAGGGGTTCCCCTCTCTCCCTCAAAGTGGAGTAAGATTGTATGTGAGTGTCTTGTTGACAAGATGACTAAGAGACTGTAGGTGTGGGCCTCAAAGAACCTCTCCAATGCAGGAAGAGCTCAGCTTATAAATTCAGTCCATTTCTCTATTCATGTGTACTGGTCATGGATATTTGTGATGCCTATAGGGGTGCTTAAGGCAGTGGAGCAGAAATGCAGAATGTTTTTATCGGGGTCTACTGATCAAAGAAGTAAACCTAATCTGGTTGCTTGGGATTTCATATGCAGACCTAGGAAGAATGGAGGTCTGAATTTTAAGAATTGTAAACTGTTCAATATTGCTCTTAATGGGAAGCACATTTGGGATTTGGCAACAAAGAAAGACACTATGTGGGTTAAGTGGATCCATGGTGTCTATTTGAAGGGGCAAGATTTCTGGGAATATGTTCCTAAATGGGGCAGGAGTTGGTACTGGGTGAAACTGAACAGAATCAACATGAGGTTTTCTGATGCATACAGAGATGGCACTTTGTGGACTGGTTCTGATAATGGCATATACTCTGCCTCTAGTGGATATGCTGTTTTACTAGGTGCAATGCCAAAGTGTAGGCTTGCAAATCTGATCTGGGGCTCTCTCACTATACCTAGACACAGTTTTTGTTACTGGCTTGCTCAAATGGGGAAACTGTTAACAAAAGACAGGATGCAGAGAATGGGCTTCTTCACTAGTGATATAACCTGTCTTTTCTGCAGGTCTGAAGATGAGTTACACAATCATCTATTTTTTAGATGCAAAAAAGCTAAGGAGGTGCTGGTCAAAGTTAAAGCATGGTTGCTATGAAATTGTAGTTCAGAGTCTATAGAGGGATTACTCAATTGGATAGGCAAGAAAAGATCCACAAAAATTCAGAAGGCTACCTATGCTGCTGCTTTTGCTGCACTGGTTTACTGGACTTGGCAGGCAAGGAACAAAATCCATTTTGAGGGGATTGTCATCACAAATGAGATTATTTTTCAGCAAATTCAGTGTGCTGTTCGTGCAAGAATTCAATGCTACAGAAGAAGGAAGATCAGTAGAAGAGATAGAGACTGGATAGCTAGAATATAGTTTGTTTTGTTAAAATTTGTTCTTGTTTCCTTGAGGTAGTAAGCTTGGTGTGTTGTTTTTTCTGGTTTGTTTTTTGTATGCAAGGTCTAGTTTGGTCTTAGGGATGTAGCCAAAGAGGGGAACCCTACCTAGGAGGTGGCTCCTTTGGCTACATGCCTCTCTAAGTTGTAATTATTTCATTATCAATGCAAATTCTATCTTTAAACCATAAAAAAAAGAAAACAAAAAAAACATTGCATCGCGTAAAACTGCCCTTACAAGCCTATCAGGGACCCAATAACCGACCCTGGGAGCCACCCATGTCCCAAGGGGTCTCCCATGCGATATGGGGCGAAAATATTACCGTCGAAAAGTTTGCGTCCGGAGGCTCAGAACACGTCGTCTATAGCATTCCCTGGGCCCGGTTGCCGTTTTCGCCCAAAAATTTTTCGAGGGGCCTTTCATGGCCCTAGGGGCCCTCGGTACCCCGGGAGAGTCACCTTCATCCCCGAACTCCGATATCACCCATGTCGCCCGTATTGGGCCGTAACATTGTATGCATGCTTAATAAGATCAAAAGCTATTTCCATGATCATTATTCAACCAGAGGAGTGTGGAAGGGTGCACCTGATGGAATATACTCTGTTGCTAGTGGGTACAGGGTATTGACAGGAGACATGCCAAAACACAGACATGCTGATCTGATCTGGGGGAAGATATCTATGCCTAGACAAAGGTTTTGCTTGTGGTTGGCCCAAATGGGAAGGCTGCTAACTAAGGATAGGCTGCAGAAAATGGGATTCTTGAATGGAGATGCTATATGCTATTTATGCAAATTGAAAACAGAAGATCATAACCACTTGTTCTTCAGCTGTAATGAATCAACAGAGGTACTGAACCAGGTAAGGGGTTGGTTGCAAGTGTCAGCAAAAGCAAACACAGTCCAGGGCATGCTCAACTGGATAAGTAGGCAAAAATGCTCAAGATTCAGGAAAGAAGTGTCTGCAGCAGGGCTTGCAGCAGCAGTGTACTGGATATGGAGATGTAGGAACTTGCAATGTTTTAAGGGAAGCAGAATGCCACTGTCGCAAATCATGCAGCAGATTCAGCAGGCAATAAGAATCAGAATTCAGCAGTGCAGCAGCAAGAGGAAGATTAACAGCAAGGATAAGAGATGGATAAGGAATATGTAATAATTTATTTTACTGTGTTTTGTAGTTGCTGTAAGTCAGGAATGCTTGTTTTATTTTGTTTCAGTTATGGTGAGCCACTGGTTGTAGTGTGCTAGATGAAAGGAACCCTACCTAGTAGGCGGCCTTGGGTTTACATTGCCTGTGGGTTGTAATCTTGCTACATTACAACTAGTAATAATACAATTTCTGACTTGCACCAAACAAAAAAAAAACAAAAAACATGGGGATCGCGTAAAACCGCCCTTACAAGCCTATTAGGGACCTAACAACCGACCTTGGGGGCCTCCCATGTCCCCTAGGGGTCTCCCGTGCGATATGGGGCGAAATTATTAACGTCGAAAAGTTTGCATCTAGAGGCCCAGAACACGTCGCCCACAGCATTCCGGATGCCTGGTTGCCGTTTTCGCCCAAAATCTTTTCGAGGGGTCTATCATGGCCCTAGGGGACCCTCGGTGCCCCGGGAGGGCCACCTTGACCCCCGAACTCCGATATCACACATGTCGCCCGTAGTCGGGCCCTAACATTGGCATCACGTAAAACCTCCCTTACAAGCCTATCAGGGCCAGAATAACCGATCCTGGGGGCCTCCCATGTCCCATAGGGATCTCCCGTACGATATGGGGCGAAAATATTAACGTCGAAAAGTTTGCTTCTAAAGGGCCAGAACACGTCGCCTACAGCATTCCTGGGGCCTAGTTGCCATTTTCGCCCATACTTCTCTCGATGGGTCTATCATGGCCCAAGAGGACCCTCGGTGACATGGGCATGGGTGCTCATTGGGCGTTGTAACATGGGACATGGGCGCTCACTGGGCTCTGGGACATGGGTGCTGCAGCACCGTGGGACATGGGTGCTGCTTCATGGGACATGGGTGCTGGGTCTTGGAACAAGGGTGCTGCAAGGGTGCTGCAGCACCATGGGACATGGGTGCTGCGTCATGGGACATGGGTGCTGCGTCATGGGACAAGAGTGCTGCATGGGACATGGGTGCTGCGTCATGGGACAAGGGTGCTGCAGCACCAAGGGGCATGGGTACTGCGTCATGGGACATGGGTGTTGCGTCATGGGACAAGGGTGCTGCACCACCATGGGACATGGGTGGTGCGTTATGGGACAAGGGTGCTGCATCATGGGACAAGGGTGCTGCAGCAACAAGGGACAAGGGTGTTGCGTCATGGGACCAGGATGTTGCGTCATGGGACAAGCATGCTGCAGCGTCATGGGACAAGGGTGCTGCGTCATGGGACAAGGGCCCTACAGCACCATATCATGGGACAAGTCGCGGCATGGGTCATGGGTGTTGCTTCATGGGTCATGGGTGTTGCTTCATGGGACATGGGCGCTGGGACTTGCCGCGTCATGGGCACTTCTTCCTAGCACGGGCACGGGCATGGACATTTTGATATCTTTAAAATTGGGACGTTTTCATACTTAGCCCATATGACTTAGCCTATTCCCTTCTTCATACTTGGCCCAATATTTCTCCCAAAAAACGCCTCTAGACCACTTTTTTTAGGCATTAATGTTTTGAGGGTAGTTTGGTCAATTTACTCAGTTGAGGGTAGTTTTGTCCTCCTGAATTACTTCTCAAATTCAAATGTGTTATTGGTGTATCTATCTACATGTATCCACATATAAATATCAGATGAACAAAGTTTTCGGAGGTATGTGCATGGTATATTGGAATGAAGGTAATAAGGGTAATTCCGTAATTTTACATAATATCATATACTTAATCATCAACAAAAATAACACCAATATTATGACGACTCATGAAAAATTCCATTGTGGCCCAGCCCAGTTTTTCCTTCTTTTTTTTCCTGGCCACTATAAATTATGAGATAACTATAACAAACTACACTTATGTATCATCAAAACAAAATTGGCGTAGCGGTAGGAACTCCTCTTGTAAAGCGCGCAGTGAGAGTTAATGATCATGAGTTCGACTCTTGCGAAGCGCGCAGAGAATTATTTGTAAGGGGTTATTCAATTACAGCTACCTTCTACTTATTCACTCTTAAAAAATATTCTAGTAAGGACATTGATTGTACATAATTAACTTATTTGCATTTTTAATAAGCTTGTTTTACTAAATTATTTTTCTCGTTTTTTTTTTTTTATGTTAATTTCTGCCCCACTACGCAAAATATTCGCCCCCTGGTGTAGTAGATATTCTAGGAGTGAGATGTTTGCGGGATCAAGTCCTTAGAAACATGAAATACCTTCTAGAAATACCACTGTACGAGAAAAAAAATAACTATGGAAGATTAGAAACATGAAAGTTTGATACAAGAAATAGAAAGCCGTATGAGTACAAACTGACTTATTTTAAACGGGCCAAAATGAATATCTTTCCTCTAATTATGATGTTTCTAGAGTAAAGAAAAAAAGTAATCACGTAATACAAATCATGTTCTGACAGGAGTAGAGATGCCTAGTGCATAACTTTCATACTGGGTTTTTGAGAGTTTGGATAATTATTTTCCAAAAGTTCCACCTCAAACTTTTCAAGTATATTATTAAGTTACAAATCACTTCAAAAAAAGTGGAAAATATTTTTGAGACCTCACTTTATTTTTTGAAATAATTTTGAGACCTCAGTCGAGTAAGAAATTCCGGCCATCACCCATGCTTTTGGTGTTTTGGCCTTTACGTTGGTGTCCCATAAAAATGCCCATACAAGCCTATCATGGACAAGATAACTGACCCCGAGGGCCTCCCATGTCCCTTAGGGATGTCCCGTGCGATATGGTGTGAAAATATACACCAAAGGCCTGGAGCCTCTCGGAAGCCAAAAAAAACGTGGATTATATCCTTTGATTTTCGGCTTCCGGGGGCCCTGGTGTCATTTTTCCACAAACATATCCTACGGGTCTATCATGAACCTAGAAGACCCTAGGCGCTCGGGGAGGGTCATCCTTATCCCCGAACTCCGATATCACCCATGACGCAGGTATTCCGACCATTACATTGGCATCGCGTAAAACCGCCCTTACAAGCCTATCAAGGACCCAGTAACCGACCTTGGGGCCCTGCCATGTCCCCTAGGGGTCTTCCGTGCGATATGGGGCGAAAATATTAACGTCGAAAAGTTTGCTTTCGGAGGCCCAGAACATGTGTCATACAACATTCCCAGGGCTCGGCTGCCGTTTTTGCCCAAAACTTTTTCGGGGGGTCTATCATGGCCATAGGGGACCCTCGGTGCCCCGGGATGGTCACCTCCATCCCCGAACTCCGATATCACCCATGTCGCTCGTTTTTGGTCCCTAACATTAGCATCGCGGAACATTGGCATCGCATCGCAACATTGGCGTTTTTCTCTCTCTAAAAAAATGCTCTCTTCTCTCTCCTCTACACTCCTCGTTAGCCATTGACACAGCTGTGAGTTTCAATGGGGAAGAAAGACAAGGCAAAACGAGGGACAGAAAAGCATGGAGATGTTGTGGAAAACTCAGCTCCCCCGTATCCTACAAAAACTACGAATCATAGGCAAAGTACCAGCACCAATCGAGACAACCTAGATCGGGTTGTGCGCAATCTCACCGATGAACTGGAAGCTCCTGAGGTCATGACACCTGAAGCACAAACTGAAACGGTGCAACAAATGGAATTAGCGAGAGAGAAAATCAATTCTTGGCTCTCGAAAATGAAGGAGACAGCAAAAAATCAATTCTCGTCTGAGGATGAGGATGAAGAGACAGAGCTGGCCAAATAGCAAGAAACTGCAAACATAGGTGAGATCTCAGCTTGGGAAAAATTCAACATAACAAAACTCAAAAATGCTGGATTTAAACTGGATTTAAACTGGATTTTATTGCACCTGCTATGCATGAGGGTAAACCAGTTGGGGAAATTAACTTCATGGACATTGAATCTGAAATTAATTACGGGAACCAAGCGGTTGTTTGCTATGTCATGGGGTCTAGACCACCAATTACTGTGTTTAGTGGATTTCTAAGAAGAATTTGGGCAAAAAGGGGGATGAACAAAATTGCTATGATGAAAAATGGATTAGTTTTGGTTCGTTTTGACTCATTGGAGCAGAGGGATGCTGTAATTCAGGAAGGAGTGTATCATTTTGACAACAAACCAATGATAGTCAGGCCATGGTCTGAAAATGTGGACTATGCTCATGAGGAACTGATTTCGGTTCCTATATGGGTAAAACTCCCTGGATTAAATGTGAAATATTGGAATGCTATGGGTTTGAGCAAAATTGCAAGCCTTGTGGGCCGACCAATGATGGCAGATAGGAACACAGAACTCAAGGTAGGGATTCACTATGCAAGAGTGCTAATTGAAGTACAAATTGGAGGGGTATACCCTGATAAGGTACACTTCAAGAATGAGAAGGGGAATATTGTTGAGCAGGAGGTTGAATATGACTGTAAACCTGTTATATGCAGTCACTGCAAACAGCATGGGCATAGTGAACCCGAATGCAAAAAAAAAGATTGCTGCTGCAGCACCTGTGATTCAACCAATGCCTATGCAGAATCGACCAACACAACAAGCAAACCCTAGAAACCAGCAATGGCAGAATGCAGAAAGAGGAAGAGGCAGAATGTGGAATGCAGGGAGAGGTTTGAGAGCAGGGAGAGGGAATTACAGACAAATTCAACAACAGCCCCAGACACAGAATTCTTTTGATTTACTGCAAAATGAAGAAGGGCAGGAAGGGCAAAAGGCACAAGGAGAAGCAGCAGAACCAGAAACACAGGAGGAGCTGCAAACAGGTGTGGTGCCACCACATGGTAAGTCTCCTATCTTGACTAATAGTCATGGATAGGATCCTTATATGGAATGTGAGAGGCCTAAATGGCCCTAATAAATAGAAAGAAGTGAGTCTTTTCTGCAAAAAGAACAATTGTGGCTTGGTAGCTTTGTTAGAAACTAAAATAAGGCTAGTTAATTTGGAAAAATGCAAGGAAAATTTCATGCCAGGGTGGGAATCATACAGCAACCATAATAATCATAGATTGGGCAGAATCTGGATCAGATGGTTACCAAATTATTTCCATGTTGATTTGATCTTTTCTTCTGTGCAAATGGTTACCTGTAAAGTTATTAATATTGTGATGAAAAAGGAACTTGTGGTGAGTTTTGTGTATGGGCTAAATGAAAAGGAGGAAAGGAAGCAATTGTGAAAGGAGCTCACTGATTTTGCATATAATTGCAATACTCCCTGGATTATTGGGGGGGGGGGATTTCAACAATGTGTTATTACCTGAAAACAGACAAGGAGGAGCTCCAGTTACATATTCTGAAATACAAGGCTTTAAAGACTGCATTGAAGACTGTTTACTTACAGAACTGAGCTGGTCTGGGTGTCAATACACTTGGAATAATAAGCATGAGAGGGGAGGGAGAGTTTACTCTAAAATTGACTGGGTTTTTGCCAACAGTCTTTGGATCCAGGAATATGATCAGTTTGATCTTAAATTCCATCCAGAGGATGTATCTGACCACTCTCCAATCTGCTTAACCCTGCATAAAGATTTCACAAAAAAAAGAAATATCCCCTTTAAATTCTTTAATATGTGGAGCCTCCACTCTGAATTTCAAGCAATGGTGCAGCAGGCTTGGAATTTCAGAACACAAGGCACAAAAATGTTCAGAGTTTATCAGAAAATGAAAAAAGTGAGGGCAGTGCTGAAAAACCTAAATAGAGATGAATTTAGTGGAATTCTAACCCAAGCTGATGTTGCTAGAACTGCTATGACTCAAGCTCAGAATGAAGCAAACCAGGAACCATTAAATGAAACATTGCAGCAAAAGGAAGTGCAGGCCAGGAAGAGGTACAATGAGGTGAACATGGCAGCTGAGAACTTTTTACAACAGAAGAGCAAGGCAAAATGGGTTCAGTTGGGAGATGGGAATAATCATTTCTTTCATGCAGTCATGAAGCAGAGAAGACAGCAATATAGAGTGCATTCCATCAAGACACAGGAGGGTATCCTTTTAGAAGACCAGAATTTGATCATGGAGGAATTTGTGGGTTTTTACAGAGAAATGTTAGGAGTTCCAGGCACTAGGGACACTACAGCAGAAGATAGTTTTTTCTTAGCAGGGCACAGATTAGACATGCATCAACAGATGAACCTGAATGCCCCTGTGACTGCTGAGGAAGTCAAGAAAGCCATGTTTGAGATTGACTGTAACAAAAGCCCAGGCCCTGATGGTTTTGGATCAGGTTTCTTCAAAGGAGCGTGGCATATTGTGGGGCAGGAAGTGACTGAGGCTATTATAGATTTTTTTAAGTCTTCTAAAATGCTCAATGAGGTGAATGCAACAAACTTGTGTCTTGTGCAGAAAATACCAAATCCTGAAAAGGCATCTGATTACAGGCCTATAGCTTGCTGCAACACCATCTACAAATGCATCTCCAAGATTCTATGTGGGAGATTGGCAAGAGTGCTTCCAAAACTAGTTTCAGTGAATCAGGGAGCTTTTGTGACACAGAGATCAATAGTCCACAACATCATGATATGTTAGGTTCTAATTAAGCACTACAATAGGAAACAATCCTCTCCTAGGTGCTTGATGAAGATTGATCTAAGGAAAGCTTATGACACAATTCACTGGGGTTTTATCAAGGAAATGCTGCAAGGGTATGGCTTCCCTCTGAAGTTCAGTGGTTGGCTACTGGAGTGCATCCAAACTGCTAGCTTCAGCATCAACATGAATGGGGAAGTACATGGATATTTTACTGCAAAGCGTGGCATTAGGCTGGGAGACCCTATCTCTCCATTAATCTTTGTCTTGGTCATGGAATACTTGTTAAGAATCTTGAAGATAGCTTGCATGGACAATAATTTCAGCTGGCACCCCATGTGCAAAGAGCTTGCACTGAGTCACCTCTTCTTTGCTGATGACTTGATGTGCTTCTGCAAAGCTGCCCCTGAATCTGTGAGTATCTTACTGAACTGCATAAACTATTTTTCACAAGCTACTGGTTTGTTTGCAAACAAGGAAAAATCAAATATGTATGTAGCAGGTGTTAATGAGCAAAAAAAGAATGAGCTGCTATGTCTCTCAGGGTTTAAGGAGGGTTCACTGCCAATGAAATACCTGGGTGTCCCACTGTCCCCATCTAAATGGAGCAAAATAAACTGTGAATGCTTGGTGGATAAAATGACAAAAAAGCTACAAACTTGGGCCTCCAGAAACCTCTCATATGCAGGAAGGGCACAATTAATTAATTCTGTAGTATTATCTATACATGTATACTGGTGGAGCATTTTTATAATGCCTGCTGGGGTACTGAAAAGTATAGAGCAAAAATGCAGACTTTTCTTATGGGGAGCTACTGACCAGAAGCACAAAACAAGCCTGGTTGCATGGGATGTAGTGTGCAGACGAAGGAGAAATGGTGGCACAAATATTAAAAATTGCAAATGGTTTAATATAGCCCTAAATGGGAAGCATATATGGGATTTAGCCACCAAAAAAAGATACACTGTGGGTAAAATGGATAAATGGAGTGTATTTGAAAGGAAACAATTTCTGGAACTATGCTCCTGTATGGGGAGCTAGCTGGTACTGGACAAAGCTTAATAAGATCAAAAGCCATTTCCAGAACCATTATACACCCAGATGAGTGTGGAAGGATGCACATGATGGGGTGTACTCTGTTGCTAGTGGTTACAGGGCACTGATAGGGAACATGCCAAAATGCAGACATGCTGATCTGATCTGGGGGAAGCTATCTGTGCCTAGGCAAAGTTTCTGCTTATGGCTGGCCCAAATGGGAAGATTGCTAACTAAGGATAGGCTGCAGAAAATGGGATTCCTAAATGGTGATACCATATGCTACTTGTGCAAAATGAAAACAGAAGACCATAGCCACTTGTTCTTCAGCTGTAATGTATCAACAGAGCTACTGAACCAGCTAAGGGTTTGGCTGCAAGTATCTGCAAGAGCAAACACTATCCAGGGCATGCTCAACTGGATTAGTAGACAGAAATGCTCGAGATTCAGGAAAGAAGTGTATGCAGCAGGACTTGCAGCAATAGTGTACTGGATATGGAGATGTAGGAACCTGCAGTGTTTTGAGGGGAGCAGAATGCCACTGTCACAAGTTATACAGCAGATTCAGATGGCAATCAGATTCAGAATTCAGCAGTGCAGTAGCAAGAGGAAGTTAAACAGCAAGGATAAGAGATGGATAAGGAATCTGTAAAATTCATCTAAATGTGTTGTGTAGGTGCTGAAAATCATGCAGAAAGATCAACAGGAAAATCAGAATCAGAGTTCAGCAGGTCAGCAGAAGGAGAAGAGATGCAGAATCAGCAGTTCAGCAAGACTAGAGAATCTGTAATAGATTAGTTTACTATGTTTTTGTATTTTGCTGTAAGTCAGGAATGTTTGTTTTTTGTATGTTTCAGATGTGGGGAACCACTGGTTGTAGTGAGGTACTCCAGTACTGTTTTAGGCTTGTATGGTTGTAAAGGGATGTAGAAAAAAGGAACCTTACCTAGTAGGTGGCCTTGGATTTGCATTGCCTATGGGCTGTAATCATGTTACAAGCAATAATACAATTTCTGACTTGCACAAAAAAAAAAAAACATTAGCATCGCGTAAAACCACCCAATAACCAACCCTGGGGGCCTCCCAGGTCCCCAAGGGGTCTCCCGTGCGATATGGGGCAAAAATAATAACGACGAAAAGTTTGCGTCCTGAGGCCCAGAACACGTCGCCTACAGCATTCCCAGGCCCCGGTTGTCGTTTCGCCCAAAATTTTTTTGGGGGGCTTTCATGGTCGTAGGGGCCCCTCGGTGCCTCGGGAGGGTCACCTTCATCCTCGAACTCCGATATCATCCATGTCGCCTGTATTCGGGCGCTAAGATTGGCATCACGAAAAACCACCCTTACAAGCCTATTAGGGACCCAATAACCGACCGAAGGGCCTCTAAGGTCCCCTAGGGGTCTCCCGTGCGATATAGGGCGAAAATATTAATGTCGAAAAGTTTGCGTTCGGAGGCCCAGAACATGTCGCCTACATCATACCCGGGTCCCAGTTGCCGTTTTCGCCCAAAATGTTTTTGGGGCTCTTTGATGGCCTTAGGGGACCCTCAGTGCCCCGGGAGGGTGACCTTCATCCCCGAAGTCCGATATCACCCATGTCGCCCGTATTCGGGCCTTAACATTGGATCGCAGGAAAGCCTATGACACAATTCACTGGAGGTTTATCAAGGAGATGCTGCAAGGGTATGGTTTCCAAGTAAAGTTCATTGGTTGGGTACTTGAGTGCATACAAACTGCTAGTTTCAGCATCAACATGAATGGGGAGGTTCATGGATTCTTTCCTGCTAAACGTGGCATTAGGCAGGGAGATCCAATATCTCCACTAATTTTTGTATTGGTAATGGAATATTTATCAAGAATCCTGAAATTAGCATGCATGGACAAGAGCTTCAGTTGGCATCCAATGTGCAAGGAACTAGCATTGAGTCACCTATGCTTTGCTGATGACTTGATGTGCTTCTGCAAAGCTGCCCCTGAATCTGTAAGTATCATGATGAACAACATTAATTACTTTGCACAAGCTACTGGTCTGTTTGCTAATAAGGAGAAATCCAACCTGTACATAGCTGGTGTAAATGAAGAAATTAAGAGAGAACTGTTAGCTTTATCAGGGTTCAGGGAGGGTACACTGCCTATGAAGTATTTGGGAGTTCCATTGTCTCCATCTAAGTGGAGCAAAATAGACTGTGAATGCTTGGTTGATAAAATGACAAAAAAATTGCAGATATGGGCTTCTAGGAACCTCTCATATGCTGGAAGGGTTCAACTTATTAATTCTGTATTATTCTCTATACATGTGTACTGGTCTAGCATCTTCATAATGCCTGCAGGGGTACTTAAAAGTGTAGAGCAAAAGTGCAGATTTTTCTTGTGGGGCTCCACTGATCAGAAACATAAGACTAGCTTGGTGGCATGGGATGTGGTATGCAGACCTAGGAAAAATGGGGGCATAAACATAAAGAATTGCAAATGGTTTAATATAGCTTTAAATGGGAAGCATATTTGGGATTTAGCCACAAAAAAAGACACCTTGTGGGTAAAATGGATAAATGGGGTTTATTTGAAGGGAGCCAATTTCTGGAATTACGCACCTGTATGGGGAACCAGTTGGTACTGGAATAAGCTCAACAAAATCAAGAGCTATTTCCAGGATCAATATACAGTGAGAGGGGTCTGGAAGAGAGCTCCTGATGGTTGTTATTCTGCTGCAAGAGGATACAATGTTCTAACAGGGGTTATGCCAAAGTATAGACATGCTAACCTGATTTGGGGAAGGATAACCATGCCAAGACAAAGCTTCTGCTTATGGCTAGCACAACAGGGGAGACTGCTAACAAAGGACAGGTTGCAGAAAATGGGGTTCCTGAATGGTGATGCTGTCTGCGACCTGTGCAAAGTAAAGCCAGAAGACCATAACCACCTCTTCTTCAGCTGCAGTGTGTCAACAGGGGTTCTGGATCAACTGAGAGGTTGGTTACAGATATCAGCAAGAGCAAACACAATCCAAGGCATGCTTAACTGGATAAGTAGGCAGAAGTGCTCAAGTTTCAGAAAAGAAGTGTATGCAGCAGGACTTGCCGCAGCTGTGTACTGGATATGGAGAAGCAGAAATATTCAACATGTTGAGGGAAGCAGTCCGTCTGTGATGCAGACCATGCAGCAGATTCAGCAGACAGTCAGAATCAGAATACAGCAATGCAGCACAATGAGGAAGATCAACAGCAAGGATAAAAGATGGATAGAAAGAGTATAACTGTTTTCTGCACTAACTCTGTGTAGGTTTATGTGTGTGGAAATGTTTTAAGTTTTCTGTAGAAATTGTAACAGATTATTGTTTTGTTTTTTGGTATTTGCTGTAAGTCAGGAATGTCTGTATTTTTTGTACCAGCTAGGATGAGCCACTGGATGCAGTGTGTGGCTCCAGGTATGGTCTAGGGTTGTATGGTTGTAAAGGGATACAGAAAAAAGGAACCCTACCTAGTAGGTGGCCTTGGATCTACATTGCCTATGGGCTGTAATCTTGCTACATTGCAGCTAGTAATAATACAATTTCTAACTTGCACCAAAAAAAAAAAAAAAAAACATTCGGATCGCGTAAAACCGCCCTTTCAAGCCTATGAAGGACCCAATAACCTACCCTGGGGGCCTCCCATGTCCCCTAGGGCTCTCCCCGTGCGATATGGGGCGAAAATATTATCGTCGACAAGTTTGCGTCCGAAGGCCCAGAACATGTCGCCTACAACATTCCCTAGGCCCGGTTGCCGTTTTCGCCCAAAATGTTTTCGGTGGGTCTTTTATGGCCCTAGGGACCATCGGTGCCCCGGAAGGGGCACCTTCATCCCCGAACTCCGATATCGCCCATGTCGCCCGTATTCGGGCCTTAACATTGGGATCGCGCCCGTTTTCGAGCCATAACATTGGCTTCGCAGATTTTCTCGACAGTGCTCGTTAACCATTAACGCAGCTCTGAGTTCTAATGGGGAAGAAAGACAAAGCTAAACAAGGGAATGGAAATCACGATGACGATGCGGGAAAATCAGCAGCTCCCCCGTGTCCCACAAAAAGTGTGACTCAAAGGCAATGTACCAGTACAAACCATGAAAACCTAGATCGAGTAGTGCGCAACCTCACGGATGAATTGGAGGATCCAGAAGTAATGACACCAGAAGTACAAACAGAAACAGTGCAGCAAATGGAATTAGCAAGGGAAAAAATCAATTCATGGCTTTCGAAGATGAAAGAGAAGGCCAAAACGCAATTCTCATTAGAATCGGAAGACGAAGAGCATGAGCAGGACAAGCAACACGAGTCCACGGATGCTGGTAAGATTTCAGCTTGGGAAAAATTCGATATATCTAAACTGAAAAATGCTGGCTTCAAATTCGATTATATTGCACCTAATTTGCATGAGGGAAAACCAGTTGGTGAAATTAATTTTATGGACATTGAATCTGAAATCAATTACTGGAACAAAGCGGTTGTATGCTATGTGATGGGGTCTAAGCCACCAATTAATATTCTCAGTGGGTTTTTAAGAAGAATTTGGGCAAAAAAAGGGATGAACAAAATAGCAATGATGAGAAATGGATTAGTCTTGGTTAGAATTGACTCTTTGGAGCAACGAGATGCTGTGATTCAGGAAGGGGTTTAGCATTTTGATAAGAAACCCATGATAGTCAGGCCATGGTCTGAAAATGTGGACTATGCTCAGGAGGAACTCACCTCTATTCCAATATGGGTAAAATTCCCTGGGCTAAATGTCAAATACTGGAATGCAATGGGATTGAGCAAAATTGCAAGCTTAGTTGGAAGGCCAATGATGGCAGACAGGAATACAGAGCTCAAGGTGGGGATTCACTATGCTAGAGTGCTGATTGAGGTACAAATAGGAGGTGAATACCCTGAAAAGGTGCATTTCAAGAATGAGAGGGGGAACATAGTAGAACAAGAAGTGGACTATGACTGGAAACCTATACTATGCAGTCATTGCAAACAGTATGGCCATAGTGAGACAGAATGCAGAAACAAGAAACCTGTGCCTGCCCCTGTGCATCAAGTGCCTGTGCAAAATCAACCTGTACAGCAGGAAATTCCTAGGGCTCTCAGCAATGGCAGAATGCAAGGAGAGGTACAGGTAGAGCTTGGAATGCAGGAAGAGGAGTGAGAGCAAGAAGAGGCAACTATAGACAAGTTCAGTAGCCTAAAACTGTCACTACCTAGATGCAGAACAAGTTTGATATTCTGCAAAATGAAGAAGGATTGCAGGAGGTTCAAATGGCACAGGCAGAAGCAGTGGAGCCAGAATTACAAAAGGATCACAATGCAGAGGAGGTGCCATCACATGGTAAGTCTCCTATCTTGACTGGTAGTCATGGATAGGATACTTATATGGAATGTTAGAGGCCTTAATGGCCCAAATAAGCAGAGGGATGTTGCCCTTTTCTGCAAAGAAAATAACTGTGGTTTGGTGGCTTTTCTAGAAAATAAAATTAGATTAGTTAACCTAGAAAAATACAAAAAAAGTTTCATGCGAGGTTGGGACTCTTATAGTAATCACAATGAGCATAGGTTGGGTAGAATATGGATAAGATGGATGCCAAATTGTTTTCATGTGGATGTGATATTCTCATCAGTGCAAATGATCATTTGTAAAGTGGTTAACATTGTCAGAAAAATGGAATTTGTGGTTAGTTTTGTATATGGCCTAAATGAAAAGGAGGAAAGGAAAACACTATGGAAGGACCTAACTGATTTTGCAATTAATTGCAATAAACCATGGTTTGTTGGGGGGGATTTCAACAATGTGTTATTACCTGACAATAGAAAAGGAGGACTACCAGTTGCATATGCTGAAATACAAGATTTTAAAGATTGCATTGAAAATTGCTTCCTCACTGAAATGGGTTGGTCAGGGTGTCAGTTTACATGGAATGATAGGCATGAAAGGGGGGGGGGGGGGAGAGTTTACTCTAAAATTGATTGGGCCTTTGCAAACAGCCTGTGGTTCGAGGAATATGATCAATTTGATCTTAAATTCCACCCAGAGGGAGTTTCTGATCATTCCCCAATTTGTCTAGCTCTTCATAGAGAATCCACAAAAAAACATATCCCCTTTAAATAATTTAACATGTGGAGCCTCCACTCTGAATTCCATGCTATGGTTCAGCAAGCTTGGAACTTCAGAACACAAGGCACAAAAATGTTTAGAGTGTATCAGAAACTGAAAAAGGTGAGAACAGTGCTGAAGAAGCTAAACAGGAATGAATTTAGGGACATCTTAGCACATGCAGACATTGCTAGGATAGCCATGACTCAAGCTCAGATTGAAGCCAACAAGGAGCCCTTAAATGAGGAAGTGCAACAGAATGAAGTACAGGCTAGGAGAAGATACAATGAGGTGAACATGGCAGCTGAAAACTTTTTACAGCAGAAAAGCAAGGCAAATTGGGTTCAGTTGGGAGATGGGAACACTCATTTCTTCCATGCAGTCATGAAGCAAAGAAGACACAAGAATAGAGTACATTCCATCAGGACACAACAGGGGACTCTATTGGAAGATCAGAATATGGTTATGGAGGAATTTGTGGGGTTTTACAAAGAAATGTTGGGGGTCTCAGGAGTTAGAGAAACCACAGCAGAAGGCAACTTCTTCTCAGCAGGTCACAAACTTGACATACATCAACAGATGAACCTTATTGCCCCTGTAAATGCTGATGAGGTGAAAAAAGCAATGTTTGAAATTGATTGCAACAAAAGCCTGGGCCCTGATGGTTTTGGATCAGGATTCTTCAAAGAAGCTTAGCATATTGTGGGGCAAGAAGTGACTGAAGCTATCATTGATTTCTTTGACTCCTCTAGAATGCTCAAAGAGGTGAATGCTACAAACTTATGCCTTGTGCAGAAGATACAAAATCCTGAGAAGGCATCTGACTTCAGGCCCATAGCTTGCTGTAATACAATATACAAATGCATCTCCAAGATCTTGTGTGGGAGATTGGCAAAAGTGTTTCCTGTGCTTGTATCAGTGAACCAGGGAGCTTTTGTGGCTCAGAGATCAAATGTTAACAACATCATGATATGTCAGGATCTTATTAAGCACTACAATAGGAAACAGTCATCTCCCAGGTGCTTGATGAAGATTGATCTAAGGAAAGGATATGACACAATTCACTGGGGTTTTGTTAAGGAAATGCTGCAAGGGTATGGTTTCCCTGTAAAGTTCAGTGGATGGCTTCTTGAATGCATCCAAATAGCTAGTTTCAGCATCAATATGAATGGGGAAGCACATGGATACTTTATTGCAAAACGTGGCATCAGGCAGGGTGATCCAATTTCTCCATTAATATTTGTATTGGTAATGGAATATTTATCAAGAATTCTGAAGATAGCCTGTATGGATAAGAGCTTCAGCTGGCATCCCATGTGCAAAGAACTTGCATTGAGTCACCTCTGCTTTGCTGATGACTTAATGTGTTTCTGTAAAGCTGCCCCTAAATCTGTTAGTACCATGATGAACAACATAAATCACTTCTCACAAGCTACTGGTTTATTTGCAAACAAGGAAAAATCAAATATTTATGTAGCAGGGGTAAATGAACAAGTAAAGAATGAACTGTTACACTTATCAGGGTTCAGACAAGGAACTTTGCCCATGAAATACCTGGGTGTCCCACTGTCTCCATCTAAATGGAGCAAATTAGATTGTGAATGCTTGGTGGATAAAATGACAAATAAATTGCAGATTTGGGCCTCCAGGAACCTCTCTTATGCAGGAAGAGTTCAACTAATAAACTCTGTATTATTCTCTATTCGTGTATACCGGTCAAGCATCTTCATCATGCCTGCTGGGGTACTGAAAAGTGTGGAGCAAAAATGCAGATTATTCTTGTGGGGGACAACTGCACAGAAGCACAAGACAAGCTTGGTGGCATGGGACATTGTATGCAGACCAAGGGAAAATGGTGGACTAAATGTTAAGAATTGCAAATGATTCAACATAGCTCTAAATGGGAAGAATATTTGGGATTTAGCCACTAAAAAAGACACACTGTGGGTAAAATGGATTAATGGGGTTTATCTGAAAGGAGAAAACTTCTGGAATTATGTCCCAGTGTGGGGTACCAGCTGGTACTGGAAGAAGCTGAACAAGATCAAAAGCTATTTTCAGGGCCAATACTCAACAAGGGGAGCATGGAAGTATGCATCTGATGGAATATATTCTGCTGCAAGTGGCTACAGAGTGTTGATAGGAGACATGCCAAAATACAGACATGCTGATTTGATTTGGGGAAAGATATCCATGCCTAGACAAAGCTTTTGCCTGTGGCTGGCTCAAATGGGAAGATTATTAACAAAAGATAGGATGCAAAGAATGGGATTCTTGAATGGAGATGACATGTGCTACCTGTGCAAGCTGAAACCAGAGGACCACAATCATCTGTTTTTCAACTGTAAAGTGTCAACAGTAGTTCTGGATCAACTGAGGGAGTGGCTGCAAATATCAGCAAAAGCAAACAAAATTCAGGGCATGCTCAACTGGATAAGCAGGCAAAAATGCTCGAGACTCAGGAAGGAAGTGTATGCAGCAGGGCTAGCAGCAGCAGTTTACTGGATATGGAGATGCAGGAACACTCACTATGTTGGTGAAGGCAGTATACCAGTGTCACAGATCATGCAACAGGTTCAGCAAGTAGTCAGAATCAGAATCCAACAATGCAGCAACAGTAAGAGGAAGATCAACAGCAAGGATAAGAGATGGATAGGGGATATGTAATATGCCACAATATGTTATGTGTTTTTTATGTTTAATAATGTATTATGTAGGTGCTGTAAGTAGGAAAAACTTGTTTGGTTCTCTATATTTAGGTATGAGGAGCCACTACATGTAGTGTGCTGGTACAATAGAGAGTAGGTCTGTTTTGTTATTAGGGGATGTAGAACCTAAGGAACCCTACCTAGTAGGTGGCCTAGTATCTACATTGCCCTGTGGGCTGTAATCGTGCTACATTACAGCTAGTTGCTTTAATATAATTCTGATTTGCACCAAAAAAAAAAAAATAAAAAAATAAAAAAAGAAAACATTGGGATCGCGTTAAACCGCCCTTACAAGCCTATCAGGGACCCAATCACCGACCCTAGGGGCCTCCCATGGCCCCTAGGGGTCTCCCGTGCAATATAGGGCGAAAATATTAACGCCGAAAAGTTTGCGTCAGTAGGCCCAGCACACGTCGCCTACTGCATTCCCGGGGCCCGATTGCCGTTATCGCCCATACTTTTTTCGGTGTGTCTATCATGGCCCTAGGGTACCCTCAGTGCCCCGGGAGGGTCAACTTGATCCCCGAACACCAATATCACATATGTCGCCGGTATTCGGGCCCTAACATTAGCAACGCTAAAGGCCAGTACTGTAAGCAGTGAGATTATGGACAAAATTATCAGCTAAAGGCCAGTACAGAAAGGAAGAAGCAGGACTCATCAGAACCTCAACAAAGAAGCAAGAATTCTGCAAGGCAGCAGAACATGTGCAGGAAAAAGGAAAAAGATTTCAGAAGGGAAGATGCAGAAGCAGATCTCACAAAGGCCTCAGCAGAGAACTAAGCAATTCTGTAAGGCAGCAGAACAAGTGCAGCAAATCATCAGCAGCAGGATGATGAAGAAAGGCAGCATGAGGAATGAAAAATTCCAAGCAGAGATGAAAAGCTAGAAGAAGATGTAATATTTTTAGCTATTTATGTTTTGTATTTGTTGTAAGTCAGAAATAAATTTTTGCAAATTGTAATGTGTACAGAGATGGAGAGAATAATTTTTGCAAAAGGTAATGTCTACAGAGATGGTGAACCACTGCATGTAGTGAGTTGCACCAAATTGAAGGATTGTAAGGTAGTAGAGGGATGTAGCAAAAAGGTACCCTACCTAGTAGGTGGCCTTGGATCTGCGTTGCCTAGGGTCTGTAATCTTGTTACATGACAGCGAGCAATAATACAATTTCGGACTTGCACCAAAAACATTAGCATCGCCACTTCTAGGCACAATACACCACAAGGGGGACATGGAAGTTTGAAACTGATGGCCTATATACTGCTGCAAGTGGATACAGAATGATGCAAAGAAATATGCCAAAATACAGACATGTAGATTTAATCTGGGGGAAACTATCCATGCCTAGGCAAAGCTTCTGCCTCTGGCTAGCACAAAAGGAAAGATTGTTGACCAAAGATACACTGAAGAGAATGGGATTCTCGAATGGGGATGCAATATGCTACATGTGCAAGCTGAAGCCAGAAGACCATAACCATCTGTTCTTTAATTGCAAAGTGGCAACAACAGGAACAGGTAAAGAATTGGCTGGGGATTTCAGCAAAATCAAAAACAATACAGGGAATGCTCAACTGGATAAGTAGGCAAAAGTGCTCGACAGTCAGGAAGGGAGTGTATGCATCTGGGCTAGCAGCAGCTATGTACTGGGTCTGGAAATGCATGAACACTCATTTTGCTGGGGGAGGCAGCATTCCAGCAGCACAAATCATGCAACCGATACAGCAAATTGTTAGAATCAAAGCCCAACAATACAGCAACAGCAAGAGAAAGATATCCAGCAGGGACAAGAGATGGGTAGATGAGATATAGAGATCCCAGAAGCACTGCAATAAGTGAGATAAGGTGCAAATTAATCAGCAATAGGGCAGCACAGAAAGGTAGAAGCAGGACTCATCAGATCCTCAGCAGAGCAGCAAGAATTCTGTAAGGCAATAGAATAAATGCAGAAAAAAGGGAGAATAGGGGAATGGGCAGAAGCAAATTTCAGCAGAAAAATCAATAAAACCCTGCAAGGCATCAGAACATGCTGCAGGAATTAGCTAGCAGACTGCAGAAGGGGAGCAGAAGCAGCACCCAACAGAAAACCAGGGGCAGGAAGCTGGAGAAAAGCAGAGCAAAAAGAAACAGAAAAACAAAAGAAAGGAAACTAGAAGAAAATATCCTGTGCAGGAAAAAGGGAAAAGATTCCTGAAGGAATAGGCAGAAGCAGATATCATCAGGAGCTCAGCAGTGAATCAAGCAACTCAGAAAGGTAGCAGAAAGTGCAGGAAAATACAGCAGATTTCAGCAGAGAAGCAAAAGCAGGAGAGCAGGACCCGGGGCTGTGAATAGGACAGCAGGATGTCTTGCAGCAGGAATAGGCAGCAGTGCAGGAATTCAGGCAGCAGGTTCCAGCAGGTAATCAGCAGCAGGTTGATGAAGCAAGGCAGAATGAGGAATGAAACAGTTCCAAGCAAAGATGAAAAGCTAAAAGAAGTTGTAATATTTTTAGCTATTTATGTTTTTGTATTTTGCTGTAAGTCAGAAATAATTTTTGCAAATTGTAATGTTTACAGAGATGGTGAGGAATAATTTTTGCAAATTGTAATGTCTACAGAGATGGTGAACCACTGCTTGTAGTTAGTTGCACCAGATTGAAGGGTTGTAAGGTAGTAGAGGGATGTAGCAAAAAGGAACCCTACCTAGTAGGTGGCCTTTGATCTGCATTGCCTAAGGACTGTAATCTTGTTACATTACAGTGAGCAATAATACAATTTCTGACTTGCACCAAAAAAAACATTAGCATCGCGTAAAACCGCCCTTACAAGCCTATATAGGGACCCAATAATCGACCCTGGGGGCCTCCCATGTCCCCTAGGGGTCTCCCGTGTGATATGGGGTGAAAATATTAACGTCCAAAAGTTTGCTTCCGAAGGCCTAGAACACGTCGCCTAATGCATTCCCGGGGCCCGGTTGCCATTTTCGCCCAAATTTCTCTCGGGGGGGTATATCATGGCCTTAGAGGACCCTCGCTGACATGGGCATGGGTGCTCACTGGGCGTTGTGACATGGGACATGGGCGGTCACTGGGCGCTGGGACATGAGACATGGGGGCTCACTGGGCGCAAGTACATGGGACACGGGCGCTGGGACATGGGACATAGGCGCTCGTTGGGCACTAGGCACTGGGAAATTGGACATGGGCGCTCACTAGGCGCTGGGACATGGGTGCTGCATCATGGGACATGGGTGCTGCGTCGTGGGACATAGGTGCTGCTTCATGGGACAAGGGTGCTGCAAGGGTGCTGCAGCACCATGGGTCATGGGTGCTGCTTCATGGGACATGGGCGTTGGGACTTGCCGCGTCATGGGCACTTCTTCCTAGCACGGGCACGGGCATGGACATTTTGATATCTTTATAATTGGGACTTTTTCATACTTAGCCCATATGACTTAGCGTCTTCCCTTCTTCGTACTTGGCCCAATATTTTCCCCAAAAAACGCCTCTTGTAAGGACCCGGGATTTCTACGGCCACGGAGTGCATCCTTATAGTAAATTTGTAAGCTGGGGGTTTAGATAAGTTCAACGGACCATCGAGTTAGAAAAGATTTTGTAAAGACTTGAATTGAATAAAAACCATGAAAGAGGTCACAAATCTGCTATCGGCGTTTTATTGAAGAGACAAACCGAAGGGACAACCCAATAGCGCGGTAAGTGAACTAATCATGTTTTTAGAAAGACTCCCGCTCATATAGAATATATGAGTACCCAAGAATACTAGGTTCGGGGAAGAAGGTACGAGGTGGGAAGGTGTTAGGCACCCAACTCGCCCGTTTTATGACGGCCTCTACTAACTCAAGTTTGCTTAATAATTTAAAGAAATGATTCCCACACAAACCAGATTAACAACCTAGACTTAGACTAGTAATTGGTTCATCACAAGCATCACAACATTTATTTTTAACCCTTGTTTAGACATGCATTCGATTGGCAAATTGAGCATTACGACGACTAGACATATTTGGACAGACAATATTTAGGAAGCAATAATAGACGTTACTTAGCATGATATCTACATTATGACTACAAGAAAAATAAACAATTAAGCAATTAATTTGATTTGAGCCCTCAGGCGTTAGTACCTAAACTATAGGCTATATTTGAAAAAAATAGGAAAGAAAAGATCTCAAGTTTGGAAGAAAGAGGGAAAAGCTCAGTGTCAATACTCCCGAGAATAGAATAGAATTGTTTATGAAAGAAAGAGGGAGAAGCTCAGAGTCAATACTACTGAGAATAGAGGGTGTCAACTGTAGACTGTGTGATTTGAACTGAGGGAGAAGGGTCGTATTTATAGGCGTGGGAAGTAGGGTTGGACGGCTGAAAAGAGCCGAATTTTTGAATTGGGCTTGAAGAAAAAGTCGGGCTTGAAGCTGAGTCTGGTCTGCAGGCCGCCACCGGCCAGCTGGATATTTGCCGGGTCATATATCACTCGTTTGTGCTCCAAATTCGATGATTCTAGATGCGTTGGAAAGATTATTGGGTCTAGTTTCAAATGGTTTTTGTTTCAGGCCCAAATGTTCTGTGGATCTAGAAAAATATCCTAAATAGTAAGGAGAGGTCAGTTTTGGAGTATGCATCAATGTTGTGCTCGTAACTCCTTGGTTGGGACTGTGGTATGGGATCATGATATGTCATTCAAAATATAATTGAATAAGGAATCCATAAATATAAGGCTCACAAATTAAATCAACCAAATGAACTCCCAAATGGGGCTGAAAACGTGGTCTACAGTATTTGGCTACATCTGTTTTGACTCTTAACTTTTTTTGGCCATAACTCTTAGGTGCGGAATTGTATTTGGACATAGAAGGAAGAAATGGAAAGATCCTAAAAGGGTATTTTAAATGGGACGGAAACGAACGAGCGATTGAAGAAAAACCTGAGACCATATCTTACCTATTAAAGCAAAAATAGCATTCAAGTTTATAAATTACTCCTTTCATCATCAGGCTTTTGCGGAGAAATCTGAAGGCGCTTTTTTGGCGTCTACAGAAGCCCCCACTTTGATCGAGCTTGAGTAAATGCGAAGATCAAAGTATTTCGAAGGCGACATGGAGGATGCTGATGTGCACACGGTGTGTGAGAGTGTACATTATGTATGCATATGAAGACAAGCCTGAGTTGGGACATGCTCGTAGCGTGCTAAGATTTCATCTCTGTGAACACAAGAGAAATTAAAGGTTATGGTCAGCAGGATAGGACACCGCTCGTAGATGATCTAAACGTCTGCTGGGGACCAATATTCAGAGTGAATGAAAAAGTTAGTAATACTTTGAGAATGATCAACGTAAAGTGCTTCGACAAACAGTGACTAAACACCACTCAGTGGGTGTCGAGATTCCGTCCCTGTACGAGAAACGAAAAATTCAACGAGACAGCGCGATTAAAAATAATGGCTGTAAAATGGGAAGTAACACTGGTGAGAGTGAATAGTATAAATGCTTTATGCTGAGCAAACAGTGACTAAGCACCACTCGGTAGATGCCGAGATTTCGTCCCTGCACAAGAAACGAAAGGGTCGACGAGACAGCGCGATCAAAATGACGGCTGTAAAATGGTTAAAACATATGAACAATTTAAATGCAATAGCTTAAGCAATCATTGACTGAAATATATAAAAAATAAAGAACAGTATAACTGCAACAGTTTAAGCAATCATTGACTGACACACATAATAAGTGACCTCTGACCGCAATAGCTTAAGGGACCATTGACTGACCCCAAATTTATGACCTCGCAGAAAGGACTGTTTAACCGCAATAGCTTAAGCGACCATTGACTGACCCCAAAATTTGTGACCTCGAAGAAGGACAGTTTAACCGCACTAGCTTAAGCGACCATTGACTAACCCAAAAATTTGTGACCTCGCAGATGGACAGTTTCACCGCACTAGCTTACTCGATCATTGGCTTGTCCCGAATTTGTGATCTCGTAGAAGGACAGTTTAACCGCAATAGCTCAAGCGATCATTGACTGGCCCGAATTTGTGATCTCGTAGAAGGACAGTTTAACCGCAACAGCTCAAGCGATCATTGACTGGCCCGAATTTGTGATCTCGTAGAAGGATGGTTTAACCGCAATAGCTTAAGCGGACATTGACTGACCCGATTTTGGGACATTGGGACATTGAGATTTCGGGACATTGGGATTTTGGGACATTGAGATTTCGGGACATTGAGATTTTGGGACATTGAGACTTTGGGACATTGGGACATTGGGATTTTGGAGAATTTGGGACATTGAGACATTGAAATTCTGGAGACTTTGAGACTTTGGGACATTGGGATTTTTGAGATTTTGAGGCTTTGGGACATTGAGACTTTGGGATATTGGGATTTTTGAGATTTTGGGACATTGAGACATTGGGATATGTGGATTTTTGAGATTTTGAGGCTTTGGGATATTGGGATTTTGGAGACTTTGGGACATTGAGACATTGGGATTTTGGGACATTGAGACTTTGGGACATTGAGGCTTTGGGATATTGAGACTTTGAGACATTGATAAGGCCAGCAGATTTACCGGGCTTAAAATAATTTGACACTCCGGGCGATAAATGTCGTCGGGGCATAAATCCGGGCTCGAGAATTTGGGACCTGCAAAAATAATTGGGTTAGTTTTACCTGAAGATAATTGGTACCGTAAGATGCGCTAACTGTGGAATTTGAATTTATGGGCCAAAGGAACTCGCTCCCGCGCGCTTGGTACTTATTTTGCCGCGAACGAACTGGAGTAACGGCTTCTGGGCTGGAAAAGGTCGTGGGACAACAGGGGGCCCTCGCGCTTGGCTGTTGTTGGAAGGTTATTTCCATTTTTGGTTGTAGTTGCAAGGTCTCTTATAGGCTTGATCATGAGTTCCGGGCTTGATGGTCTCGATGGAGAGCGGGTAGACTCAAACCTGCAGTGGAAATATGCAAATAGGGAAAAGAAGCAATAGACATGCCCGACCGAACATTAGAAGATGCACAAGACATGACATAGTAATATGCACGGGGCAAAGGGGAATTGACATGTAAACACGCAGGGACTCAAGACACTGAGAAATTATGTACACATGCATGACTTTGAAGGCGACTCTAGTACTTATGCGAATATGATGTATGCAGACTCTATTGACTCACAGCTCCATGCTGCCTAGCCTAACATGGACGATTCTCCTATAAGGTTTGAAGAGGGTCTTTGTGTGGGAAAAGTTTTTGTGATCAAGAATTTCATTCCTGTGGTGATCTTGACAGAGTATGAGACAAGTGGACAAGGCTAGGTGCAGTCAAGAAAGAATCAGCCCCCAGTTTGATGTGTGGTTCTTGATGATTATGACCTACTCGAGGAGCTAGGATATTGATGCAGCGGTACAAAATATCCTAACTTAAGGTATGGGGACGAAATGGGCAACTTTGAACGCAATGGACAAGGAAACGACTCATTCTGAAAAAAGCCCCTAGTTGGGAAGTCTGTGTGCAAGCCTACGAGAAAGATGATGAGTCTGACTCTAGACGACTAATCAAAGAGTTCTTAAATGAGAAAAAATGTTCTAAATCCTCGAAAATTTAAGTTGCCTCATGATATTGAATTTGTTTTATATATTTTTTTTTGGTTGCCCTAACTTTTGCATAGGCCGCCCTTTCGGGTTTTCAACCTACCGGGCTCATTCAGTTTTTTTAGCCTTAGATGAGAATGGTGGAATGCGAAAACTCCTCATGATCATGTGACAAAGTGGTTGTCGTGACCGGAACTCCTTGAGGTTTCCTACGTATCCAGTTTATGGAATCAGGCCAACATAGTTCAGGGCTACACAATTGAATGGTCGTACCTCTTGGAGGGCTTTAGGATTGTAATGTCAGGCTGGGTTAAGGTGTCAAAGAAAGGATAAAGGCTCAAAGAAACCTAATGTAAATCCCATCCCCAAAGTATGCTAGATGGTATAGAAGTTTTTGATCTAGGTGAGGTGTCTTAGGGACCAAAGTTTAGGTAAGGCCACCATTTGGTTGTACTTGAAGTGTTTGCGCTCTTTTGGATCTTTGATCGCTCTCGAAATTCTTCTCTTTTGTTTTTTTTTTGCCCTTGAACTTTCGAGTTCTCTCTTTTTTTTTTTTTTTTTTTTGGTATTTCTCTCGGTGGCGCTTTTGTAGGTCAGTCAACCTTGCCTAGAAGGTTGCTTCTATTCCCATGTCGCACACACCCATTTCCTGGGTAAGGATAATGTGGTTAAGAAATGAAAGGCTATGTGTTTAAGGCTCAAAGGATATTGCAAGTGGTAATGATGTATAGGGTAGTAAAGGATATTGATGTGAGGTGCCAAATGAATGCCTCCTGTCCTCGGCGCAGACGGTTCAACTGTATGTCCTCTATGGAGATGATCATTAGGGAGTTCATATTTGATGTTTTCCACAATGAAGGCTTATTATTTTTATTTTACTTTTTTGATTTTTTTTTTGTTATTCCGTCATAGGCAACTTAAGTTCGTTATAAGATTGAACAAAGGACAATGATGGAAATCAAAATGCAATCTTTATTGAATCGAAGAAAAGCATTACACAAGAAGTAAGCTGGACTCTACGGACAAATTAAAAAGACAAAATAGATATCATAAGACTTGACTAGACTCGACTAGACTTGCACACTAGGAGACTTCGACTCTCTTCAACTTCTTGAGCACGGGCTGTTGGACAGGGATATGGAGGACAACCCCCTGTAGATATTTGCATTGTTCACGACTTAAGTGGAATTCTTAACACTACAATAAATGGTCACTTGCGCCACTATAACAATTGTGGCTATCATATGAAATTTCCGTGGCAAAAGCACTTACCCACAGGAATTTTTCTTGTGACCTGTCGTGGCCTATAAGGCCGTGGCAATCTTCTTAGCCACGGTTAAAGCACTCTTGTGGCTATAACGAGATATCTAGCCACAGTTTTGTTTGTGGCATATTATCATCTTGCCACTAAAGGAGTCGTGAAAACATTTTAATTAGCTACGAGAATATTTGTGGCGGGTAAATTTAATAGCTACAACTATACTAGTGGCTAATTAAACATGAAAAAAGAAATTAGAAAACCTTAGAATTGTCGTTAGTGAGTCTTGAACTTGAGACATCTCAAAGTTTATAAGTGACTGAAACCATCGATGCTAAACTTCTTATATGATTAAAGTATGGACATTATTATATTTAGAACATTATTACATGGAAAAAATATCGACATCCACAAAATTTGTCATGGCAAACTAGTCAATTCCGGGGAAAAATTTGTAAATGGCCACAAAAAAAATATATTTGGTGGCAATTTGGCCACACAAGTGTATTTCTGTGGCAATTTAGCCACGAAGTTATTCCACTCATAGCGATTTTTCCAAGATGGCCATAATTTCGTTTTTCCTGTGGAAAAACAAGCATAAAATTATTTTGCCCGTGGAAATTTTCTTGGAAATGGCCATGAAATCATTTTCCGTGGCAATTTCAAAAAAAATCAAAAAAGTTGGCCACAAAATTTGACCTCTCGTGGTGAAATTCGTGGCCTAAGTGACTAATTGTTGTAGTGTAAGAAGGTTATCTTCAATTAGGATGCCCACAGCATAGAGTCGGTTATAGGAGTCAATTCGTTGATACTTGAGGTGTTCCTTGTAAGCAGGTTGCAGGTTCTTGATGAGTTGGCGGATTTGATCAGTTTGCGAAGGTCGCTCAACTAGTTCAGCTATCTTTAGCTTCCAACGCTTAAGGAAGGCAGTGAATCCCTCATCTTCTTCTTGTTTGGTGATCTCTAACTCTCGAAGGGTCATAAGTCTAGCAACATTTTCCTTGTAGCGTGCAAGGAAGACTGTTGTGAAATCTGACCAAGTGTGGTAGTCCTCCAAATTCAAGCTGTAGAACCAACGACGATTTGGGGCATCAAGAGTCTGTGGGAACAAGTGAATGTAGATATTTTTGTCCTTAAACCCATGGCAGTAGTGA
The DNA here is from genome assembly GCA_038025085.1 of Tetragonia tetragonoides. Taxonomy (NCBI): domain Eukaryota; kingdom Viridiplantae; phylum Streptophyta; class Magnoliopsida; order Caryophyllales; family Aizoaceae; genus Tetragonia; species Tetragonia tetragonoides. The sequence goes on from CM076146.1 coordinate 19,536,912, forward strand.
AGGATTTGAGGTGGCCTTGTGGATTATCAGTTCCAGTGAATGTCGGAACTTCGGGCATGGAGAACTTGGCTGGAAGCTTGCCCTTGACTTTGGGATTGACTTTACCAACATTAGTATGGTAGTTGGCAAACAGGCCGCTGTTTTCGAGCACAGAAATAATCTTAGCCAGCTTGGCATTTGGTCCTTCTTCCTCACAGTCGGAGTCAGAGAGGACTCTTGCTTCATCCTCTTTCTTCTTTTCAAAATCTTCAACCTTGAGTCGCACCCTTTCCAACTCTGATGAGCTCATCAAGCCTCTCGTCGGGAGTTTTGATGTTTGGGGGTGTGATCGGTGAGGTAAGGGATGTATTGAGTGGTGGCGAGCTTTGTGGTGGTGATGGATTATGGGGTGATGGCCTTTTGGAATGTGGTGGTGTCTTGGATGTAGGTTGAACACGAACCAATCTGTTGGACGATCGAGCCCAACGTTTGTCACGGTAATTCTTCCTCGAGCCCCCAATCCTGAACACAAGTCTCAACTTAGAAAGACGCCAAAGAAAGAACTTGAAAACAAAGATTCAGGATTTTTAGAAGACCCTCGGTAGCTCCTAAGGTGAATGAACCTAAGGACGTCTATATGAACTCGAATGCATGATGATGACAATGCAATGACAGAGTCACGACAACAATATGCAAGATGCATGGTGGACTGACCTTGACATATATGACAATGAATTGACGCAAAATGACCCTAGAAGACTTATGATCGACTCGTCTAGACTTCTAGTGCATGACAGGTAGTGAACAAATGGAGAAATTGATGAATGCAAGACTTTGACTTTTGTACAAATGCAGATGCAAAATGACGACAATGTATGCATGACAATTATTTATGAATCCTAGCATGGAGCGTCTAATACGTACAATGCAATGCAATGTAAAGAAATGGAAAAGAAGAAAGTAAAAACCTAAGCCTAAATGCCCGATTATTTCCCCTCATATCAAAGGAAAAATGAAGTCGATGAACGAAAATGAGAAAAATAGAAAAAGACGGTCCATCCTATTTTTTAAAATTTTCCTAGACTCAAATAAAATGGGATAAATAAATTTAAAAAAAGAAAATTTCTGGATTTTTTTTTTTTTTTTTTTCCGAATTTTTTTATCGGCGTTTTTTTTTTGCCGAATCTGAATTACATCAAAACAATAAAAAAGAAAAATTAAAAAAAGTGGGAGAGGGGAATTGGAGAGAGTGACTCTTTTTTTTTGGCTAAAAAGGTCCTAGACAATTGTTCATGACTTCGACGCTATATGAAAATATATCATCGAGGAAACGAGTGCTTATTTAATTGAATTCTCGCACTGTCTTCGGGCATTAGGAAGTAGCTAAAAAAATAAAAGAAAAGACTCCTAGCACGTAAGTACATGTTGGCACATAGGCACGATATTCATGCATTCAGGAAAGCATTACAACAACATAGTTACAGGCAAACATGTGATCAGACGGGCATTACAACGACACATGCACAACAAGCAAGCGTATGCACGTATGTGGGTTAAAGGCTTTTGGCTCCTATGAGGTTACCACAACAAATTACAATTTCCGTTCGGCGGATGACCGACACACCAATTGTAATTCTTTTTCACCAACAAGAGTCGATGAGTCCTGGGTGAGGAAGCGTCGGTTTGCACGATAGGACAACTGTATATTCCTTTAGATATACGGGTTATCTACGAGTTGCGACACAAACTTCCTCGATGGTCGATAAGGGTCAAAAGGTTGAGACAAAGCACATGCAAATGATGCAAATGATGCAATATGGAACATGTTATTAAACAGTTAAGCAAACTTGACTTTCGAGTCTCACCCTCTTAAATAAATCCCAGTGAAGTCGCCACTATAAGGACACGGGATTTCTACGACCACGGAGTGCGTCCTTATAGAAAATTTGTAAACTGGGGGTTTAGATAAGTTCAAGGGACCATCGAGTTAGAAAAAAGATTTTATAAAGACTTGAATTGAGTAAAAACCATGAAAGAAGTCACAAATCTGCTATCGGCGTTTTATCAAAGGGACAAACCGAAGGGACAAACCAATAGCGCGGATAAGAGAACTAATCATATTTTTAGAAAGACTCCCGCTCATATAGAATATATGAGTACCCAAGAATAATAGGTTCGGGGAAGAAGGTACGAGGTGGGAAGGTGTAAGGCACCCAACTCGCCCGTTTTATGACGGCCTCTACTAACTCAAGTTTGCTTAATAATTTAAAGACATGATTCCCACACAAACCGGATTAACAACCTAGACTTAGACTATTAATTAGTTCATCACAAGCATCACAACATTTATTTTTAACCCTTGTTTAGACATGCATTCGATTGGCAAATTGAGAATTACGACGGCTAGACATATTTGGACAAACAATATTTAGGAAGCAATAAAAGACGTTACTTAGCATGATATCTACATTATGACTACGAGAAAAATATACAATTAAGCAACTAATTTGATTTGATCCCTCAGGAGTTAGTACCTGAACTGTAGGCTATATTTGACAAAAATAGTAAAGACAAGATCTCAAGTTTGGAAGAAAGAGGGGGAATCTCAGTGTCAATACTCCCGAGAATAGAATAGAATTGTTTATGAAAGAAAGAGGGAGAAGCTCAAAGTCAATACTACTCAGAATAGAGGGTGTGAACTGTAGACTGTGTGATTTGAACTAAGGGAGAAGGGTCATATTTATAGGCGTGGCAAGTAGGGCTGGACGGCTGAAAAGAGCCGAATTTTTGAATTGGGCTTGAAGAGAAAGTCGGGCTTGAAACTGAGTCAGCGCCGCTAGCGGCGCTGGTGAAGGTTGTCAGCGTCCAACTGGATGTTTTCTGGATCGTATATCAATTGTTTGGGATTCAAATTGGATGATTGAAGATGTGTTGGAAAGATTATTGGGTCTAGTTTCAAATGACTTTGGTTTCGGGCCCAAATATTTTGTGGATCTCGAGATATATCCGAAATAGTAAGGAGAGGTCAGTTTTGGAGTACGCATCAATGTTGGGCTCATAACTCCTTGGTTGGGAATGTGGTGTGGGCTCATGATATGTTATTAGAAAGATAATTGAATAAAGAATCCAGAAATATAAGGCTGACAATATAAATCAACCAAATGAACTCCCAAATGGGGCTGGAAACATGGTCCACAATATTCGGCTACATCTGTTGTGACTCTTAACTTTGTTTGGCCATAACACACGGAAGGAAGATATGGAAAGCTCTTAAAAGGGAATTTTAAATGGGATGGGAACGAAGGAGCGATTGAAGAAAAATCTGAGACCATATCTTACCTATCAAAGCAAAAATGACATTCAAGTTTATAAATTACTCCTTTCATCATCGGGCTTTTGCGGAGAAATCTGAAGGCGCTTTTTTGGCGTCTACACCTCCAGACCAATTTTTTTTGGCATTCAAGTTTTTGAGGGTAGTTTGGTCAATTTACTCAGTTGAGGGTAATTTTGTCCTTCTGAATTACTTCTCAAATTTACATGTGTTATTGGTGTATCTATCTACGTGTATCCACATATCAATATCACATGAACAAAGTTTTCGGACGTACGTGCGTGGTTATTGGAATGAAGGTAATAAGGGTAATTCCGTAATTATACATAATATCATATCCTTAATCATCAAGAAAAATAATACCAATATTATGACGACTCTTGAAAAATTCCCTTGTGGCCCAGCCCATGTTTTCCTTCTATTTTTTCCTGGCCAGTATAAGTTATGAGATAACTATAACAAAGTACACTTATGTATCATCAAAACTAAATTGGCGTAGCGGTAGGTACTCCTCTTGTCAAGCGCGCGGTGAGGATTAATGATCATGAGTTCGACTCTTGTCAAGCGCGCAGTGAGAATTATTTGTAAGGGGTTATTCAATAACAGCTACCTTCTACTTATTGTAGACACCAAACGAAGGAGCCTAATGACGATAACCAACATTTAAGAATATGAATACTATGTTAATGCTCGAGTACCTTGCATCAAACCCCTTCCATTTCATACTCCATTCCATAAGCTTTTCAATGCCCCTTACCCTGTCCCAAACGGACACTAGAGTCAAAAGATGTGATGCAACAAAGTTATAGGACAAAAACGATACTCTGATTATCGCACTCCACAGTTCAAATAGAATTTTCGTCCGTTGGATGAGGAGTTCCAACTGGGCCTAATATACATGGATAACTCATACAAATACCTTCAAAATGACATATTATGGGTCCAGGTCTAATAAGAAACGAATGAGATATGATCTAATTACCACAAGGTATACTGAAATGGACACCTCTTATGTGTTTTGGCCATAGCTCCCCAAATACTCATGAGAATTGGGCTTGTAATATGTCAAACGAAAGCCCCTTGAATAAGAAATCCAATGCAAAAAGAATCAGGTCAATAAAAGGTCAAACTAAGACGTTATGGCCCTTTGAAGTCGAACCTCGCTAGCTGGAGCGGCTGAATCGCTTGCCCAAGCTGTTGAACCGCTTGCCCTAGCGGCTAAGCCGCTTGTCCTAGTTGAAAAACCATTAGTACTAGCGCCTAGACACTTGTTGGAGCGGTAGCCGCTTGGACGCCAAGTGGCTCCCATTGAAAGATGCCTGATAGACCTTTTGTCCGGCCCTTTTGTCTGTTCCGTCCCAGACCTAAACCTACCTCTATATATACTCTTTTACTCCGGTTTTTTCCAGGGGAACACAATGGGGAGCTCAAATTAAACCCTAGAGTTCTCTAATTAACCCTATTATCTCAATATTCCTCCCTCTCCATCTTCCATCATCAAATAAACAACCCTAAACACCATAAAAATTCATTCAAACTCTACCATCCAACCTCAAATTTAACCTCCAATATTTCCACCACTCAAAAATCAACCTTTAATCCTTCTCAAGTTCAACTTCAAGAGCATTGACATTCAATTCTAATTCATTCAAGGTTCCACCTGAGGGTTCTATTTAATCTTCATATCTATTTTATATTATTTCTAATCATGTTTTATTTTATATTTGATTATAGTTAATTCTATTGCATTGTTATAATTGCCTTGAAGTTACTAACTTGTTTATTAATGAAATTTAGCAACTTGGCGCGTTTTGCTTTAATTTATTTTAACATGCAATAATTGATCTTTTTCTATTGTTCTTATGAATTGGATTAAATGAATGCAAAAGTGATAACATATAATTTCATGGATGTTCAAACCCACTTAGTTAAATCTAGGACTTTGGACGATCGGATTTGTATGGAATCGTGCAATATTATCAATTAATCAAGATCAATTAGTAAAGGTCGTTTATTGAAACGGGCGTAATTGGGTTCCTAACACCTTTCCAATTCGTACCTACACCCCCGAACTCAATCTTTGGCCATTGGGTCATTCGAGTCAATATTCCCAATAAGAATTGGGGTGCACTTAATTCGAGTTGGAGTCTCTTTACACTTTTGACTTGGATTATTTTCAATAAATTGGTTTCGTTGTTTTCCTTAAAATTTGGTGGCGACTTCCTAGTAATCTTAATCAAATCCCCATTAATTCTAAATAATACAAAATCCACTCGATTTTCCACCAAGAGCCCGCGATAGGCCCTCGGTGGGGTTGATTCCCCGCGAGGGTTCTTACAGTGGCGACTCCACTGGGGATTTAATTAAGAGGGTGTAACTTGAAAGTTGATCTTGATTAATTGTCAAAATTGCATGGTTCATGACCTTGAGTGATTATTGTTATTGTGATTGCTCATTATCAATTATTGTTTTTGCATTCATTGCATCCATTTGCATGCGCTTGCGCGAATTTCGAACTTGTTCTTACAAGTTCTAACCTGTTTTTAGCCCTTGGAGTGTGGTGAAGTGCCTTGTTGGGAATCCATTCGATTCCTCTTTGCCAAGAAACATGAATCCCCCTACCTCATGTACCTTCTTACGCAATCGTTCATTCGACGAGTAGGATAACAAGAATGCATCATATTGTTACGCATCCCGCGGATTATTGTACATTCTTGATCAGGAGTTCCCTTTGACCAAAACCCTTAAGCCTACCCAATTCCATGAACTAGAACCAATGTTTTAGGTCGAAACTCAGTCCCATGTCTATGCTAGATCTTTTTTACTGCATTGTGTGGGTCGTTATGTTGTTTGCCATAATGTGAACGCAATCTTTGCGTAGTTGTTTTGGGTCATAGAATATTAGGATATTTCTTATTATGTTTGGTCGTTAATTCAAAACTTCTATAAACTAGGGGTCCATATTAGGAAGGAGATCTTTTTATATTCCAAAATCTATTCGCTTCCTTAATCAAGAGTATTCCCCTTTCCTATGTCGATAATATTTCCATCCCTAGTCAAGAGTATATATTCCCTTCCCTAGTTAGGAGTATTCTTTTATATTAACTCGATAATATTTTCATCCCTAGTCAAGAGTATAAATTCCCTTCCATAGTCAAGAGTATTCCGTTTTCTTTTCAAAATCCCCTTTCCTATTTTCAAAACTTCCCTTTTTCTCTCTCCTCCCGTTTCCCTTTTTTTTTACTCCTTCCTTTTCTAATATCCAATTGTCCAGGTACCAAAAAAAAAAAAAAAAAAAAAAAAAAAAAAAAAACCAAAATTCAAAATAAATAAATAAATAAAGGGATTAGATTATTGGATAAACTCTTTTATTTCTTCCTTTTCCTTTTCCCTCTCCTTCTCTTCAATTCATTTTTCTATTTCTCCTTGATCAAGGATAGGAAAGTCGAGCCCAAAGTGGGAACGTCCAAATCAAAAAGGAAGATTAGTTAGGAAACTATTTCCTTCACCACCTCCAAGCTCGAGAGCAAGTCCAAATTTGGATTCAACTCCATTTTCTACCATGCCAGGTGACATGAAAGCCATTTTGGAGAAACTCAGTGTGATGAACACACGTCTCAAAGATCAAGATGAGTAAATCAAGAAGCTAAGAGATGAAGTTAAAGCTAAACCTCATACTAATAAAGATGATGATCAGAAGCATACTCCTCCAAGCAAGCTTGATAGAAGGCTTGAAAAGCTTAAGCAACTAATGCGTAAGAACTCCCCATATAGCACATACTATATGGAAGAAAAAGAAGAGGAGCCAAATGCCGATTTTCATGCAAAACATCAAAAAAAGATTACTTTGACCGATCTCCCCAAGTTCAAAGTAGTGGAAGACCTATATGGTCACATAAGGAACTTTACTACATGTATGGAAATAAAAGGGATAGATTCGAGTCTCTATGCAAAGATCTTTTCTATGACACTTGAAGGTCCAACTGCAAAATGGTTCAACACCTTAGGCCCACTCAAGGCCAAATGGGTCTCTATCAAACACGAGTTTGTGTTGCAATACTCCTACAAAAATGAACTCCTCATGACTCTAAAGGAACTAGATATAACCATACAGAATGAAAATGAAGACTTCATCACATTCTTGACCCGTTCAAGAGAGAAAGCGTCCCAAGTGATCAATCGCCCTTCTGAAGAGGATCAAGTGGGAATCAATGTTCGCAATCTCAAGCCCAAGTACAAAGACCATATGAGATTTCAACCCATTAAAAATTTCGATAGACTATATAAGATTGGTATTCAAATTGAGAATGAACTTCAATCCTCCAATGGCAAGAGCTTTTACTCCAAAGTGAAAAAGAGTGATGGCTCCAACTCCAAGGGTCATGAAGTTAGTGCTATAAATGATGGCAAGCCCATTCAAATGGATTTCTGTATCCCACAGGCCCAACTCCTGATCCATTAGCAGAGAAGAAATCCAAATCCTTGGATCCAGAGGCTTTTTTGCAAATTCCATCAAGGTAAAGGTCATACCACTGATAGTTGTTGGGTTTTGGAACATAAGATCCAAGATCTCATCGATAATGGGACCATTGCAACCCCAGAAATCAAGAAGCCCAACAACATGATTAATCCATTGGGCACTCATGAGTAAGTCCAAAATGCCTCCACCTTAGAGGTCCACCTTTTGAAGTCCAAGCTAAGAGCGTCAAGAAGCATCAAGATGTCAAGCACCTTCAAGACTAGTCTTCTCTTAGGAATTTTTTTTTTTTTTTTGTTTTTTCGAGTTCAATAAGATTAGCATGAGTCGGAGAGTCACTCCACTTTCTTTGTTTTCCAATTCGAGTCCAACTCCACTTAGGAGTCATAAAGTCTTTAAGCCTTGTATTCCTTTTTCAATAAATGAGATTGATTTCTTTTGCCATTTGTGCTATCTTCTATCCTTGGAACACTAAAATTCAATGATGAATCAAATTTGCAAATATCTCAATAATGCTAAGGGTAAAGATGATTAATTTATTTCAAAGGACAAAATAATAAATAAAACATGCGTATACAAGTCGAGTTAAGGACAAGAGGCATTCATTTGACACCCTTTATCAATCCTTTCAATCCACATTCAAATATCCACTTGCAACCAATTTGGGACTCAAACACATAGCCATTTAATTTTCACCCACATTAATCTTTAACCTGGGGCCTTTGAATGTGCGAACAATAAGGTCACCATCCATGAGAGTAGGTGGAAATCAAAGAGGAAAGTGTTCAAACATCAAAAGTTCAAAAGAAAAAAAAGAAGAAAAAGATAGAGTTCAAAGGTCAAAATTCGAGAAAGCTAAATAGAAAAAGGTTCAAGTTGAATTCGCATCTCGAAACATTTAGTGACCAATAATCACACTGGGGGCTTTTTGATGGGATTTTGAGCCTTAATATCCCTTTCTTTGGTATCCTAAACCGAGCCTTACATTACAACCTCAAAAGTCCTCTTAGAGACTCGACACTCAAAAAACATGTATAGCCCGCTAGGTTGAAAACCAGCAAGGGCGGCCTAGGCAAAAGTTAGGGCATGAAAGTCCAAAAAGCCCGGTAGGTCTATTTATTCAATGGCCTACACAAAATTTAGGGCAAGACCGCTGGATGGATCATCTAAGATAATGATCCTGGCAAAATTTAGGGCATAAGCAAAATGAAAAATCCACGAACTACGCCTGGCCTGATTCCGCAAGGATACGTAGGCAGCTTCTAACGAGGCTCGGTCATACTTAATATTCAATCATCAAACCCTCATGCATCACAATCTTTAAAATCAACTTGGTTTTCTAAGAATAATCTCAAGTGTTCCTTGGTCTTCCACTAGAGCTTATGACTTGGACGTCGATCTTCGAACCCCTATGTCTCTATCTGCAAATTTTCTCCTCAAACGTATTGCCTCCATTTTTACCCTTTCAATTCCAGTCCACAATTCAAATTTTTTATCTTTGTCGATCCATCCCTTTCTTTCAATCACCATTTACGTCTAATCTCTCTATCTCGTGCAACATCTTCCGATACTCGATTATTCAAAGTCCGCGCTCAAGGTTTGATGTTAGTCCAATAAGTGTTTTTCTCCAAACTCTGACATGGTAGAATCAACTGAAGAATACCACTCATTCAAGGTGGTGGCCCGTTAATGTTTCTCTATGAGACCCATCCAAGGTGGTGGTTCCATTAGTACTTCTCTATTGATCAAGGAGATTGTTTTTACTCAGGACCCCTAAGTCTTTTCAAATGTGATTTTCAAAATCTTCATTCTATTTCGATGGGGTTTTGTGCTAGGGGCTTTGATATCCCCATGTCGAGTTTCAATCAATATTCAATGTGTCTTCTATTCGAATGTGTATTTGCATTGCTATATGTGCGTGTGTTCTTGTGTTTTTTGTGTTCAAATATCAATCAGGTAAAGGTTCATCGGCTTCAATCCGGAGAATTCCGTCAACTTCAATATTCAATATTCAGTGTTCAATGTTCAATAAACGTTCAATGTTTAATCAAGACGAGGGTTCCTCGGCTTCAATCCGCAGAGTTCCGTCAACTTTAATATTCAATGTTCGATCTAGACGAGGGTTCATCGGCTTCAATCCGACGAGTTCCGTCAACTTCAATGTTCAATATTCAATGTTCAATATTCAATGTTCAATGTTTAATGTTCAACCTAAACGAGGGTTCATCGGCTTCAATTCGGCGAGTTTCGTTAACTTTAATATTCAATGTTCAATGTTCAACCTAGACGAGGGTTCATCAGCTTCAATCCGGTGAGTTCCGTCAACTTCAATATTCAATGTTCAATGTTCAATCCAGAAGAGGGTTCATCGGCTTCAATTCGGCGAGTTCCGTCAATTTCAATGTTCAAGAGTATCGGCACTTTCACCGATGGTCTCAATGTTTCTTTGCTTTGCGTGTTTTCAAAACTTGCATACTTTGACCTTCGCTCTACTCGAGCTCTGCCAAAGTGGGGGCATCTGTAGACACCGAAATGTGTCACCCCTTTTTATATGCCCAATGACGATAACCAACATGTAAGAATATGAATTCTATGTCAATTATCGAGTAACTTGCATCAAACCCCTTCCATTTCATACTCCATTCCATAAGCTTTCCAACGACCCTTACCCTGTCCCAAACGGACACTGGAGTCAAAAGATGTGATTCGACAAAGTTATGGGACAAAAACGATACTCTGATTACCGCACTCCACGATTCAAATAGGATTTTCCTCCGTTAGAGGAACAGATCCCAATTTGGCCTAAATTACATGGATTCCTCATACAAATACCTTCAAAATGACATATTATGGGTCCAAGTCCAATAAGAAACGAATGAGATATGATCCAATTACCGCAAGGTATACTGAAATGGGCATCTCTTAAGTTTTTTGTACATACCTCTCCAAATAATCATGAGAATTGGGCCTGCAATATGTCCAAAGAAATCCCCTTGAATAACAAATCCAATGCAAAACGAATCAGGTCAATCAGAGGTCAAACGAAGAAGTTATGGGCCTTTGAAGTCGAAACTCGCTAGCTAGAGCGGCTGAACCGCTTGCCCTAGCAGCTAAGACCGTTAGTCCTAGCGGCTAGCCGCTTGTTGGAGCTATAGCCGCTTGGACGCCAAGCGCCCCCCATTGAAAGGCGCCTGATGGACTTTTTGTCCGGCCCTTTTGTCTGTTCCGTCCCAGATCTAAACTTACCTCTATATATACTCTTTTCCTCCGTTTTTTTAAGAGGAACACAATGGGGAAGTCAAATTAAACCCTAGAGCTCTCTAATTAATCTTATTCTCTCAATATTCCTACATCTCCATCCTCCACCATCAAATAAACAGCTCTACACACCATAAAAATACATTCAAACTCTACCATCCAACCTTAAATTTAACCTCCAATATTTCCACCACTAAAAAATCAACCTTCAATCCTTCTCAAGTACAAGTTTAAGAGCATTGACATTTAATTCTAATTCATTCAAGGTTCCACCTGAGGGTTCTATTTAATCTTCAAATCTATTTAATATTATTTTTAATCATGTTTTATTTTAGATTTGATTATGGTTAATTTTATTGCATTGTTTTAATTGCCTTGAAGTTACTAACTTGTTTATTAATGAAATTTAGCAACTTGGCCCGTTTAGCAATCAAGGTAGGGTTGTAGGGTTTTATTATTGTTGTTTATTTAATTTATTTTAACATGCAATAATTGATCTTTTCATATTGTTCTTATGCAAATTGGATTACATGAATGCAAAAGTGATAACATATAATTGAATGGATGTTCAAACCCACTTAGTTAAATCTAGTACTTTGGACGACCGGATTTGTATGGAACCGTGCAATATTATCAATTAATCAAGATCAATTAGTAAAGGCCGTTTATTGAAACGGGCGTAATTGGGTGCCTAACACCTTCCCAATTCGTACCTACACCCCCGAACTCAATCTTTGGCCATTGGATCATTCGAGTCAATATTCCCAATAGGAATTGAGGTGCACTTAATTGTTGTTGGAGTCTCTTTAGACTTTCAACTTTGATTATGCAGACGCCAAAAAAGCGCCTTTAGATTTCTCCGCAAAAGCCCGATGGTGAAAGGAGTAATTTATAAACTTGAATTCTATTTTTGCTTTAATAGTTAGGATAAGGTCTCAGGTTTTCCTCCAAACACTCCTTTATTCCAACCCCATTCAAAGGCCCCATTCAAGAGCTTTCCAACGACACCTCTCATGCCCATTTTCGACTCCCGGTCGCCAAGTTGCGATTTAGGGGTAGAACCGTCTTTTACCGTCCAGGGGTAAAACGGTCTTTTCATATTTTTCAAAATACTAAAATTCCTCCGAAAAATTAAAAATAGACTGGATGTCGTCATTATGACAACATCCAGCTGGCAGCTGACAGCCGTCAACGACCCTGACCAGGGCCGCTAGCGGCGCTGACCTTGCTTCTGGCCTGACTAATTTTTCAAGCCCAACTCGATTTTCAGGACCTTCTCAGCCGTCCAACCCTACTCCTCCACGCCTATAAATACAACCCTCCACCCTCAGTTCAAAACACACAATCTACAGTTGACAACCTCTATTCTCAGTAGTATTGACTCTGAGCTTCTCCCTCTTTCTTCCAAACTTGAGATCTTGCCTTTACTATTTTTGTCAAATATAGCCTACAGTTCAGGTACTAGCTCCTGAGGGCTCAAATTAAATTAATTGGCTAATTGTTTATTTTCTAGTAGTCATAATGTATATATCATGCTAAGTAACTTCTTTTATCACTTCCTAAATATTGTTTGTATAGTCGTTGTGCTGCCCAACTTGTCAAAACGAATGCATATCTAAATAAGGGTCAAAAATAAAGGTTGTGATGCTTGTGATGAACCAATTAATAGTCTAAGTCTAGGTTGTTAATCCTATTTTGCATGGTAATTATGTTCTTAAATTATTAAGCAAACTTGAGTTAGTAGAGGCTGTCATAATACGGGCGAGTTGGGTGCCTAACACCTTCGCACCTCGTACCTTCGCCCCCGAACCCTTTATTCTTGGGTACTCATATGTTCTATATGAGCAGGAGTCTTTCAAAAAACATGATCAGTTCACTTATCGCGCTATTGGGTTGTCCGTTTGGTTTGTCCCTTCGATAAAACGCCGATAGCAGATTTGTGACCTCTTTCATGGTTTTTATTCAATTCAAGTCTTTACAAAAGCTTTTCTAACTCGACGGTTCCTTGAACTTATCTAAACCACCAGGTTACAAATTTTCTATAAGGATATACTCCGTGGAAACCAATAACGTTGGATTGGACGAAAATCCCGGGTCCTTACAGTGGCAACTTCACTGGGGATTTATTTAAGAGGGTGAGACTCGAAAGTCAAGTTTGCTTAATTGTTTAATAGCATGTTCCATATTTTTGCATCATTTGCATGTGCTTTGGCACAACTTTTTGACCCTTATCAACCCTCGAGAAAGTTTGTGTCGCAACTCGTAGACAACCCGTATATCTAAAGGAATATATACAGTTGTCCTATCGTGCAAATCGACGCATCCTCACCCATCACTCAACAATCCTTGTTGAGGAAAAGAATTACAATTGATGTGTCGACCATCCGCCGAATGGAAATAGTAATTTGTCGTGGTAACCTCACAGGAGCCAAAAAGTCGCTAGCCCACATTTGTGCATCCGCTTGCTTGTTGTGCATGTGTCGTTCTAATGTCCGTCTGATCGCATATTTGCCTGTAATTATGTCGTTGTAATGCTTGCCTGAATGCATGAATATCGTGATTATGTGCAACACTAACTTACGTGTTAGGAGCCTTTTCTTTTATTTTTAGCTAGTTCCTAATGCCCGAAGATAGTGCGAGAATTCAAATTCAATGAACACCCGTCATTTTCCCAATGATATATTCTAAAAGACATGAACAATTTTGAAGATCTTTTAGCAAAAAAAAAAGAGTCAGTCTCCCAATTTCCCCTCTCCCTTTTTCTATTTTCTTTATTTTTCTTTTTTTTTTTGATGTAATTCAGATTCGGTAAAAAAAAAAGAAGAAAAAAATCAAAAAACAAAAAAATCGGCAAAATAAAAAAAGCCGCCGGAAAAAAAAAAAATCGCCAAAAAAAAAAAAATGAGGACCGAAATTCTTTTATTTTATTTTATCCCATTTTCCATTTTCTTTGAGTCTAGAAAAATAAAAAAACTAGGAGATTTAGTCATTGACTTTATTTTCTATTTTTGTTAGTTTCGTTCATTGACTTTATTTTTCTTTGATATTAGGAAAATATTCGGGCATTTAGGCTTAAGGACTTTTAGGATAATGTGTTTTTCTATATGTGGGTCAACATTTTGTCTTAGATGAGAGTCTCGTGGTTTTCTTTTTCATGTTACTAAGTGCTCCATGCTTCCTATTCAGGATAGGGGGTCCGAAGAAGAAAGGAAACCTTGAGAAAAGTTGGGCTCGGCCTTCGGCAAGGCTGGTTCGTCAGCAACCGTCTACACCGCCAGGTTCTCGTTTACCTCCACCACAAATAGCCTCACGATCCATAAACTTGCCATCACTACATACCTTCTTCTCCACTCCTCCCAGCTTCACGATGCCTAAGACCACTGATGAAATACTGGATGAACTCATGAGTGAGCTAGAAAGGGTACGACTCAAGGTTGAGGATATAGAAAGGAAAAGAGAAGACAAAACAAGGGTTCCCTCCGATTCCGACTCTGAGGAAGAAGGCCAAATGCCATGTTGACTAAGATCACCTCTGTGCTCAAGAGATGCGGCCTGATTTCCAACTACAGTGCCAATGTAGGAAAGTTTGACACTAAGATCAAAGGCAAACTCTAGACGCCAAAAAAGCGTCTTTAGATTTCTCCGCAAAAGCTCGATGATGAAAGGAGTAATTTATAAACTTGAACTGCTATTTTTGCTTTAATAGTTAAGATAAGGTCCCAGGTTTTTCCGCCAAGCACTCCTTCATTCCATTCCATTCAGAAGCCCCGTTCAAGAGGTTTCCAACGACACGTCTCACGCCTTAATCCGACTCCCGGTCGCCAAGTTGCAATTTAGGGGTAGAATCGTCTTTTATTGTCCAAGGATAAAACAGTCTTTTCATATTTTCCGGAATACAAAAATTCCTCCGGAAAATAAAAATAGATTGGATGTTATCATTATGACGACATCCAGCTGGCTGCTGAGAGCCGTCAGCGGCCCAGGCCAGGGCCCCTAGCGGCGCTGAACCTGCTTTGGGCTCGGCTCATTTTTCAAGCCCGTCTCGTTTTTCAGCTCAATTTCTGCCGTCCAACCCTACTTCCCAACGCCTATATAAACAACCCTTCACCCTCAGTTCAAAACACACAGCCTACAGTTGACAACCTCTATTCTTGGGAGTATTGACACAGAGCTTCCCTCTCTTTCTTCCAAACATGAGATCTTGTTTTACTATTCTTGTCAAATATAGCCTACAGTTTAGGTACAAACTCTTGAGGGCTTAAATTAAATTAATTGCCTAATTGTTTATTTTCTAGTAGTCATAATGTAGATATCATGCTGGAATAGCATCTTTTATTGCTTACTAAATATTGTCTTTTCAAGCATATTTAGTCGTTGTAATGCTCAACTTGTCAATCGAATGCATGTCTAAATAAGGGTTAAAATAAATGTTGTGATGCTTGTGGCGAACCAATTAATAGTCTAAGTCTAGGTTGTTAATCCGGTTTGTGTGGGAATCATGTCTTTACATTTAAGCAAACTTAAGTTAGTAGAGGCCGTCATAAACGGGCGAGTTGGGTGCCTAACACCTTCCCGCCTCGTCCCTTCGCCCCCGAACCCTTTATTCTTGGGTACTCATATGTTCTATACGAGCGGGAGTCTTTCTAAAAACATGATCAGTTCACTTTTCGTGCTATTAGGTTGTCCCTTCGGCTTGTTCCTTCGGTTTGTCCCTTCGATAAAACGCCAATAGCAGATTTGTGACCTCTTTCATGGTTTTTATTCAATTCAAGTCTTTTTAAAAGCTTTTCTAACTCGATGGTCCCTTGACCTTATCTAAACCCCAAACTTACAAATTCTCTATAAGGACGCACTCCGTGGATACCAATACACTTCGTAAGAAAAGGATTGGACGAAAATCTCGGGTCCTTACAGTGGCGACTTCACTGGGGATTTATTTAAGAGGGTGAGACTCAAAAGTCAAGTTTGCTTAATTGTTTAATAATACGTTCCATATTTTTGCATCATTTGCATGTGCCTTGGCACTACCTTTTGACCCTTATCGACCCTCGAGGAAGTTAGTGTCGCAACTCGTAGACAGCCCGTATATCTAAAGGAATATAGTTGTCCTATCGTGCAAATCGACGCTTCCTCACCCATGACTCATCAATCCTTGTTGAAGAAAAGAACTACAATTGATGTGTCGACCATTCGCCGAACGGAAATTGTAATTTGTCGTGGTAACCTCACATGAGCCAAGAGCCTCTAACCCACATTTGTGCATCTGCTTTCTTGTTGTGCATGTGTCGTTGTAATGCCCGTCTGATCACATGTTTGCCTATAAACTATGTTGTTATTATGCTTGCATGAATGCATGAATACCTTGATTATGTGCCAACATGTACTTACGTGCTAGGAGCCTTTTCTTTTATTTTTAGCTAGTTCCTATTGCCCGAAGATGGTGCGAGAATTCAATTCAATGAACACTCATCATTTTCCCGATGATATATTCTAAAAGTCATGAACAATTTTCTAGGATCTTTTAGCAAAAAAAAAAAAGAGTCAGTCTCCCATTATCCCCTCTCCCTTTTTCTATTTTATTATTTTCTTTTCTTTTGATGTAATTTTGATTCGGTCAGAAAAAAAGAGAAAAATCAAAAAAATAAAAAACAAACAAAAAAGGGCAAAACAAAAAAAATGCCAAAAAACAATAAAATCGAAAAAAAAAAGAAAGACCGAAATTCTTTTTATTTTATTTTATCCCATTTTTCATTTTCTTTCAGTCTAGAAAAATAAAAAATACAATAGTCCATCTTTTTCTATTTTTATTATTTTCGTTCAATTAACTTTATTTTCCTTTAATATTAGGGAAATATTCGGGCATTTAGGGTTAAGGACTTTCCTTTCTAGGACCATGTGTTTTTCTATATGTGGGTCAACTTTTTCTTAGATAAGAGTCTCGTGGCCTTTTTCATGTTACTAAGTGCTCCGTGCTTCCTATTCAGGATAGGGGGTCCGAAGAAGAAAGGAAATCTTGAGAAAAGTTGGGCTCGGCCTTCGGCAAGGTTGGTTCGTCTGCAGCCGTCTACACCACCAGGTTCTCGTTTGGCTCCACCACAAACAGCCTCACCATCAATAAATTCACCATCACTACACACCTTTTTCTCCACACTTATCACCCCTCACGAGTTCACAATGCCAAAGACTACTGATCAGAGATTGGATGAGCTCAAGAGTGAGCTAGAAAGGGTACGACGCAAGGTTGAAGATATAGAGAGGAAAGGAGAAGAAGAGTCAAGGATCCCTTCCGATTCCGATTCTGAGGGAGAAGAGTCAGATGCCATGCTGGCTAAGATCACCTCTGTGCTCAAGAGTAGCGGCTTGATCCCTAACTATAGCGTCAATGTGGGAAAGTTTGACACTAAGATCAAGGGTAGGCTTCCGGCTAAATTCTCCATGCCTGAAGTACCCACCTTCATGGTAGTCGACAACCAGCAGGATCATCTGAAATCCTTCACTACTGCTATGGCTCTAAGGGGAATCAACAAGAAACTCTATGCCCATCTGTTTCCCCAGACCCTTCATACACATGCTCGACGATGGTTCTACTCCCTAGATATGCAAAGCTACCCAACTTGGTCCGATTTTACCACGGTCTTCCTGGCTCGAGATAAGGACAACGCTACTCTCCCCATCACTTTGAGAGAGCTTGAAATTACCACTCAAGAGAAGAATGAGGGATTCACTAATTCCTCCGTCGATGGAAATCCAAGATAGCTGAAATGATGGAAAGACCCTCTAAAACTGAACAAATCAGGCATTTCATTAAGAACCTGCAACCGACCTATAAGAGTCATCTTCAATATCAGGCAATCGACTCATACCAGCGCCTCTATGACGTTGGCATCCTCATTGAAGATGATCTCAACAAGAACAAGGACCAAGTCACCCCTAAGCCCTTTACTTACGGGAGAGACAGGAGGACAACTGCTGGAGCATCTTCTGGTACTCAGGTTAATTTGGTAGCTGCTGTGAATACATTTGCTGAAAGAACGCCACCAAGAGAGTTCACTCCTCTCAGCATGACCTTGTCACATACTGTTGAAAGAATGATCAAAAGTAACCTGTTGCAGCCTATTGGACCTACTCATGAACCCTCTTTTAGGGGTCGCAACTAGAAAGAGGGCGAATACTGCAAGTACCATCAAGGAAAAGGGCACGACACCGACAACTGTTGGGCTCTTAAACATGCTATCCAAGATATAATCGAGAACGGTACCATACCCTTACCAAAGCCTGGTCAAGCGCCCAGCAATTCGAACAACCCTTTAGGCGCAATCCTGCATATTAGTATTGAAGATGCTTTGGGACTCGAGATTGCCGGAATATGGGACGACGATAAGGAAGACGTATGGGAGGTCCAAACCAGATCTCCCATAGACGTGGCCCATTTGACACGTTCTGGTCGTCATTATAGGCCACCAAACATTTATAATGACAGGGTCCAACCTCAAGCTGAAGAAGAAGTTGAGGAAATTCCTGCAAAAGATAAAGGATGTCCTATCACATGACAGCTCAAGAGAATCAAAGCCGACATCTCCATTTGGCAACTTTTAGCCTCGTCCTACGAACATCGCCAGGCCATTTTGGAAGCCTTGTCAAAATTTCGGTATCACCAGATATGAGGCATGACGAATTGGTCAGTTTCTTGGTAGGAGATAAACCTCGGCCAACCATTACCTTCTCCGACAGTGAGCTGCCTCCCGAAGGGTCTTCACACAATAATGCCTTATACTTGACTGTGTTTGCCATGGGCAAGTATGTGCCTATGACCCTAGTAGACAATTGATATGCCGTGAATGTATGCCCATTTAGAACTGCAGCAAAATTGGGCATTGATATCAATAATTTGGCTGACTCGGCGCAAGGTCTACGTGCTTATGACAATTCCAGTCGAAAGGTCCTTGGCACCATAACTATGAACGTCACCTCTTGGGCTATAGAGAAGATGGTCCAATTTTACGTCATGGATATTTCAGCCACTTTCAGTTTGTTATTGGGACGACCTTGACTCCATGGTTTGAATGTTGTGGCCTCTACCCTCCACCAAAAGGTCAAGATGATGCTAGAAGGAGAAATTGTGGAAATCGAAGCGAACCCCATCAAAGCAACCATTGACAAAGCTCCTGTCTTGAAAATAGAACACGACAGTGAGGATGTCGACCTTAGGGGATTCTCTCCCGAAGAGGTAGCCCTCATAGAAGAAGACACCAAATCTTACAACTCAGATAGCCTTAGAGAATTCGAGACCTATCCTCCTGAAGAAATAGGAGAGCCTGAGTAGTTTGAAGAAATAAAAGAAATCATCGAGGGGACGTCCATCTATGTGGCACACCACCACAATGCAATCGGACAACTGAAGGGAAAAATTGCCTCATTGGAAAGACCCACGGAATGCAACATTATCCTGGCCAAAGGGGAAGCTTGTTTCCAACAAGATGAAATGTTCAACAAGATGGTCAAGTACCCGAGTTAGAGGAATCGAGTCTGAGTCACCGAGTTTTGTCGAGTTAGGATCTTAGCTAAATCTTTAGGTTGAATCTTAAATAGGGCATGTTCCCTCTTTTACTTTTTTTTTCTAAGTCTAGTTTCTTTTTGATGGGAATTAGAGACCCTCTTCTCTAAAGTCATGTGTGGTTATCTCTTTTTGGAAATCAATAAAATTTCCTCTTGCTCATTCCTTTCTTTGTTTAGCTATTGATAAACCCAATCAATACAAAGTTGCACAAATAATTAGCTAACCAGTTTAAGCAATGTAAGTAAACTTCGCAAAGCAAGAATGCAGATTTTCACTTTTACAGGAATTTGAGTGGCTGAACTCTCTAACCAATGCCGCCCCACAAGAAGAAGCGAGCCAGCTTTTTGCAACAATCTTGACACAGAAATGACTTTGGCTCCGATCGAAGAGGATCCTTGGTACCAAGACGTCTTCAACTACATCAATACCCTCAGGACGCACCCCTAAGAGCTCAACAGGCCATCCGTCTCTTAGCGGTGCAATACATAGAATACAAGGGGGTTCTGTACAAAAAGTCCCACAACGGGGTCAACCTCAGATGCGTGAACTCCGAAGAAGCCGCAGAAATTATGGACGAGGTACACAATGGTGTGTGCGGACCACACATGAATGGTCGAATGCTCTCTCGAAAAGTCCTACGACTGGGATACTACTGGACTACTATGGAAAGGGATTGCTACCACTACGTCAAGAACTGCAAGAAATGTCAGCTATATGCTAACCTGCAGCATATGCCACCCTCAATGCTCCACAACTTCACATCCCCTTGGCCGTTTTCCGCATGGGGAATAGATATCATTGGTAAGATCACCCCAAAGGGATCGGGAGGACATGAATACATCCTGGTAGCCATAGACTATTTTAACAAATGGGTCGAAGCCCAATCCTATGATGTCCTTACCTCCAAACAAGTGTCCAAATTCATAAGGAACAACATCATTTGCCGATACGGTGTTCCGCATGAAATCATCAGTGACCATGGTTCCCATTTCAAAGTTGAAACATCCACCCTCCTTAAAAACTACAAAATCCAGCACCACAAATCATCCCCTTACCGTCCACAAACCAATGGCGCAGTAGAAGCTGCCAACAAGAACCTCAAGACTATCACTGAGAAGATGATAGAAAACTACACAGATTGGTCCATCAAGCTTCCATTTGCCCTTTGGGGGTATAGGACATCCATAAGATCCTCCACGGGAGCAACACCTTGTTCCCTAGTCTATGGAATGGAAGCAGTTCTACCCATAGAAGCCCAACTACCCTCCACGCGCATAGCCTTAGAGGGTGAAATTCCTGAAACCCAATGGTTACAAGCCCACTACGAAGAGCTTATGTTCACGGATGAAAGACGCCTACGGGCCTTGGACCATTCCCACATGTACCAACAACGCATGGCAAGAGCATTCAACAAAAAGGTTCGACCTCGGAATTTAAAGGAAGGAGATTTAGTTTGAAAAGAATTACGTGCTCCAGTTACCGACCCCAGAGGCAAATTTCGACCAAATTGGTCCGGCCCGTTCATCATCAAGGACATCCTATCAGGAGGCTCAGTCAGACTCATGGATATTGACGGCATCGAGTTTAGCCAACTCACCAATATGGACCAACTGAAGAAGTGCTACGTCTAAATAAAAACATAAAAAAATAAAAAAAAAAATAATTCCGAAAATTAAAAAATAAAGAGACGTACACAACTTGAATGAACTACGCTAGCCTGATTCCACACTGGATACGTAGGTAATCCTTTTAAGGGGCCCGACCAAAATCAATCCAAATTTCCATTCAACTCATTCAAAAAAGGGATAATCTTTATTCAAACTGAACGAATAAGTTTACATTGTAAGAATTAAACTTCCTAAGGTTACAAAAAGAAATAATAATGCAACTATGAGGGTTTAAGCTAAACAAATTCTTATTATTATTTTTTCAAAACTAGACTTGCTTTCCTAGAAAAATGCTTTAATCCTTCTTCCCTTTAGAAGGTTTCGTTTAAGAGTTCTTCTTTGAAAGACCTTGGCTTGAGGACGACCTATGATCGCTTCCTTGAGCTGGGGGCTTCCCTCTCTTCAGGACGTGATAGCCTCCCATTTGAGGCCCTTCCTTTCTTTTCTTGCTTCCTGTTTTCGAGTCATACTTAGGCTTTAGCTGGTCTCACTCCTCATGACGAAGGGCTCGTCTCGCTTCTCCATCACTGCAGAAAAGCCAGTTCAGATAGGTCTCAGAAACTTGAGTTGGCATAATCACCCGAGGGACAGTCCAGCGGTGCCAACCACGCCAATACTTTCCCCAATCTGCAGCAAATTCAGTGTTCAAGGCTACGACATTTGGTCTCGTAGTCTCCCGATGAGGGATCACCTGCTTCAAATCGTATTGCCTCATGACCCTAGAGGGAAAGAAGAAGGTAGTCCTATACAGACTCAATATGGTAGTGAAAGGAACAAAGGTATCATAGGCCACCAAGGAGATCAAGTTCCACCAGGACACATGCCAACGGATGACAGGTCGTGCATGGAAGAAGGCATCCCATTCAGCAAGAGACTTTTCAGAATATAGCCTTTTCCTAACCAAGAAGCTAGCAACGGTATAGGTTTTCTTTGACCAAGTCCGAGGAACACGAGCTATCAAATTATCTGGCGACTCTATTAGCCTCAGATGCTCAAATAACCAAATTTGAAGCAGTAGGGGGCTGCCGGAAAAAGCTTCTTCAGGAGATATTTTCAACCTGTCGAGCGCAATGATAGTCTCTCCTACAACTAGATGCAAAGGAGAATGCCCTTCAACCATTTGATTGACCACTCGTAGCAACGAGGCTCTACCCAAGTTAGGAGATTCCGCATTAACGAACAGTAGGCGGTTTAATAGGCAAAGTACAAAAGCCTGTCGATGACAACGCCTGAATCTTGCATCCTTCTCAGAAGAAATAGCGAACTTTTCGCAAAGTTGAACCAAGTCCACATCGACACCAAGAACCATGTTTTTGGCTTCTGCAGATGACAAACCCTAGGATTTCCTGTACTGATCCCTGAAACCATCTCTCAAATAAGGCACAGCTGGGGGAACAGCATCAGGCATGTCAGTGATCGCAGCAAATTCTTCAACTAAAGCGGAAAACATGCAGGTCGGGGTCCCAATAATTCAAAGAAGATCTAAGAAGGGGCCACAATATTTTGGTTGGTCTCAAAGTGAGCAAGGTAGAGACGTGGAACGGAGCTAGTTCAAGTTTATCTTCTACGGACAGATTTTTACACCAAGCATCAAACAGGTTTTCAAAGGATTTCACCATGATAAAAGTTTGGGAAAATTTGAGAAAGCTGAGGTCTGAAAAGTGATACAACATCAAAGTATCCCGTAAATCTTATTTATAGGCAAAAACGCGCGCCAAAGAGGTCAGAAATCCACAAAAAAGCCAAAACCAGAGCTCTCAACGTCTCTGGTCAGGGCCGCTAGCGGCCCAAGATTGCAGCCCAGCGCCGCTAGAGGCCCAGACCCTGGCCGGTCCGAATTTTCCTCCCGCTCCAATTCGCTCCGCTGTTCCGGTCTGCCCGATTAAAGCCCAGTTTGATACCCGCGCTGAATTTCAAAGCCCGAGACTCTCTTAGTTTTATCTTTTTCAATTTTCTTTATTTTTATTTTTATTTTATAATTTTTTAGGGGGTATAATATGTGTAATTTTTGCTTTTTTCTTGAAATTTTTACCATTTTCTTTATTTTATTCCCTAAATTATTGCTTTGTCCTACCGCATAACACATTGCTTACTTAGATCAGACGGGCATAATCGAGTCATCATATCATAAAAAAGGCATAAAAACAGGAGTTCGAAATCTCAAGATCAATGTCTACAAGGAGGTCCAACACTAGTCAATCAGAATCGTTGCTGTCAGCCTCATCATCAATGGACGGCCCCCGACCATAGTTCCTAGTCGACTAATGGAGAGAAGAGCTATAAATGGGCCTACTGTTGTCAGGCCTCATATCCCGCCCATTATATGCCGGTGCGCGCATAGGGGTACCTGCCGAAAGCCCCGCAACAAAGAAATTCTCTATGGCCTGACCGGCGAAATCCATAGCCACATCCTGACGCGAAGGCCCAGCATAAGGCATATCCCATCCAGGGGCATTCGCCCAACCTCCACTCGAGGGCATAACAACCGGCCTACTATCAAGAGAAGGCTGGAAGCCCGCAGGAGAGAACATCTCAGGAATGTATGGTACAGAAGGGCCAGGAGCCTCATCAACAGGAGGCCTGGTCACAACTACGGGAGGTGAACGAGCAACAGATGGCCTACTCGCTGAAGAAGCCCTCGCAGCAGAAGAGTGGCGAGGTCCCACCGAAGATGAAGACTGGGACATCTGCATATAATCAAAGTTAAAATGTTAAGTTAAGCACCTCACTTAGCTAAACAAAAAGAAGAGAGTCTACTCACATCAACGGTCTTGGACCGAGAACTCTTCCCCCTGCCCATCACTCGACCATAGCCCTTCTTCAACAGGTGAATGAGCTTGAAGATCTGAGAGGTCTGCTCCCGGTTCAACTACAAAAGAGAGAGCCACAAGATAGAGTCAGCACTCCAAAAGCAAACACAAACACAAGAAGGGATAAAAAGGAGCTTACCCCAGTACAACCCTCAGGCAAAGGCAAGCCCTCCACAGCCTCTCCATCAGCCATGTGAAGGGAGACCTCCTCCACTATACAACCCCCACTCTCCCCAATGTACCACACCTCATTGGTCGGCAAGGTCACGCTTGGGGACTGACCCCGAGGAGCTCTAGAATGAGATCTCCTAGGGCCCTGAGGAGCTAGACGATCCGCCTGCGAGACACAAGAAATCAGTATATCACACATATAGCTAAAAAGAGCAGATAAGTTTCCTACCTCAGAAGAAAGGTCCGGCATCAAACGGTCCAAGCAGTAGGCCAGGTATACGGTCCAAGCAGTAAGCCAGCAACCTCCGTCACGAGAAACTCCGTGGCCGCCCTGCCACGGATCACGACTCCCAAATCCTGCACACTCAAGCCACACAGATAGAACATAGTCAAAGGAGGATCCTCCGGAACCAAGTGAGTACCCAGGGAGGGATAGACCAACCGAGTTAAGCGGTCCCCCAACTACCATCATACAAAGCTGAATGGCCCCTCAAAGACCACCCATAGAGAAGACACCCTAAAAGTCTCCAGGGTAATATGGGTTGGAACCCTAGGAACATCCATAAGATCCGGTATTACCAGTTCAAAGTTCATTCACACCAAATGAACCAAAAAGAATGTACAAGTCAACAACAACATACCATAGACTGGCCCACAGGCCCCACTACTGACCCACGGCCCCTTTTTCCAGTTCAAAGTTCGTTACTTCAGTTCATTTGTGGCAAATATCAGTACCAAGCGCGCGAGAGCGAAGCACTCTGGCCCATAGGTTCAAATTCGACAGTTGACCTATTTTACGGTACCAACTATTTTCAGGTAAAATTTACCCGTTTATTTTTACCGGTCACGGATACTGAAACTCGGATCTACACTACGACAACTGTTACCGCCCAGAGCGCTCAAACATATTTTAAGCCCGGAAAACCTGTTGGCCTTACCAAACATTACAAATTTTTGGGGTCAGTTCCTCTGCGAAATTACAAATTTTTGGGGTCAGTCCCTCTGCGATATTACAAATTTTTGGGGTCAGCCCCTCTGCGATATTACAAATTTTTAGGGTCAGTCCCTCAGCGAGGTTACAAATTTTTGGGGTCAGCCCCTCTGCGAGGTTACAAATTTTTGGGGTCAGTCCCTCTGCGATATTGCAAATTTTTGGGGTCAGTCCCTCTACGAGGTTACAAATTTTTGGGCCAGTCAATGACCGCTTAAGCTATTGCGGTTAAACTGTCCCTTCTACGAGATTACTTATTTTTGTGACAGTCAATGATTGCTTAAACTGTTGCAGTTATACTGTCCATTATTTTTAATCGCGCTTATCTTATTGACTTTTTCGTTTCTTATAACAGGGACGGGATCTCGACATCCGTCGAGCGGTGTTTAGTCACTGTTTGTCGAAACACTTCGCGTTGATCATTCTCAAAGTATAACTAACTTTTTCATTCACTCTGAATAAAGGTCCCCAGTAGACGTTTAGACCATCTACGAGCGGTGTTCTATCCTGCTACCATAACCATTATTTTCTCTTGTGTTCACAGAGATGAAATCTTAGCGCACTACGAGCGTGTCCCAACTCAGGTTTGTCTTCATATGCATGCATATTGTACACTCTCACACACCATGTGCACATCATCATCCTGCATGTCGCCTTCGGAGTACTTTGATCTTTCCTTTTACTCAAGCTCGATCAAAGTGGGGGCTTCTGTAGACGCCAAAAAAGTGTCTTTAGATTTCTCCGCAAAAGCCCGATGATGAAAGGAGTAATTTCTAAACTTAAACTGCTATTTTTGCTTTAATAGTTAAGATAAGGTCTCAGGTTTTTCCTCCAAGCACTCCTTCATTCCATTCCATTCAGAAGCCCCGTTCAAGAGCTTTCCAACAACACTTCTCACGCCTTTTTCCTACTCCCGGTCGCCAAGTTGCGATTTAGGGGTAGAACCGTCTTTTACCGTCCAAGGGTAAAACGGTCTTTTCATATTTTTCGGAATACAAAAATTCCTCCGGAAAATAAATAAGACTGGATGT
This sequence comes from Tetragonia tetragonoides, assembly GCA_038025085.1. Lineage (NCBI taxonomy): Eukaryota > Viridiplantae > Streptophyta > Magnoliopsida > Caryophyllales > Aizoaceae > Tetragonia > Tetragonia tetragonoides. The sequence continues at coordinate 19,563,184 of CM076146.1, forward strand.
TATCATTATGACGACATCCACTGGCTGCTGAGAGCCGTCAGCGGCCCTGACTAGTTTCCCAGGGCCGCTAGCGGCGCTGGCCCTGTTTTGGGCCCGTCTCGTTTTTCAGCTCAATTTCTGTCGTCCAACCCTACTTTCCCACGCCTATATAAACAAACCTTCGCCCTCAGTTCAAAACACACAGTCTACAGTTGGCAACCTCTATTCTCGGGAGTATTGACACTGAGCTTCCCCCACTTTCTTCCAAACTTGAGATCTTGTTTTATTATTCTAGTCAAATATAGCCTACAGTTCAGGTACAAACTCCTGAGGGCTCAAATTAAATTGATTGCCTAATTGTTTATTTTCTAGTAGTCATAATGTAGATCTCATGCTAGAATAGCATCTTTTATTGCTTACTAAATATTGTCTTTTCAAGCATGTCTAGTCGTTGTAATGCTCAACTTGTCAATCGAATGCATGTCTAAATAAGGGTTAAAATAAATGTTGTGATGCTTGTAGTGAGCCAATTAATAGTCTAACTCTAGGTTGTTAATCCGATTTTTGTGGGAATCATGTCTTTAAATTATTAAACAAACTGGAGTTAGTGCAGGCCGTCATAAACGGGCGAGTTGGGTGTCTAACACCTTCCCACCTCGTACCTTCATCCCCAAACCCTTTATTCTCGGGTACTCATTTGTTCTATATGAGCGGGAGACTTTCTAAAAACATGATCAGTTCACTTTTCGTGCTATTGGGTTGTCCCTTCGGTTTGTCCCTTCGATAAAACGCCAAAAGCAGATTTGTGACCTCTTTCATGGTTTTTATTCAATTCAAGTTTTTTCAAAAGCTTTTTTAACTCGATGGTCCCTTGAACTTATCTAAACCCCTAACTTACAAATTTTCTATAAGGACGCACTCCGTGGAAACCAATACACTTCGTAAGAAAAGGATTGGACGAAAGTCCCGGGTCCTTACACAAAATTCCGGCCAAATTCTCTATGCCTTAAGTACCCACCTTCACTGGAGTCGACAATCCTCAGGATAACCTGAAATCCTTCACTACCGCCAAGGTTCTAAGGGGAATCAACAAGAAACTCTATGCCCATTTGTTTCTCCAGACCCTTGATACGCATGCTCGATGGTGGTTCTACACCCTGGATCTGGAAAGCTACCCAACCTGGTCCGATTTTACCACGGTCTTCCTTGCTCGATACAAGGACAACGCTACGCTCCCCATCACCTTGAGAGAACTTGAAATCACCACTCAAGAGAAGAACGAGGGATTCACTAAATTCCTCCGTCGATGGAAATCCAAGATAGCTGAAATGGTTAAAAGACCCTCCGAAACTGAGCAGATTAGGCATTTCATTAACAACCTGCAACCAGCCTATAAGAACCATCTTCAATATCAGGCCATTGACTCATACCATCTTCAATTGGCATCCTCATTGAAGATGATCTCAACAAAAACAAAAACCAAGTCACCCCTAAGCCTTTCACTTATGGGAGAGACAAGAGGACAACTGCTGGAGCCTCTTCTGGTGCTCAGGTTAATGAGGTAGCTGCTGTGAATACCTTTGCTGAAAGAAAGCCACCAAGGGAATTTACCCCTCTCGGTATGACCTTCTGACATGCTCTTGAAAGAATGATCAAGAAAAATCTGCTGCAGCCTATCGGACCTACCCCCGAACCATCTGTTAGGGCCCGCAACTGGAAAGAGAGCGAATATTGCAAGTACCATCAAGGAAAAGGGCATGACACTGACAACTGTTGGTCTCTTAAACATGCTATACAAGATAGAATTGAAAACGGTACCATACCCTTACCAAAACCTGGTCAAGCACCCAGCAACTCGAACAACCCTTTAGGAGCAATCATGCATATTAGTATTGAAGATGTCTTGGGACTCCAGATTGCCGGAATATGGGACAGTGACGAGGAAGACGTATGGGAGGTCCAAGCCAGATCTCCCGTGGATGTGGCCCATTTGACACATTCCGGTCGTCACTATAGACCACCAAACATCTATAGTGAAAGAGTTCAACCTCAAACCGAAGAAGAAGCTCAAGAAATTCCGACCAAAGACAAAGAATCTCCCATCACAGGACAGCTCAAAAGAATCAAGGCAGATATTTCCATTTGGCAGCTCTTAGCCTCGTCCTACGAACACCAACAAGCCATTCTGGAAGCCTTGTCCAAAGTCTCACTATGACAAGATATGAGGCCCAACGAGCTGGTCGGTTTCTTAGTAGGGCATAAACCTCAACCAACTATCACCTTCTCAGACAGCGAGCTACCTCCCAAAGGATCCTCACACAATAATGCTCTATACTTGACTTTATTTGCAATAGGCAAATATGTGCCTATGACCCTAGTGGACAATGGATCTACCGTAAATGTATGCCCATTGAGAACTGCAGCAAAATTGGGCATTGATATCAAGAATTTGGCTCACTCAGCACAAGGCCTACGTGCTTATGACAACTCTAGTCGAAAGGTTCTTGGAACCATAACCATGAACATCACCTCTGGAGCTATAGAGAAAATGGTCCAGTTTTACGTCATGGATATCCCAGCCACTTTCAACTTGTTATTGGGGCGACCTTGGCTCCATGGTTTAAATGCTGTAGCCTCTACCCTCCATCAAAAAGTCAAGATGATGCTAGAAGGAGAAATTGTGGAAATCGAAGCAAATCCTGTCAAAACCACCATCGATAAGGCTCCTGTCTTAAAGATAGAACATGATAGTAAAGACATTTACCTTTGGGGATTCTCTCCAGAAGAAGTGGCCCTCATAGAAGACGACACCAAGTCTTACACCCCCGCTGGTTTTGAAGAATTTGAAACGTACCCTCCTGAAGAAATATGAGAACCTGATGAGTTCGAAGAAATAAAAGAAACTATGGAAGGGATCTCCATCTATGTGGCACACCACCACAATGCAATTTAGCAGATGCAGGAGAAAATTGCTTCACTAGAACGACCCACAGAGTGTATCTTTGTTTTGGCGAAGGGAGAAGCTCATTTCCAACAGGACGAGATGTTTAGCCAGATGGTCAAGTACGGGTACGATCATCCGAGAAGACCCACGTCTCAAACTCTTCTGAGGGACGAGAATCCCTATCTTCGGTGCAAATATTGTGAAGCCAATGGGCATCATACCAACCAGTGCAAGCCCCTAAAGAGGGTAATCACCTCCTTCATTGATCAGGGAACCATGTGGTCTCCCAATACCTGGGCCATTAAAAGGGTAGCGTCTCTTCGACCAGAAACAGTACACTCCACTGAACGCCCCCTTTGGGAACGTTATGAATGTCCTCATGTGGAGTGGAGACCTTAAGCCCATGATTCCGAATGACAACCTCCAGGAGATAAAAAGGGATAAAGATTTATATTGCCGCTATCATCGATTCTTCGACCACTACACGGACGACTGCGTCCGCCTGAAGGACGACATGCAGGAAATCATAGATCGCGCAGAGATTCCGCCTCCTCAGAAAGTAGAGGACGATACCAATGAAGCCTTGAATTAGTTGGCTACCCGCAGGAGCTAGAGAAATTGAGTCTGAGTCCCTAAGTTTTGTCGAGTTAGGACCCTAGCTAAATCTTTAGGTTGGGTCTAGAACAGGGGGGTGTTCCCCTTTTACTTTTCTTTCTAAGTCTAGTTTTTTTTTTGACGGGAATTAGAGACCCTCTTCTCTAAAGTCATGTGTGCTTGTCTCTTTTTGCAAATCAATAAAATTTCCTCTTACTCATTTCTTTCCTTGTTTAGCTATTGATAAATCCAATCAACACAAAGTTGCACAAATCATTAACGAACCAATTTAAGCAATGTAAGTATACTTCGCAAAGTAAGAATTCAAATCATCTCTTTTTACTGGAATTTAAGTAACTGAACTTCCTCAATGATGCCTGTTTGCATACAAAGAAGAAGCGAGCCAGCCTTTTGCAACAACCTCGACATAGAAATGATCCTGGCTCCAATCGAAGAAGATCCTTGGTACCAAGACGTCTTTAACTACATCACCAAAGGGATATACCCTCAGGATGCACCACTAAGAGCTCAAGGGGCAATCCGTCTCTTAGCGGCACAATACATAGAATACAAGGGTGTTCTGTACAAGAAATCCAACAACGGGGTCAACCTCAGATGCGTGAACTCCGAAGAAGTCGCAGAGATTATGGACGAGGTGCACAATGGTGTGTGCGGACCACACATGAATGGTCGAATGCTCTCTAGAATGTTCTTACGACCGGGATACTACTGGACCACTATGTAAAGGGATTGCTACGACTACGTCAAGAACTGCAAGAAGTGTCAGATATATGCCAATCTGCAGCATATGTTACCCTCAATGCTCTACAACTTCACATCCCCTTGGCCATTTTCCGCATGGGGAACAAAAATCATTGGTAAAATCACCCCGAAAGGCTCAGGAGGACATGAGTACATCCTAGTAGCCATAGACTATTTTACCAAATGGGTCGAAGCCCAATCCTATGCCATCCTCACCTCCAAACAAGTGTCCAAATTGATAAGGAATAACATCATTTGCCGATACGCCATTCCGCATAAAATTATCGGTGACCATGGATCCCATTTCAAAGCCAAAACAACCACAAATCATCCCCTTATCGTCCCAAAACCAATGGAGCAGCAGAAGCCGGCAACAAAAACCTCAAGTTTATTATTGAAAAGATGATAGAAAACTACAAAGATTGGCCCATAAAACTCCCATTTGCCCTTTTGGGATATAGGACATCCATAAGATCCTCTACGGGAGCAACACCTTATTCCCTAGTCTATGGAATGGAAGCGGTTCTACCCATAGAACTCCAACTACCCTCCATGCGCATAGCCTTAAAGGGTGAAATTTTCTGAAACTCAATAGCTACAAGCCCGCTACGAAGAACTCATGTTCACGGATGAAAGACACCTACGGGCCCTAGACCATTCTCACATGTACCAGCAGTGCATGGCGAGAGCATTCAACAAAAAGGTCCGACCTCGGAACTTAAAGGAAGGGAATTTAGTTTGGAAAGAATTACGTGCCCCAGTTACCGACCCCAGAGGCAAATTTCGACCAAACTGGTCCGGTCCGTTCATCATCAAAGAAATTCTATCAGGAGGCGCGGTCAGACTCACGGACATTGACGGCATCGAGTTTAGTCAACTCACCAATATGGACCAGCTTAAGAAGTGCTACGTCTAAACAAAAAAAAAAATTAATAAAAAAATAAGACGTGCACAAATTGAACGAACTACGCTGGCCTGATTCCACACTGGATACGTAGGTAACCCTTTTAAGGGGCCCGGCCAAAATCAATCCAAAATTCCATTCAAAAAGGGATAATCTTTATTCAAACTGAACAAATAAGCTTACATTGGCAAAATTAACTTACTAAGATTACAAAAAAAAGAGGTGCAACTACGAGGGTTTAAGCTATACAAACTCTTATTACTTTTTTTTTTAAAACTAGACTTGCTTTCTAAGAAAAATACTTTAATCCTTCTTCCCTTTAGAAGGCTTCGTCAAAGAGTTTTTCTTTGTAGGACCCTGGCCTGAGGACGACTTATGATCGCTTCCTTGAGTTGGGGGCTTGACTCTTTTCAGTACATGATAGCCTCCCACCTGAGGCCCTTCCTTTATTTTCTTACTTCTTGTTCTTGAGTCATACTTAGGCTTTAGTTGGTCCCACTCCTCATGACGAAGGGCTCGTCTAGTTTCTCCATCACTGCAGGAAAGCCAGTTCAGGTAGGTCTCAGAAACTTGAGTTGGGGCAATCATCCAAGGTACAGTCCAGCGGTCCCGGCTATGCCAATACTTTCTCCCAATCCGCAACAAACTCAGTGGTCAAAGCTACGATAGTTGGTCTCGTAGTCTCCTGGCGAGGGATAACCTACTTCAACCCATATTGCCTCATGACCCTAGAGGGGAAGAAGAAAGTAGTCATGTACAGACCCAGTATGGTAGTGTGAGGAACCAAATTGTAACAAGCCACTAAGGAAGTCAAGCTCCACCAGGACACATGCAAACGGATAACAGGTCCTGCACGGAAAAAGGCATCCCATTCAGCAAAGGACTTTTCAGAATATAGCCTCTTCCTAACCAAGAAGCTAACCGCAGTATAAGTTTTCTTCACCCAGGCTCGAGGGACACGAGCTATCATATTCTGTGGTGACTCTATTAGCCTCAGATGCTTACATAACCAAATTTGAAGCAGCAGGGGGTTGCCAGAAAAAGCTTCGTGAGGAGAGATTTTTAAACTGTCAAGCCCAATAATAGTTTCCCCTACAAGCAGATGCAAAGGAGAATGCCCTCCAACCATTTGGTTAACTACTCGCAGCAAGGAGGCTCTACCCAAGTTAGGCGATTCTGCATTAGCAAATAATAGGCGGTTTAACAGGCAAAGTGCAAAAGCCTGTCGGCGACAACGCCTGAATATTGCATCCTTTTCAGAAGAAATAGCAAATTTTTCACAGAGTTGAACCAAGTCCACGTCGACACCAACAACCATGGTTTTGAATTCTGCAGATGACAAGCCCAAGGATTTCATGTACTGATCCCTAAAACCATCTCTCAAATAAGGCACAGCTGGGGGAAGAACATCAAGCATATTAGTGATCGCAGCAAATTCTTCAACTAAAGGGCATAATTCAGAATTACCAAAGCGAAAGACATGCGAGTCGGGGTCCCAAAAAATCAAAGCAGATCGAAGAAGGGGCCATAATATTTTGGTTGGTCTCAAAGTCAGCAAGGTAGAGACATGGAACGGAGCCAGTTCAAGTTTTTCTTCTATGGTCAGATTTATGCACCAAGCATCAAACAGGTTTTGAAAGGATTTCACCATGGTAGAAGATTTGGGAAATTTGAGAGAGCTAAAAGTCTGAAAGTGATACAACATCAAGCATCCCGTAAGTCCTATTTATAGGCAAAAGCACCGGCCAAAAGAAGTCAGAAACCACGAAAAAGCCCAAACCAGAGCCGTCAGCGGCTCTGGTCAAGGCCGCTAGCGGCCTTAGCCCGCAGTACAGCGCCACTAGCGGCCCAGCCCAGTGCCGCTAGCGGCCCTGACCCTGTACCAGTCCGCTTTTTCCCCTCGCTCCAGCCCACCCACTTGGTCCAGTCAGCTCGATTTAAGCCTAGTTTGATACACACGGCTGAGTTACTAAGCCCGAGACTGTCTTAGTTTTTCCATTTTATTTTTTTTATTATTTTCATTTTTTTAGGGGGTATAATATGTGTAGTTTTTGCTTTTTCTTGCAAATTTTTACCTTTTTCTTTATTTTATTCCCTCAATTGTGGCTTTTTCCTACTGCATAACACATTGCATATTTAGAGATAAGACGGACATAGTCGAGTCATCATATCATACATATCATAAATAAATGCATAAAAACAGGAGTTCCAAATCTCGAGGTCAATATCTACAAAGAGATCCAACACCTATCAACCAGAGTCGTCGTCGCCGTTGCTGTCAGCCTCATCATCAACGGACGGCCCCTAACCATAGTTTCCAGCCGAATAATTATAAATGGGCCTATTGTTGTCAGGCCTGATGTCCCGCCTATCATATGTTGGTGCACGCATGGGGGTACCTGCCGAGAACCCCGCTCCGAAGAGGCTCTCTGTGGCCTGACTAGCAAAGTCCATAGCCACATCTTGATACGAAGGCCTAGTATGAGGCACGTCCCATCCAGGGGCGTTCGCCCAATCTCCAGCCGTCGGGGTAACAATAGGCCTGCTATCAAGTGAAGGCCGGAAACCCGCAGGGAAGAACATCTCGGGAATGTACGGCACAGAAGGTCTGGGCGCCTCATCAACAGGAGGCCTGGTCACAGCTACGGGAGGTGAACGAGCGACAGACGGTCTGCTCGCCGAAGAGGCCCTCGCAGCAGAAGAATGTCGAGGCCCCACCGAAGACGAAGACTGAGACATCTGCAAACAACGAAGATCGAGATGTTAAGTTAAGCACTTCACTTAGCTAAAGAAAGGATGAAAGTCTACTTACATCAACAGTCTTAGACCGAGAACTCTTCCCCTTGCCAATCACTCGGACATAGCCTTTCTTCAGCATGTGAATGAGCTTGAAGATTTGAGATGTCTGCTCCCGGTTCAGCTACAAAAACACAAACACGAGAGACAGAGTCAACACTCAAAGTCAAACACAAATACAAGAAGGGATAAAAAGAAACTTACCCCCGTACAACTGTCAGGCAAAGGCAAGCCCTCCATAGCCTCTCCATCAGCCATATGAAGAGGGAACTCCTCTACAATACGTCCCCCGCTCTCCCCAATATACCTCACCTCATTAGTCGGCAAGGTCACAATTGGGGGCTGGCCCCGAGGAACTCTGGAATGGGACCTCCTGGGACCCGAAGGAGTGAGATGATCCGCATGCAAAACATAAGAAGTCAGCATATCATACATATGGCTGAAAAGATGCAAATAAATTTCTTACCTCAGAAGTGAGATCCGGCATCAGACGATCCAAGCAGTAAGCCAGGTACACGGCCGTGCGGTCCAAGCCAATAACCTCCAGCATAAGAAACTCCGTGGCCTCCATACCACGAGTCACAACTCCCAAGTCCCGTACGCTCAGACCGCGCAGATAGAACATGGTCAAGGGAGGATCCTCCGGAACCAGATGGCTACCCAAGGTGGGATAAACCAGTCGAGTCAAATGGTCCCCCAAGTACCACACAAAGCTGAATGGCCCCTCAAAGACCACCCTCAAGGAGGATACCCTGAAAGACTCCATAGTAATATGGGGCGAAACCCCAGGAATACCATCAAAAGCGGACCATGACACCTGCAGGTTACAAGTTGAACAGTTCATTCACACCAATTGGACCAAAAAGGATATATGCACAAGTCAACAACAACATACCATAGACGCGGCTTGACTCTCAAAGGTAGCCCGAAAATGCTCTAGAGAGGTAAACGAGTGGTTATCCCTACCAATCCACCATGAACCTAGCGGGCACATCCTCAAACCAGGACGGTGAGGACCAAAGGCCGGAAAATACTCAAAGAACCACATCTTCCATACAAGCAAGAAAGTAAGCTCCAAGTCCAAAACCATACACGGGCAAAGAAAAATAAGAGAGGAGAAACAGATGGGCCTACCTCCAGTATCCTCCACGGGCCCGAGATAGACGCCCTCTCACTCGTCGACTTAGGCCTGCAAGCCCGACGACACCATCTCACCAAGGAAGCATAGGCAGATGCACCGAAGTTGTACTCATGGACCTTGGTCAAATCCTCTAAACATTTCAAGAAACCGACTTGACATACGCTCTTCTTCTGAGCGAAAATGGTCGACCCCAACGAGCAAGCCAGGAAGATACTGGCTCTTTGCTCCTCGGTAAGCCCCTGCTCCGCCAAAGCCGCCCATAACCGCACCAAAGAAACCCGATCCTTATCGAAATGGGCAGACACAGGCCCATAAAGCTCGAGTAACCTGTCACTCTATTGCCAATAGCCCGCATAGTACTGAATACGACGCCCTCTGAAGGATAGACCCGTCAACACAGCAAACTGATTAGGGGTGGGGAACATCTCTCCTATAGGCGTATGAAAAGTGTTCGTGGAATCCCAGGACCTCTCCAATAGCCCCCTAGCAATAATCCTAGAATCCCCAGAGTGATAAGCAGGGATAACGATCAGGAAATGGTCAAAACTCGAGCCCAATACCAAGTTCCGAGCTCCCACTGAAAAAGTCTCCAACATCATAGTCCAATGGGAGGTAGGCCCATGATTCTACAACAAAATGCCAACACCCTAGCCAACATAAAAAATTTTCTCAACACCCCATATACTACAAATACAGCTAAAATAATTCCATACAGATTATATACATCTGACCACCAATCTAGTACAAGTCCCAATTTGTTCATGTGCCGAAGCACTAACAGTTCAAATTTTCAGTTCAAAAAAATATATATGCTGAACTAAAAAAGAAAGTCAGAAAACATACCAGCTCCCGGTTAGACAGATGACTCTGCCTCTCCAGTAGTAAAATACTACGGTTCCAAACCCCAGCCGGGTGCCAGTCCAGTCGCATAAATGAGTCCTGATACAGTCGAGCTCCATCCGAACAATGGGTCGGAGATGTCCTAGTATAGGGAAGCCCAGTACGAAAGAGGTCCCGGTCATCCTCCCCCTCACCCATGGGACGCTTTCCTTTGTCTGCGGGAGCCATATGAAGCTTTCTATCTCTACAAGTGGGAAATTAAAAGTTTCAGATTTGCAAGAAACAAGCACCCATTCAACAATGCAACTCAGAATTCAGCAACTAGGCGGAAAAATAAGCATGTTCAAGACAAAAATCGAAGAATTTGGTCAAGAATTGACTTACCTCAAGCAAAGTGGAGCACTCAACAATGGTGGCTTTCGACAATGCTCTCGGCAATAGGCTCGGCGAAGAAGAAGAATGGCACGCGGAAAAAAAAAAGCGCTGAAGGACTTCTTATTCGACCCAAGCTCAGCGCCGCTACCGGCGCTGGCGAGAGCCGCTAGCAGCCTTAACCAGGGGCCCAGCGCCGCTAGCGCCGCTGACCTGGGCCGCTAGCAGCCCTGCACACGTGGCCCCACTTGCTGTCCCACGATCCTTTTTCTAGCACAGAGTTCGTTATTCCAGTTCGTTCGAGGCGAATATCAGTACCAGGTGCGCGGGAGCGAGTCCCTTTGGCCCACAAATTCAAATTCGACAGTTGGCCCATTTTACAGTATCAACTACTTTCAGGTAAGACTAACCCAATTATATTTTGCAGGTCAAAAATACTGGAACTCGGATACATGCAGCGAAGGCTCTCACCGCCCAGAGTGCCAAATATATTTTTAAGCACGGAAAGTCTATCAGCCTTACCAAATTTTTGGGTCACTCAATGGTCAATTAAGCTATTGTGGTTAAACTGTCCTCCTGCAAGATTACAAATTTTGGGTCAGTCAATGATCGCTTAAGCTATTCCGGTTAAACTGTCCTTCTGTGAGGTTACGTATTATGTGTTAGTCAATGATTGCTTAAACTGTTGCGGTTATACTGTCCATTTATTTTTATATGTTTCAGTCAATGATTGCTTAAGCTATTGCATTTAAACTGTTCATATGTTCTAAACATTTTACAGCCGTCATTTTGATCGCGCTGTCTCGTCGACGTTTTCGTTTCTTGTGCAGAGACGGAATCTCGGCATCCGCCGAGTAGTGTTTAGTCACTGTTTGCTTGATAAAGCATTTATACTATTCCCTCTCATGTTACTTTTCATTTTACAGCCGTTATTTTTTCGCGCTGTCTCGTTGACTTTTTCCTTTCTCATACAGGGACGGAATCTCGACACCCGCCGAGCGGTGTTTAGTCACTGTTTGTCGAAGCACTCCAAGTTGATCATTCTCAAAGTATTACTAACTTTTTCATTCACTCTGAATACAGGTCCCCAACAGACGTTTAGGCCATCTACGAGCGGTGTTCTATCCTGCTACCATAACATTTATTTTCTCTTGTGTTCACAGAGATGAAATCTTAGCACGCTACGAGCATGTCCCAACTCAGGTTTGTCTTCATATGCATATGGTCTGTACACCCTCAGACACCGTGTGCACATCAGCATCCTGCATGCCCATTTTCGACTTCCGGTCGCCAAGTTGCGATTCAGGGGTAGAACCGTCTTTTACCGTCCAGGGGTAAAACGGTCTTTTAATATTTTTCAGAATACTAAAATTTCTCCGGAATATAAAAATAGACTGGATGTCGTCATCATGACGACATCCAGCTGGCAGCTGACAGCCATCAGCGGCCCTGACCAGGGCCGATAACGGTTGTGACCTTGCTTCTGGCGCGGCTCATTTTTCAAGCCCAACTCGATTTTCAGCTCCTTTTCAGCCGTCCAACCCTACTCCTCCACGCCTATAAATACAATCCTTCACCCTCAATTCAAAACACACAGTCTACAGTTGACAACCTCTATTTTCAGTAGTATTGACTCTGAGCTTCTCCCTCTTTCTTCCAAACATGAGATCTTGCCTTTGCTATTTTTGTCAAATGAAGCCTACAGTTCAGGTACTAACTGCTGAGGGCTCAAATTAAATTAAATGCCTAATTGTTTATTTTCTAGTAGTCGTAATGTAAATATCATGCTAAGTAACATCTTTTATCGCTTCCTAAATATTGTCTGTATAGTCGTTGTGCTGCCCAACTTGTCAAAACGAATGCATGTATAAATAAGGGTCAAAAATAAATATTGTGATGCTTGTGATGAACCAATTAATAGTCTAAGTCTACTTTGTTAATCCGATTTTGCATGGGAATTATGTTCTTAAATTATTAAACAAACTTGAGTTAGTAGAGGCCGTCATAATACGGGCGAGTTGGGTGCCTAACACCTTCCCACCTCGTACCTTCGCCCCCGAACCCTTTATTCTTGGGTACTCATATGTTCTATATGAGCGGGAGTCTTACTAAAAACATGATCAGTTAACTTATTGCGCTATTGGGTTGTCCCTTCGATAAAACGCCGATAGCAGATTTGTGACCTATTTTATGGTTTTTATTCAATTCAAATCTTTTCAAAAGCTTTTCTAACTCGACGGTTCCTTGAACTTATCTAAACCCCCAGCTTACAAATTATCTATAAGGACATACTCCGTGAAAACCAATAATGTTGGATTGGACGAAAATCCCGGGTCCTTACATATTATTTTCAATAAATTGGTTTCCTTGTTTTCCTTAAAATTTTGTGGCAACTTCTTGGTAATCTCAATCAAATCCCCATTAATTCTAAGTAATACAAAATCCACTCGATTTTCGACCAAGAGCCCGCGAGAGGCGCTCGGTGGGGTTGATTCCCCGCGAGGGTTCTTACACTTATTCACTCTAAATAAATATTCTACTAAGGACATTGATTCTACATAATTAACATATTTGCATTTTTAATACGCTTATTTTACTAAATTATTTTACTCCTCTTTTTTATGTTAATTTCGGCCCCACTGCGCAAAATATTCGCCCCCTGGTGTAGTTGATATTCTAGGAGTGAGGTGTTTGCGGGATCGAGTCCTTAGAAACATGAAACACCTTCTAGAAATATAAGTGTTCGAGAAAAAAAATAACTATGGAAGATTAGAAACATAGAAGTTTCATACAAGAAATAGTAAGCCATATGAGTACAAACTGACTTATTTTAAACGGGCCAAAATGAATATCTTTCCTCTAATTATGACGTTTCTAGAGTAATGAAAAAAAGTAATCACATAATACAAATCAGGTTCTGACAGGAGTAGACATGCCTAGTACATAACTTTCATACTGGGGTTTTTGATAGTTTGGATAATTATTTTTCAAAAGTTCCACCTCAAACTTTTCAAGTATATTATTAAGTTACGGAAAAATATTTTTTTTAAATTTTTCACACAAGGTAGCTATTTAATTTAATTTTTAATTAAAAAACAGGCAGAAAAATAGGAAATAAATAAAAATAATATCAGACAAATTACAAATCACTTATCAAAAAAATTGGAAAATATTTTTGAGACCTCACTTTAATTTTTTAAATAAATTTGAGACCTCACTCGAGTATGAAATTCCGGCCATCACCCATGCTTTTGGTGTTCCAGCCCTTGCAAGCCTATCATGGACCAGATAACCGACCCCGAGGGCCTCCCATGTCCCTTTGGGATGTCCCGTGCTATATGGTGTGAAAATATACACCAACGGTCCAGAGCCTCTCGGAAGCTAAAAAAAACGTGGATTATATCCTTTGATTTTCGTCTTCCAGGGGCCTGGGTGTCATTTTTGCCCAAACATCTCCTAGGGGTCTATCATGACCCTAGAGGACCCTAGGCGCTCCGGGAGGGTCATCCCTATCCCCGACCTCCGATATCACCCATGACGCCGGTATTCCGGGGGAATCCCATGTCCCCTAGGGGTCTTCCGTGCGATATGGGGCCAAAATATTAACATTCAAAACATTGCTTCCGAAGGCCCAAAACACGTGTCCTACAGCATTCCCGAGGCCCAGTTGCCGTTTTCGCCCAAAAGTTTTGCGAGGGGTCTTTCATGGCCCTAAGGGACCCTCGGTGCCCCGGGAGTGTCACCTTCATCCCCGAACTCCGATATCACCCATGTCGCCCGTATGCGGGCCCTAACATTGGCATTGCGTAAAATCGCCCTTACAGGCTTATCAGGGACACAATAACCGACCGCCCCCAGGGTCCCTTAGGGGTCTCCCGTATGATATGGGGCGAAAATATTAACATCGAAAAGTTTGCGTTCGGAGGCCCAGAACACATTGCATACAACATTCCCCGTCCCCAGTTGCCCTTTTCGCCCAAAATTTATTCGGGGGGTCTTTCATGGCCCTAGGGGACCCTTAGTACCCAGGGAGGGTCACCTTCATCCCCGAACTCCGAAATCACCCATGTGGCCCGTAATCAGGCCTTAACATTGCATTGCTCTCTCCTCGCAGAATTCTTTTCTCTCTTTAAAATGCTCTCTCCTCTCTCCTCTCCACCGCGCATCCATTGATGAAGCTGTGAGTCCATGGGGAAGAAAGAAAAGACAAAGCGAGCAGCAGAAAAGCAAGGCGATAATGTTGAAAACTCAGTCCCACCAGGTCCGACCAAAACTGTGAACCAAAAGCAAAGCTTGAGCATGAACTGCGAAAACCTAGGTCGGGTTGTTCGCAATTTAAGAGATGAATTGGAAGCGCCAGAGGTGTTGACACCGGAAATTCAAACACAAACTGTACACAAATTGGAATTACCTAGAGAGCAGATTAATACCTGGTTATCGAAAATGAAGGAGAAAGCGAGCACTCATACCTCATCTGAGAATGAAGAAGACGAACCAGAACAAACTACTCAGCAAAACAACACGGATATTGGTAAGGTCTCTGCCTGGGATAAATTCGACATAACTAAGCTTAGAAATGCCGGTTTTAAACTTGAATTTATTGAACCTGCTATGCATGATGGAATTCCAGTAGGGGAAATTAATCCTAGTGACATTGAATCTGAAATAAATTACTGGAATAAAGCTGTAGTCTGTTATGTCATGGGAGCTCGACCACCAATTACAGTATTTAGTGGTTTTCTGAGGCGAATTTGGGCAAAAAAAGGGATGAACAAAATAGCCATGATGAAAAATGGTCTGGTGCTGGTTCGATTTGATACACTTGAACAGAGAGATGCTGTAATTCAGGAAGGAGTGTACCATTTTGACAACAAGCCTATGATAATCAGACCTTGGTCTGAAAATGTGGATTATGATAAGGAAGAATTAACCTCAGTGCCTATTTGGGTGAAATTCCAAGGATTAAATGTGAAGTATTGGAATGCTAAGGGGTTAAGCAAAATTGCTAGCCTTGTGGGTAGGCCAATGATGGCCGATAAGAACACTGAGCTAAAAGTAGGAATTCAGTTTGCAAGGGTGTTAATTGAAGTGAAAATTGGAGATGAGTACCCTGAGAAAGTTAATTTCAAGAATGAAAAAGGGAACATTGTGGAACAGGAGGTAGAATATGATTGGAAACCAAGCATTTGTAGCCACTGTAAGCAGCATGGGCATGGAGAAATTGACTGCAGGAGGAAGATTGCTGCTGCAGCTCCTGTGGCACAATCTGTGCCTGTGCAGAATAGGCCTCCAACACAAGCAAACCCTAGAACAATGCAATGGCAGAATGCAGGGAGAGGAAGAGGAAGAGCAGGAATTACAGGGAAGGGGCAGAGAGCAGGGAGAGGGGTGTACAGGCAACAACTCCAACAAACCCAGACACTGAACTCATTTGAAGTACTGCAAGATAAAGAAGAGCAGGAAGAGCAGAAAACTCAAGGGGAAACAGCAGAACATGTATCAAAGGAGGATATGCTTCCTGAGATGGTGCCAACACATGGTAAGTCTCCTATCTTGACTAATAGTCATGGATAGGATCCTTATATGGAATGTGAGAGGCCTAAATGGCCCTAATAAACAGAAAGATGTGAGTTTTTTCTGCCAAAAAAATAATTGTGGCATGGTGGTTCTGTTAGAAACTAAAATTAGGAAAATTAATTTAGCAAAATGCAAGAGAAATTTCATGCCAGAGTGGGAATCAATTAGCAACCATAATAATCATAGATTAGGTAGAATCTGGATTAGATGGTTACCAAATTATTTCCATGTTAATGTGTTATTTTCATCTGTGCAAATGATGACTTGCAAAGTTTTTAATATAGTGAAAAAAAAAGAGTTTGTGGTGAGTTTTGTGTATGGGCTGAATGAAAAAGAGGAAAGAAAGCAACTGTGGCAGGACCTTTCTGACTATGCACTGAACTGCAACGTACCATGGATTGTTGGGGGGGACTTCAATAATGTATTAACACTTGGTAATAGGCAAGGAGGTGCCCCAGTCACATATTCTGAAGTACAGGACTTCAAGGACTGTTTAGAGGACTGTAAACTAACAGAATTGAGCTGGACTGGGTGTGAATTTACTTGGAACAATAAGCATGAAAGGGGAGGGAGAGTTTATTCTAAAATAGATTGGGTTTTTGCCAACAGCCTTTGGATTCAGGAATTTGATCAATGTGATCTTAAATTCCATACAGAGGATGTGTCTGATCATTCCCCAATTTGTTTAACTATGCACAGAGAGCCCACAAAAAATAGAAACAACCCCTTTAAATATTTCAACATGTGGAGCCTCCACTCTGATTTTCAAGCTAAGGTGCAGCAAGCTTGGAACATCAGAACACAAGGCACAAAAATGTTCAGAGTGTACCAGAAACTGAAAAATGTGAGAGGAGTGCTGAAAAAGCTAAATAGGGATGATTTCAGTGGGATACTAAAGCAAGCTGAGATAGCTAGGAATATTATGAATCAATCACAGAATACAGCAAACCAGGACCCTCTAAATGAGACCATACAGCAAGAGGAAGTGCAAGCAAGGAAGAGATATAATGATCTGAATATGGCAGCAGAGAACTTCCTACAACAAAAGAGCAAGGCAAAATGGATTCAACTAGGGGATGGAAACACTCAATTTTTCCATGCACTTATGAAGCAAAAAAGGCAGCAGCACAGAGTACACTCCATTAAGACACAGGAAGGTACCTTGCTAGAGGAAAAGAACCAGATTGTGAAGGAATTTGTGGAATTCTACAGAGGAATGCTAGGAGTTGCTGGAATCAGAGCCACTTCAGCAGAAAGCAGCTTCTTCTCAGCAGGACACAGACTAGACATACACCAACAGATGTCTCTGATTGCCCCTGTGACTGCTGAAGAAGTAAAGAGAGCTATGTTTGAAATTGACTATAATAAGAGCCCAGGCCCTGATGGATTTGGATCAGGGTTTTTCAAAGAAGCATGGCAAACAGTGGGGCAGGAAGTGACAGAGGCCATTATTGATTTTTTTGAGTCTTCCAAAATGCTAAAAGAAGTGAATGCAACTAACTTATGTCTTGTGCAGAAAATATCAAATCCTGAAAAGGCTTCTGATTACAGACCCATAGCCTGTTGCAACACCATCTACAAGTGCATCTCCAAGATCCTATGTGGAAGACTGGCAAGAGTACTACCAGAACTAATTTCTGTAAACCAGGGAGCTTTTGTGGCACAAAGATCCATAGTCCACAACATTATGATTTGTCAGGATCTAATCAAGCACTAGAACAGAAAACAATCCTCCCCAAGATGCCTGATGAAGATTGACCTCAGGAAAGCCTATGACACAGTACACTGGGGTTTTATCAAGGAAATGATGCAAGGATATGGATTCCCATTGAAATTTAGTGGGTGGATACTAGAATGTGTGCAAACAGCAAGCTTCAGCATCAACCTGAATGGGGAAGCCCATGGATATTTCACTGCAAAGCGTGGCATTAGACAAGGAGACCCAATTTCTCCACTAATTTTTGTGCTAGTGATGGAATACCTGTCAAGAACCTTGAAGATAGCTTGCATGGACAACAGCTTCAACTGGCACCCCATGTGCAAAGAACTTGCACTAAGTCATCTATGCTTTGAAGATGACTTGATGTGTTTCTGCAAAGCTACACCTGACTCTGTGAATATCCTAATGGAGTGCCTGAATTACTTCTCACAAGCCACTGGTTTATGTGCAAACCAGGAAAAGTCAAGCATTTATGTGGCAGGGGTTAGTGAACAAGAGAAAAGGGTGCTGGTGAGCCTCTCAGGGTTTCAGGAGGGTACATTGCCAATGAAATACCTAGGTGTCCCTCTATCCCCATCAAAATGGAGCAAAATGGATTGTGAATGCTTGATGGATAAAATGACAAAAAGACTTCACACATGGGCTTCCAGGAACCTCTCATATGCAGGAAGGGCACAACTAATAAATTCTGTATTATTATCTATACATGTCTACTGGTCAAGCATATTTGTTATGCCTGCTGGAGTACTAAAAAGCATAGAGAAAAAATGCAGATTGTTTCTTTGGGGGGGGGGGGAACTGACCTCAAGCACAAAACTAGCCTGGTGGCTTGGGAAGTAGTATGCAGACCAAGGAGAAATGGGGGGATAAATATTAAACATTGCAAATGGTTTAATATAGCCCTAAATGGGAAGCACATTTGGGATATAGCCACAAAAAAGGACACATTGTGGGTGAAGTGGATTAATGGAGTATATTTGAAAGGAAGTAATTTCTGGAATTATGCTCCTGTATGGGGAGCCAGCTGGTATTGGACTAAGCTCAACAAGATCAAAAGTCACTTCCAGGAGCACTATTCAACAAGAGGAGTGTGGAGGGAAACTGAAAATGGAATGTACTCAGTTGCTAGTGGATACAGAATTTTGATGGGAAATATGCCAAAATACAGACATTATGTCCTGATATGGGGAAGAGTTTCTGTACCTAGGCACAGCTTCTGTCTATGGTTGGCACAAATGGGGAGATTACTGACCAAAGACAGGCTACATAATATGGGCTTCCTTAATGGAGACACCATATGCTACCTGTGCAAAGAGGAGACAGAAAGTCACGACCATCTGTTTTTTAGCTGCAGTATTTCAACAGAGATAATGAAACAGGTACAGACATGGCTGCATATTTCTGCAAGAGGAAGCACAATTCAGGGGCTACTAAACTGGATGAGTAGACAGAAATGCTCGAGATTCAGAAAGGAAGTGTATGCAGCTGGAATAGCAGCAACTGCATACTGGATTTGGAGAGCCAGAAATCTGATATGCTTTGAAAAGAGCAGTCTACCAGCAACACAGATTATGCAACAGATACAGCAAGCAATCAGAGTCAGAATCCAACAGTGCAGCAGCAATAGGAAGCTAAAAAGCAAGGATAAAAGATGGATAAGGCAACTGTGAGCCTGAATCAGGAAAATGGAAGAAATACAGAAGCACTGCACACAGGAGAGCAGCTTACAGCAGGCTGCAGCAGAGACTTCAGGAAGGAACCAGTAGCAGACTGCAGAAGATAGGCTGCAATCCAGGTAGAAGAATCCAGCAGGAAAAAAGGACAGCAGGCTCCAGGAAGGATACAGAAGCAGATTTATACAGAGAGAATCTGACGCAGAACAAATGCAAGGAATAGGCAGCAGTGCAGGAACTCAGGCAGCAGGTTTCAGCAGGTAATCAGCAACAGGTTGAAGAAGCAAGGCAGAATGAAAAAATATAACAGATCCAAGCAGAGTTGAAAAGCTAGAAGGAATTGTAATATCTCTAGCTATTTATGTTTTTGTATTTTGATGTAAGTCAGAAATAATTTTTGCAAATTGTAATGTTTACAGAGATGGTGAGGAAGAATTTTTGCAAAGTGTAATGTTTACAGAGATGGTGAACCACTGCCTGTAGTGAGTTGCACCAGATTGAAGGGTTGTAAGGTATTAGAGGGATGCAGCAAAAAGGAACCCTACCTAGTAGGTGGCCTTGGATCTGCATTGCCTAAGGACTGTAATCTTGTTACATTACAGAGAGCAATAATACAATTTCTGACTTGCACCAAAAAAAAAAACATTGCGATCGCCCATGAATTATGCTAAGGAGGTCCTGTATTCAGTCCCTATATGGGTGAAATTCCCAGGATTCGATATCAAATACTGGAATGCTACAGGTTTGAGTAAGGTATAAAGCCTCATAGGGCGCCCTATGATGGCTGATAAGAACACAGAGATGAAAGTGGGGATTAATTTTGCTCGTGTGCTTATAGAGGTAGATATTGATTCTGAATTTTTAGATAAAGTCTACTTCAAAAAAGAAAGGGGCAATGTGGTTGAGCAATGTGTTGATTATGACTGGAAGCCCACTATATGCAAGTTCTGTAGTCAGTATGGGCATGTTGAGGAGCACTGCAGGAAGATACTAGGCACTGGGGTGTTGCCACAGATTACAAATGTGCAGCCTATGCAACCAGTACAGCCTGTATAGCAGATAGTCAGGCCTAGGCAGCATGATCAGGGGGGACACATGAACCAGCAAAGGCAGACAGAATGGCAGCCTGTGGGAAGAGGCGGGGGCAGGATGGGAGGAAGATTTGCTATGGGGAGAGCTAGAGCAGAAAGACAAAATGCAGACCAACAACGTCCTATACCTGCAATCACTAATACTAAGGCTGCCCAGCAGAATGGAGGTGAGGCTACCCCTATCCACAACTCTTTTAGCATCCTTAACATGGAGGAAGCTGTGGGGATTGAGGTTCTCCAACCGGGGGGGGGGGAGAAAATCATACCTCCTGATGGGCATGGATAGCCTTTTGGTTTGGAATGTTAGAGGCCTAAATGGGCCTAATAAGCAAAAGGAGGTTGCCCTCTTTTGCAAAAGTAATAAAATTGGTTTTGTAGATTTTATTGAAACCAAAATTAGGCGTGTAAACTATGAAAAAAGCAAAAAAAAGTTTGTTAGGAGAATGGGAATCATTTATCAATTTAAATGACCACCATTTGGGGAGAATATGGATCAGGTGGCTGCCTCATGAACTCTTTGTAACTGTGATCTTCTCTTCTGCTCAATTGGTCACATGTCAGGTTGTTAACCTCAAGCTTCAGGAGAGGTTCATTGTGAGCATTGTGTATGGTTTCTATGATAAAGAAGAAAAGAAATAATTATGGCAGGACTTGAGGAATTTTGCTAGAAATTGTGGATTGCCTTGGATAATTGCAGGGTATTTTAACAATGTCTTGGGTCAGGAAAATAGAGCACGAGGTGCAGCTATGACTTATGCTGAAATTGTGGATTTTAAAGACTGTATTGATGATTGCCAGCTTACTGAGGTGAGCTGGACAGGTCATAAGTATACATGGAACAACAGACTTGAAGATGGTGTGAGAGTCTATTCTAAAATTGACTTGATTTTTGCAAACCTTCAATGGGTGCAAAAATTTGATCAATTTACTGTGAGATTTATTCTAGAGGGGACCTCTGATCACTCCCCTATGCATATCACTCTATCAGGTTGTACCCAGCAACAAAGGGGGGTTTTCAGATACTTCAATATGTGGAGCAGGCATCCTGATTTCTAACATGTGGTGCAACAAGCCTGGAGCATACAAACACATGGTACAATGATGTTTCAACTCTACAATAAACTCAAGGCAGTCAGGCATGCCTTGAAGAAGCTGAATAGAGAGGAATATTCTGATATTCTCTCTAGGGTTGAACAGGCTAGAAGCAAACTGCAAGCAGCTCAGTCCTGTGCTAATAGTTGCTCTAGGGATGCACAGTTACAGAGGGTAGAGGGATTAGCTAGACAACAGTTTTGTGATGTTAATTTTGTTGCTGAATCTTTCCTGCAGCAGAAGAGCAAAATGAGGTGGGTACAGCTGGGAGATGATAATACTCAATTTTTCCATGCCCTGCTGAAACAAAGAACACAGAAGAATAGGGTTTCCAGTTTGAAGAAGTCAAATGGTGAAGTCCTCATTGAAAAGGATCAGGTGTTTGCTGAACTGATTTCCTTCTATAAGGGAATGCTTGGGGTAAAGGAAGCTACAACGGTTCCTGCACCTGATTTCATCTTTAAAGCAGGCACTGTTTTAACAACTAAACAACAAGTATAGTTGATAGCTCCAGTCAGTCACAAAGAGATAAAAGCTGCAATGTTCACAATTGACTGCAACAAGAGCCCTAGCCCTGATGGTTTTAGTAGTGGCTTCTTTAGGGATGCATGGGAGATTGTTGGTGAGGATGTATGCCATCTTGCACAGGACTTCTTTTATTCAGGGAAAATGCTGAAGCAACTCAATGCAACCACCTTATGCTTGGTGCCTAAGGTATAAAATCCTGAATATGCTTCTGATTTTCGTCCAATTGCATGCTGCAATACAATATATAAATGCATCTCAAAGGTGTTGTGTAACAGATTGGCTCAAGTGTTACCTGGTCTAGTGTCCTTAAATCAAGGAGCATTTGTTGCTAATAGGTCTATAGTACACAATATTATGATATGTCAGGATTTAATTAGACATTACAGAAGGAAGAATACCACAGCTAGATGTTTGATGAAGATAGACTTGAGGAAAGCCTATGATACCATTCATTGGGGTTTTTTGAGTGAGATGTTTATGGGCTATGGGTTCCCTGTACCTTTTAGTAATTGGTTGCTTACTTGTGTGCAAAGTGCAAGTTTTACTGTTAGCTTGAATGGAGAATGCAATGGTTATTTTGAGGCAAAAAGGGGGTATTAGGCAGGGGGACCCAGTCTCTCCATTGATCTTTGTTTTGTTGATGGAATTTCTCTCTCGTCTCTTGAAACTTGTTAGCCAATCTCCTGATTTCCAGCTCCATCCCATGTGCAAAGCTGTTCAACTGAGTCATCTGTGCTTTGCAGATGATGTTATGGTGTTCTATAGACCAAACAGAAGCTCTGTGACCAAAGTGATGGAATGTTTTTCTTACTTTACACAAGTGACAGGGCTGCAAGCTAATAAGGAGAAATCACACTTACATGCTGCTGGGGTGAAGGAGTGAGTTAAGAGAGAGCTGCAACTGCTATCTGCATTCAAAGAGGGGGATTTTCCAATGAGATACTTGGGTGTTCCACTCTGCCCCTCTAAGTGGAACAAGCTGGATTGTGCTTGCTTGGTGGAAAAGATTACCAAAAGATTGCACATATGGGCTTCAATGAGTTTGTCCTATGCTGGTAGGGCACAACTCATTAATTCAGTCCTTGTGTCCCTGCATGTATACTGGGCTAGTATCTTTATCCTGCCTGTTGGTGTCATTAAGACAATTGAAAAGAAATGCAGAGAATTCTTGTGGAGGGGTGTTGAGCAGAAGAAAGGTGGTTGTCTTGTTGCATGGGACATAGTCTGTAGGCCAAAGAAACAAGGAGGCCTGAATTGCAGAAACAAGGAGGCCAAAGCTGCAAAAAAAAAGGATAATATGTGGGTACGCTGGATAAATGGAGTTTATTTAAAGAATGCAGATTTTTGGCAGTATGTCCCCAACACTGGTTGCAGCTGGGCATGGCAGAAATTGAACAAGAATAAATCCCTTTTTCAGCAAGCCTATACTGTAGGTAACAGATGGTCCTTGACAGCAAATGGGAAGTACACAGTTCAAAGTGGATATAATTTCTTGGCAGGAGATTTACCCAAACTGAGACATGCCAATCTCATTTGGGGGAGAGTCAATAAGCCTAGGCACAGATTCTGCCTCTAGCTAGCACAGGAAAACAGGTTGCTGACCAAGGATAGAGTACACAAGATGAGGTTCTTAGTAGGGAGTGCAGACTGTAGTTTTTGTCAAAAAGAGGAAGAAACACACAAGCATCTATTCTTTGAGTGCCCTAGATCTCTCTCACTGCTGAATGGAGTGAAAAGATGGTTGGGATGCAAGGCATCTGCTAGTGGTATTCATGGTATGCTCAACTGGATAAGCAGGAAGAAGGGTAGCAAATTCAGGAGAGAAGTTTATGATGCAGCAGTAGCAGCTCTGAGCTACTGAATCTGGAGAGCCAGAAATGCAATCTGTTTCAATGCAGGGAAATTTACCGATGAAACTATTTTGCAGCAGGTGAAGTTTGATGTGCAGGCACATATTGAAGGCAGAAGAAGTCACAAGTGTACAAAAGCTGATAAAATGTTCCTTAATAGCCTGGTGTAATAGGGATTAGCTCTTACTAATATTGGTTTGTTCTATTTTTAGTTCATTGCTGTATGTAGCCTAGTTGGGTAAGGTTTGCTTTCATGTTCAGTGGTTATGTAGGGGCTAATGTAATGGTGAACTTAAGACTTGTACAAGCTGGAAACCTTACATAGTAGGTGGGTTAGACTTGTGCTAGTCTTGTAGGTTGTCTGGTGCTTGATTTCAATTTTCAATACAATGCTAATTTTAACCAAAAAAAAAACATTGCGATCGCGTAAAACCGCCCTTCAAGCCTATCAGGAACCCAAAAACTGACCCTGGGGGCCTCCCATGTCCCCTATGGGTCTCCCGTGCGATATGGGGCGAAAATATTAACGTCGAAAAGTTTGCGTCCGGAGGCCCAGAACACGTCGCCTACAGCATTCCCGGGTCCTGGTTGCCGTTTTCTTCCAAAAAAAATTCGAGGGGTCTTTCATGCCCCTAGGGGACCCTCGGTGCCCCGGGAGGGTCACCTTCATCCCCAAACTCTAACATCACCCAAGTCGCCCGTATTAGGGCCTTAACATTGCGATTGCGTTTTCGGCAACTTTCTCTCTATGAAAAAAATGCTCTCACCTCTCTCCTCTACACCGCCCGTCCGCCATTGACGCAGCTGTGAGTTCCAATGGGGAAGAAAGATAAGGCAAAATGAGGGGGAGAAAAGCAAGATGACAATGGAGGAAACTCAGCACCACCAGGTCCGACGACAACTGTGAATCAGAGACAAAGTACAAGCATGAACCGAGACAACCTAGATCGGGTTGTGCGCAACCTTACTGATGAATTGGAGGCACCGGAGGTCATGACTCCTGAAGCACAAACAAAAACAGTCCAACAGATGGAAATTGCAAGAGAGAAGTTCAATTCTTGGCTCTCAAAAATGAAGGAAAAGGCAAGAACACTCTCCTCGTCTGACGATGAAGATGAAGGCCTAGAACAAATCAAACAGCAAGAGACAGCAACTGCAGGTAATACCTCAGCTTGGGATAAATTTGACATATCCAAATTAAAGAATTCTGGATTTAAATTGGATTTTGTTGCGCCAACAATGCATGAAGGAAAACCTATAGGGGAAATTAGCTACATGGACATAGAATCTGAAATCAATTACTTGAACAAAGCTGTTGTTTGCTATATTATGGGGTCAAAACCACCAATTAAAGTGTTAAGTGGCTACTTAAGAAGAATCTGGGCAAAACGTGGGATGAACAAAATAGCCATGATGAAAAATGGATTGGTGTTGGTTAGGTTTGATTCCTTAGAGCAAAGGGATGCTGTAATTCAAGAGGGAGTCTACCATTTTGACAACAAACCCATGATAGTGAGGGCATGGTCTGAAAATGTGGATTATGCACAAGAAGAATTGACCTCGGTGCCTATTTGGGTCAAATTTCCTGGTCTTAATGTGAAATATTGGA
Source organism: Tetragonia tetragonoides (assembly GCA_038025085.1). Classification (NCBI taxonomy): domain Eukaryota; kingdom Viridiplantae; phylum Streptophyta; class Magnoliopsida; order Caryophyllales; family Aizoaceae; genus Tetragonia; species Tetragonia tetragonoides. The sequence continues at coordinate 19,588,656 of CM076146.1, forward strand.
ATGCTAAGGGACTGAGCAAGATTGCCAGCCTAGTAGGAAGGCCAATGATGGCAAACAAAAACACAGAGCTCAAAGTAGGGATCCAATTTGCTAGAGTATTGATTGAGGTGGAAGTTGGAGCTGAATACCCTAATAAGGTACACTACAAGAATGAAAAAGGCAATATTGTGGAACAGGAAGTGGAATATGACTGGAAGCCTATTCTTTACAACCACTGCAAGCAATATGGGCATAAGGAAGGTGAATGCAGAAAGAAAGTAACTGCAGCTCCTATGCCACAAACACTGCCTGCACAGCCACCAGCTATGCCTCCTAGGGCTCAACACTGGCAGAATGCAGGAAGAGGGAGAGGAAGAGCTTGGAATGCAGGGAAAGGAATGAGAGCAGGTAGAGGCCAGTATAGGCAAGTTCAACAGCCTAAAACTGGCACACAGATGCAAAACAGTTTTGAAATTCTGCAAAATGAAGAAGAAACACAAGAGGCACAGACAGAAGAAACACTGGAGCCAGAACAGCAAAAGAATCAGAATGCAGTTGAGGTGCCATTACATGGTAAGTCTCCTATCTTGACTGTTGGTCATGGATAGGATACTAGTATGGAATGTTAGAGGCCTAAATGGCCCAAATAAACAAAGGGATGTAGCCCTTTTTTGTAAAGAAAATAAATGTGGAATGGTGGCTTTCCTAGAAACCAAAATCAGATTAGCTAACCTTGAAAAATACAAAAATAGTTTCATGCCAGGCTGGGAATCTTATAGAAATCACAATGAGCACAATTTAGGTAGAATCTGGTTAAGATGGATACCAAATTGTTTTCATGTTGATATTTTATTCTCTTATGTGCAAATGATCATATGCAAAGTGGTTAATATTGTGGAAAAAAAGGAATTTGTGGCTAGCTTTGTTTATGGCCTAAATGAAAAAGAGGAAAGGAGAACATTATGGAAAGACCTGTCAGATTTTGCAAGCAATTTCAATAAACCATGGTTTGTTGGGGGAGACTTCAATAATGTAATGCTAGCTGAAAACAGGATAGGAGGAATTCCAGTTACATTCTCTGAAATTCAGGATTTTAAAGAGTGTATTGAGCAATGTTTCCTCACTGAAATGGGTTGGTCAGGGTGCCAGTTTACATGGAATAATAGGCATGAAAGGGGTGGGAGAGTCTATTCTAAAATTGATTGGGCCCTTGCAAACAGCTTCTAGTTTCAGGAATTTGATCAATTTGATCTGAAATTCCACCCAGAGGGAGTTTCTGATCACTCTCCAATTTGCCTGGCTCTTCAGAGTGAACCAGCATAAACAAAGATCCCCTTTAAATACTCCAACATGTGGAGCCTCCACTCTGAATTCCATGCTATGGTTCAGCAAGCATGGAATTTCAGAACACAAGGCACAAAAATGTTCAGAGTGTACAGGAAACTGAAAAAGGTGAGAACAGTGCTGAAGATGTTAAACAGAAATGAATTTAGGGACATTTTAGCACAAGCAGACATTGCTAGAGCTACCATGACTCAAGCTCAGATTGATGCTAACAAGGAGCCCTTAAATGAGGAAGCACAACAGAAGGAATTACAGGCCAGGAAAAAATACAATGAGGTGAATATGGCTGCAGAGAATTTCTTACAGCAGAAAAGTAAGGAAAATTGGGTTCAGCTGGGGGATGGAAACACACATTTCTTCCATACAGTCATGAAGCAAAGAAGACACAAGAATAGAGTGCACTCAATCAGAACACAGCAGGGGACTCTATTGGATGATCAACAGATGGTTATGGAGGAATTTGTGAGATTCTACAAAGAAATGCTGGGAGTCTCAGGGGATAGAGCAACTACAGCAGAAGACAGTTTCTTCTCAGCAGGACACAAACTGAATATACATCAACAGATGAACCTCATTGCTCCAGTCAGTGCCACTGAGGTGAAAACAGCAATGTTTGAAATAGATTGCAACAAAAGCCCGGGCCCTGATGGATTTGGATCAGGGTTCTTCAAGGCAGCTTGGCATATTGTAGGGCATGAAGTGACTGAGGCTATCATTGACTTCTTTGAGTCATCTAGAATGCTTAAAGAAGTTAATGCCACAAACCTATGTCTTGTGCAGAAGATACAAAACTCAGAGAAGGCATCTGATTTCAGACCCATAGCATGCTGCAATACAATATACAAGTGCGTATCCAAGATCATGTGTGGAAGACTGGCAAAAGTACTCCCAGTGCTTATTTCAGAGAACCAGGGAGCCTTTGTGGCTCAGAGATCAATTGTGAATAACATCATGATATGTCAGGACCTTATTAAGCACTACAACAGGAAACAATCATCTCCTAGATGCTTAATGAAGATAGACCTGAGGAAAGCATATGACACAATACATTGGGGATTTGTGAAGGAAATGCTGCAAGGGTATGGTTTCCCTGCAAAATTCAGTGGATGGATAATTGAATGCATCCAAACTGCAAGCTTTAGCATCAATCTGAATGGGGAAACACATGGATACTTTACTGCAAAACGTGGCATTAGACAGGGTGATCCAATCTCTCCACTAATTTTTGTATTAGTTATGGAATACCTGTCTAGAACACTAAAAATAGCCTGTATGGATAGAAGCTTCAGCTGGCACCCCATGTGCAAAGACCTTGGATTGAGTCATCTCTGCTTTGCTGATGACTTAATGTGTTTCTGCAAAGCTACCCCTAAATCTGTGAGCACTATGATGAACAGCATAAACCACTTCTCACAATCCACTGGTCTATATGCAAACAAGGAAAAATCAAATATTTATGTAGCAGGGGTAAATGAACAAATGAAAAATGAACTGTTGCACATCTCAGGATTTAGAGAGGGAACCTTGCCCATGAAATACCTGGGTGTCCCACTGTCCCCTTCCAAATGGAGCAAAATAGATTGTGAGTGTTTGGTGGATAAAATGACTAGGAAACTGCAGATTTGGGCCTCTAGGAATCTCTCTTATGCAGGAAGGGTACAATTAATTAATTCTGTACTATTTTCCATACATGTATACTGGTCAAGCATCTTCATTATGCCTGCTGGGGTACTGAAAAGTGTGGAGCAAAAATGCAGATTTTTCTTATGGGGGACAACTGAACAGAAACACAAGACAAGCTTGGTGGCATGGGACATGGTATGCAGACCAAGGAAAAACGGTGGACTAAATGTGAAAAATTGCAAATGGTTCAACATAGCTCTAAATGGTAAGCATATTTGGGATCTAGCCACAAAGAAAGACACACTGTGGGTAAAATGGATCAATGGAGTATATCTGAAAGGTGTAAACCTTTGGAACTATGCTCCAGTCTGGGGTTCTAGCTGGTACTGGAACAAGCTGAAAAAGATCAAAAGCTATTTTCAGGCACAATACACTACAAGGGGTGCATGGAAGCTTGAAACTGATGGCTTATATTCTGCTCCAAGTGGCTACAGAATGTTGCAAGGAAATATGCCAAAATACAGACATGCAGATTTAATCTGGGGGAAGTTATCCATGCCTAGACAAAGCTTCTGCCTCTAGCTAGCACGAAAGGGAAGATTATTAACTAAAGATAGGCTGCAGAGAATGGGCTTTTTGAATGGTGATGAGATATGCTACATGTGTAAGCTGAAACCAGAGGACCACAATCATCTGTTCTTTAACTGCAATGTGTCAACAGCAGTCCTGGATCAGCTAAGGGATTGGCTAAAAATTTCAGCAAAAGCAAAAACAATTCAGGGGATGCTCAACTGGATAAGCATGCAAAAGTGCTCGAGAATCAGGAAGGAAGTATTTGCATCAGGGCTAGCAGCAGCAGTTTATTGGGTCTGGAGATGCAGGAATACCCATTTTGCTGGTGAAGGCAGTATATCAGTATCACAGATCATGCAACAGATTCAGCAAGTTGTCAGAATCAGAATCCAACACTGCAGCAACAGCAAGAGGAAGATCTCCAGCAGGGATAAGAGATGGTTAGATGAGATATAGGCAGAAGGGAGCTGGACCAGGTCATATAGCAGAGCAAACAGAAAGCCTGCATCAGAATGAAATTATCAGATTTCATAAGCTGGTCAGCAGAGATCCCAAAAGTGATGCAAGAAGTGAGATCAAGTGCAGAACTATCAGCAGAAGGCCAGTACAGAAAGGCAGAAGCAAAACTCATCAGGGTTTCAGCAGGGAATCAAGCAATTCTGCAAGGCATCAGAACATGTGCAGGAAAATAGGCAGCAGATTTCAGAAGGGAAGCAGAAGCAGATTGCAGAAACTAGGCTGTGAACAAGGCAGTAGGATCCAACAGGTAACCAGTAGCAGGCTGCTGGAGAAAGACACAGCAAGGAATGAAACAAAAATCAGAAGAATTGGAAAGCTAGAAGAAGTTATAATTTCTAGCTTATTATGGTTTTGTACTTTACTGTAAGTCAGAAAAGATTTTGTGTAATTTGTCTTGTTTACAGAGATGGTGAACCACTGTCTGTAGTGAGTTGCACCAGATTGAAGGTTTGTAAGGTAGTAAAGGGATGCAGAAAAAAGGAACCCTACCTAGTAGGTGGCCTTGGATTTGCATTGCCTTCGGGCTATAATCTTGTTACATTACAGTGAGCAATAATAACAATTTCTGACTTGCACCAAAAAAACAACATTGGGATCGCATAAAATCGCCCTTAAAAGCCTATCAGGGACCCAATAAACGACCCTGGGGACCTCCCATGTCCCCTAGGGGTCTCCGGTGCGATATGGGGCGAAAATATTAACGTCGAAAAGTTTGCGTTCGGAGGCCTAGAACACGTCGCCTACCGCATTCCCGGGTCCTGGTTGTCGTTTTCTTCCAAAAAAAATTGGAGGGGTCTTTCATGGCCCTGGGGGGCCCTCGGTGCCCCGGGAGGGTCACCTTGATTCCTAAACTCCGATATCACACATGTCGCCCGTATTCGAGCCCTAACATTGGCATCGCTTCTAGGAACCTATCATATGCAGGAAGAACCCAACTCATAAATTCTGTGCTTTTCTCTATACATGTGTACTGGTCTAGCATTTTCATAATGCCTGCAGGGGTACTTAAAAGTATAGAACAAAAATGCAGATATTTCTTATGGGGATCCACTGAGGAGAAGCACAAAACCAACCTGGTGGCATGGGATATAGTATGCAGACCTAGGAAAAATGGGGGCATAAACATAAAAAATTGCAAATGGTTTAATGTGGCTCTGAATGGAAAACATATCTGGGATTTAGCCACAAAAAAGGATACTTTGTGGGTAAAATGGATAAATGGGATATATCTGAAAGGGACAAATCTCTGGGATTATGCACCAGTGTGGGGTGCCAGCTGGTACTGGACCAAACTCAACAAAATCAAGAGCTATTTCCAGGAGCATTACACAGTTAGAGGGGTCTGGAAAAGAGATGCAGATGGTTGCTATACAGCTGCAAGGGGATACAGCACTTTGGTGGGAGATATGCCTAAGCAGAGACATGCCAACCTGATTTGGGGAAGGGTAACAATGCCAAGACACAGCTTCTGCCTATGGTTGGCTCAGCAGGGAAGATTGTTAACTAAGGACAGAATGCAGAACATGGGCTTCCTGAATGGGGATGATGTATGCAACCTGTGCAAGGCAAAACCAGAAGACCACAATCACCTTTTCTTCACATGTAACATGGCTGCAGATGTTTTACAACAAGTGAGAAGCTGGCTACAGATTACATCAAGAACAAACACAATTCAGAGCTTGCTGAACTGGATAAGTAGGCAGAAATGCTCAAATTTCAGGAAGGAAGTATATGCAGCTGGGCTAGCAGCAGCTGTATACTGGCTGTGGAGAAGCAGAAATATTAAACATTTTGTGGGAAACACTCTTTCTGTGATGCAGATCATGCAGCAGATTCAGCAACCAGTGAGGATCAGAATACAACAGTGCAGCAGACTGAGAAAAATCAACAGCAAAGACAAAAAATGGGTAGAGAGAATTTAAGTGCTCTTGTACCACAGTAGACTCAGGCAAAAAGACAGGACTGCACCAGATGAGCAACCAGCAGAGGCAGCAGGTCATCAGTGCATGTGTTAGGCATCAAGTCAGCAAACAGCAGGAGGAAGACAGCAAGGTTATGCAGCAGGTTACAGCAGGGGAATCAAAACCAGTGGGCAGAAGCTAGACTCAACAGCATGTCAGAATCAGAATACATCAACTCCTGGAAGTTTTGGTTGTAATATTTTTAGATATAAATGTTTTTGTATTTTGCTGTAAGTCAGAAATAATTTTTGCAAATTGTAATGTTTACAGAGATGGTGGGAAACAATTTTTGCAAATTGTAATGTTTACAGAGAGGGTGAACCATTGTCTGTAGTGAGTTGCACCAGATTGAAGGGATGTAAGGTAGTAGAGGGATGTAGGAAAAAGGAACCCTACCTAGTAGGTGGCCTTGGATCTACATTGCCTAAGGACTGTAATCTTGTTACATTACAGAGAGCAATAATACAATTTCTGACTTGCACCAAAAAAAAAAACATTGGCATCGCGTAAAATCGCCCTCACAAGCCTATCTGGGACCTAATAACCGACCCTGGGGGCCTCCCATGTCCCCTAGGGGTCAGCCGTGCGATATGGGGCTAAAATAATAACGTCGAAAAGTTTGCTTCCGAAGGCCCAGAACACGTCGCCTACAGCTTTCTCGGGGCTTGGTTGCCATTTTCGCCCAAACTTCCCTCGTGGGGGTCTATAGGCATGGGTTCTCACTAGGCGCTGTGACATGGGACATGGGAGCTCACTGGGCGCTGGGACATGGTTGCTCACTAGGCGCTAGGACATGGGCGCTCACTGGGTGCTGGGACATGGGACGTGGGCGCTCACTGGGCGCTGGGACATGGGACATGGGACATGGGCGCTGGGACATTGCCGCTGGGACATGGGACATGGGTCATGGGCGCTGCGTCATGGGACATGGGTGCTGCGTCATGGGACAAGGGTGCTGCAAGGGTGCCGCATCACCATGGGACATGGGTGCTGCGTCATGAGACATGGGTGCTGCTGCGTCATGAGACATGGGTGCTGCTGCGTCATGGGACACGGGTGCGGCGTCAGGGGACAAGGGTGCTGCATGGGACATGGGCGATGCGTCATGGGACAAGGGGGTTGTAGCACAATGGGACATGGGTACCACGTCATGGGACAAGGGTGCTGCATGGGACATGGGTGCTGCGTCATGGGAGAAGGGTGCTGCAGCACCATGAGACATGGGTGCTGCATCATGGGACAAGGGTGCTTCATGGGACATGGGTGCTGCGTCATGGGACAAGGGTGCTGCGTCGTGGGACAAGCATGCTGCAGCGTCATGCGACAAGCGTGCTGCAGCGTCATGGGACAAGGGTGCTGCGTCATGGGACAAGGGCGCTGCAGCACCATGTCATGGGACAACTCGCGCCATGGGTCATGGATGTTGCTTCATGGGACATTGGTGCTGGGACTTGCCTCGTCATGGGCACTTCTTCCTAGCACGGGCACGGACATGGAAATTTTAATATCTTTATAATTGGGACTTTTTCATACTTACCCCATATGACTTAGCCTCTTCCCTTCTTCATACTTGGCCCAATATTTTCCCCAAAAAACGCCTCTAGACCATTTTTTTTAGGCATTAAAGTTTTTGAAGGTAGTTTGGTCAATTTACTCAGTTGAGGGTAGTTTGTCCTTCTGAATTACATCTCGAATTCACATGTGTTATTGGTGTATCTATCTACATGTATCCACATATCAATATCAGATGAACAAAGTTTTCGGAGTTATGTTTGTGGTATATTGGAATGAAAATATTAACATCAAATACTTTGCTTTCGGAGGCCCAGAACACGTGTCCAACAGCATTCACGGTGCCCGGTTGCTTTTTTCGCCCAAAATTTTTTTGGGGGTTCTATCATGGCCCTAGGGGACCCTCGGTGCCCCGGGAAGCTCACCTTCATCTCCGAACTCCGATATCACCCATGTCGCCCTTATTCGGGCCATAACATTGGCATCGCGTAAAATCGCCCTTACAAGCCTATTAGGGTCCCAGTAACCAACCCTGGGGGCCTCCTAGGTCCCCTAGGGGTCTTCCGTGCGATATGGGTGTAAGGACCCGGGATTTCTACGGCCACGAAGTGCGTCCTTATAGAAAATTTGTAAGCTGGGGGTTTAGATAAGTTCAAGCAACCGACGAGTTAGAAAAGATTTTGTAAAGACTTTAATTGAATAATTACCATGATGATGACAATGCAATGACAGAGTTATGACAACAATAAGCAAGATGCATGGCGGACCGACCTTGACATTTATGACAATGAATTGACGCAAAATGACCCTAGAAGACTTATGATCGACTCGTCTAGACTTCTAGTGCATGAGAGGTAGTGGACAAATGAAGACATGAATGCAAGACTTGGACTTTTGTACAAATGCAGATGCAAAATGACGACAATGTATGCATGACGATTATTTATGAATCCTAGCATGGAGCGTCTAATACGTACAATGCAATGCAATGCAAAGAAATGGAAAAGAAGAAAGTAAAAACCTAAGCCTATAAATGGCCGATTATTCCCTCTCATATCAAAGGAAAAAAAAAGTCGATGAACGAAAATGAGAAAAATAGAAGAAGATGGACTATCCTATTTTTTAAATTTTTCTACACTCAAAGAAAATGGAAAATGGGATAAATAAATAAAAAAGAAAACTTCGGCATTTTTTTTTTTTTTTTTAGATTTCATTTTTTTTTCGGCGTTTTTTTTCAACGCCATTTTTTGTTTTTTTTTTTTGCTGAATCTGAATTACATCAAAACAATAAAGAAAAAAAAAGAACAATAAAAAAAAGTGGGAGGGGGGAATTGGAGAGACCGACTCTTTTTTTTTTTGCTAAAAGGTCCTAGAAAATTCTTCATGACTTCGACGCTATATGAAAATATATCATCGGGGAACCGAGTGCTCATTGAATAGAATTCTCGCACTTTTTTTTTTGGGGCATTAGGAACTAGTTAAATATAAAAGAAAAGAGACTCCTAGCACGTAAGTACATGTTGGCACAAAGTCACGGCATTCATGCATTCAGGCAAGCATTATAACGACGCATTTTACAGGCAAACATGTGATCAGACGGGCATTACAACGACACATGCACAACAAGTAAGCGAATGCACGAATGTGGGTTAGAGGATTTTGGCTCCTTTGAGGTCACCACGACAAATTACAATTTCCGTTCGGCGGATGGTCGACACATCAATTGTAATTCTTTTTCACCAACAAGAGTCGATGAGTCATGAGTGAGGAAGCGTCGGTTTGCACAATTGTATATTCCTTTAGATACACGGGTTGTCTACGAGTTACGAAACAAACTTCCTCGAGCGTTGATAAGGGTCAAAAGGTTGTGCCAAAGCACATGCAAATGATGCAAATGATTCAAAATATGGAACATGTTATTAAACAATTAAGCAAACTTGACTTTTGAGTCTAACCCTCTTAAATAAATCTCCGGTGAAGTCGCCACTCTAAGGATACGGGATTTCTACGGCCACGGAGTGCGTCCTTATAGAAAATTTGTAAGTTGGGGGTTTAGATAAGTTCCCGAAACCGTCGACTTAGAAAAGATTTTGTAAAGACTTGAAATGAATAAAAACCATGAAAGAGTTCACAAATCTGCTATCGGCGTGTTATCGAAGGGACAAACCGAAAGGACAATCCGAAGGGACAAACCCAATAGCGCGATAAGTGAACTGATCATGTTTTTCGAAAGACTCCCGCTCATATAGAACATATGAGTACCCAAGAATAAAGGGTTCGGGGGCAAAGGTACGAGGTGAGAAGGTGTTAGGCACCCAACTCGCCCATTTATGACGGCCTCTACTAACTCAAGTTTGCTTAATAATCTAATGACATGATTCCCACACAAACCGGATTAACAACCTAGACTTAGACTATTAATTGGTTCACCATAAGCATCACAACATTTATTTATTAACCCTTATTTAGACATGCATTCGATTGGCAAATTGAGCATTACAACGGCTATACATGCTTGGAAGGACAATATTTAGGAAGCGATAAAAACGTTATTCTAGCATGATATCTACATTATGACAACTAGAAAATAAACAGTTAGGCAAGTAATTTAAGTTGAGCCCTCAGGAGTTAGTACCTGAACTGTGGGTTATATTTGACAAAAATAGTAAAGATAAGATCTCAAATTTGGAAGAAAGAGGGGGAAGCTCGGTGTTAATACTGCCGAGAATAGAATATAATTGTTTATGGAAGAGAGAGGGAGAAGCTCAGAGTCAATACTAATGAGAATAGAGGGTGTCAACTGTAGACTGTGTGTTTTGAACTGAGGGAGGAGGGTTGTATTTATAGCCATGGAGGAGTAGGTTTGGACGGCTGAAAAATGAGCCGGGCAAGAATCCACTTCAGCTCCGCTAGCGGCCCTGGAATTTCAGTCAGCGCCACTAGCGGCCCTGGGTTTTATCCTAGGGCCGCTGACGCTGTCAGCTTGCCAGCTGGATGTTTGCCGGTCGATACCTCACTCGTTTGGGCTTAAAATTGGATTATTCAAGATGGGTTGTAAAGCTTATTGGGGCTAGCTTCAAATAGCTTTGGTTTTAGGCCCAAATGTTTTGTGGATCTCGATATATACCCGAAAGAGTAAGGATTGATCAGTTTTGAAGTACGCATCAATGTTGGGCTCGTAACTCCATTGTTGGGAATGTGGTGTGGGCTCATGATATATCATTGGAAATCTATTTGAATAAGGAGTCCAACAACATAAGGCTCACAAATTAACTCAACCAAATGAACTTCCAAATTAGGCTGGAAACACTGTCCACAGTATTTGGCTACATTTGTTTGACCCTTAACTTCGTTTGGCCATAACTCTTAGGTGCGGAATCGTATTTTGACACGGAAGGAAGCAATGGAAAGCTCTTAAAAGGGGCTTTTAACTTATGTGGGAAGAAAGAGTGATCAAGGAAAAACCTAAGACCTTATTTTACCTATCAAAGCAAAAATAGCATTCAAGTTTATAAATTACTCCTTTCATCATCGGGCTTTTACGGAGAATTCTGAAGGGTGCTGCATCACCATGGGACATGGGTGCCGCGTCATGGGACAAGGGTGCTGCAGCACCATGGGACATGGGTGCTGTGTCATAGGACAAGGGTGCTGCATTGGAAATGGGTGCTGCGTCACGGGACAAGGGTGCTGCAGCACCATGGGACATGGGTGTGCTTCATGGGACAGGGGTGCTGCATGGGACATGGGTACTGCATCATGGGACAAGGGTGCTGCGTCATGGGAAAAGGGTCTTGCGTCATGGGACAAGCGTGCTGCAGCGTCATGGAACAAGGGTGTTGCATCATTGGACAAGGGCGCTGCAGCGCCATAGGTCACGCTGCTGCGTCATGGGACATGGGCGCTGCAGCGCCATGGGTCACGCCGCTGTGTCATGGGACAAGGGCGACACAGCACCATGTCATGGGACAAGTCCCGCCATGGTCATGGGTGCTGCTTCATGAGACATGGGCGCTGGGACTTCCCGCGTCATGGGCACTTCTTCCAAGCACGGGCATGGGTACGAGCACGGGCATTGACATTTTAATATCTTTATAATTGGGACTTTTCCATACTTAGCCCATATAACTTAGCCTCTTCAATTATTGATACTTGGCCCAATATTTCCCCCAAAAAAAGGCCTCTATACCATTTTTTTAGGCATTAAAGATTTTGAGGGTAGTTTGGTTAATTTACTTAGTTGAGGGTAGTTTTGTCCTTCTTAATTACTTCTCAAATTAACATGTGTTATTGGTGTATCTATCTAGATGTATCCACACATCAATATCAGATGAACAAAGTTTTCGGAGGTAGGTGCGTGGTATATTGGAATGAAGGTAATAAGGGTAATTCCGTAATTATACCTAATATCATATATTTAATCATCAAGAAAATTAACACCAATATTATGACGACTCTTGAAAAATTCCCTTATGGCCCAGCCTAGTTTTTCCTTCTTTTTTTTTTTTTTTTTTTCCTGCCACTGTAAATTATGAGATAACTATAACAAAGTACACTTATGTATCATCAAAACTAAATTGGTGTAGCGATAACTACTCCTCTTGTCAAGCGCGCAGTGAGAGTTAATGAACATGAGTTCGACTCTTGTCAAGCGCGCAGTGAGAATTATTTGTAAGGGGTTATTCAATTACAGTTGCCTTCTACTTATTCACTCTTAAAAAATATTATACTAAGGACATTGATTCTACATAATTAACATATTTGCATTTTTAATAAGCTTATTTTACTAAATTATTTTACTCGTAATTTTTTTACGTTAATTTCGAACCCACTACGCAAAATATTCCCCCTCTGGTGTAGTTGATATTTTAGAAAATTCCGGCCATCACCTATGCTTTTGGTGTTCCGGCCCTTACATTGGTGTCCCGTAAAAACGCCTATACAATCCTATCATGGACCAGATAACTGACCCCGAGGGCTTCCCATGTCCCTTAGGGATGTCCCGTGCGATTTGGTGTGAAAATATACACCAACGGTCCGGATCCTCTCGAGTGTAATTTTCGCCCAAACATCTCCTAGGGGTCTATCATGACCCTAGAGGACCCTAGGCGCTCCGGGAGGGTCATCCTTATCCCCGAACTCCGATATCACCCATGACGCCGGTATTCCAACCCTTACATTGGCATCGCGTAATACCGCCGTTACAAACCTATCAGGGACCCTGTAACCGACCCTGGCGGCCTCCCATGTCCCATAGGGGTCTTCCGTGCGATATGGGGCAAAAATTATTAACGTCGAAATGTTTGCTTCCGGAGGCCCAGAACACGTGTCCTACAGCATTCCCGGAGCCCGGTTGCCGTTTTCGCCCAAATTTTTTTCTAGGGTGGGTCTATCATCGTCCTTGGGGACCCTCGGTGCCCGGGGAGGGTCACCTTTATCCCCGAACTCCGATATCACCCATGTCGCCCGTATTCGGGCCCTAACATTGGCATCGCGTAAAACCACCCTTACAAGCCTGTCAGGGACCCAATAACCAACCTTGGGGGCCTCCTAGGTCTCCTATGGGTCTCCCGTGCGATATGGGACGAAAATATTAACGTCGAAAAGTTTGCGTCCTGAGGCCCAGAACATGTCGCCTAGAGCATTCCCGGGGCCCAGTTGTCGTATCCGCACAAAGTTTTTTCAGGGGGTCTTTCATGGCCCTAGGGGACCCTCTGTGCCCCGGGAGGGTCACCTTCATCCCCGAACTCTGATATCACCAAGTCGCCCGTATTCGTGCCCTAAGATTAGCATCCCGTAAACTCGCCCTTACAAGCCTATCAGGGACCCAATAACTGACCGTTGGGGCCTCCCAAGTCCCCTAGGGGTCTCACGTGCGATATAGGGCGAAAATTATTGTCGAAAAGTTTGCGTCAGGAGGCCCAGAACACGTCGCCTACAGCATTCCCGGGGCCCGATTGCCGTTTTCACCTCGGGGGGTCTTTCATGGCCTTAGGGGACCCTCGGTGCCCCGGGAGGGTTGCCTTCTTCCCTGAACTCCGATATCACCCATGTCGCCCGTATTCGAGCCTTACTGTGGAAGGATCTTACTGATTTTGCAATTAATTGCAATAAACCATGGATTGTTGGTGGGGATTTCAACAATGTTTTGTTACCTGGAAATAGACAAGGAGGATTACCAGTTACATTTGCTGAAATACAGGATTTTAAAGCTTGCATTGAAGACTGTTTCCTCACTGAAATGGGCTGGTCTGGGTGTCAATTTACCTGGAATAATAGGCATGAGGGGGGAGGGAGAGTATACTCTAGAATTGATTGGGCTTTTGCCAACAGTCTCTGGTTTCAGGAATATGATCAATTTGATCTACATTTCCATCCAGAGGGTGTATCTGATCACTCTCCAATCTGCTTAACTCTTCATAAAGAATGCACAAAAAAAAAATATCCCCTTTAAATTTTTTAACATGTGGAGCCTCCACTCTGAATTCCATGCAATGGTGCAGCAAGCATGGAATTTCAGAACACAAGGCACAAAAATGTTTAGAGTGTATCAGAAAATGAAAAAGGTGAGATCAGTGCTGAAGAAGCTAAACAGGGATGAATTTAGTGACATTCTAGCTCAAGCTGATATTTCTAGGATTGCTATGACTCAAGCTCAAACTGAAGCAAACAAGGAGCCTTTAAATGAGGCATTGCAGCAGAAAGAAATACAGGCCAGGAGGATATAATGAGGTGAACATGGCAGCTGAGAATTTTTTACAACAGAAGAGCGAGGCCAAATGGGTTCAGTTGGGAGATGGGAACACTCAGTTCTTTCATGCAGTCATGAAGCAGAAAAGACAACAGAATAGAGTGCACTCCATCATGAAACAGGAGGGGGTCCTACTGGAAGACCAGAATCTGATTATGGAGGAATTTGTGGGGTTTGATAGAGAGATGCTAGGGGTCTCAGGTGTCAGGGACACTACAGCAGAAGACAGTTTTTTCTTTGCAGATCACAGACTAGACTTGCATCAACAGATGAGCCTGATTGCCCTTGTGAGTGCTGAAGAGGTGAAGACAGCCATGTTTGATATTGACTGTAACAAAAGCCCAGGCCCGGATGGTTTTGGATCAGGATTTTTCAAAGAAGCTTGGCATATTGTGGGGCAAGAAGTGACTGATGCTATAATAGATTTTTTTTTATTCCTGTAAAATGCTCAAAGAGGTGAATGCCACAAATTTATGTCTTGTGCAGAAGATACCTAATCCTGAAAAGGCATCTGATTTCAGGCCTATAGCTTGCTGCAATACCATCTACAAATGCATCTCCAAGATTTTGTGTGGGAGACTGGCAAGAGTGCTTCCTGTGCTTGTCTCTATGAACCAAGGAGCTTTTGTGGCTCAGAGATCAATAGTCCACAACATAATGATATGCCAGGATCTTATTAAGCATTACAATAGGAAACAATCCTCTCCTAGGTGCTTGATGAAGATTGACCTAAGGAAAGCTTATGACACAATTCACTGGGGTTTTATCAGGGAAATGCTGCAAGGGTATGGTTTCCCTGTAAAGTTCAGTGGCTGGTTACTTGAGTGCATCCAAACTACTAGTTTCAGCATCAACATGAATGGGGAAGCACATGGATACTTTACTGCAAAACGTGGAATCAGGCAGGGAGATCCAATCTCTCCATTAATCTTTGTTTTGGTAATGGAATATTTATCAAGAATCCTGAAGATAGCCTGTATGGACAAGAGCTTCAGCTGGCATCCAATGTGCAAAGAACTTGCACTGAGTCACCTCTGCTTTGCTGATGACTTGATGTGCTTCTGCAAAGCTGCCCCTGAATCTGTGAGTATCATGATGAACAGCATTAATTATTTTTCACAAGCTACTGGTTTGTTTGTAAACAAGAAGAAATCTAATGTCTATGTAGCTGGTGTAAGTGAACAAATAAATAATGAGCCGTTATGTTTATCAGGGTTTAGGGAGGGCACATTGCCCATGAAATATTTGGGTGTCCCATTGTCTCCATCTAAATGGAGCAAATTAGATTGTGAATGCTTGGTGGATAAGATGACAAGAAAGCTGCAGATTTGGGCCTCCAGGAACCTCTCATATGCAGGAAGGGCTCAATTAATTAATTCTGTATTATTCTCTATACATGTATACTGGTCGAGCATTTTTATAATGCCTGCTGGGGTACTGAAAAGTGTAGAGGAAAAATGCAGGTTATTTTTGTGGGGATCTACTGAACAAAAGCACAAGACAAGTTTGGTGGCCTGGGATATTGTATGCAGACCAAGGAAAAATGGTGGAATAAATGTTAAAAATTGCAAATGGTTCAACATAGCTCTCAATGGGAAGCATATTTGGGATTTAGCCACCAAAAAAGATACACTGTGGGTAAAATGGATTGATGGGGTTTATTTGAAAGGAGAAAATTTCTGAAATTATGTTCCTGTGTGGGGAATAGCTGGTACTGGAAAAAGCTGAATAAAATCAAAAGCTATTTCCAAGATCAATACTCAGCTAGGGGAGTATGGAAGGGTACACCAGATGGGGTATATTCTGCTGCTGGTGGCTACAGAGTATTGACAGGAGACATGCCAAAATACAGACATGCTGATTTGATTTGGGGAAAGATATCTATGCCTAGACAAAGCTTTTGCCTATGGCTGGTTCAAATGGGTAGGCTGCTAACTAAAGATAGGCTGCAGAAAATGGGTTTCTTGAATGGAGATGCTATGTGCTACTTGTGCAAGCTAAAACCAGAAGATCATAATCACCTATTCTTTAGCTGCAGTGTATCAGCAGAGGTTCTAGATCAGCTAAGGGGTTGGTTGCAAATATCAGCAAAAGCAAATACAGTTCAGGGCATGCTCAACTGGATAAGCAGACAAAAATGTTCAAGATTCAGGAAGGAAGTGTATGCAGCAGGGCTTGCAGCAGCAGTGTATTGGATATGGAGAGGCAGGAACATCCAATATTTTGAGGGGAGCAGAATTCCACTGTCGCAGATCATGCAACAGATTCAGCAGATAGTCAGAATCAGAATACAGCAATGTAGTAGCAGCAAGAGGAAGATCAACAGCAAGGATAAGAGATCGATAAGGGTTGTGTAATGTGTTATTTTTACTATGTTTTTGTAGTTGTTGTAAGTAGGAAATGTTTGTTTTCTGTATTCAGTTATGATGAGCCACTGTTTGTAGCGTGCTGGTCCAGTATTGTTTAGGTCTGTATGGTTATTAGGGGATGTAGATCCTAAGGAACCCTATCTATTAGGTGGCCTTGTATTTGCATTACTCTGTGGGCTGTAATCTTGCTACATTACAGCTAGTTCTTAATACAAGTTCTGATTTGCACCAAAAAAAAAAAAAACATTGGGATCGCGTAAAATCGCCCTTTCAATCCTATCAGGGACCCAATAACCGATCCTGGGGGCCTCCGATGTTCCCTAGGGGTCTCTCGTGCGATATGGGGCGAAAATATTAACGTCGAAAAGTTTGGGTCCGGAGGCCCAGAACACGTCGCGTACAGCATTCCCGGGGCCCGGTTACCGTTTTCGCCCAATGTTTTTTCGGGGGGTCTTTCATGGCCCTAGGGGACCCTCGGTGCCCCGGGAGGGTCACCTTCATCCTTTAACTCCGATATCACCCATGTCGCCCGTATTCGGGACTGCAAAAATTGATATCATCCATTCTTTCTCTCTCTAAAATGCTCTCCCCTTTCTTCTCCACAGAGTTCTTTAAACTCCATTAACAACCCTGAGTTCGATGGGGAAGAAAGAGAAATCTAAGCGAGGGAATGGAAACGATGATGGGGGTGCGAAGAAATCGACAGCTCCACCTTGTCCCACGAAGAATGTGACACAAAGAAAACGTTCGAGCGCAACTCATGAAAACCTAGGTCGAGTTATGAGAAATCTAACGGATGAATTGGAGGACCCAGACATCATGACACCGGAAGTGCATACTGAAACTATGCAGCAAATTGAATTAGCGCAAGAAAAAATTAATTCTTGGATGTCGAAGATGAAGGAAAGGGCCAGCAATCAAGCCTCCGATGAAGAGCAGGTCGAAACTGTACCACAAGAAAAACAGCAACAATTTGCAGATTCAGGTAAAACATCTGCTTGGGAAAAATTTGACATTACAAAACTCAAAAATGCTGGATTTAAATTAGATTTTATAGCACCCGTAATGCTCGATGGAAAACCTGTAGGAGAAATAAACCTCAAGGACATAGAATCTGAAATTAATTATTGGAATCAATCTGTTGTTTGCTATGTTATGGGGTCAAGACCACCTATCAGTGTGCTTAGTGGATTCCTTAGGAGAATTTGGTCGAAGAGGGGAATGAATAAAATAGCTATGATGAAGAATGGACTAGTTATTGTGCGATTCGATTCAATGGAACAAAGAGATGCAGTGCTAGAGGAAGGGGTTTATCATTTTGACAACAAACCAATGATTGTGAGACCTTGGTCTGAGAATATAGACTATGCTCATGAGGAGCTAACATCTGTTCCTATTTGGGTCAAATTCCCGGGTCTGAGTGTCAAATATTGGAATGCAGTAGGGCTGAGTAAAATGGCAAGCTTGGTAGGCAGACCAATGATGGCTGACAGAAACACTGAACTGAAAGTAGGGATCCAGTATGCCAGAGTGTTGATTGAAGTGGAGATAGGGGGGAAATATCCAAATAAGGTACACTACAAGAATGAAAGAGGGAACATAGTGGAACAAGAAGTCGAGTATGACTGGAAACCTGTACTATGCAACCACTGCAAACAACATGGACACAGTGAGACTGAATGCAGGAAAAAGAAAGCAATACAGGAGCCTATGACACAGACAATACCTGGGCAACAAATACCTGCACAGCAAGCAAAGCCAAGAACACAGCAATGGCAGAATGCAGGGAGAGGCAGAGGCAGGATGGGCAATGCAGGGAGAGGGGCAAGGGCTGGAAGAGGTGTCTATAGACAAGTCCAACAGACCAACAATGCAGCAACCCAATTACAGAACCCCTTTGAGATACTGCAAGAAGTAGATGGGGAACAAGAGGGAAGACAGGTACAAGGGCAAGTAACAGAGCCAGGAATGCAGGAAGAACAACCACCAGAGGAAGAGCCAGAACATGGTAAGACTCCTATCTTGACTAATAGTCATGGATAGGTTGCTTATTTGGAATGTTAGAGGCCTGAATGGCCCAAACAAGCAGAGGGATGTGGCCCTCTACTGTAAAAATAATAAATGTGGATTGGTGGCATTTCTTGAAACAAAAATTAGATTAGTTAATATGGAAAAATGCAAAAATAGTTTCATGCCAGAATGGGAATCTTTTAGCAACCACAATGAACACAGACATGGTAGAATATGGATTAGGTGGTTACCTAATTATTTTCATGTTGATATTATTTTTTCCTCTGTGCAAATGGTAATTTGTAATGTGAGAAACAAGGAGGGGAAAAAGGATTTTGTGGTGAGTTTTGTATATGGAATGAATGAGAAAGAAGATAGGAAGCAATTGTGGAAGGACATTAATGATTTTGCAACTATCTGCAACAAACCATGGATTGTTGGGGGGGATTTCAACAATGTTTTGCTACCTGGGAACAGACAAGGTGGTTTGCCAGTCACCTTTGCTGAAATCCAGGATTTTAAATCCTGTATGGATAGTTGTTTCCTCACTGAAATGAGCTGGTCTGGTTGCCCATTCACCTGGAACAATAGGCATGAAGGGAGGGAAAGAGTATACTCTAAGATTGATTGGGTTTTTGTCAATAGTTTATGGATGCAGGAGTTTGACCAGTGCACCCTACAGTTCATGCCAGAGGATGTATCTGATCATTCCCCTATCTACATAAATCTGCACAAAAACCAAATTATAAATAAAACCCCCTTTAAATTCTTTAATATGTGGTGCCTCCACTCTGAATTCCTAGCCTTGGTGCAGCAAGCATGGAATTGTAGAACACATGGTACTAAAATGTTTAGGGTTTACCAAAAACTGAAAAATGTGAAACAGGCCTTGAAAAAGCTTAACAGAGCTGAATTTAGTGATATTTTAGTACAGACTGATATTGCTAGATCAATGATGAATCAAGCACAGGAAGATGCAAGCAAAGAGCCACTGAATGAGCTACTGCAGAAGGGAGAAATTCAGGCTAGGAAAAGGTTCAATGACCTAAACCTGGCAGCTGAGACATTCCTTCAACAAAAGAGCAAGGCTAGATGGGTGCAACTGGGAGATGAAAATAATCAGTTTTTCCATGCAATTATGAAACAGAGAAGGCAACAAAACAGATTGCACTCCATCAAGACACAAGAGGGCATCTTATTGGAGGATAAAGATTTGATTATTGAAGAATTTGTGGGGTTTTACAGGAAGATGCTGGGGGTATCAGGCACCAGAGGCACTACAGCAGAGGAGAGTTTCTTTACTGCAGGGAAGAAATTAAATATGCAACAACAGATGAGCATTAGTGATCCAGTGACTGCTGAGGAAGTACAGAGAGCTATGTTTGACATTGATAAGAATAAAAGCCCAGGCCCTGATGGCTTTGGCTCAGGCTTCTTCAAGGAAGCATGGAGTATTGTCGGGGAAGAAGTGTCCAATGCAATTATAGATTTTTTTGAATCCTCTAAAATGCTGAAAGAGGTGAATGCAACTAACCTTTGTCTTGTGCAGAAAATAGGGAACCCTGAAAAAGCCTCTGATTTTAGACCTATAGCATGTTGCAACACCATATACAAATGCATATCAAAGATCCTATGTGGAAGATTGGCAACAGTGCTACCTGACCTCATCTCTGTGAACCAGGGTGCCTTTGTGGCACAGAGGTCAATTGTGCACAACATCATGATATGTCAGGACCTAATCAAGCACTACAACAGGAAGCAATCCTCACCTAGATGCTTGATGAAGATAGACCTGAGGAAAGCTTATGATACAATCCACTGGAGTTTTATCAAGGAGATGCTGAAAGGGTATGGATTCCCAATTAAGTTCATTGGATGGATACTTGAATGTATACAAACTGCAAGTTTCAGCATCAACATAAATGGAGGGGTACATGGATTCTTTCTTGCTAAACGTGGCATCAGACAAGGAGATCCAGTATCCCCATTGATATTTGTGCTGGTCATGGAGTATTTCTCAAGGATTCTGAAAATAGCATGTAAGGACAAAAGCTTCAGCTGGCACCCCATGTGCAAGGAACTAGCTTTGAGTCACTTGTGCTTTGCTGATGATTTGATGTGTTTCTGCAAAGCAGGCCCTGAATCTGTAAGTATTATGATGAATTGCATAAATTACTTTGCACAAGCGACTGGTCTGTATGCCAATAAGGAGAAATCTAACCTTTACATAGCTGGTGTGGATGAGGAAACAAAAAGAGAATTGTTAGCATTATCTGGGTTCAGGGAGGGTACATTACCTATGAAGTATTTGGGAGTCCCACTTTCACCATCTAAATGGAGCAAAATTGACTGTGAGTGCTTGGTATATAAAATGACCAAAAAATTACAGATATGGGCCTCTAGGAATCTATCATATGCAGGAAGAGCTCAACTCATAAATTCTGTGCTTTTCTCTATACATGTGTACTGGTCTAGCATTTTCATAATGCCTGCAGGGGTACTTAAAAATGTAGAACAAAAATGCAGATATTTCTTATGGGGTTCCACTGAGCAGAAGCATAAAACCAACCTGGTGGCATGGGATATAGTATGCAGACCTAGGAAAAATGGGGGCATAAACATAAAAAATTGCAAATGGTTTAATTTGGCTCTGAATGGAAAACATATCTGGGATTTAGCCACAAAAAAAGATACCTTGTGGGTAAAATGGATAAATGGGATATATCTGAAAGGCACCAATCTCTGGGACTATGCACCAGTGTGGGGTGCCAGCTGGTACTGGACCAAACTCAACAAAAGCAAGAGCTATTTCCAGGAGCATTACACATCCAGAGGGGTCTGGAAAAGAGATGCAGATGGTTGCTATACAGCTGCAAGGGGATATAGCACTTTGATGGGAGATATGCCTAAATATAGACATGCCAATCTGATTTGGGGAAGAGTAACAATGCCAAGACACAGCTTCTGCCTATGGTTGGCTCAACAGGGGAGATTGTTAACTAAGGACAGATTGCAGAAAATGGGCTTCCTAAACGGAGATGATGTATGCAACCTGTGCAAAGCAAAGCCAGAAGATCATAATCACCTTTTCTTCACATGTAATATAGCTGCAGGTGTTTTAGAGCAAGTGAGAAGCTGGTTACAGATTACATCAAGAACAAACACAATTCAGAGCTTGCTGAACTGGATAAGTAGGCAGAAATGCTCAAATTTCAGGAAGGAAGTGTATGCAGCTGGGATAGCAGCAGCAGTATACTGGCTGTGGAGAAGCAGGAACATTAAACATTTTGTGGGAAGCACTCTTACTGAGATGCAGACCATGCAGCAGATCCAACAACCAGTGAGGGTCAGAATACAACAGTGCAGCAGACTGAGAAAAATCAACAGCAAGGACAAAAAATGGCTAGAAAGAATTTAATTGCTCTTGCACCACAGAAGACTCAGGCAGAAAGACAGAACTGCACCAGATGAGCAACCAGCTGAGAAAGCAGGACATCAGTACCTGTATAGAAATCAAGACAATGGATAGCAGGAGGAAGACAGCAAACTGTGATTGCTGGAAAAAAAGGGGAAGATATATCAGCTCAGGAAGAATGCCCCAGCATAGGACATTGAGGAAAAGGGCTCCAGGAAGGATACAGAAACAGATTGATACAGAGAGACTCTGAATCAGAACAAATGCAGCTGTGCAGGAATTCAGGCAGCAGTTTTCAGCAGCAATGCAGCAACGCAGCAGGATGAGAAAGATCAACAGCAGGGATAAAAGAATGGTTAGAGAGAGTTTAAGCTGATCTGTGTACCACAGCAGACCCAGCAGATAGGCAAGACCAGACTACAGGAGAGGTTTTTGCAGGAAAAACAGAAGGAATGCAGGACTCCAATACCTGTACAGGGAGCTAGACAGTAGAGTGATGTGGATCAGCTTGAGTGGGCACAGCAGGTAGATGAAGCAAGAAAGAAGGAGGAATGAATCAGCTCCTGGAAGTTTTTGTTGTAATATTTTTACATATATATGTTTTTGTATTTTGCTGTAAGTCAGAAATAATTTTTGCAAATTGTAATGTTTACAGAGATGGTGAGAAACAATTTTTGCAAATTGTAATGTTTACAGAGCTGGTGAACCACTGTCTGTAGTGAGTTGCACCAGATTGAAGGGATGTAAGGTAGTAGAGGGATGTAGAAAAAAGGAACCCTACCTAGTAGGTGGCCTTGGATCTGCATTGCCTAAGGACTGTAATCTTGTTACATTACAGAGAGCAATAATACAATTTCTGACTTGCACCAAAAAAAAAAAACATTAAGAGACTGGAATGAGAAGGGAAATGTTGTAGAACAGGCAGTGGAATATGACTGGAAGCCCATCCTATGCACCCACTGCAAGCAATATGGGCACTGTGAGGCAGAATGCAGGAAGAAAGTTGCTGCTGCAACTGTGATACCAACACAGATTGCAGTACCAGTACAGAAGCAACCTGACCAACAGGAAAACACTAGGGCACAGCAATGGCAGAATGTTGGGAGGGGGAGAGGAAGAATGAATAATGCAGGTAGAGGAGCAAGAGCTGGAAGGGGTAGTTACAGGCAAATTCAGCAACAACGGAAGGATAAGCCACAGACACAAAACCCCTTTGCAGCACTGCAGAATGAAGGTGAAGCACAGGACAAGCAACAGTCCAGAGACAGTACAGAACCTGAAATTCAGAAGGAGATACACATAGGTTTCAGAAGGGAATCAGAAGCAGGTTGATGTAGCTAGACTCTGAATCAGGTAACAGGAACCAGTAGAATATACAGGAAATCAGCAGGGTATTGTTGCAGAAAAGAAGGCAGATGAATCAACTCTGGAAGATTGCCCCAGCAGAGGATTCAGAGGTAGAGAGCAGAAGCAAAGCAGAAGCAGGAAGAAGCAGATTGAGTGGAAAACAAGGATAGAAATGCTGCAATAATTTTAGATTATTATGTTTTGTTTTTTGTTGTAAGACAGGAATGTTTTTTGTATTTTGTATCTGTATTCAGATAAGGGGAACCACTGCTTGTAATGAGTGCCCCAGGAATGCAGGGTTGTAAGGAAAACAAGGATACAGAGGAAGAGGAACCCTACCTAGTGCAGGAGACTACAGCAGAGTCCAGCAGGGGAGCAATAGTAGGAGGCAGAACCTGGGCTGTTAACCAGGCAGCAGGATCTAGCAGAAGACAAGTACACAGTCTGCTGGAGAAAGGCAGAACAAGGGTTGTTACAGAAATCAGAAGATCACAAAGTTAGAAGTGTAATCCGCAGCAGGCTGAAGAAGCAAGGCAGAATGAGGGATGAAACAGATCCAAGCAGAGGTGAAAAACTAGAAGAAGTTGTAATATTTTTAGCTATTTATGTTTTTGTATTTTGCTGCAAGTTAGAAATAATTTTTGCAAATTGTAATGTTTATAGAGAGGGTGAGAAATAATTTGTGCAAAGTATAATGTTTACAGAGATGGTGAACCACTGCCTCTATTGAGTTGCACCAGATTGAAGGATTGTAAGGTAGTAGAGGGATGTAGCAAAAAGGAATCCTACCTAGTAGGTGGCCTTGGATCTGCATTGCCTAAGGATTGTAATCTTGTTACATTACAGTGAGCAATAATACAATTTCTGACTTGCACCAAAAAAAAAACATTAAGAGACTCAACATCTAGGCCTCCAGAACACTGTCTTATGCAGGAAGAACACAGTTGATCAATTCTGTGCTCCACTCTCTTCATGTGTATTGGGCTAGTATCTTTGTTCTGCCCACTGGAATTATAAAAGCTATTGAGGCCAAATGCAGACAATATTTATGGTCAAGAAACGATTAGAAAAAGGGGAGTAATTTGGCTGCATGGGATCTGGTTTGCAGACCAAAAAGGAATGGAGGCTTGGGGTTCAAGCAGTGTAAGCAATTTTAATTATGCTCTGAATGGGAAGCACCTTTGGGACTTAGCTGCTAAAAAGGATAATATGTGGGTTAAGTGGGTGAATGGGATTTATATGAAGGGAGAAGCTCTTTGGCAATATGTACCTCATCAGGGGTGTAGCTGGGCATGGAAGAAACTGCACAAATGCAAGGCCTTGTTCCAGCAAGCTTACATGTCTGATAACACATGGTCTCTCAATGCAGATGGAAAATATACAGTCAAGAGTGGATATGCCTTCCTAATGGGAGATATGGCTAAGCTGAGGCATGCAAATTTTATATGGGGGTCTCTGAATATTCCTAGGTACAGCTTTTGCCTGTGGCTGGCTCAAGCACATAGGCTCCTCACCAAAGACAGAATGAAGAAGATGGGGTTCCTTCAAGGGGGTACTGAGTGTATGTTCTGCAGGGTGCATGAAGAATCTCACCAGCACCTGTTCTTTGAATGTGTCAAGATGAAACAGCTGTGGAATGATGTGAAGAACTGGATTGGTTGCACTGCTGCAGGCTACAGTATTGCAGGGGTTATGAACTGGACTGGACGTCAGAGAGGAAATAAGCTGAAACGCACAGTTATTGCAGCAGCAACTTCAGCATTGGTGTATTGGGTTTGGAAAGCAAGGAATGAGGCCTGTTTTAGACATAATCAGCTGTCAAATGAGTACATCATGCAGCAGGTTCAGTTTGCTGTTACAGCAAGAGTGGAGTCATGCAGGACAAAGAAGCTCACAAGTGCTGAGAGGAGGTTTCTTGAAGAATTTGGCAGATTTAATTAGTATGTTTTTAAACAGTAGAAACTGTGTAATTGCTGAGTTTTAAAACCAGTTTGTGCTAGGTGCTGTATTTCTGGTTATGTTGTGGTTTGATGTAATGTAGTGCAGGGTTGGAGGAAGAGTGTGAACCCTACCTAGTAGGTGGCATACTCCCCTCTAAGACCCTTAGGTTGTAAGGAATGATTTCCGGTTTATTAATGCAATTGCTATCTTTTCATCAAAAAAAAAAAAAAAATTGGGATCCCGTAAAACCGCCCTTACAAGCCTATCGGGGACCCAATAACCGACCCTGGGAGCCTCCCATGTCCCCTAGGGGTATCCCGTGCGAGATGAGGCGAAAATTTTATATTCGAAAAGTTTGCGTCCGGAGGCCCAGAACAAGTCGCCTACAGCTTTCCTAGGGCCAGGCTGCCATTTTCGCCCAAAATTTTTTTGGGGGGTCTATCATGGCCCTAGGGACCCTCAGTGCCCCGGGAGGGTCACCTTGATCCCCGAACTCCGATATCACACATGTCGCCCGTATTCGGGGCCTAACATTAGCATTGGGTTCATGTTTACTGGTCAAGCATTTTTATAATGCCTGCTGGGGTACTCAAAAGTGTGGAGCAAAAATGCAGATCTTTTTTGTGGGGCTCTACTGATCAGAAACAGAAGCCTAGCTTGGTGGCATGGGATATGGTATGCAGACCAAGGAAAAATGGGGGAATAAACATCAAAAATTGCAAATGGTTCAATATTGCATTAAATGGGAAGCATATTTGGGATTTAGCCACAAAAAAAGACATGTGGGTTAAATGGATAAATGGGATTTATCTGAAGGGAGTTAATTTCTGGAACTATGAGCCTGTGTGGGGTGCCAGTTGGTACTGGAAAAAGCTCAATAAAATCAAGAGTATTTTCCAGGACCAATATTCAGCTAGAGGAGTGTGGAAGGGCACTACTGATGGGCTCTACTCTGTTGCAAGTGGATACAGTATACTAACAGGGCCTATGCCAAAGTCCAGACATGCTAATCTGATTTGGGGGAAGATAACCATGCCTAGGCAAAGTTTCTGCTTGTGGATGGCTCAACAGGGAAGACTCTTAACAAAGGATAGGATTCAGAAGATGGGGTTCCTGAATGGTGATGCCATGTGCAACCTGTGCAAGGAGAAGACAGAAGACCATAACCACCTATTCTTTAGCTGTAGGGTATCAGCAGGGATCCTGGATCAGCTAAGAGGATGGCTACAGATATCAGCAAAAGCTAACACTATCCATGGAATGCTCAACTGAATAAGCAGACAAAAGTGCTCCTGTTTCAGAAGAGAAGTATACACAGCAGGTCTTGCAGCAATAGTGTATTGGATATGGAGATGCAGGAACATCCAGCATTTTGAGGGGACCAGACTGTCATTGAGGCAGATCGTGCAACAGATCCAGCAGGTGGTCAGAGCTAGAATACAGCAATGTAGTAGCAAGAGGAAAATAAACAACAAAGATAGGAGATGGATAGAAAATGTGTAACTGGCTGTTTTTTTTTCTAAACTATGTGTCTGTATTTTGGTGTTGATGGAAAGCATGCAGCAGATCAGCAGGAAAATCAAATTCAGATGGCAGCAGAGCAACAGCAGGGGAGATATGCAGAACCCAGTAGCCCTGCAAGGCGTGAGAACTTGTGCAGGGATTTATGCAGCAGGTTACAGCAGGGGAATCAAAACCAGTGGGCAGAAGCTAGACTCAACAGAAAGTCAGAATCAGAATACATCAGGTTTTTCAGCAGAGAACTAGCAGTTCTGTAAGACAGGAAACCTGTGCAGAAATTCAGGCAGTAGGTCCCAGCAGGGTATCTGTAGCAGGCTGCTGAAGCTAGGCAGAGTGAAGAAGAAATAAAATTCAGCAGATCAGAAAGAATGAGGACCAGAATGCAGCAATCAGTGAGGACCAGAATGCAGCAATGCAGCAGGCTGAGAAAGATCAACAACAGGGATAAAAAATGGTTAGAGAGATTTTCAGCTGATCTGTGTACCACAGCAGACCCAGCAGATAGGCAGGACCAGATTCCAGGAGAGGTTTTTGCAGGAAAAAACAAGAAGAAATGCAGGACTCCAGTACCTGTACAGGGAGCTAGACAGTAGAGTGATGTGGATCAGCTTGAATGGGCACAGCAGGTAGATGAAGCAAGAAAGAAGGAGGAATGAATCAGCTCCTGGAAGTTTTTGTTGTAATATTTTTTAGATATATATGTTTTTGTATTTTGCTGTAAGTCAGAAATAATTTTTGCAAATTGTAATGTTTACAGAGATGGTGAGAAACAATTTTTGCAAATTGTAATGTTTACAGAGAGGGTGAACCACTGTCTGTAGTGAGTTGCACCAGGATTGAAGGGATGTAAGGTAGTAGAGGGATGTAGCAAAAAGGAACCCTACATAGTAGGTGGCCTTGGATCTGCATTGCCTGAGGACTGTAATCTGGTTACATTACAGAGAGCAATAATACAATTTCTGACTTGCACCAAAAAAAAAACATTAGCATTGGGTGCCTCCCATGTCCCCGAGGGGTCTCCCGTGCGTTATGGGGCGTAAATATTAACGTCGAAAAGTTTGCTTCCGAAGGCCCAGTGGCATAACTTTTGTTTAGTTTTATTTTTTTGTTATTATGAACCTCAGTGCCATAACTTTTGTTTAGTTTTATTTTTTTTAAAAGTGTCAACCAAAGGTTCTTTCTCTTTTTTATTCTCCTTTCTTTTTTCAAAAATCTAAGGTTTCTTTTTTATGAATAAATGGATTATATTGTATGAACTATTAGATTACCTTTTGTGAACATATGGTTTGTTATTAATGAACAATTAGACTTTTCTAATGGACATTCAGGTTATTTTCTATGAACATATGATTTGTTATCGATGAACAATTAGATTATTTCTAATGAACATTCCGGTTATTCTCTATGAACATATGGTTTGTTATCAATGATCAATTAGATTATTTATAATGAACATTTAGGTTATTTTTTATGAACATATGGTTTGTTATCTATGAACAATCAGATAATACAGTGCTTATTAGCAGGACTACAAAATAGCTGGACCCACGTAATAGACGGCGTCGTCTTAAAGCTGGGCGAAAAACTATGCTCTACCCGAGCCCGCTAGCCCACAAATTATTATCAATTCAAAAATGTTATATCATGTATACGACCTACTAACAATTAGACTATTTATGATGAACATCACGTATATGACCTAATAACAATTAGACTTTTTTTTTATGAACATTACGTATATGACCTATGAATAATTAGACTATTTTTGATGAACATTTACGTATATGACCTATGAACAATTAGACTATTTTTTATGAACATTACGTATATGACCAATGAACAATTAGACTATTTTTTGTGAATATTGCACTCATAACCGATGAACAATTAGACTATTTTTAATGAACATTATGTATATAACCTATAAATAATTAGAAATTTTTTTATGAACATTATGCATATAACCTATGAACAATTAGACTATTTGTATTGAACATTACATATGTACTATGAACAACTAGACTGTTTTTAATGAACATTACGTATATAACCTAGACCAATTAGAGTATTTTTAAATGAACATTGTATTTATACCTTTTGAACAATTAGACTATTTTAAATGAACCTTGCGTTTATACTTTATACCTTGTGAACAATTAGGCTATTTTAAATTTTTCATAAAAAAAGACTATTTCAAAATAAACATTTCATTTAAACCTGATGATCAATTGGACTATTTTAAATGAACATTGCATTTATACCTTATGAATAATTAGATTATTTTAAATTAAAATTGCGTTTATACCTTATGAACAATAGACTATTTTAAATGAACATTGTGTTTATACCTTATGCATAATTAGACTATTTTAAATTTTCCATAAGAAAAAAAAGACTATTTTAAATGAACATTGCGTTTATAACTTATAAACAATTAGACTATTTTAAATGAACATTACGTTTATGCCTTATGAACAACTAGACTATTTTAAATGAACATATGCGTTTATACCTTATGAACAATTAGACTATTTTAAATGAATATTGCGTTTATACCTTATGAACAATTAAACTATTTTAAATGAACATTGTGTTTATACTTTATGAACAATTAGACTATTTTAAATGAACATTATGTTTATACCTTATGAACAATTAGACTATTTTGAATGAACCTTACGTTTATACCTTATGAACAATTAGACTATTTTAAATGAACATTGCGTATATAGCTTATGAAATTAGACTATTTTAAATGAACCTTACATTTATAGTTCATGGACCATTAGACTATTTTAAATGAACATTACATTTAAAGCTTAAAAAATAAAATTGATCTGATGATTTTCATTCCTCTTTTATTTACTTAGATTTGCTTTTATTTGTTTTTCTTTTTTTCTTTTTTTTATAATGAACCTCAGTGCCATAACTTTTATTTATGAACATTACGTTTATACCTTAATCTATGAATAATTAGATTATTTTTTTTATGAACATTACGTATATAACCTATGAACAATTAGATTATTTTTTATAAACATTACGTATATAACCTATGAAAATATAGACTATTTTTATTGAACATTGCACTTATAACCTATGAACAATTAGATTATTTTTTATGAACATTATGGATATAGCCTATGAACAATTACACTATTTTTAATGAAAATTGCACTTATAACCTATGAACAATTAGACTATTTTTTATGAACATTACGTATATAACCTATGAACAATTAGACTATTCTAAATGAACACTACGTTTATACTTTATGAACAATTAGGCTATTTTAAATGAAACACCATGTTTGTATACTATGAACAATTAGCCTATTTTAAATGAACACTACGTTTGTACACTATGAAATATTAGGCTATTTTAAATGAACATCGCACTTATAACAGATGAAAAATTAAATTTTTTTTAATGAACCTTTCATAATAACCTATGAGCAATTAGACTATTTTAATGAAACATTACTTATATAACCTATGAACAATTAGACTATTTTTATAGAAAATTGCACCTATAGCCTATGAACAATTAGACTACTTGTAATGAACCTTATGTATATAACCTATGAACAATTTGACTATTTTTAATGAACATTGGACTTATAACCGATGAACAAGTAGACTATTTTAATTAACATTACACGTATAACATATGAACAATTACACTATTTTTAATGAACATTACGTATATAACCTATGAAAAATTAGATTATTTTTATTGAACATTGCACTAATAACCTATAAACAATTTGACTATTTTTGATGAACATTTTATTTATTTATTTTTTTTTTTTGGGATATATGAACATTTTATCACTAAACTTGTCAACATATTATGTCACAAAAGTACTCTACAAAAATCGAAGGAAAAAAGAAAATAACAATTATCATCATCATTCACCATCATCACTTCATCAGCTCCATCACCTGAACCGTGGCACTTACTATGGCCGTGGAACAAACGAGCAACTACCATGGCCGTTGTCCACCGTTACGGCGTTACTCACCCCACACAACACTGCCCACTCTCTCTCCTCCACCACCCAGCCACACTCATCGTCCTCCCAACCACCGTCCAGCCACCGCCTAACCGCCGAATTGGTTTGATTCTCTCTCTCTTCATAAAGACATTAAAACCCCATCAAATTGGGACTCAATGAGCACCAAAAATCAAGAGCATTCTATCTACACTAATTTCATGACTTAATATTTTATTTAAGACCTCAAAAGACCTATTGAAATCCATGGAAAATTTGCAAAGAGAGAGAAAG
The DNA here is from genome assembly GCA_038025085.1 of Tetragonia tetragonoides. Classification (NCBI taxonomy): domain Eukaryota; kingdom Viridiplantae; phylum Streptophyta; class Magnoliopsida; order Caryophyllales; family Aizoaceae; genus Tetragonia; species Tetragonia tetragonoides. The sequence continues at coordinate 19,619,810 of CM076146.1, forward strand.
TAAATGTCTTAATGGTACTTTGAGATTTGCGGGTACTCTACAGGTGACGGGCTGACTGGTTGAAGGTAACTAGGTAAGTGGGAGAGAGTAGATGACGAAAAAGACGTAAATACCCAGCGTTTTTTGATAATTAAAAGTCCCAGCCAAGTTAGATGGACACAAGTCCATATAAAAATGTTTTACCAAAAAACGCCTCTAGACCACTTTTTTTAGGCATTAATGTTTTTGAGGATAGTTTGGTCAATTTACTCAGTTGAAGGTAGTTTTGTGCTTCTGATTTACTTCTCAAATTCACATGTGTTATTGATGTATCTATCTACATGTATCCTTATATAAATATCAGATGAACAAAGTTTTCGGAGGTATGTGTGTGGTATATTGGAATAAAGGTAATAAGGGTAATTCCGTAATTATACATAATATTATATACTTAATCATCAAGAAAAATAACACCAATATTATGATGACTCTTGAAAAATTCCCTTGTGGCCCAACCCAATTTTTCCTTCTTTTTTTTTTCCTGGCCACTGTAAATTATGAGATAACTATAACAAAGTACACTTATGTATCATCAAAACTAAATTGGCGTAGCGGTATGTACTCCTCTTGTCAAGCGCGCAGTGAGAATTATTTGTAAGGGGTTATTCAATTACAGCTATCTTCTACTTATTCACACTTAAACAATATTCTACTAAGGACATTGATTCTACATAATTAACATATTTGCATTTTTAATAAGTTTATTTTACTAAATTATTTTAGTCGTATTTTTTTATGTTAATTTCGGCACCACTACGCAAAATATTCGCCCCCTGGTGTAGTTGATATTCTAGGAGTGAGATGTTTGCGGGATCAAGTCCTTAGAAACATGAAACACCTTCTAGAAATACAAGTGTACGAGAAAAAAAAAAAAAAAAAACAAACTATGAAAGATTAGAAACATGAAAGTTTGATACAGGAAATAGTAAGTCGTATGAGTACAAACTGACTTATTTTAAACGGGCCAAAATGAATATCTTTCCTCTAATTATGATAATTCTAGAGTAATGGAAAAAAGTAATCACATAATACAAATCAGGTTCTAACAGGAGTAGACATGCCCAGTGCATAACTTTCATACTGGGGTTTTTGAGAGCTTGGATAATTATTTTCCAAAAGTTCCACCTCAAACTTTTCAAGTATATTATTAAGTTACAAATTATTTTTTTTTTACATTTTTCACACAAGGTAGCTATTTAATTTAATTTTTAATTAAAATATAGCAAGAAAAATAAGAAATAAATAGAAATAATATCAGAAAAATTACCAATCACTTCAAAAAATTTGGAAAATATTTTGAGACCTCACTTTAATTTTTGAAATACTTTTGAGACCTCACTCGAGTAGGAAATTCCGGCCATCACCCATGCTTTCGGTGTTCCGGCCCTTACATTTATGTCCCGTAAAAACTCCCTTACAAGCCTATTGTGATACCCCAATATTTTCTATAATTATTATATTGATTTATAAATGATTCATAAATAGTTTCGGAGATTAAATCGTATATTCATTTAAGGATTCGATTTATTCAATTAAAGCCATAATAATAGTAATTATTATTATGGGACTTTCATAAATTGTATTTATTAATTTTGAGGAGTTTAATTAAAATGTTTTATATATGAATAAGAATTATTCATATAGTTTTAATTAGTTTTGATTAGCTTTTTAAATCAGAAAATTATTAAATAAATTACTAAACCTAGTAGTACTTGACTTGGATTGATTGAGGGCCTATATAAGGAAAAGGTGAGACAATTAGTCAGTTTTGCAAACTGAGCCAAAACCCTCAAGCATTCACTCTCTCTCTTCTCTCTCTCTCACCGTCCACTCTCTCTCCTCACCCGAGCTCTCTCTCTCCTCGCCGGAAACAGCCATCGCCGACCACCCCCTCCACCGGCGGTAATGCTTTCTCTCTCTCTTTCGCTCGCTCTTTCTCTCTCTCTCTCTCGCCGCGATCTCTCTCTCTCTCCTTGGTTCGCTGGCGCGCGACCACGCGCCACAGCCACGCCCTCAGGCCGCTTCCTAAGGGGTCGTCGGCAGGTGGCCGGCGTCGCCTCCCCCTCCCCCTTGATTTCTCTTTCTTTCCCGCTCTCCGTCTCTCGTTTTCTTTCTTTTTCGCGAACACTCTCTCTCCACCTCGCCGGAGCACCGGCGACCACCACCGCCGGCCATGGTGGCCAGTGGGTGGTGGTGGTGGTGGTGGTGATGGATCGGGTTATGGGTCCCATACATGGGTACCCGTGACCTAGACCTAGTTTTGAAGTTAGGGTTTCGTTTTTATATTTTTCGTAATTATTAATTCGATTTTCAGTATTTTTGATTTAATGTTTTTATAATTCTGCTCTCATTCGGAATCGAGATTTGGATTTTCCAAATCCTAGATTGGTCGAAATAAATCAAGAAATTTGATAATATTATCAGACTGAGATTTAGTTACTGTTTGTATTTGCGTATTTAATTAATACTGATTCGGTAATTGTTTTAATTAGGACCTAACGAGCAAGCATGATTTTCGTCGATTGGTTGGAGCATACTTACCGTTGGTAGCGTTATAGTGGTAAGCGATCATGGCTTAGGCTGTGTGTTGATGCAACACGGTAAGGTAGTGGCTTATGCCTCAAGACAACTGAAGAAGCATGAGGATAATTACCCTACTCACGACTTAGAGCTTGCTGCTGTAGTATTTGCCTTGAAGATCTGGAGACATTATCTTTATGGTTCTCCTGTCAAGATGTTTACGGACCACAAAAGTCTCAAGTACATATTCACGCAAAAGGATTTGAATATGCGACAAAGAAGATGGCTAGAATTGTTGACGGAGTACGACATCGACATTCAGTATCACGAAGGGAAAGCTAACGTGGTAGCTGACGCTTTGAGTAGAAAGACTCGTCATACGTTGAACACTGCTTTAGTACTTCCGAAGGAGATCATTCGTGATTTACAGAGTCTTGACGTGGAGATTGTGCTGAAAGGTGACGTTCAATGTACCTTAGCACATATGTCAGTTCGACCAACCTTGCTCGACGAGATCAAGGGTAAACAAAGTGCAGATGAGGATCTTCAGCGGATTCTACGCCACAAAGACGAGGGTAGATCCGAGGACGTTTCTATTGGTCAAGACGGTGTCTTGAGACTTCGTGATCGTGTCTGTGTGCCGAATGACCCGAAGTTCAAGAGTCAGATTCTGGGTGAAGCTCACAATACACCTTATTCTGTACATCCTGGTGGAGGCAAGCTTTACAAAGATATTCGCCAAATGTTTTGGTGGAAAGGTATGAAACAAGATGTCACCGAGTTCGTGGCTAAGTGTCTGACGTGCCAGAAGGTCAAGATCGAACACAAGAGACCTGGTGGAATGATTCAATCGCTTAAAGTTCCTACATGGAAATGGAATTCAATTTCAATGGACTTTGTCATGGGTTTACCATTGACACAGAAGAAGAACAACGCCATTTGGGTAGTTGTGGATCGTTTGACGAAAGTTGCGAGATTCATCCCAATGAATGACACTTGGAAAATGGAGAAGCTAGCAGATGCTTACGTCAAGGAAGTCATGAGACTTCATGGTGTTCCAGAGGATATCGTTTCGGATACGGACTCGAGGTTTCTATCACACTTTTGGTAGAAATTGCAAGAAGCTGTTGGAAGCAAATTGAAGTTCAGTACTGCTTTTCATCCTGCGACTGACGGTTAGATGGAAAGAACGATTCAGACTTTGGAGGATATGCCTCGAGCGTGTGCTCTCGAGTATCAAGGCTCGTGGGACACACATATTCCGTTGATCGAGTTTTCTTACAACAATAGCTATCACACAAGCATTGATCGAGCACCATATGAAGCATTGTATGGTAGGAAAAGTAGATCGCCAGTTTGTTGGAATGATATTAGTGAAATTGCAGTTTTGGGTCCTGAAATGATCCAGAAGACCGTCGATGTGGTCAATGTGATTCAAGGAAAGACGCGTAGTGCTCAAAATCCCCAGAAATCGTACGCAGATAGAGGTCGTAGACCCGAAGAGTTTGAGGTCGGAAGCAAGGTACTTTTGCGAGTATCTCCTACCAAAGGTGTCATGCTTTTTGGTCGTAAGGGGAACCTGAGTCCTCGCTACATTGGTCCTTACGAGATCTTGGAAAGAATTGGTGAAGTTGCTTATCGACTAGCTTTACCTGTGGAACTTGCAAAAGTCCACAGTGTGTTTCATGTGAATTGAAGCGATACGTACATGATCCAACTCATGTCGTTCAACTTGAAGCGATCGATCTCGATGAAAGTTTGACTTATGAAGAGCGTCCTATCAAGATAGTGGATCGAAAAGAGCGCTCAACTCAAACAAAGACTATTTCAATCGTCAAAGTCATATGGTCTCGACAAGGTCAAGAGGAAGCAACATGGGAAGCTGAATCCATGATGCGCGAGAAGTATCCAGACCTCTTCCTAGAAGGTACTAGTCCCACTTGAGTTTCGGGACGAAACTCCTTTTAAGGAGGGTAGAATGTCATGCCTCGAAATTTCGTCTTTTTGCGTGTTTCGTTTATCGCTTTGCACGAATTGCATGGTGCATGGTAATCAACTTAGAATTACGATCGTACTTGCTCATCTTGCATATGTTAGTGTCCTAGAAATTGTTTTATACCTTCGTATAGGTAAACTCGTTTTGTTTTGGGAAGTGATTACTTCGTGTCTCAAGTTTCGGGAAGAAACTTCTTTTAAGGAGGGTAGAATGTGATACCCCAGTATTTTCTATAATTATTATATTGATTTATAAATGATTCATAAATAGTTTCGGAGATTAAATCGTACATTCACTTAAGGATTCGATTTATTCAATTAAAGCCATAATAATATTAATTATTATTATGGGACTTTCATAAATTGTATTTATTTATTTTGAGGAGTTTAATTAAAATGTTTTATATATGAATAAGAATTATTCATATAGTTTTAATTAGTTTTAATTAGCTTTTTAAATCAGAAAATTATTAAATAAATTCCTAAACTTAGTAGTACTTGACATGGGTTGAATGAGGGCCTATATAAGGAAAATGTGAGACAATTAGTTAGTTTTGCAAATTGAGCCAAAACCCTCAAGCATTCACTCTCTCTCTTCTCTCTTCTCTCTCTCTCACCGTCCACTCTCTCTCCTCACCCGAGCTCTCTGTCTCCTCGCCACCGGCTCTCCTCGCCGAAAACAGCCATCGCCAACCACTCCCTCCACCGGCGGTAATGCTTTCTCTCACTCTCTTTCGCTCACTCTTTCTCTCTCTCTCTCGCCGCGATCTCTCTCTCTTTCCTTGGTTCGCTGGCACGCGACCACGCGCCACCGCCACACCCTCAGGCCGCTTCCTGAGGGGTTGTCGGTAGGTGGCCGGCATCACCTCCCCCTCCCCCTTGCTCTCTCTTTCTTTCCCGCTCTCCCTCTCTCGTTTTCTCTCTCTTTCGCGAACACTCTATCTCCTCCTCGCCGGAGCACCGACGACCACCACCACCGGCCTTGGTGGCCAGTGGGTGGTGGTGGTGGTGATGAGTCGGGTTAGGGTCCCATGCATGGGTACCCGTGACCTAGACCTAGTTTTGAAGTTAGCGTTTCGTTTTTATATTTTTCGTAATTATTAATTCGATTTTCAATATTTTTGATTTAATGTTTTTATTTTTCTGCACTCATTCGGAATCGAAATTTGGATTTTGAAAAGCCTAGATTGGTTGAAATAAATCAAATCATTTAATAAAATTATTAGACTGAGATTTTGTTACTGGTTGTATTTTCGTATTTAATTAATACTAATTCGGTAATTGTTTTAATTAGGACCTAACGAGCAAGCGTGATTTTCGTCGATTGGTTGGAGCATACTTACCGTTGGTAGCGTTGTAGTGGTAAGCGATCATGCCTACCTTCTTCCAAAGCCGTATCAAAACTATTTTGATGTGATATGTGCTAATTGGGAGTTTGTTGTGAATTTAATATGCAAAGCATGATTAAATTATATAGTCGTTACTATGAAGTTATTGAGCATGATTCACTACTGTAAATATGAAATATAATTAGTATGTTGATGTTATCATGTTTTGGGAATTAATTAGTCCATATAATGATTATTGGATAATTGTTGAATAGCGAATTATTAATATTATTATGGTATTAATTATACGCTAATTGGTATGGGTATTATTGAGTGCTATTGAGCACCTATATATTATCATTGAATGTCTTTGGTGATTTGTGAATTTTTGGATATCATATTACCCTACCGAAGTGCTGCCGAAATTGTGATAGACATTACTTGTTATCATTATTGAATTATCGTCGTTATAGAATTAAAGCATGTTTAATTCTCATCGTATTGAATCATCTTTATCGTCGTTATTTACTATTCATTGTCAAGAGCATGAAATGAATTAGTAAGTCGTGGTCTCGTAGTACCACTTATGTCAACCAATGCAAATTATGTGAATTGAATTAAATGAGAGTAAGACTCCTCATGGATCCCTAGGAGTAGTCGAGCAATCGGGATTACACCTAATGGTGTAGTTCAAGGGATGAGTGATTCCCAAGTTACTTATGGACACCTCACAGTGTGTCTGGGATGGATCATTCCCCATTTATTAAGTCCTCTAGGCTCGTGTAATTGTACTAGAGGAAGTGTGCACACTAGAGTCATTAAGTCCATGGCGTGATTGTATCTTCGATGAACAGTATGGGTAATCGCTATTCTATTCGCTCTCTTACATCTCTCTAATCAAGACGAATTGTTTATGTCGTATTTCGTGTGATCACTATACAAGAATTGCATATAAAACAATGTCGTTGTACCTATGCTTGATTATATGCTTATGTGCGTATGCAAATGAACTTCAATGATTCTTCTAAAACCTCAGGTAAGGTTTGCGAAATGTTTTTACTGGGTACGGATGACGTTTATTCAGTTTATCTGATTTTTGTTTCTCTTATGTTTCTTTTCTTTTCTTCTGTATTTTGTTTCCGTCACGGAAACCAAAGTGCAGGTTTAGTTGATTGAGGACGTACAGCTTGGAAGTAGAGTTGGCGTCGATTTTTAGAACTGTTTCTGTTCAGATTAGATCGTGGGATTATTTTTTTATTTGATTTAGCCCATGAAGGCAAGTTGTAATAAATTTGGTTTAATGGTTTAAGCTCACTATATAGACAACTCTGATATTAACTGTTTAGTTTGTTTAGTTCCTTAGTAAGCTCCTTTTGATGCCTAGTCTTTCTTTCTGCTTATCATGTACTCCTTAGTGATAAATGTTGCAGTAACGCCTTTGGATTTGTGACGGTTCAGTGGTGTCGAGTCATGGATAACGGCGTCGATAGTTCCCAGGAAATCGTTGTAAATTCAGGGGTGTTACACCTATCATGGACCAGATAGCCGACCCCGAGGGCCTCCCATGTCCCTTAGGGATGTCTCGTGCGATATGGTGTGAAAATATACACCATTGGTCCGGAGCCTCTCGAAAGCCAAAAAAAAAACGTAGATTATGTCCTTTGATTTTCACCTTCCAGGGGCCCGGGTGTCATTTTTGCCCAAACATCTCCCAGGGGTCTATCGTGACCCTAGAGGACCCTAGGCGCTCCGGGAGGGTCATCCTTATCCCCGAACTCCGATATCACCCATGACGCCGGTATCTTGACCCTTACATTGGCATTGCGTAAAATCGCCCCTTACAAGCCTATCAGGGACCCAATAACTGACCTTGGGGGCCTTCCATGTCCCCTTGGGGTCTTCCGTGCGATTTGGGGCGAAAATATCAACGTTGAAAAGTTTGCTTCCGGAGGCCCAGAACACGTGTCCTACAGCATTCCCGGGGCCCGGTTGCCGTTTTCGCCCAAAAATATTTTGGGGGTTCTATCATGGCCCTAGGGGACCCTCTGTGCCCCGGAAGGGGCACCTTCATCCCCGAACTCCGATATCACCCATGTCGCTTGTATTCGGGCACTAACATTGGCATCGCGTAAAACTGCCCTTACAAGCCTATCAGGGAACCAATAACCGACCTTGGGGGCCTCCCAGGTCACCTAGGAGTCTCCCGTGTGATATGGGGCGAAAATATTAACGTCGAAAAGTTTGCGTTAGGAGGCCCAGAACACGTCGCCTAGAGCATTCCCGGGGCCCGGTAGCTATTTTCTCCCAAAAACAATTCGGGGGGTCTTTCATGGCCCTACGGGACCCTCGGTGCCCCGGGAGGGTCATCCTTATCCCCGAACTCCGATATCACCCATGACGCCGGTATTCCGATCCTTACATTGGCATCCCGTAAAACCGCCCTTACAAGCCTATGAGGAACCCAATAACCGACCCTGGGGGCCTCCCATGTCCCTTAGAGGTCTCCCGTGTGATATGGGGCGAAAATATTAACGTTGAAAGTTTGTGTCCGGAGGCCCAGATTATGTCGCCTTCAGCTTTCCCGGGGCCCGATAGCCGTTTTCGCCCAAAATTTTTTCGAGGGGTCTATCTTTGCCCTAGGGGACCCTCTGTGCCCCAGGAGGGGCACCTTGATCCCCGAACTATGATATCACACGTCTCCTGTATTCGGGCCCTAACATTGGAATCACGTAATAGCGCCCTTACAAGACAATCAGGGACCCAATAACTGACCCTTGGGGCCTCCATGTCCCCTAGATGTCTCCCGTGCGATATGGGGAGAAAATATTAACTTCGATAAGTTTGCTTCCGAAGGCCCAGAACACGTCGCCTACAGCATTTCCGTGGCCTGGTTGCGATTTTCGCCCAAACTTCTCTCGGGGAGGTCTATCGTGGCCCTAGAGGACCCTCGGTGACAGGAGCATGGGTGCTCAATGGGCGTTGTGACATGGGACATGTGCGCTCACTAGGCGCTGGGACATGGGACATGGGCGCTCACTGGGCGCAGGGACATGGGAGATGGGCGCTCACTGGGCGCTGGGACGTGGGATATGGGCGCTCACTGGGAGCTGGGACATGGGATATTGGCGCTCATTGTGCGTTGGGACATGGGCGCCGGGACATGGGACATGGGACACATGGGAAATGGAACACATGGGACATGGGTGCTGCGACATGGGACATGGGTACTGCAGCACCACGGGACATGGGTGCTACGTCATGGGACATGGGTGATGTGTCATGGGTGATGCGTCATGGGACAAGGTGCTGCAGCACCATGGGACATGGGTGCTGCGTCATGGGACAAGGGTGCGGCAGCACAATGGGACATGGGTGCTGCGTCATGGTACAAGAGTGCTGCATGGGACATGGGTGCTGCGTCATGGGACAAGGGTGCTGCAAGGGTGCTGCAGCGCCATGGGACAAGGGTGCGTTGTCATGGGACAAGGGTGCTGCGTCATGGGACAAGCGTGCTGCAGCGTCACGGGACAAGCGTGCTGCAGCGTCATGGGACAAGGGTGCTGCATCATGGGACAAGGGCGCGCTGCAGCGCCATGGGTCACGCTACTGGGTCATGGGACATTGGCGCTGCAGCGCCATGGGTCACGCTGCTGCGTCATGGGACAAGGGCGCTGCAACACCATGTCATGGGACAAGTCGCGCTATGGGTCATGGATGCTGCTACATGGGACATGGACGCTGGGACTTGCCGCGTCATGGGCACTTCTTCCTAGCACGGGTACGGGCACGGGCACGGGCATGGGCATGGACATTTTGATTTCTTTATGATTGGGACTTTTTAGGCATTAAAGTTTTTTAGGGTAGTTTGGCCAATTTACTTAGTCGAGCGTAGTTTTCTCCTTCTGAATTACTTCTCAAATTCACATGTGTTATTGGTGTATCTATCTACATGTATCCACATATCAATATCAGATGAACAAAGTTTTTGGAGGTATGTGCGTGTGTAAGGACCCGGGATTTTCGTCCAATCTTTTTCTTACGAAGTGTATTGGTTTCCACAGAGTGCGTCCTTATAGAAAATTTGTAAGTTGGGGTTTTAAATAAGTTCAATGGACCATTTTGTTAGAAAAGCTTTTGAAAAGACATGAATTGAATAAAGGCCTTGAAAGAGGTCACAAATCTGCTATTGGCGTTTTAACGAAGGGACAAACCGAGAGGACAACCCAATAGCGCGAAAAGTGAACTGATCATGTTTTTAGAAAGACTCCCGCTAATATAGAACATATGAGTACCGAAGAATAAAGGATTCGGGGGAGAAGGTACGAGGTGGGAAGGTGTTAGGCACCCAACTCGCTCGTTTATGACGGCCTCTACTAACTCAAATTTGCTTAAAAATTAAAAGACATGATTCCCACACAAACCGGATTAAAAATCTAGACTTAGACTATTAGTTGGTTCACCACAAGCATCACAACATTTATTTTTAACCCTTATTTAGACATGCATTCGATTGACAAATTGAGTATTACAACGACTAGACATGCTTGAAAAGACAATATTTAGTAAGCAATAAAAGACGTTATTCTAGCATGATATCTACATTATGACTACTAGAAAATAAACAATTATGCAATTAATTTAATTTGAGCCCTCAGGAATTTGTACCTGAACTGTAGGCTATATTTGACAAAAAAAGTAAAACAAGATCTCAAGTTTGGAAGAAAGAGGGGGAAGCTCGGTGTCAATACTCCCGAGAATAGAGGTTGTCAACTGTAGACAGTGTGTTTTGAACTGAGGGTGAAGGGTTGTTTATATAGGCGTGGGGAAGTAGGGTTGGACAGCAGAAATTGAGCTGAAAAACGAGACGGGCTTGAAAAATGAGCCGGGCCCGAAGCAGGGTCAGCACAGCTAGCGACCCTGGGACTTATTCCAGGGCCGCTGACGGCTCTATATTTGTTTTCCAGAGGAATTTTTTTATTCCGAAAAATATGAAAAGACCGTTTTACCCTTAGACGGTAAAAGACGGTTCTACCCCTAAATCGCAACTTGGCGACCGAGAGTCGGAAAAAGGCATGAGACATGTCGTTGGAAAGCTCTTGAACGGGGCTTTTGAATGGAATGGAATGGAATGAAATGAAGGGGTGTTTGGAGGAAAAACTTGAGACCTTATCTTAACTATTAAAGCAAAAATATCAGTTCAAGTTTATAAATTACTCCTTTCATAATCGGGATTTTGCGGAGAAATCCGAAGACGTTTTTCTGGCGTCTACAGAAGCCCCCACTTTGATCGAGCTTGAGTAAAAGCGAAGATCAAAGTATTTCGAAGGCGACATGAAGGATGCTGATTTGCACATGGTGTGTGAGAGTGTACAGTATGCATGCGTATGAAGACAAACCTGAGTTGGGACACGCTCGTAGTGCGCAAAGATTTCATCTCTGTGAACACAAGAGAAAATAAAGGTTATGGTAGCAGGATAGAACCTCGCTCGTAGATGGTCTAAACGTCTGCTGGGGACTTGTATTCAGAGTGAATGAAAAAGTTAGTTATACTTTGAGAATGATCAACGCGGAGTGCTTCAACAAACAGTGACTAAACACCGTCCCTGTTATAAGAAACGAAAAAGTCAACGAGATAAGCGCGATTAAAAATAATCGGCCATAACGTAGTTAGGACATATGAACAGTTTAAATGCAATAGCTTAAGCAATCATTGACTGAAACATATAAAAAATAATGGACAGAATAACTGCAACAGTTTAAGCAATCATTGACTGACACAAAAATAAGTAACCTCGTAGAAGGGACGGTTTAACTGCAATAGCTTAAGCGGTCATTGACTGGCCCAAAAAATTGTAACCTCGCAGAGGGACTGACCCCAAAATTTTGTAATATCGCAGAGGGACTGACCCCAAAAAATTGTAATCTCGCAGAAGGACTAACCCCAAAAGTTTGTAATATCGCAGAGGGACTGACCCCAAAAATTTGTAATATCGCAGAGGGACTGACCCCCAAAAATATTAATATCGCAGAGGGACTGACCCAAAAATTTGTAATATCGCAGAGGGACTGACCCCAAAAATTTGTAATGTTTGGTAAGGCCAACAGGTTTTCCGGGCATAAAATATTTTTGGGCGCTCTGGGCAATAAGAGTCGTCGTAGTGTAGATCCGAGTTTGAGTATCCGGGACCTGCAAAAATAAACGGGTTAGTTTTATGTGAAAATAGTTGGTACCGTAAAATAGGCCAACTGCCGAATTTAAACTTGTGGGCCAGAGTGCTTCACTCCCGCGCTCTTGGTACTGATATTTGCCGCAAATGAACTGAAGTAACGAACTTTGGACTGGAAAACGGGGCCGTGGGTCAGCAGTGGGGCCCGTGTGTGCAAGTCTGCAGGGCCGCTAGCGGCCCAGGCCAGCGCTGGGCTTGAGCCGAATAAATGGATTCAGCGATTTTTTTTTTCTTTTTCGCGTGCCATTTTCTTCTTCCTCGTCGAGCCATTGTCGAGAGCAACCTTCAAGCTTCCTCCATTGTTGAGTGCTTCACTTCACTTGAGGTAAGTCGATTCTTGTCCGTTTTCTTCGGTGTTTGCCTTGAACTTACTTATTTTTCCGCCTAGTTGCTGAATTTTTGGTTGCATTGTTGAATGGGTGCTTGTTTCTTGCGAATCTGAAACTTTTATTTTCCCACTTGTAGAGAGAGAAAACTCCATTGTGTTCCCATGGCTCCCGTAGACAAAGGAAAACGTCCCATGAGTGATGAGGAGTATGACCGGAGCCTTTTCCATACCGGGTTAGCTTCTACTAGAGCACCTCCGACTAACCACGCGGACGGAGCTCGACTGTACCAGGACTCTTTTATGCGGTTGGACTGGCGCCCGCCTGGAGTTTGGAGCTCGACGGAGTCATCTGTCTAACTTAGAGCTGGTATGTTTTCTGACTCTTTTTTTTTTATTTCTGTTCAGTATATTTGAACTGAAAATTGAAACTGTTAGTGCTTCGGCACACGAACAAATTGGGACTTGTACTAGATTGGTGGTCAGTTGTATAGAATTTGTGTAGCTGTATTTGTGGTATATGGGGTGTTGAGAAAAATTTGTTTGTTGGCAAGGGTGTCGGAGTTTTGCTGCAGGCTCATGGGACTACCTCCCATTGGGCTATGATGTTGGGGACCTTTTCGGTGGGAGCTAGGGATTTGGTATTGGGCTCGGGTCCTGACGAGTTCTTGACAGTCATCCCTGCTTGTCACCTGGGGGATTCTAGGATTATTGCCCGAGGGTTACTGGAGAGGTTTTGGGATTCTACGAACACTTTCCATACACCTGTAGGAGTGATGTTCCCCACCCCTTATCAGTTTGTTGTGCTAATGGGGTTATCCGTTAGAGGGCGTCGTATTCAGTACGACGCGAACTACTAGCGACACAGTGATACTCTGCTAGAGCTTTACGGGCCCGTATCCATCCACTTTGATAAGGATCGGGTTTCTTTGGCGCGGTTGTGGGAGGCCGTGGCGAAGTAGGGACTTACCAAGGAGAAGAGGGCTCGTATTTTCCTGGCTTGCTTGATGGGGTCGATGATCTTTGCTCAGAAGAAGAGCGTCTGTCAAGTCGGTTTCTTGATATGCTTGGAGGATTTGACCAAGGTTCATGAGTACAACCTTGGTGCCGCTGCTTACGCTTCTTTGGTGAAGTGGTGCCTGGAGACAAGTGAGAGGACATCCATCACGAGCCCATGGAGGATACTGGAGGTAGCCTCTTACACTTCACATTTTCTCTTTTTATGCCTATGCCTTTGATTGTGGAAATCATTCTTTTTGTTCCCTTGCATGGCAATTGTGGTTCTTTGAGTATTTTCCAGCTTTCGGTCCTCACCGTCCTTGTTTGAGGATGTTCCCATTGGGTTCACGGTGGGTTGGTAGGGATAACCACCCGTTTACCTCTCTAGAGCATTTTTGGGCCACCTTCGAGAGCCATGCCGCATCCATGGTATGTTGTTATTGACTTGTACATTTTTTTTGGTTCATTTGGTTGTGAATGAACTTTGAACTGGTAATCTGCAGGTATCATGGTTTGCCTTTGACGATGTTCCTGGGGTTCCACCCCATATTACCCTGGAGTCTTTTAGGGTGTCTTCTCTACGGGTGGTCTTTGAGGGGCCATTCATCTTTGTATGGTACTTGGGGGACCGCTTGACTCGGTTGGTCTATCCCTCCTGGGTACTCACTTGGTTCTGGAGGATCCTCCTTTGACTAAGTTCTATCTGCGTGGCTTGAGCGTGAGGGACTTGGGAGTCGTGATCTGTGGCAGGGAGGCCACGGAGTTTCTCATGCCGGAGGTTGTTGGCTTGGCTCGCATGGCCGTATACCTGGCCTACTGGTTGGACCGTTTGATGCCTGACCTTTCTTCTGAGGTAGGAAACTTATCTGCTCTTTTTAGCTATATGTGTGATATACTGACTTCTTGTGTCTCGCAGACGGATCGTCTAGCTCTTCAGGACCCTAGGAGATCGCATTCTAGAGCTCCTCGGAGTCATTCCCCAAGCGTGACCTCGCCGACCAATGAGGAGAGTGGGGGACGCATAGTGGAGGAGTTCCCCCTTCTAATGGCTGATGGAGAGGCTGTGGAGGGCTTGCCTTTGTCTGACGGTTGTACTGGGGTAAGCTCCTTTTTATCCCTTCTTGTGTTTGTGTTTGCTTTTGGAGTGCTGACTCTATCTTGTGGCTCTCTCTTTTGTAGTTGAACCGGGAGCAGACCTCTCAGATCTTCAAGCTCATTCACCTGTTGAAGAAGGGCTATGGTCGAGTGATGGGCAAGGGGAAGAGTTCTCGGTCCACGACCATTGATATGAGTAGACTCTCTTCTTTTTGTCTAGCTAAGTGAGGTGCTTAACTTAACATTTTAACTTTGATTATCTGCAGATGTCCCAGTCTTCATGTTCGGTGGAACCTCGCCACTCTTCTGCTGCGAGGGCTTCTTCGGCGGGCAGGCCGTCTGTTGATGAGGCGCCCGACCCTTATGTACCATACATTCCTGAGATGTTCTCTCCCGCGGGTTTCCAGCCTTCTCTTGATAGTAGGCCTATTATTATGCCCTCGAGTGGAGGTTGGGCGAATGCTTGTGGATGGGATATGCCTTATGCTGGACCTTCGCATCAGGATGTGGCTATGGATTACGCCAGTCAGGCCACACAGAATTTCTTTGTTGCGGGGCTTTCAGCAGGTACCCCTATGCGGGCACCAGCATATGATGGGCGGGATATGAGGCCTGACAACAGTAGGCCCATTTATAGCTCTTTTCTCCATTACTCGACTGGGAACTATGGTCAGGGGCCGTCCATTGATGATGAGGCTGTCAGCAACGATTCTGATTGAGCAGTATTGGACCTCCTTGTAGACATTGATATTGGGATTTTGAACTCCTATTTTTATGCATTTTTTATGATATGTATGATATGATGACTCGATTATGCCTGTCTGATCTAAGTATGAAATGTGTTATGCGGTAGGACGAAGCAATAATTTAGGGAATAAAACAAAGAAAAAGGTAAAAATTGCAAGAAAAAAGCAAAAATTGCACATATTATACCCCCTAAAAAAAGGAAAATAATAGAAAAAGAAAATTGAAAAAGATAAAACTAAGAGAGTCTCGGGCTTTGAAATTCAGCGCGGGTATCAAAACTGGGCTTTAATCGGACAGACCGGAGCAGTGGAGCGAGCTAGAGCGGGAGGAAAATTCGGAGCGGGCCAGGGTCTGGGCCGCTAGCGGCTCTGATCAGAGCCGTTGACAGCTCTGGTTTGGGTTGTTTTTGTGGATTTCTGACCTCTTTGCCCCGCGTTTTTGCCTGTAAATAGGATTTACGAGATACTTTGATATTGTATCACTTTTTAGACCTTAGCTTTCTCAAATTTTCCCAAACTTCTATCATGGTGAAATCCTTTGAAAACCTGTTCGATGCTTGGTGTAAAAATCTATCCGTAGAAGATAAACTTGAACTAGCTCCGTTCCACGTCTCTACCTTACTAACTTTGAGACCAACCAAAATATTGTGGCCCCTTCTTAGATCTGCTTTGAATTATTGGGACCCCGACCTGCATGTTTTCCGCTTTGGTAACTCTGAATTATGCCCTTTAGTTGAAGAATTTGCTGCGATCAATGACATACCTGATGCTCTTCCCCCAGCTGTGCCTTATTTGAGAGATGGTTTCAGGGATTAGTACAGGAAATCCTTGGGTTTGTCATCTGCAGAAGCCAAAAACATAGTGCTTTGTGTTGATGTGGACTTGGTTCAACTTTGTGAAAAGTTTGCTATTTTTTCTGGGAAGGATGCAATATTTAGGCGTTGTCGTAGACAGGCTTTGTACTTTGCCTATTAAACCGCCTACTGTTCGTTAATGTAGAATCTCCTAACTTGGGTAGAGCCTCGTTGCTGCGAGTGGCCAATCAAATGGTTGAAGGGCATTCTCCTTTGCATCTGGTTGTAGGGGAAACTATTATTGGGCTCGACAGGCTGAAAATCTCTCCTCACGAAGCTTTTTCTGGCAGCCCCCTGCTGCTTCAAATTTGGTTATGTGAGCATCTGAGGCTAATAGTCACCAGATAATATGATAGATCGTGTTCCTCGGGCTTGGTCAAAGAAAACCTATACCGCTGCTAGCTTCTTGGTTAGGAAAAGGCTATATTCTGAAAAGTCCCTTGCTGAATGGGATGCTTTTTTCCATGCGGGACCTGTTATCCGCTGGCATGTGTCTTGGTGGAACTTGACCTCCTTAGTGGCTTGTGACAATTTGGTTCCTCATACTACCATACTGGGTCTGTATAGGACTACCTTCTTCTTTCCGTCTAGGGTCATGAGGCAATACGGTTTGAAGTAGGTGATCCCTCGTCAGGAGACTACGAGACCAAATGTTGTAGCCTTGACCACTGAATTTGCTGCGGAGTGGGGAAAGTATTGGCGTGGCCGGCACCGCTGGACTGTCCCTCGGGTGATTATGCCAACTCAAGTTTCTGAGACCTATCTGAACTGGCTTTTCTGCAGTAATGGAGAAGCGAGACGACCCTTTCGTCATGAGGAGTGGGACCAGCTAAAGCCTAAGTATGACTCGAAAACAGGAAGCAAGAAAAGAAAGGAACGACCTCAAATGGGAGGCTATCACGTACTGAAAAGAAGAGGCTAGCCCTTAGCTCAAGGAAGCGATCACAGGTCGTCCTCAAGCCAAGGTCTTTTAAAGAAGAACTCTTCAACGAAGCCTTCTAAAGGGAAGAAGGATAAAAGCAGTTGTCTAGGAAAATAATTTGTATTATTAAACCCTCATAGTTGCATTATTATTTCTTTTTGTAACCTTAGGAAGTTTAATTCTTGCAATGTAAACTTATTCGTTCAGTTTGAATAAAGATTATCCCTTTTTTGAATTAGTTGAATGGAATTTTGGATTGATTTTGGCCGAGCCCCTTACAAGGGTTACCTTCGTATCCAATGTGGAATCAGTCCAGCGTAGTTCGTTCAAGTTGTGTACGTCACTTTTTTTTTTAATTTTCGGAGTTTTTATTTATTTATTTATGTTTTAGACGTAGCATTTCTTCAGTTGGTCCATATTGGTGAGCTGGCTAAACTCGATGCTGTCAATATCCATGAGTGTGACTGCACCTCCTGATAGGATGTCCTTAATGATGAACAAGCCGGACCAATTTGGTCGAAATTTGCCTTTGGGGTCTGTAACTAGGGCACGTAATTCTTTCCAAACTAAATCCCATTCCTTCGAGGTCGAACCTTTTTGTTGAATGCTCTTGCCATGCGTTGTTGGTACATGTGGGAATGGTCCAAGGCCCGTAGGCGTCTTTCATCCGTGAACATAAGCTCTTCGTAGCGGGCTTGTAACCATTGGGTTTCAGGAATTTCACCCTCTAAGGCTTTACGCATGGAGGGTAGTTGGACTTCTAAGGGTAGAACTGCTTCCATTCCATAGACTAGGGAATAAGGTGTTGCTCCCGTGGAGGATCTTATGGATGTCCTATACCCCCAAAGGGCAAATGGAAGTTTGATGGGCCAATCTTTGTAGTTTTCTATCATCTTCTCAATGATAGTATTGAGGTTCTTCTTGCCGGCTTCTACTGCGCCATTGGTTTGAGAACGGTAAGGGGATGATTTGTGGTGCTAGATTTTGTAGCTTTTGAGGAGGGTGGCTGTTTCGGCTTTGAAATGGGAACCATGGTCACTAATGATTTCTTGCGGAACACCGTATCGGCTAATGATGTTGTTCCTTATGAATTTGGACACTTGTTTGGAGGTAAAGACAGCATAGGATTGGGCTTCGACCCATTTGGTAAAATAGTCTATGGCTACCAGGATGTATTCATGTCCTCCCGAGCCCTTTGGGGTGATCTTACCAATGATATCTATACCCCATGCGGAAAACGGCCAAGGGTATGTGAAGTTGTGGAGCATCGAGGGTGACATATGCTGCAGGTTAGCATATAACTGGCATTTCTTGCACTTCTTGAAATAGTCGTAGCAATCCCTTTCCATAGTAGTCCAGTAGTATCCCAGTCGTAGGAATTTTCTAGAGATCATTCAACCATTCATGTGTGGTCCGCACACACCATTTTGTACCTCGTCCATAATTTCTGCGGCTTCTTCGGAGTTCACGCATCTGAGGTTGACCCCGTTGTGGGACTTTTTGTACAGAACCCCCTTGTATTCTATATATTGCGCCGCTAAGAGACGGATGGCCCGTTGAGCTCTTAGGAGTGCGTCCTGAGGGTATATGCCTTTGGTGATGTAGTTGAAGACGTTTTGGTACCAAGGATCCTCTTCGATCTGAGCCAAAGTCATTTTTGTGTCAAGATTGTTGCAAAAGGCTGGCCCGCTTCTTCTTGGTAAGGAATGACCAAGAGGAACTTTTATTGATTTGCAAAAAGAGATAAGCACACATGACTTTAGAGAAGAGGGTCTCTAATTCCCATCAAAAAGAAACTAGACTTAGAAAAAAAAGTAAAAGAGGGAACATTCCCTATTTAACACTCAGCCTAAAGATTTAGCTAAGGTCCTAATTCGACAAAACTTGGGGACTCAGACTCGATTCCTCTAGCTTTTGCGGGTAACCAACTAGTTCCAGGCTTCACCATCCATATTGCCATCTCTTAAAATGGTGGCGGAACCTCTCCTCTGTCAATGACGCCTTGGACGTCGTCTTTTAGGCGTAGGCAGTCATCTGTGTGGTGCTCGAATACTCGATGATACTTGAAATAGGGTCGGTTTTCTCCCGGTTCTGACTTGGCCTCTTGAAAAGGGATGTGGGATTGGATGTCACCTCTCCATACTAGCGCATTCATAACCGCTTCCATTGGTGCGAAGAGAGGGGTGGTAGAATGGTGAATCAAACCCTAGCAGAATCTTTCTTCTTTGGATCCTATCCTGAATAGAAAGCACGGAGCACTTAGTAACATGAAAAGACCACGAGACTCTCATTGAAGAAAAAGTTGAGCCACAAATAGAAAAACAAATTGTCCTAGAAAGGAAAGTCCTTAAACCTAAATGCCCGAATATTTCCCAAATATTAAAGGAAAATAAAGTCAATTGAACGAAAATAATAAAAATAGAAAAAGATGGACTATCGTATTTTTTATTTTTCTAGACTCAAAGAAAATGGAAAATGAGATAAAATAAAATATAAAGAATTTCGGTCTTTCTTTTTTTTTCGTTTTTTTGTTTTTTTTGTTTTTCTTGTTTTTTGATTTTTTTGATTTTTCTCCTTTTTTTAAAAAAAAGAGAATAATAAAATAGAAAAAGGGAGAGGGGAAATTGAGAGGCTGACTCTTTTTTTTTTTGCTAAAAGATCCTAGAAAATTGTTCAAGACTTTTAGAATATATCATCGGAAAAATGATGAGTGTTCATTGAATTGAATTCTCACACCGTCTTCGGGCATTAGGAACTAGCTAAAAATAAAAGAAAAAGGCTCCTAACACATAAGTACATGTTGGTACATAATCACGGTATTCATGCATTCATGCAAGCATAATAACAACGCAGTTTACAGGCAAACATGTGAGCAGACGGGCATTACAACGACACATGCACAACAAGCAAGCGGATGCACAAATGTGGGTTAGAGGCTTTTGGCTCCTGTGAGGTTACCACGACAAATTACAATTTTCGTTCGGCGGATGGTCGACACATCAATTGTAATTCTTTTCATCAACAAGGATTGATGAGTCATGGGTGAGGAAGCGTCGATTTGCAAGATAGGATAACTATATATTCCTTTAGATATACGGGTTTTCTACGAGTTGCGACACTAACTTCCTCGAGGGTCAAAAGGTTGTGCTAAGGCACATGCAAATGATGCAAATGATGAAAAGAAATATGGAACATGTTATTAAACAATTAAGCAAACTTGACTTTCGAGTCTCACCTTATTAAATAAATCCCCAGTGAAGTGGCCACTGTAAGGACCCGGGATTTTCGTCCAATCCTTTTCTTACGAAGTGTATTGGTTTCCACGGAGTGCGTCCTTATAGAAAATTTATAAGTTGGGGTTTAGATAAGTTCAAGGGACCATCGAGTTAGAAAATAAAAACCATGAAAGAGGTCACAAATCTGCTATTGGCGTTTTATCGAAGGGACAAACCGAAGGGACAAACCGAGGGGACAAACCAATAGCGCGAAAAGTGATGATCATGTTTTTAGAAAGACTCCCGCTCATATGAAACATATGAGTACCAAGGAATAAAGGATTCGGGGGAGAAGGTACGAGGTGGGAAGGTGTTAGGCACCCAACTTGCCCGTTTATGACGGCCTCTACTAACTCAAATTTGCTTAATAATGTAAAGACATGATTCCCACACAAACCGGATTAACAACCTAGACTTAGACTATTAATTGGTTCACCACAAGCATCAAAACATTTATTTTAACCCTTATTTAGACATGCATTCGATTGACAAGTTGAGTATTACAACGACTAGACATGCTTGAAAAGACAATATTTAGTAAGCAATAAAAGACGTCTAGCATGATATCTACATTATGACTACTAGAAAATAAACAATTAGGCAATTAATTTAATTTGAGCCCTCAGGAATTTGTACCTGAACTGTAGGCTATATTTGGCAAAAATAGTAAAACAAGATCTCAAGTTTGGAAGAAAGAGGGGGATGCTCGGTGTCAATACTCCCGAGAATAGAGGTTGTCAACTGTAGACTGTGGGCTTTGAACTGAGGGTGAAGGGTTGTTTATATAGGCGTGGGAAAGTAGGGTGGGACAACAGAAATTCAGCTGAAAAACGAGACGGGCTTGAAAAATGGGCCGGGCCCGAAGCAGGGCCAGCGCCGCTAGCGGCCCTGGGAAACTAGTCAACGCCCCTAGCGGCCCTGGGACTTATTCCAAGGCCGCTGACGGCTCTCAGTAGCCAGCTTGATGTCGTCATAATGACGACATCCAGTCTATTTTTATTTTCCCGAGGAAATTTTGTATTCCGAAAAATATGAAAAGACCGTTTTACCCTTGGACGGTAAAAGACGGTTCTACCCCTAAATCGCAACTTGGCGACCGGGAGTCGGAAAAAGGCGTGAGACGTGTCGTTGGAAAGCTCTTGAACGGGCCTTCTGAATGGAATGGAGTGAAGGAGTGTTTGGAGGAAAAACCCGAGACCTTATCTTAACTATTAAAGCAAAAATAGCAGTTCATGTTTATAAATTACTCCTTTCATCATCGGGATTTTGCGGAGAAATCCGAAGACACTTTTTTGGCGTCTACAGCGTGGTAAGTTGGAATGAAGGTAATAAGGGTAATTCCGTAATTATACATAATGTCATATACTTAATCATCAAGAAAAATAACACCAATATTATGACAACTCTTGAAAAATTCCCTTGTGGCTCAGCCAAGTTTTTCCTTCTTTTTTTTTCCTGGCCACTTTAAATTATGAGATAACTACAACAAAGTACGCTTATGTATCATCAAAACTAAATTGGCGTAGCGGTAAGTACTCCTCTTGCCAAGCGCGCAGTGAGAATTAATGATCATGAGTTCGATTCTTGTCAAGCGCGCAGTGAGAATTATTTGTAAGAGGTTATTCAATTACAGATATCTTCTACTTATTCACTCTTAAAAAATATTCTGCTAAGGACATTGATTCTACATAATTAACATATTTGCATTTTAAATAAGCTTATTTTACAAAATTATTTTACTCGTATTTTTTTATGTTAATTTCGGCCCCACTACACAAAATATTCGCCCCTAGTGTAGTTGATATTCTAGGAGTGAGATGTTTGCGGGATTAAGTCCTTAGAAACATGAAACACCTTCTAGAAATACCAGTGTACGAGAAAAAATATAACTATGGAAGATTAGAAACATAAAAGTTTGATACAAGAACTAGTAAGCCTTATGAGTACAAACTGAATTATTTTAAACGGGCCAAAATGAATATCTTTCCTCTAAGTATGATGTTTCTAGAGTAATGGAAAAAAGTAATCACATAATACAAATCAGGTTCTGACAGGAGTAGACATGCCCTGTGTATAACTTTCATACTGGGGTTTTTGAGAGTTTGGATAATTATTTTCCAAAAGTTCCACCTCAAACTTTTCAAGTATATTATTAAGTTACGAAAAAATATTTTTTTAAAATTTTTTTCACACAAGGTAGCTATTTAATTTAATTTTTAATTAAAAAATAAGCAGAAAATTAGGAAATAAATAAAAATAATATCATAAACATTACAAATCACTTCAAACAAATTGGAAAATAATTTTGAGACCTCACTTTAATTTTTGAAATAATTTTGAGACATCACTCAAGTAGGAAATTCCGGCCATCACCCATGCTTGCGCAACGCGATCCGTGAGTCTTAATCCACCAATCGCCGCGGCTGAACGTCGTCGTGGGCTCCCTATTTAGGCCAGCTGTGCCCGGTGAGGCACGGGAGGCCATCCTCCTTCTCCTCTCACGTGAGTTGGGTAGGAGAGACGAGATGCGTGACGCCCATGCTGACGTGCCTTCGGCCTGACGGCTTCGGGCGCAACTTGATGGTTCACGGGATTCTGCAATTCACCCAAAGTATTGCATTTCTCTACGTTCTTCATTGATGCGAGAGCTGAGATATCCGTTGCCGAGAGTCATTTTGTATGTATGTACAGGTGCCACGCCTAATGCCGGTGAACCAGACGCGGGAGGGCACTCTATGTGTTCATGTTCCTTGGCGCTTTCCGCGCCGGGGTTCGTTGTTGCGTCGGGGGGCACCCACGAGGAGCGCCCCAAAACTAAGGATTGGGCTGTTAGCCCACGGGCCTTCAGCGCCCCTCCCAGAGTAATAAACGTGTTCACGGGTCGTTCTGCTAGGTAGGTTTCAACAATGATCCTTCCGCAGGTTCACCTACAGAGACCTTGTTACGACTTCTCCTTCCTCTCAATGATAAGGTTCAATGGACTTCTCGCGACGTCGCCGAGATCCAAACATTTCACCGGAATATTCAATCGGTAGGAGCGACGGGCGGTTATTGCCTCGTTGAATACATCAGTGTAGTGCGCGTGTGGCCCAGAACATCTAAGGGCATCACAGACCTGTTATTGCCACAAACTTCTGTGGCCTGGAAGGCCATAGTCCCTCTAAGAAGCTAGCTGCGAACGTATGACTCCGCATAGCTAGTTAGCAGGCTGAGGTCTCGTTCGTTAACGGAATTAACAAGACAAATTGCTCCACCAACTAAGAACGGCCATGCACCACCACCCATAGAATTAAGAAAGAGCTCTCACTATGTCAATCCTTACTATGTCTGGACCTTGTATGTTTCCCCGTGTTGAGTCAAATTAAGCCGCAGGCTCCACTCATGGTGGTGCCCTTCCGTCAATTCCTTTATGTTTCAGCCTTGCGACCATATTCCCCCCGGAACCCAAAAACATTGATTTCTCATAAGGTGCCGGCGGCATCCTAAAAGTAACATCCGTTGATCCCTGGTCGGCATCGTTTATGGTTAAGACTAGGATGGTATCTGATCGTCTTCGAGCCCCCAACTTTCGTTCTTGATTAATGAAAACATCCTTGGCAAATGCTTTCGCATTTGTTCATCTTTCATAAATCCAAGAATTTCACCTCTGACTATGAAATACGAATGCCCCTGACTGTCCCTGTTAATCATTACTCCGATCCCAAAGGCCAACACAATAGGACCGAAATCCTATGATGTTATCCCATGCTAATGTATCCAGAGTGTAGTGTCACAGAGCGACACTCCTCACTGGACATCATGCGTGACTAGGGCGCATGGGTGGCTAGGGGGCTGTGAAGAGTGCCTCTCAAGAAGCACTTACCCCCTAAAGAGTCATTTGGGGTTCAGCCATTCTGCCAGGAGTAGACATGGGAAGTGCCTAACTTTCATACTGGGTACTTAGTATAATTTTGGGGTGCTGAGATAGGCGCTGACATGGCCTGGTAGACGCTGACATAGGCGCTGACAAGGGAGAAGGGACACTGACATAGGCGCTGACAGGCTAAAAAGGCGCCAGGTAGACGCGGAAACTGGGCGCAGGCGCCAGAAGGCGCCAGAAGACGCTGGAAGTCTCCAGAAACCTCTAGGAAGACACGGTGTCTGGAATGTTCTTGGGCAATCCGGGCCTTGGAGGCTCTAGAAGGTACAAGGGAGCTTCCAAGGGTTTCTTTAGGGTTCTAGGATATTTTCTAAGGGTTCCTAGAAATATCCTTTGTAATTAAATATTGTGAATAGAGTAGAATACTCTAGAAGCTTAGGGAAGCTTAGGGAGGAGGTGGAACTCCTATAAATAGGAGGGAGCCCTGTACGGAGGAGGTGGAACTCCTATAAATAGGAGGAAGCCCTCATTTGTACAAAGTGTGTAGAGAGAGCTAAACACTTGAGAGCATAATAGTAAAGAGCTTTGACTTAGTGAAATACAAGTGAGTTTCCACAACACTTAAGCCTTTCTCTTTGCATCAACTTGTGTTCTTTCAACGTTCCCACATACCCGGCAAACTTAGTCGTCGTAGGGGCGGCAACCTTAGTCGATCACGAGGGTAGGCAACACTTAGGCATCGAGGGGGCATCAACGCTGCGTAGTGTGCGTCCGGAAGGTGTTGTGCCAGGACAAAAGGGGAGCCTGACTTAGTTTCGACGGGACTGTGAGCTAAGTGGCAGCGGGGTCGACAGGTGCTAGAGTGGTGCTCGGTGTCGGCACGTGACAGTAGGCCTGCTTTGAGCACTCTAATTTCTTCAAAGTAACAGCGCCGGTGGCACGACCCAGCCAGTTAAGGTCAGGAGCACATCGCCGGCAGAAGGAACAGGACGACCGGTGCACATCGCTAGACGGACCGGTCGGCCCACCCCAAGGTCAAACTACAAGCTTTTTAACTGCAACAACTTAAATATATGCTAATGGAGTTGGAATTACCGCGGCTGGTGGCACCAGACATGCCCTCCAATGGATCCTCGTTAAGGGATATAGATTGTACTCATTCCAATTACCAAACTCAAAGAGCCCGGTATTGTTACTTATTGTCACTACCTCCCCGTGTCCGGATTGGGTAATTTGCGCGCCTGCTGCCTTCCTTGGATGTGGTAGCCGTTTCTCAGGCTCCCTCTCCGGAATCGAACCCTAATTCTCCGTCACCTGTCATCACCATGGTAGGTGTCACAGGGTTAAAGCTTGGCACTGATTTGCGCCTAACTTTTTCGCCTATGATAGCTTCTAGCAACACTCTAGAACAACTTACACACACAAGTATACACGTAAAGGGGGTCGTATATTAATCACTTTGACACTTACATTTGGGTGCCAGAGCATGTGTCCATCAAAGGACGTTTGAGCACTATTTATAGATAAAGCCTTTGCTACAACCCAGCAAAGTAGGCGCCTATAAACTAGGATAACCGACTCTAACTTCCACTTAGTGGAGATCATGGGACAACTCCCTTTCGTCGACTGTTGCTCCTATGTAACCGCTCGCTTAGTGGGGAGAGTGAGGCAATGCCATGTCTCCACTCTCCACTAACTTGTAACCGCCTCCTTTAGTGGTTGGGGTAGTTTTCCCCACTGTGGGGTAGTGGAGTAACTGCTGGTGTTGACTCCACGTTGACCCACGTCCGCGCCCACTAGGCGCCATGACTTCGGTAACTGTCTTTGTCAACCGCCAAGTAACATCCCACTCACCCATGACTTGGGTAACCGTCACCCACGTTCGTGGGGTAACCGCTGGTCAACTCTCTAGTCGATGGGCGTGCTTCCCACTCCCTTGATCCGCCCTCATTTCAAGGGACGTGGGCTAACCTCTTAGCCGCACATGCGTCGAGCGTCAACCGTCATTCCGTTCGTGGCACAGCCCACGTTGTCCTAGGGACACTCCATCCGTCCAGCTCGTCATGGCCGCCCTATGACCGAGAGCCGCGCCCAGCACTGCTGCTACAAGGCCCCTTATTCGGTGCCACTCTTGACTCCTTCACGGAGCAAGTACCCCCTAAAGAGTCTTATAAGGTTTATTGATACTGGCAGGAGGAAACATGACCAACGCTTAACTTTCACACTGGCCCAAGTAGCCTACTTGGCGCGCACGGCCTATGTCATGACCAATGCCATAGGCGCTGCGCCTAGGTGTCACCGAGTCGTTGTCAGAGGGTCTAACAAACCACCCCCACCAGAAGAGCCTAACGTCCCCGTTAGGTTTTCTCGATAAGCTTGTATAGCATCCTCGTATTGCCATAGTGTTTCCTCTTGTTCCCACGTACCTTCCGCCTCGGGTACTCGTTCCCACTTTACTAGGAACTCGCTTCGAAAATTTTTCTTTCCTTGCCCAATTGCCCTATGGTCGAGTACTTTCTCGACCTTCTTGTCGAACTTCTTGTTGACAGTAGAGGGAGCCCTTTTAGTCTTTGGATGTACCCCGAGGGTATCCGTGTGAAATGGTTTCAGGAGGGTCACGTGGAACGTCGGATGAACCTTCATCCTCTCCGGTAGCTCTAACCGATAGGCTACGTTTCCAACTCGGGTCATTACTTTGAATGGACCATCGTAGGGAGGGATGACACCTCTGTATCGGTTCTTCCCGCTTATCTTTTTCCAGATTTGAGGGTTTAACTTGAACATAACCAAGTCCCCGACTTGGAACTCAACGTCCCTCCTCCTCTGGTCGGCGTACTTTTTCATACATCGTTGAGCCTTCTCAAGGCTATCTCGCACTTCGTCGAGAATTTTCTGCCTTTGCCACGCAAAGTTGTAGGTAGTCGGGCACTTACCACCCGTCTTTTGCTTAGCTACTTCCGCAGGAGTTAGAGGTTGCCAACCCATGGTTACCTCGAATGGGCAATACCCCGTTGCACTACTCCGATGCAAATTGTAACAAAACTGAGTTGTCTCTAACAGCGTCAACCAGTTTCGTTGCGAGGTAGTCACATAATGCCTCAAGTACTCCTCAACTAACCCGTTGATCCTTTCCGTTTGACTATCGGTTTGAGGATGGTTCGCAGTGGAAAAATTCAACTGGGAACCCAACTGATTAAACAGTTACAGCCAGAACTTCCCCGTAAAGTGAGCGTCGCGATCATTCACAATATTCTCGGGTAAGCCAAAATACTTGACTACGTTCTGGAAAAACAGCTCGGCAGCCCTATCGGCTGTGCATGCGTCCGGAGCTGCACAAAGTACCCTATATTTTGTAAACCTATCCACAATTACCATTATGGATTTCATTCCCTCTACCCTAGGGAACCCGGATATAAAGTCCATTGAAACGGACTGCCTTGGCTGATCCGGTATAGGGAGCGATTATAATAAACCCGCTGCCTTTCTCTGTTCCAACTTATCCTGTTGGCACATGAGGCACGACTTGACATATGCCTCGACATCCTGCTCCATTTTGGGCTAATAATAATCTCTGGCGAAAAGGGCTTGGCTCCTCTCTCGACCTGGATGTCCTGCCCATTGGGCGTCATGTACTTCCCTCAAAAGCTCGTAACGCAGCATCCCTGCGGGAACATATAGTCTACCACCCTTGGCATAGATTAGATCTTTCTCGATCCAAAATCTCCGAGCAACCCCTTGCTCGACTTGTTCCTTAAGCTTAGCGTACATGACATCGCCTATCACGGTTGTCCGAACCCTTTTGGTAGAGTCAGATTCAATCTGAACTAACGCTGCCACAATCTCGTGGGAGCACCGACTCAAAGCGTCGGGAACAGCGTTGTGCCTCCCAGGCTTGTGTTCCCACGTGAAGTCATACTCTTCCAGAAACTCTTGCCACCTGGCTTGTTTCGTGGATAACTTCTTTTGAGTCTTAAAGTAACTGTTAGCAACATTATCGGTTCTAACTACAAACGTTGTTCCAAGGAGATACACTCTCCATATAAGGAGACAATGGACCACCGCAAGCATCTCCTTTTCGTGAGTCGAATACCTCTCTTCGGCTTCCTTGAGCTAACGACTCTCGAATGCGACAGGGTGTCTGTCGTTTACCAGAATGCCACCGATAGCTCGATCCGATGCATCCATATGCACCTCAAAAGGTTGGTCAAAGATTGGTAATTTAAGGACGGGCTCCGAAGCCACGGCGTGCTTAAGATCTTCAAAGGCATCTATGCAGCCTTGCGTCCATTCCCACCTATGTTCCTTTTTCAGGAGGTCGGTCAACGGAGCAATTCTGTTTGAATAGCCATTAATAAACTTTCGATAATAATTAGCTAATCCAAGGAAAGATCTCAACCCCGAGACATTTTTTGGGGGTAACCAATCAATGATTGCCCGCACTTTGCGGTCAGCCATCCTTACTTGCCCTTGGGAAATTCTATGTCCGAGGAACATAACTTCTCGTTGAGCAAATTCACATTTCTCCTTTTTAACAAAGTGATCATATTCCCTTAGTTTTTGGAGAATCAAATTTAGATGATGCACATGTTAATCCAAAGTCTCACTATAGATAGCAATATCATCCAAATACAGCACAACAAAACGATCTAAAAATTCATAAAGGACATTGTTCATGAGATTACAAAAGGTTGACGGGGCATTAGTCAACCCAAACGGCATAACTAAGAACTCAAAAGATCCATAACGAGTCACACACGTGGTCTTTATTCATCACCTTCCGCAATCCTCACTTGCCAATATCCTGAGCGCAAATCCAGCTTGGTGAACCATGCCGCTTGTGCTAAACGATCTAACAGGTCATCCACTCGTGGGATAGGATACTTGTTCTTGATCGTCACCTTGTTCAGTGCCCTGTAATCAATGCACATGCGCAATGAGCCATCAGACTTTTTCTGAAATAAAACAGGGGCACCAAATGGAGCTTTAGAGGGCTTAAAAAAACCTGCCTCCAAGAGGTCGTTAAGTTGCTTCCTCAATTTCACTAGCTCCGCCGGACTCATCCAGTAAGGTGCACGAGCAGGCGGCACCGCTCCGGGCTCTAGCTCGATTTTGTGGTCGATTGCACGTCAAGGGGGTAAAGTCTTAGGTAGCTCTGGTGGCATAACGTCTTTGAACCTTCCAAGTACGTCTACCACCTTGTCTGGCACCTCTACTTTCATGTCGGGTTTGATCTCAAGGAGCGCCGCTAGAAAAGTTGGCTCTCCTTTGTCCAAACCTGACTTGACTTGTAGAGTGGAGCAAAAGTCAATCTTTGCGTCACCTTTCCCCTTTCCTCCCCCATTACGACCTCCACGGTCTTGGTTAGATGGATTGTCCACAGCCTTCACAAAGCATGGGGACTTCTCGTCGCCAATCAGCATTCCCCTCAGATGGGGCATTACGGCCACCTTGGCCCTTCGGATAAACTCAATCTGCAGGATGAGTCCGAAGTCATCGAGCTTGACAGCTAGCAAGTCGCACCTCCCTTCCCATCCTCCGAGTCGAACATCTACGTTCGAGATGCACCCTCTAGCCGTTAAGGCCTCCGAGTTCACCGCCTTCATGCTGTTGGTGCATTGAGTAAGGGGCAGCCCGATCCGTTGGACTGTCTCGGTGCTCAAAAAGTTGTGAGTAGCACCTGTGTCAACCATGGCCAACAAGTCATGTCCAGCCACTTTGAGTCGGACGTAGAGCAGGTTGTCATGGGCACTAGGTTGCGTCGTCATGATCGCATTCAGCAAGCAAAGCGGATTCACGCGCGCAGGCTCCTCGCCTAGATCGTCACCTTCGTCCTCCACAACTAAGGCTGACAGCTTCCCTTTCTTGGGACATTCCTTAGCAAAGTGTGGCCCATCACAGATGTAGCACCTCGTCTTAGGCCTTTTAACTCTCTCTTTGCCTTAAACGGGTAGGAGACCCCGCCCCCCTTGGCTCCACATTTGCCTTTTCCTTTGCCTTTGTCGCAGTCCTTCTTAGACCCATTGTCACGCTTTCTCTTCCGGTCACCACCGGGAGACTCCTGTTCAGGGTTAGTGACATTGCTATGTTCAAAATCAATTAAAGCAATAGCAGCAGCAAAAGCGGCATATAAAGTCCTAACATTTAGCCTACGAAGCTCGGTTTGAGCCCAAGGCTTTAATCCAAACATCAAATTAAATAACTTATCTTCCTCCGACATCTCCTTAATGTCCAGTATGAGGGAGCTGTACTCCTTGACATAGTCGCGAACCGTCTTGCTTTGCTTTAGGTTCTTCAGCGCCTCCCTAGCCAACCACGATGCATTGTTCGGAAGAAATTGAGCTTTTAACTCTATCTTGAGAGTAGCCCAATCTCTGATTGGAGTGTGCCCAGGGGCTTTGTCCCATACCGCGCGAGAGCGCTACCACAGCTTGGCGTCCCCGGACAGATACATCGTAGCAACCGTGACTTGTCCCACAAGTGGTTCTGCAGCTCCTTCGCGCAACGAACTCTGGTAAATGCCTTCGGGTCCGGGACTTTGATCTTGAACCGTTCTCCTCTCGGTTCCTCTCTTTGCTTCCGTATGGATTCCAGTTCCCTTCGGACGTGCTCCACTTTAGTTAGGGGAGGAGGAGGAGGAGGAGGAAGGTAAGACCTACCTTCTCCAAAGCTCCTACTTCCAGAACCACAACTTAGAAGTAAGTTGATCTTCCCTAACGTTTCTGATTTCTTGTTCTTCGTCTCGTCTAAGGATTTCTCGACACTCTCCATCCTCATCTTGAGGAATGGGAGATCGAACCAGGGTGCTGGAGCGTCATCAAAGTTCTTGGGGTTGAGACCTAGCATGGTCTCCACCCTAGCAGTGCGCTTCACATGGCGCCAGTTGGGGGTGACGGGCATTTCACTCGACACCTCAGGACCCTTGTTCTTAGTTCCCTTCATAGGGGTTCCCTTGGGGTTTCCCTTAGCTTCAAAGGTTGGGGGTGGGTATTTGGTTGATCCCGTGCTGGAAGTGTCCGTCGTATGCACTGAGAAGTTGCCATCACCACGGCCAGAGGTAAGGACTCCTTCCCCTTGGCTTGCCTCACGTCCTTCCGACGTAGCCAAGTTATAAGAAACTCCTTGACTTATCACAAAGGCGTCGGTTTCCTCTTGGGTTAGGGCACCCTTCTTCGTCTTCTTCTTAGCCATCGCTTCGAAACCGGCTAAGTCTAGCCTTTCCGGCAGGTCGAACCAAATTGTCGCAGGGTTAAAGCTTGGCACTGATTTGCGCCTAACTTTTTCGCTTATGATAGCTTCTTGCAACACTCTAGAACAGCTTACACACACAAGTATACACGTAAAGAGGCTCGTAAATTAATCACCTTGACACTTACATTCGGGTGCCAGAGCATGTGTCCATCCAATGATGTCTGAGCACTATTTATAGATAAAGCCTTGGCTACAACCCAACCAAGTAGGCGCCTAAAAACTAGGATAACAGCCTATAACCTCCACTTAGTGGAGATCATGGGACAACTCCCTTTCGTGGAATGTTGCTCCTATGTAATCGCTAGCTTATTGGGGAGAGTAGGGCAATCCCATGTCTCGACTCTCCACTAACTTGTAACCGCCTCCTTTAGTGCTTGGGGTAGTTTTCCCCATCGTGGGGTAGTGGAGTAACTGCTGGTGTTGACTCCACGTTGACCCACGTCCGCGCCCACTAGGCGCCATGCCTTCGGTAACTGTCTTTGTCAACCGCCAAGTAATTGCCCACTCACTCATGACTTGGGTAACCGTCACCCACGTTCCTGGGGTAACCGCTGGTCACCTCTCTAGTGGATGGGCGTGCTTCCCACTCCCTTGAGCCGCCCTCATTTCAAGGGACGTGGGCTAACCGCTTAGCCGCACATGTGTCGAGCGTCAACCATCATTCCGTTCGTGGCGCAGCCCACGTTGTCCTAGGGAAAATCCATCCGTCCAGCTCGTCATGGCCGCCCCATGACTGAGAGCCGCGCCCAGTGCTGCGCCTACAAGGCTCCTTAGGAGGTGCCTTTCTTGACTCCTTCACGGAGCAAGTACCCCCTAAACAGTCTTATAAGGTTTATTGATACTGGCAGGAGGAAACATGACCAACGCTTAACTTTCATACAGGCCCAAGTAGCCTACTTGGCGCGCAGGGCCTATGTCATGACCGATGACATAGGCGCAGTGCCTAGGTATCACCAAGTCGTTGTCAGAGTGTCTAACGGTAGGCCAATATCCTACCATCGAAAGTTGATTGGGCAGAAATTTGAATAATGCGTCGCCGGCGCAAAGGCCGTGCAATCCGTCGAGTAATCATGAATCATCAGAGCAACGGGCAAAGCCCGCATCAACCTTTTATCTTATAAATGGATCCCTTCCAGAAGTCGGGTTTGTGGCACGTATTAGCTCTAGAATTACTACGGTTATCCGAGTAGCAGGTACCATCAAACAAACTATAACTGTTTTAATGAGCCATTCGCAGTTTTACAGTCTGAATTAGTTCATACTTACACATGCATGGCTTAATGTTTGAGACAAGCATATGACTACTGGCAGGATCAACTAGGAAACACCATCAAACACCAGAGAGCAGCTAGAGCACGCAGCCCATGCCACAGCCGCACCGTAGGCTCGACGTGGGTGAACGACATGCTCAGCTTGAGTGGTTCACCCAGCACCCTTGGGAGGATGCCGGAGGAAGATCTCATCTTTTCAGGGTCACGATTACCATCCATAGGCATCAAACACAGGAAACCATTCTTCGTCCAAGGCAATTCGCTCTTGGAGCAATCGATGAAAAGGTCTGTGGGTGGGCGGTTCACTGCACGAGCAGGATCCCCGCCAACCCAAACGAACCGAGTGCCACTCAGACGCCATCACAATTACTGCGCCAAAGTCACCCTCGACGAAACCACGAAACTACATAGTAGCCCCATGGATGACCGAGAAAGACCCCGAACGAGCACAACGCCTCGGCGTGAAAATCTCGATGAAGGGACGTTCGATGAAGGGACGTTCGATACCCACAAGCCAGCTGGTTAGCTCATCCCGAAGGCGATCACATCCATCCGACGTTTATACCCGCACGTCGACTAGATAGCTCATCCCGAAGGAGATCACATCCATTTGACGATTATACCCACACGTCGGCTAGATAGCTCATCTCGAAGGAGATTACATCCATCCAACGTTTATACCCGGTCGTCGTCTAGATAGCTCATCCCGAAGGAGATCACATCCATCTGACGTTTATACCCACACGTCGGCTGGATAGCTCATCCCGAAGGAGATCACATCCATCCAACGTTTATACCCGGACGTCGGCTGGATAGCTTATCCCGAAGGAGATCATATCCATCCGATATTTATACCCACAAGCCAGCTGGATAGCTCATCCCAAAGGAGATCACATCCATCCAATGTCGGCTGGATAGCTCAATCCCAAAGGAGATCACATCCGTCCGACATTTATACCCACGTCGTTTCCGTCTGCCATCGTCGACCTCGAAAGCGCCCGAGTGGACGCGACATGACACTACTCGGCGCCTACTGGGCGTTTCATGTCGCGTCATGTCGCGTTCGTCTCCGGCGCCGCCTCCGTCTCCGGCATAGGGGGCCGATGCTTGAGCCGAGGTGTCGTGGGTGTCCGGCTTTGAGGGCGCACGACTCGACACTACTCGGCGCCTGGTAGGCCGCTTCATGTCGCGAGGCTTGCCTTCGTTCGCCCACAAGCACTCTCTCAACCATCTACCCCTTAATGAGTCTTATAAGGTTTAGTGGTTCTGACAAGAGTACATATGCCCATTGCAAAACTTTCATACTGGGGTTTTTGAGAGTTTGGATAATTATTTTCCTAAAGTTCCTCCTCAATTTTTTCAAGTATATTATTATGTTACTAAAAAATTATTTTTTTAAACTTCTCACACAAGGTAGCTATTTAATTTAATTTTTAATTAAAAAAAAGGCAGAAAAATAGGAAATAAAAACAAATAA
Source organism: Tetragonia tetragonoides (assembly GCA_038025085.1). Taxonomy (NCBI): domain Eukaryota; kingdom Viridiplantae; phylum Streptophyta; class Magnoliopsida; order Caryophyllales; family Aizoaceae; genus Tetragonia; species Tetragonia tetragonoides. The sequence goes on from CM076146.1 coordinate 19,653,990, forward strand.
TATCAGAAAAATTACAAATCACTTCAAACAAAATTGGGGAATATTTTTGAGACCTCGCTTTAATTTTTGAAATAATTGAGACCTCACTCGAGTAGGAAATTCCGGCCATCACCCATCCTTTTGGTGTTCCGGCCCTTACATCGGTGTCCCGTAAAAACGCCCTTACAAGCCTATCATGGACCAGATAACCAACCCCGAGGGCCTCCCATGTCCCTTAGGGATGCCCGTGCGATATGGTGTGAAAATATACACCAACGGTCCGGAGCCTTTCGGAAGCCAAAAAAACGTGGATTATATCCTTTGATTTTCGGCTTCCAGGGGCCCGGGTGTCATTTTTGCCCAAACATCTCCTAGGGGTCTATCATGACCCTAGAGGACACTAGGCGCTCCGGGAGGTGGTCATCCTTATCCCCGAACTCCGATATCACCCATGACGCCGGTATTTCGACCCTTACATTGGCATCGCGTAAAACCGCCCATACAGGCCTATCAGGGAACCAGTAACCGACCCTGGAGGCCTCGCATGTCCCCGAGGGGTCTTCCGTGCGATATGGGCGAAAACATTAACGTCGAAACGTTTGCTTCCGGAGGCCCAGAACACGTGTTCTACAGCATTCCCAGGGCCCGGTTGCCGTTTTCGCCCAAAATTTTTCGGGGAGTCTATCATGGCCCTAGGGGACCCTCGGTGCCCCAGAAGGGTCACCTTCATCCCCGAACTCCGATATCACCCATGTCGCCCGTATTCGAGCCCTAACATTTGGATCGCGTAAAAACGCCCTTACAAGCCTATCAGGGAGCCAATAACCGACCCTGGGGGCCTCCCATTTCCTCTAGGGGTCTCCCGTGCGATATGGGGCGAAAATATTAACGTCGAAAAGTTTGCGTCCGGAGGCCCAGAACACGTCTTCTAGAGCATTCCCAGGGCCCGGTGGCCATTTTCGCCCAAATTTTTTTCGGGGAGTCTTTCATGGCCCTAGGGGACCCTCGGTGCCCCGGGGGGGTCACCTTCATCCCCGAACTTTGATATCACCCATGTCGCCCGTATTCGGGCCTTAACATTGGGATCGCAAGGGAGGGTACACTGCCTATGAAGTATTTGGGAGTTCCATTGTCTCCATCTAAGTGGAGCAAAATAGACTGTGAATGCTTGGTTGATAAAATGACAAAAAAATTGCAGATATGGGCTTCTAGGAACCTCTCATATGCAGGAAGGGCTCAACTTATTAATTCTGTATTATTCTCTATACATGTGTACTGGTCTAGCATCTTCATAATGCCTGCAGGGGTACTTAAAAGTGTAGAGCAAAAGTGCAGATTTTTCTTGTGGGGCTCCACTGATCAGAAACATAAGACTAGCTTGGTGGCATGGGATGTGATATGCAGACCTAGGAAAAATGGGGGCATAAACATAAAGAATTGCAAATGGTTTAATATAGCTTTAAATGGGAAGCATATTTGGGATTTAGCCACAAAAAAAAAGACACCTTGTGGGTAAAATGGATAAATGTGGTTATTTGAAGGGAGCCAATTTCTGGAATTATGCACCTGTATGGGGAACCAGTTGGTACTGGAATAAGCTCAACAAAATCAAGAGCTATTTCCAGGATCAATATATATACAGTGAGAGGGGTCTGGAAGGGAGCTCCTGATGGTTGTTATTCTGCTGCAAGAGGATACAGTGTTCTAACAGGGGTTATGCCAAAGTATAGACATGCTAACCTGATTTGGGGAAGGATAACCATGCCAAGACAAAGCTTCTGCTTATGGCTAGCACAACAGAGGAGACTGCTAACAAAGGACAGGTTGCAGAAAATGGGGTTCCTGAATGGTGATGTTGTCTGCAACCTGTGCAAAGTAAAGCCAGAAGACCATAACCAACTCTTCTTCAGCTGCAGTGTGTCAACAGGGGTTCTGGATCAACTGAGAGGTTGGTTACAGATATCAGCAAGAGCAAACACAATCCAAGGCATGCTTAACTGGATAAGTAGGCAAAAGTGCTCAAGTTTCAGAAAAGAAGTGTATGCAGCAGGACTTGCCGCAGCTGTGTACTGGATATGGAGAAGCAGAAATATTCAACATTTTGAGGGAAGCAGTCTATCTGTGATGCAGACCATGCAGCAGATTCAACAGACAGTCAGAATCAGAATACAGCAATGCAACAGGATGAGGAAGATCAACAGCAAGGATAAAAGATGGATAGAAAGAGTATAACTGTTCTCTGCACTAACTCTGTGTAGGTTTATGTGTGTGGAAATGTTTTAAGTTTTCTGTAGAAATTGTAACAGATTATTGTTTTGTTTTTTGGTATTTGCTGTAAGTCAGGAATGTCTGTATTTTTTATACCAGCTAGGATGAGCCATTGGATGCAGTGTGTGGCTCCAGGTATGGTCTAGGATTGTATGGTTGTAAAGGGATGCAGAAAAAAGGAACCCAACCTAGTAGGTGGCCTTGGATCTACATTGCCTATGGGCTGTAATCTTGCTACATTGCAGCTAGTAATAATACAATTTCTGACTTGCACCAAAAAAATAAAAAAAATTAGGATCGCGTAAAACCGCCCTGGCAAGCCTATCAGGGACCCAATAACCGACCCTGGGAGCCTCCCATGTCCCCTAGGGGTCTCTCGTGTGATATGGGCGAAAATATTAACATCGAAAAGTTTGCTTCCGAAGGCCCAAAACACGTCGCCTACAGCATACTTGGGCCCGGTTGCCATTTCCGCCCAAACTTCTCTTGGGGAGGTCTATCATGGCCCTAGAGGACCCTCAGTGACATGGGCATGGGTGCTCACTGGGCGTTGTGACATGGGACATGGGCGCTCACTAGGCGCTGGGACATGGGACATGGGCGTTCACTTAGCGCTGGGACATGGGACATGGGCGCTCACTGGACGCTGGGACATGGGCGCACACTGGGCACTGGGACATGGGCGCTGGGACATGGGTGCTGCGTCATGGGACAAGGTTGCTGCAAGGGTGCTGCAGCAACATGGGACATGGGTGCTGTGTTGTGGGACATGGGTGTTGCGTCATGGGACAAGGGTGCTGCAGAACCATGGGACATGGGTGCTGCGTCATAGGACAAGGGCGTTGCAACAACATGGGACATGGGTGCTGCGTCATGGGAAAAGGGTGTTGCAGCACCATGGGACATGGGTGCTGCGTCATGGGACAACGGTGCTGCAGCACCATGGGACAAGGGTGCTCCAGCATCATGGGACAAGGGTGCTCCAGCATCATGGGACATGGGTGTTGCGTCATGGGATAAGGGTGTTGCATGGGACATGGGTGCTGCGTCATGGGACAACGGTGCTGCAGCACCATGGGACATGGGTGTTGCGTCATTGGACAAGGGTGTCGCATGGGACATGGGTGTTGCATTATAGGACAAGGTTGCTGCAAGGGTGCTGCGTCATGGGATAAGGTTGCTGCGTTATGTGACAAGCGTGCTGCAACGTCATGGGACAAGCGTGCTGCAGCGTCATGGGACAAGGGTGTTGCGTCATGGGACAAGGGCGCTGCAGCGTCATGGGTCATGTTGTTGCGTCATGGGACAACAGCGCTGCAGCACCATGTCATGGGACAAGTTGCGCCATGGGTCTTGAGTGCTGCTATATGGGACATGGGCCCCTGGGACTTGCCGCGTCATGGGCACTTCTTCCTAGCACGAGCACGGGCACGGGTACGGGCACGGGCACGGACATTTTGATATCTTTATAATTGGGACTTTTTCATACTTAGCCCATTTGACTTAGCCTCTTCCCTTCCTTATACTTGGCCCAATATTTCCCCTAAAAAATGCCTCTAGACCACTTTTTTTAGGCATTAAAGTTTTTGAGGGTAGTTTGGTCAATTTACTTAGTTGAGGGCAGTTTTGTCCTTCCGAATTACTTCTCAAATTCACATGTGTTATTGGTTTGTCTATCTACATGTATCCACATATCAATATCAGATGAACACAGTTTTCGGAGGTATGTGCGTGGTATATTGGAATGAAGGTAATAAGGGTTATTCCGTAATTATACATAATATCATATACTTAATCATCAAGAAAAATAACACCAATATTATGACAACTCTTGAATAATTCCCTTGTGGCCCAGCCCAGTTTTTCCTTCTTTTTTTTCCTGGCCACTAAAACTTATGAGATAACTATAACAAAGTACACTTATGTATCATCAAAACTAAACTGGCGTAGCGGTAAATTATTTTACTCGTATTTTTTTATGTTAATTTCGGCCCCACTACGCAAAATATTCGCCCCTGGTGTAGTTGATATTCTAAGAGTTTGATGTTTAAGGGATCAAGTCGTTAGAAACATGAAACACCTTCTAGAAATACCTGTGTACGAGAAAAAAATAACTATGAAACATTAGAAACACGAAAGTTTGATTCAAGAAATAGTAAGCCGTATGAGTACAAACTGACTTATTTTAAGCGGCCAAAATGAATATCTTTCCTCTAATTTTCATGTTTCTAGAGAATGGAAACAAGTAATCACATAATACAAATCAGGTTCTGACATAGACATGCCCAATGCATAACTTTTCAAGTATATTATTAAGTTACGGAAAAATAAAATTTTAAAACATTTCATACAATGTAGCTATTTAATTTAATTTTTAATTAAAATATAGGCAGAAAAATAGGACATATATAGAAATAATATCAGAAAAATTACATATCACTTCAAAAAAAAAATGGGAAATATATTTCAGACCTCACTTTAGTTTCTGAAATAATTTTGAGACCTCACATGATTAGGAAATTTCAGCCATCACCCATGCTATTGGTGTTCTGGCCCTTACACTGGTGTCCTGTAAAAATGCCCTTACATCATGGACCCAATAACCGACCCCGAGGGCCTCCCATGCCCCTTACGGATGTCCCGTGCGATATGCTGTGAAAATATACACCAACGGTCCGGAGCCTCTCGGAAGCCAAAAAAACGTGGACTATATCCTTTGATTTTCGGCTTCCAGCGGCCTCGGTGTCATTTTTGCCAAAACATCTCCTAGGGGTCTATCATGACCCTAGAGGACCTTAGGCGCTCCGGGAGGTCATCCTTATCCCCGAACTCCGATATCACCCATGACGCCGGTATTCCGACCCTTACATTGGCATCGCTTAAAACCGCCCTTACAAGCCTATCAGGGTTCTCAGTTGCCGACCTTGGGGGCCTCCCATGTCCCATAGGGGTCTTCCGTGCGATATGGGGCGAAAATATTAACGTCGAAAAGTTTGCTTACAAAGGCCTAGAACACGTGTCCTACAGCATTCCCGAGGCCCAGTTGCCGTCTTCGTCTAAAATTTTTTCGGGGAGTCTTTCATGGCGCTAGGGGACCATCGGTGCCCCGGGAGGGTCACCTTCAACGCCGAACTCCGATATCACCCATGACGCCGGTATTTCGACCCTTACATTGGCATCGCGTAAAACCGCCCTTACAAGCCTATCAGGGACCCAGTAACCGACCCTGAGGGCCTCACATGTCCCCTAGTGGTCTTCCATGCGATATGGGGCGAAAATATGAACGTCGAAAAGTTTGCTTCCGGAGGCCTAGAACACGTGTCCTACCGCGTTCCCTGGGCACTGTTGCCGATTTCGCCCAAAATTTTTTCGGGGGGTCTTTCATGGCCCTAGGGGACCATCGGTGCCCCGGGAGGGCACCTTCATCCCCGAACTACGATATCACCCATGACGCCGGTATTCTGACTCTTACATTGGCATCGCATAAAACCGCCCTTACAAGCCTATTAGGGACCCAGTAATCGACCCTGGGGGCCTCCTATGTCCCCTAGTGGTTTTCCGTGCGATATGGGACGAAAATATTAACGTCAAAAAGTTTGCTTCCGGAGGCGTAGAACACGTGTCCTACAGCATTCCTCGGGCACGGTTGCCGTTTTCGCCCAAAATTTATTCGAGGGGTCTATCATGGCTCTAGGGGACCCTCGGTGCCCCGGGAGGGTCACCTTCATCCCCTAACTCTGATATCACCCATGTCGCCCGTATTCGGACCCTAAAATTGGAATAACATTAATCCCCAACACCACCATACCGGGTTGTCTGATAATTTTCTCTCTCTAAAATGCTCTCCCCTCTCTCCTCGGCAGCGCTGGTTAATCTCCATTAACAGCCCTGAGTATCAATGGGGAAGAACGGGAAAGCTAAACGAGGCCTGGGAAATGAAATTGAAGATGCGGGTAAATCAACAGCACCACCATGTCCCACAAAAAACCTGACTCAACGAAAACATTCGACTGTAAACCATGAAAACCTAGATCGGGTGATGAGAAATCTCGCGGAGGAATTGGAGGACCAAGATATAATGTTCCCTGTAGCTCAAACCGAAACCTTGCAGAGAATGGAGCTAGCGCAAGAAAAAATCAATTCGTGGTTGTCGAAGATGAAGGAAAGGGCACACAACCAAGAATCGAGTGAGAACGAGGTTGATGCTGTAGAACAACAACAGCAAACTACAGAAACAGGTAAAACCTCAGTTTGGGATAAATTTGATTTATCGAAATTAAAAAACGCTGGCTTTAAATTGGACTTCATAGCTCCTGCCATGGTTGAAGGGAAACCTGTAGGTGAAATAAACATCAAGGATATTGAGTCTGAAATAAATTATTGGAGTCAATCTGTTGTATGCTATATCATGGGGGCTAGACCTCCGATTTCTGTTCTTAGTGGATTTCTTAGGCGAATTTGGGGGAAGAAAGGCATGAATAAAATCGCAATGATGAAAAATGGCCTAGTAATTGTAAGATTTGACACAATGGATCAGAGGGAAGCTGTGCTGGAGGAAGGGGTTTATCATTTTGATAATAAACCCATGATTATTAGACCTTGGTCCGAGAACATTGATTATGCACATGAGGAGCTCACATCAGTTCCTATATGGATCAAATTTCCCGGATTGAATGTTAAATATTGGAATGCAATGGGACTTAGCAAAATAGCTAGCTTGGTTGGCAGACCTATGATGGCGGATAGAAACACTGAGATGAAAGTGGGTATTCAGTATGCCCGTGTTCTGGTGGAAGTGGAGACAGGGGGAGACTACCCAGATAAGGTCCATTACAAGAATGAAAAAGGAAACATTGTGGAACAAGAGGTTGAGTATGATTGGAAACCAGTGCTGTGCAACTATTGCAAACAACATGGCCATACTGAGATAGACTGCAGGAAGAAGAAAGCTCTCAACCAGCCTTTGTCTCAAGTGGAACCTGTTAAGCAAGCACCTCCACAGCAAGCTCACCCGAGAGCACAGACATGGCAGAATGCAGGGAGAGGCAGGGGCAGAACAAACCTTGCAGGGAGAGGAATTAGGGCTGGCAGAGGTCAATACAGACATATCCAGCAGACACACAACACCATAACTCAGGTACAAAATACCTTTGAGGTCCTTCAAAGGGAAGATGGTGAGCAGGAAGTGACACTGGTACAGGACAAAGCAACAATGCCAGTTACACAGGAGGTTCAGTCCTCTGAGGTGGTGCCACTACATGGTAAGTCTCCTACCTTGACTAATAGTCATGGATAGGATGATCATATGGAACGTTAGAGGCCTGAATGGCCCAAATAAACAGAGGGATATTGCCCTCTACTGTAAAAAAAACAAATGTGGGTTAGTGGCTTTTCTGGAAACAAAAATTAGACTAGTGAATTTGGAAAAATGCAAAAAAAATATCATGCCTGAGTGGGAATCTTTTAGTAACCACAATGAGCACAGACTTGGTAGAATATGGATTAGATGGTTACCTGATTATTTCCATGTAGAAATTATTTTTTCCTCTGTACAAATGGTAATATGCAAGGTGAGACATATGGAGAGGAAAAAAGATTTTGTGGTTAGTTTTGTTTATGGTTTGAATGAAAAGGAAGAGAGAAAGCAATTGTGGAAGGACTTAAATGATTTTGCCAATATCTGTGATAAACCATGGATTGTTGGGGGGGATTTTAACAATGTTCTGCTACCTGGGAATAGACAAGGTGGAGTCCCAGTCACCTATGCAGAAATTCAGGATTTTAAAGCCTGTATTGACAGATGTTACCTTACTGAAATGTGTTGGTCTGGGTGTCAGTTCACCTGGAATAACAAGCACGAAGAGGGGGGAAGAGTTTACACTAAAATTGATTGGGTATTTGTGAATAGTTTATGGTTACAGGAGTTTGACAACTGCAGCCTCCAGTTCATGCCAGAAGATGTATCTGATCACACTCCTATCTGCATAAACCTACACAATAACCCAAATATAAATAAATCCCCTTTCAAATTCTTTAATATGTGGTGCCTCCACTCTGAATTCCTAACCTTGGTGCAGCAAGCATGGAATTTTAGAACACAAGGTACAAAAATGTATAGGGTTTACCAGAAACTGAAAAGAGTGAAACATGCCATGCAAAAGCTTAACAGAGCTGATTTCAGTGATATTCTAGTACAGGCTGAAATTGCCAGAGCAACAATGAATCAAGCACAGATAGAAGCAAACAAAGAGCCACAGAATGAGTCCCTTCAGAGAGAAGAAAATCAGAAAAGGAAAAGTTTCAATGAAATAAACCAGGCAGCTGAGACATTCCTACAACAAAAGAGCAAAGCAAGGTGGATACAACTGGGAGATGGAAACAACCAGTTTTTCCATGCTATCATGAAGCAGAGAAGGCAACAAAACAGAATCCATACCATTAAGACACAGGAGGGTACCTTACTGGAAGACAATGAGCTGATTATTGAAGAATTTGTGGGGTTCTACAGGAAAATGCTGGGGGTGACTGGTTCAAGGGTCACTTCTGCAGAAGAAAGCTTCTTCACTGCAGGGAAGAAATTGAACATGCAACAGCAACTACAATTGAGTGCACCAGTGACAGCAGAGGAAGTTAAAAGAGCTATGTTTGATATAGATAGCAATAAAAGTCCAGGCCCTGATGGTTTTGGCTCAGGTTTCTTCAAAGAAGCATGGAGTATTGTGGGGGAAGAAGTGACTAATGCAATCACAGACTTTTTTGAATCCTCTAAAATGCTTAAGGAGGTAAATGCAACTAACATTTGTCTTGTGCAGAAAACAGGCAACCCTGAAAAGGCTTCTGACTTCAGACCTATAGCATGCTGCAACACAATCTACAAGTGCATCTCAAAGATCCTTTGTGAGAGGCTGGCAAGGGTGCTACCTGATCTCATCTCTGCCTACCAAGGGGCTTTTGTAGCACAAAGATCAATTGTGCACAACATCATGATATGTCAGGACCTAATCAAACAGTACAACAGGAAACAATCCTCACCAAGATGCCTGATGAAGATTGACCTGAGGAAAGCATATGACACAATCCACTGGAGCTTTATCAAGGAAATGCTGCAAGGGTATGGATTCCCAGCAAAATTCACTGACTGGATACTAGAATGTATAGAAACTGCAAGTTTCAGCATCAACATAAATGGAGGGGCACATGGGTTTTTTCCTGCCAAGCGTGGCATCAGACAGGGAGACCCAGTGTCCCCACTGGTATTTGTACTGGTTATGGAATATCTGTCAAGAGTACTGAAAATAGCATGCAGGGACAACAGCTTCAAGTGGCATCCAATGTGCAAGGAGTTAGAACTGAGTCATTTGTGCTTTGCGGATGACTTGATGTTCTTCTGCAAAGCTACCCCTGACTCTGTAAGTATAATGATGAACTGCTTAAACTACTTTGCACAAGTTACTGGTCTGTTTGCTAACAAGGAGAAATCTTACTTTTACATGGCTGGTGTGAATGATGAGGTGAAAAGGGAACTGTTAGATTTATCTGGCTTCAGAGTGGGTACATTGCCCATGAGGTACTTGGGAGTCCCACTTTCCCCCTCTAAATGGAGCAAAATTGACTGTGAATGCCTGGTTGATAAAATGACTAAAAAACTGCAGATTTGGGCTTCAAGGAACCTTTCTTATGCAGGAAGAGCTCAACTGATAAACTCTGTTTTGGTATCTATACATATCTACTGGTCTAGTATCTTCATATTGGCTGCAGGGGTACTTAATAGTATAGAACAAAAATGCAGATTCTTCTTGTGGGGCTCTACTGATCAGAAACATAATACCAGTTTGGTTGCATGGGATATGGTATGCAGGCCTAGGAAAAATGGGGGCATAAACATAAAAAAGTGCAAATGGTTTAATGTAGCATTAAATGGGAAACACATTTGGGACCTAGCCACTAAAAAAGACACCTTGTGGGTAAAGTGGATAAATGGGATTTATCTGAAAGGCAGCAACTTCTGGAACTATGCACCAGGGTGGGGAGCTAGCTGGTACTGGAATAAGCTCAACAAAATCAAGAGCTATTTCCAGGAGCACTACACAGCTAGAGGAGTTTGGAAGAGGGATGCAGATGGATGTTATACAGCTGCTAGAGGGTACAAAACTCTGTTAGGAAACATGCCTAAGAGTAGGCATGCAAACCTGATCTGGGGTAGTATTAATATGCCAAGACACAGCTTCTGTCTATGGTTAGCACAACAAGGCAGACTACTAACCAAGGATAGAATGAAAAATATGGGCTTTCTTAATGGGGACGATGTCTGTAATCTCTGCAAAGCACAACCAGAAAACCACCAGCACCTATTCTTCAGTTGCAGTGTGGCAGTGGAGATTATTAGCCAACTGAAAAGCTGGTTACAGATCACACCAAGAGCAAGCACAATCCAGGGCATGCTGGGGTGGATAAGCAGGCAAAAATGCTCCAAAATCAGAAAAGAAGGTTTCGCAGCAGGGCTAGCAGCATCTGTCTATTGGCTCTGGAGAGGCAGAAACATCATGCATTTCGAAGGTAGCAGCCTGAGTGTGTCACAGACCATACAGCAGATTCAACAATCAGTGATATGTAGATTACAACAATGCAGCAAGCTGAGGAAGATGAACAGCAAAGACAAAAGATGGATTGAGAGACTATAACATCCCCTGTAAATCATAGAAGAGCTGACCACCTCCCTGCTGTTGATTTCAGGAACAAGACACGTGTAAAAGAAGGGATCAAAGCAAGAAGCCTGGAGTATATCATGAATCAGAGAGTAATCAGTAATGTTGGGGTTAAACTGAAGGATACAGAAGCAGATTGATACAGTGAGACTCTGAATCAGAACAAATGCAAGGAATGGGCAGCAGTGCAGGAACTCAGGCAGCAGGGTTCAGCAGCAGGTTGATGAAGCAAGGCAGAATGAGGAATGAAACAGCTCCAAGCAGAGTTGAAAACCTCGAAGAAGTTGTAATATTTTTAACTATATATGCTTTTGTATTTTGCTGTAAGTCAGAAATAATTTTTGCTAATTGTAATGTTTACAGAGATGGTGAGAAATATTTTTTGCAAATTGTTATGTTTACAGAGATGGTGAACCACTGCCTGTAGTGGATTGCACCAAATTGAAGGGTTGTAAGGTAGTAGAGGGATGTAGCAAAAAGGAACCCTACCTAGTAGGTGGCCTTGGATCTGCATTGCCTAAGGACTGTAATCATGTTACATTACAGTGAGCAATAATACAATTTCTGACTTGCACCAAAAAAAAATTGGAATAACGGGAGCAACAGGAATTCGCAACTGCAGGTAACAACTCAGCTTGGAAAAAATTTGACATTTCCAAATTAAAGAATGCGGGGTTTAAATTAGATTTCATTGCTCCTAAATAGGGAAACCGGTGGGTGAAATTAATTTTAGTGACATTGAATCTGAAATAAACTACTGGAATCAAGCAGTGGTCTGTTATATAATGGGAGCAAGGCCCCCAATTAATGTTCTAAGTGGCTTTCTTCGAAGAATCTGGGCAAAGAGAGGGATGAATAAAATTGCCATGATGAAAAACGGGTTGGTTTTGGTCAGGTTTGAATCCCTAGAACAGAGAGATGCCGTGATACAAGAGGGGGTTTACCACTTTGACAATAAGCCTATGATTGTTAAGGCATGGTCTGAAAATATAGATTATGAAAAAGAAGAACTGACCTCGGTGCCAATTTGGGTAAAATTCCCGGGACTTAATGTGAAGTATTGGAATGCAATGGGATTAAGTAAGATAGGAAGCCTTGTAGGAAGGCCAATGATGGCAGATAGAAACACAGAGCTTAAAGTAGGAATCCAGTTTTCCAGGGTGATGATTGAAGTTGAAATTGGAGCTGCTTACCCCAATAAGGTGCACTACAGGAATGAGAAGGGAAATGTTGTAGAACAGGCAGTGGAATATGACTGGAAGCCCATCCTATGAACCCACTGCAAGCAATATGGCCACTGTGAGGCAGAATGCAGGAAGAAAGTTGCTGCTGCAACTGTGATACCAACACAGATTGCAGTACCAGTACAGAAGCAACGTGACCAACAGGAAAACACTAGGGCACTGCAATGGCAAAATGTTGGGAGGGGGAGAGGAAGAATGAATAATGCAGGTAGAGGAGCAAGAGCTGGAAGGGGTAGTTACAGGCATATTCAGCAACAACAGAAGGATAAGCCACAGACACAAAACCCCTTTGCAGCACTGCAGAATGAAGGTGAAGCACAAGACAAGCAACAGTCCAGAGACAGTACAGAACCTGAAATTCAGAAGGAGATACACACAGGTTTCAGTAGGGAATCAGAAGCAGGTTGATGTAGCTAGACTCTGAATCAGGTAACAGGAACCAGTAGAATATACAGGAAATCAGCAGGGTGTTGTTGCAGAAAAGAAGGCAAATGAATCAACTCTGGAAGATATCCCCAGCAGAGGATTCAGAGGTAGAGAGCAGAAGCAAAGGAGAAGCAGGAAGAAGCAGATTGAGTGGAAAACAAGGATAGAAATGCTGTAATAATTTTAGATTATTATATTTTGTTTTTTGTTGTAAGACAGGAATGTTTTTTGTATTTTGTATCTGTATTCAGATATGGGGAACCACTGCTTGTAATGAGTGCCCCAGGAATGCAGGGTTGTAAGGAAAACAGGGATGCAGAGGAAGAGGAACCCTACCTAGTGCAGGAGACTACAGCAGAGTCCAGCAGGGGAGCAATAGTAGGAGGCAGAACCTGGGCTGTTAACCAGGCAGCAAGATCTAGCAGAAGAAAAGTACACAGTCTACTGGAGAAAGGCAGAACAAGGGTTGTTACAGAAATCAGAAGATCACAAAGTTAGAAGTGTAATCCGCAGCAGGCTGAAGAAGCAAGGCAGAATGAGGGATGAAACAAATCCAAGCAGAGGTGAAAAACTAGAAGAAGTTGTAATATTTTTAGCTATTTATGTTTTTGTATTTTGCTGCAAGTTAGAAATAATTTTTGCAAATTGTAATGTTTACAGAGAGGGTGAGAAATAATTTGTGCAAAGTATAATGTTTACAGAGATGGTGAACCACTGCCTGTAGTGAGTTGCACCAGATTGAAGGATTGTAAGGTAGTAGAGGGATGTAGCAAAAAGGAATCCTACCTAGTAGGTGGCCTTGGATCTGCATTGCCTAAGGATTGTAATCTTGTTACATTATAGTGAGCAATAATACAATTTCTGACTTGCACCAAAAAAAATTGGAATAACGTAAAAACGCCCTTAGAAGGCTATCATGGACCAGATAACCGACCCCGAGAGCCTGAAATGTCCGTTAGGGATGTTCCATGCGATATGGTATGAAAATATACACCAGCAGTCCGGATCCTCTCGGAAGCCAAAAAAACGTGGATTATATCCTTTGATTTTCGGCTTTTAGGGGCCTGGGTGTCAATTTTGCCCAAACATCTCCTAGGGGTCTATCATGACCCAAGAGGACCCTAGGCGCTCCGAGAGGGTCACCTTCATCCCCTAACCCCGATATCATCCATGTCGCATGTATTTGGGCCTTAACTTTAGGATCGCGTAAAACCGCCCTTACAAGCCTATCAGGGACCCAATAACCGACCCTAGGGGCCTCCGATGTCCCCTAGGGGTCTCCCGTGCAATATGGGGTGAAAATATTAACGTTGAAAAGATTGCGTCCGGAGACCCAGAACACGTCGCCTACAGCATTCCCAGGGCCCGGTTGCCGTTTTCGCCCAAAATTTTATCAGGGGTCTATCATGGCCCTAGGGGAACCTCGGTGCCTCGGGAGGGTCATCTGGATCCCCGAACTCCAATATCACACATGACGCCCGTATTCGAGCCCTAACATTGGCATCGCGTAAAACCGCCCTTACAAGCCTATCAGGGACCCAATAACCGACCGTGGGGGCCTCCCATGTCCCCTAGGGATCTCCCGTGCGATATGGGGCGAAAATATTTAGGTCGAAAAGTTTGCTTCCAAAGGCCCAGAACACGTCGCTTACAGCATTCCCAGGGCCTGGTTGCCATTTTCGCCCAAACTTCTCTCGGGCGGGTTTATCATGGCCGTAGAGGACCTTCAATGACTTGGGCATGGGTGCTCACTGGGCGCTGGGACATGGGACATGGGCACACACTGGGCATTGGGACATGGGACATAGGCGCTCACTGGGCGCTGGGAAATGAAAATTGGGCGCTCACTTGGCGCTGGGCGCTGGGACATGGGCGCTTGGACATGGGTGCTTGGAAATGGGACATGGGACATGGGACATCGGTGCTGCGTCATGGGACATCGGTGCTGCAGGATGGGACAAGGGTGCTGCAGCACCATGGGACATGGGTGCTGTGTCATGGGACATGGGTGCTGCGTCATGGGACAAGGGTGCTGCAACACCATGGGACATGTGTGCTGCGTCATGGGAAAAGGGTGGTGCATGGGACATAGGTGCTGCGTCATGGGACAAGGGTGCTGTAGCACCATGGGACATGGGTGCTGCGTCATGGGACAAGGGTGCTGCATGGGACATCGGTGCTGCGTCATGGGACAAGGGTGCTGCAGCACCATGGGACAAGGATGCTACGTCATGGGACAAGGGCGCTGCAGCGCCATGGGTCACGCTGCCGTGTCATGGGACAAGGGCGCTGCAGCACCATGAGTCACGCTGTTGCGTCATGGGACAAGGGCGCTGCAGCATCATGTCATGGGACAAGTCACGCCATGGGTCATGGGTGCTGCTTCATGGGTCATGGGCGCTGGGACTTGCCACGTCATGGGCACTTCTTCCTAGCACGGGTATGGGCACGGGCACGGGCATGGACATTTTGACATCTTTATAATTGGGACTTTTTCATACTTAGCCCATATGATTTAGCCTCTTCCCTTCTTCATACTTGGCCCAATATTTTCCCCCAACTCCTCTAGACTACTTTTTTTAGGCATTAAAGTTAGTTTGGTCAATTTAATCAGTTGAGGGTAGTTTTGTCCTTCTGAATTACTTCCCAAATTCACAAGTGTTATTGGTGTATCTATCTACATGTATCCACATATCAATATCAGATGAACAAAATTTTCGGAGGTATGTGCGTGGTATATTTCAATGAAGGTAATAAGGGTAATTCCGTAATTATACATAATATCATATACTTAATCATCAAGAAAAATAACACCAATATTATGACGACTCTTGAAAAATTCCTTTGTGGCCCAGGCCAGTTTTTCCTTCTTTGTTTTCTTCGCCACCGTAAATTATGAGATAACTATAACAAAGTATATGTATCATCAAAAACTAAAGTGGCGTGGCGGTAAGTACTGCTCTTGTCAAGCGCGCAGTGAGAATTTATGATCATGAGTTCGACTCTTGTCAAGCGCGCAATGAGAATTATTTGTAAGGGGTTATTCAATTACAGTTACCTTCTACTTATTCACTCTTAAAAAATATTCTACTTAGGACATTGATTCTACACAATTAACATATTTGCATTTTTAATAAGCTTATTTTACTAAATTATTTTACTCGTATTTTTTTATGTTAATTTCGGTCCCACTACGCAAAATATTCGCCCCGTGGTGTAGTTGATATTCTAGGAGTGAGATGTTTGCGAGATCAAGTCCTTAGAAACATGAAACACTTTCTAGAAATACCAGTGTACGAGAAAAAAAAAATAACTATGGAAGATTAGAAACATGAAAGTTTGCTACAAGAAATAGTAAGCCGTATGAGTACAAACTGACTTAGTTTAAACGGGCCAAAATGAATATCTTTCCTCTAATTATGATATTTCTAGAGTAATGAAAAAAAGTAATCACATAATACAAATCATATTCTGACAGGAGTAGACATGCCCACTACATAACTTTCATACTGGGGTTTCTGAGTGTTTGGATAATTATTTCCAAAAGTTCCACCTCATACCTTTCAAGTATATTATTAAGTTACAGAAAAATATTTTTTTTTAAAATTTTTCACACAAGGTAGCTACTTAATTTAATTTTTAATTGAAAAATAGGCAGAAAAATAGAAAATAAATAGAAATAATATCAGAAAAATTACAAATCACTTCAAAAAAATTGGAAAATATTTTTGAGACCTCACTTTATTTTTTGAAATAATTTTGAGACCTCACTCGAGTAAGAAATTCCGGCCATCACCCATGCTTTTGGTGTTCTGGCCCTTACATTGGTGTCCCGTAAAAACACCCTTACAAGCCTATCATGGACAAGATAACCGACCCCGAGGGCCTCCCATGTCTTTTAGGGATGTCCCGTGCGATATGGTGTGAAAATTTACACCAACGGTCCGGAGCCTCTCGGAAGCCAAAAAAAACGTGGATTATATCCTTTGATTTTCGGCTTCAGGGGCCCGGAAGTCATTTTTGCAAAAACATCTCCTACGGGTCTATCATGACCCTAGAAGACCCTAGGCGCTCTGGGAGGGTCATCCTTATCCCTGAACTCCGATATCACCCATGATGCCGATATTCCGACCCTTACATCGGGATCGCGTAAAACCGCCCTTACAAGCCTATCAGGGACCCAGTAACCGACCCTAGGGGCCTCCCATGTCCCCTAGGGGGCTTCCGTGCGATATGGGGTGAAACTATTAACGTCGAAAATTTTGCGTCCGGAGGCCCAGAACACGTCGCCTACAGCATTCCTGGGGCCCGGTTGCCTTTTTCGCTTAAAACTTTTTCGGGGGGCCTACCACGGCCCTAGGGGACCCTCGGTGCCCCGGGAGGGTCCCCTTCATCCCCGAACTCCGATATCACCCATGTCACTCGTATTCGGGCCTTAACATTGGGATCGCCTAAAACCGCCCTTACAAGCCTATCAGGGACCCAATAACCGACCCTGGGGGCCTCCCATGTCCCCTAGGGGTCTTCTGTGCGATATGGGGCGAAAATATTAACGTCGAAAAGTTTGCTTCCGGAGGCCCAGAACACGTGTCCTACAACATTCCCGCGGCCCGGTTGCCGTTTTCGCCCCAATTATATTCGGGGGGTCTATCATGGACCTAGGGGACACTCGGTGCCCCGGGAGGGTCACCTTCATCACCGAAATCCGATATCACCCATGTCGCCTGTATTCGGGCCTTAACATTAGGATCGCGTGCAAACAACTGTCCTGGGGATATACTGCTGCAGCAGGCAGAGGGAATGGCTAGACAACAACTTTGTGACATTAATTTTGTTGCTGAATCATTTCTACAGCAAAAGAGAAAAATGAGATGGGTGCAGCTGGGAGATGATAATACTCAGTTCTTTCATGCCATGCTGAAACACAGAACACAGAGGAATAGGGTTTCCAGTTTGAAGAAGACAAATGGGGATATCATCATTGAAAATGATCAGGTGTTTGTTGAATTGATTTCCTTCTATAAAGGAATGCTTGGTGTAAAGGAAGCTACAAGGGTGCCTGCAGCTGACTTCATCTTAAAAGATGGCACTGTTTTATCAATTGAACAACAATTACAATTGATAGCTCCAGTCAGTCACAAAGAGATCAAAGCTGCACTGTTCTCAATTGATTGCAACAAGAGCCTTGGTCCAGATGGTTTCAGTAGTGGATTTTTCAAGGAAGCATGGGATATTGTTGGAGAAGATGTCTGCAATGTTGTACAAGACTTCTTTAGCTCAGGGAAAATGTTTAAGCAACTCAATGCAACTACCATCTGCTTGGTGCCTAAGGTACAAAATCCTGAATATGCCTCTGATTTTCGTCCAATTGCATGTTGCAACACAATATGTAAGTGCATATCAAATGTATTGTGCAATAGATTAGCTCAAGTGTTACCTGGTTTAGTGTCCTTGAATCAAGGAGCGTTTGTTGCTAATAGGTCCAGAGTGCACAACATTATGATATGTCGGATTTAATTAGACATTACAGAAGAAAGAACACCACTGCTAGATGTTTGATGAACATAGACTTGAGGAAGGCCTATGATACCATACACTGGGATTTCTTGAGTGAGATGCTTATTGGCTATGGTTTCCCTGTTACATTTAGCAACTGGCTGCTTACCTGTGTGCAAAGTGCAAGTTTTACTGTGAGTCTGGATGGAGAATGCAATGGATATTTTGAGGCAAAAAGAGGTATAAGGCAGGGGGATCCAGTCTCACCATTGATCTTTGTGCTGGTGATGGAATTCCTTTCTCGTCTTCTGAAGCTTGTGAGCCAAACACATGATTTCCAGTTCCATCCCATGTGTAAAGCTGTCCAAATGAGTCATCTATGCTTTGCATATGATCTCATGGTGTTTTGCAGGGCAAATAGGAACTCTGTGGCCTAGGTGATGGAATGCTTTTCTTACTTTTCACAAGTGACAGGGCTGCAAGCTAATAAGGAGAAATCACATATATATGCTGCTGGGGTGAAAGAGTCACTTAAGAGGGAACTTCAATTGTTGTCTGGGTTCCAGGAAGGGGATTTTCCCATGAGGTATCTGGGTGTTCCACTCTCTCCTTCTAAGTGGAACAAAATGGATTGTGCTTGCTTGGTGGAAAAGATTACCAAAAGACTGCATATCTGGGCTTCTAAGAGTCTGTCCTATGCTGGTAGGGCACAGCTCATCAACTCAGTTCTCATGTCTTTGCATGTATATTGGGCTAGTATCTTTATTCTGCCTGCTGGTATCATCAAGACAATTGAAAGAAAATGCAGAGAATTCTTATGGAGCGGTACTGATCAGAAAAAAGGTGGGTGTCTTGTTGCATGGGACATAGTCTGCAGGCCAAAGAAACATGGAGGCCTGAATTTCAAGAATTGCAGAAAATTCAATTATGCTTTAAATGGGAAGCACATTTGGGATTGGCTGCAAAAAAAGATAATATGTGGGTGCCCTGGATAAATGGAGTTTGTTTAAAGAATGAAGATTTTTGGGAATATGTCCCTAACACTGGTTGCAGCTGGGCATGGCAGAAGCTAAACAAGAACAGATCCCTGTTTCAGCAAGCCTATACTGCAGGTAACAAATGGTCCTTGACAGCAAATGGTCAATACACAGTCCAAAGTGGCTATACTTTTCTAGCAGGAGAATTACCCAAATTGAGACATGCCAATCTCATCTGGGGGAGAGTTACCAGACCACGACACAGCTTCTGCCTTTGGCTAGCACAAGCAAGCAGGTTGATGACCAAGGACAGAATACATAGAATGGGATTCCTAGTAGGGAGTGCAGATTGTAGTTTTTGCCAAAAACAGGAGGAAACACATAAACACTTATTTTTTGAGTGCCCTAGATCTCCTTCACTACTGAATAAGGTGAAAAGATGGTTGGGATGCAAGGCAGCTGCTAATGATATTGAAGGAATGCTCAACTGGATAAGCAGGAAGAAGGGAAGCAATTTCAGAACGGAGATTTATGCTGCTGCACTAGCAGCTCTGACCTATTGGACCTGGAGGACGAGGAATGCAATATGCTTCAACATGGGGAAATTTACAGATGCAATTATCTTACAGTAGGTGAAGTCTAATATGCAGGCGCGTATTGAAGGTAGGAAAAGTCACAAGTGCACCTGAGCAGATAAATTGTTTCTCATCAGCTTGATGTAATAGGAGATAGCTTTTAATATTGCTGGTTTTATTCTGTATTCAGTTTATTGCAGTATGTAGCCTGGGTTGGTTAGGTTTGCTGTCATGTTTAGTGGTTTGTGTGAGGGTTGATGTGATGGTGAACTCTAGGCCTGTACAAGCTGGCAACCCTACATAGTAGGTGGGCGGACTTGTGCTAGGCTTGTGCTAGGCTTGTAGGATGTTTGGTGCTTCATTTCCATTTTCAATACAATTGCTAACTTTTAACAAAAAACAACATTGGGATCGCGTAAAACCGCTCTTACAAGCCTATCAGGGACCCAGTAACTGACCCTGGGGGCCTTCCATGTCCCCTAGGGGTCTTCCGTGCGATATGGGGCGAAAATATTAACGTCGAAAAGTTTGCTTCCGGAGACCCAGAACACGTGTCCTACAGCATTTCCGTGGCTCGGTTGCCGTTTTCGCCCAAATTTTTTTTCGGGGGGTCTATCATGGCCCTAAGGGACCCTCGGAGCCCCACAGGGTCCCCTTCATCCCCGAACTCCAATATCACCCATGTCGCTCGTATTCGGGCCCTAACATTCGCATCGCAAGAAACCAGCTATGGCAAAATGCAGGAAGAGGGAGAGGAAGAGCAGGCAATGCGGGGGAGCAGAAGAGCAGGAAGAGGTTTTTACAGACAGGTCCAACCACAGCCTCATACACAGAATACTTTTGCAGTGCTACAAGAAGAAGAAAAAGAAGTGCAACAGGGGGAAAAACTGCCAGAAGAGGCAGCAGAACCAGCAGCACAGGGGGTTATGACACCTGGTATGGTCCCAACACATGGTGAGTCTCCTATCATGACTGGTAGTCATGGATAGGATTCTTATATGGAATGTGAGAGGCCTAAATGGCCCTAATAAACAGAAAGATGTAAGTCTTTTCTGCAAAAAGAATAACTTTGGATTGGTAGTTTTGTTAGAAACTAAAATTAGACTAGTAAACTTGGAAAAATGCAAAAAAAAAAGTTTCATGCCAGAATGGGAATCATTTAGCAACCATGACTATCATAGATTGGGAAGAATCTGGATTAGATGGCTACCAAATTATTTTCATGTTGTTGTGTTATTTTCTTCTGTGCAAATGGTGATTTGTAAAGTAGTGAATATAAGGGGAAAAAAAGAAGTGCAATAGATTACATTAAAGTATTAATTTTGTGAAGAAAAAGGAACTTGTGGTGAATCTGTGTATGGGATAATGGAAATGGAGGAAAGGAAGAAACTATGGAAGGAGCTCACTGTTGTTGCACTTCAATGTGCTACAACTTGGAAACAGACAAGAAGGAGCCCACACACACATTCTGTAAATACTAGGCTTTACAGACTGCAGTAAAGACTATGTACTACAGAACAGAGCTGGTCTGGGTGTCAATACACTTGAAAATGAAGTTGCAGGAACCTGCAGGGTGTTGTGTGGGCAGATTGCCATTTTTATTCAACTGGCAATCAGAATCAGAACTTAGTAGTGCAGTAGTAACAGGAAGATTAACCAGCAAGGACCAGAGAATACATCAGGTTTTCAGCAGAGAACCTGTAGTTCTGCAAGGCATGAGAACCTGTACAGAATTCAGGCAGCAGGTCTCAGCAGGGAATCAGTAGCAGTTTGCTAAAGCCAGGCCGAGTGAGGAACAAACAGAATCCAGAAGATCAGAAAGGCTAGAAGAAGTTGTAATAATTTAGCTCATTATGTTTTTGTATTTTGCTGAAAAAGGTAGCAGAATTCAAGAAGGAAACAGAAGCAGGTGGCAGAACCTAGGCTATGAACCAGGCAGCAGGTTCTAGCAGGCAACAGGAACCAGCAGAATGCACAGGAAATCAGAAGATGTTGAAGCAAGAAAAAAGGAGGAATGAATCAGCTTCTGGAAGATTTGTTGCAGAAACTAGGATGTGAACCGGGCAGCAGGTGCCAGCAGACAACCAGTGACAGGTTGCTGGAGAAAAGCAGAGCAAGGAATGAAACAGGAAAACAGAAGATTTGGAAAGCTAGAAGAAGTTGTAATTTCTAGTTTATTATGTTTTTGTACTTTGTTGTAAGTCAGAAAAGATTTTTGTAATTTGTTATGTTTACAGAGATGGTGAATCACTGTCTGTAGTGAGCTGCACCAGATTGAAGGGTTGTAAGGTAGTAAAGGGATGCATGAAAAAAGGAACCCTACCTAGTAGGTGGCCTTGGATTCGCATTGCCTTAGGGCTGTAATCTTGTTACAATACAGTGAGCAATAATACATTTTCTGACTTGCACCAAAAAAAAAACATTCGCATCGCGTAAAATCGCCCTTACAAGCCTATCAGGGGCTCAATAACCAACCTTGGGGGCCTCCCATGTCCCCTAGGGGTCTTTCGTGCTATATGGGGCGAAAATATTAACGTCGAAAACTTTGCTTTCGGAGGCCCAGAACACGTTTCCAACAACATTCCCGGGGCCCGGTTGCCGTTTTCGTTGAAAATTTTTTTGGGGGGTCTATCATGGCCCTATGGGACCCTCGGTGCCTCGGGAGGGTCACCTTCATCCCCGAACTTCGATATCACCCATGTCGCCTATGATACCCCAATATTTTCGATAATTATAATATCGATTTATATTTCATTTATAAATAGTTTCTGAGATTTAAATCGTATATTTATAAAACGATTCGATTTAGTCAAATAAAACCATAATAATATTAATTATTATTATGGGAATTTCATGATTTATATTTATCAAATTATTTAAGAGTTTTATTTAAATGGTTTTGACGATCGAGAGAATTCTTATTTCTTGTATTATTGACTCGAGAGAATTTATTCAATTAAGTTTAATGGGAATATTTCTTTTATTCCTAACTTGACTTTCATTGACCAAACCCTTGTGGGTGCATATATAAGGAAAGTGATTGAGAATTTATTCAGTTTGCCTCACTCTCACATTGTTCTCTCTCTCTCCATCCGGTTTCTCTCCCCCTCCCTCTCTCTCTCTCTCATCTCTTTTGCTGTCACGGCAACCACCAGCCACCGGCGCCGTCACCATCGTTCATGGCATGGGTAAGCTTTTCTCTCCTCTACTTTCTCTTGCTTTCTGCATCCTCTCTTCCTCTTGTTCTCTTACGCTCACCATCTCTTTTCTCTGCCCTAAGGTTTCTCTCTCCTCCTGTCGGAAACCACCAGGGGTCACCGCCGCCCCGCTGCTGGTGAGCCACCTAGTGTCTTTCTCTTTTGTTCGTTCTCTTGTTCTCTCTCTTTTGTTCATCGTGGTTGTGCTGCCGTGACCCACCACGGTGGACCCACCACCACCACCACCGGCGCTGGTGGGTGGTGAGGGGGTCAACAGACCACCACTGGTGGTGGTCGTGGTGGTGGTCCGCGGGCCACGCGAGTGTTTTTCAGTTTTCACAAATTCGCAATGTCGTGCAGATTTTCCACGATTTTCAGCAGTTTTTAATTTCTTGTTTTAATGTTTTTGTACTTGTTTGAAACCCGAATCGGGATTGAAATAAATCAAGAAATTTAAATAAAATATTAGATTAATATTTTGTTACTGTTTAGATATTCGTATTTACTGATTATGTCTCGATAATTATTTTTAATTAGGACCTAACGGACATGCATGATAGGGATGTGATTTGGAAGCGTACCTACTGTCTAGTGAGCATTTGTTAGGTAAGCGATTGTGCCTACCTCTTTCCAAAATCCATAAAAAGGTTTTGACTTAATATGTGCTAATTGCCTAATTGTTGTGAATTTAATATGCGAAGCATGATTAAATTATCGTCGTTAATTATGAGAATTAGAAATATGTTCTTCGCTGTAATTATGAAATATATTGAGTATGTTGAGTTTATGAAGTTTCGTTAATTAATTAGTTGATATGCTAATTATTGAGCATGTATGGCGATGTTGAATTTCTAATATTATTATGATATAATATACGTGCTATTTAGAATGGGTTATTATTGAGTGCTAATTAGCACCTAGTATACTTTGATGGATTATTTGTTTAAGGTGTAATTTTTGGATATCATGTTTTACTGCCGAAGTGCTGCCGATATTTCATTAGACATATATGAAGCATGATTATGTTAATATGCATTAATGTCTTTATCGTCGTTATTGTTATTCATTTTCATGAGCATGAAATGAGTAGTGAGTCGTGGTCTCGTTGTACCACTAAGTCGACCAATGCAATTATGTGAATTGAATTGTAAATGAGAATAAGACTCCTAATTGATCCCTAGGAGTAGGCGAGCAATCGAGACTTATCTAATTGATGTAATCTAGGGATGCGTGATTCCCAAGTTACTTATTATGGACACCCCGTAGTGTGTTCGAGACGGATCATTCCCCATTGTTTAATTTATCTACGTATCGATTATTACGTTAGAGATAGTGTGAATATACACTAGAGTAAGTCCATGGCATGTCTATATTTATCTATGAACAGTATGGGTAATCGTTGTTCTGTTCGCTCTCTTATTACTCTAATCAAGATGGTTTTTTTGTTTGTGTTTGAATGATCACTAAAGCAAGAATTGCATGTAATTGAATATTGAGTATGCGTGTGCTTGATTGTATGACTACCTGTGCATGCAAATGAATTTCAATGAGTCTTCTAAAACCCAGGTTAGGTTTGCGTTAGTGTTTTTACTAGGTATGGACGACGTTTATTAAGTTTATCTGATTTTTATTTTCTTTTGTTTGTTCTTTTTTCTTCTGTACCTTGTTTGCGTCACGGAAACCAAAATGCAGGCGTTGCTGAGTGAGGACGTGTAGCCTTGGAGACTAATTGTAGGCTCGTTCTCTAGAATTATTATTTCTTTTGGATTGTGGGATTTTGGTTTATGCCTTTGAAGCCAAAGTTGTAATAATACTTTAATGGACTTAAGTTCACTCATTAGACAACTCTGATATTAATGTTTTACCTTTGATACCTAGTTTTTCTTTCTGCTTAGCATTTATTCCTTAACGATGAATGTTGTAGTAGATACCCTCGGGTTTGGGACGGTTCAGTGGTGTTGAGTCGTGCACAGCGACGTCGATAGCTCCCAGGAAATCGTTGTAAATTCGGGGGTGTTACAAATAGTATCAGAACCCTAGGTTTAAAAGGTTGCATAGGTTTAATAAATGAATTAATAAAGATTAGTTTCATTTTGGGGAAAATAAAATGTAAATAAAGCGGTTGAGCGTAGTAGTCCTAGTAGTTAGGAATTACTTGTAATCACCTTAATTGTGATTTAAATGTTCTTATTGTTTGATTGCCCTTTTGTAGATGGGAATTAGTCGTTTGACCGCGATGAAATCGACCAGAGGTAGAAAACCGCGAGCGATGATCGTTGCACCTGAGAAAGAGGTAGAATACGTAGACATCTCTGATAGCGAGCCAACGTACGACAAGGCCGCACACGAGCCTGTGGCGCACGGCATTGGCACGCACAAGCTTGAAGTGGAACAACCCGCGCATGATGATCGCGATGATGACGTTCCAATCGATGTTAACCAGGACATGGAAGCTAACGAGGATCCTGATTCTGAAGTGGAACCTATGGAGTCCGAACCTGAGGCTGACGATGCTCCTGCTGACGAGCCAAGCGTTGAGCCTAACTCTGTGGATCTCTAGACGCGTTTTGAGTATGGAGTTGGAGTCCCTAATTCACCTAGCATGCCAGACTTAGAGGATATTGGTGATGCAAGCAGCAACAACTCTGTACGTCCTTCGCCTCCTGCTGATGTGTCTCCTTATGTGGAGCCTTTCTTTGCCACTGATGCTGAGCTAGATGACATTCGTGCCTACATCGATCGCGCATACACTACGATCGAGCGTTACGAATACGAGAACCGTACGAGGATACACCAAGGTTTTTAGGTAGAACTCTTACTAGCTGGCTTACCCAACATGCATCCTTGGAGAGGTCTCAAGGAGAAGTATGACGATGTGGTACTAAAGAGTGGCCACATCAATGACGAGAAGTATGGTAAAGGCAATCGTTGGGCGCTGAGTTTTCAGGGTGTTGGCAATGAGTTATGCTTGTTTGAGTTCGAGTGGAAGGTTAACAACGTCTTAGTGCCTGCTCCAAAGGACATATGCGAGAGTTGCTGGTCAAAGAAGTGTAAGCTTGTGGACAACTTTAGAAGGCGCTTCATGCCCCA
Organism: Tetragonia tetragonoides; assembly: GCA_038025085.1. Lineage (NCBI taxonomy): Eukaryota > Viridiplantae > Streptophyta > Magnoliopsida > Caryophyllales > Aizoaceae > Tetragonia > Tetragonia tetragonoides. The sequence continues at coordinate 19,679,947 of CM076146.1, forward strand.
AAAGTTCAGAGGTGACGAGCATCCTTACACGCCATGTAGGAAAGTGAAGCCAAAAAGGGATAATGATGATTATACACCTCCTGGATTGAAGCAAAACCCAGTTGCTGTTTAGCTATTTTATTGACTAGAGTTAGTCGTTTTGTTTAGAAACATTATTTCATTTTTGTGATGGCCCTGCGTGGTCAAGATTTGTGTGGTGTGTAGTTTCCTAAGCAACAAATATTTATGACTCTTATTTATTTTGCAATCTATCTTATTGCAAAACTGTTTCATTTGATTATATGAAAGTCGTTGTGATTTGTTTACATCATTGCTGTATCGCATATTTGCATGGTTGACTAAAAGCATGAATGCTATCTCATATCGTCGTGACATGATGGGAAATCCATGTCGAATTTATGGCAAAATTTTTGTTGAGCATTATCAACTCTTTTGTGAGCCAAGAGCTAAAGCATATCAATATGACTAAGTGTGATTGTCTATTGCCCTACTAAAATAGTATGGAGCCTCATTATGTGCATTATGAACATCTTTGTCTATTCATGTGAGACCTATGTGTCTAAAGTGTATTATATGTCTATCAAACTATCATGAATGAGAACTGAGAACAATAAAGCAAGTATGGTTCTTAAACCTACAATGTAAGGTCGATCCTCGAAACTTATATGCTATATGCTAGATGTCAAGAGAAAGGATTCAAATTACAACCTATTTCTCTCAATTAGACCTTAATGGGTCGAGATTTGCAAATTGTGTGAATGGTGTTCATACCATTATTTTAAAAATTCTCAGATCGCGAAATGACAGCAACTTGGCAATCGGGAGTCGAAAAAAGACATGAGAGGTGTCGTTGGAAAGCTCTTGAACGGGGCTTTTGAATGTGATCGGAATGAAGGAGTGATAGAGAAAAAACCTGAGACCTTATTTTACCTATCAAAGCAAAAATAGAATTCAAGTTTATAAATTACTCCTTTCATCATCAGGCTTTTGCGGAGAAATTTGAAGATACTTTTTTGGCGTCTACAGAAGCCCCCACTTTGATCGAGCTTGAGTAAAAGCTAAGATCAAAAGTATTCCGAAGGTGACATGCAGGATGCTGATATGCACATGGTGTGTGAGGGTGTACAGTGTAAATGCATACGAAGGCAAGCCTGAATTGGGACATGCTCGTATCGCGCTAAGACTTCATCTCTATGAACACAAGAAAAATAAAGGTAATGGTTAGCAGGGCAAACATCGCTCGGGATGGTCTCAATGCTTGTAGGGGACCTGTATTCAGAGTAAATGAAAAAGTTAGTAAAACTTTGAGAATAATCAACGTAGAGTGCTTCAGCAAGCAATGACCAAACACCACTCGGCGGATGCCGAGATTCCGTCCCTACATGAGAAACGAAAAAGTCGATGAGACAGCGCAATCAAAGTGATGGCTGTAGATGGAAAATAACACTGGTGAGAGTGAATAGTATAAATGCTTTATTCTACGCAAACAGTGACTAAGCACCACTCGGCGGATGCCGAGATTCCGGCCCTGCATGAGAAACGAAAAAAGTCGACGAGACAGCGCGATCAAAATGACGGCTGTAAAAAAACATATGAACAGTTTAAATGCAACAGTTTAAGCAATCATTGACTGAAACATATAAAAACATAGGACAGTATAACCACACAAGTGATCATTGACTGACACAATTTGCGAACACCGGCTGTCCTATAAATAAACAGCCCCAGAAGACTTTCTGGGCCTAAACACAATTTGCGGACACTGGCTATCCTAGACAATGAACATTGGCTGTCCCCAAAATAATTTACACTGGCTGTCCCTAAAAATTATAAACACTGGATGTTCCTAAAACAATGGACACTGGCTGTCCCAAATGATGGACATCGGCTGTCCCAAAATAATGGACACTGGCTGTCCCAAAATAATGGACACCTGTTGTCCCAAAAGTAGTGGACACTGACTGTCCCAAAATGATGGACACCGGTTGTCCCAAAATAGCTGACACTGGCTGTCCCCAAAAATAATGGACACTGGCCGTCCTAAACTGATGGACACCGGCTGTCCCAAAATAATGGACACTGATTGTCCCCAAATAATGGACACCAACTGTCCCCCAAAATAATTGACACTGGCTGTCCAAAAATAATGGACACTAGTTGTCCAAAAATAGTGAACACTGGCTGTTCAAACATAATTTAGGAAACCGATTGTCCTAATAAATAGATAGTGCCAGAGGACCCACTGGGCTTTACAAAATAATTTGACCGCTCCGGGTGATCAATATTATTGGAGAATACCTGGGCTTCTGCATTTGGGATCTGCAAAAATAAATGGGTTAGTTTTACCTGATAATACTAGGTACCATAAGATGGACCAACTGTTGAATTTTGAATTGGTGGGCCAAAGTGACTTGCTCCCGCGCGTTCGGCATTGGTCTTCGCCGCGAACGAACTGTGCGAAATAACGATTTTTGGGCTGGAAAAGAAGTCATGGGACAGCAGGGGGCCCGCGTGCAGGCTGCTCAGGGCCGCTAGCGGCACTGGGCCTTTTAGCGAGCGCCGCTAGCGCGCTCACTTTGAGCCGCATAAGTGAGTTTTTCGCGAACTTTCTCGCTTTTTGCTTCATTTTTTCTTCAACTTCGTCTTCTTCGTCGAGTTCCTTCTCCATTGTCCAGAACTCCAAGCTTTTGAAGGTAAGTCAATTCTTGACCAAATTCCTTACTTTTTGTCTTGAACTTGTTTAATTTCCGCCTAGTTGCTGAATTTCGGGTTGCATTGGTGAATGGGTACTTGTATTTTGAAAATCTGAAACATGAAATTTCCACTTGTAGAGAGAGAAAGCTTCACTTCTTCTCCTACGGCTCCAAAATAAAAGGGGAAGCGTCCTATGAGCGAAGAAAAGGAAAATCGTGACCTCTTCCGTACTGGGCTCTCATCATCTAGGACGCCTCTTCCCCATCATGCGGATGGGGTTATGCTGACCAGGACTCGTTCATGCGTATGGACTGCCGCCTGGCGGAGGCTTGGGACCAATGTATTTTATTATTGGACAGACAGAGTCATCTGTCTAACCCACGGTTGGTATGTTCCTGACTTCTTTAGTTCTGTTCAGTTTATTTATTTTGTACTGAAAATTTGAACTGTTAGTGCTCCGGCACACGAACAAATTGGGATCATACTGGATTGGTGGTCAGCTTTATATAATACTTGTGTGGAATTATTTGGGCTGTGTTTGTAGTATACGGGGTGTTGAAATTTTTTTTTTGTTGGCTAGGATGTTGGTGCTCTAATGCAGGCTCATGGGTCCACTTCGCACGGGGCCATGATGTTGGACACCTTTACTGAGGGGGCTAGGGGGATAGTTCAGGATTCAGGCTTTGAGCACTTCCTGTCGGCCATCCCGGCTTGTCACTCAGGGGACACTAGGATAGTTTCCCGTGGGTTATTGGAGAGGTTTTGGGACACCACGAACACCTTCCATACGCAAGTGGGAGAGATGTTTCCTACCCCTTATCAGTTTGCCGTACTAACGGGCTTGTCCTTTAGAGGGCGTCCTATTCGGTATGACACGAACTATCATCGGCAGACTGATAGGTTGCTTGAGATGTATGGGCCTGTAGCTGTCTACTTTAGGGATGACCGAGTTTCCTTGCCGAGGCTATGGGGAGCTTTAGGGGAGTAGGGGCTTACTAGGAGCAGCGGGCTCGTATTTTCTTGGCTTACCTGTTGGGGGCGACCATTTTTGCCCAGAAGAAGAGTGTATGTTAGGTTGGTTTCCTGATATGTTTAGATGACTTATTCCGGGTACATGAGTACAACTTTGGTGCTCCTGCATACGCATCATTGGTGAGATGGTGTCGTCTGGCTTGTAGGCCCAAGCTGACGAGTCAGAGAGCGTCTATAACTGGCCTATGGAGGATACTGAAGGTAGGCATATATCATCATTTTTTGCATACGCGTACTTTGTGTTAGAGTCGTATCTGATTGCTCTTTGCTTGTATGGTAGCTGTGGTTCTTTGAGTATTTTCAAGCTTTCGGTCCTCACCGTCCTGGTTTGAGGATGTTCCCACTGGGTTCACGGTGGGTTGGTAGGGATAGCCATCTGTTTTCCTCTATGGAGGATTTTCGGACTACCTTCAAGAGTCAGGCTGCGTCCGAGGTATGTTGCCTTCGATTTGCTTGTGTAAATATATTATTTGGTTCATTTGATGTGAATGAACTTTGATCTTGTAATCTGCAGGTGTCGTGGACCGCTTTTGACGGTGTTCCTGGGGTTACAACCCATATTACCATCGAGTCGTTCAGGGTATCCACCTTGCGGGTGGTGTTTGAGGGGCCATACAACTTTGAGTGGTATCTGTGAGACCGCTTGACTCGGTTGGTCTATCCTGCCTTGGGTGGTCATTTGGTTCAGATGGACCCTCCTATGACCATGTTCTTCCTGCGCAGTCTGAGCGTAGATGATATGGGGGTCGTGACTCGGGGAGCTGCGGCCATGAGGTTCGTTAGACCGGAGGTTGCTTGGATCGTACAGCTGTGTATATGGCCTATTGCTTGGGTCGTCTGATGTCAGAACTCACTTCTGAGGTAAGATCTTTATTTGTGCTTTCCATCTATATGTATTGTACTAACTTTTGTGTCTTGTAGGCGGATCGTTTTGCTCCTCGGGGTCCCAGGAGGCCCCACTCTAGAGTTCCTTGTGGCCAGGCCCCAAGTGTGACCTTACCGAGTAATGAGGTGAGGTACATTGTTGAGAGTGGGGCTCGTATAGTAGAGGAGCTTCCTCTACATATTGCTGATGGAAAGGCCGTGGAGGGCTTACCCTTACCGGATGATTACGTGGGGGTAAGTTTTTGTCCCATCTTGCTTTTTTTTTTTTTTTGTGTTGCTTTCAAATGTTGACTCTATCTTTTGTCTTCCTCTTGTAGCTGAACCGGGAGAAGACTTCTCAGGTCTTCAAGCTCATCCATTTGCTGAAAAAAGGATACAGCCGAACGATGGGTAGAGGGAAGAGCTCCCGATTTGGGACCGCTAGTGTAAGTGCACTTTTGTCTTGTTGTTCAGCTAAGTGAAGTGCTTAGTTTAACATTTTAGTCTTGATTGTTTGCAGATGTCGTGGTCTTCGTCTTCTTTGGGACCCCGACATTCATCTGTTGTGAGAACCTCTTCAGCGAGCAGACCGCCTGATGCTCATTCCCCTACTGTGGCTACGACGAGGCCTATTGTTGATGAGGCGCCCTGACCTTCTAGGCCGTACATTCCTGTGCCTGAGATGTTTTCTCCAGCGGGTTTCCATCCTTCTTTGAGTAGTAGGCCCGTTGTGACTCCTATGGCCGGAGGTTGGGCGAATGCTCCCGGGTGGGACATGCGTCAAGCTGGGCCTTCATATCAAAACATGGCTATGGACTTTGCTAGTCAAGCCACAGAGAGCTTGCTAGATGAGCATGATTCTCATGTTGAACCTGGTGAAGTATCTCATGATCCTAATGTTGAAGAAAATGAACAAGGTAGTCAACATGTTGCTAGTGGAGAAAATGCAGATAATGTAACACCCCGGATTTTCTAAATAATAAATAAATAAAAATGAATAAACTCGAGCCGAAAATCGGACAGAGTTTCCTTTGTAAATAGACATCCCAAGTTATCGACTAAATAAAAACCTGCTCAAAACAGAAAATACAACCAAACCAAATCTACAGCGGAAGACATCTAACTAAATCCGGAGCATCACTGCCACACTAATTCATTGAATGAGTGCAAGGCAAACATTACAACTCTAAAACAAACCAACAAACTCAATGCTTTACAATTTACACTTGAATGAATAATTAGAAAATATAAACACAACGGAAAACACCAATTCTCTGGTCATCTCGAACCGAATGATCCATCTAGATCTTAACAATCGAACAACCTGTAAAAATACTTCAATCTACTCCCCTATGCAATCGAATATCGCATAGGTTCATCATAGGCCCACCATTGAAGAAAAATGGACGAACACACACGTAGCACAGAAAGTAACCAATCAGCTTTTGCTGAGTAACCAAACATTCTACCGAAACATATAATCATAATTCGATACATAAATCAAAGAGCTATATAAAAAGATAATCAAGTATCAACTCAGGTCTTCATAGACCTTAACATAACTTAAATCCCAAGGGCTGATTAACTATGACCTCTCAAAGAGTACACCCATAAGCTCATCACACTACTAGCTCAAGGCCCAATAAATGGCCATTGCTCTCAGTCACTAGCTCCTAGCCTCGACAATGTGGGAAATGAACTGGCGGTGCAACCGCAGAAACAAAACCATTCTTATAACTCGGCCATAGGCCCCATAACTCATAACATAGCTCGCAGGTACTCAAAAGTCCACTCTCGGACTAATTCTCATAACCATGTAACAATTTCTCAATTCTATAAAATACTGCTCAACACCTAAGAAATAATCTTAGGCTACTCACCCACATGCCAAGAGCTAAAGAATTAATAACGTCTGAGCCTCAATACCAATATCATATAACAAAGTCTCACATTCATATACTCATTGAATTTCCATTACCCATTCTGGGTCAATATTGATAAGTTCACAACATGGCACGGGTTCCCAAAAGAATAAAATGAACTCGGGTTAGTTCTCAATCTTACTCGAGGTCTCGCCTTTAATTATGGTCAACTAATCACCCATATTAACCTCACACACAAACCCTTCTTAGCTATGCATAACCTGACATCAAACCCATCTACTAGTAGTCTAGTACTGCCAAACCCATTAATCACTATGCTAGCTACCACTGTTAAGTACACAGCAAGTGTAGCTACTAATTCACGTATTCAGTCATGTTACAAAAGAAACATATCATTCTAAGCAAATAAACCATTCACTTACAATTAGCTTCATATAAAAGCAATTTCAAATCATAATTCAGCACATAATATTCACATACTAAGCATCCAATTCACATATAAAAGAGAAATTAACATCCAACTCCAAAGTGACTAGAAAGGGTTACCTTTATTGAAGACTGAATTAAATTAATCATCAAAAGCACCTTCAATCAATCACATAATCCATACAAAACAGAATTAATAAGCAAAAGCCCCAAATCGAAATTATCAATTAAAAACAGAATATGGACATTAAACTAATTTAGGGTTTAGGGCTAACATGAATCAAACCCACGGAAAAGGATCAATTGGGCGTGAATGGCGGCTTGGGCAGCAATGTCAAAGAAACAGAGGCAAAGACATGGGCTACAATCGCGTGAAACAGAACGAGAGGAGAGAGACAAGTTCAACCACTGACAACAAGATAACAGAGGTAGCAATAAACTTTCGAGAAGAGAGAGAAAGTAACGATATTGTGGCGATGGAGGCAGACCACAACTGGAACGATGATGGTGGTGGGTGGTTTTTGCGTGAGTGTAGCCTTGAAGAGAAAAGAAGAAGGGTTGGGGAATTAAACTGTTGAAGTAAATAGAAGGATAGGAGAGGCGGTGGAAAGAGAATTGAAGTCGGTTTAGACTTCCTAACTAGAACGCCTTTATTTTCTAAAAGCCAAAATAAACACACATAATTACCAAAACTAAATAAATATCACTTTATAATAATAAATCAATTTAGGAAGATACTCAAATATACGGGGTATTACAGTTAATGATGATGATTATGCTGATCAAGGCTACCAATCTGAGAATTCAATAGAAGGCATTAATGACATAATTAATTCAGAACTAGGGTATGATGATCAGGAGCTATTTGAAGTGAGGCAACAGGTCTTGAGATTGAGGAGAGCTCAAAGAGATAGAACAAGACCTAGAGAAGATCAACCTGGTCAGCCTTCAGGAGGATTGAATGTGGCACAAGAAAGAGATAATGATGTGCTGGTAAATGAACAACAGGATGTGACTGAGGAGGAAGAAGATCAAGCTGGAGATTAGCCACAATTTTGGAGCACTTTTCAAGGGGGATATGAGTCTGACCAAAGGAAGTCTGATGATGAAGGTCCAATTGTGGATGTTTCAGATGATCCAGAGAAGGAAGAAGAAGAAGAATCTGCGGCTCAGATCAAGAGAAGGAAAAAATACAAGTACAATGTTTTCTATGAAAAGGTTGATATGTTGTCTGTTGATTTTAGACCAGGGCTGAAGTTCAACATTCAAAAGGTGTTAAAACAAGCAATTGTATGGTACTCTATACAGCAGAAAAAGGATTTGGTGTACAAAAAAAACTGACAAGAAAAGGATAAATGTTGGATGTGCTAATTGCCACTGGGAACTCTCTACAAGTCCTAATCTTGAAGATTCAAAGGGATGGCAGATTAAAACAATGCAACCAGAGCACAAATGTGTAAGAACATTTTGAAAACAGGTTGATAACAGAAAATTGGAAGAAATCCAAGGATGTTGGCTAATGAAATCAAACAGGACATGTATGAAATTGTTGTGAATTTAAGGAAATGTCAGAGGGCAAAGGAGAGGGCTCTAAATGCTTTTGAGACTTTAATGCTCAAATAATATGGGATTTTAAAGCCCTATTTGAATGAGCTTCTCAAGTCAAATCTTAAAAGTACATGTGTACTAAAGACTGCTGAAGGTGAGCCAGGACAACCTAAGATGTTCAAGAGGTTTTATATCTGCTTTGAGGCATTGAAAAAAAGTTTCAAAGAAACATGTAGGCCCATCATTGGTGTTGATGGGTGCTTTTTAAAGCATGCATGTGGTGGGGAGCTACTTTGTGCAGTTGGGAGAGATGATAATAACCATATGTTCCCAGTAGCTTGGGCCGTGGTTGAGAGGGAAAATACAGAATCATGGGAATGGTTTCTGAATTTGGTTAATAAAGATTTAGAGATATATAAGAATGAAGAACAATGGACTATTATCTCAGACCAACAGAAGGTAATTTTAGTAAACACTCTTGGTAATCTCAGTGAGATGTTATAGCTTGCATTTACACCGCTCACTTTATTTTGCAGGGACTTGTCAATGCTATTCATAATTTGTGGGAGAAGATAGATCACAGGCAATATGCTAGGCACATTTTTTGAAACTGGAGAAAAGTGCACAAAGGGTTGGAGCTAGAAAAACAATTTTGGAGGTGTGTATGGGCCACATCGATGGGGGTTATGAGAAAGAAGCTCAAAGACTATGATAAAACCTATACTAATTTGCTTCAACCAGTACCAGGCAAGACTTTTTGGGATAAAGCTGGTGAGGGTTTAGTGCTACCACCTGACATCATCAAATCTAAAGCTGGTAGAAGGAAGACTGCAAGGAGAAAAGATCCAGATGAACTACCAAAAAATGCAACCAAATACAGTAGGCAAGGCCTTCCCCACCACTGCACCAATTGTGGCTCAACTGAGCACAACAAAAAGAAGTGTATTGAACCACAGAAGCCCCCAACACAGAAGACTGGGAAAGGAGGCAGGCCAAAAGGGAGTAGAAATAGAATTGGGAAATCTGTTGAAGAGTTAATTGCTGAAAATGCTCCACTTCCCCATGATTATGTGGCTAAATATAGGAAGCACAAAGGGAAGCCACAAAATACAACCACTAGTAAGTGCAATCAGCAAATACCATGGCTTCAAACAGGTAATTCTTATTAGTGAAATTTCAGTTTTTTTTTTGTTTTTTTTTTTTTTATGGACAACTAGTTGTTTTTGGTTAAAAGTATTTTCATTGTCATAAGAAATTGAACATGATTTGTGTACCAGTTGAAGCTTCAAATGCTGCCAGAGGAGAGGGAAGAGGAAGAGGAAGGGGCATGGGAAGAGGAAGAAGGGGGAGAGGACATGAGGTTAGGCATGCAACTAATGGCAATGTGTACTACCATGCCCACATCAATTCACCTCCACAACTCATTAGCCAAGCAACTTAGCTTAGTCAATCAAGTCAGAACCCTCCTGTGCCAAGCCAGTCTTGATTGCAAACCAAGGGCACAAAATACAGCAAAGAGTCATTTTTTGGATGCTAGTTTATGTAATATAAGATACAATCAAATTAGAAATTATTTTGTGGCCACAAAACTTGTTGTGAATGCTATCTTTTTTGAGTTAATGCAACTATTGGAGCTTCACTACTTTTATCAAAGATAAGTGTTCATTTCATTCATTTCATTCATTTCATTGCATAAAACTTTTCATTACAAAACAATAGCTTATTACAGCTTCATTTCCCACCCTACAACATTTCATTACAATTATAGCTTCCCCATACTTAAACTAACCCAATCACTTTGGTCAGTATAATAGTACCCAACACAATAGCAAAACTAGCCATCCATGAAGCACAATGCCCTTTGTTTTTAACCCTCTTCCTAGTCGCAGTCAAAGCCCTACCACCTTGCACATTGGGCAATTCTTCCAGGACAGCTACACAGCTTCCTTCAAGTGACTCACGTTCATCTCTCAACTTCACCATTTCTTCATGACATCTTTTGATTTCAACCTCATAACTACTAATCAAAGATTCAATCACCTCAATAGTTTCTCTCATTTCAAGCAGCTGACCTCATAAAACGGATCAATAAAGATGCAGTTGAGCAGAATGGTCCATCGAACCAGTCCCATTTGCTGCACCCATTCTTCTTTTTGGCACATTTCTTGAATCTCCTACCAACATTCTCATCAGCTCTAGCAGTTAAAAACTCCATTTCAACTCCACACTTGCAATAAACAAGATCCCTCTCTAGCAATATTGTTCCATTTCTTAATGCAAAGAAACTTATTAAAACCCTTAGAAACATTTACCTACAACAATTGAGAAAATCCATGTCTTAAGCAAATGAAAAAGGAAAAAAAACTGATACCAAAACAATTGAATTTATTCACTTACTCCATTGATCGTGCTCGTGTTCTTCGAGTGAGAAGGCGTCATGCATTGGGTGAATTGAGTTTTCTCAATTGGGTGAATTGGGGTTCTCTCTAATTTTGTGAAGAACCCTAACTTTTGCCCCTTTTACAGTTATAAGGAGGCACGATGCAATTGGAGAGAGAGCTAGAGATATTTTCAGTTTTTAAATATAACAAATGTATTGTAAATATATTAATTGCAACTAAAATAAGACAAAGTGGTAGAAATAGGAATAAATGCTAAAAGTACAAAAAAAAACAAGAAGATTTCGTCGGGCAGTATTTTTTGGGGGTAAAGTGTCGCTGATTCATAATAAAAATACTTATGTATCCCCGGAGATGAATAAAAATACCGAAATGTCGCCGGAGAAAAAAAAATACCAATCTGTCTTAAGCTTACATTGCATAAATTAAAATTCCTAAGGTTACAAAAAAAAAGTGCAACTACGAGGGTTTAAGCTAAACAAATTCTTATTACTTTTTTTAAAAACTAGACTTGCTTTCTGAAGAAAAACTAATTTAATCCTTCTTCCCTTTAGGATGCTTCGTTGAAGCGGTCTTCTTTGAAAGACCTTGGCTTGAGGACGACTTATGATCGCTTCCTTGAGTTGGGGGCTTGCCTCTTTTCATTACATGATAGCCTTCCTCAATAGGCCCTTCCTTCCTTTTCTTGCTTCCTGTTCCTGAGTCATACCTAGGTACTAGTTGGTTCCACTCCTCATGACGAAGGGTTTGCCTCACTTCTCCATCACTGCAAGAAAGCCAGTTTAAGTAGGTCTCAGAAACTTGAGTTGAGGCAATCACCCAAGGTACTGTCCAGCGATCCCGGCCACGCCAGTATTTTCCCCAGTCTTTAGCAAATTCTGTGGTCAAAGCCAATATAGGTTGTCTCATAGTCTCCTCATGAGGGATAACCTGCTTTAACCCATACTGCCTCATGACCCTAGAAGGAACGAAACAAGTACTCCTGTACAAACCTACTATAGTGGTATGAGGAACAAATTTGCAGCAAGCAACCAAAGAGGTTAAACCCCACAAAGTTATATGCAAAAAAACAACAGGGCCAGCATGGAAAAAGGCATCCCATTCACCGAGGGTTTTCTCCTCATATAGCCTTTTCCTAACCAAGAAGCTAGCAGCGGTATAAGTCTTTTTCTTTCAAGCTTGAGAGGTACGAGCTATCATCTTCTCTGGCGATTCTATCGGCCTTAGATGCTCGCATAACCAAATTTGAAGCAACAGGGGGCTGCCGGAAAAGGCTCCGTGAGACGAAGTTTTCAACCTGTCAAACCTTAAAATAGTTTCTCCTATAACCAGATGCAAAGGAGAATGCCCTTCAGCCATTGGATTCACCACTCGCAGCAATGAGGCTCTACCAAGGTTGGAGGATTCTGCATTTACAAATAATAGGCGATTCAACAGGAAGAGTACAAAAGCCTGTCGGAGGCAACGCCTGAATATTGCATCCTGTTCAGAAGAGGGAGCAAACTTTTCACATTTTTGAACTAAGTCCACATCGACACCAAGAATCATGCTTTTGGCTTCCGCAGAAGATAGGGCTAGAGATTTCCTGCACTGATTACTAAAACCATCCCTCAAATAAGGCACAGCTGGGGAAAAGACATCATGCATATTAGTAATTGCAGCAAATTCTTCTACTAAACGGCATAATTCAGAGTTACCAAAACGGAGAATATGCAAGTCTGGATCCCAATAGTTCAATGCAGATCGAAGAAGAGGCCACAGGATTTTGGTTGGTTTCAAAGCTAATAAGGTTGAGACATGATACGGAGCCAGTTCTAGTTTATCTTCTACGGTAAAAATTTTGCACCAAGAATCGAACAGATTTTCGAAGGACTTCACCATGGTAGAAGCTTTGAGAAATTTGGGGAGCTAAAGGTCTGAAAAAGAGATACAACATTGGATATCCAGTCAATCCTATTTATAAGCAAAAAGTCGGGTCAGAAAGGATCAGAAATCCACGAAAAAGGCCCAAAGCCAGAGCTGCCAACGGCTCGGGCCAGCGCCACTAGCGGCCCTCACCTAAGGCCCAATGCCGCTAGCGGCCTAGCCCAGCGCCGCTAGCGGCCCAGACCACGACCCATGCAACCTTTCCACTTTTTCTCTCTTCCAGCCTTTTGGCCCATTCCACCCGGTTTAAGCCCGATTTTCCAATACGCAATGTGGTTACAAGGCCCGAGACTCTCTTACTCTTATTTATTTTCTATTTTATTTTTTTTTTTACTTATTTTATTCTTTTTTTAAGGAGGTATAATATGTGTAATTTTTGCTCTTTCTTGAAAATTTTACCTTTTCCTTTATTTTATTTTCTAAATTGTGGCCTACCCTTTATAACATGACATATTGCATACTTAGATATCAGACGGGTATAGTCGAGTCATAATAGCATACATATCACACAAAATGCATAAAAACAGGAGTTCAAAGTTCTGAAGACCAAGATTTACAAATCAAGCCTATACTGTTCAGCTGGGCTCATCATCACCATTGCTATCGGCCTCATTCTCAACGGAAGGCCCCTGACCATAGTTCCCGAACTGGTAGTAGAAGGAGCCATGTGTACTGAACAAGCTATAGATCGACCTGCTGTTGCTAGGCCTCATATCCTGTCCACCATGCACTGGCGCATGCATAGGGGTACCTGCCGAAAACCCCGGTCTAAAGAGGCTCTCTCTGGCTTGACTAGCAAAGTCCATAGCCATATTCTGATATGAAGGCCCAGCTTGAGGCACATCCCATCCGAGAGCATTCGCCCAACCTCCGTCCATAGGAGTCACAATGGGCCTACTACTCAAAGAAGGCTGAAAACCCGCTGGAGAAAACATCTCTGGCACAGGAATGTACGGCCTAGAGGGTCCGGGAGCCTCATCAATAGGAGACCTGGATACAACCACGGTAGGAGAACGAGCAACAGACGGCCTGCTCGCCGAAGAGGTCCTCGCAGCAGATGAATGTCGGGGTCCCACAGAAGACGAAGATTGCGACATCTGCAAGTAATCAAGACCAAAATGTTAGACTAAGCACCTCACTCAGCTAAACAGCAAAGGCAAAAGTGCACTTACACTAGCGGTCCCGAATCGGGAGCTTTTCCCTCTACCCGTCATCCGGTTATATCCCTTCTTCAGCAAATGGATGAGCTTGAAGACTTGAGAAGTCTGCTCCCGGTTCAGCTACGAGAAGAAGACAAACGATAGAGTCAGCATTCAAAACAACACAAAAGAGAAAGAAGAAGGAGTAAAGACTTACTCCCACACAATCATCGGGCAAGGGTAAGCCCTCCACAGCCTCTCCATTTGCAATGTGTAAGGGAAGCTCCTCCACCACACGACCCCCACTCTCACCAATGTACCTCACCACATTGCTCGGTAAGGTCACACTTGGGGGATGGCCACACGGAGCTCTAGAATGGGACCTCCTGGGACCCCGAGGAGCCAAACGATCCGCCTACAAGACATAAAAGTTAGTACATTGCACATAAAGCTGAAAAGCACAAAACAGAGATTTTACCTCAGATGTGAGGTCCGGCATCAGGGGACCCAAGCAATATGCCAGATATACAACCGTACGGTCCAAACCATCAACCTCTGGCTCGACGAACTGCATGGGCGCCATTCCCTGAGTCACGACCCCTAAATCATCCACGCTCAGACTGCGCAAGAAGAACATGGTCATAGGGGGGTCCTCCGGAACCAAATGGCCCCCTAAGGTAGGATGAACCAACCGAGTCAAGCGGCCTCCCAGATACCACTCGAAGTTGTATGGCCCCTCAAAAACCACCCGCAAGGTGGATACCCTGAAGGACTCAGTAGTAATATAGGCAGTCCACCACACCTGCAAATTACAAGGGCAAAGTTCATTCACATCAAATGAACTATATATATATACACACACAAGTAAGTCAAAAGCAACGTACCTCGGACGCAGCATGACTCTCGAAGGTAATCCGAAAGTTCTCCAAAGAAGGAAATGGGTGCCTATCTCTACCGACCCACAATGAACCAAAGGGGAACATCCTCAAACCAGGACGGTGAGGACCAAAAGCTGGAAAATACTCAAAGAACCACAACTGCCATACAAGCAAAGACAATCAGTTACGGCTCTACTGCAAAAGGACGCGTATAAAAAAAATGATATATGCCTACCTCCAGTATCCTCCATGGGCCACTGATGGACGCTCTCCGACTCGTCATCTTAGGCCTACAAGCTTGATGACACCATCTTACCAAGGATGCGTAAGCAGGAGCACCAAAGTTGTATTCATGTACTCGAGACAGGTCATCCAAACATGTTAGGAACCCAACCTGACAAACACTCTTCTTCTGGGCGAAGATGGTCGCCCCCAACAGATAAGCCAAGAAAATGCGAGCCCGCTGCTCCTCAGTGAGCCCCTGCTCTGCTAAAGCTCCCCATAACCTTGGAAAGGAAACTCGGTCCTCCCTAAAATGGACAGATACAGGCCCATATAGCTCAAGTATCCTATCAGTCTATCGGTGGTAGCTCGCATCATACCGTATAGGATGCCCTCTAAAGGACAAGTCCGTCAGTACAGCGAACTGATAGGGGGTAGGGAACATCTCTCCCACATGCGTATGGAAAGTGTTTGTAGTATCCCAAAATCTCTCCAACAACCCACGGGAAACTATCCTAGTATCCCTAGAATGACAGGGTGGGATAATCGACAGAAAGTACTCAAAACCAGAAGCCTAAACTATATCCGTAGCCCCCTCAGTAAATGTGTCCAACATCATGGCCCAGTGCGAAGTGGACCCGTGAGCCTGCAAGCGAGTACCAACACCCTAGCCAACCAACAAACAAAAAAAATTCTCAACACCCCATATACTACAAACACAGCCCAAATAATTCTACACAAGTATTATATACAGCTGACCACCAATCCAGTATAATCCCAATTTGTTCGTGTGCCGAAGCACTAACAGATCAAAATTTCAGTACAAAATAAATAAACTGAACAGAACAAAAAAAGTCGGGAACATACCAACTGAGGGTTAGACAGATGACTCTGTCTGTCCAGTAGCAGAACGCTCCGACCCCAGACCTCATCCGGGCGCTAGTCCATGCGCATAAACGAGTCCTGGTACAAAACAGCCTCATCTGCATGTCGAGGGAGAGGTGTCCTAGAAGATGAGAGCCCAGTGCGAAAGAGGTCGCGGTTTTCCTCCACCTCGCCCATAGGACGCTTCCCTTATTCTTTGGGAGCCATAGGAGAAGAATTGAAGTTTTCTCTCTCTACAAGTGGAAATTTCAAGTTTCAGATTCGAAAGAAACAAGTACGCATTCAACAATGCAACCCAAAATTCAGCAACTAGGCGGAAAAATAAACAAGTTCAAAACAAAACGCAAGAAATTTGGTCGAGAATTGACTTACCTTGAAGAAATGGAAGCTCTCGTCAATAGGGGATGGCTCTCGACAATGGTGAACAAGTGAAGCAAAAACGCGAAGAAGAAGCTCGCGAAAACGAGTTCAAGGCACTCAAAGTGAGCGTCGCTGGCGGCGCTCACAAAGAGGCCCAGCGCCGCTAGCGGCCGTAAGTGGCCTACACGCGCGGGCCCAGCTGCCCCACAACTTCGTTTTCCAGCCCAAAATTCATTATTTCACAGTTCGTTCGCGGCGAACACCGGTATCGAGCGCGTGAGAGCAACTCCCTTTGGCCCACCAATTCAAAATTCAACAGTTGGTCCACCCTACGGTACCCAGTATTATCAGGTAAAACTAACCCATTCATTTTGCAGGTCCCAAATACACAAACCCTGGTATTTTCCAATAATATTAATCACCCGGAGTGGTCAAATCATTTTCTTAGGAAAAAAGAAAAAAAAGCCTAGTGAGTCTTCTGGCATTATCTCTTTGTTGGGACAGCCAGTGTCCATTTTTTTTTAGGATAGCCAATTTTTCTAAACTGGGACAGCCAATGTCCATTTTTTTTTAAGGATAGCCAATTTTCCTATATTGGGACAGCCAGTGTCCATTATTTTTTTAGGATAGCCAATTTTCCTAAATTGGGACAGCCATTGCCCATTTTTTTTTTTAAGATAGCCAATTTTCTTAAATTGGGACAGCCAGTGCCCATTATTTTTTTAGGATAGCCAATTTTCCTAAATTGGGACAGCCAGTGTCCATTATTTTTTTAGGATAGCCAATTTTCCTATATTGGGATAGCCAATGTCCATGATTGTTTTAGGATAGCCAATTTTCCTAAATTCGGACAGCCAGTGTCCATTCTTTTTTATGATAGCCAATTTTCCTAAATTATGTTTTAACAGTCAGTGTTCATTTTAGGGGTCAGTCAATGATCACTTTTGCGATTATACTGTCCTTCGCTTTTTATATGATTCAGTCAATGATTGCTTAAACTGTTGCATTTAAACTGTTCATATGTTTTAGCCAATTTACAGCCGTCATTTTGATTGCGCTGTCTCGTCGACCTTTTCGTTTCTGGTGCAGGATCGGAATCTCGGCATCTGCCGAGTGGTGATTAGTCACTGTTTGCTGGGAATAAAGCATTTATACTATTCACTCTCACCACCATTTTGCAGCTGTTATTTTGATCACGTTGTCTCGTTGACTTTTTCGATTCTCATGTAGGGACGGAATTTCAACACCCGCCGAGCGGTGTTTAGCCACTGTTTGCTGAAGCACTCTAGGTTGATCATTCTCAAAGTATTACTAACCTTTTCATTCACTCTGAATACACGTCCCATGCAGGCATTGAGACCGTCCCGAACGATGTTCGCCCTCCTAACCATAACCTTTATTTTTCTTGTGTTCACAGAGATGAAATCTTAGCACGCTACGAACATGTCCCAACTCAGGTTTATCTTCATATGCATGCATACTGTACACCCTCACACACCATGTGCACATTAGCATCTTGCATGTCGCATTGGAAATACTTTGATCTTCGCTTTTACTCAAGCTCGATCAAAGTGGGGTTTCTGTAGACGCCAAAAAAGCGCCTTCAGATTTCCCCGCAAAAGTCCGATGATGAAAGGAGTAATTTATAAACTTGAATGCTCTTTTTGCTTTAATAGGTAAAATAAGGTCTCAGGTTTTTCCTCGATCACTCCTTCACATTCAAAAGCCCCGTTCAAGATCTTTCCAACGACACCTCTCGTGTCTTTTTCTGACACCCGGTGGCCAAGTTGCTAACCGGGGGTAAAACCGTCTTTTACCGCAGAAGGGTAAAACGGTCTTTTTCTATTTTCGGAATACTAAAATTCCTCCGAAAATTAAAAATAGACTGGATGTCGTCATAATGACGACATCCAGCTGGCAAGCTGACAGCCGTCAGCGGCGCTGGATTCACAGTCACCGCCGCTAGCGGCGCTCGTTGGGTCTCCGGGCCCGCCTATTTTTAAGCCCAAAATCTGATTTTCGGCCATCTCTCCACCCGTCCAACCCTATTTCCATCCCTATAAGTATAACCCTCGACCCTCAGTTCAAAACACACAGTCTACAGTTGACAACCTCTATTCTCAGGAGTATTAACACTGAGCTTCCCCCTCTTTCTTCCAAATTTGAGATCTTGTCTTTACTATTTTTGCTAAATAGCCTACAGTTCGGGTACTAACTGCTGAGGGAGAAAATTAAATTAATAGCTTAATTGTTTATTTTCTAGTAGTCAAAATGTTGATATCATGCAAACCACGCCTTTTATTACTTCCTAAATAATGTCTTTCAGTTCTGTAAATAAGCATGTCTAGTCGTTGTAATGCTCAACTTGTCAATCGAATGCATGTCTAAACAAGGGTTGAAAATAAGTGTTGTGATGTTTGTGATGAACCAATTAATAGTCTGAGTCTAGATTGTTAATCCGGTTGGTGTGGGAATCATGTCTTTAAATTATTAAGCAAACTTGAGTTAGTAGAGGCCGTCATAAAACGGGCGAGTTGGGTGCCTAACACCATCCCACCTCGTGCCAAAACTAATTAATAAATATTATGGGTGCCAAAACATTTGTATTATTCATAAAAAAATATTTTAATATGTTTAAATATAGTGATAAAAGGATAGATCATGCGTAGTTGTGAGTATAAGTGCAGGTAATTACAGGTATCACACCTTCATAAGTTATTTTAATAATTTTTTTTGAAATGGAGTCCTCAAACTTTTTTATTTTTATTTTTATTTTCATTCAAAAGAATGTTAGACTTTCAAATTCTCTTTTTTTTTGGATACAAGGAACCCACAACCTCTACTCATTGAATGTGCACCGATAAACCTCATTAAGGGACAATCAGATCGGATCAAATCGGTTGAGGGTTCAATAACCTATGACTAAAATTTTCAAGAATATGACCAATCAAATAAGGTAACCAGGGTCACAGTTAGAGTAATAGATGTTATTATTTAATTATTTTGACAGGTTAGCGATAAATTGTTTCGGAGATAAGTCAATTACTTAGGATATTTATAACATTTTTACCCATCACCATTTTCATTCAAAATTATATTTGTATTCTTTTTTAAAAAAAAATAAAAAATAGCTAAGCATACTAAGAGTATAGTGATAAAAGGATAGTCCGTGCGTAGCACGAGTAATTTCCTAGTTTACTAGGTTTCAGGCCCGTTCGTTGCACGTGACCTTATTTCATTTCTTTATGAAACTATTGATCTATTATATATTAATGATTTAAATTAAGAATATACGATAAAATTTTATACTGAAGAATAAGTATTAATAACTACTCCCTCCGCTCCACGAAAATCTTGACGTTTGGAGAATGACACAAATATTAAGGAAAATACATTTGATTACAAGAATTTCAACTATACCCTCAAAAGAGCACATGGGGTGTTAAGAGAGAGAAAATAATATTTTAGTGGGGATTTATTGCTTTTCCCGGTAAAGTAATAAAACAAGCAGTACTTTCCCTGCTTTTGTAGTGGCGTGAGATTTCTTTTGCTAAATTTGAACATCAAATCAAAGTTAGCCTTTTTATTTCATATTCCTTTCCAAAAATAGGCACATGGGGGTGAGAAGGTGGGAGGGGTAAAATAGTAAAAGGTTCTCAAATAAAATACCATATAAGAAAACGTAAAGATTTCCATGGTCCAAACATAAAAGGAAAGCGTAAAGATTTCCTTGGACCGGATAGAGTATTTCCTTAGTTTAAAAAGTTTAAAGGGTCATTCAACAATTTGTTAGCCTCGTTGAAATCTTCAACTTAGGAACTTTTAAACCCTTCATGAACTAAATTATAGGACATTCATAAAACTTTTTAAAGAAAAATAACATGAAAAAATTAAGTAGTATTTATGACTATTTAATGAAATTCAACTTAAAACTCAACTTTATATATTGATATTGGTTTTGGTATTGATATTGATATTGATATTAGAGTGTTTTTCACACAATTTGTCCTGGATAGTTTTTTATTTTTTATTTTTTTTTAGGTTTGGCAAAGAGAAACTATTTGGGTGTGGCTAAAAAGCACTCCTAATGTACAACCTTGGGTATTTCACAAATTAGTTTGTATAGATGCTCCCTAAATTGTTATTTAATCCCTTGTCAACCAGACAACAAACACCCACAAACTAGTTGATAGCAAAATGCCTTATTACTAGAGAAGAACGGTGGGTGTGCTTGCCATGTTACCATCAATTAATCTACTAATAAATTATCCACCAAAAAAAAAAATCTACTAATAAATATCCTCCGATCCGTATCAACTAAACAAAATGCCACAAAATGTCAAAATCTACCGAACAAAAGAAAAAAAAAACTAAACGCGTTAACATAAACTATTCATTTTAGCAGTCTATATAGTCGCCAAAATCAGTACTTAAACATCATTTCTGATTCTCAAGCCCAGCTGAAAAGTCATCAATACCTCTAAATAAGAAGTAACGTTTGGTGTTTTTTGGGTGTTCCAATTTTACCAAAAAAAGGTAGATCGAGAAGGTAGCGATGAATATATTGGGTGCATTGAAGATCAGGGTGAAGAGAGGCATTGACCTTATCATCTGCGACACTTTTAGTAGCGACCCTTATGTTCTTGTCACCATGGGTTCACAGGTTTGTTCTAATTAATTGGCCGGTTCAATCTAGCAATGGGTACTTGTTTTTATTGTTGAAATTTTGCTTTTGATTATTTTATTTTTTGATATTTTGGAAATGTGCTTGAACTTTGTCCATGTTGAGAATTGTAGATGAATGTTGTATACATACATGTGGCATAGTTGAATTTCTATGGACAAAGTAGAATTATTTGTGGGGTTCGAATCTTACATCAACGATGGAGCATTTTTAAATCTCTTGGTCAGTTGTCCCATCTTTTGAGCTTCATATAAAGTACTGTGGGGGAAGTAGTCACACTGATCAACAACTACTCTCTAAAAAATGCTCAAGTGTTTATTCCTCGACCACCACATTCTATTCCCACTAAACGGGCACCATCTTAGCGAAAACATTCTTGTGCCCAACAAGAGTAAGAATGAGATTTTTCTTAGATGAGAGCAAGTTCTATGGTAACAGCTCCTCTTAAGTTATATAAAACCATAAGAGTGATACGATTCATTAAAAATTCAAGGTTGAAGATAAAAGAGTTTTTTTTGGATGCGCAAAGCTAAAGACTTGGTCATTATTGGAGGGATCAGGAATTTATAAGCTTGACACATACCCTTTATAACGCAAAGCCAATGTAACTGCTACATACTTTAAGCTAGCTAGTGTTGAGAAACCCAAGATGTAGGAAACATAAAAGATCCATATAAAACTTTCAAAGAAACTCACACCAAAACATTCAAAGGAATAGAATGTATAATTCTTTTGATAGCATAACAATGGAAATTGAATTTGATTCTTTTATATCATGACATTTAGAGCCATTCGAAACCCCTAACTAAAGGAGAAATGCGATAGAATTATTGTATACTCATTGAAAGGCAAAATGACATGTGTGCATTTTTTGGATCTCACCAATAGTGTACAAGTTAGTAGATGAAGTTAAGCATCATTTGAGTAAAACAAAAACAAAATTTCTCAGTATGAGTTGAAGTATTTCATTGTTATAGAAAGAATATCTCTCACCAATAACTATTTAAATAGGTATGAATGGATTTTTATTTGGTTGGGGTAGAGCTTAGAGCAAATAAAATCCGACCCGATCACGAAAATGTACCAATTATCATTAATTGGAGTCGAGCCGACTCGATTTGATTCAACGTTATATCCTATTACAACCGCTATTAGAATTGACCAAACCCGATAACAATGGACTCGAGACCTGAGGTGATTCGAAAGTTTAGTGAATCCAGACTAATATCTAGCTGAAACCGAGATGACCCGATACAAATCCAAGTACCCAACCCAATCTGCCCAATTGCCACCTTTAGGTCGGGCACAAGGTAATTCTTTTTCTTTTTGTTACGTTTGTTTCTTCTTACAAATTTTTGTTAGTAGATTACATGTATTGTTTGGTTCATCGCCATTAAGTTCAATCAAAACACAAGGTAATAAAACATCAAAAAATGTACGGTCATCCATCGACCCATTGGTCTAATTCGGCATCATTGGTTATCTCTGAATTCCTTCCAAAATTTTCTTCACCAATTACATCCATGTCTCTCTCCAACATAGGAATCTCTCTCTTTCTCTTCTCTTCCCCTACCATAAACGAGACCCCAAAAAAAAATTAGGAATTTTGGTAAAAAGATAGTGAGAAAGCAAAATTAAGATCAAGAAACGAATTAATTTGGAGGAAATGAAGGGACTTTTAAAAATCAATGTTCGTCGCGGAATCAATCTTGTCGTTCGTGACACCGTCGCCAGTGATCCTTACGTTGTCATTTCCATGGGATGTCAGGCTTGTGACCTTCATTTCTCTCTTCTTTGTCCCTTCTTACTAGTATTATATTGTTATACTACATGTGCTATGTTGCAATTTCAACCATTACCCTTTTTTCCTTCTTCCTCTTTTTATTATTTTTGGTTCAGATTAAGAGTTTTACAAGCAAACATTTAATCGTTTAAGTGATAGCTGTGATGGTTTGTTAGAGGTGCCCATTTAATTGGATTTGTTAAAGGAATAATGAATTTGTGAACCTGTACCAAATTTTGGTTTTTTAAAAGTAGAATGAATGGCTTTTTTTCATTGTGTTTTGGCCCCTTTTCTGTTAGTATTTTCTTTTATAGTGCCTAATTGGGTGAAACTAGAACAGTTTAATGAGGAAGAATTTCAAATAGCTTGTTTGTATTTGTGGAGGAATTTTATTGCCTAATTGTTTGTAGTTGTATAATTAAAGATGAACCTTGAGACATTGCAATTGTTTAGCTATGTCTTAGTTAGTTAATTTTGGGGTTGAGGAACAAACTGAAACGTCGACAAGAATCGAACCCTCAACCTTACAGTTGGAGAACAATACTACTAAGCATTAGAGTGTCTCTTGATTCTTAGCTATGCCTTAGTTTATTTTAGTGCAATTTTGATTAATATGTAATAGTAGTTTGAGATGGAGCAGTTTGGCCCTTTCACAGACAAAGATGGCGTAGGCTATAACGCTTAGAATATATTTAGAAGGAAATTTGTTACCTCTGTGGGTGCTGGCTAGCTTAGTTGATAAAATTTGTTAGAGATTTGATTTGCGCATTGACATGGTTACATTGGCTTTTATGTGATCCTTGTCACGAACATTTTATGTTTTGAAGATATCGGGGTTGAATTTGTCACTAGATTCATGTCCATTTTCATTAAAACCAACAACAACAAGTACCAGTGTTTTGTGCCCATTAGAGAAAAACAAAGTGCTCTTGTTAAGTGCTCTGTAGGCCCTGCATTCAGAAACATTAGTCACATATACTGTGTTACATGAACTAGCTTTGTGACTACTAATTTTGGAGATAGAGAGTAATCTTCATTTGGTGTTGTTTATGCCTGTAGCTGTTTACTTTCAAATAGGTTAGACGCAACAAAATCTTATGGTTATTTTGATACTTGTTGTGGTCTGGGAAGGAGTATAATCATGCAATTTGTTATCACCTTTCTGCATAAATTCTAGACAGTACACATGGTGTGGTTATTCTTTTGTCTAAAAAGCCATCTAAATGGTTGCTTGACAAAGCAAGCCACATGAGTGTGAGGACTGAAAGCTCCATGTGATTTTATCGCATGGGCGGATTATGTTTTGATGTGTTGGTTACTGTTGCTAGGCCAATGTGACTCTAATATAATTGTCTCTGGGTTGACCATTGGGCCCTAGGGTGTTAAATTAGTCGTTGACACTATCTACAAAAAAATAAAGGTTTTCTGTGCTTAACATTTACTCTGTTTGGTTGATGCAGAAATTAAAGACTAGGGTGATTAAAAATAATTGCAACCCTGAGTGGAACGATGTTTTAACTCTTTCAGTGACAGATCCTAACATTCCCATTAAGCTTGTAAGTAAAACTCAAATTTTCTTCTGTTTTCTGACTGTAGTGGTTTGATTTACAGTGAGAGATCCTTATATTCCATTCAATATACTGATGGGCTTGAAAAAGTATTCACAAAGAATGATTCTTAGTGATATCTGGTCTTCTTTTGACTAGTACCATGGCTTTCATGTAATGAATGATTTTCAGTTTTGGTTTCATTTAATGTCAGCTATAAATCATTACATTTGGCTTCTCATAGTAGTTAGTATGCACGCGGTGTATGTATTTTAGCCATTTACATCTAAAATTTCTCTTCAAGTCTCATTAGCCCTTTTATATCTTTCATTTCGAATCTCTAGTTACAGGGGACTTTTTGTATGTTCTCTGAGTATGCATTATTTCATTCTACTTCAGCATTTGAGAGATAGGATGTAAAACGCAACTAGAAAAGAGGTTCTCCTCTGAGTGACATCTGTGATGGATTTGAATCTCAGTGTCTTTGGGGCATTAAGCGTGCCCCGAATACACCTTGCCAAATCTTCATCTCATTGCCTTCACATGAGCCATTTATCAAGTACACTGCACATTTGTAGATCAAATATATTCGCCTTTCATTTCTCCAACCCTGCTCAGTATTGTCTGCAAATTCACCCCTATTTCTGACCAGTAGTCTTGTGGAGCTGGAGCCTTATGGCTCCATTTGTACTGGCGTTCCATTATGAAGTGTGGATGCTTTTAACCAAAAGTGTATCTTCCCTTTTCAGCCACATCCCATATGCACATAGCTAGAGCTGCCTCAGCAGAGCTGTGAAAGTTTTTGTTTTCTTGTATACCACTGCAGTTTTTGTTTTGCACACTTTGTGCAATGCGATTTGAAGAGATTTTTTTATTTATTTTGGTCATAAGCCCTTAACACACTTCTTCAACTACATACCTTGATAGCCATTTCTTGAATCAAGATCATAAAAGCACAGTCGAAAGAGTTATGGCAAAGAGCAGAGAGCTATTTATTCCTGCCTGCTCAGCATCAGAGTTTTATTTAGATCAACATATCTTTCTAGCAACTTTTGTTTGCCAAGAATTTACAACTCTTTCTCTATATTTCGGTACTTAGAGATTTCCTACTTACCAACTCCGCCCAAAGAATTTTGTCAAGAAAAGACAAAAATATCCAAAGATCTTTCATACTCCAAAACGTGAGAGCTGGGGGGGGCGCAACAATTCAAGAAAACAAAAAAATAATTCAAACTCGTAGGAGTGGAAGATTAAAGCTTTAGCCAACTCCTCTTTTATGGATCTCCCTCATCATTTATCTCTTGATGTGTTAATCAGCAGAAGATTAAAGCTTTAGCCCCCCATTACACAGTGTTTATCCTTAAATCCTAATGGGACCAGTGAACCACAAAACTGGTTTGGCAAACAAAGAACATGCCATTCCAGATATCTTCCAACAGCTCCAAGTGACTGATCTACCAGTAGCCAAAAGTGAGAAACTTTCCAAAAGTTCGGACACTACAGAGCACACTAGCCAAAAGTGGGAAATTTTCCAAAAGTTCGGATACTACAGAGCATATAAACTGCAGCATATTACATGCTTTAGGAAAGCAATCGCTTAAGAGTGCTACCCTGAACAAGGTATAGTCCATAAATTATAGCTTTGATGTTGATCCATGCACCCATTCTTCTGTTTTATCTTTCAAACCAAACCCTCAACCACTTTTTCGGGCAGCTCCGTTCTGGGAATGAAGATCAAGATGCTCACGTTATTATTTCTCCTTGCAAACATCTGATCAAGCGGCTATCAGTGCTGTCATGTACCCAGGTCTGAATTTCAGCATTGGAAAATGCTCGAAGTATGTATCAACATACTAAATACCTTCTTAGGCAAGAAAAAGAACTAATTCCTGTAACATTTACACCTCCATTTCCCATGGAACAAAACAGATTCACTTTTCTTTGCCTTTATAATTTAACGGACTAAATCAAACGTGTCATAAAACTGTCCACACATCGGATCTTGGGCCAAACTGACAGAAACAACCTGTCTGTGAAATCATGGGTAAGGCTGGGTACAACCCCGCCTTCCTTACTACAAAACCAGCTATCTTACTCAACCTTCTTACCCACGTACATCAAATCCAAGTTGAGGGGTACCTTGCAAAGAGAAAATCCATTGGGAAGAGTATTGATATTAGGAAGAGTATTCATATTTCTCTATTAAAGTCCGAGTAGTATCTCATTGCTTTAAAGTCTATAGCTTATGGTAATAAGATTGGGCCACAATACTATGCATGACTGCTTCTGTACTTTTAATAGAGCGGTACCTTGCAAAGAGAAAATCTTTCTGTTGTGTCACATACAATTTGATCAACTTTTGTTCTTCATTTTTCTAGGAATCCATACATCACTTGGTACAAAACAGCAAGCAGCTTTTTACCAATTTTCAATTGAAATTTCGTTTTGCTTTGATGGCACCAAAACTACTCTCTTTTTTCTTTCTATTGGCATGCTTTCAGCTCCCTTCTTTGTTGGCAGTTGCTCCAAAATATTATTCTTTTTGAGTTTTTTTTTGTTGTTTTTGTTTTTGGCTGGAGAAAGTTAGCGGTTTTCTTCATCCACTTGGGGAAATTTTTTGTCAAATAAATACATGGCTGGGTATACCCATACCAGACCCCACAAACAGTGAAGAAATCTACTAGGAGTACTTCCTATCTACATTCCCAGGACATCAGACTTGCTGCACTTATACAATCTAACATAGCTACAGAAGAGCATTTGGTATTTTGGTACTCAATCTGGGCAGTAGACCTCCTTAGACTCCCAAATAATCTCCCGTTTCTCTCACGCCAGATTTCATAAACTGTGGCAGCTATGATAGCTCTCTTCATTCTCTAGCATAATTCTTTTCCCGTAATTCTTCTCTTAAACCATCTACACTGATGTCGAATTGACAGAGGACACCTGTTAATATCACACCAACTCAGCATATGAGACCACACTTTCTTTGTGATTTCCCATTGAAAGAAAAGATGATTGGTTGTTTCCTCGCTTTTCCCACAGAGTACACACCTGTTTGCAAGGGAAACACCTAGTAGTTGTATTATTATCAACTGTTGCCAACTTTCCTTCAGTTGCTCAAGCAAATATGATTCCATGTCTTGGGACGTACTGCCATACATTCGCATGTTGTCTTTTGCCAAAAAATGTCTGCATTGTGCTCACGAAAGTAGTTTTTAGATTAGATGTGCTCACGAAAGTAGTCACATGCATTCTTCACTTGAAACTTACCAGAATCACCCCATTTTTCAATAAGTGAGCAAGCTTGCAGAGTGGAACCCCCTTTCGCCACCAGCTCATCTATCAGATGTAGCATTTTCTTCCATGTAATTGTTACACTTTGCCTTGCTTGAACATCCCAGAAGGAGCTATGCCTTAAGTAATACTCCTACTTCTGGATCCAGTCTACCCACAGAGATTGTTAATTAGTCATAAGCTTCCAAGTCCACTTGCTAAACAAAGCCTTATTCCAACTGCATATATCTTTCACATTGAAGCCACCCTCACTAAGTGGTTTGCAAATATCAATCCAGCTTTTAAATACCATGCTTCTAGTACCAATTACGTTGCCCCAGAAGAAGGATAATCTGCATAACTAATCAATTCTATCCACCACAGCTCTAAGGAGCACGAAGGCTGAGCCCCAAAAAGCCTGTAAACTGAAATTACTGTATTGATAAGCTGTAGCTTTTCTGCGTAACTCAACTATTGTTAAGCTTAAAGTTTTGTTTTTGTTTTTGATGTTTTACCTCCCTATTGTTTTTCATATAATGTTTTAGATTCTTGAAACTGTTTTCCTGGCTTATGGGTGCGTCAAATGGCTGCCATCAATCCATCATGATTCTTCGCTACGTCCACTCTTCGACTGTAAAAATCTTATCCAAGTATCCAAAATTCTACAATTTAACATGTTACTTCTAGGTTTCCTAAGGATCCATGGCACTTACGTCGATTCAACAATTCCGTAGCTCAATTTCCAGGGAAGTAACGACAATACAACTAATGCCTGCAATTCTGTTGTCATGTTTTTGCAGATAGTGTTTGACAAAGATACATTCACGGAAGATGATAGAATGGGTGAAGCAACGATCGATATTCAACCGTACTTGGAATGCTTGCAAATGGGACTGGGAGAACTCCCTATTGGAACTGCTGTCAAAAAAGTCCAACCTGATGAACATAACTGCTTAGCTGATGAGAGTAAGATTATTTGGACTGGCAGAGGCAAAATGGTCCAGGACATGATTCTAAAGCTGCAAAAGGTAGAGAAGGGGAAAGTAGAGATCCAGCTTGAGTGGCTTGATCTTCCAGGTTGTAGAGGACTACGTGCTTGAGGTACCTGCGCTATGTTTCGGTGTGATCATGAGTCCGTCTTTTGATAATCCTCTCTGTTGGGA
Organism: Tetragonia tetragonoides; assembly: GCA_038025085.1. NCBI lineage: Eukaryota > Viridiplantae > Streptophyta > Magnoliopsida > Caryophyllales > Aizoaceae > Tetragonia > Tetragonia tetragonoides. Next base: position 19,708,656 of record CM076146.1, read on the forward strand.
TTCATGTATTTATTGGTCGATCTCAGTTATGTACTTATGTTGCCTCTAGGCCCTCTATATGTTACAAAACAGGTAGTAAAAAAGAAAAAAGCGCCAAATTGCTGCGGAACAAATCCGTCGGCAATAGGCAAAATCCGCCTCCTAAAAGGCTGAGCGGCGGAATCCAAAGGGTTCAAACCGTTGTTGATAGGTTTGAACCTCCTTGTTACCCAAGTTCATGTCTAGTTGTATTACGCATGACAAAACTGCGGAGAATCTAGCTTCTAAAATCCAAAGGGTTTTATTGTTTCCCTGTTTAGTTGACAGTCTTCATTGCTAAAGGTCACATTTGTTCTGATGAACTCCATAAAAAAGCATGTCGCCAGAAAAGTGAGAACTTGTGAACAGCGTATAACATATATTGTGGAGTCTAATCTTGTTGAAAATTATCACTCCATGGTGTGGGATTGTTAGTTATGTGTAAGGTTGCATATATTACTATTGTTTCCTCATTACATAAATGTCCCGATTAACCGATTTGAATAACGGGAGGTTCTTGTTAAGTTCCTCCAGGATTTGTTGCATTGTGTATGTGGACTAGAGTTCCACATTGATAGGATTGAACTATTCTTATTGCCTAGACTCCGGGTCCACGTAGCTGTGTGAATCTAGTGAAGCTAGCCCTGAAGAAAATGAAAGTAATTATCACTGCTAAGAAAAATAATACTCGGAATGAAGCTATGACTAAGTAAATGAAACCATCTTAGTTTCATTTTTTAGTTATAGTTTCATTTTAGCCAGGAACTAGTTTCATTGGGTCCATTGAGCTGGTGTAGGCAATAACTTGTGGAATTGAGATCAACGCCGACATATCAGTCAAGTGGACTATTCTTCATTCCTATTGCCAACAGTTTTAGGAAGGACACTCAGTTGACTTGTATGTGGTGTTGCTTGCCTCCTCCATTAGCCTTGTCTAAACCCGTTGGAAGCTTAATAATAATGGATAATGGATGGGTGTATACGGGTGCGGAGCTTCAGCTTTCATGAGTTACGTACTTAGAGCATCTCCATTGCAATGTTTTTGGAGAAGTTTGTGAGGTGAAAAACTTTCTTAATAAACCTTTACCCCTTAGTAACAACTTTAAAAACCGATATATAACTTTTAGAAAGCGGGACAAACCAGGTTTCCAGCAAGTTCTTTTTTTATACAAGTTTTTTTTTTATATTAGACCATTAATATGAGGTTTTTGAAAGTTTGTAAAATTGGAAGGGAGGGGTATATAGAATAGGAATTTTGCATTTATGATGTTGTACACTCAAAAACCCAATTACCGGTTTGTAACATTGAAGATGCTCTAAGGAATCTACATGCATATTCAGAGTTTGGTATTTAGCTTAAATTCCAAATTCATGTTTGATACTTGGATTCCTATTTTTTTTTTTTTTTTTTTTTTTTTTTTTTGAAGAATAAGTCCTATTCATTTTTAGTTTCCTTTCTCTAACTATTAATATTAATTAATCTTTGTATTTTGATCACGTTTTTGGCAAATATGTAAATATCAGTTTCAAATAGTACACCAAGAGAATAAGGGTCGTAAGAGTCTTGACTACCCACTCCCAAAAAAAAAAAAAAAAAAAAAAAAAAAAAAAAAAAAAAAAGAGAGTTGTGACTACACTAGCTGCTATATTGTGATTTGTCAATTGTCTTCAGCTAGAGAACATGCCAAAATGCATATAATAAGAACAAACAATGCTGAGCATACGACGCCAAGAATGCATACCTTAAGTTAACCTCACATTCAAATTGGTATAATTACGCAACTATTGTAAGGTTGTGCTGGTTCTTTCAACTGCTACAGGGTTCCTTATCTTTATCTTCATAGACCATCTTACCCCAACACATTTTTCATCCTAAACCAGCATCAATGGTTTCTACATCAACTTCATCTTCAACCTTGATTACGAAACGCAATGCATCTAATAAACTTCATTTCCCATGGCCTTCAGAAAGAAAACCACCACAGACAAGCCTCAACTTCTCATTGTCGCCTTTGCCGATTGGTGGGACAGCCATTTCTATAAGGTCATCATCATCATCATCATCGAGCGTAACTCGTCCGAAATTGGATGTTGGAGCCGTGGCGTTGGAGGGACAGAAGGGCCGAAGTGTGGACTTCACCCAGGCGGCTGTGGAGGCCATTGCCGAAATCCTTACATTTGGAGGGAAAAACAAGGTTTACAGATGCATCACCTATATACTCTGCACATTATTTATAGATATGTTTTCTCTCTTTTTTTTTTTGAAAAAAGAAAAAAATCATCTATAGCCTATAATTGATGAACAAAGGAACATATGTCGGTGCAAGAGGATCAGAAAACATCTTGCTACCACAGCCTTAAACATCTACCTAACAAGGGATATTTTTATACAATCAAAATCATTTGAAAAGTTTATGCAAATCCGTAATTACCAAAGCAAATACAGTACACACAATCAGCAATATTCAATCAGTCAAAAACAAATTGAATCTTTCTCTATCCTTAATAATTGATTGAAGCCTTGCCCAACTCAATGCTTTCACGAAGTCGTATAACCTCAGCCAAGTCACGTCTGGACTTGGAAGACCTTCTCTACACTTTCGCATTGCTCAAGCTCTTATATAAAATGAGTTTGAAAAGATAAGGAGAAAGTGAGAAACCATGATACAATAAGATATGAGTTGTCCAATAAGCGTCCAACCCCTTAAGGCCAGCAATGATTTTGCCAAGGTATCTATTACTCCTTCCAAGGCAAATGCGTCTTAAGGTTGTGCCTTCTCCCTCCCTCTCAAATGCGAAACCTTCTTCATCACTTCACTTGTAGGAACAAATCGCTCTGCAATTCTAAGCCAACCAAGCATCATTAGTATGTCAATCCAATATAACAAGTGGATAATTATAATTTCATGGCAATTTATGTCACAGTTAATTTTGCGATTCAGTATTTGCGTTAATTTGTCAACAGGCCAATGGAAACATTTCGTTGGAGTCCAGCAACTTCCTTCGACTTAAGTCCAATTTGGTGGCTCAAGTGGGACTTTTAGCCATTGTAAGACCATTTTCTTTTGGAAATTATAGTCATGAGTATATATGCTGAAAAGAAAATATATAGATAAATAAATTTGCTTACAATGTTTACCACAGGTTGCAGAACCAGCCTTGGCAGTTACAGGAGTAAACAATGAGGAAGACTTAATATGGGTTATTATACAGATTGGAATTGTGGCTTTTTGGTACTTCCTCATAATGCCAGTAAGTATCGTATGCCATCTCCCCTTTTTTGGTTTGAAGCTTTTAAATCAAAAGACCCAAAAAAATATGCAGCAAGTTTTGCATCATTGGCAGATTGTACTTTATTTGAACTATCGTATGTTCTACTGAACGAATAAGTCTTGTATAAAACCGTGCCACAGTGGGATGATGTGACTTTTATTTAGAGTAAGGGTTATTTCTTGTTTATAACTCACCCTTGTTTCTCACAAAAGTCACCCCATTTCAGTATCTCACAGTGGGAATGCCTCAGATCATACAATTTTTTGTGTATTAACAAACTTTATGATTTCCAGTGTAAGGTTACTAACATACTTGGTGGTGGTGTTTTGTTATATCAACAGCCAATAATTTTGAACTGGCTAAGGATAAGATGGTACCGAAGAAATCTACTGGAGTTGTACTTTCAATTCATGTGTGTTTTCTTGTTCTTCCCAGGGTGAGCATATAACTTAGCACAATAATTATCTACTTGACTACTTGTACCATACAACTGAAACTCAGATAATATTAAGCATTATAAATTTTGTCCCTTCCAAAACCAATGTGCAGGGTGCTTCTTTGGGCACCATTTCTGAACTTCCGGAAGTTCCCTCGAGACCCGACTCTGAAATATCCGTGGTCGAAACCAGAAAATCCATCGGAGGTTAAGGGTGGATTCCTCAAGTTCCCTTGGGCTACCATCGAGGATTATGAATGAAGAACTTTCTGATCTTTCCCCAGTTGTCAATATGTTGCATATAATTAAATAGTACACTATAATTGTAATCCTTGATGCAATGATAACTAGAAAGTCGGATATATTGTTGATCTCTATGTACTGTCGATATGTTGCTTCAACGCATGCTAATTGTTAGCTACCTACAAAGGTGTGCTGTTATCAGGCAAGGCTCATATTCATACCACCATCTCATAGAACTGAAGTTTGGAAGAACGAATGTGATAGGTTGGGTATACTTGCGCTTCGTGCCAATTATGTGGGCTCAAGGGGCCAAGGCTCAGGCAATACATTGCTACTTTTTGAATCTCCCCAGAGCCGCTAGCGGCTTCCGGTAAGTTAGCTGGCGACAGCTATTTACCCGATCTTTTCACTTGTCGGCTCTATCTTTTCACATGATCAACTCTACTCCGTCCACTATAAATACGACCCTCCACTTTCAGTTCAAAACACACAATAATCTACAGTTGTCAACCTCTATTCTCAGAAGTATTAACACTGAGCTTCTCTTTCTTCCAAATCAATTATATAACATATTGACTAATTCAGCACAGCTAATATATATATCATTTCAAATCTGGGAAAAAAAAGCAAAATGCTTTATACCATTTCCGACTGTAACCGATCGCTGGAGGAGATAGGGATGCACAACATTTGGTCCAGAATAAGATTTTGGGACCGGACCATGTTGGGCCAAAATCGTACCGGTTTCCTTAGGTTCGCTCATCGGCCTGATTTTTGAAACAAAAAAACAAAAAAAAAAAAATTCTATAAAACGGTATTTTCGTAACTTTTGGTTAGATGAGGGTCACACTTAACTGAAATAAGGGTCACGGTATTCACTCCCTTATTTTCACTCCCAACTCCTCAGTGAATTGTTCCATGATATCCCTCTTTAGTATTGGCTGAGAACATAAAAATTGATTTATCCATATTAATGTTCTGACCTGAGATTTCAGAGAAGACATCTAAAGTGTGTGCAACAGACTTAAGGGTTTCTTTAGAGGCTTCCCCAAATAAGATTAAATCATCACCAAAGATAAGATGGGAAATAGGCAGTCTATCTTTTCCTAAGGTAAAGGGAGTCCATTCCCCAACCTCACAAGCATTATGAATAAGTTTTGAGAGATATTCCATGCATAGGATAAATATATAGGGTGATATTGGGTCCCTTTGTCTGATTCCCCTAGATGGTAGAAAGGAATCAGTAGGGGATCCATTCACCAGAACAACAATAGATTCAGAAGAGATACAGTTAATTATTAATTGGATGCCCTTTTCAGAAAAACTAAAGGACAACAAGCAATTCTTAAGGAAATCCCACTCCAACCTATCATAGGCCTTTTAGGTCAATTTTAAAGGCAAACCAACCTCTTTTTTTGTTCCTTTTATGCATAGAATGCAAGATTTCAAATGCAACCACAAAGTTAACATCAGAACCTCTCCCAAGTATGAAACTATTCTGATTAAGAGTGTAACACCCCCGAATTCAAAACGATTTCCTGGGAGCTTTCGAGGTCATTATACATGACTCGACACCACTGAACCGTCCCAAACTAACCCGAGGGTTGTTACTTCAACATTTATCGCTAAGGAATAAATGCTAAGCAGAAAGAAAAGCTAGGTATCAAAAGGGAGCAAACTAAACAAACTAAAACGGATTAAAACATTAGTATCTGAGTTGTCTAAAAAGTGAACTTAAGTCCATTAAAGTATTATTACAACTTTGCCTTCTAGGGCACAAACCAAAATCCCACAATCCAAAAGAAATAATCAGTCTAAACTACAAGCCCAACATCTAACTTCAAGGCTACACGTCCTCAGTCTACAATACCTGCACCTTGGTTTCCGTGACGGAAACAAGGTACAGAAGAAAAAACAAGAAACAAAAGAAAACTAAAATCAGATAAACTGAATAAACGTCGTTCATATCTAGTAAAAACACTTTTGCAAACCTTACATGGGTTTTAGAAGAATCATTGAAATTCATTTGCATGCACAAGTAGTCATACATTCAAGCACACACATACTCAATATTCATATACATACAATTCTTGCTTTAGTGATCATTCGAACACAAACAAACAATCCATCTTGATTAGAGTAACAAGAGAGCGAATAGAACAACGATTAGCTATATTGTTCATCGATTCATATTGACATGCCATGGACTTACTCTAGTGTATACTCACACTATCTCTAACACAATAATCGATACGTAGAGAATTAAATAATGGGGAATGATCCATCCCGAACACGCTACGAGGTGTCCATAAGTAAATTGGGAATCACGCATCCCTAGACTACATCAATTAGATACAGTCTCGATTTCTCGACTACTCCTAGGGATCCATTAGGAGTCTTATTCTCATTTACAATTCTATTCACATAATTTTCATTGGTTGACTTAGTGGTGCAACGAGACCACGACTTACTACTTCATTTCATTCTTATGACAATGAATAATAATAATAATGACGATAACGACATTAATGCATACAACGAATAATCATGCTCAATATATGTCTAATGAAATTTCGGTACCACTTCGGCGATAAAACATGATATCCAAAATTTCACATTCAACAAATACATCCAACAAATATAATAGGTGCTCATTAGCACTCAATAATAACCATTCCATTTAGCACGTATATTATATCATAATAAACAATCCAACATCACCATACTTATTTAATAAGAGCTCTGTTATTTACATTCTGAGAATACGGGTCAAACCATATTCTTAATCTACGTGGCATTGACTTTGTATTATGTGGCAAGGGGTAAGTGGCCAGCTCTCCCAAACTCTCTCTCCTACACGCGTGTTGTAATTAGCAATTCGCAACCCATGTCCTGTCCCCTCAATTAATTACCAACTGTCCCCTTATTTGAAATCAGTCATCTCCCCCCTACCCTTTCTCTCTCCTTTCATAAACCGTGTCTAAAAAAGTCATATCTTTGTGTTTGAAACCCTCTTAAATTCACTCTCTTCACACTCTTCACTCTATCGAAGCTCTTCATAGTCCTCACTCCCTTCACTCTGTTTACTCTCAGTGTGTTCACTCTCTCTTTGCTCTCTCAGTGAAGCCTGGAATTGTGAAATTCGCAAGAGTTTGAAGTTCAAGGCGGACAAAAGTAGATCTGTTGAAATTTGAAGAGGAAAGTTGAGGTGAGCTCTTAAATTGTTAGCAATTGAGTGTTTTGGTAACATTGGCTAGGTTATTGATCTTTGTTGTAGCGAAAATGTTAAATAAAATTTTAGGGTTTGTTAGAGAATCGTTTGCAAACAAAAAATGAATTTTGTTTTCTGGAGCTGAAGTTAATTGAACGACAATTGTAGTCTAATGTGAAATTTTGAAATGTTAAATTGAGATCTGCTAAACCGTAAATGTTAATGGTCTAACAGTATAGTGAAACCCTAATTGTCTGTTTAGATATGTTGTATGTTTAGGGGTTGTTGTATGAATTATAGTTTAAATTAAGAAAAATTGGGTGGTTGTATGATTTAGATTGTTATGCTGGCTATGTTTACAATATGTAGTTGAGTATAGTGATATGTGAAGTATATGTAATTGAGTTGGTAGTATTTTGTTTCCTCCCTATGATTACTTGTATTTGTTATGGTTATATGTAGTTGAGTATAGTGATATGTGAAGTATATGTAGTTGAGTTGGTAGTATTTTGTTCCCTCCCCATGATTATTTGTATTTGTAATGGGTATATGTAGTTGAGTATAGTGATATGTGAAGTATATGTAGTTAAGTTGGTAGTATCTAAAGAAATCAATGGTTATATGTCAAGAAATGTTGCATGAGAATGTGCGTGTAATTGGATATAGTGTTATTTGTCATTGACATGACATGTTTTGTTTGCTTAAGGGTGGTTGTATGATTTAAAATCTATTTTTGCCTAATTTGTGAGTAATATATTTTTTAGAGTTGTAGTAAATTGTCCCCATTTCAATGTTGAATGCATGAGATGGGGGTGTAATTGGAGTTAGTGTTTGGTTGGAGTGATAGCTGTATAAAATTTTCCCTTTCCCATGTGTATTTGTATATGACAGGGTCTATAAATGCTGAAGGCTTGACAGTGTGGAGTTGTGTGTGTGTTGATTGCAGTGAATAGTTATGATTCTTTGAATAGAGTTGAGGGTTGGTATTAGTGATAGTTGCTACAGAATAGGTTCCTGTTTATTGATAGGAGTAAGGATAAAATATGGAAGCTGTGAACTTTATGATGATTGTAGGAGTATAGTGGTTAGGGAGGTGGTGTTAGGCCACATAGCTGATGAGTTGATTGTTTTATTAACTGTTTATGAACTGTGTGGCCCATATAGGTATTGTTGGTGATGGAAGAATTTGAGTGTCACGATGTGGATGAGTCAAACAACCCTGAAGTAAGATATGAATCATCTTCTTCAGGTAATGAAAGTGAGACTGTGTATGAGAATGGAGAAGGTAGTTCTGATCGAAGAAGTTGATGAAGGTGATGAAGTTGATGGAGGTTATAGAGGTGAAGAAGTTAACAGTGTAGAAGAGGATGTGAAGAGGTTAACAGTGTAGAAGAGAATGATATAGATATATCGGGATTATTTGAGGATGAAGAAGTTGTTGTACCTGAGTTGGGAAAAATATTTGCTAGTGTTGATGATGCACATACCTTTTTGCATACATATGGAAAGAGCTTAGGATTTGCCTTTTTTAAGTTCTCTCCCAATAAGAACAAGGATGGAGATTTAAAATCTAAATTGTTTGCATGCCATAGGGCTGGGGAAAGTCCATCACCAGATAATAAAGAGCGAAGGAAACCAAGTGTGAAGTGTAAATGTAAGGTACGTGTTGCGGTTAGTAAGCAGGGAGTAGGCTGTTGGATAATTAAAAGTGTTAACTTGTTGCACAATCATGAGATAAGTCCTTCTAAGTCTAGATTTATACCTGCGTTTAGGAACACAGAACCTATTGTGCAGTCAATAGAGTATGTAGAGGAGTCTGGTGTGAGGACAAATCAGATTGTGAAAGCAACCATCGCTTGTTATGGTGGTGCTAAAAAGATGCCTTGTTTGGCCATTGATATCCACAACCATTTAGCAAAGATAAAGAGGGCAAGGATAAAGGCTGGTGATCCTAATGCACTTCAACAGTTGTTTTGAAGTTACAAATTCTGAATGTTGATTTTTACTATGAGATAGATGTTGATGATCAAGGGAGGATTCGTAATGTGTTTTGGGTGGATGGTAGAGCTAGGGCGGCGTATAAGGAGTTCCATGATGTTATTTTCTTTGACACTACGTACTTGTTGAATAAGTACAAGATGCCGTTTGCCCCCTTTGTTGGTGTTAACCATCATGGACAGTCAATTTTGCTTGGTTCAGCCTTGTTGTGTGGGGAAGATGCTGGTACATTTAAATGGTTGTTTTCAGCATATTTGAGAGCAATGGGAGGTGTTAGTCCTGGTGCGATAATTACAGACCAATGTCAGAGCATGGGTAAAGCAATAAAGGAGATTTTTCCCTGTAGTAGGCATAGGTTGTGTTTATGGCACATTTTGAAAAATTTTCGGACAAGTTTGGGGGGTACAGTAGATACCATGAGCTGTTGAATATGCTTTATGACGTCGTGTACGAGAGTCAGACCTTTGATGAGTTTGAGGACATGTGGGAGTGTATGGTCATGGAATTTAGGTTGAACAAGATGAGGAAGCGGTGGATATGGATACAGTATTTGTACAAGTGGCGTAGGAAATGGGCTCCTGTTTTTGTGAAGGACCAGTTTTGGGCGGGGATGTCTTCAACCCAAGGTAGTGAGTCGATGAATGCTTATTTTAAAGACTATGTACACAACAAAACATCCCTGAAATCCTTTTTGGATAGGTTTGAGATAGCTTTGGCGGCTAAAATTGAGTAGGAGACTAAGGCAGATTCGGATACGTTGCATGGGAAAGTGAGGTGCCTAACAAAGTTTGTAATGGAGCGTCAATACCAGGAATCATATACTACATCCATGTTCCAAAAAGTACAAACTGAGATTGTTGAAACAATGTACTGTGAGGTTATGTTGATTGGAGAAGCAGGGGGGAATGCATTTACAAAGTTATTGAGAAGAAGGAGAAAGAATTGGGACAGTTGATACAAAAGGCTTTAGAGTGAGTTACGATATAGGAATTGGGGAAGTGGATTGCATTTGTGGCATGTGGGATTGGAAAGGCTTGTTGTGTAGGCATGCAATATCAGTGTTCCAATGTAGGCGTATTGTATGCGTGCCTTAGTTGTACATAACTCGACGTTGGAGGAAGGATGTGAAGAGAGATCATAGTAAGGTGATGTTGTAGGAGTTGGTGGGAAATGGAGTGTTGAGAAGGAGAGGAAACGCGATTTAGAGAGACAATTCTATGAACTTGCAGATCGGGCTATCGATTCGGAGGAAATGTGTACATATTTTAAAAGTGCGTTGAAGGATGTTGAAGATGTGTTTGAATTCTATGAACCATGGGGCCAGGCAAGTGAAGTGGTACATGATGATGTAGAGGGGCCAATGTATGAAGATCCATTGGTTGTGAAGGCAAGGGGAAGGCCTGGTCTAGGGAGAAAGTTGTCCTTCAAAGAAAAGATGGGGAAAGGCAAAGGCAATGGTGAACCTGACACACAAGAGGAAGAGAAGGAGCCAGATCGGTTTAGTATTGAATCAAGTACACCCAGTCCAATAAGAAGTAATCGCGAAGGTGGTTTGGGATCTGAAGGTACTCCACGTAATTTGAGAAGGGCGGACCGTAGAGGTGATGACGGAGTTGGTCCCAGTACCCCAGGTGTTAGAAGGAGTGTCCGTTTGGTGAGCAAATTCATTTCATTGTCATGTTATAAATTAAGTGAAATAAGCAGGCTGTTTAATAAATGAAGTTTGATTTGATGGCTTGACAGACTAATATAGCTGCTAATCCAGAAGATAATATAGAGGAGGATTCCAGTGGCTGAAGATTTCATATGTATTCTAGGTAATACCCTGAATTGAGGTTACATAGTGATTGAGAAAGAAGTACAATGTGATATAAATAAGGTTATGAGGTTTTATATGGGCATGTTTTGAAAAAGAATTGGTATGTTGCAGGTTGATTAAAATGTTTGAAGGAGGAAGATATTTGGATTTTGTGGAGGTGGATTGAAGATGTTAAAGGACACGAAGTGAAGAGTTTTCAAAGCAGAACCTAATGTTGAGTGTTATTTGTAGTCTAAATCTATTTAGTATTAACTCTATAAGGGACGAATAGTTTGTTGTATGTGTTTTATTAATTATGAATTTGTGTATTGTTTAATTACATAAGATTCAGATTTAAACTGCATTTGTAAGTTATTTGGTGTATATTTATTTGAGCATTATAATTTATGCAGTCCAAAAAATTATTGCCATTAAAATTCAAATTATGGGTGAATTTGTATCTATTAAATTACAGATTTGAAGACATGGAAACCTTATTCAAATTAATGGTGATAGACTTCTATGCGGTTAAGATGGAACGTAATATATTAGTTTATATTAGTGTTCATTGTTTGTGTTTTTTGTATCTTTGTTTGAAATGGAAAATTGTTAATTGTTTTATTTTTCAGAGAATTCCGCGTTCGTTCTGGGCAGTGTATGGTGGTGAATTTTATAACCTTTGTTTTTTGATAACACCTGTTTCGGATGAGAGGAGGTGGAGAATCGGGATCAGGAGGAAGGGTGATGATTTTTGGTTATTTTGAAGGTTGGAGTGTTTTTGTGAATGAAAATTATGTGGGTAGTGGTTATTTTTTACTTTTCAAATATGAGGGTGAATCAACATTTCGTGTTAATATATTTGACTTGATTGCGGTGGAGATACCTTAAAAAATATTCTGGGCGGAAAACCTTGGTGGAGATGGTGATGTCGAGGGGGTTGTTTAAAGGGATGATTCTGATGGTCGTCAAGCCATTGTGAGAATGGTTGATAGGCCTGATGTTCAAGATCGTTGTGTTGTGCTAGAGCCCAAGAATGGTTGTGATGATGATAATAATAGTGACATGTCAGTGGAGATTATAGGTGAAATGTGGGTTTCTGTTGATGCTAGTGATAATGATGATGATGATGATGATGATGATGATGATGATGATGATGATGATGACGATGACGATAATGATGTTCAAGAGGAGTCCGAGTCTCCCCCGGCTCATGAGGTTGATGATGGTGAAGGTGAAGAAGGAAATGCTGTCAATGCTGGTGGTGGTTCTCCGATCTCTTTCAAGTTGAACGATCAGGTAAATGTGTAGCTGTAATTATATGTTTGTTTTACATATGATAGATTTCTTATACATGAAAGTTCGGATTGTGTTGTTGTAGAACCGTTGTGCATTGTGTCATTGGTATCAATGCGTAGACAAATAGCCGATGACGATATCAAAAGCGCATCGACTAGGGCCGACAAATTCATCAGAACCTATGCTAGACTTTGCATCCCTACATTTAAGAAAACTTTACTACCTGCTGAAATGTACACTGGATTGTATTTGGTAAGTTAATTTGTACAAATTTTCATTTATACATATAGTAACTGGATAATTCAAACAGTATCTGAAATTTGTAGTAAGCCTTGTAATGTTTTTATTGCAGACAATCCCAAAAAGTTGGGCAATTGAGCACTTCAGTCGTAAGGATTGTCAACTGTCATTGTGCATTGAGGGGGATGTAAACCGAAAATGGGATGTTTGGTGTCGTTGGAAGGGAGGACCCCCTAAATATCGATACTGCTATCTGTTACAAGGTTGGAGGGAATTTGTCAGGGATAATACACTTGAGTCCGATGATGTTTGCGTTTTTCAGTTGTATGATGCAAGTGCTGGGTATCCCAAACCTTTTGGCTGTTAACATTTTCCGGGTTGTATCTCCACCACCTGGTTTGGTTGTGAACTATTGAATTGCAGTATGATATGTGTATGGTAGAACAGTAGAACATAAATTAATTATTTTGAAAATGGCTGATGGTACTAGATTCAAAATTTTGGACGCTGGTACTATGAATCTGGTACAGCCATGTGTGGGCAGTGGCGGATTCAGGGCGGGTGCCCGGGGTCCCAGGAAACCAGTTTTGTCGGAAATTTTTGCTAAAATACCCTATTTTTTGAAATTTGTTTGGAAATTATTGCTAAAATACCCTACCAATTTAGTTTTGGCATCCATATTATTTAATAATTCTGTTTTGGCACCCATATTTTTAATTTTCTAGATCCGCCACTGTGTGTGGGATGTGCTGTTCAACAGTGATCCTAATGGTACTTTAGACTATATGCTGTTCGTAGTGTTTTTAATGGTATTGTGGTACCGGTTTCAAATTTTGAATGATGTTAGATATGAAACTGGTACATGCATTTGTAGAAGGGTATTTGAAACACTTGAACATGCATGTAATGTTATATTATGTAATATAATGGCTAGTTTAACAGATTTAGTTGTTAGTGTGACAGGTCCCCTATCAGGGAACATTTTGTATGTCATATGTTGTAGTTGGTCACTATGTATGTCAACATTGTTTGACAAGCAATATTACATGACATATGATAGATAAAACATACAGTAAAACCAGAGACTAAATAAACTAGTAAAAGGTACAATTATTATTCAAAGTATTTGGCAATAGTACATAACTACATACTTGGATCCTATATGGCAACATTATAAGTAACACTAACAAAGTACGTCCTAGTAAAACATAGTCTATCTACATTATTCCCATTGAGGAGGAACATTTGAAGTTGCACCATACAATATGCGCAATTCACATATTCGGGATTGTTGTGGGGGTAAGGAATATCTTGAAATATTGCCCAATGACCGTAACCTACTTTCGGACAGAGCTTCTCAACGGGGGCGTTGAAAATGAATGGTTGGGCGACGTCACTCATCAACCTAAGGCCTAAACGAAAACCATTAAGATCATTTCGACCGTTTGGAGAGCGGGCAAATTGAAGAAGTATTTTGAGTCTGCTGACCTTGTCATTCCCAAAGTCAATTACTCCTATCACATACTTTGCAAATAGGGATCCCAAATCCTTAGCCAATTCCAAAGAATTTCGGCCTTCCTCTTGTTTGGAATCTTCAAAGTAGTAGTGAATTCCAACTACCGTCAACACATCAACATTAGTATCTTTAGCCAATGTCATGATGTCTAATTGGCGGCGTTTGGGAGTTTTTTGAGGGGCTTGAAAAAGAAATCAGGAACGTTAAATTCATCCATATTGGGTATATGATATAAATTACAATTACAATTGGAGGGATGTTGGAATTGGAGAAGGGGTAAGGGCCTTATTTATGGGAAATAAGGATGCACACAATTGGAAGTTATGAGTGGTTATTTAAAATTTTACAGCAGTTAAAAGGATGAATTTTGACAATATGCACGTGTCAATGAAGTAGTAAACGTTATGGTACGAAAGAGTAAAACCGTAACTAGTCATTTTATGACTAGATCACTTAATTTGAAAAATGTGCTATTATTATTGACAAATTGCAATACTAATAAGTATTGGCACTATGTATTCCCAAACAATAAAAATGATAATATTTAAATTATATATATTATATAATTAAAAAACAGCTGAAAGGAAGTCTTATTTTTGTGAGAAGTTAAAAGGAAATTTTTATATAACTCAAAATCAGTTAAAAGGAAACATAATAGCAGTATCTACTTGTCAAGGCCTTAGTAAATGCCATTGCATAAAGAAGTAAGTACTCATCATTATATAATAAATTTAATAACCGTCATTATATTGTAAGGACCCGGGATTTTCGTCCAATCCTTTTTATATGAGTATTGGTTTCCACGGAGTGCGTCCTTATAAAAAATTTGTAAGTTGGGGGTTTAGATAAGTTCAAGGGACCATCGAGTTAGAAAGGATTTTGTAAAGACATGAATTGAATAAAAACCATGAAAGAGGTCACAAATCTGCTATCGACGTTTTATCGAAGGGACAAACCGAAGGGACAACCCAATAGCGCGAAAAGTGAACTAATCATGTTTTTAGAAAGACTCCCGCTTATATAGAACATATAAGTACCCAAAAATAATAGGTTCGGGGGCGAATGTGCGAGGTGGGAAGGTGTTAGGCACCCAACTCGCCCGTATTATGACGGCCTTTACTAACTCAAGTTTGCTTAATAATTTAAAGACATAATTCCCATGCAAAACCGGATTAACAACCTAGACTATTAATGGGTTCATCACAAATATCACGACATTTATTTAACCCTTGTTTAGACATGCATTTGATTTGACAAGTTGAGCATTACAACGGCTATACAGACAATATTTAGGAAGCAATAAAAACGTTACTTAGCATGATATCTATATTATGACTACTAGAAAATAAACAATTAGGCAATTAATTTAATTTGATCCCTCAGGAATTTGTACCTGAACTATAGGCTATATTTGACAAAAATAGTAAAAATAGATCTCAAGTTTGGAAGAAAGAGGGGGAATCTCAGAGTCAATACTACTGAGAATAGAGGGTGTCAACTGTAGACTGTCTGTTTTGAACTGAGGGTGGAGGGTCGTATTTATAGGCGCAGGAAGTAGGGTTGGACGGCTGAAAAGGAGCCGAAATTTGGATTTGGGCCGAAAAAAGAGTCGGGCCAGAAGCAGGGTCAGCGCCGCTAGCGGCCTTGGGAATATGGTCAGCGAGACGATGGCTGATTTTTTTATCCCAAGGCCACTGACGGCTGTCATCAGCCAGCTGGATGTCGTCATAATGACGTCATCCAGAAATGTGAAAAGACCGTTTTACCCTTGAACAGTAAAAGATGGTTTTACCCCTAAATCGCAACTTGGTGACCGGGAGTTGGAAAGAGGCATGAGACGTGTCGTTGGAAAGCTCTTGAACGGGGATTTTGAATGAAATGGAATGAAGGAGTGTTTGGAGGAAAAACCTGAGACCTTATCTTAACTATTAAAGCAAAAATAGCAGTTCAAGTTTATAAATTACTCATGTCATCATCGGGCTTTTGCGGAGAAATCTGAAGACGCTTTTTTGGCGTCTACAGAAGCCCCCACTTTGATCGAGCTTGAGTAAAAGCGAAGATCAAAGTATTCCGAAGGCGACATGCAGGATGCTGATGTGCACACGGTGTGTGAGAGTGTACAGTATGTATGCATATGAAGACAAACCTGAGTTGGGGCATGCTCGTAGCGCGCTAAGATTTCATCTCTGTGAACACAAGAGAAAAAATAGAAGTTATGGTAGCAGGATAGAACACCGCTCGTAGATGATCTAAACGTCTGCTGAGGACCTGTATTCAGAGTGAATGAAAAGGTTAGTAATACTTTGAGAATGATCAACGTGGAGTGCTTCCACAAACAGTGACTAAACACTGCTCGGCGGATGTAGAGATTCCGTCCCTATACGAGAAACGAAAAGGTCAACTAGACAGCGCGATTAAAATAACGGTTGCAAAAATGGTTAGGACATATGAACAGTTTAAATGCAATAGCTTAAGCAATCATTGACTGAAACACCTATAAAAACTAATGGACAGTATAACCGCAATAGTTTAAGCAATCATTGACTGAAACACATATAAAAAATAATGGACAGTATAACCGCAATAATTTAAGCAATCATTGACTGACACATAATAAGTAATCTCGTAGAGGGACAGTTTAACCGCAATAGCTTAAGCGACCATTGTCTGACCCTAAACTTTGTAACCTCGCAGAGGGACAGTTTAACCGCAATAGCTTAAGCGATAATTGACTGACCCAAAATTTGTAATTTCGCAGAAGGACAGTTTAACCGCAATCGCTTAAGCGATCATTGATTGACCCGAAGTTTGTAATACTGAGCTGTAAGGCCGATAGAATTTCTGGGCTTTAAAAATAATTTTGGCACTCTGGGCGGTAAGGGTTGTCGCAGTGTAGATCCGAGTTTCAGTATCTAGGACCTGCAAAAATAAACGGGTTAGTTTTACCTGAAAATAGTTGGTACCGTAAAATGGGCCAAGTGTCGAAATTGAATTTGTGGGCCGGAGTACTTTGCTCCCGCGCTTGATACTGTTATTCACCGCAAACGAACTGAAGTAACGAACTTTGGACTGGAAAAAGAGGCCGTGGGACAGCAAGTGGGCTCGCGTGTGCAGGTCTGCAGGGCCGCTAGCAACTCTGGCCAGCGCCGCTAGTGGCGCTGGGCTTGAGCCGAATAAAAAGTGCTTCGGCGCTTCCCTTTTTTTTTGCGTGCATTCTTCTTCCTCACCGAGCTTCATTGTCTAGGGAAAAATTTTCGAGCTTCCTCCATTGTTGAGTGCTCCACTTTGCTTGAGGTAAGTCGATTCTTGACCGATTTCTTCGATTTTTGTCATGAACTTGCTTATTTTTCCGCCTAGTTGTTGAATTTTGGGTTGCATTGTTGAATGGGTGTCTGTTTCTTGCGAATCTGAAACTTTTATTTTCCCACTTGTAGAGAGAGAAAGCTTCATTGTGCTCCTATGGCTCCCGTGGATAAAGGAAAACGTCCCATGAGTTAGGAGGAGTATGACCGGAGCCTTTTCCGCACCGGGTTACCTTCTACTAGAGCACCTCCGACTAGTCACGCAAATGGAGCTCGGATGTACCAGGATTCTTTCATGCGGCTGGATTGGCGCCCGACTGGGGTTTGGAACCGTAGTGTTCTACTACCGATAGGCAGAGTCATCTGTCTAACTTGGAGCTGGTATGTTTTCTGATTTTCCCCCAATTTTTTCTGTTCAGTATATTTGAACTGAAAAGTGGAATTGTTAGTGCTTCAGCACACGAACAAATTGGGACTTGTACTGGATTGGTGGTAAGCTGCATATAATTTGTGTGGAATTATTTTAGCTGTATTAGTAGTATATGGGGTGTTGAGGAAAATTTGTTTGTTGGCTAGGGTGTTGGTGTCTTGTTGCAGGCTCATGGGGCTACGTCCCATTGGGCTATGATGTTGGAGACCTTTTTAGTGGGGGCTAGGAACTTGGTACTGGGTTCGGGTTTGGACCATTTCCTGACTATTATCCCTGCTTGTCACTCGGGGGATTCTAGGATCATTGCCCGGGGGTTATTGGAGAGGTTTTGGGATTCCACGAACACTTTCCATACACACCTGTAGGAGAGATGTTCCCCACCCCTTATCAGTTTACTGTGCTGACGGGGCTATCCTTTAGAGGGCGTCGTATTCGGTACGACGCGAACTATTGGCGACAGAGTGACAGTTTGCTTGAGCTTTACGGGCCCGTGCTGTCCACTTTGATAAGGATCGGGTTTCTTTGGCGCAGTTGTGGGCGGCTCTGGCGGAGCAGGGGCTTACTGAGGAGCAGAGAGCCCGTATTTTCTTGGCTTGCTTGTTAGGTTCTACCATCTTTGATCAGATGAAGAGTGTATGTCATGTCGGTTTCTTGACATGTCTGGAGGATTTGTCCAAGGTCCATGAGTACAACCTCGGTGCTTCCGCTTATGCTTCCTTGGTGAGATGGTGTCGTCGGGCTTGTAGGCCGAAGGAGGTGAGTGAGAGAACATCTATCTCGGGCCCATGGAGGATACTAGAGGTAGGCCCATTTGTTTTTTTTTTTTGTTTTGCACGTGCTTGCTTTTGGGCTTGGAGCTTATTTTCTTGCTTGTATTGCAGCTGTGGTTCTTTGAGTATTTTCCGGCTTTTGGTCCTCACCGTCCTGGTTTGAGGATGTTCCCATTAGGTTCACGGTGGATTGGTAGGGGTAACCACTCGTTTACCTCTCTGGAGCATTTTCAGGCTACCTTCGAGAGCCATGCCGCATCTATGGTATGTTGTTGTTGACTTGTGCATTTTTCTTGTTGGTCCATTTTGGTGTGAATGAACTTTTGAACTGGTAACCTGCAGGTGTCATGGTCTGCTTTTGATGATATCCCTGGGGTTCCACCCCATATTACCCTGGAGTCCTTTAGAGTGTCTTCTCTGCGAGTGGTCTTTGAGGGGTCATTTGGCTTTGTATGGTACTTGGGGGACCGTTTGACTCGGCTGGTCTATCCCTCCCTGGGTAGTCACCTGGTTCCGGAGGATCCTCCTTTGACCATGTTCTATCTGCGTGGTCTGAGTGTGCGGGACTTGGGAGTCGTGATCCATGGTATGGCGGCCACGGAGTTTCTTATGCCGGAGGTTGTCAGCTTGGACTTCACGGCCGTGTACCTGGCCTACTTCTTGGATCGCTTGATGCCAGACCTTACTTCTGAGGTTAGAAACTCTTCTGCATCTTTTTAGTTGTATGTGTGATATACTGACTTCTTGTATCTTGCAGGCGGATCGTCTAGCTCCTCAGGGTCCTAGGAGGTCTCATTCTAGAGTTTCTCGGGGTCAGCCCCCAAGCGTGACCTTGCCGACCAATGAGGTGAGGTACATTGGGGAGAGTGGGGGACGCATAGTAGAGGAGTTTCCTCTTCATATGGCTGACGGAGAGGCTGTGGAGGGCTTGCCCTTGCCTGATGGTTGTACAGGGGTGAACTCCTTTTTATCCCTTCTTGTGTTTGTGTTTGCTTTTGAGCGCTGACTCTATCTTGTGGCTCTCTTTTTGTAGTTGAACCGGGAGCAGACCTCTCAGATCTTCAAGCTCATCCACCTGCTTAAGAAAGGCTATGGTCGAGTAATGGGCAAGGGGAAGAGTTCTCGGACTCGGACCGTTGATGTAAGTAGACTTTTATCCTTTGTTTAGCTAAGTGAAGTGCTTAACTTAACATCTCAATCTTGATTGTTTGCAGATTTCCCAGTCCTCGACTTCGATGGGGCCTTGACATTCTTCTGCTGCGAGAGCCTCTTCGGCGAGCAGACCATTTGTTGCTCGTTCATCTCCCGTAGCTGTGACCAGGCCTCCTGTTGATGAGGCGCCCGGACCTTTTGTGTCGTACATTCCGGAGATGTTCTTCTCTGTGGGTTTCCAGCCTTCTCTTTATAGCAGGCCTATTGTTACCCCCACGATCGGAGGTTGGGCCAATGCCCCTGGATGGGATGTTCCTCATACTGGGCCTTCGCATCAGGATATGGCTATGGATTTTGCCAGTCAGGCCACAAAGAGTTTCTTTGCCGCGGGGTTTCCGGCAGGTACCCCTATGCGTGCACCAGCATATGTTGGGCGGGACTTGAGGCCTGAAAACGGCAGGCCCATTTATAGCGCCTCTCTTCACTATTTGACTGGGAACTACGTTCAGGGGCTGTCCGTTGATGATAAGGCTGACAGCAACGGTGATGACGACTCTGGCTGAGCGATGTTAGATCTCCTTGTAGACATTGATCTTGAGATTTCGAACTCCTGTTGTTATGCATTTTTATGATATATATGATATGATATGGTGACTCGATTATGCCCGTCTGATCTCTAAGTATGCAATGTGTTATGCAGTAGGAAAAGCCATAATTTGGGGAATACAATAAAGAAAAAAGGTAAAAATTGCAAGAAAAAGCAAAAATTACACATATTATACCCCCTAAAAAAATAATAAAAAAAGAAAAAAATTGAAAAAGATAAAACTAAGAGAGCCTCGGGCTTTGTAATTCAGCGCAGGTATCAATACTGGGCAGACCAGATCAATGGGGCGAGCTGGAGCGAGAGGAAAATTCAGACCGGGCCAGAGTCAGGGCCGCTAGCAGCGCTGGGCTGGGCCGCTAGCGGCGCTGACCAGGGCCGTTGACGGCTCTGGTTTGGGCTTTTTTGTGGATTTCTGACTTCTTTGGCCCGCGTTTTTGCCTATAAATAGGATTTACGGGATACTTGATGTTGTATCAGTTTTTAGACCTTAGCTCTCCCAAATTTCCCAAATTTTCTATCATGGTGAAATCCTTTGAAAACCTGTTTGATGCTTGGTGCAAAAATATGACCGTAGAAGATAAACTTGAACTAGCTCCGTTACATGTCTCTACCCTGCTGTCCTTAAGACCAACAAAAATATTGTGGCCCCTTCTTCGATCCGCTCTCAATTATTGGGACCCTGACCTGCATGTTTTCCGTTTTGGTAACTCTGAATTATGCCCTTTAGTTGAAGAATTTGCTGCGATCACTAATATGCCTGGTGTTCTTCCCCCAGCTATGCCTTATGTGAGAGATGGTTTTAGGGATCAGTACAAGAAATCCTTGGGTTTGTCATCTACAGAAGCCAAAAGCATGGTTCTTGGTGTCGATGTGGACTTGGTTCAACTCTGCGAAAAATTTGCTATTTCTTCTGACAAGAACGCAATATTCAAGCGTTGTCGCCGTCAGGCTTCTATACTTTGACCGATGAACCGCCTATTGTTTGCTAATGCAGAATCCTCTAACTTGGGCAGAGCCTCGTTGCTGCGAGTGGTGGTTAATCAAATGGTTGAAGGGCATTCTCCTTTGCATCTGGTTGTAGGGGAAACTATTATTGGGCTCGACAGGCTGAAAATCTCTCCTCACGAATCTTTTCTGGCAGCCCCCTGCTGCTTCAAATTTTGTTATGTGAGCATCTGAGGCTAATAGAATCACCAGATAATATGATAGCTCGTGTTCCTCGGGCTTGGTCAAAGAAAACCTA
Source organism: Tetragonia tetragonoides (assembly GCA_038025085.1). Classification (NCBI taxonomy): domain Eukaryota; kingdom Viridiplantae; phylum Streptophyta; class Magnoliopsida; order Caryophyllales; family Aizoaceae; genus Tetragonia; species Tetragonia tetragonoides. The sequence goes on from CM076146.1 coordinate 19,730,189, forward strand.
TACTGCTGCTAGCTTCTTGGTTAGGAAAAGGCTATATTCTGAAAAGTGCCTTGCTGAATGGGATGCCTTTTTCCATGCGGGACCTGTTATCCGCTGGCATGTGTCTTGGTGGAACTTGACCTCCTTGGCTTGTGACAATTTGGTTCCTCATACTACCATACTGGGTTTGTACAGGACTTCTTTCTTCTTCCCCTCTAGGGTCATGAGGCAATATGGGTTGAAGCAGGTTATTCCTCATCAGGAAACTACGAGACCAACTATCATAGCTTTGACCATTTAGTTTGCTACGGATTGGGGAAAGTATTGGCGTAGCCAGGACCGCTGGACTGTACCTCGGGTAATTGCCCCAACTCAAGTTTTCGAGACCTATCTGAACTGGCTTTTCTGCGGTGATGGAGAAGCGAGACGAGCCATTCGTCATGAGGAGTGGGACCAACTAAAGCCTAAGTATAACTCAAAAAAGGAAGCAAGAAAAGAAATGAAGGGCCTCAAATGGGAGGCTATCATGTACTGAAAAGAGGCAAGCCCCCAGCTCAAGGGAGCGATCATAGGTCGTCCTCAAGCCAAGGTCTTTCAAAGAAGAACTCTTCAACGAAGCCTTCTAAAGGGAAGAAGGATTAAAGTAGTTTTCTAGGAAAGCAAGTCTTGTTTTAAAAAAAAATAATAATAAGAATTTGTTTAGCTTAAACCCTCATAGTTGCATTATCATTTTTTTGTAACCTTAGGAAGTTTAAATCTTGCAATGTAAGCTTATTCGTTTAGTTTGAATAAAGATTATCCCTTTTGCATGAGTTTGAAAGGAATTTTGGATTGATTTTGGCCAGGCCCCTTAAAAGGGTTACCTACGTATCCAGTGTGGAATCAGGCCAGCGTAGTTCGTGCAAGTTTTTTTTTTTTAGAATGTCTTTGATGATGAATGGGCCGGACCAGTTGGGCTGGGGCACGTAATTCTTTCCAAACTAAATCCCCTTCCTTTAAATTTCGAGGTCAAACCTTTTTGTTGAATGCTCTTGCCATGCGCTGTTGGTACATGTGGGAATGGTCTAGGACCCGTAGGCGTCTTTCATCCGTGAACATGAGCTCTTCGTAGCGGGCTTGTAACCATTGGGTTTCAGGAATTTCTCCTTCTAAGGGTATGCGCATGGAGGGTAATTGGACATCTATGGGTAGAACTGCTTCCATTCCATAGACTAGGGAATAAGGTATTGCTCCCGTAGAGGATCTTATGGATGTCCTATATCCCCAAAGGAAAAATGGGAGTTTGATGGGCCAATCTTTGTAGTTTTCTATCATCTTTTCAATGATAGTCTTGAGGTTTTTGTTGGCGGCTTCCACTGCGTCATTGGTTTGGGGACGGTAAGGGGATGATTTGTGGTGCTGCATTTTGTAGTTTTTGAGGAGGGTGGCTGTCTCGGCTTTGAAGTGGGATTCATGATCACTGATGATTTCATGCGGAACGCCGTATCGGCAAATGATGTTGTTCCTTATGAATTTGGGCACTTGTTTGGAGGTAAGGACGGCATAGGATTGGGCTTCGACCCATTTGGTAAAATAGTCTATGGGTACTAGGATGTATTCATGTCCTCCCGAGCCCTTTGGGGTGATCTTGCCAATGATATCTATTCCCCATGCGGAAAATGGCTAAGGGGATGTAAAGTTGTGGAGCATTGAGGGTGGCATATGCTGCAGGTTGGCATATATCTGACACTTCTTGCACTTCTTGACATAGTCGTAGCAATCCCTTTCCATAGTAGTCCAGTAGTATCCCAACCGTAGGACCTTTCTAGAGCGCATTGGACCATTCATGTGTGGCCCGCACACAGCATTGTGTACCTCGTCCATAATCTCTGCGGCTTCTTCGAAATTCATGCATCTGAGGTTGACCCCGTTGTAGGACTTTTTGTACAGAACCCTCTTGTATTCTATATATTGTGCCGCTAAGAGACGGATGGCCCGTTGAGCTCTTAGTGGTGCATCTTGAGGGTATATTCCTTTGGTTGAAAACGTCTTGGTATCCAGGATCCTCCAAAGTCTTTTCTGTGTCGAGTTTGTTACCAAAGGCTGCCTCGCTTCTTCTTTGTGGAGCGACATTGTAATAGCCCGAGTATTTATACTATTTTTAGAAAATAATATTTTATTTTATAAAGAGTTATTTATTTAGTTATGGTATTATTGATTTATTTATTATCTTTATCTTCGTTTATGTGTTGTATTAGTTTTGGATTAAAAAAAAAAGAAAAAAAAGGGTCTTGATAGTTATCAGTTCCACCGCCTCCCATAATACCCCAACAGTTATATCTCTCTAGCTAATAAAACGCCAAAGCTTTAGAAATACACCCACTTCTTCTCCTTTCACACGCATAATCGCACCATCACCCTACCTCCATTTCTCTCACCTCTCGCTGCTCTCGTGTAGGCGGACGGCTAGGCCGTCGCCGCCTCTCATCTCACCGTCGGTGGCCAAGAAAGGGCCTCGCCGTTCATTCCCCTGTCTCTCTCTCTCTCGTGCAGCGCGAAGCAGGCCAGCCCTGCTGCTGGTGGTTCGCGGTTGTCGCCGTGAAGCTCGGCCAAGGCGTGGATCGAGGGTCACGACCTCCTCTCGCCGATTGGTGTCCCACCCACGTGGTGGCTGTTGCTTGGTGCTGTCGTTGGGCTGGTTTCGTGGGCTGTCAGCCACCAACTCGTAGTGGTTTAACCCAATTTCAGCCACCCATGTGATCCTTTGTTGATGGGTGTTGAATTGCTGAAATTGTATGCTTGCAAATTGGATTGGTTCGTGAGCAATTTGGATACGTGATTTACCTTATGTAGGCTGTCATGGAGAGGTAACCCACTTTCTCCTAGGTTTGGGAGTTTAATGTGTAGTTATATAGTTATCTGTATATGCTATGTATTGGTTTACTTTCTGAATTTATAGTTGCTTTAGCTATCAATTGATTAAGTGGATTTTGTTAGATAATCTGTATGAAGCTCAAAACAGATGAATGCTTTTATTGTTATGGTTGAGTATAATTTGTAACAGCTTGCTAGTAATTGAGCTATTAGAGCACAAGATGGATATAGAGATTAAGAGAATCATACTGTAATAGTAGCTACTCATGTGCAAGTATTAGTATTGTGTGAGCATGAAATGAATGGGCTAACTGTGAAGGCATGTAAAACTAGTTGCCGTTAAGTGGGTTGTAATACCTGAACCATATGCCAAATTGTTTCTTGTTCTAAATCAGGCTAGATTAATACTCGAATTGTCGTAAGACATGCATATTGTTTAGTAACCCCTAGCTCTCTATTACTACTGGTAATATATGGATATGGTTCCCCTAAAGAGTATTGTTTGTATAAAGTGGCTGTCAGAGATAAGAGCATTATGTGAACATAAAAGCATGACAGTTTAGTTTAGATACCTTTGCTGCAATAGTTTTGAACTGAGGAGTGTTTTAAAGTATTGAAGTGTCTTATGTTAAATAGTGATTAGTAACCAAGGTAAGAAACAGAAGGAGAGTCACTGATGGTATTGGAAGTGTGCTGCATAGATTTGATTTTCTAACCTTAAAGGAGTCGTCTGGTAGTATTAGTAAACTATATGAAAATCAGCTATGTAGATAGTTACGTACAGTATTTTTTTGTAAGTATATGTTTCTATCATGTTAATAGACACAATATGCTAAATAGTTCAAAAAGACGTGTTTGTTAGAGTTGAGCTTCATACTTGCATATGTTTGTACTATATTAAAGCTTGCTGTCTAGGCAGTTGGGTACAGAGGAAATATACTTGGGACTTATGGAAATAAGATGAAATGAGTTATTTTCTGATGTGAGCTATGATGAAAACAGGCTATACATGATGTGTTGCTATGCTTTATATTAGCCATGAAAGTTTATGAGCAATTATATGATATGATGTGAAAACATCATAAGATATGAGCTAAATACTGATTTATGTTCCTTTAAAGGAATCTTATGAGTTATGAAATGAAGTACAAAGTATGATATACAGTTTGTATGCCTTATTATGTAAGTTGACATGAATGACGACAAAGAGTTCATCTTGAGTTATGATGATCTCCAGAATGAGTCTAAGCTACTTAAGATACTAATTACTTAAAGTGGAAGATGGCTCTGGCAGTTGGAATTTATGGTACTCCAAATGTGTTATATGGGAGATGTCCCCAGAGTAGCTGTGGTCCCCAAGATGTGACCTGGCCCCCAAGATGCAGCCATGACCCCCAAGATGTGGTCAGCAGGTGTAACACATTTGGCCCCCTAGATGTGGCTTGACCCCCAAGATGCGGTCAAGGGTTTAAACACCCCCAAGATGCGGTGGCCATAGAAACCTCTCCGTTATGCCCAACTCAGTAATGCAAGATTAATAATAAAAGATATCAAGTTACAGTTCACTAAGTACAACCTCTATATGAGAAGAGCCTAAAGGCTAGCTACAGTATCAGTCCCCTATACGGGAAGAGCCGAAAGGCTAGCTAAAGCCCCTAAATGGGAAGAGCCATAAGGCTAGCTAAAGATAATACAGTTGACCTCAAGATGTAGTATAAGAAACATAGTCCTTTATGCTCAGCTCAGTAATTAAGATGAATGAAAGCTATTGAGATATATACCTGCAGATTGAGTTATGTTCTTTTATATGGCCGTGAAGAATATGATTTAAAGGCTGAAAATCCCTTGTTATATGTTATGCTTCCTTGCTATGATATTGTTTCAGTTTATTATTAAGTATAAGTAATGATTTGATTATTATGTGATAGTATGTTGAGTTACTCAGCTTTGCTGATTGGTTGCTTTTCATTTTCTATGTGTACCTATTTCCCATTGTACTTCCATGGGGCTACGACGACCTACTTGCGGCTTAACTGCATGTGGTGAGTAGGTTGGAGTAAGACTTGCAGGTTGAAGATCGCGGATTAGAGGATCGTCGTGAGTTGATCAGAATAATAGTATTTTAATTAGTTTATTATTCTTTATAATCAGTTGTAATAAGTAGACCACTTATAGTTTATTGTTTTATTGATGGGATTTGTATCGTTTGCCTTACACTCATTCCTAGAGTGAGTGTGGCAGTAATACTCCGGATTGGTTAGAAGTCTTCCGCTGTCAGATTGGATATTTGATTGTAATTTTCTGTTTAAGGAGGTTTGTAAAAGTCGATAACTTGGGATGTTTATTTACAAACAGAACTCTGCCGGATTTTCGGCTCGAGTTTATTCTATTTATTTATTTTAGTAGAGAATCCGGGGTGTTACAAATTGGTATCAGTGCGGGTTTGGTTCGGGTTAGACGCTAGCATCTTCGTATGTTGGCGTCATTCTTAGGATAAAAAGGATTAACAAAGACATAGGGTTAAAATTTAGTAAGCCGTCGAGAGTTCCTTGCTCCTATGTTGCCAAGTGAATGTGTTCTATATGCCTATGTAATCTATGTGTGCACATGTGCTTAGTTGTGAAGTGCTTTACTTGATAAGAGTTGTTTGATATGTGGTGTGAGACTTATATGTGCCTATATGCTCACCTGATGTACTAATGTTAAGTAGATTAGTGGGCCCTAACCCATAGATCTTATGGACAGTTACTTCCTGAGTTATATTTTGTTACTCTAGTCTATGAACTGGACTTGAGTTCAGTTATGTGTTGTTCTTATAAGTGATGTTTTGAGTGCACTTGAATTATCATAGAAGAGTTATTAAGGCTTGAATGCGTAGCATGTGTTCTGAATGTTCTTAAGTCGGTGCGTACTTATGTGAAAATTTTACGCTTCGTATTAGAAAAAGGGTCTTCAGATGGGAGCATAGGAATGGGTCTTATATGAGACTATACTTTATAACTTTCTTGTTGTCACATGTACTAATGTTTACTGACTGCACTAACTAAGTTGTTACCTATGTGAATATTTGGCTCTTTGACTAAGTTACGATTTTTATAACAAGTTGATTGATGAGTGTATACATGCATTTTAATGGTTTTTGTGCTGTAGCTTGCAAGGTGAATAGAGTTTTAATAGACAAAGGGAAATAAAAGAACAAGAAGTCATAGAGTGTGTGGGAATAGGTTTTATATGGTGCTTAAGCCTTCTTGTCGTTCATTTTCTGGTATTTACAATATACACTGTTATGAGTTATAGAGCATCTATTGAGCATCTATATGTTGATTTAGTATGTTGATGCATACATCTGAATGCTTTTTATCTATGGTGGTAGCTTTTTGAGATAAACAGAAGTACTAGTTAAAAGAGAAAGAATGTTGATTAGAGTGCATAGCGGAAGCGTAGTGAGCTAAAGCTTTACTTCTTTGTTATATGCTAGTCCTTGTTTTCTATATATATGATTGTTAGTTGCATGCATGTAACAAGTTTTGTTATTTGATGTCTTTCATGTAATTGATTTTCGAGGACGAAAATCTTTTTAAAGAGGGTAGATTGTGAGATCCCGAATGTTTTACAAATTAGTTTTACGGAAGTTTCGAGGACGAAACTTTTTGTAAGGAGGGTAGAGTGTAATAGCCCGAGTATTTATACTATTTTTAGAAAATAGTATTTTATTTTATAAAGAGTTATTTATTTAGTTTTGGTGTTATTGATTTATTTATTATCTTTATCTTCGTTTATGTGTTATATTAGTTTTGGATTAGAAAAAAAAAGAAAGAAAAAAAAAAGGGTCTTGATAGTTATCAGTTCCACCGCCTCCCCTAATACCCCAACAGTTATATCTCTCTAGCTAATAAAACCCCAAAGCTTTAGATACACCCACTTCTTCTCCTTTCACACGCATAATCGCACCATCACCCTACCTCCATTTCTCTCACCTCTCGCTGCTCTCGTGTAGGCGGACGGCTAGGCCGTCGCCGCCTCTTATCTCACCGTCGGTGGCCAAGCAAGGGCCCCGCCGTTCATTCCCCTGTCTCTCTCTCTCTCTCGTGCAGCGCGAAGCAGGCCAGCCCTGCTGCTGGTGGTTCGTGGTTGTCGCCGTGAAGCTTGGCGAAGGTGTGGGTCGAGGGTCACGACCTCCTCTCGCCGATTGGTGTCCCACCCACGTGGTGGCTGTTGCTTGGTGCTGTCGTTGGGCTGGTTTCGTGGGTTGTCAGCCACCAACTCGTAGTGGTTTAACCCAATTTCAGCCACCCATGTGATCCTTTGTTGATGGGTGTTGAATTGCTGAAATTGTATGCTTGCAATTTGGATTGGTTCGTGAGCAATTTGGATACGTGATTTACCTTATGTAGGCTGTCATGGAGAGGTAACCCACTTTCTCCTAGGTTTGGGAGTTTGATGTGTAGTTATATAGTTATCTGTATATGCTATGTATTGGTTTACTTTCTGAATTTATAGTTGCTTTAGCTATCAATTGATGAAGTGGATTTTGTTAGATAATCTGTATGAAGCTCAAAACAGATGAATGCTTTTATTGTTATGGCTGAGTATAATTTGTAACAGCTTGCTAGTAATTGAGCTATTAGAGCACAAGATGGATATAGTGATTATGAGAATCATACTGTAATAGTAGCTACTCATGTGCAAGTATTAGTATTGTGTGAGCATGAACTGAATGGGCTAAGTGTGAAGGCATGTAAAACTAGTTGCCGTTAAGTGGGTTGTAATACCTGAACCATATGCCAATTGGTTTCTTGTTCTAAATCAGGCTAGATTAATACTCGAATTATCGTAAGACATGCATATTGTTTAGTAACCCCTAGCTCCCTTTTACTACTGGTAATATATGGATATGGTTCCCCTAAAGAGTATTGTTTGTATAAAGTGGCTGTCAGAGATAAGAGCATTATGTGAACGTAAAAGCATGACAGTTTAGTTTAGATACCTTTGCTGCAATAGTTTTGAACTGAGGAGTGTTTTAAAGTATTGAAGTGTCTTATGTTAAATAGTGATTAGTAACCAAGGTAAGAAACAGAAGGAGAGTCACTGATGGTATTGGGAGTGTGCTGCATAGATTTGATTTCCTAACCTTAAAGGAGTCGTCTGGTAGTATTAGTAAACTATATGAAAATCAGCTACGTAGATAGTTACGTACAGTATCTTTTAGTAAGTATATGTTTCTATCATGTTAATAGACACAATATGCTAAATAGTTCAAGACGTGTTTGTTAGAGTTGATCTTCATACTTGCATATGTTTGTACTATATTAAAGCTTGCTGTCTAGGCTGTTGGGTACAGAGGAAATATACTTGGGACTTATGGAAATAAGATGAAATGAGTTATTTTCTGATGTGAGCTATGATGAAAACAGGCTATACATGATGTGTTGCTATGCTTTAAATTAGCCATGAAAGTTTATGAGCAATTATATGATATGATGTGAAAACATCATAAGATATGAGCTAAATACTGAGTTATGTTCCTTTAAAGGAATCTTATGAGTTATGAAAAGAAGTACAAAGTATGATATACAGTTGTATGCCTTATTATGTAAGTTGACAGGAATGACGACAAAGAGTTCATCTTGAGTTATGATGATCTCCAGAATGAGCCTAAGCTACTTAAGATACTAATTACTTAAAGTGGAAGATGGCTCTGGCAGTTGGAATTTATGGTACTCCAAATGTGCTATATGGGAGACGTCCCCAGAGTAGCTGTGGCCCCCAAGATGTGACCTGGCCCCCAAGATGCGGCCATGACCCCCAAGATGTGGTCAGCAGGTGTAACACATTTGGCCTCCAAGATGTGGCTTGACCCCCAAGATGCGGTCAAGGGTTTAAACACCCCCAAGATGCGGTGGCCATAGAAACCTCTCCTTTATACCCAGCTCAGTAATGCAAGATTAATAATAAAAGATATCAAGTTACAGTTCAGTAAGTACAACCTCTATATGAGAAGAGCCGAAAGGCTAGCTACAGTATCAGTCCCCTATACGGGAAGAGCCGAAAGGCTAGCTAAAGCCCCTATATGGGAAGAGCCATAAGGCTAGCTAAAGCCCCTAAATGGGAAGAGCCATAAGGCTAGCTAAAGATAATACAGTTGACCTGAAGATGTAGTATAAGAAACATAGTCCTTTATGCTCAGCTCAGTAATTAAGATGAATGAAAGCTATTGAGATATATACGTGCAGATTGAGTTATGTTCTTTTATATGGCCGTGAAGAATATGATTTAAAGGCTGAAAAGCCTATGTTATATGTTATGCTTCCTTGCTATGATATTGTTTCAGTTTATTATTAAGTATAAGTATTGATTTGATTATTATGTGATAGAATGTTGAATTACTCAGCTTTGCTGATTGGTTGCTTTTCATTTTCTATGTATACCTGTTTCCCATTGTACTTCCATGGGGCTACGACGACCTACTTGCGGCTTAACTGCATGTGGTGAGTAGGTTGGAGTAAGACTTGCAGGTTGAAGATCGCGGATTAGAGGATCGTCGTGAGTTGATCAGAATAATAGTATTTTAATTAGTTTATTATTCTTTATAATCAGTTGTAATAAGTAGACCACTTATAGTTTATTGTTTTATTGATGGGATTTGTATCGTTTGCCTTACACTCATTCCTAGAGTGAGTGTGGCAGTAATACTCCGGATTGGTTAGAAGTCTTCCGCTGTCAGATTGGATATTTGATTGTAATTTTCTGTTTAAGCAGGTTTGTAAAAGTCGATAACTTGGGATGTCTATTTACAATCAGGATTGTGCCGGAATTTTGTCTCGAGTTTATTCTATTTATTTATTTATTTATTTCAGTAGAGAATCCGGGGTGTTAAAGGCATTGTTGAGAGAGTTCAGCCACTCAAATTTCTGTAAAAGTGAAAATCTGTATTCTTGCTTTACGAAGTTTACTTACATTGCTTAAATTGATTAGTTATTGATTTGTGCAACTTTGTATTCATTGGATTTATCAATAGCCAAACAAGGAAAGAAATGAGCAAGAGGAATTTTTATTGATTTGCAAAAAGAGATAAGCACACATGACTTTAGAGAAGAGGGTCCCTAATTCCCGTCGAAAAGAAACTAGGTTTAGAAATAAAAGTAAAAAGGGAACACCCCCTGTTCCAGACTCAACCTAAAAATTTTGCTAAAACCCTAACTCGACAAAACTTAGGGACTCAGACTCGATTCCTCTAGCTCCTGCGGGTAACCAACTAGTTCCAGGCTTTATAGATTTCATCTTCTTCTTTCCTGTACATCATCTTTCAAATGGATGAGGTAAAGCCTCACGGGAACTTCGGAAGCAAAGCAAGTTAACTCGTTTTGGGTCAATCCCTATGTAAACTTGTGTGGTTTTTCTTGCGGCTCATGAACATGCATTGTGAACTTGAATATGTGGGACTTCGGAGGAGAGACGGCTCCGAAGTTAACGATCATTTGGATGTCACACTTTAAGCGAGAGCATTGATCAGTGAGGTAACCGAAGTATCTATAATATCTGCAATAAAGATAAGGGTCTCCTCCTTCTGGCAAAATTTCTTCGTAGGGTCCTAGGAATTGTAGATTTCCGCGACGAAGTAAAGCTGTCATAACATCATGAATAGGTACCGCCAGTGGCGTGAACTCACGGGTAGGAATACTCGATCTTTCCTTGGATAACCAATGATGCGCAGGCCACATAGTCCCTTCATTAATAAAAGCTTGGATTTTGTCCCTCAGGTTCCTCCAGTCATTGGTGTGATGTCCGCAGGCTCGGCAGTACTCACAGTAAATACTTGGGTTTCCATTTTCCGGGATGAGTTCCTAAGTGGGCCCCATTGGTTGCATGTAGCCATATGCCTTCATTTGTTGAAAAATGTGTTCCTGAGGCCAGCGCGGTTGCTCTTGATTAAGAGGAACTTTGTCAACTTCTAGAGCCTTTATTCTTTGTTCTAACCCAGCGACCGTCTTCTGTAACCTTTGGATCTCAGAATGATAGACAACTATGTATTGAGTTAGGTGCTCAATATCATCTTGTGCTTCAACAATGGCCTGGGTTGGCTTGCATGGGCTTCTGTACTCAATGAGGCGCGGGGTTTCATCGGGATCAAGGCCTACTTGGATTTTGGCCTCTCGGAGTGATCGGTCCAGTTGTTCATCCAAATCAAGGGATTCATCTTGAGTATCAAGTATCGACTCTCTTGAAGTTTCGCGGACTGGATATGCAGTTGTCACAAAATGAATTTTGATCTTCTTAGCATTTTGGCCCATTTCCGACCCTGGCATGAGGAGAGATTCGTTCTGTGTATCTTCGGCTGTGGAACGCTTGAGGGACCCTGACATGATCTGAACAGGTAGAAGACCTTTTAGAATCAAAAAGACCGCGAGACTCTCATCTAAGAAAAAGTTGACCCACACATAGAAAAACACATTGTCCTAAAAAAGAAAGGTCCTTAAGCCTAAATGCCCAAATATTTCCCGAATATCCAAGGAAAATAAAGTCAATGAACGAAAATAAGAAAAAAAAGGAAAAAGATGGACTATCCAATTTTTTTATTTTTCTAGACTCAAAGAAAATGGAAAATGGGATAAAACAAAAATAAAATAAAAGAATTTCGGTCTTTTTATATTTTGTCGATATTTTTTGTTTTGATTTTCGACGGCTTTTTTTTTGGTTTTTTTTTTTGCCGATCTTTTTTGTTTTGGATTTTTTTTTTTTTTTTTTTTTTTACCGAATCTGAATTACATCAAAAGAAAAAAAAAAAAAATAAAGAAATGGAAAAAAAAGGGAGTGGGAAAACTGAAAGATGACTCTTTTTTTTTTTTTTTTTTTTTCCAAAAAGATCCTAGAAGATTGTTCAATGACTTTTTAGAATATATCATCGGAAAAATGATGGGTGTTCATTGGATTTGAATTCTCGTACCATCTTCGGGCATTAGGAACTAGCTAAAAATAAAAGAAAAGGCTCCTAACACGTAGGTACATGTTGGCACATAATCACGATATTCATCCATTCAGGCAAGCATTACAACGACATAATTACTGGCAAGCATGCGATCAGACGGACATTACCACAACACCTGCACAACAAGCAAGCGGATGCACGAATGTGGGCTAAAGGCTTTTGGCTCCTGTGAGGTTACCACTACAAATTACAATTTCTGTTCGGCGAATGGTCGACACATTAATTGTAATTCTTTTCATCAACAAGGATTGATGAGTCATGGGTGAGGAAGCGTCGATTTGCACGATAGGACAACTGTATATTCCTTTAGATATACGGGTTGTCTACGAGTTGCGACACAAACTTCCTCGAGGGTTGATAAGGGTCAAAAATTGTGCCAAAGCACATGCAAATGATGCAAAAATACGGAACATGTTATTAAAAAATTAAGCAAACTTGACTTTTGAGTCTGACCTTCTTAAATAAATTCCCAGTGAAGTCGCCACTGTAAGAACCTGGGTTTTTCGTCCAATCCTTTTTATATGAGTATTGGTTTCCACGGAGTGTGTCCTTATAGAAAATTGGTAAGTTGAGGGTTTAGATAAGTTCAAGGGACCATCGAGTTAGAAAAGATTTTGTAAAGACATGAATTGAATAAAAACCATGAAAGAGGTCACAAATCTACTATCGACGTTTTATCGAAGGGACAAATCGAAGGGACAACCTAATAGCGCGAAAAGTGAACTAAATCATGTTTTTAGAAAGACTCCCGCTCATATAGAACATATGAGTACCCAAAAATAATAGGTTCGGGGGCGAAGGTACGAGGTGGGAAGGTGTTAGGCACCCAACTCGCCCGTATTATGACGACCTCTACTAACTCAAGTTTGCTTAATAATTTAAAGACATAATTCCTATGCAAAACCGGATTAACAACCTAGACTTAGACTATTAATGGGTTCATCACAAACATCACGACATTTATTTAACCCTTGTTTAGACATGCATTTGATTTGACAAGTTGAGCATTACAACGGCTATACAGACTATATTTAGGAAGCAATAAAAACGTTACTGAGCATGATATCTACATTATGACTACTAGAAAATAAACAATTAGGCAATTAATTTAATTTGAGCCCTCAGGAATTTGTACCTGAACTGTAGGCTATATTTGAAAAAAATAGTAAAAATAGATCTCAAGTTTGGAAGAAAGAGAGGGAAGCTCAGAGTCAGTACTACTGAAAATAGGGGGTGTCAACTGTAGACTGTCTGTTTTGAATTGAGCGTAGAGGGTCGTATTTATAGGCGCAGGAAGTAGGGTTGGACGGCTGAAAAGGAGCCAAAATTTGGATTTGGGCCGAAAAAAGAGTCGGGCCAGAAGCAGGGTCAGGGCCTCTAGCAGCCCTGGGAAGATGGTCAGCGCCGTTAGCGGCCCTGGCCTGGGCCGCTGACGCCTGTCAGCAGCCAGCTGGATGTCGTCATAATGACGTCATCCAGTCCGTTTTTTTTTTCCCAGAGGAATTTAAATATTCCAAAAAATGTGAAAAAACCGTTTTACCATGAACGGTAAAAGACGGTTTTACCCCTAAATCGCAACTTAGCGACCGGGAGTCGGAAAGAGGCATGAGACGTGTCGTTGGAAAGCTCTTGAACGGGGCTTTTGAATGAAATGGAATGAAGGAGTGTTTGGAGGAAAAACCTGAGACTTTATCTTAACTATTAAAGCAAAAATAGCAGTTCAAGTTTATAAATTACTCCTTTCATCATCGGGCTTTTGAGGAGAAATCCGAAAGACGCTTTTTTGGCGTCTACATATATATAATAATATAATTAAAAAATAGTTGAAAGGAAGTCTTATTTTCAAGAGTAGTTGAAAGGAAATTTAAAAGAAATCTTTATGTAATTCCAAATCAGTTAAAAGGAAACATCTTTCTGTAATTCCAATTCCAAATCAATTAAAAGGAAACATAATTGCAGTATCTACGTGTCAGGGACGTAGTAAACGCCATTGTATGATGAAGTAAGTACTCATCATTAAATAATAATAAATATAACCGTCATACAATAACATTACACCTTAGCCACTTTTAAAACAGTTAATATTATCCATACTTTACTCACATTTAAAACACTTCATATTATCCATTACTGAAAGAGGTGAGATGGACTGGTGTACCCCAAAAACTTCCATTACTGAAGGACGGTGACGTCTTTTTTTAATTAATTTCTTCCCGTACCCCCCTTCCAGTACTTTGGATAAGTCAGAAACAAATTGAAAGAGCTCAATTTGAAAATAAGACTGAAAAGCGATCGAGAGAGAGAGAGAGAGAGAGAGAGAGAGAGAGAGAGAGAGAGAGAGAGAGAGAGAGAGAGAGAGAGAGAGCGATAAAGTGAGAGAGAGAGAGATAGAGAGCGATAGAGTGAGAGAGAGCGATCAATATGTTGCAAATTACGCATCATCTTTGTCAAGGATTGTAAGTTTGAAGTTATAGTTTGGTGTAGTGCTGTGGAATTGGGAAAGAAGGAAGTTAAACCGTAGTTTATAGTGATTGATATGTAAACCCTAGAATGGGAAGATAAAGAAGGAGGGCCAATTTCTTCGCTCCTGGGGTCTTTCACGAAGTTTCTCATCGCTGAGGAACCGTCAACTTGTTCTCCAAATCTTAGAGGTAAGTGAAGCTTTTAAGATGATTAGCCAAAATTAGCATGATCAGAAAGGAAGTCGTTTATTGATTGAATGAGTAAGCGAAATTAATGTACTTGAATGTCGACATTGTTGATATTATTTATGAGAGTGTAAATAAATGGATTACAATTGAAATTGTTGAGTTATTTGATGAGATAGTTAAATTAATTTTATTACAATTGAAGTGTTTTAATTTGATTACAACAGATAGCTTTTGCATGTAGTTAAAATTGCTGATAAAATAACCTTGTTATTGGTAGACATGACTGTATAAGAGGTTTTGTACTTTTCATTTTATAAAATGTATTGTTCTTGTCATTTTATAAGAGGTATTGTACTTTACAGAGTATCATGAAATGGTTTTAAAATCAACAGTTGTGAATTTGGCAGTTTTGTGTTGGGCAAGTGGTTGTAAATTTAAGAGAAGGTTATTAATTTGTTGGAATATTGTCATTAGGTAGTTTTAACACATATATAATAGATATTGGGGGAGCTAGGAAAATTGTAGTTAGAAAAAAGGATGGGATGCGGAATGTATAATCATCCGAGAAGTTAGAAAAAAAGAAGGGAAAGTTGCAGTACCCTGAGAGGTTTATGAGAATGAATGAAAGAGGTGGTAAGGGAAGTGGGATTGTTAGTGGTAGATCTTCTCCAAGTCATAGTAAGGAGGGTTTAAGGTAGTGTTTTGAAGGGTTGTGGGAGTGGAAGTGAATGGGTTAAGGGTTGTGGCAGTGGCAATGGTAGGGTCAGTGTGAAGGACAGTGCCAGTTGCAGTGGCAGTTGCAGTTGCAGTGGCAGTTGCAGTGGCAGTGGTAAGGGCAGTTTTAATGTAAAAGGCAGTGTGAGGAAGGAACAAACAATTGGAACCCCAATACAAGTGCCTGAGCGTACATATGAAACGTTGGTTATTAGTAGTGATGATGATAATGATGGTGATGATGATGGAGTGAATCATGATGATGATGGAGTGGATGATGATGTTGATGGTGTGCATGATTATGATGAAGTCGATGATGATGAAGTCAATGATGATGTTGAAGTCAATGTTGAAGTCATTGATGATGATGATGAAGTCAATGATGAGGTTGAAGTCAATGATGATGATGATGATGATGGTGAACAGAAAAAGCTCTCGTGAAGATGATCAATTCAATGTCAAAACCTCAGGTGGTCGTCAAGTTCTAAGTGAAATAAACAGATGGAGTTCAGCGAGGCTTAATATTGATGTTTGTGAAAATGAGAATAATATGTGGCATAAAGGTGAGAGAAGTGTCCTTAGAGAAAACCGCGGTGGTCTTAACGACCAAGATTGGAGAATTCAATTCATTACTGATGGTCGAGCTGGTGGTGAGAGGTATGTGTTCAATTGAATTAAAAATCTTTATTGAATATCTTATGATACCGAGTTTAGGGTGGTTGTATATTTAATTTGTAAACCGTAAACTATATATATTGTGTTTTGAAATAGGATGGTTGTTATGGATGTTGGTCCTCACTTTGTTTTAAAATCTGACTTGATAACCCTAGCTAGGGGCCGGTAATGGATGAACAGTGTGGTAAGTGTAATGATATTTGTTGCATAGTTGTTTTCATGTGAAGAGATTGTACTAATCACAGTTTTTCATGTTCAGGTTGCAAGTGTTTGGTATTTCATTAAGAATGTTGTGTGGAACTCACAACGGACAGGGTGATATATTTTTCATCCTTTGTGTGGGGTATAAGTTTATATTTTGCAAGTTGTTTTACTAATTGTATGTCTTATTTTTGGAGCCATGTATTTATTTCTTTTATTGATGAATGCAGAGTTTTGCCATTAAGCTTTCTCCAGGAGAATTTCTTTCAATTATCCAAAGCTACAGCAGTTGCCAGAGGTTAACAAGGCTCTTGATGATGTTCATGTCATCCCACAGAATTGCAGACATGTAAGCCGAATTGAGAAATTAATGCCACTAGTATTTGCAAAAGTGCAGGTGTAAGTGTTAAAACATGTTTTCATTTATGCAGGTATTCCTTCCCGTATGCGAAGCCAAACACTGGTGGGGGTTGCACTTTGATATGCAGGATAAGATAATTACAAAGTTGGATTCCATTCCCTCTTTTCCAAATGAAATAGAGATGGGGAAAGTGGTAAATTTACCCATTGTTAGTTTAGTTATTGGTTGTAGTAGGCCTGGTGGTTAAGACCTGGTGGTTAAGACTGATCGATCAAACCATTTATTTGGTGTAGATTGCAAATGTCCAATACCTGATATCTCTATTGATTAGGCCTGTGAATTTGAGGAGATGGAAGGTTGTTATAGGGGATATGCCAAAGCAGAAAATGCTCTTAATTCCCTTCATTTTGGTCAAATATTTAAAGCCTAGTGATCTATGTCTTACATGCTCTTAATTTAAACCATACTTCATTACCTTGTAGTCATGATTATGAGCTGCACTTGCTTGCAATGATTGAGATTTGGCCTACTACAAAAATCAGCTATGGAAAATGCATTGGTAGTAATATACAGGTCTTTGATGTTTCTGATGTCATGATTAGTTTGTGTATAATGCATTGTTTTAATGGGTACTTCACTTTGGTTTGGGACAGTTTCCCCAATTGTATTATAGGCGAAGGATTGCTGTTGAGATGGTGAAAAGTGATCTGAACCTGGAGAAGGAGAAGGTACTGGCGAAATGTGAACCTTCTAAGCCACAACATAAAGGGAAGGCCCAAAAGTGAAGCAACAAAGTCAGGTAAGAAAGGGAAGAAGAAATGAAAGTATATACTTTGCGTATTTTGCTTTAAAATATTGATGTGCATATGCTTTTGTCCAAATAATATGTGCATTAGAGTTGCAGTGCATTTTGTTTGAGGCCCAAAAACAGAAACATTTGGTCCAGAGACGCGATGGAAACTCTCATTAGAACACAACATAATATCAACAGGCCTAATATGAGTATGATGGTCCATACAACAGAATGGATGTTACAAACCTAGGTAAGGGCTA
Source organism: Tetragonia tetragonoides (assembly GCA_038025085.1). Taxonomy (NCBI): domain Eukaryota; kingdom Viridiplantae; phylum Streptophyta; class Magnoliopsida; order Caryophyllales; family Aizoaceae; genus Tetragonia; species Tetragonia tetragonoides. Next base: position 19,747,662 of record CM076146.1, read on the forward strand.
TATATAGATAGTAGAGCATGTGCTTTATGCCAAACCAACATGTGCAATTTACTCGATTTGCCCATTTGATTTTTGGCACTTAGTTATAGAAGATGGAGGAAAAGTTTGTGGGCGAAATGGCTAGATTTGATAGGCTAATAGAAGATATTCATGAAGAAGTTTATATTTTGATTCGCCATGTTCTTGGGGTCCTTCAACCAGAAGTGGTGTGTAGTATCATGAATGGTGACCGTCCATTGAAGAAGTTAGAGGAGAAATATTTTGAAAATTGTCGTTCCAAGGGTAATCCACGTACATGACCTTGTGTGGGGTGCGTGCCTTCATGTTTCTTTATATGATGTCTAAGTCATTAATTATGTGTTTTATTTGTCGTTATTTTAAGAACAAACTATATTGTTAGGCATTCTTTGATGTAAGGGTGACAAAGATAAATGATGTTGCAAATTTTTTTAGATAAGAGAAAATTTTATTATTCCAATGGTAAAGAATACAAAAATGTGGAGGATAAGGTATCCTCAGTATAAATGAAAACTATCTACAAATCACGCCAATGGCGTTGAACTAAAGTCAATAGAATACCCTTAACGGCCCCCGCCGCCTTAGCCCCAAGAGAAGCCAAGTAAACTATGTGATCCTAAACATAATCACTAGTATTCGTAGTCCCCGAAAAAATCCTAGAATTTCTCTCCAGCCAGATACACCAAAGTAAAGCCATACAAGCACAATGCCACAACAACCTCCCCTCCTTACTCCTCCTCATCGCTGCAAAACATAGCTATAAGAGTTCACCCACCGTGGTTGGACACACAAAACTCTCCCCACATAGCAATCTAGCCCATAAACTCCGCACAAAGTCACAGAGAACAAACAAATGCAAACAATCCTCCCCACTATGCCGACACATCACACAGAACCGCGGTAGAAGGGACCAACTAGGTCTCCTATGCTGCAACATATCATAAATGTTCACCCTACCTAGCGCCAAAGTCCACACAAAAGCACGTACTTTCAGTGGAACCTTAGACTTTCAAATAAAAGTAGATAAGGGAAAGTGGGGAAACTGAGAGGGAATGCTAATATGGTGTAGGAAGGACTTGCATGAGAAGACCCCAGAAGGATCCCCCGTCCAAGTCCTAGAATCGTCCCTAGGGACGATTAGAGTAGAGTTAAGAACACTCAGGAGGGAAACAAGCTCCCCCATCTCCCTATCATGTGGTGGTCGGCATAAATGTAAGTCCGAATAACCACCCGCGGCTGAGAAAAACTCAGCCATAGGGGCCCCGTGTAGTGTGCACAGCCGAAAAACCAGGGTATGTGTAGAAGAGAAAGGAAGCTCACCCTTCCACACATCCTCCCAGAACCGAACCCGTAGTCCATTACACACATTGTACCTGACTAGTGGAAAGAAAAGAGACGATACCTGGCATATGAAACTCCAAGGGCAAGCATGAGAGACGTTGGAGCCAGCATGAGCGTCCCACCCATTACACATAAGACCGTACTTACTCCTGATTACTCGGTGCAAAAGGGAATCACACTCCAGAGGAAACCGCCACAACCACGTACCCAATAGCGAAATATTGTTGGACACCAATCTACCAAACCCCAGCCCCTCTTCCGTTTTCGGCCTGCAAACACGGTCCCAACTAACCAGGTGATCTCTCCTATCCCCATTATCCATAGACCAAAGAAAATCCCTCATAATGCTCTCAATCCTTTTGGCAACACTAAATGATATTGCAAATTGAACGCTGAATATGAAATGCTGGGAAATTGATTACAATTTAGGAAGCTCATAACATAGGTGATGAATAACATCATCAATTGATGTACTATCTAAATAACTCTACTCACTATCAGAAAGGCCCTCCAACTCATCAATCCTGTTGAGGCTGTCAAAGTTCTGCTCATCTAGCTTTGCCTCCCAATTTCCTATTTCTTCCTTCTCCTCCAAATTCTTGTCGTAAATATCTGGTAGCTTCAATAGTGGAGGAGCAGAAGGTTCAAAATTGAAACTCTCACCAGACTATAGATTTCTTAGCACACGAGGCATAAATTTGTCAGCAAGTCTTTCCATAAGGAGGACAACCTCCTCTTTTACTTCCATATACTCTTGCCATTTCTCATTCAGTTCCAATTGGAGTCGTTGAAGTCGGGCTTCACATACTATTTCTACCCGCTGATGATCCGGGCGAGGAAGGTCCTTCAGGAAAATAGGGAGTTGCGGAAGGAGAACAAGGGGCTGCTGAGCCAGGTGGAGGAGCATGTAAATTTGGCGGAGGTGAGGTTGCAAAGTAATCTTGCTAAGACGGCGGAGTTCGAAGAGGATCGGCGTCAAATGCTCGAGAGGATTGACGCCTTTTCTGGCGAGCGGGACGACTTGGCAAAGCAGCTTAAGGACCTCAAGATGGCGGGATACGCCATTCCTCCGACGCCGGGACCTTCAGACAGTGCAATTTTGAGCTTGGGCGGGCGGAAGAGCGGCGACGTTTTTATGAGGCTTTTTGCCATTTGTTCCCGGCTTCTGATTGGGTGGAGTTGGTGGAAGAGCTTGGTGGGATACAAGCGCTCGTTGGTTCCAACAGCCCTGCCGGCGACGGTGAGTTTGCCCATTCTAGCGAGCCTACTAAGCCTTGTGCAGGCGAAGGTGATGTTGACGAAGCGGCGCCGGTCATTGATGGCGAGGGGCTGATAAACCCGTAGGGAGTTTCACTTTCATTAGTTTTGTACCGAGCATTTTGCCTGACATATGTCAGGGCCCTGTTGTAAATTTACGAAAAAAGACTTGTTTTAGTTTCGTCGTTCACCGATTTTACTCAGTGCTTTGATTGACGTAGAACTATTTCAATGAACTGACTTTAGCTGATTTGTATTTTCAATCAGAGTTCGTAAATATGCGAGGTTAGGTGAAAGCGTGTGCCATTTTCATTCATGTAAATATTTTGCACCCAAAGGTGTGTTTACAAGTGAATAATAAGTTTGCACAGCTTAATTTCCTAATAGCCTGATCTATTTTGGCCGTCGCCTTCCGGCTTACGGGGATCAGATGTAGTATTTCTTGAGGTTGCAGGTGTTCCATATCCTCGGGATTGGCTCTCCATCCAGTGTTTGGAGGCGGTAGGTTCCCTGGTGGACTTCTTCCCTGATCATGTGTGGACCTTCCCACGTGGCGGTCAGCTTACCAGATGTGGATGCCTTCTTGATGGCTTCAGTTTTTCTCAGTACCAAGTCTCCCACGTGCAGGGGCCAAGGTCAGACCATCTTGTTGTATTGCCTTGGCATCCTGAGGCGATAGATGTCAGCTCTTAGGAGGGCGTCGCCCCTTTTTTCCGGTAAGAGGTCGAGATCTTGTCGGTGGGAGGCGTTGTTGCTTTCCTCATTGTACATTAACACTCTCAGGGTTGGCTCTTTAACCTCAATCGGGAGTACTTCCTTGGCTCCATATACGAGCATGACAGCCGTCTCCCCCGTTGAGTTCTTCTCCATGGTCCTTAGCGCCCAGAGCACGTTCCAGAGTTCGTCGGCCCATAGTCCTTTAGCTTCATCGAGCTTCCTCTTCAATCCCAGGAGGATTTGTTTGTTGGAGGACTCAGCTTGCCCGTTTGCCTGGGGGTGGGCGACGGCGGTGAAGTTGCCGGTGATGCAGTATTTCTTCAGCCATTGCTGGAGTTTGGGGGTTTCAAACTGTGCTGCGTTGTCGAAAGTTATCTCTCTGGGGCAGCCAAAGCGTGTGATGATATTACGCCAAACAAATTTCCTGACGTCTTCCTCTGCAATTTTAGACACTGCCTCAGCCTCTATCCATTTCGTAAAATAGTCGACAGCAACTATAATGAACTTGCGCTGGTACTTTGCAGTCGGGAATGGTCCGAGGATGTCCACCGGGCAAAGGGCAATGTGGTCAAAATGGGCTTAAGTTCAGTGGCGGGCTTGTGATACGTGGGGGCAAACCTTTGGCATTTGTCGCACTTGGCCGAGTAGGCGATGGCGTCGTGTCTCAATGTTGGCCAAAAGTAGCCCGTTCTGAGGGTTTTTGCGATCAACGCTCGCCCGTCGATGTGCGAGCTACAAACGCCATTGTGGAGGTCGGACAACACTTTCTTCCCTGCCTCAGGGGTGATACACTTCAGCAGAGGTTGTGAGTATGAGACTTTGTACAGCCGTCCTTCGAAGAGAGTGAACCATTTGGATCTCCTCTCTACCTTCTCGGCCTCTTTCTTGTCCTCCGGCAAGGTTCCATCGGTGAGGAATTGACTGATTGGGTCCATCCAAGTTGAACTTCTGTCTAGGATCAAGACCTCATGATTTTCTATGCTCCTTTCCGCTTTTACGTCCCAAAAGACGGATCGTGGGTGGTCGGTCTTGGCGGAACTAGCGAGTTTGGACAGCGCATCAGCTTGAATGTTCTCAGATCGAGGGACTTGTGTGATCTTGAAGCTTCTTAGTTTGGCGATCAGCTCTCGAGCTTTGGCTAGGTAGGCCAACATGTTTTTCTCTCGGGCTTTGTAGGTGCCGTTGATTTGGCTGACGACCAACTGAGAATCATAGTGTGCTTCGATGCAAGATGCCCCCGCAGCGACACAGTACTCGATGCTCGAGATTAGGGCTTCGTATTCCGCTTCGTTGTTGGTGGCGTTGAACTTGAACCTGAGGGAATATTCATAATCCTCGCCTTCTGGCGATGTGCAGATGAGGCCTGCCCCGGATCCTTGGTTTGTCGCCGATCCGTTGACATAAATTGTCCAGAAGACATCCGGGTTATATGACGGGTTTGGGCGGTGAGTACTTTCAGCGACAAAGTCCGCCAGGGCCTGTCCTTTGATGGCCTTTCATGGTTCGTACTCTATTCTGAGGCCTTGAAGGTGTACGGCCCATTTGAGCATTCTTCCGGCATTGTCTAGCTTTCCAAGGATACTTCTCAGAGGGTGATCTGACAAGACGACAACTTTGTGCGATTCGAAGTAGGGTTTTAGTCTCTTTCTTGCCGTGTAGAGCGCCAGGACTACTCTTTCCACAATGGAGTAGCTGGCCTCAACGCCGTTGAAGGCGTGGCTTGTACAGTACACAGGCTTCTGGACTTTGTCTCTTTCAACAAGAAGGACGGCGCTGACCGATGTATCCGAAGTCGCCAGATCGCAAAACAGTTCTTCCCCCGGCTTTGGCTACACCATGGTGGGTACCTTGGTGAGGTATATTTTTAGCTCGTTCAAGGCTTGCACTGCCTCGACGGTCCAGCAGAATTTAGTGTTCTTTTTGATCGTGTTAAAGAACAGAGCACTCTTATCTGCCCCTCTTGCGATGAAGCGTCCGAGCGCCGCTATGCAGCCTGCGAGTTTCTGTACTTCTCGGATCGTTTGTGGTGGTTCCATGTTCATGGTTGCTGCCACCTTGTCGGGATTGGCGTCGATTCCTCGCTGGGTAATCATGTATCCCAGGAATTTTCCGGCCTGTACTCCGAAGATACATTTTTTGGGGTTGTGTTTCATGTTGTACAGCCGTAGATTCTCGAAGGTCTGCTGCCACCTTGTCGGGATGGGCCAGACCATTGTGAAGTAGCATTCTCTGACTGTCTTCTGATCGCCGAACAAGCTCCCAATCTCGCCGTCGTCGCACTCAAACTTCATAAGGAGCATGTGAGTGGCGACGACAGCTCTGATTTTGTTCAAACAGGGTCGACCGAGGATGACGTTGTACGCGGAAGAGTCCTCCACCACTAGGAAGTTGATAAAGGTTGTTCGGCACTTTCCTGGAGGTCCAAAGCGAACCGACATTCTACAGCTCCCAAGTGGGTGGACAACCTTTTTCCCAAATCCGACGATAGGTCTGGTGACTCTCTGGAGATTTTCCTCGCCGTAATTCAGCTGTCGGAAGTAGTCGATGGAGATTAGATTCGCTGAACTTCCGCTATCGATCAGTATCCTTTTTACCCGTCGGTCCTGGATTTTTAGCTCTACTACCATAGGGTCCTCGTGTGGGGCGACGATCCCTCTCATGTCTTCTTCTGTGAAGGTTATGGGCTTCATTGGTTTCGACGGTCCGGGTACGAGGAGCATGACTTGGGCGGCTTCCCTGGCGTAGGCTTTGTGAGCACTGATGGTTCTGTCGTCTAGAAGCAATCCCCCTGCGATAGTGGCGACGAAGTCACCGTCGTCACTATCTGGTTCCGGTGGTTCTTCTTTTTTGGCGACTGGCTTGGCCACGGCGTCTCTCCGGACGTAGTTCTTGAGGCGACCTTGAGAGAGGAGGAGGCGAAGCGCCCCCTCCAGGTCCTTACATTCAGCCGTCGTATGCCCCACATCTTCGTGGTAGTCGCAGTACTTGGCTTTATCCCTGTATCTGTAGGGTTGTCGAATCCGACTGGGGTCTCTCAACCATTTCTTGTCCTTAATGTCGGTCAGGATCACTTCCTTTGGGTGTGAAAATGGATATGCCTCGTCGCCTTCATAGGAGAGGCGACTGGCCTTTCAAGAGGAGTCCTTTCGGGGCTTGGGGGCGCTGGTTGTCATTATTTCCCCGCTCCTCTTCTTTCCCGCCAGTGGTGGTGTCGCCACTTTTTCCTTTTCTTTGTTAGAATACACGACTTTGGTCGCGGTGCAGAAGCCTTCAGCCCTGTCCAGTGCATCGCGAAGGGAAGTGCTCTTCTTCACCAAGGCAAATTTATATGTGCTGGGCGACAACCCTTGCAGGAAGCAGGAGTAGGCAACTTCGTCATTCACTTTTCCGATTTCTGTCTTTGCCGTGTTGAACCTTTTGAGGTATCTCTCAGCGGTTCTTTTTGTAGCTGAACGATACTTGCCAGGTGCGAGATGGTTTTCTCGGACCGCTTGTTACCGACGAAATGGTTGATGAACTTCTTCGTCAATGTTTTAAAATTTTCGACTCAGCCGCTGGGGAGCTCGTTGAACCATTTGAGCGCTAGGCACTGCAGTGTGGCGAGAAGAACTTGCATAGGGTGGGCACATCAGTCGTGTACGTGTACATGTTCGCTGTATAGGCGTCCACGTGCTCACTGGGGTCGACCAGCGCGACGCCGTCGTACATAGTTATGGTTGGTACCTTGATCTTTTCCACTCTTGGGGCGCATAAAATTTCTCTCGTGAAGGGCGAGTCAGGTCGCTTCCCATCCACATAGAGCTCTCCCAGCCTGCGCGACAATGATAGCGCGGAGTGGTTGTCGGCTTTGTGGTCTCGATTTCTCTCGTGCCCCCCACTGCGTCGGTGAGAAGACGACACCTTGATAGTCTTGCCCCTGGAATGACTGTGGAATGTTCCAGGGCTGCATTCGTCGTCCGCGTATGGTGTTGAGATGGAGGCCCTGTCTCTCCGCATGCAGATTAAGGTCTGCCGGGAGTCGGGTCTCGAGGAGCCGTCGTGATGGGTGGTCGGCTCTCGGTCATCGCCTCTTTCCTCTCGCCTTTTATTGATGATACCCCGGGCATCAGGCCTCGAGGGTTCTCCCCGCTCCCTGACGGGTTCCTGTTCATTTTCCCGATGGTCCCGACGCTGGTTGAGGACATGGCGGGCGTCCTCCGGGTCCAAGATTCGCCTGGGAAGGGGCCTTGGTCCTGTATGGCCGAGAGCGGTCGTGAAGGGGGTGCCGAGACTGCGGATGGGAAATGGGCGGTGGATCGGAGGGGGCTATGCCTTGAGGGCGTCTCGGACTTCTCTTGCCACGCCTTCCATAATCTTTTGTTGCATGGTGGTTATTGCTCGGGTCAGGTCTCCCTCGTATACCAGGTTCTCGATAATGGGTTGGCCACCGGGCGTCGGTACTGAGCTTCTGAAAGGAGGTGGAGGTGTGGGATGGGCGACGTGCGGGTTTGGCGGGGGTCCGTGAGGGGCCTCCGATCCCGACCCGTCGGCTATGTCTTCCACCTGCGTCATTTGATGATGTTTTGTATATGGTTTGATTTTCCGCTCAATTAGATAGTACTCCCCACAGACGTCGCTAAATGTTGTGGGGTTTTTTTTCCTATGTCGGGTGTATAGCTAGTCGGGCGTTCGGTTTCTGTCGGCTAGGCGACGACCTCAATACCTGCACACACAAGAACGTTAACTGGCCCGGGGGGATTTCCCGGGATCCCCGCTCCGAAGCTTAAGTTAGTCTTGGGAGTAGTGCCAGTAATGATTAGGTAAAAGTAGTCTCCTGTTCACATACCTCGAGACTGGTATTTATAGGGTGAGGTTTCCCATGGAGGCGGTTACCGAGGTGGCATGTGTCATCTCTGGAATGGCTCATGATATCCTGCTGCCTGTAATGGACATGGGCCTAGCGCAGGCTTTATGGGCCGGACGCAGGCTATATGTCATGCTTAGGGGCGTGTCTTCTTTTTGAGGTCGCTTGTCATAAACCGCCTTGACTTCATTGACTTTGTTGGAAGAGTTACCCGCGTTGGGATCCTTCTTGTCTACATTCGGCGGAATGGGCCCTAGTGGTTGTAGAACTTCTTTGTTCATGAGCATCTCGACAGTAGTGGAGAGACTCATGGGTAATGGTTGCAGAATTTGCTTGAGTGACTGGCGAGGATTTTATTCGATTGCGTTCTCCTTTTCGGGATTCCCATCTTGATCATTGGACCCTAGCATGTAGTATACGCTTATTCTACCTCTTTTATTGGCCAACATTTCAATACTAGTCAACTTGTCATTCACGCCTTTTAGTTCCCTTAGAACATCAACTAGGAGCTCTTCAATAGTCCTATTGGATGTAGACATGGTGATTGGTGAGTGTGCTCAGAATTTTGGTGCTTAGCTAAAAACTTTGAGCTTATCCAACCTAGACATATTTATTGACTTAATGAGAAACGTTTGGAAGGACAGTTCGAAACAAGATTCTTGGAAGTAACACACTCTTAATTACCCTTGGAATCCTATTCTGCAAGTCTATGATTGACATGCAATGATGACAAGTCTATATGCAATGTGGTCTAAGATGAATGCAACTATATGTTACATGAAATGCTAGAATGGAGTAGATGAGTGATGTGAATATTCATGTTAAATGCATGATATGCAAAGACTCTAGAATGACCTAGACATGCATGCCATGAAACAATGTATGAGGAAATGACCTACGATGTTTATTCATGCAATCTAAATGTCCTATATGAGATGCAACATGTGTGATCAACACTCAACGAGTAGAGCTACCCACCTATAGTAAATGGGTGTTCTCGAGTGACGAATGATGCAATGTAGAATATTCTATATGTCCTAGCATGGAGCTTCTAGAATGAGATGCAATGTAATGATTTTTTTTTAGAAAGAAAGAAAATGTGGAAAATTAATCTAGAATGATTCCTCAACAAAGTTGCCATAATATACAAGTAACATGTTTAGGCCAAAGATCCTTGACTGAATAAAAGGAAAATACGAATACTCTTGACTTAGAGACGGGGAAAGGGGAATACTATCGACTCTTAATAAAGAAAAGATGTACTCTTGACATAGGAAAATGGAGATTGACCCTAGACTCAAATTGGGATAAAAATAAAAGATTATACTCTTGACTTAAGGGAATGGGAGGGATTTTTTTCTCGATTCAAATTGGGATAAAATAAAATATTATACTCTTGACTATGGAAAGGGGAAGATTTTATTCTAGACTCAAATTGGGATAAAATAAAAGATTATACTCTTGACTAAGTAATGGGGAAGATTTTATTCTAGATTCAAATTGGGATAAAATAAAAGATTGTACTCTTGACTAAGGAAAGGGGATGATTTTATTCTAGACTCAAATTGGGATAAAATAAAATATTATACTCTTGACTAAGGAAAGGGAAAGATTTTATTTTAGACTCAAATTGGGATAAAATAAAAGATATTACTCTTGACTAAGAAAAAGGGAGATTTTATTCTAGGCTCAAATAGGGATAAAATAAAATATTATACTCGTGACTAAGGAAAGGAAAATATTTTATTCTTTTATTCTATACTCAAATTGGGATAAAATAATAGATATTACTCTTGACAAAGGAAATAGGAGATTTTTTTCTAGACTCAAATTGGGATAAAATAAAATATTATACTCTTGACTAAGGAAAGAATGACTCTATTTTATTTGGGATCTTTGGCTAAAACCCATTACTTGGTCGGGAAGGAAAAAAATTAAGGAAAATATTTTCTCCTAAGGAATCAAGCATCCTAGGTATCATTCATGGGATATTATTTCCTAAAATCAAAATATTCTAGACTCAATCTTAGGCACAAAAGATTACGCAAACATTGTGCTCACATTAGGGCAAACAACACATTCACTCAAACAATGCAGTCACAAAGATCTAGCATGGACATGGGACTGCGTTTCAAGCCTAAAATATTTGTTCTAGTTCATGAAATTGGGTAGGCTTAAGGGTTTTGGTCAAAAGGAACTCATGATAAAAAATGTACAATAATCTGCGGGATGCGCGACAATATGATGCATTCTTGTTATTCTACTCGTCGAATGGACGATTGCGTGGGAAGGTACATGAGATGGGGGGATCCATGTTTCTTGGCAAAGAGGAATCGAGTGGATTCCCACCAAGACATTTCACCACACTCCAAGGGCTAAAAACTGGTTAGAACTTGTTAAAATAGGCTCGGAAGTCGCACAAGCGCATGCAAATGATTGTATGAATGCAAAGCTGTAAGGACCCGAGATTTCTATCTCGCACAGAGTGCATCCTTATAGGACATTTGTAAGTTGGGGGTTTAGATAAGTTTAATGGACTGTAAGGACCCGTGATTTCTACGGCCACGGAGTGCATCCTTATAGAAAATTTGTAAGCTTCGGGTTTAGATAAGTTCAAGGGACAATCGAGTTAGAAAACCTTTTGAAAAGACTTGAATTGAATAAAAACCATGAAAGAGGTCACAAATCTGCTATCGGCGTTTTATCGAAGGGACAAACCGAAGGGACAGCCCAATAGCACGATAAGTGAACTGATCATGTTTTTAGAAAGACTCCCGCTCATATAGAACATATGAGTACCCAAGAATAAAGGGTTCGAGGGAGAAGGTACGAGGTGGGAAGGTCTTACGCACCCAACTCGCCCGTATTATGATGGCCTTTACTAACTCAAGTTTGCTTAATAATTTAAAGACATAATTCCCACACAAACCGGATTAACAACCTAGACTTAGACTATTAATTGATTCATCACAAGCATCACAACATTTTATTTTTAACCCTTGTATAGACATGCATTCGATTGGCAAATTGAGCATTACAACGACTAGACACGCTTGGACAGACAATATTTAGGAAGCAATAAAAGACGTTTACTAGCATGATATCTACATTTTGACTACTAGAAAATAAACAATTAGGCAATTAATTTAATGTGAACCCTCAGAGTTGGTACCTGAACTGTAGGCTATATTTGACAAAATTAGTAAAGACAATATCTCAAATTTGGAAGAAAGAGGGAGAAGCTCGGGATTACTCAACCGAGAATGGAGGTAGTCAACTGTAGACTGTGTGTTTTTGAATGAGGATCGAGGGTTGTATTTATAGGAGAATGAAGTAGGGTTGGACGGGTGAAGAGGAGCCGAAATTTGGATTTTGGGCTAAAAAATAGTCAGGCCTGGATACTTAGCGAGGGCCGCTAGCGGCTCAGGCCACAGCCGCTAGTGGCCCTGGGTTTTATTCCAGGGCCTTGTAACTCCGTTGTGCATTTAAAAATTGGGCTCAAAACCGAGCGGAACGGACCAAACGGGCGGGTGAGAACAAAAGAGAAATTGTCAGTTGGGCCCAGGTCGGGGCTGCTAGCGGCGCTGGGCCAAAAGTGAGGGCCTCTAGCGGCTCTGGCTTTGGGCTTTTTACGTGGATTCTGACTCTTTCTGACCCGATTTTTCGCCTATAAATAGAATTTATAGATTTTTAATGTTGTATCCCCTTTTCAAACTTTAAATCTCTCAAATTTCCTAAAGCCTTTACCATGGTGAAATCCTTTGAAAATCTGATCGATGCGTGGTGTAAAAATCTAACTATAGAAGATAAACTAGAACTGGCTCCGTACCATATCTCAACCTTATTGGCTTTAAGACCAACCAAAATGTGGTGGCCCCTTCTTCGATTCGCTTTGAACTATTGGGACCCAGACTTGCAAGTCTTCCGTTATGGTAACTCTGAATTATGCCCTTTAGTTGAAGAATTTGCTGCAATTACTAATATGTCTGATGTTCTTCCCCCAGCTGTGCCTTATTTGAGGGATGGTTTTAGTAACCAGTACAGGAAATCTCTAGGTTTGACATCTGCAGAAGCCAAAAGCATGATTCTCGGTGTCGATGTGGACTTAGTTCAAATTTGTGAAAAGTTTGTTCCTTCTTCTTAACAGGATGCAATATTTTGACGTTGCCGCCGACAGGCTTTTGTAATTTGCCTATTGAATCGCCTATTGCTTGCTAATGCCGAGTCCTCCAACCTATGTAGAGCCTCGTTGTTGCGAGTGGTGAATCAAATGGCCGAAAGGAATTCTCCTTTGCATCTGGTGATAGGAGAAACTATTTTGGGGCTTGACAGGTTGAAAGTTTCGCCTCACGAGGCCTTTATTGGCAGCCCCCTGCTGCTTCAAATTTGGTTGTGCGAGCATCTAAGGTTGATAGAATCGCCAGAGAATATGATAGCTCATATCTCTCAAGCTTGGAAAAAAAGAAGACTTATACTGCTGCTAGCTTCTTGGTTAGAAAGAGGCTATATGTTGAAAAGACCCTTGCTGAACGGGATGCCTTTTTCCATACCCGACCTTCTTGGTTATGGGGATGAACACATAACCCTTGGAAACCAACAACAACCCATTTTAATTTTCTTAAAAGATGTGTCTTGTAATTTTATATACAACCCAATTCAATTCAATAGCATGGTTGTTTAATATATATGCATGCCTTAACAATGAATTGATGTGAGGAAGAAACATCAACTAAATCTGAAGTCATGGTTAAAGAAATATTTGGGAGATGGAGAGCAATAATGGTGGCGTAAGGCATCCAAAGATTCGAACGTACAATTTGATTAGTTGGTTTCTTACTATCTTTACATAATTCACCCAAAATATTCCATTATCTTTAATTTGATGATCGATGATGGGGAAAGGGTATATATTCCCTACTCTATGGTCTGCATTTATTTACAATGGAAAGAATCAAGACATAGGCTTTGTGTATCGATCAGCTTCTTAAATCTCTTTCTGCCTCATAAAGCATAAATGACACCACATCTGTTTCTTCACTTTTAAATAATGGTGTAACTAATTTGTGACTTCTTAGGCTTCGTAAAATGGTTATTACTTATTAGCAATCTGCAATAAGGCATGTAAACTACCAAGGCCACTTGTAAACTCTTGCGCTTTTGCCATAGTGGAAAACTAGGCACTAGGCTTTCTGTAACTACAAGAACGAGATTGAATCCTAAGGGCCGAAACACCCAATGGAGTACTTACTTCTTTCCTTCTAGGGTCATGCGACAATATGGTTTGACGCAAGTTATCCCTAGTCAAGAGACTACAAGACAACCTACCTTGGGTTTGACCACTGAATTTGCTAATGATTGGGGAAAATATTGGCATGACAGGGATTGCTGGACAGTACCTTGGGTGATTGCCCCAACCCAAGATTCTGAGACTTATTTGAACTGGCTTTCCTGCAGAGATGGAGAAGCAAGACGAGCCCTTCATCATGAGGAGTGGGACCAACTAGTACCTAGGTATGACTCAGGAACAAGAAGCAAGAAAAGGAAGGAAGGGCCTTATGAGGAAGGCTATCATGTAATGAAAAGAGGCAAGCCCCCAGCTCAAGGAAGCGATCATAAGTCGTCCTCAAGCCAAGGTCATTGAAAGAAAGACTCTTCAACGAAGCCTTCTAAAGGGAAGAGGGATTAAAGTAGTTTTCTTCAGAAAGCAAGTCAAGTTTTGCAAAAAAAAGTAAAAAGAATTTGTTTAACTCAAACGCTCGTACTTGCACTTTTTCTTTTGTAACCTTAGGAATTTTAATTTTTGCAATGTAAGCTTATTCGTTCAGTTTGAATAAAGATTATCCTTTTTGAATGAGTTGAATGGAATTTTGGATTGATTTTGGCCGGTCCCCTTAAAAGGGTTACCTACGTATCCAATGTGGAATCAGGCCAGCGTAGTTCGTTCAATTTGTGTACGTCTCTTTTTTTCAATTTTCGGATTTTTTTTTTAGACGTAGCACTTTTTCAGTTGATCCATGTCGGTGAGCTGACTGAACTCGATGCCATCAATGTCCATGAGTCGGACTGCGCCTCCTGATAAGCTGTCTTTGACGATGAACGGACCGGACCAATTCGGTCGAAATTTGCCTCTAGGGTCGGTAACTGGTGCACGTAACTCTTTCCAAACTAAGTCTCCTTCTTTCAAGTGTCAAGGTCGGACTTTTTTGTTGAACTCTCTTGCGATGCGTTGTTGGTGTATGTGGGAATGCTCTAAGGTCTGTAGGCGCCTTTCATCTGTGAACATGAGTTCCTCATAACGGGCTTGCAACCATTGGGCTTCGGGAATTTCACCCTCTAAGGCTATGCGCATGGAGGGCAACTGGACCTCTATGGGTAGTACAGCTTCCATTCGGTACACTAGGGAATAAGGTGTTTCTCCTGTGGATGATCTTATAGACGTTCGATATCCCCAAAGAGCAAATGGGAGTTTTATGGGCCAATCTTTGCAGTTTTCTATCATTTTTTTAATGATAGTCTTGAGGTTTTTGTTCGCGGCTTCCACTGCGTCGTTGGTTTGGGGTCGGTAAGGGAATGATTTGTGGTGTTGGATTTTGTAGTTCTATAGTAGCGTGGATGTTTCAGCTTTGAAATGGGATCCATGGTCACTAATAATTTCATGCGTAACGCCGTATCGGCAGATGATGTTGTTCCTTAAGAATTTGGACACTTGTTTGGATGTGAGGATGGCATAAGACTGTGTTTCGACCCATTTAGTAAAATAATCTATGGCTAGTAGGATGTATTCATGTGTTCCAGAGTCCTTAGGGGTGATTTTACCAATGATATCTATTCCCCATGCGGAAAATGGCCAAGGGGATGTGAAGTTATGGAGCATTGAGGGTGGCATATGCTGTAGGTTGGCATATATCTGACACTTCTTGCATTTCATGACATAGTCGTAACAGTCTCTTTCCATGGTCGTCCAATAGTATCCCAGTCGTAGGACTTTTCTAGAGAGGATTCGACCATTTATGTGTGACCGGCATACCCCATTGTGTACGTCATCCATGATTTCTGCGGCTTCTTCGGCGTTCACGCATCTGAGGTTGACTCCATTGTGGGACTTCTTGTATGCAACCCCCTTGTATTCTATATATTTTGGCGCGTCTGAAGGTTAGGTTCCTTTGGTGATGTAGTTGAATACATCTTGATACCAAGAATCTTCTTCAATCGGAGCTAGGACTAGACATGTGTCGAGATTCTTGCAGAAGGCGGGCTGACTTCTCTTTTGTATGTGGAGTGGCATTGTTAAGGGAGTTCAACTGATCAAATTCCTGTATAAGAAATAATTTACATTCTTGCTTTGCAAAGTTTACTTACATTGCTTAAATTGATTAGTTAATGATTTATGCAACTTTGAGTTCATTGGATTTATCAATAGCTAAACAAAGGAAGAAATGAGCAAGAGAAATTTTTATTGATTTGCAAAAAGATAAGCACACATGACTTTAGATTAGAGGGTCTCTAATTCCCGTCAAAAAGAAACTAGACATAGAAAAAAGTAAAAGGGGAACACCCCCTATTCAATACTCAACCTAGAGATTAAGCTATGATCCTAACTCGACAAAACATGGGACTCAGACTCGATTCCTCTTCCTCTTGCTTGTTGCCAACTAGTTCCAGGCTCCATAGGCATCCTCTTCTTATTTCTTGCCCATGATTTCTTGTATACCATCTTGCGGGCGGAAGCAGTCATCCGTGCGGTGGCCAGACACCCGGTGATATTGACAGTAGAGCTTATCGTCAATTAAGATACCCACATCATAGAGCCGGTTGTAGGAGTCAATTGCAAGGAAGATTGTAGTGAACTCTGACCAAGTATGGTAGTTTTCCAAATTCAAGGAGTAGAACCAACGACGAGTCGAGGCATCAAGAGTCTGTGGGAACAAGTGTATGTAGATACTTTCGTCAACTCCTCTTAAACCCATGGCGGTAGCGAAGGCCTTGAGGTGATTTTGTGGATCATCAGTTCTAGTGAATGTCATCACTTCGGGCATGGAGAACTTGGCCGAAAGCTTGCCCTTGACTTTGACCTTATCATTATTGGCATTGTAGTTGGCAATGGAGTCAATCTTTTTGTGCTTAGTGACTTGCTCATCTTCTTCAATGTTAGGGTCAGAGAGGATTCTTGCTTCATCTTCTCTTTTCCTTTCTATGTCCTCGACCTTGAGCCGTACCCTTTCTAGCTCACTCATGAGTTCATCCAGTCTCTCGTCAGTAGTTTTGGGCATTGTGAAATTAGGAGGAGTGATAGGCGTGGAGAAGAAGGTATGCAGTGATGGTGAATTTGTTGATGGTGAGGCTGTTTGTGGTGGAAGTAATCGCGAACTTGGCGATGTAGACGATTGTAGGAAAAATAGCCTTGTCGAAGGCCGAGCCCACTTTTTCTGAAGGTTTCCTTTCTTCTTCGGACCCCCTATCCTGAATAGGAAGCACGGAGCACTTAGTAACAAGAAAAGACCATGAGACTCTCACCTAAAAAAAAGGACGACCCACACATAGAAAACACATTGTCCTAGAAAAAAAAGAACCTTAAGCCTAAGTGCCCAAATATTTCCCTAATATCAAAGAAAAAATAAAGTCAATGAACGAAAAAAAAAAAAAGAAAAAGACAGACCATCCTATTTTTTTATTTTTCTAAACTCAAGGAAAAAAGAAAATGGGATAAAAAAAATAAAGAATTTCGGTTATCATTTTTTTATTTTTCCGCAAAATTCTCTTTTTTCGGCGTTTTTTTTTGTTCGCCATTTTTTTTTTTTTTTTTTTTTTGTTTTTTTTTTTATTTTTCTTTTCTTTTTTTTGAACGAATCTGAATTACATCAAAAAAAAAGAAATAAAGAAATAGAAAAAGAGAGAGGGGAGATTGGAGTGACTGACTGTTTTTTTTGGCTAAAAAGGTCCTAGAAAATTGTTCGTGACTTTGACGGAATATATCACTGGGAAAAAGACGAGTATTCATTGAATGAAATTCTCGCACCATCTTTGGGCATTAGGAACAAGCAAAAAATAAAAGAAAGGACTCCGAGCACGTATGTACATGATGGTACATAGTCACGACATTTATGCATTCAGGCAAGCATTACAACAACGCAGTTCATAGGCAAACATGTGATCAGAAGGTCATTACAACGACACATGCACAACAAGCAAGCGAATGCACGAATGTGGGCTAGAGGGTTTTGGCTCCTGTGAAGTTACCACGACAAATTACAATTTCCGTTCGGCGAATGGTCGACACATCAATTGTAATTCTTTTTCACCAACAAGAGTCGATGAGTCATGGGTGAGGAAGCGTCGGTTTGCGCGATAGGACAACTGTATATTCCTTTAGATATACGGGTTGTCTACGAGTTACGACACAAACTTCCTCGAGGGTCGATAAGGGTCAAAAGGTTGTGACAAAGCCAATGCAAATGATGCAAAATATGGAACATGTTATTAAACAATTAAACAAACTTGACTTTCGAGTCTCACCCTCTAATATAAATCCCCAACTAAGTCGCCACTGTAAGGACCCGAGATTTCTACGGCCACGGAGTGCGTCCTTATAGAAAATATGTAAGCTGGGAGTTTAGATAAGTTCAAGGGACCATTGAGTTAGAAAATCTTTTGAAAAGACTTGAATTGAATAAAAACCATAAAAGAGGTCACAAATTTGCTATTGACGTTTTATCGAAGGGACAACCCAATAGCACGATAAGTGAACTGATCATGTTTTTAGAAAGACTCCCGCTCATATAGAACATAGGAGTACCTACGAATAAAGGGTTCGGGGGCGAAGGTACGAGGTGGGAAGGTCTTAGGCACCCAACTCGCCCGTACTCTGACGGCCTCTACTAACTCAAGTTTGCTTAGTAATTAAAAGACATCATTCTCACACAAACCGGATTAACAACCTAGACTTAGACTATTAACTGGTTCATCACAAGCATCACAACATTTACTTTTAACCCTTGTATAGACATGCATTCGATTGGCAAATTGAGCATTACAACGACTAGACACGCTTGGACAGACAATATTTAGGAAGCAATAAAAGATGTTTACTAGCATGATATCTACATTTTGACTACTAGAAAATAAACAATTAGGCAATTAACTTAATTTGAGCCCTCAGGAGTTAGTACCTGAACTGTAGGCTATATTTGACAAAAATAGTAAAGACAAGATCTAAAAATTTGGAAGAAAGAGGGAGAAGCTCGGGAGTACTCAACCGAGAATGGAGGTTGTCAACTGTAGACTGTGTGTTTTTGAATGAGGGTCGATGTTTGTATTTATAGGCGAATGAAGTAGGGTTGGACGGATGAAGAGGAGCCGAAATTTGGATTTTGGGCTGAAAAATAGTCGGGCCTGGAGACTTAGCGAGGGCCTCTAGCGGCCCTGGTGAGCGCCGCTAGCGGCCTTGTGCTTTATTCCAGGGTCGCTGACGGCTGTCAGCTGCTAGCTGGATGTCGTCATATATGACGACATCCAATCTATTTTAATTTTCCGGAGGAATTTTACTGTTCCGAAAAATATGAAAAGACTGTTTTACCCTTTGGCGGCAAAAGACGGTGCTAGCCCCGATTCGCAACTTGGCGCCCGGGAGTCGAAAAAAGTCATGAGAGGTGTCGTTAGAAAGCTCTTGAACGGGGCTTTTGAATTGGACTGGAATGAAGGAGTGATCGAGGAAAAACCTGAGACCTTATTTTATCTATTAAAGCAAAAATAGCATTCAAGTTTATAAATTACTCCTTTCATCATCAGGCTTTTGCGAAGAAATCTGAAGACACTTTTTTGGCGTCTACAGGGGCCATCGAGTTAGAAAAGCTTTTGTAAAGACTTGAATTGAATAAAAACCATGAAAGAGCACAAATCTGCTATCGGCGTTTTATCGAAGGGACTAACTGAAGGGACAATCCGAATGGACAAGCCAATAGCGCCATAAGTGAACTGATCATGTTTTTAGAAAGACTCCCGCTCATATAGAACATATGAGTACCCAAGAATAAAAGGTTCGGGAGCGAAGGTACGATATGGGAAGGTGTTACGCATCCAACTCACCCGTTTTATGATGGCCTCTACTAACTCAAGTTTGCTTAATAATTTAAAAACATGATTCCCACACAAACCGGATTAACAAGCTAGACTTAGGCTATTAATTGGTTCATCACAAGCATTACAACGTTTATCAATGACCCTTATTTAGACATGCATTCGATTGGCAAGTTGAGCATTACAACGACTAGACATGCTTGGAATAGAAAGACAATATTTAGTAAGCAATAAAAGACATGATTTGCATGATATCTATATTTTGAATACTAGAAAATAAACAGTTAAGCAATTAATTTAATTTGAGCGCTCAGGAGTTAGTACATGAACTGTAAGCCATTTAGCAAATGAATAGTAAAGACAAGATCTCAAATTTGGAAGAAAGAGGGGGAAGCTCAGTGTTAATACTCCTGACAATAGAGGTTGTCAACTGTAGACTATGTGATTTGAACTGAGGGTCGCGGGTCATATTTATAGGCATCGGAGTACGGTTGGACGGGTGAAGAAATGCCCAAAATTGGGGATTGGGCTTAAAAAAAGACGGGCCTGAAAGACCCAGCGAGCGCTGCTAGCGGCCATGGGATTTCACCCAGCGCCGCTGAACACGCTGGCGGCTCTGATTGCGGCTGTCAGCTTGCCAGCTGGATTATGACGACATCCAGTCTATTTTAATTTTCGGAGGATCTTTAGTATTCCGAAAATATGAAAAGACCGTTTTACCCTTCTGCGGTAAAATACGATTTTGCACTCGGCCAGCAACTTGGCAATTGGGAGTCAGAAAAAGACACGATAGGTGTTGTTGGAAAGCCCTTGAACCAGGATTTTGAATGTGATCAAAATGAAGGAGTGATCGAGGAAAAACCAGAGACCTTATTTTACCTATCAAAGCAAAAATAACATTCAAATTTATAAATTACTCATTTCATCATCGGGTTTTTGCGGAGAAATCTGAAGACGTTTTTTTTGCGTCTGCAGAAGGCCCCACTTTTATCGAGCTTGAGTAAAAGCGGAGATCAAAGTATTCCGAAGGCGACATGCCGGATGCTGATGCGCACATGGTGTGTGAGGGTGTACAGTATGCATGTATATGAAGGCAAACCTGAATTGGGACATGCTCGTAGCGCGCTAAGACTTCAACTCTGTGAACACAAGAAAAATAAAGGTAATGGTTAGCAGGGCAAACATAACTCGGGATGGTATTAATGCCTGCAGTGGACCTGTATTCAGAGTAAATGAAAAACTTAGTAACACTTTAAGAATGATCAACGTAGAGTGCTTCAACAAATAGTGACTAAACACCACTCGGCGGATGCCGAGGTTCCGTCCCTGCACGAGAAACGAAAAAGTCAACGAGAGAGCGCGATAAAAATGACGATTGTAAATGGTTAATAATACTGGTTAGAGTGAATAGTATAAATGCTTTCTTCTAAGCAAATAGTGACTAAGCACCACTCACTGGATGTCGAGATTCCGTCTCTGCACGAGAAACGAAAAGGTCTACGAGACAGCGCGATCAAAATGACGGCTGCAAATGGTTAGAACATATGAACAGTTTAAATGCAACAGTTTAAGCAATCATTGACTGAAACATATAAAAACAAAGGATAGTATAACCACACAATTGATCATTGACTGACATAATTTGTGAACACCGGCTGTCCTAAAAATAAATAAATAGTGCCAGAAGACTCACTTTTCTTAAACACAATTTGCGAACACCGGCCGTCCCCAAAATAAATAATGTGCCAGGAAATCAACTGGGCTTAAAAAATCAATTTACGAACACCGGCTGTCCCCAAAATAAATGGTTTACAGCCACCCGTTGTCCTCAAAAATGAATAGTGCCAGAAGATCAACTGGGCTTTGAAAAATAATTCACGAACACCGGTTGTCCCCAAAAAATAGATAATGCCAGAAGATCAACTGGGCTTATAAAATGATTTGACCGCTTCGATAGATCAATATTGTTGGAGAATACCTAGGCTTTGTGCATTTGGGACCTACAAAACAAATGAGTTAGTTTTACCTGATAATACTTGGTGTCGTAAGATGGACCAACTGTTGAATTTTGAATTTGGTGGGCCAAAGGGATTTGTTCCCGCACGCTCGGTACTGGTCTTCGCCGCGAAGGAACTGTGCAAAAAAAAGTTTTTGGGTTGGAAAGGAAGTCGTGGGGCAGCGGGGGGGCCTGCGCGTGCAGGCCGACCAGAACCTCTGGCGGCTCAGGCCCGCGTCGCTTGCGGCGCTAGGCTTCAGAGAGAGCGTCGCTGCGGCTCTCACGAGCGCTGCTAGTGGCGCTCACTTTGTGCTGGATAAGTTGGGTTTTCGCGAGCTTTTCCTCACGTTTGCTTCATTTATCGTCTTCTTGGTCGAGCCCTTCCATCGCCATTGTCGATAGCTCCAAGCTCCAAATTCCTTGCTTTTGTCTTGAACTTGTTTAATTTTCCGCCTAATAGCCGAACTTTGGATTACATTGCTGAATGGGTATTTGTATCTTGCGAATCTGACATTTGAAATTTCCACTTGTAGAGAGAAAGCTTAAATTCTTCATCTATGGCTCCCAAAGACAAAGGGAAGCGTCCTATGGGCGGGGAAGTGGAAAATCGCGATGTACTGTAGGGTACCTCTTCCACGACATGCAGATAGGGCAACTCTGTATCACGATTCGTTCATGCGTCTGGACTGGCACCCGACAGAGGCTTGGGATTGGATTTTTTTGTTGTTGGACAGACGGAGTCATTTGTCTAACTCACAATTGGTATGTTCTTGAGTTTTCAGTTTTTGTTCAGTTCATTTATTTTGTATTGAAAATTTGAACTGTTAGTGCTCAGGCACATGAACAAATTGGGATTATACTGGATTGGTGGTAAGCTGTATTTAATACTTGTGTAGAATTATTTGGGCTGTATTTGTAGTATACGTGGTGTGTTGAGAAAATATTTTTTGTTGGCAAGGGAGTTGGTGCTAATTTACAGGCTCATGGGTCCACTTCGAACTAGGCCATGATGTTGGATACTTTTACTGAGGGGACTAGGGGAATAATTCATGCTTCATGTTTTGAGTACTTTCTGTCGGTTGTCCCGGCTTGTCATTCTGGGGATACTAGGATAATTTCCCGTGGGTTATTGGAGAGATTTTGGGATACCACGAACACCTTACATACACCTGTGGGAGAGATGTTCCCCACTCCTTATCAGTTTGCCGGACTGACGGGCTTGTCCTTTAGAGGTCGTCCTCTACGGTATGACGCGACCTACTATCGGAAGGCTGATAGGTTGCTTGAGCTCTATGGGCCTGTGGCTGTTCACTTTAGGGAGGACCGAGTTTTCTTGCCGAGGCTATGGGGAGCTTTGGCGAAGCAGCGGGCTTGTATCTTCTTGGCTTATCTGTTGGGGGCGACCATTTTTGCCTAGAAGAAGAGTATATGTCAGGTTGGC
Source organism: Tetragonia tetragonoides (assembly GCA_038025085.1). NCBI lineage: Eukaryota > Viridiplantae > Streptophyta > Magnoliopsida > Caryophyllales > Aizoaceae > Tetragonia > Tetragonia tetragonoides. The sequence goes on from CM076146.1 coordinate 19,770,348, forward strand.
TTTCTTACATGTTTGGATGACTTGTCCCGGGTACATGAGTACAATTTTGGTGCTCCTGCATATGCATCCTTGGTGAGATGGTGTCGCCAGGCTTGTAGGCCTAAGCCGACGAGTCGGAGAGCGTCTATCACTTGTCCGTGGAGGATACTGGAGGTACTCATATATATTATTACTTTTTTGCATATGCGTACTTTGTGGCAGAGCATTATCTGATTGTTCTTGCTTGTATGGAAGTTGTGGTTCTTTGAGTATTTTCCAACTTTAGGTCCTCACTGTCCTGGTTTGAGGATGTTCCCACTGGGTACACAGTGGGTTGGCATGAATAGCCATCCGTTTTCCTCTTTGGAGGATTTATGGATTACCTTCGGGAGCCGGCTAGCGTCCAAGGTATGTTACCTTCGACTTGCTTGTGTATATATATAATTTTTGGTTCATTTGATGTGAATGAACTTTGATCTTGTAATCTGCAGGTGTGGTGGGCCGCTTTTGACGATATTCTTGGGGTCTCGTCCCATATTACCACTGAGTCTTTCAGGGTGTAAGTGTACTTTTGTCTTGTCGTTTAGTCAAGTGGAGTGCTTAGTTTAACATTTTGGTCTTGATTGTATACAGATGTCACGGTATTCGTCTTCTGTGGGACCTCGACATTCATCAGCAGCGAGAGCCTCTTTGGCGAGTAGACCATCTGTTGCTCATTCTCCTACTGTGGCGGCGACCAGGCCTCCTGTTGATGAGGCGCCTGGACCTTCTAGGCCGTACATTCATGCGACAGAGATGTTTTCTCCAGTGAGTTTTCAGCCTTCTTTGGCTAGTAGGCCCGTTGTGACTCCTATGGCTGGAGGTTGGGCAAATGCTCCAGGGTGGGATGTGCCCCAAGCTGGGCCTTCTTATCAGAATGTGGCCATGGACTTTGCTAGTCAAGCCACTGAGAGCATCTTTGGGCCGTGGTTTTCGGCAGGTTTACCCCTATGCGTGCGCTTGTGCATGATGGACGGGACGTGAGACCCAACAACAGCAGGTCGATTTACAGCTCGTTCAACACTCAGGGCTCTTTCTACTACTCAGCCAGGAATAACGGTCATGGGCCTTCCATTCAGGATGAGGCTGATAGCAATGGTGATGATGACCTCAACTGAATTGTGTAGACTTGATTTGTAAATCTTAGTCTTCAGAACTCGAACTCCTGTTTTTATGCACTTTATGTTATGTGTATGCTTTTATGACTCGAATATGGCCGTCTTATCTCTAAGTATGCAGTGTGTTATGCCATAAAGAGTAGGACAGAATTTTGGGAATAAAATAAAGAAAAGGGTAAAAATTGCAAGAAAAAAGCAAAAAATTACACATATTTGTAGACACCCTAATCGGTTCTCATCCCCTGGCACCACAAATCTCGATGATGATGGTAATGGATTAACATGGACGTAACTAGAAAAGGACATTGCTCAGAAATCTAGACCAAATTCCTTGAAACCTCTGTCATTGGATAGCCATTGTTATAACGATTCCAACGCCTTTGACCTTGCCTCAATCAGGTTCCCGGATCAAGAGATATCGCGTCTTGAAGATTTGGGTCAAAACTGCTCAATCCTGACCCCCTAGGTTAGCCCAATGGCAATTTCGTAATGTAGGGAGCACAAAAGTCAAAAATCCCTAATCGGGCGCGCGCCTTCGGGTCGAGCGGCTGACGCTGTCAACCCAGCGGCTACCCGGAGGGCAACTGGGGGCCCTCAGGGCAGCCGCTGGCCCCCAACTGCCCTCCGGGTAGCCGCTGGGCCTGTTTTTTGGCTCAGACGAGTTCGGCGCCGGGTTTGCAACCCTAGGCCCCTATTTCTGTCCCCTAACTCTATAAATATTTCCTTTAACCCTCTATTGACGGAGGTTGGTCAGTTTATAATTTTAAGAGAAATTTCAGAGCACAAATACCCCAAATCATAGTGAATTAGGATTTTTGAAAACTCAAGCAAGCCATTGCACCCAACCTAGCACCCAAGATTGAAGACCAATTCCAATTCTACTAGTCGCATTCGAATAGAACGTCCAGGTTAACCGTCATGAGGGCCTAAATCTCTTATAAAACTTCTTCTTTTATTATTTATAATCCTATTTTATTTAGCTTTTGATTATGGTTGAGTAATTATGCATGTTTTGACCCTTATAAATAATTATGCATGTTAGTTTAATTTAAAGTTCGCATCTTTTTATTAGTTTATGCAAGTTTGCATCTTTTTCATTGTTTGTGCATGCATATATCAATCTCCTAGGTTTATTTTAGCATAAAGTGAATATATTTGCATTGTTCTTCTATTGAAATTACTAACAAATTTATTGATGTGCATGTGCAATGCTTGACGCGTTTAGCAAAGTGTGGTAGGTTGGAGCATTTTTATTATTGCTCTCATCTTTTGCTTGTGTTTGATAAATAATATGCATGCAAATTGGATATAAATTGTGCAAAGTGATAACGGTACGTAATTTGGTTGTCTTTAACCCGCTTAGTTAAATTTAGGATCTTGGACGACCGGATTTGTATGTGTAGACACCAAAAATTGTGTCTATGATAAGTCCCCATAAAAAACCGATGATGAAAGGATTGGATTTTGCTCGAATTTGGGTTGCGAGAATAAATGCTTTGATGATTAGCCCAGTTCATTTGAATTAACCAGTGGAAGCCTTTTTGAATAGGTGATCCAAACCAGTTGGACTCAATTCAATTGGTGTCACAAACTGAGAGATAGGCCTCTTTGAACCTAAGGGCCTGAAAGGGAACCCAAACCCATGAGTCAACCCTTGGTCTAACAACAGAACTCACTCAATCCCGCGTGGACCCCGTCGGAAAAGCCTCCCCCGCTTAGAAAAGTAGTCAGGTGCCTATACAAGCATGTCGCTCCAGGTGCAAGCGGTCACGCTTGAGTTCAAGCGGTGGCCGCTATGCGAAGTGGTTTGACCGCAGGCTAAGCCGCTTGCCTTGCGGCTAAGCCGGTTGCCAAGCAGCTTGATCACTTGCCAAGCGGCTTGACCGCTTGTCCTGCCAGCTCAGCTGCTCGGCCTAGCTGTATTTCTCGCGGACGGAAAATTCGAGGCCCATTCGATTTCCTGTGCCAAACCCTCACAACTCCCCCTCTTCTATATAAACAAACCTTAGGGTTCAGTTGAAGAGGTTGGTCTTTTGGTTGGGAATTTGAGAAGTTGGCAGATTCTCTCTCAGGTTGGACATTAGGTCGACTCTCTCTCTCTCTCTCTCTCTCTCTCTCTCTCTCTCTCATTAAAACTAGAAATTCTGATTTTACTCCTTCTTTAGGTTAGCCCTAGCACCACAAAATAAACCTTCTGTGATACTCCAATATTTTCTACAATTATTATATCGATTTTTAAATGATTTGTAAATAGTTTGGAAATTAAATCGTATTATTAATGGTTTATAAATAGTTTCGGAGATTAAATCGCATATTCATTTAAGGATTCGATTTATTCAATTAAAGCCTTAATAATATTAAATATTATTATGGGACTTTCATAAATGGTATTTATTAATTTTGAGGAGTTAATTAAAATATTTTATATATGAATAAGAATTATTCATATTGTTTTAATTAGTTTTAAATTAGTTTTAATTAGTTCTAATTAGTTTTAATTAGCTTTTTAAATCAGAAAAATTAGGAAATTTATTCCTAAACCTAGTAGTCCTTGACTTGGGTTGACTAAGGGCCTATATAAGGAAAAGGTGAGACAGTTGATTAGTTTTGCAAACTGAGCCAAAAGCCTCAAGCAATCTCTCTCTCTCTCTCTCTCTCTCTCTCTCTCTCTCTCTCTCTCTCTCTCTCTCTCCTCACAGGCTCTCTCTCTCTCCTCGGTCTACCCACCGGAGAACCACTGCCGGCCTCCCTCACTTCCGGTAACCCTTCTCTCTCTCTCTCTCTCTCTCTCTCTCTCTCTCTCTCTCTCTCTCTCTCTCTCTCTCTCTCTCTCGTTCTCTTTTTCTCTTTCGCTCGCACTCCTCTCCCCTCTCCCCTGTTTTGGGCCGTCGCGCCACCTGAACCACCACGGCACCATCAGGCCTCGCCTGGGTGGTCGCCGGTGATGGCCCAGGCTCGGAGACCGAGCCCCCTGCTCCCTCTCCTCTTCTTTCTCCCCTGTTCTCTCGTACTCTCTCGTTCTCTCTCTTTTCGCGTTTCTCTCTCCTCTCTTCGCCGGGCCTCCTACGACCACCACCACCGGCCATGGTAGCCAGTGGGTGGTGGTGATGGTGTTGGGTCGGGTTATGGGCCCCATGCATGGGTACCCGTGACCTAGACCTAGATTTGAAGTTAGGGTTTCGTTTTTATATTTTTCGTAATTATTAATTCGATTTTCAGTACTTTCGATTTAATGTTTTTATTTTTCTACACTCATTCGGAATCGGAATTTGGATTTTCAAAAGCCTATATTGGTTGAAATAAATGAAGAAATTTAATAAAGATATCAGATTGAGATTTCGTTACTGTTTGTATTTTCGTATTTAATTAATACTGATTCGGTAATTGTTTTTAATTAGGACCTAACGAGCAAGCGTGATTATTGTCGATTGGTTGGAGCATACTTGTTGTTGGTAGCGTTTTAGTGGTAAGCTCTCATGCCTACCTTCTTCCAAAGCCCCATCAAAACTATTTTGTTGTGTTATGTGCTAATTGGGAATTTGTTGTGAATTTAATATGCAAAGCATGATTAAATTATATCATCGTTATTATGAAGTTACTAAGCATGGTTCACTTCTGTAAATATGAGTTATAATTAGCATGTTGATGTTAGCATGTTTTGGGAATCAATTAGTCCATATGATGATTATTGGACAATTGTTGAATAGCGAATTATTAATATTATTATGCTATTAATTATATGCTAATTGGTATGGGTATTATTGAGTGCTAGTGAGCACCTATATATTATCGTTGAATGTCTTTGGTGATTTGTGAATTTTTGGATATCGTATTACCCTGCCGAAGTGCTGCCGAAGATTGGCTAGACATTACTTGTCTTCATTATTGAATTATCGTCGTTATTGAATTAAAGCATGTTTAATTCTCATCGTATTGAATTATCATTATCGTTGTTATTTACTATTCATTGTCAAGAGCATGAAATGAATTAGTAAGTCATGGTCTCATAGTACCACTTATGTCAACCAATGCAAATTATGTGAATTGAATTAAATGAGAGTAAGACTCCTAATGGATCCCTAGGAGTAGTCGAGCAATCGGGATTGCACCTAATGGTGTAGATCAAGGGATGAGTGATTCCCAAGTTACTTATGGACACCTCGCAGTGTGTCTGGGACGGATCATTCCCCATTTATTAAGTTCTCAAGGCTCGTGTAATTGTACTAGAGGTAGTGTCCACACTAGAGTCATTAAGTCCATGGCGTGATTGTATCTTCGATGAACAGTATGGGTAATCGCTGTTCTATTCGCTCTCTTACATCTCTCTAATCAAGATGGATTGTCTATGTCGTATTTCGTGTGATCACTATACAAGAATTGCATGTAAAATAATGCCGTTGTGCGTATGCTTGATTATATGCTTATGTGCGTATGCAAATGAATTTCAATGATTCTTCTAAAACCTCAGGTAAGGTTTGCGAAATGTTTTTACTGGGTACGGATGACGTTTATTCAGTTTATCTGATTTTTGTTTCTCTTTTGTTTCTTTTCTTTTCTTCAGTATTTTGTTTCCGTCACGGAAACCAAAGTGCAGGTTTAGTTGATTGAGGACGTACAGCTTGGAAGGTAGAGTTGGCGTCGGTTTATAGAACTGTTTCTGTTAAGTTAGATCGTGGGATTATTTTGATTGGATTTAGCCCTTCGAAGACAAGTTATAATAAATTTGGTTTAATGGTTTTAGCTCACTATATAGACAACTCTGATATTAACTGTTTAGTTTGTTTAGTTCCTTCGGAAGCTCCTTTTGATGCCTAGTCTTTCTTTTTGCTTAGCATTTACTCCTTATATAGTGATAAATGTTGCAGTGACATTCCCCTGGGTTCGGGACGGTTCAGCGGTGTCGAGTCGTGCACAATGACGCCGATAGTTCCCAGGAAATCATTGCGAATTCGGGGGTGTTACACCTTCACACTTCATCAAGAGCATGAATTCAAGCAACATAATCCAGTAAATTCATTGTGAGCATCCAAGTAATCCAACCTGAGGGTTTTCAATAAATTTTATATTGCTTGTTATTACTAACGAATTTGATTTATGTGATATGTACATGCATGACGCATTTTCGAGCAAAAGGGCTTGTATTAAGCCTAATTAATGGATAAATGAATGTTTTAAATTTGTTATTTAATGCTTCTTATGTTTAAATTATGCTTTGTTTGTGGATTTGTTGGTGAATTATTTGTTTGTCTTCTAACTCGCAGGTTTTAGCATATTATCGTTTTCTAGCAATAAGAGCATGTAATTTGATAAATTGTTAAAAGTGGTCACAATAATAATAATTGTTCAACCCATTAGTTAAAAGTAGAAATTTGGACAAATTAAACCTTGTTTGGAACCGTAGCATTAATAATTATATTGAATCGATTCGTAAAGGTCGTTGTTGTCAACAGGCGAGTTGGGTGCCTAACAGCTTCCTAGCTCATACTCACGCCCCCACACTCATTTATGAAGTTAATTTCCCCAATAGGGATTGGGGTGCAGAGGAATTGAGTTGACAGCTTTCTAGACTATCGGCCTGATTCCAAGGTTTCCAAATTACCTTAAATTTGGTGGCGACTTCCGAAAAAATCTTAATCATGTCCTTAGTGCAAAAGAAAAATTTTCATGTGCATTCACACTCAAAGATTCACGAAAACCCGAATAACTGTGCTCTCCCTGGCTGCCCGAAACCCGAAGGCGGGGCGAAGGAAAAAGGGGAGAAAAATCCGGTAGCCTACAGTGGCAACTTCACTGGGGACATGATGAAGAAGATCTTTTGACCTAAACCCATTACTTAGTCCCCAAGGGTTACTATGTTGATAGAATATTCTAGTTAGAGATTCCCCACCTTTGTTTTATAACTTTTCTTTTGTGGAACTTGTTAGCCTTTCCTTTTCTAAGTCTTATCCGCTGTCCAGGATTGGGAAGAAAATAGTCGGTCCAAAAAGTTAGGAGCGTGATCATAGTAATCAACGTCTGGTTAGGAAGCTCGTATTGGAGTCTGCCCCTCCGAGCAAAGCTAGGTCTAACTCAGTAGTTGTTACTCCCCCTCCATACCGACCACCCTGTTCTAAGTTGACCGAGATGGCCGAAGGTGACATGCCACCTCCACCACCTAAGACCACTGATGAGATGTTGGCTGAAATGATGACAATATTGGAAACCATGGGAAACTGTGTGACATGAATAGAAAGCAAGGTTAAGAAATTTGACCCCTTTAACCAAGATGATCCTCCACTGCGAGATGACAAAGTAGAAGAGCTAAGTACTCAAATTAAGAACCTTGAGTTAGCTCTAACTCAAAACAAGATCATAAGTGACTACATGATCAATGTTGAAGGATATTCCTCTCACATCAAGAGGAAACTCCCACAAAAGTTCTCTATGCCTGAAGTCTCCACCTTCAAAGGGACCGATGATTTAAAAGATCACATAAGGGCTTTCACCACTGAAATGGGACTTAGAGGAGTAGATCCTTACCTCTACATTCATTTCTTCTCACAAACCTTGGACCCTACTGTTAGGGCATGGTTCTTCAAGCTTGAGCCCAATCAGATTCAAGAATGGAACAAAGTGTCTAGTTTGTTCCTCACTGGGTATGCCACCAACGTCATCCAACCAACTACCATGAGAGAGTTGGAAGCAATAAAGCAAGGTGAAAATGAAAGCTTCACTGACTTTGTTAAGAAAAAGAGAACTAAAGTGGCCGAAATGATTGACCGTCGTCCATCCGAGGAAGAGCAAATTCGAAAACTCATCAAGAACTTACAACCTCCTTACTTGAATCCTCTCAAATATCAAGCAATTACTTCATACACACAACTCAATAGTGTGGGATTGCTCATAGAGGACGATCAAGCACTTAAAAAGGAGAAAAACAAGGATTTCTTCAACAAAGGCACTTATAACTCGAACTACAAGAAGAATCCCAACTCGGGAAGCTCTTCCAACAACGTTAATGAAGTCAATGTTGTCTACAAATAACCGCAAAGGCAATACACCCCATTGGGCATGACCTATGCTAAAGCTCTGGAAAAGCTTGTCAAGAATGACTATCTCAATGTCATGGGTCCCACTCCGGACCCTGACATCGAAAAGAGGAGCCCATCATGGAATCCTAATCTTTATTGCAAATTCCATAGGGAAAGAGGACATCATACAGACGAGTGCGTACACCTGGAACACAAGATACAATACCTCATCGACAGGGGGGTCATATGCATCCTGTGAGACCTTATCCGACACCCTTAACAAAGGAAGGATCACCTTTTATCCCTCCTTTGCCTGTAAGAAGGAGGCTAAACTTTAGGTCTATTATTTGGACAAGAGCATCTCCATCTAAAAGATGAGTAGCTCCACAATGTCAATAATCCAATTCAAGATGCAAACTTTGACCCAACTAAGTTGATCACTCCAAACGAGGGTCAACTCACAAAACAAAAACGCATCACAAGCTGGACGGGAGCCAACGGAAAGAAGATCAAGATCACAATCTCCGAAGAGTCCAAGCCTGACACCAACACTGACTCCGACCGGACTGACTCTAATTCTGAAGACGATTCTAATATAGTACAGTCGGGTGGTCCACCCAAATCTATGTTTAATTCTGTTTGCAAGTCTAATGATGTTAAAGCCAATAGTAATGGCTCAGTTGATGTTCCAGTTTTGCTCTATCAATGAAATGATTACTGATTCTGCTTACTTCTTTGATTACTTAGTAGCTAATAATTCAAAAGATGAACAAGAATTGCCCAACGAAGTAACTAAAGCACTATTAGAACATGAACAAAAGACTTCAATTGTGGAAGAAACAGAATTAATTAATCTTGCACGCGATCAAGAGCCGCACCAAGTGCGCATTGGCTTATCGTTAACTCCCACAGAGCGAGAAAGATTTATAAATCTCTTAAAAGAATACATAGACGTTTTCGCTTGGTCCTACAAAGATATGCCGGAAATAAGTCGTGAGATAGCACAACATACAATACCGCTCAATCCGGATTCAAAGCCAGTAAAGCAAAAACATCGGAGAATGAAACCTGAGTGGACACTAAAAATCAAAGAAGAGGTACCGAAACAGCTCGCAACAGGTTTTATTAAGGTCGCTCAATATCAAGGATGGGTCGCTAATATAGTGCCCGTTCCAAAAAAGGACGACAAAGTAAGGATGTGCGTCGATTTCAGAGATCTAAATAAGGCAAGACCAAAGGATGACTTTCCCCTGCCATATATAGAGGTACTGGTGGACAATACTGCAGGACATGCCCTATTATCATTCATGGATGGCTATGCAGGGTATAACCAAATACAAATAGCCGAAGAAGATATAGAGAAAACCACCTTCATAACCCAATGGGGAACGTATTGCTATACCGTCATGGCTTTCGGGTTGAAGAATGCGAGAGCAACATACCAAAGAACTGCAACTTCCCTTTTACATGACATGATGCACAAGGAAGCCGAGGTGTATGTAGATGATATGATCATCAAATCAAAGGAGAGAGAAGGGCATGTGCCCTCTCTAAAGAAATTCTTCGACAGGCTTCGGAACTACAATATGAGATTAAATACTCAAAAGTGCGCATTTGGAGTAACTTCTGGCAAGCTCTTAGGATTCGTCATAAGCACAAGAGGCATTGAAAATGATCCTACCAAAATCAAAGCTATAAGAGATATACCCTCTCCCAAAAATGAAAAGGAGATAAGAGGATTCTTAGGAAGGCTCTAATATATAAGTCGATTCATATCCAAATTGACTATTACATGCTAGCCCATCTTCAAAAAGCTCAAAAAGGATACCAAATCCACCTGGGATGATCAATCCCAGCAAGCCTTCGACAAGATCAAAGGGTATTTAGCTAGTCCACCCGTATTGGTCCCACAAATTCCGGGAAAGACCACTTATGCTATACCTAATAGTCACAGAAACCGCCATGGGTGCTATATTGGCCCAAAAGGTGGAGAATGATGAAAAGACAATATACTACCTTAGCAAGAAGTTCTTAGGATTCGAAACACACTACTCCACGCTAGAGAAAACGTGTCTCGCATTGGTCACTGCAACGAAGAAGCTTCGACACTACATGCTACAAAATTCTATCCACATAAAGTCAAGGATGAATCCCCTAAAGTACTTGTTCGAAAAACCTATTCTTTGTGGAAGAATAGCAAGGTGGACTGTCATGCTTTCAGAATTCGATCTAACTTTTGAACACCAAAAGGCGATCGAAGGACATGCCATTTCTGAACATCTCGCTGAAAACCCAGTTAATAGCGAAGATGCTACACATGACTTTCCCGATGAAGGAATAATGAATGTCGAAGAAACCACTTGGCAGTTATACTTCGACGGAGCATCAAACCAAAAAGGTTATGGCGTAGGAGTATTATTGGTTAGCCCAGAAGGCGCACATACTCCCATAGCCGTCCAATTAGACCACGAAGTGACTAACAACGACACCAAATATGAAGCATGCATCATTGGTTTAGAAGCGGCAATAAAACTACAAATTAAGGATCTAAAGGTATATGGAGATTCAACTCTCATCATAAATCAAGTCTCCAAAAAGTGGAGAGTGAAAAGCGAATCCCTGGCACCTTACCAGGAATATCTTGAAAAGATAGCCAAATATTTCACTCACGTCCGTTTTACATACCTTCATAGAGATGACAACCAGTTCGCGGATGCCTTAGCAAAAATGGCTTCCATGATAAAAATTCCAAATGATGTAATCTCCAAGCCCATTCACATTGAAAGGGGCACTGAGCCCGCCTTTTGTAATTCACTCGAAGTATGCATCAATGAGGAGGAAGAAGAAGAATGGTTTACCGACATCCTCAATCTACTAGCCAAAGGCGATTACCCTCCACAATCGACACCTAGAGCACAAAGAGATTTAAGAAGACTAGCCGCACAATACATACATGTGCAAAGCAAACTTTATAAAAAGACACCACAAGGGCTAAGTCTTCTATGTCTAAAGGAACGTGAAGCCAGCAAAGTCATGAGCGACATACAAAATAGAGTATGTGGTCCTCACATGAATGGACTGACCTTGGTCAAGAAAATCCTAAGGCAAGATACTATTGGACCACAATGGAGAAAGACTGCATCGAATACGTGAGAAAGTGCACACGCTGCCAATTCCACACCAATTTACAACATAGACCTCTTATTCCTCTACATACATTCACCTCACCATGGTTGTTCTCTGCGTGGGGCATTGACATCATTGAAAAAATCTCCCCTACGGGAAAAGGAGGCCATGAATGCATACTAGTCGCGATAGATTATTTCACCAAATGGGTAGAAGCTTGTTCGTATGCAAGAATAGCGTCAAAGCACGTGGCAAAGTTCACACATGATAACAACATTACCAGATATGGAGTACCCTACGAAATCATAAGTGATCACGAGACCCAATTCAAAAGGGATGTTGCCGAACTTTTTACTTAGTTTAAAATTTTGAGGATCGAAAGTGATCACGAGACCCAATCAAAAGTGGGGGTATAGAACCACTATTCGATCCTCAACAGGAGCAACGCCTTATTCTGTAGTATACGGAATGGAGGCGGTACTCCCAGTCGAGGTAGAAATCCCTTCCTTAAGGATAGCTCTGGAAAGTAAATTACCCGAAGTAGATTGGGTCCAAGCCCGGTATGACCAATAGGTCTTTCTAGATGAAAGACGACTAAATGCCTTACATTACGGTCATTTCTACAAAGCAAGGATGGCAAGAAACTTTCATCAACGATTCAAGGCTAGAGGACTAAAAGAAGGAGGCTTAGTCCTAAAAGAGGTAAGACCAATTGTAATCGACCCTCGGGGAAAGTTCAAGCCTAATTGGGCCGGCCCATACATTATCAAGACGATATTATCTTGTGGAGCGGTAAAGCTAATGGATTTAGACGGCAACGAGTTCACTCAACTCACAAATAGGGACCAACATAAGCGATTCTATGCATAAAATATTAAATCTTTGAGAGAGCCCACTAAGGCACCAAGTCCAAGTCACAATCGGTCAAACCCGTCCACGCGGGGCCCACGACGAAGAAAAAAAAAACAGGATTTGGTTTTACAAACTTCATTGGCCTGATTCCGCATGGATATGTAGGTAACCCATGTAACTTGGGACTGGCCACATTAACGAAATAAATCTCTAAGTTTTAATCCATTCGATTAATGCAAAAGTAAGCAAGTTTTTCATTACTATGGCTAAAGTCCATTACATGCTCTAATAAAAGAAAAAAGTGCAAAACTATTAAATAAAAAAATAAAAGGGCAATTCTAAACTACATCTACTTGGGCATGCAAACCCGTTATTTGAATTATACTACTAAGCAAAAAAGAACAAGACTTGCTAGACGACTAGAGGTGGACTACTCCTCCTTGTCTTTAACTTCGGTCTCTTGGAAGGGCTCGCTAGGCTCACCAAGTTCCATTCGTTCTTTCGGACCCCATCTTTCCCTACCATAGCTAGAACAGGCCTCGTGATCATCAGGCCTAATTGGAGCTACTTGCTTGGCCGAGTGGGCCGGATTCTTCCTCTTTTTAGATTGGGCCTTTACCTTGCCTTTTCCCTTACCCTTAGTTTGGGGCTTGGAAGGCTTAGCGGGCCTATCAATGGAAGTTATCCTTACACCGCTTGGCTCATCATACTTGCGGGCTTTGAACAACTCCCTTTCCTCTTCTAGGAGACTTCGGTTCACTCGGTGATCACCACTCCAAATCCATTGCTCGTAAAGGATCGTCAACCCATGAGATTGAGGAAATACTGGTTTAACCCATATTTGACAACGACCCCAATATCGTTCCCAATGGGACACTAAGGAAGGAGTCAAGGGTCGTTGACGAGGGCACACGCAGCTTACATTCGGAATTCTCTGCCGTAAACCATATTGTCCAAAAGACGATTCGGCAACAAGGAAGTCAAGGTGCGTAAGCCTACTATCCGGGTGACGGGCATATCTTCACTACATCCTACAATTTTAGTGGTATGCCACCACGGAATGAACCAACCCATTTGGGTTTTGGCGTTAAAGAATTCCAACCATTCCTCACGGGAGGATAGGGAAAAGTGTCGACGTCTCGACGGAAGTTGCTTGGGAAGATACTTTCGGGTAGCTATTGAAGGCATTTCAAGGATATTGAGTCTCTCTTGAAGCCATATCTACGCAAAAACAACAAAAGAAAATTCAAGTCAATACAAGATGAGAATTTCACCAAAATAAAGTCAAATCCACAAAGATTAAGGCTTTATCACAAAACTTACTTGAAGGAGTAAAGCGCTCCTGGTAAAGGACTCTTGAGGATTACTCTTGAGCCTATCTAAAGCAGGGATTGTCTCTCCCACAACCAAGTGCATAGGAGAGCTATCCCATTGAATTTGCTCAGTCACCCTAAGAAGGCAAGCTTTGCCCCTATTGATGGTCATCTTCTTTTCGGAGGGAATAAGAGCATCTTCGTTACCACCAATAAACAAATAATGATGGAGGAGGCCAAATACAAAGGCACCTTTCTTGTACCTCATATCCATCGCATCCCGGGCCCTAGAGATGAAGAAAGTCACGAGTTTTGCAAGATCAACATCCTCACCATGAAGCACTTGACCTGCTTGACGGGGAGACAACCCGAGGTACCTTTGAAAATCACCCAGAAAAGCGTTCCTCAAGTAAGAAACGCCGGGAGGGCTTTTGGTGGAAAGGCAATAATATCGGAGAACTCCTCCACCAACGGGCACATCTCATGAGCACCAAAACGGAAAACAGGGAACTTTGGGTCCCAAAACTTAATGGAAGCATGAAGAATGTTCCACAAAATCTTAACTTGTTTGAAGTGAAAGAAGGCATTAAGATGGAAGGGGGTAAGCTCTAATCTCTCCTCTACCGTCATGGAGGCCAACCAAGCATCAAAGGCATCATCAAAGTTCACCATTGTTAAGATTAAGGATTTTCTCTCAAGGAATTTTCTCTCTCTAAGGGCTCAAAGTAAGTGGTAAGAAGTGAAGAGAAGGAAACCCGACTATATAGAGGTCACGGTTGGATTCTCGTCGAAAAATTAAGGAAATTCAGACAATTGACGAAAAAGGGGCTAGGCGGTCTCTTAGCTAGTCCGAACGGCTTAGCTGTTAGGACAAGCGGCTGAGCCGCTCCAGCCAGCAGCATGACCGCCGGGACAAGCGGCCAAACCGCTATTCCAAGCGGCATAGCTGCTTGCCTAAGCGGTAACCGCTGGAGCTCTAGCACAGCCGCTAGGAGCTCTAGCGCCTGGTGCCCTATTTCGCGAGAGGCCTCGGTCCACTCGACCCCACCGCTTGACTGAGCTCTACCTTCCTAATACCCACTTGGACAGATTTTGGAAGCCTTCCCTTAGATTTTTCTTACCTTGATTTTGGCTTTTGCCACTTTTCTATTTATTCCCTTTTTATTTTCTTTCCTACTTTTTATTTTGATTACAAGTTTCACTTTTACTCCTTTTATTTTCTGATTCTTTATTTATTTTTCCCTTTTAATTATCTTTTTCTATTTTCTTCTTCTTTACTTTACTTTTATTGTAGAGGAAGGGATACCCAAAATGTGCTAAATTCTCGACAATCCTAAATTCTCGAATGTCGTGATTTGTGATTTACCATTCGGAAATTAGATGATTAAATTCACATATGGGCATTTGCGTGATATTTTTGTGCGTGAATAAAATGTAATATTTATAGCAGGTTTAATACAAGCCCGAAAGTTCAAAATGCACTACAACAAATATCACTGGCCATCTTCGCCAGTACTCAGACCCGCCTGAGACGACTCTCCGGGTCCACTCGATGATGGAGCACCTGAAGGACCGGGCTGAGACATCGCCCAAGCTCTAGGGTCAAAAGCAAATAATAAACTCGTCAAGTAAGAGGGATCCAGTGAATGACGCGGTGGCTCCGACATGCCGGGATAGCCGCCATACCCCGTACTCTCCTGACTCCAAGAACCCCTTGGAGGGTCTGGAGGATACACGGGCATATGATAGCCCGGATACCCCATATAGGGAGGTGGTGTAGGCCACTGCGGAAGATAAGGCACTTGGGGCGGGTTCCCCGTATCCACTCTAGCTCCAGGCGTCCCCTGACGCACCTCCGTACTCTCCGGCCTAGGAGGAGGACATTGCGGTGTAGACACCGACTCCGAAGCACGAATAACTGGAGGCCTCACCATAGGAACGGGCTGCGAAATGAGCTCAAGGTTAGAATATTACAAAAATTCAAATCAAGCACTATTACTTGAAATGAACATACCTCTCGAACATCGGACTGACGACTCGTGCATACACTCCAAGAGGCGAACCTAGAAATCCAATTCTTAAAGGCATGCATGCCTCTATAGATCTTCCGTGTCTCAGAAGTATCCAACTTTGCACATACAATGGATTTTCACTTACCCCCTTACAACCAGCTGGTAGAGGCAATCCCTCAACCTCCTCATCAGGACCACAAAACTCAGGAATCAGTATAACCTGAGGAGACCCGTCCGCTCCTGTATAACTCACCGACATGGTAGGAGGAGTAGGACGCGGAGAAGAGACGGACGAGGAACTCGCAGCACTCTGCAAAGACTTAAAGATATTAGACACATTTCTAAATTTCCAAACGAAATTAAGAAACAAAGTACATTACTTACCGGGTCAGTAGAAAAGTTGGGGCACAACCGAGCCTCAACAAAAACAGTATACGCCACCATGAGATCCACCGAGGATCAGCCGGAAGCAAATACTCAAGGGAATACTCCCCAATGGTGGCCGCCCTCACCAGCTCCACAGTAAGGTGACGAACATGAAGCATATAGAATCCGGAGGATCCAATGGAATCCTCGGAGCCGGAAGGTCGGAGAATGTCTGCCCAATCAGTCTCTCTCCCAAAAACCATTCAAAACCGAAAGGACCCTCAATAAGGATCCTCCTCTAGTCGTGCTCCCGGGCACCCAAGAATCTTTCCGAGAGACCCGGGAGATAATCCGTCCAGGGGAACAAGTCGACGTGCAAAAGCAAAGGAATAAGCATACAAAAGGATGAAAAGTACGATAAAAGCACAAAAGATGATCACTTACATCCTGAGCGGTCAAGGGATATATCGCCTCCCTAAGGGCGTGCAGCGTTGTAAATGGGCAAGACGCTCGTCCCCTCCAGGTCTGCATCGCTGGAAAGGACAAGTCCCCTGTCTCGAGAAGAGGGGCAAGGTCGGAGAAATGCTCATAAAACCAAATCTAAGACATTCAAAGCACATGCATTACGCACAAGTTATGAGTAGAAAAGCCAAAAACACAAAGTAAAAGAAGGGTAAAAGAAAACTACCTCCATAACCTTCCAATAACCGACCAAGGAGATGCGAGATGCGCCCTCCTCTCCACTGAGGCGGCTGGACTGCCTTAAGCACCGAAGAAGACAGGAGTATACGGGAAGACCCCAATTGTACTCTGCAACCCTATCCAAATCCTGCAAGCATGGGAAATAACAAACATGATACCTACTAGCTTTATCCGCAAAAACGGAACAAGCTAGAACACAAGCCAGAAAAAGGCGGGCGTGCTGCTCCGTCGTGACCTTCTTCAGCTTCCTCGGGTTGGTCAAGAACTGGACCATGACGTTAGTCCGCCCATACTTCATACCATCCCAGTTAGCCCCAAAAAGGCCAAACATCTCTACCATGGCATCCCTGCTCACATCTCCATAAGTGATAGGAATACCGGTGCAAGGGAGCCCTGAAATGAGACCGAACTCGAAAGGGGTGATCATGATCTCACCCATAGGAAAATGAAAAGTACTGGTAGTATCCCATTACCGCTCCGCAAGACCTCTAACGAGCAAGCGGTCGAAGCGCTCAGCAGAAGCGATGGACGCTAAAAAGTGACCGAAGCCAGAACGCTCCACAATGGCGTTGACCGCAGGAGTCACATACCTACGGGCTTTCTCGATACCGGAAAGGCTACTGTAACCCCGCAAGGTAGTGTCGACATCCTACACAACACAATAATTGCAAGACAATTAGCTAGGTGATCCTAGTAACAACTACCAATCTCCGGTTTAGCCCTAAATTTTTACAACTCGTAAAATTTAGCATTTTAGCTAAACCAAAATGACAAGAAAGAATTTTAAAGATAACGAATTTCACACAAGTTTGTTCTCCACAAATATATTCAAAAAACCATCTACCACCACAACAAAAATAAACTTCACCCAAGTTTGTTTTCACAAAAAGTATACATGATAATTGCAACGAGAACAAATTTCATACAAGTTTATTTTCCACCATTAAAGATGAATTTCACGCAAATTCATTCTTCACATGCAAAATATATTCGATACAAGAAACCTACGGGAATTCACAAATTAGCAAGAAAAACAATTTCACGCAAATTGGTTTTTCCACATTTAGCTACACTACAGTTCTCAACCTAAAAATTCTATGTTTGCCTACACACGATTTTCTAAGTGTAAAATAGCAAAGGAAAAAAAAAAAAAAAACGACATACCTGACATTTGGTGCCAACGGTAACCAAATGCTCCTTCTTCTTGAAAACAAGATCGTTGGGCTCCCAACGATCGGTAGGATGAAAATGACTACGAGTGAACTCGTCCTGGACTAATCGGTGCTCACCCACCTGGTGATGGGGTATACTGGAAATAAAAACCCAAGTGAAAACATTCGGGGCCTTATGAACAACAATCTTTTGCTCATTCCTTTTCCTACCTCCTCTAAGTTAAGGAGCCATGGATGAAGAGCAAAAATGGAGTTTTTGAAAATTTGAGTGGAACTCACAAATTCACACAATTTTGAGTTTTGACACTCAAAAAACACAAGAACAACCAACAAAATCAAGTTCTACTAAGAATTTGAGCAAGAAAACCTCAAGATTTGAAGCTAGGGGCTTTGATGGAGGTTGAGAGCTTTGAAGAGAAAAATGGAGGAGAGAGAAAGGAGAAGGCAAAATGGGAAAGATGACCCATTTCGGCCTCCCCTTTCCCTTTTATAAATGCACACCCTCGGAAAACCTAATATTCGGTCAAACCACTTAGGTGGACGGTCAGACCGCCCAACTGGCGGTTAAACCGCAAGCCAGGCGGCTTGGCCGCTAGTCCCAACGGCTTGACCGTTTGGCCGAGTGGTTCAACCGCTCCACCAAGCGGTTCGACTGCTTGACGTGGCGGTTTAACCGCCTGACCCACTCTCCCTCTTCTGACGTTCTAAGGGCCATTGGCTCAAAATCAGTGGGCCCCACGCGAGGTCCATAGCAGTTATTTGTGCACCAAATTCCGTTTATGAAAATCGGATTACTTTGAACCCACAGGTTTGTACATTTATACTCGGCCAAATGGCATGGGCTCGCACCCGACCTAAGGTCTAAGCAACATTTTATTACCCTTTACAATAACATTTACTACCCATCTTATTTCTAACAAATTATTTTTATTGTGTAACCTACAGCACAGGGTTCCCCTTCGACTGATAATCGAATGACGTTTATTGTTTGACCTACAGCACAGGGTCACCCTTCGACTAAAAGTCGAAGGAATTTTGTCATTGCTCTTATTTCTAACGAAATATTTTTTTTGTGTAACCTACAGCGCAGTGTTCCCCTTCAACTGAAAATCGAAGGACGTTTATTGTTTGACCTACAGCACAGGGTCGCCATTCGATAAAAAATCAAAGGATTTTTATTACTCTGATATCTAGCGAAATACATTTATTGTGTAACCAACAGCATAGGGTTACCCTTCGACTGATAATCGAAGGACGTTATTGTGTGACCTACCGCATAGGGTCTCTCCCTTCGACTAAAAATCAAAGGATTTCTTATCGTTTATTACTTATCTTATTTCTAATGAAATATTTTTATTGTGTGACCTACAGCATAGGGTCTCTCCGTTCGACTGATAATCGAAGGAATTTTATTGTATGACCTACAGCATAGGGTCAAACTCTCAGTCGAATAAGCCGGGGAAATTATTACTTTATCCTAAAAATGATTGTCTATCTCTAACTGATTGTCACCTCATTCAGTTTGCCTGTATTATTGCAAGTATTGGCACTGGAATAGTTTGACCTTCGCTCTAGTTGAGCTCGGCCAAAGTAGGGGCTTCTGTAGACACCAAAAATTGTGTCTATGATAAGTCCCCATAAAAACCCGATGATGAAAGGATTGGATTTTGCTTGAACTTGGGTTGCGAGAATAAATGCTCTGATGATTAGCACAGTTCATTTGAATTAACCAGTGGAAGCCCTTTGTATAGGTGATCCAAACCAGTTGGACTCAATTCAAATGGAGTCCAAAACTGAGAGATAGGCCTCTTTGAACCTAAGAGCCCGAAAGGGAACCAAACCCATGAGTCAACCCTTGGTCAAACAAGGGAACTCAGTCAATCCCGCGTGGGCCCCCTCGGAAAAGCCTCCCCCGCTTAGAAAAGCAGTCAGGCGCCTATAAAGGCATGCCGCTCCAGGTCCAAGCGGCCACACTTGAGTTCAAGCGGTGGCCGCTAGGACAAGCGGCTGTGCCGTTAGGCGAAGCGGTTTGACCGCTTGCCAAGCGACTTGACCGCTTGTCCTTCCAGCTCAGCCGCTCGGCCTAGTTGTATGGCCGCCTGGACCTTTTCACGCGGACGACAAATTCGAGGCCCATTCGATTTCCGTGCCAACCCTGGCAGCTCCCCCTCTTCTATATAAACAAACCTTAGGGTTCAGTTGAAGAGGTTGGTCTTTTGGTTGGGAATTTGAGATGTTGGTAGATTCTCTCTCTGGTTGGACATTAGGTTGACTCTCTCTCTCTCTCTCTCTCTCTCTCTCTCTCTCTCTCTCTCTCTCTCTCTCTCATTAAAACCAGAAATTCAGATTCTACTCCTACTTTAGGTTAGGCCTAGCACCACAAAATAAACCTTCACACTTCATAAAGAGAGTGAATTCAAGTAACATAACCCTATAAGTTCATTGTGAGCATCCAGGTAATCCAACCTGAGGGTTTTCAATAAATTTTATATTGCTTGTTATTACTAACGAATTTGGTTTATGTGATATGTACATGCATGGCGCGTTTTCGAGTAAAAGGGCTTGTATTAAGCCTAATTAATGGATGAATGAATGTTTTAAATTTGTTATTTATTGCTTCTTATGTTTAAATTATGCTTTGTTTGTGGATTAGTTGGTGAATTATTTGTTTGTCTTCTAACTCGCAGGTTTTAGCATATTTATCGTTTTCTAGCAATAAGAGCATGTAATTTGATAAATTGTTAAAAGTGGTCACAATAATAATAATTGTTCAACCCATTAGTTAAAACTAGAAATTTGGACAAATTGAACCCTGTTTGGAACCGTAGCATTAATAATTATATTGAATCGATTAGTAAAGGCCGTTGTTGTCAACGGGCGAGTTGGGTGCCTAACACCTTCCTAGCTCGTACAGACGCCCCCGAACTCATTTATGAAGTCAATTTCCCCAATAGGGATTGGGGTGCACAGGAATTGAGTTGACGCCTTTCTAGACTATCGATTTGATTCTAAGGTTTCTAAATTACCTTAAATTTGGTGGCGACTTCTGACAATCTTAATCATGTCCTTAGTGCAAAAGGAAAATCTTCATGTGCATTCACACTCAAAGATTCACGAAAATCAGAACAATCGCGCTCTCCCAGGCTGCCCGAAACCCGAAGGCGGGGCGAAGGATAAAGGGGAGAAAAATTCGGTAGCCTATAGTACGGAACCATATAGCATATATAAATATTTGACATGGATAGGCTTAGTAAAGGCCGTTAATATGGGTAATTTAGATCAGATTTGTTTTGTTTATTTCGTACCTACACCCCCGAACTCAATATTTAGCCCCTTGGGTATGAGTCAATTTCCAATAGGAATTGGGTGCACTTTTTGATGGTTTTCAATTATTTGCTAAAAATTGGGGGCAACTTCATTGCTTGTAAATTATTATTCCCCATTATAATTGCATTTGACTTATTATTTAAGAACCATTAATTCCAACACTAAAGCACTCGCAAATTAGCGCTGGAAAGGCGAGGGTTCTTACAGTGGCGACTTCACTGGGGACATTTGTAAGAGGGGGTAATTCGAACACTTATCGATGTCAATAATTTGTTGTAGCTATTTGGTTCAATTACCGTATGTGTTTACATTCTTCGCTTTGCATCCATATCATTCATATTGCATGCGTTATATCGCAAGATGTCGAAAGACATCACCACAACATAAACAGGAATTACCCTTTGGAGCATTGTCTATGACTTAGGCCGGTGACCCACTAGGTCCGAATTACCTTTGCACATAGTCGTGTTCCACCCCATGGAAGTTACATGTTTCCATTCGAGATATGTAAAACGATACGTCTAGTTTTACTATGCATTCCATAGATGACGAAACGCATTTGGTCGTGGTTTACCTTATCCAACCATAGATTGTGTCAAGATATTGCATTTAGTCTCATAGTCCATATCAAGGTGCTAATTGATTTACTTGCCATATTGTGATTGATTGTTTCCTTGCTATGTGATTAGTTTCCATAGAATATTAGGACTACCCCTTAGGATTTTCTTGAGTCCAATTTTGGGAAGGATTCCCTTTTGTGCGCTTGTGCGTTTTGTCAGGTTTACAAATAGAGTCTAGGATCTTTTCTTTTTAGGAAATAGAATCCATGTATGATTCCGACGATGTCAGTGACCATATTAGGGAGACGTTCTTTTCCATACGAATTAGATTGAGTGAAAATAATAAATTCCCGTCAATGATCGTTCACAAAATAAAAAAAAAAAAAAAAAAAAAAAAAAAAAAAGAGTCTTACTTTATTTCCTTAAAGCAAGTCAACAGTATATTTTCCTTTCTTGAATTCGGGAATTTTATTCCATATCCAAGTCAAGAGTAGAGTCCAAATTCATTTCCATAATGCGAGTCAAGAGTATAATTACTAATTCTATAGAGTCGAAAGATCATTGACTACAATATACTATTTACATAAAATCGCGTCTCTCCTAAAAATCACCATGTTGAGGATTAATGCTAGATTCTCTTCCCACATTTGTTTTAAAAAAATAAATAAAATCTTTCTTTTCGTGGAGTTTTCCATTTATTTCTATTTTCTTAAACGGGCCTTTTTATCTCCAGCATTGGTAGGAATAAAGATCACGGTCCTAGAAAGTGGGAGAGAGACGAGTCCAACAAGAGATTGATCCGCAAGCTGTCATTCGAACCTTCACCGCAAGCACAGTTCGTGGGCCCCATTTGGCTAGAGTACCTTCGCACAGTGCCATTGTCACGTCATACCTCGCCACCCGATTCACCTAAGTCTATTATGTCTGGAGACGCTAAGAGAATCGTTGACCAAAAGATGGACGATCACGGCGCCCAACTGGTCGCCATGAATGCTAGATTGACTGATATGGAAGACCGTGTCACTATGTTGGATCACCCTACTAGGAATGAAGATGAGCCCAAACCAAATGAGGATAAGACTAAGCCCTCCACTAAAGAGGTCCAAGAACTCCAAGTTAAGCTGAACAGGCTTGAGTCTGTTCTAGGCAAGAGTCTTGTCTTTAATGACATGATCATCAATTCCGAAGGCTATGCTCCCCACATTAAGGGAAATTGCCCACTAAGTGTTCCATGCCTGAAGTACCCACATTCAAGGGGCCGGCCGGGACTAATGATCCACAAGATCACATTAGGGCTTTTACCACTTCATTGGGCCTTAGAGGCATTGAACAAGAGTTGTACGTTCACCTCTTTCCCCAAACCTTAGACTCAGCTGTTAGGGTCTGGTTTTTCAAACTACCCACTCAAAAGCTGCAAAAGTGGCTACAAGGATATGAAGTACACCAACAACACAAGTGGCTACAAGGATATGAATTACACCAACACCAATCATCCCTCCACAAGTAGAGGAAATGAAGTAAATTCCATTGCCGACAGGCGCCCGAGAAGACTTACTCCCCTTGGGATGCCTTATGTCAAAGCTCTAGACAAATTAGTCAAAGGAGACTATTTGCACCCTATTGGGCCTACTCCTGATCCACCCGTAGAGAAAAGATCGCCATATTGGAAGGAGTCTGCATTCTGCAAATACCATAGAGGTCGTGGGCACGACATTGAGAAATGCTACACTCTCAAGGAGAAAATTCAGGATCTGTTTGACAATGGCACCATACCATTACCTAAAGACGCACCACCGCCCAGTAACAATAATAATCCCCTTGGGAACTCTTTTGCCATTGACATAGAGGAAAGATTCGATCCATCATATCTAATCACTCCTATTGGGCAAGCCATACAACCATACCCAAGCCCAAGGCCCACGCTAAACATTTGTGGCCTTTGGGACAGTGATGGAAAGGATAATAGACATTATACTGATCCTGAAGATGTGCTAACTCCTCAAGTCCATGACATAGCTAATGGAAAAGCATGGTATGATATCTCCGATGACGAGAAAGATGAAGATAACAAGGCTCTGAATTACCTCACATGGTTAGGTCGCTAGTTCAGGCCCGAGAACATCTACATGGATCCATCTCAAATACAACATGTAGAGCCTGTATTAATCCCCAATAGGGATCCAACCCAAAGAGAGGCAACTAAGGAAGATGATGGGACTAATATCCTTAGGCAATTACAAAAGAGCAAAGCTGACATATCCATTTGGCAATTGTTGACCACTTTTATCACTCATAGAAGGGCCGTGCTAGAAGCCTTGAACGTAACCACCATTTCTCCAAACGCTACTGCCGAGGATGTGGTTAATCTCCTGGTCCAAGGAACGTCATCCACACCCATCACCTTCTCTGATAAGGATCTTCCACCCGAATGCATTCACCGCAACAATGCCCTCTATCTAACTGTAATTTGTCAACAAAGACAAGTCCCCATGACTTTGGTTGACAACAGTTCTGCTGTAAACGTATGCCCCTTGAGGACTACTAAACACCTCAAAATAGACTGCAACAACCTCGCGCACTCCGCACAAGGGCTAAGAGCTTACGATAATTCCAAAAGGAACGTTTTAGGCATATTTTCCATGAACATTAACATTGGGCCCATTGAGAAAATGGTCCAATTTCACGTCATAGATATTCCGGCCACCTTTATTCTAGTTTTCGGAAGGCCCTGGTTGCATGGGCTTAATGCTGTAGCCTCAACCCTTCACCAAAAGGTGAGGCTATCTGTAGTAGGATCCACTCTGGAAGTTTGTGCCGATACCATGGTAGCCCAGATAGAAAAAGCTCCAGTCCGAAAGATAGAGCATAACGAGCAAGATGAAGAATTATGGGGCTTCGAGAAGATAGCTTTCATAGAAGCAATACAGCCCACGCTTAATGTGAACACTCTACTTAGAGAGCAAAGTTACTTTCCAGGCACCACTTTGGGTCCTCAACCCAAGGTAACCCAGTCCTGCTGGAACACCAAGATAAAAAATGACCTATTTGGGCTAGGCTATAAGCCCACAAAGCAAGAGATCCAAGCCTACATATCCAAGAAAGTGGCTAGAAAGAAAGCCCGCGCGACCAACACGCCCATCTCACATAGCATGGATCCTTATCCTCTAACTCTCAATAGACAATTTCTCCAAGAAGGCGATCCATACCCCTACTATGGATTCCTAAAACCTTATACGGTCAATGGAATTTTAGTTCCAGGCTTTGAGGCATTTCAAGACTGTTTTACTATTAGTGAAGAGGCACCAACACCTCTCAAGGAGGACCAATCCACTAAATGACTTTGGGCTACTTATGGTGAAGAACGTCGCCAATACGACGAGGCAAAACTTCCGCTTACTGTGCATTTTAATGAAGGTTTTGACACATCAAAGCTGATCGCCCCAATCGGGCCCTATCACGCCACCTGGAAGCACGAGATGAATTGGGCTCCAGTCGAGGAAGCCAAGTACAAGTTCACGATCCGTAATGGTCCTTTAGAAAGGCCCAGTTCTGATTCCGAGTCTGATTCTGAATCCGTTATCCTAGAACTGTCGGGTAGTCCACCCCCGTCTATTCCTTTTGCTTCTAAGGTCGTTAGTGATGACCTCATTGATGTATTGTCCGCTTTTATTAATGTTATGAGTGTCTATTTTGCTTACTCGGATTGCCTTGTTGCTAATAATTCAGAAGACAAAACAGAATTGCCAAAAGAAGTCATTAAAGCACTAATCGAACATGAACAAAAGACTTAAATAGTCGAAGAAACAGAGACAATAAATATTGCAACTAATGATGAGCCACGCCATGTGCAAATTGGCTTGTCTTTAACTTCTAATGAACGCGAACAATTCGTAACACTCCTAAAGAATTATACGATATTTTTGCCTGGTCCTACAAGGACATACCCAGTATAGACCGCAACATTGCCCAACATACCATCCCGCTAAAACCCGACTGCAAACCAGTCAAGCAAAAGCTAAGAAGAATGAAACCATAGTGGGATCTTAAGATCAAGGAAGAGGTCCAAAAACAGCTCGATGCAGGCTTCATAAGAGTGGCCAACTACCCCGATTGGGTAGCCAACATCGTTCCAGTCCCAAAAAAGAATGGATGGGTACGAATGTGCGTGGATTTCAGGGACTTAAACAAAGCAAGCCCCAAAGATGACTTTCCACTACCCCACATAGATGTTCTAGTAGACAATACAGCATGACAACGGCCTCCTATCATTCATGGATGGGTACGCAGGATACAACCAAGTCTTGATGGCCAAAGAGGATGAAGAGAAAACCAATTTCATCACACAATGGGGCACTTATTGCTACACCGTAATGCCATTCGGGCTTAAGAATGCAAGGGCTATATATCAAAGAATCGCGACTACCCTACTCCACGATATGATGCACAAAGAGGCTGAAGTCTACGTGGATGACATGATCATAAAATCTAAAGAAAGAGAAGGGCATGTACCCTCACTTCAAAAGTTCTTCGATAGGCTTAGGAAGTACAACATGAGGCTCAATCCCAAAAAGTTCACATTCGGAGTTACATCCGGCAAATTTTTAGGATTCGTCCTAAGCGCTAGGGGATCGAGATTTATCCATCCAAGATCAAGGCCATAATAGATATGCCCCCACCGAAGACAGAAAAAGAAATCAAGGGCTTCCTGGGAAGAATCCAATACATTAGTAGGTTCATTTCCAAGTTGACTATCACCTGCGAGCCTATATTCAAAAATCTCAAGAAGGAGATAAAAACGGAATGGGACGAACAATGCCAAAAAGCCTTTGACAAAGTTAAGGCCTATCCGTCCGAACCACCTGTACTCGTACCGCCCACTCCAGGCACGCCTTTAATTCTCTACACAGAAATATCAATGGGGGCCATGCTAGCCCAAGAAATAAACAAGGAAGAGAAAGCCATCTACTACGTGAGCAAGAAGTTTCTAGAATATGAAACCCGCTACTCCTCTCTAGAGAAGACATGCCTAGCCTTGGTCGCCACAACCAAGAAACTGCGACATTACATGCTCCAATACACGATCTACATAAGATCGTGAGAAAATCCTCAGAAATATATATTTGAAAAGCCCATCCTGAATGGTAGAATAGCAAGATGGACCGTCCTTCTGTCTTAGTTTGACCTCAAATTTGAACACCAAAAAGAAATTAAAGGACATGCTATCTCGGAATACCTAGCTGATAAAGCCATAGACGAGCCCGAACGCATAGAAGAATACCACTTTCCAGACGAAGGGGTTATGACCCTAGACACCGAGACTTGGAAACTTTACTTCGATCGAGCATCTAATCAAAAGGGCTTTGGGGTAGAAGTACTAATTGTATCTCCTGACGGTGCACATACACCTATTTCGGTCAAGTTAGACCACGAAGTCACCAACAATGGCGCGGAGTATGAAGCTTGCATAATAGGACTGGAATCCACCATAAGCTTTGGTATTAAAAAGCTTCGAGTCTATGGTGACTCGTCGCTCATAATCAACCAAATTTCCAAAGTATGGAAAGTCAGAAGTGAATCCTTGGCACTCTACCAAGAATACTTAGACCAAATCAAAATACATTTTACATACCTTTCACGAGAAGATAACCAGTTTGCAGATGCCTTGGCTAAATTAGCACGCATGATCAACATACATAACTCTATTCGAATGATGCCCATTTGTGTACAAAGAAGGTTCGAACCCTCATATTGCGATGCTTTGGAGGTATTTCATGATGAAGAAGATGAATGGTACACTGATATAAAGAACCTACTCGTCCATCATATTTACCCTCTTGATTCTACCCCTAGAGCCCAAAAGGCACTTAGATGGCTCGCAGCCCAATTCATTGAGGTACAGAATCATATATACAAGAAAACCCGGGATTAACCTCCTATGTTTAAGCACCGAAATGGCCCATAAAGTCTTAAGAGACAGACATGGAGGAGTCTGTGGATTGCACATGAACGGTATGATGTTATCTAGGAAGATAATTAGGCTTGGTTATTATTGGACCACAATAGAGAAAGACTGTTGTGAATTCGTCAAAAGATGCACACAGTGTCAAACACACGCAAATCTACAACACATGCCACCAAGCCCATTATATACTTTTACCTCACCTTGGCCTTTTTTCAGGGGAATAGATATCATTGGCAAAATAACCCCAACAAGATAAGGGGGCCATGAATACATTCTAGTTGTAATTGACTACTTCACTAAATGGGTTGTGGCACAGTCATACGCAAAGCTCAAAGCAAAGCATGTGGTCAAGTTCATCAAGAACAATATAATAGCTAGATATGGGGTTCCCCAAGATATCATTAGCGATAATGGGTCACATTTCATGAAGGAAGTAATCGATCTCCTAGCTCAGTTCAAGATCCAACATCGGAAGTCATCTCCCTACAGACCGCAAATAAACGGTGCAGTAGAAGCGGCTAATAAAAGTATTAAGAAAATCATCGAAAGGATGTCTGAAAATTATTACGATTGGCCCGACGAGTTGCCATTCGCACTTTGGGGTTATAGGACATCTATCTGCGCATCAATAGCAGCAACACCATACTCCATAGTTTATGGAATGGAAGTCGTGTTACCAATTGAGTTAGAGGTCCCATCTCTAACGATCGTCTTGGAAAGCCAAATTTCAGAAGTGGATAGGGTCCAAGCCCGCTATGACCAATTGGTCTTGCTAGATGAAAAAAGGTTGCAAGCTTTGCACAATGTGAGAATCTATTAAAAAAGGCTAACAAAGCACTTCAACCAAAGGCTTAAAGCGAGAGACCTCAAAGTTGGAGATCTAGTACTCAAAGAAGTAAAGGCCAATGTCACTGACCCAAGAGGCAAGTTTAGGCCCAATTGGTCCGGTCCTTTTCTCATCACAGAAATTTTAACCGGTGGAGCTGCAAGATTGGCAGACTTAGATGGAATTGAGTTTAGTCAATGGATAAACATAGATCAACTAAAAAGATTTTATGCCTAGGCAAGGCATCCAATATAGCACTTTCGAGAGGCCCACATAAGGCTAAGCAATCCCGAAAAGAAAAAAAAAAAAAAAAAAGGGATTCAATGTTAAAAAAAAAAACGCACGGATAAGAACTACGAGCGGCCTGATTCCCCTAACAGGATACGTAGGATAAACCAATTGCAATTGGGCCCGACCCCTTCATTATTTTCGCGTTCAAAAGTTGTTAAAAATAATAAACAACAATAATAAAACGAATAAAGTTGCAATATTAAATATAATTGAGCATGTCTCCATAAATAATAAAGTCCATTACAAATGACTTGGCAATTCAAAAAATAATAACGCAAATATTTAAATCTAAGTCTAAAAGGGGCACATCACCCTTATTTAATTTAATGCAATACAAAAGGCAATCCTAAGCAAGATATGCTCCAAAAAGAGTATTTTTATTAGTAGATTACTCCGTAGCTCCGTTAGTAGGACCCGCGTCTTAAATGGACTCATCTATTGTTGGGCCCTCCACATCACGTTCCTTAGGAGCCCATCGCTCTCGGACCATAGGCTCTTCTTCTTCAATCTCCATTAAAGGTGTGCTTGAAGACACCTCATGATCATTGGCCCAGATTTGGGGTTCCTCCTACGGATTGGTATTGATCTTTTCCAAAGCTTTCTTGGCCTTCGGATTAAGGATGCCTTTCACATGCTTAACTCCTTTTTTCTTGCCCTTCCCCTCTGGGTCATTAGGGTTTGAGAGTCTTAGGCTAGCTTTGACCGATTGGGCCTTAAGATCGTCTTGTTCGGATTTCTTGCATGCACGGGGACCCTCCGCGATCTTGCAATCCATCAAAGCCTCATAAGCCGAAGATATGGTCGTAGGCGCCTTGACATGAGGAATAGTCCACTTAGGACGATGATCCCATGCGCACTCCCATGATCTTAACATACTGATTGTCAATATTCGCGTGGTAGGAGGAAAACGATCCTTTTTTGGGATAATTTGGCGTTTCCCATATTGTCGCATGATACGACTAGGAAATATGTAAGTTGAGTTATGGAGACGGAGGATTTGATAATATCCCGTATCCCTGCTACATCCGATTGCGGATTTTAGACCCCACCACTTGACGGTCCATCGTAGCAAGGGACATGCTTCGTGGTACCCACGCCATTCATCAATGGTAGATTCATAATACAATATTCGGCATGCGGGAAATTGCTTTGGTTGATATTTGAGCGCATTAGCAGGTCTCTCAATAAAGCACATGTGCTCAAAAAGCCATATCTACAAAAAAAGGCAAAATATATATAAAGTTAAATATCCATCAAAGATCAAAACTTTATTAACAAAACAAATAATTCAAGCAATTATCCAAGCACTTACTTGGAGAAGAAGAGGGCTTCCCGTCCATCCACCAAGAGATGGCTCTTGTTTCTTGCGGTCCAAGCAAATCATGGTTTCGCCAAGGACAAGAAACATAGGTGTAAAATCGTTTTGAATTTGTTCAACAATTCTAAGCATATTAGTTTTACCATTATTACCTCCACGAACAAAGAGGTACCTATGCAAGAGACATAAAATAAAGGCACGATTATAATAGGTCTCACTCATCACGTCATGGTTAACCCTTACCTTGGGAAAGAAGATGTCAATCATACCATTGAGGTCTAACTCACCACTCCTAGCAACGGAGGAAGCTTGTGTCGGTGATAGGCCAAGATACATTTTATAGTAGCCATCAAGGTTTGCTCCAAGCCATTGAGTGGCGGGAGCTTGGTCATGAGGAAACCCAAGGATAGCGGCAAATTCTTCGGAAAGTGCACATAATTCATTATACCCAAAGCGGAAGACATGAAGTTTATCGTCCCAAAACTCAATTGCGGCCTCAAGAAGATTCCATACGATTTGAACTTGCTTAAGGTGGAAGAGAGCACTCAAGTGGAAAGGCACAAGTCTCATCCTCTCTTCGGGGGTCATGGATTGTAACCACTTGTCAAATTTAACATTAATGCTTGTCATGGCTGAAATCTAAGAATAATTAGGGGGTTTCTCTCTCTAAAAAACTCTCTATTGATGGCAAATTATGAAGGTGATGCCCCAAATCGGACTAACTCAAGGCCTATATTGGGCTCGCACGGAAAAGACGAAAAAATAAGAAAACCCGTCCAAAGGCACTCCAGCGGCCCCTGGGACAGCTGCTGAAGGCTCTATGGCGCCGATAGTGCAGCACAAGCCCAACGGCCACCAGCCGAGCTTCTGCGGCACGCCACTGAGCCCCAGCGGTCAGCCGTTGGAGCCTGGCGACACCCCTTTTCGCCCCCGCTGCGCCGCGTGTGCCGCCGGACTGCTCCCATTGGCCGCCGGACCCTTTTCTTGAGACAAATCCCTTTTCTCCAGTTTTGGACACTTTCCTTATCCGATTTGGACTCAAATATGGCTCTTTTTCCTTTTTTTCGTATTTTCTATTATTTCCTTAATATTAATGGAAACTCCACAATTTGCTTATTTCTTTTTGGATGATTATCATCTTTTTTATTTGTATGTTTTTTATTTATCCATTTCTACTTATTATTTTCATTTCATTTTTTCACCCCTTTTCTTTTTTCATTTTTTTAAGGGGGGATAAGGTACACCCAATTTTAACTTTTTGGTTGTACCATTTTTTCTGCTAAATGGCTATTACTTGCGCTTTTGCTTAACTATGTGTGCATTTGCATTAGCCTAATTATGTGCAGGGACCCATAAATAAGCAAGCAATATTTTTACAAGTAAAGTCCAGATGTTTGTTCAATACAAATGTTCAAAAAATGTATTTCACACAAATACATTATCATAAAAACCATCACCCGCATCATCATCCATACGGGGCACCTCAAAGTGGTCCTCCAACCTCCGCATCTCATCACCAAAGATCAACGCCACAACCAGGCTAGGGTCAAATGAGGAATGGCAGGCTGGCTCCGGTTATGAACTCCCTTCCCCGGCATAGCTCGAGTCATACCCCCACGAAGAACGAGGAGGCATGGTAGGCACCATAGGAGCAAAAACCGGGGGCTGGTAGTAAAGGCCACCATATGAAGGATATCCCACATACCCGGGATAAGGAGGATACATCGACACATGCATAGGAGCAGGCTCCATATACGGAGTCATCCTCCTCCCACCAGGGCAGTCTGACCGATGTACAGGCACCCTCTCTCTCCTAGAACTCTCCCTTCGAGGGCTCCTCTCGCGTGAAGGACTACGCTCGGGAGAGCTCACACCCTCATCATCCGACAACACCACTTGTCGTGACCAACGAGGAAGGGTTCGACGGTACTCAATCTGCATCCCACAGAATGTCATAAAACACATTTTTCAAAGCATGCAACTTTGAAAATGCAAAATGCAAGCTTACCTTGTCCAAGTCAGCTCTTGAACAAGTACCCTTCAAAAGGGCTCGGGATATACAAGACTTCATGGCGTGCATTGAAGACCTTCCCGGTCTGCTCACGATCAAGCTACACAAGGAAAAGTTAGTACAAGCATATATGTTGAAGTAAGGCATTGTACACTTCGCCAAAATTACAAATTTACACCAGGGCAGTCTGACCGATGTACAGGCACCCTCTCTCTCCTAGAACTCTCCCTTCGAGGGCTCCTCTCGCGTGAAGGACTACGCTCGGGAGAGCTCACACCCTCATCATCCGACAACACCACTTGTCGTAACCAACGAGGAAGGGTTCGACGGTACTCAATCTGCATCCCACAGAATGTCATAAAACACATTTTTCAAAGCATGCAACTTTGAAAATGCAAAATGCAAGCTTACCTTGTCCAAGTCAGCTCTTGAACAAGTACCCTTCGAAAGGGCTCGGGATATACAAGACTTCATGGCGTGCATTGAAGACCTTCCCGGTCTGCTCACGATCAAGCTACACAAGGAAAAGTTAGTACAAGCATATATGTTGAAGTAAGGCATTGTACACTTTGCCAAAATTACAAATTTACCCTTGGGCCCAACCGGGAGAGGGAGGCCCTGGATGTCCTCATCAAGGTCCTCCATCATAGGGATCTCTCCCCATCACTCCTTCTCACCATATTCTCATCCTTGGACCAGCATATCCGGGACATCCACCTCGGTGTCATCAACCCGAGGTTCCTACGAAGCAAACTGAGTTAGCATCAATAAGGCAAGAGAGGCATAGAATATCAAACATAAATTCTTAACTTCAAGCCCACAAATGAAGGCATGCGGCGATCACGGCGGAACTAATCATAGTGTCCCGCAAGGTCCTCCGCAGGCTCCCTCAAATACCGCATAGCATCTGACCCCACCATGGCCTCCGCAACCTGCTCGCGAGACAAGCACCTCACCAAGAACATGGACGAGGAAGGATCCAAAGAAATCCTCGGGCCCTCCAAATCAGGATAAACCTGGCGGAAAATCCGCTCCCCTATGTACCACTCAAAGGAGAACGGGCCCGCAATCAGGATACACTGACGGTCTACTGCCCTAGAGGCTAGGATGGTGTCCGGAGCCGACCTGTAATACTTCGCCTATGGGAAGTAATCAATCTACACAAGCATGCAACATAAGATATTTCCACACCAAGAAATACAACCCATACATAAGATAAGGCCGCTCAGCCCTCAGCGGCCCAGCGCGTGGCCGTTGGACCACTTTTCTCATCTGCCTCTCACCGGGCGGGCCCACGAGTTCAAATTTCGTGCGGGATTGCACTTCTCGACCGTTGGAAGCCCGGGAGATAGGGGCAAGTCACCCAAAGTGACTTTTTCACCCCCGCAACATGGTTTCCTATCCTAGGGACCGGGCATATTATCTAATTTTGGCAGGCACAGGCATATTATCTAATTTTCGCAGGCATAGGCACATTATCTAATTTTTGCAGGCACAATTTTCCAAGACAGAGGCATTACTAAAGCAGAGTTACGCAACGCTCTTTGACGTTGAGGCTATTAAAAGTAGTGTCACGTTGGCACCCGCAAAGCAGAGCTACGCAACGCTCTTTGACGTTGAGGCTATTAAAATTAGCGTCACATTGGCACCCGCAAAGCAGAGCTACGCAACGCTCTTTGACAATGAGGCTATTAAAATTAGCGTCACGTTGGCAACCGCAAAGCAGGTAACCCTGACCACAGGCGGTCAGGACTTACTTTTTATCTTTTTCTAACATAAGGCATTTTCAAAAAAAACACTGCAGGATTTTTTTACCAAATATTTTGACCTTCGCTTTCACAAGCTCGGCCAAAGTGGGGGCTTCTGTAGACACCCTAATCGGTTCTCATCCCCTGGCACCACAAAGCCCGATGATGATGGTAAGGGATTAAGATGGACGTAAGTAGAAAAGGACGTTTCTTGAAAATCTTGACCAAATTGCCTGAAACCTCAGTCTTTGGATAACCCTTGTTATAAGGATTCCAACGCCTTTGACCTTGCCTCAATCAGGTTCCCGAATCAAGAGATATCGCGTCTTGAAGATTTGGGTCAAAACCGCACAATCCCGACCCCCTGGGTCAGCCCAAGGGCAATTTTGTAATTTACTAAGCACAAAAAGTCAAAATACCTAGTCGTGCGCGCGCCTTCGGGTCGAGCGGCTGACGCTGTCAACTCGGCGGCACACGCTTGACAGCTGGGACCCTCAGGGTAGCCGCTAGGCTCGGCGGCACGCCGCTGGCCCCCTGCTGCCCTCCGGGTAGCCGCTGAGCCTGATTTTTGGCTGGGCCGAGTTTGGCGCCGAGTTTGCAACCCTAGGCCTCTAATTCTGTCCACTAACTCTATAATTACTCCCTTTCACCCTCTTTTGAGGGAGGTTGGTCAGTTTATAATTTTAAGAGCAATTTGAGAGCACAAATACCCCAAATCATAGAGAATTCAGATTTTTGAAGACTCAAGCAAGCTATTGCACCCAACCTTGCACCCAAGATTGAAGAGCAATTCCAATTCAACTAGTCCCGTTCGAATAGAACGTCCAGGTTAACCATCTTGAGGGCCTAAATCTCTTATAAAACTACTTCTTTTATTATTTATAATCAGGTTTTATTTAGCTTTTGATTGTGGTTGAGCAATTATGCTTGTTTTGACCATTGTAAATAATTATGCATGTTAGTTTAATTTAAAGTTCGCATTTTTTTTTTTTAGTTTATGCAAGTTTGCATCTTTTACATTGTTTGTGCATGCATATAGCAACCTCCTAGGTTTATTATTTTAGAATAAAATTAATATTTTTGCATTGTTCTTCTATTGAAGTTACTAACAAATTTATTGATGTGCACGTGCAATGCTTGGCGCGTTTAGCAAAGTGTGGTAGGTTGGAACATTTTTATTATTGCTCTCATCTTT
This sequence comes from Tetragonia tetragonoides, assembly GCA_038025085.1. Taxonomy (NCBI): domain Eukaryota; kingdom Viridiplantae; phylum Streptophyta; class Magnoliopsida; order Caryophyllales; family Aizoaceae; genus Tetragonia; species Tetragonia tetragonoides. The sequence continues at coordinate 19,805,275 of CM076146.1, forward strand.
GGTTGTGTTTGATAAATAATATGCATGCAAATTAGATATAAATTGTGCAAAGTGATAACGGTAGGCAATTTGGTTGTCTTTATCCCGCTTAATTAAATTTAGGATATTGGACGACCTGATTTGTATGGAACCATAAAGCATAAATAAATATTTGACATGGATAGGCTTAGTAGAGGCCGTTAATACGGGCGATTTAGATGAGATTCGTTTTGTTTATTTTGTACCTACACCCCCGAACTCAATATTTAGCCCATTGGGTATGAGTCAATTCCCAATAGGAATTGGGTGCACTTTTTGATGGTTTCCAATTGTTTCCTAAAAATTGGTGGCGACTTTATTGCTTGCAAATTATTATTCCCCATTATAATTGAATTTAAATTGCATATGACATATTATTTAAGAACCATTAATTCCAACACTAAAGCGCTCGCAAATTAGCGCCGGAAAGACGATGGTTCTTACAATATTATACCCCCTAAAAAAAGAAAATAATAAAAAAGAAAATAGAGAAAGAATAAAGCTAAGAGAGTCTCAGGTCTTGTAACGATGTTGTGCATTTGAAAATCGGACTTAAACCGGGTGGAATGGACCAAATGGGCGGGCGAGAGCAAAAGGGAAAAGCTGACTGGGCCAACATCAGGGCCACTAGCGACGCTGGGCTTGGCCGCTGGCGGCTCTGAGCCAATGCCGAGGGTCGCTAGCAGCGCTGGTCACAGCCGCTAGCGGCGCTGGGTTTGGGCCTTTTTCGCGGATTTCTGACTGCTTTCTGACAGACTCTTTTGCGTATAAATAGGATTTACAGGATGTCCAATGTGGTATCTTTTTTTCAGACTTTTAGCTCCCCAAATTTCTCAAAGCTTCTATCATGGTGACATCTTTCGAAAATCTTTTTGACGCTTGGTGCAAAAAATCTTACCGTGGAAGACAAACTTGAACTGGCTCCGTACCATGTCTCAACCTTGTTGGCTCTGAAACCGACCAAAATCTTGTGGCCTCTTCTTTGATCTGCATTGAACTATTCGGACCCAGAGTTGCACGTTTTCCGTTTTGGTAACTCTGAATTATGCCCTTTAGTAGAAGAATTTGCTGCAATTACTAACATGTCTGACGTTCTTCCCCTAGTTGTGCCTTATTTGAAGGATGGTTTTAGTAATCAGTATAGGAAATCTCTAGGCTTGTCATCTGCGAAAGCCAAAAGCATGATTCTTGGTGTCGAGGACTTAGTTCAAATCTGTGAAAAATTTGCTCCCTCTTCAGAATAGGATGCAATATATAGGCGTTGCTGTCGACAGGCTTTTGTACTCTTCTTCTTGAATCTCCTGTTGTTTGTTAATGCAAAATCTTCCAACCTTGGTAGAGCCTTGTTGCTGCGAGTGGTGAATGAGGTAGCTGAAGGGCATTCTCCTTTGTATCTAGTTGTAGGAGAAACTATTTTAGGGCTTGACAGGTTAAAAATTTTGCCTCACAAAGCTTTTTACTGAGCACCTAAGGCTGCTGCGTCAAATTTGGTTATGCGAGCACCTAAGGCTGGTAGAGTCACTGGAGAAGATGATAGTTCGTACCCCTCGAGCCTGGAAGAGGATAACTTATACTGCCGCTACCTTCTTGGTTAGGAAAAGGCTGTATGATGATATATCACTACAAGAAAATCCTTTTTCCGCAACGAGAATTCGAAACTACAATTTTTGGTCGTTGCCATACACACTTTATCGCAACGACACTAGTCAATCGTTGCGAAAAGTTGTTGCCATAAATTTTATTTTTACTTCCCTCTCACGAAATTTGTGCAGGTGAAGTTGAATTTTTGGGACTCACTTTCTGCAATAACTCCAGTCGTTGCAATATATAAAGAGCATATTTCGCAACGACAAGAATCGTTGCCAATGTTTTGAACAATATATCGCTACGATCATTGGCGTTGCAAATATCCAGCTCCTGTACAGCAACGACTTTTATCGTTGCAAAAGCTCTCAAAACAAAAAATGAAAAATAAAAATAAAGCAAGTCGTTTATACTATCATTCGTTTTCTTATCCAGTATAATTTTTTCGAGACTTCAAGCACAAACAAATCTACCCTATCATTCATTTTCATATCAGTCTCCTCTCTTCAGCTCTCTCCATCTCTCTCATCCAACCTTCATTTAACATCCTTACAACCTTCTCCTCTTTCAATTTCCCTATCTAACTCCTTCTCTTCCTTCGGGTTACCCTATCTCTCTCATATAAAGATATGGCCAACAGAGACACAGTGAATCTCGCTACCTGTGTCATTTGCAGCTTCGACATTATCAAGGATTCAAGGTCTAATCTCTCTCTCTCAGATTTCCTATTCGTTTTACAGGGACTTTTTGTTGTTAAATTTGGATTTTGTTTGAGCTGTATTTGGGATTTGTTTAGGATTTGTGAGTTTAGCGTTTTTAATTTCTGGCTTCATCTGCAATTTTTGTTTGATGAAATAGGTATGTGAGAATTTGACTAAACTAGGGTTTCGTCTTCCATATTTGGTTTCTTTAATTTTCCCAGGCTGATATCCTCCCTCTCTCTTTATATTTCTGTTACTTCTAGTTACCCCATATTCAAGACGATGTGCCTGTCCATTCAAGAATTGAGGAGATTAAGGTGAATGAGGGCTTCTCACTTATCAAGACCACCATTGTAGACTGTCAACGCACAACACCAGTATTGCCTTGGTCGATTTTGATAGAAGAGGTAACATTAAACCCCAATTTTGTTTTGTAGAGTTTTAGTTATGTTTAATTTAGAAATTGATGTGCAGAAGTTTGGGAATTTGGATTATAAATTTTTCTTCACTGAGAATAACTTTATATTGACTTTGAGTGATGCTTTTCCGTTAAAAAAAAGCCAATTAATTGGGTGAATTTAGCAAGATATGGGTTGAAGTTGTTTAAGGCTGTAAGTGTATCATTACTAATGATTTGTTGCTAGAATCTTGTGTTATTGAGGCCCAGGCTTCTCCTCATTCCTTTAACAGAAAAGGATCTTCAAAATTCATTGGCTAATTAAAGATTATGGCCAGAGATAAGAGGAGAACTGTATGTGTATAGTGGCAAGTTATAATTCATTGAAAGGTCATATGTGACATAAGTGTAGGTCAGTTTCATAAGTACTAAGGCAATTTTGCTTTGTTTACAGGGTGTAACTTAACACTACCTTGGAAAGTGCTTGTTTTATTTAGGCATATATGCTTTAGTTTCTCAGGTTGGATTAATATATCGGTCAAAAACCAAGACCTCTGAGACATGCTTTATCAATTGTCTATATGCCTGTTTCTGCCAATTGTCTCTATTCATAGCCATTTAGGAGAGTTTCATAAGTCCACTTGCTTGATTATGTGGGTAAATGATGATCTGGATGTGAGGCTTATAGCATAACACTTTTAGATTGTAGTTTGAGATACCTTTGATTGTGGAATGGTATTAAAGTAAGATGAATTGGTAATTATTTTAATGTATGGGACCAACTACGAATGTATTGGGTTCGGTTTTTTTGTGCTTCCAACATGCTGTTCGCAACCTTGAATAGTTAATTATCATTTTGCAGGAGCCCCATCATTGATGGACTGATCACTACTGAACAATGACTCAATCGTCTAACTTTTTCATTCAGTTTTTTTCCCTCTTTAATTATTTTATACAAAGCTTTCATGTTTTATAGAATATAATGTATTTATTTTGTCAATACACGGTGCATGGCTATATGTTAAAATGGAGAGGTCTTTTGTAGTTTTGTGCATACGATTATTGGCTGACCATTGCCAAGTTGGGAGACATTGAAATTTTCTATGAGTGCAATTCTACTACGAATCAGGTACGTTGGTCATTTAAGTTTTCATTTGACCTAAGCATTGCCGTATTAACAACTAACAAGTCATGCTGCAACTATATATTATATATGTATCTATTTGTGAAATTTTGAATTGGAACTTATGCCACAGCATGCGAAGTGAGTTGTGGTTGATAGCCTTTTAATTTTAGAATATGCCTAGGCCAAAATTAGACTTTGTATTTGGATGTACAAACTTGGAATGGCATCAACGTTTACTTTCACATTTTAGTGTTGTTTATCATGTAGCCTTTTAGCACTTGAATACAAATCATCTTTGTCGATTCTGAAGTACTTGAAGTCGTTATCTATCATCTGATGCCCACCTATCCCTTAACTAAAAGTTCAGAACATGTTCAATACTTACAACTCCACTTAGTGAATTCTCTCTGCCTTATTGTTGTATTTTTTGGCTCTAACCTGATGGTGACCTGTGCGTATTGGTTTAGTTAAATGACCTTTGTGTATTGCATTAGTTAAGTGGCATGCTTGATATCGTCTAAGAACAACAAGAAATATTGAACCTGAATTTTAATTTTATATAAAGGTTTGCTCTGGACTGCTTGTGCATCTGTATTGATGGCTTATATTCTAATACGATGTTTGCCATGTTATTTGCTTGTTAAAGAGGCTGATGACTGAAAGAATAGAATTTGTTTTTGGGTCAAACATGTGCAGCTCATTACCAGCAGTGGCGTTGTTGGCACGCTCCCCCTAAATCACCACTTTGGTAAGTGCTTGTTCTATTAAGTTGTTATGCATATGTTTCTCTTGGTTTTAAGTATCATTTGGTAATTCAATGGCTTTGGTGCTCTATATTGCAGTTATGTGTGTCTTGAGCACTTGTTTGGATGTGGCTACACGAGACTGTCATGTTCAGGGAGCTTGTGGTTTTGACTTGGCCTCTAAAAACAAGTTTGAGAATGCAACTTATTGTTTGTCATTCATTATGAACATGGTATGCTATCTTCATATAGTATAGAGAAAGAGAAATATTATGAATAAATGCATTTAAATAAGTCCCTTTGATGTAGTGGGTTAATGAAATAAGGTCATTCATCATGGACAAGGTATGCTATACTCTACCACAATGTTGGATCAAGTGGATCTTGAAAGTCACCAGTCATGTGTATTGCTGACCCTGCACCCATTAACAAGTCATGACAAAGTATCCTTTACTGACATAGGTGGTACTATTTTTGTTGTTATTTCTCCAATTCAAATTATCTGTTGCTTATTGAATTCAGCTGCAAGTGCTTTGAGTTCTTTTACTATTAAAATTATTAAGAAAGTATGGTATAAGCTGGAATCACCTCTAGAGTCCTAATCTTCCAAAGTAAAGTTTGCACTTTGTTCTAAAAAGTTGTTTGCTTTCTTTCGTTCTATTGCTCATGAACAGTTTCAGTAGACAAAATTTTAATCTTTGTTACTCTTTTTTTGCCTTTAGCTTTTTTACTTGATGGAAAGAAATGGCACATGTACTTGTAATAAGTAATTTGCTATGTAGGTGGTCAGTTTTTTTTGTTTTTCCTTGTCATGTAGGTGGTCAGTTACTTGAGCAACACAATGTGGAGATCGTGTTCTTATAGCAAGAAGAGTCCTTACATGCACAATGAATTTTGGAAGATAGAAAGATGGCAAAGCGAAGCTTTAGTGAATTCTTATAAGTTTTAATTAGGTCAATTTATGTTGCACCAAACAAAACTAGGTCAAATTATGTAACTTTTTTTGGACGTTGATTGATGATTTATTGTACTTATTTTGTATACTATATCAATGAAAATAAAGCACAAGTTCATATATGAACTCATTGCAGCAGGGAGGTGAAATTACACGTATACACATTGTTTTTTTTTTTCTTTTTTATTGTCAATTATTTGTTGCAACGACAATAGTTATTGCTGTATACTGGGAAAAAGATAATCTGACACATCTTTTGCGACGACATTTGTCGTTAAAGTTAATGTATATCTTTTGCAACGACTAATTTCGTTGCAATAAATGCTCATCTAGCATATACAAACGCGTAGGTATCGCAACGACAATTATATGGCAACAACATAAGTCGCTGCTAAAAATAAATTTATTGCAACGACGATAGTCGTTGTGTCATTCTTTTGTAATGCCATGACGCGTAATGACTCTGCAACGATAAAAGTCGTTGCAATAAATATTTTTCGCAACGACATGCTCTTTTTCGCAACGACTTTTTTCGTTGCCAAAAACAGGTTTTCTTGCTGAATGGGATGCCTTTTTCCATGCTGGACCTGTTATTCGTTGGCATGTATCTTGGTGGGGTTTAACCTCTTTAGTTGCTTGCTGTAAATTTGTTCCTCATACTACAATAGCATGTCTGTACAGGAGTACATGTTTCTTTCCCTCTAGGGTCATGAGGCAGTATGGGTGAAAGCAGGTTATCCCTCGTCAGGAGACTACGAAACAACCTATCCTTGCTTTGACAACTGAATTTGCTAAGAACTGGAGCACATACTAGCGCGGCAGGGATCGTTGGACAGTACCCCAAGCTATTGCTCCCACTCAAGTTTCTGAGACCTACTTAACTTGGCTTTCTTGTAGGAGAAGCGAGGCGAGCCCTTCGTCATGAAGAGTGGAACCAGCTAGTACCTAGGTATGACTCAAGAATAGAAAGCAAGAACAGGAAGGAAGGACCTTATGAGGAAGGCTATCATGTAATGAAAAGAGGCCAACCCCCAGCTCAACGAAGCGATCATAGGTCCTCCTCAAGCCAAGGTCCTTCAAAGAAGAACTATTAAACGAAGCCTTTAAAGGGAAGAAGGATTAAAGTAATTTTCTTTAGAAAGCAAATCTAGTTTTAAAAATATGTAGTAAGAATGTTTTTAGCTTAAACCCTCGCAGTTGCACTTTTTTTTTAACCTTAGGAATTTTCAATCTATGCAATGTAAGCTTATTCGTTTAGTTTGAATAAAGATTGTCCTTTTTTGGATGAGTTGATTGGAATTTTGGATTGATTTTGGTCGGGCCCCTTAAAACGTAATTCTTTCAAAACTAAGTCCCCTTCTTTCAGATTTCGAGGTCGAACCTTTTTGTTGAACGCTCATGCCATGCGTTGTTGTTACATGTGTGAGTGGTCTAGAGCCCGTAGGCGCCTTTCTTCCATGAACATGAGTTCATCATAACGGGCTTGCATCCATTGTGTTTCTAAAAGTTCACCTTCTAAGGCTATGCGCATGGAGGGTAGTTGGACATCTATGGGTAGTATAACTTCCATCCCGTAGACCAGGGAATAACATGTAGCTACTATGCATGATCTTATGGATGTTCTATACCTCCAAAGGGCAAATGGGAGTTTTACAGGCCAATCTTTGTGGTTTTCTATCATTTTTTCGATGATAGTTTTGAGATTTTTGTTGGTGGCTTCTACTGCGCCCTTTGTTTGGGGTCGGTAAGGGGATGATTTGTGGTGCTGAATTTTGTAGTTCTTTAGTAGGGTGGTTGTTTCGACTTTGAAGTGGGATCCATGGTCGCTAATAATTTCATTTGGAATGCCGTATCGGCAGATGATGTTGTTCCTTATGAATTTGGACACCTGTTTGGACCAGGATATATTCATGTCCTCTAGAACCCTTGGGGGTGATCTTACCAATGATATCTATTCCCCATGCAGAAAATGACCAAGTGGATGTGAAGTTATGAAGCATTGAAGGTGGCATATGCGTTAACTTGGCATATATCTGAATTTTCCTGCATTTCTTGACATAGTCGTAACTGCCTCTTTCCATGGTGGTCCAATAGTATCCTAGTCGTAGGATCTTTCTAGAGAGCATTGGACCATTCATGTGTGGTCCGCACACCCCATTGTGTACCTCATCCATGATCTCTGCAGCTTCTTCGGCGTTTACACATCTGAGGTTGACTCCATTGTGAGACTTTTTGTATAGGACTCCCTTGTATTCTATGTATTGTGCCGCTAAGAGACGGATGACCCGTTGAGCTCTTGTTGTTGCGTCCGGAGGGTATGTGCCCTTGGTGATGTAGTTGAAGACATCTTGGTACCAGGGATTTTCTTCAATCGGAGCTAGGATTAGACACATGTCGAGGTTGTTGTAGAAAGCGGGCTCACTTCTTCTTTGTATGTGGAGTGGCATCATTGAGGGAGTTCAGCTGCTCAATTTCCTGTTTTACAAAAGGAATATTTTGCATTCTTGCTTTGCGAAGTTTACTTACATTGCTTAAGTTGATTAGTTAATGATTTGTGCAACTTTGAGTTCATCGGGTTTATCAATAGCTGAACAAAGGAAAAAATGAGCAAGAGGAATTTTTATTGATTTGCAAGAAATAAGCACACATGACTTTAGAGAAAAGGGTCTCTAATTCCCGTCAACAAAAGAAACTAGACTTTGAAAGTAGTAAAAAGGGGACTCTGACTCGACTCCTCTAGCTCTTGTTTGTAGCCAACTAGTTCCAGGCTCCATCGTCGACATCATCATCCCTTAGTGGTGGGGGAGCTTCTCCCCTGTCAATGACTTCTTGGATGTCGTCCTTTCGGCGAACACAATCATCTGTATGGTGTCTGAAGATTCGGTGATATTTGCAATAAGGACGATTCTCCTCCTGTGTAGCCTTGGAATCTTCTCGAGGGATGCAAGGTTGAATGTCACCTCTCCATACCAAGGCGTTCATGCCAGCTTCTATTGATGCAAAGAGATGGGTGTACCGTTCTTGGCTATGATGACACCAACTAACTGTCCAAGTATATGGCAACCACATTGTCCCTTGGTCGATGAAGCGCAAGACTAGCCCCTTAAAGCGCTTGCACTGATTGATGTGATGCCCTTCGGCTGCGCAGTAAGTGCAACTTAGGAATGGATTTCCGTCCTTCGTGAGAAGCCTTTACGTGGGAGTTCTTGGGCGGACGTATCCATACTTAGACATCTTGTGGTAAAGGATACCTTGGCGCCACCAAGTTTCTTCTCTAGCCAATATGATTGTGTTCCTGCGCTTGGAGGTGCGTTCCTCTAGGATATTAACCTTTTCCTTTATTTCCTGAATTCTTTAATTATGCAGTCCATACTTTTTTGTATCTCATCTTTGTTGTCTTCTATCTCGCCTTTTTCCAGATTTGACTCCCCTTCGTAAGATTTTTGCGAGATCAAGGCAACTTCCTCCTCGTAAATGAGGTGAGAGTAATCTTTAGGATCTTCAGTAGTGATATGGGTTGATGGCACCCAAGAGGTCATCACTACTTTCAGTCTCTTCATTTTTAGGCAATGGTAGAGTGCCATTGTCTATTTTGTCTTGGATGGCATGTTTGAGAGCCCAGCAATTGTTTGTGTTATGCCCTTTGCCTTGGTGATATTTGCAGTATTGGTTGGCATTCCAACTGCGACTCTTAACTTCAGGCTCTAGAGTGGGGCCTAGAGGTTGCACCAGCCTCTCAAAAGTTGTACTGAGAGTTATTCTTAATAGGGCAAATTCCCTTCTTGGCTTGTTTCGGGGGCGTGAGACCCTCTTTTGGCCAAACATTAGAGGAGGATTCACCACTCTTGCGTTTCTTTTCTGGCTCTTGGAGAGCTGGATTAGGCTTTCCCTGAGATATGGATTTTCTATTTTCGGATGAGGGGACAAACATTGGTGTATTCCATAATTGCCTCAACCTGATGTTGGTAATGTCAGCTTCCAACCTGTCAACCCAGGCTGTCATCTCGACGAGGTACTCTTGAACTGTTCTGATCATGGTATAGTTGAAGTGAATTGTATTGATGTCTTGTTGAAAGTCAAGTTGAACCTCTTTCAATGTATCTTCCTTGTTTGGACCCCCTATCCTAAATAGGAAGCACGGAGCACTTAGTAACAAGAAAAACCATGAGACTCTCACCTAAGAAAAATAACGACCCACATATAGAGAAACACGTTGTCCTAAACAACATCCTTAAGCCTAAATGCCCAAATATTTCCCCTAATATCAAAGGAAAATAAAGTCGATGAATGAAAATAAGAAAAATAGAAAAAGACGGACTGTCCTATTTTATTTTTTTTCTAGACTCAAAGAAAATGGAAAAAGGGATAAAATAAAAAAAAAAAATTCCGCCTTTGCTTTTTTTTTTTTTTTTCCGAAAAAAAAATTCGGCATCTTTTTTTACGCCAATTTTTTTTTTTTTTTTTTTACATTTCTTTTTTTTTGGGCCGAATTTGAATTACATCAAAAAAAAAAAAAAAAAAGAAAATGGGAAAGGGGAAATTGGAGGGACTAACTCTTTTTTTTTTTTTGCTAAAAGGTCCCAGAAAATTGTTCATGACTTCTACAGAATATATCATTGGGGAAACGAGTGTTCATTGAATAGACTTCTCGAACCATATTTGGGCAATAGGAACTACCTAAAAATAAAAGAAAAAGACTGGTGGCACGTAAGTACATGTTGGCACATAGTCACGACATTCATGCATTTAGGCAAGCATTACAACGACGCATTTACAGGCAAACATGTGATCAGACGGGCATTACAACGACACATGCACAACAAGCAAGCAAATGTACGAATGTGGATTTGGAGGCTTTTTGGCTCTTGTGAGGTCACCACGACAAATTACAATTTCCGTCTGGCGGATGGTCGACACATCAATTGTAAATCTTTTTCATCAACAAGAGTCGATGAGTCATGGGTGAGGAAGCACCGATTTGCATGATAGGACAAATTTATATTCCTTTAGATATACAGGTTGTCTACGAGTTACGGCCCAAGCTTCCTCGACGGTCGATAATGGTAAAATGGCTGTGCAAAGGCACATGCAAATGATGCAATATGGAACATGTTATTAAACAATTAAGCAAACTTGACTTTCGAGCATCACCCTCTTAAATAAATCCCAGTGAAGTCGCCACTATAAGGACCCGGGATTTCTATCGCCCACGAAGTGCATCCTTATTGAAAATTTGTAAGCTGGGGGTTCAGATAAGTTCACGGAACCATCGAGTTAGAAAAGCTTTTGTGAAGACTTGAATTGAATAAAAACCATGAAAGAGGTCACAAATCTGCTATCAGCGTTTTATCGAAGGGACAAACCGAAGGGACAACCCAATAGCACGATAAGTGTGATCATGTTTTTAGAAAGACTCCCACTCATATAGAACTTATGAGTACCCAAGAATAAAAGGTTCGGGGCGGAAGGTACGAGGTGGGAAGGTCTTAGGCACCCAACTCGCTCGTTTTATGACGGCCTCTACTAACTGAAGTTTGCGTAATAATTTAAGGACATGATTCCCACACAAACCTGATTAACAACCTAGACTTAGTGTGATACCACAATATTTTCTATAATTATTTTATTGATTTATAAATGATTTATAAATAGTTTTGGAGATTAAATCGTAATTATATTCAAGGATTCGATTTATTTAATTAAACCCATAATAATATTAATTTTTTTATGGGATTTTCATACATTGTATTTATTGATTTTGGGGAGTTTAATTAAAATATTTTATATATCAATAAGAATTATTCATATTGTTTTAATTAGTTTTAATTAGCTATTTAAATCAGAAAATTAGTAAATAAATTCCTTAACCTATTAGTATTTGACTTGGGTTGACTGAGAGCCTATATAAAGAAAAAGAGGAGGCAAGTAATAAGTTTTCACAACTGAGCAAACCCTAACTCACTTTCTCTCTCCTCCTCTCTCACCTGACAGTTCTCTCTCCCTCTCTCTCTCTCCACCGATTCTCTCCTCTCCCTTTCACTCTCACTGGCATCCTCTCTCTCTCTCTCTCTCTTCTCCCTGCCATCACCGGCCACCAGCGAGCCCACCCCACCAGTGGTAAGTCTCGCCATTCTCTCTCTCTTTCTCTCCCCCTCGCAAACCCCTCTCTCTCTCGCCCCTTGTTTTGGGCGCCTGACCGCCGGACCACCACCGGACCACCAGGACGACGCCTGGGTGGTGACCGGCGGGTGGTCGGCTCCGACCCTCTACCCCTGCTCTCTCTTCTTTCTCTTTCTCTCTAAATTTGCAACTCTCTCTCTCCTCACTGCCGGTGCTCTAGCGACCACCACCACCGGCCATGGTGGTCGGTGGGCTGTGGTGATGGTGATGGGTCGGGTCATGAACTCCATGCATGGGTACCCATGACCTAGACTTAGTTTTGAAGTTAGGGTTCCGTTTTTGTATTTTTAGTAATTATTATTCGATTTTTAGTAATTTTTGATTTAACGTTTTTTTTTTCTGCACTCATTCGGAATCGGATTTCGGATTTTCAAAAACCTAGATTGCTTAAAATAAATCAAGGAAGTTAATAAAATTATAATATTAATATTTCATAATCGTTTACATTTTCGTATTGATTTAATACGGAGTCGGTAATTTTTTTTAATTAGGACCTAACGAGCAAGCGTGATAATCTTCGGTTTTTGGAGCGTACTTTCTGTTTGCAAGTATTTGTAGTTGTAAGTGCTCATACCTACCTTCTTCCAAAGCCCTATCAAAACTATTTTGATGTGTTATGTGCTAATTGGGAATTTTTTGTGAATTTAATATGCGAAGCATGATTAAATTATATCGTGGTTATTATGAAGTTATTAAGCATGATTCACTGCTGTAAATATCTTTTATAATGAGAATGTCAATATTATCATGTTTTGAGAATTAATTAGTTCATATGATGATTATTGGACAATTGTTGAATGGTGAATTATTAGTATTATTATGCTACTTAGTACTTGATAATTGGTGGGTATTATTGAGTGCTAGTGAGCACCTATATATTATCGTTGAATGTCTTGGATGATTTGTGAATTTTTGGATATCATATTACCCTGCCGAAGTGCTGCCGAAATTGTGTTAGACATTGATTGTCATCATTATTGAATTATCGTCGTTATTGAATTAAAGCATGTTTAATTCTCATCGTATTGAATTATCATTATCGTCGTTATTTATTATTCATTGTCAAGAGCATGAAATGAATTAGTAAGTCGTGGTCTCGTAGTACCACTAAGTTTTGCGAAATGTTTTTACTGGGTACGGATGACGTTTATTCAGTTTATCTAATTTTTGTTTCTATTTTGTTTCTTTTCTTCTTCTGTATTTTGTTTCCGTCACAGAAACCAAAGTGCAGGTTTAGTTGAATGATGACGTACAGCTTGGAAATTAGAGTTGGCGTCAGTTTTTAGAACTCTTTCTGTTCAGTTTAGATCGTTGGGATTTTATTGCTTTTAGCCCTTGAAGGCAAGTTGTAATAAATTGGTTTAATGGTTTTAGCTCACTATATAGACAACTCTGATATTAAATGTTTTAGATTGTTTAGTTCCTTAGTAAGCTCCTTTGATGCCTAGACTTTCTTTCTGCTTAGCATTTACTCCTTAATGATAAATGTTGCAGTAGCACCCTCGGGTTTGTGACGGTTCAGTGGTGTCGAGTCGTGCACAACGACGTCGATAGCTCCTGGGAAATCGTTGTAAATTCAGGGGAGTTACATAAGGTATTAGAGCCCTAGGTTTAAAAGGTTGCTTAGGATAAATTACTGAATTAATAAAGATTAGTTTCAGTTTGGGGAAAATAAAATGTAATTAAAGCCGTTGAGCGTAGTAGTCCTAGAAGATAGGAATTAATTTAAATCACTTTGCTTGTGATTTATAAGTTCTTATTGTTTGATTGTCTACCTGTAGATGGTAAGGACAAGAGTAACTATGAGGAAGTCGCCTGCACATCAAAGGGCACGAGCCCTAGCACACCGTGCACAACCCGTGGAGTACGTAGCTTCATCGAATAGCGAGTCGACGGAAAACGATGCGAACATGCACCATGAAGCCGCGCCAGGCCGAGCCGCGCACGAAAACGTCGCACGACATGGGGCAGCACGCGCCGTGCAAGTTGCGCCTGCCGCGCCCCTACCTGGTGTACACGCCGCACGTGTAGATGATGAAGATGAAGATCCCTCCGAGTCCGAGCCGAAATATACCCCAGCTGACGAGCATGATGATATGCCGGATTTGGAAGATATTGGTGTCGAGAGCGACAAACACATTGCACCTACTGCTGCACCTACTGTTGCACCTACTCCTGCTGCAAATTGGTCTCCTCCTGTGGAGCCATTCTTTGCTACTGACGCTGAGCTTGAGGATATTCGTATCTACATACGACGTGCTTATACTACGATCGAGCGTTATCAGTACGAGAATCATACGATTCTATGTGAAGGCTTATGTGTGGATTTACTACTAGCTGGTCTGCCTAACATCCATCCTAGGATGGGACTCAAGGAGAAGTACGACGACGTGGTCTCCAAGAGTGGTCATCTGCACGAGCAGAAATATGGTGAAGGGACGCGATGGTCTCTTTGCTTTAGGGGTGTCGCAGCTGTAAGGACCCGCGTCCAATCCAACGTCATTGGTTTCCACGGAGTGCGTCGAGTTAGAAAAGCTTTTGTAAAGACTTGAATTGAATAAAAACCATGAAAGAGGTCACAAATCTGCTATCTATCGGCATTTTATCGAAGGGACAAACCGAAGGGACAATCCGAAGGGACAACCCAATAGCGCGATAAGTGAACTGGTCATGTTTTTAGAAAGACTCCCGCTCATATAGAACATATGAGTACCCAAGAATAAAGGGTTCGGGGGCGAAGGTACGAGGTGGGAAGGTGATAGGCACCCAACTCGCCCGTATTATGACGGCCTCTACTAACACAAGTTTGCTTAATAATTTAAAGACATGATTCCCACACAGCCGGATTAACAACCTAGACTTAGACTATTAATTGGTTCATCACAAGCATCACAACATTTATTAATGACCCTTAATTAGACATGCATTCGATTGGCAAGTTGAGCAGCACAACGACCATACAAACAATATTTAGGAAGCGATAAAAACGTTATTCTAGCATGATATCTACATTATGACTATTGTAAAAATAAACAATTAGGCAATTAATTTAATTTGAGCCCTCAGGAGTTAGTACCTGAACTGTAGGCTATATTTGACAAAAATAGTCTAGGCAAGATCTCAAGTTTTGAAGAAAGAGGGAGAAGCTCAGAGTCAATACTACTGAGAATAGAGGTTGTCAACTGTAGACTGTGTGTTTTGAACTGAGGGTGGAGTGTTGTATTTATAGGCGTAGGAAGTAGGGATGGACGAGTGAATGGAGTCGAAAAATTGAATTTGGGCTGAAAAAAGAGTCGGGCCAGAAGCCACGTCAAGCGACGCTACCGGCCCTGGTCAGGGCTGCTGACGGCTGTCAACTGCCAGCTGGATGACGTCATAATGATGACATCCAGTCTATTTTTATTTTCAGGAGGAATATTAGTGTTTTGAAAAATATGAAAAGACTGTTTTACCCCTGGACGGAAAAAGACGGTTCTACCCATAGATCGCAACTTGGCGACCGGGAGTCGGAAATGGGCATGAGAGGTGTATTTGGAAAGCTCTTGAACGGGGCTTTTGAATGGGGTTGAATTAAAGGAGTGTTTGGAGGAAAACCTGAGACCTTATCCTAACTATTAAAGCAAAAATAGAGTTCAAGTTTATAAATTACTCCTTTCATCATCGAGCTTTTGCGTAGAAATCTGAAGGCGCTTTTTTTTGCATCTACAGAAGCCCCCAATTTGATCGAGCTTGAGTAAAAGAGAAGTTCAAAGTATTCCGAAGGCAACATGCAGGATGCTGATGTGCACACGGTGTGTGAGGGTGTACAGTATGTATGCATATGAAAACAAACCTGAGTTGGGACATGCTCGTAGCGTGCTAAAATTTAATCTCTGTGAACACGAGAAAATAACGGTTATGGTAGCAGGATAGAACATCACTCGTAGATGGTGTAAACGTCTGCTGGGGACCTGTATTCAGAGTGAATGAAAAAGTTAGTAATACTTTGAGAATGATCAACGCGGAGTGCTTCGACACACAGTGACTAAACACCACTCGGCGAGTGTCGAGATTCCATCCCTGTACGAGAATCGAACAAGTCAACGAGACAGCGCGATTAAAAATAACGGCTGTAAATGAGAAGTAACGTGAGAGTTAATAGTATAAATGCTTTATCGAGCAAACAGTGACTAAACACCACTCGGCGGATGCCGAGATTCCGTCCCTGCACAAGAAACGAAAAGGTCGACGAGACAGTGCGAACAAAATGACGGTTGTAAAATTGTTTAAAACATATGAACAGTTTAAATGCAATAGCTTAAGCAATCATTGACTGAAACATATATAAAAAAAAAAATGGACAGTATAACTGCAACAGTTTAAGCAATCATTGACTGACACATAATACGTAACCTCGCAGAAGGACAGTTTAACCACAATAGCTTAAGCGATCATTGACTGACCCCACCTTTGTAACTTCGCAGAAGGACAGTTTAACCGCAATAGCTTAAGCAACCATTGACTGACCCCTAAATTTGGTAAGGCCGATAAACTTTTCGGGCTTAAAATATTTTTGGGCACTCTGGGCGGTAAGAGTCGTTGCTGCATGTCCGAGTTTCAGTATTTGGAACCTGCAAAAATAATCGGGTTAGTTTTATCTGAAAGTAGTTGGTACCGTAAAATGGGCCAACTGTCGAATTTTAATTTGTGGGCCAAAGGGACTCGCTCCCGAGCGCTTGGTACTGATATTCGCCGCGAACAGACTGGAAAAACAAACTCTAGACTGGAAAAAAGATACTGGGATAGCAAGTGGGGCAGAAAAGATAGCGGCGCTGAGCTTGGGCCAAATAAGAAGTGCTTCAGCGTTCTTTTTCTTTTTGCGTGCCATTCTTCTTCTTCGCCGAGCATAATTGTCGAGAGCAAATTTCGAGCCTTCCTCTATCGTTGAGTGCTCCACTTTGCTTGAGGTAAGTCGATTCTTGACCAAGTTCTTCGATTTTTGTCTTGAACTTGCTTATTTTTCCGCCTAGTTTCTGAAATCTGAGTTGCATTGTTGAATTGGTGCTTGTTTCTAGCGATTTTGAAACTTTTAATTTCCCACTTCTTGAATGAGAAAGCTTCATATGGCTCCCGCAGATAAAGGAAAACGTCCCATGGGTGAGAGGGAGGATGACCGGGACCTCATCCGTACTGGGCTTCCCTTTACTAGGACACCTCCAACCCATCATTCGGATGGAGCTCGACTGTATCAGGACTCATTTATGCGGCTGGACTGGAGCCCGGCTGGGGTTTGGAACCGTAGTATTTTACTACCGGAGAGGCACAGTCATCTGTCTAACCCTGAGCTGGTATGTTTTCTGACTCTCTGTTCAGCATATATATTTTTTTAATTGAAAATTTGAACTATTAGTGATTCGGCACACGAACAAATTGGGACTTGTACTAGATTGGTGGTTAGCTGTATATAATCTGTAGGGAATTATTTTAGCTGTATTTGTAGTATATGGGATGTTGAGAAAATTTTGTTTGTTCGCTAGGGTGTTGGCATTTTGTTGCAGGCTCATGGGTCTACCTCCCATTGGGCTATGATATTGGAGACTTTTTTTGTGGGAGCTCGGAACTTGGTATTAGCTCGGGTTTTGACCATTTACTGATTGTTATCCCTGCTTGTCACTTTGGGGATTCTAGGATTATTGCTAGGGGGCTATTGGAGAGGTTCTGGGATTCCACGAACGCTTTTCATACGCCTGTAGGAGAGATGTTCCCCACCCCTATCAGTTCGCTGTGTTGACGAGTCTTTCCTTCAGAGGGCGTCGTATTCAGTAGGACGCGGGCTACTGGCAACAAAGTGACAGGTTACTCGAGCTTTATGGGCCTATGTCTGCCCATTTTAATAAGGATCAGGTTTCTTTGGTGCGGTTATGGGCGGCTTTGGCGGAGCAGGGGCTTACCGAGGAGCAAAGAACCCGTATTTTCCTGGCTTGCTTGTGGGGGTCGACCATTTTCGCTCAGAAGAAGAGCGTATGTCAAGTCGATTTCTTAACGTTTAGAGGATTTGACCAAGGTCCATGAGTACAACTTCGGTGTTTCTACCTATGCTTCCTTGGCGAGATTGTGTCGTCGGGGTTGCAGGCCCAAGCCGACGCATGAGAGGGCATCTATCTCAGGCCCGTGGAGGATACTGGAGGTAGGCCCAATTGTTTCTCTTTTTTTTTTTTTTTTTTTTTTTTTTTTTTTTTTTTTTTTTTTTTTTTGCCCCTGTATGCTTCTGGACTTGGAGCTTACTTTCTGGCTTGTATGGCAGCTGTGGTTCTTTGAGTATTTTCCGGCCTTTGGTTCTCACCGTCCTGGTTTGAGGATGTTCCCGCTAGGTTTACGGTGGATTGGTAGGGATAACCACCCCTTTACCTGTCTGGAGCATTTTCGGGCTACTTTTGAGAGTTACGCCGCGTCTATGGTATGTTGTTGTTGACTTGTGCATATATTCCTTTTGGCCCATTTGGTGTGAATGAACTTTTGAACTGGTAACCTGCAGGTGTCATGGTCCGCTTTTGATGGTATTCCTGGGGTTCCGCCCCATATTACTATGGAGTCTTTCAGGGTGTCCTCCTTGCGGGTGGTCTTCGAAGGGCCATTTGGCTTTGTATGGTACCTAAGGGATCGCTTGACCCGGCTGATTTATCCTACTTTGGGTAGTCATCTGGTTCCGGAGGACCCTCCTTCGACCATGTTCTATCTGCGTAGTCCGAGCGTGCGGGACTTGGGAGTTGTGACTCGTGGTATGGCGGCCACGGAGTTTCTTATGCCGGCGGTTGTTGGCTTGGATCGCACGGCCGTGTACCTTGCTTACTGCTTGGATCGTCTGATGCCGGATCTCACTTCTGAGGTAAGAAATTTATTTGCATCTTTTCATCCATATGTGTGATATACTGACTTCTTGCGTCTAGCAGGCGGATCGTCTAGCTCCTCAGGGTCCTAGGAAGTCGCATTCCAGAGTTCCTCGGGGCCAGCCCCCAAGCGTGACCTTGTCGACTAATGAGGTTAGGTATACTAGGGAGAGCGGGGGACGCATAGTAAAGGAGTTCCCTTTACATATTGCTGATGGAGAGACTATGGAGGACTTGCCTTTTCCCGACGGTTGTACGGGGGTAAGTTCCTTTTTATCCCTTCTCGTGTTTGTGTTTGCCTTTGAGTGCTGACTCTATCTCTTGTATTTGTGTTTTTGTAGCTGAACCGGGAGCAGACATCTCAAATCTTCAAGCTCATTCATCTGCTGAAGAAAGGCTACGGCCGGGTGATGGGCATGGGGAAGAGTTCTCGGTCTAAGACTGTTGATGTAAGTAGACTTTCATCCTTTGTTTAGCTAAGTGAAGTGCTTAACTTAACATCTCGATCTTGGTTGTTTGCAGATGTCTCAGTCTTCGTCTTCCGTGGGGCCTCGACATTCTTCTGTTGCGAGGGTCTCTTCAGTGAGCAGGCCGTCTATTGCTCGTTCACATCCCGTAGCTGTGACCAGACCTCCTGTTGATGAGCCGCCCAGTCCTTCTGTGCCGTACATACCTGAGATGTTCTCTCCTGCGGGTTTCCAGCCTTCACTTGATAGCAGGCGTATTATTACCCCCACGGCTAGAGGTTGGGCAAACGCCCCTAGAGGGGACGTGCCTCATACTGGGCCTTCGTATAAGGATGTGGCTATGGTCTTTGCTAGTCAGGCTTCAGAGAGCCTCTTCGGAGCGGGGTTTTCGGCAGGTATCCCCATGCGCGCACCAGCATATGATAGGTGGAAAATGAGGCCTGACAACAGCAGGTCCATTTATAGCTCTTCTCTCCATTATTCGACTAGGAACTATGGTCAGGGGTCGTCCGTTGATGATGAGGCTGACAGCAACACCGATGACGACTCTGGTTGATCCGTGTTGTATCTCTTTGTAGACATTGGCCTCGAGATTATGCCTGTCTGATCTCTAAATATGCAATGTGTTATGCAGTAGGAAAAATCCACAATTCACGGAATAAAATAGAGAAAAAGGTAAAAATTGCAAGAAAAAGCAAAAATTACACATTTTATACCCCCTAATAAATATGAAAATAATAATAAAAAAAAAGATGGGAAAGATAAAACTAAGAGAGTCTCGGGCTTTGTAATTCAGCCGTGTGCATCAAACTAGGCTTAAATCGAGCTGACTGGACCAAGTAGGTGGGCTGGAGCGAGAGGAAAAAGCAGACTGGGATAGGGTCAGGGCCGCTAGCGGCGCTGTGCTGCGGGCTAAGGTCGCTAGCGCGCTGGTCAAGGCCGCTGACGGCTTTGGTTTGGGCTTTTTCGTGGTTTCTGACTTCTTTTGGCCCGTATTTTCACCTATAAATAAGATTTACGGGATGCTTGATGTTGTATCACTTTCAGGCTTTTAGCTCTCTCACATTCCCCAAATCTTCTACCATGATGGAATCCTTTGAAAATCTGTTCGATGCTTGGTGTCAAAATCTGACCATAGAAGAAAAACTTGAACTGGCTCCATTCCATGTCTCTACCTTGCTGAATTTGAGACCAACCAAAATATTATGGCCCCTTCTTCGATCTGCGTTGAATTATGAGGACCCCGATTTGCATGTCTTTTGTTTTGGTAACTCTGAATTATGCCCTTTAGTTGAAGAATTTGCTGCGATCACTAATATGCCTGATGTTGTTCCCCCAGCTGTGCCTTATTTGAGAGATGGTTTTAGGGATCAGTACAAGAAATCCTTGGGCTTGTCATTTGCAGAAGCTAAAAGCATGTTTGTTGGTGTCGATGTGGACTTGGTTCAACTTTGTGAAAAGTTTGCTATTTCTTCTCAAAAGGATGCAATATTAAGGCGTTGTCGCCAACAGGCTTTTGTACTTTGCCTGTTAAACCGCCTGTTGTTTGTTAATGCAGAATCGCCTAACTTGGGTAGAGCCTCGTTGCTGCGAGTGGTTAATCAAATGGTTGAAGGGCAATCTCCTTTGCATCTTGTTGTAGGGGAAACTATTATTGGGCTTGACAGGTTGAAAATTTCTCCTCACGAAGCTTTTTCTGGCAGCCCCCTGCTGCTTCAAATTTTGTTATGTGAGCATCTGAGGCTAATAGAGTCACCAGAGAATATGACAGCTCGTGTCCCTCGAGCCTGGGCGAAGAAAACTTATACTGCGGCTAGCTTCTTGGTTAGGAAGAGGCTATATTCTGAAAAGTCCCTTGCTGAATGAGATGCCTTTTTCCGTGCAGGACCTGTTATCCGTTGGCATGTGTCCTGGTGGAGCTTGACTTCCTTAGTGGCTTGTGACAATTTGGTTCCTCATACTACCATACTGGGTCTGTAGAGGACTAATTTGTTCTTCCCTCTAGGGTCATGAGGCAATACGGGTTGAAGCAGGTTATCCCTCGTCAGGAGACTACGAGACCAACTATCGTAGCTTTGACCACTGAGTTTGCTGCGGATTGGGGAAAGTATTGGCGTAGCCGGGACCACTGGACTGTACCTGGGGTGATTGCCCCAACTCAAGTTTTTGAGACCTACTTGAATTGGCTTTCCTGCAGTGACCGAGAAGCGAGACGAACCCTTCGTCATTAGGAGTGGGACCAACTAAATCCTAAGTATGACTCAAGAACAGGAAGCAAGAAAAGAAAGGAAGGGCCTCAGGTGGGAGGCTACCATGTACTGAAAAGAGTCAAGCCCCCAGCTCAAGGGAGTGATCATAAGTCGTCCTCAGGCCAGGGTCCTTCAAAGAAGAACTCTTCGACGAAGCCTTCTAAAGGGAAGAAGGATTGGAGTAGTTTTCTCAGAAAGCAAGTCTAGCTTTTAAAAAAAAGTAGTAAGAATTTGTTTAGCTTAAACCCTCATAGTTGCACCTTTTTTTTTTAACCTTAGTAAGTTAATTTTTGCAGTGTAAGTTTATTCGTTCACTTTGAATAAAGATTACCCCTTTTTGAATGAGTTGAGTGGAATTTTGGATTAATTTTGGGCGGGCCCATTAAAAGGGTTACCTACGCATCCAGTGTGGAATCAGGCCAGCGTAGTTCGTTCAATTTTGTGCACGTCTTTTCTTTTCTTTTCTTTTTTTAATATATAAACGTAGCACTTCTTCAGTTGGTCCATATTGGTGAGCTGACTGAACTCGATGCCGTCAACGTCCATGAGTTTGACCGTGCCTCCTAATAGAATGTCTTTGTTGATGAATGGACCAGACCAATTGGGTCGAAATTTTCCATTGGGGTACGTAATTCTTTCCAAACTAAATCCCCATCCTTTAAATTCCGAGGTCGCACCTTTTTGTTGAATGCTCTCGCCATGCGCTGCTGGTACATGTGAGAATGGTCTAGGGCCCGTAGGCGTCTTTCATCCGTGAACATGTGTTCTTCGTAGCGGGCTTCTAACAATTGAGTTTCAGGAATTTCACCCTCTAAGGCTATGCGCATGGAGGGTAGTTGGATTTCTATGGGTAGAACCGCTTCCATTCCATAGACTAGGGAATGAGGTGTTGCTCCCGTGGAGGATCTTATGGATGTCCTATATCCCCAAAGGGAAAATGGGAATTTATGGGCTAATCTTTGTAGTTTTCTATCATCTTTTCAATGATAGACTTGAAGTTTTTGTTGGCGGCTTCTACTGCGCCATTGGTTTGGGGACGGTAAGGGGATGATTTGTGGTGCTGAATTTTGTAGTTTTTGAGGAGGGTGGTTATTTTGGCTTTGAAATGGGATCCATGGTCACCGATAATTTCATGCGGAACGCCGTATCGGCAAATGATGTTGTTCCTTATTAATTTGGACACTTGTTTGGAGGTGAGGATGGCATAAGATTGGGCTTCGACCCATTTGGTAAAATAGTCTATGGCTAGTAGGATGTACTCATGCCCTCCCGAGCCTTTCGTGTTGAATTTACCAATGATGTCTATTCTCTATGCGGAAAACTGCCAAGGGGATGTGAAGTTGTGGAGCATTGAGGGTGGCATACGCTGCAGGTTAGCATATATCTGACACTTCTTGCACTTCTTGACATAGTCGTAGCAATCCCTTTCCATGGTGGTCCGCACATACCATTGTGTACCTCGTCCATAATCTCTGCGGTTTCTTCGGAGTTCACGCATCTGAGGTTGACCCCGTTGTACGACTTCTTGTACACAACCCCCTTGTATTCTATGTATATTGCCTCTAAGAGACGGATGGCCCGTTGAGCTCTTAGTGGTAAGTCCTGAGGGTATATACCTTCGGTGATGTAGTTGAAGACGTCTTGCTACCAAGGGTCCTCTTTGATTGGAGTCAAGGTCATTTCTATATCGAGGTTGTTGCAAAAGGCTGGCTCGCTTCTTCTTTGTGGAGTGGCACCATTGAGGGAGTTCAGTTGCTCAAATTCCTATAAAAAGTGATGATCTGAATTCTTGCTTTGCATAGTTTACTTACATTGCTTAAATTGGTTAGTTAATGATTTCTGCAAGTTCATTGGATTTATCAATAGCTAAACAAGGAAAGAAATGAGCAAGAGGATTTTTTATTGATTTGCAAAAAGAGACAAGCACACATGACTTTAGAGAAGAGGGTCTCTAATACCCGTCAAACAGAAACTAGACTTAGAAAAAAAAGTAAAAGGGGAACACCCCCTGTTCTAGACTCAACCTAAAGATTTAGTTAGGGTCCTAACTCGACAAAACATAGGGACTCAGACTCGATTCCTCTAGCTCTTGCAGGTAACCAACTAATTCCAAGCCTCGTAGGTGTCATCCTCTTCTTTTAGGGGGGGGGGATCTCTCCGCGGTCTATGATCTCCTGTATGTCGTCCGTTCGGGTAGTGGCTGAAGACTCGATGATAGCGGCAATATAAACCTTTGTCC
Organism: Tetragonia tetragonoides; assembly: GCA_038025085.1. Lineage (NCBI taxonomy): Eukaryota > Viridiplantae > Streptophyta > Magnoliopsida > Caryophyllales > Aizoaceae > Tetragonia > Tetragonia tetragonoides. Next base: position 19,828,800 of record CM076146.1, read on the forward strand.
CTTTTTATCTCCTGGAGGTTGTCAGTCGGAATCATGGGCTTACGGTCTCCTCTCCATATGAGGACATTCATAACGTTTCCGATGGGGGCGTTCAGTGCAGTGTACTGTTTCTGGTCGAATTGGGGCCACCCTTTCATGGCCCAAGTGCTGGGAGACCACATGGTTCCTCGATCAATGAAGGAGGTGATCATCCTTTTTAGGCGCTTGCACTGGTTGGTATGATGCCCATTGGCTTCACAATATTTGCACCGAAGATAGGGATTCCTGTCTCTTGGAAGGATTAGAGAAGTAGGTCTTCTCTGATGAGCGTATCCGTACTTGACTATCTGGCTAAATATCTCATCCTGTTGGAAACAAGCTTCTCCTTTTGCCAAAACAAAGTTACACTCTGTGGGTCGTTCCAGTGAAGCAATTTTTTCCTTCATCTGCCGAATTGCATTGTGGTGGTGTGCCACATAGATGAAAATACCTTCGATGGTTTCTTTTATTTCTTCGAACTCATCAGGTTCTCCTATTTCTTTAGTAGGGTACATTTCGAATCCTTCACAACCAGCGGAGGTGTAAGACTTGGCGTCTTCTTCTATGAGAGCCACTACTTCTGGAGAGAATCTCCAAAGGTCGATGTCTTCATTATCATGTTCTATCTTAAAGACAGGAGCCATATCAATGGTGGCTTTGATAGGATTGGCTCCAATTTCCACAATTTCTCCTTCTAGCATCATCTTGACTTTCTGATGGAGGGTAGAGGCTACAGCATTTAAACCATGGAGCCAAGGTCACCCCAATAACAAGTTGAAAGTGGCCGGGATATCCATGACGTAAAAGTGGACCATTTTCTCTATAGCTCCAGAGGTGACGTGCATGGTTATGGTGCCAAGGACCTTTCGACTGGAGCTGTCATAAGCACGTAGGCCTCGCACTAAGTGAGCCAAATTCTTGATGTCAATGCCCAATTTTGCTGCAGTTCTCAATGGGCATACATTTACGGCAGATCCATTGTCCACTAGGGTCATAGGCACATACTTGCCCATGGCAAATACAGTCAAGTATAGAGCATTATTGTGTGAGGGTCCTTCGGGAGGAAGTCACTGTCCCATATTCCAGCAATCTCAAGTCCCAATGCATCTTCAATACTAATATGCAGGATTGCTCCTAAAGGGTCCTTCGGGAGGAAGTCACTCCCGTTTTAGTAAGGGTATGGTACCATTCTCAATTCTATCTTGGATAGCATGTTTAAGAGCCCAACATTTGTCAGTGTCATGCCCTTTTCCTTGATGGTACTTACAGTATTCGTTCTCTTTCCAGTTGCGGGCCCTAACAGATGGTTCAGGGGTAGGTCCGATAGGCTGCACCAGATTTTTCTTGATCATTCTTTCAAGAGCATGTGACAAGGTCATACGGAGAGGGGTAAATTCCCTCGGTGGCTTTCTTTCAGCAAAGGTATTCACAACAGCTACCTCATTAACTAAGCACCAGAAGAGGCTCCAGCAGTCGTCCTCTTGTCTCTCCCATAAGTGAAAGGCTTAGGGGTGACTTGGTCTTTGTTTTTGCTGAGATCATCTTCAATGAGGATGCCAACGTCATAATGACGCTGGCATGAGTCAATGGCCTGATATTGAAGATGGTTCTTATAGGATGGTTGCAGGTTCTTAATGAAATGCCTAATCTGTTCGGTTTCGGACGGTCTTTCCACCATTTCCGCTATCTTTGATTTCCATCGACGGAGGAATTTGGTGAATCCCTCATTCTTCTCTTGGGTGGTGATTTCAAGTTCTCTCAAGGTGATGGGGTGCATAGCGTTGTCCTTGTATCGAGCCAGGAAGACCGTGGTAAAATTAGATCAGGTTGGGTAGCTTTCCAGATCCAGGGTGTAGAACCACCGTCGAGCATACGTATCAAGGGTCTGGGGAAACAAATGGGCATAAAGTTTCTTGTTGATTCCCCCTAGATCCATATTGTCAACTCCAGTGAAGGTGGGTACTTCAGGCATAGAGAATTTGGCCGGAAGTTTGCCTTTGATCTTAGTGTCAAACTTTCCTACATTGGCACTGTAGTTAGAAATCAGGCTGCTACTCTTGAGCATAGAGGTTATCTTAGCCAGCATGGCATTTGACTCTTCTTCCTCAGAGTCAAAATCGGAGGGAACCCTTGTTTCTTCTTCTCTTTTCCTTTTTATATCCTCAACCTTGAGTCGTACCCTTTCTAGCTCACTCATGAGTTCATCCAGTCTTTCATCAGTGGTTTTAGGCATCGTGAAGTTCGGAGGAGTGATAGGTGTGGAGAAAAAGGTATGTAGTGATGGCGAATTTATGGATGGTGAGGCTGTTTGTGGTGCAGGTAAACGAGAACCTGGCGGTGTAGACGGTTGCAGACGAACCAGCCTTGCCGAAGGCCGAGCCCAACTTTTCTCAAGGTTTCCTTTGTTCGTCGGACCCCCTATCCTGAATAGGAAGCACAGAGCACTTAGTAACATGAAAAAGAAAACCAAGAGACTATCATCTAAGAAAAAATGTTGACCCACATATAGAAAAAGACATTGTCCTAAAAAAAAGTCCTTAAGCCTAAATGCCCGAATATTTCCCTAATATCAAAGGAAAACAAAGTCAATGAACGAAAATAATAAAAAAAAAAAAAGACTAATTCTCCTATTTTTTATTTTTCTGGACTCAAAGAAAAAGGAAAAATGGGATAAAATAAAATAAAAGATTTTCGGTCCTCTTTTTATTTTGATTTTTGCCCTTTTTTTATTTTTCCGGCGACTTTTTCTTTAATTTACCGATTGTTTTTTTTGTTTTTTGAGTTTTTATTTTATTTTATTTTTTTATTTTATTTTTTTTTTAACAGAATCTGAATTACATCAAAAGAAAAATAAAAATAAAGAAAATAGAAAAAGGGAGAGGGGAAATTGGGAGACTGACTCTTTTTTTTTGCTACAAGGTCCTAGAAAATTGTTGATGACTTTTAAAATATATTATTGGAAAAATGATGGGTGTTCATTGAATTTGAATTCTCGCACATCTTCGGGCATTAGGAACTAGCAAAAAATAAAAGAAAAGGTTCCTAACACGTAATTACATGTTGGCACATAATCACGATATTCATACATTCAGGCAAGCATTACAACGACATAATTACAGGCAAACATGTGATCAGACGGACATTACAACGACACATGCGCAACAAACAAGCGGATGCATAAATGTAGGCTAGAGGCTTTTGGCTCCTGTGAGGTTACCAATACAAATTACAATTTCTGTTCGGCGGATGGTCGACACATCAATTGTAATTCTTTTCATCAGCAAGGATTGATGAGTCATGGGTGAGGAAGCGTTGATTTGCACAATAGGACAACTGTATATTCCTTAAGATATACGGGTTGTCTACGAGTTGAGACACAAACTTCCTCGAGGGTCGATAAGGGTCAAAAGGTTGTGCCAAAGCACATGCAAATGATGCAAAAATATGGAACATGTTATTAAACAATTAAGCAAGACTCCCGCTCATATAGAACATATGAGTACCGAAGAATAAAGGGTTCGGGGGCGAAGGTACGAGGTGGGAAGGTGTTAGGCACCCAGCTCGCCCGTATTATTCAAGCATGATATCTACATTATGACTATTGGAAAAATAAACAATTAGGCAATTAATTTAATTTGAGCCCTCGGGAGTTAGTACCTGAACTGTAGGCTATATTTGACAAAAATAGTAAAGGCAAGATCTCAAGTTTGGAAGAAAGAGGGAGAACCTCAGAGTCAATACTACTAAGAATAGAGGTTGTCAACTGTAGACTGTGTGTTTTGAACTGAGGGTGGAGGGTTGTATTTACAGGCGCAGAAAGTAGGGTTGGACGGGTGAAAGGAGCCGAAAAATTGAATTTGGGCTGAAAAAAGAGTCGGGCCAGAAGCCACGTCAGCACCGCTGAGTGGCCCTGGGAATTTTGTCGCCGCTAGCAGCCATGGGATTTATCCCAGGACCGCTGACGACTGTTAGCTGCCAGCTGGATGACGTCATAATGACGACATCCAGTCTATTTTTATTTTCCGGAGGAATTTTAGTGTTCCGAAAAATATGAAAAGACCCTTTTACCCCTGGACGGTAAAAGACGGTTCTACCCCTGGATCGCACCTTGGCGACCGAGAGTTGGAAATGGGCATGAGAGGTGTCGTTGGAAAGCTCTTGAACGGGGCTTTTGAATGGGGTTGGAATAAAGGACTGTTTGGAGGAAAACCTGAGACCTTATCCTAACTATTAAAGCAAAAATAGAGTTCAAGTTTATAAATTACTCCTTTCATCATCGGGCTTCTGCGAAGAAATATGAAGGCGCTTTTTTGGCGTCTACAGCAGCCGAGTTATGCGTGTCCGAGTTTGAGTAGAAGGTGAATCACGTGCTAGTGTCTGCTCCGAAGGGCATGTGTGAGTACTGCTGGACCAAGAAACGGAAACACGCCGATGATTTTAGGAAGCGTTTCATGCCCCACAAGTTTCGTGGATATGCTTATTTATACACGCCTTGTAAGGAGGTGAAGCCTAGAAGGAAGGACGATCATGATGAGTCCCCTAGTGCGAAGCAGAATCGTGCGAGTGTCAAGTAGAACTAGTTGATTGCTTTAGTAGTTTTACTTGAGAATTATTGAACTTTTAGTTATTGTGATGACTCTGCGTGGTCAAGATTGATGTTGGTGTAGTTGCATAGGCAACAAATATTTATTATTGTTATTTACTTTGCAATTTGTCTCATTGCAAAACTATTTCATTCCATTAAATGAATATCATTGAGAATTTGTTTTAAAAGATCGTTATATCACATAATTGCATGGTTGACAAATAGCTTCGAAATTCTATCTTGTATTGCCTAGACATGATGGGAAATCCATGTCGGAGATATGACAAAATTGTCATTGAGCATGATCATATCAATTGTGAGCCAAAGGCTAAGCATGTATTATATGCAATTAAAGTCATTGTTTATTGCCCTACTAAATAGTATGGAGCCTCGATGTGTGCATTGTGAATGTTATTGTTTATCAATCGTGTGAGACCAATCTGTCTACTTTGTTATAGCATATCGAACTATTATGCATGAGAACTGAGAAATATTCAAAGCAAGTATGTTGCTTAGACCTACAATGTAAGGTCGATCATTGGAACTTATATTCTATTTGCTAAATGTCAAGAGATAGGTTTCAATTACAACCTATATCTCTCAACTTGACCCCGATTTGGGTCAAATGTGCCAACATTGCTGAAATGGTTATCAACCATTGCTCTTTTATGTCTCAGATTTCTTATAATGGCAACCAACGACCGACTCGCTAGACTAGAATTAGGACTTACTAATGTGGTCGAACACATTACGCGCCAGTTAGAGCGTCAAGAGCAAGATCACAACGCACAGAATCTGAAACGCGCAACTTTAAGGATTTTGATGCACTCAAACCTCCAACGTTTGATGTGGCTCTGAGCCCACTAAGTTAGAGAGTTTGATTATAGAGTTCGAGAAGTTGTTTTGGGCGACTAGTCGGCCGAATAACATGAAGGTTAACACCGCTACCTATTACCTGAAGGTTGAAGCGAACAAGTGGTGGAGCAATGTGGGAACTGAACTACTCGCCATTGAGAACTATGGGTGGACCGAATTCAAGGAATCCATTCGTGAGAGGTTCTATCCAAGAGCTATCTGTCGCCAGAAGCAACGGGAATTTGAGAACATCTATCAAGGAAAGCTATCTGTGGTTGAGTACGCGACAAAGTTCAACGAGCTTGCTGCTTTTGCACCTGGTGACGACCGAAGCTGAACGTGTCGAGAGGTTTGAGGATGGTCTCAAGTGGGACATTCAGCGTTTTGTTATGGGAAACTCGCTAACGTTCCAAGGATCTTACGAGAAGGCCTTGAACCAAGAGCGTGCTGTGGACCGCCGTGATTCGTTGTTTGGGAAGCATAAACCAGACGAAGGGAGTTCATCCCAGTCGAATGTCGCAGACAAGAGGCCGATGCCCAACAATATTCACAACAACCAAGGTGGTAGTCAGAACCACAATGGGAACAGGAATTGTGACTCGAACACTCATAGAGCTACGATGTTAGCTAGGATGAATACGCCTTGTAGTCGCTGCAACAAGACGCATCCTGGCAAGAACTGTTGTGGCGATGTGCTTCAATACTACGAGTGCAACAAGTCTGGTCATAAAGCTTATGAATGCTTGAGTCGTGCACTACTAAAGAACATGGGAACAACGTCGGTTTTTTATCACGACGTCGGTTATTATACAGACGTGATAGAGGGGTGACGTAGTAGGTGAGACCCTACAACGTCGGTTTTTTTACCGATGTGATAAACTAACATACAACGTCGGTTTTTTTAAGAAAAGCGATGTGGTACACAAATGTATAACAACGGTTTTCTTAAAAAACTGATGTGGAAGACAGGTGTACCACGTCGATTTTTCTGGGAAACCAATGTTAAAAGTCTATTTACAAAATCGGTTATTTCAAAAAAACCGATGTGATAAGTGCATCAAGTATATGGGATACACAGCTACAACATCCGTTATTATAAAATAACCGACGTTGAAGATGCAGTTACAACGTCGGTTTTTTCTTAAAAAGCGATTTTAAATGTTTAACATACCACATCGGTTATCTGATAAAACCGATGTGAAAAGCCCATAAAGTGGATTGTACATAGATCTACAACATTGGTTTCTCTTAAACAACTGACGTTGAAGATTTTGATTTTTTCTGTGTATATAATTAAAATTGACCATATTAGGTCAGTTTTATGATTAAAAATATAACTGACGTTAAAATTATTATATTTTTTTAAAAAAATAATATCATTTCATATAATATATATTCCTTCCCTGTAAAAGACATTAATATATTCAAAGAATCCCAAGATCAACTATGTATAGCATCAACATTCATCTTCACCACCACCACTACAACTAAAAACTCCACTCAAATGCTGCACCATAAGTAATGTACTAAAATCAATAAGCTCCAATACCATCAGATAATAATTTTCATCATCAACAATTAACAGAGTATTGTGGGTACTTTACAGCTACAGATCGAAACTCTTAAACATATACAACATTGGCTTGAACTACACAAAATACCTGCATTGAACTACACAAATCGATCTCTTACAACACCTGCATTGAACTACCTCATATCCATATAGCCACGTTCTCTTACAAAAAGTTCATAATCCATATTAAAAGTGACTACTATTGAGTCCAACTTAAAAAATATGCCCATGCAAAACAACCTGCACATAACATTAGGTAAACTAATTAAAGACATTTAGTAGAGACTAGTAGTTACATGTCAGGACCAAATTTTATTTTTTTTTTTTTTGGGGGGGGGGAGGTGGCAGTAAGTACAAACAAAACATTTTCCTTATTTCACCTGTAGAAAACAAGTCAAAAAAAGATCCATCTTTTATTTCACATTGGCTGGTCTAACTAGGAATCAGTGTTGCACACACGTGAGAGGAGCCCAGGACGCAAAATACAGTGTGACTTGGTTTAATACAAACCTAGACATTCTTTTCAACACTTTGCGTTCTGTTTTGCTGCTGTCATTTCCTGCTTGTTTTGCTTTGTTTTCATCATGTAAATGAGCTACCAATTGAGTTTATATGACAAGAAAATGGCAGTAAACAACTCAGATTAAAATGGCAATGAGTTCTATTATATTGTTCTGTCAGCCAAACAGAAAAACCCATCACTCACAAAATACACAACACAACTTCCCTTTAGCTTCAGTGGCAATATCAGCTCTTTTCTCTGAAAACAAAAAAGAAAAATGAGCAAACCAGCAACACCACCAGTAGCTATGGACTTGAGTACCATTAAGGAAAATACCATTCTCAACAGCCCAGCTCTTGTTGAGGTCAGTTACAAATTTCACAAGTTAATTATTATTTTTTGTTATTTTCTTTGATATTTAAAATTGTGTTTTCTGATAAAAATGTGTAAATTATTGGTGAACAGTACATCTTGGAAACCAGTGGTTACCCAAGTGAGCATGAGCTGTTGAAGGAAATCAGAGAGGCTACTGTGGAGAAATATAAACACATCTATACTACTATTTTTGTCTCTCTTCTCTCAATCTTAACAAATTTGGTTTCAAATTCAGTAATATTTTCTGTGAAAATGAAAAGAAATGTTCCAATGCTACTAGCAAACCAAAAATTTGCTGTTTTGGGTTAATTTTGGGATGGTACCTAAATAAATATCAAACTTGTTTGCTATCTGTTTTTATGACTTTAGATGAACCTCATACACAAAAATTTGGGTTGATGTCTTCCCTCAATCTTTGATTAAAATACAAGGAAATCAAGAAAGATATAGTTGAATACCATGTGTTTTGGAGCACGTTTGGATGATACCTGAGTAATGATGTCACTTCAGGAAGCCTAGACAACTAGTTGTTCATCATCTTGATTAGGCCGGAGGATAATAGTCTACCCATTCAATGCGGACTTCATCGATTTGCTCATGTGTGTAAGCATATTTTCCAGAAAAACACTATAAGAGGACAAAACAAAGCAATTATGATTGGAAAAACTAGCTGCTGACGCACAAAAGAATGTTTCTTTACCTGTAGAATATCTTTGACCTTTTTGTCCTGTAGACCTAATATCACATCTCTCATGTATCTCATAACGTAAAATCCACACTCTGTACCTCAACGTTGAATATGGCACTATCACGATATCAAACATACATTAGCATCGGATTAAATGAAAGTGATGAACACAATTATTCGTTAATAGAACATATGTATTGACTTACTTCTACTGGGTCCCACTTTGTGGTACTTTTGGCACCACCGTTCCTCCCACCACCCCTCATACGATATGTCGTCAAAGCTCTAATCAACAAAAGAAAAAAGAGAGATACAATCAGAAATTACTATGGTTTGCCAAAACCACACTAAATTACAGTCTAGAAAGCAAACTCGCGAATTAATAATTTGCCTAATATCCTTGGGAGTTTTTTCCCTAATGAGTCAAGCCAATATACACGATTGTCTTTTGGATAGATGACACATAACATCCAATATTGCCTAAATAATCAAACAAGTTAGTAATAGGTAAATGGAATTACTTTGTACCAAAAATAAACTGCTCGTACTTTACATTGTATATATACTTACACATTTGGTGAAGGATCGATAAAAGGTACAAAATAGCAATTTTCGCCACCAACAAGTAGTGTATTAGAGACATTATCCTCCCTCTCTCCTACTTCTTCATTATCAGTGCGCATTATGTGTTGAATTTGTCCTATGAACTAATCATAAGAATTAATAATCGCATTATTGGTTGGACTATGGAAACCGATCTTTAATTAATATGGGTAATCGTAATGTTTTGCTAGAAACCAATTACGGTTTGTAGGCCCGAAAAGAGTTTTGGACTTACTGCCACATTAAGTAAACCAGCAGGGTCGCACACTTAACAGGCTCGTTTTATTAGAAGGGTCTAATTCGGATTAGGCCCATTACACACTTAACCTAATCAGCCCTCCTGCCTCCCTATATATATCGTGACTTCTGATCAGTTAGGGTTACACGTGATAATCAGTTTTCACGAAACCCTAACTGTGTGTCATTAGAGTAAGGAGAGAACGGAGGTTGTGAACGGGATCACTGTACTAGCATACTGACGTGTGGATTCGAGCCTGTGTGTGGATACCAGTTGAGGCACGACATCTAACGTTTTCATCCATACTCAACCACTGTTCATCCAACCAGCGACCAAGGAGTGAGGTAGGATTTCGATTTGATATTTAATTACAGTAATCACATGTTTTCTAGGTTAATCGAATTTCTATTATGCATATATGATCATGTTAGTGGTTAGAAATTCATTCACTGGTATCAGAGCTGCTTGTGTTTTACTGGCTTCGAATATATTATATATGGTAGATATATGAGTAAGTTCGAAATCATGATATGTGTATAATACATGTTTATGTGTGATTCGTTTTCTGTTTATTTTAATATTCGGATCTGAGCATGATAGTATTTTTCTGTCTTTGAGAGCATGTCTGTATAAATAGTTCATATGTTTAGATTCGTATATTACAAATAGCATGTTGTTTGAATGCAAGTCGTTGTAATTCTGTATGCTACTGTTTGACGAATACACATAGATAAACTAGGGCTAAACCCTAAAATATGGTAATACGATTAGCCTAGGGTTCACGATTAATGAGATTAATCGTGGCAGTTTCCCCACTAAACGGAATTGAGAATTCTGTTTAGGTTTCGGGGCGCTGCCCCTCGACCCCGCAAGGGGGCGCCGCCCCCTTCACCCCTGCATGGATCCGCTTGTTTGTGCGAATGATGTTTTACTTTTATGCCATTACAAATCTTTGATGTTTGATATATGATATCTTAGTTCACATGATGTTGAATGGTATGATAGGGTGAATAGTATGGCCCATAAGTTTATTTTGGTTTTAAATACGGCTTGCCTGTCGTTTATTTGAATCTAATTATTAAATACGACCTGCGTGTCGTTACTTTGAATGTAATAATTAGATTATTGCTAGCGTAGTAGTGAAACTTTTATGATATAGTTGATTGTAAAATCAAGCTCATTAAGGTCAAAGGATATTATGGAGATGACCATCCAGCTACTATATGGAAGAAGCAAAGAGTGGAGATTAGATCACCATAGCTTAGGGGGCCATACTATATCACATGTGTTATTATTTATGCTTCCGCTTATTTACTGTTGATTATACTTATTGTTATGTTTGCATGAAACTCAACTCCATATAATCAATCACATCCCTTAGTAATATTAAGTTAACTTGATGCCTTTCCAATTTAATACACCTATTAGGACTTGGTTCATTAAAATGTGTCTGCCAAAGTAGAGCATCCTTAATTACTCAAGTATGTTAGGATGAGTAACAGTTACCCATATGTATAAATTGGTTTTCTTAATAAGGCTATCAAAACAGTTTTCGGCCTTAAGGCATAGAGTTGGGAGCCGGGACATACGATGTCATCCCAACAATCAGGAGTTGTATAAGATACAATTAGTAAAGGGTTACTTACCTAAATAACTAAGTGTAAAGTGATAAGCCAAAGCTTACTTGATACTTAGGAAATATGGATTTTGGCTCCACTATATTTTATAGGGATATCTGTCACATTAATATAGTGGAGTTATTTTGTTAAATTGTTAACGAAATATTTATGAAATAAGTCACTAAAATCTTTGTACATTTGTTGTAGATAATGTCAAACCCTACATCATCACACTCATTTTCACTGCGATCCGTCCTTGAGAAGGACAAACTGAATGGAACCAATTTCTTGGACTGGTATCGAAACTTGAGAATTGTTCTCAAACAAGAGAAAAAGGATTATGTCCTTGAGAAACCAGTCCCCAAGAAGGCTCCTGCTACCAATGCTCCTCATGCTGAGAGGAATGCTTATCAGAAGCTCAAAGATGATTCAATTGATGTCAGTTGTCTCATGCTAGCCACCATGAATTCTGAGCTTCAGAAGCGATATGAAAGTATGGAGGCTTATGAGATGATTGAGAGCCTTAAAGGGATGTTTCAGGAGCAAGCACGAACTGAGAGGTTTAACCCTGTGTCTGACTTGGTTAAGTGTAAGATGGGGAAAGGAAGTTCAGTTAGTCCTCATGTAATCAAGATGATTGGTTATGTTGAGCACTTGGAAAAACTGGGCTCCTCAATGGGTCAAGAGTTGGCCACTGATATCATCTTAGCATCATTGACTAATGATTATGATACTTTTGTTATGAACTATAATATGCATAATCTTAACAAGTCATTGGCTGAGCTGCATGGGATGCTTAAAACTGCTGAGCAAAACGCCAAGAAGGACCCAACTCCCAATGTTCTAATGGTTAGAAAAGGGGGACAATTTAAGAAACATGGTCAAGCTAAGGACAAGGGAAAGGCTAACATGAAGGGTCCGATTGTGAATCAGCCCAAAGGAAAGCCTAAGTTCAAACCCTCGTCTGGTCCTAATGATGAAACCAAGTGCTTCTACTGCAATGAGCTTGGGCATTGGAAGAGGAATTGCAAGAAATATTTGGAGGATCTGAAGAAGAACAAGGGAAGTGTTCCTTCAACTTCAGGTAAATGTTATGTTATAGAAGTAAATGTATTTACTTCTTCAAATTCTACTTCATGGGTATTAGATACCGGATGTGGTGCTCACATTTGTGCAAATGTGCAGGGACTAAAGAGAAGTAGGACTTTGGCAAAAGGAGAAGTGGACCTGAGCGTTGGAAATGGAGCAAGAGTTGCTGCGTTATCTGTAGGAACATTTTATTTAAGTTTGCCATCTGGATTGGTTTTACAACTCAATAATTGTTATTATGTACCTGCCATTAGCAGGAATATTATTTCTGTTTCCGTTTTGGACTTGGAAGATTTTGTCTTTGTGATTAAGAACAAATGTTGTTCCTTTTATAAAGATGATATATTTTATGGTAGCGGTCCAATGAAAAATGGTCTTTATGTTCTAGACCTTAAAATTCCAGTTTATAACATAACTACTAAGAGGCTCAAATCAAATGACTCTAACCCAACTTACTTTTGGCATTGTCGTCCTGGACATATAAACGAGAAACCTGTTCAAAAGCTCCATAATGATGGACTTTAAACTCATTTGACTTTGAATCATTTGAGACATGTGAGTCTTGTTTATTAGGGAAGATGACTAAGGCACCTTTCACTGGTCACATTGAGAGAGCAAGTGATTATTGGGCCTCATACATACTAATGTATGCGGACCATTAAGCACAGTTGCTAGAGGAGATGACCACTACTTCATTACCTTTACTGATGACTTCAGCAGGTATGGTTATGTCTACTTGATGAGGCATAAATCTGAATCCTTTGAAAAGTTCAGGAAGTTTCAGAATGAAGTACAAAATCAACTTGGAAAAAAGATTAAAGCCCTTCGATCAAATCGAGGGGGTGATTATCTAAGCCAAGAGTTTGATAGTCGTTTGAAAGATTGTGGAATTGTTTCACAACTCACCCCTCCTGGTACACCTCAATGGAATGGTGTATCGGAGAGGAGAAATCGAACATTGTTAGACATGGTTTGATCAATGATGAGCCTTACTAGTCTTCCAATATCTTTTTGGGGATATGCTCTTGAGACAGCCGCATTCACACTTAACAGGAGTCCATCAAAATCAGTAGAAAAGACACCATTTGAGAAATGGACGGGAAAAGTTCCCAGCTTGACTTTTCCAAAAATTTGGGGTTGTGAAGCTTATGTAAAACGTTTACTTTCTGATAAGCTTAGACCTAAATCTGATAAATGCTTCTTTGTGGGATATCCTAAAGAAACTAAAGGATGTTACTTTTACCATCCCACCGACAACAAAGTGTTTGTGGCTCGACATGGTGTCTTCTTAGAAAGAGAGTTTCTTTTTAAAGAAACCAGTGGGAGTAAAGTCCAACTCGAAGAGGTTCGAGAGCCACAGGAGAGTACTCCAATTTCTGAGGAGACTCAAAGTAGTTTACAAGATGTTGTAGTAACTACACCTGTGGCACCATCCCCTCGTAGGTCTGAAAGAGAGCGCCGAGAACCCATTAGATATGGTTTCTTGGTGAATGAACATCGTCATATATTATTAATAGAGGATGACGAGCCTACGACCTACACGGAAACAAAGATGGGCCCAGATTCCGACAAATGGCTTCAAGCCATGAAATCTGAAATGGATTCCATGTATGAAAACAAAGTATGGACTTTGGTAGACCCCCCTGATGGCGTAAAAACCATTGAGTGTAAATGGGTTTTCAAGCAGAAAATTGACATGCATGGAAATGTTATATATTCAAGGCACGATTGGTGGCAAAAGGTTATAATCAAATTCATGAGATAAATTATGATGAAACCTTTTCGCCCGTCGCAATGCTTAAATCCATTAGGATACTCCTTGCCATTGCTGCATATTATGACTATGAGATATGGAAGATGGATGTGAAGACAGCTTTTCTTAATGGAAACCTGGAAGAGGATGTGTACATGACACAACCCGAGGGCTTCACATCACCAGGAGGAAAGGTATGCAAGCTTCAGCGATCTACTTATGGATTGAAGCAAGCAAGGAGTTGGAATCTTCGCTTCAATGAGGCAATCAAAGAGTTTGATTTCCTTAGATGCGAAGAAGAACCTTGTGTTTACAAGAAGGTTAGTGGGAGCGTTGTGGTATGCTTGGTCTTATATGTGGACGACATATTACTGATTGGAAATGATATTCCTACACTTCAGTCAGTCAAGGCCTTTTTGGGAAAGTGTTTCTCAATGAAAGACATGGGAGAGGCAACCTATATCTTGGGGATTAGGATCTATAGAGATAGATCAAAAGGACTCTTGGGCTTAAGCCAGAGTACCTGTATAGATAAGGTGTTGAAAAGGTTCAACATGCAAGATTCCAAGAAAGGTAATCTTCCCATGTCACATGGCATAACTCTTAGCAAGACTCAGTGTCCTTCGACACAAGATGAGCGAGATCGCATGAGTAGAATTCCTTATGCTTCCGCTACAGGTTCTATCATGTATGCCATGATGTGTACTTGTCCTGACGTTGCTTGTGCTTTGAGCATGACGAGTAGATACCAATCTAATCCAGGTGAAATCACTGGGTCGCAGTCAAAAGCATCCTCAAGTACTTGAGAAGGACTAAGGATGTGTTTCTTGTCTATGGTGGTGAAGAGGAACTCACTGTAAGTGGTTACACTGATGCAAGCTTCCAAACGGATAAGGATGATTCCCGATCGCAGTCAGGATTTGTATTCATTTTGAATGGAGGAGCAGTTAGTTGGAAGAGTTCTAAACAAGATACAGTTGTTGATTCTACAATAGAAGCCGAGTATATTGCTGATTCAGAAGCAGCAAAAGAAGTAGTGTGGATTCGGAAATTCATCATTAAACTTGGGGTGATACCTAATAGTTCGAATCCAATGGACCTTTATTGTGACAGTAATGGGGTCATTGCACTGGCGAAGGAGCCTAGGGATCATCAGAAAACTAGGCATATACTCAGACGTTACCATTTGATACGAAGCTTTGTACAAATGGGAGATGTCAAGGTGTGCAGAGTATCATCGGAAATGAACATTCCTGATCCGCTGACTAAGACTCTACCATAGGATAAGCATGAGCGTCATACTATTACACAAGGACTTAGATTCATGAATGATTGGTCTCTGTCCTAGTGGGAGGTTTATTTTGTGACTTATGTTCGATTTATTTATTGCTGTCCCAATGAATAATTTATATGATGTAGATCATCAAGTATGTGACTTGATTGTGAGACTCTATTGTTATAAATATAATTATTCTAATTGTCCGTAGTCAGTTATCATTATTTGTGGGAATTTGATAACTATTGAGACTATCATGTAGATTGATTGATGACCAAGTTTCACAGGTCATAATTATGAGATATGAAATTGATCACATGGATAAATGTTAGAGAACATTGTATTGGACCGACCCATTTCAAAAACATTGAAAGGATTGTTATATAAGTGTCATCAATGTTTTTCATATGCAACTTTTAATTTGATCTTTTCACCTGAACTCACCATGGTTTCCTACATGATGTTTAGCATATCTTGATATTGTCAAACGTTAATCCTTAATCGGATGACTATAAAGATAATTGAATGATGTTTTGTAAGTCATGCGGAGGAATATGAGTGAGCAAGATGGGATTTGTCACTCTCATATATCCGGAGTAAGATATCTGTGGGCCCCTCGATGAGTTTAAACTGTGAAATGCATGGTCGTGCTCAAATGGATTGAAAGTCGTTTGTTTTAAACAGTTTAACTGCGGAATCGAGAAAGTCATAATTGAACTATATAGGGATGACACTACTCCTTCCTCATGGTCAATTCAGGTATCACATGACAAAGGGATCATCGATGTATGATTAGCTATAGTGCAAGTGGGAGATTGTTGGATTTGCCCTTTGAACTAATCATAAGAATTAATAATCGCATTATTGGTTGTACTATGGAAACCGATCTTTACTTAATATGGGTAATCGTAATGTTTTGCTAGAAACCAATTACGGTTTGTGGGTCCGAAAAGAGTTTTGGACTTACTGCCACATTACGTAAACCAGCAGGGTCGCACACTTAACAGGCTCGTTTTATTAGAAGGGTCTAATTTGGATTAGGCCCATTACACACTTAACCTAATCAGCCCTCCTGCCTCCCTATATATATCAGGACTTCTTATCAGTTAGGGTTACACGTGATAATCAGTTTTCACGAAACCCTAACTGTGTGTCATTAAAGTAAGGAGAGAACGGAGGTTGTGAACGGGATCGCTGTACTAGCATACTGACGTGTGGATTCGAGCCTGTGTGTGGATACCAGTTGAGGCACGACATCTGACGTGTTCATCCATACCCAACCATTGTTCATCCAACCAGCGACCAAGGAGTGAGGTAGGATTTCGATTTGATATTTAATTACAGTAATCACATGTTTTCTGGGTTAATCGAATTTCTATTATGCATGTATGATCATATTAGTGGTTAGAAATTCCTTCACTATGGATGGATGTAGAAACCTGTAATTTCCTTCTTGTTTAATATCACAACAAACTGCGTACAAATACCTAGCAAAAGCTTATAAATGCTTAACTTCATCATAATAACCTTCTTAACATTCCCCTGCTTAAGCTGAGCATAAATATATAGTCTTCTCAAAGCTTTTGGCATAGAAGTCGGATTTAAATCAGAAAGTTTTTTTTTTTTTTTTTTGATTTAGGACTTGACTCTTCAGCTTTATTACTCTCAATCTCCGTAGCCTCCTTAACCTTCTTAACCTCCTTAACCTTCTTAACATTCCCCTGCTTAAGCTTCTCTTGATGTCTTTCAGTCTCAGCTTTTGAACAATAGTTCTGAAATTTAATTTCCAAGCATTATTAGCAGCAACAATGTGAATCAATTAGAACAAGCAACATCCAGCTTCACACTAGCAACTCTTCACATTATGCTAAAAAAAGCTAGGACTGTGTTAATAAACAGGCCCACAAATCATTGCCTCCCTCACCAAATGAACAACAAGATGGACCATAATGTCAAAAAAGGATGGCAGAAAATACATCTCTAGTTGACAGAGTGTAACAACCACATCTTCTTGCAATTTCATCAATTTTTGAATGTGAAGAACCTTACTACAAATTGCATTGAAAAAGAAAAAAAGTCAAGTCATGGCATGCAATGTGAAAGACTCTTGACGATGAGCATCAAACACCATAACACCTTCTGCCCACATCGTCCTCAAGTCGTCAATAAGCGGAGCCAAGTGCACATCGATGTCATTTCCAGGCTGTTTAGGACCCAAAATTACCATTGACAACATTATGTGCTTGCGTTTCATGCACAACGAAGGAGGAAGATTATAAATTACTAATAGTACCGGCCATATGCTGTGCTTGCTACTAAGGTTACCATGCGGATTCATCCCATCAGTACAAAGTCCAAGCCTAAGATTTCTTGATTCTTTTCCGAATTCTGGAAACATATAATCAATTGTTTTCCACTGAGAACAATCGGCTGGATGTCGAATCACATCATCATCAAGTTCTCGATCAGCATGCCAGTTTAAAATCTTTGCATCTCTTGCATTAGCAAACATGCGTTTGAACCTGGGTATTATTGGAAGATACCACAACACCTTAGCTGGAGGCCCTGCAACAGTCACCTTATCATTCTTTTTCATCTTGTAACGCGGAGCATTACATTTAGGACACTCATTTAGACACTCGTTCTCACCTCGATACAAGATGCAATCATTTGGACAAGCGTGTATTTTCTTGTATTCAATACCCATCGGACACAAGAGTTTCTTTGCCTCATAAGTACGATTGGGTAGTACATTACCTTCTGGAAGCATTTCCTCTTTCAAGAATTTAAGTAAATCTGTGAAACTCTTATCACTCCAGCCATTTGTGGCTTTCAAGTTAAACAACTTCAACACGGCAGAGAGCCTTGATAGTGTAGCACCAGGATACAAAAGCTTTTCAGCATCACTTAACAAGCTATCCATAATATCCTTCCTAATGTCATCCCCAACATTGCGAAGCATATTGGCTATTTGATCATTTTCATATACATCTACTTCACTGTTTTCCTTCTCATCCATGTAGCTAGGCATGGTGTACGTCCCTTTCTCACCATGCCAACTCCATGTTGTGTATGAGGGGTCAATACCAAATGAAAGTAGATGACTTTCTTTTTCTTTTTTTTTGGTAAGTAATTAGAACTTTCATTACTCTGAAGCGCAAAACATACAATATCACAAAGGGCATACCCTCCTCATACACATTCTTCCAAAGCAAGACATTACCTTCTAGGAAGGACCCGTCTAAAACCATGGAAGGTCGTAGCTTATACTAGACACAATCAATTCCATACATTTTAAGACTAAATCAAACACATTTTACAACTGATTGAAACATAATCTATGTGTTTGCGAAGTCTTCCTAAGCATTAGAGCTTTGATTCGGATCCTCAGCTCCATTTGTAATCTTTGCACCAGTACCTCAGGTCGAATTATCATCTTATTCCAGACTGCTTCATTTCTAGCTCGCCAAATCTGATATACCATGCCAATAACAGCAGCAGTGATCACCTCTCGAATAAATTTGGGTTTCCTGCCAGCCCACCTGCACACATTCCACACTGAGTTATGCTTGATCGTGATCTGAAGCCATTTCCTTACCATGTCCCAACATCTGATGTTGTATATACAAACAAAGAATAAGTGTGTAGTTGTCTTAGAGGTTGTCCCACATAGTGGACAAATATCATCATCACAGACATTCATTTTACGCAGCCTATCTCTGGTTTGCAATCTGTTCATGGCTGCCATCCATGCAATAAACGAGTGCTTAGGCTGACTGAGCCTATTCCAAACCCATCTAGCCCAAGTCACCTTGGGAGAGGACCCAGTAAGCCACATATAACCATTTTTGACAGTATAGTAACCTTTTCCATTACCTGTCCACTGACCATTAGGTGTAAGCCAATTTAAATTGGTCTCTACACTCACAGATTTGCTTCCATGCCCAACTGGCAGAAGGAGAGATATTATACTCCCACCAGCTTTTCTATTTCATATAGATGTGGTGAACCCATTTTACCCACAGGGAGCCCTCACATAAATTGCTTTGCCATCCCAAAGATAATTCCTGCACACTGCCATAATTTTCTGTAAGACACACTTTGGAAGAATGAAAATAGAAGCCCAATAGGAGTGTAAAGTAAGCAGGACTGAGTTAATCAGAGTGGCTCTCCCAGCATATGAAAGGTGCTTGGAGCCCCAACCTCTAATTCTAGCAATTATTCTTTCCACCAATATATCACAATCTGTTTTAGATAATTTCCTAGAGGAAACAGGCACCCCAAGGTATCTAAAAGGGAGTTGGCCCTGTTCAAAGCCAGCAACTGAGATCACATTTTGTACAAGAGTCTCTCCCATGTTGCAACAGTAGATAGCAGACTTACCTTTGTTAGCAACTAAGCCAGAAGACACAGAGAATGTCTCAAAGCCTCTGAGCAGCATAACAATTGAACAAGCATCACCATGGCAAAACATTAGTAGGTCATCAGCAAAACAAAGGTGATTCAACCCTAGAGCTTTACATTTGGGGTGAAAAGTAAAGAGATTACTTGTTCCAACCCATTTCATGATCCTTGAAAGGTATTCCTTACAGATAACAAACAACAAAGGGGACATAGGGTCTCTCTGCCTGAGACCTCTCTTCCCAGGGAAGAATCCATGCAGTGCCCCATTTATTACAAAGGAATAATAAGGAGAACTAACACAAACCATAATCCAATTGATAAACAAATCAGGAAAATTAAGAGCTTGGAGCATTTTTTTTGAGAAAGCTCCATTCCACACTTGCTATCATATGCTTTTTGTAAATCTATTTTCATCATGCATCTGGATGAGGTATTCTTCCTATTATAATGATTAACAAGGTCTTGGGCAATGAGAACATTCTGAACAATATACCTGTTAGCCACAAAAGCCCCCTGAACTTCATCAATGATTGCAGGGAGAACAGCTTTAAGTCTTGTGCAGATCATCTTGGATATGCATTTGTAGACGACAGAGCAACAAGCTATAGGCCTATAGTCTTTCACTTACTGAGGTTGACTCTTCTTGGGAATGAGAGAAATGGTTGTGGCATTTATTTGCTTTAGAAGCTTGCCATGGTTAAAAAAGTCAAGAACTGCAGCAGTAACATCATTAGCAACAATATCCCAAGAATCTTTATAAAACTGAGAACTGAACCCATCAGGACCAGGGGATTTATCCCCTGGAATAGAGAAGATAGCATTTTTCACATCGGCAGCAGTAAAGGGCACACACAGAAGGTGTTGTTGCTGTTCAGTAAGCATCTGCCCTTTTCTTGCAATATCTATATTCACAGGAACCAAGTTTGTCTTAGCAGAACCAAGTAAACCCGTGTAGTACCCTACAAAAGCATCCACCACATCATCAGGGTTCTTGATCAACTGCCCATTATCATTTTGAATAGTATAAATACTATTCATTTGCCTTCTCAGTCTGATGTTAGAGTGAAAGAAAGCAGTGTTAGCATCACCTGCTTGAAGCCAGTGAGCTTTACTTTTTTTGTTTCAAAAAACTACCCTTGGCAACTTCACAGAGCCTATAATTCTTCAAAGCTTCCAGCTCTTCATTTCTCTAATCCAGACACGAGGGATCAGCTTGCAAAGCCTTCTGGCAATTCACCAAGTGTAGTTGAGCAGCAATGGTAGCTTTGCAGATATCACTTCCCCCAGTAGCATTGAATTCCTTAAATAAAGGTTTCAAGCTTTTCATTTTGCACATAAGTCTGTACATAGGGACTCCATTCACATCCGCACTCCATCTAGCTCTTACCTTATCAGTAAAATCTGGCCATTGAGACCACATATTAAAATATTTGAAAGGCTTCATGCCATGAACAGACACATCATAGAAGTGTATGATAGCTGGGCAATGATCAAAGTCCCCCTCAGGTAGATATCTAGCTTCAGTTACAGGAAACTGTTGTAGCCATTCTTCATCAGCCACAACCCAGTCAATCTTGCTGAAAACTCTATTTTCCCCTGGCTGCTTATTGTTCCAGGTGAAAAAAGATCCCACAGTTTTAATCACATTCAGATCACAGTAAGTGAAACAATCTCTGAATTTTGCATATTCATTCACAATAACAAGAGACCCCAGTCTATCCTCTATGTGCAAAACATTATTAAAATCACCATAAACTAGCCAAGGCATAGACATATTCTGACTAAGTTGACTTAAAGCATCCCAGAGAGCAATTCTTTCCCCATCATCATTGAAAGCATACACAAAAGTGCAATAAAACATCTTACCAGTGCCTCTATTCAAAACTTCACAGTGTAGATGTTGTGCAGATTGAGACAGGGGAGTAACATGAAACACAACAGGTTTCCACAACACCATAATCCTACAATTTTTATGACAAGTAATATTTGTTGCAAATGACCAATTATTGCAAATGTTAAGAGAAACAGTCATCATGTTACCAGACTTCACTCTAGTTTCCAGAACTCCTCCCAACCCCACTTTATTTTGATGCAAGAACATATTAATGTTTTGCTGTTTATTAAGGTTGTTCAGGCCTCTGATATTCCAGCTACATATATTATCCATGACTGCAAGAGGGTAGGTCCTTCGCACCATGTTGAGTAGCTATATGCACAATAGCAGTTTCATTACTCAGCCTAGTAGGCTGTCTATCAGGATCAATTGGGTGAGCACCCATTTCCAAACCAGCAAATGAATTGTTCATAGCAATCTCAGGAATAGTAGCAGGAGCAACAGGATCCTTACCTCGTGACTTACCTTGCCTTACCAGTTGAAACCCATCAGCATCCACCACCTTAGCAGCCCTTTGATCCTTTGGGACCCAGATTTTCTTCATTGGCTTAGTTGTCTTGGCATTCTGAGGATTCTAAATAATCTTTCCACACATCTCAGCAACATGGCCAAAGCTTTTACAAGCAGAACATATCACAGGTTTCCAATCATAACAGACTGTAATTGTAATTAAAGAGCCCCATTCATCTTCGAAGTAAATCAAATCAGGGTAATCTTGACCTAGCTTCACCTCAATCAACAACTTAGCAAAACCAAGCCGTGTTTTAGCAATTGTAGTTGCATCAGCTTCAATAACTTTCCCACAGCAGAGGCGATACGAAACATATTATCAAGAGCCCAGTATTTGACATCAAGACCATACAATTTTACCCAGATAGGAACATGGTCAATCTTTTCCTTCCTCAAATCAATTTCTGGAGCCCAAGGTTTCAATATAACAAGTTTATTATCAAATATCAAAAACCCAGCAGCAAGAGCTTTTGCACGATTATCAAATGAATCAAGGTGCACAAGAAAAACTCCATCAGGCAGAGAGGAAACTTTATCTACCCCAAAACCAGCCCAGACTCTCTTAAAGAACCCAGTAATAACTTCTAATGGTGGATTAGCCCCAAGGACATAACAAAAAACAGCTGATTTCCAATAATCCACTTCCGTTTGTATATCATCAAAAGTAATTTTAACCGAAGTCTTACCTTGATGACATTGAAGAGGCTTTCGTGGATCTGGAGCTTCTCCATTCATTGGAGTGAATGCAGCTCTTGGTGACGATAGCTCATGAGGAGTGGGCAGCTCTGGAAGAGGAACTAACTGCTCGACCACCGGATCGCCATCCATCATATTAGCCCAGCTCGCCCCCGTATCTCCTCCCGGCATACGACTCATCGTTCCAACCCAGTTCGCCTTGCAGTTGAAGGAGGCGGCGGAGTTACCGGAACATCCTCGATCTGCACCGGCGTCATAGTCTGTGTCGGGGTTGAGCGTAAATGATAATCCAGAGGAGCGATCTCATCATTTTCTGAAACATTCTTCGATTTCTTCTTATTGTTGTGATTAATTTTCGTTTTCCCTTTTGAGTTATGCTTAGCTTTCGATTTAGGTTTTTTTGCCATGGCTAACGAGAATCGTCAAAAAACCCAAACCCTAGCAGAGCTTCTCTCTCTAGGCTTTCTATCAAACTGCTAAATTGTAGATGACTTTCTAACTCCATGACTTTCACCTTCTTAAGGTTCCAACATGACTGACAAGGACAGCAAACAAACTCTTGTCCCTCGAATTTTGCAAAACCTTCTGCAAATGCGATAAATTCTTGAACACCTTTTTCATATCCATCACTTGCTCGACAACTCATCCATGCTCGATCCTTCAGTATCTAAATAGTTCCCAAATTCACAATCAAACAGAAACTTATAACTGACCATGATATCACCAAAGCTATGGTCTATATTAGCCCTCTTCAACACCAAAAAAATAAAAAACAAATTCAGCTAAGCTTATGATCAGTCTTATCCACCATTATAAAAAAATACATATATTACTGCAGCATTCCATTATGACAAACAGGATGACAGGAACAAATTTTCTTACTAAAACTTATTTCATAATCAACTTAAGAGAAAAACGAAACAGAAATAATAGAACAATAAAATATATGTCACACAAAGCGGACAACACAATGGAACATCTGCTCAAGCCTAAGTAACGTTAATTTCGAGTTCGTGACCAGTTAACCCCCAAATAAGCATCCTTCCACTACATTCAGCAAATACATTGACATGACATCAATTTAATAGCTATTCCCTAATGTCCGTTCTGAACATGTTTAATAGTTCATCCAAGTGCAAAGTCACATAACGGAAATAAGAAAAAGAAACAAACCCAAAAGAAGGAAAGGGCCAGCCTAGCAGAAGAGACACAGTCCTGGAAACTCTGAGAATATAATCTCCAAGTATCGACCCAACAGTTTTAATGAAATCAAACTTTTGAAACAACAGTTTCTCAAGAAGGATGTCACTGCCCTAATCATTTCGGAAGGATAGCACACTTTTACCATTCAAGAATCAATGATGAAAAAGCCAAATAAAAGATAATATAGATAAGGAATTCAAGAATTACATTCAAACTCACGCAAATAAATAAATCTGGCAGTTATAATCAAAGAACTGAAATTAAGCAATTGAATCAATCACTCAAAGTGTCTCAACAACGCATGCCATTATTTCTCATTATAGCAAAACATCAAATATTAACACAAACAACAATACCCACAGAATTAAACAATATTTCGCTCCAAATTGTCAGTCGTTGCAAATTGCACATAATAGAACATCAAAAACCTCTCGTTCCTCATCACGCCGCCTCCCTTACTTTGTGCAGACTATATAGCCAGGGGGCACAGTCAGGCCCCCACCTCAAAAAAAAAAATTAAAAAACCACAATATCAGAAGCTCTCCAAATATTTATTCAGTCAGCAAATTTAGATCCAGACTATCTATTATCATTTCATCACTTTGAAAACTAATTCTGGTTCATCTAAATCTAACCCCAAAAACATAAACCAAATTGCAAACAACAAAGCATCAAGAACCAATACCCAGAATGTCTTAAAAAAAAATAATCAGCTAAGCTTATGCTTCAAGACCTGCTGGGTTCTACTAAGCCTAGAGTGATTACTATGTAATTCCCCTTTCTTTCTTTTGGGCCTGCGTGCCTTCCTTCCCACCAAAAAAAAAAAAAACCTTGTTACCCCTTCTCTTCATGATTCAAGGAATGAACCCATCTATCAAGTTCCTTAAGCCAGCCCTTAGCTTAGCTTCAAGCTTAACCAAGTGCTCATGTGTTAGTCCTATTGGTTTGATCAAATATCACTATCACTTTACCCCAAACAAATACCCCTTCACATAATTATAGCAACTACATAAATACACAACGCACAAAGTTCGTACAGCAATAAAAATCACAAAATACAGAGCCAAAGAAGAATAGTAAAATTAAGCCTATAGCAACAAACCACCAGCCAGAGAAGCAAAACGTAAGTCACTCATGTACATATATCAAAAACGCAGAGGTATTTCAGAAACTAATCACAACATTCAGAAAAAATCAAACCCATAAAACCCTAGTCCCAAATTTCAGAAAATTTCAATCCCAACAAACCCTAAAAGAAATTATCAATGATAATGGCCCCTAAACCCAGAAAGTAGCATTCCATTTAACGCAAAACAAAGAAATTGAGAGAGAAAACGACAAGGAGGAGCAGAATTACCAAATTCACTTCACAAGCCTCCACAATCAAGTAGTTAGGGGTCGAATTTGGTCACATCCCGGTCCTAAAACGATGAACTTCCACTGCTACTCCCCAAACAATCGATTCACTTCAGTATCAAAAACCCCAATTTTGAAATTGCAAAAAAATTACAGCAATGAGTGAGCGGTGTTCAGGTTGAGGATTTTCTTTCGTTCAGCGAGGTTGGGTGAGAGAAACTCATGAGGAACGGGTCATATTGAGAGAGGTTGAGGGAGACTGAGATAGGGTGAGCGTCTGAGTGACAGAGAGAGTTTGAGAACTCTGAGTCTGATGACGATGAGACTAAAGGCGAGTGTGGAAATTTTTTTTTTTTTTTTTGCTCGCTTAAAGACATAAAGGTGAGTGTGGAATACACCTCATGATATCTCGCGCTCGCGCTCGCGCTCTTTTTTTTGGGATTTTTTCTACAAGCTATAACGTCGGTTTTATTGGTAAACCGACTTTATATTTCTTTCTCATCAAACCTTTGCACAACGTCAGTTTTATTTCAATAAACCGACTTTAAAGTACCCTCTACAACGTTGGTTATTTATGAAAATGGACGTTGTACGTGCTACCCAAATTAAAAGACCTATGACATCGGTTTTTTACAAAAACCAACGTCGTAATGTTTTCATCAATTTACAAAATTGTTGCCGCTTCCTTATAACGTCGGTTATTTATTGACCGACGTTGTAGGTGCGACGTGGTATCTCCAATTTGTAGTAGTGGTGGAAGGAACGACAATAGTCAGAACCGTGATAACAACTACAATCGTGGTGGAAATGGAAATGGAAATTGCGGAAATGGTGGTAACTACCGTGGAAATGGGGGTTACAACAACAACAGCCGCAACAATACTGCTGCTCTTGCTGGGAATAATCCCGCACAACTTCCCGCACCAGCCAACCTCATGCAAAACAACAACAACAACAACAACAACAACAATAGAGGGGTGAATGGAAGGGTTTATGTGCGAAACCGCAATGAAGCTGAGGCGAACCCGAATGTGATCGCTGATACTTTTCTCGTAAACTCTCAACCTGCTTTTGTTTTGTTTGATAGTGGCGCATCACATTCTTTTCTTTCTAAGAGCTTTGCATCTAAGATAGGTTTAGAACCTAATTCTGTGTATAGTGCAAACATTACGATGCCAGATGGGTCGAATTTTAATTGTAAAGCGTTGTATGAAAAGTGTCTGATTAGGATAGATGGTTCTGATTTTCCCGCGGACTTAATTCAGATGGATTTGAAGGAAAAGTAATTTTGGGAATAGATTGGTTAGCCAAGTATAGGGCTAAGATTGAGTGTTTTGAGCAACGTGTGTCTTTATGTGGACCGAAAGGTAGAAGGATTACCTACAAAAGAGTCATGGTCAAGCCAAAGTTAAAGGTAGTGGCGACCATGAAAGCAATGGAGTGTATGACTAAAGGTGAAGCGATTTACTTATGTCATGTAGTGGATACAAGTCGAGAAGCTGAAGTCTTGAAACCTATTCCAGTTGTTTCGGAGTACACTGACGCCTTTCTAGACGAGATTCCCGGAATGCCTCCGCAACGTATTGTTGGACTTTACGATCGACTTAGCTCCAGGTTATGCTCCGATCTCGAAAGATCCTTATCGTATGGATCCTGCTAAGATGAAAGAACTGAAAACGCAACTCGAGGAACTATTGGGGAAGGGATACATGCATCCTAGTGTATCGCCTTGGGGTGCTCCTGTTCTGTTCGTGCGTAAGAAGGATGGTAGTATGAGATTGTGTATAGACTACCGAGAGTTGAACAAGATTATGACCAAGAATTGTTATCCACTTCCTAGGATTGACGATTTGTTTGACCAACTCCATAGAGCGACTGTCTTCTTAAAGATCGACTTACGTTCAGGATACCATCAACTAAGGATTTCCGAGCCTGACATTGCAAAGACTGCGTTTAGGATGAGGTATGGATACCATGAGTTCACTGTGATGCCTTTTGGGTTGACGAACGCACCTGCGATGTTTATGGATTTGATGAACCGTACGTTCCAGCCTTATCTCGATCAGTTCGTAGTTGTCTATATTGACGATATTTTGGTCTACTCGAAGAACGCTGCTGAGCACGAGCAACCTTTGCGAACCGTTTTGGACATCTTGCGACGACATCAACTGTACACCAAGTTGTCGAAGTGCGAGTTTTGGTTAGAAACTGTTTCTTTCTTAGGACACGTGGCGTCTAAGAGTGAAGTTGCTGTTGACCCGGAAAAAATTAGAGTTGTTATGGGCTGGTCCGCACCGAAGAGCGTGACTGATGTTAGAAGTTTTCTTGGGTTAGCTGGTTATTATCATAGATTCTTGGAAGGATTTTCTAAGATAGCCCAGCCTATGACAAATCTGATGAAAAAGACGACGAATTTCGTGTTGTCTAAAAAGTGTAAAGCTGCTTTTCAAGAGTTGAAGAAGCGACTTACGAGCGCGCCGATTTTGACTTTGCCATCGGGAACTGAAGGATACGAAGTCTATAGTGACGCGTCTAAGCATGGCTTGGGTTGTGTTTTGATGCAGCATGGAAAGGTAGTGGCTTATGCCTCAAGACAACTGAAGAAACACGAGGAAAACAACCCTACTCACAACTTAGAGCTCGCTGCTGTCGTATTTGCTTTGAAGATTTGGCGACACTATGTCTATGGTTCTGCTGTAAAGATGTTTACGGACCACAAGAGTCTCAAGTACATTTTCACGCAAAAAGAGTTGAATATGCGACAACGAAGATGGCTAGAGTTATTGACAGAGTACGACATCGACATTCAGTACCACGAAGGGAAAGCTAACGTGGTAGCTAATGCTTTGAGTAGAAAGACTCGTCATACGCTGAACACTGCTTTAGTACTTCTGAAGGTGATCATTCGTGACTTATAGAGTCTAGACGTGGAGATCGTGCTGAAAGGTGACGTTCAATGTACCTTACCACATATGGCAGTTTGACCAACCTTGCTCAACGAGATCAAGGGTAAAGCGAGTTCAGATGAGGATCTTCAACGGATTCTATGCCACAAGGACGAGGGTAGATCCGATGACTTCGCTACTGGTCAAGACGGTGTCTTGAGATTTCTTGATCATTTCTATGCGCCGAATGATCCGGATATCAAGAGTCAGATTCTGGGTGAAGCTCACAATATTGCTTACTCTGTGCATCCTGGTGGAGACAAGCTATACAAGGACCTTCGCCAAATCTTTTGGTGGAAAGGTATGAAACAAGATGTCGCTGAGTTCGTGGCTAAGTGTCTAACGTGCCAGAAGGTCAAGATTGAACACAAGAGACCTGGTGGAATGATTCAATCGCCTGAAGTTCCTACGTGGAAATGGAATTCAATTTCAATGGACTTTGTCATGGGTTTACCATTAACACAGAAGAAGAACAACGCCATTTGGGTCGTTGTGGGTCGCTTGATGAAAGTTGCGAGATTTATCCCAATGAATAACACTTGGGAAATGGAGAAACTAGCGGTTGCTTACGTCAAGGAAGTCATGAGACTTCATGGTGTTCCAAAATATATCGTTTCAGATAGAGACTTGAGATTTCTATCGCATTTTTGGCTGAAATTGCAAGAAGCTTTTGGAAGCAAGTTGAAGTTCAGTACTGATTTTCATCATGCGACTGATGGTCAGACGGAAAGAATGATTCAGAGTTTGGAGGATATGCTCCGAGCGTGTGCTCTCGAGTATCAAGGCTCGTGGGATACACACATTCTATTGATCGAATTGTCTTACAACAATAGCTATCACTCAGGCATTGATCGAGCACCATATGAAGCATTGTATGGTAGGAAGTGTAGATCGCCAGTTTGTTAGAACGACATTAGCGAAACTGCAAGTTTGGGTGCAGAAATGATCCCGCAGACCGTCGATGTGGTCAAGGTGACTCAAATGAAGATGCGTAGTGCACAAGATCGTCAGAAATCGTACGCAGATAGAGGTCGTAGACCTGAAGAGTTTGAGGTGGGAAGCAAGGTACTTTTACAAGTATCTTCTACCAAAAGGTATCATGTGTTTTGGTCGTAGGGGGAAGTTGAGTCCTCGTTATATTGGACCTTAAGAGATCCTGGAAAGGATTGGTGAGGTTGCTTATCGACTAGCTTTACTTGTGGAACTTGCGAAAGTCCATATTGTGTTTCATGTCTCCCAGTTGAAGCGGTACGTACATGATCCAACTCATGTCGTTCAACCTGAAGAAATCGATCCCGATGAAAGTCTGACTTATGAAGAGCGTCCTATCAAGATAGTGGATCGCAAAGAGCGCTCAACTCGAACAAAGACTATTCTGATTGTCAAAATCGTTTGGTCTCGACAAGGTCAAGAGGATGCAACATGGGAAGCAGAATCCATGATGCGCGAGAAGTATCCAGACCTCTTCCTAGAAGTTACTAGTCCCACTTGAGTTTCGGGATGAAACTCCTTTTAAGGAGGGTAGAATGTCACGCCTCGAAATTTCGTCTTTTTGCGTGTTTTGTTTTTAGCTTTGCATGAATCACATGTTCAAGCATTGCATGTTGCATTGCTAATCATCTTGGAATCACGATCGTACTTGCTCATCTTACATATGTTAGAGTCCTCGAAATTGTTTTAATACCTTCGTATGGTAAACTCTTTTTTTTTTTTTTTTTTTTTTTGGGGAACTGATTACTTCATGTCTCAAGTTTCTGGACGAAACTTCTTTTAAGGAGGGTAGAATGTAATACCCCAATATTTTCTATAATTATTATATTGATTTATAAATAGTTTCGTAAATTAAATCATATTTATATTCAAGGATTCGATTTATTCAATTAAAGCCATAATAATATTAATTATTATTATGTGATTTTTATAAATTGTATTTATCCATTTTGGGGAGTTTAATTAAAATGTTTTATATATGAATAAGAATTATTCATATTATTTTAATTAGTTTTAATTAGTTTTAGTTAGCTATATAAATCAGAAAATTAGTAAATAAATTCCTAAACCTATTAGTATTTGACTTGGGTTGACTGAGGGCCTATATAAAGAAAAAGAGGAGCCAAGTAATCAGTTTTCACAACTGAGCAAACCCTCATTCACTTTCTCTCTCCTCCTCTCTCACCTCACGGTTCTCTCTCCCTCTCTCTCTCCACCGATTCTCTCCTCTCTCTTTCACTCTTACCGGCATCCTCTCTCTCCCTCTCTTTCTTTTTCTCTTTCTCTCCCCCTCGGGAACCTCTCTCTCTCACCCCCTGTTTCGGGCGCCTGTCCACCCGACCGCCAGGCCCACGCCTAGGTGGTGACCGGCGGGTGGTCGGCTCCGACCCCCTGCCGCTGCCCCTACTCTCTCTTCTTTCTCTTTCTCACTCAATTCGCAACTCTCTCTCTCTCCTCACCGCCGGTGCTCCGGCGACCACCACCACCGGCCATGGTGGTCAGCGGGTGGTGGTGATGGTGATGGTGATGGGTTGGGTCATGGACCACATGCATGGGTACCCATGACCTAGACTTAGTTTGGAAGTTAGAGTATCGTTTTTATATTTTTCGTAATTATTATTCGATTTTCGGTAATTTTTGATTTAATATTTTTATTTTTTTACACTCATTTAGAATTGGAATTCGGATTTTCAAAAGCCTAGATTGGTTGAAATAAATCAAGGTATTTAATAAAATTATCTGATTAATATTTCGTTACTGTTTTGATTTTCGTAATGAATTAATACTGATTGGGTAATTATTTTTAATTAGGACCTAACGAGCAAGCGTGATAATCTTCGGTTGTTGGAGCATACTTTCTTTATGAAAGTGTTTGTAGTGGTAAGCGCTCATGCCTACCCTCTTCCAAAGCCCCATCAAAACTATTTTGATGTGTTATGTGCTAATTGGGAATTTTTTGTGAATTTAATATGCGAAGCATGATTAAATTATATCATCGTTATTATGAAGTTATTAAGCATGATTCACTGTTGTAAATATCGTTTATAATGAGCATGTCGATATTATTATGTTTTGAGGATTAATTAGTCCATATGATAATTGTTGGACAATTGTTGAATGGTGAATTATTAGTATTATTATGCTACTTAGTACTTGCTATTTGGTATGGGTATTATTGAGTGCTAGTGAGCACCTATATATATTATCATTGAATGTCTTGGATGATTTGTGAATTTTTGGATATCATATTACCCTGCCGAAGTGCTGCCGAAATTGTGCTAGACATCGCATGTCATCATTGTTGAATTATCGTCGTTGAATTAAAGCATGTTTAATTCTCGTCTTATTTAATTATCATTATCGTCGTTATTTACTATTCATTGTCAAAAGCGTGAAATGAATTAGTAAGTCGTTGTCTCGTAGTACCACCATGTCAACCAATGCAAATTATGTGAACTGAACTAAATGAGAGTAAGACTCCTAATGGATCCCTCCCTAGGAGTAGTCGAGCAATCGGGATTACACCTAATGGTGTAGTTCAAGGGATGCGTGATTCCCAAGTTACTTATGGACACCTCATATTGTGTCCGGGATAGATCATTCCCCATTTATTAAATCCTCTAGACTCGTTTATTATACTAGAGGTAGTGTGCACACTAGAGTCATTAAGTCCATGGCGTGATTGTATCTTCGATAAACAGTATGGGTAATCGCTGTTCTATTCGCTCTCTTACATCTCTCTAATTGTCTATGTCGTATTTTGTATGATCACTATACAAGAATTGCATATAAAAGAATGTCGTTATGCGTATGCTTGATTATATGCTTATGTGCGTATGCAAATGAATTTCAATGATTCTTCTAAAACCTCAAGTAAGGTTTACGAAATATTTTTATAGGGTACGGATGGCGTTTATTCAGTTTATCTGATTTTTATTTCTATTTTGTTTCTTTTCTTTTCTTCTGTATTTTTTTTCCGTCACGAAAATCAAAGTGCAGGTTTAGTTGAATGAGGACGTACAGCTTGGATGTTAGAGTTAGCCTCGGATTTTGAACTCTTTCAGTTCAGTTTAGATCGTTCGGATTTTATTGGTTTTAGCCCTTGAAGGCAAGTTGTAATAAATTGGTTTAATGGTTTTAGCTCACTATATAGACAACTCTGATATTAACTGTTTTAGATTGTTTAGTCCTTAGTAAGCTCCGTTGATGCCTAGACATTCTTTCTGCTTAGCATTTACTCCTGAGTGATAAATGTTGCAGCAGCTACCCTCAGGTTTGTGACGGTTCAGTGGTGTCGAGTCGTGTACAACGACGTCGATAGTTCCAGGGAAATCATTGTAAATTCAGGGGTGTTACACTTAGACTATTAATTGGTTCATCACAAGGATTACAACGTTTATTGATGACCCTTATTTAGACATGCATTCGATTGGCAAGTTGAGCATTACAACGACTAGACATGCTTGGAATTGAAAGACAATATTTAGTAAGCAATAAAAGACATGATTTGCATGATATCTACATTTTGACTACCAAAAAATAAACAGTTAAGCAATTAATTTAGTTTGAGCCCTTAGGAGTTAGTACCTGAACTATAGGCTATTTAGCAAATGAATAGTAAAGACAAGATCTCAAATTTGGAAGAAAGAGGGGGAAGCTTAGTATAAATACTCCTGAGAATAGAGGTTGTCAACTATAGACTGTGTGATTTGAACTGAGGGTCGAGGGTCGTATTTACAGGCGAGGGAGTAGGGTTGAACAGGTGAAGAAATGGCCTAAATTGAGGATTGGGCTTAAAAAAAGACGGGCTTGGAAGACCCAGCGAGCGCCTCTAGCAGCGCTGGCGATGGTCGCTGACGGCTGTCAGCTTGCCAGCTGGATGTCGTCATAATGACGACATCCAGTCAATTTTAATTTTCGGAGGAATTTTAGTATTCCGAAAATATGAAAAGACCGTTTTACCCTTCTGCGGTAAAAGATGGGTTTGCCCTCGGTTAGCAACTTGGCAACCGGATGTCGGAAAAAGACACGAGAGGTGTTGTTGGAAAGCCTTTAAACAGGGATTTTGAATGTGATCAAAATGAAGGAGTGATCGAGGAAAAACCTGAGAGCTTATTTTACCTATGAAAACAAAAATAGCATTCAAGTTTATAAATTACTCCTTTCATCATCGGGCTTTTGCGGAGAAATCTGAAGACACTTTTTTGGCGTCTACAAAAGCTAACAATTAATATGAGCAATAATAATAAGGTCATGAACAATGCCATTCAACAATTAATCAAGATCAATTTTCAAGTTACATCCTCTTAATAAATCCCGAGTAGAGTCGCCACTGTAAACACACAGGTTTGAATTTCACTCCCCTTTCTCTTGGATGTTTTGGATAATAGAAGAGTCGGCACAAAATTTTCAGGAAAACACTTGGAAAGCAATAAAGAACTCAAATCAAAAGTCTAGAAAGACTCAACCTCGGTTTAATGCACCCTAATCTCGATTGGGGATAAATTGACTCTAATGACCCAAAGGACCAAAGTTGAGTTCAGGGGTGTGGGTACAAATCGGGAAGGTGTTAGCCATCCAATTACGCCCATGAAATAAACGGCCTCTACTAATTGATCTTGATTAACAATTAAAGTTGCACGGTTCCAAACAAATCTGGTCGTCCAATTCCTAGAATTACCTAAGTGGGTTGAACAACATGAATTATTGCTATTGTTATCGCTTTGCACATGATTTATCCAATTACATGCTATGAACTAATAAAGCGCAAGACTAACCCAATAAATACACAAGATGGTAATATTGTCCAAAACATATAGTTCTTGGTTAACGCG
The DNA here is from genome assembly GCA_038025085.1 of Tetragonia tetragonoides. Taxonomy (NCBI): domain Eukaryota; kingdom Viridiplantae; phylum Streptophyta; class Magnoliopsida; order Caryophyllales; family Aizoaceae; genus Tetragonia; species Tetragonia tetragonoides. The sequence continues at coordinate 19,862,807 of CM076146.1, forward strand.
CCAATTGCCAACTTGCATCAATAAATAAGTTAGTAACTTCATTGGAATTAAATCAAAGCAATAAAGAAGTAGTTGATAAAAACATGCTTCTCATGCAATAATTATAACTATTAAGAAAATTAATCTAAGCATGCAATTAATCTAGTTCTCTGGTAATTAAACTAATTAAACATGTAAATATGCAAAAACATAAATTTTATACTAAACATGCAATAAACATAACATGATAATTGTACTAATATACAAACTAATAATCAAAACATGCAAATTAATCAACCATAAGCATAATGTAAGTAAAACATGATTTTATAAAGAATTGGTTTAAAGAAAATAAACCCTCAAGATGGAGAACTTGGATGTTCACTTACGAACGGACGAATTCCTAAAGATTCTTGTTCTTGATCAAAGGTAGATGAATTATATGTTGTCTTGTGGAAAAGGATAAACTATCAATTTTTGTGATGGAAAGATGATTATAGTTGTTTTTCTGGTGAAGGAGGAAGGAGATGGATGAAGATTAAGAGATTTGGATTAATTAGTGAGCTCTAGGGTTCAATTTGGGTTTACCATTGTGTTCCCCTTGAAAAAACGAAGGAAAAGAGTATATATAGACGTAGGTTTAGGTCTAGGACGGAACTGACAAAAAAGCCGGACAAAATAGTCCAACAGGCGCTTTTTTTTTGGGGGGGGGGGGGGGTGGGGGGCGTTTGGCATCCATACGGCTACCGCTCCAACAAATGGGCCAAACATTAGAAAGGTGTCCATTTCAGTTTACCTTGCGGTTATTGGATCATATCTCATTCGTCTGTTATTGGACTTGGACCCATAATATGTCATGTTGAAGGTATTGGTACGAGGAATCCATGTAGATTTTTCCAACTTGGTAATTATTCCTCTAATGGAGGAAAATCCTATTTGAACCGTGCAGTGCGGTAATTAGAGCATCGTTTTTGTCTCATAACTTTGTCGAATCACATCTTTTGTCTCCGTTGTCCTTTTGGGACTAGGTAAAGGGCGTTGGAAAGCTTATTAAAAGGGGTATGTGATTATGGTGAAATGAGAGGCTTTATTCCAATGATCAAGAGTTTGAACACTTTGGAAATTCATATTGTCCATGTTATTCCATATCCATCATCATCGGGTTTTTGGTGAGACAGGGACACAATTTTGTGTCTACAGCATCTGGTATCTTGTTTCTGAATCCAAGAGGGTCAGGAGAAGGAAGGAAATCCAATCTTATCTTGCATTTGTTGATGTATAAAATTTGATGTTGATTTCTCAATTCTTTGTGTACCTTGGTAGGCTTAGAAAACCAATTTGCAATTCTATATCCTAGCTAATTTGGTATTACGTGCTTAGTTTATGTGGCATTCTAATTTCAACTATGAAATGCAAGTTCCTGTATTTTTTTCCGAGGCGGTTCTTAAATTTTTTGTGAACTAGCTAGCGCTGGAATGACTATAATGTTGCTTTAAGCTTCAATTGATGTTCCCCATAATTTCTTTATTTCTCTCAGGTATTTGTGTTTGTTTAAAGTTCAATTAAACCTTCATTTTAGAGCTATTCCAATAGGAATTTCTCCTTCTTTGTTTTTGATTCGGCGTCATCGATTCTGAAAACCTCATATAATATTCTTTCGGTTTGATGCATGTTGATCTTTTCAATTTAATCAAAGTCTTTGATTTGCACAGGGGAACATATTCTGCTAATATAATCTTCAAGATATCCTTCAACTACTAACTTATATTCTTCTTTAAGTTATCTATATGGTACACTCCAAATGTTATCAAGTGAGAATTCAGTTGCTTCATGGCTGATCTATAAAAATAATGAATGAATTGAAGAATCCTTTAAATGTTTTTATAAGGTTAGTTTTGTTAGTTTAGTCAGATTTATTTTCTTTTGCAGAATGTAAAGCAATGTGTATTAATTATGAAAGACAGTCATCTAACAATCTCAATGCATGTTGCCATGTTGGGATCTATGAAGGGCATGCGGCGAGCTTTCATGACCTTCCCTTGAAAATCGAGCTGAAATTCTTTTTCACGAAGTGTTCTTCCTAAATTTATCATACATTCTCTGTTCTGGTCATCCATAATATTATTTGTATTAGCAGATTGCTTGATGCCTGATTTGGTGCTTCTGCGCACCTGACTGTTCTCTTACGATGGCCCTTCATTCTGTTGACTTAGATAATCTTGTACATGGTTGATATTATTTTCTTCTATTATTATATCTCATTGTTGTAGTGACTTCATGTCACATTACTGATATTCAACCTGAATGATTCTAGGTTGCCCTCACATTTATGGGCAAGCTGCAAGAGCCCCTGGCGTGTTGAATTCGAATACTATGATATGCCTTGATGTTATCATGCTTAAACATATATCTAATGGTGCTTGTCTCTCCATATTGTTTAAACTTATTATGGCGGTACTCAGGCATGAATCAGAAGCTTTGAGGAGGAGATATGCGTTTGATGAGGTGGTTAAAGCTATATCCTTGGTTATCTTGGTCATGAATCTCATAATATGGGGTGATGTTTTCAAAATTCAGGCAGTATGTATTACTATTGAGCTATTTGCAGTACTGTCAGCATATGCTTGGTGCAGATGTTTGATATTTTATCTTCAATTATGGACCTTCAAAAGGTATCATGTTGTCTATTACCTTTATGGATGTCCTTGGTGCAGATTTTGTTATAACCTTTAATTTTGTATCTTGCTATTGAATGATATATGCAGTGCTTATTCTAGGTGGACAAAGAGCAAGCTGAATGGTCAAACTTCTCTATTCTTATCTATACTACAGAAAGAGGCCCATGTTTTTATAAATTTGGTGGGTTGTTGGTTCATTGCATGTTTTCCTTGCCTGTAATTTGCTGTTGATGAGTAACCTTCTTGTCTTCTAAACCAATATGTTCAAGTAAAGGCCACTCATTGCTAAAATCAAGATACAAGAGTCCTAAAGAAAGGTCTTCATACAAAAACCCCAAATGAAAAAAAACGAAAACACACCATCCCAACCAAACTAAACCCAAATATACAATGGTTCATGCATACTCCCTTTCAGAATTAACGCTCATTTGATTTTTCCAAGTGAAAATTAAGTTATTCATTGCCCTACTTTGAACTATTCTTTCAGATTAGGTTACCATCATTATGCACTGATGGGTATCATCATGGTGTCAGTGTGTCAGATAATATCTAATTAGCCCAGTTGTTGAAATCTTCCTGTATACCCATCTTCTTAGCTGCTCGACTTAGTACATGCTTTTGAATATTGGAGTTTGGACTTAGTACATGCTTAACGAAACGATCAGTATAACTGGACTTAGTCTTTTCTTTACCCCTCTCTTTGATATCTTTTCTTTACGTTTAGATTAGGTTATGCTTTTGAGAATTGGCTTATTATTGAATTTTTGAATTCGTGTTTAAATGTAGTTGTTACGCTGTGTTGACATTCTACTATCTAGCATGACTGCTATTTAGGATTTGATCAGATAAGCTTTTGCCTTATTAATGTAGTGATTTGTGTATATCTATTTTGTTGTTTTTAATTTTAGACCATGGTCTTTTATTTCCTATAAAATGATGATACATTTGAATAAACTTTGATGTCCATGAATACCCATGGTTTTTTTTCTTATAAAAAGATGATACATCTTAGTAAATTTTGTTGTTCATGTATACCAAACCAAGATAAAACTTCATATCCTTAGGTGCTAATGATATCTGTCATTCCACGGCAGTAAAATGTGTTTCGTGGGGCATGAATATTTCTCGGTTTATGATCTATGTGATTTTGGAGATGAGGAAACATTATATCATCTTTTCTTTACATGCTCTTTCTCTAACCACATCTGGAAACAGTTGCGGAAGTGGTATCTGCAAAAAGCCATTGCATGCATTCTGTTGCTTGAATTGTCGTAGCAAGGAACAATGAATCAAATAGTGTATTTTATGCTGATTGTTAATTTGATTTATGTATAGAAGTAAGCAAGCAAAATCATGTTCTAAGAAAATATTGTTATGGGTGCAGAAAGGGCTTATGGCAACACATGATGAAAAAACACGTCAGTTTTCAAGCTTTAATCTGTCACATGTGTTCTGTCACCTCGTTATGGCAGCAATAAACTTTGTTATATTAAGCAACAGTTGAGATTCAATATCTGTTTTTTAAGTACATGTCATTTTGATGCCAAATTGCAACCCATTCACGAACTTAAGTGTAGTCAGTACTTTTCCACTGAGCATTTTGGTCCTAATATTTTGATTAGACAAAAAGTACTCCAGCATCGCATGAATTGCATAGCCAAGCAGACATCATTCTTTTATTTTTTTATCTTATAATTTGTAGTATGCTTGCCGTGATGCCATAATTGGCGAGTTGAGGCTTACAAAAGTGCAAAGTTGTGAAGAGTGAAACATTTAGCAATGCTTGTACTCTTTGAAAATTTTGTTTTGTGAGGATGATTGAATAAATGTGAATACTGATCTGCTTCATGAGGATGATAGTGTGAGATGTTGACAAGATATTATCTTATTTTGATGAAAAGTTTGATTTTTGATATTCTGTGTGTTTATAAGAGGATGAGATGAACTAAAATGAATAATGATGAACATTGGGAAAACTTGAATGGATTTTACCTTGAGAGTTTTAAGGGAACAATAAGGGGCCTCTTGTGATGAGTGGCTAAATAGTGTTGATTTTCATGTTATATATGCACTCATCCGTTCTATGATTTGTGTGGTTATCCTCGTCTTTATTGAATTTTATTTATTTTTATGATGAGGATCACTACTTGAGTATGTTTGTGCGTTTAATGTGATCATAGGATCATTTTGGAGCTCAAATGTACAATCAGAATTAATATGGACTTTGGAGTGTCAAGAGAAGAAGCAAAGAAGAACTAATCGAAGTTGGAATGACAAGAGATGCTAGAAATTGTGAAGCTTTGGACTCGTCTACGGTGCATGACCATGCTTCCAATAGGCATGATCATGTGTCATCATGTGAAATTAACAACAGCCAACGATCTTGAAGAATAGAGCAAGCACGATCATGCCTATGTTGGCACGATCATGCTGCTGTTTGATTTATCCATAATCAACCAGAGACCGTTCCTCTTCTTTTCTCCCATTCGATCAAATGTTTATAGACTTATAAAAGGGCTCCTATCATCTTCTTCCTCGTCCTCTCACACTCCATATATCTATCTCTCTCTACTCCATTAGAATAGCTTAGACTTTACATTAAGCACTTAGATACTCTCAAATTCTCTAGTTTAATTGCAATTTGAAGAACAAGTCCAAGTTTTGGGCAATTTCAATTGAAGCTTCTTGGTTTATCTCTCATCTCTACTCTCTCTCTTCCCCCTCTCTATTGCTCTTAGTTTTCAATCCTTTAGTTTATGATTGTTATTTGTTTGAGTTTGCTTATTCATGTTTAGTGTTATTCTTATCATTTGCTTAATAGTTTCTTTAATCATGAGTAGCTAATTTTCTTATCTAGGGTTGATGTAGCTTAATTTAAGTTATTTGATGTCTTGATAAAGTGATGCTAGCATGTTTGTTAAATCGTTGCACATGTTTATTTGTATGCTTATTATTATTCATAATCATTGAAAGAGGGTTTTGAATACTTGGATGTTAGCATAAAATCGAAAGGGGAATCACTAGTACAGAAAGTACCTTGTGCGACGGTTCAAAACACTAGTATGCGTCTGTTTTGAACCGTCGCATATGCAAGGGACGCACATGCTCAAGAGCATATGCAAGGGACGCACATGCTCAAGAGCATATGCGTCGGTTGGTGAACCGACGCACAAAGGTTTTGTGCGTCGGTTGAGCAGAAGAACCGATGCACAAAGTCTGACTTTGTGCATCGGTTGATGTAAACAACCGACGCACATGCCTGTTATAGGCGACGGTTGTTTACCTCAACCGACGCATAAAGTCAGACTTTTTGCGTCGGTTCTTTTGCTCAACCGTTGCACAAAGATTTTTTGTATTTTTTTATTATTATTTTTTTTTATTAATTACGAAATTCCACAATTAAATCTCGTAAAAGAAAGTAAGCCTACGTGGGATTCGAACCCACGTCTTTTGTGCTATAACACAATTGCTCTACCACCTGAGCTAATAGGCTTCGAAAATAAGAATAATTATACAACTTTTGTACGAAATAATACTTTCAAAATGATAGAACCTTAGCCACAACACTCTCTAAACCAGCAATCAAAATGCTATGTGCCTTGCCAATTCATCAAAGCCTAGCACAGTTTTATGACAAGCATAAAGTATAAGCAGCGAATCCACAACAGAAAAACAACAACACAAAGTGATCCCAAGTAAGATATTAAATCAAATATATAAAATCGAAGCAGTACAGAGAATTTAAGAGACTGTTTCTTTAAAAAAAGAACCAGAGAGATGTTGTAGAAAAGAAATATGCACATATAGTCCAAGAACATACAAAACTGAAAAGAAGATAAACCTACCTCTGTGTCAAAGCTAACAGCGGTTGTGCCTCCAGAATGCAGAGAGAAAAAGAGCAAAGAGATCGAAGGAGATAGAGGTTAGACTGACTGCACACTGTATTCCGTACAAAGAAAAATAACACAAACTAATGAGCTAGATAAACAGAAATTAATAATAAAAATAAAAAAAACATCGTGCAATCTAAACAAATAAAAGCATCGTTCATTTGGAGAATTTAAGAGCATGGTTCATTATATAGAAATGCTCTTGAGGTGCAACAATTAGTGACATCCCTACACAGCACCCGGACACAGGATATCGAAGCTACCCAACCTGTAAACTCTCAAAAGTAACACCAACCAGGGAAAACGGATGGTGCATGCACTTTCGATGGTGCATGCACTTTATAACAGGTTGTTTGAACCACATCTCAACCCAAGTATAAAAGGATCACAAGATTCACAACAAAACCTTTAACTTCTCAAACCATGCATAATAATCAAACAAAAGCTTCCTGTGACAAACTGAGCTCAATCAAGAACAATGAAACAATAATATTAAAGCCAACCGTCAAGACTCAAGAGGCTCCAAGCAGTAGGAGGAAAACAGAAAAAACTAAAGCCACATAGTACTGAATTCCATCAGTTGTAATCATGGTTTCTCAGGCATTACAATAGATTAGAGTAAGATTATTACCACAATGAAAACAGAAAAATAGGAGGAAAAAAACAGCAATTAAAGAAACCCAAAAGACAAAGACAGAGAAGAGCACAAGAAATCCAACAACAAACTAATTGTAATCAACGCGCAAAACCAAATTTCAGATACATAACTACAGCAAACCAACAAAAAATTCCACCAAACAGAAGAAATGAGAAGCCTGAACGAAACTAAGAGAGATTGGGAGAAAGAACAACAAATCTAATATGGACGTCGCATCCAACGCTTGGAAAAGCAGTTCAGTGAAATCAGGTTACCTTATGTTACTAGAAAACGAGCACCAAACGAAGAAGAAAATAAAAACCATGACTTCTAAACCACTTGAACAGTATATGCTAAATGCCTCATCAACCCAGGTTTGCTAGCCCAATTTGTTAATCACTTAGGACTAAAAATACTCATTTGTATGCTGAAATCATAGTAAAACAATTAGAGACAGCAACAGCAAAAGTAAAACAGAGAGAAACCAAAATAGTCTACCAATTTCAAGTATAATGTTCTGATCTAAATTTTTAGATCAGAAATTCGCAAACATGGGAGAAAACACCTTCTAAAGTGCACGGAAATAAATCCTAATCGATCTTCATTGCTAGTACTACACGTGTACTGCATTTTAATAGAGTTTCCAGCTTTATAACCAGGGAAAATCTAGGTTACAGAGGCCATTGTCAAGTCTGAATACAGCAGCAGAATTCACTACGATAACATGGAAAAATCATCGTTTCAGCTCATAAATACATAACCAAACTGAATAAAGTTTGTTGCACACATAGTAGACTTGCTAATAATTGATTTTGCAACTTTGAAACTTGCAAAGCTAAGCTGAAAGAGGATTTAAATAGAACTGGTACAGCAGGTCTTGTTAAAGATTCATATTCACAAATTGATCCGTTTAAGAATTAGAAACAAGGACCTAACCAATGCCTTTGAGCTTCTAGTTGTATTGTCTTGATTTCTTATCATCTAGGGTCAATAAAAACTCAATAACATGCTGAAAACGCAGGTCGACAATCAGAATCGATCATTAGAACCGGAGCAAAAAGTCTAAAACAAAGAGAACCTAGCCAAAAGAAGTTCGGATTGGAATTTAGCTCAATTCATTTAAAATATCAGCATGTAAGCTTCCATTATTGAACATGGTTTCATCACTAGCTAGCAAGAAGAAGATGTACATATCGGTATTGAGTGCAGAATCAAGGACAAATCACTAACAAATTCCACCAAAGCCAAGTACATCAATCTACACTAGTTCTCAATGCAATGATCACAAACACATGTACACAGTAGCTGCACTTAACCTAACAAAAATAGCTGCACTTGACTCTCAAATCTGGATAACTTACTTCACTGCAAATTCTGCAAACTAAGTCAAAGTTTCAACCTAACTAAGGAAGCAACTCTCTACCCATCAAAAAATTATGTGCAATTGTTACACCTTCTCACTCTCTCATCTTCTAAGAATCAACAAGTCTCTGACTATAAGCTGCAGGTTACAGCCCCTCAGGTCTCAGGGGCCAAATTCTACCATTAATATAACTTACAATAAATCACATAACTAGTGGTCCAATCATTTAATTCAAAGTAGCAAATGGTTTATTAATCTCTTCTAACTGATCTCATATATCCTCAATCAATCAGTGCTTTAAATCATAAATGCAAAACATAGTGAATTTATCCAAATATAAAAAAAATACAAAATTAGTGAGTTTGGATCAACCAAACAAGGTTAAGGGAACCCACCAAAATACTCTACTTATTTCTATTATCAGTAAGACAGTAACCCAACCCAACATATCAAATAGTCCCAGAATCAAACAGTAAGAAATTTATGGTGAATTGGCAGCACTTTAATGCAGTCCAATTAAATGGGTACCTACTGTTTTTCAGCATGAATGTAACCTTTCACACCAGGAACCAACCTAAACATTTCAAAACCAAAGAACCCCACATCACAATCATCACCCAACAAGAAAACCTATAATAATAATAACAATAACAATAACAATAACAATAACAAACCCAGACCACAAAATAAGTAAAAGAGGAGAGAGAAATTAATTACTTGATCATACACATGAAGGAGCCAATAATTTTTCTTTTTACAGGAATGGGCGACGGTCTTTTTTAATGACCGACGTGTATTGGTTGAGTATGTGCATCGGTCATATCGGTCAACCGTCGTCCATTCCTAATCGCGTAAATTATTCTTTCACTTTTGACTTATGTGCGTCGGTTGTATAGTAGAACCGTCGCCTATTCTAAATATTTATTTACAAAAATGCCAATGCCTCACTATGGGCAACGGTTGTCACGATCAACTGTCGCATATTAGGCGATGCACATGGATGTTTTTGTACTAGTGAATGCTAATTGTCGGACATCGAATAATCATCTTGATTGCCTAATCATGAAAGTCGATTAGAATTTCTTGTGGGCTTTGGATTGAATTTCGCTATTCATGCTGTAATACCCCGACTATTTACGTTATTTTCAGAAAATGATTTATTATTATCTAAAGTACAAATCATTATTTGATTTGTATATTTAGTTGTAAATGTTTATGTGTGTATTTATTTTGGCTTTTAGAAAACAAACAAAAAAAGGCTTTAGAAGTCTAAACCGACTTCAACTCTTCCACCGTTCTTTTAAGTCGGTTTTCCTTATTTTTAATCTTTTAGCCTTACTTCCCTTTCTCTGTTTTTGGGGAGCCCGTATATCACCATCACCATCGTTTTTCTTCCCACGATCCCTGACCACCACCGCCATCCCCTTCTTCCTCATTTTTTACGAAAGTTTACTGCTGTTTTCTGGGTTGTTCTACTGGCACTTGGATTTTGATGTTGAAGGATCGAGTTTTCTCTCTCCTCTTGTTCTGTGTTCTGCGTGAGCTTTCCCCTGTTGTTCCTCTGTTGATGTTGCCGCTGTGCTGTTAGAGTTGCCATGGATTCACGAGCCCCCAATCGCCGCCTAATCACCGCCGAGTCCACACCCAATTCAGCCTCTTCGTGGGTTTGATTCCAGAAACCCTAAACCCCAAATTTATTGTTTCAATTTCTGATTTTTAGGGTTTTGATTATTAAGTTCTAATTTGATTATATATGCATATATGCTAGATGTTAGATGATTGAATTAGAGAGATTTTGATGCGTAATTGTTTTGGAGCTCGATTTAGAGGTAACGCTTTCTAGTCACTTTGGAATTGGATGTTAATTTCTCTTTTATATATGAATTGATGCTCTTTGTTGGGTTCATTTGATCACTATTGTATTCTGAGTGAATTGCTGTTGTTTGCCCAATAATTGTTAGTTGAATTATTCATGTTCAGTGCTGCATAATTGAGTACTCACAGATTATTATGTTTATGGGTATATGGTGGCAGGTTAGTGTATATTAGGCCTTGTGTAGGTGAAGTTAGTTTGAGACTGTAAGGACCCGGGATTTCTACGGCCCACGGAGTGCGTCCTTATAGAAAATTTGTAAGTTGGAGGTTTAGATAAGTTCAAGGAATCGTCGAATTAGAAAATCTTTTGAAAAGACTTGAAATGAATAAAAACCTTGAAAGAGGTCACAAATCTGCTATCGGCGTCGAAGAGACAAATCGAAGGGACAATCCGAAGGGACAACCCAATAGCGCGATAAGTGAACTGATCATGTCTTTAGAAAAACTCCCGCTCATATAGAACATATGAGTACCCAAGAATAAAGGGTTCCGAGGCGAAGGTACGAGGTGGGAAGGTGTTAGGCACCTCGCCCGTTTATGACGGCCTCTACTAACTCAAGTTTGGAAGAAAGAGGGGGAAGCTCGGTGTCAATAGTCCCGAGAATAGAGGTTGTCAACTGTAGACGGTGTGTTTTGAACTGAGGGTGAATGGTTGTTTATATAGGCGTGGGGAAGTAGGGTTGGACGACAGAAATTGAGCTAAAAAACGAGACGGGCTTGAAAAATCAGCTGGGCCCGAAGAAGGGGCCGTGCTGCTAGCGGCCCTGGGAAAATTGTCAGCGCCGCTAGCGGCCCTGGGACTTATTCTAGGGCCGCTGACGGCTCTCAGCAGCCAGCTGGATGTCGTCATCCAGTCTATTTTTATTTTCCGGAGGAATTTTTGTTTTTCGAAAAATATGAAAAGACCGTTTTACCCTTGGAGGGTAAAAGATGGTTCTACCCCTAAATCGCAACTTGGCGACCAAGGGTCGGAAAAAGGCGTGAGACGTGTCGTTGGAAAGCTCTTGAACGGAGCTTCTGAATCAAATGGAATGAAGGAGCGTTTGGATGAAAAACCTGAGACCTTATCTTAACTATTAAAGAAAAAATAGCAGTTCAAGTTTATAAATTACTCCTTTCATCATCGGGCTTTTGCGGAGAAATCTGAAGGCGCTTTTTTGGCGTCTACAGAAGCCCCCACTTTGATCGAGCTTGAGTAAAAGCGAAGATCAAAGTACTCCGAAGGCAACATGCAGGATGCTGATGTGCACATGGTGTGTGAGAGTGTACAGTATGCATGCATATGAAGACAAACCTGAGTTGGAACACGCTCATAGTGTGCTAAGATTTCATCTCTGTGAACACAAGAGAAAATAAAAGGTTATGTTAGCAGGATAGTACACCGCTCGTAGATGGTCTAAACGTTTGCTGGGGACCTGTATTCAGAGTGAATGAAAAAGTTAGTAATACTTTGAGAATGATCAACGCGGAGTGCTTCTACAAACAGTGACTAAACACCGCTTGGCGGATGTCGAGATCCCGTCCCTGTTATAAGAAACGAAAAAGTCAACGAGATAAGCGTGATTAAAAATAATCGGCCATAAAGTGGCTAGGACATATGAACAGTTTAAATGCAATAGCTTAAGCAATCATTGACTGAAACATATAAAAAACTAATTGACAATATAACTGCAATAGTTTAAGCAACCACTGACTGACACAACAATAAGTAACCTCGTAGAAGGGACGGTTTAACCGCAATAGCTTAAGCGGTCATTGACTGACCCAAAAATTTGTAGCCTCGCAGAGGGACTGACCCCAAAAATTTGTAAAAGCGCAGAGGGACTGACCCCAAAAATTTGTAAAAGCGCAGAGGGACTGACCCAAAAATTTGTAAACATCACAGAGGGACTGACCCCAAAAATTTGTAAAAGCGCAGAGGGACTGACCCCAAAAAATTTGTAATGATTAGTAAGGCCAACAGATTTTCTAGGCTTAAAATATTTTTGGGCGTTCGGGCGGTAAGAGTCGTCGCAGTGTAGATTCAGGATTCAGTACCTGGGACCAGCAAAAGTACACGGGTTAGTTTTACCTGAGAAAGTTGGTACCGTAAAATAGGCCAACTGTCGAATTTGAACTTGTGGGCCAGAGTGCTTTGCTCCCCCGCGCTTGGTACTGATTTTTGCCGCAAATGAACTGAAGTATCAAAATTCGGACTTGAAAAAGGGGTCGTGGGTCAGCAGTGGGGCCCGTGCTGCAGGGCCACTAGCGGCCCAGGCCACCGCCGCTAGTGGCGCTGGGCCTTGGAGTGAGGCCGCAAGCGGCTCTGGCCGGCGCTGGGCTTGAGCCGAATAAAATGGCTTCAGTGATTTTTTTCTTTTTCGCGTGCCATCCTTCTTCTCGTCGAGCCATTGTCGAAGCTTCCCCATTGTTGAGTGCTCCACTTTGCTTGAGGTAAGTCGATTCTTGACCGTTTTCCTCGATTTTTGTCTTGAACTTGATTATTTTTTCGCCTACTTGCTGAATTTTGGGTTGCATTGTTGAATGGGTGCTTGTTTCTTGCGAATCTGAAACTTTTATTTTCCCACTTATAGAGAGAGAAAACTCCATTGCGTTCCCATGGCTTCCGTAGACAAAGGAAAGCGTCCTCTGAGTGATAAGGAGTATGGCCGGAGCCTTTTCCGCACCGGGTTAGCTTCTACGAGAGCACCTCCGACCAACCACGCAGACGGAGCTCGACTGTACCAAGACTCTTTTATGCGGTTGGACTGGCGCCCGCCTGGAGTTTGGAATCGCGGTGTTTTATTGCCGGATAGACGGAGTCATCTGTCTAAATTAGAGCTGGTATGTTTTCTGACTCTCTCTTTTTTTTCTTGTTCAGTATATTTGAGCTGAAAATTGGAGCTATTAGTGCTTCGGCACACGAACAAATTGGGACTTGTACTGGATTAGTGGTCAGCTGTATATATAATCTGTGTGGAATTATTTTAGCTGTATTTGTAGTATATGGGGTGTTGAGGAAAATTTGTTTGTTGGCTAGGGTGTCGGAGTTTTGTTGCAGGCTCTTGGGACTACATCCCTTTGGGCTATGATGTTGGGGACCTTTTCGGAGGGGGCTAGGAATTTGGTACTGGGCTCGGGTCTTGACGAGTTTCTTACTGTCATCCCTGCGTGTCACTCGGGGGATTCTAGGATTATTGCTAGGGGTTTGCTGGAGAGGTTTTGGGATACCACGAACACTTTCTATACACCTGTGGGAGAGATGTGCCCCAACCCTTATCAGTTTGCTGTGCTGACGGGGTTCTCTTTTAGAGGGCGCCATATTCAATACGACGCGAGCTACTGGAGGCGTAGTGATACTTTGCTGGAGCTTTACGGGCCCGTATCCATCCACTTCGATAAGGATCGGGTTTCTTTGCCGCGGTTGTGGGAGGCCGTTGCGGAGCAGGGACTTACCGAGGAGCAGAGGGCTCATATTTTCCTGGCTTGCTTGCTGGGGTCGACGATCTTTGCTCAGAAAAAGAGCGTGTGTCAAGTCGGTTTCTTGACATGCTTGGAGGATTTGACCAAGGTTCATGAGTACAACCTTGGTGCCGCTGCTTACGCTTCTTTGGTGAAGTGGTACCGTCGGGCCTGTAGGCCTAAGGAGATGAGTGAGAGGACATCCATCATGGGCCCACGGAGGATTCTGGAGATAGGCTCTCATATATTCCGCTTTTCTTTCTTTTGTGAGCACATGTTTTTGGATTTGGAGCTTATTTATTTGCTTGTATGGCAGCTGTGATTCTTTGAGTACTTTCCAGCTTTTGGACCTCACCGTCCTGGTTTGAGGATGTTCCCATTAGGTTTACGGTGGGTTGGTAGGGATACCCACCCATTTACCTCTTTGGAGCATTTTCGGACTCTCTTCGAGAGTCGCGCCGCATCTACGGTATGTGGTTGTTGACTTGTACACATATATATTGTTTTTGGTTCATTTGGTGTGAATGAACTTTTGAGCTGGTAATCTGCAGGTATCTTGGTCTTCTTTTGATGATATTACCGGGGTTCCACCCCATATTACCACGGAGTCCTTTAGGGTGTCTTTTCTGCGGGTGGTCTTTGAGGGGCCATTTGGATTTGTATGGTATTGGTGGGAGCGCTTGACTCGGTTGGTCTATCCCTCCCTGGGTAGTCACTTGGTTCCGGATGATCCTCTTTTGACCATGTTCTATCTGCGGGGTCTGAGTGTGCGGGACCTGGGAGTCGTGATCCGTGGTAGAGCGGCGCAGGAGTTTCTTATGCCGGAGGTTGTTGGCTTGGACCGCACGGCCGTATACCTGGCTTACTGCTTGGATCGTTTGATGCCGGACCTTACTTCTAAGGTAGGAAACTTATCTCCCTTTTTTAGCTATATGTGTGATATACTGACCTCTTGTGTCTTGCAAGCGGATCGTCTAGCTCCTCAGGGTCCTAGGAGGTCTCATTCTAGAGCTCCTCAGGGTCAGCCTCCAAGTGTGATCTTGCCGACCAATGAGGTGAGGTACATTGGGGTGAGTAGGGGACGCATAGTGGAGGAGTTCCCCTTTCACATGGCTGATGGAGAGGCGGTGGAGGGCTTGCCTTTGCCCAACGGTTGTACTGGGTTAAGCTCCTTTTTATCTCTTCTCGTGTTTGTGTTTGCTTTTGGGTGTTGATTTTGTCTTGTGGCTCTCTCTTTTGTAGTTGAACCGGGAGCAGACGTCTCAGATCTTCAAACTAACGATTTCTGATCTCTTTGGCCCGCGTTTTTGCCTATAAATAGGATTTACGGGATACTTGATGTTGTATCACTTTTCAGACCTTAGTTTTCTCAAATTTTCCCAATCTTCTATCATGGTGAAATCCTTTGAGAACCTGTTCCATGCCTGGTGCAAAAATCTGCCCATAGAAGATAAACTTGAACTAGCCCCGTTTCACGTTTCAATCATCTAACTAGCCCCAGCTGACTTTGAAACCAACCAAGATATTTTGGCCCCTTCTTCGATCTGCTTTGAATTATTGGGACCCCGACCTGCATGTTTTCCGTTTTGGTAACTCTGAACTATGCCCTTTGGTTGAGGAATTTGCTGCGATTACTGACATGCCTGATGCTCTTCCCCCAGCTGTGCCTTATTTGAGAGATCATTTTAAGGATCAGTACAGGAAATCCTTGGGTTTGTGATCTGCAGAAGCCAAAAGTATGATTCTTGGTGTCAATGTGGACTTGGTTAAACTTTGCGAAAAGTTTGCTATTTCATCTAATACTCAGGCGTTGTCGTCGGCAGTCTTTTGTGCTTTGCCTATTAAACTGCCTACTATTTGTTAATGCAGAATCTTCTAACTTGGGTCGAGCCTCGTTGTTGCGAGTGGTCAATCAAATGGTTGAAGGGCATTCTCCTTTGCATCAGGTTGTAGGCGAGACTATCATGGGTCTCGACAGGTTGAAAATATCTCCTCAAGAAGCTTTTTCCGACAGCCCCCTGCTGCTTCAAATTTGGTTATGTGAGCATTTGAGGCTGATAGAGTCACCAGATAATTTGATAGTTCGTGTCCCTCGAACTTGGTCAAAGAAAACCTATACCGCTGCTAGCTTCTTGGTTAGGAAAAGTCTATAGTTTGAAAAGTCCCTTGCTGAATGGGATGCCTTTTTCCATGCAGGACCTGTCATCTGTTGGCATGTGCCTTGGTGGAGCTTGACCTCCTTGGTTACCTGTGATACCTTTGTTCCTTTCACTACCATATTGAGTTTGTATAGGACTACCTTCTTCTTTCCCTCTAGGGTCATGAGGCAGTACGGTTTGAAGCAGGTGATCCTTCGTCAGGAGACTACGAGACCAAATGTCGTAGCCTTTACCACTGAATTTGCTGCGGAGTGGGGATAGTATTGGCGTAGCCGGCACCGCTGGACTGTACCTCGGGTGATTACGTCAACTCAAGTTTCTGAGATCTATCTGAACTGGCTTTCCTGCAGTGATGGAGAAGCGAGACAATCCCTTCGTCATGAGGAGTGGGACCAACTAAAGCCTAAGTATGACTCGAAAACAAGAAGCTAGAAAAGAAAGGAAAGGCCTCAAATGGGAGGCTATCACGTACTGAAAAAGAGGCAAGCCCCCCGCTCAAGGGAGCGGTCATAGGTCGTCCTCAAGCCAGGGTCCTTCAAAGAAGAACTCTTCAACGAAGCCTTCTAAAGGGAAGAAGGATTAATGTAGTTTTCTAGGAAAGTAAGTCTAGTTTTGAAAAAAAATGATAAGAATTTGTTTAGCTTAAACCCTCATAGTTGCATTATTATTATTATTTTTTTGTAACCTTAGGAAGTTTAATTCTTGCAATGTAAACTTATTCGTTCAGTTTCAATAAAGATTATCCCTTTTTGAATGAGTTGAATGGAATTTTGGATTGATTTTGGCCGGGCCCCTTTAAAAGTGTTACCTACGTATCCAGTGTGGAATCAGGCCAGCGTAGTTCGTTCAAGTTGTGTATGTCTTCTTTTTTTTCGAGTTTTTTTTTTTAGACGTAGCACTTCTTCAGTTGATCCATTTTAGTGAGCTGGCTGAACTCAATGCCATCAATATCTATGAGTCTGACTGCGCCTCCTGACAGGATGTCCTTGATGATGAACGGGCCAGACCAATTTGGTCGAAATTTGCCTCTGGGGTCGGTAACTGGGGCTCGTAATTCTTTCCAAACTAAATCCCCTTCCTTTAAATTGCGAGGTCGAACCTTTTTGTTGAATGCTCTTGCCATGCGTTGTTGGTACATGTGGGAATAGTCTAGGGCCCGTAGGCGTCTTTCATCCGTGAACATGAGCTCTTCGTAGCGGGCGTGTAACCACTGGGTTTCAGGAATTTCACCCTCTAAGGCTATGCGCATGGAGGGTAGTTGGACTTCTATGGGTAGAACTGATTCCATTCCATAGACTAGGGAATAAGCTGTTGCTCCCGTGGAGGATCTTATGGATGTCCTATATCCCCAAAGGGCAAACGGAAGTTCAACATGCCAATCTTTGTAGTTTTCTATAATTTTTTCAATGATAGTTTTGAGGTTATTGTTGGCGGCTTCTACTGCGCCATTGGTTTGGGGACGGTAAGGGGATGATTTGTGGTGCTGGATTTCGTAGTTTTTGAGGAGGGTGGCTATTTCGGCTTTGAAATGGGAACCATGGTCACTGATGATTTCATGCGGAACACCGTATTGGCAAATGATGTTGTTCCTTATGAATTTGGACACTTGTTTGGAGGTAAGGACAGCATAGGATTGGGCTTTGACCCATTTAGTAAAATAATCTATGGCTACCATGATGTATTCATGTCCTCCCAAGCCCTTCGGGGTGATCTTACCAATGATTTCTACTCCCCATGCGGAAAACGGCCAAGGGGATGTGATTTTGTGGAGCATCGAGGGTGGCATATGCTGCAGGTTAGCATATATTTGACATTTTTTTCACTTCTTGACATAGTCGTAGCAATCCCTTTCCATAGTAGTCCAGTAGTATCCCGGTCGTAGGACTTTTCTAGAGAGCATTCGACCATTCATGTGTGGTCCGCACACACCATTGTGTACCTCGTCCATAATTTCTGCGGCTTCTTCGGAGTTCACGTATCTGAGGTTGACCCCGTTGTGGGACTTTTTGTACAGAACCCCTTTGTATTCTATGTACTGCGCCTCTAAGAGACGTCTTGAGGGTATATGCGTTTGGTGATGTAGTTGAAGACGTCTTGGTACCAAGGATCCTCTTCGATCGGAGCCAAAGTCATTTTTGTGTTAAGGTTGTTGCAAAAGGCTGGCTCGCTTCTTCTTTTTATACAAATGGGCATCATGCTAACAGGATCAGGTATGATAATCAAGGATGCTAATTTAGATAGAGCATCTGTGAACTGATTATCCTCTCGTAGGAGATATGTGAAGGCTACCTCTTCGAAGTTATCAAGCACTTTGTCCAAAAATTCCTGGTAGAGTGCCAGACTCTAGCTGTGAACTTTCCACTTTCTGGAAACTTGATTGATGATTCATAGGGAATCCCCATAGACCTTGAGTACTTGGATACCCATGCCCATTGCTGCTTGTAGACCGATGATACATGCTTCATATTTGGCTGCATTATTAGTGACAGGGAAGTCAAACTTTACTGAGATGGGAGTATGGGCTTCGTCCGGAGATACTAGAAGCACTCCTGTGACGTAACCCTTTTGGTTGGATGCCCCGTAAAAATACATTTTCCAGCAATTTTCCTCAATTAATTCCACATCTTCGTCAGGAAAGTCGTATTGCTCGTATTCCTTGGCTGTGTGAGTGGGGTGCTCGGCCAAGTATTCTGAAACTGCATGTCCTTTAATGGTCTTTGTGGGATCAAACTTAAGATTGACTTCAGACAATAACATGGTCCACCTTGCGATTCTTCCACTTAAGACTGGCTTCTCGAAGATTTATTTGAGGGGATTCATCCTCGACCTTACTAGTACAGGGTGATTAAGCATGTAATGTCTGAGTTTCTTGGTGCCCTAAACTAGAGCTAAGCAGGTCTTTTCAAGGCTTGAATATCTGGTTTCATAGTCAATGAATTTATTGCTTAAGTAATATATGGCTCGTTCTTGATCTTCTACTGTCTGGGCTAGCATAGCCCCGCCCCCATGGATGTGTTGGTTACCGTCAAATAAAGGATTAGTGGCAGACCTTGCTTGGGAGGAGCAAGAATAGGGGGGTTGGCTAGATAGTCTTTGATCTTGTCGAACGCTTCTTGACACTGATCATCCCACTCGATTTTGATTCCCTTCTTCAACTTCTTAAATATGGGTCCACATGTTATGGTGAACTTTGTTATAAACCGACTTACGTATTGAAGTCGACCGAGAAATCCCCTAATTTCCGTCTCAATTCTGGGTGGTGGCATTTCAACGATTGCCTTGATCTTGGATGGATCAATTTTGATTCCCCTTTGACTGACTACGTTACCCAACAGCTTGCCTGATGCGACTCCGAATGCACACTTTTGAGGATTCAATCGGATGTTGTACTTGCGTAATCTTTCAAAGAACTTGTGGAGCGCCTGAATATGTCTGTCTCGGTGCATTCATTTCACAATCATATCATCCACATAAACTTTGGCTTCTTTGTGCATCATATCATGCAGCAGATTTGTGGCGGTCCTTTGGTAAGTTGCACCTGCATTTTTCAATCCAAAAGGCATGACTCTGTAGCAATAAGTTTCCCATGGAGTTATGAACGTTGTTTTGCTCAAATCTTCTTCAGCCATCTGAATCTGATTATACCCTGCGTAGCCGTCCATGAATGACAATAGGGCGTACTCAGCTGTATTGTCTACCAAAAGATCAATGTGGGGTAAAGGAAAATCGTCCTTTGGGCTAGCTTTGTTGAGATCTCTGAAATCGACACACATTCTGACTCGACCATCTTTCTTTGGCACTGGAACCACATTGGCGATCCATTCAGGATAATCTAATACCACAATGAACCCGGCGGCAAGCTGCTTCTATACCTCTTCTTTTATCTTCAATGTCCATTCTGGTCGGAGACGCCGCAATTTCTGCTTGACTGGTTTAGCATCAGGGTACAAAGGGATTTTATGTTCGGCTATACTTCTTTCAATTCCCGGCATGTCCTTATAAGACCAAGCAAAGACATCTGTTTATTGCTTCAAAAGTTCAACAAATTGCTCACGTTCCGGTGCAGTTAGGGATAATCTAATTCTTACTTCACGAGGTTCTCTTTCATCGCTTAAATTAATTAATTCTGTTTCTTCCACAATGGTGGTCTTTTGTTCATGATTTATTACTGCTTTGAGCAGATCTTTTGGCAACTCATTTTCATCATTGGGTTTACCAAAAGCTAAACAAGGTAACAAATAAGCAGAAGGATCTTTCATTTTATTGATATTAGAATAGGAAACAGCAAGAAAGGGATCTGACTTTCCCTTCACATTGACACTAGAATTAGAAGAAATAAAGGGGACACTCCCCGCTCCTGACTCATACTTAGGACCTAAGCTAGACACTAACTCTGACTGAGACTCGGAATCAGATTCTTCCATCATTGGTCCTTCCCCGGTAGATATCGTGACCTTTCGTCCATTCGGGTCAGTCCAGCTTACTTCTTTGCGCGATCCCATTGTGACATCTTCAGTAGTATATATTAGGTCCGTAGGATTGAAGTTGCGATCATTGAGAGCTATTACCTCCTCATCCATTTCAGGAGCTTCGGCCATTCTGTTTTCTCGACCAAATAAAAGACCCAACAGCTGGTTACCTGGTGCTTTGGTCCAATCTTGACTCGCCGGTTCTAAGGGGTGATGTGCCTCCTAGTCCAATTGATTGCAGTCTCGGAAGATTTAAAAACCCGGGTGTGTGACCTTGGCCTCCTCGTCATAGTACGGTTCAGGGAAGCCGTAATATGGGCAATAATCTCCTTCTATGATGAACTGGCCATTTAGAGTGTGGCTATAGGGCGGGATGACTTGTTTTCTTTTAAGATGTTTCCTTTGTTTGAAGGCCTGATCATGGATTTCTTTGTCAGTAGGTTGGTAACCAAGTCCAAACGAATTGTTTTTGGCTTCTAATTTGAAGGTGGTGGGCCCTTGTCCATTTCTTCCTAATCCCATGCCGGGTATGTACCCTTGCTTCTTAAGAAAGCCATTAACATGAGGGTTTGAGTGCGGTATGAACGGTGCCTGATCATTTTCAGTACGTTGACCTCGGGTTTTGATTCATACTTACGTATGATGATCTTGAATATATGGGACTTCGGAGGAGAGACAATTCTGGAATCAATGATGAACTGGATGTCACACTTCAAACGATAACATTGTTCAGTGAGGTGGCCAAAGCATCTATGATACATGCAGTAAAGGTAATGATCCTGAACAGGTACTGCAAGTGGCGTGAATTCACGGGTAGGAATGCTTGATCTTTTCTTGGATAACCAATGATGCGCGGGACACATGGTCCCTTCATCAATGAAGGCTTGGATCTTGTCTCTTAGGTTCCTACAGTCATTGGTATGACGTCCGCAAGCTCGGCAGTATTCGCTGTAGACATTTGGGTTTCCATTTTCCGGGACGAGTTCATAAGTGGGTCCTATTGGTTGCATGTAGCCATATAACCTCATTTGTTGAAAAATGTGTTCCTGAGACCAGGGAGGTTGCTCTTGATTGAGAAGAACTTTGTCACCTTCTAGAGCCTTAATTCTTTATTCCAACCCAGCGACTGTCTTTTGTAACCTTTTAATCTTTGAGTGGTAGACAACTATGTATTGAGTTAGGTGCTCAATATCATATTGTGCTTCAACAATGGCCTGAGTTGGTTTACCTGCGCTTCTATATTCCACAAGGCGTGGGGTTTTATCAGGATCAAGGCCCACTTGGATCTTGTCCTCCCGCAGTGATCGGTCCAGTTGTTCATCCAAATCAAGGAATTCATCTTAAGTATCAAGTATCGATTCTCTTGAAGTTTCGTGGACTAGATATGTAGTGGTCACAAAATGAAGTTTGATCTTCTTAGCATTCTGGCCCATTTCCGCCCTGGCATGAGGAGAGATTCGTTCTGTGTATCTTCGGCTGAGGAACGCTTGAGGGACCCTGGCATGATCTGGATGAGTAGAAGACCTCTTAGAATAAAAAAGACCACGAGACTCTCACTTAAGAAAAGGATGACCCACACATAGAAAAACACATTGTCCTAGAAAGGAAAAGTCCTTAAGCCTAAATGCCCGAATAATTCCCTAATATTAAAGGAAAATAAAGTCAATTGAACGAAAATAGTAAAAATAGAAAAAGATGGACTATCTTATTTTTTTTTAATTTCCTAGACTAAAAGAAAATGGAAAATGGAAAATGGGATAAAATAAAACAAAAAGACTTTCGGTCTTTTCTTATTTTTTCGATTTTTTTTTGTTTTTTCGGCATTTTGTTTTGCCCTTTTTTTTTATTTTTATTTTTTTTGGACCGAATTTGAATTACATAAAAAAAAATAAAAATAGAAAATAGAAAAAGGGAGAGAGGAAATTGGGAGACTGACTATTTTTTTTTTTGCTAAAAGATCCTAGAAAATTGTTCATGACTTTTAGAATATATCATCGGGAAAATGATGAGTGTTCATTGAATTGAATTCTCGCACCATCTTCGGGCATTAGGAACTAGCTAAAAATAAAAGAAAAGGCTCCTAGCACGTAAGTACATGTTGGCACACAATCACAGTATTCATGCATTCATGCAAGCATAATAACAACGCAGTTTACAGGCAAACATGTGATCAGTTGGGCATTACAACGACACATGCACAACAAGCAAGCGAATGCACAAATGTGGGTTAGAAGCTTTTGGCTCCTTTGAGGTTACCACGACAAATTACAATTTCCGTTCGGTGGATGGTCGACACGTCAATTGTAATTCTTTTCATCAACAAGGATGGATGAGTCATGGGTGAGGAAGCGTCGATTTGCATGATAGGACAACTGTATATTCCTTTAGATATACGGGTTGTCTACGAGTTGCGACACAAACTTCCTCGATGATCGATAAGGGTCAAAAGGTTGTGCCAAGGCACATGCAAATGATTCAAAAATATGGAACTTGTTATTAAACAATTAAGCAAACTTTACTTTCGAGTCTCACCCTCTTAAATAAATCCCCAGTGAAGTCCCCACTGTAAGGACCCGGGATTTCTACGGCCCACGGAGTGCGTCCTTATAGAAAATTTGTAAGCTGGGGGTTTAGATAAGTTCAAGGAACCGTCGAGTTAGAAAAGCTTTTGAATTGAATAAAAACCATGAAAGAGGTCACAAATCTGCTATCGGCGTTTTAACGAAGGGACAAACCGAAGGGACAACCTAATAACGCGATAAGGGAACTGATCATGTTTTTAGAAAGACTCCCGCTCATATAGAACATATGAGTACCCAAGAATAAAGGGTTCGGGGCGAAGGTACGAGGTGGGATGGTGTTAGGCACCCAGCTCGCCCGTTTATGACGGCCTTTACTAACTCAAGTTTGGAAGAAAGAGGGGGAAGCTCGGTGCCAAAACTCCCGAGAGTAGAGGCTGTGAACTGTAACCGATGTGTTTTGAACTGAGGGTGAAGGGTTGTTTATATAGGCGTGGGAAAGTACGGTTGGACGACAGAAATTGAGCTGAATAACGAGGCGGGCCTGAAAAATCAGTCGGGCCCGAAGAAGGGGCAGCGCCGCTAGCGGCCCTAGAAAACTTGTCAGCGCCGCTAGCGGCACTGGGACTTATTCCAGGGCCGCTGACGGCTCTCAGGAGCCAGCTGGATGTTGTCATAATGACGTCATTCGGTCTACTTTTATTTTCCGGAGGAATTTTTGTATTCCGAAAATACCATTTTAGCCTCGAACGGTAAAAGACGGTTCTACCCCTAAATTGCAACTTGGCGACCGGGGGTCGGAAAAAGGTGTGAGACGTGTCGTTGAAAAGCTCTTGAACAGGGCTTCTGAATGAAATGGAATGAAGGAGTGTTTGGAGGAAAAAACCTGAGACCTTATCTTAACTATTAAAGCAAAAATAGCAGTTCAAGTTTATAAATTACTCCTTTCATCATCGGGCTTTTGCGGAGAAATCTGAAGGCGCTTTTTTGCGTCTACAGAGACTTGTAGTTCTGATTAGAGAATAGTTATTGGTAGAAAACTGAACTAATAGATACACTATTATTATTGGGAACCCGTGCCATGTGATGGATGTTATGCTAGTATTTACCTGAAAGGGGTAATTGAGATGAGATTATGAGTTACCTATGACAATGGATTATGAGAATGAATATGGTTTGATTTGATCTTGGTTTGAGGCTCATAAGTTATTAGCATCCTTAGTTCTAGACACGTGGGCAAGCAGCTTAAGACGTTGACTCTTAGGTGATGAGCATTATTTTATGAAAATGGTTACATGGTCATGAGAATTGATCCGAGAGTGGAATTCTGAGAGCCTGCGGGCTATGTTATAAGTTATGGGGCCTATGGCCGAGTTATGAGTATGGTTTTGCATCTGCGGGTTTTACCGCCAGTTCACTTTCCACATGGTCGAGGCTAGGAGCTAGTGAAAGAGAGCGATTGGCACATACTTTTGGGAATTGAGTTATAGACGATATGGAGACTATTTTGGGATTTATGTGACTTCAAGGTCATAGTTGACCTGTGTTGGAATTCGTTGTTCATCTCTTTATTTTATGAATTGAATTATGACTATATGCTTCGATAGAATGTTTGGTTATTCAGCAAAAGCTGATTGGTTGCTTTCTGTGTTACGTGTGTGTGCGTCCATTTTTCTTCAATGGTGGGCCTATGA
Source organism: Tetragonia tetragonoides (assembly GCA_038025085.1). Lineage (NCBI taxonomy): Eukaryota > Viridiplantae > Streptophyta > Magnoliopsida > Caryophyllales > Aizoaceae > Tetragonia > Tetragonia tetragonoides. The sequence goes on from CM076146.1 coordinate 19,887,511, forward strand.
TGAACCTATGCGATATTCGATTGCATGGGGGAGTAGATTGGAGTATGTCTTACAGGTTTGTTGAAGATCACTACTGGATGATCGTTGTGAGCTGACCAGAAGATTAGTATTTTTGCTTCTGATTATATTAGTTGGATTGATTCAGTTTTAATTTGTAAAGCTTTAAAGTTTGTTGGTCTGTATTGGTGTTTTGTAAGGTTTGCCTTGCACTCATTCAATGAGTGAGTGTCACAGTGATGCTCCGGATTTAGTTGGAAGTCTTCTGTTGTAAAGTTTTGTTTGGTTTTTTTTTTTCCTGTAAAAGCAGGTTTTTATTTGGTCGATAACTTGGGATGTCTATTTACAAAGAAAACTCTGCCCGATTTTTGGCTCGAGTTTGTTTATTTTTATCTATTTTTTATTTAGAAAATATGGGGTGTTACAAATTGGTGTCAGAGCTGGTTTGGTTTTGGGTGACGTGAGGATCTTCATATGCTTACGTCGGTGTGTCTAAGTGTTCCTTGTGTTGGTGCTAGCTATGTGCTTTATGTGTTCAATGTGATATACATGCTCATATGGTTAATTGTTGCATGATCAGCTCTGTTATGGATTGTCTTAGTAGGCCATAACCCACAAGCCTTGTATTCCTTGTGTTTGCTAGCATCGTTGTTCAAGTGATTTTTGGGGACATAATCTTTTTAAGGGTGGTAGAATGTAATACCCCGACTATTTACGTTATTTTCAGAAAATGATTTATTATTATCTAAAGTACAAATAATTATTTGATTTGTATATTTAGTTGTAAATTTTTATGTGTGTATTTATTTTGGCTTTTAGAAAACAAAAAAAAGGCTTTAGAAGTCTAAACTGACTTCAACTCTTCCACCGTTGTTTTAAGTCGGTTCTCCTTCTTTTGAATCTTTTAGCCTTACTTCCCTTTCTCTGTTTTTGGGGAGCCCGTATTTCACCATCACCATCGTTCTTCTTCCCACGATCTCTGACCACCACCGCCATCCCCTTCTTCTTCTTTTTTCACGGAAGTATACTGCTATTTAGGGGATTGTTCTGTTGGCACTCGGATTTTGCTGTTGAAGGATCGAGTTTTGTCTCTCCTCTTGTTCTGTTTTCTACGTGAGCTTTCCCTGTTGTTCCTTTGTTGATGTTGTTGCTGTGCTGTTAGAGTTGCCATGGATTCCGGCGACCACGAGCCCCCAGTCACCGCCTAATTGCCGTCGAGTCCACACCGAATTCACCGTCTTCGTGGGTTGGATTTCAGAAACCCTAAACTCCAAATTTATTGTTTCAATCTCTTATTTTTAGGTTTTTGATTATTAAGTTCTAATTTGAATATATATGCATATATGCTAGATGTTAGATGATTGAATTGGGGAGATTTTGATGCGTAATTGTTTTCGAGCTCGATTTAGAGGTAACCTTTTCTAGTCACTTTTGAGTTGGATGTTAATTTCTCTTTTACATGTGAATTGATGCTCTTTGTTGGGTTCATTTGGTTACTATTGTATTCTGAGTGAATTGCTGTTGTTTGCCCAATAATTGTTAGTTGAATTATTCATATTCTATGCTGTAGAATTGAGTACTCACAGATTATTATGTTTATGGGTATATGGTGGCAGGTTAGTGTATATTAGGCCTTATGTAGGTGAAGTTAGTTTGAGACTTGTAGTTCTGATTAGAGAATAGTTATTGGTAGACAACTGAACTGATAGATACACTATTATTATTGGGAACCCGTGCCATGCGATGGATGTTATGCTAGTATTTACTTGAAAAGGGTAACTAAAATGAGATTATGAGTTAGCTATGACTATGGATTATGAGAATGAATATTGTTTTATTTGATCTTGGTTTTGAGGCTCGTAAGTTATTAGCTTCCTTAGTTCTGGACATGTGGGCAAGTAGCATAAGACGTTGACACTTAGGTGATGAGCATTATTTTATGAAATTGGTTACATGGTTATGAGAATTTGTCTGAGAGTGGACTTCTGAGAGCCTGCGGGCTATGTTATGAGTTATGGGGCCTATGGCCGAGTTATGAGTATGGTTTTGCATCTGCGGGTTTTACCGCCAGTTCACTTTCCACATAGTCGAGGCTAGGGGCTAGTAACAGAGAGCGATTGGCACATACTTTTGGGAATTGAGTTATAGATGATATGGAGACTATTTTAGGATTTATGTGACTTCAAGGTCATAGTTGACCTGAGTTGGAATTCGTTGTTCATCTCTTTCTTTTATGAATTGAATTATGACTATATGTTTCGATAGAATGCTTGGTTACTCAGCAAAAGCTGATTGGTTGCTTTCTGTGTTACGTGTGTATGCATCCATTTTTCTTCAATGGTGGGCCTATGATGAACCTATGCGATATTCGATTGCATGGGGGAGTAGATTGGAGTATGTCTTACAAGTTTGTTAAAGATCACTACTGGATGATCGTTGTGAGCTGACCAGAAGATTAGTCTTTTTGCTTCTGATTATATTAGTTGGATTGATTCAGTTGTAATTTGTAAAGCTTTAAAGTTTGTTGGTCTGTATTGGTGTTTTTTAAGGTTTGCCTTGCACTCATTCAATGAGTGAGTGTGGCAGTGATGCTATGGATTTAGTTGGAAGTCTTCCGCTGTAAAGTTTTGTTTTGTTTTGTTTTTGTTTTTTTTTTTTTTTTTTTTTTTGTTTTTTTGTAAAAGCAGGTTTTTAATTGGTCGATAACTTGGGATGTCTATTTACAAAGAAAATACTGTCCGATTTTTGGCTCGAGTTTGTTTATTTTTATCTATTTATTATTTAGAAAATCCGGGGTGTTACAAATTGGTATCAGAGCGGGTTTGGTTTTGGGTGACGTGAGCATCTTCATATGCTTGCGTCGGTGTCTCTAAGTGTTCGTTGTCTTGGTTCTAACTATGTGCTTTATGTGTTCAATGTGATATACATGCTCATATGATTAATTTATTGCATGATCAGCTTGTTATGGATTGTTCCTTGTGTTTGCTAGCATCGTTGTTTAAGTGATTTTTTGGGACAAAAATCTTTTTAACGGGGGTAGAATGTAATACCCCGACTATTTATGTTATTTTCAGAAAATGATTTATTATTATCTAAAGTACAAATAATTATTTGATTTATATATTTAGTTGTAAATGTTTATGTGTGTATTTATTTTGGCTTTTAGAAAACAAAAAAAGGCTTTAGAAGTCTAAACCGACTTCAACTCTTCCACCGTTCTTTTAAGTCGGTTCTCCTTCTTTTTAATCTTTTAGCCTTACTTCCCTTTCTCTGTTTTTGGGGAGCCCGTATATCACCATCACCATCGTTCTTCTTCCCACGATCCCTGACCACCACCGCCATCCCCTTCTTCCTCGTTTTTCATGAAAGTTTACTGCTGTTTCTTGGATTATTCTGCTGGTACTCGGATTTTGCTATTGAGGGATCGAGTTTTCTCTCTCCTCTTGTTCTGTTTTCTGCGTGAGCTTTCCCCTGTTGTTCCTCTGTTGATGTTGCCGCTGTGCTGTTAGAGTTGCCATGGATTCCGGCGACCACGAGCCCCCAATCGCCGCCGAGTCCACACCCAATTCAGCCTCTTCGTGGGTTTGATTTCAGAAACCCTGAACCCCAAATTTATTGTTTCAATTTCTTATTTTTAGGGTTTTGATTATTAAGTTCTAAATTGATTATATATGCATATATGCTAGATGTGAGATGATTGAATTGGGGAGATTTTGATGCATAATTGTTTTGTTAGAGGTAACACTTTCTAGTCACTTTGGAGTTGGATGTTAATTTCTCTTTTATATGTGAATTGATGCTCCTTGTTGGGTTCATTTGATCACTATTGTATTCTGAGTGAATTGCTGTTGTTTGCCCAATAATTGTTAGTTGAATTAATCATGTTCAGTGCCGCATAATTCAGTACTCACAGATTATTATGTTTATGGGTATATGATGGCAGGTTAGTGTATATTAGGCCTTATGTAGGTGAAGTTAGTTTGAGACTTGTAGTTCTGATTAGAGAATAGTTATTGGTAGAAAACTGAACTGATAGATACACTATTATTATTGGGAACCCGTGCCATGTGATGGATGTTATGCTAGTATTTATCTGAAAGGGGTAATTGAGATGAGATTATGAGTTAGCTATGACTATGGATTATTAGAATGAATATGGTTTGATTTGATCTTGGTTTGAGGCTCGTAAGTTATTCGCTTTGTTAGTTCTAGACATGTGGGTAAGTAGCCTAAGACGTTGACTCTTAGGTGATGAGCATTATGTTATGAAAATGGTTACATGGTTATGAGAGTGGACTTCTGAGAGTGGACTTCTGAGAGCCTGCGGCCTATGTTATGAGTTATGGGGCCTATGGCCGAGTTATGAGTATGGTTTTGCATCTGCAGGTTTTACCGCCAGTTCACTTTCCACATGGTCGAGGCTAGGAGCTAGTGACAGAGAGCGATTGGCACATACTTTTGGGAATTGAGTTATAGATGATATGGAGATTATTTTGGGATTTATGTGACTTCAAGGTCATAGTTGACCTGAGTTGGAATTCGTTGTTCATCTCTTTATTTTATGAATTGAATTATGACTATATGTTTCGATAGAATGTTGGGTTACTTACAAAAGCTGAGTGGTTGCTTTCTGTGTTACGTGTGTGTGCGTCCATTTTTCTTCAATGGTGGGTCTATGATGAACCTATGCGATATTCAATTGCATGGGGGAGTAGATTGGAGTATGTCTTGCAGGTTTGTTGAAGTTCACTACTGGATGATCATTGTGACCTGACAAGAAGATTAGTCTTTTTGCTTCTGATTATATTAATTGGATTGATTCAGTTGTAATTTGTAAAGCTTTAAAGTTTGTTGGTATGTATTGGTGTTTTGTAAGGTTTGCCTTGCACTCATTCAATGAGTGAGTGTGGCAATGATGCTCCGGATTTAGTTGGAAGTCTTCCGCTATAAAGTTTGGGTTGGTTGTTTTTTTCTATATAAGCATGTTTTTATTTGGTCGATAACTTGGGATGTCTATTTACAAAGAAAATTCTGCCCGATTTTTGGCTCGTGTTTATTTATTTTTATCTTTTTATTATTTAGAAAATCCAGGGTGTTACAGACGCTCTTGATGTTACTTGACTCTATGAGAATAGGTAGTTAAGTTTGCATTGAGTTTGCCTTTATCGCTTCGAGATAAGGTTTCGGCTTCTCTATCCGTCCTTGCATCGATTGACATTAACATGCTAGTTAAGTTTTTCTATCACATCAAGTAATTGAGTTAAGTGAAGTCAACCCTAGATCTTTTATCTTGCTAGATTCTCGTAATTTTGTTCGCTTTAGTTTCTTTGTTTGAATACTCAAAAATCTAATTCGAATTGCTTTGCTTGTTACATATTTGAGAAAACTTAATACTTGGATATACTAGCTCCCTATGGATACGATAATCTTTTATACTACTCGATAAAATCCGTATACTTGCGAGGCTATCATGTTTTTGGCGCCGTTGCCGAGGAGCTTTATTCCAGTATTAGGCGTTTCTTAAATAGACTAGACTAAGCACATGTGTGTGTGTGTGTGTGTGTGTGTGTGTGTGTGTGTGTGTGTGTGTGTGTGTGTGTGTGTGTGTGTGTGTGTGTGTGTGTGTGTGTGTGTGTTACTTGTGTGTTTTCGATTATTCTTCCTTTTGCCTTTTGATATCTTTTTCTAGTTTGTTGTGGTGCATGACTTGGAGCCAAGGGTCTGACAACCTTTTACCTTTGGATCCCGAGATTTATAGAACATTACGTCCCGCTAGAAAAAAAGCACGAAAGCGGCAAGAAGAAGAGTTGAGACAACAACGTGAGCTTGAACTAGAACAAGCTACCATGGGGGATGATCTTTGATCCTTCAGGATTTCTCCAATCCCACCGTTGGTAACATTGGTTCGAGTATCACAAGACCGGCTATCGCGGCCAACAATTTTGAGATCAAAACGTCCTTCATTTCCTTCATCAAAGAGGACCAATACCATGGAAACCATGGTGAATACCCCAATGATCACATTGCTCTATTCTTGGAGAAATGTGACACCTTGATGATGAACGGGGTTAATGATGATGCACTTCGCCTCCGCTTATTCCCATTTTCCTTAGCGGGGAAGGCGAAGCAATGGTTAAATAGTCAAGAAGCCAATTCGTTCACTACATGGGAGACTTTGTCTAATGCATTCTTGATTCGGTATTTTTCACTGGATTTGGCCAATAAGTTGAGAAATGACATTCATGCTTTCCATAGAGACGGACAGTCATTGTATGAAGCTTGGGAGCGGTTCAAGGATTTGCAAAGAAACTGCCCTCCTCATGGAATTGAACCGTGACTCCTAATTCAGACATTCTATAGTGGATTGAATCTCACTATGAGAATGTCCATTGATGCCGCCGCAAGTGGCTCTATCATGACTATGAGACCACCAAATGCCAAACAAGTACTTGAGAACATGGCTTCCAACAATTACCAATGGTCTTCCGATAGGCAGGGTAGTAAGAGGAGTAGTGGCAAGATCGATGTTGATGCGGTGAAACTTTTGACAAGCAAGTTAGATGCTCTTTCTCATGAAGTTCAACGAATGCAATCGAGTAGCTCTCAACGGCAAGTGTACATGAGCAATGATCCTGAAGAGGTGACAATTGAACAAGCTAATGCCCTATATAACCCCAATACTCGTCCTCCAAATGACCCATTCTCCCAAACTTACAATCCAGGTTGGAGAAATCATCCCAACTTCTCCTATCGACACAAGTCCTTTCCCTCCATAAAATCCTCCACAAAATACCTTCTCCCCACAAAATTCCTCCACTCATCCTCCGGGTTTCCAAACTAAAGCTCCATTCCATAATCCCACATCTCAACCCCCACCACCATCCAATACGAACTTCTACAATGCTCAAATGGAGCAAAACAAGGCGGTGAATGATGTACTTCGCCTAATGATGTAAAAATTGGATTCATTTACCACTCACAAAAAAATCTTGAAAACCAAGTTGCACAACAAGATAGTTCGTCAACAAGGGTGCCGGGTCAACTTCCAGGGAAGCCCGAGACTAATCTCAATGGGCATGTAGATGCTATTTTCTTGAGATGTGAGGAGAGCTTGGAGGAGTTGCACATGGTAGAAAAGGGGGCTGAGGGGAGCTTAAGGAATGAAAATGATAAAGTGGTGAAAGTTGTGAAGCCTCGTGAGGATGGAAGGAAAGAGAATAATAAGGTGGAGACTCCGAGGCGAAAGGAACCCAATGTTGTTCATATTAAGTTATACAAGCCACCGGTTCCTTTTTCTCAACGGTTAGTGAATCCCACTTTGTTCAAGAAGTATGGCAAGTTCTTAAAGATACTCGAGAAGCTCCACATCAATATCCCATTCCTTGAGACAATTTTGAAGATGCCTTCTTATGCGAAATTCTTGAAGGAGATCCTATCCAACAAACGCAAGCTTGAGGAGAGTGCAATGGTGTCTCTAACTGAGGAATGTAGTGCAATTCTCCAAAACAAGTCACCTTCGAATCTTAAGGATCCCGATTCTTTCTCTATCCCTTGTGTTATTGGTAAAATAGATTTTGATAAGGCTTTATGTGACCTTAGGGCAAGTGTAAGTTTAATGCCATTGTCTATTTGCAAGAAGCTTGGTTTGGGTGACTTGAAACCCACCTCGATGTCATTGCAGCTTGTTGATCGAACGGTGATGTATTCGGTGGGTGTTTTGGAAAATGTACCTATTCAAGTGGGTAAATTTTACATTCCTACGGATTTTGTTGTTCTAGAAATGGAGGAAGATGCTAGGATCCCAATCATACTTGGAAGACCATTCCTTGCTATCGCCGATGTGGTAATTGATGTTTAAGGTGGAAGGATTACCTTGAATATTGGTGATGACAAGGTTGAGTTTAGTTTCTCCCAAAATGTGATGACAACTGCTTTGGGAACTCTTGTTGTAGAGTTGAATTAATTGATCCTCCATTGCAAAAAGAAGCCGATGATCTTCTTGAAGCATCTCTCGAAAATGGTGGTCGCTCAATGTTTGAAGACGAGAAGGACATATTGGCAACAAGAGTGATCATAGTGGCAACATTGCCATTTTTGTGATACATCCGGGATAAGTTCAATGCAAGTGTCGAGCTCACGACCTTAAAGAGAGCTTCTTAGAAGCAACCCAAGTTTTATTTGCTTTATTTTTATTTTCGCATTCAAATAAAAAAGCAAAATAAAAATAAAAGAAGAAGAAGAAGAAGAAGAAGAAGAAGAGCATGATCACACATCCAATATTGGGTTGTTGAGATTATGAGCATCATCATGCTCATTCAAGCAAGACCATTCTTCAAGGGATGTCAAAGTTCCAAGCTCTCTGCTGAAATTCGCAAGCCCATGTGCAGTAGGCTTTTTTACCACTACAACAAATGGTCACTTGTGCCACCATAACAATTGTGGCTATCATATGAAATTTCCTTCAAAAGCGCTTAGTCACGGGAGTATTTCTCGTGACCTGTCATGGCAATCTACTTAGCCACGGTTAAAGCACTCTTGTGGCTATAACGAGATGTCTAGCCACTGTTTTGTTAGTGACACGTTAGCATCTTGCCACTAAAGGAGTCGTGGAAATATTTAAATTAGCCACGTGAATATTTGTTGCGGGTTATTTTAATAGCTACAATTATACTAGTGGCTAATTAAACATGAGAAAAGAAATAAGAAAAACCTTAGAATTGTCGTTAGTGAGTCTTGAACTTGAGACATCTAGGAGTTTATAAGTGACTCAAACCATCTATGCTAAACTTCTTATATGATTAAAGTATGGACATTATTATATTTAGATTGTTATTACATGGAAAAAATATCAACATCCACAAAACTTCTCGTGGAAAACTAGTGAATTCCTTGGCAAAATTTGTAAATGGCCACGGAAAAAAAAAATTGGTGACAATTTGGCCACATAAGTAAATTTTTGTGGCAATTTAGCTACGAAGTTATTTCACTCGTAGCGATTTTTCCAAGATGGCCACAATTTTGTTTTTCCCCTGGAAAAACAAGCATAAAATTAATTTGCCCGTGACAATTTTCTTGGAAATGGTCATGAAATAATTTTCCGTGGCAATTTATAAAAACCCGAAAAAGTTGGCCTCCCGTGGTGAAATTTGTGGCCCAAGTGACTAATTGATGTAGTATACAGTGCATGATCATGCTCTGTTGGAGTTTGAAGCATAATCGTGCTGGTTCGAGTTCATTTTGAAGCATGATCAATTCATTTGAAGCTTTCGACAACTTTTCATAGAATCTCCCTCTCTTCCCCCACCAAATGGTGGGGCTCCGTGAGTTTTATCTCCTCTCTTCCCTATATTATTGTCTCTTCTCACATTGGGGATAATGTTCGTTTCAAGCTTGGGGAGGTGATTTTTAGATGCTACTTTGTGAAATGTGAATTGCATATAGTTTTTGTTTTATTCTGCATCGTTAGATTAGTTTTTCATTTTTTTTTTTTGCTTTTTTATTTTTTTTTTTGTTTTGCATATAGTTAGGTTTTATTTCTGCATGATTGTTTGAAAAAAATCCAGAAAATAGAAAAACCAAAAAAAGGGAAAAAATGAAAAATGAGAAAATCCAAAAAACAATTGAGATATGATCCTTCGATGATGATTTGTGTTATTATCGTGAATGAATCGAAAGGATCAACCTTTGTTCATGTGCAAATGTGTTTGAGCCTAAGATTTACATAGCATGATTGTTGTTGCGATTCATGGTTTGTGGCATGGTAGATGATGAGTCTTGAATGTTGTGTAGTTGAGTTGGATAGACCAAATTGACCCGTGAGTTTTGAGTTGTGAAGACCGTGCATCACTACGATCTATTTTGTCTTTGATGTGTGAAACTATTTATTAGTCATTGGTTTCTAGAACTCACCTTGGGATGAAACCAATGACTAAGGTAAGTTCCAGAACCCACTTGGATTGTCAATTTAAACACTTGAGTGTGAGTGTTCACTTACCTAAAGTGAGGGTCTATCTACTTTGTTATGCTATATTCGAGAGTGGGTCTTGTGGTAAGATTTTGATGTCATGGTTCGCGATTACATGATGTGCTAAATGAATTCGAACGACTTTGAGTTTTTTGTTCTTGACATGGGTTGTTTCTTTTTGATTCGATGTTGCTTTTGAAACTCAATTTGATAAGGTGATCTCTTGAGTTTTGTTCTCATTTTCTGTTGTCTTGACTTGTTTTGCTTGGGGGCAAGCAAAGGTTCAAGCTTGGGGAGTTTGATGAGTGCCTAAATAGTGTTGATATTCATGTTATATATGCACTCATCAGTTCTATGATTTGTGTGATTATCCTTGTTTTTATTTAATTTTATTCATTTTATGATAAGGATCACTACGTGGGTATGTTTGTGCGTTTAATGTGATTTTAGGTTCATTTTGCAGCTCAAATCTACAATTAGAATTAATATGGACTTTGGAGTGTCAAGAGAAGAAGCAAAGAAGAAGGAATCGAAGTTGGAATGACAAGAGATGTCAGAAATTGTGAAGCTTTGGACTCGTCTACAGTGCATGACCATGCTTCCAATAGGCATGATCATGTGTCATCATGTGAAAATGACAGTAGCCAATGATCTTGAAGAATAGAGCAAGCACCATCATGCCTATGTTGGCACGATCATGCTCATGTTCGATTTATGCATAATCGACAAAAGACCGTTCCTCTTCTTTTCTCCCATTTGATTAAACATTTATAGACTTATAAAAGGGCTCATCTCTTCTTCTTCCTCCACCTCTCACACTCCATCTTTCTATCCCTCTCTACTCTATTAGAATAGCTTAGAATTTACATTAAGCACTTAGATACTCTCAAATTCTCTAGTTTATTAGCAATTTGAAGAACAAGTTCAAGTTTTGGGCAATTTTTTTGGTTTATCTCTCATCTCTACTCTCTCTCTCTCTCTCTCTCTCTCTCTCTCTCTCTTCCCCCTCTCTGTTGCTTTTACTTTTCAATCCTTTAGTTTATGATTGTTATTTCTTTTAGTTTGCTAATTCATGTTTAGTTTGATTCTTATCATTTGCTTAATAGTTTCTTTAATCACAAGTAGCTAATTTTCCTATTCTAGGGTTGATGTAGCTTAATTTATTGGGTTATTTGATGTCTTGATAAAATGATGCTAGCATGTTTGTTAAATCGTTGCACATGATTATTTATATGCTTATTGTTATTCATAATCCTTGAAAGAGGGTTTTGGATACTTGGATGGTTAGCATAAAATCGAAAGGGGAATGCTAATTATCGGACATCGAATAATCATCTTGATTGCCTAATCAGGAAAGTAGATTAGAATTTCTTGTGGGCTTGGATTGAATTTCACTATTCATGCTCTTGATGTTACTTGACTCCATGAGAATCGGTAGTTAAGTTTGCATTGAGTTTGCCTTTATCGCTTCGAGAGAAGGTTTAGGCTTCTTTATCCCTCCTTGCAACGATTGCCAAGGACAAGCTAGTTAAGTTTATCTATCGCATCAAGTAATCTAGTTAAGTGATGTCAACCCTAGATCTTTTATCTTGCTAGATTCTCGTAATTTTGTTACATATTTCCAATTCGAATTGCTTAGCTTGTTACATATTTCAGAAAACTTAATACTTGGATATACTAGCTCACTTTGGATACGATAATCTTTTACACTTCTCGATAAAATCCGTATACTTGCGGAGGCTCTCACCTCGCAGGTGAGAAAATGGCAGGGTTTTATAGAGAATGGGATAGGTGCTTAGTAGGAAAAAAAATGAGCAAAACATAAAGGAAAAATAAGTTTAAAAGTAGTTATAGGTTAGGGGTCTAGGGCTGTTTGTAAAGAAATAAAATCAAAGGAATCAAATGTGAAAAAAAGATGGGATGAAAGAGGAAATGGGGGAGACAAAGGAAAATAATAAAATAAAAAAAAATAAAAAAAAAAAAAAAAAAAAAATAATAATAATAATAATAATAATAATAATAATAATAATAATAATAATAATAAAGTAAAGGGAGGAGCATTTGCACGGTAAAAGAAGTAAAGGAAATAAGAAAAATAAATAAATAAGGGGAGGGGTGAGGTGGCGACAACTGGGAGGGAAGGGAAAGGAAAAAAAAATGAGGAAAGGAGGGGTTGATGTCAGTTTGGGTGACGCAAGAAATGAAGGGGAACAAAGAAATGGAATAAACAAAAAGGGAAAATGAACATAAAAGAGGAAAACGTGGGGAAGGGATTTGGGGGGTTTTGTATTTTTTTTATTTAGTAGGGCCCACGTAAGATTAATATATGATTTTTTTTTCTTTCTTGTTCCATTTCTTTATGTTTTTGGAATTTGGGACTTGTGTTCAAAATCATGGTTGATTTACTCAACCCAAGATGCCCCCTAAATCACTAAAAAGCTACATATAATAATAATAATAATAATAATAATAATAATAATAATAATAATAATAATAATAATAATAATAATAATAATAATAATAATAATAATAATAATAATAATTTGAGTCAAAATTTGGTGTATACATGTGTTTAATTGGAATTCTAGTTGCTAGTAAATACACCTTAGGTTTACAGTTTAGTTGCCTTCAAATAGACAAATATTAATATTGAAGTAAACGAATTATTAAAATAAAGTTGTGTCTTTTTTTTGTTGATCACCTAAAGTTATGTTCTAATATGAATTTTCATCTAAAAAAAGTTGTCTTATAATATGAATGAAATACTGTATAATACGTGTCAGAACTTACCCATCCTGCCAAAACTGTTTGCCGCACAAGCTTACTAAACTTACTAAAAAATCACTTTTCTAATTTCTCTGAAGCCCTTAATTTGATTTGAATACACAATTTTATTTTTTTTTGGAAAGTAATATGATTTTATTACTTCCAAAAGGATAGGAAATTACAGCTCAAACTAGCCAACAGGCTATTACATTTACAACCAAAACAACTCAATATTCTATAGTCTAATCCTAGACCAACGAATGCAGACCAATCTCAAATAGCTGATAACATCCCCTTTTTTACAAAAGTTTCTGTTACCCTCCAGAGATTACAAGGGATTCTGCAAACTGCTTTTTGAGTGCACATAAAAACAATACATCAGAATGGAACACATATTACATCAAATATTAAACTACACAAAATAGTTTAATTGTAGCTGAAAATACTCTTGCAGCTTCTTGTTGTTGGATACAGTTGCACGCACGTGCAAGCTGTTAATAATCTCCCTCACTATGTTATCAACTGTTGAGGCTTTATCTTAGAAAATCCTCATGTTGCGTTCTTTCCATACATGATAAACAACAACAGCAAAGCAACCATATAGTACCTGACTTCTTGGTGTTCTGCCTTTGAAGTTCTGCTGAATTTATTGCACAAGTTGCTGCCAGCGCCAATGAATACTAGGCACTTTCATCCATTGAAAACACTTGTTTCAAAGCTCACTAGCAAACTTACAAGTGAGAAATAAATGCTCAAAGGTCTCTTCTCTCTGCTTACAGAAATCACAGCAGCTAGGCCCTTGTATGCCTATCTTATTAAGGTTCTTCCAAATAGGAAGCCTTCCCTGCATCAGCAGCCACGTAATGAATTTCCATTTAGGGAAGGAAAGTGAACACCACACAATGTTGCACCAGTTCTTCTTCTGTCTGTCATGCAGTATCTTCCTGTACACTTCACCAACTTTGTACTTGTGAATAGCAGGATTGCAAACCACAGAGAACAAGAGAGGTCTCAGATCATACATCTTCGGAACTATCCAAGCAGCTTGCGTAGCCTTGCGCATAGTCCAGCCTTGAAGTGTGATAATAAAGAGAAGCTACCCACTTACTACCCATCTTATTTCTAAAATATTTTTATTGTGTAACCTACAGCACATGTTCCCCTTCGAACGAAAATCGAAGGACATCTATTGTGTAACCTACAGCACATGGTCTCCCTTCGACTAAAAGTCGAAGGATTTTTATCATGTACCTTATTTCTAACGAAATATTTTCATTGTGTAGCCTACAGCACAGGTTCCCCTTCGACTGAAAATCGAAGGACATCTATTGTGTATGCTACAACACAAGGTCTCCCTTCGACTAAAAGTCAAAGAATTTTTATCATTCACCTTATTTCTAACGAAATATTTTTATTGTGTAACCTAGAGCACAGGTTCCCCTTCGACTGAAAATCGAAGGACATTTATTGTATGACCTACAGCATAAGGTCCCCCTTCGACTAAAAATCAAAGGATTTTTATCTTTTATCTTATTTTTAACAATATATTTTATTGTGTAACCTACAACACAGGTTCCCCTTCGACTGAAAATCGAAGGACATTTTTTGTGTAACCTACAGAACAGGTTCCCCTTCGACTGAAAATCGAAGGACATTTATTGTGTAACCTACAGCACAAGGTCTCCATTCGACTAAAAATTGAAGGATTTTTATCATTTATCTCATTTCTAAATATTTTATTGTGCAACCTACAGCACAGGTTCCCCTTCGATTGAAAATCGAAGGACATTTATTGTGTAACTTACTGTACAGGGTCACCCTTCGACTAAAAATTGAAGGATTGTTATCATTTACCTTATTCCTATCGAAATATTTTTATTATGAAAACTACAGCACAGGGTCTCTCCGTTCGACTGATAGTCGAAGGATGTTTATTATGTTACCTGCAATATAGGGTCAAACTCTCGGTCAAATATTCCGGGGAAATTGTTACTTTTATCCTAAAATGATTTGTTTATCTCTAACTGATTGTCACCTCACTCAGTTTGCCTGTTTATTGCAAGTATTGGCACAGGAAAATACTTTGACCTTCGCCCTATTCAAGCTGGGCCAAAGTAGGGGCTTATGTAAACACCAAAATTTGTCTCTATGCTAAGTCCCCATAAAAACCCGATGATGAAAGGATTGGATTTTGCTCGAACTTGGGTTGCGAGAATAATTGCTCTAATGATTAGCCCAGTTCATCTGAATTAACTAGTGAAAGCCTTTTGTACAGGTGATCCAAACCAGTTGGACTCAATTAATTGGAGTCCAAAACTGAGAGATATGCCTCTTTGAACCTAAGAGCCCAAAAGGGAACCCAAACCCATGAGTAAACCCTTGGTCAAACAAGGGAACTCAGTCATTCCTGTGTGGACCCCCTCAGAGAAGCCACCCCCGCTTAGAAAAGCAGACAGGCGCCTATGCATGCATGCCACTCCAGGTCCAAGCGACCACGTTTGAGTTCAAGCGGTGGCCGCTAGGTCAAGCGGCTATGCCGTTAGGCTAAGCGGCTTGGCCGCTTGCCAAGCGGTTCAACCGCTTGTCCTGACGAGTCAGCTGCTCGGCCTAGTTGCATGGCCGTCTGGACCTTTTCTCGTGGACGGCAAATTCGAGGGCCATTCGATTTCCATGCCAAACCCTGGCAGCTCCCCCTCTTCTATATAAATAAACCTTTAGGTTCAGTTGAAGAGGTTGGTCTTTTGGTTGGCAGTTTCTCTCTCAGGTTGGTTGTTTGGTTGGCTGTTAGAGAATAGAGGTTGATTCTCTCTCTCTCATATAAAAAAAAACCCTAAATTCTGATTCTACTCCTTCTTTAGGTTAGCCCTAACACCACAAAATAAACCTTCATACTTCATCAAGAGCAAGAATTCAAGCATAACAACCCAATAAGTTCATTGTGAGCATCCAGATAATCCAACCTGAGGGTTTTCAATAAATTTTATATTGCTTCTTATTTACTAACGAATTTGGTTTATGTGATATGTATATGCATGTCGCTTTTTGAGCAAAAGGGCTTGTATTAAGCCTAATAAATGGATGAATGAATGAATGCATATATTGTTATTTATTGCTCTTTATATTAAATTATGCTTTATTTGTGAATTGGTGGATGAATTACTTGTTTGCCTTGTAACTCGCAGGTTTTAGCATATTTATCGTTTTCTACCAATAAAACATGTAACTTTGATAAGTTGTTAAAAGTGGTCACGTTAATAATGTTTGTTCAACCCATTAGTTAAAACTAGGAATTTGGAAAAATTGAACCTTGTTTGGAACCGTAGCATTAATAATCGCATTGAATTGATTAGTAAAGGTCGTTGTTGTCAACGGGCGAGTTGGGTGCCTAATACCATCCTAGCTCATACCTATGCCCCCGAACTCATTTATGAAGTCAATTTTCCCAATAGGGATTGGGGCGCAGAAGAGTTGGGTTGACGTCTTTTTAGATTATCGAGTTGACTCCAAGGGTTCCAAATTTTCTTAAATTTGGTGGCGACTTCCGACAATCTTAATCACGTCCTTAGTACGAAAGGAAAATCTTTATGTGTATTCACACTCAAGAGATTCACGAAACTCAAAGACGCGCCCTCCCTGGCTATCCCACCGGCCGCCCGGAAATCAGGAAAAAGGGGAGAAAAATCCGGTAGCATACACCTAACTTTGCATATTTTCATTGTGTAGGAAATCCCGTTGGATCTGTCCCTCCACTAGGCCCGTTCGAACTTCTCCAATCTTCAGTTCATCTTCAATTTCCAGTGTTGCCTCAGTACCTACTCCTTATACCATATTTCGCAAAATCTTCTTAACACCACCAAAAATGGCTGATATCCCAGACCAGAACCCTCCACCTCCTCCTCCTTCAGATGCTTTGACCGAGATGAGGGGGATGATGTAACTGATATTATCTCGCCAGGATATGATTGAGCAAACTATGACCCAACTCCACAGAGAACCCGAGCAACATGAGACACCAGGCGGTGGTACTCCGTTCAATCTTGAGTGTGGCTCTGTAGCAGGGGATAATAAAGTGGATGAGGAAGTCAGAAAGATGAAAGAGGTTTTGAAAGGAATGACAATTGTCGAACCATGGCTCGATATTCATGGACTAGCTCTATTCCCAACGGCTCGTCTCCTAAATGGGTTTAAAATGCCCAACATATCAAAGTTCAATGAAACGAAAAGTCCCACAACTTTCCTCAAGATGTATGTAGGGGCAATGAGCCCATGGGGTGTATTCAAACAATTGATTGCTCAACTCTTCCAACAATACCTAGACGGGCAGCAACCCAGTGATTTTTCCAACTCGAGAATTTAAAGAAAGCTACATGGTCCAATATTGTCTGGGAATTCACACGACAATACCGGTATAATGAAGAGGTTGATGTAACAAGAAGAGATCTTGAAACAATCTACCAGTACCCTACTGAGACTTTCTCAACTTTCATTAGTAAATGGAGGGCCAAGGCTTCTCAAATGATAAACCAACCAACAGAGGAGGATCAGACACAAATGATAGTTCGGAACCTCACACCGGATTTGAAAGGAAAAATGATGTTCCAGTATTTTCCCTCTTTCAAGGCATTAATATTCACCGGGTCGGTAATCGAGGACTCCCTTAGAATGGAGGTTAAGAAAAAAGAGATAGCATCATCAAGCTCGAGGTACCGGAAGGGACCTTATAATTTGCCTTGTCGGAGTCTGGGAAAGCCTGCTGAAATCAGCAACATAGCATCCTCTACGGCATTTCAGCTTACCCCGATGCAAGAGTTTACCCCTCTGGGCATGTCATTGACTCAAGCTTTTGAAAAGTTGACCAATGCAGGAATGATTCAGCCTTTGGCGGTTGACCACCACCACCGCTAAGGCCCGGTCAGAATCCGAATGATCATTGTAAGTTTCACCAGTATGCTGGGCACTCGCTTGATTCATGTTTAGCCTTAAGGAAAAAGATCCAAGACCTGATTGATGAAGGAAAGCTTACCATAAACACCTTCAAAACGAGCAAGAACCCTCATAACATCACAAAGAAATCGCTCCCTAGCCATCAGAAAAACCAGATTTCTGCGATATCTCTAGTTACAACAGGGATTGACTCGACTAAGTCGATAACCAACATCCAGCTGAGATTAAGGGAGGTTTCTTTATCTCCAAACTCGAAAGTTTTGATTGTGGACTTATCCACTAGATCACGAGTATTGTTGAAGCCTATCAGGCATTTTGAGGTTAAGGTCAAGGTGTTCTCCAATATATGTTCAGCTCTGGAATGCGATGGAGGGTTCCTGATGCTTGATAATGAAGCGGAAGAAGAAGAAGCTTCAGTGATAGAAGACACCACAGTGGCTCATCTCACAAGAGTTGGAAGGCATTTTAAGCCATCACATTTAGAAGAAGAGAACCCATTGGAGGCGTTGTGCAGAAAAGAGAAAGGAAAAGAAGTAGCAACCCTAGAAGACACCGATGACGAGGCAATCAAGAGAATGAAAGAAGTCAATTCCAATGTCTCCATTTGGAAGTTGCTCGTGACCTCCCAACCACACAGAGCCGCAGTTCTCAAGCGTCTCAATGAAGTAGAAATAAATTCAAACAGTTCCCCGGATGAAATGGTCGGAATGGTTTATGGGTCAGCTCAAAGACTTCAATTTTCTAATCAAGACCTTCCCAAAGACATCGATCATAATCATTCTCTCCACATTACTGTGGAATGTAATGGAAAGAGAGTTCCCCGAGTCTTGTCCTCTTTGAGCACTCAACAAGCTTGGATTCTCCCTCGAACACGTTGAGCCCTCCAATCAAGTGGTGCGAGGCTACAATAATGAAAAAAGAAACATAATGGGGACAATCAAATTACCGCTTGAGTATGGACCTGTAGTCCGTGATGTAGAATTTCTAGTGATCGATATCCCCGCATGTTTCAATCTTCTATTGGGTAGGCCGTGGCTTCACCAGTCAAGAGCAATTGCTTCTACACTTCACCAAAAAGTGCATTTTCAGAGCCCGCATGGTGTTGTGACATTGAAGGGTAATCCAGAAATTATTGCCATCGCATCCACTAGCGAACCCGTATTATATTTGGATGAAGAAGTGGGAGATAGATTTAATGGTTTCTTTATTGGAGCTATATCAGGAGGGAAAAATGAGTTTTTGGGACAAGACGACAGAATGGAAGAGTTCATTAATGAGATGGAGCCAGGTTCATCTTCACATGAGGTCAGCGCTCAGCACATACTCTAGTACAAGAAATGGTAGCCCTGCTAGTGTGCATCAACCTTATATACCCATTTATGATTCCGATTTGGAACTGTTCGCTGCAAAAGAAAAGATCGACACAGAAACATTAATTATGTTTCCAGGGCTTCGTATCCCTCAGAATGTGGAAATTCCTGAATTTGAAAAGTTCAATGGAAGAGGTGATCCTCATATTCATCTGAAGCACTTTGTGCATGGCCTGCACCCTTTGGAAATTAGCGAGGAGTTGTACCCTTATTATTTTGGGAAGAGTCTAGAAGGAAGAGCCCGTGAATGGTACTTCAGCCCTGTACCATATCAGTTCGGATGTTGGCAGAATCTGGCAACTGCTTTCGTTGAATTGGTAAATGGCGGATCAAGCGACATGGTGGAAAAGCTTAAGCTCGAAAACATGCAACAACTTCCCGGAGAATTGTTCACGACCTACATAGCTCGGTGGAAGGAACAAGGCAAAAGGGTGCTCAGCTTAACTTCGTTGAAAGAGAGTCTCCTCTAGATCGTAAAAAGTCTACAAGTTGAGTACTTCTTGGAGATGAGCAAGAAATTGTACTGCAAGCTAGAAGATCTTGAAGCTCACGGTTACGCTCTTGACCTTCAAAAGATCAAAATGATGAGGCAAGCACATGATCCATACAGTCACTACATATCTGATTGAGTCATGCCTCAACCTCAGGCACTGAAGATTCCCAAACCTTGCCGTCGACTTGAACCACTGCAGGAGCCCTTGAGCTACGTATTTACGCGGCTTATGTGCTAGAGGTTGAGAACACCATTACCTCCTGTGACTCAAGAACCACCACTTCCCGTGGAAGTTAAACAAATACTGCGATTATTACTAGAAGTTTGCCCATATGACTGATAATTGTCTACCCTTGCGCCTCAAGTTCGAAGAGCTCGCTGAGACAGGGTTAATCCATCTCCGGTAATCGAAGACGTCACACCAGTTGCCCAATTGCCCGGGCACATCTCAAATAAAGGGTCAACCAGGACTAGTCTTTTCATTTAAGTCTTAATAGATGTAATAGTTTGTATGCCGAAAACTACGTCATGGTCTGATCCCCAATATGACTTAAAAGTGCACTTTTGATGATCTAGAATAGATACACATATAAGCAAAAGCACTTGGGGTATGTAGACAACTCATTCGAGTTCGACCATAGGAAGTAAATCTTTTCCTTAAGCACTTTGTAATAGAACTACGTATGGCCTGATCCCCGTAGGATTAGGCAACATCTAGACACACTTGTACTCACATTCACGGGGATACGTAGGCAGCTCTTTCCGAGCTCGGCAACCAAAAAAAATCAGCTATTATCCCGAACTACGAGGACCTGATTCTCAAATGTACATTTTTAAAATATCCAATATTTTCGAAAACGTTGGCTCACACACATTGGACATACGTAGGCAGCCTTCGGATGCGATCCAACAAAAAAGATGAAATCCAAAAAAGTGGAACAAAAAATATATAATAAAAAAAAGGCAGAAAAAAGAAGGAGGAAATGGAAATGACATTGTATTTGCAAATGATCAAGATTGGTTGAAACTTATTTTTCTGTATATATCTCTGAGAAATAATGATTTTCTTTCAAATTTATTTTGAAATGACTTTTGGGAAAGTCCTACTTCTTATATGTAAAAGATAATAAATAATAAAAAAAACTTTCAAGTTTTGGTTATAATGCATGGGACATCTTGTCATGTAACAACCCAAAATTTCAAAGCCTGATTATGGCAGAATCTATCAGTAGCAGAAGCATCTCAAAGCATTATTTGGGCTTGTTACCGCCGTATTCCCTCTTGGAGGAAATACAAGGCTAGAGGAACAGTGGTACTAATGAGCTATTGAAAAGAAACAGTGGATCTTTATTAACTGAATTATAATTGTTGTACAGACACGCTTACTACAACTAAAAAGAAATGACAGTTATCTACACTTGGCGTTCTCTCATCTAAGCCCTATTTCCCAAAAGACAACACCTACAAAAATAAACTCAACAGAAGACAAACACTGCCCTCCCTATAAATGGAGAGAACAGGGGTCAAATCAGCAAACGCTGAGTAACACCACTCCACTATGTAAAAACCAGTTCCTAAGTACACCTGCCTTAGGCACCATTTTGCACCTCAGAGTAAAATTTTTTCTTAGAAACATTTCTGAAAATAAACACTTTTGTTTGAAAAAAGAAAACCACCTCTTGAAAACGAAAGCTTTTCAGAAGCCATAACTTCAAAAACAACCAACAGATTTCACTGATAACAGATAACTTCTCAGAATTAAATCCTCAATCACAGTTCGTACTCCGATAATCCTTTTCTTTATTTATGGCATTGGGAAAGTGAACAAGGTAGTATAACCACCATGGAGATGCTTTACCATGTGTATACTATTTACGGGAACGTCTTCCCCCACAAAACTTTGCCACAATACACATAACAGAAGTCTAGTATGATCATACCCGTTAAGTACTCTCGGAGATAACTTTACCATAGAGTATGTCCTGTGGAGATACTTTACCTCGGGACATTTATGGCCGGTCAAACCATGACCTTACGGAAGACACACAATATACAGAATTCTCCTTGGATGGTTCCCTTTCGAGATCGATCCTTTGGAGTACAAAATGTTCGTCACTCATGGAGATACTTTACCATGAGCTTCTCTGCCCACATGCCTTTATTCTTTCACTTTAAATGATTAATGTCTTTACACAAAAGCACATAGAACATAAAGGCATGCAGTACAACAATAATCTCATTATTCTTATTGTTATCCCCTCCGTAACAATTCTGACTTCTTCAATTCTCAAAATACAAAAGTTGTAACAGTACTTTTGTAACAAAACATCAAAGGTCATTGTAAAAACTCTTTATAAATCAAAACACCTTGCACAAACACAAATCAAGTACATAACAAGTAGCACATTGAGTTGAAAACCAAAAGAGGTTAGAAAGAGGGTAGACATGGTAGTTACCTTGTACTATCTCAAACTATAGGTCGGGAATACTCTAAGAACATCTACCTTGAGCTTCAGCAATCTTTCCTTTTGACTTCCAACAGGTAACTAAGGTTACCAAGGTCACTATAGTCCAAAATGAGCTTAATTGGACTTAGAATCCATGAGAAACTCACAAAGTAACTCAAGGAGTAATGCTGGATGAACTACAGAACTGAAGGTGAAATCTAATGGACTGTTTAAGGGTCTAAATGATCACTTTTATGAAAAACACCAACTAGGCGATGAAGATTTAAGTCTTAGGGTTCCAACAAAGGTTGTAGTCTTGTAGAGGTTCGTTATCATAAGTATTCAAGGAGATACTAACCCAAGAGTATAGAGGTATCTATCTTACAGGTTGATTTGCACAGTTAGGAGAAGTGGAGTTTTTGAGAGGGTTATAGGCGCGAGAACTGAGCACAAAATGGCTATATTTCTGGGCAATTTATAGGGCTCGAAGCGGGAAAAGTTTCACACACAAAAGAGTGCATAAGTATTACTAATGTCGGTCACAAAACCGACTTAAACACGCCAGCTAGGTCGGTGCTGTATGGCGGTTGGATAAGCTTTCCTTCTTGGCTGTATTAGGCAGATATTAAAGACCTATGGTGAGCTACTTTGATAGCCTAAATGTAGGGTGTCTCATAAGGATCAAATACAACTATAGGTCTGGGTCATAGAGCATAAGAAACGGCTCTCCAGTCATAGACAAGTATAGGAGCTGTTGTTTCCGGAACATGTTTGTTTGTGGTGATGTGTAATTGTAGTTCTCTTTCCTGTTGGAGCATCTCTTGGGGCTAATCTCATAAAGTAGGCAAGGTCACATTACATGGTAGCTTGAATAAAATTATTGTACTCTATCTTAAAGGATAAGATCAATGAAACTTATCTACAACAGAGGTCGAATGCACAACTACTGCATCGGCTTATAATTGGCTTGTGTTGGGTAAGCAGGTTGCTTGGCAAATGGTTTTCATTCTTATCCCTTTTGGATAAGACCAAACATTCATGATGAGGATAAGAGCAAATAATTGATGGTTATCTATTACTTAGCCATTAAGGAAACTTGGAGGTAGCAAAGTTCAAATCGTCTTCGTACTCTTAATGCCATTCCATTGTGCTTGATTTGTGTGGCTCTTCTAAGGTGATATCTTTTGGTGTTGGGGCACGGATTGGCTTGACTACCACATTGGAAACATGGCTCTATCAGTTGGCAATAATTCTTCGAAGAGATAGTGGCTTAGCTACGAAGAAATGGGTCTCGAATTGAACATGATATAACAACCAAGTACATGCTTCAACTTAAAATAGGTTCTAACTTTCTAAAAGATTTCTAATGGTGTTCTAATAGGTTCTTAGAATCGTAATCCAATACCGTATGTGATAATGACATGACAATTGAATGTCAGTTTGGTTCTAAGTATATGACGTTCCGTAATCACAAACAAAGAAACAAGCGATGAACAATTAGCTTGGTTTAGATTTTTCTCCTTTGATTTCCGATCCAAAGGGGTTGCTTTTGGTTTCTCTGAGGACTCCACATAGGCTCGAGCAAATTTTCTCTAATGTAAGAAAGGAACATCTCTTGTCTAAACCGGGACAAAGGTTAACAGGTTTAAAATTTTCAATCAATTTGGTCAAAGACAACCTAAATTTTTGATAACTCACAAGTTTAATCTCTAATCAATGATGGTAATTTTGGTGGCTGTTACATGTCATTCCAAGGAATTTTGCATACACATATGCTCCCCACCCTTATCACCACAAAAATACCCTCACCCTTCACCCGCTTCTTTGAACTAGATGACGAGTTCCGTTGTCAAGACAACCGCCGGACCTGTGGCCAATCGCCAGTCCGCATGGATAATGAAAGCTAACTCGCCTGGAGCCAGAATGATTATGAAAATGGGGCATGTACCAGGAACAGGGCTTGGAAAGCACGGTCGAGGAATTCGAGAACCCATCCTTTCCATGGATAACAAGAACCGATCCGGGTTAGGTTACGACCCAAACGACGGTCAAGAAACAAATAAGTCTTTCTCTAAGACTTTGAACGATCGATTTGTTCAACCCGGAGAGAATGAACTTTACTACGGCTTTCCCGAGCCATGGTTTGCACAGTAGGGGCAGAAGAGACTACCAGGTCTAGAAATATTCTTCAGTGAGTTAGATGAGGTCATGATCGATGATGTTCGGAAACCAGAAGAAGGTGACACAGTGAATGATGACTGGGTGAAGAACATTCATTATAGGGTCCTCAATCGACTCTTTAAGACATTCAAATGTGAAGAAGACAAGTTTGACCCGACTAATTTGATCAAGCCAAGTCATATTGTGAGAAAATGGATCTATGAAGATCGGATAAAAGAAGGAGATTGTGAGGTGCAGATCTATGTGGGCAGCCATCCCTCAGAAACCCTAACCAGCGACACAAACACATCAACCAACTCTGAGTCATCCCTTGACTCGAGCACTGAGCCAAACTCAGATTCCCCTCCTAACCCTTTGTCGGGCCTAACCACCACTGATTCCGAATCCGAAGGATCTACTACCTCCACCACAGAATATCCTTCCTCAGACGACCTATCTGACCTTGAAATTCCCAACCCTACCTGTGTCTCTAAGCATATATGTGTACAAGAACTTGATTTTGAGCATGATGCATCATCATATGATAACGAATTTCCACAAACATGCATATCACCAATTGAAGAGTCCATAATAATAAACATTGGCACCGAAGAAAATAAAAGAGAAGTCAAGGTAGGGTCATCATTGTCCCCGGAAGAGCGAGAGTCGTTTACTGCATTGTTAAGAGAATATGTGGATGTATTTGCCTGGTCCTATGCTGATATACCCGGGGTTGACCTCAACATTGCTGAACATCGCGTTCCTTTAGTGCGAGACTGCAAGCCCAAGCAGCAGAAGCTCCGACGCATGAAACCAGAGATTAGTCTCAAGGTTAAAGAAGAGGTTCAGAAACAGATGGACGCTGGCTTTCTACAAGCTGTGAAACACCCCTAATGGCTTGCCAACATCATGATAGTCCCTAAGAAAGACGGAAGGGTTTGAATGTTTATCGACTTTAGAGATTTGAATGCTGCTTCACCGAAAGATTGCTTTCCTTTGCTATACATCGACATGTTGGTCGATAATACGGAAGACATGCTATGTTGTCATTCATGGATGGGTTTTCGGGATATAACCAAATCCTTATGGTGAAAGAGGATCAGATCAAGACTTCCTTCATTACTCCTTAGGGGACGTATTGCTACAAAGTTATGCCTTTTGGGTTAAAGAACGCGGGTGCCACGTATTAGAGAGCTACAAGTACCATCCTCCACGACTTAATCTATGATATTGTTGAGGTATATGTGCACGATATGATAGTTAGGAGCCATGATCAAGGAGATCATTTTTCCTCATTAAAATTGTTCTTCGATCACATCCGAAAGTTCAACCTTAGGCACAACCCTCAGAAGTGTGTATTCGGAGTAACCTCGGGTAAGCTCCTAAGCTTCGTGGTAAGTCAGATGGGCATTGAAGTCGATTCCAACAAGGTAAAAGCAATATCAGAGTTACCAGCCCCAATGTCTGAAAAAGAGATTCGAGGATTTCTTGGGAGAATTCAGTACATCAGCAGGTTCATTTCTCAGCTTACAATGAAATGTGAGCCAATTTTCAAGCTGCTGAGGAAAGGGACGTCTCATCATTGGAATGATGAATGTCAGAAAGCATTCGATAAAATGAAAAGTTACCTTTCGAATCCCCCAATATTAATGCCCCCTCAACCCGGAAAGCCTTTGATTTTGTACCTCACAGTGACAGAGATAGCTATAGGGGCATTCTTGGCTCAATATGAAAAAGGAACAAGGAAAGAGGTTGCTATCTATTATTTGAGTAAGAAATTACTTGAATATAAAGCTCGTTACAGCCCGATCGGGAAGACCTCCATATCTCTGGTGTACGCGATGAGAAAGTTAAAGCATTACCTCCAAGCTCACACTACATATCTTGTCTCGAGATTGGATCCTATTAAGTATCTGTTCGATAAGCCAATCACGAGTGAAAGAATTACTCGGTGGCATGCTCTTTTGTCATAATTCGACATTCAATTTTTGAATCAGAAATTCGGTGAAGGGACGAGTAATGACTGATATTCTCGCTGACGGACCTATGGTCGAGGAAGAATGTGATGACACATTTCCCGACGAGCATATTCATGCAATTCGAGAGGATCGATGGAGGATGTATTTCGACGGGGCATCCAACCGTAGAGGCAACGGAGTGGGAGTCTTGTTAATCAGCCCCGAGGGTTTGCGTGTACCTTTTTCAGTCAAACTAGACTTCCTCATCAGGAACAACACTTTGGAATATGAGGCCTGCATCTACGGTGTAAAAGCCGCTCTGGCAGCAGGGGCACGATATCTTACTGTATATGGGGATTCGAACCTCATAATCTCACAAACCATTGGGGCGTGGAGAGTTCTAGACGAACGTCTACAACTCTACACCGAGTGTTACTCCCTTGCTTTGATGATATAACATTCCGACATCTGCCTCGAGAACCTTCACAGATGATCTTGCTAATTGGCAACCACATTGGTGTGGGAAGGCGGCATTCGTGCACAGTCAATAACTCTGGAAGAACGGCGAGAGCCTGCTATTGGGTGTGACTATTTCAATCTAATTTCAGACCCTGAAAATGAGCCTCGGTACACTGATATCAAGAAATACCTCCATGATTACTCCTACCTTCCAGGAAGCTCTCGAAAGGATCAATTGCCTATTCGCCTTCTCGCTGCTCAATTTTCTCTGTATATGGATAAACTGTACCATAAAGGATTGGACGGTACCCTTCAACGATGTGTTGACTCCGTCGAAGAACGAAAAATTATGACAGATGTACATGGTGGAGAGTGCGGTCCCCATATGAGCAGAAGCATGTTGGCCAAGAAAATTCTGCGAACTGGCTATGATTGGACGGCAATGGAGCTTGATTGCCACAAATTTGTTCGAGCTTGTAAGGAATGCCAGATATTTGCAAATTTGAATCATATGCCTTCGGTAGAGCTACACGACCTCACCTCCCCATGGCCTTTCTCTACTTGGGGAATTGACATTATTGCTCAGATTCACCCGAAAGTTTCCAATAAGCACCAGTACATTTTGGTGGCGATAGATTACTTCTCGAAATGGGTAGAAGCGGCTTCGTTCTCACCACTCGGGGAAAAACAAGTATCGAAGTTCACAATTATTAACATTATTTGTCGGTACGGCATGCCTTTTGAGATGATTTCAGATAATGGTCCACAATTCGAGGGGCATCTGAAACACACTCCTCTTAAATATAAGGTGAAACAACACCAATCATTGCCTTATAGGTCCCAGACTAATGGAGTCGTAGAAACTGATAATAAAACGATCAAGTCGATCCTCTCCAAGATGATTGAAAAATCGAAGGAATGGCCGGAGAACCTTCCTTATGTTCTTTGGGGTTTCAGATCCTCGATTCGTACGCCAACCGGGGCCACACTGTACTCACTGGTCTACGGTATAGAACTTATGCTCTCGATCGAAACTGAAGTGGAGTCATTAAGAGTAGTTGCTGAGAGCGGTATCTCAGAAGAATTATGGCACAGAGCTCGATACGAAGAACTGGCGTTCACCGATGAAAGGAGTCTTGCAGCTTTGAAAAACATTTAGACCTATCAGCGTCGAATTGCCAGAGCATTTAATAAAAGGGTTAGAGACCGGGATATTCAGACCGGAGACTTGGTACTAAAAGAGAAGAGGGGGCCTATGCAGGACCCTAGGGGCAAGTTTCGTCTTAATTGGTCAGGCCAGTTCTATGTTAAGTAGCTCACCCCTACCGGAGCAGTCAAGTTAGCTGACCTCGACGGGAATCAATTTGCCAGTTTCACGAACTTGGATGAGCTGAAGAAGTTTTATGCTTAAATTTTATTTTTGTAATCAACTGATGACGTAAAAAAATAAAAAAAAAAAGAAAAGAAAAAAAGACGTCATCAAAATCAAAGACCTTTGGGGCAGGCCCAAACTACGCTCGACCTGATTCTCAATACGAGATACGTAAGTAATCTGCAAGGATATACGGTCAAAAGATAGTATATTTGTCTTTTAGTGACATTTAGAATGCAAAAAAAAAAAAAAAAAAAAAAAAAGAAAAAAAAGGATGAGTGAAATAGAAAAAGGGGAGTTCAAAAAAAAAGAGTAGAAAAAAGAGAGATAAAGAAAAAGGAGAGTTCACCAAAAATGAATGGATTTTTATTGTCTTTTCTTAATTTATGTTGCCAATAAAAAAAAAATATGTAAAAAATAAGTGGTTTAATATTGGACTTGGATTCTAAATGGGTGATCTAAATGTTTCATGCATTTGTTTACCATATGTGTTGCATTCATAATCATGATTATATTTTTGCTCACAAGTATATTGAGAGACATAATTTCACCACAAATAATATCCTCCTTTAATAATTAGACTTTCATTACAAAATTAGGAAATGAGAAAAAATTACAACTTTCTTTCTCCTGTCATCACCTTAGAGCTTTGATTCACTAATTCCCTTTCAATTCTTTTAGAAGTGTAGTAGTTAAAAAAAAAAAAAAACAACAACAACAACAACAAAAGACAAAAAAAAAAAAACGAAAACAACAAAAAAATTAAAAAGTCCAAACCCCAACCTTAACTCAAGCCTAATCCCATATTTTCTTTAGCCCAAATTCTCTCGCAATGACCCATCCCCACCAGCCCACTCACTTCCTCATTCCCTTACCATTTTCTGGTCCATGAGCCCTCCCCACCAGCCCACTCACTTTCTTTGTCATTAAAACCAGTCCAGCTACCTTCTCCCTCCTTTTCAGCCCAAATACTACTACCTTCACCCATCACCACTTTCCTTCCAACTTCACTACAAGCCCACTACCCAACACCAATGGATGACCCAACATCACCACCCACCTGCAGCCCAGTGGCCCGACCACCCAGCTCCAACTTACTGTAAGGCCCGCCACCGCTGCCCGAACCCTCCCCACGGTCCACGGGACCAACCAGACCACCTGACCCGGCCTGTCTTGGCCCACCAGCGGGCCAAATCATCCGAAATCTACCTTCAACAGGCCCAAGTTGGCCCGTTAGCTCTTTTTTGCCCATATCGTGTTTTTCCGCCTTTGACAAGTGATCGAGCGACCATGCTTGGTACCCGGCTTCGGGAATATCATCACAAAGTACCGCGCTTGGAAAACCAAAGGGTGATCCCAAAATGATGCCATGTGTCGAAAATCGGAGTACTCTGTCGGTTTTGAGTAGCAAATTTGTGAAGGGAGATTCAGCATGACTTACTTGAGGCCAAATTGGCGGAGGCACTGCCAAGGAAGATAGAATGTGACATGAGTTATACTCGGTAGGAGTACACCTTTATGACCATCGGTGGAATAAACCACTTTGCCAATGTTCAAGAAACTTTGAACCCAATCATTTTCCCCACAAAAGACTTCATCCCAAGCCCCACTCACCTCATGAATCTTGTATTTTGTGGATTTGCCTTTTTGAAAGGTACTCTTTGGCCTGAATTTGGTTATAGGAGGCTTCATGAGTTGGAATTTCTCACACAACCAAATGTATCAGACTAAAGGGCAACCCCTCATGAAGGAGTTGGGATAATCTTTAAGGTTGTCAAGACCAAGTAAGGTCTCCCGCAGAACAAGAAGGCCTAATCTACCTTCCAAACTAATTTTTTTGACAAGATTTATACACCTTGCACTACATAATGAATTATCCTCCTTTAAGAGAAAAAGACCTAACATGGATAAGATATTTACATTAAGTCTAGCTTGGTTGTAAGAAACTATCCCACTCATTTGGAAATGGGGCTTCTCGGGTTCGAATCTTTAAACTAAGTGATGAAGAAGAAAACTATTCCCTAATAAAAGATATTTAGAGATAGTGGAGGGTAAACCTAGGAGGGTGTTTAAGTTATTTTCATAAGCCCTATTTGTTCTTTGAGTTATGAGAAAGCCCTTCTTTTTTAAACCAAGAAGTTCTTCAATTTCCTCAACAAGTGGATAAAGCTCCCCCCTCTCAAACCTAAAGACATGATCCTCTTTGTCCCAATATTTGAGGGATGATTTTATAAGGTCCCAATTTATGAGGAACCTTATGAAAGGAATAAGTGAGTTAAGAAAAAGAGAAGAAGAATTGGTTTCTTTGGGTTTGGCTTGAGTAACAACATGTCTAAGTAGAGTTTTGAAATTAGAATCAATATCATTACTTAGAAACATGATGTTGAAGCTTGAAATTTGGCTAAGGAAATAAAGAAAGATGAAGATGAAGATGAAGATGAAGAAGATGAAGTATAAAAGGTGTGAGTTACCCTCTTGCAATCTACTCCAGTTAAAGAAAAAGATGGAGTGTTCAACTTCACAGAACCATCATCAATTTCCCATTTGTTTAAAGCTCATGTTCAAAACTAAATACTCATCCATTCCCTTTTTAGCCTTTGAATGACAACTTGTCTCCATGTGTTTAAATTCAAACATGGATTAGTAGTGTGATTAACCCTTTAAGGGAACATATTATTACTTTTTCATGAAAGTTTAACTCAAGAAATGATGATATCATATTATTTGTGAAAGATCTCAAAAAAAAAAAAAAAAAATCAAACAAAGAGATATAAATAAAATCCAAAAAAAAATTCGACTATCATGTTGAAAATGAATTTTAAGTTCCTGAGGGACTTTTCAAAAAAAAAAATAGTTTCCTCATGTTGCATGCATGCAAACACACATTCCTAATGAAAAAAAATTTCATCAAAAGAAAAGAGGAGAGAGAAATCAAACTCTGTTGTCCCAAAAATAAGTGAGGCAAAATTGAAATTTGTGACCATAGATTTTCGGTTACGGTTTTGTAAAAGCTACGCAAGCAATAGTTGCAAAAAAAATAAAAATCGGTTGAGGCTTTCGGTAGCTACGCTAAGAATTGCACCGGTCATCGGGTAAGACTATTAGATAGTTACGCCACAAACTGCACGGAAGATTTATTGGGTTACGAGTTCATAGAAGCTACGCTAACACTTGCACGGACTCAATCGGTTAAGACTGTTTAATCAATTACACTATGACCTTTCCGTTAACTCTTAGTAGTTACGCCGCGACCTATTAGCTAAGGCATTAAATAGCTATGCTCAGACTCAATCGATTAAAACTGTTTAATCGGTTACACGACGACTTATCGGTTGAGACTTTAGGCAGTCACATAAACCGATGACTACGCCTTTGTACAACTACGTCAAGAATTATCTGTGTTCGATTTTTACTACCCCGAGTAAAAATTTAGCGTCCTTTTGTCATTGGTCATCGTTTTTACGAAGCGCGACCAATGAGAGGCATTTCTAGACGCCGAAATTTTGACTCCATTAAATTAATTATTTTTTATTATTTTTTTGGTTTACAAACAATAGGGGTCACTATAATTTAAAAGTGGGTCATTTTTAATTTAAATGGGGCCATTTTTAGTATATATAAGGATCACTTTTAGTGTAGACATTGGTCGTTCTTAGTGTCAAATTGGGTCACTTTAATGAAAATAAGGGACACTTTTAATTTATAATCTCCCAAATCAAAACTCATAACAAAATAGAGACAAAAAAAAAAAGATAACAAAAAACAAGAATCTGATTTTGTCTCACTAGTGGGCCCCACCGAGAAAAATGGGGAAACAAAACAAAAATTCCCATTCCCCTAGTCTAAGTAAGCCCCCCATTTCCCTTTTTTTTTTCTTTTTCCTTTTTTTTTTCCTTTCAGCATTTCCCTCCCCCACTCTCTCTCTCCCTCTCTCTCTCTCGGGATTCCCACATAGAAAATAAATTTAATTTTTTTTCTTTATTTTTTCTCTTTCTATCTTTCTCTTATTAGATTTTGATTTTATCTCTAAATTTGTCTCACTCTCCCTAAATCAACAAATATCTTCTTTGTCTCTTTTTTACCCCATTTGAACAAACCTCTTTTAGAATCTTATTTTTTTTACTTTCTTTTGATTACTTCTTCCAACCACCTAAGGTTGACTCCTAAACTTACCCCCTAACAACCTGTTTTTAATTTCTTTTAACTTTATAATTAGTTTTTATTAACTTAAAATAAAATTCATCTCATGTTCTAATCCCCCACCCTTACATTTGCCTATAAATACATCTCATGTTCCCACTTACAAGGTGACTTTGCTTAGTGAATTTTTCCTAAGTTATTTTCTCATCTTCCATCTCTACTCCTCAGTTTCTAGTAGTCTTAAGTTAGAATTTTTAATAGTTAAGAAAAATCAAGAAGAAAAAAAAAATAAAAAAAAAAATAAACAAACACAAAAAAAAAGGTCTTTTAGTATTAATCTCCAACAATTGAAGAGTCAAGATCAACCTCAAGCAAACGGTAATAATCTCTTCATATTTGAAATTTTTTATTCACCCATTTTCATTGTTTTGATCTTTGTGTAAATCCCTCTCCCATTTCTATTCATTATGTAGTTTTATTTATTCAACCAACTTAACTAATCATAAACCCACTCATTGGTTTGTTGCGATATGGGATGACCCATTGGGTCTACAATTTTTCAAAGGCCAAGAAGCTAATAGGATTCACCTTCATTGAGGGTTTAGACGTTAATTACAAGATAAAAATGAAAAATCGGTGAGGATCAGTGAGTGCTAACTTTGGTTTTTTTTTTTTTTTTTTTTTTTTTTACTTGTGTTGTTATACTCACTATCTTGATATTCTTCATAAAAAATGCTTAAAAATGTTCATTTTGCACATCAAACGAAATAATGGCCTTAGAGGAGTATTATTTTGTTGTAATAATCTCGGACTTTTGACAGTTTCGTAGTATAAACTTCTTTTCCAATTTTTGGATGAACCAGCAGTTAGATCTGAGTGAAATTAAAGGTAACACAAAACTTTGGTTTGTTATCTTTAAAATGATATAAAGTTCACCAAGATCCAACGACTAATTATTTAGTTATAATGATTCGAAGTTGAGGTGTCCATATCTAACTTTCAAGGATAAAATGAGCTATAACTTGTGAAAATTAACGATTTAGACTTGAGACATTCCTAGAAAATTTGTAAAAGACATTTCTACGGTTCTACAGAGATCGACTTTGCATATTTTTGACAAGTAACGAATTTAGCATGAATTCTTTACTGACAAAGTTATGCTGGACAGTTTGGATATTTGGACTTTTTTAACTTGTTAAACAATGACCTAATTACCTCACTTACGGACATCACTAATTTTTCATATTGTTTCGTGACATTCCTCAATGTATGTACTAGACACTGTCAAAAAATGATGAAGTTACAATGAGTATAAAAAATTTCTAAAAATGGGTAAACGAGCTAATGTTCAGAATTGATAACCTTCAACAACCTGTAAATAACATGGTGACTCGAACTACCTCATTTTAAAGTGACTCTTGGACTGGATACGAGACTCAATTTGGACCATGTTGGACATTGGAATTACTCTATTTTGACTTGTAATATATTTTTAACGAATTAAACAAAATCGAGAAATAATCTACCAAGAAAGAAATGATTCTGTCAACATTGTCATCATAAACGAAAGGCTGGACTTTTGTTTAATTTCGTTAATTGTCCTAACGTCCACTATAATTCTCGATAAGTTGTGTACATAATCACAAACCAACCTAGTTTAATGTGTGTAAATATTGGACACTAATTCCTTGTCATTAATTCTAAAACAATCGAAAACCACAAGCCTGAATCTAACTTCCAGAAGCTTGTAATTTGACGATAATGTCCTACTCACGAACTGTATCAACTAGAGAGTTTTACAGTAGAAATAGGCCTCAAAATGACACAGGCTAGGCTTTGGAATCACTCCATTTGCTTACTCCAAGATATAGTTATGCTTTTTCAAAGTTCTGTCCAGACTTGCACAAAAACAGTTTCCCTTTCCTCAATTGAGGATTTTTGTTTAATTATCTAATATAAAGATACAAATTTGACACTCTCTAGTTCAGCTCTTTAATGAGTCTATTTTATTTTAAAAGTAATTTTATGAATAAAAAGAAGCGTTTGGACCATTCCCATGTCTAAATTCGTGCAAGTGCATTGTAAATAATCAAATTTTAGATTAATTCATTGAAAATAATTATTTCAACATCGGTTTTTCGATATTTTGATGACGGGACCCAATCCCGAGCCCCGGAAGAAAATATGGATATCAAGACCGAGGGATATTTTATTTTTGTAGGACTTGTACATGTTTGTATCATTTTAATGTATATATTTTCGAATGATGTAATTCGTCTCCCTAATTAGGTCCATTATAAATTCGTTTGTGTACACATTTGCGTATGCATATTTCCACCTAAATAATCCAACTCACCATAATAAAAATTTTTGTTTGATCTAACCATGAGTGTTTGCATACTTATAAAATTATTGTTGATAAAGACCGGTATATTCACTTATGTATAAAACCGACCCAAACTCTAATTCGAGGTTTGAATCACTTATTCACTTATACGTGATCATGGGTATTTCACCTACCACTATTCAAAATCGACTTCAGTCATCCATCCCTAGTGGATATTTCCCCAGTGGCGTGAATCCTTATTGGACTATCCCACGGTCGAAAACCGCTTTCCCCGGTGGAATACCTATGATCGAATGTAAATGAATAATTGATCGTCCACTCTTTTTTGGCTTTGGGCCATCTCAGGGAATTTTATCTAAGACTCTTTCGAACAACTATTCACCAAACCCATGACCAAACTCTACTCAAATCATCCATTTATAAAACCCCAGTGAACGTTATTCCCCAGTGAAGAATATATATTTTTGAGAAGTCTAATACTTATACTCAAAGCCAAGAATTGGGTTGATCCCCGTATATCACCAGATTTTTTGGGTTGAATGTCTCGAAGGAGTAGGCGAATCATCCCATTTTCAACCATTTCTTGCTCCATGTTAGGGGAGTAGGAGGTTCCCCGGATCAATTCGACCCTAGTAGCGAGTCACCTTATAAGTTTCTCGATTATATCCCTCTTACGGTCTAATGGCACCCAAGAGTCTAATGACAGAATTCCCCATTCAAGAACTACGATTAGGGCTTTGATCCATGAGTAGATTCAAGTCCTACGATGATTGGTACGTAGTGCAGTATAAGTGTATCCAAGCCTGTTGTAAATATGTTAATATATCTGTTTTACGCATGGTCTTAATTTGCGTGCAAACATGTTGTGTGACAATATGAACTTATGTGTTTTCATTTTTGGCATAATGTAACCAAATTTGAAGCTTTCAAAGGGATTTAACGTGTTAGTAAAGAGCGCGTACTCAGAACGCAGGAGGAGATGGGTCCGAGTGACGTCCGCACCTTATAACCTAGACCCCGAACCCAAATCTTTGCATTCGCAGACCAGTCACAAAACTTTTCGTGCCTTATCGCAATGGAATCAGTTTTGGGTTTCTTAAATGATTTTCTTTTAAATCTTTTATTAAACCCTTTCCTTTTGGAACCCGTCCTTGTTTGGGTCATAACAAGTTGGCGACTTCGAACCTTTTTTTATATTCATTTTAACAAGGTGGCAACCTCGAACCTTTTGATGATTCCTTGACAATTGACCCCTTCAATCGGTCGATTTCCGTGGGATGCGCCCCTTGGCGCATAACGCGATGATTCCCGGGTTTAATCTTAAAAAACTTGAGAATCCGGCCCCACACTAATACCTGGATGATTCAACAAACAGGCAAAATGAGTGAGGTGACAAGCAGTTAGAGATAAACTAACATTTTAGGATAAGTAACAATTCTCCCGGTTCTTTTGACCGAGAGTTTGGTCTTATGATGTAGGTCACACAATAAAAATCCTTCGATTATTAGTCGAACGGAGAGACCCTATACTGTAGGTCGCACAATAAAAATATTCTTCATAAGTAAAACAAATAATAAATGATAAGACTCCTTCGATTTTCAGTCGAAGGGAGACCTTGTGCTGTAGGTCACACAATAAATGTCCTTCGATACTCAGTCAAAGGGAGAGACCCTATGCTGTAGGTCACACAATAAAAATATTCATCAGAAAAAAAATAAATAATAAATGATAAGATTCCTTCGATTTTCAGTCGAAGGGAGACCCTGTGCTGTAGGTCACAAAATAAATGTCCTTCGATTATCAGTCGAAGGGAGACCTTATACTGTAGGTCACACAATAAATGTTCATTAGAAATAAGATAGATAAGAAATAAAAAAAATCCTTCGATTGTCAGTCGAAGGGAGACCCTGTGATATAGGTCACACAATAAATGTCCAGTTGATTCTCAATCGAAGGGAGACCCTGTACTGTAGGTGTCACAATAAAATATTTCGTTAGAAACAAGATAAATGATAAAAGTCCTTCAATTCTCAGTCGAAGAGAGACCCTGTCCTGTAAGTCACACAATAAATGTAAATTTTGTTAGAAATAAGATAATAAATTATATGTTCCTTCAATTTTCTGTCGAGAGGAGACCATGTACTGTAGGTCACACAATAAATGTAAATTTATTAGAAATAAGATAATAGTAAATGTTATTGCAAAAGGTAACAAATGTTGCTCAGACCTTTGGTCAGATGCAATCCTATGCCATAGGCTGAGTATAAATGTACAAACCTGTTGGGTTAAGTAGTCCGACTTTCATAAACGGACATCGGCGCGCAAATAACTTCTAGGGGCCTCACGTGGGGCCCCCTGATTTTAAACCAATGGCCCTGAATAAAATTTTATAAGAGAAGAGGTGTCAGGCGGCTAAACCGCCGGTGCAAGCGGCTACGCCGCTGGCTGGAGCGGTTGAACCGCTATGCTAAACGGTGGAGCCGTTTGCGCAAGCGGCCAAGCCGCGTGGCAAACGGTTCAACCGTCAGCCTGGCAGTTTCACCGTCCACTTGGGCGGTTCGACCGATCGTTAGGGTTAGCGTGTGTGAATATAAGGAAAAGAGGGGAGGCTGAAATTGGTCATCTTCCTCATTTCGAGCCGTTCTCTTTCTCTCTCCGCCATTTTCTTCAAGCTTCCAACCTCCATCAAAGTCCTTAGCTCCAAATCTTGAGGTTTTCTTGGTCAATTTCTTGAAGGAATAGTTGTTCTTGAGTTTTTGGGTGTCAAATCTCAAAATTGTGCGAATTTGTG
This sequence comes from Tetragonia tetragonoides, assembly GCA_038025085.1. NCBI lineage: Eukaryota > Viridiplantae > Streptophyta > Magnoliopsida > Caryophyllales > Aizoaceae > Tetragonia > Tetragonia tetragonoides. The sequence goes on from CM076146.1 coordinate 19,924,719, forward strand.
AGTTTTGTAAATTTTCACTCAAATTTCAAAAAACTTCATTTTTGTTCTTCATCCATGGCTCCCAAACATAGAGGATGTTGGAAAAAGGAAGGAACAAGAGATTGTTTTGAGGGAGACCCCGAAAATTTTTACCCAGGTCTTCGCTTCCACTATACCCCATCACCGGGTGGGTGAGCACCGGTTAGTCCAAGATGAGTTCACTTGTAGTGATTTCCATCCTACCGATCGTTGGGAGCCCCACGATCTCATTTTCAAGAAGGATGAGCATTTGGTTACAGTAGGTACAAAATGTCGGGTATGTCGTTTTTTTTTGCTTTGCTCTTTTGCACTAGAAAATCATGTGTAGGAAAATATAGAATTTTTAGGTCGAGAACTGTAGTGTAGTTATGCGGAAAAACCAATTTTCTTGAAATTGTTTTTCTTGCTTGCGTGCAAATTCTCGCAGAATTATTTTGCATGTGAAGAACGAATTCGTGTGAAATTCATCTTTAAATAGTGGAAAATAAATTTGTGTGAAACTTATTCTCATTGCAATTATCGTTCTTTGGTGAAAATAAACTTGAATGAAGTTTATTTTATTTTATTTTTTATTTTTTGTGATGGTAGATGAGTTTTGAGTAGATTTGTGGAAAATAAACTTGTGTGAAATTTATTTTCGTTAAAACTTACTCATATTATATTGGTTTAGCTAGAATCCTAAATTTTACGAGTTGTAAAAATTTAGGACTAAACCAGAGACTGGTAGTTGTTAATAGGACCACCTGCCTAATTGTCTTACAATTATTGTGTTGTATAGGATGCAGACGCTACCATGCGGGGTTCGGTAGCCTTTCCAGGATTGAGAATGCCCGTAGGTGTAGACGCCTAAAAAGTGTCGTCAGATTTCTCCGCCAAAGCCCGATGATGAAAGTAGTGATTTATAATTTTGAATGCTATTTTTGCGTGGATAGGTAAAATAAGGTCTCAGGTTTTTCCCTCTATCACTCTTTTATTTCGATCACATTCAAAAGCCAGGGCCGCCAGCGGCTATAATCAGTGCCGCCAGCGGCTATAATCAGCGCCGCTCCCAACCCTCAGTAGAGGCTCAGAGTCGCCAGCGGCTGTGCCCTGACCTCGGCAAGGTTTACTTTTCCTCCTGCTCTCGTCCGCCCAATTGGTCCAGTCTGCAGGGGTCCAAGCCCAATTACAAAGCACAACGCGGTTACAAGCCCGAGACTCTCTTAGTTTTTTTCTTTTTCTATTTTCTTTTTTTATTACTGTTTTTCTCTTTTTTAGGGGGTATAATATGTGTAATTTTTTCTCTTTCTTTTGCAGTTTTTACATTATTCTTTATTTTATTCCCTAAAGTTTTTCCTACTCTTTACTTCATAACATGTTTGCATACATAGAGATCAGACGGGCATAATCGAGTCATCATAGCATGCATATCATATAAAATGCATAAAAACATGAGTTCGAGTTTCAAAGGCCAGAATCTACAAATCAAGCCTACACTACTTAGTTAGGGCTATCATCGCCATTGCTATTGGCTTTATCATCAACGACAGGTCCATGACTGAAGTTCTCGCCCGAGTAGTAGAAAGAGCCCCGAGTGCTGAACGAGCTATAATAAGGCCTGTTGGGCCTCATGTACCGTCCATCAAACATAGGCGCACGCATGGGGGTACCTGCCGGAAACTCCGGTCCGAAAAAGCTCTCCGTAGCCTGGCTAGTAAAATCCAAAGCCGCATTCTGATGCGAAGGCGCAGCTTGGGGCACACCCCTTCTAGGAGCATCTGCCCAACCTCCACTCACGGCGGTCATCATAGGCCTACTACTCAAAGAAGGCTGAAAACCCGCAGTAGGAAACATCTCTAGCACCATGGAGGTGTGGCCGAGATGGCCCAGGCACATCAGTAGGAGGAGGCCTTGTAACCACAACAGTAGGAGACCGAGCAAAAGGTGGTCTACTTGCCGAAGAAGTTCTCGCCTACGAATGTCGTGGCCCCACTGAAGACGAAGACTGCGACATCTGCACAAAATCGAGACAAGAATGTTAAACTAAGCACCCCACTTAGTTAAGCCAAAAGACAAATTGCACTTACACTTGCAGTCCCGGATCGAGGACTCTTTCCTCGGCCCATCATCCGGGTATAGCCCTTCTTCAACAAATGGATGAGCTTGAGGACTTGACAGGTCTATTCCCGGTTCAGCTACAAAAAGGAGAGACAAGAGACAGAGTCAGCATTTGAAAATAATACAAATCAGAAAACAAGAGGGAATAAAAACTTACCCCCACACAATCGTCAGGCAATGGTAAGCACTCTACTGCCTCTCCGTGAGCACTATGTAGGGCAAACTCCTCCGTTATGCGACCCCCACTCTCTCCAATGCACCTCACCTCAGTACTCGGTAAGGTTATACTTGGAGGCTGACTACGAGGGACTCTAGAATGGGACCTCCTGTGTCCTCGGGAGCCGCACGATCCGCCTACAAGGACACAAAAGTCAGTATGCTACATATACAACTCAAAGACATGAATCAAGATTTTAGCTCAGAAGTAAGGTCCGGCATCAAGCTATCCAAGTAGTAGGCCAGGTATACTGCTGTACGGTTTAAACCCTCAACCTCTGGCTGAACAAACTGTATGGTCGTGGCACCCCGAATTACGACCGTCATGTCAGGCACGCTCAGACTACGCAGGAAAAACATGGTCATAGGAGGATCCTTCAGAACGAAATGGCTGCCCAAACGTGGATATATCAGCCGAGTCAGACAGTCTCCCAAGTACCACTCAAAGATAAACGACCCCTCAAACACTACCCGTAGGGTAGACACCTTGTAGGACTCAGTAGTGATGTAGGACGGGACCCCAGGAACATCGTCAAAAGCGGTCCACATCACCTGCAGAATACAAGATAAAAGTTCATTAACACCAAATAAACCAAAACGAAAAATAAATAAAGACAAGTCAAGGACGACATACCTACGACATAGCTCGACTCTCAAAAGTAACCCGGAAATCCTCCAAAGAGGAAAACGGATGGCTGTCCCTACCAACCCACCGTGCACCTAGTGGAAACATCCTCAAACCAGGACAAAGAGGACCAAAAGTTGGAAAATACTCAAAGAACCACAACTGCCATACAAGTAGAAATAATCAAATACCGGTCTACTACAAAGTATGCATATGCAAAAGGGATAAAAAAAAAAAAGATATGCCTACCTACAGTATCTTCCATGGGCCAGAAATGGACGCCCTCCGACTCGTCGCCTTAGGCGTACAAGCGTGATGACACCATCTTACCAAAGAAGCATAAGCAGGAGCACCGAAGTTGTACTCATGTACTATGGTCAGATCCTCCTGGCATCGAAGAAAGCCAATCTGGCATATAATCTTCTTTTGGGAAAAAATGGTCGCCCTTAACAGATAAGCCAAAAAGATACGGGCCCGCTGGTCCTCGGTGGCCCACTGCTCGGTCAAAGCCTCCCATAACCTCGGCAAGGAGACTCGGTCCCTCTCAAAGGAATGGGCACCATGCCCATACAGATAAATCAACCTATCTGCCTGCAGGTGATAGTTCGCGTCCTACAGCAAAGAACGCCCTCTAAAGGACAAGCCCGTCAATACGGCAAACTGATACGGAGTAGGTAACATATATCCCACAGGTGTATGAAAGGTGTTCGTGGTATCCCAAAAACTCTCCAGTAACCCACGAGAAATCACCCGAGTATCCCTAGAATGACAAGACATGAAGACAGACAAAAAGTACTCGAAACCCGAAGCCCGGATTATTCCCTTTGTGCTCTCAGAAAAAGTATCCAACATCATGGCCTAGTTTGAAGAGGACCCATGGGCCTGTAAATGCGTACCAACCCACTAGCCAACAAACAAAATTTTGTCTCAATACCCCATATACTACAAATTCAACCCAAATAATTCCACACAAGTTTTATATACAGCTACCACCAATCCAGTACAATCCCTATTTGTTCGTGTGCCGAAGCATTAACAGTTCATGTTTTCAGTACAAAATAAGCCAACTGAACAAAACCAAGAAGTCAGAAACATACCAGATGTGGGTTGGACAAATGACTCTGTCTGTCAAGCAGAAGGATACTATGATCCCAAGCCTCCATCGGACGCCACTCCAAACGCATGAACGAGTCCTAATTTAAATTTACCCTGTGTGAATGGTGTGAAGGAGGTATCCTAGATATTGGAAATCCGGTGCGAAAGACGTCTCGGTTTTCCTCTCCCTGGTCATAGGACGCTTTCCTTTGTCTGTAGGAGCCATGGACAAGTGTTTCAAGCTTTCTCTCTCTATAAGTGAAAATTTCAAGTGTCAGATTCGCAATATACAAGCACCCATTCAACAATACAACCCTCAGCTACTAGGCGAAGAATTAAACAAGTTCAAGACAAAAAACAAGGAATTTGATCAAGAATTGAATTACCTTCAAGAACATGGATCTTTTGACAATGGCAATGGTAAGGAGCTCGACCGAGAAGACAATGCAGAAATAATGAAGCAAAACGCGAGAAAAAACTCGCGAAAACCCGGTATAAGAAGTCCTAGCGAGGGCCGCCACCGGCCCTCAACTCGACAACCAGGGCCGCCAGCGGCCCTGGCTGGCCTGCACACAGGGGCCCCCAGCTGGCCCCACATCATATTCTCAGCCCAAAATCCATTATTTGTCACAGTTTGTTCGCGGCAAAGATCAGTACCAAGCGCGCGGGAACGGGTCGCTTGGCCAACAAATTAAAAATTCAACAGTCGGCCCATTTCACCGTACTGCCTACTATCAGGTAAAACTAACCCGTTTGTTTTGCAGACCCCAAATATGCAAACACAAGTGATTTTTCTAAGTTCATTTATTCAACGCTAAGCATTAGGCTAATTCTAATTTTGTGCAGGAGCGAGCGTTCCTTTTAAATATAAACTTTTTTACAGGGTTAAATGTGCCCATCAGAAAAGCATTTATAGGGTTAAATGTGCCTTTCGGAATAGCATTTCAGAATAGCATTTATAGGGTTAAATGTTCCCTTCAGAATAGCATTTATAGGGTTAAATGTGCCCTTCAGAATTGCATTTATAAGGAATGTACAATTGACAACCTCTATTCTTAGTTGAGTATTCCTGAGCTTCTCCCTCTTTCTTCTACGAAATCATTCTATTCTCGGTTGAGTATTCCTGAGGTTCCCCCTTATTCTTTATTTGACATATTGTTTTACTATTCAATTGCTATATAGCGTACAGTTCAGGTATTAACTTCTGAGGGCTCAAATTAAATTAATTGCTTAATTGTTTATGTTCTACTAGTCAAAATGTAGATATCATGCAAATCATGCTCTTTATTGCTTCCTAAATACTGTCTTTCAATTCTGTAAATAAGCATGTCTAGCTGTTGTAATGCTGAACTTGCCAATCAAATGCAGGTCTGAATACGGGTAAATAATAAAAGTCGTGATGCTTGTGATGAACTAATTAATAGTCTACTCTAGGTTGTTAATTTGTGTGGGAATCATGTCTTTAAATTATTAAGCAAAATTGAGTTAGTAGAGGCCTTCATGAAACAGGCGGGTTGGGTGCCTAACACCTTCCCACCTCGTACCTTCGCCCCCGAACCCTTTATTCTTGGGTACTCATATGTTCTATATGAGCGGAAGTCTTTCCAAAAACATGATTAGTTCACTTTTCTCGCTAATGGGTTTTCCCTTCGGTTTGTTCCTTCGGGTAAAACGCCGGTAGCAGAGTTGTGACCTCTTTCATGGTTTTTATTCAATTCAAATATTTTCAAATGCTTTTCAAACTCGACGGTTCCTTGAACTTATCTAAAGCCCTCAGGTTACAAATTTTCTATAGGGACACACTCTGCGGAAGCGAGGCCAAAAGTTCCCGGGTCCTTACAGTAGGTATGTGACTTTTGAGGTCAACGCCATCGTGGAGCGTTGTGGCTTCGGTCATCTCTTAGCGTCTATTACTTCTGCTGAGTGCTCCGACCGTTTATTTGTTAAAGGTCTTGCGGAGCGGTACTGGGACACTACCAGTATTTTTCAATTTCCCATGGGTGAGATCATGATCACCCCTTCGAGTTCGGTCTCATTTCCGGGGTCACTTATGGATAGGTGAGTACGGATGACATGGTGGAGATGTTTGGCCTTTTCGGGGCTAATTGGGATGGTATGAACTACGAGAGGACTGATGTGATGGTCCAGTTCCTGACGTACCCGAGGAAGGTGAAGAAACTTACGGTGGAGCAGCACACTCGCTTTTTCTTGTCTTATATTCTAGCTTGTTCCGTCTTTTCGGATAAAGCTAGTAGGTATCTGTTCACTATTTTCCGTGCTTGCGGGATTTTGACAGAGTAGCAGAGTACAACTGGGGCCTTCCCGCATATACTCTTATCTTTAGCGGTGTTTGAGGAAGTCCAGTCGCCTTAGTGGGGAGGAGGGCACTTCTCGCGTCTCCTTGGTCGATTATTGGAAGGTCATGGAGGTAATTTCTTTGTACCTTTCTTATATTCTTCCTTTCGAATTTTACTCATATCTTGTGCCTAATCCATGTGCATTGCATGTCTTAGATTTGGTTCTATGAGCATTTCCTCGACCATGCCCCTCTTCTCAAGACAGGGGATTTGTCCTTTCCAGCGATGCAGACCTGGAGGGGATGGGCATCTTGCCCATTCACCACATTGCACGATCTTAGGGAGGCGATATATCCCTTCACTGCTCAGGATGTAAGTGATTACCTTTGGCATTTTATCGTCCTTTTCGTCCTTTTGTGTGCTCATTCTTTACTTTTGCAGGTCATCTGGTTCCCTTGGACGGAATACCTCTTGGGTCTTCAGACCGATTTTTGGGTGCTCGAGAGTATGACGAGAAGAGAATCCTTATTGAGGGTTCTTTCGGTTTTGAATGGTTCTTGGCAGAGAGACTGATTAGGCATATTTTCTCCCACCTTCTTGCTCCGAGGATTCCTTTGGATCCACCGGATTCCATGCTTTATGTTCGTCACCTTACCGTGGAGCAGGTAAGGATGACCATCGTTTTGGTGAACGCCCTTGAGTATTTGCTCTTGGCTGATCCGGTGGTGGATCTTATGGTGGCGTATACCGAGTATGCCGAGGCTCGGTTGTGCCTTAACTTCTCCACTGATCCGGTGAGTATTTTATTTTTTTTCTTAATTTCGTTTGGAAGTTTAGAAATGTGTCTAATACTTTAAAAGTTTTTTAGAGTGCTGCGAGTTCTTCGTCGTCTCATGCGACTGCTTCGCCTCCGCGCCCTACTCCTCCTACCATGTCGATGGGTTATATAGGAGCGGACGAGTCTCCTCAGGTGCTTTTGATTCCTGAGTTCCGTGGTCCTAATGAGGAGGTCGAGGGATTCGTTTACCAACTGGTTGTAGGCGGGGGTAAGTAAAAATCCATTGTAATTTGCAACATTTCCCTTATGTTTACACTGACTCTTCCTTTGTGTGCATAGTTGGATGCTGCTGAGACGCGGAAGATCTATAGGGACATACATGCCCTTAAGTAATGGATCTCCAAATTCGCGACTCAGAGTATGTGCACGAGTCGCAGGTCCGACGTTCGGGAGGTATGTTCATTTCAATTAATAATGCTTGATTTGAATTTTTTTTGATTTCCTGACCTTGAGTTCATTTTTGCAGTCTGTTTTCGTGGCGAGGCCTCTGGCTATTCATGCTCCAGAGTCGACGCCTTAGCCGCAGCGTCCTCCTCCGAGGCAGAAGAGTACGGAGGTGCGTCATAGGACACATGGAGCTCGAGTGGTTACGAGGAACCCCACCCAGGTGCCTTATTTTCCGCAGTAGCCTGCACCGCCTCCTTATATGGGGTATCCGTGTTATTTCATGCCCATGTATCCTCCGATCCGTCCGAGGAGCTCTTGAGGTCAGAAGAGTAGTGGGTATAGCAGCTACCCGAGCATGCCGGAGCCACCATGTCATTCGCTTGATCCTGCTGACTTGGCCGGCTCATTGTTTAGCTTTGATCCTAGAGCTTGGGCGATGTCTCAGCCCGGTTCTTTAGGTGCTCCATTATCGAATGGGCCCGGAGAGTCGTCTCAGGTGGGTCCGAGTACCGGCGAAGATGGCCAGTGATAATTGCTGTAGTGCATTTTGAACTTTTGAGCTTGTATTAAAACTGCAAATTGTATTGCATTTAATTCACGCATAATTTATCACGCAAATGCCCACATGTGAATTTAATCATCTATTTCTGAATGGGAAAACACAAAACACGAGACCGGAGAATTTATGATTCCCGAGAACTAGCACATTTGGGGTACCCCTTCCCCCTAAAATGAAAATAAAAGAAAATGGAAAATAGAAAAATATGAAAAATAAAAGGAAAATAACTAAAGAAAATAAAGAATTAGAAAATAAGGGGAAAAAAATGAAACTTGATAATCCAAATGAAAAGAAGGAAAGAAAATGAAAAGGAAATAAAGAGAAAAGTGGCAAGGGCCAAAATTAAGGTAAGAAAAATCTAAGGGAAAGCTTCCATAAACTGTCCATGTGGGAAATAGGAAGGTAGAGCTCGGTTAAGGAGAGGTCGAGGGGACCGAGGTCGATCTAGCGGAGTTGCACCTCAGGCGCCTATGCATGGGGACTGCTAGAGCTCCTAGCAGTCACCGCTTGGGCAAGCGGCTGAGCCGCTTTGGCCAGCGGTTGAGCCGCTCATCCTAGCGGTCATGCCGCTAACTGGAGCGGTTGTGCCGCTCGTCCAGACTGGAGGAAAGGCCGCCTGACCCTTTTTTCATCGGTTGTCCGTGTTTTCTTAATTTTTCGGCGAGAATCCAACCATGACCTCTGTATAATCAAGTTTCCTCTTCTTCTCTTCTCAACATTTACTTTGAGCCTTTAGAGAAAGAAAGTTCCTTGAGAGAAAATCCTTAACAATGGTCAACTTTGATGATGCCTTTGATGCTTGGTTGGCATCCATGACCGTAGAGAGAGGTTAGAACTCACTCCCTTCCACCTCAATGCGTTTTTCCACCTTAAACAAGTCCAGATATTGTAGGATTTCCTCCATGCCTCCGTAGAGTTTTGCAACCCGAAGTTCCATGTATTTCGTTTTGGTGCCCATGAGATGTGCCCGTTGGTGGAGGAGTTCTCCGACATCATTGGCTTTCCAACCGAAAGACCTCCCACCGTTCCTTACTTGGGGAAGGCCTTTTCAGGTGGTTTCCAACGAGGCTTTGGGTTGTCTTCACGTCAAGTAGCTCTGGTGCTCCATGGTGAGGATATTGAACTTGCTAGGCTCGTAACCTTTTCCACTTCTAGGGCCTGGGATGCGATGGATATGAGGTACAAGAAACGTGCCTTTGTATTTTGCCTCCTCCAGTGGTTACTTGTTTGTTGGTGGCAATGAAGACGCTCTTATTCCATCCGAGAAGAAGTCTACCATCAACAAGGGAAAAACTTGCCTTCTTAGGTTGACCGAGCAAATTCAATAGGATAGCTCTCCTATGGATTTAGACGTGGGAGAGACGATCCTTGCTTTAGATAGGCTCAAGAGCAATCCTTAAGAGTCTTTCACTTGGAGCTCTTCACTCCTTCAAGTAAGTTTTTTGTCATAAAGCCTTAATCTTTGTGGATTTAACTTTATGTAATGAAAATCTCATATTGTAGTGACTTGAATTTTTGTTGTTGTGGTTTTTGTGTGTAGGTATAAATTCCAGAGAGATTCCACTTGCCCGAGGCTCTAATTGACACTAGGAAGCTCCTCCCTAAACACTTTCCGGCGAGGCGCCGAAAGTTCTCTGAATCCCTTCGGGAGGAGTGGAAAGCATACTTTTACACTGATATCCAACCGGCTTGGTTCTTCCCGTGGTGGCGTACCGCCAAGATTGTAGGGTGTAGTGAGAACGTGCCCTTGACGCAGCTCATTGGTTTGTACACCTTGACAATCTTCCTACCTTATCGCTTTCTCCTCCAATATGGTTTAAGGCAAAGGACCCTGAATGTAAGTTACGAGCCTCCTTGCCAAAGGCCCCTGACGTCCCCCATTAGTGTCTAATTGGGAGCGGCATTGGAATCGTCACTAAGTGTGGACTAAGCCGGTATACCCGCAATCAAACGGGCTATCGAGCTTCTATGAGGAGTGGATTTGGAGCGGTGACCACCAAGTCAACAAGAGGCTCCTAGAAGATGAAAGAGAGTTATTCAAGGCCCGCAAATACGATGAGGCTAGTTATTTGAGGATAACTCCCATTGATAGGCCCGCTAAACTTTCCGAGCCCCAAACTAAGGTTAAGAGAAAAGGTAAGGCTAAGGCCCAAAATAAGAAGAGGAAGAATCCGACACACTCGGCCAAACAAGTCCTTCAAGTTAGGCCTAATGATCACGAGGCCTCTTCGAGCAATGGTAGGGAAATATGGGCTCCGAGAGAACAAATCTTTGAGCCTAGCAAGCCCGCCCAAGAGCCCGAAGTCAACAAGACAAGGAGGAGTAGTTCACCTCGATTTGTCTAGCAAGTCTTATCTTTTGTGCTTATTAGTATAATTCAAATAACGGGTTTGCATGCCCAAGTACATGTAGTTTAGAATTACCCTTTTATTATTATTATTATTATTATTATTATTATTATTATTATTATTATTATTAATATTATTATTGTTAATTTAGCACTTTTTTTTATTAGAGCATGTAATGGACTTTAGGCATTTTAATGAAAGACTTGCTTATTTTTGCATTAATCGAATGAATTAAAACTCCCTTAGAGATTTATTTTATTAAAGTGGTCGTGCCCAAGTTGTGTGGGTTACCTACATATCCATGCGGAATCAGGCCAATGTAGTTCGTAATACCAAATCTCGTTATTTTTTTATTTTTTTTTCCGGTCTTAGACCCCACACGGACGGGTGTGATCGAGCTTTGACTTCGATTTGGTGCCTTAATGGGCTATCTCAAAGATTAAGTATTTATGCATAGTATCGTTTAAATTGGTCCATATTTATGAGTTGAGTGAACTCGTTGCCATCTAAATCCATTAACTTTTTTGCTCCACCGGATAATATTGTCTTGATAATGTATGGGCCGACCCGATAGAACTTTCCTCGAGGGTCTTACCTCAATTGGTCTTACCTGTTTTAGGACTAAGTCTCCGTCTTTTAATCCTGTAGCCTTGATCTTTGATCGAAGTGTCTTGCCATCCTTTCTTGGTAGACATGATCATAATGTAGGGAATTTAGTCGTCTTTCGTCTAACAAGACTAATTGATCATATCGGGCTTGGGCCCAATCTACTTCGGGTAATTCACTTTCCAAAGTTGTCCTTAAGGAAGGGATTTCTACCTCGACTGGGAGTACTGCCTCCATTCCATACCAAAGAATAAGGCGTTGCTCCCGTTGAGGATCGAATAGTAGTTCTATATCCCCATAAGGCGAATTGTAGCTTTTCGAGCCAATCTTCATAGTATTCTGTCATCTTTGCCATCATTTGCTTTACACCCTTGTTTGCGTATTCCACGGCCCCATTCGTTTATGGCTTTTAAGGTGAAGACTGTCGATGTTGAATCTTGAACCTTGTGAAAAGCCCTTTTGCTCAAAACGCACCATGCATGTACATGTCACATAAACTAAATTCGTTAGTAAATAACAAACAAATATAAAATTTATTGAAAACCCTTAGGTTGGATTACCTGGATGCTCACAATGAACTTATTGGATTTAATGCTTGAACTCTTACTCTTAATGTAGTATGAAAGTTAATTCTTGTTGTGCTAGGGCTAGCCTAAACAAGGAGTAGAATCAAAATTTTGGGTTTTTTATGAGAGAGAAACTGACCTACCTCTAGAGAATGTTTAACCTCTAATATTCCCAACCTAGGAGTCTCTAACTGCCAACCTCTTCAACTGAACCCTAAGGTTTGTTTATATAGAAGAAGGGGAGCTTCCAGGGGTTGGTACGGAAATCGAATGGGCCTCGAAATTGGCCGTCCGCAAGAAAGGGTAAAGGAAGTCATTGGGCTAGGCCATGCGATTGAACCGCTTGGCAAGCGGCTCAACCACTAGGCAAGCGGAAGCCGCTTGGCCTAGCGGTATAGCCACTTGTCCTAGCGGCCACCACTTAAACTCAAACGTGGCCGCTTGGACCTGGAGCGGCCTGAACAAACAGGCGTCTGGCATGCTTTTTGCGCGGGGGAGGCTATTCGAAAGGGGTCCACGCGGGATTGACTGAGTTCCCTTGTTTGACCAATGGTTGACTCAAAGATTTGGGTTCCCTTTCGGGCCCTTGGGCTCAAAGAGGCCTATCTTTCAGTTTTGGACTCCAAATGAATTGAGTCCAACTAGTTTGGATCCCCTGTACAAAAGGCTTCCACTGGTTAATTCAAATGAACTAGGCGAATCATCAGAGCAAGTGTTCTCGCAACCCAAGTTCGAGCAAAATCCAATCCTTTCACCATCGGGTTTTTTAGGGGATTTAATATAGACACAATTTTTGGTGTCTACACGCCGGTCGCAGAATTTTGACCACTTTCATGGTTTTTATTCGATTCAAGTCTTTTTAAATGTTTTTCTAACTCGACGGTTCCTTGAACTTATCTTAGCCCCAGCTTACAAATTTTCTATAAGGATACACTCCGTGTCGAGGAAAAGTCCCGGGTCCTGACAGTGGCGACTTCACTGGGGACGATTTAAGAGGGTGAGACTCGAAAGTCAAGTTTGCTTAATTATTTAATAACACGTTCCATATATTGCATCATTTGCATGTGCCTTGGCACAACTTTTGAACCTTATCTTCCCTCGAGGAAGTATGAGCCGTAACTCGTAGACAACCCTTATATCTAAAGTAATATACACTTGTCCTATCGTGCAAACCGGCACTTCCTCACCCACAACTCATCGACTCTTGTTGATGAAAAGAATTACAATTGATGTGTCGACCATCCGCTAGAAGGAAATTGTAATTTATTGTGGTAACCTCACAGGAGCCAAAAGCCTCTAGCCCACATTCGTGCATTCGTTTTCTTGTTGTGCATGCGTCGTTGTAATGCCTGTCTGATCACATGTTTGCATGTAGCTGCGTCATTGTAATGATGTAGGATACTGGATTTTTTACTCCCTTTTTCGAATGGCCGGCGGGTTAGCCTGTGAGAGGGTCGATGGTTTCGTGAATCTCTCGAGTGTGAATGCACATGAAGATTTTCCTTTCGTACTAAGGACATGATTAAGACTGACGGAAGTAGCCACCAAATTTAAGGAAATTTGGAAACCTTGGAGTCAAGTCGATAGTCTAAAAACACGTCAACTTGATTCCTGTGCACCCCAATCCCTATTAGGGAAATTGACTTCATAAATGAGTTCGGGGGCGTGAGTACGAGTTAGGAAGGTGTTAGACACCCAACTCTCCCGTTGACAACAACGACCTTTACTAACCAATTCAATGCGATTATTAATGGTACGGTTCCAAACAAATTTCAATTTGTCCAAATTCCTAGTTTTAAGTAATGGGTTGAATAAACGATTACTAATGAGACCACTTTTAAGAACTTATCAAATTTGCAAGTTTTTAAAGTTAAGAAAAATAAAAAAGCTATCCCTGCAAATTAGAAGACAAACAAGACAATTTATCCACCAATTCACAACAAAGAATGATTTATAATAAAAGCAATAAATAAAAACTAAGCATTCATCCATTCATTAATTTATTCATTCATTCATGGGGTTCAATACAAGCCATTTTGCTCAAAACGCCCCATGCATGTACATATTACATAAACCAAATTCGTTAGTAAATAACAAGCAATTATGAAATTTGATGAAAACCCTCAGGTTGGATTACCTGGATGATCACAATGAACTATATTGGGTTTTTATGATTGAACACATGCTCTTGATGAAGTATGAAGGTTCATTTTTGTGGTGCTAGGGCTAGCCTAAAGAAGGAGTAGAATCAGAATTTAGGGTTATTTTAATATGAGAGAGAGAGGATATTCAACCTCTAGACCAACCTTTTCGGAGAGAATGTCGCAACCTAGGGGTCTCTAACTTCCAAGCTCTTCAACTAAACCCTAAGGATTGCTTATATAGAAGAGGGGAAGCTGCCTGAGTTTGGCACGGAAATCAAATGGGCCTCTAATTTGCCGTCCGCGAGAAAGGGTCAAGGCGGCCATGCAGCTAGGACAAGCGGTTGAACCGCTTGGAAAGCGGCTTAGCCGCTAGGCAAGCGGTCAAGGCGCTTGGCCGGGCGAAATAGCCGCTTGTCCTAGCGGCCATCGCTTGAACTCAAGCGTGGCCGCTTGGACCTGGAGCGGCCTGCCTGCATAGGCGTCTGACATGCTATCTAAGTGGGGGAGGCTATTCCCAGGGGGTCCACGCGGGATTGACTGATTTCCCTTGTTTGACCAATGGTTGACTCACGGGTTTGGGTTCCCTTTCGGGCCCTTGGGCTCAAAGAGGCCTATCTCTCAGGTTTGGACTCCAAATGAATTGCGTCCAACTGGTTTGGATCACCTGTACAAAAGGCTTAGCTTCCACTGGTTAATTCAAATGAACTGGGCTAATCATCAGAGAATTATTCTCGCAACTCAAGGTCGAGCAAAATCCAATCCTTTGGCCAAGCAAAATCCAACCATCATCGAGGTTTTATGAGGACTTATCATAGACGCAATTTATTGTGTCTTTAGAAGCCCTTACTTTGGCCGAGCTCGAATAGAGCGAAGGTCAAAGTATTCCTGTGTTAATACCTGCATGATTCAACAAACATGCAAACTGAATGAGGTGACAATCAGTTAGAGATAAACAATCATTTTAGGATAAAGTAGTAATTTCCTCGGTTTAGTTGACCGAGAGATTGACCCTATGTTGTAGGTCACACAATAAAAATCCTTCGATTATCAGTCGAGAGACCCTATGCTTTAGGTCACACAATAAAAATCCTTCGATTATCAACGAACGGAGAGACCCTATGCTGTAGGTCATACAATAAAAATCCTCCGATTATCAGTCGAACGGAGAGATCCTATGCTGTAGGTCACACAATAAAATGTCCTTCGATTTTCAGTCCAAGGGGAACCCTATGCTGTAGGTTACACAATAAATTATTTCGTTAGAAATAGAATAATAGAAGATAAAAATACTTCGATTTTCAGTCGAAGGGAGAGACCCTATGCTATAGGTCACACAATAAATGTCCTTCGATTTTCAGTCAAAGAGGAACACTATGCTGTAGGTTACATAATAAATGTCCTTCAATTTTCAATTCAAGGGGAACCCTATGCTGTAGGTTACACATTAAAAATTTTGGTTAGAAATAGAATAATAGATGATCAAAATCCTTCAATTTTCAGTCGAAGGAAGAGACCTTATGCTGTAGATCACATAATAAATGTCCTTCGATTTTCAGTCAAAGGAGAACCCTATGCTGTAGGTTACACAATAAATGTCCTTCGATTTTCAGTTGAAGAGAAACCCTATGCTCTAGGTTAAACAATAAAATATTTCATCAGAAATAAGATAAATGATAAAAATCCCTCAATTTTTAGTCGAAGGGATACCCTATGCTGTAGGTCACACAATAAATGTAAATTTCGTTAGAAATAAGATCAATAGTAAATGTAATTGTAAAAGGTATAAATGTTAATCAGACCTGTGGCCAGACGCGAGCCCATGCCAGATGCCGAGTATAAATGTATACTTGTTGATTGAAAATAGTCCCGCTTTCATAAACGGACTTTGGCGCGCAAATAACTTCTATGGGCCTCACATGGGGCCCATTGATTTTGAACCAATGGCCCTAAATAGGATATTATAACAGAAGGAGTGTTAGGCGGCCAAACCGCCACGTCAAACGGCTAAACCGCTTGCTGGAGCGGTCAAGTCGCTTGCTGGAGCGGCTATGCCGCTTGATGGAGCGGGTGAACCGCTCTGCCTAACGGTTTGGGCAAGCGGCCAAGCCGCGCGGCTTGCGGATCTACCACCAGCGTGGCGGTCTGACCGTCTACCTGGACGGTTTGACCGGTTGCTAGGTCTTCATGGGTGGAATAAATGGAAAAGAAAGGGAAGGCCAAAATGGATGTTCTTCCATTTCGTGCCATCTTCTCTCTCTCTCTCCTCCATTTTCTTCAGGTCCTCAAACTCCATCAAAGCCCCTAGCTCCAAATCTTGAGGCTTTCTTGCTCAAATTCTTAAAAGAACTTAATTTTTTTTTTTTTGGTGCAAGTCAGAAATTGTATTATTGCTCACTGTAATGTAACATGATTACAGTCCTTAGGCAATGCAGATCCAAGGCCACCTACTAGGTAGGGTTCCTTTTTGCTACATCCCTCTACTACCTTACAACCCTTCAATTTGGTGCAATCCACTACAGGCAGTGGTTCACCATCTCTGTAAACATAACAATTTGCAAAAAATATTTCTCACCATCTCTGTAAACATTACAATTAGCAAAAATTATTTCTGACTTACAGCAAAATACAAAAGCATATATAGTTAAAAATATTACAACTTCTTCGAGGTTTTCAACTCTGCTTGGAGCTGTTTCATTCCTCATTCTGCCTTGCTTCATCAACCTGCTGCTGAACCCTGCTGCCTGAGTTCCTGCACTGCTGCCCATTCCTTGCATTTGTTCTGATTCAGAGTCTCACTGTATCAATCTGCTTCTGTATCCTTCAGTTTAACCCCAACATTACTGATTACTCTCTGATTCATGATATACTCCAGGCTTCTTACTTTGATCCCTTCTTTTACACGTGTCTTGTTCCTGAAATCAACAGCAGGGAGGTGGTCAGCTCTTCTATGATTTACAGGGGATGTTATAGTCTCTCAATCCATCTTTTGTCTTTGCTGTTCATCTTCCTCAGCTTGCTGCATTGTTGTAATCTACATATCACTGATTGTTGAATCTGCTGTATGGTCTGTGACACACTCAGGCTGCTACCTTCGAAATGCATGATGTTTCTGCCTCTCCAGAGCCAATAGACAGATGCTGCTAGCCCTGCTGCGAAACCTTCTTTTCTGATTTTGGAGCATTTTTGCCTGCTTATCCACCCCAGCATGCCCTGGATTGTGCTTGCTCTTGGTGTGATCTGTAACCAGCTTTTCAGTTGGCTAATAATCTCCACTGCCACACTGCAACTGAAGAATAGGTGCTGGTGGTTTTCTGGTTGTGCTTTGCAGAGATTACAGACATCGTCCCCATTAAGAAAGCCCATATTTTTCATTCTATCCTTGGTTAGTAGTCTGCCTTGTTGTGCTAACCATAGACAGAAGCTGTGTCTTGGCATATTAATACTACCCCAGATCAGGTTTGCATGCCTACTCTTAGGCATGTTTCCTAACAGAGTTTTGTACCCTCTAGCAGCTGTATAACATCCATCTGCATCCCTCTTCCAAACTCCTCTAGCTGTGTAGTGCTCCTGGAAATAGCTCTTGATTTTGTTGAGCTTATTCCAGTACCAGCTAGCTCCCCACCCTGGTGCATAGTTCCAGAAGTTGCTGCCTTTCAGATAAATCCCATTTATCCACTTTACCCACAAGGTGTCTTTTTTAGTGGCTAGGTCCCAAATGTGTTTCCCATTTAATGCTACATTAAACCATTTGCACTTTTTTATGTTTATGCCCCCATTTTTCCTAGGCCTGCATACCATATCCCATGCAACCAAACTGGTATTATGTTTCTGATCAGTAGAGCCCCACAAGAAGAATCTGCATTTTTGTTCTATACTATTAAGTACCCCTGCAGGCAATATGAAGATACTAGACCAGTAGATATGTATAGATACCAAAACAGAGTTTATCAGTTGAGCTCTTCCTGCATAAGAAAGGTTCCTTGAAGCCCAAATCTGCAGTTTTTTAGTCATTTTATCAACCAGGCATTCACAGTCAATTTTGCTCCATTTAGAGGGGGAAAGTGGGACTCCCAAGTACCTCATGGGCAATGTACCCACTCTGAAGCCAGATAAATCTAACAGTTCCCTTTTCACCTCATCATTCACACCAGCCATGTAAAAGTAAGATTTCTCCTTGTTAGCAAACAGACCAGTAACTTGTGCAAAGTAGTTTAAGCAGTTCATCATTATACTTACAGAGTCAGGGGTAGCTTTGCAGAAGAACATCAAGTCATCCGCAAAGCACAAATGACTCAGTTCTAACTCCTTGCACATTGGATACCACTTGAAGCTGTTGTCCCTGCATGCTATTTTCAGTACTCTTGACAGATATTCCATAACCAGTACAAATACCAGTGGGGACACTGGGTCTCCCTGTCTGATGCCACGCTTGGCAGGAAAAAACCCATGTGCCCCTCCATTTATGTTGATGCTGAAACTTGCAGTTTGTATACATTCTAGTATCCAGCCGTCCTATACAGCACAATAATCGCAAGACAATTAGTTAGGCGATCCTAGTAGCATTCTACCTAAACCCATACAACCAGAGTAAGTTTTAACGAGAATAATTTTCACACAAGTTTATTTTCGACAAATTTACTCAAAAATCATCTACCATTACAATAAAAATAGAATAAAAGTAAACTTCACTCAAGTTTATTTTCACCAAAGTTGCAGTTTGTATGCTGAAACCCATGTGCCCCTCCAGGAAAGAATTTAATTTTGTTAGTTGTTCTTGAGTTTTTGAGTGTCAAAACTCAAAATTGTGTGAATTTCTGAGTGGTGAATTTCAATCAAATTTCAAAAACTCCATTATTGCTCTTCATCCATGGCTCCCAAACTTAGAGGAGGTAGAAAAAGGAAGGTGCAAGAGATTGTTGTGAGGGAGACCCCGAATGTTTTCACTCGGGTCTTCATTTTCGGTATACCCCGACACCGGGTGGGTGAGGACCGGTTAGTCCAGGATGAGTTCACTCGTAGTGATTTCCATCCTACCGATGGTTAAGAGCCCCGCGATCTCATTTTCAAGAAAAAGGAGCGTTTGGTTACCGTAGGTACAAAGTCTCGGCTATGTCTATTTTTTTTTCTTTTGCTCTTTTGCACTTAGAAAATCGTGTGTAGGCAAACATAGAATTTCTAGGTTGAGAACTGTAGTGTAGCTAATGTGAAAAATCAATTTGCGTGAAATTGTTTTTTCTTGCTAATTTGCAAATTCGCGTAGGACTATTTTTACTTATTTTTGCATGTGAAGAATGAATTTGTGTGAAATTCATCTTTAATAGTGGAAAATAAAATTGTGCGAAATTTATTCTCGTCGCCATTATCACTCTTTGGTGAAAATAAACTTGAGTGAAGTTTACTTTTATTCTATTTTTATTGTAATGGTAGATGATTTTTGAGTAAATTTGTCGAAAATAAACTTGTGTGAAAATTATTCTCGTTAAAACTTACTCTGGTTGTATGGGTTTAGGTAGAATGCTACTAGGATCGCCTAACTAATTGTCTTGCGATTATTGTGCTGTATAGGACGTAGACTCTACCATGTGGGGTTACGGTAGCCTTTCCAGGATCGAGAAAGCTCGTAGGTATGTGATTCCCGAGGTCAACGATATGGTAGAGCTTTGTGGCTTTGGTCATCTGCTAGCGTCCATCACTTCTCCTGAGCGCTCCGACCGCAAGATACTACAAGTACTTTCCATTTTCCTATGGGTGAGATCATGATCACTCCTTTCGAGTTCGCTCTCATTTTCGGGCTCCCTTGCACCAGTATCCCCCTCACATATAGAGTGGTGAGTAGGGATTCCATGGTGGAGATGTTTGGCCTCTTTTCCGGGCCAACTGGGATGGTATGAAGTATGGGCGGACTGACGTAATGGTCCAATTCCTGACCACCCAGAGGAAGCTCAAGAAGATCACGGCGGAGCCGTACGCTCGCCTTTTCTAGGCCTATATTCTAGCTTGTTCCGCCTTTTCGGATAAAGCTAGTAGGTATAATGTTTACTATTTCCCGTACTTGCAGGATTTGGACAGAGTTGCGGAGTACAACTGGGGTCTTCCCGCACACTCTTGTATTTTGTGGTGTTTAAGGAAGTCCAATAGCCTCAGTGGGGAGGAGGGCGCGTCTCGCGTTTCCTTGGTAGGCTAATGGAAGGTTATGGAGGTATTTTTTCCTTTTCCCTTCTTGTACTTTGTGCTTTGGCTTTTTACTCATAACTTGTGCCTAATCCATGTGTTTTGCATGTCTTAGATTTGTTTTTACGAGCATTTCCCTGACCTTGCCCCTCTTCTTGAGACTAGGGATTTGTGCTTACCAGCATGCAGACCTGAAAGGGAAGAGCATCTTGCCCATTTACTACGCTGCACGCCCTTAAGGAGGCGATGTATCATTTGACCGCTCAGGACGTAAGTGATTACCTGTAAGGACCCGGGATTTTCTATCGCTCCACAGAGTGTGTCCTTATAGAAAATTTGTAAGTTGGGGGATTTAGATAAGTTCAAGGGACCATCGAATTAGAAAAGATTTTGTAAAGACTCAAATTGAATAAAAACCATGAAAGAGGCCACAAATCTGCTATCGGCGTTTTATCGAAGGGACAAACCAAAGGGACAATCCGAAGGGACAACCCAATAGCGCGATAAGTGAACTGTTCATGTTTTTAGAAAGACTCCCGCTCATATAGAACATATGAGTAACCAAGAATAAAGGGTTCGGGGGCGAAGGTACGAGGTGGGAAGGTGTTAGGCACCCAACTCGCCCGTTTATGAAGGGCTCTACTAACTCAAGTTTGCTTAATAATTTATAGACATAATTCCCAGACAAACCGGACTAACAACCTAGACTTAGACTATTAATTGGTTCATCACAAGCATCACAACATTTATTATTGACCCTTATTTAGACATGCATTTGATTGGCAAGTTGAGCATTACAACGACTAGACATGCTTGGAAGGACAATATTTAGGAAGCAATAAAAGACGTTACTTAGCATGATATCTACATTATGACTACTAGAAAAATAAACAAATAGACAAGTAATTTAATTTGAGCCCTCAGGAGTTAGTACCTGAACTGTAGGCTATATTTGACAAGAGGAGTAAAAGACAAGATCTCAAGTTTGGAAGAAAGAGGGAGAAGCTCAGACTCAATACTACTGAAAATAGAGGAAGTAGGGTCGTATTTATAGGCGCAGAAAGTAGGGTTGGACGGCTGAAAAAGAGTCGAAAATTGAATTTGGGGTGAAAAAAGAGTCAGGCTTGAAGCTAAGTAAGGGCGGCTAGCGGCCCTGGGTTTTAAACCAGGGCCGCTGAAGGTTGTCCGCTGCCAGCTGGATGTCGTCATAATGACGACAGCCAGTCTATTTTAATTTTCCGGAGGAATTTTAGTGTTCCAAAAAATATGAAAAGACCGTTTTAACCTTGGACGGTAAAAGACGGTTCTACACCCGGTTCACAACTTGGCGACCGTGAGTCGGAAAAAGGCATGAGAGGTGTCGCTGAAAAGCTCTTGAACGGGGCTTTTGAATGAGACTAGAATAAAGGAGTGCTTAGAGGAAAAATCTGAGACCTTATCTTAACTATTAAAGCAAAAATAGCGTTCAAGTTTATAAATTACTCCTATCATCATCGGGCTTTTGCGGAGAAATCTGAAGGCGCTTGTCGTCTACAGAAGCCCCCACTTTGATCGAGCTTGAGTAAAAGTGATGATCAAAGTATTCCGAAGGCGACATGCAGGATGCTGATGTGCACACGGTGTGTGAGAGTGTACCGTATGTATGCATATGAAGACAAACCTAAGTTGAGACATGCTCGTAGAGTGCTAAGATTTCATCTCTGTAAACACAAGAGAAATAAGGGTTATGGTCAATAGGATAGAACACCGCTCGTAGGTGGTCGAAATGTCTGCTGGGGACCTGTATTCAGAGTGAATGAAAAAGCTAGTAATACTTTGAGAATGATCAACTTGGAGTGCTTCGACAAACAATGACTAAAAATTAAATCGCTCGGCGAGTTTCGAGATTCTGTCCTTGTATGAGAAACGAAAAAGTCAATGAGACAGCGCAATTAAAAAAATAACGGTTGTAAATGGGAAGTAATGTGATATCCCAATATTTTCCATAATTATAATTTCGATTTATAATTCGTTTATAAATAGTTTCGGAGATTCAAATCGTATATTTGTATAACGATTCGATTTATTCAATTAAAGCCATATTAATATTAATTATTATTATGGAGGTTTCGGAATTTATATTTATCAATTATTTGAGATTTTTATTTAAATGATTTTAACGATCGAGAGAATTCATATTTCTTTTATTATTGACTCGGGAGAATTTTATTCAGAAAATTAAATGCTAATATTTCTTTTATTCCTAGTTTGACTTTCATTGACCAAAACCCTTGTGGGTGAGTATATATAGAAAAAGATGAGGAGTTCTTCAGTTTGAAGACTTTGATCAAACCCTCATCATCTCCTTCCCTCTTACACCCACCACTCTCTCTCTTCTCTCCCATGCCAGGTCGCCGGAATCCACCATCAACGCCGCCTTCATCACAGTGAGCTTTTCTCTCTCCTCTTTTGTCTCTCTCTCTCTCTCTCTCTCTCTCTCTCTCTCTCTCTCTCTCTCTCTCTCTCTCTCTCTCTCTCTCTCTTCTTTCTCTTCCTCTCTCATGTTTTTCTCTTCATTATCACTCCCCTTCCCCACTGTTGTTTCGCCGACAGTGCTGCCACCATGGCCGAGCCACCAGGTCGCCACCTGGGTGGTCGCCGGCGGGTGGCCCGCCATGGCCATCTCTCTTCCTTTCCTTTTCTCTTTCATTCGTTCTCTTTTTCTGTCTCTTTTGTTCTTTGTGGTTGCGCTGCCGTGAGCCACCACGGTGGACCCACCACCACCAGTGCTGGTAGGTGGTAAGGGGGTCACCGGAGAACCTTTGGTGGTGGTCGCGGTAGTGTCTTTTGAACCACGGTCGTTGTTTTTGAGTTTCGCAGTTTCGTGATTTTCGTGCAGGATTTGGATGTAATTTCAGCAATTTTTAATTTCTTGTTTTAATTTTTCTGCACTCATTTGGAAACCGAATTAAGATTTTTAAAAGACTAGATTGGTTGGAATAAATGAATAAATTTAAGAAAAAATTTAGTCTACAGTTTCAGTACTGTTTAGATTTTTGTATTGAATAAACTGAGTTTCGATAATTGTTTTTAATTAGGGCTTAACAGGCAAGCGTGATTATCTTCATACGTGGAGACTATGTACTAACTAGTGAGAATTTGTTAGGTAAGACATTGTGCCTACCTCTTTCCAAAGCCCCATCAAAACTATTTTGATGTGTTATGTGCTAATTGATAAATTATTGTGAATTTAATATGCGAAGCATGATTAAATTATATCGTTGCTAGGAATATATTCTTCGCTGTAAATATGAATTATATTGAGTATGACAAGTTTATGAAGTTTCGTTAATGAATTAGTTCATATGCTAATTATTGAGCATGTATGGCGATATTGAATTTCTAATATTATTATGAAATAATATACATGCTAATTGGAATGGGTTATTATTGAGTGCTAATGAGCACCTATTATACTTGGATGGATTATTTGTTGAAAGTGTAATATTTGGATATCATGTTTTACCGCCGAAGTGCTGCCGAAATTTCGTTAGACATATGTGAAGCATGATTGTGTTAATATGCATTTATGTCATTATCGTCGTTATTGTTATTCATTGTCATGAGCATGAAATGAAGTAGTATGTCGTGGTCTCGTTGTACCACTAGGTCCATCAATGCAAGTATGTGAATTGAATTATAAATGAGAATAAGACTCCTAATGGATCCCTAGGAGTAGTCGAGCAGTCGAGACTCATCTAATTGATGTAGTCTAGGGATGCGTGATTTCCAAGTTACTTATTATGGACACCTCGTAGTGTGTTCGGGACGGATCATTCCCCATCGTTTAATTCTCTACATATCGATTATTATGTTAGAGGTAGTGTGAGTATACACTAGAGTAAGTCCATGGCATGTCTATATCTATCTATGAACAGTATGTATAATCGTTGTTCTATTCGCTCTCTTATTTCTCTAATCAAGATGGTTTATCTATTTGTGTGCGAATAATCACTAAAGCAAGAATTGCATGTAATTGAATGTTGAGTATGCGTGTGCTTGATTGTATGACTACTTGTGCATGCAAATGAATTTCAATGATTCTTCTAAAACCCAGGTAAGGTTTGCGAAAGTGTTTTTACTGGGTATGGACGACGTTTATTCAGTTTATTTGATTTTTGGTTTTCTTTTGTTTCTTCTCTTTTCTTCTGTACCTTGTTTCCGTCATGGAAACCAAAGTGCAAGTGTAGCTGAGTGAGGTCGGATAGCTTTAAGTTTAGATGTGGGCTGTTTCTTTAGAACTGTTGGTTATTTTGGATTATTGTGATTTTTGGTTTGTGCCTTGAAGGCAAAGTTGTAATAATACTTTAATGGACTTAAGTTCACTTGATCGACAACTCTGATATTAATGTTTAGTTTGTTTAGATGCTTCCTTTGATACCTAGCTTTTCTTTTCGGCTTAGCATTTATTCCTTAGCGATAAATGTTGCAGTAACAACCCTTGGGTTTGTGACGGTTCAGCGTTGTCGAGTCATGGATAATGACGTCGATAGTTCCCAGGAAATCGTTGTAAATTTGGGGGTGTTACAAATGGTATCAGAGCCCTAGGTTTAAAAGGTTGCATATGTTTAATAAATGAATTTATAAAGATTAATTTCATTGTGGGGAAAATAAAATATAAATAAAGCCGTTGAGCGTAGTAGTCTTAGAAGCTAGGAATTACTTGAAATCACCTTAATTGTGATTTAAATGTTCTTATTGTTTGATTGCCGTTTTGTAGATGGCAATTACTCGATTGACCGCGATGAAGTCGACTAGAGGTAGAAAACCGCGAGCGATGATCGTTGCACCCGAGAACGAGGTGGAATACGTACAAATATCCGATAGCGAACCAACGCGTGACGAGGCCGCACCCGAGCCCGAGGCGCACGACAATGGCGCACACGAGCCCGAGGTAGAACAACCCACTTATGAGGATCACAATGATGACGTTCCAATTGAGCCTAACCATGACTTGGAAGCTAACGATGATCCTGAATCTGAAGAGAAACCTACCGAGTCCGAACCTCAAGCTGACAATGCTCTTGCTGACGAGCCAAGTGTTGAGCCTAACTCTGTCGATCTAGAGATGAGATTTGAGTATGGAGTTGGTGTCCCTAACTCACCTAGCATGCCAGACTTAGAGGATATTGGTGATGCAAGCGGCAAAAACTCTGTACCTCCTACGCCTCCTGCTGATGGGTCTCCTCCTGTGGAGCCTTTCTTTTCCACTGATGCCGAGCTAGATGACATCCGTGCCTACATCGATCGCGCATACACTACGATCGAGCGTTATGAATACGAGAACCGTACGAGGATACACCAAGGTTTCTGGGTAGAACTCTTACTAGCTGGCTTACCCAACATGCATCCTTGGAGAGGTCTGAAGGACAAGTATAACGATGTGGTCGTGAAGAGTGGCTACATCAACGACGAGAAGTAAGGCAAAGGCAACCGTTGGGCGCTGAGTTTTCAGGGTGTTGGCAATGAGTTATGCTTGTCTGAGTTGGAGTGGAAGGTTCACCACGTCTTGGTGCCTGCTCCGAAGAACATCTGTGAGAGTTGCTGGTCTAAGAAGCGCAAACTTGTGGACAACTTTAGAAGGCGCTTCTTGCCTCAAAAGTTCAGAGGTGACGATCATCCTTACACGCCATGTTGGAAAGTGAAGCCAAGGAGGGATGATGATGATGATACGCCTCCCGGATCGAAGCAAAACCAAGATGACGTTTAGCTATTTTATTGACTAGAGTTAGTCGTTTTGTTTAGAAACATTATTCCATTTTTGTGATGGCCCTGCGTGGTCAAGATTGGTGTGGTGTGTAGTTGCCTAAGCAACAAATATTTATAACTCTTATTTATTTTGCAATCTATCTTATTGCAAAAGTATTTCATTTGATTATATGAAAGTCGTTATGATTTGTTTATATCATTTTGGTGTCACATATTTGCATGATTGACCAAGAGCATGTATGCTATCTCTTATCGTCGTGACATAATGGGAAATCCATGTAGAATTTATGGAAAAATCGTTGTTGAGCATTATTAACTCTCTTGTGAGCCATGTGCTAAAGCATATCAATATGATTAAGTGTGATTGTCTATTGCCCTACTAAAATAGTATGGAGCCTCATTATACGCATTATGAACATCTTTGTCTCTTCGTGTGAGACCAATGTGTCTAAAGTGTACTATCTGTCTATCGAACTATTGTGCATGAGAACTGAGAACAATAAAGCAAGTATGTTGCTTAGACCTACAATGTAAGGTCGATCCTTGAAACTTATATGCAATATGCTAAATGTCAAGAGAAAGGTTTCAATTACAACCTATTTATCTCAATTAGACCTTAATGGGTCGAGATGTGCAAATTGTGTGAATGGTGTTCATACCATTACTTTTATATTCTCAGATCGCGAAATGACAACCAACACCGATAGAATTGCAGGACTCGAGGATGGTTTGACCGACATGGTCGAGATCATGGCACGACAAATGGAACGCCAAGAAGAGATGGAAACCGCACAAGCCTCTGCAGCGTGTAGTTTCCGAGACTTTGACGCTCTTAAACCTCCTACGTTCGAAGGTGGTGCTGATCCAACTAAGTTGGAAACTTGGAACATTGAGTTTGAGATGTTGTTCCTGGCTACAAGTCGGCCTAACAACATGAAGGTTAGCTCTGCGACGTATTACCTAAAAGGTGAGGCCAAAAAATGGTGGAACGATGAGCGAACGAACTTGCTTGCAACGCCGAACTATAATTGGGATCGTTTTAAAGAATCCATTCGTGCTAGATTTTATCCTAGTGCTCTAGGATGCCTTAAACAACATGAGTTTGAAGGGTTGAGCCAACACAAGCTGTCTGTGGTTGAGTATACTGCCAAGTTCAACGAGCTTGCTATTTTTTCCCCCAATCTGCTGACAACTGAAGCCGAGAGAATCGAAAGGTTCGAGGATGGACTGAAATGGGACATTCAACGTTTTGTCACTGGACAATCCGTCACTTTTCAGGAATCTTATGACAAGGCCCTGAATCAGGAGAGGATTATGGGACGTCGTGACAAGCATCTGGGTAAGAACAAGCACGACAAAGGCAATCCATCGCAGTCCAACAATGGCGACAAGAGGCCAAGGTCTAATGGCAACAACAACTACCAAGGTGGTCGGAACCACAATGCGAATAGAAATCGTGACTCGAATAGTCATGTAGCTACGATAATGGCTAGAAGGAATACGCCTTGTACTCGCTATAACAAGACGCATACTGGTAAGAACTGTCGAGGTGACGTGTTGCACTGCTATGAATGCAACAAGCCGGGTCACAAAGCTTCTGAATGTTGGAGCCGAGGTAGGAATGGTAATGGGCAGAACCGCAATAACAACTACAATTGCGGTGGGAATAACAATGGCTATCGTGGTGATGGTGGTAACTACCGTGGAAACGGGGGTTACAACAACAACAACAACAACAACCGCAACAACGCTACTCCTGCTGTGAACAACCAGGTACAAGCTCCTGCTACTGCTAATCCCGCGCCGAACAACAACAACAATAGAGGGGTTAATGGAAAAAATTTTGTGATGAATCGCAATGAGGCAGAAGCAAACCCGAACGTGATTGCTGGTACTTTTCTTGTTAATTCCTTTCCCGCTTTTGTTTTGTTTGATAGTGGTGCATCGCATTCTTTTCTTTCTAAGAGCTTTGCATCTAAGATAGGCCTAGAACCTAGTTCACTGTATAGGGCGAACATTACGATGCCAAATGGAGTGAATGTTAATTGGAATTCATTGTACGAGAAGTGTTCGATTAGGATCGCTGGTTCCGAGCTACCTGCAGATTTGATTCAGTTCTAATTGGGTGATTTTGATGTTTTTTTGAGAATGACTTTGAACAACGCGTTTCTTTGGGAGGACCTAAAGATAAAAGGATCACTTATCGAGGAGTTGTGGTCAAGCCTAAGCTAAAGGTGATGGTGAGTATTAAAGTCAAAGAGTGCGTGACTAAGGGTGACGCGATTTACCTTTGTCATGTGGTGGATACGAGTCACGAGACGGAAGCTCCACAACCTATTCCTGTAGTTTCCGAGTACGCTGACGTTTTTCCCGAAGAGATTCCTGGAATGCCTCCACAACGCATTATCGACTTTACAATCGACCTAGCTCCAAGTTCTGCTCCAATTTCTAAAGCACCGTATCGTATGGCACCTGCTGAGATGAAGGAACTGAAAATACAACTCGAGGCTTGTTGGAAAAGGGATACATACGTCCGAGTGTATCGCCTTGGGGTGCTCTTGTTTTATTTATACGAAAGAAGGATGGTAGTATGAGACTGTGCATTGACTACTGCGAGTTGAACAAAATCACGATCAAGAATCGGTACCCACTTCCCAGAATTGACGATCTGTTTGACCAACTGCGTGGTGCGTCTATTTTCTCAATGATAGAACTACGATCATGATACCATCAGTTGAGGATTTTCAAGCCTGATATTGCAAAGACACCGTTTAGGACGACGTATGGGCACTACGAGTTCACTGTGATGCCTTTTGGGTTGACGAATGCGCCTGCAAAGTTTATGGACTTGATGAACCGTACGTTCCAGCCTTACCTAGACCAGTTTGTTGTTGTCTTTATCGATGATATTCTGGTTTACTCAAAGAACGCCGAGGAACACGAGCAACATTTACGTACTGTCATGGATATTCTGCGAACATCAACTTTACGCCAAGTTGTCAAAGTGTGAGTTTTGGTTAGACACGGTATCTTTCTTGGGACATGTGCTGTCTAAGGATGAAGTGGTCGTAGATCCAGAGAAGATTCGAGCTGTTACAGATTGCCCAAGACCAACGACCGTGATCGAAGTTAGGGGTTTTTTTGGACTTGCGGGATACTATAGACGATTTGTAGAATGATTTCAAAGATTGCGCAGCCAATCACGCACTTGATGAAGAAAACGACAATGTTTGTATGGTCTGACAAGTGTGAGACTGCTTTCCAAGAGTTGAAGAAACGTCTTACGAGTGCACCTATTTTTACATTGCCGTCAGGAACAGAAGATTATGAGGTCTACAGTGACGCGTCTAAGCATGACTTAGGGTGTGTCTTGATGCAACATGGAAAGGTCGTGGCTTACGCCTCACGAAAATTAAAGAAGCACGAGGATAACTATCCTACGCAGGATCTAGAACTTATTGCAGTCGTATTCGCATTGAATATTTGGCGACACTACCTGTATGGTTCCGCAGTCAAGATGTTCACTGATCACAAGAGTCTCAAGTATATCTTTACGCAGAAAAAGTTGAACATGCGCCAAAGGAGATGGCTAGAACTTCTGGCGGAGTACGACATTGATATCCAGTACCAAGAGGGTAAAGCGAACGTAGTCGCTGATGCTTTGAGTAGGAAGACTCGATATACCTTAAATACTGCTTTAGTACTTCCTAAAGAGATCATACGTGACTTGCAAACTCTCGAGGTGGAGATTGTGTTTCAAGGTGACGTTCAGTGTACCTTATCACATATGACTGTTCGACCAACGTTGCTAGAGGAGATCAAAGATAGATAGAGTGGTGATGAGGATCTTCAGCGGATTCTAAACCAGAAGAATGAGGGTAGGTCCGAGGACTTCACTTTGGGCCAAGATGGAATTTTGGAGTTTCGAGAACTTGTTTGCGTACCCAATGACCCAGTTATCAAAAGTCAGATTCTGGGTGAAGCTCATAATACGTCGTATTCTGTACATCCTGGTGGAGACAAGCTTTACAAAGATCTTCGCGAAGTCTTTTGGTGGAAAGGCATGAAACAAGATGTCGCTGAATTCGTAGCAAAGTGTTTGACATGTCATGTGGAATGGTACAATCACTGGAAGTTCCAACGTGGAAATGGAATTCTATTTCTATAGATTTTGTCATGGGTTTACCTTTGACATAGATAAGAACAACGCTATTTGGGTCGTTGTTGATCGTTTGACGAAGGTCACGAGATTCATCCCAATGCACGACACGTGGGAAATGGAGAAACTGGTTGACGCGTACGTCAAGGAAGAGCGTTCTCTTGACATGTCTGGAGGATTTGACCAGGGTCCATGAGTACAACTTCGGTGCTCCTGCTTACGCTACCTTGATGAGATGATGTCGTCGGGCTTGCAGGCCTAAGCCGACGAGTGAGAGGGCGTCTATCTCGGGCCCATGGAGGATACTGGAGGTAGGCCCATATATTTCACTTTTTCCTTTGCATATGCTTTTGGATTTGGAGCTCATTCTTTCCCTTTTTGCTTGTATGGCAGCTGTGGTTCTTTGAGTATTTTTCGGCTTTCGGTCCTCACCTTTCCGGTTTGAGGATGTTCTCACTAGGTTCACGGTGGATTGGCAGAGATAACCACTCATTTACCTCTTTGGAGCATTTTCGGGCTACCTTTGAGAGCCATGCCGCATCTATGGTGTGTTGTTGTTGACTTGTGCATTTTTTTTTGGTCCATTTGGCGTGAATGAACTTTTGATTTGGTAATCTGCAGGTGTCGTTGTCCGCTTTTGATGGTATTCCTGGGGTTCCTCCCCATATTACGATAGAGTCTTTCAGGGTGTCCTCCTTGCGGGTGGTCTTTGAGAGGCCATTCGGCTTTGTGTGGTATTTGGGGGACCGTTTGACTCGGCTGGTTTATCCCTCCTTGGGTAGTCACCTGGTTCTGAGGATCCTCCGATGACCATGTTCTACATGCGCAGCCTGAGTGTGCGAGATCTGGCGGTCGTGGCTCATGGTATGGAGGCCACGCAGCTTCTGGATCCGGAGATTGTTGGCTTGGACCGTACGGCTGTGTACTTGGCCTATTGCTTAGGTCGTCTGATGCTGGACCTCACTTCTGAGGTAAGAACTTTTTGTGTTTTGCAGGCGAATCGTCTGGTTCCTCAGGGTCCTAGGAGCTCCCATTCTAGAGTTCCTCGGGACCAGCCCCCAAGCGTGACTTTGCCGACTAATTAGGTGAGGTATATTGGGGAGAGTGGGGGACATATAGTAGAGGAGTTCCCTCTACATATGGCTGATGGAGAGGTGGTGGAGGGCTTGCCCTTGCCTGACGGTTGTATGGGGGTAAGTGTCTTTTTATCCCTCGTGTTTTGTGCTTGCTTTTGAGTGCTGACTCTATCTTTTGGGTTTGTGTTTTTGTAGCTGAACTGGGAGCAGACATCTCAAATTATCAAGCTCATTCACTTGTTGAAGAAAAGCTACGGCCGGGTGATGGGCAAGGGGAAGAGTTCTCGGTCTAGGACTGTTGATGTACGTAGACTTTCATCCTTTGTTTTAGCTAAGTAAAGTGCTTAACTTAATATCTCGATCTTGATTGTTTGCAGATGTCTCAGTCTTCGTCTTCGGTGGGACCTCGACATTCTTCTGTTGCGAGGGCCTCTTCAGCGAGCAGGCCGTCTATTGCTCGTTCACCTCCCGTGGCTGTGACCAGGCCTCCTGTTGATGAGCCGCCTGGACCTTCTGCGCCGTACATTCCTGTACCTGAGATGTTTTCTACTGTGGGTTTCCAGCCTTCTCTTTATAGTAGGCCTATTGTTACCCCCATGGTTGTAGGTTGCGCGAACGCCCCTGGTTGGGATGTGCCTCATATTGGCCCTTCGTATTAGGATATGGCTATGGACTTTGCCAGTCAGGCCACAGAAAGCTTCTTCGCAGCGGGGCTTTCGACAGGTACCCCCATGCGCGCACCAGCATGTGACAGGCGGGATATGAGGCTTAACAACAGCAGGCCCATTTTCAGCTCGTTTAGTACCCAGGGCTCCTTCCATTATTCAATCGGGAACTATGGTCAGGGGCCGTCCGTTGATGATGAGGCTGATAGTAATAACGATGATGACTCTGGTTGAGCGGTGTAAGATATTGGCCTTGGACCTTTGAACTCCTGTTTTGATGCACTTTTATAATATGTGTATGCTATGATGACTCGATTATGCCCGTCTGATCTATAAGTATGCAATGTGTTATGCAGTAAAAAGTAGGCCACAATTTAGGGAATAAAATAAGGAAAAAGGTAAAAATGGCAAGAAAAAGCAAAATTTACGCCATATTATACCCCCTAAAAAAATGAAAATAAATAAAACAAAGAAAATAGAAAAGATAAAAGCTAAGAGAGTCTCGGGATTTGTAATTCCGTCGTGCGTAAACAGGTCTTAAACCGAGCTCAATAGACCAAGTGAGCGGGCTGGAAAAAGAAGAAAAGCTGACTGGGACAGGGTCAGGGCCGCTAGCGGCGCTGGGCTGCAGAGGAGGGCTGCTAGCGGTGCTGGTGACAACCGCTAGCGGCCCTGGCCAGAGCTGCTGACAGCTCTCGTTTGTGCTTTTTCGTGGATTTCTGACCTCTTTTGGCCCGCGTTTTTGCCTATAAATATGATTTACGGGATGTTGGATGTTGTATCACTTTTCAGACTTTAGTTCTCTAAAATTTCCCAAAGCTTCTACCATGGTGAAGTCCTTTGAAAACCTGTTCGATGCCTGGTGCAAAAATCTGACCATAGAACATAAACTTGAACTGGCTCCGTTCCAGGTCTCTACCTTGCTAACTTTAAGACCAACCAAAATATTGCCCTTCTTCGATCTGCTCTGAATTATTGGGACCCTAACTTGCACGTTTTCCGTTTCGGTAACTCTGAATTATGCCCTTTAGTTGAAGAATTCGCTGCAATCATTATCATGTCTGATGTTCTTCTCCCAACTGTGCCTTATTTGAGAGATGGTTTTAGTGGTCAATACAGGAAATCCTTAGGCTTGTCATCTGCAGAAGCCAAAAGCATGATTCTTGGTGTCGATGTGGACTTGGTTCAACTCTGTGAAATGATCGCTATTTCTTCTGAAAAAGATGTGATATTTAGGCGTTGCCGCCGACAGGCTTTTGTACTTTGCCTGTTGAACCGTCTATTGTTTGCTAATGCAGAGTCTCCTAACTTGGGTAGAGCCTCATTGTTGCGAGTGGTAAATCAAATGGCTGAAGGGCACTCTCCTTTGCATCTGGTGGTAGGGGAAACTATTATAGTGCTTGACAAGTTGAAAATCTCTCCTCACGGACCATTTTCTGGCAGCCCCCTACTGCTTCAAATTTGGTTATGTGAGCATCTGAGGATAATAGAGTCACCAAGAGAATATGATAGCTCGTGTCCCTCGAGCCTGGTCAAAGAAAAACTTATACTGTGGCTAGCTTTTTGGTTAGAAAAAGGCTATATGAAGAAAAGACCCTTGCTGAATGGGATGCGTTTTTCCATGCAGGTCCTGTCATCTGTTGGCATGTGACCTGGTGGAGCTTGACTTCCTTAGTGGATTGTGACAATTTGGTTCCTCATACTACCATACTGGGTCTGTACAGGAGTACTTCCTTCTTTCTTTTCTGGGTCATGAGACAGTATGGGTTGAAGTAGGTTATCCCTCGTCAGGATACCACGAAACCACCTATCAGAGATTTCACCACTGAATTTGTCGTGGATTGGGGAAAATAATGGTGTAGCCGGGACCATTGGACTATACCTCGGGTGATTGCCCAACTCAAGTTTCGGAGTCCTACTTGAATTGGCTTTCCTGCAGTGATGGAGAAGCGAGACGAGCCCTTCGTCATGAGGAGT
This sequence comes from Tetragonia tetragonoides, assembly GCA_038025085.1. Classification (NCBI taxonomy): domain Eukaryota; kingdom Viridiplantae; phylum Streptophyta; class Magnoliopsida; order Caryophyllales; family Aizoaceae; genus Tetragonia; species Tetragonia tetragonoides. Next base: position 19,958,311 of record CM076146.1, read on the forward strand.
GGGACCAACTAAAGCCTAAGTTTGACTCAAGAACAGGAAGCAAGAAAAGAAAGGAATGGCCTCAAGTGGGAGGCTATCATGTATTGCAAAAAGGCAAGCCCCCAGCTCATGGAAGTGATCACATGTCCATGAGTCTGACCGTGCCTCCTGATAAGATTTATTTGATGATGAACGGACCGGACCAGTTTGGTTGAAATTTGCCTCTGGGGTCAGTAACTGGGGCACATAGTTCTTTGCAAACTAAGTCCCCTTCCTTTAAATTTCGAGGTCGAACCTTTTTGTTGAATGCTCTTGCCATGCGTTGCTGGTACATGTGGGAATGGTCTAGGGCCCGTTAGCGTCTTTCATCTGTGAACATGAGTTCTTCGTAGCGGGTTTGTAACCATTGGGTTTCGAGAATTTCCCCCTCTAAGTCTATGCGCATGGAGAGTAGTTGGACTTCTATGGGTAGAACCACTTCTATTCCGTAGACTAGGGAATAAGGTGTTGCTCCCGCAGAGGATCTTATGGATGTCCTATATCCCGAAAGGGCAAATGGGAGTTTTATGGGCCAATCTTTGTAGCTTTCTATCATCTTTTCAAGGATAGTTTTGAGGTTTTTGTTGGCGGCTTCCACTGCGCCGTTGGTTTGGGGACGGTAAGGGGATGATTTGTGGTGTTGGATTTTGTAGTTTCTGAGGAGAGTGGTTGTCTTGGCTTTGAAATGGGATCCATGGTCACTGATTATTTCATGCGGAATGCCATATTGGCAAATGATGTTGTTCCTTATGAATTTTGACACTTGTTTAGAGGTAAGGACGACATAGGATTGGGCTTCAACCCATTTGGTAAAATAGTCTATGGCCACTAGGATGTATTCATGTCTTCCCGAGCCTTTCGGGGTAATTTTACCAATGATATCTATTCCCCATGCGGAAAATGGCCAAGGGGAAGTGAAGTTATGAATCATCGAGGACGGCATATGCTGTAGGTTGGCATATATCTGACATTTCTTGCATTTCTTGACATAGTCGTAACAATCCCTTTCCCTAGTGTTCCAATAGTATCCCAGTCGAGGACCTTTCTAGAGAGCATTCGGCCATTCATGTGTGGTCCGCACACACCATTGTGTACCTCGTCCATGATCTCTGCAGCTTCTTCGGAGTTCACGCATCTGAGGTTGACCCCGTTGTGGGACTTTTTTGTACAGGACCCCCTTGTATTCTATGTATTGCGCCGCTAAGAGACGGATGGCCCGCTGAGCTCTTAGTGGTGCTTCTTGAGGGTATATTCCTTTGGTGATATAGTTGAAGACGTCTTGGTATCAAGGATCTTCTTCGATCGGAGCCGCGGCCATATCTATGTCGAGGCTGTTGCAGAAAGCTGGCTCACTTCTTCTTTGTGGAGTAGTATTGTTGAGGGTGTTTCAGCTACTCAAATTCCTGTAAAAAGTGATGATCTGCATTCTTGCTTTGCGAAATTTACTTACATTGCTTAAATTGGTTAGTTAATGATTTGTGCAACTTTTAAGTTCATTGGATTTATCAATAGCTAAACAAAGAAAGCAAGAGGAATTTTTATTGATTTGCAAAACGAGATAAGCACACATGACTTTAGAGAAGAGGGTCTCTAAATCCCGTCAAAAAGAAACTAGACTTAGAAAGAAATGTAAAAGGGGAACACCCCCTGTGCCAGACTCAACCTAAAGACTTAGCTAAGATCTTATTTCGACAAAACTTGGGGACTCAGACTCGATTCCTCTAGCTCTTGCGGGTAACCAACTAACTTCAGGCTCTATAGGTATCATCTTCTTCTTTCCTGTACATCATCTTTCAAATGGATGAGGTAAAGCTTCACGGGATTTTCGGAAGCAAAGCAAGTTAACCCGTTTTGGGTCAATCCCTATGTCAATTTGTGTGGGTTTCCCTATAGCTCATGAACATGCACTGTGAACTTGAATATGTGGGATTTCGGAGGAGAGACGGCTCCGAAGTTAACAATCATTTGGATGTTACACTTTAAGCAAGAGCATTGATCAGTGAGGTGACCGAAGCATCTATGATATCTGCAATAAAGATAAAGGTCTCTTCCTTATGGCAAAATTTCTTCGTAGGGTCCTAGGAATTGTAGATCTCCGCAACGAAGTAAAGCTGTCATAACATCATGAATAGGTACCGCCAGTGGCGTGAACTCACGGGTAGAAATACTCGATCTTTCCTTGGATAACCAATGATGTGCGGGCCACATAGTCCCTTCATTAATGAAAGCTCAGATTTTGTGCCACAGGTTCCTATAGTCATTGGTGTGATGTCCGCAGGCTCGACAGTATTCGCAATAAACACTTGAGTTCCCGTTTTCTGGGATGAGTTCATAGGTTGGTCCCACTGAATGCATGTGGCCATATGCCCTTATTTGCTGGAAATTGTGTTCTTCAGGCCAATGGGATTGGCCTTGACTAAGAATGATCTTATCCCCTTCTAGAGCCTTAATTCTTTGTTCTAACCTAACAACCGTCGTCTGTAGTCTCTTGATCTCCGCGTGACAGATAACTATATACTGAGATAAGTAATCAATATCGTCTTGCGCTTCAACAAGGACTTGGATGGGCTTGCCAATGCTTCTATGCTCAACGAGGCGTGGGGTTTCATCAGGATCAAGGCCTACTTGAATTTTGGCCTCTCAGAGTGATCGATCCAGTTGTTCCCCCAAGTCAAGGGATTCATCTAAGAAAATGAGTTGTCACAAAATGAGTTTTGATCTTCTTGGCATTCTGGCCTATTTCCGATCTTGGCCTGAGGAGAGATCCTTCCAGTGTATCTTCAGCTGAGGAACGCTTGTTGGACCCCGGCATGATCTGAACGAGTAGATGACCATTTAGAATCAAAAGGCCGCGGGACTCTCATCTAAGAAAAATGTTGACCCACACATAGAAGAAAACACATTGTTCTAAAGAAAAGACCTTAAGGCTAAGTGTCCAAATATTTTCCTAATATCAGAGGAAAATAAAATCGATGAACGAAAATAAGAAAATAGAAAAGAGAATGATTATCCTATTTTTTTTTTCTAGACTCGAAGAAAATAGAAAATGGGATAAAAAAAAGAATTTCAATCTCTTTTTTTTGTTTTGATTTTTTTACGATTTTGATTTTTTTTTGGACAGCATTTTTTTTTTTTTGGTTGTCGCCATTTTTTTTTTTTTAATTTTCCTTTTTTTTTTGACCGAATCTGAATTATTTCAAAAGAAACGGAAAAATAAAGAAATAGAAAAAGGCAGAGGGAAAATCGGAAGACTGACTCCTTTTTTTTTTTAGCTAAAAAGATCCTAGAAAATTATTCATGATTTTTTTAGCAAATGACAGGCGTTCATTGAATTGAATTCTCGCACCATCTTCAAGCATTAGGAGCTAGCTAAAAAAATAAAAGAAAAGACTCCTAGCACGTAAGTACATGTTGGTACATAGTCACGATATTCATGCATTCAGGCAAGCATTACAACAATATAGTTACAGGCAATTATGTGATTAGACGGGCATTATAACGACACATGCACATAAAGCAAGCGAATGCACGAATGTGGGCTAGAGGCTTTTCGCTCCTGTGAGGTTACCATGACAAATTACAATTTTCATCCGGCGGATGGTCGACACATCAATTGTAATTCTTTTTCACCAATAAGGATTGATGAGTCATGGGTGAGGAAGTGTCGATTTGCACGATAGGACAACTGTATATTCCTTTAGATATACGGGTTGTCTACGAGTTGTGACACAAACTTCCTCGATGGTCGATAAGGGTGAAAAGGTTGTGCCAAAGCACATGCAAATGATGCCAATGATGCAATAGTATGGAAAATGTTATTAAACAATTAAGCAAACTTGACTTTCGAGTCTCACCGTCTTAAATAAATCCCCAGTGAAGTCGCCACTATAAGGACCTTTCCATTGCTCCACAGAGTGGGTCCTTATAGAAAATTTGTAAGCCGGGGGTTTTAGATAAGCTCAAGGGACCATCGAGTTACAAAAGATTTTGTAAAGACTCGAATTGAATAAAAACAATGAAAGTGGTCACAAATCTGCTATCGGCGTTTTATCGAAGGGACAAACCGAAGGGACAATCTGAAGGGACAACCCAATAGCGCGATAAGTGAACTGATCATGTTTTTAGAAAGACTCCCGCTCATATAGAGCATATGAGTACCCAAGAATAAAGGGTACGAGGTGGGAAGGTGTTAGGCACCCAACTCGCCCGTTTATGACGGCCTATAATAACTCAAGTTTGCTTAATAATTTAAAGACATAATTCCCACACAATCCGGATTAACAACCTAGACATAGACTATTAATTGGTTCATCACAAGCATCACAACATTTATTATTGACCCTTATTTAGACATGCATTTGATTGGCAATTGGGCATTAGAACGACTAGACATGCTTGGAAGGACAATATCTAGGAAGAAATAAAAGACGTTACTTAGCATGATATCTACATTATGACTACTAGAAAAATAAACAATTAGACAAGTAATTTAATTTGAGCCCTCATGAGTTAGTACCTGAATTGTAGGCTATATTTGACAAGAATAGTAAAAGACAAGATCTCAAGTTTGGAAGAAAGAGGGAGAAGCTCAAAGTCAATACTACTGAGAATAGAGGTTGTCAACTGAAGACCGTGTGTTTTGAACTGAGGAAGGAGGGTCGTATTTATAAGCGCAGGAAGCAGGGCTGGACGGCTGAAAAGAGCCGAAAATTGAATTTGGGATGAAAAAAGAGTCGGGCTTGAAGTTGAGTCACCGCCGCTAGCGCCATTGGTCAGCGCCGCTAGCAGCCCAGGATTTTCAGCCAAGGTCGCTGACAGCTGTCAGATGCCAACTGGATGTCGTCATAATGACGACGTCCAGTCTATTTTAATTTTCCAGAGGAAATTTAGTGTTCCGAAAAATATGAAAAGACCGTTTTACCCTTGGACGGTATATGAAAAGTCAGATGCCAACTTGGCGACCGGGAGTCGGAAAAAGGCATGAGAGATGTCGTTGGAAAGCTCTTGAACGAGGCTTTTGAATGAGACTAGAATAAAGGAGTGTTTAGAGGAAAAACCTGAGACCTTATCTTAACTTTTAAAGGAAAAATAGCGTTCAAGTTTATAAATTACTCCTTTGATCATCGGGCTTTTGCGAAGAAATCTAAAGGCGCTTTTTTGGCGTCTACATTACCTTTTGCATTTTTTTTTTTTTTTTAATTTCGTCCTTTTCATCTGTTCCTGTGCTCATTCTTTGCTTTTGTAGGTTGATTGGTTCCCCTAGACGGATTACCTCTCGGGCCTCTCGGACCGATTCTTGGGTGCTCGTGAGTACGACCAGAACAGAGTCCTCATTGAGGGTCCTTTTGGTTTTGAGTGGTTCTTGGGAGAGAAATTGATTACGTAGACTATCTCCGAACATCCGGCTCCAAGGATCCCTTTGGACCCTCCGGATTCTATGCTTTATGTTCGTCACCTTACCATGGAGCAGGTAAGGACGGCCACCATTGGGGTGAATGCCCTTGAGTATTTGCTTCCGGTTGATCCGACGGTGGATCTTATGGTGGCGTATACCAAGTTTGCTGAGGCTCGGTTGTGGCCTAACATCTCACTGATCCGGTGAGTAATTATTTTGGTTCTTAGTTTCGCTTGGATATTTAGAAATATATCTAATATTTTTATGTTTTGTAGAGCGTTGCGAGTTCTTCGTCGTCCCATGCGACTGCTTCTTCTCCGCGCTCCACTCCTCCTACCATGTCGGTGGGTTATATAGGAGCGGATGGGTCACCTCAGGTTCTTTTGATTCCTGAGTTTCGTGGTCCTGATAAGGAGGTTGAGGGATTACCTCTACCAACTGGTTGTAGGGGGGTAAGTGAAAATCCATTGTGATTTACAATATTTCCTTTGTGTTTATACTGACTCTTCTCTTATGTGCACAGTGGGATGCTGCTGAGACCCGGAAGATCTATAGGGGCATGCATGCTCTTCAGCATTGGATTTCCAGGTTCGCGTCTCGGAGTGTGTATAGGAGCCGTCGTTCCAACGTTCGAGAGGTATGTTCATTTCAAGTAACAGTGCTTGATTTGAATTTTTATAATTTCTGACCTTGACTCTATTTTGCAGCCTGTTCCTGTGGCAATGCCTCCTGGGCCTCCAGTTACTCGTGCTCTGGAGATAGTTTCTACACCGCAGCGTCCTCCTCCGAGGCAAGAGAGTACGGATGTACCTCATGGGACGCCTTGAGCTCGAGTGAATATGGAAAACCCGCCCCAGGTGCCTTATCTTCCACAGTGGCATGCACCGCCTCCTTAGATGGGGTGTTCGGGTTATCCCATGCCTATGTATCCTCCAGTCTCTCCGAGCGGCTCTTGGAGTCATGATAGTATGGGGTATGGTGGCTATCCAAGCATGTCGGAGCCACCGCGTCATTCACTGGATCCTGCTTACTTGATTTGTTCAATATTTGCTTTTGACCCTAGAGCTTGGGCGACGTCTCAGCTCGGTCCTTCAGGTGCTCCATCATCAAGTGGACCCAGAAAGCCGTCTCAAGCGGGTCCGAGTACTGGAGAAGATGGCCAGTGATATTTGCTGTAGTGCATTTTGTACTTTCGGGCTTGTATAAAATCTGCTATAAATATTGCATTTTCTTCACGCACAAATATATCACGCAAATGCACATATGTGAATATAATCATCTAATTTGCGAATGGGAAATCACAAAATATGAAATCAGAGAATTTAGGATTTCCGAGAACCTAGCACATTTGGGGTACCGCTTCTCCTAAAAAAATAAAATAAAAAGAAAATCGGAAAAGATAATCAAATGAAAAAAATAGTTAAAGAAAATAAAAGGAAAAAATGTGGAACTTGATAATCCTAAAAAAAAGAAGGAAAGAAAATAAAAAGGGAATAAAGAGAAAAGTGGGAAGCGCCAAAATTAAGGTAAGGAAAATCTAAGGTAAGGCTTCCAAAATATATCCAAGTGGAAAATAGGAAGGTATAGCTCGGTCAAGGAGAGGTCGGATGGACCGAGGTCGTCTCGCAAAATGGCTTGTTAGGCGCCTATACATGGTGACCACTAGAGGTCCTAGCGGCTGTACTAGAGCTCAAGCGGTTACTGCTTGGGCAAGTGGCTATGCCTCTTGGGGTAGCAGTTGAGTCGCTTGTCCTAGCGGTGAGGCCGCTAGCTGGAGCGGCTCAGCCGCCTATCGTAACAGCTCAGTCGTCCAGACTAGGTGAGAGGTCGCCTGGCCTTTTTTCGTCGGTTGTCTGTGTTTCCTTAATTTTTCGACGAGAATCCAACCGTGACCTCTATATAGTCGGGTTTCCTCTTCTTCCCTTCTTACCACTTACTTTGAGCCCCTAGAGAGAGAAAATTCTTTGAAATAAAATCTTTAATCTTAACAATGGTGAACTTTGATGATGTTTTTGATGCTTGGTTGGCCTCCATGACCGTGGAGAAGAGACTAGAACTTGCTCCCTTCCACCTTAATGCATTCTTTCACCTCAAACAAGTTAAGATATTGTGGGACTTTCTTCATGTTTCTATTGAATTTTGGAACCAGAAGTTCCATGCTTTCCGCTTTGGTGCTCATGTGATGTGCCCGTTGGTTGAGGAGTTCTCCGATATCATTGGTTTTCCAACCGAGAGCCCTCCCGCCGAGAGCCCTCCCGCAGAAAGTGCTTAGGGAGGAACTTCCTAGTGTCAATGGGAGGCTCAAGCAAGTGGAGTCTCTCTTGAAGCCATATCTACACAAAAACAATAAAAGGAAAATCCAAGTCAATACGAGATGAGAATTTCACCGTATAAAGTTAAATCCAGAAAGGTTAAGGCTTTATCACAAAAGAAAAACTTACTGGAAGGTGTAAAGGGCTCCCGGTAAAAGACTCTTGAGGATTGCTCTTGAGCCTATCTAAAGCAAGAATTGTCTCTCCCACAACCATGTGCATAGGAGAGCTATCCCATTGAATTTACTCGGTCACCCTAACAAGGCAAGCTTTGCCCCTATTGATGGTAGACTTTATTTCGGATGGAATAAGAGCGTCTTCATTACCACTAACAAACAAAAAAACGATGGAGGAGGCAAAATACAAAGGCACGTTTCTTATACCTCGTATCCATCGCATCCCGAGCCCTAGAGGTGAAGAAAGTCACGAGCTTGGCGAGATCAACATCCTCACCATGAAGCACTTGACCCACTTAACGGGGGGACAACCCGAGGTACCTTTGAAAATCACCCGCAAAAGCGTTCCCCAAGTAAGGAACGACAGGAGGGCTCTCGGTTGGAAAACCAATGATATCGGAGAACTCCTCCACCAACGGGCAAATCTCATGAGCACCAAAACGAAAAACATGGAACTTTGGGTCCCAAAACTCAATGGAAGCATGAAGAAAGTCCCACAAAATTTTAACTTGTTTGAGGTGAAAGAAGGCGTTAAGATGGAAGGGGGTGAGCTCTAACCTCTCCTCTACAGTCATGGAGGCCAGCCAAGCATCAAAGACATCTTTCTCTAGGGGCTCAAAGTAAGCGGTAATAAGAGAAGAAGAGGAAACCCGATTATATAGAGGTCACAGTTGGATTCTCGTCGAAAAATTAAGGAAATTCAGACAACTGACGAAAAAGGGGCAAGGCGGCCTCTCAGCTAGTCCGGACGGCTTAGCCATTAGGACGAGCGACTTAGCTGCTCCAGCCAGCAGCATGACCGCTAGGAAAAGCGGCCAAACCGCTAGCCCAAACGGGATAGCCGCTTGCCCATGCGGCAACCGCTGGAGCTCTAGCACAGCCGCTAGGAGCTCTAGCGGCCACCCTGTATAAGCACCTGGGATACAACTTCACGAGACAACTTCGGTCCACACGACCTCTCTTGCCACTTTTCTATTTATTCCCTTTTTATTTTCTTTCCTTCTTTTTATTTTGATTATCAAGTTCCACTCTTTATTCCTATTATTTTCTGATTCTTTATTTTCTTTATTAATATTTTCCGCTTTTATTTATCTTTTCCTATTTTCTTTTTCTTTACTTTATTTTTATCTTTTTTAGGGGACGGGGTACCCAAAATGTGCTAAATTCTCGGGAATCCTAAATTCTCGGATATCGTGTTTTGTGATTTCCCATTCGGAAATTAGATGATGAAATTCACATATGGGCATTTGCGTGATATTTTTGTGCGTGAATAAAATGCAATATTTATAGCAGGTTTAATACAAGCCCGAAAGTTCAAAATGCAATACAACAAATATCACTGGCCATCTTCGCCAGTACTCGAACCCGCCTGAGACGAATCTCCAGGTCCACTCGATGATGGAGCACCTGAAGGACCGGGCTGAGACATCGCCCCAGCTCTAGGGTCAAAAGCAAATAATGAACTCGTCAAGTAAGCGGGATCTAGTGAACTACGCGGTGGCTCCGTCATGCCTGGATAGCCGCCATACCCCGTACTCTCCTGACTCCAGGAACCCCTCTGAGGGACTGGAGGATACATAGGCATGTGATAGCCCGGATACCCCATATAGGGAGGCGATGCAGGCCACTGCGGAAGATAAGGCACTTGGGGTAGGTTCGCCGTATCCACTCTAGCTCGAGGCGTCCCTTGACGCACCGCCGTACTCTCCTGCCTAGGAGGAGGACGCTGCGGTGTAGACACCAACTCCGGAGCACGAATAACTAGAGGCCTAGGAGGCCTCACCGCAGGAACAGGCTGCTAAATTAGCTCAAGGTCAGAAAATTACAAAAAATTCAAATGAAGCACTATTACTTGAAATGAGCATACCTCTCGAACGTCGGACCGACGACTCGTGCATACACTCCGAGACGCGAATCTGGAAATCCAATTCTTAAGGGCTTGCATGCCCTTATAGATCTTCCGCGTCTCAGCAGCATCCAACTATGCACATAAAGAAAAGAGTCAGTATAAACACAAAGAAAATATTGCAAATCACAATAGATTCTCACTTACCCCCTACAACTACCTGGTAGAGGCAATCCCTCAACCTCCTCATCAGGGCCAGGAAACTCAGAACTCAGTAGAACCTGAGGTGACCCGTCCGCTCATGTATAACTCACCGACATAGAAGCAGGAGTAGGGCGCGGAGAAGAGGCGGCTGCATGAGACGACGAAGAACTCGCAACACTCTGCAAAACATTAAAATATCTGACACATTTCTAAGTTTCCAAACGAAATTAAGAAACAAAAGTACATTACTTACCGGGTCGGTAGAGAAGATGGGGCACAACCGAGCATCAACAAAATCAGTATATGCCACCATGAGATCCACCACAGGATCAGCCAGAAGCAAATAGTCCAGGGCATTCGCCCCAATGGAAGCCATCCTCACCTGCTCCACAGTAAGGCGACGAACATAAAGCATAGAATCCGGAAGATCCAAAGGAATCCTCGGAGCCGAAAGGTCAGAGAATGTCTGCCTAATCAGTCTCTCCCAAGAACCAGTCAAAACCGAAAGGACCCTCATTGAGGATCCTCCTCTGGTCATACTCTCGAGCACTCAAGAATCTTTCCGAGAGACCCGGGAAGTAATCCATCTAGGGGAACCAGTTGACCTACAAAAGCAAAGAATGAGCACAAAAAAGGATGAAAAATACGATAAAAGCACTAAGGATAATCACTTACATCCTGAGCGGTCAAAGGATATATCGCCTCCCTGAGGGCGTGCAACTTAGTAAATGGGCAAGATGCCCGTCCCCTCCAGGTCTGCATCACTGGAATGGACAAATCCTCTGCCTCGAGAAGAGGGGCAAGGTCGGAGAAATGCTCGTAAAACCAAATCTAAGACATGCAAAGCACATGGATTAGGCACAAGTTGTGAGCAAAAAGCCAAAGACACAAAGTATAAGAAGGGTAAAAGGAATTTACCTCCATAACCTTCCAATAACCGATCAAGGAGACGCGAGACGCACCCTCCTCTCCACTGAGGCGGCTGGACTGCCTCAAGCACCAAAGAAGACAAGAGTATGCGGGAAGACCCCAATTGTACTCCGCAACTCTGTCCAAATCCCGCAAGCACGGGAAATATCGAACATGGTACCTACTAGCTTTATCTGAAAAAACGAAACAAGCTACAACATAGGCCAAGAAAAGGCGAGCGTGCTGCTCCACCGTGACCTTCTTTAGCTTCTTCGGGGTGGTCAGGAACGGGACTATGACGTTAGTCTGCCCACTTGCTACCATACCAGTTAGTCCCAAAAAGGCCAAACATCTCCACCATGTCATCCCTACTCACCTCTCCATAAGTCAGAGGGATACCGGTGCAACGGAGCCCGGAAATGAGACCGAACTCGAAAGGGATGATCATGATCTTACCCATGGGAAAATGAAAAGTACTGGTAGTATCCCAGTACCGCTCCGCAAGACCTCTAACGAGCCAGCGGTCGGAGCGCTCAGCAGAAGCGATGGACGCTAAAAAATAACCAAAGCCACAACACTCCACAATAGCGTTGACCGCGGGAGTCACGTACCTACGGGCTTTGTCGATGCCGGAAAGGCTACCTTAACCTCGGATGGTAGTGTCCACGTCCTATACAACACAATAATTGCAAAGACAATTAGCTAGGTGATCCTAGCAACAACTACCAGTCTCCAGTTTAGTCCAAAATTTTTACAACTCGTAAAGTTTAGCATCTTAACTAAACCAATATAACAAGAGTAAATTTTAACGAGAACGAATTTCACACAAGTTTATTCTTTCCGAATATACTCAAGAAAAAAAATCTACCTGGACAATAAAAATAAACTTCACTCAAGTTTATTTTCACCAAAAAATAAATGGTAATTGCAACGGGAATAAATTTCATACAAAGTTATTTTCCACCATTACAGATGAATTTCACACAAATTCATTCTTCACATGCAAAATATATATGATACAAGGAATCTGCGAGAGTTCACAAATTAGCAAGAAAAAAACAATTTCACGCAAATTGGTTTTTCCACATTTAGCTACACTACAGTTCTCAACCTAAAATTCTATATTTGCCTATACATGATTTTCTAAGTGTAAAAGAGCAAAAGAAAAGAAAAAATCCGTTCATGAAAGCAGGACTACCCTAAACCCACAGGTTTGTTCATTTATACTCGGCCTAATGGCATGGGCTCGCATTCGACCTAAGATCTGAGAAACATTTTATTACCCTTTACAATGACATGTACTACTCATCTTATTTCTAACGAAATACTTTTATTGTGTGACCTACAGCATAGGGTTTCCCTTCGACTGAAAATCGAAGGACGTTTATTATTTGACCTACAGCACAGGTCACCCTTCGACTAAATATCGAAGGATTTTTATCCTTACTCATATTTCGAACGAAATACTTTTATGGTGTGACCTACAGCACAGGGTTTCCCTTCGACTCAAAATCGAAGGATGTTTATTGTTTGACCTACAGCATAGGGTCACCCTTCGACTAAAAATCGAAGGATTTTTATCATTACTCTTATTTCTAACGAAATATTTTATTGTGTAACCTACAGCACAGGGTTCCCCTTCGACTAAAAATCGAAGGACATTTATTGTTTGACATACAGCACAGTGTCACCCTTCGACTAAAAATCGAAAGATTTTTATCATTTATCTTATTTCTAACGAAATATTTTATTGTGTAATACAGCATAGGGTTCCCCTTCGACTGAAAATCAAAGGACATTTATTGTTTAACCTACTGCACAGGGTCAACCTTCGACTAAAAATCGAAGGAGTTTTATCATTATTCTTATTTCTAACGAAATACTTTTATTGTGTAACCTACAACACAGGGTTTCTCTTCGACTGAAAATCGAAGGACGTCTATTGTCTAACCTACAACACAACGTTGCCCTTCCATTAAAAATCGAAGGATTTTTATCATTTATCTAACGAAATATTTTATTGTGTGACCTACAGCACAGGCTCTCTCCGTTCGACTAATAGTCGAATGACATTTATTGTGTGACCTACAGCATAGGGTCAAATTCTCGGTCAAATAAAACGGGGAAATTATTACTTTATCCTAAAATGATTGTTTATCTCTAACTGATTGTCACCTCATTCAGTTTGCCTATTTTGATACAGGTTTTGGCAAAGGAATACTTTGACCTTCGCTCTATTCGAGCTCGGCCAAAGTAGGGACTTCTGTAGACACCAAAAATTTTGTCTATGATAAGTCCCCATAAAAACCCTTTGATGAAAGGATTGGATTTTGCTCGAACTTGGTTTGCGAGAATAATTGCTCTTATGATTAGCCCATTTAATTTGAATTAACTAGTAGAATCCTTTTGTACAGGTGATCCAAACCAGTTGGACTCAATTCAATTGGAGTCCAAAACTGAGAGATAGGCCTCTTTGAACCTAAGGGCCCGAAAGGGAACCCAAACCCTTGAGTCAACCCTTGGTCAAACAAGGAAACTCGGTCAATCTTGCGTGGACCCCCTCGGAAAAGCCTCCACCGCTTAGAAAAGCAACCAGGCGCCTATACAGGCATACTGTTCCAGGTCCAAGCGGCCACGCTTGAGTTCAAGCGGTCACCATTAGGACAAGCGGCTAGGCCGTTAGGACAAGCGACTTGGCCGCTTGCCTTGCGACTTGGCCTCTTGCCTTGCGGCTAAGCCGCTTGTTAAGCGGCTTGACCGCTTGTCTTGTCAACTCAGCCGCGCGGTCTAGTGGTCTGGCCGCCTAGACCTTTTTTTGCGGACGACGAATTCAAGGCCCATTCAATTTCCGTGCCAAACCCTGGCATCTCCTCCACTTCCATATAAACAAACCTTAGGGTTCAATTGAGAAGGTTGGCAGTTTCTCTCTCAGGTTGGGAATTTTAGAGGTTGGTCTTTAGGTTGGACATTCTCTTGAAAGGTTGGTCCCAAAGTTGATTCTCTCTCATATTAAACCAGATATTCTGATTCTACTCCTTCTTTATGAGGTTAGCCCGATAACCACAAAATAAACCTTCTTACTTCACCAAGAGCAAGAATTCAAGCATAACAACCCAATAAGTTTAATGTGAGCATCCAGGTAATCCAACCTGAGGCTTTTCAATAAATGTTATATTGCTTGTTATTACTAACGAATTTGGTTAATATGATATGTACATGCATGGCGCGTTTTGTGCAAGAGGGCTTGTATTAAGCCTAATTAATGGATGAATGAATGGATTTTTGCCATTTATTGCTTTTGATGATTAAACTATGCTTTGTTTGTGAATTGGTGGATGAATTGCTTGTTCGTCTTCTAACTCGCAGGTAACTTGATAAATTGTTAAAAGTGGTCACAATAATAATGTTTCTTCAACCCATTAGTTAAAACTAGTAATTTGGACAAATTGAACCTTGTTTGGAACCGTAGCATTGATAATTACAATAAATCAATTAGTAAAGGTCGTTGTTGTCAACGGGCGAGTTGGGTGCCTAACAACTTCCTAGCTCGTACTCACGCCCCCGAACTCATTTATGAAGTCAATTTCCCCAAAAGGCATTGGGGTGCATAGGAATTGAGTTGATGTCTTTTTAGACTATCGATTTGATTCCAAGGGTTCCAAATTTTCTTAAATTTGGTGGCGACTTCCGACAATCTTAAACATGTCCTTAGTGAGAAAGGAAAATCTTCTTGTGCATTCACGCTCAAAGATTCACGAAAACCCGAACAACCGCGCTCTCCCAGGCTACCCGTTCGGCCGCCCGGAAACAAAAAGGAAGATAAAAAGGGGAGAAAAATCCGGTAGCCTACACAACCTCTTTGAGAGAGAATGTCCAACCTACGGGTCTCTAACTACCAACCTCTTCAACTGAACCCTATGGTTTATTTATATAGAATATAGGGAGCTGCCAAGGTTTGGCACGGAAATCTAATGGGCCTCGAATTTGCCGTTCGCGAGAAAGGGTCCAGGCGGCCATGCAGCTAGGCCAAGCGGTTGAACCGCTTGAACTCAAGCGTGGCCGCTTGGACCTGGAGCCGTCTGCCTGCATAGGCGCCTCACATGCTTTTTAACCGGGGGAGGCTTTTCCGAGGGTGTCCACGCGGGATTGACTGAGTTTCCTTGTTTGACCAATGGTTGACTTAATGGTTTGGGTTCCCTTTCGGGCCCTTGGGCTCAAAGAGGTCTAACTCTCAGTTTTGGACTCCAAATGAATTGAGTCCAACTGGTTTCGATCACTTGTACAAAAGGCTTCAACTCGTTAATTCAAATGAACTGGGCTAATCATCAGAGCAATTATTCTCGCTACTAAGTTCGAGCAAAATCCAATCCTTTCATCATCGGGTTTTTATGGGGACTTATCATAGACACAATTTTTGGTGTCTACACTTGTGGATACGATATTTTATTACGAGGATATACCCTTGCACTTGCGGGCCTATCAAATTTTCGGCGCTGTTGCTGGGGAGCTAGGCATTATTCCAATATTAGGCATTTCATAGATAGACTAGACTAAGCACGTGTGTGTTTATGTGTGTTACTTGTGTGTTCTCGATTATTCTTGCTTTTGCGTTTGATCGTCTTTCCTAGTGTTTGTGGTGCATGACCAGGACTCAAGGGTCCGATAAGCTCTTACCTTTGGACCCCGAGATCGAAAGAACATCACGTTCTGCTAGAAAGAGAGCATGAAAGCGCCAACAAGAAATGTTGAGAAAGCAACGTGAGCTTGAACTATAACTACCTACCATGGGGGATGATCATCGATCCTTGAGGGATTTCTCTAATCCCTATGTTGGTTACATTGGTTCAAGTATCACAAGGCCGTTTATTGCGGCCAACAATTTTGAGATCAAAACGTCCTTCATTTCCTTCATCATCGAGGACCAATACTAAGGAAACCATGGTGAATACCCCAAATGACCACATTGCTCTATTCTTGGAGAAATGTGACACCATGAAGATGAATGGGGTTGGTGATGATGCTTTCCGCCTCCGCTTGTTCCCATTCTCTTTGGTGGGGAAAGCAAAGCAATGGTTGAATAGCCAAGATACCAACTCATTCACTACATGAGAGGCTTTGTCCAATGCCTTCTTGACTCGGTATTTCCCACCGGACATGGCCAAGAAACTGAGGAATGATATCCATGCCTTTCAAAGTGATGGCGAATCCTTGTGTGAAGCATGGGAGCGCTTCAAAGAGTTGAAAGAAGTGCCCTCCACATGGCACATCGAACAATGGCTCCTTATTCAAATATTCTATAGTGGATTGAATCCCACTATGAGAATGTCCATTGATGCCGCTGCAGGTGGCTCTATCATGACCTTGAGGCCGACACCGAATAAAACCTTGCTTGAGAACATGGCCTCCAACAACTACCTATGGTCTTTCGGTAGGCCGGGAGCTCTCACAAGGGGAGGTTGACGCGGTGAGCCTCTTGTCAAGTAAGTTGGGTGCACTTTGTTATCAAGTGCAACCAATTCAACCTCTCATGGCTACTTCTCAAGGGCAAGGTTCCTCCATTGAAGTGTATGGTGCTCAAAGGCATGTGAACCATGATTTTCAATATAATGGTGCATCTTCTCAAGAGATGACCATTGAGCAAGCGAATGCCTTTAACAACTTCAACCCCCGCCCTAGAAATGACCCTTTCTCTCAAACTTATAATCCCGGTTGGAAAAATCACCCACGCTTCTCTTATCGGAATACAAGTCCTTTTTCTCCACAAAACAACCATCCTCCACAAAATACCTTCTCTCCACAAAATTCCTCCACTCAACCTCCGGGTTTCCAACCTAGAGCTCCATTCCATAATCCCACATCTCAACCCCCACCACCATCCAATACAGACATCTACAATGCTCAAATGAAGCAAAACAAGACGGGGAATGAGACCCTTCGCCTGGCGATGTCCAAGATGGACTCACTAGCCACTCATAATAAAATGCTTGAGAACCAAGTTGCACAACAAGCTAGTTCATCAACAAGGGTTCCGGGTCAACTTCCAGGCAAACCCGAGACGAATCCCAAAGGGGCATCTGAATGCTATTTTTATAAACAATGGGGAGAAAGTGGAGAACCTTCACATGGTGGAAAAAAGGAGCCAGGGGGGCATAAGGGATGAAAGTGATAAATAGGTGAAAGTTGTGAAGTCTTGTGAGAATGGAGGGAAAGAGAAGAATGAGGTGGAGACTCCGAGGCGAAAGCACCCAATGTTGTTCATATTGAGCCATACAAACCACCGGTTCCTTTTCCTCAACGGTTAGTGAATCCCACATTGTTGAAGAAATATGGCAAGTTCTTGGAGGTTCTCAAGAATCTACACATCAATATCCCATTCCTTGAGGCAATTTCAGAGATGCCTTCATATGGGAAATTCTTGAAGGAGATACTATGCAATAAATGCAAGTTTGATGAGAGTGAAACGGTGTCTCTAACGGAGGAATGTAGTGCAATTCTCCAAAACTAGTCACCTTCAAGGCTTAAGGATCCCGATTCATTCTTTATCCCTTGTGTTATCAGTACAATGAACTTTGATAAGGCTTTGTGTGATCTTGGTGCAAGTGTGAGTTTATTGCCATTATCTAGTTGTAAGAATCTTGGCTTGGGTGACTTAAAACCCACCTCTATGTTATTACAACTTGCCGACTGAACGGTCAAGTATTCGGTAGGTGTCTTGGAAAATGTACCTCTTCAAGTGGGTAAATTCTACATTCCAACGGATTTTGTTGTTTTAGATATGGAGGAAGATGCTAGGATCCCAATTATCCTTGGAAGGCCATTCCTTGCGACCGCCGGTGCGGTAATTGATGTTAAAGGTGGGAAAATTTGCTTGAATATTGGTGATGTGAAGGTTGAGTTTAGTTTCTCCAATAATGTGATGAAACCCTCTTGTGGGAACTCTTGTTGAAGTGTTGGCTCAATTGATCCTCCATTGCAAGATAACCTCAATGATCTCCTTGTAGAATCTCTTGAAAATGGTGATCTTTCAATGTTTCTTGAGGAGGACATCACATTAGGTGATCATGATCATGAGGTCCCTAAACGAGATGCACACAAACCTAAGGAAAAGACATATGTGAAGAAGAAATCAACTCCAAGGGTGAGAAAGAGGTTGATTGACAAGGTTAAGGAGATAATCATGGAATGGCGACCTAAGCCAATTATCCAACTAAAAGGGAACAAGTCCGAGGTTCATGGTAACAAGAGTGATCATGGCGGCAACATGGCCATCTTTGTGATCCATCCGGGATAAGTTAAATGCAAGTGTCAAGCTCATGACCTCAAAAGAGCACTTATTGGGAGGCAACCAAAGTTTTATTGATTTACTTTGTTTGATTTAGTTCTCTTAAAATAAAAAAAAAATTAAAAAATTAAAAAAAAGGTGCAAGAAGGCTGTTGAAAAAAGAATAGATTAGTTAGATGTTAATTTTGTTTTTGGTGTTTATTTTTTAGGTATTGAAAGGAGAAGAGGAAGTCTGCAAAAGTTTCAAGCCCCAGCTGACACGAATTGAGGCGTTATCACGCCTGGCCGCGCGCAACCAGCACCTCTCCTCTGTCTCAATCACCTACCCGGGCGACTTTCAGACAACCACGACAGCAGACCAGGCGGCGTCAGGTGTATCCCGCAGCAACCCCTGGCACCACCGCCCGAGCGAATCTTTGCTCTCAACCATGCCCGATTGTACGCGCACCTCACCACCTCTCTGTCGTACCCGCCAGCTTAGGCGGAATTACCGCCCATAGGCCACCCGACCGGGCCCTATTTTGGGCTTACCGAGGGTCGCGCGACCCCTTTTCTCTCTCCTCACAAAATCATACCCCACAAGCCTGTCTCACCTCTCACCCCCCTATCCCACTCTCTCTATCAACCACCACCACCATCTCAAAACTCACCACCACCAGAACATCAGCTATTTAACCGCCACCACTACACCATATTCGACCGTGACCACCTACCCATCTGACCGTCCTCCCCGCTTGCCGGTTCTGAGCCGCGGCGTTCCTTAGCCCTTAGTTCTCCTGCGGGTAGTCGAAGTTTCCTGAGCGTGCGGCAATTTGTACTTCTTGAGTAAATGATGTGAAATAAGTAACAAAACGAAAATTAACCTTTGATAGTATCACACAAAGGGATCTTGTTCAAGAATCACTCAAGAACAACTCACGAATCACTCGTAAGGGTTTCAACCTGAATCACTCAGTTTGAGGGGTAAATACTCATGTATTCAATTATTAATCATCACAGCACGAGTTTACAATAGCAAAGATCTCCCCTATTTATAGACAAAGAAATCTAAAGCTGTTCGGAATCCTAATCCTAGTCCGAATAGGAAACTAACTACGAAACTGACTACAATTGTAAAACGGACTAACTAACAGCTTTCCTAACACCTAATGGACTTCTAATACTAATAACAGTCAGATTATTACTCTCCTAAACATATTCTAACTAATTAAGGGAATACTAAACGAAATCGAACTAAACAACTGATTACCTAGCGCCCAAGGCTCAAAACCGCTGGAACAGTTTTGCTTTGTAACTTCAATTGCCTTTTCAACTCCTTTACGTTCTGAATATGGGAAAGCTCAAAGCATGGGAGTTTTAGATGTCATTTCCAGCTTTCTACAGAACTTTGAATCACCACGATCCCATGTCGTATGAGTGAGTTATGATTAAAATACGAACCAGTGTAGAAGCTGTCAAAATTATGGGAATCCTGATAGCGAATGTGATCATAAAATAAGAGCTTTAATCCCGACCTTGTGTGGAAACTCCATGTAGTTATCTTTATAGGAGTCAATTTAATGCATAACCACCAAAGAAACTCGATGTAAACAGGAATAGATGTTCTCTTGCTAGTTCCTTGGTTGTTCTGTTTACTTTGCACACTTGCTCCCGCATCAATCTCCCTTTCTTCAAAAAGAATTGTCCTCAATTCTTCGTATGTAGTAATCTTCTCCTGAACCTATATATTCATCAAATTTTCTTTACAAATTTCCAATGAACCCACAAGGTTAAGAGCCTTGTTGCTGTCTTCTTGATGGACATCTCTTTCTTGTTCTTGATCAAAGCTAGATTCAAGAAGTTCCAACTCCATCTCGGATTCCTCTTGCATGTCATCAATATAATCAAGATCTTCAAGGAAATCACCAATATTTTTTGGTTCAATTAATATTTCTTCGATA
Source organism: Tetragonia tetragonoides (assembly GCA_038025085.1). Classification (NCBI taxonomy): domain Eukaryota; kingdom Viridiplantae; phylum Streptophyta; class Magnoliopsida; order Caryophyllales; family Aizoaceae; genus Tetragonia; species Tetragonia tetragonoides. The sequence goes on from CM076146.1 coordinate 19,978,393, forward strand.
AACTCATCAACCACAGTTGGTAGGCTTGAATTATTAACTTCATTGATGGGTTGATCATTTATTATGCATCCTTTCATGTAGTCCAACTTATGATTTCGATGTTGAAACGCTTGTTGGTATGCTTGTTGTGCTCGTAGGTGCACTAATTGTTGCTCCCTCTCTTGCCTCTCAATCTTGAGAGCTATCTTGCATACATACTCAAAGGATATGAAAGGAACAAGCTCCACCTTGTGCCTTAGAGTTGGGTTTAGACCTTTGATGAACCGCGCGATCTTTAACTCCTCCTTCTCCTCAAGATCACACATCATGTGCATATGTTCAAACTTCTGGAGGTAGTCTTGTACACTTGAGGTTTCTTGGCTTAAGGACGTGAGTTTCAAAAACTGTTCTTGCTCAAATTCTTTAGGCAAAAATCATTTCTTTAAATATTTCTTGAGTTTGTCCCAAGTCTCAATCTTTGCTTTCTCTTCCTTCTTGCGTCGAGCCTTTAGTTTTTCATACCATAAAGAAGCATGCTTGGTGAGTTTAAGCGTGGCTAGCTTGCATCTTCGCCGCTCATCATACTCCTTGTATTCAAAGACTCTCTCCATAGTTCTAAGCCAATCAAGAAAGGCCTCTGGGTCGTAGGAACCGTCATATTCAGGGAGTTCGACCTTCAAGTTCCTGTCATCATCATAGGGATGTCGTGGTTTAGGAGCGTCATTGGTTATAGTCCCACTTGTGTCTTCAAACTCCTCATCGAAGTCGGGGTCACGGTTGTGGTTTCTCCAATGAATTCTGCGCATCCTTGTCTCCATGTTCTCCCTATCTTCTTGGTTTCTTCTTTCCATAGCAGCCATCCGCTCTTCTTGAGATTTGAAAGACGTCCTAAGATCCTCCATGGCTGTTAACAACTTTGCTAGTTCGCTGGGCTCACCCATAGCTTCGGTTGTTGGTTTCTTGGGGGTTTCTTGGCTGTCTTCGTGAACAAAGGGCGGATCTTGCAAGAATCTTTCTCTAATGCTCGCTATGGTGTCGTGTTTATGCTGAGGACCGTGTTGTTTAAACTTAAGAAAGCTCAAACCTTTAGCTCTGATACCAAGTTGATGTGAAATAAGTAACAAAATGGAAATTAACCTTTGATAGTATCACACAAAGGGATCTTGTTCAAGAATCACTCAAGAACAACTCACGAATCACTCGTAAGGGTTTCAACCTGAATCACTCAGTTTGACGGGTAAATACTCATGTATTCAATTATTAATCATCAAAGCACGAGTTTCCAATAGCAAAGATCTCCCCTATTTATATACAAAGAAATCTAAAGCTATTCGGAATCCTAATCCTAGTCCGAATAGGAAACTAACTACGAAACTGACTACAATTGTAAAACGGACTAACTAACAGCTTTCCTAACACTTAATGGACTTCTAATACTAATAACAATCAGATTATTACTCTCCTAAACATATTCTAACTAATTAAGGGAATACTAAACGAAATCAAACTAAACAACTGATTACCTAGCGCCCAAGGCTCAAAACCGGTGGAACAGTTTTGCTCTGTAACTTCAATTGCCTTTTCAACTCCTTTACGTTCTGAATATGGGAACACTCAAAGCATGGGAGTTTTAGATGTCATTTCCAGCTTTCTACAGAACTTTGAATCACCACGATCCCATGTCGTATGAGTGAGTTATGATTAAAATACGAACCAGTGTAGAAGCTGTCAAAATTACGGGAATCCTGATAACGAATGTGATCATATAATAAGAGCTTTAATCCCGACCTTGTGTGGAAACTCCATGTAGTTATCTTTATAGGAGTGAATTTAATGCATAACCACCAAAGAAACTCGATGTAAACAGGAATAGATGTTCTCTTGCTAGTTCCTTGGCTGTTCTGTTTACTTTGCACACTTGCTCCCGCATCAGTAAATTGAACGTTCTTTCACCTTTTGCCCTGAAATGAATTTGGTGTTGGTGTGCATCAAAATTCTTGGTTGACTAGGAATTGATAATTTTACTTTCTCATGGTCTGAAGTGGTCATATTTGAGTTGATTATGCCTTTGAGCCTCTCTGATGTGGGTTTGCAATTGGTGTTTATGGGAGTCTAGCCCAAATTTGTACCGTGGACATGTAATTGATGCCTGAATTGTGGTTGAGAAGTTGTGGCTTGAGTTGGACTTTTGATACCGTGTTGGACTTTTGATACCGTGTTGGACTATGCCCTTTTGCTTAATCTTGTGCGGCACTTAAAGAGTTAAGATTGGGGTGTTATCAGTTGTGGGCTACGAATTGAGACCTGTATTGTTTCGATTGAGAATTGGTAATTTGTTTGTCCTTATTGCTCGGGGATTGTGAATTGTGGTGATCGTTATGCATTGTGTCGCTTTCATGAAGTGATGGTGGAGCGATTGTATGAATTTGAGGAGTGCAAGGACTTCTTTGCTCACATTGACCCTCTCCCTCCCCGTCCCGGGGAGACTCCGTGAGTTTTCTCTCATCCCTTCCCTTTTATATTGTTGTCTTTTCTTATATTGGGGACAGTGTTCGTTTCAAGCTTGGGGGACGTGATTTTGATGATGTTTTGTGAAATGTGAATTGCATTGCATATAGTTTTTTGTTTTATTTATTTGCATTTTTAGATTAGTTTTTTATTTATTTTGTTTCTTTCTTTATTTATTTATTTTGTTTGTTTTGCATATAGTTTAGGTTTAAATTTCGCATGCAATAAAAAAATTCAAAAGATAAAGTAGAAAAAAAAGAAAAATCCAAAAAAATGTGTGAGATGTGATCCTTCGATGATGATTCTTGTTTTATTGTGAAAATTGAGAGGATTGACCCTTGTTCTGTGGCAATGTGATTGAGCCTAAGTTTTACATAACATGATTGTTGTTGCGATTCATGGTTTGTGGCATGCTTGATGATGACTCTTGAATGTTTTGTAGTTGAGTTGGATAGACGAAATTGACCCATGAGTTTTGAGCCTTGAAGACCGTGCATCAGTACGGTCTATTTTGTCTTTGATGTGTGAAACTCTCTCTAAGTCATTGGTTTCTAGAACTCACCTTAGGGAGAGGTCGCTCAACCTCTCCGGACAGAATTCATTTCTCTTTTCTCCATTGAGTCCGGACATGACATTGATTGAACGAGAATGATCGAGGCATTCTTTGAATTTTTAGCTCACTTAGCCAAATAAGCCTACCTTGGAAATCTATCCTTTGTGAACCACCTTGAGTTTTGTCTATTCTTTGCTTTCACCCGCATTACAAGCCTTTTGACCGAAAAAAACATATTTAAGCCTTGTGCCATGAGGCTTGTGGAGTAGAGATTGACTTTGGAGTTTTTGTTACGTTTCACAATGCGTAACTCCGTAGTTTGTGTAAGCGCTTGGAAGGACGGTTGAAATTCAAAGTTTGGTTCCGAAAAAAATAATCAGAAAACGTTCTCAAGAAAAAAAATGAAATGAAAAAAAAAAAGAATAAAAAAAGGTTGAACTCTTGAAACTTGTGCTTGAATGAGGAGTATTTCAATAGAGTTTAGTGATATTGGTTAGATGTTGATTTTTGTTAGTCGGAGTTCCGCATTGTTTACGTTTATGCACGAGGTGAATTAATGATTTTTGCTCCACTAGTTTCATGACATCCTTAGCCAACTATCTGAAAGAATTTGACCTACCCTTCACCCTTAAGCATACGTTACAACCTATGAAAGTCTTCTTGACTCGTTTATATCAATTGTCCTTGGAAGAGAAGATGTGAGAGGATTGGTGAGCATATGGTAAACCATGACTTTTGAGATGAGTATTGAGAGAAACCCACTTTCATTGTCAATTTTAAACACCTGAGTGTGAGTGTCCACTTACCTAAAGTGAGGGCCTATCTACTTTGATATCCTACATTCGAGAGTGGGTCTTGTGGTATGATTTGGATGTTGTGGATCGTTATTACCTGATGTGCTATGTGAATTCGAACGCCTATGTCATAAATTCACAATTATTCTTGACCTGGGTTGAGTCTTTTGGACTTTATGTTGCTTTTGAAACTTGGTTTGAGAAGGTGATATCTTATTCTTTGTTCCCCGTTTCGTTTGTCTTGACATGGTTTGCTTGGGGACAAGCAAAAACTTGAGTGCATAACTAGAGCTATTTTCCATGTGATAAACACACTCATTTGATTGGCTTCATGATTATTTTGTCGTTTCTTTATGAGATTTTATAATTATTATGATAAGGATGACTACTTGGGGTATATTGGTATTTTGTTGTGTTTTTAGGACATTTTGAGACCTTGATGCTTGGTATAGACTTTGGAGATGATTCGGAGTCGCAATCGTCAAAGAAGAAGTCGAGGAACATCTCTCAGAGAAACCCAAACAAGAAAAGAAGTGCAAAAACAAAGTTCTAGGCAAAAATGCACTTGCACGACCATGCGAGTTTGAATGCTAAACCTTGCATGACCATGCAAGTAAGTCAGTGAGTTCAAGAATGTTTGCACGACAATGCAACTTTCCTTAACAAATTCTGCACTCCCATGCAAGCTGTTGGAAATCGAGAATGCAAGTCGTGACCTTTGCCATTCCAATGGCTTTTCACCCTAATCCGTCTACATTCATTTTGGGGGTTATAGAAGGAGAGAGAACTCATCTCTTTCAGATCATCTCTTAGCACCCCATTATCTCTCTCATAGTTTAGAAACACTTTTATGCTTTCATAGATTAGAGTCAAATACTAGTTTATCTTTGCATTTTGGAGATTGAAGTGATCATTTGAAAATTTGTTCATGTTCTTGGTTATTATCCATTGGAGCACTTTTGGGTATTTTTAATCCCTACTTTCTCTTTCCCATCGCTCTACTTCTTTTAGAGTAATTTCCATTTAGTTTATGATTGTTCTTGATATTATTGTTGAATTCTAGCATAATCATGTTTAATTTAGTATCTTTGTTGCTTTTGAATATCATGAGTAGCTAATTCTCCTTTATGTAGGGTTGATGTAGTTTGATTGAATTGCTTGATGTTTAATTAGATAATTGGAAAATAGCATGTCGTATAGAATTTTGCACAAAGATTAATTGTTTGCTTATTGTTTATGGTTGGTGATTAATTTAAATTCAAGAGAAGAATCTAGATCACCCAAACTCAATCTTTCATCAAGTTTGCCTACCCACGAGAGTAGGTTAGAATTACTTGGGGCTTCTTGGATAGAATTGTGTTCTTCATGTTCTTGATATTGGCTTGACTCCATGAGAATAGGTAGTTGAGTTTTATATTGAGTTTCGCCTTTAATTCTTCGAGAGAAGGTTTTAGGTTCTTTGTCCGTCCTTGCAACATTCGGCATGACATGCTAATTGAAGTTTATCTGCATCAAGCAGTTTAATTGAGTGAAATCAACCCTAGGTTCTTTAGTGTTTCTATTTCCGCATTATTATTATCGATTTAGTTCTTTGCCAAAATCAACAAAAATCCTCTATTGATGGCTTAGCTTGTTAAATTTAAGAAACCTTAGTATTTGGAATAGAAAGCTCCCCGTGGATACGATATTTTATTACGACAATATACCCGTGCACTTGCGGGCCTATCACGCCTACGGGCTCTAGGCCACTCACACATGTACCAACAACGCATGGCAAGGGCATCCAACAAAAACGTTCGACCCCGAAATCTAAAAGAAGGTGACTTAGTTTGGAAGCAATTGCGTGCACCAGTTACTGACCCCAGAGGCAATCTCCAACCGAATTGGCCTAGTCCGTTCATCATCAAAGATATCCTATCCGGAGGTGCAATCCGGCTTATGGATATTGAGGGCATCAAATTCAGTCAGCTCACAAATTTTGGATCAACTAAAGAAGTGATACGTCTAAAAAAATCCAAAAAAAAAAATTCCGAAAAAAAAAAAGAGATATACACAATTGAACGAACTACGCTGTCCTGATTCCACACTGGATACATAGGTAACCCTTTTAAAGGGGCCCGACCAAAATAAATCCAAAATTCCATTAAATTCATTCAAAATGGACAATCTTTATTCAAACTGATTGAATAAGCTTACACTGCGTAAATTGAACCTCCTAAGGTTGCCAAAAAAAAAGGGCAACTAATGAGGGTTTAAGCTAAACAAATTCTTATTACTTTTTTCAAAAAAAAAACTAGACTTTCTTTCTAAAGAAAACTATTTTAATCCTTCTTCCTTTCGGAAGGCTTCGTTGAAGAGTTCTTCTTTGAAAGACCTTGGCTTGAGGACGACCTATGATCGCTTCCTTGAGCTGGGGGCTTGCTTCTTTTCAAAACGTGATAGCCTTCTTGATAAGGCCCTTCCTTTCTTTTTTTCCTACTCTCTGTTCCTGAGTCATACCTAGGTACTAGCTGGTTCCACTCCTCATGACAAAGAGCTAGCCTTGTTTCTCAATCATTGCAAGAAAGCCAGGACAAATAGATTTCAGAAACTTGAGTTGGGGCAATTATCCGGGGCACTGTCCAACGATCCCTACCTCGCCAGTATTCACTCCTGCTCTGAGCAAAATCAGTTGTCAAAACCATGACAGTTTGTCTCATAGTCTCTTGACGAGGGATAATCTATTTCAACCCATATTGCCTCGTGATCCTACAAGGGAAGAAAAATGTAATCCTGTACAAACTTAGTATCCTAGTTTAGGGAATGTTCTTACATCAGGAAACCAAAGAAGTAAAACCCCACCACGGTATATACCAACGGATAGGAAGTCCAGGAGTGAAAAAAGCATCCCATTCAACAAGGGTCTTCTCATTATACAACCTTTTCCTAATGAGAAAGCTAGCACCGATATAAGTTCTTCTCCTCCAAGCATTAGGAGAACGAGCTATCATCTTTTCTGGTGAGTCTATCAACCTCAGGTGCTCACATAACCAGATTTAAAGCAGCAGGGTGCTTCCAGAAAATGCTTTCCTAGGGAATACCTTTAACCTGTGAAGCTCTCTAATGGTTTCTCCTACAACCAGATGCAAAGGAGAGTGCCCTTCATCCATTCGATCGACTACTCGCAACAACGAGGCCATACCCAGATCAGATGATTCTGCATTGACAAACAATAGACGGTTTAACAAACAAAGTACAAAGACCCGTCGACGGTAATGCCTAAAAATTACATCTTGCTCAGAAGAGGAAGCAATTTTTTCACAGATTTGAACCAAGTCCGCATCGACACAATCCCTGTACTGATTGCCTAAAAATCATGCTTTTGGATTCCGCAGATGACAAGCATAGAGATTTCCTGTACTGATTGCTGAAACCATCCCTAAAATAAGGCAAAGGTAGGGGAAGAACATCAGATTTGTTAGTAATAGCAGCAAATTCTTCTGTAAAGGGTATAATTCAGAGTTACCAAAACGGAAAACGTAAAACTCTGGATCCCAATAGTTCAATGCAGACCGTAGAAGAGGCCACAAAATCTTAGTCCGTTTCAAAGTCAGCAGGGTTGAGATGTGATACGGAGCCAATTCTAGTTTATCTTCCACAATCAGATTTACACCAAGAATCAAACAGATTTTCAAAGTATTTCGCCATGATAAAAGATTTGTGAAATTTCGGAGCTAAAAGTCTGAAAAGATATACGACATTGGACATTTCGTCAATCCTATTTATAGGCAAAAGTCGGGCCAAAAAGATTCAGAAATTCGGGAACAGCCCAAAACCAGAGCCGTCAGCGGCTCCGGCCTGAGCCGCCAGCGGCTGTGCCTAGGGCCTCTAGCGGCCCTGACATCGGCCCGGTCGATTTTTTCTCCTGCTCTCGTCCACCCAACTGGTCCATTCTGTACGGGTCCGAATTCGATTCACAAAGCACAACGCGGTTAAAGGCTCGAGACTCTCTTAGTTTTAACTTTTAACTTTTTTCTATTTTCTATTTTTTTTAATTATTTTCTTAGTTTTAGGGGGTATAATATATATGTGTCATTTTTTCTTTTTCTTTTGCAATCTTTACCTTATTTTTAAATTCCCTAAATTTTGTCATTCTCTTTACTACATAACATATTGCATATTTGGAGATTAGACGGGTATAATTGAGTCATAATAGCATGCATAGTCATATAAAATGCATAAAAACAGGTGTTCGAGTTTCAAAAGTCAGAATCTACAAATCAAGCCTACACTACTCAAATGGGCCTATCATCACCATTGCCATTAGTTTCATCCTCAATAGTGGGCCCATGACCGAAGTTCCCTCCCGTATTGTAGAAAGAGCCTTGAGTGCTGAATAAGCTATAAATCATCCTGCTGCAACTGAGCCTCATATCTCGGCCATCAAACATAAGCGCATGCATGGGGGTAGCCTCCGAAGGCCCCGGCCCAAAGAGGTTCTCCGCAGCCTTGCTAGCAAAGTCTATAGCCACATTCTGATGCGAAGGCCCAGCTTGAGGCACACCCCATCCAGGAGCATCTGTCCAACCTCCACTCATAGGAGTCATGACAGGCCTACTACTCAAAGAATGCTGAAAACCCGCTGCAGGAAACATCTCTGGCAGATGGAGGTGTGGCCTTGACGGCCAAGACACCTAAGTAGGAGGAGGCCTAGTCACCACAATAGTAGGAGACCGAGCAAAAGATGGTCTAGTCGCCGAAGAAGCTCTTGCCATTGAGTGTCGTGGTCCCACTGAAGATGAAGACTGCGACATCTACGCAAGTTCAAGAGAGGAATGTTAAACTACGCACCTCACTTGGTTAGACAAAAAAGAAGAAAGACACTTATACTTGCAGTCCTGGCTCGAGAACCCTTTCCTTGGCCCATCACCCGGCTATAGCCCTTCTTCAACAAGTGAATGAGCTTGAAGACTTGAGAGGTTTATTCCCGGTTCAACTACAACAAAGAGGACAAGAGGCAGAATAAGTATTTGAAAAACAGTACAAGTCAGAAAACAAGAGAGGATAAAAATCTTACCCCCACACGATCATCAGGCAATGGTAAGCCTTCTACTGCCTCTCCATGAGCACTATGTAGGGGAAACTCCTTTGTTATGCGGACCCCACTCTCTCCAATGTACCTCACCTCAGTACTTGCCTACTCGATAAGGTTATGCTTAGGGCCTGATAGCGAGGGACTCTAGGAAGAGATCTCCTATGCCCACGGGGAGCCGCATGATCCGCCTACAAAGACACAAAAGTCAGCATGCTACATATACAACTATAAGATATGGATCAAGATTTTACCTCAGAAGTAAGGTCCGACATCAAGCGATCCAAGCAGTAGGCAAGGTATACGTTGTACGGTCTAAACCCTCAACCTCTGGTAGTACAAACTGCATGGTCGCAGCACCCCTAACAACGTTCGTCAAGTCAGCCATGCTCAGACTACGCAGGTGAAACATGATCATAGGAGGATCCTCGGGAACCAAGTAGCTACCCAAGCATGGAGATATCAGCCGAGTCAGACGGTCCCCCAAGTACCACTCAAAGCTAACGGCCCCTCAAACACTATCCGTAGGGTAGACACCCTGCAGAACTTAGTGGTGATTTGGGAAGGGACCCCAGGAACATCTTCAAAAGCGATCCACAACACCTACAGAATACAAGATCAAAGTTCATTCACACCAAATGAACCGAAAAAAAGAGAGTCAAGGACAACACACCTCTGACGGAGCTCGGCTCTCAAAAGAAATCGAGAAATCCTCCAAAGAGGAAAACAAATGGCTGTCTCTACCAACCCCTCGTGCACCTAGTGGGAACATCCTCAAACCAGGACGATGAGGACTAAAAGCTGGAAAATACTTGAAAAACCACAACTGCCATACAAGAAGAAATAGTCAGATACAAGAGCATGCATATGTACAAAGAGTAAGAAGATATGCCTACCCCCAGTGTCCTCCAAGGACTAGAAATAGACTTCCTCCGGCTCGTCGCCATAGGACTGGAAGCCTGACGACACCATTTTGGCTAAGCAGGAGCACCGAAGTTGTACTCATGTTGTAGACGCAAAAAAGGGCCTTCAGATTTCTCCGCAAAAGCCCGATGATGAAAGGAGTAATTTATAAACTTGAACGCTATTTTTGCTTTAATAGGTAAGCTATGGCCTCAGGTTTTTCTTCGATCGCTCCTTCGTTCCCGTCCCATTCAAAAGCCTCGTTCAAGAGCTTTCCAACGACACCTCTCAAAACTCTTTTCGACTCCCGGTCGCCATGTTGCGAATCAGGGGTAGAACCGTCTTTTATCGCCCATGGGTAAAACGGTCTTTTCATATTTTTTCGGAACACTAAAATTCCTCCGAAAAATGAAAATAGACTGGATGTCGTTATTATGACGGCAGCCAGCTGGCAGTTGACAGCCGTCAGCGGCCCTGGATTAAAACCCAGAGCTGCTAGTGACACTGACTCAGCCTCAAGACCGACTATTTTTTCAAGCCCAATTCAAAAACTTGGCTCTTTTCAGCCGACCAGCCCTACTTCCCACGCCTATAAATACGACCCTCCACCCTAAATTTAAAACACACAGTCTACAGTTGACACCCTCTATTCTCAGTAGTATAGACTCTGAGCTTCTCCCTCTTTCTTCCATAAACAATTCTATTCTATTCTCGGGAGTATTGAAACCGAGCTTGCCCCTCCTTCTTTACTTGAGATCTTTCTTTACTATTCATTTGCTAAATAGCCTACAGTTCTGGTACTAACTCCTGAGGGCCCAAATTAAATTAATTGCTTAACTATTTATGTTCTAGTAGTCAAAATGTAGATATTATGCAAATCATGTCTTTTATTGCTTCCTAAATATTGTCTTTCAATTCCAAGCATGTCTAGTCATTGTGATGCTCAACTTGTCAATTGAATATATGTCTAAACAAGGGTTAAAAATAAATGTTGTGATGCTTGTGATGAACCAATTAATAGTCTTAGTCTAGGTTGTTAATCCGGTTTGTGTGGGAATCATGTCTTTAAATTATTAACCAAACTTGAGTTAGTAGAGGTCGTCATAATACGGGCGAGTTGGGTGCCTAACACCTTCCCACCTCATACCTTCGCCCCCGATCCTTTATTCTTGGGTACTCATATGTTCTATATGAGCGGAAGTCTTTAAAAAAACATGATTAGTTTACGTATTGCGCTATTGGGTTGTCCCTTCGGTTTGTCCCTTCGATAAAACGCCGATAGTAGACTTGTGACATCTTTCATGGTTTTTATATAATTCAAGTCATTTCAAAAGCTTTTCTAACTCGACGGTTCCTTGAACTTATCTAAACCCCCTGCTTACAAATTTTCTATAAGGACACACTCCGTGGCCGTAGAAATCCCGGGTCCTTACAGTGGCGACTTCACTGGGGATTTATTTAAGAGGGTCAGACTCGAAAGTAAAGTTTGCTTAATTGTTTAATAACATGTTCCATAGTTTGCATTATTTGCATGTGCTTTGGCACAACCTTTTGACCCCTATCGACCCTCGAGGAAGTTTGTGTCGTAACTCGTAGACAACCGTATATCTAAAGGAATATACAGTTGTCCTATCGTGCAAACAGACGCTTCCTCACCCATGACTCATCGACTCTTGTTGGTGAAAAAGAATTACAATTGATGTGTCGACCATCCGCCGAACGGAAATTGTACGTTGTCGTGGTGACCTCACAGGAGCCAAAAGCCTCTAACCCACATTTGTGCATTCGCTTGCTTATTGTGCATGTGTCATTGTAATGCCCGTCTGATCACATGTTTGCCTGTATGAATGCATGAATGCCGTGAATATGTGCCAACATGTACTTACGTGGTAGGAGTTTTTTTCTTTTATTTTTAGCTAGTTCCTAATGCCCGAAGACGGTGCAAGAATTCAATTTAATGAACACCCGTCATCTCCCAGATGATATATATTCATATAGCGTCGAAGTCATGAAGAACTTTCTAGGACCTTTTTTTTTTCTTTATTGTTTTGATGAAATTCAGTTTCGGTAAAAAAAAAAAAAAAAAGCAAAAAAAATGGCATTGAAAAAAAAAAACACCGAAAAAAAAAATAAAAAAAATCGGAAAATCAAAAAAAAAATGCCAAAATTTTCTTTCTTTATTTATTTATTTATTTATTTATCCCATTTTCCATTTTCTTTGAGTCTAGGAAAATCAAAACAAATAGGATGGTTCGTCTTTTTCTATTTTTCTCACTTTCGTTCATCGACTTCATTTTTCCTTTGATATGAGGGGAAATAATCGGGCATTTAGGCTTAGGTTTTTATTTTCTTCTTTTCCATTTCTTCGCATTGCATTGCATTTTACGTATTAGACGCTCCATGCTAGGATTCATAACTAGTCGTCATCTTTGCATTGTCGTCATTTTGCATCTGCATTTGTACAAAAGTTTGAGTCTTGCATTCATCAATGTCTCCATTTGTTCACTACGTCTCATGCTCTAGAAGTCTAGACGAGTCATTCATTACGTGTTCTAGGGTCATTCTAGGAAGCATCCATACATTGTCATAGATGTCGAAGTCAGTCCAGCATGCATCTGTCGTCACATTGTCGTCATCATACATTCGTGTTCATATAGACGTCCATAGGCTCATTCACCTTAGGGGCTACCGAGGGTCTTCTAAAAACCATGAGTCTTTCTTTTCAAGTCCTTTCTTTGGCATCTTTCTAAGTTGAGACTTGTGTTCAGGATTGGGGGCTCGAAGAAGAATTACGGAGACAAAGGTTGGGCTCGATCGTCCGGCAGATTGTTTCGTGTACAAGCTACGTCCAAGACACCACCACATTTCAAAAGGACACCCCCCCCCATAATCCATCACCACCACAAAGCTCGCCACCACTCAATACACCCCTTACCTCACCAATCACACCCCCAAACTTCACCATGGTCAAAACCACAGACGAGAGGCTTGATGAGCTCATGAGTGAGTTAGAAAGGGTGCGACTCAAGGTTGAATATTTGGAAGAGAAGAAAGAGGATGAAGCAAGAATCCTCTCTGACTCCGCCTCTGAGGAAGAAGGACCAAATGCCAAGCTGGCTAAGATTAATTCTTTGCTCGAAATTAACGGCCCGTTTTCCAACTACCATCCTAATGTTGGTAAAGTCAATCCCAAATTCAAGGGCAAGCTTGCAGCCAAATTCTCCATGCCCGAGGTTCCGACATTCACTAGCACTGATAATCCACAAGACCACGTTAAAGCCTTTAAAGTCAATCCCAAATTCAAGGGCAAGCTTGCAGCCAAATTCTCCATGCCCGAGGTTCCGACATTCACTAGCACTGATAATCCACAAGACCACCTTAAAGCCTTTACTACTGCCATGGGTTTAAGAGGAGTTGACAAAAATATCTACATTCACTTGTTCCCACAGACTCTTGATGCCCCAACTCGTCGTGGGTTCTACACCTTTAATTTAGAGAACTACCGCACTTGGTCAGATTTCACTACAGTCTTCCTTGCACGCTAGAAGGAAAATGTTGCTCTACCTATGACCCTTCGAGAGTTAGAGATCACCAAACAAGAAGAAGATGAGGGATTCACTGCCTTCCTTAGGCATTGGAAGCTAAAGATAGCCGAACTGGTTGAGCGACCTTCGGAAACTGATCAAATCCACCAACTCATAAAGAACCTGCAACCTGCTTACAAGGAACACCTCAGGTATCAAGCAATTGACTCCTACAACCGGCTCTATGTTGTGGGTATCCTAGTTGAAGATGACCTTCTTAAGAACTCCCCTTAAGTTGTGAACAACGCAAGTATCTGCAGTCGGCGTTGTCCTCCATATCCTTGTCAAACAGCCGTGCTCGAGAAGTTGAAAAGAGTCGAAGTCTCCTAGTGTGCAAGTCTAGTTGAGTCCAGTCAAATCTAATGATGTCTAGTCTGTCTCTTCAATTCGTCCATAGAGTTTAGCTTACTTCTCGTGGAATATTTTTCTTCGATTCATTAAAGATTGCATTTTGAGCCCATCATTTTCTTTGTTCAATCCTATGACGAACTTAAGTTGCCTATGACGGAATAAATAAAAAAAAAAAAAAAAAAAATACATTCAAACGAAAGCCTTTATTGTGGAAAACATCAAACAAAAACTCCCTAATGATCATCCCCATAGAGGATATAAAGTTGAACCGTCCGTGCCGAGGACAGGAGGCATTCATTTGGCACCTCACATCAATATCCTTTACTACCCTATACATCATTACCACTTGCAACCCTTTGAGCCTTAAACACATAGGCTTTCATTATTTAACCACATCATCCTTACTCGGGGAATGGGTGTGTGCGACATGGGAATAGAAGAAACCTTCTAGGCAAGTTGGACCGACCTACAAAAGAGCCACCGAGAGAAATACCAAAAAAGAAGAAAAGAGAACTCGAAAGTTCAAGAGCAAAAAAATAAACAAAAGAGAAAAAAATTCGAGAGCGAATAAAGATCCAAAAGAGTGCAAACACTTCAAGCATAGTCAAACGGTGGCCTTACCTAAATATTGGTCCCTAAGCTACCTCGCCTAGATCAAAAACTTCTATACCATCTAACATACTTTGGGGAGGGGATTTACATTGGGTTTCTTTGAGCCTTTATCCTTTCTTTGACACCTTAACCCAGCCTGACATTACAACCCTAAATCCCTCCAAGAGGTACGACCATTTAATTGTATAGTCCTGAACTACGTTGGCCTGATTCCACACAATAGATACGTTGGAAACCTCAAAAAGGTCCGGCCACGAAACCACTTTGTCACATGATCATAAGGAGTTCTCCCATTCCACCATTCTCAACTAAGGCTTAAAAAAAAGAATGAGCCCGGTAGGTTGAAAACCCGAAAGGGCAGCCTAGACAAAAGTTACGGCAACAAAAAAAAAATATGGACAAATTCAACATCTTGACGTAACTTAAATTTCCGAGAATTTAGAACATTATTTCTCATTTAAAAACTAATTGGTCAGTCATCTAGAATCATACTCATCACCTTTCTCGTAGGCTTGCACATAGACTTCCCAACTAGGGGTTTTTCAGAATGAGTCGGTTCCTTGTCCACTACGTTCAAAGTTGTCCATTTCATCCCCATACCCTTAAGTAGGATATTTTGTACCTCTACATCAACACCCATAGCTCCTCGAGTAGGTCATAACCATCAAGAACCACACATCAAACTGGGGGCTGATTCTTCCTTGACTGCACCCAGTCTTGTCCACTTGTCTCATACTCTGTCCAGATCACCACAGGAATGAAATTTTTGATCACAAAAACTTTTCCCATATGAAGACCCTCTTCAGACCCTATAGGAGAGTCGTACATGTTAGGCTAGGCCGCACGGAGCTGTGAGTCAATAGAGTCTGCATACATCATATTTGCATAAGTAATAGAGTCTCCTTCAAGGGCATGCATGTGTACATAATTTCTCTATGTCTTGAGTCCCTGCGTGTTTACATGTCAATTCCCCTTTTCCCCGTGCATATTACTATGTCATGTCTTGTGCATATTACCGGCTCTCCATCGAAACCCGCAAGCCCGGAAGTCATGGTCAAGCCCAGAAGCGGCCTTCCGACTACAACCCAGAATGGAAATAACCTCCCAACAACAGTCTGCACGCGCGGGCCCCTCCTGCTATCCCACGACTTTATTCCAGCCCAGAAACCGTTATTTCAGTTCGTTCGCGGCAAAGATCAGTACCAAGCGCACCGGAGCGAGTCCCTTTGGCCCACAAATTCAAATTCAATAGTTGGCCCATCTTACGGTACCAATTATTCTCAGGTAAAATTAACCCAAATATTTTGCATGTCCCAAATACACGAGCCCGGATTTATGCCCCGACGACATTTATCGCCCCGAGTGTCAAATTATTTTAAGCCTGGTAAATCTGCTGGCCTCATCAATGTCCCAAAGTATCAATGTCCCAAAGTCCCAATGTCTCAATGTCCCAAAGTCTCAAAAATCCCAATATCCCAAAGTCTCAATGTCCCAAAGCCTAAAAATCTCAAAAATCCCCATATCCCAAAGTCTCAATGTCCCAAATTCTCCAAAATCTCAAAAATCCCAATGTCCAAAAGTCTCAAAGTATCCAAAATCCCAATCTCTCAATGTCCCAAATTCTCCAAAATCCCAATGTCCCAATGTCCCAAAGTCTCAATGTCCCAAAACACCAATGTCCCGAAGTCTCAATATCCAAATGTCACAACGTCCCAAAATTGGGTCGGTCCATGTCCGCTTAAGCTATTGCTGTTAAACTGTCCTTCTACGAAATCACAAATTCGGGTCAGTCAATGATCGCTTAAGCTATTGAGGTTAAACTGTCCTTCTGCGAGGTCACAGATTTTGGGGTCAGTCAATGGAGCTTAAGCTATTGCGGTTAAACTGTCCTTCTGCGAGGTCATAAAGTTTGGGGTCAATCAATGGTCGCTTAAGCTATTGCGGTTAAACTGTCCTTCTGCGAGGTCACAAATTTGGGGTCAGCCAATAATCGCTTAAGCTATTGCAGATAAACTCTCCTTCTACGAGGTTACTTATTATGTGTCAGTCAATGATTGCTTAAACTGTTGCAGTTATACTGTGCATTATTTCTTATATGTTTCAGTCAATGATTGCTTAAGCTATAGCATTTAAATTGTTCATATGTTTTAACCATTTTACAGCCGTCATTTTGATTGCGCTGCCTCGTCGACCTTTTTGTTCCTTGTGCAGGGAAGGAATCTCGGCATCTGCCGAGTGATGATTAGTCACTGTTTGCTCAGAATAAAGCATTTATACTATTCATTCTCACCAGTGTTACTTCCCATTTTACAGCCATTATTTTTAATCGCGCTGTCTGGTTGACTTTTTGGTTTCTAGTACAGGGACAGAATCTCGACACCCGCCGAGTAGTGTTCAGTCACTGGTTGTCGAAGCACTCTACGTTGGTCATTCTCAAAGTATTACTAACTTTTTCATTCACTCTGAATACAGGTCCCCAGCAGACGTTTAGACCATCTACGAGCGGTGTCCTATCTTGCTGACCATAACCTTTATTTTCTCTTGTGTTCACAGAGATGAAATCTTAGCACGCTACGAGCATGTCCCAACTCAGGTTTGTCTTCATATGCATACATACCGTACAATCTCACACACCGTGTGCACATCAGCTTCCTGCATGTCGCTTTCGGAATACTTTGATATTCGCTTTTACTCAAGCTGGATCAAAGTGGAGGCTTTTGTAGACGCCAAAAAAGCGCCTTCAGATTTCTCCGCAAAAGCCCGATGATGAAAGTAGTAATTTATAAACTTGAACGCTATTTTTGCTTGAATAGGTAAGATATGGTCTCAGGTTTTTCTTCGATTGCTCTTTCGTTCCCGTCCCATTCAAAAGCCCTGTTCAAGTGCTATCCAACGACACCTCTCATGACTCTTTCCGACTCCCGGTCGCCAAGTTGCGAATCAGGGATAGAACCGTCTTTTACCACCGAGGGGTAAAACGGTCTTTTCCTATTTTTTAAAACACTAAAATTCCTCCGGAAAATTAAAATAGACTTGATGTCGTCAATATGACGACATCCAGCTGGTAGCTGACAGCCGTCAACGGCCCAAGATTAAAACCCAGGGCCGCTAGTGGCCCTCACCAGCGCCTCTAGCAGCGCTGACTCAGCCTCAAGACCGACTATTTTTTCAAGCCCAATTCAAAAATTAAGCTCGTTTCAACCGACCAGCCCTACTTCCCACGCCTATAACTACGACCCTCCTCCCTCAGTTCAAAACACATAGTGTACAGTTGACACCCGCTATTCTCAGTAGTATTGACTCTGAGCTTCTCCCTCTTTCTTCCATAAACAATTCTATTCTATTCTCGGGAGTATTGACACCGAGCTTCCCTCTCCTTCTTTACTTGAGATCTTTCTTTACTATTCATTTGCTAAATAGCCTACAGTTCAGGTACTAGCTCCTGAGGGCCCAAATTAAATTAATTGCTTAAGTATTTATGTTCTAGTAGTCAAAATGTAGATATCATGCAAATCATGTCTTTTATTGCTTCCTAAATATTGTCTTTCAATTCCAAGCATGCCTAGTCGTTGTGATGCTCAACTTGTCAATCGAATGCATGTCTAAACAACGGTTAAAAATAAATGTTGTGATGCTTGTGATGAAGCAATTAATAGTGTAAGTCCAGGTTGTTATTCCGGTTTGAGTGGGAATCATATCTTTAAATTATTAAGCAAATTTGAGTTAGTAGAGGTCGTCATAATACGGGCAAGTTGGGTGCCTAACACCTTCCCACTTCGTACCTTTTCCCCCGAACACTTTATTCTTGGGTACTCATATGTTCTATATGAGCGTAAGTCTTTTAAAAAACATGATCAGTTCAGTTATCGCGCTATTGGGTTGTCCCTTCGGATTGTCCCTTCAGTTTGTCCCTTCGATAAAACGCCGATACCAGATTTGTGACCTCTTTCATGGTTTTTATTCAATTCAACTCTTTTCAGATGCTTTTCTAACTCGACAGTTCTTTGAACATATTTAAACCCCTAGCTTACATATTTTCTATAAGGACACACTCCGTGGCCGTAGAAATCCCGGGTCCTTAGACATGTACTACGGTCAAATCCAGACATCGAAGAAAGCGGACCTTGCATACACTCTTGTTTTGGGAAAAAATAGTCGCCCCCAACAGATAAGAGAAAAACCTCTAATCCTCAGTAACGCCATGCTCGGTCAAAGCCTCTTACAACCTCGGCAAGGAGACTCGGTCCCCATCAAAAATAAGAGCAACAGGCGCATACAACTCAAGCAACCTATCCTCCTGCAAATGGTAGTTCGTGTCCTACAACAAAGGACAAGCCCGTGAATACGGCAAACTGATATGGGGTAGGGAACATCTCTCCCGTAGGTATATGAAAGGTGTTCATAGTATCCTAAAACCTCTCCAACAACCCACGAGAAATCACCCGAGTATCACCCGAATGGCAAGACCGGTCGACAGACAAAAAGGACTCAAAACCCGAAGCCCGAATTATCCCCCTTGTCTTCTCAGAAAAAGAATCGAGCATCATGGCCCAATTTGAAATAGACCCATGAGCCTGTAAATGCGTGTCAACCCCCCTAGCGAACAAACAAAAAAAATTTCAATACTCCATATACTACAATTCCAATCCAGATAATTCCATACAAGTATTATGCACATCTGACCACCAACCCAGTTCAAGTTTTCAGTACAAAATAAACAAATGAACAAAACCGAGGAAGTCAGAAACACACCAGATGTAAGTTGGACAAGTGATGCGGTCTGTCGAGCAGAAGCACACTACGGTCCCAAGCCTCCGCAAGACGCCAATCTATACGCATGAACGAGTCTTGGTACAACTTCGCCCAGTCCATATGGTGTGGAGGACGTCTCCAAGATAACGGAAATCCGGTACGTAAGAGATCCCCGTTTTCCTCGTCCCCTGTCATAGGCCTCTTCCCTTTGTCTTTGGGAGCCATTGACAAATGTTTTCAAACTTTCTCTCTCTACAAGTACAAATTTTAAGTGTCAGACTCGCAATGTACAAGCACCCATTCAAAAAAGCAACCCAAAATTCAGCTATTAGGCGAAAAACCAAGCAAGTTCAAGACAAAAAGCAAGAATTGTGATCAAGAATTGACTTACCTATGAATAGCTCGGAGCTTCGACAATGCCGGATGAACTCGAACCGAATGAAGAAGACAATGCCACAAAATGCGAGCAGAAGCTTGCAAAATCGCGACATATACAGCCCCAACGAGGGCCTCCAGCAGCTCCCGCTTCGACAGCCAGGGCCGCCAGCGGCTGTGGCTAGCCTGCACGCCAGGGCCCCCCGCTTGCCCCACATCATCTTTTCAGCCCAAAATTTGTTATTTGCCACAAATTGTTTGCGGCAAAGATCAGTACCAAGCCCGCGGGAACAAACCCCTTGGCCTACAAATTCAAGATTTAAACAATCGACCCATTTCACGGTACCATCTACTATCAAGTAAAACTAACCAATTTGTTTTACAGGGCCCCCAAATGCACAAGCCCAGGTACTTCCTAGCAGTATTTAACACTGAGTTTTTGTGCTAATTTCTTATTCGAAGCTACTCATCTACTTCTTACTATTCATTTATTTAATTCAAGGATATTAATTTATTTTTATTCGAGGCTACTCATTTTGCCAGTCAATGATCGCAAAAGCGGTTAAACCGTCCCTTTTATTCAAGACTACTCATTAAGTCAGTCAATGATCGCAAGAGCGGTTAAATTGTCCCTTTTATTCGAGGCTACTCATTTGTGCCAATCAATGATCGCGAGAGCGGTTATACTGTTCCTTTTATTCGAGGCAACTCATTTGTGTCAGTCAATTATCGCAAGAGCGGTTGAACTGTCCCCCTTTTATTCGAGGCTACTCATTTTGTGTAAGTCAATGATTGCCAAGAGCAGTTACATTGTCCTTTGTTTTTATTAATATTATGTTTCAGTCAATGATTTCTTAAGCTAGTGCATTTAAACTATTATATGTTTTCTAACTATTTACAACTGCCATTTTGATCGCACTGTCTCGGCGACTTTTTCATTTCCCGTGCAGGGACGGAATCTCGGCATCCATCGACTGGTGTTTAGTCAGTGTTTGCTAAGGTAAAGCATTTCATACTATTCACTCTCAAAATGTTACTTTTCATCTGCAGCCAATCACCCACAAAGTAGTGATCGCGTTGTCTTGCTAACCTTCTCATTTCTCTGAATACAGGTCCGTTGCATGCGTAAATTCCCCCACCGTGTGCATTTTGCCACTGCTAACCATTACGTTTATTTTTTCTTTTGTTCACAGCGATAAGATCTTAGCATCCACCGAGCGCGTTTCAGTCAAGGTTTGCCCTAATATGCATGCATACTTTACACTCTCACACACCAAGTGCACATCAACATCTTGCATGTCACCTTCAGAGTACTTTCATCTTCGCTTTTTCTCAAACTCTATTAAAGTGGGGGCTTCTGTAGATGCCTAAAAAGCGTCATCAGATTTCTCTGAAAAACCCCGATGATGAAAGGAGTAACTTATACACTTGAAAGTTATTTTTGCTTTGATAGGTAAAATAAGGTCTCAGGTTTTTCCTTGATCACTCCTTTATTTCAATCACATTCAAAAGCCTCGTTCAAGAGCTTTCCAACGACACCTCTTGTGGCTTTTTTCGACCCTCGGTTGCAAAGTTATCAATCGAGGGTAAAACCGTCTTTCACCGCAAAAGGGTAAAACAGTCTTTTCACATTTTTGGAATATTCAAATTCATCCGAAAAATCCAAAAAAGACTGGATGTCGTCATATAAATACACTACTGCTAGCGACAGCTGTTTCACCCGATTTTTTCAGTTTCGGCCCTATATTTTCAGCCGAGCAACCCTCATTCGTCCCCTATAAATAGAAACTTTCACCCTCATTTAAAAGCACACCATCTGCAGTTGACAGCCTCTATTCTCAGTTGAGTATTTCTAAACTTCCCCCTCTTTCTCTACTTGAAATCTCGTTTTACTATTCAATTGCTATATAGCCTACAGTTCAGGTAATAAACTCTTGAGGGCTCAAATTAAATTGCTTAACTGTTTATTTTCTAGTAGTCAAAATGTAGATATAATGCAAATCATGTCATTTATTGCTTCCTAAATACTGTCTTTTAATTTTGTAAATAAGCATGTTTAACTGTTGTAATGCTCCACTTGCCAATCAAATGCATGTCTAAATATGGGTTAATAATCAATGTCATGATGCTTGTGATGAACCAATTAATAGTCTAATCTAGGTTGTTAATCTGGTTTTGTGTGGTCTTTAATTTATTATGCAAACTTGAGTTAGTAGAGGTCGTCATAAAACGGGCGAGTTGGGTGCCTAACACCTCCCCACCTCGTACCTTCACCCCCGAACCCTTTATTCTTGGGTACTCATATGTTCTATGTGAGCGGGAATCTTTCTAAAAATATGATTAGTTCACTTTTCACGCTACTGGGTCGTCCCTTCGGTTGTCCATTCGGTTTGTCCCTTCGGTAAAACACCGATAGAAGAACTTTGGCCTCTTTCATGGTTTTAATTCAATTTAAGTCTTTTCAAATGCTTTTCTAACTCGACGGTTCCTTGAACTTATCTAAGCCCCCAGCTTACAAATTTTCGTATAAGGACACACTTTGTGGCAAGGAAAAGTCCTGTGTCCTTAGAGATTATCAATCGAAAGGAGACACTGTGCTGTAGGTCACACAATAAATGTATATTTCATAAAGATAAATGTTTTGCTCGATTTTTAATCGTAGCAAGAACCTTTTGTTGTAGGTAACACAAAAAATGTATATTTCGTTTGAAATAAGATAAATGTTTTGCTCGATTCTCAATCGAAGCAAGAACCTTGTGATGTAGGTCACACAACAAACATATATTTCGTTAGAAATACGATAGTGATAAATGTAATTATAAAGAGTGATAAAATGTTACTCAAACCTTCGGTCAGACACGAATCTATGCCTTAGGCCGAGTGTAAATATACAAACCTGTGGGTTTGAGTGATCCCGCTTACATAAAAGGACTTTGGCGCACAAATAATTATTTTGGGCCTCGTGTGGGGCCTACTGATTTTGAATCAATGACCCAGAATAAAATATTCAAAAATGAGGGGTGTTTGGCGGCTGAAACGCCGGGGCAAGCGGCTAAACTGCTTTGGGAATCGCTCAAGCCGCTTGCTTGGGCGACACTGGAGCTATTGAACTGCTCAGGCAAACGACTGACCCGTTTGGGAAGCGGCCAAGCGGCTTGGCAAGCAGTTCAACCGCTTGCGTGGCGGATGGACCGTTTGCTGGAGCGGTCTGACCGGTCGCTTAGGGTTCAGCGTGCGTCAATAAAAAAGAAGGGGGGGGAGGCCGAGATGGGTCATCTTCTCCATTTTGTGCCTCTCTCTTTCTCTCTCCTCCATTTTCTTCAAGCTTTCTTCCTCCATCAAAGCCCCTAGCTCTAAATCTTGAGGTTTTCTTGCTCAAATTCGTGAGGAAACTTCATTTTGCTTGTAGTTCTTTGAGTTTTTGAGTTTAAAAACTCAAAATTGTGTGAATTTGTGAGTTTTCACTCAAATTTCAAAGAAATTTCATTTGTTCTTTCTCTTCATCCGTGGCTCTCAAGCTTAGAGGACGTAGGAAAAGGAAGGGTCAAGAAATTGTTGTCCGGGAAACCTCGAATGTTTTTACTCGAGTCCTCATTTCTGGTACACCCCTGGGTGGGTGAGCACTGGTTGGCCCAAGATGAGTTTACCCGTAGTGATTTTCATCCTACCGATCGTTGGGAGCCTCAGGATCTCCTTTTCAAGAGGAATGAGCATTTGGTTACCGTGGGTACCAAATGTCGGTATGTTTTTTTAACTTTGATCTTTTACACTAGAAAATCATGTGTAGGCAAACATAGAATTTCTACGTTGAGAACTGTAGTGTAGTTGTGTGAAAAAACAAATTTGCGTGAAATTGTTTTTCTTTCTGGTGTAAATTCTCGTAGAATTATTTTGCATGTAAAGAATGAATTTATGTGAAATTCATCTTTGAATGATGGAAAATAAATTTATGTGAAATTTATTCTCGCTGCACATGTCCTTTCTTGGTGGAAAAAAGTTTGAGAGAAATTTATTATTTGAATGATGGTGGATAATTTTGAGTAAATTTGCGGAAAGTAAACTTGTGTGAAATTTACTTTCGTTAAAGTTCACTCTTGTTGTGTTAGTTTAGTTAGAATGCTAAATTCTACGGGTTGTAAAAATTTAGGATTAAACCGGAGATTAGTAGTTGTTACTACGATCACCTAGCTAATTATCTTGCAATTATCGTGTTTTGTAGGATGTGGACGCTACTATGGGGGGCTACGGTAGCCTTTCTGGGATTGAGAAGGCCCGTAGGTACGTGACTCCCAAAGTCAACGCCATAGTGGTGTGTTGTGGCTTTGGGCATCTTTCAGCATATATCGCTTCGGCTGAGCGCTCCGACCGTCTACTTGTTAGAGGTCTTGCTGAGCGGTACTGAGATACTACCAGTACTTTCCATTTTCGTAAGGGTGAGATTATGATCACCCTTTCTGAGTTTGGTCTCACTTTCGGGCTCACTTACACAGGTATCACCCTCACTTATGGAGAGGTGAGTAGGGAAGCTATGGTGGAAATGTTTGGTCTCTTCGGGGCCAATTGCAACAGTACGAATTTTGGGCGGACTGATGTGATGGCCCAGTTCTTGACCAACCCGAGGAATCTGAAGAAGCTTACAGTAGAGCATCACGCTCGCCTTTTCTTAGCTTATGTTCTAGTTTGTTCCGCCGTTTCAGATAAAGCCAGTAGGTAACATGT
Source organism: Tetragonia tetragonoides (assembly GCA_038025085.1). NCBI lineage: Eukaryota > Viridiplantae > Streptophyta > Magnoliopsida > Caryophyllales > Aizoaceae > Tetragonia > Tetragonia tetragonoides. The sequence goes on from CM076146.1 coordinate 20,002,594, forward strand.
TCATACTTCTAGTTCTTGCGGGATTTGGATAGAGTTTCGGAGTACAACTGGGGTCTTCCAGCATACTCTTATCTCCTACGATGTTTGAGGCAGTCCAGTCGCCTCAGTGGGGAGGAGGGCACTGCTCATATCTCCTTGGTCGGTTCCTGGAAGGTCATGGAGGTATTTTCCCTTTACCCTTCTTATATTCTTTGCTTCGACTGAAAATCGAAGGACGTTTATTGTCTGACCTACAGCATAGGGTCTCTCTGTTCGACTAATAGTCGAATGACATTTATTGTGTGACCTACAGCATAGGGTCAAATTCTCGGTGAAATAAACCGGGGAAATAATTACTTTATCCTAAAATGATTCTTTATCTCTAACTGATTGTCACCTCATTCAGTTTGCCTATTTTGATGCAGGTATTGGCAAAGGAATACTTTGACCTTCGCTCTATTCGAGCTCGGCCAAAGTAGGGGCTTCTGTAGACACCAAAAATTGTGTCTATGATAAGTCCCCATAAAAACCCGATGATGAAAGGATTGGATTTTGCTCGAACTTGGGTTGCGAGAATAATAATGCTCTGATGATTAGCCAAGTTCATTTGAATTAACCAATAGAAGCCTTTCGTATAGGTGATCCAAACCAGTTGGACTCAATTCAATTGGAATCCAAAACTGAGAGATAGGCCTCTTTGAACCTAAGGGCCCGAAAGGGAACCCTAACCCATGAGTCAACCCTTGGTCAAACAAGGAAACTCGGTAAATCCCGCGTGGACCCCCTCGGAAAAGCCTCCCCCGCTTAGAAAACCAGTCAGGCGCCTATACAAGCATGCCGCTCCAGGTCCAAGCGGCTTGACCGCTTGTCCTGGCAGCTCAGCCGCTCGGCCTAGCTGTATGGCCGCCTGGACCATTTCTCGCGGACGGAAAATTCGAGGCCCATTCGATTTCCGTGCCAAACTCTGGCAGCTCCCCCTCTTCTATATAAACAAACATTAGGGTTCACTTGAAGGGGTTGGGAATTTGAGAGGTTGGCAGATTCTCTCTTAGGTTGGATATTAGGTTGACTCTCTCTCTCTCTCTCTCTCTCTCTCTCTCTCTCTCTCTCTCTCTCTCTCTCTCTATCTCTCACATTAAAACCAGAAATTCTGATTCTACTCTTTCTTTAGGTTAGCCCTAGCACCACAAAATAAACCTTTACACTTCATCAAGAGCATGAATTCAAGTGTAAGGACTCGGGATTTTTCCAATCCTTGTTTCCACGGAGTGCGTCCTTATAGAAAATTTGTCAGTTGGGGGCTTAGATAAGCTCAAGGGACCATCGAGTTAGAAAAGCTTTTGAAAAGACTTGAATTGAATAAAAAAAACCATGAAAGAGGTCACAAATCTGCTATCGGCGTTTTATCGAAGGGACAATCCAATAACATGATAAGTGAACTAATCATGTTTTTAGAAAGACTCCCTCTTATATAAAAAATATAAGTACCCAAAAATAAAGGGTTCGGGGGTGAAGGTAAGAGGTGGGAAGGTGTTAGGCACCCAACTCGCCCGTATTATGACGGCCTCTACTAACTCAAGTTTGCTTAATAATTTAAAGACATAATTCCCATGCAAAACCGGATTAACAACCTAGACTTAGACTATTAATTGGTATATCCCAAGAATCACAACATTTATTTTTAACCCTTTTTTAGACATGCATTCGATTGACAAGTTCGGCAGCACAACGATTATACAGACAATATTTAAGAAGCAATAAAAAGGTGACTTAGCATGATATCTACATTATGACTACTTAGAAAATAAACAATGAAGCAATTAATTTAATTTGAGCCCTCAGGAATTTGTACCTGAATTGTAGGCTATATTTGAGAAGAATAGTTAAAATAGATCTCAAGTTTGGAAGAAAGAGGGGGAAGCTCGGTGTCAATACTCCCGAGAATAGAGATTGTCAACTGTAGACTGTGTGTTTTGAAATGAGGGTGAAGGGTTGTTTATATAGGCGTGGAAAAGTAGGGTTGTACGGTCGAATTTGAGCTGAAAAATGAGACGGGCTTGAAAATGAGCCAGGCTCGAAGGAAAGTCAGGGCCGCTAGCGGCTCTGGGACTTTCCCCAGGGCCGATGACGGCTGTCAGCAGCCAGCTGGATGACGTCATAATGACGTCATCCAACCCATTTTCTTTTTCCGGAGGATTTCAAATATTCCGAAAAACATGAAAAGACCATTTTACCCCTGAACGGTAAAAGACGGTTTTACCCTTAAATCGCAACTTGGCGACCGAGAGTCGGAATGAGGCATGAGACGTGTCGTTGGAAAGCTCTTGAACGAGGCTTCTGAATGGAATGGAATGAAGGAGTGTTTGGAGGGAAAAACCTTAGACCTTATCTTAACTATTAAAGCAAAATAGCAGTTCAAGCTTAAAAATTACTCCTTTCATCATCGGGCTTTTGCAGAGAAATTTGAAGACGCTTTTTTGGCGTCTATAGAAGCCCCCACTTTGATCGAGCTTGAGTAAAAGCGAAGATCAAAGTACTCCGAAGGCGACATGGAGGATGCTGATGTGCACATGGTGTGTGAGAGTGTACAGTATGTATGCATATGAAGACAAACCTGAGTTGGAACACGCTCGTAGTGTGCTAAGATTTCATCCCTGTGAACACAAGAGACAACAAAGCTTATAGTAGTAGGATAGAACACCGTCAGTAGATGATCTAAACGTCTTCTGGAGACCTGTATTCAGAGTGAATGAAAAAGTTAGTAATACTTTGAGAATGATCAACGTAGAGTGCTTCGACAAACAGGGACTAAACACCGCTCGACGGATGTCGAGATTCCGTCCCTGTACGAGAAACGAAAAAGTCAACGAGACAGCGCGATTAAAAATAATCGGCCGTAAAGTGGTTAGGACATATGAACAGTTTAAATGCAATAGTTTAAGCAATCATTGACTGAAAACATATAAAAATAATGGACAGTACAACTGCAACAGTTTAAGCAATAATTGACCGACACAAAAAATAGTAACCTCGTAGAAGGATAGTTTAACCGCAATATCTTAAGCGATCATTAACTAACCCCAAAAATTTTTAATTCCGCAGAACGACAGTTTAACCGAAATAGCTTAAGCGATCAGTGACTGGCCCAAAATTTGTAGTTTCGCAGAAGGACAGTTTAACCGAAATAACTTAAGCGATCAGTGACTGGCCCAAAATTTGTACTGTTGCGTTGCTTAGCAAGTGCCAATAAAAATTTTCGGGCTCATAAATAACTTAGGCGCTCCGGGGGGTGAGAGTCATCGCAGTGTAGATCCGAGTTTCAGTATTTGGGACCTGCAAAAATAAACGGGTTAGTTTTACCTGTAAATAGTTGGTACAGTAAAATGGGCCAACTGTTGAATTTGAATCTGTGGGCCAGGGGCTTCGCTCCCGCGCGCTTGATACTGATATTGCCTCAAAATGAACTGTAATAACGAACTCTGGACTGGAAAAACGGGCCATGGGTCAGCAGTGGGGCCCGTGCTGCAGGTTTGAGCCAAATAAAAAGCGCTTCGACGCTTTCTCTCTCTTCTTTTCGCGTTTTGGGTCTTCTTCCTCACCGAGCCATTGTCGACAGCAAGTTCCTCCATTGTTGAGTGCTTCACTGCACTTGAGTAAGTCGATTGTTGTCCATTTGCTTCGGTTTTTGTCTTGAACTTGATTATTTTTCCGCCTAGCTGCTGAATTTTGGGTTGCATTGTTGAATGGGTGCTTGTTTCTTGTGAATCTGAAACTTTTGTTTTCCCACTTGTAGAGAGAGAAAGTTCCATTGTGTTCCCATGGCTCCCGTAGACAAAGGGAAGCGTCCTATGAGTGACGAGGAGTATGACCGGAGCCTTTTTCGCACCGGGTTACCTTCTACCCGAGGGCCTCCGACCGGTCACGAGGATGGGGCTCGACTGTACCAGGATTCTTTTGCGGTTGGATTGGCGCCCTCCTAGAGTTTGGAACCGCAGTGTACTGTTGTCGGATAGACGGAGTCATTTGTCTGACTTGAGGCTGCTATGTTTTCTTCTATTATTTTTTTCTATTCAGTATATTCAAACTGAAAATTGGAACTGTTAGTGCTTCGGCACAAGAACAAATTGGGACTTGTACTGGATTGCTGGTCAGCTGTATATAATTTGTGTGGAATTTATTTTAGCAGTATTTGTGGTATATGGGGTATTGAGAAAATTTTGTTGGTTGGCTAGGGTGTCGGGGTTTTGCTGCAGGCTCATGGGACTACTTCCCACTGGGCTATGATGTTGGGGACTTTTTCGGAGGAGGCCAGGAATTTGGTACTTGACTCGGGTCTCGCTGATTTTTTCACTGTTATACCTGCTTGTCACTCGGGGGATTCTAGGATTGTTGCCCGGGGGTTACTAGAGAGGTTTTGGGATTCTACAAACACTTTCCATACACATGTGGGAGAGATGTTTCCTACCCCTTATCAGTTTGCTGTGCTGACGGGGTTATCCTTTAGAGGGCGTCATATTCAGTACGACGCGAGCTATTGGCGAAGGAGCGACACCTTGTTGGATGTTTACGGGCCCGTATCCATCCACTTTGATAAGGATCGGGTTTCCTTGGCGATGTTGTGGGAGGCCGTATCTGCGCAGGGGATTACTGAGGAGCAGAGGGCTCGTAATTTCCTGGCTTGTTTGCTAGGGTCGACAATCTTTGCTCTAAAGAAGAGCATGTGTCAAGTCGGTTTCTTAACATGCTTTGACGATTTGACCAAGGTGTGTGAGTACAGCCTTGGTGTTGCTGCTTATGGTTCTTTGGTGAAGTGGTGTCGTCAGGCCTGTAGGCCTAAGGAGACGAGTGAGAGGACATCTATCACGGGCCCATGGAGGATAATCGAGGTAGGCTTCATTTTTTTTACTCCTCTTTTTTTGCCTATGTCTTCAATTGTGGAAATCATTTTTTGTGTTTGCTTGTGTGGCACCTGTGGTTCTTTGAGTATTTTCCACCTTTTGGTCCTCATCGTCCTGCTTTGAGAATGTTCCCTTTAGGTTCACGATGGGATGGTAGGGATGCCCATCCGTTTTCCTCTCTGGAGAATTTTCGGGCCACCTTCGAGAGTCATGATGCGTCTACGGTACGTGGTTGTTGACTTGTGCATTCCCTTTTGTTCATTCAATGTGAATGAATTTTGAATTGGTAATCTGCAGGTGTTGTGGTCCGCTTTTGATGATGTTCCTTGGGTTCCTACCCACATTACCCTAGAGTCTTTTAGGGTATCTTCTCTACGAGTGGTCTTCGAGGGGCCATTCAGCTTTGTATGGTACTTAGGGGATCGTTTGACTCGGTTGGTCTATCGCTCCCTGGGTACTCATCTGGTTTCCGAGGATCCTCCTTTGACCATGTTTTACCTGTGTGGTCTGAGTGTGAGGGACATGGGGGTCATGATTCGTGGTAGGGCGGCGCAAAAGTTTATCGTGCCGGAGGTCATTGGCCTAGACCAGACCGCCGTGTACCTGGCCTATTGCTTGGACTGCTTGATGCTAGACATCACTTCTGATGTAAGAAACTTATCTGCATCTTTTAACTATACGCGTAATATACTGACTCCTTGTGTCTTGTAGGCGGATCGTCTAGCTCCTGCGGGTCCTAGGAGGTCTCATTCCAGAGCTTCTCGGGGTCAGCCCATGTGTGACCTTGCCGACCAATGAGGTGAGGTACATTGGGGAGAGTGGGGGACGCATAGCGGAGGAGTTCCCCCTCCATATTGCTGACGGAGAGGCGGTGGAGGGCTTGCCCTTGCTTGACGGTTGCACGGGGGTAAGCTTTCTGCTCTCTCTTTCTTTTGTACTCGTGTTTGCTTTTTAGTGTTGACTTTATTTTGTGACTCTCTCTCTCTTTTGTAGCTGAACCGGGAGCAGACCTCTCAAGTCTTCAAGCTCAATCATTTGTTGAAGAAAGGCTACGGTCGAGTGATGGGCAAGGGGAAGAGTTCTCGGTCTAAGACCGTTGATGTAAGCAAACTCTCTTCTCTCTTTTTTTTATTTAGCTAAGTGAAGTGCTTAACTTAACATTTGTACTTTGATTATTTGCAGATGTCTCAGTCGTCATCTTCGGTAGGACCACACCACTCTTCTGCTGCGAGGGCTTCCTCAGCGAGCAGACCTTCTATTACTTTCTCCTCCTGTGATGGTCACCAGGCCTCCTATTGAGGTGCCCGGGGCTTCTGTCCCGTATGTTCCTGAGATGTTCTCTCCTACTGATTTCCGGCCTTCTCTTGATAGGCTGCCCGTTGCTACGCCCTTGGCTGGAGGTTGGGCGAACGCCCCTGGATGGGATATGTCATATGCTAGGCCTTCTCATCAGGATGTGGCTATGGATTTCGCCAGTCAAGCCACGTCGAACTTCTTTGCCTCGGGGTTTTCTGCAGGTACCCCTGTGCGAGCCCCAACGTATGATCGACGGGACATGAGGCCTGAGAACAGCAGGCCCATATATAGCTCTTCTCTCCAATATTCAACCGGAAACTATGGTCAGGGGCTATCCATTGATAATGAGGCTGACAACAACGATTCTAGTTGAACAATGTTGGGCCGCTTTTGTAAACATTGGCCTTGGAATTTCGAACTCCTGTTTTTGGTGCAACACATTTTTTTTTTTGATATGCTATGATGACTCAATTATGCCCTTCTGATCTAATTATGCAACGTGTTATGCAGTAGGGCAAAGCCATAATTTAGGAAATAATAACAATAAAAAAGAGAAAGGTAAAAAGGTAAAAAAATGCAAAGGAGAAAGCAAAAATTACACATATTATACCCCCTAAAATAAATGAAAAAGAAAAAAAGAAAAGAAAAATGAAAAAAAGATAAATCTAAGAGAGTCTTGGGCTTTGTAATTCCACGGGGGTAGTAAAACTGGGCCGAAATCGGGTCGTTTGGATCAAAAGCGCGAACTGGAGAAATAGGGAATTTCGGACCGGGCCAGGGTCTGGGCCGCTGGCGGCGCTAGGCTGGGCGCTTGCGGCGCAGGTTAGGGCCGCTAGCGGCGCTGACCAGTGCTGCTGACGGCTCTTTTTTGCAGATTTCTTGCTTTTTCGGCCTGCATTCCTGTCTATAAGTAGGATTTTCGGGATGCTTGATGTTGTACCACTTTTTTTTTGTATACCTTAGCTCTCCCAAACTTCTCCAATTTTCTGCCATGGTGAAATCCTTTGAAGATCTGTTCGATGCCTGGTACAAAAATCTGATCGTAGAAGATAAGCTTGAACTAGCCCCGTTTCACGTTTCTACCTTGGTGACTTCAAAACCAACCAAAATACTGTGGCCCCTTCTTCGGTCTGCTTTGAATTATTGGGATCCTGACCTGCATGTTTTCCGTTTTGGTAATTCCGAACTATGCCCTTTGGTTGAGGAATTTGCTGCGACCACTAATATTCCTGATGTTCTTCCCCCAGCTGTGCCTTATGTGAGGGATGGTTTTAGGGATCAATATAGGAAATCCCGTGGTTTGCAATCTGCAGAAGCCAAAAAGATGGTGCTTGGTGTCGATGTGGACTTGGTTCAACTTTGCGAAAAGTTCGCTATTTCTTCTGAAAAAGATTCCATATTCAGGCGTTGCCGTCGACAAGCTTTTGTACTGTGCCTGTTAAACCGCCTATTGTTTGTTAATGCAGAATCTTCCAACTTGGGTAGAGCCTCGTTGCTTTGAGTGGTTAATCAAATGGTTGAAGGACATTCTCCCTTACATCTGGTCGTAGGGGAAACCATTATTGGGCTTGACAGGTTGAAAACATCTCCCAACTAGTCTTTCTCGGGCAGCCCCCTACTGCTTCAGATCTGGTTATGTGACCATCTGAGGTTGATAGAGTCACCAGATAATCTGATTATTGGTGTTCCTCGGACCTGGTCAAAGAAAACCTATACTGCTGCTAGCTTTCTGGTTAGGAAAAGGCTATATTCTGAAAAGTCCATTGCTGAATGGGATGCCTTTTTCCAAGCGGGACCTATCATCCGCTGGCATGTGTCTTGGTGCAGCTTGACTTCTTTAGTGGCTTGTGATGACTTGATCCTTTATACTACCGTATTTTGTCTGTACAGGACCACTTTCTTCTTTCCCTGGAAGAAGGTGATCCCCTGGAAGGAGACTACGAGACCAAATGTCGTAGCCTTAACCATTGAATTCGCTGCGGAGTGGGGAAACTATTGGCGTAGCCGACGTCGCTGGACTGTACCTCGTGTGATTGCCCTAACTCAGGTCACTGAGATCTTCCTAAACTGTCTTTCTTGGAGTGATGGAGAAGTGAGACGAGCCCTTCGTCATGAGGAGTGGGACCAACTAAAGCCTAGATATGACTCACAAACAGGAGGCAAGAAAAGAAAGGAACTGTCTCAAATGGGAGACTATCACGTACTGAAGAGAGGCAAGCCCCCAGCTCAAGGAAGCGATAACAGGTCGTCCTCAGGCCAGGGTCCTTCAAAGAAGAACTCTTCAACGATGTCTTCTAAAGGGAAGAAGGATTAAAGTAGTTTTCTAGGAAAGCAAGTCTAGTTTTGAAAGGAAAATAATAATAGAAATTTGTTTAGCTTAAACCCTCATAGTTGCATTATTTCCTTAGGAGGTTTTAATTCTTGCAATGTAAGCTTATTCGTTAAGTTTGAATAAATATTGTCCGTTTTTTGAATGAGTTGAAAGGAATTTTTTGATTGATTTTGGTCGGGCCCCTTTGAAAGGGTTACCTACCTATCCATTGTGGAATCAGGCATGCGTAGTTCGTTTAAATAGTGTACGTCTTTTCTTTTTTTTTTTAAGTTTTTGAATTTTTATTATTATTATTATAATTTTTTTTTAAGTTTTCGATTATATTTTTTTTTGGACGTAACACTTCTTTAGTTTATCCATATTGGTGAGCTTGCTGAACTCGATGCGATCAATATCCATGAGTCTGACGGCGCCTCCTGATAGGATGTCTTTGATGATGAATGATCCGGACCAGTTTGGTCGAAATTTGCCTCTGGGGTCGGTTACTGGGGCTCGTAAATTCTTTCCAAACTATGTCCCCTTCCTTTAAATTTCGAGGTCGAACCTTTTTGTTGAACGCTCTTGCCATGCATTGTTGATACATGTGGGAATGGTCTAGGGCCCGTAGGCGTCTTACATATGTGAACATGAGCTCTTCATGGCGGGCTTGCAACCACTGGGTTTTAGGAATGTCTCCTTGCAAGGCTATGCGCATGGAGGGTAGTTGGACTTCTATGGGTAGAACTGCTTCCATTCCATAGACTAGGGAGTAAGGTGTTTCTCCCGTAGAGGATCTTATGGATGTCGTATACCCCCAAAGTGCAAATGGGAGTTTTATGGGCCAATCTTTGTAGTTTTCTATCATCTTTTCAATGATAGTTTTGAGGTTTTTGTTGGCAGCGTCTACTGCGCCATTGGTTTGGGGACGGTAAGGGGATGATTTGTGGTACTGGATTTTGTAGCTTTTGAGAAGGGTGGCTGTTTCGGCTTTGAAGTGGGATCCATGGTCACTTATGATTTCATGTGGAATACCATATCGGCAAAGGATGTTGTTCCTTATGAATTTGGACACTTGTTTGGAGGTAAGGATGGCATAGGATTGGGCTTCAACCCACTTGGTAAAATAATCTATGGCTACTAGGATGTATTCATGTCCTCCCGAGCCCTTCGGGGTGATCTTCCCAATGATGTCTATTCCCCGTGCAGAAAATAGCCAAGGAGAGGTGAAGTTGTGGAGCATCGAGGGTGGCATATGCTGCAGGTTGGCATATATCTGACACTTCTTACACTTCTAAACGTAGTCGTAACAATCCTTTTCCATAGTAGTCCAGTAGTATCCTAGTCGTAGAACCTTCTTGGAGAGCATTCGCTAGTTCATGTGTGGTCCACACACCCCATTATGTACCTCGTCGATAATCTCTGCAGCTTCTTCAGCGATTCCACATCTGAGATTAACCCCGTTGTGAGATTTCTTGGACAGAACCCCCTTGTATTCTATTTATTGCGCCGCTAAGAGACGGAAGGCCCGTTGAGCTCTTAGTGGTGCATTTTGAGGGTATACTCCTTTGGTGATGTAGTTGAAGAGGTCTTGGTACCAAGGATCTTCTTCGATCGGAGCCAAAGTCACTTCTGTGTCGAGGTTGTTGCAAAAGGCTGGTTCGCTTCCTTTTTTTTTTTTGTTTTTTTGGAGTGGCATCGTTGAGGGAGTTCAGCTACTCAAATTCCTGTAAAAGTGAAAATCTGTATTCTTGATTTCGCGAAGTTTACTTACATTGCTTAAATTAATTAGTTAATGATTTGTGCAACTTTGTATTCATTGGATTTGTCAATAGTTAAACAAAGAAAGAAATGAGCAAGAGGACTTTTATTGATTTGCAAAAATAGATAGGCAGACATGTCTTTAGAGACGGGGGGTCTCTGATACCCGTCAAAAAGAATCTAGACTTAGAAGGAAAATAAAAGGGGAACACCCCCTATTCATGACTCAACCTAAAGACTTAGCAATGACCCTAACTCGACAAAACTTGGAGACTTAGACTCGACTCCTCTAGCTCCTGCAAGTAACCAGTCAGTTCCAGGCTTCATCATCCATGTTACCAGCCCTTAGTGGGGGCGGAACTTCTCCTCTATCAATGATGCCTTGGACATTGTCTTTTAGACGTAGGCAGTCGCTTTATGGTGCCCGAATACCCGATGATACTTGCAATATGGTCGGTTTTCTCCCGATTCCGACTTTGCCTCTTCCAAAGGGATGTAAGGCTGAATGTCACCTCTCCATACTAGTGCGTTCATAACTGCTTCCATTGGTTTAAAGAGAGGGGTATACTTTTCGTGACTATGACGACACCAGTTGACTGTCCAAGTGTATGGTGGCCACATCGTCTCTTGGTCAATGAAACGCACGACTAGCCCTTTAAAACACCTGCACTGGTTGATATGATGTCCCTCAGCCGCGCAGTAGGTGCAGCTTAGAAAGGGATTTCCGTCTCTCGGCATGAGCTTTGATGTAGGGGTCCTTGGGCGAACATAGCCATACTTGGACATCTTGTGATACAGAGTGGTCTTTGGTAAAGATGACCGTCTTTCTGCGCTAGGAGGTGCGTTCTTCTAGGATGTCAACCTTCTCTCTCATCTCTTGTATCTCCTTGATTATGCAAGCCAGACTCCCTTGTATTAGATTTTTGTCATCCACTACTTTGTGGCATTTTATGTCTTGTTCTTCTTCATAAGATTTTTAAGAAATCAGAGTGGTCTCCTCGTCACAGATGAGGTGAGAGTAATCTTTAGGCTCCTAAATTGCAATATGATTTATAGCACTTAGGAGGTTGCCAAAACCTCCACTTTCTTCAGCTCTAGGCAATGGTAGTGTGCCATTGTCTATCTTGTCTTGTATGATGTGCTTAAGGGCTCAACAGTCGTTTGTGTCATGCCCTTTCCCTTGGTGATACTTGCAGTAATTACCTTCTTTCCAGTTGGGACCCTTGGTATTTGGTTCTGGAGTGGGACCTATGGGTCAGAGCATGTCTTTGTCTACCAATCTTTCGAGAGCTGTACTGAGAGTTATTCCTAATGGAGAGAAATCTCTGTTTAGCTTATTCCGGGGTATATAGTATTCCCTTGATGGGACATGGGAGGAAGATGTGTCACTCTTACGTTTCTTTTCTGATCCTTGAAGAACAGGATCAGGCCTTCCTGGAGTCACGGATTTCCGATTTTCAGACGGAGGGACGAACATGGGTGTGTCCCAGAACTATCTTAACTTAATGATGGTGATATCAGCTTCCAACCTATCCATTCGGTCAGTCATCTCGACTAGATACTCCTGGACTGTTCTAATCATGATGCAATCAAAGTGGCTTGAATCAAGGTATGGGAGTGAAACGAACCTGGCCCGGCCTCTCTTCTCCAAATTCTAAATAGCAAGCACGGAGCATTTAGTAACAAAAAATCATGAGACTCTCATCTAATGAAGAATTGACCCACACATAGAAAACACGTTGTCCTAAAAGAAAAAGAAAAAGTCTTTAAGCCTAAATGCCCAAATATATCACTAATATCCAATGAAAATGAAGTCAATGAACGAAAATAAGAAAAGTAGAAAAAGATGACTATCCTAACTTTATTATTTTTTTCAGACTCAAAGAAAATGAAAAATGGGATAAAATAAAATAAAAAGAAATTTCGGTCGCCTTTTTTTTATTTATTTTTTTGATTTTTTTGATTTTTCGGCAATTTTGTTTTTACCGTTTTTTTTTTGTTTTCTGATTTTTTTGAATATTTTTTTTTACCGAATCTGAAATACATCAAAACAAAAAAGAAAATACAGAAATAAGAAAAAGGGAGAGAGGAAATTGAAAGACTGACTCTATTTTTTTTACTAAAAAGATCCTAGAAATTGTCCATGACTTTTAGAATATACCATTGGGAAAATGATGAGTGTTCATTGAATTTGAATTCTCGCACCATTTTTGGGCATTAGGAACTAGCTAAAAAAAAACGACTCCTACCACGTAAGTACATGTTGGCACATAATCACGACATCCATGCATTCAAGCAAGCATTATAACAACGCAGTTTACAGGCAAACATGTGATCAGACGGGCATTACAATGACACATGCACAACAAGCAAGCGGATGCACGAATGTGGGTTAGAGGCTTTTGGCTCCTGTGAGGATACCACGACAAATTACAATTTCCATTCGGCGGATGGTCGACACATAGATTGTAATTCTTTTCATCAACAAAGGATTGATGAGTCACGGGTGAGGAAGCGTCGATTTGCATGATAGGACAACTGTATATTCCTTTAGATATATGGGTTGTCTACAAGTTGCGACACAAACTTCCTCGTGGGTCGATAAGGGTCAAAAGGTTATGCAAAAGCACATGCAAGTGATGCAAAAATATGGAACATGTTATTAAACAATTAAGCAAACTTGACTTTCGAGTCTCACCCTCTTAAATAAGTCCCCAGTAAAGTCGCCACTGTAAGGACCCGGGCTTTTTCCAATCCTTGTTTCCACGGAGTGTGTCCTTATAAAAATTTTGTCAGTTGGGGGCTTAGATAAGTTCAAGGGACCATCGAGTTAGAAAAGCTTTTGAAAAGACTTGAATTGAATAAAAAAAAACCATGAAAGAGGTCACAAATCTGCTATCGTCATTTTATCGAAGGGACAACCCAATACCGCGATGAGTGAACTAATCATGTTTTTAGAAAGACTCCCGCTTATATAAAACATATATGTACCGAAGAATAAAGGGTTCGGGGGCGAAGGTACGAGGTGGGAAGGTGTTAGGCACCCAACTCGCCCGTATTATGACGGCCTCTACTAACTAAAATTTGCTTAATTATTTAAAGACATAATTCCCATGCAAAACCGGATTAACAACCTAGACTTAGACTATTAATTGGCGTATCACAAGCATCACAACATTTGTTTTTAACCCTTTTTTAGACATGCATTCGATTGACAAGTTGGGCAGCACAACGATTATATAGACAATATTTAGGAAGCAATAAAAACGTGACCTAGCATGATATCTACATTATGGCTACTTAGAAAATAAACAATTAAGCAATTAATTTAATTTGAGCCATCAGGATTTTGTACCTGAACTGTAGGCTATATTTGACAAGAATAGTAAAAATAGATCTCAAGTATGGAAGAAAGAGGGGGAAGCTCTGTGTCAATACTCCCGAGAATAGAGGTTCTCAACTGTAGACTGTGTGTTTTGAACTGAGGGTGAAGGGTTGTTTATGTAGGCGTGGAAAAGTAGGGTTGTAAGGTCGAATTTGAGCTGAAAAATGAGATGGACTTGAAAAATGAGCCGGGCCCGAAGGGAAGTCAGCGCCGCTAGCGGCCCTGGGACTTTCCCCAGGGTCGATGACGGCTGTCAGCAGCCAGCTGGATGACGTCATAATGACGTCATCCAGCCCATTTTCGTTTTCGGTAGGATTTTAAATATTCTGAAAAACATGAAAATACCGTTTTACCCTTAAATCGCAACTTGGCGACCGAGAGTCGGAATGAGGCATGAGACGTGTCATTGGAAAGCTCTTGAATGGGGCTTCTGAATGGAATGGAATGAAGGAGTGTTTGGAGGGAAAAACCTGAGACCTTATCTTAACTATTAAAGAAAAATAGCAGTTCAAGCTTAAAAATTACTCCTTTCATCATCGGGCTTTTGCGGAGAAATCTGAAGACTCTTGTTTGGCGTCTACATCAAGCAACATAACCCAATAAGTTCATTGTGAGCATCCAGGTAATCCAACCTGAGGGTTTTCAATAAATTTTATATTGCTTGTTATTACTAATGAATTTGGTTTATGTGATATGTATATGCATGGCGCGTTTTCGAGCAAAAGGGCTTGTATTAAGCCTAATTAATGGATGAATGAATGTTTTAAACTTGTTATTTATTGATTCTTATGCTTAAATTATGCTTTGTTTGTGGATTGGCTGGTGAATTATTTGTTTGTCTTCTAACTCGCAGGTTTTAGCATATTTATCATTTTCTAGCAATAAGAGCATGTAATTTGATAAAGTGTTAAAAGTGGTCATAATAATAATAATTGTTCAAACCATTAGTTAAAACTAGGATTTTGGACAAATTGAACCCTGTTTGGAACCGTAGCATTAATAATTATATTGAATCGATTAGTAAAGGTTGTTGTTGTCAACGGGCGAGTTAGGTGCCTAACACCTTCCTAGCTCGTACTCACGCCCCCCAACTCATTTATGAAGTCAATTTCCCCGATAGGGATTGAGGTGCTCAGGAATTGAGTTGACGTCTTTCTAGACTATCGACTTGATTCCAAGGTTTCCAAATTACCTTAAATTTAGTGGCGACTTCCGACAATCTTAATCATGTCCTTAGTGCAAAAGGAAAATCATCATGTTCATTCACACTCAAAGATTCACGAAAACCCGAACAACCGCGCTCTCCCAGGCTGCCCGAAACCCGAAGGTGGTGCGAAGGAAAAAGGGGAGAAAAATCCGGTAGCCTATAGTGGCGACTTCTCTAGGGACATGATTAAGAGGGTGTAACTTGAAAATCGGCTCAATGTCATTATTTTTGCTTTGTTCACTACCTTGAGTGTTCTTATTATTATTTTGTGACTTGTCATTCATCTATTAAATTGCATTCATTGCATTCATGTGCATGCGCTTGCGCAACTTCCGAGCTTGTTTTTACAAGTTCAAACTAGTTTCTTAGCCAATGGAGTGTGGTCAAGTGCCTTGGTAAGAATCCACTCGATTCTTCTTTGCAAAGCAACATGGATCCCCCCACCTCATGTACCTTCCTACACATTTGTCCATTCGACGAGTAGGATAACTAGAATGCCTCACATTGTCGCGCATCCCGCGGATTGTTGTATATTCTTGATCATGAGTACGTTTTGACCAAAACCCTTAAGCCTGCCCCATTGCATGAACTAGAACCAATGCTTTAGGTTGAAACTCAGTCCCATGTCCATGCTAGATTTTCATGATCATGTCATTTGCGTTGTTGTGCTAATTGCCCATATGTGAACGCAATCTTTGCGTAGTCTTTTTGGTCGTCATAGAATATTAGGTTAGACCCCAATTAGGATCTTTTCTTTTTTGAGTCTAGATTTTTGTCTTCAGATTGAGTCTAGAATCTTTATTTTTAGGAAACAATATCCCCGAATGTTCTATATGATGCTAGTTGTCTTAGGAAAGATTTTAATGTTTTATTCTTTCTCATTATTTAGGTAGTGCGTTTTAGTCAAATATCTCGATAATATCTCTGCCCTCTCCTTTTAGTCAAGAGTATAATATCTTTTGCTTTATCCCATATTGAGTCGAGATAATATCTCTCCCCTCTCCTTTTAGTCAAGAGTATAATTTCTTTTGCTTTATCCCATATTGAGTCGAGATAATATCTCTCCCCTCTCCTTTTAGTCAAGAGTATAATATCTTTTGCTTTATCCCATATTGAGTCGAGATAATATCTCTCCCCTCTCCTTTTAATCAAGAGTATAATATCTTTTATTTTCTCCCATATTGAGTCGAGATAATATCTCTGCCCTCTCCTTTTAGTCAAGAGTATAATATCTTCTATTTTCTTTTCCCGCGTCGAGATCTTTTGAACTAAACCCATTACTTAGTCCCCAAGGGTAACTATGTTGATAGAATATTCCAGATAGAGATTCCCCATCTTTGGTTTAAAACTTTTGTTTTGTGGAACTTGTTAGTCTTTCCTTTTCTAAGACTTATCTGCTGTCCGGGAATGGGAAGAAAACAGTCGGTGCGAAAAGTTGGGAGCGGGATCATAGTAATCAACGTCTGGTTAGGAAGTTCGTATTGGAGTCTCCCCCTCTGAGTAAAGCTAGGTCTGACGCAGTATTTGTTACTCCCCCTCCATACCGACCACCTTGTTCTAAGTTGACCGAAATGGCCGAAGGTGACATGCCACCTCCACCACCTAAGACCACTGATGAGATGTTGGCTGAAATGATGACAATATTGGAAACCATGGGAAACCGTGTGACATGGATAGAAAGCAAGGTTAAGGAAGCTGACCCTTTAACCAAGATGATCCTCCACCTCGAGATGACAAAGTAGAAGAGCTAAGTCCTCAAATTAAGAACCTTGAGTTAGCTCTAACTCAAAACAAGATCATACGTGACGACATGATCCATGCTGAAGGATATTCCTTTCACATCAAGGGAAAACTCCCACGAAAGTTCTCTATGCCTGAAGTCCCCACCTTCAAAGGGACCGATGATCCAAAAGACCACGTAAGGGCTTTCACCACCGCAATGGGCCTCAGAGGAGTAGATCCTGACCTCTACATTCATCTCTTCTCACAAACTTTGGACCCCACTGTTAGGGCATGGTTCCTCAAGCTTGAGCCCAGTCATATTCAAGATTGGAATGAGGCGTCCAGTTTGTTCCTCCCTAGATACTTCGACAACCTTATCCAACAGCCTTAACAAAGGAAGGATCACCTTCATCCCTCCTTTGCCTGTAAGAAGGAGGCTAATCTTTGATTGGGTAGAGGACACACCCAGCAACGCTTTGGGTCTACTATTTGGACAAGAGCATCGCCATCCAAAAGATGAGGAGCTCCACAATGTCAATAATGCAATTCAAGATGCAAACTATGACCCAACTAATGTGATCACTCCAAACAAGGGTCACCTTACAAAGCAGAAAAACACCATAAGCTGGACGGGAGCCAACGGAAAGAAGATCAAGATCACAATCTCCGAAGAGTCCAAGCCTTAAACTGACACTGACTCCGATCGAACTGAGTCTAATTCTGAAGACGAGTCTAATGATGTTAAAGCCAATAGTGAAGGCTCAGTTGATGTTCCAATTTCCTCTATCAATGAAATGATTACTGATTCTGCTTACTTCTTGGATTACTTAGTAGCTAATAATTCAAAAGATGAACAAGAATTGCCCAAAGAAGTAACTAAAGCACTATTAGAGCATGGACAAAAGACTTCAATTGTGGAAAAAACAGAATTAATTAATCTTGCAAGCGATCAAGAGCCGCGCCAAGTGTGCATTGGCTTATCGTTAACTCCCAAAGAGCGAGAAAGCTTTATAAATCTCTTAAAAGAATACATAGACGTTTTCGCTTGGTCCTACAAATATATGCCGGGAATAAGTCGTGAGATAGCATATCATACAATACCGCTCAATCCGGATTCAAAGCAAGTAAAGCAAAACTTCGGAGGATGAAACCTGAGTGGACACTAAAAATCAAAGAAAAGTTACAGAAACAGCTCGCAGTCGGTTTTATTAAGGTCGCTTAAAATCCAGAATTGGTTGCTAATATAGTGCCCGTTCCAAAAAAGGACGGCAAAGTAAGGATGTGCGTCGATTTCAGAGATCTAAACAAGGCAAGTCCAAATGATGACTTTCCCTTGCCACATATAGACGTACTAATGGACAATACCGCAGGACATGCCCTCTTATCATTCATGGACGGCTATGCATGGTATAACCAAATACGAACGGCCGAAGAAGATACGGAGAAAACCACCTTCATAACACAATGGGGAACATATTGCTATACCGTCATGCCTTTCGGGTTGAAGAATGCGAGGGCAACATACCAAAGAACCGCAACTTCCCTTTTACATGACATGATGCACAAGGAAGCCGGGGTGTATGTAGATGATATGATCATCAAATCCAAGGAGAGAGAAGGGCATGTACCCTCTCTAAAGAAATTCTTCGACAGGCTTCGGAACTACAATATGAAAATAAATCCTCAAAAGTGCGCATTTGGAGTAACTTCTGGCAAGCTCTTAGGATTCGTCATATGCACAAGAGGCATTCAAATTGATCCTACCAAAATCAAAGCTATAAGAGATATGCCCTCTCCCAAAAATGAAAAGGAGATAAGAGGATTCTTAGGACGACTCCAATTTATAAGTCGATTCAAATCCAAATTGACTATTACATGCGAGCCCATCTTCAAAAAGCTCCAAAAGGACACCAAATCTACCTGGGATGATCAATCCAGCAAGCCTTCGACAAGATCAAGGAGTATTTAGCTAATCTACCCGTATTGGTCCCACCAATTCCGGAAAAGCCACATATGCTATACCTAACAGTCACAGAAACCGCCATGGGTGCTATGTTGGCCCAAAAGGTGGAGAATGATGAAAAGACATTATACTACCTTAGCAAGAAGTTCTTAGAATATGAAACACGCTACTCCACACTAGAGAAAACGCGCCTCGCATTGGTCACTGCAACGAAGAAGCTTCGACACTACATGCTACATACATTCACCTCACCATGGCCGTTCTCAGCGTGGGGCATTGACATCATCGGAAAAATGTCCCCTACAAGAAAAGGAGGTCATGAATACATACTAGTCGCGATAGATTATTTCACCAAATGGGTTGAAGCTCGTTCCTATGCAAGAATAGCGTCAAAGCACGTGGCAAATTTCATACATGATAACATCATTACCAGATATGGAGTACCCCATGAAATCATAAGTGATCACGGGACCCAATTCAAAAAGGATGTTGCCGAACTTTTTACTAAGTTTAAAATTTAACATCGACAGTATTCACTTTATAGGCCACAAATGAATGGAGCCGAAGAATCCGCAAACAAGAACGTGAAGCAAATGATAGCGAAGATGACAGAAAACTACGAAGATTGGTCCGACAAGCTATAATTTGCCTTATGTGGGTATAGAACCACTATTCGATCCTCAACAAGAGCAACGCCTTATTCTCTAGTATACGGAATGGAGGCGGTACTCCCAGTCGAGGTAGAAATCCCTTCCTTAAAGATAGCTCTGGAAAGTGAATTACCCGAAGTAGATTGGGTCCAAGCCCGGTATGACCAATTGGTCTTGCTTGATGAAAGAAGACTAAATGCCCTACATTACGGTCATGTCTACCAAGAAAGGATGGCAAGCAAGCCTAATTGGGCCGGCCCATACATTGTCAAGACGATATTATCCGGTGGAGCGTAAAGTTAATGGATTTAGACGACAACGAGTTAACTCAACTCACAAATATGGACCAACTTAAAGATTTTATGCATAAAATATTAAATCTTTGAGAGAGCCCACTAAGGCACCAAGTCCAAGTCAAAATCGCTCAAACCCGTCCACGCGAGGCCCACGACGGGAAGAATAAGAAGAAGAAAAAAATGAGATTTGGTTCTGTGAACTACATTTGCCTAATAAATCCCGCATGGATATGTAGGTAGCCCATATAACATGGGCCTGACCACTTTAACAATATAAATCTCTAAGGGAGTTTTAATCCATTCGATTAATGCAAAAATAAGCAAGTCTTTCATTAATATGGCTAAAGTCCATTACATGCTCTAATAAAAACAAGGGAAATGTGCAATATAAAAAAAATAAAAGGGAAATTCTAAACTACAACTGCTTGGGCATGCAAACCCGTTATTTGAATTATACTACTAAGCAAAAAAGAACAAGACTTGCTAGACGACTAGTGGTGGAGTACTCCTCTTTGTCTTTAACTTCGGGCTCTTGGACGGGCTCAGCTAGGCTCATCAAGTTCCATTCGTTCTTTTGGAGCCCATCTTTCCCTACCATAACTAGAAGAGGCCTCGTGATCATTGGGCCTAATTAAAGTTACTTGCTTGGTCGAGTGGACCGGATTCTTCCTCTTTTTAGATTGGGCCTTTGCCTTGCCTCCTTTTCCCTTACCCTTTGTTTGGGGCTTGGAAGGCCTAGTGGACTTATCAATGGGAGTTATCCTTACACCGCTTGGCTCATCATACTTGAGGGCTTTGAACAACTCCCTTTCCTCTTCTAGGAGCCTTGGGTTAACTTGGTCGTCACCGCTCCAAATCCATTCCTCATAAAAGCTAGATAACCCGTTTGAATGCGGGTATACTAACTTAGTCCACACTTGGCGACAGTTCCAGTGCCGTTCCCAATTAGACACCAAGGAAGATGTTAAGGGCCTTTGGCAAGGAGGTTCACAACTTACATTCGGGATCCTTTGCCTTAAGCCATATTGGCAGAGGAGGCGGTTCGGTAAGAAGAACGTCAAAGTATACAAACTAATAATCCTCGTAAAGGGCACGTTCTCACTACACCCTACAATTTTGGTGGTACGCCACCGTGGTACGAACCAAGCTGGTTGGATGTCGGTGTAGAAATATGCTATCCACTCCTCCCGAGAGGATTTAGAGAACTTTCGGTGCCTCGCCGGAAAGTGTTTAGGGAGGAACTTCCTAGTGTCAATGGGAGCCTCAAGCAAGTGGAGTCTCTCTTGAAGCAATATCTACGCAAAAACAACAAAAGAAAATTAACGTCAATACAAGATGAGAATTTCACCAAATAAAGTTAAATCCACAAAGATTAAGGCTTTATCACAAAACTTGCTTGAAGGAGTAAACGGCTCCCGGTAAAGGACTCCTGAGGATTACTCTTGAGCCTATCTAAAGCAAGGATTGTCTCTCTCACGACAAAGTGCATAGGAGAGTTATCCCATTGAATTTGCTCGGTCACCCTAAGAAGGCAAGCCTTGCCCCTATTGATGGTCATCTTATTTTCGGAGGGAATAAGAGCATCTTCGTTACCACCAACAAATAAATAATGATGGAGGAGGCAAAATACAAAGGCACGCTTTTTGTACCTCATATCCATCGCAACCCAGGCCCTAGAGGTGAAGAAAGTCACGAGTTTTGCACGATCATCCTCACCATGAAGCACTTGACCTGCTTGACGGAGAGACAACCCGAGTACCTTTGAAAATCACCCACAAAAGCGTTCCCCAAGTAAGGAACGGCGGGAGGGCTTTCTGTTGGAAAGCCAATGATATCGGAGAACTCCTCCACCAACGGGCACATCTCATGAGCACCAAAACGGAAAACATGGAACTTTGGGTCCCAAAACTCAATGGAAACATGAAAAAAGTCCCACAAAATCTTAACTTGTTTGAGGTGAAAGAAGGCATTAAGATGGAAGGGGGTTATCTCTAATCTCTCCTCTACCGTCATGGAGGCCAACCAAGCATCAAAGGCATCATCAAAGTTACCCATTGTTAAGATTAAGAATTTTCTCTCAAGGAATTTTCTCTCTCTAAGGGCTCAATGTAAGTGGTAAGAAGAGAAGAGAAGGAAACCTCGCCATATAAAGGTCACGGTTGGATTCTCGTCGAAAAATTAAGGAAATTCAGACAACTGACGAAAAAGGGGCCCGGCGGCCTCTCCGCTAGTCCGGACGGTTTAGCTATTAGGACAAGCGGCTGACCCGTTCCAGCCAGCAGCATGACCGTTGGGACAAGCGGCCAAACGGCTAGCCCAAGCGGCATAGCCGCTTGCCCAAGCGGTAACCGTTAGAGCTCTAGCACAGCCGCTAGGAGCTCTAGCGGTCACCCTGTATAGGCGCCTGGTGTGCTATTTCGCTTGAGGCCTCGGTCCACCCGATCCCACCGCTTGACTGAGCTCTACCTTCCTAATCCCCACTTGGACAGATTTTGGAAGCCTTCCCTTAGATTTTTCTATTTATTCCCTTTTTATTTTCTTTCCTTCTTTTTATTTTGATTATCAAGTTCCACTTTTATTTCTTTTTATTTTCTGATTCTTTATTTATTTTTCCCTTTTAATTATCTTTTCCTATTTTCTTCTTCTTTACTTTATTTTTATTTTAGGGGAAGGGGTACCCCAAATGTGCAAAAGTCTCGAAAATCTTAAATTCTCGAATGTCGGGATTTGTGATTTCCCATTCAGAAATTAGATGATTAAATTCACATATAGGCATTTGTGTGATATTTTTGTGCGTGAATATAATGTAATATTTACAGCAGCTTTAATACAAGCCCGAAAGTTTGCAATGCACTACAACAAATATCACTGGCCATCTTCGCCAGTACTCGGACCCGCCTGAGAGACTCTCCGGGTCCACTCGATGACGGAGCACCTGAAGGACCGGGCTGAGACATCGCGCAAGCTTCAGGGTCAAAAGCAATTAATGAACTCGTCAAGAAAGCGGGATGCAGTGAATGACGCGGTGGCTTCGACATGCCGGGATAGTCGCCATACCCCATACTCTCCTGACTCCAAGAATCCCTTGGAGGGACTGGAGGATAAATGGGCATATGATAGCCCGGTACCCCATATAGGGAGGCGGTGCAGGCCACTGCGAAAGATAAGGCACTTGGGGCGGGTCCCCCGTATCCACTCTTGCTTGAGGCGTCCCCTGACGCACCTCCGTACTCTCCGGCCTTGGAGGAGGACGCTGCGGAGTAGACACCGACTCCGAAGCACGAATATTAGAAGGCCTAGAAGGCCTCACCACAGGAACGGGCTGCAAAATGAGCTCAAGGTCAGAAAATTACAAAAATTCAAATCAAGCACTATTACTTGAAATGAACATACCTCTCGAATATCGGACTGACGAATCGTGCATACACTCCAAGACACGAACTTGGAAATCCAATTCTTAAAGGCTTGCATGCCCCTATAGATCTTCCGTGTCTCAGCAGCATCCAACTATGCACATAAAGAAAAGAGTCAGTTTAAGTACAAAGGAAACATTGCAAATTACAATGGATTCTCACTTAACCCCCTACAACCAGCTGGTAGAGGCAATCCCTCAACCTCCTCATAAGGACCACGAAACTCAGGAATCAGTATAACCTGAGGAGACCCGTCCGCTCTTGTATAACTCACCGACATGGTAGGAGGAGTAGGACGCGGAGAAGAGACAGACGAGGAACACGCAGCACTCTGCAAAGGCTTAAATATATTAGACACATTTCTACGAAACAAAGTACCTTAGTTACCGGGTCGATAGAGAAGTTGGGGCATAACCGAGTCTCAATAAAATCATTATATGCCACCATGAGATCTACCTCAGGATCAGCCGGTAGCAAATACTCTAGGGCATTGGCCCCAATGGTGGCCGCCCTCACCTGCTCCACGGTAAGGTGACGAACATAAAGCATAGGATCCGGAGGATCAAAAGGAATCCTCGGAGTCAGAAGGTTGGAGAAAGTCCGCCTAATCAGTCTCTCTCCCAAAAACCACTCAAAACAAAAAGGACCCTCAATAAGGATCCTCCTCTGGTCCTACTCGCGAGCACCCACAAATCTGTCCGAGAGACCCGGGAGGCAATCCGTCTAGGGGAACCAGTCGACCTGCAAAAGCAAAGGAATAAGCACATAAAAGGATGAAAAGTACGATAAAAGCACAAAAGATGATCACTTACATCCTGAGCGGTCAAGGAATATATCGCCTCCCTAAGGGTGTGTACGTGGTAAATGGGCAAGACGCCCGTCCCCTCCAGATTTGCGTCGCAAGAAAGGACATGTCCCTTGTCTCGAGAAGAGGGGCAAGGTCGGAGAAATTCTCATAAAACCAAATCTAAGAAATGCAAAGCACATGGATTAGGCACAAGTTATGAGTAAAAAACCCAAAAACACAAAGTAAAAGAATGGCAAAAGGAAATTACCTCCATAACCTTCCAATAACCGACCAAGGAGACGCGAGACGCGCCCTCCACTCCACTAAGGCGGAAGACAGGAGTATGCGGGAAGACCCCAATTGTACTCCGCAACTCTGTCCAAATCCCGCAAGCACGGGAAATAGCGAACATGGTACCCACTAGCTTTATCCGAAAAGACGGAACAAGCTAGAACATAGGCCAAGAAAAGGCGAGCGTGCTGCTCTGCCGTGACCTTCTTCAACTTCCTCGGGTTGGTCAAGAACTGGACCATAACGTCAGTCTGGCCATACTCCCTACCATCACAGTTGGCCCCAAAAAGGCCAAACATCTCTACCATGGCATCCCTGCTCACATCTCCATAAGTGATAGGAATACCGGTGCAAGGAAGCCCGAAAATGAGACCGAACTCCAAAATCGGTGATCATGATCTCACCCATAGGAAAAAGAAAAGTACTGGTAGTATCCCAGTACCATTCTGCAAGACCTCTAACAAGCAAGAGGTCGGAGCGCTCAGTAGAAGAGATGGACGCCAAAAAGTGACCGAAGCCACAACGCTCCACAATAGCCTTGACCGAAGGAGTCACATACCTACGGGCTTTGTCGATACCCGAAAGGCTACCGTAACCCCGCATGGTGGTGTCGACATCCTATACAACACAATAATTGAAAGACAATTAGCTAGTTGATCCTAGTAACAACTACCAGTCTCCGGTTTAGCCCTAAATTTTTACAACTCGTATAATTTAGCATTTTAGCTAAACCAATATGACAAGAGAGAATTTTAAATATAATGAGTTTCACACAAGTTTATTCTCCACAAATATACTCAAAAAACCATCTACCACCGCAACAAGAATAAACTTCACCCAAGTTTATTTTCACGAAAAGTATACATGATAATTGCAACGAGAATAACTTTCATACAAGTTTAATTTCCACCATTGAAGATGAATTTCACGCAAATTCATTCTTCACATGCAAATATATATGATACAAGAAACCTACGGGAATTCACTAATTAGCAAGAAAAACAATTTCACGCTAATTGGTTTTTCCACATTTAGCTATACTACAGTTCTCAACCTAAAAATTCTATGTTTGCCTACACATTATTTTCTATGTGTAAAAGAGCAAAGGGAAAAAAAACCGACATAACCAACAATTGGTACCAACGGTAACCAAATGCTCCTTCTTCTTGAAAACAAGATCGCTGGGCTCCCAACGACCCATTGCCTGATGTAATGTTTTATATAAAATCATATCAAAAGTTCTTGTGAATAGAGTTTGTAGTGTGCTTGATAGTCTTGTTAGCCCGGAACAATCAGGTTTTGTCAAAGGGAGATTTATTGGGGATAACATTGTCTTGGCTCATGAGTTGATCAAGTTTTATGGCAGAAAAGGGCTCTCTCTTATGTATATTGTGAAAGTAGACTTGAGGAAAGCCTATGACTCCCTTGAGTGGAGCTTCCTAGAGAAAGTGCTGGTTAATCTTCATTTCCCTGAGAAATTTGTTAACTGGTTCAAGATGTGTATCTGTACAGTCAGCTATTCTATTTTATTCAAAGGTACACCTATGAAACCTTTTGCAGCTAAGAGAGGATTGAGACAAGGAGATCCAATCTCTCCCTTTCTCTTTGTGATTGCCATGGAATATCCATCTAGATGTTTGAAAGAATTGAAGAAAGTGCCTGCTTTCAGATATCATCCCAGGTGCAAGAGATTTGAACTGGTTCAGAGCATATTTTGAAGATGATTTGCTGTTATTCTCCAAGGGGGGATGTGGACTCTGTGCAACGCGTGTTTGCTCATTTTAAACTTTTTTCTAACTGCTCTGGATTGAGTGCTAATGCTAGTAAATGTGAGGTGTATTTTGGTGGACTGGTGGAGAGTGATCAGAGAGAGATACTCCACTGCTTGGGCATGCAGGCTGGTGAGCTCCCTTTCAGATATATTGGGATCCCTCTAACCTCTAAGAAACTGAGTATTGGGTACTATGACCCACTAATACAGAAAATCACTAGTTGGATCCAATCCTGGACTACAAAGTTCGTATTTTATGCTGGCAGATTACAATTACTCAAAGAAGTGTTGTTTGCCATGAACAACTATTGGACACAGTTCTTTAATTTGTCTGTTGTTGTGATTCACAATATAGAATAGTTGTGCAGAAGGTTTTTATGGACAGGGTTTGCAGACCCTAGAAGCAGATCACTGGTGGCATGGTCTGATCTTTGCAGACCTGCAGCTCAGGGAGGTCTAGGCATATTTAATTTGACAATTTGGAATAAAGCTGCACATGGGAAATTGCTCTGGGATATGCAGCACCATAAAGAGAAGCTCTGGGTAAAATGTTTTAATGTTTAGTACATAAATTATGGTTCATTTTGGACTGTCAGGAAGCCTGCACAAGCTTCTTGGCTCCTACAGAAAATATTTGAGCTAAGAGATGAGTTATCAAGGTTTATAATGCAACATGGAGCTACTAAATACAAGATGGGGCAGGTTTACAGAAGTTTGACACCTACTACAGACAAGAAGGACTGGGCAAAGCTAGTCTGGTGTTCCCTTTCTACACCAAAGTGGAAATTCATCCTTTGGCTATGCATTGTCAATAGATTACCTACTTGGAAAAATCTGAAGAAACTTGGGGTTCAGGGCCCTAGTGTATGTGCTTTGTGCTACTGTGCAAAAGAGACCCATGAGCATCTGTTTTTTGAATGTAGCTTCACTAAACTTCTCTGGAATCATTTACAGAACTGGCTGCATCAGCAACATACTACAGTCTGTTGGGCTAATATGGTCAAGCTTGCTAGCTTGAAAGCAAGAGGTAGAGCACCTAAATCAAGAATTGAAATTGCTCTATTTGCTGTTGTTATGTATTTTGTCTGGAAAGAGAGAAATACTCGGATCTTTCAAGGAGTTAGAAGTGATTATAAGTATATTAGTAGTCAGATTATCCCAATGCTACATATCCGAAGAGCAGCTGCAAGAGATAGGAAAATTCAGGAGTTTCTTACTCAACATCTGAATTATTTCCCTTGAGTTTTTGTTGATTGTTTTGTTGTTTTGTTGTATATATCTATTGTTTGTGTAGCTGCTTATTGTTTCCTTGTTGCTCAAAAATGTAATAAGGGAGTTTAGTAGCTGAGTTTGCAGAGTTTGGAGTAGGCAGCTTTCAGACTACTTGTACACATTGAAAATCCAAGTTGGAAGTAATAAAATATTTTTACTTTCCAAAAAAAAAAAAATGATCAGTAGGATGAAAATCACTACAATTGAACTTGTCCTCTACTAACCGGTGCTCACCCACCCGGTGATGGGGTATACCGAAAATGAAAACCCGAGTGAAAACATTCAAGGCCTCATGATCAACAATCTCTTGCTCCTTCCTTTCCCTACCTCCTCTAAGTTTAGGAGCCATGAATAAAGAGCAAAAACGGCGTTCAACCGCTCCACCAAGAGATTTAGCCGTTCCACCTAGCGGTTCGACCGCTTGACGTGGCGGTTTGACTGCCTGACCCACTCTCTCTCTTATGACGTTTTAGTGGCCATTGGCCCAAAATCAGTGGGCCCCACGTGAGGTCCATAATAGTTATTTGCGCGCCAAAGTCCGTTTATGAAAACAGGACTACTTTGAACCCACAGGTTTGTACATTTATACTCGGCCAAATGGCATGTGCTCACACCCGACCTAAGGTCTAAGCAACATTTTATTACCCTTTACAATAACATTTACTACCCATCTTATTTCTAACGAATTATTTTTATTGTGTAACCTACAACACAGGGTTCGCCTTCGACTGATAATTGAAGGACGTTTATTGTTTGACCTACAGCACAGGGTCACCCTTCGACTAAAAGTCGAATGATTTTTATCATTACTCTTATTTCTAACGAAATACATTTATTGTGTAACCTACAGCATAGGGTTCCCCTTCGACTGATAACCGAAGGACATTTATTGTGTGACCTACAGCATAGGTTCTCTCCCTTCGACTAAAAATCGAAGGAATTCTTATCATTTATTACCAGTCTTATTTCTAATAAAATATTCTTCTTGTGTGACCTACATCATAGGGTCTCTCCGTTCGACTAATGGTTGTAGGACATTTATTGTGTGACCTACAGTATAGGGTGAAACTCTCGGTCGAATAAACCGGGGAAATTATTACTTTATCCAAAAAATGATTGTTTTTTTTTTTTTTTTTTTTTGGAAAATTTATAATTTTATTTCCAAAAGATATGATCGTTACACCACATTTGCTCAATCTGACTACAATCCAATCAGATTAGCTTGCTAAACATCAACTACCCAGCAGTAACCAGCCCACGCAGGGGAGGGATACAGTTCATACAGATCATTAAAACCAATTACAAGGAACAATTAAGAGAAGTTGTTCAACTCATTACACATCAACTGCTATAGCTTGTGACATTTGTAGCTCTGCGCCTTTGCATGTAGCTGGTGAATAAGTTTCTTGCATATCCCCTCAACTGATCTGCATTCTTGATTGAAAATCTTTGCATTCCTAGCTTCCCATATGGCATGACATACTGCAGCAATCAGTACTTTGATCACTTTTGATGTGAAATAAGTAACAAAACGGAAATTAACCTTTGATAGTATCACACAAAAGGATCTTGTTCAAGAATCACTCAAGAACAACTCACGAATCACTCGTAAGGGTTTCAACCTGAATCACTCAGTTTGAGGGGTAAAGACTCACGTATTCAATAATTAATCATCAAAGCACGAGTTTACAGACAAAGAAATCTAGAGCTATTCGGAATCCTAATCCTATTCCAAATAGGAAACTAACTACGAAACTGACTACAATTGTAAAATGAGCTAATTAATAGCTTTCCTAATACCTAATGGACTCCTGATGCTACTAATAATCAGAATACTACTTTCCTAAACATATTCTAACTAATTAAGGAAATAGGCAAACGAAATCAAACTCAAACAGCTAATTACTTGGTGCCCAAGGCTCAAAACGCTGGAACAGTTTCCTTGGCGCCCAAGGCTTTTTCTTTTCAACTTTTAGTCATCTTCTTGCCACTCTAACATAGTTACCTCACACTTTACCTCACGTGGCATTATACTCTTGGCAATGAGCAGCTCAAGATCAAGCATTAACGTTTCAAGAACTGGGTTCTTGGACGTTCTTGATTCGTCGTCTTCTTGCTTGTCCTTTAACGTACTTGCTCCTGCATCAACCTCCCCTTCTTTTAAAGAATTTTCCCTCAAATTTTAATCCTCTAAGTAAGGGCTAAGATCACCAACATTGAAGGTTGAGCTCACATTTTCATACTCACTAGGAAGATCAATCTTGTATGCATTGTCTCCAATCTTCTCTAGGACTTGAAAAGGACCATCTGCTCGAGGCATAAGCTTGTTCTTGCGTCTTGAAGGAAATCTTTCTTTGCGCAGGTGTAGCCAAACTAAGTCACCATGTTCAAATAGAACTTGCTTTCTTCCCTTGTTAGCTCTAGCTTGGTACCTTGAGTTCATCTTCTCTACTCGCGCACAAACTTGCTCACAGGTCTTCTTGAAAGCTTGTTGTCTTGCCTTGGCATCTACATTGATAACATCATCTCTAGGCAAAGACACGAAATCAATAGGCAAATAAGGATTAATGCCATACACAATCTCAAATGGAGAACGACCCGTGGTAAATCCAGGCGTTCTGTTATATGCAAACTCCGCATGTGCTAGCTTAATATCCTAATCTTTTGTGCTTCTACTCACCAACCCTCTAAGCAAAGTACCAAGGGTCCTATTTGTAACCTCGGTTTGCCCATCTGTTTGTGGGTGATGTGAAGTGCTAAAGAGTAACATCGTCCCAACGAGTCTCCAAAGTGTCTTCCAAAAGTAACTTAGAAACTTAGTATCTCGATCCGACACAATGGTCTTGGGAATGCCATGTAGCCTCACTATCTCTTTATAGAACAAGTCAGCAACATGAGAGGCGTCATCAGTCTTGTGACATGGCACAAAGTGCGCCATCTTGGACAATCTATCAATAACAACCATCACAGCAACTTTTCCCCTTTGAGTTCTAGGGAGTGCCACAATGAAATCCATGCTCACACTCTCCCAGGGAATGCTAGGAACCGGTAATGGTGTGTATAACCCTTTGTGAAAAGCATTGTTGGCCCGTTGACATGTAGCGCATCTCGTCACAATGGCATGTACATCTTTGAGCATCTTAGGCCAATAAAAGTGTTCTTGTAATAGCTCAAGGGTTTTAGTAACTCCAAAATGTCCAGCTAATCCTCCCGAGTGAACTTCTCTAACCGATAGCTCACGTACAGAGGACCTAAGAACGCAGAACTTGTTCCTCTTGAATAGAAACCCATCTTGTATGAAATAATCACCATGCTCCCCTTCTTTGCAAGCTCTAAATGACTCAGAGAAATCAGCATCCTTGTCATATAGTTCTTGGAGATGTTCAAAGCCTAGGAGCTTCGCTTCAAGTGTCACAAGCAAGTGGTTTCTTTGTGTAAGAGCATCAGCAACAACATTGCTCTTCCGATCTTTGTACTTGGCCGAAAATGTAAAATATTGTAGAACCTCTACCCACTTGACATGTCTAGGGTTTAGTTTCTGTTGGCCATGAATGTACTTGAGAGCTTCATGATCCGAGTGCAACACAAAAGGCTTAGGGCTTAAATAATGGGACCAATGCTCCAAAGCTCCCACAATTGCATAGAAGTCTTGATCATATGTAGAATAATTCAAACGAGCTCCATTCAATTTCTCACTAAAATAGGCAATAGGACGTTTTTCTTGAATTAAAACAGCGCCTATACCCACCCAACTAGCATCACACTCAACCTCAAACAATCTATCAAAATCGGGTAATGCTAGAATAGGTGCTTGACACAACTTCTTTTTGACCTCAACAAAGGCCTTTTTTGCACTTTCACTCCAATTAAACTCTCCTTTTTTCATTAATTCAGTTATAGGAGCAGTAATAGAACTAAAATTGCGTATAAACCTCCAATAAAATGATGCCAAGCCATGAAAACTACGTACCTCATGTATATTGGTTGGAGCTGGCCATGAAGCCATAGCTTCTACCTTGGACGGATCAACATGTACACCATCTTTGGACACAATGTAACCAAGGAATATAACCTTAGGAAGCATGAAATCACACTTCTCTAACTTGCCAAAAAGCTGTTGTTCCTTTAGCTTCTCAAATACGCGCTGTAGATGTACTAGATGTTCCTCCTTGGTCTTGCTGAATATAAGAATATCATCAAAGTAAACCACAACAAATTTACCAAGGAATGCTCTCAATACCTCGTTCATCAACCTCATGAATGTGCTAGGAGCGTTGCACAAGCCAAAAGGCATTACTAACCACTCATACAAACCATGTCGTGTCTTGAATGCGGTTTTCCATTCATCTCCCTCCTTGATTCTTACTTGATGGTATCCAGCTCTAAGATCTATCTTGGAAAACAACTGGGAACCATATAGCTCGTCTAACATATCATCTAATCTTGGCATAGGGAACCTATATTTGATTGTGATATTGTTGACGGCACTACTATCAATGCACATACGCCATGTCCCATCTTTCTTAGGCACAAGTAATCTTGGCATAGGGAACCTATATTTGAATGTGATATTGTTGACGGCACTACTATCAATGCACATACGCCATGTCCCATCTTTCTTAGGCACAAGTAACGCAGGAACAACGCATGGACTTAGACTTTCTCTGACATAGCCTCTTTGCACAAGCTCTTCAACTTGTCTTTGTAACTCTTTGGCTTCTTCGGGGTTACACCGATATGCTGGCCTATTTGGAAGAGGTGCTCCAGGAACTAGGTCAATTTGGTGTTCTATGCCAAGCATAGGAGGTAAACCAGGGGGTAACTCCTCGGGGAACACTTCTTTGAACCTCTCTAACAATAGGCGTAACTCAGGATCATAATTGGGATTGCTACACATGTTAGGTTCAAACAACAACACTAGGTAGCTCATAGTTTCACTAGCCACCTCTTTTTCCATCTCTTTCTCTCCTATGACCATTACACGACTCGCCTTTTTACTAGCCTTTGCTTCTTTAACTTGAGTGGCAGTCAAGGGTAACAATTTGATTCGTTTCTGGTTATGCTCAACAGTATAGATATTGTTTACACCATCATGACTAACTTTCCTATCAAATTGCGAAGGACGACCTAACAATATATGACAAATACCCATAGGCAGTACGTCACACAATAGATCGTCTTTATAACACCCTAAAGTAAAGCAAACTCTAACTTGTGTAGTCACTTTTAACCCTCCCCCATCATTCAACCATTGCACAATATAGGGTTTAGGATGACTTTTAGTAGGCAAATCAAGCTTATCAACCATCTCTTTAGAGGCAACATCAGTACAACTCCCAGAGTCAATAATCAAATTGCAAACTTTACCTCTAACCTTGCAGCGAGAATGGAATATTTGCTCCCTTTGGTCGGACTCATCATCGGCCACAGTTGTATGTAGCAACTTCGTAAGGATTAGGGTCTCTCCAACCTCGGGTATACCATAATCTTCAATGAATGGCTCTCCATTATCTTCATCACTATCCTCGGTTATGGGCATAACAAACGAGGGTTCCATCTCTTCTAGCTCAGCGATGGTGAGCGCTTTCTTCGAGACGCACTAATAGGCATAGTGTCCATATCCTTGACACTTGAAACAACGCAGTTGGTTCTTGTGCTTAGTAGCCACGACTTTGCCTTTGTCTTGAGTTACGGGCTTGCTAGGGATACTTGCGCTCTTGGAGAATGTTGTATTCTCTCTCGCGTTGTATTGGTTACGAAAATTTGTATAGCCTCTAATCACATCTCAAGCAACCGGTTTTTGCTCCTTCTCTAGCTTCTCAATCTTGAGAGAGATTTTGCACACGTCCTCAAAGGTTACGTAAGGAACAAGCTCTACCTTGCGCCTTAGAGTTGGGTTTAGACCTTTGATGAACCGTGCAATCTTTAACTCCTCCTTCTCCTCAAGATCACACATCATGTGCATATGTTCAAACTTCTGGAGGTAGTCTTGTACACTTGAGGTTTCTTGGCTTAAGGATGTATGTTTCAAAAACTGTTCTTGCTCAAATTCTTTAGGCAAAAATCGTTTCTTTAAATATTTCTTGAGTTTGTCCCAAGTCTCAATCTTTGCTTTCTCTTCCTTCTTGCGTCGAGCCTTTAGGTTTTCATACCATAAAGAAGCATGCTTGGTGAGTTTAAGCGTGGCTAACTTGCATATTTGCCGCTCAGCATACTCCTTGTACTCAAAGACTCTCTCCATAGTTCTAAGCCAATCAAGAAAGGCCTCTGGATCGTAGGAACCGTCATATTCAGGGAGTTCGACTTTCAAGTTCCTATCATCATCATAGGGGTGTCCTGGTTTAGGAGCGTCATTGGTTCTAGTCCCACTTGTGTCTTCGAACTCCTCATCGAAGTTGGGGTTACGGTTGTGGTTTCTCCAATGAATTCTGCGCATCCTTGTCTCCATGTTTTCCCTATCTTCTTGGTTTCTTCTTTCCATAGAAGCCATCCGCTCTGCCATCCGCTCTTCTTGAGTTTTGAAAGATGCCCTGAGATCCTCCATGGTTGTTAACAACTTTGCTAGTTCGTTGGGCTCACCCATAGATTCGGTTGTTGGTTTCTTGGGGATTTCTTGGCCGTGTTCTTGAACAAAGGGCGGATCTTGCAAGAATCTTTCTCGAAAGCTCGCTATGGTGTCGTGTTTATGCTCAGGACCGTGTTGTTTAAACTTAAGAAAGCTCAAACCTTTAGCTCTGATACCATGTTGATGTGAAATAAGTAACAAAACGGAAATTAACCTTTGATAGTATCACACAAAGGGATCTTGTTCAAGAATCACTCAAGAACAACTCACGAATCACTCGTAAGGGTTTCAACCTGAATCACTAAGTTTGACGGGTAAATACTCACGTATTGAATAATTAATCATCGAAGCACGAGTTTACAGTAGCAAAGCTCGCCCCTATTTATAGACAAAGAAATCTAAAGCTATTCGGAATCCTAATCCTAGTCCAAATAGGAAACTAACTACGAAACTGACTACAATTGTAAAACGAGCTAATTAACAGCTTTTCTAATACCTAATGGACTCCTAATGCTACTAATAATCAGAATACTACTTTCCTAAACATATTCTAACTAATTAAGGAAATAGGCAAACGAAATCAAACTCAAACAGCTAATTACTTGGCACCCAAGGCTTAAAACGCTGGAACAGTTTCCTTGGCGCCCAAGGCTTCTTCTTTTCAGCTTCTAGTCATCTTCTTGCCACTCTAACATAGTTACTTCACACTTTAGCTCACGTGGCATTATACTCTTGGAAATGAGCAGCTCAAGATCAAGCATTAACGTTTCAAGAACTGGGTTCTTGGACGTTCTTGATTCGTCGTCTTCTTGCTTGTCCTTTAACGTACTTGCTTCTGCATCAACTTTCTTGCGTGCATTCATCCCCACAGCAGCTTTCATACTCCAGTTCAGAACCTGCTCCCAAGAGAAAACAAATATAGGCATCCCAGCCCACTTCATCATAACATGTAACAGTTCCTTTGAGAAAGAACATTCAAAGAACAAATGTTCATGAGATTCGTCATCTATTCCACACAGCACACAACTCAAGCTTGTAATGTTCCCAATCCCAAGCCTGAGTAGTCTACCTACAGTAGGTAGCCTCTGTTGGCAAACCAACCAAAAGCAGAAAGCTTATTTAGGCAAGCTTAGAGGTGCCCAGCATAGTTTATCCCAAGGCACAGTAGGACTTGTAGGCACCAAATCCTTGTAAGCAGCACTTACGTTGTACTTGCAGCTATTAACAACAGAATGCTTCACCAAATCTCTATCACCAAAAATCTTCTTGATGATCCAAGAGGCTTGTATGGAACAATTCATGTCCCAGAAGTTTTGATCCCTGATGTAATAAGTTGAGACCCACTGTATCCATAATTTTTCCTTCAATCTGTGAATATACCACACCAATTTCCCTATGGCTGCTACATTCCACATCTGCATCCTATACAGACCCAAACCCCCTCTAGACTTTGGAGTGCAGACACGATCCCAAGCAACCAGGGCTCTTTTTGAGGGGTTACAAGAGCCATTCCACTAGAATGCCCTACAATGTTTCTCAATATGGTTCAAGACTGTTTGTGGTAATATAAAAACCTGTGACCAATAGGATTGTAGTGAAAACACTACACTTTTAAGCAACTGCATTCTCCCTACATAAGACAACATCCTACTAGTCCATATAGTCATTCGAGCAAGGACTTTATCAATAATGGGTTGGCACTGTGCCACAGAAAGTCTCTTAGACGAGAGAGGGACACCCAAGTACTTAACAGGTAAAATCCCTTTAACAAAAGAAGTGTTCTGCATCACTCCCTGCTGCTGCTCCTCTGTCAACCCTCCAAAGTAAAATTCAGACTTCTCAAAATTAACTTGAAGACCAAAAGCAGATGAGAATTCATTCAAAGCACAAAGCAATAATCTGATAGACTGCAGATCCCCTATTAAGAAGAGAGGAAGATCATCTGCAAAAATACTATGGAAAATCTTGAACTGAGGTTGTTGTTTCGCCCGATTTGAAGGAGGGTCGAACAATGGGAAGATGATGGAATCGAAATGTGCGAGCAGGGGAGCTGCTTATCTGGTTCCTCGACTGCTACCATCACATGACAAGTAAAAGTTAACTAGCTCGGGGGGTTGACCCAAGAAGACCCCTCTGATGCTTAAGTTACTATACGGAGATGTGTACATGAGGTACTTTTTGTATTAGCAGGCAGATTGGAGGTAATGAGGCAGGGATTTGATTGAGCGTCAGACTATCGTAACTGAAAGACGGAATGTCAGAGCTCACTGTCAGACAGCCTGATTGTTCTCTTAGTGGAAATGATCTTACCTTTGGCTTGATTTCCGCGCAGGTATTTATAGGGCAAAAGTCGGCTAGCTTGGTCGAATGAACAGTGGACACGTAGCCCTGTACGTACGCCCCTCTCAAAGTCGGCTCAAAGGGGGTGGTAACGTGAGTTTTGGTTCGATCACTTGGGATGATTCCACGTAGGGGTTTGTACACTTGATGTCGTCATTTTTGTCCTTGGGGCTGAGAGAGCGTAGGCGCCAAGGCAGCCCATCAAATCTTTGTAGGAATATTCTCACAGTGTATGTGCTAGGGTCAGGGTTGAGCATACAGAAAACCTAAGGGTCGACTCGCGGTTGAATCGACCCTCTTAGTCGAGTCAGAGCATACTTGTAGTCCTTGGGTCTGTATGAGACTGGTAGTTGGTGTTGGTCTTCTCGGGTCGAACACTGGGAAGATGATGGAATCGAAATGTGCGAGCGGGGGAGCTGCTTATCTGGTTCCTCGACAGCTACCATCACATGACAAGTAAAAGTGAACTAGCTCGGGGGGTCGACCCGAGAAGACCCCTCTGAGGCTTAAGTTACTATACGGAGATGTGTACGTGAGGTACTTTTTGTATTAGCAAGTAGATTTGAGGTAATGAGGCAAGGATTTGATTGAGCGTCAGGCTATCGTAGCTGAAAGATGGAATATCAGAGCTCAATGTCAGACAGCCTGATTGTTCTCTTAGTGGAAATGATCTTACCTTTGCCTTGATTTCCGCGCAGGTATTTATAGGGTAAAAGTCGGCTAGCTTCGTCGAATGAACAGTGGACACGTAGCCCTGTACGTACGCCCCTCTCAAAGTCGGCTCAGAGGGGGTGGCCACGTGAGTTTTGGTTCGATCCCTTGGGATGATTCCACGTAAGGGTTTGTACACTTGATGTCGTCATTTTTGTCCTCAGGGCTGAGAGAGTGTAGGCGCCAAGGCAGCCCATCAAATCTTTGTAGGAATATTCTCACAGTGCATGTGCTGGCGTCAGGGTTGAGCATACAGAAAACCTAAGGGTCGACTCGCGGTTGAATCGGCCCTCTTAGTCGAGTCAGAGCATAATTGTAGTCCTTTGGTCTGTATGAGACTGGTAGTTGGTGTTGGTCTTCTCGGGTCGAACACTGGGAAGATGATGGAATCGAAATGTGCGAGCGGGGGAGCTGCTTATCTGGTTCCTCGACAGCTACCATCACATGACAAGTAAAAGTGAACTAGCTCGGGGGGTCGACCCGAGAAGACCCCTCTGAGGCTTAAGTTACTATACGGAGATGTGTACGTGAGGTACTTTTTGTATTAGCAGGTAGATTTGAGGTAATGAGGCAAGGATTTGATTGAGCGTCAGGCTATCGTAGCTGAAAGATGGAATATCAGAGCTCACTGTCAGACAGCCTGATTGTTCTCTTAGTGGAAATGATCTTACCTTTGCCTTGATTTTCGCGCAGGTATTTATAGGGCAAAAGTCGGCTAGCTTCGTCGAATGAACAGTGGACACGTAGCCCTGTACGTACGCCCCTCTCAAAGTCGGCTCAGAGGGGGTGGTCACGTGAGTTTTGGTTCGATCCCTTGGGATGATTCCACGTAGGGGTTTGTACACTTGATGTCGTCATTTCTGTCCTCGGGGCTGAGAGAGTGTAGGCGCCAAGGCAGCCCATCAAATCTTTGTAGGAATATTCTCACAGTGCATGTGCTGGCGTCAGGGTTGAGCATACAGAAAACCGAAGGGTCGACTCGCGGTTGAATCGACCCTCTTAGTCGAGTCAGAGCATAATTGTAGTCCTTGGGTCTGTATGAAACTGGTAGTTGGTGTTGGTCTTCTCGGGTCTGTTAGCGATGTTGAACAGTGGGTAGGGGAGTGCTTGATCTAGGGCTCCCCTTTGTGGTGGGAAAGTATCCTCTTAATGCTGTCGATGATTCAGACTCCGTGAGAGATCGAAATCCTTCGATTGTGGCCAGGGCGAGAGTCGATAGTTCGACCCTCGATATTTTGGTTATATCATTTTGCCCTCACATCTTAGTAGGAGGAGACTCCTTCCCCGTCGAGTCCTGCTGAGATGTGGTTGGTCGATGCTTTTTGTTCAGTGGGCTTTTGCTTTTGGGTCCGCTCTTTCCTTGGAAGGGCCCCCTTCTCATTGGGATAGATAGTCGGTGGACGTAGTTGGGTCGTCCACCTGTCAGTCATGCGAGTAGTGTGTTATTCCTGGTCTCTTCGCCTATAAATAGTCAGAATCAACCTCTTCTTTTCTCTCTTTATTCCATCCGTTTGAATTTTCTAGAGAGAGAAAGTGGGTCTTCGAAATTTTTCTCGCTAGTCTACCGTTGATTTGTTACTGTTTATTTGATCTCTCTTTGTAGATCCGTCTTCTATCTTCTCCCAAGGTATAACGTTTTTCTTTTGGTATTTTTTCTTGCTTGCATTTATTTGTTTTATTCCCATGTCGATGTCTTTGCCCATTGATGTATCGTCGGGGTCTGACACCTCACCCAAGGCACCTCGACCAGGGACTTGGGGATCTTTTCCCAATAGTTCCGGTTGGGGTTCGTCTAGTCAGGGGCCTGGCCCGTCGTACGAGAGGTCTTGCCCTCATCCTTCGAATGACCCAGTTCCCCCGATTCCGCCGGGTTTCCCCTTTTTTGAGTTTCGTCTGGGTTTTGAGTGGTCGAGCCCAGTCGGATTGCTTCTTCCGGATTGGGTCGTGCCGTTCCGGTTTCGGGAGGAGTCTTGGTATGCCAGGGTTCATTCGGACCCCGACATTCCACGAAGCTTTAAGCAGGATGTGTTGAATGTCTTTCAAATGAGTGTAGCATTAGGAGAGATTCATGTTTTAGACGGGGTCGAACCTTTACGCTCTGTCTCTCTCCTGCAGGGAGACGAAGCCGAGATGTCAAGGGCTCGTTTTAAACAAACCTGTCGCTCGGGTAGAGGGGGTCTTGATTTCTCCTCTCCCTTGAGTAACTTTGAGCAGATAGGGGAACGGCTTATCGGCCCTCATATAATGAAGTATGGTTTTTGTCCTTCGACTAATTTTCCTTGTGTTGTTGCCAAAGTCCTGTTGCCCATCTTGACCTTTTTCGTTTGCTTATTTTGTAGGGAGCGTAGAGAAAGGAGTTCTTCGGAGCAAATGGAGAGTTTGGCTGGTGCTTCGGGTGTTTATACCCGATTCTTTGTCTGATCGATTGGCCAGATCCATCGATCAGGTAGCCAGTACTTTTGGCTCGCCTGGTGGCGTGTCTGACCTGTTAGGTCGGGACATGAAGAGACTGAGGCCTCCCAAGGGTCGCTGGAGAGTGGTGAGATCAGAGTCAAGGACTATCCTCCCGTCGAGGACGAGGATTTCCCTCCTCCTCCTTCAGAGGAGAAGAAAGAGAGAAAGAAGAAGAAGAACAAGAAGAGGTCTAGATCGAGTGGGGGAGAAAGACCACCAACTTCTGAGCCTTTAGAGGAGGTGGACCAGGCTGATCAAGAGAGTGTTGGGTAGAGCTAGGCCAAGAACAGGTGGAGGAGGATCCCGCGGACGGGGGATTGAAGCAGGGGAAGAAGGCCGACGCTGTCCCCATTCACTTAAAAAGGTCGATCTTAGCTGGTAGGTCGGCTGAGGACACGGAGTTGCTGGCGAAACGATATCAACTGCACCAGGGGATGTCTTTTATCTGTCCCAATAGTTTGGAGGGGTGCCATCCTGCCCCACCCGACTGTATTCCCGTTTCCACCAATGTTTTCGACGAGGGTTTAACATTTCCCCTCCCTCGTCTGATTAAGAAGATAGTGGGTCGTCTGGGAGTCCACTACTTTCAGCTCCAGGCTAATTCCTGGAGATCACTGGTCACCCTGGTGGCGACGGTCCATGTCCATAGCTAGAGGTGACTGATGCGGTTTTTCGGCACCTGTATCTCAAGGTGCAATCGACCAAGTTCGGGACTTGGTATCTAAGCCCTAGAAAGGGTTTCTCCATGTGTCGATCTTTGAGCAACGTCACCTTCTGGAAGGAGAATTTCTTATTTCCGCACAACGAGCAGGGATGGGATGGAGTGTGTCCTGCTTGGAGGGAAAACTACCTAGAGGAGGTAGGTAGTGAGGTGTTTGGTCCGGATCGCGAGCCCCTGAAATCTTTATCTCAGGCACAGCGTCGGACGGTAGAATACTTCCGTTACCCTAACTTAGATTAGGGTGTATGTGAGAAGGTCAAAGCCCCTCCCTATTGGAAGATCGATAAGTCCTGGTTCTCCAATGAGGCTTTCCTGGTCTTCATTGGTTTCCGGTCGACCATGACACATGGTATAATGGCCTTGTGCCCATTGTTTCCTTGCTCCGAATGTTTTT
The DNA here is from genome assembly GCA_038025085.1 of Tetragonia tetragonoides. Taxonomy (NCBI): domain Eukaryota; kingdom Viridiplantae; phylum Streptophyta; class Magnoliopsida; order Caryophyllales; family Aizoaceae; genus Tetragonia; species Tetragonia tetragonoides. The sequence continues at coordinate 20,042,778 of CM076146.1, forward strand.
CTGTGGATCGAGGGTTTTTCTTAACTCTTTCCTTTTCTGCGTGTTTGGCAGAGGCCGCCGTTGTTGAACTGTTAGAGATGCCTGAAGGGGATCAGTTGGTGGGCAGGACGACCTCCAAGGCTTTTCTTGGGGGTTTCAAGGACGTGGTTGAAGCTCAGAGGAAGCTCGAATAGGTAACAGATCTTTTTCTTCCACCATTCGTTGTAGTTAACAGCCCCATGACTGATGTTGATAACTTTCTTTGTTTTTCGCAGCCTCCCAAGAAGAAAAAAGCAATGGTCTTTGGGACGAAGGCGAGATTGAAGAAGGGGGGTTCTTCGTCCGTGGCCTTGTCTGATGCCGGCCTTTGCCCCAGGAAGAGGTCGGGTGACGATACCTTGGTGACACAGGAGAGGGTATCTCCTTTGAAGAAGAAGGAGGTTGATACCCCCAGTGCGGGGTTGATCCCAGCAAATCAGCCTGCGGTCGCCACTTGGGGGCTGGTTACCCCTCCTGCGGGGATTCAAGAGTCAGGCGCTGGCCCGTCCGATCCACCCGAAAGGACAGCAATGAGTTCACAGGCCAGGCATATATGGTCAGCAGGCAGAGCCTTGAGGATCAAGCCCTCAAGATGCCGTTCGTTCTGGGGCTCCTTTGGATGAACAGTCCAAGATTACTGAGGTCGTCTTCCCTAACTTGTTCCATGAGAGGGACATGGAGCAGGTTACCTCCGAGGTAGGGTCGACAGACATTGTGACGGCCCTTCTGAAGCGTGTGGCCCTAAATCGTCTGAAGGTACTTTAGTAGCCGTTTTCTCCGTCTATTTTTAGTCAAGTTTTTCCGGCTGTTACTGATTTGTTCGTGTTTTTCAGGACGACATTCTTCTGAGCGCGGTTATTAGGGCCGACGAGGCTCAAAGGCGCTGATTGGTCATCCACTGCCAGGAGTGGTAGGCTGACGCAGAGGCTAAGGCTCGAGAGGAGGCCCGAGCTGAGTTGTCGGGGCTTCGTGCTAAACTGGAGGAGGCGAAGACCGTTCTCCAAAAGGGGAAGTCTCTTCTCGATGCGAGAGAGCATTCCCTTGAGGAGCTAAGGGGGAGACTGGAGGAGGCCAACAAGGCTAATGCTCAAGTCACCAATCTCCTCGAGGCTGTCGAGGCCGATGCTGAGAACTGGAAGACCAAAGAGGCTCGGGCACAGGCCGAGTGGAAGGTGGCTCTGGATCACCAGACTAGTTACTGGAAGGAAGCCCTGCTCCAGGTGTATGGAGAAGGCGATGTTGGAGGCTCCGTGGTTAGCTCCCTGGCCAATATTCTCAACCACTGAGCTTCTACTAACCCCGACGATCTGGCGGAGGCAAGGCTTCCATTGCCTCGGACTTGAAGGATATGGAGGCCCTTGTTGTAGCGAGACGTGCAGAGGAGGAGGTTGAATGATCAGGTTATTTTCAAGACCTACGCCCCCGGGTTAGGGGGGTTTGTATTTGTTCTTGTTTAGGGTGGTTGGTCACCCTTGTTTTAAACTGTTTGCGCCCCGTCCGCTTTTGAGGGTTGACAAATGAGGATGTCGACTTTCAATAAACCCCAGCCTGTCTTTGTTTCAGCTCGTACCCTCATTATCTTCAATAAATCATCATTTATTGCTTTGCTGCAATGTCTTTGCATGGATGACAGTTGTCGTGGATAACCGTTCGTGCCTTTCCTTTTTTGCCTATAAATAGACTTATTTAGCTTGTTGATTTCTCCTTCAATCTTTCTAGAGAGATGTCTTCCTCAGCTATTTTCATTTCCTCGGGCTCTAGTGATGAATCTTCTGTAGATACCCAGTCGGTATCTCGGACGTATAGCCTTCAATCGGGGAAGCGTGTTTCAAGGAATAGTCGACCCAACAAGAGACTTGATGGAGGTGCTTCGAGGTCGACTCATGAAGAGCCCTTGGAAGTTCCTGATAAGTTCAGTGAAGTAAGTTTAGCTAGGCTGGCAGTTTCTGATTTTGTTCCTCTCTTCGAAGATAATTCCTTGTCCGAGCGTCTTCGTACCCATATATGGATGGTATTTCAGCAACTTCAATCCCAGGGTGTCTTGGAATATCTCGAAGTCGAGCCTCTGGCCGTAAGGCTTCCTGGTGAGGGGGGTAGGAGACTTGACTCTCCTCCCCCTGTTCCTCCTAATGTCGACCCTAGTCCCGATATTCCTTTCCCTGGAGTGGGGGATCCTGAAAATAAAGACCCCCTTCAAGGCGAATATCAGCATGAGACAAAGGGAGTGCCAGATCGTCAAGCTCAGCAAGCCCGTAGGCAGGCTTTGGAGCGGGAAATTCAGCGTGCTGAGGAAGCTAGAAAATCAGTATTAGAGGAGCAGACACGGGTAGCTTGGAGGGTCGATCAACTTATGAAGGACCTCCGTGCTGCGAAACAAGTAGTCGAGGATAAGACCCTAGCCCTCGAAGAGGAAAGGAAAGTCCATTGCTCTCTAGTTCAGAGACAACAAGCCTTGGAACAGGAAATTAAGCACAAGCGAGAAGCTCTAGATCTTTAAGCCCTTGCTTTCTTTAATTACTGTAGTTGCCTCGAATCTATTATGTAGTTGCTTTGTAATAATTTGTACCTTCGATATTTTGAATGAATGGATGGCTTTCTTTTCTTGAACTCTAAAGGTAAAGTTAGCTTTCCTCTCCGAGGGAGAGAAGAGGTACTCTAAGCGTTTCTTTCTCTTCATTATTTCTGTTCCACGTGTCTCGTGAGGAGGGGCCTAGATCTTTAAGCCCTTGCTTTCTTTAATTACTGTAGCTGCCTCGAATCTATTATGTAGTTGCTTTGTAATAATTTGTACCTTCGATATTTTGAATGAATGGATGGCTTTCTTTTCTTGAACTCTAAAGGTAAAGTTAGCTTTCCTCTCCGACGGAGAGAAGAGGTACCCGAAGCGTTTCTTTCTCTTCGATATTTCTGTGCCACGTGTCTCGTGAGGAGGGGCGTCGTTTGGTTTCCCCTGGCTTTTTGCCGATAAATACTTCAGTGAACTTTTCACAATTTCACACAACTTTTCTCGCATCACTTTCTCTCTCTAAAAGTACTCTCCCAGTCTTTAATAACTTTTCTCAAGCTCTTATTCTGTCTTTGAGATTGCGAGTTCCAAGAGGAAAGCCACAGCCTTTCATTATGGAGAGCCTAGTAGACAGGCTAGGAGGGTCGAGGATGCTGGGAAGAGTCGTGCCTTGACTTCTTCCGAGTCTTACACTCCAGCTTCTCGTCGATCTTCTCCTGGGTCGAGCTTGGGCTCGGAGGCTCGGGGTCTGATTACTGCTATCAGGAGGTCCCGAGCGGAGCATCGAAGGTCTGATGGTCGGGTTCTTCCTCCCGTCGAGGTTCCGGCTCCTCCTCCTGCTGTTAGGGAGCCTGAACCACCTGCTCGATTTGTTCCTCTGGCAGAATGGCTGGCAAATCGTCTTTAGGAGCTTCACCGGGAGATTGGTGGGGCTTGCGAGAGGGAGGCGACTACCCAAGCTAAGATCCGTTGCTGGGAGCAGAGGGAGAATGCCCTCTTGGATGCTAGGACCGAGCTGGCTGCTCGGATCACTGGAAGAGTTGAGGAGCTGAACGACCTTCGGGAGCGGAGGGAAGAGCTCCTCGATGAGGTGAGGGGTCTGAGGAACCAGCTGGAGGGTCAGCCTCCTACTTCTTCCCCCCATCCCTTTAGGCTCTGTCTTGAGCCGACCTTGTACTTTGCAATTTCTTCCCTGACCTCTTTCCTCCAGAGTGGGGTCGGAGTGTCGAGTTTTATCTTTTTCATAGGTAGGCTTTTTGGCTTTGTCGAGCTTGCATGCCTACTAGGAATTTTGTAGATGAAGTCTAAATGTGTAGTTTCATCCATCGATCTTGTGTAATCTTTTCCTTTAATCAGTCTAAAGATTATTGCTACGATTATTGGTTCAGCTGCTGTTTGCAAATTTTCCAATTTTGCCCAACTTCTTTTTTTTTTTTTTGTTTATTTTATTTTTTCAACCGTTCAATCATCATTGATGCCCGTTCACTCGTCGTACCTCGAGTGTAAAATGTATCGAGGTAAATATACCCTGCCCCCACACTTGAGGGACGGCTGTTTGGGTCGACTTTTCGCTTTACTCTGGGAGTTTCACAGTCTGGTGTTTTTCAAAACGCCGGTTGTTCTTCCTTGTCATAATTATTTCAAGTGGATGTGACGGTTGGGAGAATCCACCCTTTGGGTCTTTACACGTGTCCTCTCTGATTTGAGGCCTCTTTTCTCCCAGACGCCGGTTGGAGGTGACGATTCTTCTTATTTTGGAAAGGTTTTAAATACCCCCACGGTTGCTTGGAAATTTTGTCATTCTCTTCGTCATTTCTTGTTTTCACTTTTTCTCTCTCGATTTCTTGAGCTCCATATAATTTTTCCAAGCAGCCTAATATTCGCCGTGACATGTCTTCTCCAGCTACCAAGAGTCGTAGGCTTAATCTTGGGGGTAGGTCTACCCCTTGCCTGTCTATAACGTTGGGCGGGGTCCCAGTCACCTCCAAGGTCGAGGTCCCAGTTGGGCCTAGTGGGTCGACGATGATCAATGTACCTCTGGAGCACCGTTCTCACTTAGAGCGTTGTGGTTGTGACTATTGTGTTTCTTTAGACGCTCTTAGGTTTGCCAAGAGGAGAGAGGGTTATCTCCCCTCACTGTCTGCTGATGCCCTTGCTGACCCTCAGGCTCTCCAGGCTCAGGCAGCCCAGGCTTGTGTTACCGGAAGCATCATCGGTCAAGTTTTGCCAAGGCTTGTGAGAAGCTGGCGATAGCCGACCACAATTTGAAGAGGTTGGTCGTCGAGCTGAAGATGGTTGAGTCGAGAGTGACAGCCCTTAAGCAGGAGATTGCTGCTGAGACTGCTCGAGTCGAGGCTATCGAGAAGGATGCTGCCCTTCATAAGATGACCTTTATTACTGCCAGCGGTCAACATTCTCTTTTCCAAGAGTATGGTCTTCGTTTGGCCGAGAGTGGTCCACAGCTTGAGGGCACTAGCGGTCAGTCTGCCCCAGGATCTGCCCCTTCATCTGCCCCTTCTCTCTCTCTTTTTTTTTTTTGGCCTATTGGGGTCTGTAACATTTTGGCCCTATGAGGCTTGTAAACAGTAGTTCGACTATTCGATGAATGAAATATATCGTTTTCTAAGCTTCTTTTGTCACTATTATTCTCTGCCGGACTTGTTCGTTTTTGCTAAGGTCTTGGCTTGGCCAATCGACCCTTTTATTTTGTAAGACGTTTTAGTTCTGTAAGGCATTTAGGTTATCTGACCTTGTTTAGCTCGATTGCTGTAGGCGTTTGGCCTGTTGAGAGGGGTCATAAGATCTTAAGTCTTAATCCCTGAGTAATAGTATTTTGCGCATGAGACATAAAGCTCATGTAAAGGCCTTAGGCTTTGTAGGCCTAATTTGCCCGAAATTATGTTTTGGGCCGTTTGGACCTTGTGAGACCTTAATGATCGTAGGATCATTTTAGTCTAGTGTAAGGCGTTTTTGGGTTGTTGGATCTACTTAGCCCTATGTTTGATGGGTTAGGCGCGTAACAGTTTAGAATAGGGTTATCAAAATATCAGATATTTTGCCCCCTGTTACGTGTCTAACCTTCGAGTCTCGTGAGATCGATTAATTTGCGAGCTTGTTGTGAAGTCAAAACGCATATGCGTATGCCCCCAAGCTCGCGGGTTAATTGATATCGTTTGTATCGATTAAATAGTTGATAAGAGGTGTAGACAGAAGATGTTGTAGGGTTCCCACCCGATTGTCATTGATAGAGGTATTGTCAGGGTCCTCACCCATTACAGAGGGGATTGCCTAACCCTTTAATTTAGCAGACAATTTTTGCAGGGATTTGTGAACCGTTTTCAAAAAGATAGACAATTTTTTAAGGGATTTGTGAACCCTGGGGTCGATTTTTGCTGGGATTCGCCAACCCATTTTGTTCCATGTTTAAGGAAGAACCAACCGACCCATGTCAGATGTGGAATTTCCTCAGGTTGTTGAGGTTCCACGCTCTAGGTATTGGGATTCCACTCATGTCTTCTAGCCTATACGTGCCTGGTCGAATGACCCCTGTGATCTTATAGGGTCCTTCCCAGTTAGCAGTCAACTTCCCTTGTTCAGATTGTTTCCCTGTACTCTCCGTCTTGCGGAGTACCAGGTCGCCTGCCACCATATGTTTCCCCTTCACCCTCCTATTGAATTGTCGTATCAGCTGATTTTTAGCTATTTCCATTCGTAGGAGGGTATCTCCTCTCGTCTCTGGCAATAAGTCGAGGTTGAACCTCAATTGTCGGTCATTTTCTTCAGGGTCGTAGAAAATCACTCGAGAAGACAGGGTAACCAGCTCTATGGGTAGGACAGCCTCTGATCCGTAGACCAACCTGAAAGGGGTTTCCCCCATGGCATTTTTAGTGGTTGTTGTGATTGACCAAACAACTTCATAGAGCCTTTCCTCCCAGAGTCCTTTGGCTGCTTCGAGCTTCCGCTTCAGACCATTGAGGATGATCTTGTTGGCTGCCTCGGCCTGACCATTCGACTGAGGTCAGGCCACAGCAATGAACCGGCCCTTTATGCCCAAATCTGACAAGTATGTTTTCAATCCTGCGTTATCAAACTGTGGACCATTGTCGAATATAATCGCCCTAGGAACTCCCAAGCGGGTGATTACATTCTCCCAGATGAACTTCCTGATGTCTTGTTCTTCGATACGCCGTAAGGCCTTAGCCTCGATCCACTTTGTGAAATAGTCGATGGCTACTACTAAGAACATGAATTGCCTCGGGGCCTCTGGGAAGGGACCCAAAATGTCCACTCCCCAAAGGTGTAAAGGGAGTGGTTCCAGTATGGGGGACAAGTGCATAACCGGCTGCCGTTGTGCTACGGAGTGCATTTGGCAATTCTTGCAATGGGTCACTAGGTTCACAGCATCGGATCTTATGGTCGGCCAAAAGTATCCGGTTCTTAGTGCTTTTCTGGCTAAGGCTCTTCCCGCGATATGTGGGCCGCACATTCCACTGTGTAGATCATCTAGGATATCTGCCCCCTCCAAGGGAGTGACACGTCTGAGTAGTGGTTGGTTGAAGGCTTGCTTGTACAATACTCCATCGACTAGAACAAACCACTTTGCTCGCTTCTTTACTTTCACTTTTTCCTTTTCATCTTCTGGGAGGGTCTCGTTTGAGATAGTCGGTTATGGGATCCATCCATGTCTCCGATCTATCGAGCAAGTTTACCTCAGGAGGTTTTGTGATACGTTTCTCTTGAAAGACTCCCCAAAAAACCGAACGTGGGAGTCCATTTATAGCAGAGCTGGCTAACTTGGCCAGGGCATCTACCTGTTGATTGTCTGATCTTGGCACGTTCTTGATGAAGAATTCTTCGAATGAAGAATTTCCTTAGCTTTCTGGAGGTATGCCTTCATGGAGTCTTCTCTGGCCTCATAGTCTCCTGTTATCTGTGATATGACCAACTGGAAATCCATGATTACGGCCACACTCTGTGCCTCTACTGTTCGAGCCATTTGAAGACCTGCAAGCAGGGCCTCATATTCTGCTTCGTTGTTAGATGCCGCGAACTGGAATCGCAAGGCGTATTCGAACACACCTCCTTCGGGGTTTTTGAGTACCAGTCCTACCCCACTCCCGTTACGGAAGGCCGAACCATCGACTGCCAATTCCCACTTTGTTGACCACAGCACCGGCTGTTCGTTGATAGATGCCATCTCTACTGTGAAGTCGGCCAATGCCTGGCCTTTTATAGCCCTTCTAGGCTCATATATTATAGAGAATTCACCTACCTCAGTTGCCCAGGGCTTCAGTCTTCTAGATCGTTTTTGGCTCTGTAGAACCTCTTTCAATGGTTGATCTGTGAGTACCGTAATCTCGTGGGAACAGAAGTAAGGTCGAAGTCGCCGTGCGCTTATGATCAGAGCCAAGGAGAATTTTTCGATATAAGGATACCGTGTCTCCGCGTCAAGAAGGACGTGGCTCACGAAGTAGACTGGATGTTGGGTCTTATTTCGCTCACATACCAGGTCCATTGAAACTGCTCTTTCTGAGACAGCCAAGTAAATGAATATCTTCTCTCCCACTTCTGGGCTAGCCATCCGAGGTGTTCAAGCTAGATATGCTTTCAATTTCTCGAAGTCGGCCTGCGCCTCTGCCGACCATTCAAAATTTTCTTTATTTTTGATGCCCTTGAAGAACGAGGCACATCGATCCCCTGATCGCGAGATGAATTGACTAAGTGCTGCCGCACAGCCGGTTAGCCGCTGCACATCTTTTAGACATTTGGGTGGGTGCATGTCTATTACCGCCTGTATTTTCTCGGGGTTGGCGTCAATTCCTCGCTGGCTTATCATGAAGCCGAGTAGTTTCCCCCCTGGGACCCCGAACACACATTTCTTGGGGTTGAGCTTCATATTGTGTCGCCGCAGGGTGTTGAAGGTTTCTTTTAGATCCGAAAGGTGACTGTCGCTTTTCTTGCGTTTGACGACCATATCATCTACGTAGGCTTCAACGTTTCTCCCCATTTTAGGGGAAAAAACCCTTTTAACTAGGCGCTGATAGGTTGCCCCTGTATGTTTTTAGACCGAAGGGCATCATGTTATAGCAGAACACCCCATCGTCAGTGATGAAGGCTGCTTTCTCTTTATCTTCTTCAGCTAGCCACACCTGGTGGTACCCCGAAAAGGCATCCATGAAGCTAAGAAGTTCATGCCCTGACGTGGAGTCAATCAACTCGTCGATTCGAGGTAACGGGAAATCATCCTTTGGGCATACCTTGTTAAGGTATGTAAAATCGACGCACATCCGCTAAGTTCCATTGTGTTTTTTAACCAACACCACATTGGCTAGCCACTCTGGATAGAGGCATTCTCTAATAAACCCGGCCTCCAGCAGTTTTTGGACTTCAGCTGTTGCAGCTTCGCTTTTTTCTCTACCCATTTGCCTCTTCTTTCGCTTTACAGGCTTAAAATGGGGCTGTACTCCGAGCCTATGGATGATCAGATCACCATCTATGCCTGGCATATCGGAGGGAGAAAAGGAGAAGATGTCGGAATACTCTTGGAGTAGCCCTGTTATGTCTCTTCTTTGAGGGTCGGCTAGGTCTGCCCCGATGTATGTAACTTTTTCTGGCCGTGACTCGATCAATCTGACCTCCGAGGTTTCCCCCGAGGGTTCGGGTCGATTTTCAGGCTCAAACTTGGTATCGATATGATCAGCCAGATACATATCTAGGAGCATGCATCCAGCAATCTTCCTCTTGCCTTCCCTTACACTTTTCTTCTTTGTCGCGGCAATTTTTGCAGGAGTGGGAGCAACAGTCAGTGTTGTCCCTGTTTCATGTGTTATCACTACTGACTTTGTAGGTAGTAAAGGAAGTTCCTCTTCTTCATTTTCCTGTTTCTTGTTATCCAAACAATCGTCATACGATTTTATGGCGGTCTTCTAATCACTGACCACCTGCCAGATTAGGCCGTTGCCCCGGTCAAATTTCATAATTAACCTGGACATGTGGATCACCGCGTTGATGGCCGCCATGGTAGGCCTGCCCAGGATGGCGTTGTAGGCCAACTTCGTGTCAACCACTAGAAATTCGATGATTTGCCTTCGAAGTGCCCCCTTTTCCCCTACTCGAACAGGATGAATTATGGTACCAATAGGGTAGACCTTGTGCCCTCCAAATCCAAAAAAAGGCAGTGACACAAGACTGATCTTGTCTTCGTTGTACCCCAAACGTCGGAGGCACTTGTAGGTGATGATGTCTGCTTAGCTTCCTGTACTAATGAGGATACGCTCGGTGAGTAGGCCAACATTTTTGAGAGTTACAACCAGTGGGTCGTCGTGTGGATGATGAAGCGCCCGTGCATCGCCCTCGTTGAAGGTCACTGGCGGGATCTTGCCTATGGGAGGAACTCCCACAACCATTACTTGTTCAGCGCTGCGATAATGATCTTGTCGTTGCTTTTTGGTTGGCCCTCCTCCGCCTAGGCCGCCGTAGATCATTTTCACAACGTTAGTCATATCATCCTCCTCCGACTCCTCATCTTCCACGATCGTTGTGACTTTGGGCTTTTCGTAGACATTTTTCTTCTTGAGGAATTGCTTCAACTTTCCTTCCACGGCTAATTTCTCAAGATTCTTCACCAACCGTTGGCAGTCCTGGGTCGTATGCCCCACATCATCATGATATGCGCACCGAAGCTTGGGGTTTCTCTCAGAGAGATCCCTAACTATTGGAGGCGGGACATCGAGCAGTTTCCAATCCATCTTATTAAAGATGGTTTGTTGGTCGACGCTGAATTGCCATTGATCATCCGAAGGGTCGGTTTTCCTCCAGTCGCTCCTTTTGGGAGGTCCCCTGGACACCGCAAGTGCTTCGGCCGACCGCTTGCCTTTGTCACGTTTAGTACCTTTGCTCGATTGGACCTCGGGCTTTGGGTCTGTCTTCCCACTGCCCGAGGTGTATCATCCCGACTGTTCTTGTGATTTGGCATATGCCACGGTGAATCGTCTAACCTCTGGAAGGGTTAGGAATCCTTTTTCTTCTCCCTTCAAACTTATCTGGAACCTGGAGTGCGACCCCTCGGTCAACCCTGACACAAAGGCTGCGTTGGCGAGCCTTTCGTCCAGGTCGTCCGTTTTGAGGCTTTCAGCATTAAATCGAGCAAGATAATCCTTCAGGCTCTCTTCTTGTCTTGTTTCAGCTTGTAGAGGTGTTCCGTGGTCTTTTTCTGCTGGATGTGCGCTGCGAAGTGATTCTTCAAGCTCTTTTCCATCTGAGCCCAGGAGTAGATACCCTTAGGGGCCAGGGAGGCATACCATCTGATGGCAAGCTCCTTTTGGGTCATCGAAAAATTTCTGCACAGCGCTGCATCGCTTAAAGTCTGGTTCAACATGGTTGCCCTGTAAACCATGACGTGATCTTGCGGGTTCTGGGGGAGCTCATATTTGTATGCCATGGGTTTTAGTTTGGATGGCATTGGAGCCGCCATGATTTCGTCGCTGAACGGAGTTAACCCCACAGCTAGCGTCCCACATCCCAAGTTTGCTAAGGTATTAGATACACCAGCGTTCCCGACGGTGGTGGGACTCGGGATATGGAGGATCGATGGTTGCAGAATTGTGTTGATTTGAGGTAGACTAATCCCCGTGAGGAGTTCCTGGTCCCGCTTTCGTTCGTCCTCATATCTTTGATTTAATTCTTTCAGATACTGCTCTTCGATCTGGCGTCAGCCTTTCGATACTCAATGATATTGCGAAGGTCCTCTTGAGTACGTCTCGACCCTTTCTGTTTCTCCTTTTCATAAACTTGATACAGCTCTTGGAGCTGTTGTTCTTTCGCTAGACGGGCTTCCTCCCTTTTGAGTATAATACCCCTAAGGTCGATTCCTTATTTACTGACCTCTCTCTCTGCTCTCTTCTTCTCGAGGAACTTCCTCAAATCGTCCGAGTTAGTCGGATGGTTCGAGGGTTTCCCTCGAGAAGTTTCTCGTTCTTTTGATCCGCCAGTGCTACGAGTGGACTAACTGTCCCTCATAGACCTCGTTGTTAGAGATGGAGATGGTTCAGGCCGCGGAGGAGGGGGAGGACGTCTGGTCTCTGAGGGAACTTTGCTTGTTTTCTTCGAGGTTTTCTCCTTCTCCCGGTTTCTAGGAGGCCTCATTTCTTTTGCTAGACACTCAAGAGTTTCCTTCATCGTATTTTGTAATTCCCCCATCATTTGCTCTAATTCCCCTCGAGTTACAGGGACTCCAGGATTTCCAAAGGTCTGACTTCCATCCTCGTCAGAGTGTTGGGAATTCTCGTGGTCTGGGACGGCTTCCATGTTATCAGTGGTGTGTTTCTTAGGTGGATATGGGGGTGTGGGTAGTTTTGTGGTTATTAGGTCAGGGAGCTCGATTAAATCTGGGGTTTCTGGCCGCTCACTCATACAAAACCAAGCACCTTCCCCACAGGCGGCGCCAAATGTTTTGCCCGATTTGAAGGAGGGTCGAACACTAGGAAGATGATGGAAGTGAAATGTGCGAGCGGGGGAGCTGCTTGTCTGGTTCCTCGACTGCTACCTGCACAGGCCAAGTAAAAGTCAACTAGCTCGGGGGGTCGACCCGAGAAGACCCCTCCGATGCTTAAGTTAATATACAGAGATGTGTACATGACGTACTTTTTGTATTAGCGGGCAGATTGGAGGTAATGAGGCAGGGATTTGATTGAGCGTCAGGCTATCGCAGCTGAAAGACGGAATGTCAAAGCTCACTGTCAGACAGCCTGATTGTTCTCTGAGTGGAAATTATCTTACCTTTGTGTTAATTTCCGCGCAGGTAATTATAGTTCAAAAGTCGGCTAGCTTCGTCGAATGAACAGTGGACATGTAGCCCTGTACGTATGCCCCTCTCAAAGTCGGCTCAGAGGGGGTGGTCACGTGAGTTTTGGTACGATCCCTTGGGATGATTCCACGTAGGGGTTCGTACACTTGATGTCGTCATTTATGTCCTTGGGGATGAGAGAGCGTAGGCGCCAAGGCAGCCAATCGAATCATTGTAGGAATATTCGCACAGTGCAAGTGCTGGCGTCAGGATTGAGCATACAGAAAACCTGAGGGTCGACTCGCCGTTGAATCGACCCTCTTAGTCGAGTCAGAGCATAATTGTAGTCCTTGGGTCTATATGAGACTGGTAGTGGGTGTAGGTCTTCTCGGGTCTGTTGGCGATGTTGAACAGTAAGTAGGGGAGTGCTTGATCAGGGGTCCCATTTGTGGTGGGAGAGTATCCTCTTAATGCTGTCGATGATTCAGACTCCGTGAGAGATCGAAATCCTTCGATTGTGGCTAGTGAGAGAGTCGATAGTTCGACCCTCAATATTTTGGTTATATCAGCTGTGTCTTCAACTGATCAAGGCATCTAGACAAGTACTCCATCCCCAACACAAAAAGGTAAGGAGACAGAGGGTCTCCTTGCCTTAAACCCTTCTTGGCAGCAAAAGGTTGTAACAATAAGCCATTACAACAGACTGAATAGCTAACAGTAGTCACACATGTCATGACCATGTTTACAAATCTTGCTGGAAAATGTAAAGCATACAGCATCTGCTCAATAAATGACCACTCCATGGAGTCATAAGCCTTCCTAAGGTCAACTTTAAGCAAGCACCTAGGTGATATGTGTTTCCTTTCATAATGCTTTAAAACTTCATGAGCTAATATAACATTGTCAGTAATTTGCCTCCCCTTTACAAATGCTGATTGTTCCTCATGTATGATAGAATTAAGAACTCTACACATTCTATTAGCAATCACCTTAGAGACAATTTTGTAAAGGACATTACATCATGAAATAGGTCTAAACTCACCAACTTTGGAAGGATTATTTACCTTAGGAACCAGAGTAAAAGTTGTGCAGTTTAGACTCTTAATCATCTTGCCTTAGTGAAGCATATCAAGGACAGCTCCACATACATCTTCACGAATCACGGGCCAAGCTTTCTTGTAATAACCAACTGTAAACCCATCACGGCCAGGTGATTTCTCCTCATCCATTCCCCAAAGAGCCTCCTTCACTTCATCTGCTGTATAGTCTGCTGCCAGAGCCACTTGTTGTTCCATATTCAGTACTGAGCCTTGCTCCACAATCCTATTATTAATAACAGGTAAACTGTCTGCTCTAGCCCCCATAAGCCTTTTGAAAAAATCATGGAATTCTTCTTGGATAATATCATGTTTCTCAATTTTATTCCCATGTGCATCATAAATATAAGTAATTTTATTGCTAGCTCTCCTCGCTTTTATAGATGCATGGAAAAATTTTGTGTTCCCGTCACCACACTATAACCATTTGATACCTGATTTTTGCTTCAAGGAAGCCTCCTCAACATGATGCAGTTTATCCAACTTAGCAAGTCCCAGTTTCTCATCTTCAATGAGTTGGGGGTTGAAAAGCTCAGTCTTGAGTTGACATTTGATACTAGCTAGCTCTGTGGTAGCCTCTCTATTTTTTCCCTGCAGCCCATGAAACTGTCTTTCATAACTTTTAAGAGCATCCTTCACTTTGTTCAGTTTCTGCATCACCTTGAACATAGGAACCCCATTCCCCTCATATTTCCAATTATCTTCTACCAACTTTAGGAAGTTCCTATTAGCAGCCCAGTGAGAAAAGAATTTGAAAGGTTTGTTACCATGAGAAGTATCTTGATTTATAGTGACAACACCAGCACAGTGGTCAGACAGTTGGTTTTGCATAAGTTCCCCTTCGGCTAAAGGAAAATTATCAAGCCACTCCTCATTGCCAACTACCCTATCCACCTTTTGTAGATTCTACTAAAACAACTATGTCTATTACACCAGGTGTAGTCCCACCCTTTTGATCTAATATAAGCCAACTTTAGATCAAAGAACAGATCCTGCACCTCAGTGTCCCCTGAATATCTACCAGAATTGTTTACCCTTTCACCAAGCCTTAATGTAGCATTAAAGTCACCCCCAATTAGCCATGGGATGTTCACAGGGTTTCTGGTTCAGAAAGTGCCAACATCTACTTCTGCCAATAACATCATTTCTCCCATAAACAGTTGTAAATGATACAGCAAGACTAGTGCCCAGCCACCTGACCTCTGCAGTGATACATTGATCATTTTCTGCAATAATACTGATCACCACTTTAGAAGAGTCCCAAGCTAGCAAAACTCTCCCATTAGGAGCAGAATTATGATTGCACACTAATCTCCAATCACCACCCAAATTATGATGTAACTTGTCTAAACTGGAAATCTTTATTTTAGTCTCAAGTAACCCAGCAATATCAATTTTATTTTACTGCAAAAAGTTCCTGAGACCCCTCTGCTTTGAGGGTTTATTTAGGCCTCTCATGTTCATGAAGAGGCACTTCATTTCACCTCTTGTTCCATAGTGGAGGGCTTATCCCCCGCCTCCTTCTCATGCTCTTCTGAAGTTACATCTTCTATAACTACTATTGACCCATCAGGGATAGTGTCAAAGCTAATAGTCTTACTAGTACTGGCCAAAGCCTCAATGGGTTAGAAGTAAAGATAGTAGTTACTCCTGCTGTAGCTGCAATTGCTTTACCCTTAGCTCCTACATCTGCCACCCCTCCTCAGTTCCATTCTTAGCATCAGGAACTGGTTCTGCAGGTTTTACAACCCAATGGTTCCTAGGCTTAATTTTCTTTTTCTTCCTGGAATCCTGGCCATTTGCACCAGTTTGCTGCACCAATCCTTTACCACAATAAGCAATACAATGTCCAAATTTCAAATATTTTGTGCAGAGAACAGGCTCCCAATCACACAAAACCTTTTGGGAAAATAATAACCCCTCAACATCAGCCACTGTGAGCGCCCTGACTAGTGGTTTGGTTATGTCAATGTCCACTAGTAATCAAGCATATGAAATTCTTTCTTGCTTTGTAATAACTTGATCCGCCATTAAAGGGTTACCAAGACAACTACCAATTCTACTTAGGGAATCAACTGACCAACAAGATAATGGAAAATTAGGTAACTGAGTCCATAGTGGAACGTTCCTAACAGTCTCAGCATTGATTTGGAAATTATCCACCCAATGTCTCAACACAAATGGCTTGTAATTGTACACAAAAGGCCCAGCATCCAACACCTTCTGCATAACATTATCAGATTGAAACCTAAAAACCAAATTACCCATCCTCATGTGGATATACTTTCTGTTTAATTCCATTCCAGTACGATTCCATATAATTCTCAATTTGTTTCAGAAAGGGTTGTTCTCCCATAACAAAACTAATTAAAGTAAATTTCCATTTTTCAGCTTCAGTTTTCAATTCTAGTTTATTTAGCACACTCACAGGTTTCCAATCTCGCATTACAGGAGGCACAAAGTTTAATTTCAGACAAGGGTTCACAAGTGGAGGGACTTGTATACCTGTCGGAGATGGAGCAGAAATAGAACCCTCAGAGACCGGAGACGGAGTTAGATCGGGTGTCTGGCCTGGTGTTGCGACCATCTCCAAACGCCTAGCCACGTTACCACCTTGTTCACCCGAAAGGCCAGGGTACCCTTCGAATGAGAAGTACCAGAAAAAGCCACGCTTTCGCCCTCCGATTCCGCATCTTCCTCAACCAGAGAGAGATCAATGTTTCGCTTATCCTACAAGAAATCCTTTAGTGAAGAGGTCCTAGACTTGACAGCAGAGCGCTTCCCATTTTTACCCATTGAATAAGCAAAAATGGAGGTCGGTGCACGATAGCAGTTTCGCCTTATCGTGTGCCCCCCGAGCCTCTCCATCGCCTTTCTAGCTATCCTATCCTTAAAATTGATTGTTTATCTCTAAATAATTGTCACGTCATTCAGTTTGCCTGTTTCATTGCAGGTATTGGCACTGGAATACTTTGACCTTCACTCTATTCGAGCTTGACCAAAGTAGGGGCTTCTGTAGACACCAAAAATTGTGTCTGTGATAAGTCCCCCTAAAAACCCGATGATGAAAGGAATGGATTTTGCTCGAACTTGGATAGCGAGAATAAATGCTATGATGATTAGCCCAGTTCATTTGAATTAACCAGTGGAAGCCTTTTTTATAGGTGATCTAAACCAGTTCGACTCAATTCAATTGGAGCCCAAAACAGAGAGATAGGCTTCTTTGAACCTAAGGGCCCGAAAGGGAACCCAAACCCATGAGTCAACCCTTGGTCCAACAAGGAAACTCATTCAATCCCGCGTGGACCCCTCGGAAAAGCCTCCCCCGCTTAGAAAAGCAGTCAGGTGCCTATACAGGCATGCCGCTCCAGGTCCAAGCGTCCACGCTTGAGTTCAAGAGGTGGCTGCTAGAATAAGCGGTTGTGCCTCTTGCCAAGCGGCTTGACCGCTTGTCCTGCCAGCTCAGACGCTCGGCCTAGCTGTATGGCCGCCTGGACCTTTTCTCGCGGACGGCAAATTCGAGGCCCATTCTATTTCCGTTCCAAACCCTAGCAGCTCCCCCTCTTCTATATAAACAAACCTTAGGGTTTAGTTGAACGGGTTGGGAATTTGAGAGGTTGGCAGATTCTCTCTCAGGTTGGACATTAGGTTGACTCTCTCTCTCCCTCTCTCGCATTAAAACCAGAAACTCTGATTCTACTCCTTCTTTAGGTTAGCCCTAGCACCACAAAATAAACATTCACACTTCATCAAGAGCATGAATTCAAGTAACATAACCCAATAAATTCATTGTGAGCATCCAGGTAATCCAACCTGGGGTTTTCAATAAATTTTATATTGCTTGTTATTACTAACGAATTTTGTTTATGTGCATTTTCGAGCAAAAGGGCTTGTATTAAGCCTAATTAATAGATGAATGAATGTTTTAAATTTGTTATTTATTGCTTCTTATGTTTAAATTATGCTTTGTTTGTGGATTAGCTGGTGAATTATTTGTTTGTCTTCTAACTCGCAGGTTTTAGCATATTTATCGTTTTCTAGCAATAAGAGCATGTAATTTGATAAAGTGTTAAAAGTGGTCACAATTATAATAATTGTTCAACCCATTAGTTAAAAGTAGCATTTTGGATAAATTGAACCCTGTTTGGAACCGTAGCATTAATAATTATATTGAATCGATTAGTAAAGGTCGTTGTTGTCAACAGGCTCGTTGGGTGCCTAACACCTTCCTAGCTCGTACTCACGCCCCCGAACTCATTTATGAAGTCAATTTTCCCAATAGGGATTGGGGTGCACAGGAATTGAGTTGACGTCTTTCTAGACTATTGACTTGATTCCAAGGTTTCAAAATTACCTGAAATTTGGTGGCGACATCCGACAATCTTAATCATATCCTTAGTGCAAAAGGAAAATCTTCATGTGCATTCACACTCAAAGATTCACGAAAGCCCGAACAAGCGCGCTTTCCCAGGCTGCCCGAAACCCGAAGACTGGGCGAAGGAAAAAGGGGAGAAAAATCCGGTATCCTACAACTGAGATATACCTTTTTTTTTTTAAAACCTTTTTGTTTTGTTTTGTTTTTTTTTTTGATAATATGCATTAGATGCATGAATGCAAATGGATGCATAGTGTCGGACTGACTCAATAAATGAATACAAGTAACCGATTCAAGCATGCATCGGTCCCAAGTGCTCCTAAAGCTGAACTATAGACGATATTTCAGGTGCTTCATTTCACTTAGTTTTTGGAGTACACACACAGTGCTGACACTCCATGAAAGCCAATATGTGTGGTAGCTTCCTTAATATTTTATTGGTTAGCTAATCTGGCGCTCACTCCATGAACGGGCGACCAGGCTACAAAAGTAGTAAATTGAGATCGCATGTGTATGTGGAGACCATTTGTTCAAACAAGCATTCTAAACACACGTAATTTTCACATATGTACATGATATACACAAGATATATACGAAATATAAACAATAGGCATTTCATAACATCATTCAATTTGCTTTCAAAGGGATAGAATGTACTTTCGGATTTAGACCTCTTATAAAAATAATTCCCCAGCAGAATCGCCGGTCTGTGGGGCTAGATTCTCGGGTTTTTTCTGGATTAGGCCCCGGGAATCGTCGCGATACATGCCAGAGGCACGTCCGATTGAAGAGGCCAATTGTCAAGGAATCATCTTAAGGTTCGAAATCGCCACTTTGTTATGGCCCGAAGAAGGACGGGATTTTTACAAAAGAAGAGTCGCCACCTTGTTATGACCCAAACAAGGAAGGGTTTTTACAAAGAAGAGTCGCCACCTTGTTATGACCTAAACAAGGAAGGGTTTTTATAAAGGATTTTAAAGAAAACCATTTAAGAAACCCAAAAGTTGACTCTATCGCGATAAGGCACGAAAATACTTTTACTGCTCTGCGAATCAGAGATCTTAACTTGGGGTCTAGGATAGAAGGTACGGACGTCCTCGGACCCGTCTCCTCCTCCGTACTGAGTACGGGCTCTTTACTAATACGTTGTATCCCATATGAAAGCTTTGAATTGAATTATGTAATGCCTTGCATGATAAAAGAAAAACACATGTATATACACGTTGTCACATAGCACACTTGTGTATAAAAAGCGGTTTTGAACCGATGTATTCGCTTATGTACGGCGGGTTTGGATATTGCAAATACTGCACTCCGTACCATTCATCGTAGGTCTTGAATCTACTCCTGGATCAAAACCCTTACGTAGTTCTGATCGAGGGATCCAGTCAGTAAGACTCCTTGGGTGTCACTAAGGCGGGTATGGATGTTCTATCCCGTAAAGAGGGATATAATTGAGAAACTTATAGGATGACTCGCAACTTAGAGGCGAATTGATCCGAGAAACCCCCTACTCTCCTCGAAGATGTGGGAAAAGGCTCAAATGGGAAGATTTGCCCGTTCATCAGAGGCGTTCAATCCAACAACATTTGGTAATATACGGGGATCAACACAATTCTTAGCTTTGAGTAAAAATATTAGACTTCTCAAAAATATTTGTTCTTCACTGGGGAATAACATTCATTTGGGGTTAGTAAATGGATGATTTGTGTAGAGTATGGATATGTATTGGTGGGTAATGGCTTAAAGGAGTCTTTCCGATTGGATCCCCCGGGATGGCCCGAAACCAAATAAGAGGGGACGATCAATAATTAGCTTCTATTCGAGCATAGGTATTCCACTGGGAAAAATGGTTGTCACTGGGGAAATGTGGATTCCACTGGGGAGTGTGAATTTTTATGGTGGTGATTTGATGGAATGGTAGGTGGAACACCCATGATCGCGTAAAAGCGAATTTCTGATTCTAACCTCGAATTTGGTCCCGGGCCGGGATGTGTACATAAACGAATATACTGGCTTTATTGAAAACGTTTTTAACATAATATATAACACACAAGTGAGAGAAGTTCTTTTCATTTTATTTTCCGAGTTGAATTATTAGGTGGAAGCATATGAATGCAAATATACAACATGCAAATAAAGAGGCATCGGAATAAACAAATTACAAGTCGCGTATTTACAAAAAAAATACAAAAAATGTCTAAAAGTCCTAAAAAGGAGAAAAAGATTTGATCTTCATGTACATGGTGCCTCCGGGGCTCGATCTTGATCTTCATCTTCAAAAGTTGGAGTTATTCACAAAGGATTGGTTCATTTACAAAAGAATTAATTTATTTACAAAAGAATTGGTTATTTACAAAGACGGTTTGAAAGAACCGACAAGGAATTAGTCCAACCGCGAATTATTAACTCCAAATTTATTTTTATAAGTAGTGGGACACACTAAAAAAATAAACTGAAGAGTTTCGTATTTTTGTGGGTTTGCTTGATAATTAAATGAAAATCATTTGTAGAATCGAACAAAACCGATTATACAATAATCTGGACAGGACTTCTAAAATTCATATCTTGGTCATAATGCAACCAAATTGAGTGCATAAAAAGCCTAACTTGGTTCATTTTACTTTATGTTTCCACTGTAAAAAGCTCAAGTCAAGAAAGTTGACGATCGGTGAGTTATTTATGATTTACAAGCTTCTGGAAGTCTTTGGACAGACCATTGGTTTTTGATTTATTAGGAAATATGTACAAGTTATCTAGGTCTAATATTTACAGGCCACAGACTATACTGGAAGGTGGGTCTGTACACAAAATTGCATGAATTTTAGACAATTCTAAGTTATTAAACAAAAATAAACAAAAGAACTATACAAAAGCCCTAATGTTTTATGTTAACCAAATGTCTTTCACTTTGACAGAACCAAGCTCGGTTTGATTAATTTATTAAAATCGAAAACACATCTGAATGGAGTGATTCCAAAGTCGAAATTGGTTCGTAATGAGTCTATTATCCAAATCAAAGGTCATCTTTCATTGAAGAGGTACTAAACCCCGCAGACTTTCAGTTAAGTGAAAATTATCATTTCTAGACCTATACTCGGTTGGTTAATTTTAGAATTAAATCTACTTCGTTAAAGTTGAATCCGTCTTTACAGATTGAAGTTGACACACTAACAAATTTCTAAAAAAATTTATCAAGAAAAACAAACTATCCTAAGTGGTTAAATAGAGCCATTTATTTACAATGTCGAAATCTGAGAAAATCTTTAAAGGGACAGCAATACTTCGTCTTTTGAAAATACATTTAAAAATCATCTGGCCTCCACACTAGACGAAATAGGTGGCTGTAGAAAGTTAGGTAACTCCTCTTTAAGTTCCTCCGAAATATACCAAGCTCAAAACTTAACCATTTATTAGTGATTTACAGATATATGGACGTTGGTCGTTTTTTAGACACAGAAACTTCAATTTTTTGTTGGGGACGATTTAACCGTTTGATCTGGATGATTTTTATCTCGTTAGAAAGCCCTTTGGACAAGGTTCTATTTGACACTAATTGCATCAAATTTCAAACGTTGGATCTTCCTAGATCTACAAATGAAGTCTTTCCTAAAAACTTTCAACAATCCAAATTATTACAATTTTGTACAAAAACTAAATCCAAGGCCACTATATGCAAAATGACCTTTTTTATTCAATTTTAAGTATAAAAAAAAATGAAAATGGTGATGAGAAATAGAGAAACATTCATTGATCACACAATTTTGCCACAAACAACTCTCTTCCTCACCGAAAAAAATCACTCTCTACAAAGTGGATCTAAGTCCCCCATGGAGACAGGTTCGCGTGGGCACTTGAACCCTTACCTATGAATTTTGGCCGGTTAAAAAATAGGGTGGTTCGTGCCCACACCTATAAAGAGTCCAACCGGTGAAAATGAGATTATTAAGGGGATAATAGTGTTTAATAACAATTTATATACAAAATAAAATGGTTAGTGAAAACACTTAAAAACAAATAATTGAAAGAGAGAGATAAAAGATTACCCTTGCGTAGATCTAGAAATCTAAATCTTTAATATTAAGTTATTTAGTACAAACGCCCTTTAGTTTGCACTAACTAGATAAAAAAAAAAAAAGAAGTTTTTTAGAAAAAGCTTAAAAAATTGAAGTATGTTAAAAAGATGATAGGAAAACTAGAGAGAGAAGGAGAGTTTTAAGAAATAGAGATGAGAAAGAGGCAAAGGGTCCTCAAAATAGCTTTTTAAGGAGTATTTAT
This sequence comes from Tetragonia tetragonoides, assembly GCA_038025085.1. Taxonomy (NCBI): domain Eukaryota; kingdom Viridiplantae; phylum Streptophyta; class Magnoliopsida; order Caryophyllales; family Aizoaceae; genus Tetragonia; species Tetragonia tetragonoides. Next base: position 20,064,836 of record CM076146.1, read on the forward strand.
AAGGGGAGAAAGATGGGGGAGAATTAGCGTAAGGAAAAATGGAGGTTTAGATGTAAGGGTAGGTGGAGGGTGAGATAAGGGTTGAGAAAAATATGGATGGGAGGTTGACAAATGTCAAATTTGTGGTGAAGGAAGAAGATGGGAGGAATCTTGTGAGGTGGAAGTGAGTAGGAAAGAGAAAGATGAGATAAGGTGGAAGATGAAATATGAAAAGGAAACACAAAATTAAATAAAAAAAAAATAAAGGAATAAAAAGGGGGGGGGATTTTTTTTTTCTTTTTATTTTTTCTTCACCATTTTCGGTTGTGAGTAGAAAATTGTTTTTCATTTTTATTTTATTTTTTGGGTGGGGGTTAATTCATGTAAAAGGGGAGGGTATGTTGGTAATTCTGTTTATCACTATTATTCTCTTTTGGCTTTAGCTATTGGATGGGAACATAGGAATATTGTGATGTCATACATGACATCATAAGATGATGTCATGAAATGATGTTATGCATGACATCATAAGATGATGTCATGAAATTATGATGTCATGAAATGATGTTATGCATGACATCAAATTCCATTCCTTATTTATTTTTGTGTTTTCTCTTTTATGCTTTTTTTGATTTTTGTTTTATTTTCTCTTTGGGCTTTGGGCTTGGCATTGCTGAAGGGTTGGGTCACATTATGGACCTTAGGTACCCTTTTGGCCCAAATCATTTATTTTAATTAGGCTAATTACAGTTAATGCTAATATTAACTGTAATAATTATTTAAAAGAAATGCGAGTCAAACTTCGGCGTCTACATCGGGTAGCCGCTGGGCCTGGTTTTTGGCTGGGCCGAGTTTGGCGCCGGGTTTGCAACCCTAGGCCGCTAATTCCGTCCCCTAACTCTTTAAATACTCCCTTTTACCCTCTTTTGAGGGAGGTTGTCAGTTTATAATTTTAAGACCAATTTGAGGGCACAAATACCCCAAATCATAGAGAATTCTGATTTTTGAAGACACAAGCAACCCATTGCACCCAACCTAGCAGCCAAGATTGAAGAGAAATTCCAATTCTACTAGTTCCGTTCGAATAGAACGTCCAGGTTAACCATCCTAAGGGCCTGAATCTCTTATAAAACTTCTTTTTTTATTTATAATCATGTTTTATTTAGACCCTTGTAAATATTATGCATGTTAGTTTAATTTAAAGTTCGCATCTTTTTATTAGTTTATGCAAGTTTGCATTTCATTGTTTGTGCATCCATATAGCAACCTCCTAGGTTTATTTTAGCATAAAGTTAATATTTTTGCATTGTTCTTCTATTTAGGTTACTAACAAATTTATTGATGTGCATGTGCAATGCTTGGCGCGTTTAGCAAAGTGTGGTAGGTTGGAGCGGTTTTATTATTGCTTTCAACTTTTGCTTGTGTTTGATAAATAATATGCATGCAAATTGGATATAAATTGTGCAAAGTGATAACGGTAGGTAATTTGGTTGTCTTTAACCCGCCTAGTTAAATTTTGGATCTTGGACGACCGGATTTGTATGGAACCATATAGCATAAATAAATATTTGACATGGATAGGGTTAGTAGAGGCCGTTAATACGGGCGATTTAGATGGGATTCGTTTTGTTTATTTCGTACCTACACCCCCGAACTCAATATTTAGCCCCTTGGGTATGAGTCAATTCCAAATAGGAATTGGGTGCACTTTTTGATGGTTTCCAATTGTTTCCTAAAAATTGGTGGCGACTTCATTGCTTGAAAATTATTTTTCCCCATTATAATTGAATTTAAATTGCATATGACGTATTATTTAAGAACCATTAATTCCAACACTAAAGCGCTCGAAAATTAGCGCTGGAAATGCGAGGGTTCTTACAATCTCATGGTGGCGTATACCGAGTATGCCGAGGCTCGATTGTGCCCTAACTTCATCACGGATCCGGTAAGTAGTTTATTTTGTTTCTTTACTTCTTTTGGAAATTTAGAAATGTGTCTAATACTTTCAAGTTTTGCAGAGTGCTGCGAGTTCTTCGTTGTCCCATTCGACTGCTTCTTCTCCGGGCCCCACTCCTCCTACCATGTCGATGGGCTATATAGGAGCAAACGGGTCTTTTCTGGTTCTTTCCATTCTAGAGTGTCGCGGTCCTGATGAGGAGGTCGAGGGATTGCCTCTACCAACTGGTTGTAGGGGGGTAAGTTAAAATCCATTGTGATTTGCAACATTTCCCTTATGTTTATACTGACTCTTCTTTTGTCTTTACAGTTGAATGTTGTTGAGACGCGAAAGATATATAGGGGCATGCATGTCCTAAGTAGTGGATGTCCAAGTTCGCGACTCGGAGTATGTGCACGAGTTGTAGATCCGACTTTTGGAAAGTATGTTCATTTCAATTAATAATGCTTGATTTGAATTTTTTTATAATTTCCTGACTTTGGTTTTACTTCTGTAGCCTGTTCCCCTGGCGAGGCGTCTTAGGCCTTCGGCTACTTATGCTCCCTAGTCTACGTGTATGCCGCAGCGTCCTCCTCCGAGGCAGGAGAGCACGGAGGTGCGTCATGGGACACCTCGAGCCTGAGTGGATACGGGGAACTCGCCATAGGTGCCTTAGTTTCCGCAGTGGCATGCACCGCCTCCCTATATGGGGTATCCGGGCTATCTCATGCCTATGTACCCTCCCATTCCGCAAATGGGTTCTTGAAGTCAAAAGATTATGAGGTATGACAGTTATTTGAGCATGTCAGAGCCACCTCGTCATTCACTTGATCTTGCTCATTTGGCGGGCTCATTATTTGGCTTTTACCCTAGAGCTTGGGCGATGGCTCAACCCAGCCCTTCAGATGCTCCATCCTTGGGTGGGCCCGTAGAGTCGTCTCAGGCGGGTGCCAGTACTGGCGAAGATGGCTAGTTATATTGTAGACGCCAAAAAAGCGCCTTCAGATTTCGCCGCAAAAGCCCGATGACGAAAAGAGTAATTTATAAACTTGAATGCTATCTTTGCTTTAATAGGTAAAATAAGGTCTCAGGTTTTGCCTCGATCACTCTTTCATTCTGACCCCATTCAAAAGCCCCGTTCAAGAGCTTTTCAACGACACCTCTCGTGTCTTTTTTCGACTGCTTGTCGCCAAATTGTGAACCAGGGGTAAAACCGTCTTTTACCGCAGAAGGGTAAAACGGTCATTTCACATTTTTGGAAAACCAAAATTCCTCCGAAAATTACAATTGACTGGATGTCGTCATATGACATCATCCAGCTGCCAAGCTGACACCCGTCAGCGGCGCTGGGATAACAATAGTGTCGCTAGCGGCGCTCGCTGGGTCTCCAGGCCTGACTTTTTTTAAGCCCAAATTCCAAATTTCGGCCTTCCTTCACCTGTCCAACCCTACTTCCTGCGCCTATAAATACGACCCTCGACCCTCATTCAAAAACACACAATGTACAGTTGACAACCTCTATTCTCAGTTGACTACTCCCGAGTTTCCCCCTCTTTCTTCCAAATTTGAGATCTTGTGTTTACTATTTTTGCTAAATAGCCTACAATTCAGTTACTAACTCATGAGGGCTCATATTAAATTAATTGCGTAATTATTTATTTTCTAGTAGTCATAATGTAGATATCATGCCCACAACGTCTTTTATCGCTTACTAAATATTGTCTTTCAAAGCATGTCTAGTCGTTGTAATGCTCAACTTGCCAATCGAATTGCTTGTCTAAACAAGGGTTAGAAATAAATGTTGTGATGCTTGTGATGAACCAATTAATAGTCTAAGTATAGGTTGTTAATCCGGTTTGTGTGGGAGTCATGTCTTTAAATTATTAAGCAAACTTGAGTTAGTAGAGGTCGTCATAATATGGGCGAGTTGGGTGCCTAACACCTTCCCACCTCATACCTTCGCCCCCGAACCCTTTATTCTTGGGTACTCATATGTTCTATATGAGCGGGAGTCTTTCTAAAAACATGATCAGTTCACTTATCGCGCTATTGGGTTGTCCCTTCGGATTGTCCTTTCGGTTTGTCCCAACGATAAAACCCCGATAGCAGATTTGTGACCTCTTTCATGGTTTCTATGCAATTTAAGCCTTTACAAAATCTTTTGTAACTCGATGGTCCCTTTAACTTATCTAAACCCCCAACTTACAAATCTTCTATAAGGACACAGTCCGAGGCGAGAAATCCCGGGTCCTTACAGTGGCGATTTCACTGGGGATTTATTTAGGAGGGTGAGACTCGAAATTCAACTTTGCTTAATTGTTTAATAACATGTTCCATATATTGCATCATTTGCATGTTCATTTTGACACTTATCGACCCTCGAGGAAGTTTTTGTCGTAACTCGTAGACAACCCGTATATCAAAAGGAAAATACAGTTGTCCTATCGTGCAAACCGACGCTTTCTCACCCATGACTCATCGACTATTGTTAGTGTAAAAGAGTTATAATTGATGTGTCGACCATCCGCCGAACGAAAATTGTAATTTGTCTTGGTGACCTCACAGGAGCCAAAAGCCTTTAGCCCACATTTGTGCATTCGTTTGCTTGTTGTGCATGTGTCGTTGTAATGCCCGTCTGATCACATGTTTGCCTGTAAACTACGTTGTTGTAATGTTTGCCTGAATGCATGAATGTCGTGACTATGTCCCAACATGTACCTACGTGTTAGCTAGTTCCTAATGCCCAAAGACGGTGCGAGAATTCCATTCAATGAACACTCGTCATTTTCACAATGATATATTCTGTCATAGTCATGAACAATTACCTAGGATCTTTTTTAGCCAAAAAAAAGAGTCAGTCACTCCAATTTCTCCTCTCCCATTTTCTATTTGTTTATTTCTTTTTTGTTTGATGTATTTCAGATTCGGTCAAAAAAAGAAAAGCAAAAAAAAAAAAAAACAAGAAGGGCAGTTAAAAAAAAAAAAACACCCAAAAAAAATCGCGGAAAAATTAAATAAGAAATGGCCGAAATTCTATTATTTTATTTTATCCCATTTTCCATTTTCTTTGAGGCTAGAATAAAAAAAAATAGATAGTCTGTCTTTTTCTATTTTTCTTATTTTCGTCCATTGACTTCATTTTCCTTTGATATTAGGGAAATACTTAGGCATTTAGGCTTAAGGATCTTTTTTCTAGGACAATGTGTTTTCTATGTGCGGGTCGTCCTTTTTCTTATGTGAGAGTCTGATGGTCTTTTCTTGTTACTAAGTGCTCCATGCTTCCTATTCAGGATAGGGGGTCCGAAGAAGAAAGGAAACATTGAGAAAAGTTGGGCTCGGTCTTCTGCAAGGCTAGTTCGCCTGCAACCGTCTACACCGCCAAGTTCCCGGTTACTTCCACCACAAACAGCCTCACCATCAATAAATTCTCCACCACTAATCGCACTCCCAAAACTTCACCATGGTCAAGACCACTGAATAAAAGCTCGATGAGATCGCAGGCGAGTTAGAAAAGATGCGAGTCAGGATTGATGATTTTGAAAGAAAAGAATCCTCTCTAACCCATACACTGAGGAGGATGAGCAAGTCACTAAGCTCAAAAAGATTGACTTCATTGCCAACTACAATGCCAATGATGATAAGGTCAAAGTCAAGGGCAAGCTTCCAGCCAAGTTCTCCATGCCCGAAGTGATGACATTCACTAGAACTGATGATCCACAAATCACCTCAAGGCCATCACTACCGCCATGGTTTTGAGAGGAATTGACGAAAGTATCTACATACACTTGTTCCGACAGACTCTTGATGCCTCGACTCGTCGTTGGTTCTACACCTTGAATTTTGAAAAGTACCATACTTGGTCAGAGTTCAACACAATCTTCCTTGCATGCTACAAGGAAAATTTTGTCCTCTCCATGGCCCTTCGAGAATTAGAGATCACCAAGCAAGGAAAATATGAGGAGTTCCTTGCCTTTCCTCAACGTTGGAGGCTAAAGGTGGCCAAACTTGTTTAGAAATCTGCGCAAAGTGATGAAATCCGCCAATTCATCAAGAATCTGCAACCTGCTAACTACAAACGCCTTCTGTACAAAACAATTGGCTCCTAAAACTGGCTCTATGATGTGGGTATCTTAATTGACGATAATCTCTACTGTCAATATCACTGGGTGTTTGGTCACCGCACGGATGACTGCATCCGCCCGCAAGATGGTATACAAGAAATCATGGACAAGAAAGAAGAAGAGAATGCCTATGGAGCCTGGAACTAGTTGGCTACAAGCAAGAGTTAGAGGAATCGAGTCTGAGTCCCCAAGTTTTATCGAGTTAGGATCATAGCTAAATCTCTAGGTTGAGTCTTGGACGGGGTGTTTCCCTTTTACTTTTTTTTCTATGTGTAGTTTCTTTTTGACAGGAATTAGAGACCCTCTTATCTAAAGTCATGTGTGCTTATTTTTTGCAAATCTATAAAAAATCCTCTTGCTCATTTCTTCCTTTGTTTAGCTATTGATAAATCCAATGAACTCAAAGTTGCACAAATCATAAACTAATCAATTTAAGCAATGTAAGTAAACTTCGCAAAGCAAGAATGCAAATTATCTCTTATACAGGAATTTGAGCTGCTGAACTCCCTCAACAATGCCACTCCGCATACAAAGAAGAAGTGAGCCAGCCTTCTGCAACAACCTCGACACGAGTCTAATCCTGGCTCCGATCGAAGAAGACCCTTGGTACCAAGACGTCTTCAACTACAGGCACATACCCTCCAAACGCGCCAATAAGAGCTCAACGGGCCATCCGTCTCTTAGCGGTGCAATACACAAAATACAAGGGGCTTCTATACAAGAAGTCCCACAATGGAGTCATCCCACAATGGAGTCCCAGAATGCAGATTTGAGGTAATGAGGCAGGGATTTGATTGAGCGTCAGACTATCGTAGCTGAAAGACGGAATGTCAGAGCTCACTGTCAGACAACCTTATTGTTCTCTTAGTGGAAATGATCTTACCTTTGGCTTGATTTCCGCGCAGGTATTTATAGGGCAAAAGTCGGATAGCTTCGTCGAATGAACAGTGGACACGTAGCCCTGTACGTACGCCCCTCTCAAAGTCGGCTCAGAGGGGGTGGTCACGTGAGTTTTGGTTCGATCCCTTGGGATGATTCCACGTAGGGGTTTGTACACTTGATGTCGTCATTTCTGTCCTTGGGGCTGAGAGAGCGTAGGCTCCAAGGCAGCCCATCAAATCTTTGTAGGAATATTCTCACAGTGCATGTGCTGGCGTCAGGGTTGAGCATACAAAAAACCTAAGGGTCGACTCGCGGTTGAATCGACCCTCTTAGTCGAGTCAGAGCATAATTGTAGTCCTTGGGTCTGTATGAGACTGGTAGTTGGTGTTGGTCTTCTCGGGTCGAACACTGGGAAGATGATGGAATCGAAATGTGCGAGCGGGGGAGCTGCTTATCTGGTTCCTCGACAGCTACCATCACATGACAAGAAAAAGTGAACTAGCTCGGGGGGTCGACCCGAGAAGACCCCTCTGATGCTTAAGTTACTATACGGAGATGTGTACGTGAGGTACTTTTTGTATTAGCAGGTAGATTTGAGGTAATGAGGCAGGGATTTGATTGAGCGTCAGGCTATCGTAGCTGAAAGATGGAATATCAGAGCTCACTGTCAGACAGCCTGATTGTTCTCTTAGTGGAAATGATCTTACCTGTGCCTTGATATTCGTGCAGGTATTTATAGGGCAAAAGTCGGCTAGCTTCGTCGAATGAACAGTGGACACGTAGCCCTGTACGTACGCCCCTCTCAAAGTCGGCTCAGAGGGGGTGGTCACGTGAGTTTTGGTTCGATCCCTTGGGATGATTCCACGTAGGGGTTTGTACACTTGATGTCGTCATTTCTGTCCTTGGGGCTGAGAGAGTGTAGGCGCCAAGGCAGCCCATCAAATCTTTGTAGGAATATTCTCACAGTGCATGTGCTGGCGTCAGGGTTGAGCATACAGAAAACCTAAGGGTCGACTCGCGGTTGAATCGACCCTCTTAGTCGAATCAGAGCATAATTGTAGTCCTTGGGTCTGTATGAAACTGGTAGTGGGTGTTGGTCTTCTCGGGTCTGTTAGCGATGTTGAACAATGGGTAGGGGAGTGCTTGATCTAGGGCTCCCCTTTGTGGTGGGAAAGTATCCTCTTAATGCTCTCGATGATTCAGACTCCGTGAGAGATCGAAATCCTTCGATTGTGGCCAGGGCGAGAGTCGATAGTTCGACCCTCGATATTTTGGTTATATCATTTTGCCCTCACATCTTAGTAGGAGGAGAGTCCTTCCCCGTCGAGTCCTGCTGAGATGTGGTTGGTCGATGCTTTTTGTTCAGTGGGCTTTTGCTTTTGGGTCCGCTCTTTCCTTGGAAGGGCCCCTTTCTCATTGGGATAGATAGTCGGTGGACGTAGTTGGGTCGTCCACCTGTCAGTCATGCGAGTAGTGTGTTATTCCAGTCTCTTCGCCTATAAATAGTCAGAATCAACCTCTTCTTTTCTCTCTTTATTCCATCCGTTTGAATTTTCTAGAGAGAGAAAGTGGGTCTTCGAAATTTTTCTCGCTAGTCTACCATTGATTTGTTACTGTTTATTCGATCTCTCTTTGTAGATCCGTCTTCTATCTTCTCCCAAGGTATAACGTTTTTCTTTTGGTATTTTTTCTTGCTTGCATTTATTTGTTTTATTCCCATGTCGATGTCTTCGCCCATTGATGTATCGTCGGGGTCTGACACCTCACCCAAGGCACCTCGACCAGGGACTTGGGGATCTTTTCCCAATAGTTCCGGTTGGGGTTCGTCTAGTCAGGGGCCTGGCCCGTCGTACGAGGGGTCTTGCCCTCATCCTTCGAATGACCCAGTTCCCCCGATTCCGCCGGGGTTCCCCTTTTTTGAGTTTCGTCCGGGTTTTGAGTGGTCGAGCCCAGTCGGATTGCTTCTTCCGGATTGGGTCGTTCCGTTCCGGTTTCGGGAGGAGTCTTGGTATGCCAGGGTTCATTCGGACCCCGACATTCCACGAAGCTTTAAGCAGGATGTGTTGAATGTCTTTCAAATGAGTGTAGCATTAGGAGAGATCCATGTTTTAGACGGGGTCGAACCTTTACGCTCTGTCTCTCTCCTGCAGGGAGACGAAGCCGAGATGTCCAAGGCTCGTTTTAAACAAACCTACCGCTCGGGTAGAGGGGGTCTTGATTTCTCCTCTCCCTTGAGTAACTTTGAGCAGATAGGGGAACGGCTTATCGGCCCTCATATAATGAAGTATGTTTTTTGTCCTTCGACTAATTTTCCTTGTGTTGTTGCCAAAGTCCTGTTGCCCATCTTGACCTTTTTCGTTTGCTTATTTTGTAGGGAGCGTAGAGAAAGGAGTTCTTCGGAGCAAATGGAGAGTTTGGCTGGTGCTTCGGGTGTTTATACCCGATTCTTTGTCTGATCGATTGGCCAGATCCATCGATCAGGTAGCCAGTACTTTTGGCTCGCCTGGTGGCGTGTCTGGCCTGTTAGGTCGGGACATGAAGAGACTGAGGCCTCCCAAGGGTCGCTGGAGAGTGGTGAGATCAGAGTCAAGGACTATCCTCCCGTCGAGGACGAGGATTTCCCTCCTCCTCCTTCAGAGGAGAAGAAAGAGAGAAAGAAGCAGAAGAACAAGAAGAGGTCTAGATCGAGTAGGGGAGAAAGACCACCAACTTCTGAGCCTTTAGAGGAGGTGGACCAGGCTGATCAAGAGAGTGTTGGGTAGAGCTAGGCCAAGAACAGGTGGAGGAGGATCCCGCGGACGGGGGATCGAAGCAGGGGAAGAAGGCCGACGCTGTCCCCATTCACTTAAAACGGTCGATCTTAGCTGGTAGGTCGGCTGAGGACATGGAGTTGTTGGCGAAACGATATCAACTGCAACAGGGGATGTCTTTTATCTGTCCCAATAGTTTGGAGGGGTGCCATCCTGCCCCACCCGACTGTATTCCCGTTTCCACCAAAGTTTTCGACGAGGGTTTAACATTTCCCCTCCCTCGTCTGATTAAGAAGATAGTGGGTCGTCTGGGAGTCCACTACTTTCAGCTCCAGGCTAATTCCTGGAGATCTCTGGTTGGCCTGGTGGCGACGGTCCATGTCCATAGCTAGAGGTGACTGATGCGGTTTTTCGGCACATGTATCTCAAGGTGCAATCGACCAAGTTCGGGACTTGGTATCTAAGCCCTAGAAAGGGTTTCTCCATGTGTGGATCTTTGAGCAACGTCACCTTTTGGAAGGAGAATTTCTTATTTCCGCACAACGAGCAGGGATGGGATGGAGTGTGCCCTGCTTGGAGGGAAAACTACCTAGAGGAGGTAGATAGTGAGGTGTTTGGTCCGGATCGCGAGCCCCTAGAATCTTTGTCTCAGGCACAGCGTCGGACGGTAGAATACTTCCGTTACCTTAACCGAGATTAGGGTGTATGTGAGAAGGTCAAAGCCCCTCCCTATTGGAAGATCGATAAGTCCTGGTTCTCCAATGAGGCTTTCCTGGTCTTCATTGGTTTCCGGTCGACCATGACACATGGTATAATGGCCTTGTGCCCATTGTTTCCTTGCTCCGAATGTTTTTCTGTGGATCGAGGGTTTTTCTTAACTCTTTCCTTTTCTGCGTGTTTGGCAGAGGCTGCCGTTGTTGAACTGTTAGAGATGCCTGAAGGGGATCAGATGGTGGGCAGGACGACCTCCAAGGCTTTTCTTGGGGGTTTCAAGGACGTGGTTGAAGCTCAGAGGAAGCTCGAATAGGTAACAGATCTTTTTCTTCCACCATTCGTTGTAGTTAACAGCCCCATGACTGATGTTGATAACTTTCTTTGTTTTTCGCAGCCTCCCAAGAAGAAAAAAGCAATGGTCTTTGGGACGAAGGCGAGATTGAAGAAGGGGGGTTCTTCGTCCGTGGCCTTGTCTGATGCCGGCCTTTGCCCCAGGAAGAGGTCGGGTGACGATGCCTTGGTGACACAGGAGAGGGTATCTCCTTTGAAGAAGAAGGAGGTTGATACCCCCAGTGCGGGGTTGATCCCAGCAAATCAGCCTGCGGTCGCCACTTGGGGGCTGGTTACCCCTCCTGCGGGGATTCAAGAGTCAGGCGCTGGCCCGTCCGATCCACCCGAAGGGACAGCAATGAGTTCACAGGCCAGGCGTATATGGTCAGCAGGCAGAGCCTTGAGGATCAAGCCCTCAAGATGTCGTTCGTTCTGGGGGCTCCTTTGGATGAACAGTCCAAGATTACTGAGGTCGTCTTCCCTAACTTGTTCCTTGAGAGGGACATGGAGCAGGTTACCTCCGAGGTAGGGTCGACAGATGTGTGACGGCCCTTCTGAAGCGTGTGGCCCTAAATCGTCTGAAGGTACTTTAACAGCCGTTTTCTCCGTCTATTTTTAGTCAAGTTTTTCCGGCTGTTACTGATTTGTTCGTGTTTTTCAGGACGACATTCTTCTGAGCGCGGTTATTAGGGTCGACGAGGCTCAAAGGCGCTGATTGGTCATCCACTGCCAGGAGTGGTAGGCTGACGCAGAGACTAAGGCTCGAGAGGAGGCTCGAGCTGAGTTGTCGGGGCTTCGTGCTAAACTGGAGGAGGCGAAGACCGTTCTCCAAAAGGGGAAGTCTCTTCTCGATGCGAGAGAGCATTCCCTTGAGGAGCTAAGGGGGAGACTGGAGGAGGCCAACAAGGCTAATGCTCAAGTCACCAATCTCCTCGAGGCTGCCGAGGCCGATGCTGAGAACTGGAAGATCAAAGAGGCTCGGGCACAGGCCGAGTGGAAGGTGGCTCTGGATCACCAGACTAGTTACTGGAAGGAAGCCCTGCTCCAGGTGTATGGAGAAGACGATGTTGGAGGCTCCGTGGTTAGCTCCCTGGCCAATATTCGCAACCACCGAGCTTCTACTAACCCCGACGATCTGGCGGAGGCAAGGCTTCCATTGCCTCGGACTTGAAGGATATGGAGGCCCTTGTTGTAGCGAGACGGGCAGAGGAGGAGGTTGAATGATCAGGTCATTTTCAAGACCTACGCCCGCGGGTTAGGGGGGTTTGTATTTGTTCTTGTTTAGGGTGGTTGGTCACCCTTGTTTTAAACTGTTTGCGCCCCCTCCGCTTTTGAGGGTTGACAAATGAGGATGTCGACTTTCAATAAACCCCAGTCTGTCTTTGTTTCAGCTCGTACCCTCATTATCTTCAATAAATGATCATTTATTGCTTTGCTGCAATGTCTTTGCATGGATGACAGTTGTCGTGGATAACCGTTCGTGCCTTTCCTTTTTTGCCTATAAATAGACTTATTTAGCTTGTTGATTTCGCCATCACTATTTCTAGAGAGATGTCTTCCTCAGCTATTTTCATTTCCTCAGGCTCTAGTAATGAATCTTCCGTAGATACCCAGTCGGTATCTCGGACGTATAGCCTTCGGTCGGGGAAGCGTGTTTCAAGGAATAGTCGACCCAACAAGAGACTTGATGGAGGTGCTTCGAGGTCGACTCATGAAGAGCCCTTGGAAGTTCCTGATAAGTTCAGTGAAGTCAGTTTAGCTAGGCTGGCAGTTTCTGATTTTGTTCGTCTCTTTGAAGATAATTCCTTGTCCGAGCGTCTTCGTACCCATATATGGATGGTATTTCAGCAACTTCAATCCGAGGGTGTCTTGGAATGTCTCGAAGTCGAGCCTCTGGCTGTAAGGCTTCCTGGTGAGGGGGGTAGGAGACCTGACTCTCCTCCCCCTGTTCCTCCTAAAGTCGACCGTAGTCCCGATATTCCTTTCCCTGGAGTGGGGGATCCTGAAAATAAAGACCCCCTTCAAGGCGAATATCAGCATGAGACAAAGGGAGTGCCAGATCGTCAAGCCCAGCAAGCCCGTAGGCAGGCTTTGGAGCGGGAAATTCAGCGTGCTGAGGAAGCTAGAAAATCAGTATTAGAGGAGCAGACACGGGTAGCTTGGAGGGTCGATCAACTTATGAAGGACCTCCGTGCTGCGAAACAAGTAGTCGAGGATAAGACCCTAGCCCTCGAAGAGGAAAGGAAAGTCCATCGCTCTCTAGTTCAGAGACAACAAGCCATGGAACAGGAAATTAAGCACAAGCGAGAAGCTCTAGATCTTTAAGCCCTTGCTTTCTTTAATTACTGTAGTTGCCTCGAATCTATTATGTAGTTGCTTTGTAATAATTTGTACCTTCGATATTTTGAATGAATGGATGGCTTTCTTTTCTTGAATTCTAAAGGTAAAGTTAGCTTTCCTCTCTGAGGGAGAGAAGAGGTACTCGAAGCGTTTCTTTCTCTTCATTATTTCTGTTCCACGTGTCTCGTGAGGAGGGGCCTAGATCATTAAGCCCTTGCTTTCTTTAATTACTGTAGTTGCCTCGAATCTATTATGTAGTTGCTTTGTAATAATTTGTACCTTCGATATTTTGAATGAATGGATGGCTTTCTTTTCTTGAACTCTAAAGGTAAAGTTAGCTTTCCTCTCCGAGGGAGAGAAGAGGTACCCGAAGCGTTTCTTTCTCTTCGATATTTCTGTGCCACGTGTCTCGTGAGGATGGGCGTCGTTTGGTTTCCCCTGGCTTTTTGCCTATAAATACTTCAGTGAACTTTTCACAATTTCACACAACTTTTCTCGCATCACTTTCTCTCTCTAAAAGTACTCTCCCAGTCTTTAATAACTTTTCTCAAGCTCTTATTCTGTCTTTGAGATGGCGAGTTCCAAGAGGAAAGCCACAGCCTTTCATTATGGAGAGCCTAGTAGACAGGCTAGGAGGGTCGAGGATGCTGGGAAGAGTCGTGCCTTGACTTCTTCCGAGTCTTACACTCCAGCTTCTCGTCGATCTTCTCCTGGGTCGAGCTTGGGCTCGGAGGCTCGGGGTCTGATTACTGCTATCAGGAGGTCCCGAGCGGAGCATCGAAGGTCTGATGGTCTCCGGCTCCTCCTCCTGCTGTTAGGGAGCCTGAACCACCTGCTCGATTTGTTCCTCTGGCAGAATGGCTGGCAAATCGTCTTTAGGAGCTTCACCGGGAGACTGGTAGGGCTTGCGAGAGGGAGGCGACTACCCAAGCTAAGATCCGTCGCTGGGAGCAGAGGGAGAATGCCCTCTTGGATGCTAGGACCGAGCTGGCTGCTCGGATCACTGGAGGAGTTGAGGAGCTGAACGACCTTCGGGAGCGGAGGGAAGAGCTCCTCGATGAGGTGAGGGGTCTGAGGAACCAGCTGGAGGGTCAGCCTCCTACTTTTTCCCCCCATCCCTTTCGGCTCTGTCTTGAGCCGACCTTGTACTTTGCAATTTCTTCCCTGACCTCTTTCCTCCAGAGTGGGGTCGGAGTGTCGAGTTTTATCTTTTTCATAGGTAGGCTTTTTGGCTTTGTCGAGCTTGCATGCCTACTAGGAATTTTGTAGATGAAGTCCAAATGTGTAGTTTCATCCATCGATCTTGTGTAATCTTTTCCTTTAATCAGTCTAAAGATTATTGCTACGATTATTGGTTCAGCTGCTGTTTGCAAATTTTCCAATTTTGCCCAACTTTTTTTTTATTATTATTTTATTTTATTTTTTCAACCGTTCAATCATCATTGATGCCCGTTCACTCGTCGTACCTCGAGTGTAAATTGTATCGAGGTAAGTATACCCTGCCCCCACACTCGAGGGACGGCTGTTTGGGTCGACTTTTCGCTTTACTCTGGGAGTTTCACAATCTGGTGTTTTTCAAAACGCCGGTTGTTCTTCCTTGTCATAATTATTTCAAGTGGATGTGACGGTTGGGAGAATCAACCCTTTGGGTCTTTACACGTGTCCTCTCTGATTTGAGGCCTCTTTTCTCCCAGACGCCGGTTGGAGGTGACGATTCTTCTTATTTTAAAAAGGTTTTCAATACCCCCACGGTTGGTTGGAAATTTTGTCATTCTCTTCTTCATTTCTTGTTTTCACTTTTTCTCTCGAGATTTCTTGAGCTCCATATAATTTTTCCAAGCAGCCTAATATTCGCCGTGACATGTCTTCTCCAGCTACCAAGAGTCGTAGGCTTAATCTTGGGGGTAGGTCTACCCCTTGCCTGTCTATAACGATGGGAGGGGTCCCAGTCACCTCCAAGGTCGAGGTCCCAGTTGGGCCTAGTGGGTCGACGATGATCAATGTACCTCTGGAGCACCGTTCTCACTTAGAGCGTTGTGGTTGTGACTATTGTGTTTCTTTAGACGCTCTTAGGTTCGCCAAGAGGAGAGAGGGTTATCTCCCCTCTCTGTCTGCTGATGCCCTTGCTGACCCTCAGGCTCTCGAGGCTCAGGCAGCCCAGGCTTGTGTGACCGGAAGCATCATCGGTCAAGTTTTGCCAAGGCTTGTGAGAAGCTGGCGATAGCCGACCACAATTTGAAGAGGTTAGTCGTCGAGCTGAAGATGGTTGAGTCGAGGTTGAAAGCCCTTAAGTAGGAGATTGCTGCTGAGACTGCTCGAGTCGAGGCTATCGAGAAGGATGCTGCCCTTCATAAGATGACCTTTATTACTGCCAGCGGTCAACATTCTCTTTTCCAAGAGTATGGTCTTCGTTTGGCCGAGAGTGGTCGACAGCTTGAGGGCACTGGCAGTCAGTCTGCCCCAGGATCTGCCCCTTCATCTGCCCCTTCTCTCTCTCTTTTTTTTTTTTGGCCTATTGGGGTCTGTGACATTTTGGCCCTATGAGGCTTGTAAACAGTAGTTCGACTATTCGATGAATGAAATCGATCGTTTGCTAAGCTTCTTTTGTCACTATTATTCTCTGCCGGACTTGTTCGTTTTTGCTAAGGTCTTGGCTTGGCCAATCGACCCTTTTATTTTGTAAGACGTTTTAGTTCTGTAAGGCATTTAGGTTATCTGACCTTGTTTAGCCCGATTGCTGTAGGCGTTTGGCCTGTTGAGAGGGGTCATAAGATCTTAAGTCTTAATCCCTGAGTAGTAGTATTTTGCGCATGAGACATAAAGCTCATGTAAAGGCCTTAGGCTTTGTAGGCCTAATTTGCCCGAAATTATGTTTTGGGCTGTTTGGACCTTGTGAGACCTTAATGATCGTAGGATCATTTTAGTCTAGTGTAAGGCGTTTTTGGGTTGTTGGATCTACTTAGCCCTATGTTTGATGGGTTAGGCGCGTAACAGTTTAGAATAGGGTTATCAAAACATCAGATATTTTGCCCCCTGTTACGTGTCTAACCTTCGAGTCTCGTGAGATCGATTAATCTGCGAGCTTGTTGTGAAGTCAAAACGCATATGCGTATGCCCCCAAGCTCGCGGGTTAATTGATATTGTTTGTATCGATTAAATAGTTGATAAGAGGTGTAGACAGAAGATGTTGTAGGGTTCCCACCCGATTGTCATTGATAGAGGTATTGTCAGGGTCCTCACCCATTACAGAGGGGATTGCCTAACCCTTTAATTTAGCAGACAATTTTTGCAGGGATTTGTGAACCGTTTTCAAAAAGATAGACAATTTTTTAAGGGATTTGTGAACCCTGGGGTCGATTTTTGCTGGGATTCGCCAACCCATTTTGTTCCATGTTTAAGGAAGAACCAACCGACCCATGTCAGATGTGGAATTTCCTCAGGTTGTTGAGGTTCCACGCTCTAGGTACTG
The DNA here is from genome assembly GCA_038025085.1 of Tetragonia tetragonoides. NCBI lineage: Eukaryota > Viridiplantae > Streptophyta > Magnoliopsida > Caryophyllales > Aizoaceae > Tetragonia > Tetragonia tetragonoides. The sequence continues at coordinate 20,081,357 of CM076146.1, forward strand.
GGATTCCACTCATGTCTTCTAGCCTATACGTGCCTGGTCGAATGACCCCTGTGATCTTATAGGGTCCTTCCCAGTTAGCAGTCAACTTCCCTTGTTCAGATTGTTTCCCTGTACTCTCCGTCTTGCGGAGTACCAGGTCGCCTGCCACCATATGTTTCCCCTTCACCCTCCTATTGAATTGTCGTATCAGCTGATTTTTAGCTATTTCCATTCGTAGGAGGGTATCTCCTCTCGTCTCTGGCAATAAGTCGAGGTTGAACCTCAATTGTCGGTCATTTTCTTCAGGGTCGTGGAAAATCACTCGAGAAGACAGGGTAACCAGCTCTATGGGTAGGACAGCCTCTGATCCGTAGACCAACCTGAAAGGGGTTTCCCCCGTGGCATTTTTAGTGGTTGTTCTGATTGACCAAACAACTTCATAGAGCCTTTCCTCCCAGAGTCCTTTGGCTGCTTCGAGCTTCCGCTTCAGACCATTGGGGATGATCTTGTTGGCTGCCTCGGCCTGACCATTCGACTGAGGTCTGGCCACAGCAGTGAACCGGCCCTTTATGCCCAAATCTGACAAGTATGTTTTCAATCCTGGGTTATCAAACTGCGGACCATTGTCGAATATAATCGCCCTAGGAACTCCAAAGCGGGTGATTATATTCTCCCAGATGAACTTCCTGATGTCTTGTTCTTCGATACGCCCTAAGGCCTTAGCCTCGATCCACTTTGTGAAATAGTCAATGGCTACCACTAAGAACATGAATTGCCTCGGGGCCTCTGGGAAGGGACCCAAAATGTCCACTCCCCAAAGGTGAAAAGGGAGTGGTTCCAGTATGGGGGACAAGTTCATAACCGGCTGCCGCTGTACTACGGAGTGCATTTGGCAATTCTTGCAATGGGTCACTAGGTTCACAGCATCGGATCTTATGGTCGGCCAAAAGTATCCGGTTCTTAGTGCTTTTCTGGCTAAGGCTCTTCCCTCGATATGTGAGCCGCACATTCCACTGTGTAGATCATCTAGGATATCTTCCCCCTCCAAGGGAGTGACACGTCTGAGTAGTGGTTGGTTGAAGGCTTGCTTGTACAATACTCCATCGACTAGAAGAACGAGGCACATCGATCCCCTGATCGCGAGATGAATTGGCTAAGTGCTGCCGCACAGCCGGTTAGCCGCTGCACTTCTTTTAGACATTTGGGTGGGTGCATGTCTATTACCGCCTGTATTTTCTCGGGGTTGGCGTCAATTCCTCGCTGGCTTATCATGAAGCCGAGTAGTTTCCCCCCTGGGACCCCGAACACACATTTCTTGGGGTTGAGCTTCATATTGTGTCGCCGCAGGGTGTTGAAGGTTTCTTTTAGATCCGAAAGGTGACTGTCGCTTTTCTTGCGTTTGACGACCATATCATCTACGTAGGCTTCAACGTTTCTCCCCATTTGAGGGGAAAAAACCCTTTTAACTAGGCGCTGATAGGTTGCCCCTGTATGTTTTTAGACCGAAGGGCATCATGTTATAGCAGAACACCCCATCATCAGTGATGAAGGCTGCTTTCTCTTTATCTTCTTCAGCTAGCCACACCTGGTGGTACCCCGAAAAGGCATCCATGAAGCTCAGAAGTTCATGCCCTGACGTGGAGTCAATCAACTCGTCGATTCGAGGTAACGGGAAATCATCCTTTGGGCATGCCTTGTTAAGGTATGTAAAATCGACGCACATCCGCTAAGTTCCATTGTGTTTTTTAACCAACACCACATTGGCTAGCCACTCCGGATAGAGGCATTCTCTAATAAACCCGGCCTTCAGCAGTTTTTGGACTTCAGCTGTTGCAGCTTCGCTTTTTTCTCTACCCATTTGCCTCTTCTTTCGCTTTACAGGCTTAAAATGGGGCTGTACTCCGAGCCTATGGATGATCAGATCACCATCTATGCCTGGCATATCGGAGGGAGAAAAGGAGAAGATGTCGGAATACTCTTGGAGTAGCCCTGTTATGTCTCTTCTTTGAGGGTCGGCTAGGTCTGCCCCGATGTATGTAACTTTTTCTGGCCGTGACTCGATCAATCTGACCTCCGAGGTTTCCCCCGAGGGTTCGGGTCGATTTTCAGGCTCAAACTTGGTATCGATATGATCAACCAGATACATATCTAGGAGCATGCATCCAGCAATCTTCCTCTTGCCTTCCCTTACACTTTTCTTCTTTGTCGCGGCAATTTCTGCAGGAGTGGGAGCAACAATGAGTGTTGTCCCTGTTTCATGTGTTATCACTACTGACTTTGTAGGTAGTAAAGGAAGTTCCTCTTCTTCATTTTCCTGTTTCTTGTTATCCAAACAATCGACATACGATTTTATGGCGGTCTTCTAATCACGGACCACCTGCCCGATTAGGCCGTTGCCCCGGTCAAATTTCATAATTAACCTGGACATGTGGATCACCGCGTTGATGGCCGCCATGGTAGGCCTGCCCAGAATGGCGTTGTAGGCCAACTTCGTGTCAACCACTAGAAATTCGATGATTTGCCTTCGAAGTGCCCCCTTTTCCCCTATTCGAACAGGATGAATTATGGTACCAATAGGGCAGACTTTGTGCCCTCCAAATCCAAAAAAAGGCAGTGACACAAGACTGATCTTGTCTTCGTTGTACCCCAAACGTCGGAGGCACTTGTAGGTGATGATGTCTGCTGAGCTTCTTGTACTAATGAGGATACGCTCGGTGAGTAGGCCAACATTTTTGAGAGTTACAACCAGTGGGTCGTCGTGTGGATGATGAAGCGCCCGTGCATCGCCCTCGTCGAAGGTCACTGGCGGGATCTTGCCTATGGGAGGAACTCCCACAACCATTACTTGTTCAGCGCTGCGATAATGATCTTGTCGTTGCTTTTTGGTTGGCCCTCCTCTGCCTAGGCCGCCGTAGATCATTTTCACAACGTTAGTCATATCATCCTCCTCCGACTCCTCATCTTCCACGATCGTTGTGACTTTGGGCTTTTCGTAGACATTTTTCTTCTTGAGGAATTGCTTCAACTTTCCTTCCACGGCTAATTTCTCAAGATTCTTCACCAACCGTTGGCAGTCTTGGGTCGTATGCCCCACATCATCATGATATGCGCACCGAAGCTTGGGGTTTCTCTCAGAGAGATCCCTAACTATTGGACGCGGGACATCGAGCAGTTTCCAATCCATCTTATTAAAGATGGTTTGTTGGTCGACGCTGAATTGCCATTGATCATCCGAAGGGTCGGTTTTCCTCCAGTCGCTCCTTTTGGGAGGTCCCCTGGACACCGCAAGTGCTTCGGCCGACCGCTTGCCTTTGTCACTTTTAGTACCTTTGCTCGATTGGACCTCGGGCTTTGGGTCTGTCTTCCCACTGCCCGGGGTGTATCATCCCGACTGTTCTTGTGAGTTGGCATATGCCACGGTGAATCGTCTAACCTCTGGAAGGGTTAGGAATCCTTTTTCTTCTCGCTTCAAACTTATCTGGAACCTGGAGTGCGACCCCTCGGTCAACCCTGACACAAAGGCTGCGCTGGCAAGCCTTTCGTCCAGGTCGTCCGTTTCAAGGCTTTCAGCATTAAATCGAGCAAGATAATCCTTCAGGCTCTCTTTCTTGTCTTGTTTCAGCTTGTAGAGGTGTTCCGTGGTCTTTTTCTGCTGGATGTGCGCTGCGAAGTGATTCTTCAAGCTCTTTTCCATCTGAGCCCAGGAGTAGATACCCTTAGGGGCCAGGGAGGCATACCATCTGATGGCAAGCTCCTTTAGGGTCATCGAAAAATTTCTGCACAGCACTGCATCGCTTAAAGTCTGGTTCAACATGGTTGCCCTGTAAACCATGACGTGATCTTGCGGGTTCTGGGGGACCTCATATTTGTATGCCGTGGGTTTTAGTTTGGATGGCATTGGAGCCGCCATGATTTCGTCGCTGAACGGAGTTAACCCCACAGCTAGCGTCCCACATCCCAAGTTTGCTAAGGTATTAGATACACCAGCGTTCCCGACGGTGGTGGGGCTCGGGATATGGAGGATCGATGGTTGCAGAATTGTGTTGATTTGAAGTAGACTAATCCCCGTGAGGAGTTCCTGGTCCCGCTTTCGTTCGTCCTCATATCTTTGATTTAATTCTTTCAGATACTGCTCTTCGATCTGGCGTCAGCCTTTCGATACTCAATGATATTGCGAAGGTCCTCTTGAGTACATCTCGACCCTTTATGTTTCTCCTTTTCATAGACTTGATACAGCTCTTGGAGCTGTTGTTCTTTCGCTAGACGGGCTTCCTCCCTTTTGAGTATAATACCCCTAAGGTCGATTCCTTATTTACTGACCTCTCTCTCTGCTCTCTTCTTCTCGAGGAACTTCCTCAAATCGTCCGAGTTAGTCGGATGGTTCGAGGGTTTCCCTCGAGAAGTTTCTCGTTCTTTTGATCCGCCAGTGCTACGAGTGGACTAACTGTCCCTCATAGACCTCGTTGTTAGAGATGGAGATGGTTCAGGCCGCGGAGGAGGGGGAGGACGTCTGGTCTCTGAGGGAACTTTGCTTGTTTTCTTCGAGGTTTCCTCCTTCTCCCGGTTTCTAGGAGGCCTCATTTCTTTTGCCAGACACTCAAGAGTTTCCTTCATCGTATTTCGTAATTCCCCCATCATTTGCTCTAATTCCCCTCGAGTTACAGGGACTCCAGGATTTCCAAAGGTCTGACTTCCATCCTCGTCAGAGTGTTGGGAATTCTCGTGGTCTGGGACGGCTTCCATGTTATCAGTGGTGTGTTTCTTAGGTGGATATGGGGGTGTGGGTAGTTTTGTGGTTATCAGGTCAGGGAGCTCGATTGAATCTGGGGTTTATGGCCGCTCACTCATACAAAACCAAGCACCTTCCCCACAGGCGGCGCCAAATGTTTTGCCCGATTTGAAGGAGGGTCGAACACTAGGAAGATGATGGAAGTGAAATGTGCGAGCGGGGGAGCTGCTTGTCTGGTTCCTCGACTGCTACCTGCACAGGCCAAGTAAAAGTCATCTAGCTCGGGGGGTCGACCCGAGAAGACCCCTCCGATGCTTAAGTTAATATACAGGGATGTGTACATGACGTACTTTTTGTATTAGCAGGCAGATTGGAGGTAATGAGGCAGGGATTTGATTGAGCGTCAGGCTATCGCAGCTGAAAGACGGAATGTCAAAGCTCACTGTCAGACAGCCTGATTGTTCTCTGAGTGGAAATTATCTTACCTTTGTCTTAATTTCCGCGCAGGTAATTATAGTTCAAAAGTCGGCTAGCTTCGTCGAATGAACAGTGGACATGTAGCCCTGTACGTATGCCCCTCTCAAAGTCGGCTCAGAGGGGGTGGTCACGTGAGTTTTGGTACGATCCCTTGGGATGATTCCACGTAGGGGTTCGTACACTTGATGTCGTCATTTCTGTCCTTGGGGATGAGAGAGCTTAGGCGCCAAGGCAGCCAATCGAATCATTGTAGGAATATTCGCACAGTGCATGTGCTGGCGTCAGGATTGAGCATACAAAAAACCTGAGGGTCGACTCGCCGTTGAATCGACCCTCTTAGTCGAGTCAGAGCATAATTGTAGTCCTTGGGTCTGTATGAGACTGGTAGTGGGTGTAGGTCTTCTCGGGTCTGTTGGCGATGTTGAACAGTGGGTAGGGGAGTGCTTGATCAGGGGTCCCCTTTGTGGTGGGAGAGTATCCTCTTAATGCTGTCGATGATTCAGACTTCGTGAGAGATCGAAATCCTTCGATTGTGGCTAGGGAGAGAGTCGATAGTTCGACCCTCAATATTTTGGTTATATCAGCTGTGTCTTTAACTGATCAAGGCATCTAGACAAGTATTCCATCCCCGAAACAAAAAGGTAAGGAGACAGAGGGTCTCCTTGCCTTAAACCCTTCTTGGCAGCAAAAGGTTGTAACAATAAGCCATTACAACAGACTGAATAGCTAACAGTAGTCACACATGTCATGACCATGTTTACAAATCTTGCTGGAAAATGTAAAGCATACAGCATCTGCTCAATAAATGACCACTCCATGGAGTCATAAGCCTTCCTAAGGTCAACTTTAAGCAAGCACCTAGGTGATATGTGTTTCCTTTCATAATGCTTTAAAACTTCATGAGCTAATATAACATTGTCAGTAATTTGCCTCCCCTTTACAAATGATGATTGTTCCTCATGTATGATAGAATTAAGAACTCTACACATTCTATTAGCAATCACCTTAGAGACAATTTTGTAAAGGACATTACATCATGAAATAGGTCTAAACTCACCAACTTTGGAAGGATTATTTACCTTAGGAACCAGAGTAAAAGTTGTGCAGTTTAGACTCTTAATCATCTTGCCTTAGTGAAGCATATCAAGGACAGCTTTACATACATCTTCACGAATGACGGGCCAAGCTTTCTTGTAATAACCAACTGTAAACCCATCACGGCCAGGTGATTTCTCCTCATCCATTCCCCAAAGAGCCTCCTTCACTTCATCTGCTGTATAGTCTGCTGCCAGAGCCACTTGTTGTTCCATATTCAGTACTGAGCCTTGCTCCACAATCCTATTATTAATAACAGGTAAACTGTTTGCTCTAGCCCCCATAAGCCTTTTGAAAAAATCATGGAATTCTTCTAGGATAATATCATGTTTCTCAATTTTATTCCCATGTGCATCATAAATATAAGTAATTTTATTGCTAGCTCTCCTCGCTTTTATAGATGCATGGAAAAATTTTGTGTTCCCGTCACCACACTATAACCATTTGATACCTGATTTTTGCTTCAAGGAAGCCTCCTCAACATGATGCAGTCTATCCAACTTAGCAAGTCCCAGTTTCTCATCTTCAATGAGTTGGGGGTTGAAAAGCTCAGTCTTGAGTTGACATTTGATACTAGCTAGCTCTGTGGTAGCCTCTCTATTTTTTCCCTGCAGCCCATGAAACTATCTTTCATAACTTTTAAGAGCATCCTTCACTTTGTTCAGTTTCTGCATCACCTTGAACATAGGAACCCCATTCCCCTCATATTTCCAATTATCTTCTACCAACTTTAGGAAGTTCCTATTAGCATCCCAGTGAGAAAAGAATTTGAAAGGTTTGTTACTATGAGAAGTATCTTGATTTATAGTGACAACACCAGCACAGTGGTCAGACAGTTGGTTTTGCATAAGTTCCACTTCGGCTAAAGGAAAATTATCAAGCCACTCCTCATTGCCAACTACCCTATCCACCTTTTGTAGATTCTACTAAAACAACTATGTCTATTACACCAGGTGTAGTCCCACCCTTTTGATCTAATATAAGCCAACTTTAGATCAAAGAACAGATCCTGCACCTCAGTGTCCCCTGAATATCTACCAGAATTGTTTACCCTTTCACCAAGCCTTAATGTAGCATTAAAGTCACCCCCAATTAGCCATGGGATGTTCACAGGGTTTCTGGTTCAGAAACTGCCAACATCTACTTCTGCCAATAACATCATTTCTCCCATAAACAGTTGTAAATAATACATTAAGACTAGTGCCCAGCCACCTGACCTCTGCAGTGATACATTGATCATTTTCTGCAATAATACTGATCACCACTTTAGAAGAGTCCCAAGCTAGCAAAACTCTCCCATTAGGAGCAGAATTATGATTGCACACTAATCTCCAATCACCACCCAAATTATAATGTAACTTGTCTAAGCTGGAAATCTTTATTTTAGTCTCAAGTAACCCAGCATTATCAATTTTATTTTACTGCAAAAAGTTCCTGAGACCCCTCTGCTTTGAGGGTTTATTTAGGCCTCTCATGTTCATGAAGAGGCACTTCATTTCACCTCTTGTTCCATAGTGGAGGGCTTATCCCCCGCCTCCTTCTCATGCTCTTCTGAAGTTACATCTTCTATAACTACTATTGACCCATCAGGGATAGTGTCAAAGCTAATAGTCTTACTAGTACTGGCCAAAGCCTCAATGGGTTAGAAGTAGAGATAGTAGTTACTCCTGCTGTAGCTGCAATTGCTTTACCCTTAGCTCCAACATCTGCCACCCCTCCTCAGTTTCATTCTTAGCATTAGGAACTGGTTCTGCAGGTTTTACAACCCAATGGTTCCTAGGCTTAATTTTCTTTTTCTTCCTGGTATCCTGGCCATTTGCACCAGTTTGCTGCACCAATCCTTTACCACAATAAGCAATACAATGTCCAAATTTCAAATATTTTGTGCAGAGAACAGGCTCCCAATCACAAAAAACCTTTTGGGAAAATAATAACCCCTCAACATCAGCCACTGTGAGCGCCCTGACTAGTGGTTTGGTTATGTCAATGTCCACTAGTAATCAAGCATATGAAATTCTTTCTTGCTTTGTAGTAACTTGATCCGCCATTAAAGGGTTTCCAAGACAACTACCAATTCTACTTAGGGAATCAACTGACCAGCAAGATAATGGAAAATTAGGTAACTGAGTCCATAGTGGAACGTTCCTAACAGTCTCAGCATTGATTTGGAAATTATCCACCCAATGTCTCAACACAAATGGCTTGTAATTGTACACAAAAGGCCCAGCATCCAACACCTTCTGCATAACATTATCAGATTGAAACCTAAAAACCAAAATACCCATCCTCATGTGGATATACTTTCTCTTTAATTCCATTCCAGTACGATTCCATATAATTCTCAATTTGTTTCAGAAAGGGTTGTTCTCCCATAACAAAACTAATTAAAGTAAATTTCCATTTTTCAGCTTCAGTTTTCAATTCTAGTTTATTTAGCACACTCACAGGTTTCCAATCTCGCATTACAGGAGGCACAAAGTTTAATTTCAGACAAGGGTTCACAAGTGGAGGGACTTGTATACCTGTCGGAGACGGAGCAGAAATAGAACCCTCAGAGACCGGAGACGGAGTTGGATCGGGTGTCTGGCCTGGTGTTGCGACCATCTCCAAACGCCTAGCCACGTTACCACCTTGTTCACCCGAAAGGCCAGGGTACCCTTCGAATGAGAAGTACCAGAAAAAGCCACGCTTTCGCCCTTCGATTCCGCATCTTCCTCAACCAGAGAGAGATCAATGTTTCGCTTATCCTACAAGAAATCCTTTAGTGAAGAGGTCCTAGACTTGACAGCAGAGCGCTTCCCATTTTTACCCATTTAATAAGCAAAAATGGAGGACGGTGCACGATAGCAGTTTCGCCTTATCGTGTGCCCCCCGAGCCTCTCCATCGCCTTTCTATCTATCCTATCTTTAAAATTGATTGTTTATCTCTAAATGATTGTCACGTCATTCAGTTTGCCTGTTTCATTGCAGGTATTGGCACTGGAATACTTTGACCTTCGCTCTATTCGAGCTTGACCAAAGTAGGGGCTTCTGTAGACACCAAAAATTGTGTCTGTGATAAGTCCCCATAAAAACCCGATGATGAAAGGAATGGATTTTGCTCGAACTTGGATAGCGAGAATAAATGCTATGATGATTAGCCCAGTTCATTTGAATTAACCAGTGGAAGCCTTTTTTATAGGTGATCTAAACCAGTTGGACTCAATTCAATTGGAGCCCAAAACAGAGAGATAGGCTTCTTTGAACCTAAGGGCCCGAAAGGGAACCCAAACCCATGAGTCAACCCTTGGTCCAACAAGGAAACTCATTCAATCCCGCGTGGACCCCTCGGAAAAGCCTCCCCCGCTTAGAAAAGCAGTCAGGTGCCTATACAGGCATGCCGCTCCAGGTCCAAGCGTCCACGCTTGAGTTCAAGCGGTGGCTGCTAGGATAAGCGGTTGTGCCTCTTGCCAAGCGGCTTGACCGCTTGTCCTGCCAGCTCAGACGCTCGGCCTAGCTGTATGGCCGCCTGGACCTTTTCTCGCGGACGGCAAATTCGAGGCCCATTCTATTTCCGTTCCAAACCCTAGCAGCTCCCCCTCTTCTATATAAACAAACCTTAGGGTTTAGTTGAATGGGTTGGGAATTTGAGAGGTTGGCAGATTCTCTCTCAGGTTGGACATTAGGTTGACTCTCTCTCTCCCTCTCTCACATTAAAACTAGAAACTCTGATTCTACTCCTTCTTTAGGTTAGCCCTAGCACCACAAAATAAACATTCACACTTCATCAAGAGCATGAATTCAAGTAACATAACCCAATATATTCATTGTGAGCATCCAGGTAATCCAACCTGGGGTTTTCAATAAATTTTATATTGCTTGTTATTACTAACGAATTTTGTTTATGTGCATTTTCGAGCAAAAGGGCTTGTATTAAGCCTAATTAATAGATGAATGAATGTTTTAAATTTGTTATTTATTGCTTCTTATGTTTAAATTATGCTTTGTTTGTGGATTAGCTGGTGAATTATTTGTTTGTCTTCTAACTCGCAGGTTTTAGCATATTTATCGTTTTCTAGCAATAAGAGCATGTAATTTGATAAAGTGTTAAAAGTGGTCACAATAATAATAATTGTTCAACCCATTAGTTAAAAGTAGCATTTTGGATAAATTGAACCCTGTTTGGAACCGTAGCATTAATAATTATATTGAATCGATTAGTAAAGGTCGTTGTTGTCAACAGGCTCGTTGGGTGCCTAACACCTTCCTAGCTCGTACTCACGCCCCCGAACTCATTTATGAGGTCAATTTTCCCAATAGGGATTGGGGTGCACAGGAATTGAGTTGACGTCTTTCTAGACTATTGACTTGATTCCAAGGTTTCAAAATTACCTGAAATTTGGTGGCGACATCCGACAATCTTAATCATATCCTTAGTGCAAAAGGAAAATCTTCATGTGCATTCACACTCAAAGATTCACGAAAGCCCGAACAAGCGCGCTCTCCCAGGCTGCCCGAAACCCGAAGACTGGGCGAAGGAAAAAGGGGAGAAAAATCTGGTATCCTACAACTGAGATATACCTTTTTTTTTTTTTTTGGTCGAGCTCGAAGTGAGCGCTTACATACTCCGTGCATGTGCATACATGTGCCTCTAATACATAGTCAAATGTGATGATTAAGTCTTACGGGGGATGAGGCCGTTACGTAGTTCTGTTACAAGTGGTTAACAAAAAGGTTTACTTCCTAGATAGGTGATGAAAGATTTACTTCCTAATTGGTTGAACTCAAATGAGCGGCCTACGTACCCCAAGTACGGGTGAATACAAGTGTTTCTAATCAGAGTTGATAAGAGGGCACATTGATTCATGGGGATCAGACTATACGTAATTCTGGCAGGTTAGAATGGTTCATGAGGGAAACACTGTACTGACTTGGAGGATAAACATATATTTTTTTTTTAAAAACACACAAATGGGTATGTACATTCTTTTTGAAAAGACATTTTTTTTTTTTTGAAACTTGTGGCATTTTGGGAAAGTCCTTTAAAATGATAGTTCTCACGAGAGAGATTTATTTTTTGAAAACCTTTTTGTTTTTTTTGTTTTTTTTTTTTTGATAATATGCATTAGATGCATGAATGCAAATGGATGCATAGTGTCGGACTGACTCAATAAATGAATACAAGTAACCGATTCAAGCATGCATCGGTCCCAAGTGCTCCTAAAGCTGAACTATAGACGATATTTCAGGTGCTTCATTTCACTTAGTTTTTGGAGTACACACACAGTGTTGACACTCCATGAAAGCCAATATGTGTGGTAGCTTCCTTAATATTTTATTGGTTAGCTAATCTGGCGCTCACTCCATGAACGGGCGACCAGGCTACAAAAGTAGTAAATTGAGATCGCATGTGTGTGTGGAGACCATTTGTTCAAACAAGCATTCTAAACACACGTAATTTTCACATATGTACATGATATACACAAGATTAATACGAAATATAAACAATAGGCATTTCATAACATCATTCAATTTGCTTTCAAAGGGATATAATGTACTTTCGGATTTAGACCTCTTATAAAAATAATTCCCCAGCAGAATCGCCGGTCTGTGGGGCCAGATTCTCGGGTTTTTTCTGGATTAGGCCCCGGGAATCGTCGCGATACATGCCAGAGGCACGTCCGATTGAAGAGACCAATTGTCAAGGAATCATCTTAAGGTTCGAAATCGCCACTTTGTTATGGCCCGAAGAAGGACGGGATTTTTACAAAAGAAGAGTCGCCACCTTGTTATGACCCAAACAAGGAAGGGTTTTTACAAAGAAGAGTCGCCACCTTGTTATGACCTAAACAAGGAAGGGTTTTTATAAAGGATTTTAAAGAAAACCATTTAAGAAACCCAAAAGTTGACTCTATCGCGATAAGGCACGAAAATACTTTGACTGGTCTGCGAATCAGAGATCTTAACTTGGGGTCTAGGTTAGAAGGTACGGACGTCCTCGGACCCGTCTCCTCCTCCTTACTGAGTACGGGCTCTTTACTAATACGTTGTATCCCATATAAAAGCTTTGAATTGAATTATGTAATGCCTTGAATGATAAAAGAAAAACACATGTATTTACACGTTGTCACATAGCACACTTGTGTATAAAAAGCGGTTTTGAACCGATGTATTCGCTTATGTACGGCGGGTTTGGATATCGCAAATACTGCACTACGTACCATTCATCGTAGGTCTTGAATCTACTCCTGGATCAAAACCCTTACGTAGTTCTGATCGAGGGATCCAGTCAGTAAGACTCCTTGGGTGTCACTAAGGCGGGTATGGATGTTCTATCCCGTAAAGAGGGATATAATTGAGAAACTTATAGGATGACTCGCAACTTAGAGTCGAATTGATCCGAGAAACCCCCTACTCTCCTCGAAGATGTGGGAAAAGGCTCAAATGGGAAGATTTGCCCGTTCATCAGAGGCGTTCAATCCAACAACATTTGTAATATACGGGGATCAACACAATTCTTAGCTTTGAGTAAAAATATTAGACTTCTCAAAAATATTTGTTCTTCACTGGGGAATAACATTCATTTGGGGTTAGTAAATGGATGATTTGTGTAGAGTATGGATATGTATTGGTGGGTAATGGCTTAAAGGAGTCTTTCCGATAGGATCCCCCGGGATGGCCCAAAACCAAATAAGAGGGGACGATCAATAATTAGCTTCTATTCGATCATAGGTATTCCATTGGGGAAAATGGTTGTCAATGGGGAAATGTGGATTCCACTGGGGAATGTGAATTTTAATGGTGGTGATTTGATGGAATGGTAGGTGGAACACCCATGATCGCGTAAAAGCGAATTTCTGATTCTAACCTCGAATTTGGCCCCGGGCCGGGATGTGTACATAAACGAATACACTGGCTTTATTGAAAACGTTTTTAACATAATATATAACACACAAGTGAGAGAAGTTCTTTTCATTTTATTTTCTGAGTTGAATTATTAGGTGGAAGCATATGAATGCAAATATACAACATGCAAATAAAGAGGCATCGGAATAAACAAATTACAAGTCGCGTATTTACAAGAAAAATAAAAAAAATGTCTAAAAGTCCTAAAAAGTAGAAAAAGATTTGATCTTCATGTACATGGTGCCTCCGGGGCTCGATCTTGATCTTCATCTTCAAAAGTTGGAGTTATTCACAAAGGATTGGTTCATTTACAAAAGAATTAATTTATTTACAAAAGAATTGGTTATTTACAAAGACGGTTTGAAAGAACCGACAAGAAATTAGTCCAACCGCGAATTATTAACTCCAAATTTATTTTTATAAGTAGTGGGACACACTAAAAAAATAAACTGAAGAGTTTCGTAATTTTGTGGGCTTGCTTGATAATTAAATGAAAATCATTTGTAGAATCGAACAAAACCGATTATACAATAATCTGGACAGAACTTCTAAAATTCATATCTTGGTCATAATGCAACCAAATTGAGTGCATAAAAAGCCTAACTTGGTTCATTTTACTTTATGTTTCCACTGTAAAAAGCTCAAGTCAAGAAAGTTGACGATCGGTGAGTTATTTATGATTTACAAGCTTCTGGAAGTCTTTGGACAGACCATTAGTTTTTGATTTATTAGGAAATATGTACAAGTGATCTAGGTCTAATATTTACAGACCACAGACTATACTTGAAGGTGGGTCTGTACACAAAATTGCATGAATTTCAGACAATTCTAAGTTATTTAACAAAAATAAACAAAAGAACTATACAAAAGCCCTAATGTTTTATGTTAACCAAATGTCTTTTACTTTGACAGAACCAAGCTCGGTTTGATTAATTTATTAAAATCGAAAACACATCTGAATGGAGTGATTCCAAAGTTGAAATTGGTTCGTAATGAGTCTATTATCCAAATCAAAGTTCATCTTTCATTGAAGAGGTGCTAAACACCGCAGACTTTCAGTTAAGTGAAAATTATCATTTCTAGACCTATACTCGGTTGGTTAATTTTAGAATTAAATCTACTTCGTTAAAGTTGAATCCGTCTTTACAAATTGAAGTTGACACACTAACAAATTTCTAAAAAAATTTATCAAGAAAAACAAACTATCCTAAGTGGTTAAATAGAGCCATTTATTTACAATGTCGAAATCTGAGAAAATCTTTAAAGGGACAGCAATACTTCGTCTTTTGAAAATATATTTAAAAATCATTTGGCCTCCACACTAGACGAAATAGGTGGCTGTAGAAAGTTAGGTAACTCCTCTTTAACTTCCTCCGAAATATACCAAGCTCAAAACTTAACCATTTATTAGTGATTTACAGATATATGGACGTTGGTCGTTTTTTAGACACAGAAACTTCAATTTTTTGTTGGGGACGATTTAACCGTTTGATCTGGATGATTTTTATCTCGTTAGAAAGCTCTTTGGACAAGGTTCTATTTGACACTAATTGCATCAAATTTCAAACGTTGGATCTTCCTAGATCTACAAATGAAGTCTTTTCGAAAAACTGTCAACAATCCAAATTATTACAATTTTGTACTAAAACTAAATCCAAGACCACTATATGCAAAATGACCTTTTTTATTCAATTTTAAGTATAAAAAAAATAAAAATGGTGATAAGAAATAGAGAAACATTCATTGATCACACAATTTTGCCACAAACAACTCTCTTCCTCACCGAAAAAAATCACTCTCTACAAAGTGGATCTAAGTCCCCCATGGAGACAGGTTCGCGTGGGTACTTGAACCCTTACCTATGAATTTTGGCCGGTTAAAAAATAGGGTGGTTCGTGCCCACACCTATAAAGAGTCCAACCGGTGAAAATGGGATTATTAAGGGGATAATAGTATTTAATAACAATTTATATACAAAATAAAATGGTTAGTGAAAACACTTAAAAACAAATAATTGAAAGAGAGTGATAAAAGATTACCCTTGCGTAGATCTAGAAATCTAAATCTTTAATATTAAGTTATTTAGTACAAACGCCCTTTAGTTTGCACTAACTAGATAAAAAAAAAAAAAGAAGTTTTTTAGAAAAAGCTTAAAAAATTGAAGTATGTTAAAAAGATGATAGGAAAACTAGAGAGAGAAGGAGAGTTTTAAGAAATAGAGATGAGAAAGAGACAAAGGGTCCTCAAAATAGCTTTTTAAGGAGTATTTATAAGAGGAGAAAGATGAGGGAGAATTAGGGTAATGAAAAATGGAGGGTTAGATGTAAGGGTAGGTGGAGGGTGAGATAAGGGTTGAAAAAAATATGGATGGGAGGTTGGCAAATGTCAAATTTGTGGTGAAGGAAGAAGATGGGAGGAATCTTGTGAGGTGGAAGTGAGTAGGAAAGAGAAAGATGAGATAAGGTGGAAGATGAAATAGAAAAAGGAAACACAAAATTAAATAAAAAAAATAAAGGAATAAAAAAAGGGGGGGGGATTTTTTTTTTCTTTTTATTTTTTCTTCACCATTTTCGGTTGTGAGTAGAAAATTGTTTTTCATTTTTATTTTATTTTTTGGGTGGGGGTTAATTCATGTAAAAGGGGAGGGTATGTTGGTAATTCTGTTTATCACTATTATTCTCTTTTGGCTTTAGCTATTGGATGGGAACATAGGAATATTGTGATGTCATACATGACATCATAAGATGATGTCATGAAATGATGTTATGCATGACATCATAAGATAATGTCATGAAATGATGTTATGCATGACATCAAATTTCATTCCTTATTTATTTTTGTGTTTTCTCTTTTATGCTTTTTTTGATTTTTGTTTTATTTTCTCTTTGGGCTTTGGGCTTGGCATTGCTAAAGGGTTGGGTCACATTATGGACCTTAGGTACCCTTTTAGCCCAAATCATTTATTTTAATTAGGCTAATTACAGTTAATGCTAATATTAACTGTAATAATTATTTAAAAGAAATACGAGTCAAACTTCGGCGTCTACATCGGGTAGCCGCTGGGCCTGGTTTTTGGCTGGGCCGAGTTTGGCGCCGGGTTTGCAACCCTAGGCCGCTAATTCCGTCCCCTAACTCTTTAAATACTCCCTTTCACCCTCTTTTGAGGGAGGTTGTCAGTTTATAATTTTAAGACCAATTTGAGGGCACAAATACCCCAAATCATAGAGAATTCAGATTTTTGAAGACACAAGCAACCCATTGCACCCAACCTAGCAGCCAAGATTGAAGAGAAATTCCAATTCTACTAGTTCCGTTCGAATAGAACGTCCAGGTTAACCATCCTGAGGGCCTGAATCTCTTATAAAACTTCTTTTTTTTTATTTATAATCATGTTTTATTTAGCTTTTGATGATGGTTGAGTAATTATGCATGTTTTGACCCTTGTAAATATTATGCATGTTAGTTTAATTTAAAGTTCGCATCTTTTTATTAGTTTATGCAAGTTTGCATTTCATTGTTTGTGCATCCATATAGCAACCTCCTAGGTTTATTTTAGCATAAAGTTAATATTTTTGCATTGTTCTTCTATTTAGGTTACTAACAAATTCATTGATGTGCATGTGCAATGCTTGGCGCGTTTAGCAAAGTGTGGTAGGTTGGAGCGGTTTTATTATTGCTTTCAACTTTTGCTTGTGTTTGATAAATAATATGCATGCAAATTGGATATAAATTGTGCAAAGTGATAATTTTGGTAATTGGATATAAATTGTGCAAAGTGTGGTAATTTGGTTGTCTTTAACCCGCCTAGTTAAATTTTGGATCTTGGACGACCGGATTTGTATGGAACCATATAGCATAAATAAATATTTGATATGGATAGGGTTAGTAGAGGCCGTTAATACGGGCGATTTAGATGAGATTCGTTTTGTTTATTTCGTACCTACACCCCCGAACTCAATATTTAGCCCCTTGGGTATGAGTCAATTCCAAATAGGAATTGGGTGCACTTTTGGATGGTTTCCAATTGTTTCCTAAAAATTGGTGGCGACTTCATTGCTTGAAAATTATTTTTCCCCATTATAATTGAATTTAAATTGCATATGACGTATTATTTAAGAACCATTAATTCCAACACTAAAGCGCTCGAAAATTAGCGCTGGAAATGCGAGGGTTCTTACAATCTCATGGTGGCGTATACCGAGTATGCCGAGGCTCGATTGTGCCCTAACTTCATCACGGATCCGGTAAGTAGTTTATTTTGTTTCTTTACTTCTTTTGGAAATTTAGAAATGTGTCTAATACTTTCAAGTTTTGCAGAGTGCTGCGAGTTCTTCGTTGTCCCATTCGACTGCTTCTTCTCCGGGCCCCACTCCTCCTACCATGTCGATGGGCTATATAGGAGCAAACGGGCCTTTTCTGGTTCTTTCCATTCTAGAGTGTCGCGGTCCTGATGAGGAGGTTTAGGGATTGTCTCTACCAACTGGTTGTAGGGGGTAAGTTAAAATCCATTGTGATTTGCAACATTTCCCTTATGTTTATACTGACTCTTCTTTTGTCTTTACAGTTGAATGTTGTAGAGACGCGAAAGATATATAGGGGCATGCATGCCCTAAGTAGTGGATGTCCAAGTTCGCGACTCGGAGTATGTGCACGAGTTGTAGATTCGACTTTTGGAAAGTATGTTCATTTCAATTAATAATGCTTGATTTGAATTTTTTTATAATTTCCTGACTTTGGTTTTACTTCTGTAGCCTGTTCCCCTGGCGAGACGTCTTAGGCCTTCGGTTACTTGTGCTCCCTAGTCTACGTGTATGCCGCAGCGTCCTCCTCCGAGGCAGGAGAGCACGGAGGTGCGTCATGGGACACCTCGAGCCTGAGTGGATACGGGGAACCCGCCATAGGTGCCTTAGTTTCCGCAGTGGCATGCACCGCCTCCCTATATGGGGTATCCGGGCTATCCCATGCCTATGTACCCTCCCATTCCGCAAATGGGTTCTTGAAGTCAAAAGATTATGAGGTATGACAGTTATTTGAGCATGTCAGAGCCACCTCGTCATTCACTTGATCTTGCTCATTTGGCGGGCTCATTATTTGGCTTTGACCCTAGAGCTTGGGCGATGGCTCAACCCAGCCCTTCAGATGCTCCATCCTTGGGTGGGCCCGTAGAGTCGTCTCAGGCGGGTGCCAGTACTGGCGAAGATGGCTAGTTATATTGTAGACGCCAAAAAAGCGCCTTCAGATTTGGCCGCAAAAGCCCGATGACGAAAAGAGTAATTTATAAACTTGAATGCTATCTTTGCTTTAATAGGTAAAATAAGGTCTCAGGTTTTTCCTCGATCACTCTTTCATTCTGACCCCATTCAAAAGCCCCGTTCAAGAGCTTTTCAACGACACCTCTCGTGTCTTTTTTCGACTGCTTGTCGCCAATTTGTGAACCAGGGGTAAAACCGTCTTTTACCGCAGAAGGGTAAAACGGTCATTTCACATTTTTGGAAAACCAAAATTCCTCCGAAAATTACAATTGACTGGATGTCGTCATATGACATCATCCAGCTGCCAAGCTGACAACCGTCAGCGGCGCTGGGATAACAATAGTGTCGCTAGCGGCGCTCGCTGGGTCTCCAGGCCTGACTTTTTTTAAGCCCAAATTCCAAATTTCGGCCTTCCTTCACCTGTCCAACCCTACTTCCTGCGCCTATAAATACGACCCTCGACCCTCATTCAAAAACACACAATGTACAGTTGACAACCTCTATTCTCAGTTGACTACTCCCGAGTTTCCCCCTCTTTCTTCCAAATTTGAGATCTTGTGTTTACTATTTTTGCTAAATAGCCTACAATTCAGTTACTAACTCATGAGGGCTCATATTAAATTAATTGCCTAATTATTTATTTTCTAGTAGTCATAATGTAGATATCATGCCCACAACGTCTTTTATCGCTTACTAAATATTGTCTTTCAAAGCATGTCTAGTCGTTGTAATGCTCAACTTGCCAATCGAATTGCTTGTCTAAACAAGGGTTAGAAATAAATGTTGTGATGCTTGTGATGAACCAATTAATAGTCTAAGTATAGGTTGTTAATCCGGTTTGTGTGGGAGTCATGTCTTTAAATTATTAAGCAAACTTGAGTTAGTAGAGGTCGTCATAATATGGGCGAGTTGGGTGCCTAACACCTTCCCACCTCGTACCTTCGCCCCCGAACCCTTTATTCTTGGGTACTCATATGTTCTATATGAGCGGAAGTCTTTCTAAAAACATGATCAGTTCACTTATCGCGCTATTGGGTTGTCCCTTCGGATTGTCCTTTCGGTTTGTCCCAACGATAAAACCCCGATAGCAGATTTGTGACCTCTTTCATGGTTTCTATGCAATTCAAGCCTTTACAAAATCTTTTGTAACTCGATGGTCCCTTTAACTTATCTAAACCCCCAACTTACAAATCTTCTATAAGGACACAGTCCGAGGCGAGAAATCCCGGGTCCTTACAGTGGCGATTTCACTGGGGATTTATTTAAGAGGGTGAGACTCGAAATTCAACTTTGCTCAAGTGTTTAATAACATGTTCCATATATTGCATCATTTGCATGTTCATTTTGACATTTATCGACCCTCGAGGAAGTTTTTGTCGTAACTCGTAGACAACCCGTATATCAAAAGGAAAATACAGTTGTCATATCGTGCAAACCGACGCTTTCTCACCCATGACTCATCGACTATTGTTAGTGAAAAAGAATTATAATTGATGTGTCGACCATCCGCCGAACGAAAATTGTAATTTGTCTTGGTGACCTCACATGAGCCAAAAGCCTTTAGCCCACATTTGTGCATTCGCTTGCTTGTTGTGCATGTGTCGTTGTAATGCCCGTCTGATCACATGTTTGCCTGTAAACTACGTTGTTGTAATGTTTGCCTGAATGCATGAATGTCGTGACTATGTGCCAACATGTACTTGCGTGTTAGCTAGTTCCTAATGCCCAAAGACGGTGCGAGAATTCCATTGAATGAACACTCGTCATTTTCACAATGATATATTCTGTCATAGTCATGAACAATTACCTAGGATCTTTTTTAGCCAAAAAAAAGAGTCAGTCACTCCAATTTCTCCTCTCCCATTTTCTATTTGTTTATTTCTTTTTTTTTTTGATGTATTTCAGATTCGGTCAAAAAAAGAAAAGCAAAAAAAAAAAAAAAAAGAAGGGCGGTTAAAAAAAAAAAACACCCAAAAAAAATCGCGGAAAAATAAAATAAGAAATGGCCGAAATTCTATTATTTTATTTTATCCCATTTTCCATTTTCTTTGAGGCTAGAATAAAAAAAAATAGATAGTCTGTCTTTTTCTATTTTTCTTATATTCGTCCATTGACTTCATTTTCCTTTGATATTAGGGAAATATTTGGGCATTTAGGCTTAAGGATCTTTTTTCTAGGACAATGTGTTTTCTATGTGCGGGTCGTCCTTTTTCTTATGTGAGAGTCTGATGGTCTTTTCTTGTTACTAAGTGCTCCATGCTTCCTATTCAGGATAGGGGGTCCGAAGAAGAAAGGAAACATTGAGAAAAGTTGGGCTCGGTCTTCGGCAAGGCTAGTTCGCCTGCAACCGTCTATACCGCCAAGTTCCCGGTTACTTCCACCACAAACAGCCTCACCATCAATAAATTCTCCACCACTAATCGCTCCCCCAAAACTTCACCATGGTCAAGACCACTGACTAAAAGCTCGATGAGATCGCAGGCGAGTTAGAAAAGATGCGACTCAGGATTGATGATTTTGAAAGAAAAGAATCCTCTCTAACCCATACACTGAGGAGGATGAGCAAGTCAATAAGCTCAAAAAGATTGACTTCATTGCCAACTACAATGCCAATGATGATAAGGTCAAAGTCAAGGGCAAGCTTCCAGCCAAGTTCTCCATGCCCGAAGTGATGACATTTACTAGAACTGATGATCCACAAATCACCTCAAGGCCATCACTACCGCCATGGTTTTGAGAGGAATTGACGAAAGTATCTACATACACTTGTTCCGACAGACTCTTGATGCCTCGACTCGTCGTTGGTTCTACACCTTGAATTTTGAAAAGTACCATACTTGGTCAGAGTTCAATACAATCTTCCTTGCATGCTACAAGGAAAATGTTGTCCTCTCCATGGCCCTTCGAGAATTAGAGATCACCAAGCAAGGAAAATATGAGGGGTTCCTTGCCTTTCCTCAACGTTGGAGGCTAAAGGTGGCCAAACTTGTTTAGAAATCTCCGCAAAGTGATGAAATTCGCCAATTCATCAAGAATCTGCAACCTGCTAACTAGAAACGCCTCCTGTACCAAACAATTGACTCCTAAAACCGGCTCTATGATGTGGGTATCTTAATTGACGATAATCTCTACTGTCAATATCACTGGGTGTTTGGTCACCGCACGGATGACTGCATCCGCCCGCAAGATGGTATACAAGAAATCATGGACAAGAAAGAAGAAGAGAATGCCTATGGAGCCTGCAACTAGTTGGCTACAAGCAAGAGTTAGAGGAATCGAGTCTGAGTCCCCAAGTTTTATCGAGTTAGGATCATAGCTAAATCTCTAGGTTGAGTCTTGGACGGGGTGTTTCCCTTTTACTTTTTTTTCTATGTGTAGTTTCTTTTTGACAGGAATTAGAGACCCTCTTATCTAAAGTCATGTGTGCTTATTTTTTGCAAATCTATAAAAATTCCTCTTGCTCATTTCTTCCTTTGTTTAGCTATTGATAAATCCAATGAACTCAAAGTTGCACAAATCATAAACTAATCAATTTAAGCAATGTAAGTAAACTTCGCAAAGCAAGAATTCAAATTATCTCTTATACAGGAATTTGAGCTGCTGAACTCCCTCAACAATGTCACTCCGCATACAAAGAAGAAGTGAGCCAGCCTTCTGCAACAACCTCGACACGAGTCTAATCCTGGCTCCGATCGAAGAAGACCCTTGGTACCAAGACGTCTTCAACTACAGGCACATACCCTCCAAACGCGCCAATAAGAGCTCAACGGGCCATCCGTCTCTTAGCGGCGCAATACACAAAATACAAGGGGGTTCTATACAAGAAGTCCCACAATGGAGTCATCCTCGGATGTGTGAATGCCGAAGAAGCCGCAGAAATCATGGATGAGGTACACAATGGGGTGTGCGGACCACACATGAATGGTCAAATTCTCTCTAGAAAGGTCCTACAACTGGGATACTATTGGACCACTATGGAAAGAGAATGTTACGACTATGTCACGAAATGCAATAAGTGTTAGATATATGCCAACCTACAGCATATGCCACCCTCAATGGCCCATAACTTCACATCCCCTTGGCCATTTTCCCCATGGGGAATAGATATCATTGGTAAAATCACCCCGAAGGGCTCTGGAGGACATGAATACATCCTAGTAGCCATAGACTATTTTACCAAATGGGTCGAAGCATAGTCCTATGCCATCCTCACATCCAAGCAAGTGTCCAAATTCATAAGGAACAACATCATCTGCCGATACGGCGTTCCGCATGAAATTATTAGTGACCATGGATCCCATTTCAAAGCCGAAACAGCCACCTTACTAAAAAGGTACAAAATCCAGCACCACAAATCGTCCCCTTACCGACCCCAGACCAACGGCGCAGTGGAAGCCGCCAACAAAAACCTCAAAACCATCATCGAAAAGATGATAGAAACTTACAAAGATTCGACCATAAAACTCCCATTTTCCCTTTGGGGATATCGAACGTCTACAAGATCATCCACAAGAGCAACACCTTATTCCCTAGTCTACGAGATGGAAGCTGTGCTACCCAAAGAATTCCAGCTACCCTCCATGCACTAAGCCTTAGAGGCTGAAATTCCAAAAACCCAATTGATGCAAGCCCGTAATGAGGAACTCATGTTCACAGATGAAAGATGCCAACGGGCTGTAGACCATTCACACATGTACCAACAACCTATGGCAAGAGCGTTCAACAAAAGTCTGACCTCGAAACGTGAAAGAAGGAGACTTAGTTTGAAGGGAGTTACGTGCACCAGTTATTGAACCCAGAGGCAAATTTCGACCAAATTGGTCTGGTCCGTTCATCATCAAAGACATCATATCAGGAGGCGCAGTCCGACTTATGGACATTGATGTCATTGAGTTCAGTTAGCTCACCAATATGGACCAACTAAAAAACTGTTATGTCTAAAAAATAAAAATAAAAAAAAAAATCAGATATTTTTTAAAGTGACGTACACAAATTGAACGAACTACGTTGGCCTGATTCCACAGTGGATATGTAGGTGACCCTTTTAAGGGGCCCGGCCAAAATCAAACAAAAATTCCATTCAACTCTTTCAAAAGGATAATTTTTAGTCAAACTGAACGAATAAGCTTACATTACATACATTGAAAAATTCCTAAAGGTTACAAAATAAAAGTGCAACTACGAGGGTTTAAGCTAAACAAATTCTTACTACTTATTGAAAAAAACTAGACTTGCTTTCTCATGAAAACTACGTTAATCCTTCTTCCCTTTAGAAGGCTTCGTTGAAGATTTCTTCTTTGAAGGACCTTGGCTTGAGGACGACTTATGATTGCTTCCTTGAGCTGGGGGCTTATCTCTTTTTATTACATGATAGTCTTCCTTCCTTTTCTTGCTTCCTGTTCCTGAGTCATACCAAGGTACTAGTTGGTCCCACTCCTCATGACGAAGGGATCGTCTCGCTTCTCCATCACTGCAGGAAAGCCAGTTCAAATACGTCTCAGAAACTTGGGTTGGGGCAATCACCCAAGGTATTGTCCAGCAATCCCTGCCACGCCAATATTTTCTCCAATCATTAGCAAATTAAGTGGCCAGACCCAAAGTAGGTTGTCTTGTAGTCTCCTGACGAGGGATAACCTGCTTTAACCCATACTACCTCATGACCCTAGAGGGAAAGAAGCAAGTACTCCTGTACAGGCCCAATATAGTAGTGTTAGGAATGAATTTGGAACAAGCCACCAAGGAGGTTAAACCCCACCAAGTCACATGCCATCGAATAGCAGGTCCGGCATGGAAAAAAGCATCCCATTCAGCAAGGGTCTTTTCATCATATAGCCTTTTTCTAACCAAGAAACTAGCAGCAGTATAAGTCTTCTTTTTCCAGGCTTGAGAGGTACGAGCTATCATCTTCTCTGGCAATTCTACTATCCTTAGATGCTCGCATAACAAAATTTGAAGAAGCAGGGGGCTGCCAGAAAAGGCTTCTTGAGGCGAAATTTTCAATCTGTCAAGCCCTAAAATAGTTTCTCCTATCACCAGATGCAAAGGAGAATGCCCTTCAGCCATTTAATTCACCACTCGCAACAACGAGGCTCTACCCAGTTTAAAGGACTCTTCACTAGCAAAGAATAAGAGATTCAACAAGCAAAGTACAAAAGCCTGTCGAAGGCAACACCTATATATTGCATACTGTTAAGAAGAAGGATCAAACTTTTCACAAATCTGAACTAAGTCCACATCGATACCAGGAATCATGCTTTTGGCTCCTGCAGAGGACAAGCCTAGAGATTTCCTGTACTGATTACTAAAACCATCCCTCAAATAAGGCACAGATGGGGGAAGAACATCATGCAGATTAGTAATTGCAGCAAATTCTTCAACTAGAGGGCATAATTCAGAGTTACCAAAATGGAAGACGTGCAAGTCTGGGTCCCAGTAGTTCAAAGCTGACGGAAGAAGGGACCACAAGATTTTGGTTCGTCTTAGAGCCAATAAGGCGAAGATATGGTACAGAGCTAGTTCTAGTTTATCTTCTATGGTTATATTTTTACACCAGGCATCGAACAGATCTTAAAAGGATTTCACCATGGTAAAAGCTTTGGGATATTTGAGAGAGGTAAAGTCTGAAAAAGAGATACGACATTAGACATCTCGTAAATCCTATTTATAGGTAAAAAATCGGGTCAGAAGGAGTCAGAAATCCACGAAAAAGACCCATAGCCAGAACAGCTAGCGGATGTGACCAGCGCAACAAGCAGCCGTCATCATTGGCACAGCGCCGCTAGCGGCCCTGACCTCAGCCCATTCGAAATTTCTCTTTTTTTCTTGCCCGCCGGTTTGGTCCGTTCCACTCTGTTGAAGCCCAAATTTTCAAATCCACAACGGAGTTACAAGGCCCGAGTCTCTATTAGTCTTATTCTTTTCTTTTCTTTTCTTTTATTTTATATTTTTTTAGGGGGTATAATATGTGTAATTTTTGCTTTTCTTGCAATTTTTACCTGTTTTTTTACTTTATTCCCTAAATTATGACCCACTCTTTACTGCATAACACATTGCATACTTATAGTAATACCCCGAATAATTAACATATTTATTATATTCAAAAATGTGATTATCTGATTTGGAATATGCATATTTGTAGGAAATAATATTTATTAATCTTTATTTCCTTATTAATTGGTGTTTGAAAAGGAAAAGATATTTCTCTTGTGATAGTTTCCTTAATTGAGTTGTCTTCTAGTTGGATTAGGATTCTAACTAAGTTAAGGATTACTAACCTCTATAAATACCTTTAAGACTCCTAAATCTAATCATTCGTGCCCTAATCATTCGTGCCCTAAAGAGTCGTTTATCCTTGCACTCATTCGTTGGAGTGAGTGTGGCGAAAACGCCCTGGATTTTGTATAGAAGTCTTTCGCTGTTGTAAATATTATTGCTTTTTAAAAGTTTTTATTGGTCCCGAAATCCAGGGTGTTACAAATGGTATCATAGCGGGTTAGTTTTGGGCTTAACCCTTGCACCTTCATATGCTCGCGTTGTTCTTTATTCCTTATTGATGTTTAATGTTGGCTCTGATACAAATGGTATCAGAGCGGGTTAGTTTTGGGTTTCACGCATGCATCTTCATATGCTCGCGTTTCTCTTTATTGTGCTTATATGCCAACCTATTTTACGTGAACTATATTTTTGGCGGGCCTATAACCCAAAGGCTAAGAATAAGACTTTTATGTCCTAGTTGTTGCGTAGTAATTTTCGAGGCCGAAAATCTTTTTAAGGAGAGAATAATGTAATACCCCGAATAATTAACATATTTATTATATTCAAAAATGTGATTATCTAATTTGGAATATTCATATTTGTAGGAAATAATATTTATTAATATTTATTTCCTTATTAATTGGTGTTTGAAAAAGAAAAGATATTTCCCTTGTGATAGTTTCCTTAATTGAGTTGTCTTCTAGTTGGATTAGGATTCTAACTAGGTTAAGGATTACTAACCTCTATAAATACCTTTAAGACTCCTAAATCTAATCATTCGTGCCCTAATAATTCGTGCCCTAATGGGTCGTTTATCCTTGCACTCATTCGTTGGAGTGAGTGTGGCGATAACGCCCTGGATTTTGTATAGAAGTCTTCCGCTGTTGTAAATATTATTGCTTTTTAAAAGTTTTTATTGGTCCGGAAATCCAGGGTGTTACAAATGGTATCATAGCGGGTTAGTTTTGGGCTTAACCCTTGCACCATCATATGCTCGCGTTGTTATTTATTCCTTATTGATGTTTAAAGTTGGCTCTGATACAAATGGTATCAGAGCGGGTTAGTTTTGGGTTTGACGCATGCATCTTCATATGCTCGCGTTTCTCTTTATTGTGCTTATATTCCAACCTATTTTACGTGAATTATATTTTTGGCGGGCCTATAACCCAAAGGCTAAGAATAAGACTTTTATGTCCTAGTTGTTGCGTAGTGATTTTCGAGGCCGAAAATCTTTTTAAGGAGAGAATAATGTAATACCCAGAATAATTAACATATTTGTTATATTAAAAAATGTGATTATCTGATTTGGAATATGCATATTTGTAGGAAATAATATTTATTAATATTTATTTCCTTATTAATTGGTGTTTGAAAAGCAAAAGATATTTCCCTTGTGATAGTTTCCTTAATTGAGTTGTCTTCTAGTTGGATTAGGATTCTAACTAGGTTAAGGATTACTAACCTCTATAAATACCTTTAAGACTCCTAAATCTAATCATTCGTGCCCTAATAATTCGTGCCCTAATGAGTCGTTTATCCTTGCACTCATTCGTTGGAGTGAGTGTGGCGATAACGCCCTGGATTTTGTATAGAAGTCTTCCGCTGTTGTAAATATTATTGCTTTTTAAAAGTTTTTATTGGTCCCGAAATCCAGGGTGTTACAAATGGTATCATAGCGGGTTAGTTTTGGGCTTAACCCTTGCACCTTCATATGCTCGCGTTGTTATTTATTCTTTATTGATGTTTAAAGTTGGCTCTGATACAAATGGTATCAGAGCGGGTTAGTTTTGGCTTTGACGCATGCATCTTCATATGCTCGCGTTTCTCTTTATTGTGCTTATATGCCAACCTATTTTACGTGAATTATATTTTTGGCGGGCCTATAACCCAAAGGCTAAGAATAAGACTTTTATGTCCTAGTTGTTGCGTAGTGATTTTCGAGGCCGAAAATCTTTTTAAGGAGAGAATAATGTAATACCCAGAATAATTAACATATTTGTTATATTAAAAAATGTGATTATCTGATTTGGAATATGCATATTTGTAGGAAATAATATTTATTAATATTTATTTCCTTATTAATTGGTGTTTGAAAAGCAAAAGATATTTCCCTTGTGATAGTTTTCTTAATTGAGTTGTCTTCTAGTTCGATTAGGATTCTAACTAGGTTAAGGATTACTAACCTCTATAAATACCTTTAAGACTCCTAAATCTAATCATTCGTGCCCTAATAATTCGTGCCCTAATGAGTCGTTTATCCTTGCACTCATTCGTTGGAGTGAGTGTGGCGAAAACGCCCTGGATTTTGTATAGAAGTCTTTCGCTGTTGTAAATATTACTGCTTTTTAAAAGTTTTTATTGGTCCCGAAATCCAGGGTGTTACAAATGGTATCATAGCGGGTTAGTTTTGGGCTTAACCCTTGCACCTTCATATGCTCGCGTTGTTCTTTATTCCTTATTGATGTTTAATGTTGGCTCTGATACAAATGGTATCAGAGCGGGTTAGTTTTGGGTTTCACGCATGCATCTTCATATGCTCGCGTTTCTCTTTATTGTGCTTATATGCCAACCTATTTTACGTGAACTATATTTTTGGCGGGCCTATAACCCAAAGGCTAAGAATAAGACTTTTATGTCCTAGTTGTTGCGTAGTAATTTTCGAGGCCGAAAATCTTTTTAAGGAGAGAATAATGTAATACCCCGAATAATTAACATATTTATTATATTCAAAAATGTGATTATCTAATTTGGAATATTCATATTTGTAGGAAATAATATTTATTAATATTTATTTCCTTATTAATTGGTGTTTGAAAAAGAAAAGATATTTCCCTTGTGATAGTTTCCTTAATTGAGTTGTCTTCTAGTTGGATTAGGATTCTAACTAGGTTAAGGATTACTAACCTCTATAAATACCTTTAAGACTCCTAAATCTAATCATTCGTGCCCTAATAATTCGTGCCCTAATGGGTCGTTTATCCTTGCACTCATTCGTTGGAGTGAGTGTGGCGATAACGCCCTGGATTTTGTATAGAAGTCTTCCGCTGTTGTAAATATTATTGCTTTTTAAAAGTTTTTATTGGTCCCGAAATCCAGGGTGTTACAAATGGTATCATAGCGGGTTAGTTTTGGGCTTAACCCTTGCACCATCATATGCTCGCGTTGTTATTTATTCCTTATTGATGTTTAAAGTTGGCTCTGATACAAATGGTATCAGAGCGGGTTAGTTTTGGGTTTGACGCATGCATCTTCATATGCTCGCGTTTCTCTTTATTGTGCTTATATTCCAACCTATTTTACGTGAATTATATTTTTGGCGGGCCTATAACCCAAAGGCTAAGAATAAGACTTTTATGTCCTAGTTGTTGCGTAGTGATTTTCGAGGCCGAAAATCTTTTTAAGGAGAGAATAATGTAATACCCAGAATAATTAACATATTTGTTATATTAAAAAATGTGATTATCTGATTTGGAATATGCATATTTGTAGGAAATAATATTTATTAATATTTATTTCCTTATTAATTGGTGTTTGAAAAGCAAAAGATATTTCCCTTGTGATAGTTTCCTTAATTGAGTTGTCTTCTAGTTGGATTAGGATTCTAACTAGGTTAAGGATTACTAACCTCTATAAATACCTTTAAGACTCCTAAATCTAATCATTCGTGCCCTAATAATTCGTGCCCTAATGAGTCGTTTATCCTTGCACTCATTCGTTGGAGTGAGTGTGGCGATAACGCCCTGGATTTTGTATAGAAGTCTTCCGCTGTTGTAAATATTATTGCTTTTTAAAAGTTTTTATTGGTCCCGAAATCCAGGGTGTTACAAATGGTATCATAGCGGGTTAGTTTTGGGCTTAACCCTTGCACCTTCATATGCTCGCGTTGTTATTTATTCTTTATTGATGTTTAAAGTTGGCTCTGATACAAATGGTATCAGAGCGGGTTAGTTTTGGCTTTGACGCATGCATCTTCATATGCTCGCGTTTCTCTTTATTGTGCTTATATGCCAACCTATTTTACGTGAATTATATTTTTGGCGGGCCTATAACCCAAAGGCTAAGAATAAGACTTTTATGTCCTAGTTGTTGCGTAGTGATTTTCGAGGCCGAAAATCTTTTTAAGGAGAGAATAATGTAATACCCAGAATAATTAACATATTTGTTATATTAAAAAATGTGATTATCTGATTTGGAATATGCATATTTGTAGGAAATAATATTTATTAATATTTATTTCCTTATTAATTGGTGTTTGAAAAGCAAAAGATATTTCCCTTGTGATAGTTTCCTTAATTGAGTTGTCTTCTAGTTCGATTAGGATTCTAACTAGGTTAAGGATTACTAACCTCTATAAATACCTTTAAGACTCCTAAATCTAATCATTCGTGCCCTAATAATTCGTGCCCTAATGAGTCGTTTATCCTTGCACTCATTCGTTGGAGTGAGTGTGGCAATAACGCCCTGGATTTTGTATAGAAGTCTTCCGCTGTTGTAAATATTATTACTTTTTAAAAGTTTTTATTGGTCCCGAAATCCAGGGTGTTACAAATGGTATCATAGCGGGTTAGTTTTGGGCTTAACCCTTGCACCTTCATATGCTCGCGTTGTTATTTATTCCTTATTGATGTTTAAAGTTGGCTCTGATACAAATGGTATCAGAGCGGGTTAGTTTTGGGTTTGACGCATGCATCTTCATATGCTCGCGTTTCTCTTTATTGTGCTTATATGCCAACCTATTTTACGTGAATTATATTTTTGGCGGGCCTATAACCCAAAGGCTAAGAATAAGATTTTTATGTCCTAGTTGTTGCGTAGTGATTTTCGAGGCCGAAAATCTTTTTAAGGAGAGAATAATGTAATACCCAGAATAATTAACATATTTGTTATATCAAAAAATGTGATTATCTGATTTGGAATATGCATATTTGTAGGAAATAATATTTATTAATATTTATTTCCTTATTAATTGGTGTTTGAAAAGCAAAAGATATTTCCCTTGTGATAGTTTCCTTAATTGAGTTGTCTTCTAGTTAGATTAGGATTCTAACTAAGTTAAGGATTACTAACCTCTATAAATACCTTTAAGACTCGTAAATCTAATCATTCGGGCCCTAATCATTCGTGTCCTAATGAGTCGTTTATCCTTGCACTCATTCGTTGGAGTGAGTGTGGCGATAACGCCCTGGATTTTGTATAGAAGTCTTCCGTTGTTGTAAATATTATTGCTTTTTAAAAGTTTTTATTGGTCCCGAAATCCAGGGTGTTACAAATGGTATCATAGCGGGTTAGTTTTGGGCTTACCCTTGCACCTTCATATGCTCGTGTTCTTCTTTATTCCTTATTGATGTTTAAAGTTGGCTCTGATACAAATGGTATTGGAGCGGGTTAGTTTTGGGTTTGACGCATGCATCTTCATATGCTCGCGTTTCTCTTTATTGTGCTTATATACCAACCTATTTTACGTGAATTTTATTTTTGGCGGGCCTATAACCCAAAGGCTAAGAATAAGACTTTTATGTCCTAGTTGTTGCGTAGTAATTTTCGAGGTCGAAAATCTTTTTAAGGAGAGAATAATGTAATACCCCGAATAATTAACATATTTATTATATTCAAAAATGTGATTATCTGATTTGGAATATGCATATTTGTAGGAAATAATATTTATTAATATTTATTTCCTTATTAATTGGTGTTTGAAAAGGAAAAGATATTTCCCTTGTGATAGTTTCCTTAATTGAGTTGTCTTCTAGTTGGATTAGGATTCTAACTAGGTTAAGGATTACTAACCTTTATAAATACCTTTAAGACTCCTAAATCTAATCATTCGTGCCCTAATCATTCGTCCCCTAATGAGTCGTTTATCCTTGCACTCATTCGTTGGAGCGAGTGTGGCGATAACGCCCTGGATTTTGTATAGAAGTCTTCCGCTGTTGTAAATATTATTGCTTTTTAAAAGTTTTTATTGGTCCAGAAATCCAGGGAGTTACAAATGGTATCATAGCGGGTTAGTTTTGGGCTTAACCCTTGCACCTTCATATGTTCGCGTTGTTCTTTATTCCTTATTGATGTTTAAAGTTGGCTCTGATACAAATGGTATCAGAGCAGGTTAGTTTTGGGTTTGACGCATGCAGCTTCATATGCTCGCGTTTCTCTTTATTGTGCTTATATGCCAATCTATTTTACGTGAATTTTATTTTTGGGGGGCCTATAACCCAAAGGCTAAGAATAAGACTTTTATGTCCTAGTTGTTGCGTAGTAATTTTCGAGGCCGAAAATCTTTTTAAGGAGAGAATAATGTAATACCCCGAATAATTAACATATTTATTATATTCAAAAATGTGATTATCTGATTCGGAGTATGCATATTTGTAGGAAATAATATTTATTAATATTTATTTCCTTATTAATTGGTGTTTCAAAAGGAAAAGATATTTCCCTTGTGATAGTTTCCTTAATTGAGTTGTCTTCTAGTTGGATTAGGATTCTAACTAGGTTAAGGATTACTAACCTCTATAAATACCTTTAAGACTCCTAAATCTAATCATTCGTGCCCTAATCATTCGTGCCCTAATGAGTCGTTTATCCTTGCACTCATTCGTTGGAGTGAGTGTGGCGATAACGCCCTGGATTTTCTATAGAAGTCTTCCGCTGTTGTAAATATTATTGCTTTTTAAAAGATTTTATTGGTCCCAAAATCCAGGGTGTTACAAATGGTATCATAGCGGGTTAGTTTTGGGCTTAACCCTTGCACCTTCATATGCTTGCGTTGTTCTTTATTCCTTATTAATGTTTAAAGTTGGCTCTGATACAAATGGTATCAGAGCGGGTTAGTTTTGGGTTTGACGCATGCATCTTCATATGCTCGCGTTTCTCTTTATTGTGCTTATATGCCAATCTATTTTACGTGAATTTTATTTTTGGCGGGCCTATAACCCAAAGGCTAAGAATAAGACTTTTATGTCCTAGTTGTTGCGTAGTAATTTTCGAGGCCGAAAATCTTTTTAAGGAGAGAATAATGTAATACCCCGAATAATTAACATATTTATTATATTCAAAAATGTGATTATCTGATTTGGAATATGCATATTTGTAGGAAATAATATGTATTAATATTTATTTCCTTATGAATTGGTGTTTGAAAAGGAAAAGATATTTCCCTTGTGATAGTTTCCTTAATTGAGTTGTCTTCTAGTTGGATTAGGATTCTAACTAGGTTAAGGATTACTAACCTCTATAAATACCTTTAAGACTCCTAAATCTAATCATTCGTGCCCTAATGAGTCCATAAAGCTCACTCACCTTTTCTCTCTTGCAAACCTCACAAAAACCCTAGAAACTGTACAGCACACATTGTCGGATTGAAAAATTCGTTTCTCCCATTCTACTCATCGTGTCCACTTGAATTTTGGATATGTTTGATAAATATATGTCTTGAACCAGAATGAAAAGTTTCGTAATTTTTAGAGATCGTTTGATACCCCAAATAATTTTTCTCGTAATGCAGCACAGTGATGATACGAGATTCTGATCCGACTACTTTGTTTAATCATATCTCCAACCCAACACATTATTTGTTGAAACCATTCAGTGGAATTGAACCTTAGTATGCCCTAAACATGTACACCAAATTTCAGAAGATCTCGACTTTGTTTGATGGTCCGTTCGAGCGTTTGTTTCAGATCGCGCGTGCTGATTTCAGATTTGAAATTTGTTCTTTATGATTAGTGGTGATTGAATTGAAAGGTAACCATCATTCTTATCGGTTGAAGACATATGATACTGTTATTTGAGTATTTATTCATGTGTAACCTTCATGTTTAGAGATGTTTGGTTCTTTTTTTTTCATGTTCTGATTGGTTTGGCATGATACTTGAACATGATTGGAAATATTGTTCATGAATTGTTTACATCTTATTGATTAGCAGTAGATATGCTTAAGATGTAGTTTAACTCAATGAGAGTTTATAATAGATTGTGTTATGGTGATGGATTAAATGCAAAGGAGCATACTTTGAGATAGATGCTTGTTTACTCTATTTGAGATGACTAGATGAGTACATCAAGAGTAGTTTATGGTGACTATTAAATGAAAGACAAACCGAGAATTTTATTATACTTTTGGAAACCGTGCCATCTTATGAATTTTATATCTTTATAAACCCGAAAGGGTGTGTGATTGAGGATATCATTGAGAATTAACCCATGATGGGTAATTGATTGAGGTATGAATTTGAGAATGAGTTGATACAAATTATTTTGGTTAGACGTTCGTTTGGTTTATTAGCTACTTACACCCTGACATGTTGGCGAGTAGCCTAAGAGATTGACTCTTAGGTGATGAGCAATAATTTTTATGAAAATTGGAATCTCGTAATGATTTGATTATGAGTTGGTCCAAAGTGGACTTTTGAGAGCCTGTGATGACTATGTTATTGAGAACCTATTATGGCTATGTTATTGAGAGCCTGTGATGGCTATGGTTATGTTATTGTTATTGATTTTGCGGCTTTGTCACCGCCAGTTCGCTTTCCTCATGTCCAACGGTAGGAGTTAATGACCAAGAGCAAATGACACAAATTTTGGGCTAATTGAGTGATTACCAAAGTGGTATTGAAGAGTTTTTGGGATTTGAGACGTTTCAGTTAAATCCTTTGGGATTGAGTGTAATGTCTAAGAAGACCTAAGTTGTGTATTCATTATGTGATACAATTTCACTTATAGCTTTTGAATATATTCATATGAAATTATGACATTGCTTGTTGTTCGATGAATGTTGAGTTACTCAGCATTGCTGACTGGTTGGTTTTGTGCTACGTGTGTTTGTTGTCCATTTCTTTTCAATGGTGGACCTATGATGAACCTATACGAAATTCATTTGCATGGGGGAGTAGATTGGTGATTGGCTCATAGGTTGGATTGAAGATCAAGTTTGGACGATTGGATAGTGCTGCCAAGAAGTTGGTCTTGTATATTTTGTAATGAGTAGTCATTTATTGTACTATGGAGTATGTTGAGAGTTGTACCGTTTAGCCTTGCACTTATTCGTTGGAGTGTGTGTGGCGATAACGCCCTGGATTTTGTATAGAAGTCTTCCGCTGTTGTAAATATTATTGCTTTTTAAAAGTTTTTATTGGTTCCGAAATTCGGGGTGTTACAAATGGTATCAGAGCAGGTTAGTTTTGGGCTTAACGCTTCCATCTTCATATGCTCGCGTTGTTCTTTATTCCTTATTGATGTTTAAAGTTGGCTCTGATACAAATGGTATCAGAGTGGGTTAGTTATGGGTTTGACGCATGCATTTTCATATGCTCGCGTTTCTCTTTGTTGTGCTTATATGCCAATCTGTTTTACGTGAATTTTATTTTTGGCGGGCCTATAATCCAAAGGCTAAGAATCAGAGTTTTATGTCCAAGATGTTGCGTAGTGATTTTCGGGGCCGGAAATCTTTTTAAGGAGGGTAGAATGTAATACCCCGAATAATTAACATATTTATTATATTCAAAAATGTGATTATCTGATTTGGAATATGCATATTTGTAGGAAAGAATATTTATTAATATTTATTTCCTTATTAATTGGTGTTTGAAAAGGAAAAGATATTTCCCTTGTGATAGTTTCCTTAATTGAGTTGTCTTCTAGTTGGATTAGGATTCTAACGAGGTTAAGGATTACTAACCCCTATTAATACCTTTAAGACTCCTAAATCTGATCATTCATGCCCTAATGAGTCCATAAAGCTCACTCACGTTTTCTCTCTTGTAAGCCTCACAAAACCGTTGAACTGCCCGGAACACATTGTCGGATTGAAATATCCGTTTCTCTTGTTCTACTCATCGTGTCAACTTGAGTTTTTGATATGTTTAATAACTATATGTCTAGAACCAGACTGAAAAGTTTCGTAATTTTTAGAGATCGTTTAATACCCCAAAAAAAATTGCTCGTAAAGCAGCGCAGTGCTGGTACGAGATTCAGATGTGAGTACTTTGTTTAATGATATCTCAAAAC
Organism: Tetragonia tetragonoides; assembly: GCA_038025085.1. NCBI lineage: Eukaryota > Viridiplantae > Streptophyta > Magnoliopsida > Caryophyllales > Aizoaceae > Tetragonia > Tetragonia tetragonoides. Next base: position 20,117,033 of record CM076146.1, read on the forward strand.
CTACACATTTGTTGTTCAAACCATTCATTGTATTTGAACCTTAGTATGCCCTAAACATGTACACCAAACTTCAGAAGATCTCGACTTTGTTTGATAGTCCGTTCGAGCGTTTGTTTCTGATCGCGCGTGCTGATTTCAGATTTCAGATTTGTTCTTTATGATTAGTGGTGATTGAATCGAAAGGTAACCATCATTCTTATCGGTTGGAGACGTATGATACTGTTATTTGAGTATTTATTCATGTGTAACCTTCAAGTTTAGTTATGTTTGTTTTTTTTTTCATGTTCTGATTGTTTGGCATGATACTTGGACAAGATTTGAATTATTGTTCATGAATTGTTTACATCTTATTGATTAGCAATTGATATGCTTAAAATGTAGTTTAACTCGATGAGAGTTTATAATAGATTGTATTATGGTGATGGATTAAATGCAAAGGATTATACATTGAGATAGATGCTTGTTTATTCTATTTGAGATGACTAGATGAGTACATCAAGAGTAGATTATGGTCACTATTTCAGTGAAAGACAACCCGGGAATTTTATTATACTTTGGGAAACCGTTCCATCTTATGAATTTTATATCGTTATACACCCAAAAGGGTGTGGTTGAGGATATCATTGAGAATTAACCCATGATGAGTAATTGATTAAGGTATGAATTTGAGAATGAGTTGATACAAATTATTTTGGTTTGAGGTTCGTTAGGTTTATTAGCTACTTACACCCTGGCATGTTGGCGAGTAGCCTAAGAGATTGACTCTTAGGTGATGAGCAATAATTTTTATGAAATTTGGAATCTCGTAATGATTTGATTATGACTTGGTCCAGAGTGGACTTTTGAGAGCCTGTGATGGCTATGTTAATGAGAGCCTATTATGGCTATGTTATTGAGAGCCTGTGATGGCTGTGGTTGTGTTATTGTTATTGATTTTGCGGCTTTGTCACCGCTAGTTCGCTTTCCTGATGTCCAAGGGTAGGAGTTAATGACCAAGAGCAAATGGCACAAATTTTGGGCTAATTGAGTGATTAGCAAAGTGGTATTCAAGAGTATTTGGGATTTGAGACGTTAAAGTTATATCCTTTGGGATTGAGTGTAAGGTCTAAGAAGACCTACGTTGTGTATTGATTATGTGATACAATTTCACTTATAGCTTTTGGATATATTCATATGAAATTATGACATTGTATGTTGTTCGATGAATGTTGAGTTACTCAGCTTTGCTGACTGGTTGCTTTTGTGCTACATGTGTTTGTTGTCTATTACTCTTCAATGGTGGACCTATGATGAACCTATGCAAAATTCGTTTGCATGGGGGAGTATCTTGGTGATTGACTCATAGGTTGCATTGAAGATCAAGTTTGGACGATCGGATAGAGCTGCCAAAAAGTTGGTCTTGTATATTTTGTAATGAGTAGTCATTTATTGTACTATTAAGTATGTTGAGAGCTGTACCGTTTAGCCTTGCACTTATTCGATGTTGTGAAATAAGTAACAAAACGGAAATTAACCTTTGATAGTATCACACAAAGGGATCTTGTTCAAGAATCACTCAAGAATAATTCACGAATCACTCGTAAGGGTTTCAACCTGAATCACTCAGTTTGAGGGGTAAATACTCATGTATTCAATTATTAATCATCAAAGCACGAGCTTACAGTAGCAAAGCTCTCCCCTATTTATAGACAAAGAAATCTAAAGCTATTCGGAATCCTAATCCTAGTCCAAATAGGAAACTAACTACGAAACTGACTACAATTGTAAAACGAGCTAACTAACAGCTTTCCTAATACCTAATGGACTTCTAATACTAATAACAATCAGATTATTACTCTCCTAAACAATAATCAAACGATTTAATGAAATACTAAACGAAATCAAACTAAACAGCTGATTACTTGGCGTCCAAGGCACAAACCCGTTGGAACAGCTTTCCTCTCTAAATTCAATCGTCTTTTTAACCCTGTTACGTTTTGAATATGGGAAAAATCAAAGGACAAGAGTTTTAGATCTCATTTCCAGCTTTCTACAGAATTTTGAATCACCATGATCCCACGTCGTATGAGTGAGTTATGATCGAAATACGAACCCGTGTAGAAGCTGTCAAAATTACGGGAATCCTTATAAGGAATGAGATCATATAATAAGAGCTTTAATCCCGATCTTGTGTGTAAAATCCATGTAATTATCTTTGTAGGAGTCAATTTAATGCATAACCACCAAAGAAACTCGATGTAAACAGGAATAGATGTTCTCTTGCTAGTTCCTTGGTTGTTCTGTTTACTTTGCACACTTGCTCCTGCATCAATTATTAATAGACAAAGCACGAGCTTACAGTAGCAAAGCTCTCCCCTATTTATAGACAAAGAAATCTAAAGCTATTCGGAATCCTAATCCTAGTCCAGATAGGAAACTAACTACGAAACTGACTACAATTGTAAAACGAGCTAACTAACAGCTTTCCTAATACCTAATGGACTTCTAATACTAATAACAATCAGATTATTACTCTCCTAAACAATAATCAAACGATTTAATGAAATACTAAACGAAATCGAACTAAACAGCTGATTACTTGGCGTCCAAGGCACAAACCCGTTGGAACAGCTTTCCTCTGTAAATTCAATCGTCTTTTTAACCTTGTTACGTTTTGAATATGGGAAAAATCAAAGGAGAGGAGTTTTAGATCTCATTTCCAGCTTTCTACAGAAGTTTGAATCACCACGATCCCACGTCGTATGAGTGAGTTATGATCGAAATACGAACCCGTGTAGAAGCTGTCAAAATTACGGAAATCCTTATAACGAATGAGATCATATAATGAGAGCTTTAATCCCGATCTTGTGTGTAAACTCCATGTAATTATCTTTGTAGGAGTCAATTTAATGCATAACCACCAAAGAAACTCGATGTAAACAGGAATAGATGTTCTCTTGCTAGTTCCTTGGTTGTTCTGTTTACTTTGCACACTTGCTCCTACATCATTCGTTGGAGTAAGTGCGGTGATAACGCCCTGGATTTTGTATAGAAGTCTTCCGCTGTTGTAAATATTATTGCTTTTTAAAAGTTTTTATTGGTCCCGAAATCCGGGGTGTTACACTTACAGATTAGACGGGTGTAGTCGAGTCATAATAGCATTCATATAAAACATATGCATAAAAACATGAGTTCAAAGTTTGAAGACCTAGGTTTACAAATCAAGCTTATACTATTCAACTGGAGTCATCATCGCCATTGCTGTCGGCCTTATCCTCAACGGAAGGCCCCTGACCATAATTCCTGGACGAGTAATAGAAGGAGCCCTGAGTACCGAACAAGCTATAAATTGGCCTGCTGTTGTTGGGCCTCATATCCCATCCATCATACACTGGTGCATGCGTAGTGGTACCTGCCGAAAACCCCTGTCCAAAGAGGCTCTCCGTGGCTTGACTAGCAAAGTCCATAGCCACATTCTGTTATGAAGGCCCAGCTTGAGGCACATCCCACCCAGAGGCGTTCGCCCAACCTCCAGCCATGGGGGTCGAAACAGGCCTACTACTCAAAGAAGGCTGAAAACCCACTGGAGAAAACATCTCAGGCACAAGAATGCGCAGCATAGAAGGTCCGGGCGCCTCATCAACAGGAGGCCTAGTTGCAGCTACAGTAGGTGAACGAGCAACAGATGGTCTGCTCGCCGAAGACACTTTCGCAGCTGACGAATGTCGGGGTCCCACAGAGGACGAAGACCGCGACATCTGCATACAATCAAGACGAAAATGTTAAACGAAACACTCCACATAGCTAAACAAAAGATAAAAGTGTACTTACACTAGCAGTCCTAGACCGGGAACTCTTCCCACTACCCATCATCCGGCTATATCCCTTCTTCAACAGATGGATGAGCTTGAAGACTTGAGAAGTCTGCTCCCGGTTTAGCTACAAGAAGGAACAAAAGATACAGTCAGCATTCGAAAGCAACACAAAAAAAAAGGCAAGAAGGGATAAAAAAAACTTACCCCCGTACAACCACCTAGCAAGGGTAAGCCCTCCACGACCTCTCCGTCAGCAATATATAGAGGGAGCTCCTCTACTATATGTCCCCCACTGTCACCAATGTACCTCACCTCATTGCTCGGTAAGGTCACACTTGGGGGCTTTCCACGAGGAACTCTGGAATGGGACCTCCTGGGACCCTGAGGAGCCAAACAATCCGCCTACAAGAGTCAGTATATTAGACATATAGCTGAAAAGGCACAAATAAAGATCTTACCTTAGAAGTAAGGTCCGGCATCAGACGACCCAAGCAATAGGCCAGATACACAGATGTACGGTCCAACCCAACAACCTCCGGCTCGACGAAATGCATGCCCGCCGCTCCATGAGTCACGATCCCCAAATCATCTACTCTCAGACTGCGCAGGTAGAACATGGTCACGGGGGGGTCCTGTGGAACCAAATGACCACCCAAGGCAGGATAGAGCAGTCGAGTCAAGCGGTCCCCCAAGTAACACACAAAGACAAATGGCCCCTCAAAGACCACCCGCAAGGTGAATACCCTGAAGGACTCGGTAGTAATATAAATCGGAACTCCAGGAATACCGTCAAAGGCAGTCCACGACACCTGAAGATTAAAAGATCAAAGTTCATTCACATCAAATGAACCAAAAAAAAACATATATAAGCAAGCAAGTTGAAGACACCATACCTCAGACGCAGCATGACTCTCAAAGGTAGTCCGAAAATGCTCCAAAAAGGCAAACGGGTGGTTATCCCTATCAATCCATCGTGAACCTAGTGGGAACATCCTCAAACCAAGACGGTGAGGACCAAAAGCTGGAAAATACTCAAAGAACCACAACTGCCATACAAGCAAGGACAGTCAGATACATCTCTCCTACAAAGTATGCATATGCAAAAAAAAAAAAAAAAAAAAACATATATGCCTACCTCCAATATCCTCCACGGGCCTGAGATAGACACCCTTCGACTCGTCGACTTAGGCTTGCAAGCCTGAGGACACCACCTCACCAAAGAAGCATACGCAGGAGCACCAAAGTTGTACTCATATACTTTAGATAGGTCATCTGAACATGTCAAGAAGCCGACCTGACACACTCTCTTCTTCTGGGCAAAGATGGTCGCCCCCAACAAGTAAGCCAAGAAAATACAAGCCCTCTGCTCCTCGCTAAGCCCCTGCTTCACTAAAGCTCCCCATAATATCGGCAAGGAAACTCGATCCTCCCTAAAGTGGACATATACAGGTCCGTATAGATCAAGTAACGTATCAGACTGCCGGTGATACCTCGCGTCATACTGTATACGACGCCCTCTGAAGGACAAGCCTGTCAGTACAGCGAACTGATAGGGAGTAGAAAACATCTCCCCCACAGGCGTGTGGAAAGTGTTCGTGGTATCCCAAAACCTCTTCAATAACCCCCGGGAAACTATCCTAGTAACCCCAGAATGACAAGCCGGAATAACCGACAGAAAGTGCTCAAAGCCTGGACTATCCCCCTAGCCCCCTTAGTAAATGTGTCTAACATCATGGCCCAGTGAGAGGTGGACCCATGAGCCTGCAACAGGACACCAACACCCTAGCCAACATGTAAAATATTCTCAACACCCCACATACTACAAATACAGTCAAAATAATTCAACACAAACTATATACAGATGACCACCAATCCAGTACAATCCCAATTTGTTCGTGTGCCGAAGCACTAACAGTTCAAATTTTCAACAAAAAAAAAAATATACTGAACGAAACCAAAAAAAAGAGGTTAGACAGATAACTCTGCCTGTCCAGTAGCGAAACACTACGATCCCAAACCTCATCCGGGCGCCAGTCCACACGCATAAACGATTCCTGATAAAAATTTATCCCATATGCATGCCGAGGGAGGGGTGCCCTAGAAGATGAAAGCCCAGTGCGAAAGGGGTGTCCTCCTCCTTTCCCATGGGACGCTTCCCTTTGTCTTTGGGAGCCATGAAAGAAGAATGGAAGTTTTCTCTCTCTACAAGTGAAAATTTCAATATTCAAATTCGCAAGAAACAAGTACCTATTCAACAATGCAACCCGAAATTCATTAACTAGGCAGAAAAATAAACAAGTCCAAGACAAAAAGCAACGAAATTGGTTAAGAATCGACTTACCTTGAAGAAGTTGAAGCACTCAACAATGGTGGGTAGCTCTCGACAATGCTTTGGACCAAGAAGATGAACAGTGAAGCAAAACGCAAAAGAAATTCGCGACAAAGCCATTTGGCCTGCTCAAAGAGAGCGCCGCGAGCATCCCTGAGTGGCCCCCCTGTTGTCCCATGACTTCTTTTCCAGCCCAAAATCCGTTATTTCAATTTGTTCACGGCGAAGACCAGTACCGAGCGCGCGGGAGCAAATCCCTTTGAACCACCAATTCAAAATTAACAGTTTGTCCCTCTTACGGTACTAAGCATTATCACTTAACTAACCTAGTTGTTTTACAGATCCCAAGAACACAAGCCCAGGCATGCCTTGCAAATACTAATCACCCAGAGTGGTCAAAGTATTTTAAGAGAAGCCTAGTGGATCCGCTGGCACCATCCCAAAAGTTTTATATGAAAGTTAGGTTCCAAAATTGTGATAGGACAGCCAGTTTCCAAAATTTTGTTTAAACACCCAGTGTTCATTTTTTGTGTCAGTCAATGATCGCTTAAACTAGTGCGATTAAACTTTCCTTTTCAATCAAAGTTACTCATTTGTGTCAGTCAATGATCGCTTAAGCTAGTGCGGTTAACCTGTCCTTTTTATTCAAGGCTACTCATTTTGTGTCAGTCAATGACCACTTAAGCTAGTGTGCTTACACTATTGCGGTTATACTGTTCTTTCTTTATAATATGTTTCAGTTACTGATTGCTTAAGCTATTGCATTTAAACTGTTCATATGTTTTCTAACCATTTTACAGCGGTCATTTTGATCGCGCTGTCCCGTCGAGCTTTTCGTTTCTCGTGCAGGGACGAAATCTCGGCATCCGCTGAGTGGTGCTTAGTCACTGTTTGCTTAGGAAAATGAATTTATACTATTCACTCTCACCAGTGTTATTTCCCATTTACAGCCGTTATTTTTAATCGCGCTGTCTCATTGACTTTTTCGTTTCTTGTGCCAGGACGGAATCTCGGCATCCGCCGAGCAGTGTTTAGTCACTGTCTGTTGAATTATTCTACGTTGATCATTCTCAAAAGTATTACTAACCTTTTCATGTAGTCTGAATACAGGGCCCCTGCAGACGTTTACACCATCTACGAGCAGTGTTCTATCCTGCTAACCATAACCTTTATTTTTCTTGTGTTCACAGAGATGAAATCTTAGCACGCTACGAGCATGTCCCAACTCAGGTTTGCCTTCATATGCATATATACTGTACACTCTCACACACCATGTGCACATCAGCATCTTGCATGTCGCCTTTGGAATACTTTGATCTTCGCTTTTACTCAAGCTCAATCAAAGTGGGGGCTTCTGTAGACGCCAAAAAAGCGCCTTCAGATTTCTCCGCAAAAGCCCGATGATGAAAGGAGTAATTTATAAACTTGAATGCTAATTTTGCGTTAACAGGTAAAATAAGGTCTCAGGTTTTTCCTCGATCATTCCTTCATTCCTGTTCAAGAGCTTTCCAACGACACCTCTCGTGTCTTTTTTTGACTCCTGATCGTCAAGTTGCGAACGGGGGGTAAACCCATCATTTACCGCAGAAGGGTAAAACGGTCATTTTATATTTTCGAAATACCAAAATTCATCCAAAAATTAAAATTGACTGGATGTCGTCATATGACAACATTATATGACGACATCCAGCTGGCAAGCTGACAGCCGTCAGCGGCGCTCGCTGGGTCTCCAGGCCCGACTCTTTTTAAGCCCAAATTCCGAATTTCGGCCTCCCTTCACCCGTCCAACCCTACTTCCTGCGCCTATAAATACGAATCCTCGACCCTCATTCAAAAACACACAGTCTACAGTTGACAACCTCTATTCTCGGTTGAGTACTCCCGAGCTTCCCCCTCTTTCTTCCAAATTTGAGATCTTGTCTTTACTATTTTTGCTAAATAGCCTACAGTTCATGTACTAACTCCTGAGGGCTCAAATTAAATTAATTACCTAATTGTTTATTTTCTAGTAGTCATAATGTAGATATCATGCCCATAACGTCTTTTATCGCTTACTAAATATTGTCTTTCAAAGCGTGTCTAGTCATTGTAATGCTCAACTTGTCAATCGAATTGCATGTCTAAACAAGGGTTAAAAATAAATGTTGTGATGCTTTTGATAAACCAATTAATAGTCTAAGTCTAGGTTGTTAATCCAATTTGTGTTGGAGTCATGTCTTTAAATTATTAAGCAAACTTGAGTTAGTAGAGGCCGTCATAATACGGGCGAGTTGGATGCCTTACATCTTCCCACCTCGTACCTTCGCCCCCTAACCCTTTATTCTTGGGTACTCATATGTTCTATATGAGCGGGAGTCTTTCCAAAAACATGATCAGTTCACTTATCGCGCTATTGGGTTGTCCCTTCGGATTGTCCCTTCCGTTTGTCCCCTCGATAAAACACCGATAGCAGATTTGTGACCTATTTTATGGTTTTTATTCAATTCAAGTCTTTAAAAAATCTTTTCTAACTAGATGGTCCCTTGAACTTATGTAAACCCGCAACTTATAAATTTTCTATTCGGACACACTCCGTGGCGAGAAATCCCGGATCCTTACAGATTTTTGTTGTAGTGCATTTTGAACTTTTGGGCTTGTATTAAACCTGCTCCAATAAATTGCATTTTATTATCACACAAATGCCCATATGTGAATTTAATCATCTAATTTCCGAATGGAAAAACACAAAACTCATCTAATTTTCGAGAACTTAGCACATTTGGGGTACACTTTCCCCCTAAAATTAAAATAAAAGAAAATGAAAAAAATAGAAAAAGATGGAATAAAAAGGAAAATAATTAAAGAAAATATTGAATATGAAAATAAAAAGGAAAAAAGTGGAACTTGATAATCCTAATTAAAAGAAGAAAAGAAAATAGATAGGAGATGAAAAGAAAACAGGCAAGAGCCAAAACTAAGGTAAGAAAATTTATCTAGGAGCTTCCATAAGCTGCCCATGTGGGAAAAAGGAAGGTAGAGCTCGGTCAAGGAGAAAATGAGTGGACTAGACCTTTGCTAATTAGTCCAAACATGCGCCTATATACGGGGACCGCTAGGACTCCTAGCGGCTGTGTGATACCCCAATATTTTCTATAATTATAATATCGATTTATAACCCATTTATAAATAGTTTCGGAGATTTAAATCCTATATTTATATAACGATTCAATTTATTCAAATAAAGCCATAATAATATTAATTATTATTATGGGAATTTAGTGATTTATAATTATCAGATTTGAGGGATTTAATTAAATTATTTTGTAAATGAATAAGGTTTATTCATATTGTTTTAATTAGCATTTAATTGGTTTTAATTAGCAATTAAATTAGAAAATTATTCCTAAGCATAGTAGGTTTTGACTTTCATTGATTGGGGACCTATCTAAGCAAAGAGATGAACCAATTTATCAGTTTGCAAAACTGAGCCAAAAACCTCATCATCTTTCTCTTCTCCCTCTCACGGCACAACTCACTCTCTCTCCTCTCTTTCTCAACCGCGCCTCTCTCCTCCCCCTGCTGCCGCGGGCCACCAGGCCAGCCACCGGTCTTCCCCCTCGCCGGTAATCTCTCCTCCTCCCTCTCTCTTTCAGTCTTTCTCTCTCTTTCTCCTTATCTCTTTCGTGCTCTGTTTTCGCCCCCCTCCCCTGCTTTCACGTGTTGTGGCTGCCGCACCACCGCCGCGCCTGGGTGCTCGCTGACGAGTGGGCGGCGTTGCTGGGTCTCCCCCGCCCCTTCTCTCTCTCTCTTAGTCGCTCTCTCTCTCGTTCTCTCTCAGTTGCAATCTCCATTTCTCTCTCACAATTTCTCTCGCCTCTCTCTGCTCCGCCGTCGGTGCTCCGGCGATCCACCGCCGACCATGGTGGTCGGTGGGTAGTGGTCTTGGTGATGGGTTAGGCCATGGGTCCCCATGCTTGGGTAATCGTGGCATAGGCTCGAAAAATCAATTTGGGTTTCGTTTTATAACTTCGTTTAATTAATTTCGTATTTTCAGTGTTTTTCAATATTTCTTTTTATTTTTTTGTACTCGTTTGGAGCCCGAATCTGGATTTTCAAAAGCCTAGATTGTATGAAGTAAATCAAGGAATTTAATAAAAAAATATCAGTTTACAGTTTCAGTACAGTTTAAATTTTCGTATTTAATAAACTCAGTTTCGGTAATTGTTTTTAATTACGACTTAACGGGCAAGCGTGATCATCTTTGTACGTGGAGCTTACGTACTGTTTAGTGAGTGTTTGTTAGGTAAGTGATTGTGCCTACCTCTTTCCAAAACCCATAAAAAGGTTTTGACTTGTTATGTGTTAATTACCTGATTGTTGTGAATTTAATATGTGAAGCATGATTAAATTATATCGTCGTTAATTATGAGAATTAGAAATATATTCTTCGCTGTAATTATGAAATATATTGAATATGATGAGTTTACGAAGTTTCGTTAATTAATTAGTTCATATGCTAATAATTGAGCATGTATGGCGATGTTGAAAGTCTAATATTATTATGATATAATATAGATGCTATTTGGAATGGGTTAATATTGAGCACCTAATATACTTCGTTGGATTATTTGTTGAAAGTGTAATTTTTTGATATCATGTTTTACTGCCGAAGTGCTGCTAAAATTTCTTTAGACATATATGAAGCATCATTATTCTCAATATGCATTAATGTCATTATCATCACTATTATTATTCATTGTCATGAGCATGAAATGAAGTAGTGAGTCATGGTCTCTTTGTACCACTAAGTCGACCAATGCAATTATGTGAATTGAATTGTAAATGAGAATAAGACTCCTAATGGATCCGTAGGAGTAGTCGAGCAATCGAGCCTTATCTAATTGATGTAATCTAGGGATGCGTGATTCTTAAGTTACTTATGGACACCTCGTAGCGTGTTCGGGATGGATTATTCCCCGTTGTTTAATTCTCTACGTATCAATTATTATGTTAGAGATAGTGTGAATATACACTAGAGTAAGTCCATGGCATCTCGATATCAATCTATAAACAGTATGGGTAATCGCTGTTCTATTCGCTCTCTTATTACTCTAATCAAGATGGTTTGTTTGTTTGTGTTCGAACGATCACTAAAGCAAGAATTGCATGTAATTGAATATTGAGCATGCGTGTGCTTGATTGTATGACTACTTGTGCATGCAAATGATTTTCAATGATTCTTCTAAAACCCAGGAAAGGTTTGCGAAAGTGTTTTTATTTGGTATAGACGACGTTTATTCAGTTTATCTGATTTTTGTTTTTATATGTTTCTTCTCTTTTCTTCTGTACGTTGTTTCCGTCATGGAAACCAAAGTACAGATGTTGCTGAGTGAGGACGTATAGCTTAGGAGTTTAATTGTAGGCTAGTTCTCTAGAACTGTTATTTCTTTTGGTTTATGGGATTTTGGTTTGTGCCTTTGAAGGCAAAGTTGTAATAATACATCAATAGACTTATGTTCACTTGATATACAACAGTGATATTAATGTTTAGGTCGTTTAGATGCTTCCTTTGAATTTAGGGGAGAGCAATGGGACCAAGTACCTGGTTCTGGATCCGGAACCGGTCAGGACCCGGCGGGTCTAGACTTGGAACCAGTCCCACCGGGACCAATTCTAGTTCCAAAATTTTGGAACTGGTTGGAACCAGTACCAGTTCCGGGTACCAGTTTTTGGGACCAGGTACCCACCGGGTACCCGGCAGGACCAATTCAAAGAACAAGTTTATGAGTTTCATACTTTGATGTGGCATTGAGTTTTATTAGTTATTGTTTTTGTATTTTCGGTTTTGGGTTATAAGATTATGATATTAGGTAAAATTTAGTGATAGATGGTTTATTAAAGAGTGTTGTATGAAATAATATTAAGTTTTGGGGAAAAAAGAGAACCAAAAATTCTATAAAAAAGTGGAAACGGGTACTTGGTCCCGGAACCGGTACCCGCCAATTCTAGTACCAGTTCCCAAATTTCAATATCCGTGGTAACCAGTTCCAGTACCAGTCCTAGATTTCAGGATCCGCCAGTACCAGTTCCAGGTATTTTAGACGGGGACCCGGCCATGCTCAACCCTACCTTTGACACCTATCTTTTCTTTCTGCTTAGCATTTATTCCTTAGCGATGAATGTTGTAGTAGCAACCCTCGGGTTTGGGACGGTTCAGTGGTGTCGAGGCATGTATAAGGACGTCGATAGTTCCCAGGAAATCTTTGAAAGTTTTTGGGTGTTACAGGTTGTGCTAGAGCTCAAGTAGTCACCACTTGGCAAGCGGTTGAGCCGCTTGTCCTAGCGGCTAACCGCTAGCAGGAGCGGTTGAGCCACTTGTTTGGCGGTCAAGCGTCTGCGCTGGGGGAAAGGCTGCCTGACCCCTTTTTTTGTCGGTTGTCCGTGTTTCCTTAGTTTTTCGTGGGGAATCCAACCAAAACCTCTATATAACCAAATTTTCTCCTTTTCTCTCCTCACCACTTACATTGAGCCCTTAGTGAGTGAAAATTCCTTGAGAGAAAATCCTTGACTTCAACATGGTGAATTTTGATGATGTTTTTGATGCTTGGTTAGCTTCCATGACTATAGAGGAGAGGTTAGAACGTACTCCCTTCCACCTCAATGCCTTCTTTCACCTTAAGCAAGATAAAGTTCTGTAGGATTTTCTTCATGCTTCGATAGAGTTTTGGGACCCGAAGTTCCATCTCTTCCGTTTTGGTGCCATGACTTTTTTCACCTCTAGGGCCCTGGATGCGATGGAAATGAGGTACAATAAACGTGCCTTTGTATTTTGCTTTCTCCATCATTACTTATTTGTTGGTGGCAACAAAGACGCTCTTATTCCATCCAGGAAGAAGTCTACCATCAACAAGGGAAATGCTTGCCTTCTTAGGGTGACCGAGCAAATTAAATGGGATAGCTCTCCTATGCACTTAGTTGTGGGAGAGACAATCCTTGCTCTAGATTGGCTCAAGAGCAATCCTCAAGAGATCTTCACCGGAAGCCCTCTACTCCTTTAAGTAAGTTATTTTTTTGTGATAAAGCCTTAATCTTTGTGGATTTAACTTTAAGTAATGAAATTCTCATCTTGTACTGACTTGAATTTTGCGGTTGTTTTCTGGTGTGTAGATATGGCGTCAAGAGAGATTCCACTTGCTTGAGGCCTCAATTGACACTGGGAAGCTCCTCCCTCAGCACTTTCCGGCGAGGCGCCAAACGTTCTCTGAATCCTCTCGGGAGGAGTGGATAGCATACTTCTACACCGATATCCAACTGTCTTTGTTCCTCCCATGGTGGCGTACCACCAAAATTGTACACCTTGACATTCTTTTTGCCAAACCGCCTTCTCCACCAATACGGTATAAGGCAAAGGATCCCAAATGTAAGTTGTGAGCCTCCTTGCCAAAGGCCTTTGGCGTCCTCTTTGGTGTCTAACTGGGAGCGACATTGGAACCGTCGCCAAGTTTGGACTAAACCGATATACCCGTAATCAAACGGGCTATCGACCTTCTATAAGGAGTGGGTTTGTAGCAGTGACTACCAAGTCAACAAGAGGCTCCCAAAGCAAGAGAAAGAGTTATTCAAAACCCGCCAATATGATGAGCGGTTTGACCTCTTTGGTTGCCTGCTACAAATTTATTCCTCACACTACGATAGTGGGTCTGTACAGGAGTACATGTTTCTTTCCCTATAGGGACATGAGGCAGTATGGGTAAAGCAGGTTATCCCTCGTTAGGAGACTATGAGACAGCCTACCCTGGCTTTGACAACTAAATTTGCTAAGAACTGGAGCACATACTGGCGTGGTAGGGATCGTTGGACAGTACCCCGGATGATTGCCCCAACTCAAGTTTCTGAGACCTACTTAACTTGGCTTTCTTGCAGTGATGGAGAAGCGAGACGAGCCCTTCATCATGAGGAGTGGAATAAGCTAGTACCTAGGTATGACTCCGAAACAGAAAGCAAGAAAAGGAAGGAAGGTGTAAGAACCCTCGCCTTTTCTACGCCTTTCGAGGTGTTTGGATTTGAGAACTAATGGTTATTAAATAATATAAGCAATATAATTCGATTGTGATGGGGAAATAATTCGCAAGCAATGAAGTCGCCACCAATTTTTAAGAAAATAATTGAAAACCATCAAAAAGTGCACCCAATTCCTATTGGGAATTGACTCATACCAAAAGGGGGCTAAATATTGAGTTTGAGGGTGTAGGTACAAAATAAACAAAACGAATCTCATCTAAATCGACCAAAATAACGGCCTCTACTAAGCTTATCCATGTCAAATATTTATTTAAGCTATATAGTTCCACATAAATCCGGTCGTCCAAAGTCCTAAAATCAACTAGGCGGTTTAAAGACAACCAAGATAGCTACCGTAATCACTTTGCACAATTTATATCCAATTTACCTGCATCATCTATTAAGCACAAACCAAGAGATAAGAGCAATAATAAAACGCTCCAACCCACCACACTTTGTTAAACGCGCCAAGCATTGCATATGCACAACAATAAATTTGTTAGTAACTTTAATGGAAGTATAATGCAAAAATACCAACTTTATGCTAAAATAAACCTAAAGAGGTTGCTACATGCATAAATAAAAATAAAAAGATGCAATATGCATAAATCAATAGAAAAGATGCAAATTTTAAATTAAACTAAGATGCATAATTATTTACAAAGATCAAAACATGCATAATTATTCAACCATAATCAAAAGCTAAGTAAAACATGATTGAAAATATGAAAGAAGAATTTAATAGAGAGATTTAGGCTCTCAGGATGGTTAACCTGGACGTTCTATTCGAACAGGACTAGTAGAATTTGAATTGCTCTTAAATCTTGGGTGCTAGGTTGGATGCCAGGGCTTGCTTGAGTCTTCAAATTCTGAATTCTCTATGATTTAGGGTTTTTGTGCTCTCAAATTGCTCTCAAAATTATAAATTAACCAACCTCTCCTAAAAGAGGGTGAAAGGGAGTATTTATAGAGTTAGGGGACCAAATTAGGGGCCTAGGGCTGCAGCCCCGGTGCCAAAAATCAGCACAACCAGAAAATCAGGCCCAACAGCCACACGGAGGGCGGCTGGGCCTAGCGGCTGACCAAAAGGCCCCTAGCTGTCACGCGTGTGCCGCTGGGTCATTAGCGTTAGCCGCTCGACCCGGAGGCGCGCGCGTGACTAGGGATTTTTGACTTTTAGTGCTCAGTAAATTATAAAAATGCCCTTGGGGTGACATAGGGGGTCGGGATCGAGGGATTTTGACTCAAATCTTCGAGACGCGATATCTCTTGACTCGGTTACCTGATTTAGGCAAGGTCAAAGGCATTGGAATCCTTATAACAAGGGCTATCCAAAGACTGATGTTTTAAGGAATTTGGTCTTGATTTCCGAGCAATGCCCTTTTCAACTTACGTCCATGTTAATCCATTACCATCATCATCGGGCTTTGCGGTGCTAGGGGATGAGAACCGATTAGGGTGCCTACAGAAGCCCCCACTTTGGACGAGCTTGTGAAAGCGATGGTTAAAGTATTTGCTAAAAATGCCTGCAATGTTTTTTTTTTTAAAATGCTTATGTTAGAGAAAAAAGTAAAAAGTAAATCCTGACCGCCTGTTGTCAGGGTTACCTGCTTTGCGGGTGCCAACGTGAAGCTAATTTTAATAGCTTCATTGTCAAAGAGCATTACGTAGCTCTGCTTTGCGGGTTCCAACGTGACGATAATTTTAATAGCTCCAACGTCAAAGAGCATTGCGTAGCTCTGCTTTGCGGGTGCCAACGTGACGCTGATTTTAATAGCCCCAATGTCAAAAGAGCATTGCGTAGCTCTGCCAAAATAGTGCCTGTGCCTTGCCAATGCAGACGTGAAACTAAATTAATAGTCTCACGTCAAAGAGCTTTCGTCGCTCCCGATGCCTTGTTGTGCTTTAAGAAATTGATATAATGTTCGTGTCTTGAAAGTTGTGCATATGCTTGCCTTCAGAAATTGTGCCTGTGCCTGCAGAAATTATAATATTGTCCCTTTGCCTTGATAAAAAGATATTGTGCACGTGCCTGCAAAAAATAGATTTTATCGAGTTCCTAGGATAAGACACCGTGCTGCGAGGGCAAAATAGTCATTTTGGCTGACGTGCCCGTATCTCCTGGGCTTCTAACAGTTGAAAAAATGATATCCCACGGTGAATTTGAACTCGTGGCCCCTACGTGAGAGGTGAATGAGAAAAGAGCCTTAGTTGCCACGCCCTGGAACGCTGAGCACTCTGCGGCAATATCGGGCTCGCTCAGCAGCATAGGCTGAGCAGCGGCGGCACGAAGGGGAGCCGCACGGCCTAGCAGCTTAGCCGCCGGGGCACTCATCTGCCCGATTTAGTGCTGCAGGTGGGGTTTAAATGAGAGAAAGCCGATTTTTTGGGTCGGGTCATTTCTTCCCCGAAATTTCAAGCCTCTCTCTCTCTTACTCCATTGTTGCCCATTCTTCAATGCTTGCCAATTCTTGCTCAAATTTCCTCCTTTTTGCTTACATTTGCATAATCTTTGTATAATTTGAAGTTTATTTGTGCTTCCTCACAAATTTGGGGTGAAATT
The DNA here is from genome assembly GCA_038025085.1 of Tetragonia tetragonoides. Lineage (NCBI taxonomy): Eukaryota > Viridiplantae > Streptophyta > Magnoliopsida > Caryophyllales > Aizoaceae > Tetragonia > Tetragonia tetragonoides. Next base: position 20,133,759 of record CM076146.1, read on the forward strand.
GTGAGTGGGTTTTTGAAACCCTTGGAGAGAGAAAATCTGAAAATCTTCCATTGTTTCTTGTTTGTTCTTGCTTGCTTGTTCATCCTTCTTCCATGGCTCCAAAATTGGGAAAAAGGAGGAGTAAGAGGGTTGAGGTGCGGGAGGAGGCCGAAGAAATCGACATTTTCACTAAGGCTATCCCACCTCATGTGAAGCCTTCAAAGAGGAAGCCTAATGTGGCTTTTCCTCAAGATCAATACACCCGGTCGGATAGGATGCCCGACATTTTTTGGGATCGATCGGAGTTGCTTTTCTGACCGGCGACTCATTTGAGTTCTCGGGCCTCCAAATTTGCGGTAAGTCCTCAAACTTTTGAATTCATAGTTTTATGCATTGACTTGGAGTTTATATGCTTGCCTTGGATAGAATTTGTATGCAGTTTTCAAGTTTGTAGCGCATGTGATCTTGCGCGGCTTCAACGAACTTAGAAACATGCTTAGGATTGAACATTTGATTGAAATGTGAACCTAAGGATTGCAAACTTGATCATAGGAACCCGATGGCAATTTGAAGGCCCATGGAAACTATGGCTCTTCCGTTAAGCTTTTAAAAACGTTGCCCAAAGAGGTGCAAGATGCTGTGTTAAATGCGGGGTTTTGGCCCCTTTTAAGAGCGGTGGACTCCGTGGAGCGAGTCAAGAGATGTATAGTACAGTTGTCTTTGGAGCGTTTTTGGGACACTACAAATACGTTCCACTTTTCAAATGGGGAGATGATGATTACTCTTTCAGAGTTCTCGATGCTCACCGGGGTACCTTGCTTGGGTACGCCCATTGTTTAGGACGTTTCTATTTGGAAACGTAAGATGGAGTTGGTGGAGCTTTTTGGTCCTTGGGGAAACACTTGGGGTCACCACTACTGTTCTTACAGCGAGCTTTTTACGGCTTTGGAGGACCCAAGGTATAAGAAAAATACCTCGGTGGAGCAAAAGGCGAGGATATTTATCGTCTATCTTCTTGCTACCTCTATCTGTAGTAATAAGGGGGAGCAGATTCATTCCATCTACCTCCAGAGTCTGCTGGACTAGGATAAAGTGAGAGAGTACAATTGGGAGTTGCCGGGCTACGCCAACCTCTTGAGATGCGTGCGGTACGCCTGCCGCGTGAATGACGAGGGATACAAGCAGGTAAACCTTCCTGTCGTGAGCTTGTGAGGCGTTTGTAAGGTTTTACAGGTGCGTTATTCTTACCTTTCTATTTGTTTTGTTTACATGCATGATTTAAGTGTGCGATGCTTAATTTCATGTTTGAATGTAGCCTTGGTTTTTTGGGCATTTTCCGGAGTTGGCACCTACGGGTTGGGCCTTGGATTTCCCGGTTTGTAGGGCATGACGCCATAGGGGTCTGGCGCCTCTGAGCACTCTCCAACAGCTCAGGGAGGCTCTCCTGCGCATTGACTTGCACAAGGTAAAGATATTTGCTTTTGTTGTATGGATTGCATTTCTTGGTGTCAAAATATCTTATGTTACATGTTTGTGTAGATTTACTACTTCCCATGGGCGAAGTATCATGGATCGGCTCCGGACGCCATCCTTGCTTCTAGGGCAGTGGACCGTTAGACGATCCTGATTGCGGGCCCATTTTCCTTTTAGTGGTATCTAGGAGAGCGGATTTTCCGTCAGGTTTACCCTGACTTGGAGGGCCCTAGGATCCATTTGGATCCTTCCTCGTCCATGTTCTTGGTGAGATGCTTGTCTCGCGAGCAGGTTGCGGAGGCCATGGTTCGCTCGAATGCTATGCGGTATTTGAGGGAGTCTGCGGAGGACCTTGCGGGTCACTATGAGCAGTTCTGCCGTAATTGCCTCATGCCCTCATTTTATAGTTTATATTCTATGCCTCTTCCCTTATTTGTGCTGGCTCACTTTGTTTTGTAGGAACCTCGGGTTGATGACATCAAGGTAGATGTCCCGGACATGCGGGTTTGGGGTCGGGATTATGGCGAGATGAATGCTGGGGCGCGATCCCTATGAAAGAGGATCTTGATGAGGACATTCATGGTCTTCCTCTTCCCGTTGGGCATCCAGGGGTAAATTGGTAATTTATCGAAGTGTGAAATATCCTGTACTAAATTTTCTTTGTATAGCTTTATTGTGAGCAGACCAGAAAGGTCTTCAAGATGATGCATGCCATGAAGTCTTGGATATCCCGATGTAAGGACACGGGATTTCCTACTATGTCCAGAGAGTGTGTCCTTATAGAAAGTTTGTAAGATGCCGGCTTTAGATAAGTTCAACGAACCGTCAAGTTAGAAAAGTATTGGAAAAGACTTGAATTGAATAAAAACCATGAAAGAGGTCACAAATCAACTATTTGCGTTTTATCGAAGAGACAAATCGAAGGGACAACCCAATAGCGCGATAAGTGAACTAATCATGTTTTTAGAAAGACTTCCCCTCATATAGAACATATGAGTACCGAAGAATAAAGGGTTTTGGGGAGAAGGTGTTAGGCACCCAACTCGCCCGTTTTATGACAGCCTCTACTAACTCAAGTTTGCTTAATAATTTAAAGATATGATTCCCAGACAAACCGGATTAACAACCTAGACATAGACTATTAATTGGTTCATCACAAGCATCACAACATTTTATTATTGACCCTTGTTCAGACATGCATTCGATTGGCAATTTGAGCATTACAGCAACTTGACATGCTTGTTTACATAATTTAAAGACGGTATTTAGGAAGCAATAAAATACATGATTAGCATGATACCTACATTGTGACAACTAGAAAATAAATAGTTAAGCAAGTAACCTATTTTGAGCCCTAAGGAGTTGGTACCTGAACTGTAGGCTATTTAGCAAATTAATTGTAAAGACAAGATCTCAAGCAAAGAATAAATTTGGAAGAAAGAGGGGGAAGCTCGGGAGTACTCAACCGAGAATAGAGGTTGTTAACTCTAGAATGTCCGTTTTGAACTGAGGGTCGAACATCGCTCGGGGATGGTATCAATGCCTGTAGGGGACCTGTATGAAGTGTAAATGAAAAACTTAGTTAACACTTTGAGAATGACCAACGTAGAATGCTTCAAAAAACAGTGACTAACCACCATTCGGCAGATGCCGAGATTCCGTGCCTCCAAGAGAAACGAAAAAAATCGACTAGACAACGCAATCAAAATGACGGCTGTAAATGGAAACTGACACTGGTGAGAGTGAAAGGTACAAATGCTTCATTCTAGACAAACAGTGACTAAGCACCACTCGGCGGATGCCGAGATTCCGTCCCTGTACGAGAAACGAAAAGGTCGACGAGATAGCGCGATCAAAATAACAGCTATAAATGGTTAAATCTTATGAACTGTTTAAATTCATTAGTTTTAGCAATCATTGACCGAAACATATATAAAAAACAAAGGACAGTATAACCCCACGAGCGATCATTGACTGACAAAAAATAGTTTTAGAGGATCAACTAGGCTTGGAAAACAATTTGTGAACACCGGCTGTCCCAAAAATATACAGTGCTAGAAAATCAAATGGGCTTAAAAAACAACTTGCGAACACCGGCTGTCCCAAAAATAAATAGAGCTAGAAAATGAACTGGGCTTAAAAATAATTTGCGAACACCGGCTGTCCCCAAAATAAATATTGCCAGAAAATCAACCTGGCTTGAAAACAATTTGTGAGCACCAACTGTCCCCAAAATAAAAGTGCCAGAAAATCAACTGGGCTTAAAATCAATTTGCGGACACCGGCTGTCCCCAAAATAAATAGTGCAAGAAAATAAACTGGGCTTAAAATCAACTTGTGAACACCGGCTGTCCCAAAAAAAACTTGTGCCAGAAAATCAACTTGGCTTAAAATAATTTGACCGCTCCGGGAGTTCAATATTGTTGGAGAGTACCTGGGCTTGTGCATTTGAGACCTGCAAAACAAGTGGGTTAGTTTTACCTGATAATACTTGGTATCATAGGATGGACCAACTGTTGAATTTTAAATTTGTGGGCCAAAGGGATTTGTTCCCGCGCCCTCGGTACTGGTCTTCATCACGAACCAACTGTGCAAAATAACAGTTTTTGGGCTGAAAAGGAATCGTGTGGCAGTAGGGGGCCCGCACGTGCAGGCCAACAAGGGCCGCTGGCGGCCCAGGCCAGCGGTGCTGGGCTTCACAGAGAGCGTCGCTGGCTGCTCTCACGAGCGCCGCCAGCGACGCTTAAATGAGCTGATAAATTGGTTTTTTTCGCGAGCTTCTTCTCGTTTTGCTCATTTGTTCTTCTTCTTCGTCGAGCTAGCTTCCACGATTGTCGAGCTCTCCCACTTCTTGAAGGTAAGTCAATTCTTGACCAAATTCCTTGCTTTTTTTCTTGAACTTGTTTAAGTTTCCGCCTAGTAGCTTAATTTCGGGTTGCATCTTGAATGGGTACTTGTACCTTGCGAATCTGACATTCGAAACTTTCCCTTGTAGAGGGAGAATGCTTCAATTCTTCATCTATGGCTCCCAAAGACAAAGGGAAGCGTCCTATGGGTGAGGAAGAGGAAAACCACGTCCTCTTTCGTACTGGGTTCCCGTCATCTAGGATACCTCTTACACGGCATGCAAATGGATCGACTCTGTATTAGGATTCGTTCATGCGTTTGGACTGGAGCCCGGTAGAGGCTTGAGACCGTAGTATTTTGCTGTTGGACAGGAGGAGTCATCTGTCTAACCATTTGGTATGTTCCTGACTTCTTTGGTTTTGTTCTGTTTATTCATTTTGTACTGAAAATTTGAACTATTAGTGCTCCGGCACACGAACAAATTGGGATTGTACTGGATTGGTGGTCAGCTGTATATAATATTTGTGTGGAATTATTTGGGCTGTATTTGTAGTATATGGGGTGTTGAGAATTTTTTTTTTTTTTTTGGCTAGAGAGTTGGTGCTTATCTGCAGGCTCATGGGTCTACTTCGAACTGGACCATGATGCTGGATACTTTTACTGAGGGGATTAGGGGTATAATTCTGGCTTCAGGTTTTGACTACTTTATTTCGGTTATCCCGGCTTGTCATTCTAGGGACACCAGAATAGTTTCCCGTGGGTTACTGGAGAGGTTTTGGGATACTACGAACACCTTCCATACACCTGTGGGAGAGATGTTCCCCACTCCTTATTAGTTCGCCATACTGACGGGCTTGTCCTTTAGAGGGCGTCCTCTTCGGTATGACGCGAGCTACTATCGGCAGGCTGATAGGTTGCTTCAGCAATATGGGCCAGTGGCTACTTACTTTAGGGAGGACCGAGTTTCCTTGCCGAGGCTATGTGGAACTTTGGCGGAGCAGGGGCTTACGGAGGAGCAGCGGGCTCGAATCTTTTTGGCTTATCTGTTGCGGGCGACCTTTTTTTCCCAGAAGAATAGTGTAAATCAGATCGGCTTTCTGAGATGACTGGATGACTTGACCCGAGTACATGAGTACATTTTTTGTGCTCCTGCGTATGCATCCTTGGTGATGGTGTTGTTAGGCTTGTAGGCCTAAGCTGACGAGTCAGAGAGCGTCTATCACTGGACCGTGGAGGATACTGGAGGTAGGCACATATATTATTATTTTTTTTGCATATGCGTACTTTGTAGCAGAGTTATATCTGATTGTTCCTGCTTCTATAACAGTTCTGGTTCTTTGAGTATTTTCCAGCTTTTGGTTCTCACTTTCCTGGTTTGAGGACTTTCGGTTTACTTTTGAGAGTCGGGGCGTGTCCGAGGTATGTTACGTTCGACGTACTTGTGTGTGTGTATATATATATATATATATATATATATATATATATATATATATATATATATATTTTGGCTCATTTGATGTGAATGAACTTGTAATCTGCAGGTGTCGTCAACCGCTTTCGACGACATTCCTGGGGTCCGGCTTTCGACGTAATTGTGTATATATATAGTAGTTTTCTTTAGAAAGCAAGTCTAGTTTTAAAAAAAAAAGTAGTAAGAATTTGTTTAGCTTAAACCCTCGTAGTTGCACTTTTTTTTGTAACCTTAGGAATTTCAATTCATGCAATGTAAGCTTATTCGTTCAGTTTAAATAAAGATTGTCCCTTTTTTTTGAATAAGTTGTCTGGCATTTTGGATTGATTTTGGCCGGGCGCCTTAAAAGGGTTACCTACGTATCCTGTGTGGAATCAGGCTAGCGTAGTTCGCTCGATTTGTGTACGTCTCCTTTTTTTTTTCCGCTCGGAATTTATATTTTTAATTATTATTATTTTTTTAGACGTACTACTTATTTAGTTGGTCGATGTTGGTGAGCTGACTGAACTCGACGCCATCAATGTCCATAAGTCGGACCCTGCCCCCTGATAAGATGTTTGTGATGATGAACGGGCCGGACCAGTTTGGTTGGAACTTGTTTCTGGGGTCGGTAACTGGTGCACGTAACGCTTTCCAAACTAAGTCCCCTTCTTTGAGATTTTAAGCTCGAACCTTTTTGTTGAACGCTCTTGCTATGCGTTGTTGGTACATGTATGAGTGGTCTAGAGCCCGTAGGCACCATTCATCGATGAACATGAGTTCATCATAACGGGCTTGCATCCATTGTGTTTCTGAAAGTTGACCTTCTAAGGCTATGCGCATGGAGGGTAGTTGGACTTCTATAGGTAGTAAAGCTTCCATCCCGTAGACTAGGGAATAAGGTGTAGCTCCTGTGGATGATCTTATGGACGTTCTATACCCCCAAAGGGCAAATGGGAGTTTTACAGGCCAATCCTTGTAGTTTTCTATCATTTTTTCGATGATAGATTTGAGGGTTTTGTTGGCGGCTTCTACTGCGCCATTGGTTTGGGGTCGGTAAGGGGATGATTTGTGGTGCTGGATTTTGTAGTCTTTTAGTAGGGTGGATGTTTCGCCTTTGAAGTGGGATCCATGGTCACTAATAATTTCATGCGGAACGCCGTACCGGCAGATGATTTTTTCCTTATAAATTTGGACACTTGTTTGGATGTGAGGATGGCATAGGACGGTGCTTCAACCCACTTTGTGAAATAGTCTATGGCTACTAGGATGTATTCATGTCCACCAAAGCCCTTGGGGGTGATCTTACAAATGATATCTATTCCCCATGCAGAAAATGACCAAGGGGATGTGAAGTTATGGAGCATTGAAGGTGGCATACGCTGTAAGTTGGCACATATCTGACATTTCTTGCATTTGTTGACATAATCGTAACACTCTCTTTCCATGGTGGTCCACTAGTATCCTAGTCGTAGGATCTTTCTAGAGAGCATTCGACCCTTCATGTGTTTTCCGCACACACCATTGTGTACCTCATCCATGATTTCTGCATCTTCTTCGGCGTTTACACATCTAAGGTTTGACTCCATTGTGAGATTTTTTGTATAGAACCCCCTTGTATTCTATGTATTGTGCTGCTAAGAGATGGATGGCCCGGAGGGTATGTGCCCTTGGTGATGTAGTTGAAGACATTTTGGTGCCAAGGATCTTCTTCAATTGGGGCTAGGACTAGACACGTGTTGAGGTTGTTGGAGAAGGCGTGTTCACTTCTTCTTTTCATGTGGAGTAGCATCGTTGAGAGAGTTCAGTTGCTCAATTTCCTGTTTTTTAAAAAAAAGAATAATTTGCATTCTCGCTTTGCAAAGTTTAGTTACATTGCTTAAATTGATTAGTGAGTGATTTGTGAAAATTTGAGTTCATTGGGTTTAACAATAGCTAAACAAAGAAAGAAATGAGCAAGAGGAATTTTTATTCATTTGCAAGAAAATAAGCACACATGACTTTAAAGAAAAGGATCTCTAACTCCCGTCAACAAAAAGAAACTAGACTTAGAAAGTAGTAAAAGGCGTTTACACTGGTTGGTATGATGACCATTAGCTTCACAATACTTGCACCTGAGGTAAGGATTCCCGTCCCTTGGAAGCATTCGAGGGGTAGGCCTTCTTGGGTGGAAACAAGCATTCGAGGATTCCCGTCCCTTGACCATCTTGCTAAACATCTCATCCTGCTGGAAACAAGCTTCTCCTTTAGCTACGACAATGTCGCAGTCTGTGGGTTTGTCTAGTAAGGCGATCTTCTCCTTCATTTGCCGAATTGCATTGTGGTGTTGTGCCACGTAGATAGACATCCCCTCAACGGTTTCTTTTATTTCCTCGAACTCGTCGGGTTTCCCTATATCTTCGGGAGGGTATGTTTTAGGTTTTTTAGGTCCAATGGAGGTGTAGGATTCAGTGTCTTCCTCTATGAGGGCTACTTCTTTGGGAGGGAATCCCCAAAGATCAATATCCTCACTATCATGTTCTATCTTCAAGACAGGAGCCTTGTTGATGATTGCCTTGATGGGATTGGCTTCAATCTCCACAATTTCTCCCTCTAACATCATCTAGACTTTCTGGTGAAGGGTAGAGGTTACAACATTTAGACCATGGCGCCAAGGTCGTCCTAACAGCAAATTGAAGGTGGTCGGGATATCCATGACATAGAACTAGACCATCTTCTCCACAGCTGCTGAGGTGGCATTCATGGTTATGGTGCCAAGGACCTTTCGGCTGGAGTTGTCATAAGCACGTAAGCCTTATGCTGAGTGAGCCAAATTCTTGATGTCTATGCCTAACTTTAGTGTGGTTCTCAGCGGGCATACGTTTACTGCAAATCAATTATCGACCCGGGTCATAGGCATATACTTGCCCATAACAAATATGGTCAAGTATAAGGCATTGTTGTGTAAGGATCCCTGGGGAGGTAGTTCACTGTCAGAAAAGGTAATGATTAGCTGTGGCTTATGCCCTGCCAAGAAGCTGACCAACTCGTCAGGCCTCATATTCTGCGATACTGAAACTTTCGACAAGGCCTCCAGGATGGCTTGTCGGTGTTCATGGGAAGAGGCTAAAAGTTTCCAAATGGAGATGTCGGCTTTGCTCCATTTGAGTTGTCCTGTAAGGGGAGACTCTTTGTCCTTGGAAGGAGTTTCTTCAACTTCTTCTTTAGTTGGAGGCTGAACCCTATCGTTGTACTCGTTAGGTGGCCTATAATGACGACTAGAATGTGCCAAATGGGCAACGCCTATGGGAGATCTGGTTCGGAGTTCCCTTACATCATCTTCGTCACTGTCCCATATTCCAGCGATCTCATGTCCCAGAGCATCTTCGACACTTACATGCAAGGTGGCACCTAAAGGGTTACTGGAGTAGGTGGGTGCTTGTCCAGGTTTGGGTAAGGGTATGATGTCATTCTCGATTTTATCTTGGATAGTGTGCTTAAGAGCCCAGCAATTATCAGTGTCATGCCCATTCCCTTGGTGGTCCTTGCAGTATTCATCCTCTCTCCAGTTACGGCCCATGATAGATGGTTCCGGAGTAGGACCGATGGGTTGCAGCAGATTGTTCTTGATCATTCTTTCGAGAGCATATGACATAGTCATACCGAGAGGGGTGAATTCTCTTCTTGCCCTCTTTTCAGCAAAGGCATTCACAGAAGCTACCTCATTAACTTGAGTGCTAGAAGAAGCTCCAGCAGTTGTCCTCTTGTCTCTCCCATAAGTGAAGGGCTTGGGAGTTGCATGATCCTTGTTTTTGTTGAGATCATATTCAATGAGGATGCCGACATCATAAAGGCGTTGGTATGAGTCGATGGCTTGATATTGAAGATGGTTTTTATAGGCAGGTTGCATGTTCTTAATGAAATGCCTAATCTGTTCAACTTTAGAAGGTCTCTACACCATTTCAGCTATCTTAGACTTCCATTGACGGAGGAATTTAGTGAATCCCTCGTTCTTCTCTTGGGTGGTGATCTCAAGCTCCTTCAAAGTGATGGGGAGTGTAGCATTGTCCTTGTAACGAGCCAGGAAGACTGTGGTAAAATCATAGCAGGTTGGGTAATTTTCCAAGTCCAAAGTGCAGAACCATCATCGGACATGAGTATCAAGGGTTTGGGGGAATAGGTGGGCATAGAGCTTCTTGTTAATTCCCCTTAATGCCATAGCAGTAATGAAGGACTTCAAATGATCCTGCGGGCTGTCAACTACGGTTAAAGTGGTCACCTCGGGAATGGAGAATTTGGCTGGAAGTTTGCCCTTAATTTTAGTATCAAATCTTCCCACATTGGCACTGTAATTGGAGATCAGGCCGCTACTCTTGAGCACAAACTTAATCTTAGCCAGCATGGCATTCGGTCCTTCTTCCTCAAAGTCAGAATCAGAGAGCATTCTTGCTTCATCTTCTCTCTTCCTTTCCATGTCCTCAACCTTAAATCGTACCCTTTCTAACTCACTCATGAGTTCATGCAGCCTCTCGTCAGTAGTTTTGGGCATCGTGAAATTAGGAGGGGTGATAGGTGAGGAGAAGAATGTATGTATTGATAGAGATTTTATTATTGATGGTGAAGCTGTTTGTGGTGGAGGCAATCAGGAACTTGGTGGTGTAGACGGCTGCAGACAAACTAGTCTTGTCGAAGGTCGAGCCCAACTTTTCTCAAGATTTCCCTTCTTTTTCTGATTCCCTATCCTGAATAGGAAGCATGGAGTACTTAGTAACAAGAAAGACCATGAGACTCTCACCTAAGAAAAATGAAAACCCTCATATAGAAAAACATGTTGTCCTAAAAAAAATCCTTAAGCCTAAATGCCTAAATATTTCCCCTAATATCAAAGGAAAGTAATGTCGATGAACGAAAATAAGAAAAATAGAAAAAGACAGACTATCCTATTTTTTATTTTTCTAGACTGAAAGAAAATGGAAAAAAGGGATAAAATAAAATAAAAAATAAAAGAATTACAACCTCTGTTTTTTTTCCGATTTTTTTTTTCTTCGGCGTTTTTTTTTTGCCAATTTTTTATTTTTTTTGCTTTTCTTTTTTTTTGGCCGAATCTGAATTACATAAAAAAAATATAAATAAATAAAAAAAAACAAACTGGGAGAGGGGAAATTAGAGAGACTTACTCTTTTTTTTTGCTAAAAGGTCCTAGAAAATTGTTCATGACTTTGACAGAATTAAGGAAACGAGTGTTCATTGAATATAATTCTCGCACCATTTTTGGGTATTAGGGACTGCCTAAAAATAAAGGAAAAATACTCCTATCACGTAAGTACATGTTGGCACATAGTCACAACATTCATGCATTCAGACATGCATTACAACGACGCAGTTACAGACTAACATGTGATCAGACGGGCATTACAACGACATATGCATAACAAACAGGCTAATGCACGAATGTGGCTTTGGAGGCTTTTTGGCTCCTGTGAGGTCACCACGACAAATTACAATTTCCGTCCGGCGGTTGGTCGACACATCAATTGTAATTCTTTTTCACCAACAAGAGTCGATGAGTCGTAGGTGAGGAAGCGCCGATTTGCACAATAGGACAACTGTATATTCCTTTAGATAAACGGGTTGTCTTCGAGTTACGGCCCAAACTTCCTCGAGGTCGATAAGGGTCAAAAGATTGTGCCAAAGCACATGCAAATGATGCAATATATGGAACATGTTATTAAACGTACAACTAAGCAAACATGACTTTTAAGTCTCACCCTCATAAATAAATCCTCAGTGAAGTCGCCACTGTAAGGACCCAGGATTTCCTACTATGTCTACAGAGTGTGTCCTTATAGAATATTTGTAAGCTGGGGGCTTTAGATATGTTTAAGGAACCGTCGAGTTAGAAAAGCCTTTGAAAAGACTTGAATTGAATAAAAACTATGAAAGTGGTCACAAATCTGCTATCGGCGTTTTATCAAAGTGACAAACTGAAGGGACATTCCGAAGGGACAACCCAATAGCGCGATAAGTGAACTAATCATGTTTATAGAAATACTCCCACTCATATAGAACGTAAAGGGTTCGAGGGCGAAGGTACGAGGTGGGAAGGTGTTAGGCACCGAACTCGCCCGTTTTATGACGGCCTTTACTACCTCAAGTTTGCTTAATAATTAAAAGACATGATTCCCACACAAACCGGATTAACAACCTAGACTTAGACTATTAATTGGTTCATCACAAGCATCACAACATTTATTATTGAGCCTTGTTTAGACATGCATTCGATTGGCAAGTTTAGAATTACAACAACTAGACATGCTTATTTACATATTTGAAAGACGGTATTTAGGAAGGAATTAAAGACATGATTAGCATGATATCTACATTGTGACTACTAAAAAATAAACAGTTAAGCAAGTAATTTAATTTGAGCCCTCAGGAGTTACTACCTGAACAGTAGGCTAATTAGAAAATGAATAGTAAAGACAAGATATCAAGCAAAGAATAAATTTTGGAAGAAAGAGGGTAAACTCGGGAGTACTCAACCGAGAATAGAGGTTCTCAACTGTATACTGTGCGTTTTGAACTGAGGGTTGAGGGTCTTATTTATAGGCGAGGGAGTAGGGTTGGATGGGTGGAGAAATGGCCGAAATCGGGGATTGGGCATAAAAAAAGACGGGCTTGGAAGACCCGGCGAGCGCTGCTAGTGGCTCTGGGATATCACCCATAGCCGCCGCGGCCTCTGGCTTAAAATCCAGCGTCGCTGGCGGTTGTTAGCTTGCCAGTTGGATGTCGTCATAATGACGACATCAAGTCTATTTGGATTTTTGGAGGAATTTTAGTATTTCGAAAATGTGAAAAAACCGTTTTACCTTTCTGCGGGTAAAAGACGATTTTACCCTCAGTTAGCAACTTGGCAATCGGGATTCGGAAAAAGACATGAGAGGTGTCATGGGCAAGCTCTTGAACGGGGCTTTTGAATGTGATCAAAATGATGGAGTGATCGAGGAAAAACCTGGGACCTTATTTTACCTATCAAAGAAAAAATAGCATTAAAGATTATAAATTACGCCTTTCATCATCAGGCTTTTTACGGAGAAATCCGAAGACGCTTTTTTGCCGTCTACACCCGAGCCCTTTCAATGGGTACTTGCTCAAGAGCCTATTTGGACAAAGTAAACTTCTATTTGCATTTTCAAAGTCCTATGCTTTAGGAAATGTGTTTTATAATTTTCTATGGAATGCAGGTTGAGTACCGTCGACCCCTTCCTCGTAGGCCACGACAGATGGTGTTGTCTGATGACGAGGGTGTGAGCTCTCCTGAGCGTAGTCCTTCTCGTGAGAGTCCTAGGAGAGAGAGGGTGCCTGTGCATCGGTCAGTCGCCCTGGTGGGAGTAGGATGACTCAGTATGTGGAGCCTGCGTCTATGCATATGCCGATGTATCCTCCTTATACCGGGTATGCGGGATATCCTTCGTATGGTTGCCTTTATTATCAGCCCCCAGTTCCTGCTCCTATGGTGCCTACCATGCCTTCTCGTTCTTCATGGGGGTATGACTCGAGCTTTGCTGGAGAAGGGAGTTCATATCGGGAGCCTGCCCGACATTCCTCATTTGACCCTTGCAAGGTTGTGGCGTCAATTTTTGGGGATGATGGGCGGAGGTCGGAGGACCATTTTGAGGTGCCCCGTACGGATGATGATGCAGGTGATGGCGATTTTTATGATAATGTATTTGTGTGAAATACATTTCAACATTTGTATTGAACAAAAAATTCGGACTTTGTGCTTGTAAATATTGCTTGCTTATTTGTTAGGCCCTGCACATAATTAGGCTAATGCAAATGCGCAACTAGTCAAGCAAAAGTGCAAGTAATAGCCACTTAGCAAACATGCTACAACCAAAAAGTTAAAATTGGGTGTACCCTATCACCCCTAAAAAAACTGAAAAAAGGAAAGGGGTGAAAATGAAATGAAAATAATTAGTAAAAAGGGCTTAATAAGAAAAAAGAAAGAAAAAAGATGATAAAAGAAAAAAGATGATAATCAGCAAAAAACGAAATAAGAAAATTGTGGAGTTTCCATTAATTTTAGGAAATAATACAAAGTAGAAAAAATAGGAAAAAAAGCCATATTTGAGTCTAAAACGGTTAAGGAAAGTCTCCAAAACCAGAGAAAACCGTCCACCGGCAGACTGGAGCAGTCCAGCGGCATGCGCTGAGCAGCGGGGGCGATAAGTGGGGCCGCCAGGCTCCAGCGGCTGACCGCTGGTGATCAGCGGCTGGTCGCTGAGCCTGCGCCGCACTATCGGGGGCCGCTTAGCCTTGAACAACTAAGCCATGGGCCGCTAGAGCCCTTTTTTGACGGGTTTCCTTATTTTTTCACATTTTCGTGCGAGCCCTATATAAGCCTTTTGTTAGTCGGATTTGGGACATGACCTTCATAATTTACCATCAGTAGAGAATTTAGAGAGAGAAACCCCCTTGTTGGCCTTAGAATTCAGCCATGACAAGATTTGATGTGAAATTTAACAAGTGGTTACAATCTATGACCCCCGAAGAGAGGATGACACTTGTGCCTTTTCACATGAATGCTCTCTTCCATCTCAAACAAGTTTCAATTGTATGGAATCTCCTTGAGGTCGCAATCGAGTTTTGGGACGATAATCTTCATGTCTTCCGGTTTGGGTACAACGAACTATGTCATCTTCCCGAAGAATTTGCCACTATTCTTGGGTTTCCTCATGACCAAGCTCCCGCTACCCCATGGCTTGGAGAAAATCTTGAAGGATATTACAAGAGGTATCTTGGCCTATCACCAACACAAGCTTCCTCTGTTGCTAGGAGTGATGAACTAGACCTCAACGGTGTAATTCACATCTTCTTCCCCAAGGTAAGAGATGACCATGATGTGATGAGTGAGACTTATTATAAGCGTGCTTTTGTTCTATGTCTTTTGCATTGGTACCTCTTTGTTAGTGGAGGTAATAAGGGTAAAACTAACATGCTTAGGATTGTTGAAAAATTTCAAAACGATTTTACCCCTATGTCTCTTGTTCTTGGTGAAACTATAATTTGCTTGGACCGCAAGAAACAAGAGCCATCTTTTGGTGCACGGACCGGAAGCCCTATTCTTCTCCAAGTAAGTGCTTGGGGTTATTTTTTTTTGCTTTAATTATTTTCTTATTAATAAAGCTTGAATCTTTCATGGATTTTTAACTTTATATATTTTTTGATTTTTGTAGATATGGCTTCTTGAGCACATGTGCTTCATTGAGAGATTCGCTAATGCGCTCAAGTATCAACCTAAGCAATTTCCCGCACGCCGGAGATTGTATTATGAATCAATCATTGATGAGTGGCGTGCAGTGGTTACCTTAAAGCATGCCCTTTGCTATGATGGATCGTTAAGTGGTGGGGCCTAAAATTCGCAATCGGATGCAACAAGGACTCGGGATATTATGAAATCCTTGGTCTCCTTAACTCCACTTATATATTTCCTATTCATATTATGCAACAATATGGGAAACGTCAAATTATCCCACAAAAGGATAGCGTACCTCCTACCACGCGAACATTGACAATTAGCATGGTAAGATCTTGGGAGAGTGCATGTGATCATCTTTCTAAGTGGAGTATTCCTCATATCAAGGCGCCCACGGCCATATCGTTGGCTTATGAGCCTTGGATTGATTGTAAGACCACGGAGGGTCGCCGTGCATGTAGGAAATCCGAACAAGGTGACCTTAAAGCCCAATCGGTCAAATCTAGCCTAAGACTCTCGAACCCTAATGACCCAAAGAGGAAGGGTAAGAAAAAAGGAGTGAAGCATGTGAAAGGCAACCTTAATCCGAAAGCCAAAAGAGCTTTGGAAAAGATCACCACTAAACCGCAGGAGGAAACTCGAATTCGGGCCAATGATCACGAGGCATCTAAGCACACCTCTAATGGAGAGTTAAGAATAAGAGCCTACGGTCCAGGAGAGATGGGCTCCCAAGGAGCGAGATGCGGAGGGCCCCATAGCGGATGAGCCCATGGAAGATGCGGGTCCTACTACCTAAGCTACGGAGTACTCTACTTGTATTAATACTCTTTTTTGGAGCTGTCTAGCTTAGGATTGGCTTTTGTGTTGCATTTAAATTCAATCAGGGTAATGTGCCCTATTAGGACTTAGATTTAAATATTT
Source organism: Tetragonia tetragonoides (assembly GCA_038025085.1). Lineage (NCBI taxonomy): Eukaryota > Viridiplantae > Streptophyta > Magnoliopsida > Caryophyllales > Aizoaceae > Tetragonia > Tetragonia tetragonoides. Next base: position 20,149,667 of record CM076146.1, read on the forward strand.
GCATTTATTTTTTTTTTTTTTGTAACAACTTTGAACGCGAAAATGACGAAGGAGCCGGGCCCAATTGCAATTGGGCTATCCTACGTATCCTTCTAGGGGAATCAGGCCGCTCGTAGTTTTTTATTTTTTTGTATTTTTTTTTTGGGGTTTTTTTTAGCCTTGTGTAGGCCTCTCAAAAGCGCTACATTAAATGCCCTGCCTAGGCATAGAATTTCTTCATCTGATCCATATTTATCCATTGACTAAATTCAATCCCTTCTAAGTCTGCCAACCTTGCAGCTCCGGCGGTTAGGATTTTTGTGATGAGAAAAAGACCAAATCATTTGGGCCCAAATTTTCCTCAAGGGTCAGTCACATTGGCCCTTACTTCTTTAAGTACTAAGTCTCCAACTTTGAGGTCTCTCATCTTAAGCTTCTGGTTGAAGTGCTTTCTTAATCTTTTGTGATAGGTTCTCACATTGTGCAAAGCTTGCAACCTTTTCTCATCCAATAAGACTAATTGGTCGTACCGGGCTTGGATCCAATCCACTTCCGGAATTTGTCTTTCTAGGACGATCCTTAGAGATGGGACCTCTTGCTTGATTGGTAATACGACTTCCATCCCATAGACTAGGGAGTATGGTGTCGGTCCTAATGATGAACGAATGGAAGTCCTATACCCCCAATGTGCGAATGACAACTTGTCGGGCAAATCGTAATAATTTTCAGACATTCTCTCGATGATTTTCTTAATGTTCTTGTTAGCCGCTTCTACCGCGCCGTTTGTTTGCGGTCTGTAGGGAGATGACTTCCGATGCTGGATCTTGAACTGAGCTAGGAGTTCAATCACTTCTTTCATAAAATGCGACCCGTTATTACTAATGATTTCTTGGGGAACCCTGTATTTAGCTATTATGTTGTTCTTGATGAACTTGACCACATGTTTTGCTTTGAGCTTTGCGTAGGATTGCGGTTAGACCCATTTAGTAAAGTAGTCAATAGCAACTAGAATATATTCATGGCCTCCTTTACCCGTTGGTGTTATTTTGTGTGATACCCCAATATTGTCTATAATTATAATATTGATTTATAATTCATTTATAAATTGTTTCGGAGATTTAAATCGTATATTTATATAACGATTTGATTTATTCAAATAAAGCCATAATAATATTAATTATTATTATGGGAATTTCGTGATTTATAGTTACCAAATTTGGGGGATTTAATTAAATTGTTTTGTATATGAATAAGGTTTATTCATATTGTTAATTTGCATTTAAATCAGAAAATTATTCCCAAACCTAGTAGGTTTTGACTTGGTAGACTGGGGACGTATATAAGCAAAAAGATGGGCAATTTTATTAGTTTACAAAACTGAACCAAACCTCACAAGCCCTCTCTCTCTCCTCTCTCTCATGGCACAACTTTCTCTCGCTCTGTCTCTCTCTCTCTCTCTCTCTCTCTCTCTCTCTCTCTCTCTCTCTCTCTCTCTCCTCTCACAACCATGCCTCTCTCTCTCTCCCTCCCTCTCTCACTTTGCTCAGCCGTCGTCGCCGGAGAACCACCGACGGTGAGCCCTCCTCTTCTCTCTCTTTCTCTCTCTCTTTCTCCCTCTCTCTCCCTATGCTCTGTTTTTCCCCCTTCCCTGTTTTCGCAAACCGTGGCCTGCCGCGCCACCAGGCAGCACCTAGGTGGTCGCCGACGAGTGGCCGGCGTTGCTGAGCCACCCCCGCGTCCCCTCTCTCGCTCAGTCACTCACTCACTCACTCTCTCTCTCTCTCTCTCTCTCTCTCTCTCTCTCTCTCTCTCTCTCTCTAGCGGGCTTTCTCTCTCTCTCCCTCTCGCAAACTCTCGTTTCTCTCTCCTCCGTCGCCAGTGCTCCGGCGAGCCACCACCGACCATGGTGGTCGGTGGGTAGTGGTCTTGGTGATGGGCTAGGCCATGGGTCCCCATGCTTGGGTGATTGTGGCCTAGGTTCGAAAAACCAATTAGGGTTTCGAATTTATATTTTCGTTTTAATTAATTTCGTATTTTCAGTATTTTTTTTATTGTTTTTATTTTTTTGTACTCGTTTGGAACCCGAATCCGGATTTTTGAAAACCTAGATTGATTAAAATAAATCAAGAAATTTAATTAAATATTATATTAATCTTTTGTTACTGTTTAGATTTTCGGTATTTAATTAGGACCTAACGGACAAGCGTGATCGGGTCGTGATTTTGAAGCTTACCTAATGTCTAGTTAGCATTTGTTAGGTAAGCGATTGTGCCTACCTCTTTCCATAACCCATAAAAAAGTTTTGACTTGTTATGTGCTAATTGCCTAATTGCTGTGAATTTAATATGCGAAGCATGATTAAATTATATCGTCGTTAATTATGAGAATTGGAAATATATTCTTCGATGTAATTATGAATTATATTGTGTATGTTGAGATTATGAAGTTTCGTTAATTAATTAGTTCATATGCTAATTATTGAATAAGTATTGTGATGTGAATTGTTAATATTCTAATGATATAATATACGTGCTAGTTGGATTGGGATATTATTGAGTGCTAATGAGTACCTAGTATACTTTGTTGGGATTATTTGTTGAAAGTGTAATTTTTGGATATCATGTTTTACTGCCGAAGTGCTGCCCAAAATTCATTAGACATATATGAAGGATGATTTTTCTTAATACGCACTAATGTCATTATTATTATTCATTGTCATGAACATGAAATGAAGTAGCGAGTCGTGATCTTGTTGTATCACTAAGTCAACCAATGCAATTATGTGAATTGAATTGTAATTGAGAATACGACTCCTAATGGATCCTTAGGAATAGTCGAGCAATCAAGATTGTATCTAATTGATGTAGTCTATGGATGCGTGATTCCCAAGTTACTTATGGACACCTCGTAGTGTGTTCTGGATGGATCATTCCCCATTGTTTAGTTATTACGTATCGATTATTATGTTAGAGATAGTTTGAGTATACACTAGAGTAAGTCCATGGCATGTCAATATCAATTGATGAACAATATGGGTAATCGCTGTTCTATTCGTTCTCTTATTACTCTAATCAAGATGGTTTGTTTGTTTCTGTTCGAATGATCACGAAAGCAAGAATTGCATGTAATTGGTTAATGAGTATATCACTATATCAATTGATGTAGTCTATGGATGCGTGTGTGCTTGATTGTATGACTACTTGTGCATGCAAATGAATTTCAATGATTCTTCTAAAACTCAGGTAAGGTTTGCGAAAGTGTTTTTACCGGGTATGGACGACGTTTATTCAGTTTATCTGATTATTCTTTTCTTTTGTTTCTTCTCTTTTCTTCTGTACCTTGTTTCCATCACGGAAACCAAAGTGCAGGTATTGCTGAGTGAGGACGTGTAGCTTGGAGTTTAATTGTGGGCTTGTCCTCTAGACTTATTATTTATTTTGGTTTACGGGATTTTGGTTTGTGCCCTAGAAGGTCAAGTTGTGTAGACACAAAAAGTTGTGTCTATGATAAGTCCCCATAAAAACCCGATGTTGAAAGGATTGGATTTTGCTCAAACTTGGGTTGCGAGAATAAATGTTCTGATGATTAGCCCAGTTCAGTTGAATTAACCAGTGGAAGCCTTTTGTATAGGTGATCCAAATCAGTTGGACTCAATTCAATTGGAGTCCAAAAATGAGAGATAGGCCTCTTTGAACCTAAGGGACCGAAAGGGAACCCAAACCCATGAGTCAACCCTTGGTCAAACAAGGGAACTCAGTCAATCCCGCGTTGACCCCCTCGGAAAAGCGTCCCCTCCTTAGAAAAGCAGTCAGGCGCCCATACAGGCATGCCGCTCCAGGTCCAAGCGACCACACTTGAGTTCAAGAGTTTGCCGCTTGGACAAGCGATAGTGCCGCTAGGCCAAGCGGTTTGGCCGCTTGCCTTGCGGCTAAGCCAAGCGGTTTGACTGCTTGTCCTGTCAGCTCAGCCGCTCGGCCTAGATGTATCGCCGCCTGGACCTTTTCTCGCGGATGGCAAATTCGAGGCCCATTCGATTTCCGTGCCAAACCCTGACAACTCCCCCTCTTCTATATAACCAAACCTTAAGGTTCAGTTGAAAGGGTTGGGAATTTGAGAGGTTCGCATATTCTCTCTCAGGTTGGACATTAGGTTGACTCTCTCTCTCTCTCTCTGTCTCTTCACATTAAAACTAGAAATTATGATTCTACTCCTCCTTTAGGGTAGCTCTAGCACCACAAAACAAATCATCGTACTTCATCAAGCGCATGAATTCAAGCAACATGACCCAATAAGTTCATTGTGAGCATCCCGGTAATCCAACCTGAGGGTTTTCAATAAATTTTATATTGCTTGTTATTACTAACGAATTTGGTTTATGTGATATGTACATGCATGGCATGTTTTCGAGCAAAAGGGCTTGTATTAAGCCTAATTAATGGATGAATGAATGTTTTAAATTTGTTTGTGGATTAGTTGGTGAATTATTTGTTTGTCTTCTAACCCGCAGGTTTTAGCATATTTATTGTTTTCTAGCAATAAGAGCATGTAATTTGATATATTGTTAAAAGTGGTCACAATAATAATAATAATTGTTCAACCCATTAGTTAAAACTAGGAATTTGGACAAATTGAACCCTGTTTGGAATCGTAGCATTAATAATTATATTGAATCGATTAGTAAAGGTCATTCTTGTCAACGGGCGAGTTGGGTGCCTAACACCTTCCTAGCCCGTACTCACGCCCCCGAACTCATTTATGAAGTCAATTTCCCCAATAGGGATTGGGGTGTACAGGAAATGATTTGACGTCTTTCTAGACTATCGACTTGATTGCAAGGTTTCCAAATTACCTTATATTTGGTGGCGACTTCTGACAATCTTAATCATGTCCTTAGTGCAAAAGGAAAATCTTTATGTGCATTCACACTCAAAGAATCACAAAAACCCGAAACACGCGCTCTCCTAAGCTGCCCGAAACTCGAAGGCGGGGCGAAGGAAAAAGGGGAGAAAAATCTGGTAGCCTATAGTGGCGACTTCAGTGGGAAATGATAAAGAGGGTGTAACATGAAAGTCGGCTCAATGTCATTATTCATTGCATTCATGTGCATGCGCTGGCGCGACTTCCGAGCTTGTTTATACAAGTTCAAACTAGTTTCTTAGCCAATAAAGTGTGGTGAAGAGCCTTTGTGAGAATCCCCTCAATTCTTCATTGCCAAGAAACATGGATTTCCCCACCTCATGTACGTTCCTACGCATTCGTCCATTCGACGAGTAGGATAACTAGAATGCCTCACATTGTCGCGCATCCCGCAGATTGTTGCACATTCTTGATCATGAGTACCTTTTGACCAAAACCCTTAAGCCTACCCCATTTCATGAACTACAACCAATGCTTGAGGTTTAAACTCAGTACCATGTCCATGCTAGATTTTCATGATCATGTCATTTGCGTTGTTGTGCTGTTTGCCCATATGTGAACGCAATCTTTGCGTAGTCTTTTTGGTCGTCATAGAATATTAGGTTAGACTCTAATTAGGATCTTTTCGTTTTTGAGTCTAGATTTTTGTCTTAAGATTGAGTCTAGAATCTTTATTTTTAGGAAACAATATCCTCGAATGTTCTATATGATGCTCGTTACCTTAGGAAAGATTTTAATGTTTTGTTCTTTCTCTTTATTTAGGTTGTAAGTTTTAGTCCAAGATCTCGATAATATCTCTCCCCTCTCCTTTTAGTCAAGAGTATATTATCTTTTGCTATATCTATATTGAGTCGAGATAATATCTCTCCCCTCTCCTTTTAGTCAAGAGTATAATATCTTTTGCTTTATCCCATATTGAGTCGAGATAATATCTCTCTCCTCTCCTTTTAGACAAGAGTATAATATCCTTTGCTTTATCCCATATTGAGTCGAGATAATATCTCTCCCCTCTCCTTGTAGTCAAGAGTATAATATCCTTTGCTTTATCCCATACTGAGTCGAGATAACATCTCTCCCCTCTGTTTTTAGTCAAGAGTATAATATCTTTTATTTTCTCCCATATTGAGTCGAGATAATATCTCTCCCCTCTCCTTTTACTCAAGAGTATAATATCTTTTGTTTTCTTTTCCCGCGTCGAGATCTTTTGACCTAAACCCATTACTTAGTCCCCCAGGGTAACTATGTTGATAGAATATTCTAGATAGAGATTCCCCACCTTTGTTTTAAAACTTTTCTTTTGTGAAACTTGTTAGTCTTTTCTTTTCTAAGTCTTATCCCATGTCCAGGATTGGTAAGAAAACTCTTGGTCCGAAAAGTTGGGAGCGCGATCATAGTAATCAACGTCGGGTGGTCCACCAAAATCTATGTTTAATTCTGTTTGCAAGTCTAATGATGTTAAAGCCAATAGTAATGGCCCAGTTGATGTTCCAGTTTCCTCTATCAATGAAATGGTTACTGATTTTGCTTACTTCTTGGATTACTTAGTAACTAAAGCACTATTAGAGCATGAACAAAAGACTTTAATTGTGGAAGAAAAAGAAATAATTAATCCTGCAAGCGATCAAGAGCTGCGCCAAGTGCGCATTGGCTTATCGCTAACTCTTAAAGAGCGAGAAAGCTTTATAAATATCTTAAAAGAATACATAGACGTTTTCGCTTTGTCCTACAAAGATATGCCGGGGATAAGTCGTGAGATAGCACAACATACAATACCGATCAATCCGGATTCAAAGCCAGTAAAGCAAAAACTTCAGAGAATGAAACCTGAGTGGACGCTAAAAATCAAAAGAAGAGGTACGGAAACAGCTCGCGGCAGGTTTTATTAAAGTAGCTCAATATCCAGAATGGGTCGCTAATATAGTACCCGTTCCCAAAAAGGACGGCAAAGTAAGGATGCGCGTCGATTTCAGAGATCTAAACAAGGCAAGTCCAAATGACGACTTTCCCCTGCAACATATAGACGTACTGGTGGACAATACCGCAGGACATGCCCTCTTATCACTCATGGATGGCTATGCAGGGTATAACCAAATACAAATGGCCGAAGAAGATATGGAGAAAACCACCTTCATAACCCATTGGGGAACGTATTGCTATGCCGTCATGCCTTTCGGGTTGAAGAATGCGGGAGCCACATACCAAAGAACCGCAACTTCCCTTCTACATGACATGATGCACAAGGAAGCCGAGGTGTATGTAGATGATATGATCATCAAATCCAAGGAGAGAGAAGGGCATGTACCCTCTCTAAAGAAATTCTTTGACAGGCTTCGAAACTACAACATGAGATTAAATCCTCAAAAGTGCGCATTTGGAGTAACTTCTGGCAAGCTCTTAGGATTCGTCATAAGCACAAGAGGCATTGAAATTGATCCTACCAAAATCAAAGCTATAAGAGATATGCCCTCTCCCAAAAAGGAAAAGGAGATAAGAGGATTCTTAGGACGACTCCAATATATAAGTCGATTCATATCCAAATTGACTATTACATGCGAGCCCATCTTCAAAAAGCTCAAAAAGGACACCAAATCTACCTGGGATGCTACACATGTCTTTCCCGATGAAGGAATAATGAATGTCGAAGAAACCACTTGGTAGTTATACTTCGACGGAGCATCAAACCAAAAAGGTTATGGCGTAGGAGTATTATTAGCCCAGAAGGCGCACATACTCCCATAGCCGTCAAATAAGACCACGAGGTGCCTAACAACGGCGCCGAATATGAAGCATGCATCATTGGTTTAGAAGCGGCAATAGAACTACAAATTAAGGATCTAAAGGTATATGGAGATTCAACTCTCATCATAAATCAAGTCTCCAAAAAGTGGAGAGTGAAAAGCGAATCCCTTGCACTTTACCAGGATTATCTTGAAAAGATAGCCAAATTTTTAACTCACTTCCGTTTTACATACCTTCCTAGAGATGACAACCAGTTCGCGGATGCCTTAGCGAAAATGGCTTCCATGATAAATAATCAAGATGATGTAATCTCCATGCCCATTGACATTCAAAGGCGCACTGAGCCCGCATTTTGTAATGCACTCGAAGTAAGCGTAAATGAGGAGGTAGAAGAAGAATGGTTTACCGACATTCTCAATCTACTAGCCAAAGGTGATTACCCTCTATAATGGACACCTAGGGCACAAAGAGCTTTAAGAAGACTAGTCGCACAATACATACATGTGCAAGGGATAAGTCTTCTATGTCTAAAGGAACGTGAAGCCATTTTATTTCACCAAATGGGTTGAAGCTCGTTCGTATGCAAGAATAGCGTCAAAGCACTTGGCAAAGTTCAACATGATAACATCATTACCAGATATGGAGTACCCCACGAAATCATAAGTGATCACGGGACCCAATTCAAAAAGGATGCTGCCGAACTTTTTACTAAGTTTAAAATTCAACATCGACAGTCTTCACCTTATAGGGCGCAAACGAATGGAGCCGTAGAATCCGCAAACAAGAACGTGAAGCAAATGATAGCCAAGATGACGGAAAAACTACAAAGATTGGCCCAACAAGCTACATTTCTCCTTATGGGGGTATGGAACCACTATTCGATCCTCACTAGGAGCAACGCCTTATTCTCTAGTATACGGAATGGAGGCAGTACTCCCAGTCGAGGTAGAAATCCCTTCCTTAAGGATAGCTTTGGAAAGTGAATTACCCGAAGTAGATTGGGTCCAAGCCTGGTATGACCAATTGGTCGTGCTAGATGAAAGATGACCAAATGCCCTACATTACGGTCATGTCTACCTAGCAAGGATGGCAAGACACTTTGATCAACGATTCAAGGCTAGAATACTAAAAGAAGGAGAGTAAGTCCCAAAAGAGGTAAGACCAATTGTAGTCGACCCTCGGGGAAAGTTCAAGCCTAATTGGTCGGCCCATACATTATCAAGACGATATTATCCGGTGGAGCGATAAAGTTAATGAATTTAAACGACAACGAGTTCACTCAACTCACAGATATAGACCAACTTAAGCGATTTTATGCATAAAATATTAAAAGGGGGGAGAGAGAGAGAAAGAGAGATATTATGTTAATTACTATCCCTCATTTAATTAATAACAGAACTTTAACGTCGTGACTCCTGGACTAATATTGTGAGACTCTTACCAACTTCGGATTAATGTCATTGATTTTTCAACTTGGATTATTATTGTCTGATAGCTTATTAAACTTGGGATTAGTTTGTCAAATTTTCCTAAATAAAAAAATAAAAAGGAGACAGAGAAAACGACATGAACTAATTAGCTGAAAATTATTAGAGCTTGAGGTCATGGGGGTATACAATGGCTAATTCACGTACCTGTCCAATGTGGTTAAATGGTACATGGAAACAAGGTGAGCTACAACGAGAACACGATCATGCTGAGCGCTACCATAGTCCATAAACATCAACCCAACACCTCCTTTGAGGCTCCCCTTTAGGCCAGGGCATGGTAAAGGGAATGTCAAGCACTGTCATTCCACCTAAAATGGTTTTTGTCAAGCTATCAACCATCCTCCTCTCTTTGAACGATCCAAAATTGTTGAAGTTAATTAGTCACCCTCTTCATGAATGTTGCTATTTAGGTAGGGCTTTCCAATCAATGTCTCGCCTATCAAACCCTTCCGAGCAGTTAATTTTCACAATAGCTTGATAAGCTCTATCCCTTGCTTCTTATGTCACCCTAAGAAGGCAAGCTTTGCCCCTATTGATGGTCATCTTCTTTTCGGAGGGAATAAGAGCATCTTCGTTACCACCAACAAACAAATAACGATGGGGGAGGCAAAATACAAAGGCACGCTTCTTGTACCTCATATCCATCGCATCCCGGGCGCTAGAGGTGAAGATCAACATCCTCACCATGAAGCACTTGACCTGCTTGATGGGAAGACAACCCGAGGTACCTTTGAAAATCACCCACAAAAGCGTTCCCCACGTAAGGAACGGCGAGAGGGCTTACGGTTGGAAAGCCAATGATATCGGAAAACTCCTCCACCAACAGGCACATCTCATGAGCACCAAAACGGAAAACATGGAACTTTGGGTTCCAAAACTCAGTGGAAGCACGAAGAAAGTCCCACAAAATCATAACTTGGCTGTAATCTCTCCTCTACCTTCATGGAGGCCAACCAAGCATCAAAGGCATCATCAAAGTTCACCATTGTTAGGATTAAGGATTTTCTCTCAAGGAATTTTCTCTCTCTAAGGGCTCAAACTATGTGGTAAGAAGAGAAGAGAAAGAAACCCGACTATATAGAGGTCACGGTTGGATTCCCGTCGAAAAATTAAGGAAATTCAGACAATTGACGAAAAAGGGGCCAGGCGGCCTCTAAGCTAGTCCGGACGGCATAGCCGTTAGGACAAGCGGCTGAGCTGCTCTAGCCAACACCATGACCGCTCGGACAAGCGGCCAAACCGCTAGCCGTAGTCGCTTGCCCAAGCGGCGTAGCCGGTAACCGCTGGAGCTCTAGCACAGCCACTAGGAGCTCTAGCGATCACCCTATATAGGTGCCTGGTGTGCTATTTCGTGAGAGGCCTCGGTCCACCCGACCCTACCGCCTGACTGAGTTCTACTTTCCTAATTCCCACTTGGATAGAATTTGGAAGCCTTCCCTTTTCATTTTGGCTTTTGCCACTTTTCTATTTTATTCCCTTTTTATTATCTTTTCCTATCTTCTTCTTTATTTATTTTTACTTTTAGGAGAAGGGGTACCCCAATTGTGCTAAATTCTCGGGAATCTTAAATTCTTAAATGTCGTGATTTGTGATTTCCCATTCGGAAATTAGATGATAAAATTCACATATGGGCATTTGGGTGATATTTTTATGCGTGAATAAAATGTAATATTTATAGCAGGTTTAATACAAGCCCGAAAGTTCAAAATGCACTACAACAAATATCACTGGCCATCTTCGCCAGTACTCGGACCCGCCTGAGACGACTCTCCGGGTCCACTCGATGATGGAGCACCTGAAGGACCGGGCTGAGACATTGCCCAAGCTCTAGGGTGAAAAGCAAATAATGAACCGGTCAAGTAAGCGGGATGCAATGAATGACGCGGTAGCTCCGACGTGCCAGGATAGCCGCCAGACCCCGTACTCTCCTGACTGCAAGAACCCCTTGGAGGGACTGGAGGATACATGGGCATATGGTAGCCCAGATACCACATATAGGGAGGCGGTGCAGGCCACTGCGGAAGATAAGGCACTTGGGGCTGGTTCCCCGTATCCACTTTAGCTCGAGGAGTCCCCTGACGCACCTCCGTACTCTCCGGCCTAGGACGAGGACGCTGCGGTGTAGACACCGAATGCGAAGCACGAATACTTGGAGGCCTAGGAGGCCATACCACATGAACGGGTTGCGAAATGAGCTCAAGGTCAGAAAATTACAAAAATTCAAATCAAGCACTATTACTTGAAATGAACATACTTTCGAACGTCGAACCGACGACTCGTGCATACACTCCGAGACGCGAATCTGGAAATCCAATTCTTAAAGGCATGCATGCCTCTATAGATCTTCCGTGTCTCAGGAGCATCCAACTGTGCACATAAAGAACAGAGTCAGCTTAAGTACAAAGGAAACATTGGAAATTACAATGGATTCTCACTTACCCCCCTACAACCAGCTGGTTGAGGCAATCCCTCAACCTCCTCACTAGGGCAACAAAAATCAGGAATCAGTATAACCTGAGGAGACCCGTCCGCTCCTGTGTAACTCGCCGACATGGTACGAGGAGTAGGACGCGGAGAAGAGACAGACGAGGAACTCGCAACACTCTTCAAAGACTTAAAGATATTAGACACAAATCTAAAGTTTCAAACAAATTAAGAAATAAAGTACATTACTTATCGGGTCGGTGGAGAAGTTGGGCCATAATCGAGCCTCAACAAAATCAGTATATGCCACCATGAGATCCACCTCAGGATCAGCCGGAAGCAAATACTCAAGGGCATTCGCCCCAACGGTGGCCGCCCTTACCTGCTCCAAGGTAAGGTGACGAACATAAAGCATAGAATCCGGAGGATCCAAAGGAATCCTCGGAGCCGGAAGGTGGGAGAAAGTATGCCTAATCAGTCTCTCTCCCAAAACCACTCAAAACCGAAAGGGCCCTCAAAAAGGATCCTCCTCTGGCCGTCCTCCCAAGCACCCAAAAATCTGTCCCAGAGATCCGGGACGTAATCCGTCCAAGGGAATCAGTCGACCTGCAAAAGCAAAGGAATAAGCACACAAAAGGATGAAAAGTACAATAAAAGCACAAAAGATGATCACTTACATCCTGAGCGGTCAAGGGATAGATCGCCTCACTAAGGGCGTGCAGCGTGGTAAATGGTTAAGACGCCTGTCCCCTCTAGGCCTACATCGCTGGAAAGGACATGTCCTCTGTCTGGAGAAGAGGGGAAAGGTCGGAGAAATGCTCATAAAACCAAATCTAAGACATGCAAAGCACATGGATTAGGCACAAGTTATGAGTAGAAAAGCCAAAAACACGAACTAAAAGAAGGGTAAAAGAAAATTACCTCCATAACCTGCCAATAACCGACCAAGGAGACGCGAGACGCGCCCTCCTCTCCACTGAGGCGGCTGGACTGCGTCAAGCCCCGAAGAATACAAGAGTATGCGGGAAGACCCCATTTGTACTCCACAACTCTGTCCAAATCCCGCAAGCACGGGAAATAGCGAACATGGTACCTACTATCTTTATCCGAAAATACGGAACGAGCTAGAACATAGGCCAAGAAAAGGTGAGCATGCTGCTCCGTCGTGACCTTCTTCAACTTCCTGGGGTTGGTAAAGAACTGGACCATAACGTTAGTCTGGCCATACTCCCTACCATCCCAGTTGGCCCCAAAAAGGCCAAACATCTCTACCATGGCATCCCTGCTCACATCTCCATAAGTGATAGGCATACCGGTACAAGGGTGCGCGAAAATGAGACCGAACTCGATTGGGGTGATCATGATCTCACCCATAGGAAAATGAAAAGCACTGGTAGTATCCCAGTACCTCTCCGCAAGACATCTAACGAGCAAGCGGTCGGAGCGCTCAGCAGAAGCGATGGACGCTAAAAAGTGACCGAAGCCACAACGCTACACAATAGAGGTGACCGAAGGAGTCACATATCTACGGGCTTTCTCGATACCAGAAAGGCTACCGTAACCCCACATGGTAGTGTCGACATCCTATACAACACAATAACTGCAAGACAATTAGCTAGGTGATCCTAGTAACAACTACCAGTCTCCGGTTTAGTCCTAATTTTTTACAACTCGTAAAGTTTAGCATTTTAGTTAAACCAATATGACAAGAGCGAATTTTAAAGAGAACAAATTTCACACAATTTTATTCTCCACATATGTACTCAAAAAACGATCTACCACCACAACAAAAATAAACTTCACCCAAGTTTATTTTCACAAAAAGTATCCATGATAATTGCAACGAGAATAAATTTCATACAAGTTTATTTTCCACCATTAAAGATGAATTTCACGCAAATTCATTCTTCACATGCAAATATATATGATACAAGAAACCTACGGGAATTCACAAATTAGCAAGAAAAACAATTTCATGCAAATTGGTTTTTCCACATTTAGCTACACTACAGTTCTCAACCTAAAAATTCTATGTTTGCCTACACATGATTTTCTATGTGTAAAAGAGCAAGAAAAAAAAAAACCGACGACATACCCGACATTTGGTACCAACGGTAACCAAATGCTCCTTCTTCTTGAAAACAAGATCGTTGGGCTCCCAACGATTGGTAGGATGAAAATCACTACCAGTGAACTCGTCCTGGACTAACCGGTGCTTACTAACCCGGTGATGGGGTATACCGAAAACGAATACCAGAGTGAAAACATTAGGGGCCTCATGAACAAGAATCTCTTGCTCCTTCCTTTTCCTACCTCCTCTAAGTTTAGGAGCCAAGGATGAAGAGCAAAAATGGAGTTTTAGGAAATTTGAGTGAAACTCACAAAACTCACAAATTCACACAATTTTGAGTTTTGACACTCAAAAACACAAGAACAACTAACAAAATCAAGTTCTACTAAGAATTTGAGCAAGAAAACCGCAAGATTTGGAGCTAGGGGCTTTAATGGAGGTTGAGAGCTTTGAAGAGAAAAATCGAGGAGAGAGAAAGGAGAACGAAAAATGGGGAAGATGACCCATTTCGGCCTCCCCTTTCCCTTTTATGCACACCCGCGCAAAACCTAATACCCGGTCAAACCACTTAGGTGGACGGTCAGACTGCCCAGCTGGCGGTTAAATCGCAAGACAGGCGGCTTGGCCGCTAGTCCCAACGACTTGACCATTTGGGTGAGCGGTTCAACCGCTCCACCAAGCTGCGTAGCCGCTTCACCAAGCGGTTTAGCCGCTCCACCTAGCGGTTCAACCGCTTGACGTGGCGGTTTGGCCGCCTGACCCACTCTCTCTCTTATGACGTTTTAAGGGCCATTGGCTAAAAATCAGTGGGCCCCACGCGAGGTCCATAGCATTTATTTGCGTGCCAAAGTTCGTTTATTAAAATAGGACTACTTTGAACCCACAGGTATGTACATTTATACTCGACCAAATGGCATGGGCTCGCACCCGACCTAAGGTCTGAGTAACATTTTATTACCCTTTACAATAACACTTACTACCCATCTTATTTCTAACAAATTATTTTTATTGTGTAACCTACAGCACAGGGTTCCCCTGCGACTGAAAATCGAAGGACGTTTATTGTTTGATCTACAGCAGGGGGTCACCCTTCGACTAAAAATCGAATGATTTTTTATCATTACTCTTATTTCTAACGAAATATTTTTATTGTGTAACCTACTGCACAGGGTTCCCCTTCGACTGAAAATCGAAGGACGTTTATTGTTTGACCTACAGCACAGAGTCGCCATTCGATTAAAAATCAAAGGATTTTTATTACTCTTATTTTCTAACGAATTAAATTTATTGTGTAACCTACAGCATGGGGTTCCCCTTTGATTGATAATCGAAAGACATTTATTGTGTAACCTACAGCACAGGGTTCCCTTTCGACTGAAAATTGAAGGACGTTTATTTTTTGACCTCCAGCACAGGGTCGCCATTCGATTAAAAATCAAAGGATGTTTATTACTCTTATTTCTAACAAAACATTTTTATTGTTTAACCTACAGCACAGGGTTCCCATTCGACAAAAAATCGAAGGACATTTATTGTTTGACCTACAACACATGGTCAACCTTCAACTAAAAATTTCAATGATTCTTCTAAAACCCAGGTAAGATTTGCAAAAGTGCTTTTACTGGGTATGGACGACGTTTATTCAGTTTATCTGATTATTGTTCTCTTTTGTTTCTTCTCTTTTCTTCAGTACCTTGTTTCCATCACGGAAACCAAAGTACAGGTGTTGCTGAGTGAGGAAGTGTAGCTTGGTATTTAATTGTGGGCTTGTCCTCTAGACATATTATTTATTTTGGTTTATGGGATTTTGGTTTTTGCCCTAGAAGGCAAAGTTGTGTAGACACCAAAAATTGTGTCTATGATAAGTCCCCATAAAAACCCAAGAATGAAAGGGTTCGATTTTGCTCTAACTTCGGTTGCGAGAATAAATGCTCTGATGATTAGCCCAGTTCCTTTGAATTAACCAGTGGAAGCCTTTTGTATAGGTGATCCAAACCAGTTGGACTCAATTCAATTGGAGTCCAAAACTGAGAAATAGGCCTCTTTGAACCTAAAGGCCCAAAAGGGAACCCAAACCCATGAGTCAACCCTTGGTCAAACAAGGGAACTCAGTCAATCCCGCGTGGACCCCCTCGAAAAAGCCTCCCCCGCTTAGAAAAGTAGTCAGCCGCCTATACAGGCATGCCTCTCCAGGTCCAAGCGGCCACGCTTGAGTTCATGCAGTTTGACCGCTTGCCTTACGGCTTGACCGCTTATCCTACCAGCTCAACCGCTCGACCTAGCTGCATGGTCGGCGGGACCTTTTCCCGCGGACGGTAAATTCGAGGCCCATTCGATCTCCGTGCCAAACCCTGGCAGCTCCCCCTCTTCTATATAAACAAACCTTAGGGTTCAATTGAAGGGGTTGGGAATTCGAGAGGTTGGCAGATTCTCTCTCAGGTTGGACAATAGGTTGACTCTCTCTCTCTCTCTCTCACATTAAAACTAGAAATTCTTATTCTACTCCTTCTTTAGGTTAGCCCTAGCACCATAAAATAAGCCTTCATACTTCATCAAGCGCATGAATTCAAGCAACATAACCCAATAAGTTCATTGTGAGCATCCAACCTGAGGGTTTTCAATAAATTTTATATTGTTTGTTATTACTAACGAATTTGGTTTACGTGATATGTACATGCATTGGCGCGTAATCGAGCAAAAGGGCTTGTATTAAGACTAATTAATTGATGAATGAATGTTTTAAATGTTGTTATTTATTGCTTCTTATGTTTAAATTATGCTTTGTTTGTGTATTAGTTGGTGAATTATTTTTTTGTCTTCTAACTCGCATGTTTTAGCATATTTATTGTTTTCTAGTAATAAGAGCATGTAATTTGATAAATTTGTAAAAGTGGTCACAAGAATAATAATTGTTCAACCCATTAGTTAAAACTAGGAATTTGGACAAATTGAACCTTGTTTGGAACCGTAGCATTAATCATTATATTGAATCGATTAGTAAAGGCCGTTGTTGTCTATGGGCGAGTTGGGTGCCTAACACCTTCCTAGCTCGTACTCACGCCCCCGAACTCATTTATGAAGTCAATTTCCCCAATAGGGATTTGGGTGTACAGGAATTGAGTTGACATCTTTCCAGACTATCGACATGATTCCAAGGTTTCCAAATTACCTTAAATTTGATGGCGACTTCCGATAATCTTAATCATGTTCTTAGTGCAAAAAGAAAATCTTCATGTGCATTCACACTCAAAGATTCACGAAAACCCGAACAACCGCGCTCAACCTCGGGTTTGGGACGGTTTAGTGGTGTCGAGTCGTGCACAACGACGTCGATAGCTCCCAGGAAATCATTGTAAATTCGGGGCTGTTACATCTTGCCAATTATATCTATCCCCCAAGCCGAGAAGGGCCAAGGAGAGGTGAAAGTGTATAATGTGGTCGGCGGGAAATGTTGGAAGTTTGCATGTGTCTGGCATTGCATGCATCTTTTGACTAATTCACCACAGTCTTTCTCCATTGTGGTCCAATAATAGCCAAGCGTAGTTATCTTCTTAGACAACATCATACCACTCATGTGTGGTCCACAAACTCCTCCATGTACGTCTCTTAGGACTTTGTGGGCCATTTCGGTGCCTAAACACAAGAAATTAATCTCATTTGGGGTTTTCTTGTATATTTTACCTTGTACTTCAATAAATTAGGCTGCGAGCCTCCTAAGGCCTTTTGGGCTCTGCGGCTAGAATCAGGAGGGTAAATTTGATGGATGAGTAGGTTCTTTATGTCAGTGTACCACTCATCTTCTTCATCATTGCATACCTCCAAAGCGTCGCAGTATGAAGGTTCAGACCTTCTTTGTACGCAAATAGGCATCTTTCGAATGGAATCGGGTATGTTGATCATGCTTGCCAATTTAGCCAATGCATCTGCGAATTGGTTATCTTCTCCTGGAAGATATGTGAAATTTCTTTGGTTGAAGTATACCACAATTTTGCCAAAGTATTCTTGGTAGAGTGCTAAAGATTCAATTTTGACTTTCCAGACTTTGGAAATCTGGTTAATTATGAGGGATGAGTCACCATAGACTCGTAGTGTTTTGATACCAAGTCTTATGGCGGATTGTATCCTATTATGCATGCTTCATATTCCGCGCCGTTGTTGGTGACCTCATGGTCCAACATGACTGAAAGAGGTGTATGTGCATCGTCAGGAGACACTATCAATACTCCTACCCTAAATCCTTTTTGGTTAGATGCTCCATCGAAATATAGTTGTCATGTCTTGGTGTCTACAATCATAACCCCCTCGTCCGGGAAGTGATATTCTTCCTTGTTGTCGGGTTCGTTTATAGCTTGATCAGCTAGGTATTCCGAAATAGCATGTCCCTTAATTGCCTTTTGGTGTTCAAGTTTGAGGTCAAACTCGGATAAAAGAACTATCCATCTTGCTATTCTACCGCTTAGAATGGGCTTTTAAAATATATATTTTAGAGGATTTTCTCTCGATCTTATGTGGATATTATGTTGGATCATATAATGTCGCAGTTTCTTTGTCGTGGCGACCAAAGCTAGACATGTTTTTTTCCAGAGGGGAATAGCGGGTTTCGTATTCTAGAAACTTCTTGCTGACATAGTAGATGGCATTCTCTTCCTTGTTTATTACCTGGGCTAGCATGCCCCCCATTGACGTTTCCGTGACAGTAAGTTAGAGACTTACAGGCATGCCTGGAGTGGGCGGTACTAGTAAGGGTGGTTAAGACAGATAGGCCATAATTTTGTCAAAGGCCTTTCTGTTCATCCCATTCTATTTTTACCTCTTTCTTGAGCTTTTTGAATATGGGCTCGCATGTGATAGTCAATGTAGAAATGAATCAACTAATGTATTGGATTCTTCCCGAGAAGTCCTTGATTTCTTTCACTGTTTTTGGAGGAGGCATGTCTATTATGGCCTTGATCTTGGATGGATCAATCTCGATCCCTCTGTTGCTTATGACGAATCCTAAAAGTTTACCGGACGTGACCTAGAATGCGCACTTTTGGGATTAAGCCTCATGTTGTACTTTCTAAGCCTATCAAAAAACTTTTGAAGTGAGGGTACGTGCACTTCTCTTTCTTTGAACTTTATGATCATGTCATCCACGTATACTTTTGCTTCTTTGAGCATCATATCGTGAAGAAGGGTGGTTGCGGTTGTTTGATATGTGGCCCTTGCATTCTTAAGCCCATATGGCATTAGAGTGTAGCAATAGGTGCCCCATCGGGTGATGAAAGTCGTTTTCTCCTTATCCTCTTTGTCTATCAGGACTTGATTATACCCTGCGTACCCGTCCATGAATGATACGACGGCGTGTCCAGCTGTATTGTCTACTAGGACATCTATGTGGGGTAGTGGAAAGTCATATTTGGGGCTTGCGTTGTTTATGTTCCTGAAATCCACGCACATTCGTATTCGTCCATCCTTTATTGGGACTGAAAAAATGTTGGCTACCCAATCGGGGTAATTGGCCAGTCTTATGAAGCCTGCATCAAGTTGTTTCTGGACCTCTTCTTTGATCTTAAGGGCCCATTCCGGTTTCATTCTTCTTAGCTTTTGCTTGACTGGTTTGCAATCGGGTTTTAGCAGGATGGTATGTTGAGCAATGTTGCGGTCTATGCCGGGCATGTCCTTGTAGGACCAGGAAAAAAACATCCGTATAATTCTTTAGGAGTGTTACCAATTGTTTGCGTTCATTAGAAGTTAAAGACAAGCCTATTTGGACGTGGCGTGGCTAATCATTAGTTGCAATATTTATTGTCTCCTTTTCTTCGACTATTAAAGTCTTTTGCTCATGTTCGATTAATGCTTAAATGACTTCTTTTAGCATTTCTGTTATGTCTTTTAAATTATTAACAACAAGGCAATCCGAGTAAGTGAAATCATCACTCATAACATTAAAAGAAGCGGACAATACATCAATGACGTCGTCACTAGCGACCTTAGTAGCAACAGAAAAGAGTGGGGTGGACTACCCGACACTTCTAGGATAACAGAGTCAGAATCATTCTCGGAATCAGAATTGGGCCCTTCTGAAGGACCATTGCGGATCGTGAACTTGTACTTGACTCCTTCTACCGGAGCCCACTTTGTCTCATGCTACCAGGTGGCGCGGTCGGGCCCAATTGGGGCAATCAGCTTGGACGGGTCGAAACCTTCGTTGAAAAGCACAGTCAGGGGAAGTTTTCCCGTTGCCTCATTGTATTGGCGACATTCTTCGCCAAATAGTAGCCCAAAGTCGTTGGGTGTGACACGAAATCAATTGAGCAAGCTGCTGCTCCAAGAACAAGCTTGACCATGCTATGGGCGAGCATCCCTTCTCTATCTCATATTGCAAGCTTGTTTGGCACCAAGGCAGACAATGGGGGGTGTACTCTACTCATTAGGGACACCTAAAACATCAGGGTTATCATTTAAATGCTTTCAATAATTTAGATCAATGTAATTAGTCTTTCAATTCCGTACAGGTAGACGTTAATCAACATTAGTGCAGCTAAAGGGTGGGAATTAAGTGCCATGTTATTGATCCTAGTAACCTGCTCCTTTTGAGTTTGTTTAATGCCTTGGGGATCAAGTGATAAGGACATCTACCAGCTCAAGAGGAGCCAAGTCGCATTAATGACCAGCAGTACAAAGGACACGCTCCAATTTGTACTATTAGGGACCAAACAGTTTTGGGACCACTTTTTGAGGTCTTCTCTCATGAGGACAGCAAGGATTCTTTCTAGGGTATTCCATTAGGGTTTGTTGCATGTTTGAGCCTATAAATATGTAATGAAATTGAATGTAATACTCAGATTATGTGAATGAGAAAAACCGATAGAGTGCTGCCTCTATTTCTGAAATCTTAAACCCTTTATCTCTTGTTTGGTGGCTTTGCCTTTATAACTTGAGTGGTGAGTTTGAGTAGCCCCTTTATCAACTGAATCTGGTGGTTTTACCTTTAGGATTCATTTGTGTTGAGCTCCAATTTATCCCTTTTATTTCACAAGTTTTGTTCTTGAGAGATTCAATACAAGTGAGAGATTTTAACGAGCTAGTTTACGCATCAAAGTGGTATCAGAGCTCTGGTTTTTTAGCTTGTTTGATTTGGTATTCTGAAGCTTTGGGAAGTTATATTTCTTCTCCAAGTTGAATCAACGAAAAAGGTTGATTTTTGGTGCTCCATTCAAGCTCAAACGTTTTGTTGCTCTCGCTGGACAGCGTCTGGGAGCTGTTTTGTGAAAAACGCTCTTATCTGGTGTTCTAGTAATAAATATTGTGACTTTTCTTCTTCGTTGGCTTCCTAAGGTATAGATCTACAACTCTATTTTAGTGGACGTTTGATGTTATAGTGGTTTTGGCTGTCATAATTTGTGTTGAATGCATACATTGTGTACGAACAAGAATAGGGAAATACTGATTTTGTTAGATTGATTCTGGTTGATTGTGGTTTGATTATTGTGTGGATATTGTTGGGACTTCTTTTCTTTCTTAATCCCTTCTTTTCTTATCTATATATATATCTCTCTCTTTGTCTATTAAGGTTAGAATCACACCTTTACTCATCTAACACTCACGTTGAGTATATTGGATCTAAAGGTTGCGTTTGTGATTTAGCCTCACTAAACACAAATATCTTCTTATTCTTTCTAAGCCTACTACAAAATAAACCCTTTTAAGCCAAATACATTAACCACCATAAAGAACCAAGCTACAAAATGGCCGGGGAAGTTCCACGAAACATAACTCTTGAGCAAGCCCAATTTGAGGGTAGAATGTATGCTCTTGAACAGCAATTACAAGGTATTCATGATCTCCAACAAGGAGAAGGTAGGAGGAGACATAGGGGACGTCGTGGATGACGTGGTGATGATGATGGAGGTACTCCACCTCCAAGTGATCCTAGTGGTGAAACTTCTTCTCCTAGTCCAAGGGGAAGAAGAGGAGGTGAACCATGGGACGACATGAGAGACCTTAAGCTTGAGTCTTCTGATTTTGTATGTGGCATGAACCCTAGTGATTTCTTTGATTGGGTTCACAATATGGAGAGGTATTTTGAGGCTAAGGGCTATGATGACAGCAAATCATACAAGTTTGCATCTATTAAGTTGAAGAAGTATGCTTCATTGTGGCTAGAGAACACACAACACCAACGTGTGAGAGATGGCAAAGGCAAGAATAAAACTTGGACCAAGTTGAAGTCTTTGATGCAAAAATGCTTTGTTCCTGATTCTTACAAGCAAGACTTGTATCTACAGCTCACTCAACTCACACAAGGCTCTAAGGATGTCAATGAATACGTGAAAGAGTTTGAGAAACTCCTCATGAGAACCGAAGTGAGGGAGGCTCAAGAGCACACAATTGCTAGGTTTATTCACGGCCTAAACTCTAACATTAGAGAGAGGGTTAAATTTCAACCAAGATGGACTCTCCAAGACTCTATCAAGCCGGCTTTGATGGTTGCAAAGCAAGAGAAGAGCAAGAGAAGCACTCCTAAACCATTTGTTAGACCCGTCTCTAACTTTTTCAAGGGGAGTACAAGTGGAACCAAAAATGAGCCTAATCCTAAAGTTGACAAGGGCAAAGAGGCTGTCAAGGAACCATCTAGGTTCAACAAAGAGAAAAGGTATTTCAAATGCCATGGCTATGGGCATTTCCAAGCTGAATGTGGGAACAAACGTGCATTGACAACGTTTTAAGAGATTCCGGATGAAATTGAGTCCGAAGAAGAGAAATATGAGGAGCCACCTCAAGTTCAAGATGGGGAGATCATTATTGCTAATAATGGTGACTTTTTAGTCATGAGAAGAGCTTTGCACTCCAATGAAGGCGCTAGAGAACCATCCCAACGCGAGAACATTTTCCACTCACGTTGCACGGTTTTGGGGAAAGTGTGCACCATGATCATAGATAGTGGGAGTTGCGCAAATGCAGCATCTACCAACATGGTGGAGAAACTCAATTTGACCACATCAAAGCACCCAAGTCCCAGCTTCAATGGCTCAACAAGGGAAATGAGGTAAAGGTAACTCGTCAAGTCTCAATTCCATTTTCTATTGGCAATTCATATAGAGATGATGTTGTTTGTGATGTGATACCAATGGATGCATGTCATATCTTGTTTGGTAGACCCTGGTTATATGATAGAAAGGTGTTTCACCATGGTTTTGCTAACACATATTCATTATTCATGAATGGGAAGAAAATTACTCTTGCTTCATTACCACCTAATGAACCAATTAGAAATGAGAGTAAATCTGGAAATGGTGTTTATTTGGGAGAAAAGGGATTTGTGCGTGAATTCGGCAATAGTGTATGTGTGTTTGCTATTCTGGTTGTTGAAGAGAACAATAGGGATGTTGAATGTGAGGTGCCCATGCTTGTGAGACCTTTGCTTGAAGAGTTTGGGGACGTTTTTCCTAGTGACCTACCGTCGGGCTTGCCTCCAATTAGGGGTATTGAGCATCAGATAGATCTTGTTCTAGGGGCTGTTTTACCCAATAAAGCGGCCTATAGATGCTCTCCTAGTGAAGCAAAGGAGTTGCAAAGGCAAGTAGATGAGCTTGTGGCTAGGGGTTATGTCAAACCTAGCATGAGTCCATGCTCGGTACCAGGTCTTTCGGTGCCCAAGAAGGATGGAACAATGAGAATGTGTGTTGATAGTAGGGCCATCAACAACATTACTATTAAGTATAGATATCCCATTCCAAGACTTGATGATATGCTTGATGAATTACATGGTTCTTGTGTGTTTTCCAAGATTGATTTGAGAAGTGGTTATCATCAAATTAGAATGAGGGACGGAGATGAGTGGAAAACAGCATTTAAAACGAAAGGTGGGCTGTTTGAATGGAAAGTGATGCCCTTTGGGCTGTCAAATGCTCCAAGTACCTTCATGAGGCTCATGAATGAGGTATTAAGGCCATATATAGGAAGGTTTGTGGTGGTTTACTTCGATGATATTTTGATTTACTCTAAAACGGCAGATGAGCACTTATTACACTTGAAAGAAGTGTTTTCTGTTCTTAGGGAGCATAAGTTGTATGGGAAACTCGAGAAATGTGAATTCTTGACACATGAGGTCGTATTCTTGGGTTATGTGGTTTCAAGAGATGGGATTTCAATGGACGCATCAAAGGTTGAGGCAATCAAGTCATGGCCAGAACCTAAGACACTCACGGAGGTGAGAAGCTTTCATGGATTGGCTTCGTTTTATAGGCGTTTTATAATGAATTTCTCTTCCTTATTGGCTCCTATTACTGATTGTATGAAGAAAGGTTCTTTTCAATGGACCAAGCCAGTAATTGAGGCATTTGAATTACTCAAAAACAAGCTTAGTGCAGCCCCTATTCTCGGATTGCCAGACTTGACGATCTCTTTGAATTGGAGTGCGATGCAAGTGGTGTTGGCATTGGGGAAGTTTTGATTCAAAAGCGGAAGCCTTTAGCTTTCTTTAGTGAGAAATTGAGTGGTTCTAGGCTCAATTACAACACCTACAACAAAGTGTTTTATGGTTTGATTCGAGCAATCACGCATTGGTCTCATTACCTCAAGCCCAAGCAATTTGTGTTGTATTCTGATCATGAGGCTTTGAAGTACATTAATGGACAACACAAGCTCAATCCTAGGCATGCAAAGTGGGTTGAATTCCTTCAAGCTTATTCCTTTGTGTCCAAAGACAAAGAGGGGAGTAAAAACATTATTGCTGATGTCTAGGCGCTACTCTATGCTCTACATCTTGGAAGCTAGAGTCCTTGGGTTCTCTTTTCTTAAGGAGCTATACAAGGATGATGAAGATTTTGCCTCGTACTTCAAGGAAGAGGCTCAATTGTCTTCTGGCCCTTTTTCTATTCAAGATTGGTTTCTTTTCAAGAACAACAAGCTTTGTATTCCAAAGGGATCCGTGAGGGATCTACTCATTAGGGAGGCACATGGTGGAGGGTTAGCTGGTCACTTTGGCATTGACAAGACCTAGGACATCCATACATGTTGAAAGATGTGCAGACCATCATTGCAAGGTGCGCAACATGCCACCAAGCAAAAGCTCACTTCCACAAGGGTTTGTACACTCCACTTCCTGTCCCTAATCAGCCTTGGGAAGATTTGAGTATGGATTTTATTGTGGCACTTCCAAGAACTCAAAGGGGCAAAGATTCAATTATGGTTGTTGTAGACCGTTTCTCAAAAATGGCACATTTTGTGCCTTGCAACAAAACTTATGATGCTGTTATCATTGCTAATCTCTACTTTAGAGAGATTGTGCATTTGCATAGTGTTCCAAGGAGCATAGTATCGGATAGGGACACAAAGTTTTTGAGCTATTTCTGGAAAACACTTTAGCGTTTGTTTGGAACTAGGTTGTTGTTTAGTACCTCTCACCATCCACAAACGGATGGGCAAACCGAAGTCACAAATAGGATTATTGGTTCACTTTTGAGGAGCATGATAAAGAAGAGATTGAAGGATTGGGATGAGAAGTTGTGTCATGCTGAATTTGCATTCAATAGGGCGCCTAGGTACACAACCGGGAGGACTCCTTTTGAGATATGTTATGGTGTGAATCCTCTCACCCCTCTTGACCTCATTCCTTTATCCATTGAGGCTAGAGTGAGTGTGGATGCTGAGAAGAAATCCAAGGAAGTCAAGAAGATCCATGAACAAGTAAAAACTCAAATTGAGAAGGCAAACGCAACGTACAAAGAAAATGCCAGCAAAACAAGAAAACAACCATAGTTTGAACCTGGTGAATTGGTTTGGCTTCATTTAAGGAAGGAGAGGTTCCCTTCAAAGAGGAAGAACAAGTTGATACCAAGAGCTGATGGTCCATTTGAGGTGCTGGAAAAGATTAGGGGAAGCGCGTACAAAATTGAAATTCCAGGAGACTCATCTGTTTCTACCACGTTCAATGTGGGTGATTTAAGTCCTTATCTTGCTGATGACTACCTTGAGGACTTGAGGTCAAGTCCCAAAAAAGAAGGAGAGAATGATACGAAATCAATTGAGCAAGCTGCTGCTCCAAGAACAAGCTTGACCATGCTATGGGCGAGCATCCCTTCTCTATCTCGGATTGCAAGCTTGTTTGGCACCAACGCACACAATGGGGGGTGTACTCTACTCATTAGGGACACCTAAAACATAAGGGTTATCATTTAAATGCTTTCAATAATTTAGATTAATGTAATTAGTCTTTTAATTCCGTACAAGTAGACGTTAATCAACATTAGTGTAGCTAACGGGTGGGAATTAAGTGCCATGTCATTGATCCTAGTAACCTGCTCCTTTTAGGTTTGTTTTATGCCTTGGGGATAAAGTGATAAGGACATCTACCAGCTCAAGAGGAGCCAAGGCGCATTAATGACCAGCAGTACAAAGGACACACTCCAATTTGTATTATTAGGGACCATTTGGTCGCTAGAATTACAGCTGAGTACCAAACAGTTTTGGATCCACTTTTTGAGGTCTTCTCTCATGAGGACAGCAAGGATTCTTTATAGGGTATTCCATTAGGGTTTGTTGCATGTTTGAGCCTATAAATATGTAATGAAATCGAATGTAATACTCAGATTATGTGAATGAGAAAAAACGAATAGAGTGCTGCCTCTATTTCTGAAATCTTAAACCCTTTATCTCTTGCTTGGTGGCTTTGCCTTTATAACTTGAGTGGTGAGTTTGAGTGGCCCCTTTATCAATTGAATCTGTTGGTTTTACCTTTAGGATTCATTTGTGGTGAGGTCCAATTTATCCCTTTTATTTCGCAAGTTTTGTTCTTGAGAGATTCAATACAAATGAGAGAATTTAACGAGCTAGTTTACGCATCAGGGTGCCAAGTCACTAGCCCAATCTTTAGTGGATTGGTCCTCTTTGAGAGGTGGCAGTGCCTCTTTACTCACAGTGAAACAGTCCTGGAATGCTTCAAAGCCCGTAACTAGAATCCCATTGATTGCATAGGGTTCGGGAAATACATAATAGGGGTATGGATCGCCTTCTTGAAGAAATTGCCCATTGAGAGTTAGAGGCTAAGGATCCATGTTGTGTAGGATGGGCTTGTTGGCCGCGCATGCTCTCTTTCTAGCCACTTCCTTAGATATGCAGGCTCGAAGCTCTTGCTTAGTGCGTTTATAGCCTAGCACGAACAGATCATTCTTGATCTTAGCATTCCAGTAAGGTTGGGTTACCTTGGGGTGAGGGCAAAAAGTGGTGCCTGGAAAGTAGCCTTTCTTTCTTAGTAGGGTGTTCACATCGAGCATGGGCTCTATTGTCTCTATGAAGGCTATTTTCTCAAAGCCCCACAATTCTTTATCTTGCTCATTATGCTCTATCCTTAAGACTGGAGCTTTTTGTATCTGGGCTACCATGGTATCGGCACAAACTTCCAGAGTGGATCCTGCTAGGGATAGCTTCACCTTTTGGTGAAGGGTTGAGGCTACAACATTAAGCCCATGCAACCAAGGCCTTCCTAAAAGTTGACTAAAGGTGGCCGAAATATCTCTAACGTGAAATTGGACCATTTTCTCGATGGGCCTGATGTTAATGTTCATGGAGAATGGGCCTATGACATTTCTTTTAGAATGGTCGTAAGCTCTTAGCCCTTCCGTGGAACGCGTGAGGTTGTTGTAGTCTATTTTGAGGTGTTCAGCAGTTCTCAAAGGGCACACATTTACAGCAGAGCCATTGTCAACTAAAGCAATGGAGACTTGTCTCTTTTTACAAATTACAGTTAGATATAGAGCTTTGTTGTGATGAATGCCTTCGGGTGGAAGATCCTTGTCAGAGAAGGTGATGGGCGTAGATGACTTTCCTCTGACTAGGAGGTTAACCACATACTCAGGAGTAGCATTTGGAGAGATGGTCGTTGCATTTAGTGCATCTGGCACGGCTCTTCTATGAGTGAATGAAGTAGTCAACAATTGCGAAATGGATATGTCAGCTTTTGTTCTTTGCAAAGGCCTAAGGATATTAGTTCCATCATCCTCTTTAGTTGCATCCTTTTGAGTGGGGTCCCTATTGGGGATTGAAACGGGCTCCAGAGGTTGGATTTGAGATGGATGCATGTAGATGTTGTCGGGCCTGAATTGGCGACCTGACCTTGTGAGGTAATTCCAAGCCTTGTCGTCTTCATCTTTCTCGTCATCAGAGATGTCATACCATGCTTTGCCATTAGCTATATCATGGAGGATAAACATATATTTTTTTTAAAAACACACAAATGGGTATGTACATTCTTTTTGAAAAGACTTTTTTTTTTTTTTTTTGAAACTTGTGGCATTTTGGGAAAGTCCTTTAAAATGATAGTTCTCACGAGAGAGATTTATTTTTTGAAAACCTTTTTTTTTTTGTTTTTTTTTTTTGATAATATGCATTAGATGCATGAATGCAAATGGATGCATAGTGTCGGACTGACTCAATAAATGAATACAAGTAACCGATTCAAGCATGCATCGGTCCCAAGTGCTCCTAAAGCTGAACTATAGACGATATTTCAGGTGCTTCATTTCACTTAGTTTTTGGAGTACACACACAGTGCTGACACTCCATGAAAGCCAATATGTGTGGTAGCTTCCTTAATATTTTATTGGTTAGCTAATCTGGCGCTCACTCCATGAACGGGCGACCAGGCTACAAAAGTAGTAAATTGAGATCGCATGTGTTTGTGGAGACCATTTGTTCAAACAAGCATTCTAAACACACGTAATTTTCACGTATGTACATGATATACACAAGATATATACGAAATATAAACAATAGGCATTTCATAACATCATTCAATTTGCTTTCAAAGGGATAGAATGTACTTTCGGATTTAGACCTCTTATAAAAATAATTCCCCAGCAGAATCGCCGGTCTGTGGGGCTAGATTCTCGGGTTTTTTCTGGATTAGGCCCCGGGAATCGTCGCGATACATGCCAGAGGCACGTCCGATTGAAGAGGCCAATTGTCAAGGAATCATCTTAAGGTTCGAAATCGCCACTTTGTTATGGCCCGAAGAAGGACGGGATTTTTACAAAAGAAGAGTCGCCACCTTGTTATGACCCAAACAAGGAAGGGTTTTTAAAAAGAAGAGTCGCCACCTTGTTATGACCTAAACAAGGAAGGGTTTTTATAAAGGATTTTAAAGAAAACCATTTAAGAAACCCAAAAGTTGACTCTATTGCGATAAGGCACGAAAATACTTTTACTGGACTGCGAATCAGAGATCTTAACTTGGGGTCTAGGTTAGAAGGTACGGACGTCCTCGGACCCGTCTCCTCCTCCGTACTGAGTACGGGCTCTTTACTAATACGTTGTATCCCATATGAAAGCTTTGAATTGAATTATGTAATGCCTTGAATGATAAAAGAAAAACACATGTATATACACGTTGTCACATAGCACACTTGTGTATAAAAAGCGGTTTTGAACCGATGTATTCGCTTATGTACGGCGGGTTTGGATATTGCAAATACTGCACTACGTACCATTCATCGTAGGTCTTGAATCTACTCCTGGATCAAAACCCTTACGTAGTTCTGATCGAGGGATCCAGTCAGTAAGACTCCTTGGGTGTCACTAAGGCGGGTATGGATGTTCTATCCCGTAAAGAGGGATATAATTGAGAAACTTATAGGATGACTCGCAACTTAGAGGCGAATTGATCCGAGAAACCCCCTACTCTCCTCGAAGATGTGGGAAAAGGCTCAAATGGGAAGATTTGCCCGTTCATCAGAGGCGTTCAATCCAACAACATTTGGTAATATACGGGGATCAACACAATTCTTAGCTTTGAGTAAAAATATTAGACTTCTCAAAAATATTTGTTCTTCACTGGGGAATAACATTCATTTGGGGTTAGTAAATGGATGATTTGTGTAGAATATGGATATGTATTGGTGGGTAATGGCTTAAAGGAGTCTTTCCGATAGGATCCCCCGGGATGGCCTGAAACCAAATAAGAGGGGACGATCAATAATTAGCTTCTATTCGATCATAGGTATTCCACTGGGAAAATGGTTGTCACTGGGGAAATGTGGATTCCACTGCGGAATGTGAATTTTTATGGTGGTGATTTGATGGAATGGTAGGTGGAACACCCATGATCGCGTAAAAGCGAATTTCTGATTCTAACCTCGAATTTGGCCCCGGACCGGGATGTGTACATAAACGAATACACTGGCTTTATTGAAAACGTTTTTAACATAATATATAACACACAAGTGAGAGAAGTTCTTTTCATTTTATTTTCCGAGTTGAATTATTAGGTGGAAGCATATGAATGCAAATATACAACATGCAAATAAAGAGGCATCGGAATAAACAAATTACAAGTCGCGTATTTACAAAAAAAATACAAAAAATGTCTAAAAGTCCTGAAAAGGAGAAAAAGATTTGATCTTCATGTACATGGTGCCTCCGGGGCTCGATCTTGATCTTCATCTTCAAAAGAATTAATTTGTTTACAAAAGAATTAATTTATTTACAAAAGAATTGGTTATTTACAAAGACGGTTTGAAAGAACCGACAAGGAATTAGTCCAACCGCGAATTATTAACTCCAAATTTATTTTTATAAGTAGTGGGACACACTAAAAAAATAAACTGAAGAGTTTCGTATTTTTGTGGGCTTGCTTGATAATTAAATGAAAATCATTTGTAGAATCGAACAAAACCGATTATACAATAATCTGGACAGAACTTCTAAAATTCATATATTGGTCATAATGCAACCAAATTGAGTGCATAAAAAGCCTAACTTGGTTCATTTTACTTTATGTTTCCACAGTAAAAAGTTCAAGTCAAGAAAGTTGACGATCGGTGAGTTATTTATGATTTACAAGCTTCTGGAAGTCTTTGGACAGACCATTGGTTTTTGATTTATTAGGAAATATGTACAAGTGATCTAGGTCTAATATTTACAGGCCACAGACTATACTGGAAGGTGGGTCTGTACACAAAATTGCATGAATTTTAGACAATTCTATGTTATTTAACAAAAATAAACAAAAGAACTATACAAAAGCCCTAATGTTTTATGATAACCAAATGTCTTTCACTTTGACAGAACCAAGCTCGGTTTGATTAATTTATTAAAATCGAAAACACATCTGAATGGAGTGATTCCAAAGTCGAAATTGGTTCGTAGTGAGTCTATTATCCAAATCAAAGTTCATCTTTCATTGAAGAGGTACTAAACCCCGCAGACTTTCAGTTAAGTGAAAATTATCATTTCTAGACCTATACTCGGTTGGTTAATTTTAGAATTAAATCTACTTCGTTAAAGTTGAATCCGTCTTTACAGATTGAAGTTGACACACTAACAAATTTCTAAAAAAATTTATCAAGAAAAACAAACTATCCTAAGTGGTTAAATAGAGCCATTTATTTACAATGTCGAAATCTGAGAAAATCTTTAAAGGGACAGCAATACTTCGTCTTTTGAAAATACATTTAAAAATCATCTGGCCTCCACACTAGACGAAATAGGTGGCTGTAGAAAGTTAGGTAACTCCTCTTTAAGTTCCTCCGAAATATACCAAGCTCAAAACTTAACCATTTATTAGTGATTTACAGATATATGGACGTTGGTCGTTTTTTAGACACAGAAACTTCAATTTTTTGTTGGGGACGATTTAACCGTTTGATCTGGATGATTTTTATCTCGTTAGAAAGCCCTTTGGACAAGGTTCTATTTGACACTAATTGCATCAAATTTCAAACGTTGGATCTTCCTAGATCTACAAATGAAGTTTTTCCTAAAAACTGTTAACAATCCAAATTATTACAATTTTGTACAAAAACTAAATCCAAGGCCACTATATGCAAAATGACCTTTTTTATTCAATTTTAAGTATAAAAAAAATGAAAATGGTGATGAGAAATAGAGAAACATTCATTGATCACACAATTTTGCCACAAACAACTCTCTTCCTCACCGTAAAAAATCATTCTCTACAAAGTGGATCTAAGTCCCCCATGGAGACAGGTTCGCGTGGGCACTTGAACCCTTACCTATGAATTTTGGCCGGTTAAAAAATAGGGTGGTTCGTGCCCACACCTATAAAGAGTCCAACCGGTGAAAATGGGATTATTAAGGGGATGATAGTGTTGAATAACAATTTATATACAAAATAAAATGGTTAGTGAAAACACTTAAAAACAAATAATTGAAAGAGAGAGATAAAAGATTACCCTTGCGTAGATCTAGAAATCTAAATCTTTAATATTAAGTTATTTAGTACAAACGCCCTTTAGTTTGCACTAACTAGATAAAAAAAAAAAGAAGTTTTTTAGAAAAAGCTTAAAAAATTGATGTTAAAAAGATGATAGGAAAACTAGAGAGAGACGGAGAGTTTTAAGAAATAGAGATGAGAAAGAGGCAAAGGGTCCTCAAAATAGCTTTTTAAGGAGTATTTATAAGGGGAGAAAGATGGGGGAGAATTAGGGTAAGGAAAAATGGAGGGTTAGATGTAAGGGTAGGTGGAGGGTGAGATAAGGGTTGAGAAAAATAAGGATGGGAGGTTGACAAATGTCAAATTTGTGGTGAAGGAAGAAGATGGGAGGAATCTTGTGAGGTGGAAGTGAGTAGGAAAGAGAAAGATGAGATAAGGTGGAAGATGAAATAGAAAAAGGAAACACAAAATTAAATAAAAAAATAAAAAAATAAAGGAATAAAAAGGGGGGGGGGATTTTTTTTTTCTTTTTATTTTTTCTTCACCATTTTCGGTTGTGAGTACAAAATTGTTTTTCATTTTTATTTTATTTTTTGGGTGGGGGTTAATTCATGTAAAAGGGGAGGGTATGTTGGTAATTCTGTTTATCACTATTATTCTCTTTTGGCTTTAGCTATTTGATGGGAACATAGGAATATTGTGATGTCATCAAATGATGTTATGAAATGATGTCATGAAATGATGTTATGCATGACATCATAAGATGATG
This sequence comes from Tetragonia tetragonoides, assembly GCA_038025085.1. Taxonomy (NCBI): domain Eukaryota; kingdom Viridiplantae; phylum Streptophyta; class Magnoliopsida; order Caryophyllales; family Aizoaceae; genus Tetragonia; species Tetragonia tetragonoides. The sequence goes on from CM076146.1 coordinate 20,182,210, forward strand.
TCATGAAATTATGTTATGCATGACATCAAATTCCATTCCTTATTTATTTTTGAGTTTTCTCTTTTATGCTTTTTTTGATTTTTGTTTTATTTTCTCTTTGGGCTTTGGGCTTGGCATTGCTAAAGGGTTGGGTCACATTATGGACCTTAGGTACCCTTTTAGCCCAAATCATTTATTTTAATTAGGCTAATTACAGTTAATGCTAATATTAACTGTAATAATTATTTAAAAGAAATACGAGTCAAACTACGGCGTCTACATCGGGTAGCCGCTGGGCCTGGTTTTTGGCTGGGCCGAGTTTGGCGCCGGGTTTGCAACCCTAGGCCGCTAATTCCGTCCCCTAACTCTTTAAATACTCCCTTTCACCCTCTTTTGAGGGAGGTTGTCAGTTTATAATTTTAAGACCAATTTGAGGGCACAAATACCCCAAATCATAGAGAATTCAGATTTTTGAAGACACAAGCAACCCATTGCACCCAACCTAGCAGCCAAGATTGAAGAGAAATTCCAATTCTACTAGTTCCGTTCGAATAGAACGTCCAGGTTAACCATCCTGAGGGCCTGAATCTCTTATAAAACTTCTTTTTTTATTTATAATCATGTTTTATTTAGCTTTTGATTATGGTTGAGTAATTATGCATGTTTTGACCCTTGTAAATATTATGCATGTTAGTTTAATTTAAAGTTCGCATCTTTTTATTAGTTTATGCAAGTTTGCATTTCATTGTTTGTGCATCCATATAGCAACCTCCTACTTTCATTTTAGCATAAAGTTAATATTTTTGAATTGTTCTTCTATTTAGGTTACTAACAAATTTATTGATGTGCATGTGCAATGCTTGGCGCGTTTAGCAAAGTGTGGTAGGTTGGAGCGGTTTTATTATTGCTTTCAACTTTTGCTTGTGTTTGATAAATAATATGCATGCAAATTGGATATAAATTGTGCAAAGTGATAACGGTAGGTAATTTGGTTGTCTTTAACCCGCCTAGTTAAATTTTGGATCTTGGACGACCGGATTTGTATGGAACCATATAGCATAAATAAATATTTGACATGGATAGGGTTAGTAGAGGCCGTTAATACGGGCGATTTAGATGAGATTCGTTTTGTTTATTTCGTACCTACACCCCCGAACTCAATATTTAGCCCCTTGGGTATGAGTCAATTCCAAATAGGAATTGGGTGCACTTTTTGATGGTTTCCAATTGTTTCCTAAAAATTGGTGGCGACTTCATTGCTTGAAAATTATTTTTCCCCATTATAATTGAATTTAAATTGCATATGACGTATTATTTAAGAACCATTAATTCCAACACTAAAGCGCTCGAAAATTAGCGCTGGAAATGCGAGGGTTCTTACAATCTCATGGTGGTGTATACCGAGTATGCCGAGACTTGATTGTGCCCTAACTTCATCACGGATCCGGTAAGTAGTTTATTTTGTTTCTTTACTTCTTTTGGAAATTTAGAAATGTGTCTAATACTTTCAAGTTTTGTAGAGTGCTGCGAGTTCTTCGTTGTCCCATTCGACTGCTTCTTCTCCGGGCCCCACTCCTCCTACCATGTCGATGGGCCATATAGGAGCAAACGGGTTTTTTCTGGTTCTTTCCATTCTAGAGTGTCGCGGTCCTGATGAGGAGGTCGAGGGATTGCCTCTACCAACTGGTTGTAGGGGGGTAAGTTAAAATCCATTGTGATTTGCAACATTTCCCTTATGTTTATACTGACTCTTCTTTTGTCTTTACAGTTGACTGTTGTTGAGACGCGAAAGATATATAGGGGCATGCATGCCCTAAGTAGTGGATGTCCAAGTTCGCGACTCGGAGTATGTGCACGAGTTGTAGATCCGACTTTTGGAAAGTATGTTCATTTCAATTAATAATGCTTGATTTGAATTTTTTTATAATTTCCTGACTTTGGTTTTACTTCTGTAGCCTGTTCCCCTGGCGAGGCGTCTTAGGCCTTCGGCTACTTGTGCTCCCTAGTCTACGTTTATGCCGCAGCGTCCTCCTCCGAGGCAGGAGAGCACGGAGGTGCGTCATGGGACACCTCGAGCCTGAGTGGATACGGGGAACCCGCCATAGGTGCCTTAGTTTCCGCAGTGGCATGCACCGCCTCCCTATATGGGGTATCCGGGCTATCCCATGCCTATGTACCCTCCCATTCCGCAAATGGGTTCTTGAAGTCAAAAGATTATGAGGTATGACAGTTATTTGAGCATGTCAGAGCCACCTCGTCATTCACTTGATCTTGCTCATTTGGCGGGCTCATTATTTGGCTTTGACCCTAGAGCTTGGGCGATGGCTCAACCCAGCCCTTCAGATGCTCCATCCTTGGGTGGGCCCGTAGAGTCGTCTCAGGCGGGTGCCAGTACTGGCGAAGATGGCTAGTTATATTGTAGACGCCAAAAAAGCGCCTTCAGATTTCGCCGCAAAAGCCCGATGACGAAAAGAGTAATTTATAAACTTGAATGCTATCTTTGCTTTAATAGGTAAAATAAGGTCTCAGGTTTTTCCTCGATCACTCTTTCATTCTGACCCCATTCAAAAGCCCCGTTCAAGAGCTTTTCAACGACACCTCTCGTGTCTTTTTTCGCGGCGCTGGATAACAATAGTGTCGCTAGCGGCGCTCGCTAGGTCTCTAGGCCTGACTTTTTTTAAGCCCAAATTCCGAATTTCGGCCTTCCTTCACCTGTCCAACCCTACTTCCTACGCCTATAAATACGACCCTCGAGCCTCATTCAAAAACACACAATGTACAGTTGACAACCTCTATTCTCAGTTGACTACTCCCGAGTTTCCCCCTCTTTCTTCCAAATTTGAGATCTTGTGTTTACTATTTTTGCTAAATAGCCTACAATTCAGTTACTAACTCATGAGGGCTCATATTAAATTAATTGCCTAATTATTTATTTTCTAGTAGTCATAATGTAGATATCAAGCCCACAGCGTCTTTTATCGCTTACTAAATATTGTCTTTCAAAGCATGTCTAGTCGTTGTAATGCTCAACTTGCCAATCGAATTGCTTGTCTAAACAAGGGTTAGAAATAAATGTTGTGATGCTTGTGATGAACCAATTAATAGTCTAAGTATAGGTTGTTAATCCGGTTTGTGTGGGAGTCATGTCTTTAAATTATTAAGCAAACTTGAGTTAGTAGAGGTCGTCATAATATGGGCGAGTTGGGTGCCTAACACCTTCCCACCTCGTACCTTCGCCCCCGAACCCTTTATTCTTGGGTACTCATATGTTCTATATGAGCGGGAGTCTTTCTAAAAACATGATCAGTTCACTTATCGCGCTATTGGGTTGTCCCTTCGGATTGTCCTTTCGGTTTGTCCCAACGATAAAACCCCGATAGCAGATTTGTGACCTCTTTCATGGTTTCTATGCAATTCAAGCCTTTACAAAATCTTTTGTAACTCGATGGTCCCTTTAACTTATCTAAACCCCCAACTTACAAATCTTCTATAAGGACACAGTCCGAGGCGAGAAATCCCGGGTCCTTACAGTGGCGATTTCACTGGGGATTTATTTAAGAGGGTGAGACTCGAAATTCAACTTTGCTTAAGTGTTTAATAACATGTTCCATATATTGCATCATTTGCATGTTCATTTTGACACTTATCGACCCTCAAGGAAGTTTTTGTCGTAACTCGTAGACAACCCGTATATCAAAAGGAAAATACAGTTGTCCTATCGTGCAAACCGACGCTTTCTCACCCATGACTCATCGACTATTGTTAGTGAAAAAGAGTTATAATTGATGTGTCGACCATCCGCCGAACGAAAATTGTAATTTGTCTTGGTGACCTCACAGGAGCCAAAAGCCTTTAGCCCACATTTGTGCATTCGCTTGCTTGTTGTGCATGTGTGTCGTTGTAATGCCCGTCTGATCACATGTTTGCCTGTAAACTACGTTGTTGTAATGTTTGCCTGAATGCATGAATGTCGTGACTATGTGCCAACATGTACTTACGTGTTAGCTAGTTCCTAATGCCCAAAGACGGTGCGAGAATTCCATTCAATGAACACTCGTCATTTTCACAATGATATATTCTGTCATAGTCATGAACAATTACCTAAGATCTTTTTTAGCCAAAAAAAAGAGTCAGTCACTCCAATTTCTCCTCTCCCATTTTCTATTTGTTTATTTCTTTTTTGTTTGATGTATTTCAGATTCGGTGAAAAAAAGAAAAGCGAAAAAAAAAAACAAGAAGGGCGGTTAAAAAAAAAAAAACACCCAAAAAAAATCGCGGAAAAATAAAATAAGAAATGGCCGAAATTCTATTATTTTATTTTATCCCATTTTCCATTTTCTTTGACGCTAGAATAAAAAAAAATAGATAGTCTGTCTTTTTCTATTTTTCTTATTTTCGTCCATTGACTTCATTTTCCTTTGATATTAGGGAAATATTTGGGCATTTAGGCTTAAGGATCTTTTTTCTAGGACAATGTGTTTTCTATGTGCGGGTCGTCCTTTTTCTTATGTGAGAGTCTGATGGTCTTTTCTTGTTACTAAGTGCTCCATGCTTCCTATTCAGGATAGGGGGTCCGAAGAAGAAAGGAAACATTGAGAAAAGTTGGGCTCGGTCTTCGGCAAGGCTAGTTCGCCTGCAACCGTCTACACCGCCAAGTTCCCGGTTACTTCCACCACAAACAGCCTCACCATCAATAAATTCTCCACCACTAATCGCACTCCCAAAACTTCACCATAGTTGATAAGAGGTGTAGACAGAAGATGTTGTAGGGTTCCCACCCGATTGTCATTGATAGAGGTATTGTCAGGGTCCTCACCCATTACAGAGGGGATTGCCTAACCCTTTAATTTAGCAGACAATTTTTGCAGGGATTTGTGAACCGTTTTCAAAAGGATAGACAATTTTTTAAGGGATTTGTGAACCCTGGGGTCGATTTTTGCTGGGATTCGCCAACCCATTTTGTTCCATGTTTAAGGAAGAACCAACCAACCCATGTCAGATGTGGAATTTCCTCAGGTTGTTGAGGTTCCACGCTCTAGGTACTGGGATTCCACTCATGTCTTCTAGCCTATACGTGCCTGGTCGAATGACCCCTGTGATCTTATAGGGTCCTTCCCAGTTAGCAGTCAACTTCCCTTGTTCAGATTGTTTCCCTGTACTCTCCGTCTTGTGGAGTACCAGGTCGCCTGCCACCATATGTTTCCCCTTCACCCTCCTATTGAATTGTCGTATCAGCTGATTTTTAGCTATTTCCATTCGTAGGAGGGTATCTCCTCTCGTCTCTGGTAATAAGTCGAGGTTGAACCTCAATTGTCGGTCATTTTCTTCAGGGTCGTAGAAAATCACTCGAGAAGACAGGGTAACCAGCTCTATGGGTAGGACAGCCTCTGATCCGTAGACCAACCTGAAAGGGGTTTCCCCCGTGGCATTTTTAGTGGTTGTTCTGATTGACCAAACAAATTCATAGAGCCTTTCCTCCCAGAGTCCTTTGGCTGCTTCGAGCTTCCGCTTCAGACCATTGAGGATGATCTTGTTGGCTGCCTCGGCCTGACCATTTGACTGAGGTCTGGCCACAGCAGTGAACCGGCCCTTTATGCCCAAATCTGACAAGTATGTTTTCAATCGTGGGTTATCAAACTGTGGACCATTGTCGAATATAATCGCCCTAGGAACTCCAAAGCGGGTGATTACATTCTCCCAGATGAACTTCCTGATGTCTTGTTCTTCGATACGCCGTAAGGCCTTAGCCTCGATCCACTTTGTGAAATAGTCGATGGCTACCACTAAGAACATGAATTGCCTCGGGGCCTCTGGGAAGGGACCCAAAATGTCCACTCCCCAAAGGTGAAAAGGGAGTGGTTCCAGTATGGGGGACAAGTTCATAACCGGCTGCCGCTGTACTACGGAGTGCATTTGGCAATTCTTGCAATGGGTCACTAGGTTCACAGCATCGGATCTTATGGTCGGCCAAAAGTATCCGGTTCTTAGTGCTTTTCTGGCTAAGGCTCTTCCCGCGATATGTGAGCCGCACATTCCACTGTGTAGATCATCTAGGATATCTGCCCCCTCCAAGGGAGTGACACGTCTGAGTAGTGGTTGGTTGAAGGCTTGCTTGTACAATACTCCATCGACTAGAACAAACCACTTTGCTCGCTTCTTTACTTTCACTTTTTCCTTTTCATCTTCTGGGAGGGTCTCGTTTGAGATAGTCGGTTATGGGATCCATCCATGTCTCCGATCTATCGAGCAAGTTTACCTCAGGAGGTTTTGTGATACGTTTCTCTTGAAAGACTCCCCAAAAAATCGAACGTGGGAGTCCATTTATAGCAGAGCTGGCCAACTTGGCCAGGGCATCTACCTGTTGATTGTCTGATCTTGGCACGTTCGTGATGAAGAATTCTTCGAATTTCGAAATTTTTTCCTTAGCTTTCTGGAGGTATGCCTTCATGGAGTCTTCTCTGGCCTCATAGTCTCCTGTGATCTATGATATGACCAATTGGAAATCCATGATTACGGCCACACTCTGTGCCTCTACTGTTCGAGCCATTTGAAGACCTGCAAGCAGGGCCTCATATTCTGCTTCGTTGTTAGATGCTGCGAACTGGAATCGCAAGGCGTATTCGAACACACCTCCTTCGGGGTTTTTGAGTACCAGTCCTACCCCACTCCCGTTACGGAAGGCCGAACCATCGACTGCCAATTCCCACTTTGTTGACCACAGCACCGGCTGTTCGTTGATAGATGCCATCTCTACTGTGAAGTCGGCCAATGCCTGGCCTTTTATAGCCCTTCTAGGCTCATATATCATAGAGAATTCACCTACCTCAGTTGCCCAGGGCTTCAGTCTTCTAGATCGTTTTTGGCTCTGTAGAACCTCTTTCAATGGTTGATCTGTGAGTACCGTAATCTCGTGGGAACAGAAGTAAGGTCGAAGTCGCCGTGCGCTTATGATCAGAGCCAAGGAGAATTTTTCGATATAAGGATACCGTGTCTCCGCGTCAAGAAGGACGTGGCTCACGAAGTAGACTGGATGTTGGGTCTTATTTCGCTCACATACCAGGTCCATTGAAACTGCTCTTTCTGAGACTGCCAAGTAAATGAATATCTTCTCTCCCACTTCTTGGCTAACCATCCGAGGTGTTCAAGCTAGATATGCTTTCAATTTCTCGAAGTCGGCCTGCGCCTCTGCCGACCATTCAAAATTTTCTTTATTTTTGATGCCCTTGAAGAACGAGGCACATCGATCCCCTGATCGCGAGATGAATTGGCTAAGTGCTGCCGCACAGCCGGTTAGCCGCTGCACATCTTTTAGACATTTGGGTGGGTGCATGTCTATTACCGCCTATATTTTCTCGGGGTTGGCGTCAATTCCTCGCTGGCTTATCATGAAGCCCAGTAGTTTCCCCCCTGGGACCCCGAACACACATTTCTTGGGGTTGAGCTTCATATTGTGTCGCCGCAGGGTGTTGAAGGTTTCTTTTAGATCCGAAAGGTGACTGTCGCTTTTCTTGCGTTTCACGACCATATCATCTACGTAGGCTTCAACGTTTCTCCCCATTTGAGGGGAAAAAACCCTTTTAACTAGGCGCTGATAGGTTGCCCCTGTATGTTTTTAGACCGAAGGGCATCATGTTATAGCAGAACACCCCATCGTCAGTGATGAAGGCTGCTTACTCTTTATCTTCTTCAGCTAGCCACACCTGGTGGTACCTCGAAAAGGCATCCATGAAGCTAAGAAGTTCATGCCCTGACGTGGAGTCAATCAACTCGTCGATTCGAGGTAACGGGAAATCATCCTTTGGGCATGCCTTGTTAAGGTATGTAAAATCGACGCACATCCGCTAAGTTCCATTGTGTTTTTTAACCAACACCACATTGGCTAGCCACTCTGGATAGAGGCATTCTCTAATAAACCCGGCCTTCAGCAGTGTTTGGACTTCAGCTGTTGCAGCTTCGCTTTTTGCTCTACCCATTTGCCTCTTCTTTCGCTTTACAGGCTTAAAATGGGGCTGTACTCCGAGCCTATGGATGATCAGATCACCATCTATGCCTGGCATATCGGAGGGAGAAAAGGAGAAGATGTCGGAATACTCTTGGAGTAGCCCTGTTATGTCTCTTCTTTGAGGGTCGGCTAGGTCTGCCCCGATGTATGTAACTGTTTCTGGCCGTGACTCGATCAATCTGACCTCCGAGGTTTCCCCCGAGGGTTCGGGTCGATTTTCAGGCTCAAACTTGGTATCGATATGATCAGCCAGATACATATCTAGGAGCATGCATCCAGCAATCTTCCTCTTGCCTTCCCTTACACTTTTCTTCTTTGTCGCGGCAATTTCTGCAGGAGTGGGAGCAACAGTCAGTGTTGTCCCTGTTTCATGTGTTATCACTACTGACTTTGTAGGTAGTAAAGGAAGTTCCTCTTCTTCATTTTCCTGTTTCTTGTTATCCAAACAATCGACATACGATTTTATGGCGGTCTTCTAATCACTGACCACCTGCTCGATTAGGCCGTTGCCCCGGTCAAATTTCATAATTAACCTGGACATGTGGATCACCGCGTTGATGGCCGCCATGGTAGGCCTGCCCAGGATGGCGTTGTAGGCCAACTTCGTGTCAACCACTAGAAATTCGATGATTTGCCTTCGAAGTGCCCCCTTTTCCCCTATTCGAACAGGATGAATTATGGTACCAATAGGGTAGACTTTGTGCCCTCCAAATCCAAAAAAAGGCAGTGACACAAGACTGATCTTGTCTTCGTTGTACCCCAAACGTCGGAGGCACTTGTAGGTTATGATGTCTGCTGAGCTTCCTGTACTAATGAGGATACGCTCGGTGAGTAGGCCAACATTTTTGAGAGTTACAACCAGTGGGTCGTCGTGTGGATGATGAAGCGCCCGTGCATCGCCCTCGTCGAAGGTCACTGGCGGGATATTGCCTATGGGAGGAACTCCCACAACCATTACTTGTTCAGCGCTGCGATAATGATCTTGTCGTTGCTTTTTGGTTGGCCCTCCTCCGCCTAGGCCGCCGTAGATCATTTTCACAACGTTAGTCATATGATCCTCCTCCGACTCCTCATCTTCCACGATCGTTGTGACTTTGGGATTTTCGTAGACATTTTTCTTCTTGAGGAATTGCTTCAACTTTCCTTCCACGACTAATTTCTCAAGATTCTTCACCAACCGTTGGCAGTCTTGGGTCGTATGCCCCGCATCATCATGATATGCGCACCGAAGCTTGGGGTTTCTCTCAGAGAGATCCCTAACTATTGGAGGCGGGACATCGAGCAGTTTCCAATCCATCTTATTAAAGATGGTTTGTTGGTCGACGCTGAATTGCCATTGATCATCCGAAGGGTCGGTTTTCCTCCAGTCGCTCCTTTTGGGAGGTCCCCTGGACACCGCAAGTGCTTCGGCCGACCGCTTGCCTTTGTCACTTTTAGTACCTTTGCTCGATTGGACCTCGGGCTTTGGGTCTGTCTTCCCACTGCCCGGGGTGTATCATCCCGACTGTTCTTGTGAGTTGGCATATGCCACGGTGAATCGTCTAACCTCTTGAAGGGTTAGGAATCCTTTTTCTTCTCGCTTCAAACTTATCTGGAACCTGGAGTGCGACCCCTCGGTCAACCCTGACACAAAGGCTGCGCTGGCGAGCCTTTCGTCCAGGTCGTCCGTTTCGAGGCTTTCAGCATTAAATCGAGCAAGATAATCCTTCAGGCTCTCTTTCTTGTCTTGTTTCAGCTTGTAGAGGTGTTCCGTGGTCTTTTTCTGCTGGATGTGCGCTGCGAAGTGATTCTTCAAGCTCTTTTCCATCTGAGCCCAGGAGCAGATACCCTTAGGGGCCAGGGAGGCATACCATCTGATGGCAAGCTCCTTTAGGGTCATCGAAAAATTTCTGCACAGCGCTGCATCGCTTAAAGTCTGGTTCAACATGGTTGCCCTGTAAACCATGACGTGATCTTGCGGGTTCTGGGGGACCTCATATTTGTATGCCATGGGTGTTAGTTTGGATGGCATTGGAGCCGCCATGATTTCGTCGCTGAACGGAGTTAACCCCACAGCTAGCGTCCCACATCCCAAGTTTGCTAAGGTATTAGATACACCAGCGTTCCCGACGGTGGTGGGGCTCGGGATATGGAGGATCGATGGTTGCAGAATTGTGTTGATTTGAGGTAGACTAATCCCCGTGAGGAGTTCCTGGTCCCGCTTTCGTTCGTCCTCATATCTTTGATTTAATTCTTTCAGATACTGCTCTTCGATCTGGCGTCAGCCTTTCGATACTCAATGATATTGCGAAGGTCCTCTTGAGTACATCTCGACCCTTTATGTTTCTCCTTTTCATAGACTTGATACAGCTCTTGGAGCTGTTGTTCTTTCGCTAGACGGGCTTCCTCCCTTTTGAGTATAATACCCCTAAGGTCGATTCCTTATTTACTGACCTCTCTCTCTGCTCTCTTCTTCTCGAGGAACTTCCTCAAATTGTCTGAGTTAGTCGGATGGTTCGAGGGTTTCCCTCAAGTTTCTCGTTCTTTTGATCCGCCAGTGCTATGAGTGGACTAACTGTCCCTCATAGACCTCGTTGTTAGAGATGGAGATGGTTCAGGCCGCGGAGGAGGGGGAGGACGTCTGGTCTCTGAGGGAACTTTGCTTGTTTTCTTCGAGGTTTCCTCCTTCTCCCGGTTTCTAGGAGGCCTCATTTCTTTTGCTAGACACTCAAGAGTTTCCTTCATCGTATTTCGTAATTCCCCCATCATTTGCTCTGATTCCCCTCGACTTACAGGGACTCCAGGATTTCCAAAGGTCTGACTTCCATCCTCGTCAGAGTGTTGGGAATTCTCGTGGTCTGGGACAGCTTCCATGTTATCAGTGGTGTGTTTCTTAGGTGGATATGGGGGTGTGGGTAGTTTTGTGGTTATCAGGTCAGGGAGCTCGATTGAATCTGGGGTTTATGGCCGCTCACTCATACAAAACCAAGCACCTTCCCCACAGGCGGCGCCAAATGTTTTGCCCGATTTGAAGGAGGGTCGAACACTAGGAAGATGATGGAAGTGAAATGTGCGAGCGGGGGAGCTGCTTGTCTGGTTCCTCGACTGCTACCTGCACAGGCCAAGTAAAAGTCAACTAGCTCGGGGGGTCGACCCGAGAAGACCCCTCCGATGCTTAAGTTAATATACAGAGATGTGTACATGACGTACTTTTTGTATTACCAGGCAGATTGGAGGTAATGAGGCAGGGATTTGATTGAGCGTCAGGCTATCGCAGTTGAAAGACGGAATGTCAAAGCTCACTATCAGACAGCCTGATTGTTCTCTGAGTGGAAATTATCTTACCTTTGTCTTAATTTCCGCGCAGGTAATTATAGTTCAAAATTCGGCTAGCTTCGTTGAATGAACAGTGGACATGTAGCCCTGTACGTATGCCCCTCTCAAAGTCGGCTCAGAGGGGGTGGTCACGTGAGTTTTGGTACGATCCCTTGGGATGATTCCACGTAGGGGTTCGTACACTTGATGTTGTCATTTCTGTCCTTGGGGATGAGAGAGCGTAGGCGCCAAGGCAGCCAATCGAATCATTGTAGGAATATTCGCACAGTGCATGTGCTGGCGTCAGGATTGAGCGTACAGAAAACCTGAGGGTCGACTCGCCGTTGAATCGACCCTCTTAGTCGAGTCAGAGCATAATTGTAGTCCTTGGGTCTGTATGAGACTGGTAGTGGGTGTAGGTCTTCTCGGGTCTGTTGGCGATGTTGAATAGTGGGTAGGGGAGTGCTTGATCAAGGGTCCACTTTGTGGTGGGAGAGTATCCTCTTAATGCTGTCGATGATTCAGACTCCGTGAGAGATCGAAATCCTTCGATTGTGGCTAGGGAGAGAGTCGATAGTTCGACCCTCAATATTTTGGTTATATCAGCTGTGTCTTCAACTGATCAAGGCATCTAGACAAGTACTCCATCCCCAAAACAAAAAGGTAAGGAGACAGAGGGTCTCCTTGCCTTAAACCCTTCTTGGCAGCAAAAGGTTGTAACAATAAGCCATTACAACAGACTGAATAGCTAACAGTAGTCACACATGTCATGACCATGTTTACAAATCTTGCTAGAAAATGTAAAGCATACAGCACCTGCTCAATAAATGACCACTCCATGGAGTCATAAGCCTTCCTAAGGTCAACTTTAAGCAAGCACCTAGCTGATATGTGTTTCCTTTCATAATGCTTTAAAACATCATGAGCTAATATAACATTGTCAGTAATTTGCCTCCCCTTTACAAATGCTGATTGTTCCTCATGTATGATAGAATTAAGAACTCTACACATTCTATTAGCAATCACCTTAGAGACAATTTTGTAAAGGACATTACATCATGAAATAGGTCTAAACTCACCAACTTTGGAAGGATTATTTACCTTAGGAACCAGAGTAAAAGTTGTGCAGTTTAGACTCTTAATCATCTTGCCTTAGTGAAGCATATCAAGGACAGCTCCACATACATCTTCACGAATGACGGGCCAAGCTTTCTTGTAATAACCAACTGTAAACCCATCACGGCCAGGTGATTTCTCCTCATCCATTCCCCAAAGAGCCTCCTTCACTTCATCTGCTGTATAGTCTGCTGCCAGAGCCACTTGTTGTTCCATATTCAGTACTGAGCCTTGCTCCACAATCCTATTATTAATAACAGGTAAACTGTCTGCTCTAGCCCCCATAAGCCTTTTGAAAAAATCATGGAATTCTTCTAGGATAATATCATGTTTCTCAATTTTATTCCCATGTGCATCATAAATATAAGTAATTTTATTGCTAGCTCTCCTCGCTTTTATAGATGCATGGAAAAATTTTGTGTTCCCGTCACCACACTATAACCATTTGATACCTGATTTTTGCTTCAAGGAAGCCTCCTGAACATGATGCAGTCTATCCAACTTAGCAAGTCCCAGTTTCTCATCTTCAATGAGTTGGGGGTTGAAAAGCTCAGTCTTGAGTTGACATTTGATACTAGCTAGCTCTGTGGTAGCCTCTCTATTTTTTCCCTGCAGCCCATGAAACTGTCTTTCATAACTTTTAAGAGCATCCTTCATTTTGTTCAGTTTCTGCATCACCTTGAACATAGGAACCCCATTCCCCTCATATTTCCAATTATCTTCTACCAACTTTAGGAAGTTCCTATTAGCAGCCCAGTGAGAAAAGAATTTGAAAGGTTTGTTACCATGAGAAGTATCTTGATTTATAGTGACAACACCAGCACAGTGGTCAGACAGTTGGTTTTGCATAAGTTCCACTTCGGCTAAAGGAAAATTATCAAGCCACTCCTCATTGCCAACTACCCTATCCACTTTTTGTAGATTCTACTAAAACAACTATGTCTATTACACCAGGTGTAGTCCCACCCTTTTGATCTAATATAAGCCAACTTTAGATCAAAGAACAGATCCTGCACCTCAGTGTCCCCTGAATATCTACCAGAATTGTTTACCCTTTCACCAAGCCTTAATGTAGCATTAAAGTCACCCCCAATTAGCCATGGGATGTTCACAGGGTTTCTGGTTCAGAAAGTGCCAACATCTACTTCTGCCAATAACATCATTTCTCCCATAAACAGTTGTAAATAATACAGTAAGACTAGTGCCCAGCCACCTGACCTCTACAGTGATACATTGATCATTTTCTGCAATAATACTGATCACCACTTTAGAAGAGTCCCAAGCTAGCAAAACTCTCCCATTAGGAGCAGAATTATGATTGCACACTAATCTCCAATCACCACCCAAATTATGATGTAACTTGTCTAAACTGGAAATCTTTATTTTAGTCTCAAGTAACCCAGCAATATCAATTTTATTTTACTGCAAAAAGTTCCTGAGACCCCTCTGCTTTGAGGGTTTATTTAGGCCTCTCATGTTCATGAAGAGGCACTTCATTTCACCTCTTGTTCCATAGTGGAGGGCTTATCCCCCGCCTCCTTCTCATGCTCTTCTGAAGTTACATCTTCTATAACTACTATTGACCCATCAGGGATAGTGTCAAAGCTAATAGTCTTACTAGTACTGGCCAAAGCCTCAATGGGTTAGAAGTAGAGATAGTAGTTACTCCTGCTGTAGCTGCAATTGCTTTACCCTTAGCTCCTACATCTGCCACCCCTCCTCAGTTCCATTCTTAGCATCAGGAACTGGTTCTGCAGGTTTTACAACCCAATGGTTCCTAGGCTTAATTTTCTTTTTCTTCCTGGTATCCTGGCCATTTGCACCAGTTTGTTGCACCAATCCTTTACCACAATCAGCAATACAATGTCCAAATTTCAAATATTTTGTGCAGAGAACAGCCTCTCAATCACACAAAACCTTTTGGGAAAATAATAACCCCTCAACATCAGCCACTGTGAGCGCCCTGACTAGTGGTTTGGTTATGTCAATGTCTACTAGTAATCAAGCATATGAAATTCTTTCTTGCTTTGTAGTAACTTGATCCGCCATTAAAGGGTTACCAAGACAACTACCAATTCTACTTAGGGAATCAACTGACCAACAAGATAATGGAAAATTAGGTAACTGAGTCCATAGTGGAACGTTCCTAACAGTCTCAGCATTGATTTGGAAATTATCCACCCAATGTCTCAACACAAATGGCTTGTAATTGTACACAAAAGGCCCAGCATCCAACACCTTCTGCATAACATTATCAGATTGAAACCTAAAAACAAAAATACCCATCCTCATGTGGATATACTTTCTGTTTAATTCCATTCCAGTACGATTCCATATAATTCTCAATTTGTTTCAGAAATGGTTGTTCTCCCATAACAAAACTAATTAAAGTAAATTTCCATTTTTCAGCTTCAGTTTTCAATTCTAGTTTATTTAGCACACTCACAGGTTTCCAATCTCGCATTACAGGAGGCACAAAGTTTAATTTCAGACAAGGGTTCACAAGTGGAAGGACTTGTATACCTGTCGGAGACGGAGCAGAAATAGAACCCTCAGAGACCGGAGACGGAGTTGGATCGGGTGTCTGGCCTGGTGTTGCGACCATCTCCAAACGCCTAGCCACGTTACCACCTTGTTCACCCGAAAGGCCAGGGTACCCTTCGAATGAGAAGTACCAGAAAAAGCCACGCTTTCGCCCTCCGATTCCGCATCTTCCTCAACCAGAGAGAGATCAATGTTTCGCTTATCCTACAAGAAATCCTTTAGTGAAGAGGTCCTAGACTTGACAGCAGAGCGCTTCCCATTTTTACCCATTGAATAAGCAAAAATGGAGGTCGGTGCACGATAGCAGTTTCGCCTTATCGTGTGCCCCCCGAGCCTCTCCATCGCCTTTCTATCTATCCTATCTTTAAAATTGATTGTTTATCTCTAAATGATTGTCATGTCATACAGTTTGCCTGTTTCATTGCAGGTATTGGCACTGGAATACTTTGACCTTTGCTCTATTCGAGCTTGACCAAAGTAGGGGCTTCTGTAGACACCAAAAATTGTGTCTGTGATAAGTCCCCATAAAAACCCGATGATGAAAGGAATGGATTTTGCTCGAACTTGGATAGCGAGAATAAATGCTATGATGATTAGCCCAGTTCATTTGAATTAACCAGTGGAAGCCTTGTTTATAGGTGATCTAAACCAGTTGGACTCAATTCAATTGGAGCCCAAAACAGAGAGATAGGCTTCTTTGAACCTAAGGGCCCGAAAGGGAACCCAAACCCATGAGTCAACCCTTGGTCCAACAAGGAAACTCATTCAATCCCGCGTGGACCCCTCGGAAAAGCCTCCCCCGCTTAGAAAAGCAGTCAGGTGCCTATACAGGCATGCCGCTCCAAGTCTAAGCGTCCACGCTTGAGTTCAAGCGGTGGCTGCTAGGATAAGCGGTTGTGCCTCTTGCCAAGCGGCTTGACCGCTTGTCCTGCCAGCTCAGACGCTCGGCCTAGCTGCATGGCCGCCTGGACCTTTTCTCGCCGATGGCAAATTCGAGGCCCATTCTATTTCCGTTCCAAACCCTAACAGCTCCCCCTCTTCTATATAAACAAACCTTAGGGTTTAGTTGAACGGGTTGGGAATTTGAGAGGTTGGCAGATTCTCTCTCAGGTTGGACATTAGGTTGACTCTCTCTCTCCCTCTCTCACATTGAAACCAGAAACTCTGATTCTACTCCTTCTTTAGGTTAACCCTAACACCACAAAATAAACATTCACACTTCATCAAGAGCATGAATTCAAGTAACATAACCCAATAAATTCATTGTGAGCATCCAGCTAATCCAACCTGGGGTTTTCAATAAATTTTATATTGCTTGTTATTACTAACGAGTTTTGTTTATGTGCATTTTCGAGCAAAAGGGCTTGTATTAAGCCTAATTAATAGATGAATGAATGTTTTAAATTTGTTATTTATTCCTTCTTATGTTTAAATTATGCTTTGTTTGTGGATTAGCTGGTGAATTATTTGTTTGTCTTCTAACTCGCAGGTTTTAGCATATTTATCGTTTTCTAGCAAAAAGAGCATGTAATTTGATAAAGTGTTAAAAGTGGTCACAATAATAATAATTGTTCAACCCATTAGTTAAAAGTAGCATTTTGGATAAATTGAACCCTGTTTGGAACCGTAGCATTAATAATTATATTGAATCGATTAGTAAAGGTCGTTGTTGTCAACAGGCTCGTTGGGTGCCTAACACCTTCCTAGCTCGTACTCACGCCCCCGAACTCATTTATGAAGTCAATTTTCCCAATAGGGATTGGGGTGCACAGGAATTGAGTTGACGTCTTTCTAGACTATTGACTTGATTCCATGGTTTCAAAATTACCTGAAATTTGGTGGCGACATCCGACAATCTTAATCATATCCTTAGTGCAAAAGGAAAATCTTCATTTGCATTCACACTCAAAGATTCACGAAAGCCCGAACAAGCGCGCTCTCCCAGGCTGCTCGAAACCCGAAGACTGGACGAAGGAAAAACGGGAGAAAAATCTGGTATCCTACAACTGAGATATACCTTTTTTTTTTTTTTTTGGTCGAGCTCGAAGTGAGCTCTTACATACTCCGTGCATGTGCATACATGTGCCTCTAATACATAGTCAAATGTGATGATTAAGTCTTACGGGGGATGAGGCCGTTACGTAGTTCTGTTACAAGTGGTTAACAAAAAGGTTTACTTCCTAGATAGGGGATGAAAGATTTACTTCCTAATTGGTTGAACTCAAATGAGCTGCCTACGTACCCCAAGTACGGGTGAATACAAGTGTTTCTAATTAGAGTTGATAAGAGGGCACATTGATTCATGGGGATCAGACTATACGTAATTCTGGCAGGTTAGAATGGTTCATGAGGGAAACACTGTACTGACTTGGAGGATAAACATATATTTTTTTTAAAAACACACAAATGGGTATGTACATTCTTTTTGAAAAGACATTTTTTTTTTTTTGAAACTTGTGGCATTTTGGGAAAGTCCTTTAAAATGATAGTTCTCACGAGAGAGATTTATTTTTTGAAAACCTTTTTGTTTTTTTTGTTTTTTTTTTTGATAATATGCATTAGATGCATGAATGCAAATGGATGCATAGTGTCGGACTGACTCAATAAATGAATACAAGTAACCGATTCAAGCATGCATCGGTCCCAAGTGCTCCTAAAGCTGAACTATAGACGATATTTCAGGTGCTTCATTTCACTTAGTTTTTGGAGTACACACACAGTGCTGACACTCCATGAAAGCCAATATGTGTGGTAGCTTCCTTAATATTTTATTGGTTAGCTAATCTGGCGCTCACTCCATGAACGGGCGACCAGGCTACAAAAGTAGTAAATTGAGATCGCATGTGTGTGTGGAGACCATTTGTTCAAACAAGCATTCTAAACACACGTAATTTTCACATATGTACATGATATACACAAGATATATACGAAATATAAACAATAGGCATTTCATAACATCATTCAATTTGCTTTCAAAGGGATAGAATGTACTTTCGGATTTAGACCTCTTATAAAAATAATTCCCCAGCAGAATCGCCGGTCTGTGGGGCCAGATTCTCGGGTTTTTTCTGGATTAGGCCCCGGGAATCGTCGCGATACATGCCAGAGGCACGTCCGATTGAAGAGGCCAATTGTCAAGGAATCATCTTAAGGTTCGAAATCGCCACTTTGTTATGGCCCGAAGAAGGACGGGATTTTTACAAAAGAAGAGTCGCCACCTTGTTATGACCCAAACAAGGAAGGGTTTTTAGAAAGAAGAGTCGCCACCTTGTTATGACCTAAACAAGGAAGCGTTTTTATAAAGGATTTTAAAGAAAACCATTTAAGAAACCCAAAAGTTGACTCTATCGCGATAAGGCACGAAAATACTTTTACTGGTCTGCGAATCAGAGATCTTAACTTGGGGTCTAGGTTAGAAGGTACGGACGTCCTCGGACCCGTCTCCTCCTCCGTACTAAGTACGGGCTCTTTACTAATACGTTGTATCCCATATGAAAGCTTTGAATTGAATTATGTAATGCCTTGAATGATAAAAGAAAAACACATGTATTTACACGTTGTCACATAGCACACTTGTGTATAAAAAGCGGTTTTGAACCGATGTATTCGCTTACGGGTTTGGATATCGCAAATACTGCACTACATACCATTCATCGTAGGTCTTGAATCTACTCCTGGATCAAAACCCTTACGTAGTTCTGATCGAGGGATCCAGTCAGTAAGACTCCTTGGGTGTCACAAAGGCGGGTATGGATGTTCTATCCCATAAAGAGGGATATAATTGAGAAACTTATAGGATGACTCGCAACTTAGAGTCGAATTGATCCGAGAAACCCCCTACTCTCCTCGAAGATGTGGGAAAAGGCTCAAATGGGAAGATTTGCCCGTTCATCAGAGGCGTTCAATCCAACAACATTTGGTAATATACGGGGATCAACACAATTCTTAGCTTTGAGTAAAAATATTAGACTTCTCAAAAATATTTGTTCTTCACTGGGGAATAACATTCATTTGGGGTTAGTAAATGGATGATTTGTGTAGAGTATGGATATGTATTGGTGGGTAATGGCTTAAAGGAGTCTTTCCGATAGGATCCACCGGGATGGCCCGAAACCAAATAAGAGGGGACGATCAATAATTAGCTTCTATTCGATCATAGGTATTCCATTGGGGAAAATGGTTGTCACTGGGGAAATGTGGATTCCACTGGGGAATGTTAATTTTTATGGTGGTGATTTGATGGAATGGTAGGTGGAACACCCATGATCGCGTAAAAGCGAATTTCTGATTCTAACCTCGAATTTGGCCCCGTGCCGGGATGTGTACATAAACGAATACACTGGCTTTATTGAAAACGTTTTTAACATAATATATAACACACAAGTGAGAGAAGTTCTTTTCATTTTATTTTCTGAGTTGAATTATTAGGTGGAAGCATATGAATGCAAATATACAACATGCAAATAAAGAGGCATCGGAATAAACAAATTACAAGTTGCGTATTTACAAAAAAAAATAAAAAAAATGTCTAAAAGTCCTAAAAAGTAGAAAAAGATTTGATCTTCATGTACATGGTGCCTCCGGGGCTCAATCTTGATCTTCGTCTTCAAAAGTTGGAGTTATTCACAAAGGATTGGTTCATTTACAAAAGAATTAATTTATTTACAAAAGAATTGGTTATTTACAAAGACGGTCTGAAAGAACCGACAA
The DNA here is from genome assembly GCA_038025085.1 of Tetragonia tetragonoides. Classification (NCBI taxonomy): domain Eukaryota; kingdom Viridiplantae; phylum Streptophyta; class Magnoliopsida; order Caryophyllales; family Aizoaceae; genus Tetragonia; species Tetragonia tetragonoides. Next base: position 20,201,855 of record CM076146.1, read on the forward strand.
GGAATTAGTCCAACCGCGAATTATTAACTCCAAATTTATTTTTATAAGTAGTGGGACACACTAAAAAAATAAACTGAAGAGTTTCGTATTTTTGTGGGCTTGCTTGATAATTAAATGAAAATCATTTGTAGAATCGAACAAAACCGATTATACAATAATCTGGACAGAACTTCTAAAATTCATATCTTGGTCATAATGCAACCAAATTGAGTGCATAAAAAGCCTCAATTGGTTCATTTTACTTTATGTTTCCACTGTAAAAAGCTCAAGTCAAGAAAGTTGACGATCGATGAGTTATTTATGATTTACAAGCTTCTGGAAGTCTTTGGACAGACCATTGGTTTTTGATTTATTAGGAAATATGTACAAGTGATCTAGGTCTAATATTTACAGACCACAGACTATACTGGAAGGTGGGTCTGTACACAAAATTGCATGAATTTTAGACAATTCTAAGTTATGTAACAAAAATAAACAAAAGAACTATACAAAAGCCCTAATGTTTTATGTTAACCAAATGTCTTTCACTTTGACAGAACCAAGCTCGGTTTGATTAATTTATTAAAATCGAAAACACATCTGAATGGAGTGATTCCAAAGTCGAAATTGGTTCGTAATGAGTCTATTATCCAAATCAAAGTTCATCTTTCATTGAAGAGGTGCTAAACACCGCAGACTTTCAGTTAAGTGAAAATTATCATTTCTAGACCTATACTCGGTTGGTTAATTTTAGAATTAAATCTACTTCGTTAAAGTTGAATCCATCTTTACAGATTGAAGTTGACACACTAACAAATTTCTAAAAAAATTTATCAAGAAAAACAAACTATCCTAAGTGGTTAAATAGAGCCATTTATTTACAATATCGAAATATGAGAAAATCTTTAAAGGGACAGCAATACTTCGTCTTTTGAAAATACATTTAAAAATCATTTGGCCTCCACACTAGACGAAATAGATGGCTGTAGAAAGTTAGGTAACTCGTCTTTAAGTTCCTCCGAAATATACCAAGCTCAAAACTTAACCATTTATTAGTGATTTACAGATATATGGACGTTGGTCGTTTTTTAGACACAGAAACTTCAATTTTTTGTTGGGGACGATTTAACCGTTTGATCTGGATGATTTTTATCTCGTTAGAAAGCCCTTTGGACAAGGTTCTATTTGACACTAATTGCATCAAATTTCAAACGTTGGATCTTCCTAGATCTACAAATGAAGTCTTTCCTAAAAACTGTCAACAATCCAAATTATTACAATGTTGTACAAAAACTAAATCCAAGGCCACTATATGCAAAATGACCTTTTTTATTCAATTTTAAGTATAAAAAAAATAAAAATGGTGATGAGAAATAGAGAAACATTCATTGATCACACAATTTTGCCACAAACAACTCTCTTCCTCACCGAAAAAAATCACTCTCTACAAAGTGGATCTAAGTCCCCCATGGAGACAGGTTCGCGTGGGCACTTGAACTCTTACCTATGAATTTTGGCCGGTTAAAAAATAGGGTGGTTCGTGCCCACACCTATAAAGAGTCCAACCGGTGAAAATGGGATTACTAAGGGGATAATAGTGTTTAATAACAATTTATATACAAAATAAAATGGTTAGTGAAAACACTTAAAAACAAATAATTGAAAGAGAGAGATAAAAGATTACCCTTGCGTAGATCTAGAAATCTAAATCTTTAATATTAAGTTATTTAGTACAAACGCCCTTTAGTTTGCACTAACTAGATAAAAAAAAAAGAAGTTTTTTAGAAAAAGCTTAAAAAATTGAAGTATGTTAAAAAGATGATAGGAAAAACTAGAGAGAGAAGGAGAGTTTTAAGAAATAGAGTTGAGAAAGAGGCAAAGGGTCCTCAAAATAGCTTTTTAAGGAGTATTTATAAGGGGAGAAAGATGAGGGAGAATTAGGGTAAGGAAAAATGGAGGGTTAGATGTAAGGGTAGGTGGAGGGTGAGATAAGGGTTGAAAAAAATATGGATGGGAGGTTGACAAATGTCAAATTTGTGGTGAAGGAAGAAGATGGGAGGAATCTTGTGAGGTGGAAGTGAGTAGGAAAGAGAAAGATGAGATAAGGTGGAAGATGAAATAGAAAAAGGAAACACAAAATTAAATAAAAAAATAAAAAAATAAAGGAATAAAAAAAGGGGGGGGGGATTTTTTTTTCTTTTTATTTTTTCTTCACCATTTTCGATTGTGAGTAGAAAATTGTTTTTCATTTTTATTTTATTTTTTGGGTGGGGGTTAATTCATGTAAAAGGGGAGGGTATGTTGGTAATTCTGTTTATCACTATTATTCTCTTTTGGCTTTAGCTATTGGATGGGAACATAGGAATATTGTGATGTCATACATGACATCATAAGATGATGTCATGAAATGATGTTATGCATGACATCATAAGATGATGTCATGAAATGATGTTATGCATGACATCAAATTCCATTCCTTATTTATTTTTGAGTTTTCTCTTTTATGCTTTTTTTGATTTTTGTTTTATTTTCTCTTTGGGCTTTGGGCTTGGCATTGCTAAAGGGTTGGGTCACATTATGGACCTTAGGTACCCTTTTAGCCCAAATCATTTATTTTAATTAGGCTAATTACAGTTAATGCTAATATTAATTGTAATAATTATTTAAAAGAAATACGAGTCAAACTTCGGCGTCTACATCGGGTAGCCGCTGGGCCTGGTTTTTGGCTGGGCTGAGTTTGGCGCCGGGTTTGCAACCCTAGGCCGCTAATTCCGTCCCCTAACTCTTTAAATACTCTCTTTCACCCTCTTTTGAGGGAGGTTGTCAGTTTATAATTTTAAGACCAATTTGAGGGCACAAATACCCCAAATCATAGAGAATTCAGATTTTTGAAGACACAGATTGTTCTTCTATTTAGGTTACTAACAAATTTATTGATGTGCATGTGCAATGCTTGGCGCGTTTAGCAAAGTGTGGTAGGTTGGAGCGGTTTTATTATTGCTTTCAACTTTTGCTTGTGTTTTATAAATAATATGCATGCAAATTGGATATAAATTGTGCAAAGTGATAACGGTAGGTAATTTGGTTGTCTTTAACCCGCCTAGTTAAATTTTGGATCTTGGAGGACCGGATTTGTATGGAACCATATAGCATAAATAAATATTTGACATGGATAGGGTTAGTAGAGGCTGTTAATACGGGCGATTTAGATGAGATTCGTTTTGTTTATTTCGTACCTACACCCCCGAACTCAATATTTAGCTCCTTGGGTATGAGTCAATTCCAAATAGGAATTGGGTGCACTTTTGGATGGTTTCCAATTGTTTCCTAAAAATTGGTGGCGACTTCATTGCTTGAAAATTATTTTTCCCCATTATAATTGAATTTAAATTGCATATGACGTATTATTTAAGAACCATTAATTCCAACACTAAAGCGCTCGAAAATTAGGGCTGGAAATGCGAGGGTTCTTACAATCTCATGGTGGCGTATACCGAGTATGCCGAGGCTCGATTGTGCCCTAACTTCATCACGGATCCGGTAAGTAGTTTATTTTGTTTCTTTACTTCTTTTGGAAATTTAGAAATGTGTCTAATACTTTCAAGTTTTGCAGAGTGCTGCGAGTTCTTCGTTGTCCCATTCGACTGCTTCTTCTCCGGGCCCCACTCCTCCTACCATGTCGATGGGCTATATAGGAGCAAACGGGTCTTTTCTGGTTCTTTCCATTCTAGAGTGTCGCGGTCCTGATGAGGAGGTCGAGGGATTGCCTCTACCAACTGGTTGTAGGGGGGTAAGTTAAAATCCATTGTGATTTGCAACATTTCCCTTATGTTTATACTGACTCTTCTTTTGTCTTTACAGTTGAATGTTGTTGAGACGCGAAAGATATATAGGGGCATGCATGCCCTAAGTAGTGGATGTCCAAGTTCGCGACTCGGAGTATGTGCACGAGTTGTAGATCCGACTTTTGAAAAGTATGTTCATTTCAATTAATAATGCTTGATTTGAATTTTTTTATAATTTCCTGACTTTGGTTTTACTTCTGTAGCCTGTTCCCCTGGCGAGGCGTCTTAGGCCTTCGGCTACTTGTGCTCCCTAGTCTACGTGTATGCCGCAGCGTCCTCCTCCGAGGCAGGAGAGCACGGAGGTGCGTCATGGGACACCTCGAGCCTGAGTGGATACGGGGAACCCGCCATAGGTGCCTTAGTTTCCGCAGTGGCATGCACCGCCTCCCTATATGGGGTATCCGGGCTATCCTATGCCTATGTACCCTCCCATTCCGCAAATGGGTTCTTGAAGTCAAAAGATTATGAGGTATGACAGTTATTTGAGCATGTCAGAGCCACCTCGTCATTCACTTGATCTTGCTCATTTGGCGGGCTCATTATTTGGCTTTGACCCTAGAGCTTGGGCGATGGCTCAACCCAGCCCTTCAGATGCTCCATCCTTGGGTGGGCCGTAGAGTCGTCTCAGGCGGGTGCCAGTACTGGCGAAGATGGCTAGTTATATTGTAGACGCCAAAAAAGCGCCTTCAGATTTCGCCGCAAAAGCCCGATGACGAAAAGAGTAATTTATAAACTTGAATGCTATCTTTGCTTTAATAGGTAAAATAAGGTCTCAGGTTTTTCCTCGATCACTCTTTCATTCTGACCCCATTCAAAAGCCCCGTTCAAGAGCTTTTCAACGACACCTCACGTGTCTTTTTTGGACTACTTGTCGCCAAATTGTGAACCAGGGTAAAACCGTCTTTTACCGCAGAAGGGTAAAAAGGTCATTTCACATTTTTGGAAAACCAAAATTCCTCCGAAAATTACAATTGACTGGATGTCGTCATATGACATCATCCAGCTGCCAAGCTGACACCCGTCAGCGGCGCTGGGATAACAATAGTGTCGCTAGCGGCGCTCGCTGGGTCTCCAGGCCTGACTTTTTTTAAGCCCAAATTCCAAATTTCGGCCTTCCTTCACCTGTCCAACCCTACTTCCTGCGCCTATAAATACGACCCTCGACCCTCATTCAAAAACACACAATGTACGGTTGACAACCTCTATTGTCAGTTGACTACTCCCGAGTTTCCCCCTCTTTCTTCCAAATTTGAGATCTTGTGTTTACTATTTTTGCTAAATAGCCTACAATTCAGTTACTAACTCATGAGGGCTCATATTAAATTAATTGCCTAATTATTTATTTTCTAGTAGTCATAATGTAGATATCATGCCCACAACGTCTTTTATCGCTTACTAAATATTGTCTTTCAAAGCATGTCTAGTCGTTGTAATGCTCAACTTGCCAATCGAATTGCTTGTCTAAACAAGGGTTAGAAATAAATGTTGTGATGCTTGTGATGAACCAATTAATAGTCTAAGTATAGGTTGCTAATCCGGTTTGTGTGGGAGTCATGTCTTTAAATTATTAAGCAAACTTGAGTTAGTAGAGGTCGTCATAATATGGGCGAGTTGGGTGCCTAACACCTTCCCACCTCGTACCTTCGCCCCCGAACCCTTTATTCTTGGGTACTCATATGTTCTATATGAGCGGGAGTCTTTCTAAAAACATGATCAGTTCACTTATCGCGCTATTGAGTTGTCCCTTCGGATTGTCCTTTCGGTTTGTCCCAACGATAAAACCCCGATAGCAGATTTGTGACCTCTTTCATGGTTTCTATGCAATTCAAGCCTTTACAAAATCTTTTGTAACTCGATGGTCCCTTTAACTTATCTAAACCCCCAACTTACAAATCTTCTATAAGGACACAGTCCGAGGCGAGAAATCCCGGGTCCTTACAGTGGCGATTTCACTGGGGATTTATTTAAGAGGGTGAGACTCGAAATTCAACTTTGCTTAAGTGTTTAATAACATGTTCCATATATTGCATCATTTGCATGTTCATTTTGACACTTATCGACCCTCGAGGAAGTTTTTGTCGTAACTCGTAGACAACCCGTATATCAAAAAGAAAATACAGTTGTCCTATCGTGCAAACCGACGCTTTCTCACCCATGACTCATCGACTATTGTTAGTGAAAAAGAATTATAATTGATGTGTCGACCATCCGCCGAACGAAAATTGTAATTTGTCTTGGTGACCTCACATGAGCCAAAAGCCTTTAGCCCACATTTGTGCATTCGCTTGCTTGTTGTGCATGTGTCGTTGTAATGCCCGTCTGATCACATGTTTGCCTGTAAACTACGTTGTTGTAATGTTTGCCTGAATGCATGAATGTCGTGACTATGTGCCAACATGTACTTACGTGTTAGCTAGTTCCTAATGCCCAAAGACGGTGCGAGAATTCCATTCAATGAACACTCGTCATTTTCACAATGATATATTCTGTCATAGTCATGAACAATTACCTAGGATCTTTTTTAGCCAAAAAAAAGAGTCAGTCACTCCAATTTCTCCTCTCCCATTTTCTATTTGTTTATTTCTTTTTTGTTTGATGTATTTCAGATTCGGTCAAAAAAAGAAAAGCAAAAAAAAAAAAAACAAAACATGAAGGGCGGTTAAAAAAAAAAAACACCCAAAAAAAATCGCGGAAAAATAAAATAAGAAATGGCCGAAATTCTATTATTTTATTTTATCCCATTTTCCATTTTCTTTGAGGCTAGAATAAAAAAAAAAAAGATAGTCTGTCTTTTTCTATTTTTCTTATTTTCGTCCATTGACTTCATTTTCCTTTGATATTAGGGAAATATTTGGGCATTTAGGCTTAAGGATCTTTTTTCTAGGACAATGTGTTTTCTATGTGCTGGTCGTCCTTTTTCTTATGTGAGAGTCTGATGGTCTTTTCTTGTTACTAAGTGCTCCATGCTTCCTATTCAGGATAGGGGGTCCGAAGAAGAAAGGAAACATTGAGAAAAGTTGGGCTCGGTCTTCGACAAGGCTAGTTCGCCTGCAACCGTCTATACCGCCAAGTTCCCGGTTACTTCCACCACAAACAGCCTCACCATCAATAAATTCTCCACCACTAATCGCACCCCCAAAACTTCACCATGGTCAAGACCACTGACCAAAAGCTCGATGAGATCGCAGGCGAGTTAGAAAAGATGCGAGTCAGGATTGATGATTTTGAAAGAAAAGAATCCTCTCTAACCCATACACTGAGGAGGATGAGCAAGTCACTAAGCTCAAAAAGATTGACTTCATTGCCAACTACAATGCCAATGATGATAAGGTCAAAGTCAAGGGCAAGCTTCCAGCCAAGTTCTCCATGCCCGAAGTGATGACATTTACTAGAACTGATGATCCACAAATCACCTCAAGGCCATCACTACCGCCATGGTTTTGAGAGGAATTGACGAAAGTATCTACATACACTTGTTCCGACAGACTCTTGATGCCTCGACTCGTCGTTGGTTCTACACCTTGAATTTTGAAAAGTACCATACTTGGTCAGAGTTCAATACAATCTTCCTTGCATGCTACAAGGAAAATGTTGTCCTCTCCATGGCCCTTCGAGAATTAGAGATCACCAAGCAAGGAAAATATGTGGGGTTCCTTGCCTTTCCTCAACGTTGGAGGCTAAAGGTGGCCAAACTTGTTTAGAAATCTGCGCAAAGTGATGAAATCCGCCAATTCATCAAGAATCTGCAACCTGCTAACTAGAAACGCCTCCTGTACCAAACAATTGACTCCTAAAACTGGCTCTATGATGTGGGTATCTTAATTGACGATAATCTCTACTGTCAATATCACTGGGTGTTTGGTCACCGCACGGATGACTGCATCCGCCCGCAAGATGGTATACAAGAAATCATGGACAAGAAAGAAGAAGAGAATGCCTATGGAGCCTGGAACTAGTTGGCTACAAGCAAGAGTTAGAGGAATCGAGTCTGAGTCCCCAAGTTTTATCGAGTTAGAATCATAGCTAAATCTCTAGGTTGAGTCTTGGACGGGGTGTTTCCCTTTTACTTTTTTTTCTATGTGTAGTTTCTTTTTGACAGGAATTAGAGACCCTCTTATCTAAAGTCATGTGTGCTTATTTTTTGCAAATCTATAAAAATTCCTCTTGCTCATTTCTTCCTTTGTTTAGCTATTGATAAATCCAATGAACTCAAAGTTGCACAAATCATAAACTAATCAATTTAAGCAATGTAAGTAAACTTCGCAAAGCAAGAATGCAAATTATCTCTTATACAGGAATTTGAGCTGCTGAACTCCCTCAACAATGTCACTCCGCATACAAAGAAGAAGTGAGCCAGCCTTCTGCAACAACCTCGACACGAGTCTAATAAAAAAATATCAGTTTACAGTTTCAGTACAGTTTAAATTTTCGTATTTAATAAACTCAGTTTCGGTAATTGTTTTTAATTAGGACTTAACGGGCAAGCGTGATCATCTTTGTACGTGGAGCTTACGTACTGTTTAGTGAGTGTTTGTTAGGTAAGTGATTGTGCCTACCTCTTTCCAAAACCCATAAAAAGGTTTTGACTTGTTATGTGTTAATTACCTGATTGTTGTGAATTTAATATGTGAAGCATGATTAAATTATATCGTCGTTAATTATGAGAATTAGAAATATATTCTTCGCTGTAATTATGAAATATATTGAATATGATGAGTTTACGAAGTTTCGTTAATTAATTAGTTCATATGCTAATAATTGAGCATGTATGGCGATGTTGAAAGTCTAATATTATTATGATATAATATATATGCTATTTGGAATGGGTTAATATTGAGCACCTAATATACTTCGTTGGATTATTTGTTGAAAGTGTAATTTTTTGATATCATGTTTTACTGCCGAAGTGCTGCTAAAATTTTCTTTAGACATATATGAAGCATGATTATTCTCAATATGCATTAATGTCATTATCATCACTATTATTATTCATTGTCATGAGCATGAAATGAAGTAGTGAGTCATGGTCTCTTTGTACCACTAAGTCGACCAATGCAATTATGTGAATTGAATTGTAAATGAGAATAAGACTCCTAATGGATCCGTAGGAGTAGTCGAGCAATCGAGACTTATCTAATTGATGTAATCTAGGGATGCGTGATTCTTAAGTTACTTATGGACACCTCGTAGCGTGTTCGGGATGGATTATTCCCCGTTGTTTAATTCTCTACGTATCAATTATTATGTTAGAGATAGTGTGAATATACACTAGAGTAAGTCCATGGCATCTCGATATCAATCTATAAACAGTATGGGTAATCGCTGTTCTATTCGCTCTCTTATTACTCTAATCAAGATGGTTTGTCTGTTTGTGTTCGAACGATCACTAAAGCAAGAATTGCATGTAATTGAATATTGAGCATGCGTGTGCTTGATTGTATGACTACTTGTGCATGCAAATGATTTTCAATGATTCTTCTAAAACCCAGGAAAGGTTTGCGAAAGTGTTTTTATTTGGTATAGACGACGTTTATTCAGTTTATCTGATTTTTGTTTTTATATGTTTCTTCTCTTTTCTTCTGTACGTTGTTTCCGTCATGGAAACCAAAGTACAGATGTTGCTGAGTGAGGACGTATAGCTTAGGAGTTTAATTGTAGGCTAGTTCTCTAGAACTGTTATTTCTTTTGGTTTATGGGATTTTGGTTTGTGCCTTTGAAGGCAAAGTTGTAATAATACATTAATGGACTTATGTTCACATGACATACAACAGTGATATTAATGTTTAGGTCGTTTAGATGCTTCCTTTGAATTTAGGGGAGAGCAATGGGACCAAGTACCTGGTTCTGGATCCGGAACCGGTCAGGACCCGGCGGGTCTAGACTTGGAACCAATCCCACCGGGACCAATTCTAGTTCCAAAATTTTGGAACTGGTTGGAACCAGTACCAGTTCCAGGTACCAGTTTTTGGGACCAGGTACCCACCGGGTACCCGACAGGACCAATTCAAAGAACAAGTTTATGAGTTTCATACTTTGATGTGGCATTGAGTTTTATTAATTATTGTTTTTGTATTTTCGGTTTTGGGTTATAAGATTATGATATTAGGTAAAATTTAGTAATAGATGGTTTATTAAAGAGTGTTGTATGAAATAATATTAAGTTTTTGGGAAAAAAGAGAACCAAAAATTCTATAAAAAAGTGGAAACGGGTACTTGGTCCGGGAACCGGTACCCGCCAATTCTAGTACCAGTTCCCAAATTTCAGTATCCGTGGTAACCAGTTCCAGTACCAGTCCTAGATTTCAGGATCCGCCAGTACCAGTTCCAGGTATTTTAGACGGGGACCCGGCCATGCTCAACCCTACCTTTGATACCTATCTTTTCTTTCTGCTTAGCATTTATTCCTTAGCGATGAATGTTGTAGTAGCAACCCTCGGGTTTGGGACGGTTCAGTGGTGTCGAGGCATGTATAAGGACGTCGATAGTTCCCAGGAAATCATTGAAAGTTTTTGGGTGTTACAGGCTGTGCTAGAGCTCAAGTAGTCACCACTTGGCAAGCGGTTGAGCCGCTTGTCCTAGCGGCTAACCGCTAGCAGGAGCGGTTGAGCCACTTGTTTGGCGGTCAAGCGTCTGCGCTGGGGGAAAGGCTGCCTGACCCCTTTTTTTGTCGGTTGTCCGTGTTTCCTTAGTTTTTCGTGGGGAATCCAACCAAAACCTCTATATAACCAAATTTTCTCCTTTTCTCTCCTCACCACTTACATTGAGCCCTTAGTGAGTGAAAATTCCTTGAGAGAAAATCCTTGACTTCAACATGGTGAATTTTGATGATGTTTTTGATGCTTGGTTAGCTTCCATGACTATAGAGGAGAGGTTAGAACTTACTCCCTTCCACCTCAATGCCTTCTTTCACCTTAAGCAAGATAAAGTTCTGTAGGATTTTCTTCATGCTTCGATAGAGTTTTGGGACCCGAAGTTCCATCTCTTCCGTTTTGGTGCCCATGACTTTTTTCACCACTAGGGCCCTGGATGCGATGGAAATGAGGTACAATAAACGTGCCTTTGTATTTTGCTTTCTCCATCGTTACTTATTTGTTGGTGGCAACAAAGACGCTCTTATTCCATCCGGGAAGAAGTCTACCATCAACAAGGGAAATGCTTGCCTTCTTAGGGTGACCGAGCAAATTAAATGGGATAGCTCTCCTATGCACTTAGTTGTGGGAGAGACAATCCTTGCTCTAGATTGGCTCAAGAGCAATCCTCAAGAGCTCTTCACCGGAAGCCCTCTACTCCTTTAAGTAAGTTATTTTTTTGTGATAAAGCCTTAATCTTTGTGGATTTAACTTTAAGTAATGAAATTCTCATCTTGTACTGACTTGAATTTTGCGGTTGTTTTCTGGTGTGTAGATATGGCGTCAAGAGAGATTCCACTTGCTTGAGGCCTCAATTGACACTGGGAAGCTCCTCCCTCAGCACTTTCCGGCGAGGCGCCAAACGTTCTCTGAATCCTCTCGGGAGGAGTGGATAGCATACTTCTACACCGATATCCAACTGTCTTTGTTCCTCCCATGGTGGCGTACCACCAAAATTGTACACCTTGACATTCTTTTTGCCAAACCGCCTTCTCCACCAATACGGTATAAGGCAAAGGATCCCAAATGTAAGTTGTGAGCCTCCTTGCCAAAGGCCTTTGGCGTCCTCTTTGGTGTCTAACTGGGAGCGACATTGGAACCGTCGCCAAGTTTGGACTAAACCGATATACCCGTAATCAAACGGGCTATCGACCTTCTATAAGGAGTGGGTTTGTAGCGGTGACTACCAAGTCAACAAGAGGCTCCCAAAGCAAGAGAAAGAGTTATTCAAAACCCGCCAATATGATGAGCGGTTTGACCTCTTTGCTTGCCTGCTACAAATTTATTCCTCACACTACGATAGTGGGTCTGTACAGGAGTACATGTTTCTTTCCCTATAGGGACATGAGGCAGTATGGGTAAAGCAGGTTATCCCTCGTTAGGAGACTATGAGACAACCTACCCTGGCTTTGACAACTGAATTTGCTAAGAGCTGGAGCACATACTGGCAGGGATCGTTGGACAGTACCCCGGATGATTGCCCCAACTCAAGTTTCTGAGACCTACTTAACTTGGCTTTCTTGCAGTGATGGAGAAGCGAGACGAGCCCTTCATCATGAGGAGTGGAATAAGCTAGTACCTAGGTATGACTCCGAAACAGAAAACAAGAAAAGGAAGGAAGGTGTAAGAACCCTCGCCTTTTCTACGCCTTTCGAGGTGTTTGGATTTGAGAACTAATGGTTATTAAATAATATAAGCAATATAATTCGATTGTGATGGGGAAATAATTCGCAAGCAATGAAGTCGCCACCAATTTTTTTGAGAAAATAATTGGAAACCATCAAAAAGTGCACCCAATTCCTATTGGAAATTGACTCATACCAAAAGGGGGCTAAATATTGAGTTTGAGGGTGTAGGTACAAAATAAACAAAACGAATCTCATCTAAATCGACCAAAATAACGGCCTCTACTAAGCTTATCCATGTCAAATATTTATTTAAGCTATATAGTTCCACATAAATCCGGTCGTCCAAAGTCCTAAAATCAACTAGGCGGGTTAAAGACGACCAAGATAGCTACCGTAATCACTTTGCACAATTTATATCCAATTTACCTGCATCATCTATTAAGCACAAACCAAGAGATAAGAGCAATAATAAAACGCTCCAACCCACCACACTTTGTTAAACGCGCCAAGCATTGCATATGCACAACAATAAATTTGTTAGTAACTTTAATGGAAGTATAATGCAAAAATACCAACTTTATGCTAAAATAAACCTAAAGAGGTTGCTACATGCATAAATAAAAATAAAAAGATGCAATATGCATAAATCAATAGAAAAGATGCAAATTTTAAATTAAACAAAGATGCATAATTATTTACAAAGATCAAAACATGCATAATTATTCAACCATAATCAAAAGCTAAGTAAAACATGATTGAAAATATGAAAGAAGAATTTAATAGAGAGATTTAGGCTCTCAGGATGGTTAACCTGGACGTTCCATTCGAACAGGACTAGTAGAGATTGAATTGCTCTTAAATCTTGGGTGCTAGGTTGGATGCCAGGGCTTGCTTGAGTCTTCAAATTCTGAATTCTCTATGATTTAGGGTTTTTGTGCTCTCAAATTGCTCTCAAAATTATAAACTAACCAACCTCTCCTAAAAGAGGGTGAAAGGGAGTATTTATAGAGTTAGGGGACCAAATTAGGGGCCTAGGGCTGCAGCCCCGGTGCCAAAAATCAGCACAACCAGAAAATCAGGCCCAACAGCCACACGGAGGGCGGCTGGGCCTAGCGGCTGACCAAAAGGCCCCTAGCTGTCACGCGTGTGCCACTGGATCATTAGCGTTAGCCGCTCGACCCGGAGGCGCGCGCGTGACTAGGGATTTTTGACTTTTAGTGCTCAGTAAATTATAAAAATGCCCTTGGGGTGACATAGGGGGTCGGGATCGAGCGATTTTGACTCAAATCTTCGAGACGCGATATCTCTTGACTCGGTTACCTGATTTAGGCAAGGTCAAAGGCATTGGAATCCTTATAACAAGGGCTATCCAAAGACTGATGTTTTAAGGAATTTGGTCTTGATTTCCGAGCAATGTCCTTTTCAACTTATGTCCATGTTAATCCATTACCATCATCATCGGGCTTTGCGGTGCCAGGGGATGAGAACCGATTAGGGTGCCTACAGAAGCGCCCACTTTGGACGAGCTTGTGAAAGCGAAGGTTAAAGTATTTGCTAAAAATGCCTGCAATGTTTTTTTTTTAAAATGCTTATGTTAGAGAAAAAAGTAAAAAGTAAATCCTGACCGCCTGTTGTCAGGGTTACCTGCTTTGCGGGTGCCAACGTGAAGCTAATTTTAATAGCTTCATTGTCAAAGAGCATTACGTAGCTCTGCTTTGCGGGTGCCAACGTGACGATAATTTTAATAGCTCTAACGTCAAAGAGCATTGCGTAGCTCTGCTTTGCGGGTGCCAACGTGACGCTGATTTTAATAGCCCCAATGTCAAAAGAGCATTGCGTAGCTCTGCCAAAATAGTGCCTGTGCCTTGCCAATGCAGAAGTGAAACTAAATTAATAGTCTCACGTCAAAGAGCTTTCGTCGCTCCCGATGCCTTGTTGTGCTTTAAGAAATTGATATAATGTTCGTGTCTTGAAAGTTGTGCATATGCCTGCCTTCAGAAATTGTGCCTGTGCCTGCAGAAATTATAATATTGTCCCTTTGCCTTTACAAAAAGATATTGTGCATGTGCCTGCAAAAAATAGATTTTATCGGGTTCCTAGGATAAGACACCGTACTGCGAGGGCAAAATAGTCATTTTGGCTGACGTGCCCGTATCTCCTGGGCTTCTAACGGTTGAAAAAATGATATCCCACGGTGAATTTGAACTCGTGGCCCCTACGTGAGAGGTGAATGAGAAAAGAGCCTTAGTTGCCACGCCGTGGACCGCTGAGCACTCAGCGGCAATATCGGGCTCGCTCAGCAGCATAGGCTGAGCAGCGGCGGCACGAAGGGGAGCCGCACGGCCTAGCAGCTTAGCCGCCGGGGCACTCATCTGCCCGATTTAGTGCTGCAGGTGGGGTTTAAATGAGAGAAAGCCGATTTTTTGGGTCGGGTCATTTCTTCCCCGAAATGTCAAGCCTCTCTCTCTCTTACTCCATTGTTGCCCATTCTTCAATGCTTGCCAATTCTTGCTCAAATTTCCTCCTTTTTGCTTGCATTTGCATAATCTTTGTATAATTTGAAGTTTATTTGTGATTCCTCACAAATTTGGGGTGAAATTGTGAGTGGGTTTTTGAAACCCTTGGAGAGAGAAAATCTGAAAATCTTCCATTGTTTCTTGTTTGTTCTTGCTTGCTTGTTCATCCTTCTTCCATGGCTCCAAAATTGGGAAAAAGGAAGAGTAAGAGGGCTGAGGTGCGGGAGGAGGTCGAAGAAATCGACATTTTCACTAAGGCTATCCCACCTCATGTGAAGCCTTCAAAGAGGAACCTAATGTGGCTTTTCCTCAAGATCAATACACCCGGTCGGATAGGATGCCCGACATTTTTTGGGATTCGATCGGAGTTGCTTTTCTGACCGGCGACTCATTTGAGTTCTCGGGCCTCCAAATTTGTGGTAAGTCCTCAAACTTTTGAATTCATAGTTTTATGCATTGACTTGGAGTTTATATGCTTGCCTTGGATAGAATTTGTATGCAGTTTTCAAGTTTGTAGCGCATGTGATCTTGCGCGGCTTCAACGACCTTAGAAACATGCTTAGGATTGAACATTTGATTGAAATGTGAACCTAAGGATTGCAAACTTGATCATAGGAACCCGATGGCAATTTGAAGGCCCATGGAAACTATGGCTCTTCCGTTAAGCTTTTAAAAACGTTGCCCAAAGAGGTGCAAGATGCTGTGTTAAATGCGGGGTTTTGGCCCCTTTTAAGAGCGGTGGACTCCGTGGAGCGAGTCAAGAGATGTATAGTGCAGTTGTCTTTGGAGCGTTTTTGGGACACTACAAATACGTTCTACTTTTCAAATGGGGAGATGATGATTACTCTTTCAGAGTTCTCGATGCTCACCGGGGTACCTTGCTTGGGTACGCCCATTGTTTAGGACGTTTCTATTTGGAAACGTAAGATGGAGTTGGTGGAGCTTTTTGGTCCTTGGGGAAACACTTGGGGTCACCACTACTGTTCTTACAGCGAGCTTTTTACGGCTTTGGAGGACCCAAGGTATAAGAAAAATACCTCGGTGGAGCAAAAGGCGAGGATATTTATCGCCTATCTTCTTGCTACCTCTATCTGTAGTAATAAGGGGGAGCAGATTCATGCCATCTACCTCCCGAGTCTGCTGGACTAGGATAAAGTGAGAGAGTACAATTGGGAGTTGCCGGGCTACGCCAACCTCTTGAGATGCGTGCGGTACGCCTGCCGCGTGAATGACGAGGGATACAAGCAGGTAAACCTTCCTGTCGTGAGCTTGTGAGGCGTTTGTAAGGTTTTACAGGTGCATTATTCTTACCTTTCTATTTGTTTTGTTTACATGCATGATTTAAGTGTGCGGTGCTTAATTTCATGTTTGAATGTAGCCTTGGTTTTTTGGGCATTTTCCGGAGTTGGCACCTACGGGTTGGGCCTTTGATTTCCCGGTTTGTCGGGCATGACGCCATAGGGGTCTGGCGCCTCTGAGCACTCTCCAACAGCTCAGGGAGGCTCTCCTGCGCATTGACTTGCACAAGGTAAAGATATTTGCTTTTGTTGTATGGATTGCATTTCTTGGTGTCAAAATATCTTATGTTACATGTTTGTGTAGATTTACTACTTCCCATGGGCGAAGTATCATGGATCGGCTCCGGACGCCATCCTTGCTTCTAGGGCAGTGGACCGTTAGACGATCCTGATTGCGGGCCCATTTTCCTTTTAGTGGTATCTAGGAGAGCGGATTTTCCGTCAGGTTTACCCTGACTTGGAGGGCCCTAGGATCCATTTGGATCCTTCCTCGTCCATGTTCTTGGTGAGATGCTTGTCTCGCGAGCAGGTTGCGGAGGCCATGGTTCGCTCGAATGCTATGCGGTATTTGAGGGAGTCTGCGGAGGACCTTGCGGGTCACTATGAGCAGTTCTGCCGTGATTGCCTCATGCCCTCATTTTATAGTTTATATTCTATGCCTCTTCCCTTATTTGTGCTGGCTCACTTTGTTTTGTAGGAACCTCGGGTTGATGACATCAAGGTAGATGTCCCGGACATGCGGGTTTGGGGTCGGGATTATGGCGAGATGAATGCTGGGGCGCGATCCCTATGAAAGAGGATCTTGATGAGGACATTCATGGTCTTCCTCTTCCCGTTGGGCATCCAGGGGTAAATTGGTAATTTATCGAAGTGTGAAATATCCTGTACTAAATTTTCTTTGTATAGCTTTATTGTGAGCAGACCAGAAAGGTCTTCAAGATGATGCATGCCATGAAGTCTTGGATATCCCGATGTAAGGACACGGGATTTCCTACTATGTCCACAGAGTGTGTCCTTATAGAAAGTTTGTAAGATGGGGGCTTTAGATATGTTCAACGAACCGTCAAGTTAGAAAAGTATTGGAAAAGACTTGAATTGAATAAAAACCATGAAAAAGGTCACAAATCAACTATTTGCGTTTTATCGAAGAGACAAACCGAAGGGACAACCCAATAGCGCGATAAGTGAACTAATCATGTTTTTAGAAAGACTTCCCCTCATATAGAACATATGAGTACCGAAGAATAAAGGGTTCGGGGGAGAAGGTGTTAGGCACCCAACTCGCCCGTTTTATGACAGCCTCTACTAACTCAAGTTTGCTTAATAATTTAAAGACATGATTCCCAGACAAACCGGATTAACAACCTAGACATAGACTATTAATTGGTTCATCACAAGCATCACAACATTTTATTATTGACCCTTGTTCAGACATGCATTCGATTGGCAATTTGAGCATTACAGCAACTTGACATGCTTGTTTACATAATTTAAAGACGGTATTTAGGAAGCAATAAAAGACATGATTAGCATGATACCTACATTGTGACAACTAGAAAATAAATAGTTAAGCAAGTAACCTATTTTGAGCCCTAAGGAGTTGGTACCTGAACTGTAGGCTATTTAGCAAATTAATAGTAAAGACAAGATCTCAAGCAAAGAATAAATTTGGAAGAAAGAGGGGGAAGCTCGGGAGTACTCAACCGAGAATAGAGGTTGTTAACTCTAGAATGTCCGTTTTGAACTGAGGGTCGAACATCGCTCGGGGATGGTACCAATGCCTGTAGGGGACCTGTATGAAGAGTAAATGAAAAAGTTAGTTAACGCTTTGAGAATGACCAACGTAGAATGCTTCAACAAACAGTGACTAACCACCATTCGGCAGATGCCGAGATTCCGTGCCTGCAAGAGAAACGAAAAAAATCGACTAGACAACGCAATCAAAATGACGGCTGTAAATGGAAACTGACACTGGTAAGAGTGAAAGGTACAAATGCTTCATTCTAGACAAACAGTGACTAAGCACCACTCGGCGGATGCCGAGATTCCGTCCCTGTACGAGAAACGAAAAGGTCGACGTGACAGCGCGATCAAAATAACAGCTATAAATGGTTAAATCTTATGAACTGTTTAAATTCATTAGTTTTAGCAATCATTGACCGAAACATATATAAAAAAACAAAGGACAGTATAACCCCACGAGCGATCATTGACTGACACAAAATAGTTTTAGAGGATCAACTAGGCTTGGAAAACAATTTGTGAACACCGGCTGTCCCAAAAATATACAGTGCTAGAAAATCAAATGGGCTTAAAAAACAACTTGCGAACACCGGCTGTCCCAAAAATAAATAGAGCTAGAAAATGAACTGGGCTTAAAAATAATTTGCGAACACCGGCTGTCCCCAAAATAAATATTGCCAGAAAATCAACCTGGCTTGAAAACAATTTGTGAGCACCAACTGTCCCCAAAATAAAAGTGCCAGAAAATCAACTGGGCTTAAAATCAATCTGCGGACACCGGCTGTCCCCAAAATAAATAGTGCAAGAAAATAAACTGGGCTTAAAATCAACTTGTGAACACCGGCTGTCCCAAAAAAAACTTGTGCCAGAAAATCAACTTGGCTTAAAATAATTTGACCGCTCCGGGAGTTCAATATTGTTGGAGAGTACTTGGGCTTGTGCATTTGAGACCTGCAAAACAAGTGGGTTAGTTTTACCTGATAATACTTGGTACCATAGGATGGACCAACTGTTGAATTTTAAATTTGTGGGCCAAAGGGATTTGTTCCCGCGCACTCGGTACTGGTCTTCATCACGAACCAACTGTGCAAAATAACAGTTTTTGGGCTGAAAAGGAATCGTGTGGCAGTAGGGGGCCCGCACGTGCAGGCCAACAAGGGCCGCTGGCGGCCCAGGCTAGCGGTGCTGGGCTTCACAGAGAGCGTCGCTGGCTGCTCTCACGAGCGCCGCCAGCGACGCTTAAATGAGCTGATAAATTGGTTTTTTTCGCGAGCTTCTTCTCGTTTTGCTCATTTGTTCTTCTTCTTCGTCGAGCTAGCTTCCACGATTGTCGAGCTCTCCCACTTCTTGAAGGTAAGTCAATTCTTGACCAAATTCCTTGCTTTTTGTCTTGAACTTGTTTAAGTTTCCGCCTAGTAGCTTAATTTCGGGTTGCATCTTGAATGGGTACTTGTACCTTGCGAATCTGACATTCGAAACTTTCCCTTGTAGAGGGAGAATGCTTCAATTCTTCATCTATGCATCCCAAAGACAAAGGGAAGCGTCCTATGGGTGAGGAAGAGGAAAACCACGTCCTCTTTCGTACTGGGTTCCCGTCATCTAGGATACCTCTTACACAGCATGCAAATGGATCGACTCTGTATCAGGATTCGTTCATGCGTCTGGACTGGAGCCCGGCAGAGGCTTGAGACCGTAGTATTTTGCTGTTGGACAGGAGGAGTCATCTGTCTAACCATTTGGTATGTTCCTGACTTCTTTGGTTTTGTTCTGTTTATTCATTTTGTACTGAAAATTTGAACTATTAGTGCTCCGGCACACGAACAAATTGGGATTGTACTGGATTGGTGGTCAGCTGTATATAATATTTGTGTGGAATTATTTGGGCTGTATTTGTAGTATATGGGGTGTTGAGAATTTTTTTTTTTTGTTGGCTAGGGAGTTGGTGCTTATCTGCAGGCTCATGGGTCTACTTCGAACTGGACCATGATGCTGGATACTTTTACTGAGGGGATTAGGGGGATAATTCTGGCTTCAGGTTTTGACTACTTTATTTCGGTTATCCTGGCTTGTCATTCTAGGGACACCAGAATAGTTTCCCGTGGGTTACTGGAGAGGTTTTGGGATACTACGAACACCTTCCATACACACCTGTGGGAGAGATGTTCCCCACTCCTTATCAGTTCGCCGTACTGACGGGCTTGTCCTTTAGAGGGCGTCCTCTTCGGTATGACGCATGCTACTATCGGCAGGCTGATAGGTTGCTTCAGCAATATGGGCCAGTGGCTACTTACTTTAGGGAGGACCGAGTTTCCTTGCCGAGGCTATGTGGAACTTTGGCGGAGTAGGGGCTTACTGAGGAGCAGCGGGCTCGAATCTTTTTGGCTTATCTGTTGCGGGCGACCTTTTTTTCCCAGAAGAATAGTGTAAATCAGATCGGCTTTCTGACATGATTGGATGACTTGACCCGAGTACATGAGTACATTTTTTGTGCTCCTGCGTATGCATCCTTGGTGATGGTGTTGTTAGGCTTGTAGGCCTAAGCTGACGAGTCAGAGAGCGTCTATCACTGGCCCGTGGAGGATACTGGAGGTAGGCACATATATTATTATTTTTTTTGCATATGCATACTTTGTAGCAGAGTTATATCTGATTGTTCCTGCTTTTATAACAGTTCTGGTTCTTTGAGTATTTTCCAACTTTTGGTTCTCACTTTCCTGGTTTGAGGACTTTCGGTTTACTTTTGAGAGTCGGGGCGTGTCCGAGGTATGTTACGTTCGACGTACTTGTGTGTGTATATATATATATATATATATATATATATATATATATATATATATATATATATATATATATATATATATATATATATATATATATATATATATATTTTGGCTCATTTGATGTGAATGAACTTGTAATCTGCAGGTGTCGTCAACCGCTTTCGACGACATTCCTGGGGTCCCGCTTTCGACGTACTTGTGTATATATATAGTAGTTTTATTTAGAAAGCAAGTCTAGTTTAAAAAAAAAAAGTAGTAAGAATTTGTTTAGCTTAAACCCTCGTAGTTGCACTTTTTTTTGTAACCTTAGGAATTTCAATTCATGCAATGTAAGCTTATTCGTTCAGTTTAAATAAAGATTGTCCCTTTTTTTTTTAATAAGTTGTCTGGCATTTTGGATTGATTTTGGCCGGGCCCCTTAAAAGGGTTACCTACGTATCCTGTGTGGAATCAGGCTAGCGTAGTTCGCTCGATTTGTGTACGTCTCCTTTTTTTTTTCGTTCGGAATTTATATTTTTAACTATTATTATTTTTTTAGACGTACTACTTATTTAGTTGGTCGATGTTGGTGAGCTGACTGAACTCGACGCCATCAATGTCCATAAGTCGGACCCTGCCCCCTGATAAGATGTTTGTGATGATGAACGGGCCGGACCAGTTTGGTCGAAACTTGTTTCTGGGGTCGGTAACTGGTGCACGTATCGCTTTCCAAACTAAGTCCCCTTCTTTGAGATTTTAAGCTCGAACCTTTTTGTTGAACGCTCTTGCTATGCGTTGTTGGTACATGTATGAGTGGTCTAGAGCCCGTAGGCACCATTCATCGATGAACATGAGTTCATCATAACGGGCTTGCATCCATTGTGTTTCTGAAAGTTCACCTTCTAAGGCTATGCGCATGGAGGGTAGTTGGACTTCTATGGGTAGTAAAGCTTCCATCCCGTAGACTAGGGAATAAGGTGTAGCTCCTGTGGATGATCTTATAGACGTTCTATACCCCCAAAGGGCAAATGGGAGTTTTACAGGCCAATCCTTGTAGTTTTCTATCATTTTTTCGATGATAGATTTGAAGGTTTTGTTGGCGGCTTCTACTGCGCCATTGGTTTGGGGTCGGTAAGGGGATGATTTGTGGTGCTGGATTTTGTAGTCTTTTAGTAGGGTGGATGTTTCGCCTTTGAAGTGGGATCCATGGTCACTAATAATTTCATGCGGAACGCCGTACCGGCAGATGATTTTTTCCTTATAAATTTGGACACTTGTTTGGATGTGAGGATGGCATAGGACGGTGCTTCAACCCACTTGGTGAAATAGTCTATGGCTACTAGGATGTATTCATGTCCACCAAAGCCCTTGGGGGTGATCTTACAAATGATATCTATTCCCCATGCAGAAAATGACCAAGGGGATGTGAAGTTATGGAGCATTGAAGGTGGCATACGCTGTAAGTTGGCACATATCTGACATTTGTTGCATTTCTTGACATAATCGTAACACTCTCTTTCCATGGTGGTCCACTAGTATCCTAGTCGTAGGATCTTTCTAGAGAGCATTCGACCCTTCATGTGTTGTCCGCACACACCATTGTGTACCTCATCCATGATTTCTGCATCTTCTTTGGCGTTTACACATCTAAGGTTTGACTCCATGGTGTGATTTTTTGTATAGAACCCCCTTGTATTCTATGTATTGTGCTGCTAAGAGATGGATGGCCCGGAGGGTATGTGCCCTTGGTGATGTAGTTGAAGACATTTTGGTGCCAAGGATCTTCTTCAATTGGGGCTAGGACTAGACACGTGTTGAGGTTGTTGCAGAAGGCGTGTTCACTTCTTCTTTTCATGTGGAGTAGCATCGTTGAGAGAGTTCAGTTGCTCAATTTTCTGTTTTTTAAAAAAAAGAATAATTTGCATTCTCACTTTGCAAAGTTTAGTTACATTGCTTAAATTGATTAGTGAGTGATTTGTGAAAATTTGAGTTCATTGGGTTTAACAATAGCTAAACAAAGAAAGAAATGAGCAAGAGGAATTTTTATTCATTTGCAAGAAAATAAGCACACATGACTTTAAAGAAAAGGATCTCTAACTCCCGTCAACAAAAAGAAACTAGACTTAGAAAGTAGTAAAAGGCGTTTACACTGGTTGGTATGATGCCCATTAGCTTCACAATACTTGCACCTGAGGTAAGGATTCCCGTCCCTTGGAAGCATTCGAGGGGTAGGCCTTCTTGGGTGGGCGTACCCGTACTTGACCATCTTGCTAAACATCTCATCCTGCTGGAAACAAGCTTCTCCTTTAGCTACGACAATGTCGCAGTCTGTGGGTTTGTCTAGTAAGGCGATCTTCTCCTTCATTTGCCGAATTGCATTGTGGTGTTGTGCCACGTAGATAGACATCCCCTCAACGGTTTCTTTTATTTCCTCGAACTCGTCGGGTTCCCCTATCTCTTCGGGAGGGTATGTTTCAGGTTTTTTAGGTCCAATGGAGGTGTAGGATTCAGTGTCTTCCTCTATGAGGGCTACTTCTTTGCGAGGGAATCCCCAAAGATCAATATCCTCACTATCATGTTCTATCTTCAAGACAGGAGCCTTGTTGATGATTGCCTTGATGGGATTGGCTTCAATCTCCACAATTTCTCCCTCTAACATCATCTAGACTTTCTGGTGAAGGGTAGAGGCTACAACATTTAGACCATGGTGCCAAGGTCGTCCTAACAGCAAATTGAAGGTGGCCGGGATATCCATGACATAGAACTAGACCATCTTCTCCACAGCTGCTGAGGTGACATTCATGGTTATGGTGCCAAGGACCTTTCGGCTGGAGTTGTCATAAGCACATAAGCCTTATGCTGAGTGAGCCAAATTCTTGATGTCTATCCTAACTTTACTGTGGTTCTCAGCGGGCATACGTTTACTGCAAATCAATTATCGACCCGGGTCATAGGCACATACTTGCCCATAACAAATATGGTCAAGTATAAGGCATTGTTGTGTAAGGATCCCTGGAGAGGTAGTTCACTGTCAGAAAAGGTAAATGATTAGCTGTGGCTTATCCCCTGCCAAGAAGCTGACCAACTCGTCAGGCCTCATATTCTGCGATACTGAAACTTTCGACAAGGCCTCTAGGATGGCTTGTCGGTGTTCATGGGAAGAGGCCTATAATGACGACTAGAATGTGCCAAATGGGCAACGCCTATGGGAGATCTGGTTCGGAGTTCCCTTACATCATCTTCGTCACTGTCCCATATTCCAGCGATCTCATGTCCCAGAGCATCTTCGACACTTACATGCAAGGTGGCACCTAAAGGGTTACTGGAGTAGCTGGGTGCTTGTCCAGGTTTGGGTAAGGGTATGATATCATTCTCGATTTTATCTTGGATAGTGTGCTTAAGAGCCCAGCAATTATCAGTGTCATGCCCATTCCCTTGGTGGTCCTTGCAGTATTCATCCTCTCTCCAGTTACGGCCCTTGATAGATGGTTCCGGAGTAGGACCGATGGGTTGCAGCAGATTGTTCTTGATCATTCTTTCGAGAGCATATGACATAGTCATACCGAGAGGGGTGAATTCTCTTCTTGCCCTCTTTTCAGCAAAGGCATTCACAGAAGCTACCTCATTAACTTGAGTGCTAGAAGAAGCTCCAGCAGTTGTCCTCTTGTCTCTCCCATAAGTGAAGGGCTTGGGAGTTGCATGATCCTTGTTTTTGTTGAGATCATATTCAATGAGGATGCCGACATCATAAAGGCATTGGTATGAGTCGATGGCTTGATATTGAAGATGGTTTTTATAGGCAGGTTGCATGTTCATAATGAAATGCCTAATCTGTTCAACTTCAGAAGGTCTCTACACCATTTCAGCTATCTTAGACTTCCATTGACGGAGGAATTTAGTGAATCCCTCGTTCTTCTCTTGAGTGGTGATCTCAAGCTCCTTCAAAGTGATGGGGAGTGTAGCATTGTCCTTGTAACGAGCCAGGAAGACTGTGGTAAAATCATAGCAGGTTGGGTAATTTTCCAAGTCCAAAGTGCAGAACCATCATCGGACATGAGAATCAAGGGTTTGGGGGAATAGGTGGGCATAGAGCTTCTTGTTAATTCCCCTTAATGCCATAGCAGTAATGAAGGACTTCAAATGATCCTGCGGGCTGTCAACTACGGTTAAAGTGGTCACCTCGGGAATGGAGAATTTGGCTGGAAGTTTGCCCTTAATTTTAGTATCAAATCTTCCCACATTGGCACTGTAATTGGAGATCAGGCCGCTACTCTTGAGCACAAACTTAATCTTAGCCAGCATGACATTCGGTCCTTCTTCCTCAAAGTCAGAATCAGAGAGCATTCTTGCTTCATCTTCTCTCTTCCTTTCCATGTCCTCAACCTTAAATCGTACCCTTTCTAACTCACTCATGAGTTCATCCAGCCTCTCGTCAGTAGTTTTGGGCATCGTGAAATTAGGAGGGGTGATAGGTGAGGAGAAGAATGTATGTACTGATAGAGATTTTATTATTGATGGTGAAGCTATTTGTGGTGGAGGCAATCAGGAACTTGGTGGTGTAGACGGCTGCAGACAAACTAGTCTTGTCGAAGGTCGAGCCCAACTTTTCTCAAGATTTCCCTTCTTTTTCTGATTCCCTATCCTGAATAGGAAGCATGGAGTACTTAGTAACAAGAAAGACCATGAGACTCTCACCTAAGAAAAATGAAAACCCTCATATAGAAAAACATGTTGTCCTAAAAAAAATCCTTAAGCCTAAATGCCTAAATATTTCCCCTAATATCAAAGGAAAGTAATGTCGATGAA
Source organism: Tetragonia tetragonoides (assembly GCA_038025085.1). Classification (NCBI taxonomy): domain Eukaryota; kingdom Viridiplantae; phylum Streptophyta; class Magnoliopsida; order Caryophyllales; family Aizoaceae; genus Tetragonia; species Tetragonia tetragonoides. The sequence continues at coordinate 20,227,058 of CM076146.1, forward strand.
CGAAAATAAGAAAAATAGAAAAAGACAGACTATCCTATTTTTTATTTTTCTAGACTGAAAGAAAATGGAAAAAAGGGATAAAATAAAATAAAAAATAAAAGAATTACAACCTCTGTTTTTTTCCGATTTTTTTTTTCTTCGGCGTTTTTTTTTTGCCAATTTTTTTTTTTTTTTGCTTTTCTTTTTTTTTGGCCGAATCTGAATTACATAAAAAAAAATAAAAAATAAAAAAAAAAACAAACTGGTAGAGGGGAAATTAGAGAGACTTACTCTTTTTTTTTTTGCTAAAAGGTCCTAGAAAATTATTCATGACTTTGACAGAATTAAGGAAACGAGTGTTCATTGAATAGAATTCTCGCACCATTTTTGGGTATTAGGGACTGCCTAAAAATAAAGGAAAAATACTCCTATCACGTAAGTACATGTTGGCACATAGTCACAACATTCATGCATTCAGGCAAGCATTACAACGACGCAGTTACAGACTAACATGTGATCAGACGGGCATTACAACGACATATGCATAACAAACAGGCTAATGCACGAATGTGGGTTTGGAGGCTTTTTGGCTCCTGTGAGGTCACCACGACAAATTACAATTTCCGTCCGGCGGTTGGTCAACACATCAATTGTAATTCTTTTTCACCAACAAGAGTCGATGAGTCTTAGGTGAGGAAGCGCCGATTTGCACGATAGGACAACTGTATATTCCTTTAGATAAACGGGTTGTCTTCGAGTTACGGCCCAAACTTCCTCAAGGTCGATAAGGGTCAAAAGATTGTGCCAAAGCACATGCAAATGATGCAATATATGGAACATGTTATTAAACGTACAACTAAGCAAACATGACTTTTGAGTCTCACCCTCATAAATAAATCCTCAGTGAAGTCGCAACTGTAAGGACCCAGGATTTCCTACTATGTCTACGGAGTGTGTCCTTATAGAATATTTGTAAGCTGGGGGCTTTAGATATGTTTAAGGAACCGTCGAGTTAGAAAAGCCTTTGAAAAGACTTGAATTGAATAAAAACTATGAAAGAGGTCACAAATCTGCTATCGGCGTTTTATCAAAGTGACAAACTGAAGGGACAATCCGAAGGGACAACCCAATAGCGCGATAAGTGAACTAATCATGTTTATAGAAATACTCCCACTCATATAGAACGTAAAGGGTTCGAGGGCGAAGGTACGAGGTGGGAAGGTGTTAGGCACCCAACTCGCCCGTTTTATGACGGCCTTTACTACCTCAAGTTTGCTTAATAATTAAAAGACACGATTCCCACACAAACCGGATTAACAACCTAGACTTAGACTATTAATTGGTTCATCACAAGCATCACAACATTTATTATTGAGCCTTGTTTAGACATGCATTCGATTGGCAAGTTTAGAATTACAACAACTAGACATGCTTATTTACATATTTGAAAGACGGTATTTAGGAAGGAATTAAAGACATGATTAGCATGATATCTACATTGTGACTACTAAAAAATAAACAGTTAAGCAAGTAATTTAATTTGAGCCCTCAGGAGTTACTACCTGAACAGTAGGCTAATTAGAAAATGAATAGTTAAGACAAGATATCAAGCAAAGAATAAATTTGGAAGAAAGAGGGTAAACTCGGGAGTACTCAACCGAGAATAGAGGTTCTCAACTGTATACTGTGCGTTTTGAACTGAGGGTTGAGGGTCTTATTTATAGGCGAGGGAGTAGGGTTAGATGGGTGGAGAAATGGCCGAAATCGGGGATTTGGCATAAAAAAAAGACGGGCTTGGAAGACCCGGCGAGCGCTGCTAGTGGCTCTGGGATATCACCCATAGCCGCCGTGGCCTCTGGCTTAAAATCCAGCGTCGCTGGCGGTTGTCAGCTTGCCAGTTGGATGTCGTCATAATGACGACATCAAGTCTATTTGGATTTTTGGAGGAATTTTAGTATTTCGAAAATGTGAAAAAACCGTTTTACCTTTCTGCGGGTAAAAGACGGTTTTACCCTCAGTTAGCAACTTGGCAATCGGGATTCGGAAAAAGACATGAGAGGTGTCATGGGCAAGCTCTTGAACGGGGCTTTTGAATGTGATCAAAATGATGGAGTGATCGAGGAAAAACCTGAGACCTTATTTTACCTATCAAAGAAAAAATAGCATTAAAGATTATAAATTACGCCTTTCATCATCAGGCTTTTTACGGAGAAATCCGAAGACGCTTTTTTGCCGTCTACACCCGAGCCCTTTCAATGGGTACTTGCTCAAGAGCCTATTTGGACAAAGTAAACTTCTATTTGCATTTTCAAAGTCGTATGCTTTAGGAAATGTGTTTTATAATTTTCTATGGAATGCAGGTTGAGTACTGTCGACCCCTTCCTCGTAGGCCACGACAGATGGTGTTGTCTGATGATGAGGGTGTGAGCTCTCCTGAGCGTAGTCCTTCTCGTGAGAGTCCTAGGAGAGAGAGGGTGCCTGTGCATCGGTCGGTCGCCCTGGTGGGAGTAGGATGACTCAGTATGTGGAGCCTGCGTCTATGCATATGCCGATGTATCCTCCTTATACCGGGTATGCGGGATATCCTTCGTATGGTTGCCTTTATTATCAGCCCCCAGTTCCTGCTCCTATGGTGCCTACCATGCCTTCTCGTTCTTCATGGGGGTATGACTCGAGCTTTGCTGGCGAAGGGAGTTCATATCGGGAGCCTGCCCGGCATTCCTCATTTGACCCTTGCAAGGTTGTGGCGTCAATTTTTGTGGATGATGGGCGGAGGTCGGAGGACCATTTTGAGGTGCCCCGTACGGATGATGATGCAGGTGATGGCGGTTTTTATGATAATGTATTTGTGTGAAATACATTTCAACATTTGTATTGAACAAAAAATTCGGACTTTGTGCTTGTAAATATTGCTGGCTTATTTGTTAGGATATCATTTTTTGACTTGTCCTTCCTCTATTATATTGCATTCATTGCATTCATGTGCATGCGCTGGCGCGACTTCCGAGCTTGTTTATACAAGTTCAAACTAGTTTCTTAGCCAATAAAGTGTGGTGAAGAGCCTTTGTGAGAATCCCCTCAATTCTTCATTGCCAAGAAACATGGATTCCCCCACCTCATGTACCTTCCTACGCATTCGTCCATTCGACGAGTAGGATAACTAGAATGCCTCACATTGTCGCGCATCCCGCAGATTGTTGCACATTCTTGATCATGAGTACCTTTTGACCAAAACCCTTAAGCCTACCCCATTTCATGAACTACAACAAATGCTTGAGGTTTAAACTCAGTACCATGTCCATGCTAGATTTTCATGATCATGTCATTTGCGTTGTTGTGCTGTTTGCCCATATGTGAACGCAATCTTTGCGTAGTCTTTTTGGTCGTCATAGAATATTAGGTTAGACTCCAATTAGGATCTTTTCGTTTTTGAGTCTAGATTTTTGTCTTAAGATTGAGTCTAGAATCTTTATTTTTAGGAAACAATATCCTCGAATGTTCTATATGATGCTCGTTACCTTAGGAAAGATTTTAATGTTTTGTTCTTTCTCTTTATTTAGGTTGTAAGTTTTAGTCCAAGATCTCGATAATATCTCTCCCCTCTCCTTTTAGTCAAGAGTATAATATCTTTTGCTATATCTATATTGAGTCGAGATAATATCTCTCCCCTCTCCTTTTAGTCAAGAGTATAATATCTTTTGCTTTATCCCATATTGAGTCGAGATAATATCTCTCTCCTCTCCTTTTAGACAAGAGTATAATATCCTTTGCTTTATCCCATATTGAGTCGAGATAATATCTCTCCCCTCTCCTTGTAGTCAAGAGTATAATATCCTTTGCTTTATCCCATATTGAGTCGAGATAATATCTCTCCCCTCTCCTTTTAGTCAAGAGTATAATATCTTTTATTTTCTCCCATATTGAGTCGAGATAATATCTCTCCCCTCTCCTTTTACTCAAGAGTATAATATCTTTTGTTTTCTTTTCCCGCGTCGAGATCTTTTGACCTAAACCCATTACTTAGTCCCCCAAGGTAACTATGTTGATAGAATATTCTAGATAGAGATTCCCCACCTTTGTTTTAAAACTTTTCTTTTGTGAAACTTGTTAGTCTTTCCTTTTCTAAGTCTTATCCCATGTCCAGGATTGGTAAGAAAACTCTTGGTCCGAAAAGTTGGGAGTGCGATCATAGTAATCAAGGTCGGGTGGTCCACCAAAATCTATGTTTAATTCTGTTTGCAAGTCTAATGATGTTAAAGCCAATAGTAATGGCCCAGTTGATGTTCCAGTTTCCTCTATCAATGAAATGATTACTGATTTTGCTTACTTCTTGGATTACTTAGTAACTAAAGCACTATTAGAGCATGAACAAAAGACTTCAATTGTGGAAGAAAAAGAAATAATTAATCCTGCAAGCGATCAAGAGCTGCGCCAAGTGCGCATTGGCTTATCGCTAACTCTTAAAGAGCGAGAAAGCTTTATAAATATCTTAAAAGAATACATAGACGTTTTCGCTTTGTCGTACAAAGATATGCCGGGGATAAGTCGTGAGATAGCACAACATACAATACCGATCAATCCGGATTCAAAGCCAGTAAAGCAAAAACTTCAGAGAATGAAACCTGAGTGGACGCTAAAAATCAAAAGAAGAGGTACGGAAACAGCTCGCGGTAGGTTTTATTAAAATAGCTCAATATCCAGAATGGGTCGGTAATATAGTACCCGTTCCCAAAAAGGACGGCAAAGTAAGGATGCGCGTCGATTTCAGAGATCTAAACAAGGCAAGTCCAAATGACGACTTTCCCCTGCCACATATAGACGTACTGGTGGACAATACCACAGGACATGCCCTCTTATCACTCATGGATGGCTATGCAGGGTATAACCAAATACAAATGGCCGAAGAAGATATGGAGAAAACCACCTTCATAACCCAATGGGGAACGTATTGCTATGCCGTCATGCCTTTCGGGTTGAAGAATGCGGGAGCCACATACCAAAGAACCGCAACATCCCTTCTACATGACATGATGCACAAGGAAGACGAGGTGTATGTAGATGATATGATCATCAAACCCAAGGAGAGAGAAGGGCATGGTACCCTCTCTAAAGAAATTCTTTGACAGGCTTCGGAACTACAACATGAGATTAAATCCTCAAAAGTGCGCATTTGGAGTAACTTCTGGCAAGCTCTTAGGATTCGTCATAAGCACAAGAGGCATTGAAATTGATCCTACCAAAATCAAAGCTATAAGAGATATGCCCTCTCCCAAAAAGGAAAAGGAGATAAGAGGATTCTTAGGACGACTCCAATATATAAGTCGATTCATATCCAAATTGACTATTACATGCGAGCCCATCTTCAAAAAGCTCAAAAAGGACACCAAATCTACCTGGGATGCTACACATGTCTTTCCCGATGAAGGAATAATGAATGTCGAAGAAACCACTTGGTAGTTATACTTCGACGGAGCATCAAACCAAAAAGGTTATGGCGTAGGAGTATTATTAGCCCAGAAGGCGCCCATACTCCCATAGCCGTCAAATAAGACCACGAGGTGCCTAACAACGGCGCCGAATCTGAAGCATGCATCATTGGTTTAGAAGCGGCAATAGAACTAAAAATTAAGGATCTAAAGGTATATGGAGATTCAACTCTCATCATAAATCAAGTCTCCAAAAAGTGGAGAGTCAAAAGCGAAGCCCTCGCACTTTACCAGGATTATCTTGAAAAGATAGCCAAATTTTTAACTCACTTCCGTTTTACATACCTTCCTAGAGATGACAACCAGTTCACGGATGCCTTAGCGAAAATGGCTTCCATGATAAATAATCAATATGATGTAATCTCCATGCCCATTGACATTCGAAGGCGCACTGAGCCCGCATTTTGTAATGCACTCGAAGTAAGCGTAAATGAGGAGGTAGAAGAAGAATGGTTTACCGACATTCTCAATCTACTAGCCAAAGGTGATTACCCTCTGCAAAGGACACCTAGGGCACAAAGAGCTTTAAGAAGACTAGCCGCACAATACATACATGTGCAAGGCAAACTTTATAAAAAAAACACCACAAGGGATAAGTCTTCTATGTCTAAAGGAACGTGAAGCCAGCAAAGTCATGAGCGACATACATAATGGAGTATGTTGTCCTCAAATGAATGGATTGACCTTGGTCAAGACAATCCTAAGGCAAGGATACTATTGGGCCACAATGGAGAAAGATTGCATCGAATACGTGAGAAAGTGCACACGCTGCCAATTTCACGCCAATTTACAACATAGACCTCCTACTCCTCTATATACATTCACCTCACCATGGTCGTTCTCTGCATGGGGCATTGACATCATTGGAAAAATCTCCCCTACAGGAAAAGGAGGCCATGAATACATACTCGTCGCGATAGATTATTTCACCAAATGGGTTGAAGCTCGTTCGTATGCAAGAATAGCGTCAAAGCACTTGGCAAAGTTCAACATGATAACATCATTACCAGATATGGAGTACCCCACGAAATCATAAGTGATCACGGGACCCAATTCAAAAAGAATGCTGCCGAACTTTTTACTAAGTTTAAAATTCAACATCGACAGTCTTCACCTTATAGGCCGCAAACGAATGGAGCCGTAGAATCCGCAAACAAGAACGTGAAGCAAATGATAGCCAAGATGACGGAAAACTACAAAGATTGGCCCGACAAGCTACATTTCTCCTTATGGGGGTATGGAACCACTATTCGATCCTCACTAGGAGCAACGCCTTATTCTCTAGTATACGGAATGGAGGCAGTACTCCCAGTCGAGGTAGAAATCCCTTCCTTAAGGATAGCTCTGGAAAGTGAATTACCCGAAGTAGATTGGGTCCAAGCCTGGTATGACCAATTGGTCGTGCTAGATGAAAGATGACTAAATGCCCTACATTACGGTCATGTCTACCTAGCAAGGATGGCAAGACACTTTGATCAACGATTCAAGGCTAGAATACTAAAAGAAGGAGAGTCAGTCCTAAAAGAGGTAAGACCAATTGTAGTCGACCCTCGGGGAAAGTTCAAGCCTAATTGGTTGGCCCATACATTATCAAGACGATATTATCCGGTGGAGCGATAAAGTTAATGAATTTAAACGACAACGAGTTCACTCAACTCACAGATATAGACCAACTTAAGCGATTTTATGCATAAAATATTAAAAGGGGGGAGAGAGAGAGAGAAAGAGAGATATTCTGTTAATTACTATCCCTCATTTAATTAATAACAGAACTTTAACGTCGTGACTCCTGGACTAATATTGTGAGACTCTTACCAACTTCGGATTAATGTCATTGATTTTTCAACTTGGATTATTATTGTCTGATAGCTTATTAAACCTGGGATTAATTTGTCAAATTTTCCTAAATAAAAAAATAAAAAAGGAGAGAGAGAAAACGACATGAACTAATTAGCTGAAAATTATTAGAGCTTGAGGTCATGGGGGTATACAATGGCTAATTCACGTACCTGTCCAATGTGGTTAAATGGTACATGGAAACAAGGTGAGCTACAACGAGAACACGATCATGCTGAGCGCTACCATAGTCCATAAACATCAACCCAACACCTCCTTTGAGGCTCCCCTTTAGGCCAGGGCATGGTAAAGGGAATGTCAAGCACTGTCATTCCACCTAAAATGGTTTTTGTCAAGCTATCAACCATCCTCCTCTCTTTGAACGATCCAAAATTGTTGAAGTTAATTAGTCACCCTCTTCATGAATGTTGCTATTTAGGTAGGGCTTTCCAATCAATGTCTCGCCTATCAAACCCTTCCAAGCAGTTAATTTTCACAATAGCTTGATAAGCTCTATCCCTTGCTTCTTATGTCACCCTAAGAAGGCAAGCTTTGCCCCTATTGATGGTCATCTTCTTTTCGGAGGGAATAAGAGTATCTTCGTTACCACCAACAAACAAATAACGATGGAGGAGGCAAAATACAAAGGCACGCTTCTTGTACCTCATATCCATCGCATCCCGGGCCCTAGAGGTGAAGAGAGTCACGAGTTTTGCAAGATCAACATCCTCACCATGAAGCACTTGACCTGCTTGACGGGGAGACAACCCGAGGTACCTTTGAAAATCACCCACAAAAGCGTTCCCCAAGTAAGGAACGGCGAGAGGGCTTTCGGTTGGAAAGCCAATGATATCGGAAAACTCCTCCACCAACGGGCACATCTCATGAGCACCAAAACGGAAAACATGGAACTTTGGGTCCCAAAACTCAGTGGAAGCACGAAGAAAGTCCCACAAAATCATAACTTGGCTGTAATCTCTCCTCTACCTTCATGGAGGCCAACCAAGCATCAAAGGCATCATCAAAGTTCACCATTGTTAGGATTAAGGATTTTCTCTCAAGGAATTTTCTCTCTCTAAGGGCTCAAACTAAGTGGTAAGAAGAGAAGAGAAAGAAACCCGACTATATAGAGGTCACGGTTGGATTCCCGTCGAAAAATTAAGGAAATTCAGACAATTGACGAAAAAGGGGCCAGGCGGCCTCTAAGCTAGTCCGGACGGCATAGCCGTTAGGACAAGCGGCTGAGCTGCTCTGGCCAACACCATGACCGCTCGGACAAGCGGCCAAATCGCTAGTCGTAGTCGCTTGCCCAAGCGGCGTAGGCGGTAACTGCTGGAGCTCTAGCACAGCCACTAGGAGCTCTAGCGATCACCCTATATAGGTGCCTGGTGTGCTATTTCGCGAGAGGCCTCGGTCCACCCGACCCTACCGCCTGACTGAGTTCTACTTTCCTAATTCCCACTTGGATAGAATTTGGAAGCCTTCCCTTTTCATTTTGGCTTTTGCCACTTTTCTATTTTATTCCCTTTTTATTATCTTTTCCTATCTTCTTCTTTATTTATTTTTATTTTTAGGAGAAGGGGTACCCCAATTGTGCTAAATTCTCGGGAATCTTAAATTCTCAAATGTCATGATTTGTGATTTCCCATTCGGAAATTAGATGATAAAATTCACATATGGGCATTTGGGTGATATTTTTGTGCGTGAATAAAATGTAATATTTATAGCAGGTTTAATACAAGCCCGAAAGTTAAAAATGCACTACAACAAATATCACTGGCCATCTTCGCCAGTACTCGGACCCGCCTGAGACGACTCTCCGGGTCCACTCGATGATGGAGCACCTGAAGGACCGGGCTGAGACATTGCCCAAGCTCTAGGGTGAAAAGCAAATAATGAACCGGTCAAGTAAGCGGGATCCAATGAATGACGCGGTAGCTCCGACGTGCCAGGATAGCCGCCAGACCCCGTACTCTCCTGACTCCAAGAACCCCTTGGAGGGACTGGAGGATACATGGGCATATGGTAGCCCAGATACCACATATAGGGAGGCGGTGCAGGCCACTGCGGAAGATAAGGCACTTGGGGCTGGTTCCCCGTATCCACTTTAGCTCGAGGAGTCCCCTGACGCACCTCCGTACTCTCCGGCCTAGGACGAGGACGCTGCGGTGTAGACACCGAATGCGAAGCACGAATACTTGGAGGCCTAGGAGGCCATACCACATGAACGGGTTGCGAAATGAGCTCAAGGTCAGAAAATTACAAAAATTCAAATCAAGCACTATTACTTGAAATGAACATACTTTCGAACGTCGAACCGACGACTCGTGCATACACTCCGAGACGCGAATCTGGAAATCCAATTCTTAAAGGCATGCATGCCTCTATAGATCTTCCGTGTCTCAGGAGCATCCAACTGTGCACATAAAGAACAGAGTCAGCTTAAGTACAAAGGAAACATTGCAAATTACAATGGATTCTCACTTACCCCCCTACAACCAGCTGGTTGAGGCAATCCCTCAACCTCCTCATCAGGGCAACAAAAATCAGGAATCAGTATAACCTGAGGAGACCCGTCCGCTCCTGTATAACTCGCCTACATGGTACGAGGAGTAGGACGCGGAGAAGTGACAGACGAGGAACTCGCAACACTCTGCAAAGACTTAAAGATATTAGTCACAAATCCAAAGTTTCAAACAAATTAAGAAATAAAGTACATTACTTATCGGGTCAGTGGAGAAGTTGGGCCATAATCGAGCCTCAACAAAATCAGTATATGCCACCATGAGATCCACCTCAGGATCAGCCGGAAGCAAATACTCAAGGGCATTCGCCCCAACGGTGGCCGCCCTTACCTGCTCCAAGGTAAGGTGACGAACATAAAGCATAGAATCCGGAGGATCCAAAGGAATCCTCGGAGCCGGAAGGTCGGAGAAAGTATGCCTAATCAGTCTCTCTCCCAAAAACCACTCAAAACCGAAAGGGCCCTCAAAAAGGATCCTCCTCTGGTCGTCCTCCCAAGCACCCAAAAATCTGTCCCAGAGATCCGGGACGTAATCCGTCCAAGGGAATCAGTCGACCTGCAAAAGCAAAAGGAATAAGCACACAAAAGGATGAAAAGTACAATAAAAGCACAAAAGATGATCACTTACATCCTGAGCGGTCAAGGGATAGATCGCCTCACTAAGGGCGTGCAGCGTGGTAAATGGTTAAGATGCCCGTCCCCTCTAGGCCTACATCGCTGGAAAGGACATGTCCTCTGTCTGGAGAAGAGGGGAAAGGTCGGAGAAATGCTCATAAAACCAAATCTAAGACATGCAAAGCACATGGATTAGGCACAAGTTATGAGTAGAAAAGCCAAAAACACGAACTAAAAGAAGGGTAAAAGAAAATTACCTCCATAACGTGCCAATAACCGACCAAGGAGACGCGAGACGCGCCCTCCTCTCCACTGAGGCGGCTGGACTGCGTCAAGCCCCGAAGAATACAAGAGTATGCTGGAAGACCCCATTTGTACTCCACAACTCTGTCCAAATCCCGCAAGCACGGGAAATAGCGAACATGGTACCTACTAGCTTTATCCGAAAATACGGAACGAGCTAGAACATAGGCCAAGAAAAGGTGAGCATGCTGCTCCATCGTGACCTTCTTCAACTTCCTGGGGTTGGTGAAGAACTGGACCATAACGTTAGTCTGGCCATACTCCCTACCATCCCAGTTGGCCCCAAAAAGGCCAAACATATCTACCATGGCATCCCTGCTCACATCTCCATAAGTGATAGGAATACCGGTACAAGGGTGCGCGAAAATGAGACCGAACTCGATTGGGGTGATCATGATCTCACCCATAGGAAAATGAAAAGCACTGGTAGTATCCCAGTACCGCTCCGCAAGACATCTAACGAGCAAGCGGTCGGAGCGCTCAGCAGAAGCGATGGACGCTAAAAAGTGACCGAAGCCACAACGCTACACAATAGAGGTGACCGAAGGAGTCACATATCTACGGGCTTTCTCGATACCAGAAAGGCTACCGTAACCCCACATGGTAGTGTCGACATCCTATACAACACAATAACTGCAAGACAATTAGCTAGGTGATCCTAGTAACAACTACCAGTCTCCGGTTTAGTCCTAATTTTTTACAACTCGTAAAGTTTAGCTTTTTAGTTAAACCAATATGACAAGAGCGAATTTTAAAGAGAACAAATTTCACACAATTTTATTCTCCACAAATGTACTCAAAAAACGATCTACCACCACAACAAAAATAAACTTCACCCAAGTTTATTTTCACAAAAAGTATCCATGATAATTGCAACGAGAATAAATTTCATACAAGTTTATTTTCCACCATTAAAGATGAATTTCACGCAAATTCATTCTTCACATGCAAATATATATGATACAAGAAACCTACGGGAATTCACAAATTAGCAAGAAAAACAATTTCATGCAAATTGGTTTTTCCACATTTAGCTACACTACAGTTCTCAACCTAAAAATTCTATGTTTGCCTACACATGATTTTCTATGTGTAAAAGAGCAAGAAAAAAAAAACCGACGACATACCCGATATTTGGTACCAACGGTAACCAAATGCTCCTTCTTCTTGAAAACAAGATCGTTGGGCTCCCAACGATCGGTAGGATGAAAATCACTACGAGTGAACTCGTCCTGGGCTAACCAGTGCTTATCAACCCGGTGATGGGGTATACCGGAAACGAATACCAGAGTGAAAACATTAGGGGCCTCATGAACAAGAATCTCTTGCTCCTTCCTTTTCCTACCTCCTCTAAGTTTAGGAGCCAAGGATGAAGAGCAAAAATGGAGTTTTTGGAAATTTGAGTGAAACTCACAAATTCACACAATTTTGAGTTTTGACACTCAAAAACACAAGAACAACTAACAAAATCAAGTTCTACTAAGAATTTGAGCAAGAAAACCGCAAGATTTGGAGCTAGGGGCTTTAATGGAGGTTGAGAGATTTGAAGAGAAAAATCGAGGAGAGAGAAAGGAGAACGAAAAATGGGGAAGATGACCCATTTCGGCCTCCCCTTTCCCTTTTATGCACACCCGCGCAAAACCTAATACCCGATCAAACCACTTAGGTGGACGGTCAGACTGCCCAGCTGGCGGTTAAATCGCAAGACAGGCGGCTTGGCCGCTAGTCCCAACGACTTGACCATTTGGGTGAGCGGTTCAATCGCTCCACCAAGCTGCGTAGCCGCTTCACCAAGCGGTTTAGCCGCTCCACCTAGCGGTTCGACCGCTTGACGTGGCGGTTTGGCCGCCTGACCCACTCTCTCTCTTATGACGTTTTAAGGGCCATTGGCTAAAAATCAGTGGGCCCCACGCGAGGTCCATAGCATTTATTTGCGTGCCAAAGTCCGTTTATTAAAATAGGACTACTTTGAACCCCTGCGACTGAAAATCGAAGGACGTTTATTGTTTGATCTACAGCAGGGGGTCACCCTTCGACTAAAAATCGAATGATTTTTTATCATTACTCTTATTTCTAACGAAATATTTTTATTGTGTAACCTACTGCACAGGGTTCCCCTTCGACTGAAAATCGAAGGACGTTTATTGTTTGACCTACAGCACAGAGTCGCCATTCGATTAAAAATCAAAGGATTTTTATTACTCTTATTTTCTAACGAATTAAATTTATTGTGTAACCTACAGCATGGGGTTCCCCTTCGATTGATAATCGAAAGACATTTATTGTGTAACCTACAGCACAGGGTTCCCTTTCGACTGAAAATTGAAGGACGTTTATTTTTTGACCTACAGCACAGGGTCGCCATTCGATTAAAAATCGAAGGATGTTTATTACTCTTATTTCTAACAAAACATTTTTATTGTGTAACCTACAGCACAGGGTTCCCCTTCGACAAAAAATCGAAGGACATTTATTGTTTGACCTACAACTCATGGTCAACCTTCGACTAAAAATTTCAATGATTCTTCTAAAACCCAGGTAAGATTTGCGAAAGTGCTTTTACTGGGTATGGACGACGTTTATTCAGTTTATCTGATTATTGTTCTCTTTTGTTTCTTCTCTTTTCTTCAGTACCTTGTTTCCATCACGGAAACCAAAGTACAGGTGTTGCTGAGTGAGGAAGTGTAGCTTGGTATTTAATTGTGGGCTTGTCCTCTAGACATATTATTTTTTTTGGTTTATGGGATTTTGGTTTGTGCCCTAGAAGACAAAGTTGTGTAGACACCAAAAATTGTGTCTATGATAAGTCCCCATAAAAACCCAAGAATGAAAGGGTTCGATTTTGCTCTAACTTGGGTTGCGAGAATAAATACTCTGATGATTAGCCCAGTTCCTTTGAATTAACTAGTGGAAGCCTTTTGTATAGGTGATCCAAACCAGTTGGACTCAATTCAGTTGGAGTCCAAAACTGAGAAATAGGCCTCTTTGAACCTAAAGGCCCGAAAGGGAACCCAAACCCATGAGTCAACCCTTGGTCAAACAAGGGAACTCAGTCAATCCCGCGTGGACCCCCTCGGAAAAGCCTCCCCCGCTTAGAAAAGTAGTCAGCCGCCTATACAGGCATGCCTCTCCAGGTCCAAGCGGCCACGCTTGAGTTCATGCAGTTTGACCGCTTGCCTTGCGGCTTGACCGCTTGTCCTACCAGCTCAACCGCTCGGCCTAGCTGCATGGTCGGAGGGACCTTTTCCCGCGGACGGTAAATTCGAGGCCCATTCCATCTCCGTGCCAAACCCTGGCAGCTTCCCCTCTTCTATATAAACAAACCTTAGGGTTCAATTGAAGGGGTTGGGAATTCGAGAGGTTGGCAGATTCTCTCTCAGGTTGGACAATAGGTTGACTCTCTCTCTCTCTCTCACATTAAAACCAGAAATTCTGATTCTACTCCTTCTTTAGGTTAGCCCTAGCACCATAAAATAAGCCTTTATACTTCATCAAGCGCATGAATTCAAGCAACATAAGCCAATAAGTTCATTGTGAGCATCCAACCTGAGGGTTTTCAATAAATTTTATATTGTTTGTTATTACTAACGAATTTGGTTTACGTGATATGTACATGCATTGGCGCGTAATCGAGCAAAAGGGCTTGTATTAAGACTAATTAATGGATGAATGAATGTTTTAAATGTTGTTATTTATTGCTTCTTATGTTTAAATTATGCTTTGTTTGTGGATTAGTTGGTGAATTATTTTTTTGTCTTCTAACTCGCATGTTTTAGCATATTTATTATTTTCTAGTAATAAGAGCATGTAATTTGATAAATTTGTAAAAGTGGTCACAAGAATAATAATTGTTCAACCCATTAGTTAAAACTAGAAATTTGGACAAATTGAACCTTGTTTGGAACCGTAGCATTAATCATTATATTGAATCGATTAGTAAAGGCCGTTGTTGTCAACGGGCGAGTTGGGTGCCTAACCTTCCTAGCTTGTACTCACGCCCCCGAACTCATTTATGAAGTCAATTTCCCCAATAGGGATTTGGGTGTACAGGAATTGAGTTGACATCTTTCTAGACTATCGACATGATTCCAAGGTTTCCAAATTACCTTAAATTTGATGGCGACTTCCGATAATCTTAATCATGTTCTTAGTGCAAAAAGAAAATCTCCATGTGCATTCACACTCAAAGATTCACGAAAACCCGAACAACCGCGCTCTCCCTCGGGTTTGGCACGGTTTAGTGGTGTCGAGTCGTGCACAACGACGTCGATAGCTCCCAGGAAATCGTTGTAAATTCGGGGGTGTTACATCTTGCCAATTATATCTATCCCCTAAGCCGAGAAGGGCCAAGGAGAGGTGAAAGTGTATAATGTGGTCGGCGGGAAATGTTGAAAGTTTGCATGTGTCTGGCATTACATGCATCTTTTGACTAATTCACCACAGTCTTTCTCCATTGTGGTCCAATAATAGCCAAGCGTAGTTATCTTCTTAGACAACATCATACCACTCATGTGTGGTCCACAAACTCCTCCATGTACGTCTCTTAGGACTTTGTGGGCCATTTCGGTGCCTTAACACAAGAAATTAATCTCATTTGGGGTTTTCTTGTATATTTTACCTTGTACTTCAATAAATTAGGCTGCGAGCCTCCTAAGGCCTTTTGGGCTCTGCGGCTAGAATCAGGAGGGTAAATTTGACGGATGAGTAGGTTCTTTATGTCAGTGTACCACTCATCTTCTTCATCATTGCATACCTCCAAAGCGTCGCAGTATGAAGGTTCAGACCTTCTTTGTACGCAAATAGGCATCTTTCGAATGGAATCGGGTATGTTGATCATGCTTGCCAATTTAGCCAATGCATCCGCGAATTGGTTATCTTCTCCTGGAAGATATGTGAAATTTCTTTGGTTGAAGTATACCACAATTTTGTCAAAGTATTCTTGGTAGAGTGCTAAAGATTCAATTTTGACTTTCCAGACTTTGGAAATCTGGTTAATTATGAGGGATGAGTCACCATAGACTCGTAGTGTTTTGATACCAAGTCTTATGGCGGATTGTATCCTATTATGCATGCTTCATATTCCGCGCCGTTGTTGGTGACCTCATGGTCCAACATGACTGAAAGAGGTGTATGTGCATCGTCAGGAGACACTATCAATACTCCTACCCGAATTCCTTTTTGGTTAGATGCTCCATCGAAATATAGTTGCCATGTCTTGGTGTCTACAATCATAACCCCCTCGTCCGGGAAGTGATATTCTTCCTTGTTGTCGGGTTCATTTATGGGTTGATCAGCTAGGTATTCCGAAATAGCATGTCCCTTAATTGCCTTTTGGTGTTCAAGTTTGAGGTCAAACTCGGATAAAAGAACTGTCCATCTTGCTATTCTACCGCTTAGAATGGGCTTTTAAAATATATATTTTAGAGGATTTTCTCTCGATCTTATGTGGATATTATGTTGGATCATATAATGTCGCAGTTTCTTTGTCGTGGCGACCAAAGCTAGACATGTTTTTTTCCAGAGGGGAATAGCGGGTTTCGTATTCTAGAAACTTCTTGCTGACATAGTAGATGGCATTCTCTTCCTTGTTTATTACCTGGGCTAGCATGCCCCCCATTGACGTTTCCGTGACAGTAAGTTAGAGACTTACAGGCATGCCTGGAGTGGGCGGTACTAGTAAGGGTGGTTAAGACAGATAGGCCATAATTTTGTCAAAGGCCTTTCTGTTCATCCCATTCTATTTTTACCTCTTTCTTGAGCTTTTTGAATATGGGCTCGCATGTGATAGTCAATGTAGAAATGAATTGACTAATGTATTGGATTCTTCCCGAGAAGTCCTTGATTTCTTTCTCTGTTTTTGGAGGAGGCATGTCTATTATGGCCTTGATCTTGGATGGATCAATCTCGATCCCTCTGTTGCTTATGACGAATCCTAAAAGTTTACCGGACGTGACCTAGAATGCGCACTTTTGGGATTAAGCCTCATGTTGTACTTTCTAAGCCTATCAAAAAACTTTTGAAGTGAGGGTACGTGCACTTCTCTTTCTTTGAACTTTATGATCATGTCATCCACGTATACTTTTGCTTCTTTGAGCATCATATCGTGAAGAAGGGTGGTTGTGGTTGTTTGATATGTGGCCCTTGCATTCTTAAGCCCATATGGCATTAGAGTGTAGCAATAGGTGCCCCATCGGGTGATGAAAGTCGTTTTCTCCTTATCCTCTTTGTCTATCAGGACTTGATTATACCGTGCGTACCCGTCCATGAATGATAGGACGGCGTGTCCAGCTGTATTGTCTACTAGGACATCTATGTGGGGTAGTGGAAAGTCATATTTGGGGCTTGCGTTGTTTATGTTCCTGAAATCCACGCACATTCGTATTCGTCCATCCTTTATTGGGACTGAAAAAATGTTGGCTACCCAATCGGGGTAATTGGCCAGTCTTATGAAGCCTGCATCAAGTTGTTTCTGGACCTCTTCTTTGATCTTAAGGCCCCATTCCGGTTTCATTCTTCTTAGCTTTTGCTTGACTGGTTTGCAATCGGGTTTTAGCAGGATGGTATGTTGAGCAATGTTGCGGTCTATGCCGGGCATGTCCTTGTAGGACCAGGAAAAAAACATCCGTATAATTCTTTAGGAGTGTTACCAATTGTTTGCGTTCATTAGAAGTTAAAGACAAGCCTATTTGCACGTGGCGTGGCTAATCATTAGTTGCAATATTTATTGTCTCCTTTTCTTCGACTATTAAAGTCTTTTGCTCATGTTCGATTAATGCTTTAATGACTTCTTTTAGCATTTCTGTTATGGCTTTTAAATTATTAACAACAAGGCAATCCGAGTAAGTGAAATCATCACTCATAACATTAAAAGAAGCGGACAATACATCAATGACGTCGTCACTAGCGACCTTAGTAGCAACAGAAAAGAGTGGGGTGGACTACCCGACACTTCTAGGATAACAGAGTCAGAATCATTCTCGGAATCAGAATTGGGCCCTTCTGAAGGATCATTGCGGATCGTGAACTTGTACTTGACTCCTTCTACCGGAGCCCACTTTGTCTCATGCTACCAGGTGGCGCGGTCGGGCCCAAATGGGGCAATCAGCTTGGACGGGTCGAAACCTTCGTTGAAAAGCACAGTCAGGGGAAGTTTGCCCGTTGCCTCATTGTATTGGTGACATTCTTCGCCAAATAGTAGCCCAAAGTCGTTGGGTGTGACACGAAATCAATTGAGCAAGCTGCTGCTCCAAGAACAAGCTTGACCATGCTATGGGCGAGCATCCCTTCTCTATCTCAGATTGCAAGCTTGTTTGGCACCAAGGCAGACAATGGGGGGTGTACTCTACTCATTAGGGACACCTAAAACATCAGGGTTATCATTTAAATGCTTTCAATAATTTAGATCAATGTAATTAGTCTTTCAATTCCGTACAGGTAGACGTTAATCAACATTAGTGCAGCTAAAGGGTGGAATTAAGTGCCATGTTATTGATCCTAGTAACCTGCTCCTTTTGAGTTTGTTTAATGCCTTGGGGATGAAGTGATAAGGACATCTACCAGCTCAAGAGGAGCCAAGTCGCATTAATGACCAGCAGTACAAAGGACACGCTCCAATTTGTACTATTGGGGACCAAACAGTTTTGGGACCACTTTTTGAGGTCTTCTCTCATGAGGACAGCAAGGATTCTTTCTAGGGTATTCTATTAGGGTTTGTTGCATGTTTGAGCCTATAAATATGTAGTGAAATTGAATGTAATACTCAGATTATGTGAATGAGAAAAACCGATAGAGTGCTGCCTCTATTTCTGAAATCTTAAACCCTTTATCTCTTGTTTGGTGGCTTTGCCTTTATAACTTGAGTGGTGAGTTTGAGTAGCCCCTTTATCAACTGAATCTGGTGGTTTTACCTTTAGGATTCATTTGTGGTGAGCTCCAATTTATCCCTTTTATTTCACAAGTTTTGTTCTTGAGAGATTCAATACAAGTGAGAGATTTTAACGAGCTAGTTTACGCATCAAAGTGGTATCAGAGCTCTGGTTTTTTAGCTCGTTTGATTTGGTATTCTGAAGCTTTGGGAAGTTATATTTCTTCTCCAAGTTGAATCAACGAAAAAGGTTGATTTTTGGTGCTCCATTCAAGCTCAAACGTTTTGTTGCTCTCGCTGGACAGCGTCTGGGAGCTGTTTTGTGAAAAACGCTCTTATCTGGTGTTCTAGTAATAAATATTGTGACTTTTCTTCTTCGTTGGCTTCCTAAGGTATAGATCTACAACTCTATTTTAGTGGACGTTTGATGTTATAGTGGTTTTGGCTGTCATAATTTGTGTTGAATGCATACATTGTGTACGGACAAGAACAGGGAAATACTGATTTTGTTAGATTGATTCTGGTTGATTGTGGTTTGATTATTGTGTGGATATTGTTGGGACTTCTTTTCTTTCTTAATCCCTTCTTTTCTTATCTATATATATATATATCTCCTTGTCTATTAAGGTTAGAATCACACCTTTACTCCTCTAACACTCACGTTGAGTATATTGGATCTAAAGGTTGCGTTTGTGATTTAGCCTCACTAAACACAAATATCTTCTTATTCTTTCTAAGCCTACTACAAAATAAACCCTTTTAAGCCAAACACATTAACCACCATAAAGAACCAAGCTACAAAATGGCCGGGGAAGTTCCACGAAACATGACTCTTGAGCAAGCCCAATTTGAGGGTAGAATGTATGCTCTTGAACAGCAATTACAAGGTATTCATGATCTCCAACAAGGAGAAGGTAGGAGGAGACATAGGGGACGTCGTGGAGGACGTGGTGATGATGATGGAGGTACTCCACCTCCAAGTGATCCTAGTGGTGAAACTTATTCTCCTAGTCCAAGGGGAAGAAGAGGAGGTGAACCATGGGACGACATGAGAGACCTTAAGCTTGAGTCTTCTGATTTTGTATATGGCATGAACCCTAGTGATTTCTTTGATTGGGTTCACAATATGGAGAGGTATTTTGAGGCTAAGGGCTATGATGACAACAAATCATACAAGTTTGCATCTATTAAGTTGAAGAAGTATGCTTCATTGTGGCTAGAGAACACACAACACCAACGTGTGAGAGATGGCAAAGGCAAGAATAAAACTTGGACCAAGTTGAAGTCTTTGATGCAAAAATGCCTTGTTCCTGATTCTTACAAGCAAGACTTGTATCTACAGCTCACTCAACTCACACAAGGCTCTAAGGATGTCAATGAATACGTGAGAGAGTCTGAGAAACTCCTCATGAGAACCGAAGTGAGGGAGGCTCAAGAACACACAATTGCTAGGTTTATTCACGGCCTAAACTCTAACATTAGAGAGAGGGTTAAATTTCAACCAAGATGGACTCTCCAAGACTCTATCAAGCCGGCTTTGATGGTTGCAAAGCAAGAGAAGAGCAAGAGAAGCACTCCTAAACCATTTGTTAGACCCGTCTCTAACTTTTTCAAGGGGAGTACAAGTGGAACCAAAAATGAGCCTAATCCTAAAGTTGACAAGGGCAAAGAGGCTGTCAAGGAACCATCTAGGTTCAACAAAGAGAAAAGGTATTTCAAATGCCATGGCTATGGGCATTTCCAAGCTGAATGTGGGAACAAACGTGCATTGACAACGTTTTAAGAGATTCCGGATGAAATTGAGTCCGAAGAAGAGAAATATGAGGAGCCACCTCAAGTTCAAGATGGGGAGATCATTATTGCTGATAATGGTGACTTTTTAGTCATGAGAAGAGCTTTGCACTCCAATGAAGGCGCTAGAGAACCATCCCAACGCTAGAACATTTTCCACTCACGTTGCACGGTTTTGGGAAAAGTGTGCACCATGATCATAAATAGTGGGAGTTGCGCAAATGCAGCATCTACCAACATGGTGGAGAAACTCAATTTGACCACATCAAAGCACCCAAGTCCCAGCTTCAATGGCTCAACAAGGGAAATGAGGTAAAGGTAACTCGTCAAGTCTCAATTCTATTTTCTATTGGCAATTCATATAGAGATGATGTTGTTTGTGATGTGATACCAATGGATGCATGTCATATCTTGTTTGGTAGACCCTGGTTATATGATAGAAAGGTGTTTCACCATGGTTTTGCTAACACATATTCATTATTCATGAATGGGAAGAAAATTACTCTTGCTTCATTACCACCTAATGAACCAATTAGAAATGAGAGTAAATCTGGAAATGGTGTTTATTTGGGAGAAAAGGGATTTGTGCGTGAATTCGACAATAGTGTATTTGTGTTTGCTATTCTGGTTGTTGAAGAGAACAATAGGGATGTTGAATGTGAGGTGCCCATGCTTGTGAGACCTTTGCTTGAAGAGTTTGGGGACGTTTTTCCTAGTGACCTACCGTCGGGCT
This sequence comes from Tetragonia tetragonoides, assembly GCA_038025085.1. Taxonomy (NCBI): domain Eukaryota; kingdom Viridiplantae; phylum Streptophyta; class Magnoliopsida; order Caryophyllales; family Aizoaceae; genus Tetragonia; species Tetragonia tetragonoides. The sequence goes on from CM076146.1 coordinate 20,248,189, forward strand.
TGCCTCCAATTAGGGGTATTGAGCATCAGATAGATCTTGTTTTAGGGGCTGTTTTACCCAATAAAGCGGCCTATAGATGCTCTCCTAGTGAAGCAAAGGAGTTGCAAAGGCAAGTAGATGAGCTTGTGGCTAGGGGTTATGTCAAACCTAGCATGAGTCCATGCTCGGTACCAGGTCTTTCGGTGCCCAAGAAGGATGGAACAATGAGAATGTGTGTTGATAGTAGGGCCATCAACAACATTACTATTAAGTATAGATATCCCATTCCAAGACTTGATGATATGCTTGATGAATTACATGGTTCTTGTGTGTTTTCCAAGATTGATTTGAGAAGTGGTTATCATCAAATTAGAATGAGGGACGGAGATGAGTGGAAAACAGCATTTAAAACGAAAGGTGGGCTGTTTGAATGGAAAGTGATGCCCTTTGGGCTGTCAAATGCTCCAAGTACCTTCATGAGGCTCATGAATGAGGTATTAAGGCCATATATAGGAAGGTTTGTGGTGGTTTACTTCGATGATATTTTGATTTACTCTAAAACAGCAGATGAGCACTTATTACACTTGAAAGAAGTGTTTTCTGTTCTTAGGGAGCATAAGTTGTATGGGAAACTCGAGAAATGTGAATTCTTGACACATGAGGTCGTATTCTTGGGTTATGTGGTTTCAAGAGAAGGGATTTCAATGGACGCATCAAAGGTTGAGGCAATCAAGTCATGGCCAGAACCTAAGACACTCACAGAGGTGAGAAGCTTTCATGGATTGGCTTCGTTTTATAGGCGTTTTATAATGAATTTCTCTTCCTTATTGGCTCCTATTACTGATTGTATGAAGAAAGGTTCTTTTCAATGGACCAAGCCAGTAATTGAGGCATTTGAATTACTCAAAAACAAGCTTAGTGCAGCCCCTATTCTCGGATTGCCAGACTTGACGATCTCTTTGAATTGGAGTGTGATGCAAGTGGTGTTGGCATTGGGGAAGTTTTGATTCAAAAGCGGAAGCCTTTAGCTTTCTTTAGTGAGAAATTAAGTTGTTCTAGGCTCAATTACAGCACCTACGACAAAGTGTTTTATGGTTTGATTCGAGCAATCACGCATTGGTCTCATTACCTCAAGCCCAAGCAATTTGTGTTGTATTCTGATCATGAGGCTTTGAAGTACATTAATGGACAACACAAGCTCAATCCTAGGCATGCAAAGTGGGTTGAATTCCTTCAAGCTTATTCCTTTGTGTCCAAACACAAAGAGGGGAGTAAAAACATTGTTGCTGATGTCTAGGCGCTACTCTATGCTCTACATCTTGGAAGCTAGAGTCCTTGGGTTCTCTTTTCTTAAGGAGCTATACAAGGATGATGAAGATTTTGCCTCGTACTTCAAGGAAGAGGCTCAATTGTCTTCTGGCCCTTTTTCTATTCAAGATTGGTTTCTTTTCAAGAACAACAAGCTTTGTATTCCAAAGGGATCCGTGAGGGATCTACTCATTAGGGAGGCACATGGTGGAGGGTTAGCTGGTCACTTTGGCATTGACAAGACCTAGGACATCCATACATGTTGAAAGATGTGCAGACCATCATTGCAAGGTGCGCAACATGCCACCAAGCAAAAGCTCACTTCCACAAGGTTTTGTACATTCCACTTCCTGTCCCTAATCAGCCTTGGGAAGATTTGAGTATGGATTTTATTGTGGCACTTCCAAGAACTCAAAGGGGCAAAGATTCAATTATGGTTGTTGTAGACCGTTTCTCAAAAATGGCACATTTTGTGCCTTGCAACAAAACTTATGATGCTGTTATCATTGTTAATCTCTACTTTAGAGAGATTGTGCGTTTGCATAGTGTTCCAAGGACCATAGTATCGGATAGGGACACAAAGTTTTTGAGCTATTTCTGGAAAACACTTTACCGTTTGTTTGGAACTAGGTTGTTGTTTAGTACCTCTCACCATCCACAAACGGATGGGCAAACCGAAGTCACAAATAGGATTATTGGTTCACTTTTGAGGAGCATGATAAAGAAGAGATTGAAGGATTGGGATGAGAAGTTGTGTCATGCTGAATTTGCATTCAATAGGGCGCCTAGGTACACAACCGGGAGGACTCCTTTTGAGATATGTTATGGTGTGAATCCTCTCACGCCTCTTGACCTCATTCCTTTATCCATTGAGGCTAGAGTGAGTGTGGATGCTGAGAAGAAATCCAAGGAAGTCAAGAAAATCCATGAACAAGTAAAAACTCAAATTGAGAAGGCAAACGCAACGTACAAAGAAAATGCCAACAAAACAAGAAAACAACCATCGTTTGAACCTGGTGAATTGGTTTGGCTTTATTTAAGGAAGGAGAGGTTCCCTTTAAAGAGGAAGAACAAGTTGATACCAAGAGCTGATGGTCCATTTGAGGTGCTGGAAAAGATTAGGGGAAGCGCGTACAAAATTGAAATTCCAGGAGACTCATCTGTTTCTACCACGTTCAATGTGGGTGATTTAAGTCCTTATCTTGCTGATGACTACCTTGAGGACTTGAGGTCAAGTCCCAAAAAAGAAGGAGAGAATGATACGAAATCAATTGAGCAAGCTGCTGCTCCAAGAACAAGCTTGACCATGCTATGGGCGAGCATCCCTTCTCTATCTCGGATTGCAAGCTTGTTTGGCAACAACGCACACAATGGGGGGTGTACTCTACTCATTAGGGACACCTAAAATATAAGGGTTATCATTTAAATGCTTTCAATAATTTAGATTAATGTAATTAGTCTTTTAATTCCGTACAAGTAGACGTTAATCAACATTAGTGTAGCTAACGGGTGGGAATTAAGTGCCATGTCATTGATCCTAGTAACCTGCTCCTTTTAGGTTTGTTTTATGCCTTGGGGATAAAGTGATAAGGACATCTACCAGCTCAAGAGGAGCCAAGGCGCATTAATGACCAGCAGTACAAAGGACACACTCCAATTTGTACTATTAGGGACCATTTGGTCGCTAGAATTACAGCTGAGTACCAAACAGTTTTGGATCCACTTTTTGAGGTCTTCTCTCATGAGGACAGCAAGGATTCTTTATAGGGTATTCCATTAGGGTTTGTTGCATGTTTGAGCCTATAAATATGTAATGAAATCGAATGTAATACTCAGATTATGTGAATGAGAAGAAACGAATAGAGTGCTGCCTCTATTTCTGAAATCTTAAACCCTTTATCTCTTGCTTGGTGGCTTTGCCTTTATAACTTGAGTGGTGAGTTTGAGTGGCCCCTTTATCAATTGAATCTGTTGGTTTTACCTTTAGGATTCATTTGTGGTGAGGTCCAATTTATCCCTTTTATTTCGCAAGTTTTGTTCTTGAGAGATTCAATACAAATGAGAGAATTTAACGAGCTAGTTTACGCATCAGGGTGCCAAGTCACTACCCCAATCTTTAGTGGATTGGTCCTCTTTGAGAGGTGGCATTGCCTCTTTACTCACAGTGAAACAGTCCTGGAATGCTTCAAAGCCCGTAACTAGAATCCCATTGATTGCATAGGGTTCGGGAAATACATAATAGGGGTATGGATCGCCTTCTTGAAGAAATTGCCCATTGAGAGTTAGAGGCTAAGGATCCATGTTGTGTAGGATGGGCTTGTTGGCCGCGCATGCTCTCTTTCTAGCCACTTCCTTAGATATGCAGGCTCGAAGCTCTTGCTTAGTGCGTTTATAGCCTAGCACGAACAGATCATTCTTGATCTTAGCATTCCAGTAAGGTTGGGTTACCTTGGGGTGAGGGCAAAAAGTGTGCCTGGAAAGTAGCCTTTCTTTCTTAGTAAGGTGTTCACATCGAGCATGGGCTCTATTGTCTCTATGAAGGCTATTTTCTCAAAGCCCCACAATTCTTTATCTTGCTCATTATGCTCTATCCTTAAGACTGGAGCTTTTTGTATCTGGGCTACCATGGTATCGGCGCAAACTTCCAGAGTGGATCCTGCTAGGGATAGCTTCACCTTTTGGTGAAGGGTTGAGGCTACAACATTAAGCCCATGCAACCAAGGCCTTCCTAAAAGTTGACTAAAGGTGGCCGAAATATCTCTAACGTGAAATTGGACCATTTTCTCGATGGGCCTGATGTTAATGTTCATGGAGAATGGGCCTATGACATTTCTTTTAGAATGGTCGTAAGCTCTTAGCCCTTCTGTGGAACGCGTGAGGTTGTTGTAGTCTATTTTGAGGTGTTCAGCAGTCCTCAAAGGGCACACATTTACAGCAGAGCCATTGTCAACTAAAGCAATGGAGACTTGTCTCTTTTTACAAATTATAGTTAGATATAGAGCTTTGTTGTGATGAATGCCTTCGGGTGGAAGATCCTTGTCAGAGAAGGTGATGGGCGTAGATGACTTTCCTTTGACTAGGAGGTTAACCACATACTCAGGAGTAGCATTTGGAGAGATGGTCGTTGCATTTAGTGCATCTGGCACGGCTCTTCTATGAGTGAATGAAGTAGTCAACAATTGCGAAATGGATATGTCAGCTTTTGTTCTTTGCAAAGGCCTAAGGATATTAGTTCCATCATCCTCTTTAGTTGCATCCTTTTGAGTGGGGTCCCTATTGGTGATTGAAACGGGCTCCAGAGGTTGGATTTGAGATGGATGCATGTAGATGTTGTCGGGCCTGAATTGGCGACCTGACCTTGTGAGGTAATTCAAAGCCTTGTCGTCTTCATCTTTCTCGTCATCAGAGATGTGATACCATGCTTTGCCATTAGCTATATCATGGACTTGAGGAGTTAGCACGTCCTCAGGATCAGTGTAATGCCCATTATCCTCTTCATCGCTATCCCAAAGGCCACAAATGTGTAGCATGGGCCTTGGGCTTGGATAAGGTGGTATTGCTTGCCCAATAGGAGTGATTAGGTAGGATGGATTGAATCCTTCCTCTATGTCAATGGAAAAAGACTTCCCAAGGGGGTTATTGTTGTTGCTAGGCTGTGGTGCATCTTTGGGTAATGGTATGGTGCCATTGTCGAACAAATCTTTAATTTTCTCTTTGAGAATGTAGCATTTCTTGGTGTCGTGCCCACAACCCCTATGGTATTTGCAGAATGCGGTTTCATTCCAGTACGGTGACCTCTTCTCTATGGGAGGATTAGGAGTAGGCCCAACAGGGTGCAAGTAGTCTCCTTTGACTAGCTTGTCTAGAGCTTTGACATAAGGCATCCCAAGGGGAGTGAACCTTCTCGGGCGCCTATCAGTAATGGCGTTCACCTCATTTGCTACTTGTGGACGCATGATTGGTGTTGGTGTATTTCTTATCCTTGTATCCACTTGTGTTCTTGTTGTAGGTGACCTTGTTCTTCTCCCTTTGGAGTTGGTCATCCTCAATGGCCATGCCTACTTTAGTTAGTTGGGCGTAGGTGTTTATGAGCTCAAACTTCATGTGCTCGCGATATTCAGACGCCAAATTTTGGACTAGCATCCTAAATTGATCACTTTCAGATGGGCGATCAATCATTTCAGCAACTTTGGTCCTCCATCTTCTCACGAAGTTGGTGAATCCTTCCTTGTCACCTTGTTTGGTGATGTCCAATTCTCTCAATGTCATGGGAGGCAAGACACTATCAGCATATCTCACTAGGAAAAGAATAGACAAATCTTCCCACTTTTGTAGCTTTTGAGTGGGTAATTTGAAGAACTTGGCCCTAACAACAAGGTATAAGGTTTCGGGAAAGACGTGAACATACAGCTCTTCTTCAATGCCTCTAAGGCCCAATGCAGTAGTAAAAGCTCTAATGTGATCTTGTGGATCATCGGTTCTTTTGAAGGTGGAAACTTCGGGCATGGAGAACTTGGTGGGAAAGTTTCCCTTGATGTGGGGAGCATAGCCTTCAGAATTGATGATCATGTCAGACACGACTTTTGCCTAGCTTAGCTTGGAGTTCTTGGACGTCTTTAGTGGAGGACTCAGTCTTATCTTCATTTGGGTTGGGTTTATTTCCATCCCTTGCAGGGGGATTCAACTTAGCGACACGGGCTTTCATATCAGCGAATCTAGCATTCATGGCAACCAATTTGGCCAAAAGGTCGTCCATATTTTGGTCAGAGGTTCTTTCACCTTCTCCAGACATAAATGGACTTAGGTGAGGTAGGCGGTGAAGCATGATGTGAGAATGGCGGTGTGCGAAGGCAATCAAGCCAAATGGGGCCAAGGAACTGTGCTTGCGGTGGCGGTTCGAATGATAGTTTGCAGATCCATCACTTGTTGGAGTCGTCCCTCTCCCATTTTCTAGGACCGTGATAAAAAGGCCCGTTTAAGAAAATAAGAAATAAATGGAAAACTCCACAAAAAGAAAGATTTTATTGTTTAAAACAAATATGGGAAAAGAATTTAGCATTAATCCACAACCTGGTGATTTTTAGGAGAGACGCAATTTTATGTAAATAGCATATTTCAGTCAATGATCTTTCGACTCTATAATATTAGAAATATATACTCTTGACTTCCCTTTTTTGTAAAAAAATAATGAAAATATACGCTTGACTTGCTTATGGAAATAAATAAGGACCCTACTCCTGACTTATATATGGAATAAATTGCCGGACTCAAGAAAAGGAAAATGTACTATTGACTTGCTTTGTGGAAATAAATAAGACTCTTTTTTTATATTTTGTGAAAGATCATTGACGGGAATATATTATTTGCACGCAATCTAATTCATATGGAAAGGAACGTCTTCCTAATATGGTCACTAGCATCGTCGGAATCATGCATGGATTCTATTTCTTAAACAGAAAAGATCCTAGACTCTATTTGTAAACTTGACAAAACGCACAAGCACACAAAAAGGAAACCTTCCCAAAGTTGGACTCAAGAAATTCCTAAGGGGGGATCTAGTCCTAATAGCAAGGAAACAATAATTCAAAATGGCAAGTAAATCAATTAGCACCTTGATATAGACTATGGGACTAAATGCAATAGCTTGACATAATCTATGGTTGGATAAGGTAACCCACGACCGGATGCGTTTCGTCATCTATAGGATGCATAGTAAAACTAAACGTACCGTTTTACATATCTCGATTGGAAACATGTAATGTCATGGGGTAAAACACGACTATGTGCAAGGAAATTCAGACCTAGTGGGTCACTAACCAAGTCATAGACAATGCTCCAAGTGGTAGATCCTATTATGGTGTGGTGATGACTTTCTACATCTTGCGATGATAACGCATGCGAGTGAATGATATGGATGGACATTAGGTTGACTCTCTCTCTCCCTCTCTCATATTAAAACCAGAAACTCTGATTCTACTCCTTCTTTAGGTTAGCCCTAGCACCACAAAATAAACATTCACACTTCATCAAGAGCATGAATTCAAGTAACATAACCCAATAAATTCATTGTGAGCATCCAGGTAATCCAACCTGGGGTTTTCAATAAATTTTATATTGCTTGTTATTACTAACGAATTTTGTTTATGTGCATTTTCGAGCAAAAGGGCTTGTATTAAGCCTAATTAATAGATGAATGAATGTTTTAAATTTGTTATTTATTGCTTCTTATGTTTAAATTATGCTTTGTTTGTGGATTAGCTGGTGAATTATTTGTTTGTCTTCTAACTCGCAGGTTTTAGCATATTTATCGTTTTCTAGCAATAAGAGCATGTAATTTGATAAAGTGTTAAAAGTGGTCACAATAATAATAATTGTTCAACCCATTAGTTAAAAGTAGCATTTTGGATAAATTGAACCCTGTTTGGAACCGTAGCATTAATAATTATATTGAATCGATTAGTAAAGGTCGTTGTTGTCAACAGGCTCGTTGGGTGCCTAACACCTTCCTAGCTCGTACTCACGCCCCCGAACTCATTTATGAAGTCAATTTTCCCAATAGGGATTGGGGTGCACAGGAATTGAGTTGACGTCTTTCTAGACTATTGACTTGATTCGAAGGTTTCAAAATTACGTGAAATTCGGTGGCGACATCCGACAATCTTAATCATATCCTTAGTGCAAAAGGAAAATCTTCATGTGCATTCACACTCAAAGATTCACGAAAGCCCGAACAAGCGCGCTCTCCCAGGCTGCCCGAAACCCGAAGACTGGGCGAAGGAAAAAGGGGAGAAAAATCCGGTATCCTACAACTGAGATATACCTTTTTTTTTTTTTTTTTGGTCAAGCTCGAAGTGAGCGCTTACATACTCCGTGCATGTGCATACATGTGCCTCTAATACATAGTCAAATGTGATGATTAAGTCTTACGGGGGATGAGGCCGTTACGTAGTTCTGTTACAAGTGGTTAACAAAAAGGTTGACTTCCTAGATAGGTGATGAAAGATTTACTTCCTAATTGGTTGAACTCAAATAAGCTGCCTACGTACCCCAAGTACGGGTGAATACATGTGTTTCTAATCAGAGTTGATAAGAGGGCACATTGATTCATGGGGATCAGACTATACGTAATTCTGGCAGGTTAGAATGGTTCATGAGGGAAACACTGTACTGACTTGGAGGATAAACATATATTTTTTTTAAAAACACACAAATGGGTATGTACATTCTTTTTGAAAAGACATTTTTTTTTTTGAAACTTGTGGCATTTTGGGAAAGTCCTTTAAAATGATAGTTCTCACGAGAGAGATTTATTTTTTGAAAACCTTTTTGTTTTTTTTTTTTTGTTTTTTTTTGATAATATGCATTAGATGCATGAATGCAAATGGATGCATAGTGTCGGACTGACTCAATAAATGAATACAAGTAACCGATTCAAGCATGCATCGGTCCCAAGTGCTCCTAAAGCTGAACTATAGACGATATTTCAGGTGCTTCATTTCACTTAGTTTTTGGAGTACACACACAGTGCTGACACTCCATGAAAGCCAATATGTGTGGTAGCTTCCTTAATATTTTATTGGTTAGCTAATCTGGCGCTCACTCCATGAACGGGCGACCAGGCTACAAAAGTAGTAAATTGAGATCGCATGTGTGTGTGGAGACCATTTGTTCAAACAAGCATTCTAAACACACGTAATTTTCACATATGTACATGATATACACAAGATATATATGAAATATAAACAATAGGCATTTCATAACATCATTCAATTTGCTTTCAAAGGGATAGAATGTACTTTCGGATTTAGACCTCTTATAAAAATAATTCCCCAGCAGAATCGCCGGTCTGTGGGGCTAGATTCTCGGGTTTTTTCTGGATTAGGCCCCGGGAATCGTCGCGATACATGCCAGAGGCACGTCCGATTGAAGAGGCCAATTGTCAAGGAATCATCTTAAGGTTCGAAATCGCCACTTTGTTATGGCCCGAAGAAGGACGGGATTTTTACAAAAGAAGAGTCGCCACCTTGTTATGACCCAAACAAGGAAGGGTTTTTACAAAGAAGAGTCGCCACCTTGTTATGACCTAAACAAGGAAGGGTTTTTATAAAGGATTTTAAAGAAAACCATTTAAGAAACCCAAAAGTTGACTCTATCGCGATAAGGCACGAAAATACTTTTACTGGTCTGCGAATCAGAGATCTTAACTTGGGGTCTAGGTTAGAAGGTACGGACGTCCTCGGACCCGTCTCCTCCTCCGTACTGAGTACGGGCTCTTTACTAATACGTTGTATCCCATATGAAAGCTTTGAATTGAATTATGTAATGCCTTGAATGATAAAAGAAAAACACATGTATATACACGTTGTCACATAGCACACTTGTGTATAAAAAGCGGTTTTGAACCGATGTATTCGCTTATGTACGGCGGGTTTGGATATTGCAAATACTGTACTACGTACCATTCATCGTAGGTCTTGAATCTACTCCTGGATCAAAACCCTTACGTAGTTCTGATCGAGGGATCCAGTCAGTAAGACTCCTTGGGTGTCACTAAGGCGGGTATGGATGTTCTATCCCGTAAAGAGGGATATAATTGAGAAACTTATAGGATGACTCGCAACTTAGAGGCGAATTGATCCGAGAAACCCCCTACTCTCCTCGAAGATGTGGGAAAAGGCTCAAATGGGAAGATTTGCCCGTTCATCAGAGGCGTTCAATCCAACAACATTTGGTAATATACGGGGATCAACACAATTCTTAGCTTTGAGTAAAAATATTAGACTTCTCAAAAATATTTGTTCTTCACTGGGGAATAACATTCATTTGGGGTTAGTAAATGGATGATTTGTGTAGAGTATGGATATGTATTGGTGGGTAATGGCTTAAAGGAGTCTTTCCGATAGGATCCCCCGGGATGGCCTGAAACCAAATAAGAGGGGACGATCAATAATTAGCTTCTATTCGATCATAGGTATTCCACTGGGGAAATGTGGATTCCACTGGGGAATGTGAATTTTTATGGTGGTGATTTGATGGAATGGTAGGTGGAACACCCATGATCGCGTAAAAGCGAATTTCTGATTCTAACCTCGAATTTGGCCCCGGGCCGGGATGTGTACATAAACGAATACACTGGCTTTATTGAAAACGTTTTTAACATAATATATAACACACAAGTGAGAAAAGTTCTTTTCATTTTATTTTCCGAGTTGAATTATTAGGTGGAAGCATATGAATGCAAATATACAACATGCAAATAAAGAAGCATCGGAATAAACAAATTACAAGTCGCGTATTTACAAAAAAAATACAAAAAATGTCTAAAAGTCCTAAAAAGGAGAAAAAGATTTGATCTTCATGTACATGGTGGCTCCGGAGCTCGATCTTGATCTTCATCTTCAAAAGTTGGAGTTATTCACAAAGGATTGGTTCATTTACAAAAGAATTAATTTATTTACAAAAGAGTTGGTTATTTACAAAGACGGTTTGAAAGAACCGACAAGGAATTAGTCCAACCGCGAATTATTAACTCCAAATCTATTTTTATAAGTAGTGGGACACACTAAAAAAATAAACTGAAGAGTTTCGTATTTTTGTGGGCTTGCTTGATAATTAAATGAAAATCATTTGTAGAATCGAACAAAACCGATTATACAATAATCTGGACAGAACTTCTAAAATTCATATCTTGGTCATAATGCAACCAAATTGAGTGCATAAAAAGCCTAACTTGGTTCATTTTACTTTATGTTTCCACTGTAAAAAGCTCAAGTCAAGAAAGTTGACGATCGGTGAGTTATTTATGATTTACAAGCTTTTGGAAGTCTTTGGACAGACCATTGGTTTTTGATTTATTAGGAAATATGTACAAGTGATCTAGGTCTAATATTTACAGGCCACAGACTGTACTGGAAGTTGGGTCTGTACACAAAATTGCATGAATTTTAGACAATTCTTTGTTATTTAACAAAAATAAACAAAAGAACTATACAAAAGCCCTAATGTTTTATGTTAACCAAATGTGTTTCACTTTGACAGGATCAAGCTCGGTTTGATTAATTTATTAAAATCGAAAACACATCTGAATGGAGTGATTCCAAAGTCGAAATTGGTTCGTAATGAGTCTATTATCCAAATCAAAGTTCATCTTTCATTGAAGACGTACTAAACACCGCAGACTTTCAGTTAAGTGAAAATTATCATTTCTAGACCTATACTCGGTTGGTTAATTTTAGAATTAAATCTACTTCGTTAAAGTTGAATCCGTCTTTACAGATTGAAGTTGACACACTAACAAATTTCTAAAAAAATTTATCAAGAAAAACAAACTATCCTAAGTGGTTAAATAGAGCCATTTATTTACAATGTCGAAATCTGAGAAAATCTTTAAAGGGACAGCAATACTTCGTCTTTTGAAAATACATTTAAAAATCATCTGGCCTCCACACTAGACGAAATAGGTGGCTGTAGAAAGTTAGGTAACTCCTCTTTAAGTTCCTCCGAAATATACCAAGCTCAAAACTTAACCATTTATTAGTGATTTACAGATATATGGACGTTGGTCGTTTTTTAGACACAGAAACTTCAATTTTTTGTTGGGGACGATTTTAACTGTTTGATCTGGATGATTTTTATCTCGTTAGAAAGCCCTTTGGACAAGGTTCTATTTGACACTAATTGCATCAAATTTCAAACGTTTTATTTTCTCTTTGGGCTTTGGGCTTGGCATTGCTAAAGGGTTGGGTCACATTATGGACCTTAGGTACCCTTTTAGCCCAAATCATTTATTTTAATTAGGCTAATTACAGTTAATGCTAATATTAACTGTAATAATTATTTAAAAGAAATACGAGTCAAACTTCGGCGTCTACATCGGGTAGCCGCTGGGCTTGGTTTTTGGCTGGGCCGAGTTTGGCGCCGGGTTTGCAACCCTAGGCCGCTAATTCCGTCCCCTAACTCTTTAAATACTCCCTTTCACCCTCTTTTGAGGGAGGTTGTCAGTTTATAATTTTAAGACCAATTTGAGGGCACAAATACCCCAAATCATAGAGAATTCAGATTTTTGAAGACACAAGCAACCCATTGCACCCAACCTAGCAGCCAAGATTGAAGAGAAATTCCAATTCTACTAGTTCCGTTCGAATAGAACGTCCAGGTTAACCATCCTGAGGGCCTGAATCTCTTATAAAACTTCTTTTTTTATTTATAATCATGTTTTATTTAGCTTTTGATTATGGTTGAGTAATTATGCATGTTTTGACCCTTGTAAATATTATGCATGTTAGTTTAATTTAAAGTTCGCATCTTTTTATTAGTTTATGCAAGTTTGCATTTCATTGTTTGTGCATCCATATAGCAACCTCCTAGGTTTATTTTAGCATAAAGTTAATATTTTTGCATTGTTCTTCTATTTAGGTTACTAACAAATTTATTGATGTGCATGTGCAATGCTTGGCGCTTTTAACAAAGTGTGGTAGGTTGGAGCGGTTTTATTATTGCTTTCAACTTTTGCTTGTGTTTGATAAATAATATGCATGCAAATTGGATATAAATTGTGCAAAGTGATAACGATAGGTAATTTGGTTGTCTTTAACCCGCCTAGTTAAATTTTGGATCCTGGAAGACCGGATTTGTATGGAACCATATAGCATAAATAAATATTTGACATGGATAGGGTTAGTAGAGGCCGTTAATACGGGCGATTTAGATGAGATTCGTTTTGTTTATTTCGTACCTACACCCCCGAACTCAATATTTAGCCCCTTGGGTATGAGTCAATTCCAAATTGGAATTGGGTGCACTTTTTGATGGTTTCCAATTGTTTCCTAAAAATTGGTGGCGACTTCATTGCTTGAAAATTATTTTTCCCCATTATAATTGAATTTAAATTGCATATGACGTATTATTTAAGAACCATTAATTCCAACACTAAAGCGCTCGAAAATTAGCGCTGGAAATGCGAGGGTTCTTACAATCTCATGGTGGCGTATACCGAGTATGCCGAGGCTCGATTGTGCCCTAACTTCATCACGGATCCGGTAAGTAGTTTATTTTGTTTCTCTACTTCTTTTGGAAATTTAGAAATGTGTCTAATACTTTCCAGTTTTGCAGAGTGCTGCGAGTTCTTCGTTGTCCCATTCGACTGCTTCTTCTCCGGGCCCCACTCCTCCTACCATGTCGATGGGCTATATAGGAGCAAACGGGTTTTTTCTGGTTCTTTCCATTCTAGAGTGTCGCGGTCCTGATGAGGAGGTCGAGGGATTGCCTCTACCAAGTGGTTGTAGGGGGGTAAGTTAAAATCCATTGTGATTTGCAACATTTCCCTTATGTTTATACTGACTCTTCTTTTGTCTTTACAGTTGAATGTTGTTGAGATGCGAAAGATATATAGGGGCATGCATGCCCTAAGTAGTGGATGTCCAAGTTCGCGACTCGGAGTATGTGCACGAGTTGTAGATCCGACTTTTGGAAAGTATGTTGATTTCAATTAATAATGCTTGATTTGAATTTTTTTATAATTTCCTGACTTTGGTTTTACTTCTGTAGCCTGTTCCCCTGGCGAGGCGTCTTAGGCCTTCGGCTACTTGTGCTCCCTAGTCTACGTGTATGCCGCAGCGTCCTCCTCCGAGGCAGGAGAGCACGGAGGTGCGTCATGGGACACCTCGAGCCTGAGTGGATACGGGGAACCCGCCATAGGTGCCTTAGTTTCCGCAGTGGCATGCACCGCCTCCCTATATGGGGTATCCGGGCTATCCCATGCGTATGTACCCTCCCATTCCGTAAATGGGTTCTTGAAGTCAAAAGATTATGAGGTATGACAGTTATTTGAGCATGTCAGAGCCACCTCGTCATTCACTTGATCTTGCTCATTTGGCGGGTTCATTATTTGGCTTTGACCCTAGAGCTTGGGCGATGGCTCAACCCAGCCCTTCAGATGCTCCATCCTTGGGTGGGCCCGTAGAGTCGTCTCAGGCGGGTGCCAGTACTGGCGAAGATGGCTAGTTATATTGTAGACGCCAAAAAAGCGCCTTCAGATTTCGCCGCAAAAGCCCGATGACGAAAAGAGTAATTTATAAACTTGAATGCTATCTTTGCTTTAATAGTTAAAATAAGGTCTCAGGTTTTTCCTCGATCACTCTTTCATTCTGACCCCATTCAAAAGCCCCGTTCAAGAGCTTTTCAACGACACCTCTCGTGTCTTTTTTCGATTGCTTGTCGCCAAATTTTGAACCAGGGGTAAAACCGTCTTTTACCGCAGAAGGGTAAAACGGTCATTTCACATTTTTGGAAAACCAAAATTCCTCCGAAAATTACAATTGACTGGATGTCGTCATATGACATCATCCAGCTACCAAGCTGACACCCGTCAGCGGCGCTGGGATAACAATAGTGTCGCTAGCGGCGCTCGCTGGGTCTCCAGGCCTGACTTTTTTTAAGCCCAAATTCCAAATTTCGGCCTTCCTTCACCTGTCCAACCCTACTTCCTGCGCCTATAAATACGACCCTCGAGCCTCATTCAAAAACACACAATGTACAGTTGACAACCTCTATTCTCAGTTGACTACTCCCGAGTTTCCCCCTCTTTCTTCCAAATTTGAGATCTTGTGTTTACTATTTTTGCTAAATAGCCTACAATTCAGTTACTAACTCATGAGGGCTCATATTAAATTAACTGCCTAATTATTTATTTTCTAGTAGTCATAATGTAGATATCATGCCCACAACGTCTTTTATCGCTTACTAAATATTGTCTTTCAAAGCATGTCTAGTCGTTGTAATGCTCAACTTGCCAATCGAATTGCTTGTCTAAACAAGGGTTAGAAATAAATGTTGTGATGCTTGTGATGAACCAATTAATAGTCTAAGTATAGGTTGTTAATCCGGTTTGTGTGGGAGTCATGTCTTTAAATTATTAAGCAAACTTGAGTTAGTAGAGGTCGTCATAATATGGGCGAGTTGGGTGCCTAACACCTTCCCACCTCGTACCTTCGCCCCCGAACCCTTTATTCTTGGGTACTCATATGTTCTATATGAGCGGGAGTCTTTCTAAAAACATGATCAGTTCACTTATCGTGCTATTGGGTTGTCCCTTCGGATTGTCCTTTCGGTTTGTCCCAACGATAAAACCCCGATAGCAGATTTGTGACCTCTTTCATGGTTTCTATGCAATTCAAGCCTTTACAAAATCTTTTGTAACTCGATGGTCCCTTTAACTTATCTAAACCCCCAACTTACAAATCTTCTATAAGGACACAGTCCGAGGCGAGAAATCCCGGGTCCTTACAGTGGCTATTTCACTGGGGATTTATTTAAGAGGGTGACACTCGAAATTCAACTTTGCTTAAGTGTTTAATAACATGTTCCATATATTGCATCATTTGCATGTTCATTTTGACACTTATCGACCCTCGAGGAAGTTTTTGTCGTAACTCGTAGACAACCCGTATATCAAAAGGAAAATACAGTTGTCCTATCGTGCAAACCGACGCTTTCTCACCCATGACTCATCGACTATTGTTAGTGAAAAAGAGTTATAATTGATGTGTCGACCATCCGCCGAACGAAAATTGTAATTTGTCTTGGTGACCTCACAGGAGCCAAAAGCCTTTAGCCCACATTTGTGCATTCGCTTGCTTGTTGTGCATGTGTCGTTGTAATGCCCGTCTGATCACATGTTTGCCTGTAAACTACGTGGTTGTAATGTTTGCCTGAATGCATGAATGTCGTGACTATGTGCCAACATGTACTTACGTGTTAGCTAGTTCCTAATGCCCAAAGACGGTGCGAGAATTCCATTCAATGAACACTCGTCATTTTCACAATGATATATTCTGTCATAGTCATGAACAATTACCTAGGATCTTTTTTAGCCAAAAAAAAGAGTCAGTCACTCCAATTTCTCCTCTCCCATTTTCTATTTGTTTATTTCTTTTTTGTTTGATGTATTTCAGATTCGGTCAAAAAAAGAAAAGCAAAAAAAAAAAAAAACAAGAAGGGCGGTTAAAAAAAAAAAAACACCCAAAAAAAATCGCGGAAAAATAAAATAAGAAATGGCCGAAATTCTATTATTTTATTTTATCCCATTTTCCATTTTCTTTGAGGCTCGAATAAAAAAAAAATAGATAGTCTGTCTTTTTCTTATTTTCGTCCATTGACTTCATTTTCCTTTGATATTAGGGAAATATTTGGGCATTTAGGCTTAAGGATCTTTTTTCTAGGACAATGTGTTTTCTATGTGCGGGTCGTCCTTTTCATTATGTGAGAGTCTGATGGTCTTTTCTTGTTACTAAGTGCTCCATGCTTCCTATTCAGGATAGGGGGTCCGAAGAAGAAAGGAAACATTGAGAAAAGTTGGGCTCGGTCTTCGGCAAGGCTAGTTCGCCTGCAACCGTCTACACCGCCAAGTTCCCGGTTACTTCCACCACAAACAGCCTCACCATCAATAAATTCTCCACCACTAATCGCACTCCCAAAACTTCACCATGGTCAAGACCACTGACTAAAAGCTCGATGAGATCGCAGGCGAGTTAGAAAAGATGCGAGTCAGGATTGATGATTTTGAAAGAAAAGAATCCTCTCTAACCCATACACTGAGGAGGATGAGCAAGTCACTAAGCTCAAAAAGATTGACTTCATTGCCAACTACAATGCCAATGATGATAAGGTCAAAGTCAAGGGCAAGCATCCAGCCAAGTTCTCCATGCCCGAAGTGATGACATTCACTAGAACTGATGATCCACAAATCACCTCAAGGCCATCACTACCGCCATGGTTTTGAGAGGAATTGACGAAAGTATCTACATACACTTGTTCCGACAGACTCTTGATGCCTCGACTCGTCGTTGGTTCTACACCTTGAATTTTGAAAAGTACCATACTTGGTCAGAGTTCAATACAATCTTCCTTGCATGCTACAAGGAAAATGTTGTCCTCTCCATGGCCCTTCGAGAATTAGAGATCACCAAGCAAGGAAAATATGAGGGGTTCCTTGCCTTTCCTCAACGTTGGAGGCTAAAGGTGGCCAAACTTGTTTAGAAATCTGCGCAAAGTGATGAAATCCGCCAATTCATCAAGAATCTGCAACCTGCTAACTAGAAACGCCTCCTGTACCAAACAATTGACTCCTAAAACTGGCTCTATGATGTGGGTATCTTAATTGACGATAATCTCTACTGTCAATATCACTGGGTGTTTGGTCACCGCACGGATGACTGCATCCGCCCGCAAGATGGTATACAAGAAATCATGGACAAGAAAGAAGAAGAGAATGCCTATGGAGCCTGGAACTAGTTGGCTACAAGCAAGAGTTAGAGGAATCGAGTCTGAGTCCCCAAGTTTTATCGAGTTAGGATCATAGCTAAATCTCTAGGTTGAGTCTTGGACGGGGTGTTTCCCTTTTACTTTTTTTCTATGTGTAGTTTCTTTTTGACAGGAATTAGAGACCCTCTTATCTAAAGTCATGTGTGCTTATTTTTTGCAAATCTATAAAAATTCCTCTTGCTCATTTCTTCCTTTGTTTAGCTATTGATAAATCCAATAAACTCAAAGTTGCACAAATCATAAACTAATCAATTTAAGCAATGTAAGTAAACTTCGCAAAGCAAGAATGCAAATTATCTCTTATACAGGAATTTGAGCTGCTGAACTCCCTCAACAATGCCACTCCGCATACAAAGAAGAAGTGAGCCAGCCTTCTCCAACAACCTCGACACGAATCTAATCCTGGCTCCAATCGAAGAAGACCCTTGGTACCAAGACGTCTTCAACTACAGGCACATACCCTCCAAACGCGCCAATAAGAGCTCAACGGGCCATTCGTCTCTTAGCGGTGCAATACACAAAATACAAGGGGGTTCTATACAAGAAGTCCCACAATGGAGTCATCCCACAATGGAGTCCCAGAATGCAAGTTTGAGGTAATGAGGCAGGGATTTGATTGAGCGTCAGACTATCGTAGCTGAAAGACGGAATGTCAGAGCTCACTGTCAGACAGCCTAATTGTTCTCTTAGTGGAAATGATCTTACCTTTGGCTTGATTTCCGCGCAGGTATTTATAGGGCAAAAGTCGGCTAGCTTCGTCGAATGAACAGTGGACACGTAGCCCTGTACGTACGCCCCTCTCAAAGTCGGCTCAGAGGGGGTGGTCACTTGAGTTTTGGTTCGATCCCTTGGGATGATTCCACGTAGGGGTTTGTACACTTGATGTCGTCATTTCTGTCCTTGGGGCTGAGAGAGCGTAGGCGCCAAGGCAGCCCATCAAATCTTTGTAGGAATATTCTCACAGTGCATGTGCTGGCGTCAGGGTTGAGCATACAGAAAACCTAAGGGTCGACTCGCGGTTGAATCGACCCTCTTAATCGAGTCAGAGCATAATTGTAGTCCTTGGGTCTGTATGAGACTGGTAGTTGGTGTTGGTCTTCTCGGGTCGAACACTAGGAAGATGATGGAATCGAAATGTGCGAGCGGAGGAGCTGCTTATCTGGTTCCTCGACAGCTACCTTCACATAACAAGAAAAAGTGAACTAGCTCGGGGGGTCGACCCGAGAAGACCCCTCTGATGCTTAAGTTACTATACGGAGATGTGTACGTGAGGTACTTTTTGTATTAGCAGGTAGATTTGAGGTAATGAGGCAGGGATTTGATTGAGCGTCAGGCTATCGTAGCTGAAAGATGGAATATCAGAGCTCACTGTCAAACAGCCTGATTGTTCTCTTAGTGGAAATGATCTTACCTTTGCCTTCATTTTCGCGCAGGTATTTATAGGGCAAAAGTCGGCTAGCTTCGTCGAATGAACAGTGGACACGTAGCCCTGTACGTACGCTCCTCTCAAAGTCGGCTCAGAGCGGGTGGTCACGTGAGTTTTGGTTCGATCCCTTGGGATGATTCCACGTAGGGGTTTGTACACTTGATGTCGTCATTTCTGTCCTTGGGGCTGAGAGAGTGTAGGCGCCAAGGCAGCCCATCAAATCTTTGTAGGAATATTCTCACAGTGCATGTGCTGGCGTCATGGTTGAGCATACAGAAAACCTAAGGGTCGACTCGCGGTTGAATCGACCCTCTTAGTTGAGTCAGAGCATAATTGTAGTCCTTGGGTCTGTATGAAACTGGTAGTTGGTGTTGGTCTTCTCGGGTCTGTTAGCGATGTTGAACAGTAGGTAGGGGAGTGCTTGATCTAGGGCTCCCCTTTGTGGTGGGAAAGTATCCTCTTAATGCTGTCGATGATTCAGACTCCGTGAGAGATCGAAATCCTTCGATTGTGGCCAGGGCGAGAGTCGATAGTTTGACCCTCGATATTTTGGTTATATCATTTTGCCCTCACATCTTAGTAGGAGGAGAGTCCTTCCCCGTCGAGTCCTGCTTAGATGTGGTTGGTTGATGCTTTTTGTTCAGTGGGGTTTTGCTTTTGGGTCCGCTCTTTCCTTGGAAGGGCCCCCTTCTCATTGGGATAGATAGTCGGTGGACGTAGTTGGGTCATCCACCTGTCAGTCATGCGAGTAGTGTGTTATTCCAGGTCTCTTCGCCTATAAATAGTCAGAATCAACCTCTTCTTTTCTCTCTTTATTCCATCCGTTTGAATTTTCTAGAGAGAGAAAGTGGGTCTTCGAAATTTTTCTCGCTAGTCTACCGTTGATTTGTTACTGTTTATTCGATCTCTCTTTGTAGATCCGTCTTCTATCTTCTCCCAAGGTTTAACGTTTTTCTTTTGGTATTTTTTCTTGCTTGCATTTATTTGTTTTATTCCCATGTCGATGTCTACGCCCATTGATGTATCGTCGGGGTCTGACACCTCACCCAAGGCACCTCGACCAGGGACTTGGGGATCTTTTCCCAATAGTTCCGGTTGGGGTTCGTCTAGTCAGGGGCCTGGCCCGTCGTACGAGGGATCTTGCCCTCATCCTTCGAATGACCCAGTTCCCCCGATTCTGCCGGGGTTCCCCTTTTTTGAGTTTCGTCCGGGTTTTGAGTGGTCGAGCCCAGTCGGATTGCTTCTTCCGGATTGGGTCGTTCCGTTCCGATTTCGGGAGGAGTCTTGGTATGCCAGGGTTCATTCGGACCCCGACATTCCACGAAGCTTTAAGCAGGATGTGTTGAATGTCTTTCAAATGAGTGTAGCATTAGGAGAGATCCATGTTTTAGACGGGGTCGAACCTTTACGCTCTGTCTCTCTCCTGTAGGGAGACAAAGCCGAGATGTCCAGGGCTCGTTTTAAACAAACCTACCGCTCGGGTAGAGGGGGTCTTGATTTCTCCTCTCCCTTGAGTAACTTTGAGCAGATAGGGGAACGGCTTATCGGCCCTCATATAATGAAGTATGTTTTTTGTCCCTCGACTAATTTTCCTTGTGTTGTTGCCAAAGTCCTGTTGCCCATCTTGACCTTTTTCGTTTGCTTATTTTGTAGGGAGCGTAGAGAAAGGAGTTCTTCGGGGCAAATGGAGAGTGGTGAGATCAGAGTCAAGGACTATCCTCCCGTCGAGGACGAGGATTTCCCTCCTCCTCCTTCAGAGGAGAAGAAAGAGAGAAAGAAGAAGAGGAACAAGAAGAGGTCTAGATCGAGTAGGGGAGAAAGACCACCAACATCTGAGCCTTTAGAGGAGGTGGACCAGGCTGATCAAGAGAGTGTTGGGTAGAGCTAGGCCAAGAACAGGTGGAGGAGGATCCCGCGGACGGGGGATCGAAGCAGGGGAAGAAGGCCGACGCTGTCCCCATTCACTTAAAACGGTCGATCTTAGCTGGTAGGTCGGCTGAGGACATGGAGTTGTTGGCGAAACGATATCAACTGCACCAGGGGTATCTTTTATCTGTCCCAATAGTTTGGAGGGGTGCCATCCTGCCCCACCCGACTGTATTCCCGTTTCCACCAAAGTTTTCGATGAGGGTTTAACATTTCCCCTCCCTCGTCTGATTAAGAAGATAGTGGGTCGTCTGGGAGTCCACTACTTTCAGCTCCAGGCTAATTCCTGGAGATCTCTGGTCGGCCTGGTGGCGACGGTCCATGTCCATAGCTAGAGGTGACTGATGCGGTTTTTCGGCACCTGTATCTCAAGGTGCAATCGACCAAGTTCGGGACTTGGTATCTAAGCCCTAGAAAGGGTTTCTCCATGTGTGGATCTTTGAGCAACGTCACCTTCTGGAAGGAGAATTTCTTATTTCCGCACAACGAGCAGGGATGGGATGGAGTGTGCCCTGCTTGGAGGGAAAACTACCTAGAGGAGGTAGGTAGTGAGGTGTTTGGTCCGGATTGCGAGCCCCTAGAATCTTTGTCTCAGGCACAGCGTCGGACGGTAGAATACTTCCGTTACCCTAACCGAGATTAGGGTGTATGTGAGAAGGTCAAAGCCCCTCCCTATTGGAAGATCGATAATTCCTGGTTCTCCAATGAGGCTTTCCTGGTCTTCATTGGTTTCCGGTCGACCATGACACATGGTATAATGGCCTTGTGCCCATTGTTTCCTTGCTCCGAATGTTTTTCTGTGGATCGAGGGTTTTTCTTAACTCTTTCCTTTTCTGCGTGTTTGGCAGAGGCTGCCGTTGTTGAACTGTTAGAGATGCCTGAAGGGGATCAGATGGTGGGCAGGATGACCTCCAAGGCTTTTCTTGGGGGTTTCAAGGACGTGGTTGAAGCTCAGAGGAAGCTCGAATAGGTAACAGATCTTTTTCTTCCACCATTCGTTGTAGTTAACAGCCCCATGACTGATGTTGATAACTTTCTTTGTTTTTCGCAGCCTCCCAAGAAGAAAAAAGCAATGGTCTTTGGGACGAAGGCGAGATTGAAGAAGGGGGGTTCTTCGTCCATGGCCTTGTCTGATGCCGGCCTTTGCCCCAGGAAGAGGTCGGGTGACGATGCCTTGGTGACACAGGAGAGGGTATCTCCTTTGAAGAAGAAGGAGGTTGATACCCCCAGTGCGGGGTTGATCCCAGCAAATCAGCCTGCGGTCGCCACTTGGGGGCTGGTTACCCCTCCTGCGGGGATTCAAGAGTCAGGCGCTGGCCCGTCCGATCCACCCGAAGGGATAGCAATGAGTTCACAGGCCAGGCGTATATGGTCAGCAGGCAGAGCCTTGAGGATCAAGCCCTTAAGATGCCGTTCGTTCTGGGGGCTCCTTTGGATGAACAGTCCAAGATTACTGAGGTCGTCTTCCCTAACTTGTTCCATGAGAGGGACATGGAGCAGGTTACCTCCGAGGTAGGGTCGACAGACGTTGTGACGGCCCTTCTGAAGCGTGTGGCCCTAAATCATCTGAAGGTACTTTAACAGCCGTTTTCTCCGTCTATTTTTAGTCAAGTTTTTCCGGCTGTTACTGATTTGTTCGTGTTTTTCAGGACGTCATTCTTCTGAGCGCGGTTATTAGGGCCGACGAGGCTCAAAGGCGCTGATTGGTCATCCACTGCCAGGAGTGGTAGGCTGACGCAGAGGCTAAGGCTCGAGAGGAGGCTCGAGCTGAGTTGTCGGGGCTTCGTGCTAAACTGGAGGAGGCGAGGACCGTTCTCCAAAAGGGGAAGTCTCTTCTCGATGCGAGAGAGCATTACCTTGAGGAGCTAAGGGGGAGACTGGAGGAGGCCAACAAGGCTAATGCTCAAGTCACCAATCTCCTCGAGGCTGCCGAGGCCGATGCTGAGAACTAGAAGACCAAAGAGGCTCGGGCACAGGCCGAGTGGAAGGTGGCTCTGGATCACCAGACTAGTTACTGGAAGGAAGCCCTGCTCCAGGTGTATGGAGAAGGCGATGTTGGAGGCTCCGTGGTTAGCTCCCTGGCCAATATTCGCAACCACTGAGCTTCTACTAACCCCGACGATCTGGCGGAGGCAAGGCTTCCATTGCCTCGGACTTGAAGGATATGGAGGCCCTTGTTGTAGCGAGACGGGCAGAGGAGGAGGTTGAATGATCAGGTCATTTTCAAGACCTACGCCCCCGGGTTAGGGGGGTTTGTATTTGTTCTTGTTTAGGGTGGTTGGTCACCCTTGTTTTAAACTGTTTGCGCCCCCTCCGCTTTTGAGGGTTGACAAATGAGGATGTCGACTTTCAATAAACCCCAGTCTGTCTTTGTTTCAGCTCGTACCCTCATTATCTTCAATAAATGATCATTTATTGCTTTGCTGCAATGTCTTTGCATGGATGACTGTTGTTGTGGATAACCGTTCGTGCCTTTCCTCTTTTGCCTATAAATAGACTTATTTAGCTTGTTGATTTCGCCATCAATATTTCTAGAGAGATGTCTTCCTCAGCTATTTTCATTTCCTCAGGCTCTAGTGATGAATCTTCCGTAGATACCCAGTCGGTATCTCGGACGTATAGACTTCGGTCGGGGAAGCGTGTTTCAAGGAATAGTCGACCCAACAAGAGACTTGATGGAGGTGCTTCGAGGTCGACTCATGAAGAGCCCTTGGAAGTTCCTGATAAGTTCAGTGAAGTCAGTTTAGCTAGGCTGGCAGTTTCTGATTTTGTTCGTCTCTTCGAAGATAATTCCTTGTCCGAGCGTCTTCGTACCCATATATGGATGGTATTTCAGCAACTTCAATCCCAGGGTGTCTTGGAATGTCTCGAAGTCGAGCCTCTGGCTGTAAGGCTTCCTGGTGAGGGGGGTAGGAGACCTGACTCTCCTCCCCCT
This sequence comes from Tetragonia tetragonoides, assembly GCA_038025085.1. Lineage (NCBI taxonomy): Eukaryota > Viridiplantae > Streptophyta > Magnoliopsida > Caryophyllales > Aizoaceae > Tetragonia > Tetragonia tetragonoides. Next base: position 20,272,083 of record CM076146.1, read on the forward strand.
TGTTCCTCCTAAAGTCGACCCTAGTCCCGATATTCCTTTCCCTGGAGTGGGGGATCCTGAAAATAAAGACCCCCTTCAAGGCGAATATCAGCATGAGACAAAGGGAGTGCCAGATCGTCAAGCCCAGCAAGCCCGTAGGCAGGCTTTGGAGCGGGCAATTCAGCGTGCTGAGGAAGCTAGAAAATCAGTATTAGAGGAGCAGACACGGGTAGCTTGGAGGGTCGATCAACTTATGAAGGACCTCCGTGCTGCGAAACAAGTAGTCGAGGATAAGACCCTAACCCTCAAAGAGGAAAGGAAAGTCCATCGCTCTCTAGTTCAGAGACAACAAGCCTTGGAACAGGAAATTAAGCACAAGCGAGAAGCTCTAGATCTTTAAGCCCTTGCTTTCTTTAATTACTGTTGTTGCCTCGAATCTATTATGTAGTTGCTTTGTAATAATTTGTACCTTCGATATTTTGAATGAATGGATGGCTTTCTTTTCTTGAATTCTAAAGGTAAAGTTAGCTTTCCTCTCTGAGGGAGAGAAGAGGTACTCGAAGCGTTTCTTTCTCTTCATTATTTCTGTTCCACGTGTCTCGTGAGGAGGGGCCTAGATCTTTAAGCCCTTGCTTTCTTTAATTACTGTAGTTGCCTCGAATCTATTATGTAGTTGCTTTGTAATAATTTGTACCTTCGATATTTTGAATGAATGGATGACTTTCTTTTCTTGAACTCTAAATGTAAAGTTAGCTTTCCTCTCCGAGGGAGAGAAGAGGTACCCGAAGCGTTTCTTTCTCTTCGATATTTCTGTGCCACGTGTCTCGTGAGGAGGGGCGTTGTTTGGTTTCCCCTGGCTTTTTGCCTATAAATACTTCAGTGAACTTTTCACAATTTCACACAACTTTTCTCGCATCACTTTCTCTCTCTAAAAGTACTCTCCCAGTCTTTAATAACTTTTCTCAAGCTCTTATTCTGTCTTTGAGATGGCGAGTTCCAAGAGGAAAGCCACAGCCTTTCATTATGGAGAGCCTAGTAGACAGGCTAGGAGGGTCGAGGATGCTGGGAAGAGTCGTGCCTTGACTTCTTCCGAGTCTTACACTCCAGCTTCTCGTCGATCTTCTCCTGGGTCGAGCTTGGGCTCGGAGGCTCGGGGTCTGATTACTGCTATCAGGAGGTCCCAAGCGGAGCATCGAAGGTTTGATGGTCGGGTTCTTCCTCCCGTCGAGGTTCCGACTCCTCCTCCTGCTGTTAGGGAGCCTGAACCACCTGCTCGATTTGTTCCTCTGGCAGAATGGCTGGCAAATCGTCTTTAGGAGCTTCACCGGGAGACTGGTGGGGCTTGCGAGAGGGAGGCGACTACCCAAGCTAAGATCCGTCGCTGGGAGCAGAGGGAGAATGCCCTCTTGGATGCTAGGACCGAGCTGGCTGCTCGGATCACTGGAGGAGTTGAGGAGCTGAACGACCTTCGGGAGCGGAGGGAAGAGCTCCTCGATGAGGTGAGGGGTCTGAGGAACCAGCTGGAGGGTCAGCCTCCTACTTCTTCCCCCCATCCCTTTAGGCTCTGTCTTGAGCCGACCTTGTACTTTGCAATTTCTTCCCTGACCTCTTTCCTCCAGGGTGGGGTCGGAGTGTCGAGTTTTATCTTTTTCATAGGTAGGCTTTTTGGCTCTGTCGAGCTTGCATGCCTACTAGGAATTTTGTAGATGAAGTCTAAATGTGTAGTTTCATCTATCGATCTTGTGTAATCTTTTCCTTTAATCAGTCTAAAGATTATTGCTACGATTATTGGTTCAGCTGCTGTTTGCAAATTTTCCAATTTTGCCCAACTTCTTTTTTTTTTTTTTGTTTATTTTATTTTTTCAACTGTTCAATCATCATTGATGCCCGTTCACTCGTCGTACCTCGAGTGTAAAATGTATCGAGGTAAGTATACCCTGCCCCAACACTCGAGGGACGGCTGTTTGGGTCGACTTTTCGCTTTACTCTGGGAGTTTCACAGTCTGGTGTTTTTCAAAACGCCGGTTGTTCTTCCTTGTCATAATTATTTCAAGTGGATGTGACGGTTGGGAGAATCAACCCTTTGGGTCTTTACACGTGTCCTCTCTTATTTGAGGCCTCTTTTCTCCCAGACGCCGGTTGGAGGTGACGAATCTTCTTATTTTGGAAAGGTTTTAAATACCCCCACGGTTGCTTGGAAATTTTGCCATTCTCTTCGTCACTTCTTGTTTTCACTTTTTCTCTCTAGATTTCTTGAGCTCCATATAATTTTTCCAAGCAGCCTAATATTCGCCGTGACATGTCTTCTCCAGCTACCAAGAGTCGTAGGCTTAATCGTGGGGGTAGGTCTACCCCTTGCCTGTCTATAAAGATGGGCGGGGTCCCAGTCACCTCCAAGGTCGAGGTCCCAGTTGGGCCTAGTGGGTCGACGATGATCAATGTACCTCTGGAGCACCGTTCTCACTTAGAGCGTTGTGGTTGTGACTATTGTGTTTCTTTAGACGCTCTTAGGTTCGCCAAGAGGAGAGAGGGTTATCTCCCCTCTCTGTCTGCTGATGCCCTTGCTGACCCTCAGGCTCTCGAGGCTCAGGCAGCCCAGGCTTGTGTGACCGGAAGCATCATCGGTCAAGTTTTGCCAAGGCTTGTGAGAAGCTGGCGATAGCCGAACACAATTTGAAGAGGTTGGTCGTCGAGCTGAAGATGGTTGAGTCGAGGGTGACAGCCCTTAAGTAGGAGATTGCTGCTGAGACTGCTCGAGTCGAGGCTATCGAGAAGGATGCTGCCCTTCATAAGATGACCTTTATTACTGCCAGCGGTCAACATTCTCTTTTCCAAGAGTATGGTCTTCGTTTGGCCGAGAGTGGTCGACAGCTTGAGGGCACTGGCGGTCAGTCTGCCCCAGGATCTGCCCCTTCATCTGCCCCTTCATCTGCCCCTTCTCTCTCTCTTTTTTTTTTTTGGCCTATTGGGGTCTGTAACATTTTGGCCCTATGAGGCTTGTAAACAGTAGTTCGACTATTCGATGAATGAAATCGATCGTTTGCTAAGCTTCTTTTGTCACTATTATTCTCTGCCGGACTTGTTCGTTTTTGCTAAGGTCTTGGCTTGGCCAATCGACCCTTTTATTTTGTAAGACGTTTTAGTTCTGTAAGGCATTTAGGTTATCTGACCTTGTTTAGCCCGATTGCTGTAGGCGTTTGGCCTGTTGAGAGGGGTCATAAGATCTTAAGTCTTAATCCCTGAGTAGTAGTATTTTGCGCATGAGACATAAAGCTCATGTAAAGGCCTTAGGCTTTGTAGGCCTAATTTGCCCGAAATTATGTTTTGGGCTGTTTGGACCTTGTGAGACCTTAATGATCGTAGGATCATTTTAGTCTAGTGTAAGGCGTTTTTGGGTTGTTGGATCTACTTAGCCCTATGTTTGATGGGTTAGGCGCGTAACAGTTTAGAATAGGGTTATCAAAACATCAGATATTTTGCCCCCTGTTACGTGTCTAACCTTCGAGTCTCGTGAGATCGATTAATCTGCGAGCTTGTTGTGAAGTCAAAACGCATATGCGTATGCCCCCAAGCTCGCGGGTTAATTGATATTGTTTGTATCGATTAAATAGTTGATAAGAGGTGTAGACAGAAGATGTTGTAGGGTTCCCACCCGATTGTCATTGATAGAGGTATTGTCAGGGTCCTCACCCATTACAGAGGGGATTGCCTAACCCTTTAATTTAGCAGACAATTTTTGCAGGGATTTGTGAACCGCTTTCAAAAAGATAGACAATTTTTTAAGGGATTTGTGAACCTTGGGGTCGATTTTTGCTGGGATTCGCCAACCCATTTTGTTCCATGTTTAAGGAAGAACCAACCGACCCATGTCAGATGTGGAATTTCCTCAGGTTGTTGAGGTTCCACGCTCTAGGTACTGGGATTCCACTCATGTCTTCTAGCCTATACGTGCCTGGTCGAATGACCCCTGTGATCTTATAGGGTCCTTCCCAGTTAGCAGTCAACTTCCCTTGTTCAGATTGTTTCCCTGTACTCTCCGTCTTGCGGAGTACCAGGTCGCCTGCCACCATATGTTTCCCCTTCACCCTCCTATTGAATTGCGTATCAGCTGATTTTTAGCTATTTCCATTCGTAGGAGGGTATCTCCTCTCGTCTCTGGTAATAAGTCGAGGTTGAACCTCAATTGTTGGTCATTTTCTTCAGGGTCGTAGAAAATCACTCGAGAAGACAGGGTAACCAGCTCTATGGGTAGGACAGCCTCTGATCCGTAGACCAACCTGAAAGGGGTTTCCCCCGTGGCATTTTTAGTGGTTGGTCTGATTGACCAAACAACTTCATAGAGCCTTTCCTCCCAAAGTCCTTTGGCTGCTTCGAGCTTCCGCTTCAGACCATTGAGGATGATCTTGTTGGCTGCCTCGACCTGACCATTCGACTGAGGTCTGGCCACAGCAGTGAACCGGCCCTTTATGCCCAAATCTGACAAGTATGTTTTCAATCCTGGGTTATCAAACTGTGGACCATTGTCGAATATAATCGCCCTAGGAACTCCAAAGCGGGTGATTACATTCTCCCAGATGAACTTCCTGATGTCTTGTTCTTCGATACGCCGTAAGGCCTTAGCCTCGATCCAGTTTGTGAAATAGTCGATGGCTACCACTAAGAACATGAATTGCCTCGGGGCCTCTGGGAAGGGACCCAAAATGTCCACTCCCCAAAGGTGAAAAGGGAGTGGTTCCAGTATGGGGGACAAGTTCATAACCGGCTGCCGCTGTACTATGGAGTGCATTTGGCAATTCTTGCAATGGGTCACTAGGTTCACAGCATCGGATCTTATGGTCGGCCAAAAGTATCCGGTTCTTAGTCCTTTTCTGGCTAAGGCTCTTCCCGCTATATGTGAGCCGCACATTCCACTGTGTAGATCATCTAGGATATCTGCCCCCTCCAAGGGAGTGACACGTCTGAGTAGTGGTTGGTTGAAGGCTTGCTTGTACAATACTCCATCGGCTAGAACAAACCACTTTGCTCGCTTCTTTACTTTCACTTTTTCCTTTTCATCTTCTGGGAGGGTCTCGTTTGAGATAGTCGGTTATGGGATCCATCCATGTCTCCGATCTATCGAGCAAGTTTACCTCAGGAGGTTTTGTGATACGTTTCTCTTGAAAGACTCCCCAAAAAATCGAACGTGGGAGTCCATTTATAGCAGAGCTGGCCAACTTGGCCAGGGCATCTACCTGTTGATTGTCTGATCTTGGCACGTTCTTGATGAAGAATTCTTCGAATTTCAAAATTTTTTCCTTAGCTTTCTGGAGGTATGCCTTCATGGAGTCTTCTCTGGTCTCATAGTCTCCTGTGATCTGTGATATGACCAACTGGAAATCCATGATTACGGCCACACTCTGTGCCTCTATTGTTCGAGCCATTTGAAGACCTGCAAGCAGGGCCTCATATTCTGCTTCGTTGTTAGATGCCGCGAACTGGAATCGCAAGGCGTATTCGAACACACCTCCTTCGGGGTTTTTGAGTACCAGTCCTACCCCACTCCCGTTACGGAAGGCCGAACCATCGACTACCAATTCCCACTTTGTTGACCACAGCACCGGCTGTTCGTTGATAGATGCCATCTCTACTGTGAAGTCGGCCAATGCCTGGCCTTTTATAGCCCTTCTAGGCTCATATATTATAGAGAATTCACCTACCTCAGTTGCCCAGGGCTTCAGTCTTCTAGATAGTTTTTGGCTCTGTAGAACCTCTTTTAATGGTTGATCTGTGAGTACCCTAATCTCGTGGGAACAGAAGTAAGGTCGAAGTCGCCGTGCGCTTATGATCAGAGCCAAGGAGAATTTTTCGATATAAGGATACCGTGTCTCCGCGTCAAGAAGGACGTGGCTCACGAAGTAGACTGGATGTTGGGTCTTATTTCGCTCACATACCAGGTCCATTGAAACTGCTCTTTCTGAGACTGCCAAGTAAATGAATATCTTCTCTCCCACTTCTGGGCTAACCATCCGAGGTGTTCAAGCTAGATATGCTTTCAATTTCTCAAAGTCGGCCTGCGCCTCTGCCGACCATTCAAAATTTTCTTTATTTTTGATGCCCTTGAAGAACGAGGCACATCGATCCCCTGATCGCGAGATGAATTGGCTAAGTGCTGCCGCACAGCCGGTTAGCCGCTGCACATCTTTTAGACATTTGGGTGGGTGCATGTCTATTACCGCCTGTATTTTCTCGGGGTTGGCGTCAATTCCTCGCTGGCTTATCATGAAGCCGAGTAGTTTCCCCCCTGGGACCCCGAACACACATTTCTTGGGGTTGAGCTTCATATTGTGTCGCCGCAGGGTGTTGAAGGTTTCTTTTAGATCCGAAAGGTGACTGTCGCTTTTCTTGCGTTTGACGACCATATCATCTACGTAGGCTTCAACGTTTCTCCCCATTTGAGGGGAAAAACCCTTTTAACTAGGCGCTGATAGGTTGCCCCTGTATGTTTTTAGACCGAAGGGCATCATGTTATAGCAGAACACCCCATCGTCAGTGATGAAGGCTGCTTTCTCTTTATCTTCTTCAGCTAGCCACACCTGGTGGTACCCCGAAAAGGCATCCATGAAGCTAAGAAGTTCATGCCCTGACGTGGAGTCAATCAACTCGTCGATTCGAGGTAACGGGAAATCATCCTTTGGGCATGCCTTGTTAAGGTATGTAAAATCGACGCACATCCGCTAAGTTCCATTGTGTTTTTTAACCAACACCACATTGGCTAGCCACTCTGGATAGAGGCATTCTCTAATAAACCCGGCCTTCAGCAGTTTTTGGACTTCAGCTGTTGCAGCTTCGCTTTTTTCTCTACCCATTTGCCTCTTCTTTCGCTTTACAGGCTTAAAATGGGGCTGTACTCCGAGCCTATGGATGATCAGATCACCATCTATGCCTGGCATATCGGAGGGAGAAAAGGAGAAGATGTCGGAATACTCTTGGAGTAGCCCTGTTATGTCTCTTCTTTGAGGGTCGGCTAGGTCTGCCCCGATGTATGTAACTTTTTCTGGCCGTGACTCGATCAATCTGACCTCCGAGGTTTTCCCCGAGGGTTCGGGTCGATTTTTAGGCTCAAACTTGGTATCGATATGATCAGCCAGATACATATCTAGGAGCATGCATCCAGCAATCTTCCTCTTGCCTTCCCTTACACTTTTCTTCTTTGTCGTGGCAATTTCTGCAGGAGTGGGAGCAACAGTCAGTGTTGTCCCTGTTTCATGTGTTATCACTACTGACTTTGTAGGTAGTAAAGGAAGTTCCTCTTCTTCATTTTCCTGTTTCTTGTTATCCAAACAATCAACATACTATTTTATGGCGGTCTTCTAATCACTGACCACCTGCTCGATTAGGCCGTTGCCCCGGCCAAATTTCATAATTAACCTGGACATGTGGATCACCGCGTTGATGGCCGCCATGGTAGGCCTGCCCAGGATGGCGTTGTAGGCCAACTTCGTGTCAACCACTAGAAATTCGATGATTTGCCTTCGAAGTGCCCCCTTTTCCCCTATTCGAACAGGATGAATTATGGTACCAATAGGGTAGACTTTGTGCCCTCCAAATCCAAAAAAAGGTAGTGACACAAGACTGATCTTGTCTTCGTTGTACCCCAAACGTCGGAGGCACTTGTAGGTGATGATGTCTGCTGAGCTTCCTGTACTAATGAGGATACGCTCGGTGAGTAGGCCAACATTTTTGAGAGTTACAACCAGTGGGTCGTCGTGTGGATGATGAAGCGCCCATGCATCGCACTCGTCGAAGGTCACTGGCGGGATCTTGCCTATGGGAGGAACTCCCACAACCATTACTTGTTCAGCGCTGCGATAATGATCTTGTCGTTGCTTTTTGGTTGGCCCTCCTCCGCCTAGGCCGCCGTAGATCATTTTCACAACGTTAGTCATATCATCCTCCTCCGACTCCTCATCTTCCACGATCGTTGTGACTTTGGACTTTTCGTAGACATTTTTCTTCTTGAGGAATTGCTTCAACTTTCCTTCCACGACTAATTTCTCAAGATTCTTCACCAACCGTTGGCAGTCTTGGGTCGTATGCCCCACATCATCATGATATGCGCACCGAAGCTTGGGGTTTCTCTCAAAGAGATCCCTAACTATTGGAGGCGGGACATCGAGCAGTTTCCAATCCATCTTATTAAAGATGGTTTGTTGGTCGACGCTGAATTGCCATTGATCATCCGAAGGGTCGGTTTTCCTCCAGTCGCTCCTTTTGGGAGGTCCCCTGGACACCGCAAGTGCTTCGGCCGACCGCTTGCCTTTGTCACTTTTAGTACCTTTGCTCGATTGGACCTCGGGCTTTGGGTCTGTCTTCCCACTGCCCGGGGTGTATCATCCCGACTGTTCTTGTGAGTTGGCATATGCCACGGTGAATCGTCTAACCTCTGGAAGGGTTAGGAATCCTTTTTCTTCTCGCTTCAAACTTATCTGGAACCTGGAGTGCGACCCCTCGGTCAACCCTGACACAAAGGCTGCGCTGGCGAGCCTTTCGTCCAGGTCGTCCGTTTCGAGGCTTTTAGCATTAAATCGAGCAAAATAATCCTTCAGGCTCTCTTTCTTGTCTTGTTTCAGCTTGTAGAGGTGTTCCGTGGTCTTTTTCTGCTGGATGTGCGCTGCGAAGTGATTCTTCAAGCTCTTTTCCATCTGAGCCCAGGAGTAGATACCCTTAGGGGCCAGGGAGGCATACCATCTGATGGCAAGCTCCTTTAGGGTCATCGAAAAATTTCTGCACAGCGCTGCATCGCTTAAAGTCTGGTTCAACATGGTTGCCCTGTAAACCATGACGTGATCTTGCGGGTTCTGGGGGACCTCATATTTGTATGCCATGGGTTTTAGTTTGGATGGCATTGGAGCCGCCATGATTTCGTCGCTGAACGGAGTTAACCCCACAGCTAGCGTCCCACATCCCAGGTTTTCTAAGGTATTAGATACACCAGCGTTCCCGACGGTGGTGGGGCTCGGGATATGGAGGATCGATGGTTGCAGAATTGTGTTGATTTGAGGTAGACTAATCCCCGTGAGGAGTTCCTGGTCTCGCTTTCGTTCGTCCTCATATCTTTGATTTAATTCTTTCAGATACTGCTCTTCGATCTGGCGTCAGCCTTTCGATACTCAATGATATTGCGAAGGTCCTCTTGAGTACATCTCGACCCTTTATGTTTCTCCTTTTCATAGACTTGATACAGCTCTTGGAGCTGTTGTTCTTTCGCTAGACGGGCTTCCTCCCTTTTGAGTATAATACCCCTAAGGTCGATTCCTTATTTACTGACCTCTCTCTCTGCTCTCTTCTTCTCGAGGAACTTCCTCAAATTGTCCGAGTTAGTCGGATGGTTCGAGGGTTTCCCTCGAGAAGTTTCTCGTTCTTTTGATCCGCCAGTGCTACGAGTGGACTAACTGTCCCTCATAGACCTCGTTGTTAGAGATGGAGATGGTTCAGGCCGCGGAGGAGGGGGAGGACGTCTGGTCTCTGAGGGAACTTTGCTTGTTTTCTTCGAGGTTTCCTCCTTCTCCCGGTTTCTAGGAGGCCTCATTTCTTTTGCTAGACACTCAAGAGTTTCCTTCATCGTATTTCGTAATTCCCCCATCATTTGCTCTGATTCCCCTCGAGTTACAGGGACTCCAGGATTTCCAAAGGTCTGACTTCCATCCTCGTCAGAGTGTTGGGAATTCTCATGGTCTGGGACGGCTTCCATGTTATCAGTCGTGTGTTTCTTAGGTGGATATGGGGGTGTGGGTAGTTTTGTGGTTATCAGGTCAGGGAGCTCGATTGAATCTGGGGTTTATGGCCGCTCACTCATACAAAACCAAGCACCTTCCCCACAGGCGGCGCCAAATGTTTTGCCCGATTTGAAGGAGGGTCGAACACTAGGAAGATGATGGAAGTGAAATGTGCGAGCGGGGGAGCTGCTTGTCTGGTTCCTCGACTGCTACCTGCACAGGCCAAGTAAAAGTCAACTAGCTCGGGGGGTCGACCCGAGAAGACCCCTCCGATGCTTAAGTTAATATACAGAGATGTGTACATGACGTACTTTTTGTATTAGCAGGCAGATTGGAGGTAATGAGGCAGGGATTTGATTGAGCGTCAGGCTATCGCAGCTGAAAGACGGAATGTCAAAGCTCACTGTCAGACAGCCTGATTGTTCTCTGAGTGGAAATTATCTTACCTTTGTCTTAATTTCCGCGCAGGTAATTATAGTTCAAAAGTCGGCTAGCTTCGTCGAATGAACAGTGGACATGTAGCCCTGTACGTATGCCCCTCTCAAAGTCGGCTCAGAGGGGGTGGTCACGTGAGTTTTGGTACGATCCCTTGGGATGATTCCACGTAGGGGTTCGTACACTTGATGTCGTCATTTTTGTCCTTGGGGATGAGAGAGCGTAGGCGCCAAGGCAGCCAATCGAATCATTGTAGGAATATTCGCACAGTGCATGTGCTGGCGTCAGGATTGAGCATACAGAAAACCTGAGGGTCGACTCGTCGTTGAATCGACCCTCTTAGTCGAGTCAGAGCATAATTGTAGTCCTTGGGTCTGTATGAGACTTGTAGTGGGTGTAGGTCTTCTCGGGTCTGTTGGCGATGTTGAATAGTGGGTAGGGGAGTGCTTGATCAGGGGTCCACTTTGTGGTGGTAGAGTATCCTCTTAATGTTGTCGATGATTCAGACTCCGTGAGAGATCGAAATCCTTCGATTGTGGCTAGGGAGAGAGTCGATAGTTCGACCCTCAATATTTTGGTTATATCAGCTGTGTCTTCAACTGATCAAGGCATCTAGACAAGTACTCCATCCCCAAAACAAAAAGGTAAGGAGACAGAGGGTCTCCTTGCCTTAAACCCTTCTTGGCAGCAAAAGGTTGTAACAATAAGCCATTACAACAGACTGAATAGCTAACAGTAGTCACACATGTCATGACCATGTTTACAAATCTTGCTGGAAAATGTAAAGCATACAGCATCTGCTCAATAAATGACCACTCCATGGAGTCATAAGCCTTCCTAAGGTCAACTTTAAGCAAGCACCTAGGTGATATGTGTTTCCTTTCATAATGCTTTAAAACATCATGAGCTAATATAACATTGTCAGTAATTTGCCTCCCCTTTACAAATGCTGATTGTTCCTCATGTATGATAGAATTAAGAACTCTACACATTCTATTAGCAATCACCTTAGAGACAATTTTGTAAAGGACATTACATCATGAAATAGGTCTAAACTCACCAACTTTGGAAGGATTATTTACCTTAGGAACCAGAGTAAAAGTTGTGCAGTTTAGACTCTTAATCATCTTGCCTTAGTGAAGCATATCAAGGACAGCTCCACATACATCTTCACGAATGACGGGCCAAGCTTTCTTGTAATAACCAACTGTAAACCCATCACGGCCAGGTGATTTCTCCTCATCCATTCCCCAAAGAGCCTCCTTCACTTCATCTGCTGTATAGTCTGCTGCCACAGCCACTTGTTGTTCCATATTCAGTACTGAGCCTTGCTCCACAATCCTATTATTAATAACAGGTAAACTGTCTTCTCTAGCCCCCATAAGCCTTTTGAAAAAATCATGGAATTCTTCTAGGATAATATCATGTTTCTCAATTTTATTCCCATGTGCATCATAAATATAAGTAATTTTATTGCTAGCTCTCCTCGCTTTTATAGATGCATGGAAAAATTTTGTGTTCCCGTCACCACACTATAACCATTTGATACCTGATTTTTGCTTCAAGGAAGCCTCCTCAACATGATGCAGTCTATCCAACTTAGCAAGTCCCAGTTTCTCATCTTCAATGAGTTGGGGGTTGAAAAGCTCAGTCTTGAGTTGACATTTGATACTAGCTAGCTCTGTGGTAGCCTCTCTATTTTTTCCCTGCAGCCCATGAAACTGTCTTTCATAACTTTTCAGAGCATCCTTCACTTTGTTCAGTTTCTGCATCACCTTGAACATAGGAACCCCATTCCCCTCATATTTCCAATTATCTTCTACCAACTTTAGGAAGTTCCTATTAGCAGCCCAGTGAGAAAAGAATTTGAAAGGTTTGTTACCATGAGAAGTATCTTGATTTATAGTGACAACACCAGCACAGTGGTCAGACAGTTGGTTTTGCATAAGTTCCACTTCGGCTAAAGGAAAATTATCAAGCCACTCCTCATTCCCAACTACCCTATCCACCTTTTGTAGATTCTACTAAAACAACTATGTCTATTACACCAGGTGTTGTCCCACCCTTTTGATCTAATATAAGCCAACTTTAGATCAAAGAACAGATCCTGCACCTCAGTGTCCCCTGAATATCTACCAGAATTGTTTACCCTTTCACCAAGCCTTAATGTAGCATTAAAGTCACCCCCAATTAGCCATGGGATGTTCACAGGGTTTCTGGTTCAGAAAGTGCCAACATTTACTTCTGCTAATAACATCATTTCTCCCATAAACAGTTGTAAATAATACAGTAAGACTAGTGCCCAGCCACCTGACCTCTGCAGTGATACATTGATCATTTTCTGCAATGATACTGATCACCACTTTAGAAGAGTCCCAAGCTAGCAAAACTCTCCCATTAGGAGCAGAATTATGATTGCACACTAATCTCCAATCACCACCCAAATTATGATGTAACTTGTCTAAACTGGAAATCTTTATTTTAGTCTCAAGTAACCCAGCAATATCAATTTTATTTTACTGCAAAAAGTTCCTGAGACCCCTCTGCTTTGAGGGTTTATTTAGGCCTCTCATGTTCATGAAGAGGCACTTCATTTCACCTCTTGTTCCATAGTGGAGGGCTTATCCCCCGCCTCCTTCTCATGCTCTTCTGAAGTTACATCTTCTATAACTACTATTGACCCATCAGGGATAGTGTCAAAGCTAATAGTCTTACTAGTACTGGCCAAAGCCTCAATGGGTTAGAAGTAGAGATAGTAGTTACTCCTGCTGTAGCTGCAATTGCTTTACCCTTAGCTCCTACATCTGCCACCCCTCCTCAGTTCCATTCTTAGCATCAGGAACTGGTTCTGCAGGTTTTACAACCCAATGGTTCCTAGGCTTAATTTTCTTTTTCTTCCTGGTATCCTGGCCATTTGCACCAGTTTGCTGCACCAATCCTTTACCACAATCAGCAATACAATGTCCAAATTTCAAATATTTTGTGCAGAGAACAGGCTCCCAATCACACAAAACCTTTTGGGAAAATAATAACCCCTCAACATCAGCCACTGTGAGCGCCCTGACTAGTGGTTTGGTTATGTCAATGTCTACTAGTAATCAAGCATATGAAATTCTTTCTTGCTTTGTAGTAACTTGATCCGCCATTAAAGGGTTACCAAGACAACTACCAATTCTACTTAGGGAATCAACTGACCAACAAGATAATGGAAAATTAGGTAACTGAGTCCATAGTGGAACGTTCCTAACAGTCTCAGCATTGATTTGGAAATTATCCACCCAATGTCTCAACACAAATGGCTTGTAATTGTACACAAAAGGCCCAGCATCCAACACCTTCTGCATAACATTATCAGATTGAAACCTAAAAACAAAAATACCCATCCTCATGTGGATATACTTTCTGTTTAATTCCATTCCAGTACGATTCCATATAATTCTCAATTTGTTTCAGAAATGGTTGTTCTCCCATAACAAAACTAATTAAAGTAAATTTCCATTTTTCAGCTTCAGTTTTCAATTCTAGTTTATTTAGCACACTTACAGGTTTCCAATCTCGCATTACAGGAGGCACAAAGTTTAATTTCAGACAAGGGTTCACAAGTGGAGGGACTTGTATACCTGTCGGAGACGGAGCAGAAATAGAACCCTCAGAGATCGGAGACGGAGTTGGATCGGGTGTCTCGGCCTGGTGTTGCGACCATCTCCAAACGCCTAGCCACGTTACCACCTTGTTCACCCGAAAGGCCAGGGTACCCTTCGAATGAGAAGTACCAGAAAAAGCCACGCTTTCGCCCTCTGATTCCGCATCTTCCTCAACCAGAGAGAGATCAATGTTTCGCTTATCCTACAAGAAATCCTTTAGTGAAGAGGTCCTAGACATGACAGCAGAGCGCTTCCCATTTTTACCCATTGAATAAGCAAAAATGGAGGTCGGTGCACGATAGCAGTTTCACCTTATCGTGTGCCCCCCGAGCCTCTCCATCGCCTTTCTATCTATCCTATCTTTAAAATTGATTGTTTATCTCTAAATGATTTTCACGTCATTCAGTTTGCCTGTTTCATTGCAGGTATTGGCACTGGAATACTTTGACCTTCGCTCTATTCGAGCTTGACCAAAGTAGGGGCTTCTGTAGACACCAAAAATTGTGTCTGTGATAAGTCCCCATAAAAACCCGATGATGAAAGGAATGGATTTTGCTCGAACTTGGATAGCGAGAATAAATGCTATGATGATTAGCCCAGTTCATTTGAATTAACCAGTGGAAGCCTTTTTTATAGGTGATCTAAACCAGTTGGACTCAATTCAATTGGAGCCCAAAATAGAGAGATAGGCTTCTTTGAACCTAAGGGCCCGAAAGGGAACCCAAACCCATGAGTCAACCCTTGGTCCAACAAGGAAACTCATTCAATCCCGCATGGACCCCTCGGAAAAGCCTCCCCCGCTTAGAAAAGCAGTCAGGTGCCTATACAAGCATGCCGCTCCAGGTCTAAGCGTCCACGCTTGAGTTCAAGCGGTGGCTGCTAGGATAAGCGGTTGTGCCGCTTGCCAAGCGGCTTGACCGCTTGTCCTGCCAGCTCAGACGCTCGGCCTAGCTGTATGGCCGCCTGGACCTTTTCTCGCGGACGGCAAATTCGAGGCCCATTCTATTTCCGTTCCAAACCCTAACAGCTCCCCCTCTTCTATATAAACAAACCTTAGGGTTTAGTTGAATGGGTTGGGAATTTGAGAGGTTGGCAGATTCTCTCTCAGGTTGGACATTAGGTTGACTCTCTCTCTCCCTCTCTCACATTGAAACTAGAAACTCTGATTCTACTCCTTCTTTAGGTTAGCCCTAGCACCACAAAATAAACATTCACACTTCATCAAGAGCATGAATTCAAAGAACGTAACCCAATAAATTCATTGTGAGCATCCAGCTAATCCAACCTGGGGTTTTCAATAAATTTTATATTGCTTGTTATGACTAACGAATTTTGTTTATGTGCATTTTCGAGCAAAAGGGCTTGTATTAAGCCTAATTAATAGATGAATGAATGTTTTAAATTTGTTATTTATTGCTTCTTATGTTTAAATTATGCTTTGTTTATGGATTAGCTGGTGAATTATTTGTTTGTCTTCTAACTCGCAGGTTTTAGCATATTTATCGTTTTCTAGCAATAAGAGCATGTAATTTGATAAAGTGTTAAAAGTGGTCACAATAATAATAATTGTTCAACCCATTAGTTAAAAGTAGCATTTTGGATAAATTGAACCCTGTTTGGAACCGTAGCATTAATAATTATATTGAATCGATTAGTAAAGGTCGTTGTTGTCAACAGGCTCGTTGGGTGCCTAACACCTTCCTAGCTCGTACTCACGCCCCCGAACTCATTTATGAAGTCAATTTTCCCAATAGGGATTGTGGTGCACAGGAATTGAGTTGACGTCTTTCTAGACTATTGACTTGATTCCAAGGTTTCAAAATTACCTGAAATTTGGTGGCGACATCCGACAATCTTAATCATATCCTTAGTGCAAAAGGAAAATCTTCATGTGCATTCACACTCAAAGATTCACGAAAGCCCGAACAAGCGCGCTCTCCCAGGCTGCCCGAAACCCGAAGACTGGGCGAAGGAAAAAGGGGAGAAAAATCTGGTATCCTACAACTGAGATATACCTTTTTTTTTTTTTTTTTGGTCGAGCTCAAAGTGAGCGCTTACATACTCCGTGCATGTGCATACATGTGCCTCTAATACATAGTCAAATGTGATGATTAAGTCTTACGGGGGATGAGGCCGTTACGTAGTTCTGTTACAAGTGGTTAACAAAAAGGTTTACTTCCTAGATAGGTGATGAAAGATTTACTTCCTAATTGGTTGAACTCAAATGAGCTGCCTACGTACCCCAAGTACGGGTGAATACAAGTGTTTCTAATCAGAGTTGATAAGAGGGCACATTGATTCATGGGGATCAGACTATACGTAATTCTGGCAGGTTAGAATGGTTCATGAGGGAAACACTGTACTGACTTGGAGGATAAACATATATTTTTTTTTAAAAAAACACACAAATGGGTATGTACATTCTTTTTGAAAAGACATTTTTTTTTTTGAAACTTGTGGCATTTTGGGAAAGTCCTTTAAAATGATAGTTCTCACGAGAGAGATTTATTTTTTGAAAACCTTTTTTTTTTTTTTTTTTTTTTGATAATATGCATTAGATGCATGAATGCAAATGGATGCATAGTGTCGGACTGACTCAATAAATGAATACAAGTAACCGATTCAAGCATGCATCGGTCCCAAGTGCTCCTAAAGCAGAACTATAGACGATATTTCAGGTGCTTCATTTCACTTAGTTTTTGGAGTACACACACAGTGGTGACACTCCATGAAAGCCAATATGTGTGGTAGCTTCCTTAATATTTTATTGGTTAGCTAATCTGGCGCTCACTCCATGAACGGGCGACCAGGCTACAAAAGTAGTAAATTGAGATCGCATGTGTGTGTGTAGACCATTTGTTCAAACAAGCATTCTAAACACACGTAATTTTCACATATGTACATGATATACACAAGATATATACGAAATATAAACAATAGGCATTTCATAACATCATTCAATTTGCTTTCAAAGGGATAGAATGTACTTTCGGATTTAGACCTCTTATAAAAATAATTCCCCAGCAGAATCGCCGGTCTGTGAGGCCAGATTCTCGGGTTTTTTTTGGATTAGGCCCCGGGAATCGTCGCGATACATGCCAGAGGCACGTCCGATTGAAGAGTCCAATTGTCAAAGAATCATCTTAAGGTTCGAAATCGCCACTTTGTTATGGCCCGAAGAAGGACGGGATTTTTACAAAAGAAGAGTCGCCACCTTGTTATGACCCAAACAAGGAAGGGTTTTTACAAAGAAGAGTCGCCACCTTGTTATGACCTAAACAAGGAAGGGTTTTTATAAAGGATTTTAAAGAAAACCATTTAAGAAACCCAAAAGTTGACTCTATCGCGATAAGGCACGAAAATACTTTTACTGGTCTGCGAATCAGAGATCTTAACTTGGGGTCTAGGTTAGAAGGTACGGACGTCCTCGGATCCGTCTCCTCCTCCGTACTGAGTACGGGCTCTTTACTAATACGTTGTATCCCATATGAAAGCTTTGAATTGAATTATGTAATGCCTTGAATGATAAAAGAAAAACACATGTATTTACACGTTGTCACATAGCACACTTGTGTATAAAAAGCGGTTTTGAACCGATGTATTCGCTTATGTACGGCGGGTTTGGATATCGCAAATACTGCACTACGTACCATTCATCGTAGGTCTTGAATCTACTCCTGGATCAAAACCCTTACGTAGTTCTGATCGAGGGATCCAGTCAGTAAGACTCCTTGGGTGTCACTAAGGCGGGTATGGATGTTCTATCCCGTAAAGAGGGATATAATAGAGACACTTATAGGATGACTCGCAACTTAGAGTCGAATTGATCCGAGAAACCCCCTACTCTCCTCGAAGATATGGGAAAAGGCTCAAATGGGAAGATTTGCCCGTTCATCAGAGGCGTTCAATCCAACAACATTTGGTAATATATGGGGATCAACACAATTCTTAGCTTTGAGTAAAAATATTAGACTTCTCAAAAATATTTGTTCTTCACTGGGGAATAACATTCATTTGGGGTTAGTAAATGGATGATTTGTGTAGAGTATGGATATGTATTGGTGGGTAATGGCTTAAAGGAGTCTTTCCGATAGGATCCCCCGGGATGGCCCGAAACCAAATAAGAGGGGACGATCAATAATTAGCTTCTATTCGATCATAGGTATTCCATTGGGAAAAATGGTTGTCACTGGGGAAATGTGGATTCCACTGGGGAATGTGAATTTTTATGGTGGTGATTTGATGGAATGGTAGGTGGAACACCCATGATCACGTAAAAGCGAATTTCTGATTCTAACCTCGAATTTGGCCCCGGGCCGGGATGTGTACATAAACGAATACACTGGCTTTATTGAAAACGTTTTTAACATAATATATAACACACAAGTGAGAGAAGTTCTTTTCATTTTATTTTCTGAGTTGAATTATTAGGTGGAAGCATATGAATGCAAATATACAACATGCAAATAAAGAGGCATCGGAATAAACAAATTACAAGTCGCGTATTTACAAAAAAAATAAAAAAATGTCTAAAAGTCCTAAAAAGTAGAAAAAGATTTGTTCTTCACGTACATGGTGCCTCCGGGGCTCGATCTTGATCTTCATCTTCAAAAGTTGGAGTTATTCACAAAGGATTGGTTAATTTACAAAAGAATTAATTTATTTACAAAAGAATTGGTTATTTACAAAGACGGTTTGAAAGAACCGACAAGGAATTAGTCCAACCGCGAATTATTAACTCCAAATTTATTTTTATAATTAGTGGGACACACTAAAAAAATAAACTGAAGAGTTTCGTATTTTTGTGGGCTTGCTTGATAATTAAATGAAAATCATTTGTAGAATCGAACAAAACCGATTATACAATAATCTGGACAGAACTTCTAAAATTCATATCTTGGTCATAATGCAACCAAATTGAGTTCATAAAAAGCCTAACTTGGTTCATTTTACTTTATGTTTCCACTATAAAAAGCTCAAGTCAAGAAAGTTGACGATCGGTGAGTTATTTATGATTTACAAGCTTCTGGAAGTCTTTGGACAGACCATTGGTTTTTGATTTATTAGGAAATATGTACAAGTGATCTAGGTCTAATATTTACAGACCACAGACTATACTGGAAGGTGGGTCTGTACACAAAATTGCATGAAGTTTAGACAATTCTATGTTATTTAACAAAAATAAACAAAAGAACTATACAAAAGCCCTAATGTTTTATGTTAACCAAATGTCTTTCACTTTGACAGAACCAAGCTCGGTTTGATTAATTTATTAAAATCGAAAACACATCTGAATGGAGTGATTCCAAAGTCGAAATTGGTTCGTAATGAGTCTATTATCCAAATCAAAGTTCATCTTTCATTGAAGAGGTGCTAAACACCGCAGATTTTCAGTTAAGTGAAAATTATCATTTCTAGACCTATACTCGGTTGGTTAATTTTAGAATTAAATCTACTTTGTTAAAGTTGAATCCGTCTTTACAGATTGAAGTTGACACACTAACAAATTTCTAAAAAAATTTATCAAGAAAAACAAACTATCCTAAGTGGTTAAATAGAGCCATTTATTTACAATGTCGAAATCTGAGAAAATCTTTAAAGGGACAGCAATACTTCGTCTTTTGAAAATACATTTAAAAATCATTTGGCCTCCACACTAGACGAAATAGGTGGCTGTAGAAAGTTAGGTAACTCCTCTTTAAGTTCCTCCGAAATATACCAAGCTCAAAACTTAACCATTTATTAGTGATTTACAGATATATGGACGTTGGTTGTTTTTTAGACACAGAAACTTCAATTTTTTGTTGGGGACGATTTAACCGTTTGATCTGGATGATTTTGATCTCGTTAGAAAGCCCTTTGGACAAGGTTCTATTTGACACTAATTGCATCAAATTTCAAACGTTGGATCTTCCTAGATCTACAAATAAAGTCTTTCCTAAAAACTGTCAACAATCCAAATTATTACAATTTTGTACAAAAACTAAATCCAAGGCCACTATATGCAACATGACCTTTTTTATTCAATTTTAAGTATAAAAAAAAAAAATGGTGATGAGAAATAGAGAAATATTCATTGATCACACAATTTTGCCACAAACAACTCTCTTCCTCTCCGAAAAAAATCACTCTCTACAAAGTGGATCTAAGTCCCCCATGGAGATAGGTTCGCGTGGACACTTGAACCCTTACCTATGAATTTTGGACGGTTAAAAAATAGAGTGGTTCGTGCCCACACCTATAAAGAGTCCAACCGGTGAAAATGGGATTATTAAGGGGAAAATAGTGTTTAATAACAATTTATATACAAAATAAAATGGTTAGTGAAAACACTTAAAAACAAATAATTGAAAGAGAGAGATAAAAGATTACCCTTGCGTAGATCTAGAAATCTAATATTAAGTTATTTAGTACAAACGCCCTTTTGTTTGCACTAACTAGATAAAAAAAAAAAAAAGAAGTTTTTTAGAAAAAGCTTAAAAAATTGAAGTATGTTAAAAAGATGATAGGAAAAACTAGAGAGAGAAGGAGAGTTTTAAGAAATAGAGATGATAAAGAGGCAAAGGGTCCTCAAAATAGCTTTTTAAGGAGTATTTATAAGGGGAGAAAGATGAGGGAGAATTAGGGTAAGGAAAAATGGAGGGTTAGATGTAAGGGTAGTTGGAGGGTGAGATAAGGGTTGAAAAAAATATGGATGGGAGATTGACAAATGTCAAATTTGTGGTGAAGGAAGAAGATGGGAGGAATCTTGTGAGGTGGAAGTGAGTAGGAAAGAGAAAGATGAGATAAGGTGGAAGATGAAATAGAAAAAGGAAACACAAAATTAAATAAAAAAATAAAAAAATAAAGGAATAAAAAAAAGGGGGGGGGATTTTTTTTTTCTTTTTATTTTTTCTTCACCATTTTCGGTTGTGAGTAGAAAATTGTTTTTCATTTTTATTTTATTTTTTGGGTGGGGGTTAATTCATGTAAAAGGGGAGGGTATGTTGGTAATTCTGTTTATCACTATTATTCTCTTTTGGCTTTAGCTATTGGATGGGAACATAGGAATATTGTGATGTCATACATGACATCATAAGATGATGTCATGAAATGATGTTATGCATGACAGCATAAGATGATGTCATGAAATGATGTTATGCATGACATCAAATTCCATTCCTTATTTATTTTTGTGTTTTCTCTTTTATGCTTTTTTTGATTTTTGTTTTATTTTCTCTTTGGGCTTTGGGCTTGGCATTGCTAAAGGGTTGGGTCACATTATGGACCTTAGGTACCCTTTTAGCCCAAATCATTTATTTTAATTAGGCTAATTACAGTTAATGCTAATATTAACTGTAATAATTATTTAAAAGAAATACGAGTCAAACTTCGGCGTCTACATTAGGTAGCCGCTGGGCCTGGTTTTTGGCTGGGCCGAGTTTGGCGCCGGGTTTGCAACCCTAGGCCGCTAATTCCGTCCCCTAACTCTTTAAATACTCCCTTTCACCCTCTTTTGAGGGAGGTTGTCAGTTTATAATTTTAAGACCAATTTGAAGGCACAAATACCCCAAATCATAGAGAATTCAGATTTTTGAAGATACAAGCAACCCATTGCACCCAACCTAGCAGCCAAGATTGAAGAGAAATTCCAATTCTACTAGTTCCGTTCGAATAGAACGTCCAGGTTAACCATCCTGAGGGCCTGAATCTCTTATAAAACTTCTTTTTTTATTTATAATCATGTTTTATTTAGCTTTTGATTATGGTTGAGTAATTATGCATGTTTTGACCCTTGTAAATATTATGCATGTTAGTTTAATTTAAAGTTCGCATCTTTTTATTAGTTTATGCAAGTTTGCATTTAATTGTTTGTGCATCTATATAGCAACCTCGTAGGTTTATTTTAGCATAAAGTTAATATTTTTGCATTGTTCTTCTATTTAGGTTACTAACAAACTTATTGATGTGCATGTGCAATGCTTGGCGCGTTTAGCAAAGTGTGGTAGGTTGGAGCGGTTTTATTATTGCTTTCAACTTTTGCTTGTGTTTGATAAATAATATGCATGGAAATTGGATATAAATTGTGCAAAGTGATAACGGTAGGTAATTTGGTTGTCTTTAACCCGCCTAGTTAAATTTTGGATCTTGGACGACCGGATTTGTATGGAACCATATAGCATAAATAAATATTTGACATGGATAGGGTTAGTAGAGGCCGTTAATACGGGCGATTTAGATGAGATTCGTTTTGTTTATTTCGTACCTACACCCCTGAACTCAATATTTAGCCCCTTGGGTATGAGTCAATTCCAAATAGGAATTGGGTGCACTTTTGGATGGTTTCCAATTGTTTCCTAAAAATTGGTGGCGACTTCATTGCTTGAAAATTATTTTTCCCCATTATAATTGAATTTAAATTGCATATGACGTATTATTTAAGAACCATTAATTCCAACACTAAAGCGCTCGAAAATTAGCGCTGGAAATGCGAGGGTTCTTACAATCTCATGGCGGCGTATACCGAGTATGCCGAGGCTCGATTGTGCCCTAATTTCATCACGGATCCGGTAAGTAGTTTATTTTGTTTCTTTACTTCTTTTGGAAATTTAGAAATGTGTCTAATACTTTCAAGTTTTGCAGAGTGCTGCGAGTTCTTCGTTGTCCCATTCGACTGCTTCTTCTCCGGGCCCCACTCCTCCTACCATGTCGATGGGCTATATAGGAGCAAACGGGTCTTTTCTGGTTCTTTCCATTCTAGAGTGTCGCGGTCCTGATGAGGAGGTCGAGGGATTGCCTCTACCAACTGGTTGTAGGGGGGTAAGTTAAAATCCATTGTGATTTGCAACATTTCCCTTATGTTTATACTGACTCTTCTTTTGTCTTTACAGTTGAATGTTGTTGAGACGCGAAAGATATATAGGGGCATGCATGCCCTAAGTAGTGGATGTCCGAGTTCGCGACTCGGAGTATGTGCACGAGTTGTAGATCCGACTTTTGGAAAGTATGTTCATTTCAATTAATAATGCTTGATTTGAATTTTTTTATAATTTCCTGACTTTGGTTTTACTTCTGTAGCCTGTTCCCCTGGCGAGGCGTCTTAGGCCTTCGGCTACTTGTGCTCCCTAGTCTACGTGTATGCCGCAGCGTCCTCCTCCGAGGCAGGAGAGCACGGAGGTGCGTCATGGGACACCTCGAGCCTGAGTGGATACGGGGAACCCGCCATAGGTGCCTTAGTTTCCGCAGTGGCATGCACCGCCTCCCTATATGGGGTATCCGGGCTATCCCATGCCTATGTACCCTCCCATTCCGCAAATGGGTTCTTGAAGTCAAAAGATTATGAGGTATGACAGTTATTTGAGCATGTCAGAGCCACCTCGTCATTCACTTGATCTTGCTCATTTGGCGGGCTCATTATTTGGCTTTGACCCTAGAGCTTGGGCGATGGCTCAACCCAGCCCTTCAGATGCTCCATCCTTGGGTGGGCCCGTAGAGTCGTCTCAGGCGGGTGCCAGTACTGGCGAAGATGGCTAGTTATATTGTAGACGTTAAAAAAGCGCCTTCAGATTTCGCCGCAAAAGCCCGATGACGAAAAGAGTAATTTATAAACTTGAATGCTATCTTTGCTTTAATAGGTAAAATAAGGTCTCAGGTTTTTCCTCGATCACTCTTTCATTCTGACCCCATTCAAAAGCCCCGTTCAAGAGCTTTTCAACGACACCTCTCGTGTCTTTTTTCGACTGCTTGTCGCCAAATTGTGAACCAGGGGTAAAACCGTCTTTTACCGCAGAAGGGTAAAACGGTCATTTCACATTTTTGGAAAACCAAAATTCCTCCGAAAATTACAATTGACTGGATGTCGTCATATGACATCATCCAGCTGCGCCGCTGACACCCGTCAGCGGCGCTGGGATAACAATAGTGTCGCTAGCGGCGCTCGCTAGGTCTCCAGGCCTGACTTTTTTTAAGCCCAAATTCCAAATTTCGGCCTTCCTTCACCTGTCCAACCCTACTTCCTGCGCCTATAAATACGACCCTCGACCCTCATTCAAAAACACACAATGTACAGTTGACAACCTCTATTGTCAGTTGACTACTCCCGAGTTTCCCCCTCTTTCTTCCAAATTTGAGATCTTGTGTTTACTATGTTTGCTAAATAGCCTACAATTCAGTTACTAACTCATGAGGGCTCATATTAAATTAATTGCCTAATTATTTATTTTCTAGTAGTCATAATGTAGATATCATGCCCACAACGTCTTTTATCGCTTACTAAATATTGTCTTTCAAAGCAAGTCTAGTCGTTGTAATGCTCAACTTGCCAATCGAATTGCTTGTCTAAACAAGGGTTAGAAATAAATGTTGTGATGCTTGTGATGAACCAATTAATAGTCTAAGTATAGGTTGTTAATCCGGTTTGTGTGGGAGTCATGTCTTTAAATTATTAAGCAAACGTGAGTTAGTAGAGGTCGTCATAATATGGGCGAGTTGGGTGCCTAACACCTTCCCACCTCGTACCTTCGCCCCCGAACCCTTTATTCTTGGGTACTCATATGTTCTATATGAGCGGGATTCTTTCTAAAAACATGATCAGTTCACTTATCGCGCTATTGGGTTGTCCCTTTGGATTGTCCTTTCGGTTTGTCCCAACGATAAAACCCCGATAGCAGATTTGTGACCTCTTTCATGGTTTCTATGCAATTCAAGCCTTTACAAAATCTTTTGTAACTCTATGGTCCCTTTAACTTATCTAAACTCCCAACTTACAAATCTTCTATAAGGACACAGTCCGAGGCGAGAAATCCCGGGTCCTTACAGTGGCGATTTCACTGGGGATTTATTTAAGAGGGTGAGACTCGAAATTCAACTTTGCTTAAGTGTTTAATAACATGTTCCATATATTGCATCATTTGCATGTTCATTTTGACACTTATCGACCCTCGAGGAAGTTTTTGTCGTAACTCGTAGACAACCCGTATATCAAAAGGAAAATACAGTTGTCCTATCGTGCAAACCGACGCTTTCTCACCCATGACTCATCGACTATTGTTAGTGAAAAAGAATTATAATTGATGTGTCGACCATCTGCCGAACGAAAATTGTAATTTGTCTTGGTGACCTCACATGAGCCAAAAGCCTTTAGCCCACATTTGTGCATTCGCTTGCTTGTTGTGCATGTGTCGTTGTAATGCCCGTCTGATCACATGTTTGCCTGTAAACTACGTTGTTGTAATGTTTGCCTGAATGCATGAATGTCGTGACTATGTGCCAACATGTACTTACGTGTTAGCTAGTTCCTAATGCCCAAAGACGGTGCGAGAATTCCATTCAATGAACACTCGTCATTTTCACAATGATATATTCTGTCATAGTCATGAACAATTACCTAGGATCTTTTTTAGCCAAAAAAAAGAGTCAGTCACTCCAATTTCTCCTCTCCCATTTTCTATTTGTTTATTTCTTTTTTTTTTTGATGTATTTCAGATTCGGTCAAAAAAAGAAAAGCAAAAAAAACAAAAAAAAACAAGAAGGGCGGTTAAAAAAAAAAAAACACCCAAAAAAAATCGCGGAAAAAAAAAATAAGAAATGGCCGAAATTCTATTATTTTATTCTATCCCATTTTCCATTTTCTTTGAGGCTAGAATAAAAAAAAATAGATAGTCTGTCTTTTTCTATTTTTCTTATTTTGGTCCATTGACTTCATTTTCCTTTGATATTAGGGAAATATTTGGGCATTTAGGCTTAAGGATCTTTTTTCTAGGACAATGTGTTTTCTATGTGCGGGTCGTCCTTTTTCTTATGTGAGAGTCTGATGGTCTTTTCTTGTTACTAAGTGCTCCATGCTTCCTATTCAGGATAGGGGGTCCGAAGAAGAAACGAAACATTGAGAAAAGTTGGGCTCGGTCTTCGGCAAGGCTAGTTCGCCTGCAACCGTCTATACCGCCAAGTTCCCGGTTACTTCCACCACAAACAGCCTCACCATCAATAAATTCTCCACCACTAATCGCACCCCCAAAACTTCACCATGATCAAGACCACTGACTAAAAGCTCGATGAGATCGCAGGCGAGTTAGAAAAGATGCGAGTCAGGATTGATGATTTTGAAAGAAAAGAATCCTCTCTAACCCATACACTGAGGAGGATGAGCAAGTCACTAAGCTCAAAAAGATTGACTTCATTGCCAACTACAATGCCAATGATGATAAGGTCAAAGTCAAGGGCAAGCTTCCAGCCAAGTTCTCCATGCCCGAAGTGATGACATTTACTAGAACTGATGATCCACAAATCACCTCAAGGCCATCACTACCGCCATGGTTTTGAGAGGAATTGACGAAAGTATCTACATACACTTGTTCCGACAGACTCTTGATGCCTCGACTCGTCGTTGGTTCTACACCTTGAATTTTGAAAAGTACCATACTTGGTCAGAGTTCAATACAATCTTCCTTGCATGCTACAAGGAAAATGTTGTCCTCTCCTTGGCCCTTCGAGAATTAGAGATCACCAAGCAAGGAAAATATGAGGGGTTCCTTGCCTTTCCTCAACGTTGGAGGCTAAAGGTGGCCAAACTTGTTTAGAAATCTGCGCAAAGTGATGAAATCCGCCAATTCATCAAGAATCTGCAACCTGCTAACTAGAAACGCCTCCTGTACCAAACAATTGACTCCTAAAACCGGCTCTATGATGTGGGTATCTTAATTGACGATAATCTCTACTGTCAATATCACTGGGTGTTTGGTCACCGCACGGATGACTGCATCCGCCCGCAAGATGGTATACAAGAAATCATGGACAAGAAAGAAGAAGAGAATGCCTATGGAGCCTGGCACTAGTTGGCTACAAGCAAGAGTTAGAGGAATCGAGTCTGAGTCCCCAAGTTTTATCGAGTTAGGATCATAGCTAAATCTCTAGGTTGAGTCTTGGACGGGGTGTTTCCCTTTTACTTTTTTTTCTATGTGTAGTTTCTTTTTGACAGGAATTAGAGACCCTCTTATCTAAAGTCATGTGTGCTTATTTTTTGCAAATCTATAAAAATTCCTCTTGCTCATTTCTTCCTTTGTTTAGCTATTGATAAATCCAATGAACTCAAAGTTGCACAAATCATAAACTAATCAATTTAAGCAATGTAAGTAAACTTCGCAAAGCAAGAATGCAAATTATCTCTTATACAGGAATTTGAGCTCCTGAACTCCCTCAACAATGTCACTCCGCATACAAAGAAGAAGTGAGCCAGCCTTCTGCAACAACCTCGACACGAGTCTAATCCTGGCTCCGATCGAAGAAGACCCTTGGTACCAAGACGTCTTCAACTACAGGCACATACCCTCCAAACGCGCCAATAAGAGCTCAACGGGCCATCCGTCTCTTAGCGGCGCAATACACAAAATACAAGGGGGTTCTATACAAGAAGTCCCACAATTGAGTCATCCTCGGATGTGTGAATGCCGAAGAAGCCGCAGAAATCATGGATGAGGTACACAATGGGGTGTGCGTACCACACAGGAATGGTCAAATTCTCTCTAGAAAGGTCCTGCAACTGGGATACTATTGGACCACTATGGAAAGAGAATGTTACGACTATGTCACGAAATGCAATAAGTGTTAGATATATGCCAACCTACAGCATATGCCACCCTCAATGGCCCATAACTTCACATCCCCTTGGCCATTTTCCCCATGGGGAATAGATATCATTGGTAAAATCACCCCGAAGGGCTCTGGAGGACATGAATACATCCTAGTAGCCATAGACTATTTTACCAAATGGGTCGAAGCACAGTCCTATGCCATCCTCACATCCAAGCAAGTGTCCAAATTCATAAGGAACAACATCATCTGCCGATACGGCGTTCCGCATGAAATTATTAGTGACCATGAATCCCATTTCAAAGCCGAAACAGCCACCTTACTAAAAAGGTACAAAATCCAGCACCACAAATCGTCCCCTTACCGACCCCAGACCAACGCGCAGTGGAAGCCGCCAACAAAAACCTCAAAACCATCATCGAAAAGATGATAGAAAACTACAAAGATTGGACCATAAAACTCCCATTTTTCCTTTGGGGATATCGAACGTCTACAAGATCATCCACAAGAGCAACACCTTATTCCCTAGTCTACGAGATGGAAGCTGTGCTACCCATAGAATTCCAGCTACCCTCCATGCGCTAAGCCTTAGAGGCTGAAATTCCAGAAACCCAATTCATGCAAGCCCGTAATGAGGAACTCATGTTCACAGATGAAAGATGCCAACGGGCTGTAGACCATTCACACATGTACCAACAACCTATGGCAAGAGCGTTCAACAAAAGTCTGACCTCGAAACGTGAAAGAAGGAGACTTAGTTTGAAGGGAGTTACGTGCACCAGTTATTGAACCCAGAGGCAAATTTCGACCAAATTGGTCTGGTCCGTTCATCATCAAAGACATCATATCAGGAGGCGCAGTCCGACTTATGGAAATTGATGTCATTGAGTTCAGTTAGCTCACCAATATGGACCAACTAAAAAACTGTTATGTCTAAAAAATAAAAAAATCAGATATTTTTTAAAGTGACGTACACAAATTGAACAAACTACGTTGGCCTGATTCCACACTGGATATGTAGGTGACCCTTTTAAGGGGCTCGGCCAAAATCAAACAAAAATTCCATTCAACTCTTTCAAAAGGATAATTTTTAGTCAAACTGAACGAATAATCTTACATTACATACATTGAAAAATTCCTAAAGGTTACAAAATAAAAGTGCAACTACGAGGGTTTAAGCTAAACAAATTCTTACTACTTATTAAAAAAAACTAGACTTGCTTTCTCATGAAAACTACGTTAATCCTTCTTCCTTTTAGAAAGCTTCGTTGAAGATTTCTTCTTTGAAGGACCTTGGCTTGAGGACGACTTATGATTGCTTCCTTGAGCTGGGGGCTTATCTCTTTTTATTACATGATAGTCTTCCTTCCTTTTCTTGCTTCCTGTTCCTGAGTCATACCTAGGTACTAGTTGGTCCCACTCCTCATGACGAAGGGATCGTCTCGCTTCTCCATCACTGCAGGAAAGCCAGTTCAAATACGTCTCAGAAACTTGGGTTGGGGCAATCACCCAAGGTATTGTCCAGCAATCCCTGCGACGCCAATATTTTCCCCAATCATTAGCAAATTAAGTGGTCAGACCCAAAGTAGGTTGTCTCGTAGTCTCCTGACGAGGGATAACCTGCTTTAACCCATACTGCCTCATGACCCTAGAGGGAAAGAAGCAAGTACTCCTGTACAGGCCCAGTATAGTAGTGTCAGGAATGAATTTGGAACAAGCCACCAAGGAGGTTAAACCCCACCAAGTCACATGCCATCGAATAGCAGGTCCGGCATGGAAAAAAGCATCCCATTCAGCAAGGGTCTTTTCATCATATAGCCTTTTTCTAACCAAGAAACTAGCAGCAGTATAAGTCTTCTTTTTCCAGGCTTGAGAGGTACGAGCTATCATCTTCTCTGGCAATTCTATTATCCTTAGATGCTCGCATAACAAAATTTGAAGAAGCAGGGGGCTGCCAGAAAAGGCTTCTTGAGGCGAAATTTTCAATCTGTCAAGCCCTAAAATAGTTTCTCCTATCACCAGATGCAAAGGAGAATGCCCTTCAGCCATTTAATTCACCACTCGCAACAACGAGGCTCTACCCAGTTTAAAGGACTCTTCACTAGCAAAGAATAAGAGATTCAACAAGCAAAGTACAAAAGCCTGTCGACGGCAACACCTATATATTGCATACTGTTAAGAAGAAGGATCAAACTTTTCACAAATCTGAACTAAGTCCACATCGATACCGGGAATCATGCTTTTGGCTCCTGCAGAGGACAAGCCTAGAGATTTCCTGTACTGATTACTAAAACCATCCCTCAAATAAGGCACAGATGGGGGAAGAACATCATGCAGATTAGTAATTGCAGCAAATTCTTCAACTAGAGGGCATAATTCAGAGTTACCAAAACGGAAGACGTGCAAGTCTGGGTCCCAGTAGTTCAAAGCTGACGGAAGAAGGGACCACAAAATTTTGGTTCGTCTTAGAGCCAATAAGGCGGAGATATGGTACAGAGCTAGTTCTAGTTTATCTTCTATGGTTATATTTTTACACCAGGCATCGAACAGATCTTAAAAGGATTTCACCATGGTAAAAGCTTTGGGAAATTTGAGAGAGGTAAAGTTTGAAAAAGAGATACGACATTAGACATCTCGTAAATCCTATTTATAGGTAAAAAATCGGGTCAGAAGGAGTCAGAAATCCACGAAAAAGACCCATAGCCAGAAACGCTAGCGGATGTGACCAGCGCAACTAGCAGCCGTCATCATTGGCACAGCGCCGCTAGCGGCCCTGACCTCAGCCCATTCGAAATTTCTCTTTTTTTCTTGCCCGCCGGTTTAGTCCGTTCCACTCTGTTGAAGCCCAAATTTTCAAATGCACAACGGAGTTACAAGGCCCGAGTCTCTATTAGTCTTATTCTTTTCTTTTCTTTTCTTTTATTTTTTATTTTTTTAGGGGGTATAATATGCGTAATTTTTGCTTTTCTTGCAATTTTTACCTGTTTTTTTACTTTATTCCCTAAATTATGACCCACTCTTTACTGCATAACACATTGCATACTTATAGTAATACCCCGAATAATTAACATATCTATTATATTCAAAAATGTGATTTTCTGATTTGGAATATGCATATTTGTAGGAAAGAATATTTATTAATATTTATTTCCTTATTAATTGGTGTTTGAAAAGGAAATGATATTTCCCTTGTGATAGTTTCCATAATTGAGTTGTCTTCTAGTTGGATTAGGATTCTAACTAGGTTAAGGATTATTAACCTCTATAAATACCTTTAAAACTCCTAAATCTAATCATTCGTGCCCTAATCATTCGTGCCCTAATGAGTCGTTTATCCTTGCACTCATTCGTTGGAGTGAGTGTGGCGATAACGCCCTGGATTTTGTATAGAAGTCTTCCGCTGTTGTAAATATTATTGCTTTTTAAAAGTTTTTATTGGTCCCGAAATCCAGGGTGTTACAAATGGTATCATAGCGGGTTAGTTTTGGGCTTAACCCTTGCACCTTGATATGCTCGCGTTGTTGTTTATTCCTTATTGATGTTTAAAGTTGGCTCTGATACAAATGGTATTAGAGCGGGTTAGTTTTGGGTTTGACGCATGCATCTTCATATGCTCGCGTTTCTCTTTATTGTGCTTATATGCCAATCTATTTTACGTGAATTTTATTTTTGGCGGGCCTATAACCCAAAGGCTAAGAATAAGACTTTTATGTCCTAGTTGTTGCGTAGTGATTTTCGAGGCCGAAAATCTTTTTAAGGAGAGAATAATGTAATACCCCGAATAATTAACATATTTATTAAATTCAAAAATGTGATTATCTGATTTGGAATATGCATATTTGTAGGAAATAATATCTATTAATATTTATTTCCTTATTAATTGGTGTTTGAAAAGGAAAAGATATTTCCCTTGTGATAGTTTCCTTAATTGAGTTGTCTTCTAGTTGGATTAGGATTCTAACTAAGTTAAGGATTACTAACCTCTATAAATACCTTTAAGACTCCTAAATCTAATCATTCGTGCCCTAATCATTCGTGCCCTAATGAGTCGTTTATCCTTGCACTCATTCGTTGGAGTGAGTGTGGCGATAACGCCCTGGATTTTGTATAGAAGTCTTCCGCTGTTGTAAATATTATTGCTTTTTAAAAGTTTTTATTGGTCCCGAAATCCAGGGTGTTACAAATGGTATCATAGCGGGTTAGTTTTGGGCTTAACCCTTGCACCTTCATATGCTCGCGTTGTTCTTTATTCCTTATTGATGTTTAAAGTTGGCTCTGATACAAATGGTATCAGAGCGGGTTAGTTTTGGGTTTGACGCATGCATCTTCATATGCTCGCGTTTCTCTTTATTGTGCTTATATGCCAACCTATTTTACGTGAATTATATTTTTGGCGGGCCTATAACCCAAAGGCTAAGAATAAGACTTTTATGTCCTAGTTGTTGCGTAGTAATTTTCGAGGCCGAAAATCTTTTTAAGGAGAGAATAATGTAATACCCCGAATAATTAACATATTTATTATATTCAAAAATGTGATTATCTAATTTGGAATATGCATATTTGTAGGAAATAATATTTATTAATATTTATTTCCTTATTAATTGGTGTTTGAAAA
This sequence comes from Tetragonia tetragonoides, assembly GCA_038025085.1. Lineage (NCBI taxonomy): Eukaryota > Viridiplantae > Streptophyta > Magnoliopsida > Caryophyllales > Aizoaceae > Tetragonia > Tetragonia tetragonoides. The sequence goes on from CM076146.1 coordinate 20,304,077, forward strand.
GGAAAAGATATTTCCCTTGTGATAGTTTCCTTAATTGAGTTGTCTTCTAGTTGGATTAGGATTCTAACTAGGTTAAGGATTACTAACCTCTATAAATACCTTTTAGACTCCTAAATCTAATCATTCGTGCCCTAATCATTCGTGCCCTAATGAGTCGTTTATCCTTGCACTCATTCGTTGGAGTGAGGGTGGCGATAACGCCCTGGATTTTGTATAGAAGTCTTCCGCTGTTGTAAATATTATTGCTTTTTAAAAGTTTTTATTGGTCCCGAAATCCAGGGAGTTACAAATGGTATCATAGCGGGTTAGTTTTGGGCTTAACCCTTGCACCTTCATATGCTCGCGTTGTTCTTTATTCCTTATTGAAGTTTAAAGTTGGCTCTGATACAAATGGTATCAGAGCGGGTTAGTTTTGGGTTTGACGCATGCATCTTCATATGCTCGCGTTTCTCTTTATTGTGCTTATATGCCAACCTATTTTACGTGAATTATATTTTTGGCGGGCCTATAACCCAAAGGCTAAGAATAAGACTTTTATGTCCTAGTTGTTGCGTAGTAATTTTTGAGGCCGAAAATCTTTTTAAGGAGAGAATAATGGAATACCCCGAATAATTAACATATTTATTATATTCAAAAATGTGATTATCTAATTTGGAATATGCATATTTGTAGGAAATAATATTTATTAATATTTATTTCCTTATTAATTGGTGTTTGAAAAGGAAAAGATATTTCCCTTGTGATAGTTTCCTTAATTGAGTTGTCTTCTAGTTGGATTAGGATTCTAACTAGGTTAAGGATTACTAACCTCTATAAATACCTTTAAGACTCCTAAATCTCATCATTCGTGCCCTCATCATTCGTGCCCTAATGAGTCGTTTATCCTTGCACTCATTCGTTGGAGTGAGGGTGGCGATAACGCCCTGGATTTTGTATAGAAGTCTTCCGCTGTTGTAAATATTATTGCTTTTTAAAAGTTTTTATTGGTCCCGAAATCCAGGGTGTTACAAATGGTATCATAGCGGGTTAGTTTTGGGCTTAACCCTTGCACCTTCATATGCTCGCGTTGTTCTTTATTCCTTATTGATTTTTAATGTTGGCTCTGATACAAATGGTATCAGAGCGGGTTAGTTTTGGGTTTCACGCATGCATCTTCATATGCTCGCGTTTCACTTTATTGTGCTTATATGCCAATCTATTTTACGTGAATTTTATTTTTGGCGGGCCTATAACCCAAAGGCTAAGAATAAGACTTTTATGTCCTAGTTGTTGCGTAGTGATTTTCGAGGCCGAAAATCTTTTTAAGGAGAGAATAATATAATACCCAGAATAATTAACATATTTGTTATATTAAAAAATGTGATTTTCTGATTTGGAATATGCATATTTCTAGGAAATAATATTTATTAATATTTATTTCCTTATTAATTGGTGTTTGAAAAGCAAAAGATATTTCCCTTGTGATAGTTTCCTTAATTGAGTTGTCTTCTAGTTGGATTAGGATTCTAACTAAGTTAAGGATTACTAACCTCTATAAATACCTTTAAGACTCCTAAATCTAATCATTCGTGCCCTAATCATTCGTGTCCTAATGAGTCATTTATCCTTGCACTCATTCGTTGGAGTGAGTGTGGCGATAACGCCCTGGATTTTGTATAGATGTCTTCCGCTGTTGTAAATATTATTGCTTTTTAAAAGTTTTTATTGGTCCCGAAATCCAGGGTGTTACAAATTGTATCATAGCGGGTTAGTTTTGGGCTTAACCCTTGCACCTTCATATGCTCGCGTTGTTCTTTATTCCTTATTGATGTTTAAAGTTGGCTCTGATACAAATGGTATCAGAGCGGGTTAGTTTTGGGTTTGACGCATGCATCTTCATATGCTCGCGTTTCTCTTTATTGTGCTTATATGCCAACCTATTGTACGTGAATTATATTTTTGGCGGGCCTATAACCCAAAGGCTAAGAATAAATCTTTTATGTCCTAGTTGTTGCGTAGTAATTTTCGAGGCCGAAAATCTTTTTAAGGAGAGAATAATGTAATACCCCGAATAATTAACATATTTATTATATTCAAAAATGTGATTATCTGATTCGGAATATGCATATTTGTAGGAAATAATATTTATTTCCTTATTAATTGGTGTTTCAAAAGGAAAAGATATTTCCCTTGTGATAGTTTCCTTAATTGAGTTGTCTTCTAGTTGGATTAGGATTCTAACTAGGTTAAGGATTACTAACCTCTATAAATACCTTTAAGACTCCTAAATCTAATCATTCGTGCCCTAATGAGTCGTTTATCCTTGCACTCATTCGTTGGAGTGAGTGTAGCGATAACGCCCTGGATTTTGTATAGAAGTCTTCCGCTGTTGTAAATATTATTGCTTTTTAAAAGTTTTTATTGGTCCCGAAATCCAGGGTGTTACAAATGGTATCATAGCGGGTTAGTTTTGGGCTTAACCCTTTCACCTTCATATGCTTGCGTTGTTCTTTATTCCTTATTGATGTTTAAAGTTGGCTCTGATACAAATGGTATCAGAGCGGGTTAGTTTTGGGTTTGACGCATGCATCTTCATATGCTCGCGTTTCTCTTTATTGTGCTTATATGCCAATCTATTTTACGTGAATTTTATTTTTGGCGGGCCTATAACCCAAAGGCTAAGAATAAGACTTTTATGTCCTAGTTGTTGCGTAGTAATTTTCGAGGCCGAAAATCTTTTTAAGGAGAGAATAATGTAATACCCCGAATAATTAACATATTTATTATATTCAAAAATGTGATTATCTGATTTGGAATATGCATATTTGTAGGAAATAATATGTATTAATATTTATTTACTTATTAATTGGTGTTTGAAAAGGAAAAGATATTTCCCTTGTGATAGTTTCCTTAATTGAGTTGTCTTCTAGTTGGATTAGGATTCTAACTAGGTTAAGGATTACTAACCTCTATAAATACCTTTAAGACTCCTAAATCTAATCATTCGTGCCCTAATGAGTCCATAAAGCTCACTCACCTTTTCTCTGTTGCAAACCTCACAAAAACCCTAGAAACTGTACAGCACACATTGTCGGATTGAAAAATTCGTTTGTCCCATTCTACTCATCGTGTCCACTTGAATTTTGGATATGTTTGATAAATATATGTCTTGAACCAGAATGGAAAGTTTCGTAATTTTTAGAGATCGTTTGATACCCCAAATAATTTTTCTCGTAATGCAGTACAGTGATGATACGAGATTCTGATCCGACTACTTTGTTTAATCATATCTCAAACCCAACACATTATTTGTTCAAACCATTCAGTGGAATTGAACCTTAGTATGCCCTAAACATGTACACCAAATTTCAGAAGATCTCGACTTTGTTTGATGGTCCGTTCGAGCGTTTGTTTCAGATCGCGCGTGCTGATTTCAGATTTCAAATTTGTTCTTTATGATTAGTGGTGATTGAATTGAAAGGTAACCATCATTCTTATCGGTTGAAGACGTATGATACTGTTATTTGAGTATTTATTCATGTGTAACCTTCATTTTTAGAGATGTTTGGTTCTTTTTTTTTCATGTTCTGATTGGTTTGGCATGATACTTGAACATGATTGGAAATATTGTTCATGAATTGTTTACATCTTATTGATTAGCAGTAGATATGCTTAAGATGTAGTTTAACTCGATGAGAGTTTATAACAGATTGTGTTATGGTGATGGATTAAATGCAAAGGAGCATACTTTGAGATAGATGCTTGTTTACTCTATTTGAGATGACTAGATGAGTACATCAAGAGTAGTTTATGGTGACTATTAAATGAAAGACAAACCGAGAATTTTATTATACTTTTGGAAACCGTGCCTTCTTATGAATTTTATATCTTTATAAACCCGAAAGGGTGTGTGATTGAGGATATCATTGAGAATTAACCCATGATGGGTAATTGATTGAGGTATGAATTTGAGAATGAGTTGATACAAATTATTTTGGTTTGACGTTCGTTAGGTTTATTAGCTACTTACACCCTGACATGTTGGCGAGTAGCCTAAGAGATTGACTCTTAGGTGATGAGCAATAATTTTTATGAAAATTGGAATCTCGTAATGATTTGTTTATGAGTTGGTCCAAAGTGGACTTTTGAGAGCCTGTGATGACTATGTTATTGAGAGCCTATTATGGCTATGTTATTGAGAGCCTGTGATGGCTATGGTTATGTTATTGTTATTGATTTTGCGGCTTTGTCACCGCCTGTTCGCTTTCCTCATGTCCAACGGTAGGAGTTAATGACCAAGAGCAAATGACACAAATTTTGGGCTAATTGAGTGATTACCAAAGTGGTATTGAAGAGTTTTTGTGATTTGAGACGTTTCAGTTAAATCCTTTGGGATTGAGTGTAATGTCTAAGAAGACCTAAGTTGTGTATTGATTATGTGATACAATTTCACTTATAGCTTTTGAATATATTCATATGAAATTATGACATTGTATGTTGTTCGATGAATGTTGAGTTACTCAGCATTGCTGACTGGTTGGTTTTGTGCTACGTGTGTTTGTTGTCCATTTCTTTTCAATGGTGGACCTACGATGAACCTATGCGAAATTCAATTGCATGGGGGAGTAGATTGGTGATTGGCTCATAGGTTGGATTGAAGATCAAGTTTGGACGATTGGATAGTGCTGCCAAGAAGTTGGTCTTGTATATTTTGTAATGAGTAGTCATTTATTGTACTATGGAGTATGTTGAGAGTTGTACCGTTTAGCTTTGCACTTATTCGTTGGAGTGTGTGTGGCGATAACGCCCTGGATTTTGTATAGAAGTCTTCCGCTGTTGTAAATATTATTGCTTTTTAAAAGTTTTTATTGGTTCCGAAATTCTGGGTGTTACAAATGGTATCAGAGCAGGTTAGTTTTGGGCTTAACGCTTGCATCTTCATATGCTCGCGTTGTTCTTTATTCCTTATTGATGTTTAAAGTTGGCTTTGATACAAATGGTATCAGAGTGGGTTAGTTATGGGTTTGATGCATGCATTTTCATATGCTCGCGTTTCTCTTTGTTGTGCTTATATGCCAATCTGTTTTACGTGAATTTTATTTTTGGCGGGCCTATAATCCGAAGGCTAAGAATCAGACTTTTATGTCCAAGATGTTGCGTAGTGATTTTCGAGGCCGAAAATCTTTTTAAGGAGGGTAGAATGTAATACCCCGAATAATTAACATATTTATTATATTCAAAAATGTGATTATCTGATTTGGAATATGCATATTTGTAGGAAAGAATATTTATTAATATTTATTTCCTTATTAATTGGTGTTTGAAAAGGAAAAGATATTTCCCTTGTGATAGTTTCCTTAATTGAGTTGTCTTCTAGTTGGATTAGGATTCTAACGAGGTTAAGGATTACTAACCCCTATTAATACCTTTAAGACTCCTAAATCTCATCATTCATGCCCTAATGAGTCCATAAAGCTCACTCACGTTTTCTCTCTTGTAAGCCTCACAAAACCGTTGAACTGCCCGGAACACATTGTCGGATTGAAATATCCGTTTCTCTTGTTCTACTCATCGTGTCAACTTGAGTTTTTGATATGTTTAATAACTATATGTCTAGAACCAGACTGAAAAGTTTCGTAATTTTTAGAGATCGTTTAATACCCCAAAAAAAATTGCTCGTAAAGCAGCGCAGTGCTGGTACGAGATTCAGATTTGAGTACTTTGTTTAATGATATCTCAAAACCTACACATTTGTTGTTCAAACCATTCAGTGTATTTGAACCTTAGTATGCCCTAAACATGTACACCAAACTTCAGAAGATCTCGACTTCGTTTGATTGTCTGTTCGAGCGTTTGTTTCAGATCGCGCGTGCTGATTTCAGATTTCAGATTTGTTCTTTATGATTAGTGGTGATTGAATCGAAAGGTAACCATCATTCTTATCGGTTGGAGACGTATGATACTGTTATTTGAGTATTTATTCATGTGTAACCTTCATGTTTAGTTATGTTTGTTTTTTTTTTCATGTTCTGATTGTTTGGCATGATACTTGGACAAGATTTGAATTATTGTTCATGAATTGTTTACATCTTATTGATTAGCAATTGATATGCTTAAAATGTAGTTTAACCCGATGAGAGTTTATAATAGATTGTATTATGGTGATGGATTAAATGCAAAGGATTATACATTGAGATAGATGCTTGTTTATTCTATTTGAGATGACTAGATGAGTACATCAAGAGTAGATTATGGTCACTATTTGAGTGAAAGACAACCCGGGAATTTTATTATACTTTGGGAAACCGTTCCATCTTATGAATTTTATATCGTTATAAACCCAAAAGGGTGTGTGGTTGAGGATATCATTGAGAATTAACCCATGATGAGTAATTGATTAAGGTATGAATTTGAGAATGAGTTGATACAAATTATTTTGGTTTGAGGTTCGTTAGGTTTATTAGCTACTTACACCCTGGCATGTTGGCGAGTAGCCTAAGAGATTGACTCTTAGGTGATGAGCAATAATTTTTATGAAATTTGGAATCTCGTAATGATTTGATTATGAGTTGGTCCAGAGTGGACTTTTGAGAGCCTGTGATGGCTATGTTAATGAGAGCCTATTATGGCTATGTTATTGAGAGCCTGTGATGGCTGTGGTTGTGTTATTGTTATTGATTTTGCGGCTTTGTCACCGCTAGTTCGCTTTCCTGATGTCCAAGGGTAGGAGTTAATGACCAAGAGCAAATGGCACAAATTTTGGGCTAATTGAGTGATTAGCAAAGTGGTATTCAAGAGTATTTGGGATTTGAGACGTTAAAGTTATATCCTTTGGGATTGAGTGTAAGGTCTAAGAGACCTACGTTGTGTATTGATTATGTGACACAATTTCACGTATAGCTTTTGGATGTATTCATATGAAATTATGACATTGTATGTTATTCGATGAATGTTGAGTTACTCAGCTTTGCTGACTGGTTGCTTTTGTGCTACATGTGTTTGTTGTCTATTACTCTTCAATGGTGGACCTATGATGAACCTATGCAAAATTCGTTTGCATGGGGGTGTAGCTTGGTGATTGACTCATAGGTTGCATTGAAGATCAAGTTTGGACGATCGGATAGAGCTGCCAAAAAGTTGGTCTTGTATATTTTGTAATGAGTAGTCATTTATTGTACTATTAAGTATGTTGAGAGCTGTACCATTTAGCCTTGCACTTATTCGATGTTGTGAAATAAGTAACAAAACGGAAATTAACCTTTGATAGTATCACACAAAGGGATCTTGTTCAAGAATCACTCAAGAATAATTCACGAATCACTCGTAAGGGTTTCAACCTGAATCACTCAGTTTGAGGGGTAAATACTCATGTATTCAATTATTAATCATCAAAGCACGAGCTTATAGTAGCAAAGCTCTCCCCTATTTATAGAGAAAGAAATCTAAAGCTATTCGGAATCCTAATCCTAGTCCAAATAGGAAACTAACTACGAAACTAACTACAATTGTAAAACGAGCTAACTAACAGCTTTCCTAATACCTAATGGACTTCTAATACTAATAACAATCAGATTATTACTCTCCTAAACAATAATCCAACGATTTAATGAAATACTAAACGAAATCGAACTAAACAGCTGATTACTTGGCGTCCAAGGCACAAACCCGTTGGAACAGCTTTCCTCTCTAAATTCAATCGTCTTTTTAACCCTGTTACGTTTTGAATATGGGAAAAATCAAAGGACAGGATTTTTAGATCTCATTTCCAGCTTTCTACAGAATTTTGAATCACCACGATCCCACGTCGTATGAGTGAGTTATGATCGAAATACGAACCCGTGTAGAAGCTGTCAAAATTATGGGAATCCTTATAACGAATGAGATCATATAATAAGAGCTTTAGTCCCGATCTTGTGTGTAAAATCCATGTAATTATCTTTGTAGGAGTCAATTTAATGCATAACCACCAAAGAAACTCGATGTAAACAGGAATAGATGTTCTCTTACTAGTTCCTTGGTTGTTCTGTTTACTTTGCACACTTGCTCCTGCATCAATTATTAATAGACAAAGCACGAGCTTACAGTAGCAAAGCTCTCCCCTATTTATAGACAAAGAAATCTAAAGCTATTCGGAATCCTAATCCTAGTCCAGATAGGAAACTAACTACGAAACTGACTACAATTGTAAAACGAGCTAACTAACAGCTTTCCTAATACCTAATGGACTTCTAATACTAATAACAATCAGATTATTACTCTTCTAAACAATAATCAAACGATTTAATGAAATACTAAACGAAATCGAACTAAACAGCTGATTACTTGGCGTCCAAGGCACAAACCCGTTGGAACAGCTTTCCTCTGTAAATTCAATCGTCTTTTTAACCCTGTTACGTTTTGAATATGGGAAAAATCAAAGGAGAGGAGTTTTAGATCTCATTTCCAGCTTTCTACAGAATTTTGAATCACCACGATCCCACATCGTATGAGTGAGTTATGATCGAAATACGAACCCGTGTAGAAGCTGTCAAAATTACGGGAATCCTTATAACGAATGAGATCATATAATGAGAGCTTTAATCCCGATCTTGTGTGTAAACTCCATGTAATTATCTTTGTAGGAGTCAATTTAATGCATAACCACCAAAGAAACTCGATGTAAACAGGAATAGATGTTCTCTTGCTAGTTCCTTGGTTGTTCTGTTTACTTTGCACACTTGCTCCTGCATCATTCGTTGGAGTAAGTGCGGTGATAACGCCCTGGATTTTGTATAGAAGTCTTCTGCTGTTGTAAATATTATTGCTTTTTAAAAGTTTTTATTGGTCCCGAAATCCGGGGTGTTACACTTACAGATTAGACGGGTGTAGTCGAATCATAATAGCATTCATATCAAACATATGCATAAAAACATGAGTTCAAAGTTTGAAGACCAAGGTTTACAAATCAAGCTTATACTATTCAACTGGAGTCATCATCGCCATTGCTATCGGCCTCATCCTCAACGGAAGGCCCCTGACCATAATTCCTGGACGAGTAATAGAAGGAGCCCTGAGTACCGAACAAGCTATAAATTGGCCTGCTGTTGTTGGGCCTCATATCCCGTCCATCATACACTGGTGCATGCGTAGTTGTACCTGCCGAAAACCCCTGTCCAAAGAGGCTCTCCGTGGCTTGACTAGCAAAGTCCATAGCCACATTCTGTTATGAAGGCCCAGCTTGAGGCACATCCCACCCAGAGGCGTTCGCCCAACCTCCAGCCATGGGGGTCGCAACAGGCCTATTACTCAAAGAAGGCTGAAAACCCACTGGAGAAAACATCTCAGGCACAAGAATGCGCAGCATAGAAGGTCCGGGCGCCTCATCAACAGGAGGCCTAGTTACAGCTACAGTAGGTAAACGAGCAACAGATGGTCTGCTCGCCGAAGACACTTTCGCAGCTGCCGAATGTCGGGGTCCCACAGAGAACGAAGACCGCGACATCTGCATACAATCAAGACGAAAATGTTAAACTAAACACTCCACATAGCTAAACAAAAGATAAAAGTGTACTTACACTAGCAGTCCTAGACCGGGAACTCTTCCCACTACCCATCATCCGGCTATATCCCTTCTTCAACAGATGGATGAGCTTGAAGACTTGAGAAGTCTGCTCCCGGTTTAGCTACAAGAAGGAACAAAAGATACAGTCAGCATTCGAAAGCAACACAAAAAAAAAGGCAAGAAGGGATAAAAAAAACTTACCCCCGTACAACCACCTAGCAAGGGTAAGCCCTCCACGACCTCTCCGTCAGCCATATATAGAGGGAGCTCCTCTACTATATGTCCCCCACTGTCACCAATGTACCTCACCTCATTGCTCGGTAAGGTCACACTTGGGGGCTTGCCACGAGGAACTCTGGAATGGGACCTCCTGGGACCCTGAGGAGCCAAACAATCCGCCTACAAGAGTCAGTATACTAGACATATAGCTGAAAAGGCACAAATAAAGATCTTACCTTAGAAGTAAGGTCCGGCATCAGACGACCCAAGCAATAGGCCAGATACACAGCTGTACGGTCCAACCCAACAACCTCCGGCTCAACGAAATGCATGCCCGCCGCTCCATGAGTCACGATCCCCAAATCATCTACTCTCAGATTGCGCAGGTAGAACATGGTCACGGGGGGTCCTGTGGAACCAAATGACCACCCAAGGCAGGATAGAGCAGTCGAGTCAAGCGGTCCCCCAAGTAACACACAAAGACAAATGGCCCCTCAAAGACCACCCGCAAGGTGAATACCCTGAAGGACTCGGTAGTAATATAAATCGGAACTCCAGGAATACCGTCAAAGGCAGTCCACGACACCTGAAGATTAAAAGATCAAAGTTCATTCACATCAAATGAACCATAAAAAAACATATATAAGCAAGCAAGTTGAAGACACCATACCTCAGACGCAGCATGACTCTCAAAGGTAGTCCGAAAATGCTCCAAAAAGGCAAACGGGTGGTTTTCCCTATCAACCCATCGTGAACCTAGTGGGAACATCCTCAAACCAAGACGGTGAGGACCAAAAGCTGGAAAATACTCAAAGAACCACAACTGCCATACAAGCAAGGACAGTCAGATACATCTCTCCTACAAAGTATGCATATGCAAAAAAAAAAAAAAAAAAAACATATATGCCTACCTCCAATATCCTCCACGGGCCTGAGATAGACACCCTCTGACTCGTCGACTTAGGCCTGCAAGCCTGAGGACACCACCTCACCAAAGAAGCATACGCAGGAGCACCAAAGTTGTACTCATATACTTTAGATAGGTCATCTGAACATGTCAAGAAGCCGACCTGACACACTCTCTTCTTCTGGGCAAAGATGGTCGCCCCCAACAAGTAAGCCAAGAAAATACAAGCCCTCTGCTCCTCGCTAAGCCCCTGCTTCACTAAGGCTCCCCATAATATTGGCAAGGAAACTCGATCCTCCCTAAAGTGGACATATACAGGTCCGTATAGATCAAGTAACGTATCAGACTGCCGGTGATACCTCGCGTCATACTGTATACGACGCCCTCTGAAGGACAAGCCTGTCAGTACAGCGAACTGATAGGGAGTAGAAAACATCTCCCCCACAGGCGTGTGGAAAGTGTTCGTGGTATCCCAAAACCTCTTCAATAACCCCCGGGAAACTATCCTAGTAACCCCAGAATGACAAGCCGGAATAACCGACAGAAAGTGCTCAAAGCCTGGACTATCCCCCTAGCCCCCTTAGTAAATGTGTCTAACATCATGGCCCAGTGAGAGGTGGACCCATGAGCCTGCAACAGGACACCAACACCCTAGCCAACATGTAAAATATTCTCAACACCCCACATACTACAAATACAGTCAAAATAATTCAACACAAACTATATACAGATGACCACCAATCCAGTACAATCCCAATTTGTTCGTGTGTCGAAGCACTAACAGTTCAAATTTTCAACAAAAAAAAATATACTGAACGAAACCAAAAAAAAGAGGTTAGACAGATAACTCTGCCTGTCCAGTAGCGAAACACTACGATCCCAAACCTCATCCGGGCGCCAGTCCACACGCATAAACGATTCCTGATAAAAATTTGTCCCATATGCGTGCCGAGGGAGGGGTGCCCTAGAAGATGAAAGCCCAGTGCGAAAGGGGTGTCCTCCTCCTTTCCCATGGGACGCTTCCCTTTGTCTTTGGGAGCCATGAAAGAAGAATGGAAGTTTTCTCTCTCTACAAGTGAAAATTTCAATATTCAAATTCGCAAGAAACAAGTACCCATTCAACAATGCAACCCGAAATTCATTAACTAGGCAGAAAAATAAACAAGTCCAAGACAAAAAGCAACGAAATTGGTTAAGAATCGACTTACCTTGAAGAAGTTGAAGCACTCAACAATGGTGGGTAGCTCTCGACAATGCTCTGGACCAAGAAGATGAACAGTGAAGCAAAACGCAAAAGAAATTCGCGACAAAGCCATTTGGCCTGCTCAAAGAGAGCGCCGCGAGCATCCCTGAGTGGCCCCCCTGTTGTCCCATGACTTCTTTTCCAGCCCAAAATCCGTTATTTCAATTCATTCACGGCGAAGACCAGTACCGAGCGCGCGGGAGCAAATCCCTTTGGCCCACCAATTCAAAATTAACAGTTTGTCCCTCTTACGGTACTAAGCATTATCACTTAACTAAGCTAGTTGTTTTACAGATCCCAAGAACACAAGCCCAGGCATGCCTTGCTAATACTAATCACCCAAAGTGGTCAAATTATTTTAAGAGAAGCCTAGTGGATCCGCTGGCACCATCCCAAAAGTTTTATATGAAAGTCAGGTTCCAAAATTGTGATAGGACAGCCAGTTTCCAAAATTTTGTTTAAACAGCCAGTGTTCATTTTTTGTGTCAGTTAATGATCGCTTAAGCTAGTGCGGTCAAACTGTCCTTTTTATTCAAGGTTACTCCTTTTGTGTCAGTCAATGATCGCTTAAACTAGTGCGATTAAACTTTTCTTTTCAATCAAAGTTACTCATTTGTGTCAGTCAATGATCGCTTAAGCTAGTGCGGTTAACCTGTCCTTTTTATTCAAGGCTACTCATTTTGTGTCAGTCAAAGACCACTTAAGCTAGTGTGCTTACACTATTGTGGTTATACTATTCTTTCTTTATAATATGTTTCAGTTACTGATTGCTTAAGCTATTGCATTTAAACTGTTCATATGTTTTCTAACCATTTTACAACGGTCATTTTGATCGCGCTGTCCCGTCGAGCTTTTCGTTTCTCGTGCAGGGACGAAATCTCGGCATCCTCTGAGTGGTGCTTAGTCACTGTTTGCTTAGGAAAATGAATTTATACTATTCACTCTCACCAGTGTTATTTCCCATTTACATCCGTTATTTTTAATCGTGCTGTCTCATTGACTTTTTCGTTTCTTGTGCCAGGACGGAATCTCGGCATCCGCCGAGCAGTGTTTAGTCATTGTCTGTTGAATTATTCTACGTTGATCATTCTCAAAAGTATTACTAACCTTTTCATGTAGTCTGAATACAGGGCCCCTGCAGACGTTTACACCATCTACAAGCAGTGTTCTATCCTGCTAACCATAACCTTTATTTTTCTTGTGTTCACAGAGATGAAATCTTAGCACGCTACGAGCATGTCCCAACTCAGGTTTGCCTTCATATGCATATATACTGTACACTCTCACACACCATGTGCACATCAGCATCCTGCATGTCGCCTTCGGAATACTTTGATCTTCGCTTTTACTCAAGCTCAATCAAAGTGGGGGCTTATGTAGACGCCAAAAAAGTGCCTTCAGATTTCTCCCCAAAAGCCCGATGATGAAAGGAGTAATTTATAAACTTGAATGCTAATTTTGCGTTAACAGGTAAAATAAGGTCTCAGGTTTTTCCTCGATCATTCCTTCATTCCTGTTCAAGAGCTTTCCAACGACACCTCTCGTGTCTTTTTTTGACTCCTGATCGTCAAGTTGCGAGCGGGGGGTAAACCCATATTTTACCGCAGAAGGGTAAAACGGTCATTTCATATTTTCAGAATACCAAAATTCATCCAAAAATGAAAATTGACTGGATGTCATCATATGACAACATTATATGATGACATCCAGCTGGCAAGCTGACAGCCGTCAGCGGCGCTCGCTGGGTCTCCAGGCCCGACTCTTTTTAAGCCCAAATTCCGAATTTCGGCCTCCCTTCACCCGTCCAACCCTACTTCCTGCGCCTATAAATACGAATCCTCGACCCTCATTCAAAAACACACAGTCTACAGTTCACAACCTCTATTCTCGGTTGAGTACTCCCGAGCTTCCCCCTCTTTCTTCCAAATTTGAGATCTTGTCTTTACTATTTTTGCTAAATAGCCTACAATTCATGTACTAACTCCTGAGGGCTCAAATTAAATTAATTACCTAATTGTTTATTTTCTAGTAGTCATAATGTAGATATCATGCCCATAACGTCTTTTATCGCTTACTAAATATTGTCTTTCAAAGCGTGTCTAGTCATTGTAATGCTCAACTTGTCAATCGAATTGCATGTCTAAACAAGGGTTAGAAATAAATGTTGTGATGCTTTTGATAAACCAATTAATAGTCTAAGTCTAGGTTGTTAATCCAATTTGTGTTGGAGTCATGTCTTTAAATTATTAAGCAAACTTCAGTTAGTAGAGGCCGTCATAATACGGGCGAGTTGGGTGCCTAACATCTTCCCACCTCGTACCTTCGCCCCCGAACCCTTTATTCTTGGGTACTCATATGTTCTATATGAGCGGGAGTCTTTCTAAAAACATGATCAGTTCACTTATCGCGCTATTGGGTTGTCCCTTCGGATTGTCCCTTCCGTTTGTCCCCTCGATAAAACACCGATAGCAGATTTGTGACCTATTTTATGGTTTTTATTCAATTCAAGTCTTTACAAAATCTTTTCTAACTAGATGGTCCCTTGAACTTATGTAAACCCGCAACTTATAAATTTTCTATTCGGACACACTCCGTGGCGAGAAATCCCGGATCCTTACAGATTTTTGTTGTAGTGCATTTTGAACTTTTGGGCTTGTATTAAACCTGCTCCAATAAATTGCATTTTATTATCACACAAATGCCCATATGTGAATTTAATCATCTAATTTCCGAATGCGAAAACACAAAACTCATGTAATTTTCGAGCACTTAGCACATTTGGGGTACACTTTCCCCCTAAAATTAAAATAAAAGAAAATGAAAAAAATAGAAAAAGATGGAATAAAAAGGAAAATAATTAAAGAAAATATTGAATATGAAAATAAAAAGGAAAAAAGTGGAACTTGATAATCCTAATTAAAAGAAGAAAAGAAAATAGATAGGAGATGAAAAGAAAACAGGCAAGAGCCAAAACTAAGGTAAGAAAATTTAACTAGGAGCTTCCATAAGCTGTCCATGTGGGAAAAAGGAAGGTAGAGCTCGGTCAAGGAGAAAATGAGTGGACTAGACCTTTGCTAATTAGTCCAAACATGCGCCTATATACGGGGACCGCTAGGACTCCTAGCGGCTGTGTGATACCCCAATATTTTCTATAATTATAATATCGATTTATAACCCATTTATAAATAGTTTCGGAGATTTAAATCCTATATTTATATAACGATTCAATTTATTCAAATAAAGCCATAATAATATTAATTATTATTATGGGAATTTAGTGATTTATAATTATCAGATTTGAGGGATTTAATTAAATTATTTTGTATATGAATAAGGTTTATTCATATTGTTTTAATTAGCATTTAATTGGTTTTAATTAGCAATTAAATTAGAAAATTATTCCTAAGCATAGTAGGTTTTGACTTTCATTGATTGGGGACCTATCTAAGCAAAGAGATGAACCAATTTATCAGTTTGCAAAACTGAGCCAAAAACCTCATCATCTTTCTCTTCTCTCTCTCACGGCACAACTCACTCTCTCTCCTCTCTTTCTCAACCGCGCCTCTCTCCTCCCCCTGCCGCCGCGGGCCACCAGGCCAGCCACCGGTCTTCCCCCTCGCCGGTAATCTCTCCTCCTCCCTCTCTCTTTCAGTCTTTCTCTCTCTTTCTCCTTATCTCTTTCGTGCTCTGTTTTCGCCCCCCTCCCCTGCTTTCACGTGTTGTGGCTGCCGCACCACCGCCGCGCCTGGGTGCTCGCTGACGAGTGGGCGGCGTTGCTGGGTCTCCCCCGCCCCTTCTCTCTCTCTCTTAGTCGCTCTCTCTCTCAGTTGCAATCTCCCTCTCTCTCTCACAATTTCTCTCGCCTCTCTCTGCTCCGCCGTCGGTGCTCCGGCGATCCACCGCCGACCATGGTGGTCGGTGGGTGGTAGTCTTGGTGATGGGTTAGGCCATGGGTCCCCATGCTTGGGTGATCGTGGCCTGGGCTCGAAAAATCGATTTGGGTTTCGTTTTATAACTTCGTTTAATTAATTTCGTATTTTCAGTGTTTTTCAATATTTCTTTTTATTTTTTTGTACTCGTTTGGAGCCCGAATCTGGATTTTCAAAAGCCTACATTGTATGAAGTAAATCAAGGAATTTAATAAAAAAAATCAGTTTACAGTTTCAGTACAGTTTAAATTTTCGTATTTAATAAACTCAGTTTCGGTAATTGTTTTTCATTAGGACTTAACGGGCAAGCGTGATCATCTTTGTACGTGGAGCTTACATACTGTTTAGTGAGTGTTTGTTAGGTAAGTGATTGTGCCTACCTCTTTCCAAAACCCATAAAAAGGTTTTGACTTGTTATGTGTTAATTACCTGATTGTTGTGAATTTAATATGTGAAGCATGATTAAATTATATCGTCGTTAATTATGAGAATTAGAAATATATTCTTCGCTGTAATTATGAAATATATTGAATATGATGAGTTTACGAAGTTTCGTTAATTAATTAGTTCATATGCTAATAATTGAGCATGTATGGCGATGTTGAAAGTCTAATATTATTATGATATAATATATATGCTATTTGGAATGGGTTAATATTGAGCACCTAATATACTTCGTTGGATTATTTGTTGAAAGTGTAATTTTTTGATATCATGTTTTACTGGCGAAGTGCTGCTAAAATTTCTTTAGACATATATGAAGCATGATTATTCTCAATATGCATTAATGTCATTATCATCACTATTATTATTCATTGTCATGAGCATGAAATGAAGTAGTGAGTCATGGTCTCTTTGTACCACTAAGTCGACCAATGCAATTATGTGAATTGAATTGTAAATTAGAATAAGACTCCTAATGGATCCGTAGGAGTAGTCGAGCAATTGAGACTTATCTAATTGATGTAATCTAGGGATGCGTGATTCTTAAGTTACTTATGGACACCTCGTAGCGTGTTCGGGATGGATTATTCCCCGTTGTTTAATTCTCTACGTATCAATTATTATGTTAGAGATAGTGTGAATATACACTAGAGTAAGTCCATGGCATCTCGATATCAATCTATAAACAGTATGGGTAATCGCTGATCTATTCGCTCTCTTATTACTCTAATCAAGATGGTTTGTCTGTTTGTGTTCGAACGATCACTAAAGCAAGAATTGCATGTAATTGAATATTGAGCATGCGTGTGCTTGATTGTATGACTACTTGTGCATGCAAATGATTTTCAATGATTCTTCTAAAACCCAGGAAAGGTTTGCGAAAGTGTTTTTATTTGGTATAGACGACGTTTATTCAGTTTATCTGATTTTTGTTTTTATATGTTTCTTCTCTTTTTTTCTGTACGTTGTTTCCGTCATGGAAACCAAACTACAAATGTTGCTGAGTGAGGACGTATAGCTTAGGAGTTTAATTGTAGGCTAGTTCTCTAGAACTGTTATTTCTTTTGGTTTATGGGATTTTGGTTTGTGCCTTTGAAGGCAAAGTTGTAATAATACATTAATGGACTTATGTTCACTTGATATACAACAGTGATATTAATGTTTAGGTCATTTAGATGCTTCCTTTGAATTTAGGGGAGAGCAATGGGACCAAGTACCTGGTTCTGGATCCGGAACCGGTCAGGACCCGGCGGATCTAGACTTGGAACCAGTCCCACCGGGACCAATTCTAGTTCCAAAATTTTGGAACTGGTTGGAACCAGTACCAATTCCGGGTACCAGTTTTTGGGACCAGGTACCCACCGGGTACCCGGCAGGACTAATTCAAAGAACAAGTTTATGAGTTTCATACTTTGATGTGGCATTGAGTTTTATTAATTATTGTTTTTGTATTTTCGGTTTTGGGTTATAAGATTATGATATTAGGTAAAATTTAGTAATAGATGGTTTATTAAAGAGTGTTGTATGAAATAATATTAAGTTTTGGGGAAAAAAGAGAACCAAAAATTCTATAAAAAAGTGGAAACGGGTACTTGGTCCCGGAACCGGTACCCGCCAATTCTAGTACCAGTTCCCAAATTTCAGTATCCGTGGTAACCAGTTCCAGTACCAGTCCTAGATTTCAGGATCCGCCAGTACCAGTTCCAGGTATTTTAGACGGGGACCCGGCCATGCTCAACCCTACCTTTGATACCTATCTTTTCTTTCTGCTTAGCATTTATTCCTTAGCGATGAATGTTGTAGTAGCAACCCTCGGGTTTGGGACGGTTCAGTGGTGTCGAGGCATGTATAAGCACGTCGATAGTTCCCAGGAAATCTTTGAAAGTTTTTGGGTGTTACAGGCTGTGCTAGAGCTCAAGTAGTCACCACTTGGCAAGCGGTTGAGCCGCTTGTCCTAGCGGCTAACCTCTAGCAGGAGCGGTTAAGCCACTTGTTTGGCGGTCAAGCGTCTGCGCTGGGGGAAAGGCTGCCTGACCCCTTTTTTTGTCGGTTGTCCGTGTTTCCTTAGTTTTTCGTGGGGAATCCAACCAAAACCTCTATATAACCAAATTTTCTCCTTTTCTCTCCTCACCACTTACATTGAGCCCTTAGTGAGTGAAAATTCCTTGAGAGAAAATCCTTGACTTCAACATGGTGAATTTTGATGATGTTTTTGATGCTTGGTTAACTTCCATGACTATAGAGGAGAGGTTAGAACTTACTCCCTTCCACCTCAATGCCTTCTTTCACCTTAAGCAAGATAAAGTTCTGTAGGATTTTCTTCATGCTTCGATAGAGTTTTGGGACCCGAAGTTCCATCTCTTCCGTTTTGGTGCCCATGACTTTTTTCACCTCTAGGGCCCTGGATGCGATGGAAATGAGGTACAATAAACGTGCCTTTGTATTTTGCTTTCTCCATCGTTACTTATTTGTTGGTGGCAACAAAGACGCTCTTATTCCATCCGGGAAGAAGTCTACCATCAACAAGGGAAATGCTTGCCTTCTTAGGGTGACCGAGCAAATTAAATGGGATAGCTCTCCTATGCACTTAGTTGTGGGAGAGACAATCCTTGCTCTAGATTGGCTCAAGAGCAATCCTCAAGAGCTCTTCACCGGAAGTCCTCTACTCCTTTAAGTAAGTTATTTTTTTTGTGATAAAGCCTTAATCTTTGTGGATTTAACTTTAAGTAATGAAATTCTCATCTTGTACTGACTTGAATTTTGCGGTTGTTTTCTGGTGTGTAGATATGGCGTCAAGAGAGATTCCACTTGCTTGAGGCCTCAATTGACACTGGGAAGCTCCTCCCTCAGCACTTTCCGGCGAGGCGCCAAACGTTCTCTGAATCCTCTCGGGAGGAGTGGATAGCATACTTCTACACTGATATCCAACTGTCTTTGTTCCTCCCATGGTGGCGTACCACCAAAATTGTACACCTTGACATTCTTTTTGCCAAACCGCCTTCTCCACCAATACGGTATAAGGCAAAGGATCCCAAATGTAAGTTGTGAGCCTCCTTGCCAAAGGCCTTTGGCGTCCTCTTTGGTGTCTAACTGGGAGCGACATTGGAACCGTCGCCAAGTTTGGACTAAACCGATATACCCGTAATCAAACGGGCTATCGACCTTCTATAAGGAGTGGGTTTGTAGCGGTGACTACCAAGTCAACAAGAGGCTCCCAAAGCAAGAGAAAGAGTTATTCAAAACCCGCCAGTATGATGAGCGGTTTGACCTCTTTGGTTGCCTGCTACAAATTTATTCCTCACACTACGATAGTGGGTCTGTACAGGAGTACATGTTTCTTTCCCTATAGGGACATGAGGCAGTATGGGTAAAGCAGGTTATCCCTCATTAGGAGACTATGAGACAACCTACCCTGGCTTTGACAACTGAATTTGCTAAGAACTGGAGCACATACTGGCGTGGCAGGGATCGTTGGACAGTACCCCGGATGATTGCCCCAACTCAAGTTTCTGAGACCTACTTAACTTGGCTTTCTTGCAGTGATGGAGAAGCGAGACGAGCCCTTCATCATGAGGAGTGGAATAAGCTAGTACCTAGGTATGACTCCGAAACAGAAAGCAAGAAAAGGAAGGAAGGTGTAAGAACCCTCGCCTTTTCTACGCCTTTCGAGGTGTTTGGATTTGAGAACTAATGGTTATTAAATAATATAAGCAATATAATTCGATTGTGATGGGGAAATAATTCGCAAGCAATGAAGTCGCCACCAATTTTTAAGAAAATAATTGGAAACCATCAAAAAGTGCACCCAATTCCTATTGGGAATTGACTCATACCAAAAGGGGGCTAAATATTGAGTTTGAGGGTGTAGGTACAAAATAAACAAAACGAATCTCATCTAAATCGACCAAAATAACGGCCTCTACTAAGCTTATCCATGTCAAATATTTATTTAAGCTATATAGTTCCGCATAAATCCGGTCGTCCAAAGTCCTAAAATCAACTAGGCGGGTTAAAGACAACCAAGATAGCTACCGTAATCACTTTGCACAATTTATATCCAATTTACCTGCATCATCTATTAAGCACAAACCAAGAGATAAGAGCAATAATAAAACGCTC
The DNA here is from genome assembly GCA_038025085.1 of Tetragonia tetragonoides. Taxonomy (NCBI): domain Eukaryota; kingdom Viridiplantae; phylum Streptophyta; class Magnoliopsida; order Caryophyllales; family Aizoaceae; genus Tetragonia; species Tetragonia tetragonoides. Next base: position 20,324,458 of record CM076146.1, read on the forward strand.
CAACCCACCACACTTTGTTAAACGCGCCAAGCATTGCATATGCACAACAATAAATTTGTTAGTAACTTTAATGGAAGTATAATGCAAAAATACCAACTTTATGCTAAAATAAACCTAAAGAGGTTGCTACATGCATAAATAAAAATAAAAAGATGCAATATGCATAAATCAATAGAAAAGATGCAAATTTTAAATTAAACTAAGATGCATAATTATTTACAAAGATCAAAACATGCATAATTATTCAACCATAATCAACAGCTAAGTAAAACATGATTGAAAATATAAAAGAAGAATTTAATAGAGAGATTTAGGCTCTCAGGATGGTTAACCTGGACGTTCTATTCGAACAGGACTAGTAGAATTTGAATTGCTCTTAAATCTTGGGTGCTAGGTTGGATGCCAGGGCTTGCTTGAGTCTTCAAATTCTGAATTCTCTATGATTTAGGGTTTTTGTGCTCTCAAATTGCTCTCAAAATTATAAACTAACCAACCTCTCCTAAAAGAGGGTGAAAGGGAGTATTTATAGAGTTAGGGGACCAAATTAGGGGCCTAGGGCTGTAGCCCCGGTGCCAAAAATCAGCACAACCAGAAAATCAGGCCCAACAGCCACACGGAGGGCGGCTGGGCCTAGCGGCTGACCAAAAGGCCCCTAGCTGTCACGCGTGTGCCGCTGGGTCATTAGCGTTAGCCGCTCGACCTGGATGATGGGTTCTGTTCAATGCTCATGTGTGTTTAATGTCCTCACCAGTGACGCGCGAAGACCCAAACTAACATTTGAAAAAGGTCGGTCAGTAGGCGGCAATTTGACTCCGGCTAGTTAAGGCCTATGGGGCTCAATTAACAAAACATTTACCCCGTATTAAATGGGAACAAAGATTAATTAAGATTTAAAAACTCTCATGTTTAACGTGTTTAGGAATCTAGATACTAAAGCTCTCTATTAACTAAAGAACAACGAGGAGCATGAAAGACTTAAACTGAATACCAATGAATTGAACTGAACTAAATTAATTATTAAATAATAGTAATGCAAAAACACACCCTAACTGTATGTGGTTTCAATTTTGCTAAATTGACTTAAACTAAATACCACTTAATTAAACAAAAACTTAATCGATTATTAAATTAAAGTAATACAAAAACACATCCTAACCATATGGGCGGGTTTCAATTCCAAAAGTATCAAAGTTGATTTATTGTTTTGCATATTTTTACTGCTTCATATTTTGTAACTTACTAATCAAGTGACATATTTTTACTCTAGAATGTCCGTTTTGAACTGAGGGTCGAACATCGCTCGGGGATGGTATCAATACCTGTAGGGGACCTGTATGAAGAGTAAATGAAAAAGTTAGTTAACGCTTTGAGAATGACCAACGTAGAATGCTTCAGCAAACAGTGACTAACCATCATTCGGCAGATGCCGAGATTCCGTGCCTACAAGAGAAACGAAAAAAATCGACTAGACAACGCAATCAAAATGACGGCTGTAAATGGAAACTGACACTGGTGAGAGTGAAAGGTACAAATGCTTCATTCTAGACAAACAGTGACTAAGCACCACTCGGCGGATGCCGAGATTCCGTCCCTGTACGAGAAACGAAAAGGTCGACGAGACAGCGCGATCAAAATAACAACTATAAATGGTTAAATCTTATGAACTGTTTAAATTCATTAGTTTTAGCAATCATTGACCGAAACATATATAAAAAAACAAAGGACAGTATAACCCCACGAGCGATCATTGACTAACACAAAATAGTTTTAGAGGATCAACTAGGCTTGGAAAACAATTTGTGAACACCGGCTGTCCCAAAAATATACAGTGCTAGAAAATCAAATGGGCTTAAAAAACAACTTGCGAACACCGGCTGTCCCAAAAATAAATAGAGCTAGAAAATGAACTGGGCTTAAAAATAATTTGCGAACACCGGCTGTCCCCAAAATAAATATTGCCAGAAAATCAACCTGGCTTGAAAACAATTTGTGAGCACCAACTGTCCCCAAAATAAAAGTGCCAGAAAATCAACTGGGCTTAAAATCAATTTGCGGACACCGGCTGTCCCCAAAATAAATAGTGCAAGAAAATAAACTGGGCTTAAAATCAACTTGTGAACACCGGCTGTCCCAAAAAAAACTTGTGCCAGAAAATCAACTTGGCTTAAAATAATTTGACCGCTCCGGGAGTTCAATATTGTTGGAGAGTACCTGGGCTTGTGCATTTGAGACCTGCAAAACAAGTGGGTTAGTTTTACCTGATAATACTTGGTACCATAGGATGGACCAACTGTTGAATTTTAAATTTGTGGGCCAAAGGGATTTGTTCCCGCGCACTCGGTACTGGTCTTCATCACGAACCAACTGTGCAAAATAACAGTTTTTGGGCTGAAAAGGAATCGTGTGGCAGTAGGGGGCCTGCACGTGCAGGCCAACAAGGGCCGCTGGCGGCCCAGGCCAGCGGTGCTGGGCTTCACAGAGAGCGTCGCTGGCTGCTCTCACGAGCGTCGCCAGCGACGCTTAAATGAGCTGATAAATTGGTTTTTTTCGCGAGCTTCTTCTCGTTTTGCTCATTTGTTCTTCTTCTTCGTCGAGCTAGCTTCCACGATTGTCAAGCTCTCCCACTTCTTGAAGGTAAGTCAATTCTTGACCAAATTCCTTGCTTTTTGTCTTGAACTTGTTTAAGTTTCCGCCTAGTAGCTTAATTTCGGGTTGCATCTTGAATGGGTACTTGTACCTTGCGAATCTGACATTCGAAACTTTCCCTTGTACAGGGAGAATGCTTCAATTCTTCATCTATGGCTCCCAAAGACAAAGGGAAGCGTCCTATGGGTGAGGAAGAGGAAAACCACGTCCTCTTTCGTACTGGGTTCCCGTCATCTAGGATACCTCTTACACAGCATGCAAATGGATCGACTCTGTATCAGGATTCGTTCATGCGTCTGGACTGGAGCCCGGCAGAGGCTTGAGACCGTAGTATTTTGCTGTTGGACAGGAGGAGTCATCTGTCTAACCATTTGGTATGTTCCTGACTTCTTTGGTTTTTTTTCTGTTTATTCATTTTGTACTGAAAATTTGAACTATTAGTGCTCCGGCACACGAACAAATTGGGATTGTACTGGATTGGTGGTCAGCTGTATATAATATTTGTGTGGAATTATTTGGGCTGTATTTGTAGTATATGGGGTGTTGAGAATTTTTTTTTTTTTGTTGGCTAGGGAGTTGGTGCTTATCTGCAGGCTCATGGGTCTACTTCGAACTGGACCATGATGCTGGATACTTTTACTGAGGGGATTAGGGGGATAATTCTGGCTTCAGGTTTTGACTACTTTATTTCGGTTATCCCGGCTTGTCATTCTAGGGACACCAGAATAGTTTCCCGTGGGTTACTGGAGAGGTTTTGGGATTCCGATGCTGGATCTTGAACTGAGCTAGGAGTTCAATCATTCTTTCATAAAATGCGACCCGTTATTACTAATGATTTCTTGGGGAACCCTGTATTTAGCTATTATGTTGTTCTTGATGAACTTGACCACATGTTTTGCTTTGAGCTTTGCGTAGGATTGCGGTTAGACCCATTTAGTAAAGTAGTCAATAGCAACTAGAATATATTCATGGCCTCCTTTACCCGTTGGTGTTATTTTGTGTGATACCCCAATATTTTCTATAATTATAATATTGATTTATAATTCATTTATAAATGGTTTCGGAGATTTAAATCGTATATTTATATAACGATTTGATTTATTCAAATAAAGCCATAATAATATTAATTATTATTATGGGAATTTTGTGATTTATAGTTACCAAATTTGGGGGATTTAATTAAATTGTTTTGTATATGAATAAGGTTTATTCATATTGTTAATTTGCATTTAAATCAGAAAATTATTCCCAAACCTAGTAGGTTTTGACTTGGTAGACTGGGGACGTATATAAGCAAAAAGATGGGCAATTTTATTAGTTTACAAAACTGAACCAAACCTCAGAAGCCCTCTCTCTCTCCTCTCTCTCATGGCACAACTCTCTCTCTCTCTCTCTCTCTCTCTCTCTCTCTCTCTCTCTCTCTCTCTCTCTCTCTCTCTCTCTCCTCTCACAACCGTGCCTCTCTCTCTCTCCCTCCCTCTCTCACTTTGCTTAGCCGTCGTCGCCGGAGAACCGCCGACGGTGAGCCCTCCTCTTCTCTCTCTTTCTCCCTCTCTCTCCCTGTGCTCTGTTTTTCCCCCTTCCCTATTTTCGCAAACCGTGGCCTGCCGCGCCACCAGGCAGCACCTAGGTGGTCGCCGACGAGTGGCCGGCGTTGCTGAGCCACCCCCGCGCCCCCTCTCTCGCTCAGTCACTCACTATCTCTCTCTCTCTCTCTCTCTCTCTCTCTCTCTCTCTCTCTCTAGCGGGCTTTCTCTCTCTCTCCCTCTCGCAAACTCTCGTTTCTCTCTCCTCCGTCGCCGGTGCTCCGGCGAGCCACCACCGACCATGGTGGTCGGTGGGTAGTGGTCTTGGTGATGGGCTAGGCCATGGGTCCCCATGCTTGGGTGATTGTGGCCTAGGTTCGAAAAACCAATTAGGGTTTCGAATTTATATTTTCGTTTTAATTAATTTCGTATTTTCAGTATTTTTTTTTTATTGTTTTTATTTTTTTGTACTCGTTTGGAACCCGAATCCGGATTTTTGAAAACCTAGATTGATTAAAATAAATCAAGGAATTTAATTAAATATTATATTAATCTTTTGTTACTGTTTAGATTTTCGGTATTTAATTAGGACCTAACGGACAAGCGTGATCGGGTCGTGATTTTGAAGCTTACCTAATGTCTAGTTAGCATTTGTTAGGTAAGCGATTGTGCCTACCTCTTTCCATAACCCATAAAAAAGTTTTTACTTGTTATGTGCTAATTGCCTAATTATTGTGAATTTAATATGCGAAGCATGATTAAATTATATCGTCGTTAATTATGAGAATTGGAAATATATTCTTCGATGTAATTATGAATTATATTGTGTATGTTGATATTATGAAGTTTCGTTAATTAATTAGTTCATATGCTAATTATTGAATAAGTATTGTGATGTGAATTGTTAATATTATTATGATATAATATACGTGCTAGTTGGATTGGGATATTATTGAGTGCTAATGAGTACCTAGTATACTTTGTTGGGATTATTTGTTGAAAGTGTAATTTTTGGATATCATGTTTTACTGCCGAAGTGCTGCCCAAAATTCATTAGACATATATGAAGGATGATTTTTCTTAATACGCACTAATGTCATTATTATTATTCATTGTCATGAGCATGAAATGAAGTAGCGAGTCGTGATCTTGTTGTATCACTAAGTCAACCAATGCAATTATGTGAATTGAATTATAATTGAGAATACGACTCCTAATGGATCCTTAGGAATAGTCGAGCAATCAAGATTGTATCTAATTGATGTAGTCTATGGATGCGTGATTCCCAAGTTACTTATGGACACCTCGTAGTGTGTTCTGGATGGATCATTCCCCATTGTTTAGTTATTACGTATCGATTATTATGTTAGAGATAGTTTGAGTATACACTAGAGTAAGTCCATGGCATGTCAATATCAATTGATGAACAATATGGGTAATCGCTGTTCTATTCGCTCTCTTATTACTCTAATCAAGATGGTTTGTTTGTTTCTGTTTGAATGATCACTAAAGCAAGAATTGCATGTAATTGGTTAATGAGTATATCACTATATCAATTGATGTAGTCTATGGATGCGTGTGTGCTTGATTGTATGACTACTTGTGCATGCAAATGAATTTCAATGATTCTTCTAAAACTCAGGTAAGGTTTGCGAAAGTGTTTTTATCGGGTATGGACGACGTTTATTCAGTTTATCTGATTATTGTTTTCTTTTGTTTCTTCTCTTTTCTTCTGTACCTTGTTTCCATCACGGAAACCAAAGTGCAGGTGTTGCTGAGTAAGGACGTGTAGCTTGGAGTTTAATTGTGGGCTTGTCCTCTAGACTTATTATTTATTTTGGTTTACGGGATTTTGGTTTGTGCCCTAGAAGGTCAAGTTGTGTAGACACAAAAAGTTGTGTCTATGATAAGTCCCCATAAAAACCCGATGTTGAAAGGATTGGATTTTGCTAAAACTTGGGTTGCGAGAATGAATGTTCTGATGATTAGCCCAGTTCAGTTGAATTAACCAGTGGAAGCCTTTTGTATAGGTGATCCAAACCAGTTGGACTCAATTCAATTGGAGTCCAAAAATGAGAGATAGGCCTCTTTGAACCTAAGGGACCGAAAGGGAACCCAAACCCATGAGTCAACCCTTGGTCAAACAAGGGAACTCAGTCAATCCCGTGTTGACCCCCTCGGAAAAGCGTCCCCTCCTTAGAAAAGCAGTCAGGCGCCCATACAGGCATGCCGCTCCAGGTCTAAGCGACCACACTTGAGTTCAAGAGTTTGCCGCTTGGACAAGCGATAGTGCCGCTAGGCCAAGCGGTTTGACCGCTTGCCTTGCGGGTAAGCCAAGCGGCTTGACTGCTTGTCCTGTCAGCTCAGCCGCTCGGCCTAGATGTATCGCCGCCTGGACCTTTTCTCGCGGATGGCAAATTCGAGGCCCATTCGATTTCCGTGCCAAACCCTGACAACTCCCCCTCTTCTATATAACCAAACCTTAAGGTTCAGTTGAAAGGGTTGGGAATTTGAGAGGTTGGCATATTCTCTCTCAGGTTGGACATTAGGTTGACTCTCTCTCTCTCTCTCTGTCTCTCTCACATTAAAACTAGAAATTCTGATTCTACTCCTCCTTTAGGGTAGCTCTAGCACCACAAAACAAATCATCATACTTCATCAAGCGCATGAATTCAAGCAACATGACCCAATAAGTTCATTGTGAGCATCCCGGTGATCCAACCTGAGTGTTTTCAATAAATTTTATATTGCTTGTTATTACTAACGAATTTGGTTTATGTGATATGTACATGCATGGCATGTTTTCGAGCAAAAGGGCTTGTATTAAGCCTAATTAATGGATGAATGAATGTTTTAAATTTGTTTGTGGATTAGTTGGTGAATTATTTGTTTGTCTTCTAACCCGCAGGTTTTAGCATATTTATTGTTTTCTAGCAATAAGAGCATGTAATTTGATATATTGTTAAAAGTGGTCACAATAATGATAATTGTTCAACCCATTAGTTAAAACTAGGAATTTGGACAAATTGAACCCTGTTTGGAATCGTAGCATTAATATTTATATTGAATCGATTAGTAAAGGTCATTCTTGTCAACGGGCGAGTTGGGTGCCTAACACCTTCCTAGCCCGTACTCACGCCCCCGAACTCATTTATGAAGTCAATTTCCCCAATAGGGATTGGGGTGTACAGGAAATGATTTGACGTCTTTCTAGACTATCGACTTGATTGCAAGGTTTCCAAATTACCTTATATTTGGTGGCGACTTCTGACAATCTTAATCATGTCCTTAGTGCAAAAGGAAAATCTTTATGTGCATTCACACTCAAAGATTCACGAAAACCCGAAACACGCGCTCTCCTAAGCTGCCCGAAATTCGAAGGCGGGGCGAAGGAAAAAGGGGAGAAAAATCCGGTAGCCTATAGTGGCGACTTCAGTGGGGACATGATTAAGAGGGTGTAACATGAAAGTCGGCTCAATGTCATTATTTTTGCTTGGTTCACTACGTTGAGTGTTCTTATTATCATTTTTTGACTTGTCCTTCCTCTATTAAATTGCATTCATTGCATTCATGTGCATGCGCTGGCGCGACTTCCGAGCTTGTGAGAATCCCCTCAATTCTTCATTGCCAAGAAACATGGATTCCCCCACCTCATGTACCTTCCTACGCATTCGTCCATTCGACGAGTAGGATAACTAGAATGCCTCACATTGTCGCGCATCCCGCAGATTGTTGCACATTCTTGATCATGAGTACCTTTTGACCAAAACCCTTAAGCCTACCCCATTTCATGAACTACAACCAATGCTTGAGGTTTAAACTCAGTACCATGTCCATGCTAGATTTTCATGATCATGTCATTTGCGTTGTTGTGCTGTTTGCCCATATGTGAACGCAATCTTTGCGTAGTCTTTTTGGTCGTCATAGAATATTAGGTTAGACTCCAATTAGGATCTTTTCGTTTTTGAGTCTAGATTTTTGTCTTAAGATTGAGTCTAGAATCTTTATTTTTAGGAAACAATATCCTCGAATGTTCTATATGATGCTCGTTACCTTAGGAAAGATTTTAATGTTTTGTTCTTTCTCTTTATTTAGGTTGTAAGTTTTAGTCCAAGATCTCGATAATATCTCTCCCCTCTCCTTTTAGTCAAGAGTATAATATCTTTTGCTATATCTATATTGAGTCGAGATAATATCTCTCCCCTCTCCTTTTAGTCAAGAGTATAATATCTTTTGCTTTATCCCATATTGGTCGTTCTGTGCATGGGGCATTGACATCATTGGAAAAATCTCCCCTACAGGAAAAGGAGGCCATGAATACATACTCGTCGCGATAGATTATTTCACCAAATGGGTTGAAGCTCGTTCGTATGCAAGAATAGCGTCAAAGCACTTGGCAAAGTTCAACATGATAACATCATTACCAGATATGGAGTACCCCACGAAATCATAAATGATCACGGGACCCAATTCAAAAAGGATGCTGCCGAAATTTTTACTAAGTTTAAAATTCAACATCGACAGTCTTCACCTTATAGGCCGCAAACGAATGGAGCCGTAGAATCTGCAAACAAGAACGTGAAGCAAATGATAGCCAAGATGACGGAAAACTACAAAGATTGGCCCGACAAGCTACATTTCTCCTTATGGGGGTATGGAACCACTATTCGATCCTCACTAGGAGCAACGCCTTATTCTCTAGTATACGGAATGGAGGCAGTACTCCCAGTCGAGGTAGAAATCCCTTCCTTAAGGATAGCTCTGGAAAGTGAATTACCCGAAGTAGATTGGGTCCAAGCCTGGTATGACCAATTGGTCGTGCTAGATGAAAGATGACTAAATGCCCTACATTACGGTCATGTCTACCTAGCAAGGATGGCAAGACACTTTGATCAACGATTCAAGGCTAGAATACTAAAAGAAGGAGAGTCAGTCCTAAAAGAGGTAAGACCAATTGTAGTCGACCCTCAGGGAAAGTTCAAGCCTAATTGGTCGGCCCATACATTATCAAGACGATATTATCCGGTGGAGCGATAAAGTTAATGAATTTGAACGACAACGAGTTCACTCAACTCACAGATATAGACCAACTTAAGCGATTTTATGCATAAAATATTAAAAGGGGGGAGAGAGAGAGAGAAAGAGAGATATTCTGTTAATTACTATCCCTCATTTAATTAATAACAGAACTTTAACGTCGTGACTCCTGGACTAATATTGTGAGACTCTTACCAACTTCGGATTAATGTCATTGATTTTTCAACTTGGATTATTATTGTCTGATAGCTTATTAAACTTGGGATTAATTTGTCAAATTTTCCTAAATAAAAAAATAAAAAGGATAGAGAGAAAACGACATGAACTAATTAGCTGAAAATTATTAGAGCTTGAGGTCATGGGGGTATACAATGGCTAATTCACGTACCTGTCCAATGTGGTTAAATGGTACATGGAAACAAGGTGAGCTACAACGAGAACACGATCATGCTGAGCGCTACCATAGTCCATAAACATCAACCCAACACCTCCTTTGAGGCTCCCCTTTAGGCCAGGGCAAGGGAATGTCAAGCACTGTCATTCCACCTAAAATGGTTTTTGTCAAGCTATCAACCATGCTCATCTCTTTAAACGATCCAAAATTGTTGAAGTTAATTAGTCACCCTCTTCATGAATGTTGCTATTTAGGTAGGGCTTTCCAATCAATGTCTCGCCTATCAAACCCTTCCGAGCAGTTAATTTTCACAATAGCTTGATAAGCTCTATCCCTTGCTTCTTATGTCACCCTAAGAAGGCAAGCTTTGCCCCTATTGATGGTCATCTTCTTTTCGGAGGGAATAAGAGCATCTTCGTTACCACCGACAAACAAATAACGATGGAGGAGGCAAAATACAAAGGCACGCTTCTTGTACCTCATATCCATCGCATCCCGGGCCCTAGAGGTGAAGAAAGTCACGAGTTTTGCAAGATCAACATCCTCACCATGAAGCACTTGACCTGCTTGACGGGGAGACAACCCGAGGTACCTTTGAAAATCACCCACAAAAGCGTTCCCCAAGTAAGGAACGACGGGAGGGCTTTCGGTTGGAAAGCCAATGATATCGGAAAACTCCTCCACCAACGGGCACATCTCATGAGCACCAAAACGGAAAAAATGGAACTTTGGGTCCCAAAACCCAGTGGAAGCACGAAGAAAGTCCCACAAAATCATAACTTGGCTGTAATCTCTCCTCTACCTTCATGGAGGCCAACCAAGCATCAAAGGCATCATCAAAGTTCACCATTGTTAGGATTAAGGATTTTCTCTCAAGGAATTTTCTCTCTCTAAGGGCTCAAACTAAGTGGTAAGAAGAGAAGAGAAAGAAACCCGACTATATAGAGGTCACGGTTGGATTCCCGTCGAAAAATTAAGGAAATTCAGACAATTGACGAAAAAGGGGCCAGGCGGCCTCTAAGCTAGTCCGGACGGCATAGCCGTTAGGACAAGCGGCTGAGCTGCTCTAGCCAACACCATGACCGCTCGGACAAGCGGCCAAACCGCTAGCCGTAGTCGCTTGCCCAAGCGGCGTAGCCGGTAACCGCTGGAGCTCTAGCACAGCCACTAGGAGCTCTAGCGGTCACCCTATATAGGTGCCTGGTGTGCTATTTCGCGAGAGGCCTCGGTCCACCCGACCCTACCGCCTGACTGAGTTCTACTTTCCTAATTCCCACTTGGATAGAATTTGGAAGCCTTCCCTTTTCATTTTGGCTTTTGCCACTTTTCAATTTTATTCCCTTTTTATTATCTTTTCCTATCTTCTTCTTTATTTATTTTTATTTTTAGGAGAAGGGGTACCCCAATTGTGCTAAATTCTCGGGAATCTTAAATTCCCAAATGTCGTGATTTGTATTTCCCATTCGGAAATTAGATGATAAAATTCACATATGGGCATTTGGGTGATATTTTTGTGCGTGAATAAAATGTAATATTTATAGCAGGTTTAATACAAGCCCGAAAGTTCAAAATGCACTACAACAAATATCACTGGCCATCTTCGCCAGTACTCGCACCCGCCTGAGACGACTCTCCGGGTCCACTCGATGATGGAGCACCTGAAGGACCGGGCTGAGACATTGCCCAAGCTCTAGGGTGAAAAGCAAATAATGAACCGGTCAAGTAAGCGGGATCCAATGAATGACGCGGTAGCTCCGACGTGCCAGGATAGCCGCCAGACCCCGTACTCTCCTGACTCCAAGAACCCCTTGGAGGGACTGGAGGATACATGGGCATATGGTAGCCCAGATACCACATATAGGGAGGCGGTGCAGGCCACTGCGGAAGATAAGGCACTTGGGGCTGGTTCCCCGTATCCACTTTAGCTCGAGGAGTCCCCTGACGCACCTCCGTACTCTCCGGCCTAGGACGAGGACGCTGCGGTGTAGACACCGAATGCGAAGCACGAATACTTGGAGGCCTAGGAGGCCATACCACATGAACGGGTTGCGAAATGAGCTCAAGGTCAGAAAATTACAAAAATTCAAATCAAGCACTATTACTTGAAATGAACATACTTTCGAACGTCGAACCGACGACTCGTGCATACACTCTGAGACGCGAATCTGGAAATCCAATTCTTAAAGGCATGCATGCCTCTATAGATCTTCCGTGTCTCAGGAGCATCCAACTGTGCACATAAAGAACAGAGTCAGCTTAAGTACAAAGGAAACATTGCAAATTACAATGGATTCTCACTTACCCCCCTACAACCAGCTGGTTGAGGCAATCCCTCAACCTCCTCATCAGGGCAACAAAAATCAGGAATCAGTATAACCTGAGGAGACCCGTCCGCTCTTGTGTAACTCGCCGACATGGTACGAGGAGTAGGACGCGGAGAAGAGACAGACGAGGAACTCGCAACACTCTGCAAAGACTTAAAGTTTCAAACAAATTAAGAAATAAAGTACATTACTTATCGGGTCGGTGGAGAAGTTGGGCCATAATCGAGCCTCAACAAAATCAGTATATGCCACCATGAGATCCACCTCAGGATCAGCCGGAAGCAAATACTCAAGGGCATTCGCCCCAACGGTGGCCGCCCTTACCTGCTCCTAGGTAAGGTGACGAACATAAAGCATAGAATCCGGAGGATCCAAAGGAATCCTCGGAGCCGGAAGGTCGGAGAAAGTATGCCTAATCAGTCTCTCTCCCAAAAACCACTCAAAACCGAAAGGGCCCTCAAAAAGGATCCTCCTCTGGTCGTCCTCCCAAGCACCCAAAAATCTGTCCCAGAGATCCGGGACGTAATCCGTCCAAGGGAATCAGTCGACCTGCAAAAGCAAAGGAATAAGCACACAAAAGGATGAAAAGTACAATAAAAGCACAAAAGATGATCACTTACATCCTGAGCGGTCAAGGGATAGATCGCCTCACTAAGGGCGTGCAGCGTGGTAAATGGTTAAGACGCCCGTCCCCTCTAGGTCTACATCGCTGGAAAGGACATGTCCTCTGTCTTGAGAAGAGGGGAAAGGTCGGAGAAATGCTCATAAAACCAAATCTAAGACATGCAAAGCACATGGATTAGGCACAAGTTATGAGTAGAAAAGCCAAAAACACGAACTAAAAGAAGGGTAAAAGAAAATTACCTCCATAACCTGCCAATAACCGACCAAGGAGACGCGAGACGCGCCCTCCTCTCCACTGAGGCGGCTGGACTGCGTCAAGCCCCGAAGAATACAAGAGTATGCGGGAAGACCCCATTTGTACTCCACAACTCTGTCCAAATCCCGCAAGCACGGGAAATAGCGAACATGGTACCTACTAGCTTTATCCGAAAATACGGAACGAGCTAGAACATAGGCCAAGAAAAGGTGAGCATGCTGCTCCGTCGTGACCTTCTTCAACTTCCTGGGGTTGGTGAAGAACTGGACCATAACGCTAGTCTGGCCATACTCCCTACCATCCCAGTTGGCCCCAAAAAGGCCAAACATCTCTACCATGGCATCCCTGCTCACATCTCCATAAGTGATAGGAATACCGGTACAAGGGTGCGCGAAAATGAGACCGAACTCGATTGGGGTGATCATGATCTCACCCATAGGAAAATGAAAAGCACTGGTAGTATCGCAGTACCGCTCCGCAAGACATCTAACGAGCAAGCGGTTGGAGCGCTCAGCAGAAGCGATTGACGCTAAAAAGTGACCGAAGCCACAACGCTACACAATAGAGGTGACCGAAGGAGTCACATATCTACGGGCTTTCTCGATACCAGAAAGGCTACCGTAACCCCACATGGTAGTGTCGACATCCTATACAACACAATAACTGCAAGACAATTAGCTAGGTGATCCTAGTAACAACTACCAGTCTCCGGTTTAGTCCTAATTTTTTACAACTCGTAAAGTTTAGCATTTTAGTTAAACCAATATGACAAGAGCGAATTTTAAAGAGAACAAATTTCACACAATTTTATTCTCCACAAATGTACTCAAAAAACGATCGACCACCACAACAAAAATAAACTTCACCCAAGTTTATTTTCACAAAAAGTATCCATGATAATTGCAACGAGAATAAATTTCATACAAGTTTATTTTCCACCATTAAAGATGAATTTAACGCAAATTCATTCTTCACATGCAAATATATATGATACAAGAAACCTACGGGAATTCACAAATTAGCAAGAAAAACAATTTCATGCAAATTGGTTTTTCCACATTTAGCTACACTACAGTTCTCAACCTAAAAATTCTATGTTTGCCTACACATGATTTTCTATGTGTAAAAGAGCAAGAAAAAAAAAACCGACGACATACCCGACATTTGGTACCAACGGTAACCAAATGCTCCTTCTTCTTGAAAATAAGATCGTTGGGCTCCCAACGATCGGTAGGATGAAAATCACTACGAGTGAACTCGTCCTGGACTAACCGATGCTTACCAACCCGGTGATGGGGTATACCGAAAACGAATACCAGAGTGAAAACATTAGGGGCCTCATGAACAAGAATCTCTTGCTCCTTCCTTTTCCTACCTCCTCTAAGTTTAGGAGCCAAGGATGAAGAGCAAAAATGGAGTTTTTGGAAATTTGAGTGAAACTCACAAAACTCACAAATTCACACAATTTTGAGTTTTGACACTCAAAAACACAAGAACAACTAACAAAATCAAGTTCTACTAAGAATTTGAGCAAGAAAACCGCAAGATTTGGAGCTAGGGGCTTTACTGGAGGTTGAGAGCTTTGAAGAGAAAAATCGAGGAGAGAGAAAGGAGAAGGAAAGATGGGGAAGATGACCCATTTCGGCCTCCCCTTTCCCTTTTATGCACACCCGCGCAAAACCTAATACCCGGTCAAACCACTTAGGTGGACGGTCAGATTGCCCAGCTGGCGGTTAAATCGCAAGACAGGCGGCTTGGCCGCTAGTCCCAACGACTTGACCATTTGGGTGAGCGGTTCAACCGCTCCACCAAGCTGCGTAGCCGCTTCACCAAGCGGTTTAGCCGCTCCACCTAGCGGTTCGACCGCTTGACGTGGCGGTTTGGCCGCCTGACCCACTCTCTCTCTTATGACGTTTTAAGGGCCATTGGCTAAAAATCAGTGGGCCCCGCGCGAGGTCCATAGCATTTATTTGCGTGCCAAAGTCCGTTTATTAAAATAGGAGTACTTTGAACCCACAGGTATGTACATTTATACTCGACCAAATGGCATGGGCTCGCACCCGACCTAAGGTCTGAGCAACATTTTATTACCCTTTACAATAACACTTACTACCCATCTTATTTCTAACAAATTATTTTTATTGTGTAACCTATAGCACAGGGTTCCCCTGCGACTGAAAATCGAAGGACGTTTATTGTTTGATCTACAGCAGGGGGTCACCCTTCGACTAAAAATCGAATGATTTTTTAGCATTACTCTTATTTCTAACGAAATATTTTTATTGTGTAACCTACTGCACAGGGTTCCCCTTCGACTGAAAATCGAAGGACGTTTATTGTTTGACCTACAGCACAGAGTCGCCATTCGATTAAAAATCAAAGGATTTTTATTACTCTTATTTTCTAACGAATTAAATTTATTGTGTAACCTACAGCATGGGGTTCCCCTTCGATTGATAATCGAAAGACATTTATTGTGTAACCTACAGCACAGGGTTCCCTTTCGACTGAAAATCGAAGGACGTTTATTTTTTGACCTACAGCACAGGGTCGCCATTCGATTAAAAATCGAAGGATGTTTATTACTCTTATTTCTAACAAAATATTTTTTTGTGTAACCTACAGCACAGGGTTCCCCTTCGACAAAAAATCGAAGGACAATTATTGTTTGACCTACAACACATGGTCAACCTTCGACTAAAAATTTCAATGATTCTTCTAAAACCCAGGTAAGATTTGCGAAAGTGCTTTTACTGGGTATGGACGACGTTTATTCAGTTTATCTGATTATTGTTCTCTTTTGTTTCTTCTCTTTTCTTCAGTACCTTGTTTCCATCATGGAAACCAAAGTACAGGTGTTGCTGAGTGAGGAAGTGTAGCTTGGTATTTAATTGTGGGCTTGTCCTCTAGACATATTATTTATTTTGGTTTATGGGATTTTGGTTTGTGCCCTAGAAGGCAAAGTTGTGTAGACACCAAAAATTGTGTCTATGATAAGTCCCCATAAAAACCCAAGAATGAAAGGGTTCGATTTTGCTCTAACTTGGGTTGCGAGAATAAATGCTCTGATGATTAGCCCAGTTCCTTTCAATTAACCAGTGGAAGCCTTTTGTATAGGTGATCCAAACCAGTTGGACTCAATTCAATTGGAGTCCAAAACTGAGAGATAGGCCTCTTTGAACCTAAAGGCCCGAAAGGGAACCCAAACCCATGAGTCAACCCTTGGTCAAACAAGGGAACTCAGTCAATCCCGCGTGGACCCCCTCGGAAAAGCCTCCCCTGCTTAGAAAAGTAGTTAGCCGCCTATACAGGCATGCCTCTCCAGGTCCAAGCGGCCACGCTTGAGTTCATGCAGTTTGACCGCTTGCCTTGCGGCTTGACCGCTTGTCCTACCAGCTCAACCGCTCGGCCTAGCTGCATGGTCGGCGGGACCTTTTCCCGCGGACGGTAAATTCAAGGCCCATTCGATCTCCGTGCCAAACCCTGGCAGCTCCCCCTCTTCTATATAAACAAACCTTAGGGTTCAATTGAAGGGGTTGGGAATTCGAGAGGTTGGCAGATTCTCTCTCAGGTTGGACAATAGGTTGACTCTCTCTCTCTCTCTCTCACATTAAAACCAGAAATTCTGATTCTACTCCTTCTTTAGGTTAGCCCTAGCACCATAAAATAAGCCTTCATACTTCATCAAGCGCATGAATTCAAGCAACATAACCCAATAAGTTCATTGTGAGCATCCAACCTGAGGGTTTTCAATAAATTTTATATTGTTTGTTATTACTAACGAATTTGGTTTACGTGATATGTACATGCATTGGCGCGTAATCGAGCAAAAGGGCTTGTATTAAGACTAATTAATGGATGAATGAATGTTTTAAATGTTGTTATTTATTGCTTCTTATGTTTAAATTATGCTTTGTTTGTGGATTAGTTGGTGAATTATTTTTTTGTCTTCTAACTCGCATGTTTTAGCATATTTATTGTTTTCTAGTAATAAGAGCATGTAATTTGATAAATTTGTAAAAGTGGTCACAAGAATAATAATTGTTCAACCCATTAGTTAAAACTAGGAATTTGGACAAATTGAACCTTGTTTGGAACCGTAGCATTAATCATTATATTGAATCGATTAGTAAAGGCCGTTGTTGTCAATGGGCGAGTTGGGTGCCTAACACCTTCCTAGCTCGTACTCACGCCCCCGAACTCATTTATGAAGTCAATTTCCCCAATAGGGATTTGGGTGTACAGGAATTGAGTTGACATCTTTCCAGACTATCGACATGATTCCAAGGTTTCCAAATTACCTTAAATTTGATGGCGACTTTCGATAATCTTAATCATGTTCTTAGTGCAAAAAGAAAATCTTCATGTGCATTCACACTCAAAGATTCACGAAAACCCGAACAACCGCGCTCTCCCTCGGGTTTGGGACGGTTTAGTGGTGTCGAGACGTGCACAACGACGTCGATAGCTCCCAGGAAATCGTTGTAAATTCGGGGGTGTTACATCTTGCCAATTATATCTATCCCCCAAGCCGAGAAGGGCCAAGGAGAGGTGAAAGTGTATAATGTGGTCGGCGGGAAATGTTGGAAGTTTGCATGTGTCTGGCATTGCATGCATCTTTTGACTAATTCACCACAGTCTTTCTCCATTGTGGTCCAATAATTGCCAAGCGTAGTTATCTTTTTAGACAACATCATACCACTCATGTGTGGTCCACAAACTCCTCCATGTACGTCTCTTAGGACTTTGTGGGCCATTTCGGTGCCTAAACACAAGAAATTAATCTCATTTGGGGTTTTCTTGTATATTTTACCTTGTACTTCAATAAATTAGGCTGCGAGCCTCCTAAGGCCTTTTGGGCTCTACGGCTAGAATCAGGAGGGTAAATTTGATGGATGAGTAGGTTCTTTATGTCAGTGTACCACTCATCTTCTTCATCATTGCATACCTCCAAAGCGTCGCAGTATGAAGGTTCAGACCTTCTTTGTACGCAAATAGGCATCTTTCGAATGGAATCGGGTATGTTGATCATGCTTGCCAATTTAGCCAATGCATCCGCGAATTGGTTATCTTCTCCTGGAAGATATGTGAAATTTCTTTGGTTGAAGTATACCACAATTTTGTCAAAGTATTCTTGGTAGAGTGCTAAAAATTCAATTTTGACTTTCCAGACTTTGGAAATCTGGTTAATTATGAGGGATGAGT
The DNA here is from genome assembly GCA_038025085.1 of Tetragonia tetragonoides. NCBI lineage: Eukaryota > Viridiplantae > Streptophyta > Magnoliopsida > Caryophyllales > Aizoaceae > Tetragonia > Tetragonia tetragonoides. The sequence continues at coordinate 20,342,470 of CM076146.1, forward strand.
CACCATAGACTCGTAGTGTTTTGATACCAAGTCTTATGGCGGATTGTATCCTATTATGCATGCTTCATATTCCGCGCCGTTGTTGGTGACCTCGTGGTCCAACATGACTGAAAGAGGTGTATGTGCATCGTCAGGAGACACTATCAATACTCCTACCCTAAATCCTTTTTGGTTAGATGCTCCATCGAAATATAGTTGCCATGTCTTGGTGTCTACAATCATAACCCCCTCGTCCGGGAAGTGATATTCTTCCTTGTTGTCGGGTTCGTTTATGGCTTGATCAGCTAGGTATTCCGAAATAGCATGTCCCTTAATTGCCTTTTGGTGTTCAAGTTTGAGGTCAAACTCGGATAAAAGAACTGTCCATCTTGCTATTCTACCGCTTAGAATGGGCTTTTAAAATATATATTTTAGAGGATTGTCTCTCGATCTTATGTGGATATTATGTTGGATCATATAATGTCGCAGTTTCTTTGTCGTGGCGACCAAAGCTAGACTTGTTTTTTTCCAGAGGGGAATAGCGGGTTTCGTATTCTAGAAACTTGTTGCTGACATAGTAGATGGCATTCTCTTCCTTGTTTATTACCTGGGCTAGCATGCCCCCCATTGACGTTTCCGTGACAGTAAGTTAGAGTCTTACAGGCATGCCTGGAGTGGGCGGTACTAGTAAGGGTGGTTAAGACAGACAGGCCATAATTTTGTCAAAGGCCTTTCTGTTCATCCCATTCTATTTTTACCTCTTTCTTGAGCTTTTTGAATATGGGCTCGCATGTGATAGTCAATGAAGAAATGAATCGACTAATGTATTGGATTCTTTCCGAGAAGTCCTTGATTTCTTTCTCTGGTCTTGGAGGACGCATGTCTATTATGGCATTGATCTTGGATGGATCAATCTCGATCCCTCTGTTGCTTATGACGAATCCTAAAAGTTTACCGGACGTGACCTAGAATGCGCACTTTTGGAATTAAGCCTCATGTTGTACTTTCTAAGCCTATCAAAAAACTTTTGAAGTGAGGGTACGTGCACTTCTCTTTCTTTGAACTTTATGATCATGTTATCCACGTATACTTTTGCTTCTTTGAGCATCATATCGTGAAGAAGGGTGGTTGCGGTTGTTTGATATATGGCCCTTGCATTCTTAAGCCCATATGGCATTAGAGTGTAGCAATAGGTGCCCCATCGGATGATGAAAGTCGTTTTCTCCTTATCCTCTTTGTCTATCAGGACTTGATTATACCCTGCGTACCCGTCCATGAATGATAGGACGGCGTGTCCAGCTGTATTGTCTACTAGGACATCTATGTGGGGTAGTGGAAAGTCATATTTGGGGCTTGCGTTGTTTATGTTCCTGAAATCCACGCACATTCGTATTCGTCCATCCTTTATTGGGACTGAAAAAATGTTGGCTACCCAATCGGGGTAATTGGCCAGTCTTATGAAGCCTGCATCAAGTTGTTTCTGGACCTCTTCTTTGATCTTAAGGGCCCATTCCGGTTTCATTCTTCTTAGCTTTTGCTTGACTGGTTTGCAATCGGGTTTTAGCAGGATGGTATGTTGAGCAATGTTGCGGTCTATGCCGGGCATGTCCTTGTAGGACCAGGAAAAAAACATCCGTATAATTCTTTAGGAGTGTTACCAATTGTTTGCGTTCATTAGAAGTTAAAGACAAGCCTATTTGCACGTGGCGTGGCTAATCATTAGTTGCAATATTTATTGTCTCCTTTTCTTCGACTATTAAAGCCTTTTGCTCATGTTCGATTAATGCTTTAATGACTTCTTTTAGCATTTCTGTTATGTCTTTTAAATTATTAACAACAAGGCAATCCGAGTAAGTGAAATCATCACTCATAACATTAAAAGAAGCAGACAATACATCAATGACGTCGTCACTAGCGACCTTAGTAGCAACAGAAAAGAGTGGGGTGGACTACCCGACACTTCTAGGATAACAGAGTCAGAATCATTCTCGGAATCAGAATTGGGCCCTTCTGAAGGACCATTGCGGATCGTGAACTTGTACTTGACTCCTTCTACCGGAGCCCACTTTGTCTCATGCTACCAGGTGGCGCGGTCGGGCCCAATTGGGGCAATCAGCTTGGACGGGTCGAAACCTTCGTTGAAAAGCACAGTCAGGGGAAGTTTGCCCGTTGCCTCATTGTATTGGCGACATTCTTCGCCAAATAGTAGCCCAAAGTCGTTGGGTGTGACACGAAATCAATTGAGCAAGCTGCTGCTCCAAGAACAAGCTTGACCATGCTATGGGCGAGCATCCCTTCTCTATCTCAGATTGCAAGCTTGTTTGGCACCAAGGCAGACAATGGGGGGTGTACTCTACTCATTAGGGACACCTAAAACATCAGGGTTATCATTTAAATGCTTTCAATAATTTAGATCAATGTAATTAGTCTATCAATTCCGTACAGGTAGACGTTAATCAACATTAGTGCAGCTAAAGGGTGGGAATTAAGTGCCATGTTATTGATCCTAGTAACCTGCTCCTTTTGAGTTTGTTTAATGCCTTGGGGATCAAGTGATAAGGACATCTACCAGCTCAAGAGGAGCCAAGTCGCATTAATGACCAGCAGTACAAAGGACACGCTCCAATTTGTACTATTGGGGACCAAACAGTTTTGGGACCACTTTTTGAGGTCTTTTCTCATGAGGACAGCAAGGATTCTTTCTAGGGTATTCCATTAGGGTTTGTTGCATGTTTGAGCCTATAAATATGTAATGAAATTGAATGTAATACTTAGATTATGTGAATGAGAAAAACCGATAGAGTGCTGCCTCTATTTCTGAAATCTTAAACCCTTTATCTCTTGTTTGGTGGCTTTGCCTTTATAACTTGAGTGGTGAGTTTGAGTAGCCCCTTTATCAACTGAATCTGGTGGTTTTACCTTTAGGATTCATTTGTGGTGAGCTCCAATTTATCCCTTTTATTTCACAAGTTTTGTTCTTGAGAGATTCAATACAAGTGAGAGATTTTAACGAGCTAGTTTACGCATCAAAGTGGTATCAGAGATCTGGTTTTTTAGCTCGTTTGATTTGGTATTCTGAAGCTTTGGGAAGTTATATTTCTTCTCCAAGTTGAATCAACGAAAAAGGTTGATTTTTGGTGCTCCATTCAAGCTCAAACGTTTTGTTGCTCTCGCTGGACAGCGTCTGGGAGCTGTTTTGTGAAAAACGCTCTTATCTGGTGTTCTTGTAATAAATATTGTGACTTTTCTTCTTTGTTGGCTTCCTAAGGTATAGATCTACAACTCTATTTTAGTGGACGTTTGATGTTATAGTGGTTTTGGCTGTCATAATTTGTGTTGAATGCATACATTGTGTACGGACAAGAACAGGGAAATACTGATTTTGTTAGATTGATTCTGGTTGATTGTGGTTTGATTATTGTGTGGATATTGTTGGGACTTCTTTTCTTTCTTAATCCCTTCTTTTCTTATCTATATATATATCTCTCTCTTTGTCTATTAAGGTTAGAATCACACCTTTACTCCTCTAACACTCACGTTGAGTATATTGGATCTAAAGGTTGCGTTTGTGATTTAGCCTCACTAAACACAAATATCTTCTTATTCTTTCTAAGCCTACTACAAAATAAACCCTTTTAAGCAAAACACATTAACCACCATAAAGAACCAAGCTACAAAATGGCCGGAGAAGTTCCACGAAACATGACTCTTGAGCAAGCCCAATTTGAGGGTAGAATGTATGCTCTTGAACAGCAATTACAAGGTATTCATGATCTCCAACAAGGAGAAGGTAGGAGGAGACATAGGGGACATCGTGGAGGACGTGGTGATGATGATGGAGGTACTCCACCTCCAAGTGATCCTAGTGGTGAAACTTATTCTCCTAGTCCAAGGGGAAGAAGAGGAGGTGAACCATGGGACGACATGAGAGACCTTAAGCTTGAGTCTTCTGATTTTGTATGTGGCATGAACCCTAGTGATTTCTTTGATTGGGTTCACAATATGGAGAGGTATTTTGAGGCTAAGGGCTATGATGACAGCAAATCATACAAGTTTGCATCTATTAAGTTGAAGAAGTATGCTTCATTGTGGCTAGAGAACACACAACACCAACGTGTGAGAGATGGCAAAGGCAAGAATAAAACTTGGACCAAGTTGAAGTCTTTGATGCAAAAATGCTTTGTTCCTGATTCTTACAAGCAAGACTTGTATCTACAGCTCACTCAACTCACACAAGGCTTTAAGGATGTCAATGAATACGTGAGAGAGTTTGAGAAACTCCTCATGAGAACCGAAGTGAGGGAGGCTCAAGAGCACACAATTGCTAGGTTTATTCACGGCCTAAACTCTAACATTAGAGAGAGGGTTAAATTTCAACCAAGATGGACTCTCCAAGACTCTATCAAGCCGGCTTTGATGGTTGCAAAGCAAGAGAAGAGCAAGAGAAGCACTCCTAAACCATTTGTTAGACCCGTCTCTAACTTTTTCAAGGGGAGTACAAGTGGAACCAAAAATGAGCCTAATCCTAAAGTTGATAAGGGCAAAGAGGCTGTCAAGGAACCATCTAGGTTTAACAAAGAGAAAAGGTATTTCAAATGCCATGGCTATTGGCATTTCCAAGCTGAATGTGGGAACAAACGTGCATTGACAACGTTTTAAGAGATTCCAGATGAAATTGAGTCCGAAGAAGAGAAATATGAGGAGCCACCTCAAGTTCAAGATGGGGAGATCATTATTGCTGATAATGGTGACTTTTTAGTCATGAGAAGAGCTTTGCACTCCAATGAAGGCGCTAGAGAACCATCCCAAAGCGAGAACATTTTCCACTCACGTTGCACGGTTTTGGGGAAAGTGTGCACCATGATCATAGATAGTGGGAGTTGCGCAAATGCAGCATCTACCGACATGGTGGAGAAACTCAATTTCACCACATCAAAGCACCCAAGTCCCAGCTTCAATGGCTCAACAAGGGAAATGAGGTAAAGGTAACTCGTCAAGTCTCAATTCCATTTTCTATTGGCAATTCATATAGAGATGATGTTGTTTGTGATGTGATACCAATGGATGCATGTCATATCTTGTTTGGTAGACCCTGGATATATGATAGAAAGGTGTTTCACCATGGTTTTGCTAACACGTATTCATTATTCATGAATGCGAAGAAAATTACTCTTGCTTCATTACCACCTAATGAACCAATTAGAAATGAGAGTAAATCTGGAAATGGTGTTTATTTGGGAGAAAAGGGATTTGTGCGTGAATTCGACAATAGTGTATGTGTGTTTGCTATTCTGGTTGTTGAAGAGAACAATAGGGATGTTGAATGTGAGGTGCCCATGCTTGTGAGACCTTTGCTTGAAGAGTTTGGGGACGTTTTTCCTAGTGACCTATCATCGGGCTTGCCTCCAATTAGGGGTATTGAGCATCAGATAGATCTTGTTCTAGGGGCTGTTTTACCCAATAAAGCGGCCTATAGATGCTCTCCTAGTGAAGCAAAGGAGTTGCAAAGGCAAGTAGATGAGCTTCTGGCTAGGGGTTATGTCAAACCTAGCATGAGTCCATGCTCGGTACAAGGTCTTTCGGTGCCCAAGAAGGATGGAACAATGAGAATGTGTGTTGATAGTAGGGCCATCAACAACATTACTATTAAGTATAGATATCCCATTCCAAGACTTGATGATATGCTTGATGAATTACATGGTTCTTGTGTGTTTTCCAAGATTGATTTGAGAAGTGGTTATCATCAAATTAGAATGAGCGACGGAGATGAGTGGAAAACAGCATTTAAAACGAAAGGTGGGCTGTTTGAATGGAAAGTGATGCCCTTTGGGCTGTCAAATGCTCCAAGTACCTTCATGAGGCTCATGAATGAGGTATTAAGGCCATATATAGGAAGGTTTGGGGTGGTTTACTTCGATGATATTTTGATTTACTCTAAAACAGCAGATGAGCACTTATTACACTTGAAAGAAGTGTTTTCTGTTCTTAGGGAGCATAAGTTGTATGGGAAACTCGAGAAATGTGAATTCTTGACACATGAGGTCGTATTCTTGGGTTATGTGGTTTCAAGAGATGGGATTTCAATGGACGCATCAAAGGTTGAGGCAATCAAGTCATGGCCAGAACCTAAGACACTCACGGAGGTGAGAAGCTTTCATGGATTGGCTTCGTTTTATAGGCGTTTTATAATGAATTTCTCTTCCTTATTGGCTCCTATTACTGGTTGTATGAAGAAAGGTTCTTTTCAATGGACCAAGCCAGTAATTGAGGCATTTGAATTACTCAAAAACAAGCTTAGTGCAGCCCCTATTCTCGGATTGCCAGACTTGACGATCTCTTTGAATTGGAGTGCGATGCAAGTGGTGTTGGCATTGGGGAAGTTTTGATTCAAAAGCGGAAGCCTTTAGCTTTCTTTATTAAGAAATTGAGTGGTTCTAGGCTCAATTACAGCACCTACGACAAAGTGTTTTATGGTTTGATTCGAGCAATCACGCATTGGTCTCATTACCTCAAGCCCAAGCAATTTGTGTTGTATTCTGATCATGAGGCTTTGAAGTACATTAATGGACAACACAAGCTCAATCCTAGGCATGCAAAGTGGGTTGAATTCCTTCAAGCTTATTCCTTTGTGTCCAAACACAAAGAGGGGAGTAAAAACATTGTTGCTGATGTCTAGGCGCTACTCTATGCTCTACATCTTGGAAGCTAGAGTCCTTGGGTTCTCTTTTCTTAAGGAGCTATACAAGGATGATGAAGATTTTGCCTCGTACTTCAAGGAAGAGGCTCAATTGTCTTCTGGCCCTTTTTCTATTCAAGATTGGTTTCTTTTCAAGAACAACAAGCTTTGTATTCCAAAGGGATCCGTGAGGGATCTACTCATTAGGGAGGCACATGGTGGAGGGTTAGCTGGTCACTTTGGCATTGACAAGACCTAGGACATCCATACATGTTGAAAGATGTGGAGACCATCATTGCAAGGTGCGCAACATGCCACCAAGCAAAAGCTCACTTCCACAAGGGTTTGTACACTCCACTTCCTGTCCCTAATCAGCCTTGGGAAGATTTGAGTATGGATTTTATTGTGGCACTTCCAAGAACTCAAAGGGGCAAAGATTCAATTATGGTTGTTGTAGACCGTTTCTCAAAAATGGCACATTTTGTGCCTTGCAACAAAACTTATGATGCTGTTATCATTGCTAATCTCTACTTTAGAGAGATTGTGCGTTTGCATAGTGTTCCAAGGAGCATAGTATCGGATAGGGACACAATGTTTTTGAGCTATTTCTGGAAAACACTTTAGCGTTTGTTTGGAACTACGTTGTTGTTTAGTACCTCTCACCATCCACAAACGGATGGGCAAACCGAAGTCGCAAATAGGATTATTGGTTCACTTTTGAGGAGCATGATAAAGAAGAGATTGAAGGATTGGGATGAGAAGTTGTGTCATGCTGAATTTGCATTCAATAGGGCGCCTAGGTACACAACCGGGAGGACTCCTTTTGAGATATGTTATGGTGTGAATCCTCTCACCCCTCTTGACCTCATTCCTTTATCCATTGAGGCTAGAGTGACTGTGGATGCTGAGAAGAAATCCAAGGAAGTCAAGAAGATCCATGAACAAGTAAAAACTCAAATTGAGAAGGCAAACGCAACGTACAAAGAAAATGCCAACAAAACAAGAAAACAACCATCATTTGAACCTGGTGAATTGGTTTGGCTTCATTTAAGGAAGGAGAGGTTCCCTTCAAAGAGGAAGAACAAGTTGATGCCAAGAGCTGATGGTCCATTTGAGGTGCTGGAAAAGATTAGGGGAAGCGCGTACAAAATTGAAATTCCAGGAGACTCATCTGTTTCTACCACGTTCAATGTGGGTGATTTAAGTCCTTATCTTGCTGATGACTACCTTGAGGACTTGAGGTCAAGTCCCAAAAAAGAAAGAGAGAATGATACGAAATCAATTGAGCAAGCTGCTGCTCCAAGAACAAGCTTGACCATGCTATGGGCGAGCATCCCTTCTCTATCTCGGATTGCAAGCTTGTTTGGCACCAACGCACACAATGGGGGGTGTACTCTACTCATTAGGGACACGTAAAACATAAGGGTTATCATTTAAATGCTTTCAATAATTTAGATTAATGTAATTAGTCTTTTAATTCCGTACAAGTAGACGTTAATCAACATTAGTGTAGCTAACGGGTGGGAATTAAGTGCCATGTCATTGATCCTAGTAACCTGCTCCTTTTAGGTTTGTTTTATGCCTTGGGGATAAAGTGATAAGGACATCTACCAGCTCAAGAGGAGCCAAGGCGCATTAATGACCAGCAGTACAAAGGACACACTCCAATTTGTACTATTAGGGACCATTTGGTCGCTAGAATTACAGCTGAGTACCAAACAGTTTTGGATCCACTTTTTGAGGTCTTCTCTCATGAGGACAGCAAGGATTCTTTATAGGGTATTCCATTAGGGTTTGTTGCATGTTTGAGCCTATAAATATGTAATGAAATCGAATGTAATACTCAGATTATGTGAATGAGAAAAAACGAATAGAGTGCTGCCTCTATTTCTGAAATCTTAAACCCTTTATCTCTTGCTTGGTGGCTTTGCCTTTATAACTTGAGTGGTGAGTTTGAGTGGCCCCTTTATCAATTGAATCTGTTGGTTTTACCTTTAGGATGCATTTGTGGTGAGGTCCAATTTATCCCTTTTATTTAACAAGTTTTGTTCTTGAGAGATTCAATACAAATGAGAGAATTTAACGAGCTAGTTTACGCATCAGGGTGCCAAGTCACTAGCCCAATCTTTAGTGGATTGGTCCTCTTTGAGAGGTGGCAGTGCCTCTTTACTCACAGTGAAACAGTCCTGGAATGCTTCAAAGCCCGTAACTAGAATCCCATTGATTGCATAGGGTTCGGGAAATACATAATAGGGGTATGGATCGCCTTCTTGAAGAAATTGCCCATTGAGAGTTAGAGGCTAAGGATCCATGTTGTGTAGGATGGGCTTGTTGGCCGCGCATGCTCTCTTTCTAGCCACTTCCTTAGATATGCAGGCTCGAAGCTCTTGCTTAGTGCGTTTATAGCCTAGCACGAACAGATCATTCTTGATCTTAGCATTCCAGTAAGGTTGGGTTACCTTGGGGTGAGGGCAAAAAGTGGTGCCTGGAAAGTAGCCTTTCTTTCTTAGTAGAGTGTTCACATCGAGCATGGGTGCTATTGTCTCTATGAAGGCTATTTTCTCAAAGCCCCACAATTCTTTATCTTGCTCATTATGCTCTATCCTTAAGACTGGAGCTTTTTGTATCTGGGCTACCATGGTATCGGCGCAAACTTCCAGAGTGGATCCAGCTAGGGATAGCTTCACCTTTTGGTGAAGGGTTGAGACTACAAAATTAAGCCCATGCAACCAAGGCCTTCCTAAAAGTTGACTAAAGGTGGCCGAAATATCTCTAACGTGAAATTGGACCATTTTCTCGATGGGCCTGATGTTAATGTTCATGGAGAATGGGCCTATGACATTTCTTTTAGAATGGTCGTAAGCTCTTAGCCCTTCTGTGGAACGCGTGAGGTTGTTGCAGTCTATTTTGAGGTGTTCAGCAGTCCTCAAAGGGCACACATTTACAGTAGAGCCATTGTCAACTAAAGCCATGGAGACTTGTCTCTTTTTACAAATTACAGTTAGATATAGAGCTTTGTTGTGATGAATGCCTTCGGGTGGAAGATCCTTGTCAGAGAAGGTGATGGGCGTAGATGACTTTCCTTTGACTAGGAGGTTAACCACATACTCAGGAGTAGCATTTGGAGAGATGGTCGTTGCATTTAGTGCATCTGGCACGGCTCTTCTATGAGTGAATGAAGTAGTCAACAATTGCGAAATGGATATGTCAGCTTTTGTTCTTTGCAAAGGCCTAAGGATATTAGTTCCATCATCCTCTTTAGTTGCATCCTTTTGAGTGGGGTCCCTATTGGAGATTGAAACGGGCTCCAGAGGTTGGATTTGAGATGGATGCATGTAGATGTTGTCGGGCCTGAATTGGCGACCTGACCTTGTGAGGTAATTCAAAGCCTTGTCGTCTTCATCTTTCTCGTCATCAGAGATGTCATACCATGCTTTGCCATTAGCTATATCATGGACTTGAGGAGTTAGCACATCCTCAGGATCAGTGTAATGCCCATTATCCTCTTCATCGCTATCCCAAAGGCCACAAATGTGTAGCATGGGCCTTGGGCTTGGATAAGGTGGTATTGCTTGCCCAATAGGAGTGATTAGGTAGGATGGATTGAATCCTTCCTCTATGTCAATGGAAAAAGACTTCCCAAGGGGGTTATTGTTGTTGCTAGGCTGTGGTGCATCTTTGGGTAATGGTATGGTGCCATTGTCGAACAAATCTTTAATTTTCTCTTTGAGAATGTAGCATTTCTCGGTGTCCTGCCCACAACCCCTATGGTATTTACAGAATGCGGTTTCATTCCAGTACGGTGACCTCTTCTCTATGGGAGGATTAGGAGTAGGCCCAACAGGGTGCAAGTAGTCTCCTTTGACTAGCTTGTCTAGAGCTTTGACATAAGGCATCCCAAGGGGAGTGAACCTTCTCGGGCGCCTATCAGTAATGGCGTTCACCTCATTTGCTACTTGTGGAGGCATGATTGGTGTTGGTGTATTTCTTATCCTTGTATCCACTTGCGTTCTTGTTGTAGGTGACCTTGTTCTTCTCCCTTTGGAGTTGGTCATCCTCAATGGCCATGCCTACTTTAGTTAGTTGGGCGTAGGTGTTTATGAGCTCAAACTTCATGTGCTCGCGATATTCAGACGCCAAATTTTGGACTAGCATCCTAAATTGATCCCTTTCAGATGGGCGATCAATCATTTCAGCAACTTTGGTCCTCCATCTTCTCACGAAGTTGGTGAATCCTTCCTTGTCACCTTGTTTGGTGATGTCCAATTCTCTCAATCTCATGGGAGGCAAGACATTATCAGCATATCTCACTAGGAAAAGAATAGACAAATCTTCCCACTTTTGTAGCTTTTGAGTGGGTAATTTGAAGAACTTGGCCCTAACAACAAGGTATAAGGTTTCGGGAAAGACGTGAACATACAGCTCTTCTTCAATGCCTCTAAGGCCCAATGCAGTAGTAAAAGCTCTAATGTGATCTTGTGGATCATCGGTTCTTTTGAAGGTGGAAACTTCGGGCATGGAGAACTTGGTGGGAAAGTTTCCCTTGATGTGGGGAGCATAGCCTTCAGAATTGATGATCATGTCAGACACGACTTTTGCCTAGCTTAGCTTGGAGTTCTTGGACGTCTTTAGTGGAGGACTCAGTCTTATCTTCATTTGGGTTGGGTTTATCTCCATCCCTTGCAGGGGGATTCAACTTAGCGACACGGGCTTTCATATCAGCGAATCTAGCATTCATGGCGACCAATTGGGCCAAAAGGTCGTCCATATTTTGGTCTGAGGTTCTTTCACCTTCTCCAGACATAAATGGACTTAGGTGAGGTAGGCGGTGAAGCATGATGTGACAATGGCGGTGTGTGAAGGTAATCAAGCCAAATGGGGCCAAGGAACTGTGCTTGCGGTGGCGGTTCGAATGATAGTTTCCAGTCCATCACTTGTTGGAGTCGTCCCTCTCCCATTTTCTAGGACCGTGATCTTTATTCCTACCAATTCTGGAGATAAAAAGGCCCGTTTAAGAAAATAAGAAATAAATGGAAAACTCCACAAAAAGAAAGATTTTATTTTTCAAAACAAATATGGGAAAAGAATTTAGCATTAATCCACAACCTGGCGATTTTTAGGAGAGACGCAATTTTATGTAAATAGCATATTTCAGTCAATGATCTTTCGACTCTATAATATTAGAAATATATACTCTTGACTTCCCTTTTTTGTAAAAAAATAATGAAAATATACGCTTGACTTGCTTAGGGAAATAAATAAGGACTCTACTCCTGACTTATATATGGAATAAATTGCCGGACTCAAGAAAAGGAAAATGTACTATTGACTTGCTTTGTGGAAATAAATAAGACTCTTTTTTTATATTTTGTGAAAGATCATTGACGGGAATATATTATTTGCACGCAATCTAATTCATATGGAAAGGAACGTCTTCCTAATATGGTCACTAGCATCGTCGGAATCATGCATGGATTGTATTTCCTAAACAGAAAAGATCCTAGACTCTATTTGTAAACTTCACAAAACGCACAAGCACGCAAAAGGGAAACCTTCCCAAAGTTGGACTCAAGAAATTCCTAAGGGGGGATCTAGTCCTAATAGCAAGGAAACAATAATTCAAAATGGCAAGTAAATCAATTAGCACCTTGATATAGACTATGGGACTAAATGCAATAGCTTGACATAATCTATGGTTGGAAAAGGTAACCCACGACCGGATGCGTTTCGTCATCTATAGGATGCATAGTAAAACTAAACGTACCGTTTTACATATCTCGATTGGAAACATGTAATGTCATGGGGTAAAACACGACTATGTGCTAGGAAATTCAGACCTAGTGGGTCACTAACCAAGTCATAGACAATGCTCCAAGTGGTAGATCCTATTATGGTGTGGTGATGACTTTCTACATCTTGCGATGATAACGCATGCGAGTGAATGATATGGATGCAAAGCGATGAATGTAAACACATACGGTAATTGAACCAAATAGTTAAAATAAATTATTGACATGGATAAGTTTTTGAATTACACCCTCTTACAATTTTCCCAAGTGATGTTGCCACTGTAAGAACCCTCGTCTTTCCGGCGCCTTTCGAGGTGTTTGGATTTGAAAATTAATGGTTCTTAAATAATAAGTCATAAGCAATATAATTCGAGTGTGATGGGGAAATAATTCGCAGGCAATGAAGTCGCCACCAATTTTTAAGGAAACAATTGGAGACCATCAAAAAGTGCACCCAATTGCTATTGGGAATTGACTCATACCCAAAGGGGGTTAAATATTGAGTTCGGGGGTGTAGGTACGAAATAAACAAAACGAATCTCATCTAAATTGCTCGAATTAACGGCCTCTAATAAGTTTATCCATGTCAAATATTTATTTAAGCTATATGGTTCCACATAAATCCGGCCGTCCAAAATCCTAAAATTAACTAGGCGGGTTAAAGACAACCAATTTAGCTACCTTATCACTTTGCACAATTTATATCCAATTTACATGCATAATTATTTACAATAAGCATAAATCAATAGAAACGATGCAAACTTTAAATTAAACAAACATGTTACAAAGATCAAAACATGCATAATTATTCAACCATAATCAAAAGCAAAGTAAAACATGATTGAAAATATGAAAGAAGAATTTAATAAAGAGATTTAGACCCTTAGGATGGTTAACCTGGACGTTCTATTCGAATGGGACTAGTAGAATTAGAATTGCTCTTCAATCTTGGGTGCTAGGTTGGATGCAAGGGCTTGCTTGAGTCTTCAAATTCTGAAATCTCTATGATTTATGGTTTTTGTGCTCTCAAATTGCTGTCAAAATTATAAACTGACCAACCTCTCCTAAAAGAGGGTGAAAGGCAGCATTTATAGAGTTCGGGGACGAAATAAGGGGCCTAGGGCTGCAGCCCCGGTGCCAAACTCGGCTTAGCCAGAAAATCAGGCCCAGCGGCCACGCGGAGGGCAGCTGGGGACAGCGGCTGCCGTTGAGTGCGCATCGGCAGGCTGGTGAAGCTCAGCGACGTGCCACTTGGGCTCTGCGGCATGCCGCTGGGCCTAACAGCTAGCCAAAAGGCCCCCACTATGTCGCGTGTGCAGCTAGGTCATCAACGTCAGCTGCTCGGCCCCAAGACGCAGGCGTGACTAGGGATTTTTAACTTTTTGTTCTCAGTAAATTACGAAAATGCCCTTGGGCTAACCCAGGGGGTCGGGATCGAGCGGGTTTGACCCAAATTTTTGAGGCGCGATATCTCTTGATCCGGGAACCTGATTGAGACAAGGTCAAAGGCGTTGGAATCCTTATAACAAGGGCTATCCAAAGAATGAGGTGTCAAGGAGTTTGGTCTTGATTTCCAGGTCATGTCCTTTTCTACTTACGTCCATATTAATCCATTACCATAATCATCGGGCTTTGTGGTGCTAGGGGATGAGAACCGATTAGGGTATCTAAAAAAGGGCCTTATGAGGAAGGCTATCATGTAATGAAAAGAGGCAAACCCCCAGATAAAGGAAGAGATCACAAGTCTTCCTCAAGCCAAGGTCCTTCATAGAAGAACTTTTCAACGAAGCCTTCTAAAGGGAAGAAGGATTAAAGTAGTCTTCTTTAGAAAGAAAGTATAGTTTTAGAAAAAACAAGTAGTAAGAATTTGTTTAGCTTAAACCCTCGTAGTTGCACATTTTATTTGTAACCTTAGGAATTTCAAATTATGCAATGTAAGCTTATTCATTCAGTTTGAATAATGATTGTCCTTTTTTTAAATGAGTTGAATGGAATTTTGGATTGATTTTGGTTGGGCCCCTTAGAAGGGTTACCTGCGTATCCAGTGTGGAACTAGGCCAGCGTAGTTCGTTCAATTTGCATACGTCTCTTTTTTTTCGGATTTTCAAATTTATTTTTTTTAGACGTAACACTTCTTCAGTTGGTCCATGTTGGTGAGCTGACTGAACTCGATGCCATCACTGTCCATAAGTCGGATCGTGCCTCCTGATAAGATGTCTTTGATGATGAATGAACCGGACCAGTTTGATCGGAACTTTCCTATGGGATCAATAACTAGTGCACGTAACTCCTTCCAAACTAAGTCCCTTTCTTTCAGATTTTAAGGTCGAACCATTTTGTTGAATTCTCTTGCCATGTGTTGTTGGTACATGTGTGAGTGGTCTAGAGCCCGTAGGCGCCTTTCATCCATGAACATGAGTCCATCATAACGGGCTTGCATCCATTATGTTTCTGAAAGTTCACCTTCTAAGGCTATGCGCATGGAGGGTAGTTGGACTTGTATGGGTAGTACGACTTCCATCCCGTGGACGAGGGAATAAGGTGTAGCTCCTGTGGATGACCTTACGGATGTTCTATAACCCCAAAGTGAAAATGAGAGTTTTACAGGCCATTCTTTGTAGTTTTCTATCATTTTTTCGATGATAGTTTTGAGGTTTTTGTTGGCAGCTTCTATTGCGCCATTGGTTTGGGGTCGGTAAGGGGATTATTTGTGGTGCTGGATTTTGTAGTTTTTTAATAGGGTGGATGTTTCGGCTTTGAAGTGGGATCTATGGCCGCTAATGATTTCACGCGGAACGCCGTACCGACAGATTATGTTGTTCCTTATGAATTTGGATCCTTGTTTGGATGAGAGGATGGCATAGTATTGTGCTTCAACCCACTTGGTAAAATAGTCTATGGCTGCTAGGATGTATTCATGTCCTCTAGAGCCCTTGGGGGTGATCTTACCAATAATGTCTGTTCCCCATGCAGAAAATGGCCAAGGGGACGTGAAGTTATGGAGCATTGAAGGTTGCATATGCTGCAGGTTGGCATATATCTGACATTTCTTGCATTTCTTGACATAGTTGTAACAGTTTCTTTCCATGGTGGTCCAGTAATACCCTAGTCGTAGGATGTTTCTAGAGAGCATTCGACCATGCATGTGTGGTCCACACACACCATTGTGTACCTCATCTATGATTTTTGCATCTTCTTCGACGTTTACACACCTGAGGTTGACTCCATTGTGGGACTTTTTGTATAGAAACCCCTTGTATTCTATGTATTATGCCGCTAAGATACGGATGGCCCATTGAGCTCTTATGGGTGCGTGCGGAGGGTATGTGCACTTGGTGATGTAGTTGAAGACATCTTGGTACCAAGGATTTTCTTTAGCTGCTGCTAGGATTAGACACGAGTTGAGGTTGTTGCAGAAGGCGGGTTCATTTCTTCTTTGTATGTGGAGTAGCATTGTTGAGAGAGTTCGGCCGCTCAATTCCCTATTTAAAAGAATAATTTACATTCTCACTTACATTGCTTAAGTTGATTAATTAATGATTTGTGCAACTTTGAGTTCATCGGATTTATCAATAGCTAAATAAACAAAGAAATGAGTGAGAGGAATTTTTATTCATTTGCAAGAAATAAGCACACATGACTTTAGAGAAAAGGGTCTCTAACTCCCGTCAAAAGAAAGCAACTAGACTTAGAAAGTAGTAAAAGGGGAACACCCCTGTTCATGACTCAACCTAAAGATTTAGCTAAGTTCCTAACTCAACCAAACTGGGGACTTAGACTCGACTCCTCTAGCTCTTGTTTGTAGCCAACTAGTTTCATGCTTCATAGGTATCATCTTCTTCTTTCATGGGTGCCGGAATTTCCTGTATATCATCTTTCAGGCATGTGCATTTGTCCGTATAGTGGCCAAAGACCCGGTGGTAACGACAATAAAGGTCATCATCAATTAGGGTACCCACATCATAGAGTCGGTTGTAAGAATCAATTGATTGATACATGAGGCGTTCCTTGTAAGGAGGTTGCAGATTTTTGATAAATTGGAGAATTTGATCACTTTGCGAAGGTCTCTCAACCAATTCGGCTATCTTTAGCCTCCAACGTTGAAGGAAGGCAATGAATCCCTCATATTTTTCTTGCTTGGTGATCTCTAACTCTCGAAGGGTCATAGGTAGAGCATTTTGCTTGTAGCGTGCAAGGAAGAGTGTAGTGAAATCTGACCAAGTCTGGCAGTTCTCCAAATTCAGAGTGTAGAACCAACGGCGAGTTGTGGCATCAAGAGTCTGTGGGAACAAGTGAATGTAGATATTTTTGTCAATTCCTCTCAAACTCATGGTGGTAGTGAAGGCTTTGAGGTGATCTTCTGGATCATCAGTTCTAGTAAATGTCGAAACATCGGGCATGGGGAACATGGCTGGAAGTTTTCCCTTTGCTTTTGGATTGACTTTACCAACATTAGCATTGTAGTTGGCAATTAAGCCGCCGTTTTTTAGCACAGAGTCAATCTTAGGCAGCAGGGTGTTGGGCCCATCCTCCTAAGATTCGGAGTCAGATAGGGCTTTTGCTTTCTCCTCTTTCTTTCTCTTTAAGATTCTTCGAACACGAGCCACAATCTTCCTAACTCGGCCATGATCTCGTAGAGCCTTTCGTCAGGGGTTTTGGTCATGGTGAAATTGGGAGGGGTGATAGGTGTGGATAGGGCTGCACATAGGTCCCGAACCTAACCGAATCAGACCGAACCTGAATCTAGTAAATTGGTGGACCGAGAACCTAACCTAAATACAATAGGTGTTGGACCTAACCGAACCTGAATGGACCTAATGAACCTTAATTGTTTTGAGCTCCAACACAATTTTTTATTTTACTCGTAAAAAAATTGTCTAAATAATATTCAATTCTAAACAAGTAAACACAGGAAAAAAAAAAGAGAATAAAAATCCAAACAAGCCTTAATATATTTAAACAATGCAAGAATGAATTTTTAAAAAAAAATCAAAAATTCAAAGGTTTTTGGCTCACAAAAGCCCACAAAACCACTTTTTTATATTTATTTCATAATTCGAATGTTTTCGGTTCATCAAACCCAACAAAAGAACTTTTTAAATAATTTTTTTTAATAATTTAAAGGTTTTCGATCCAACCAGGTCCAATCGGGTCCAAACCGGAAGAAAGACCGAACCGAAACTAATCCGAAATTCTACAAAAGTTGGACCGTGGACCTAACCGAATACATTAGGTTCGGTCTAGGTCTTACCCCATTCGGTTAGGTCTGGTCTAAATACCCAGTCTGGACCTATTCTTGTGCAGCCCTAGGTGGGGAGAAGAATGTATGTATTGATGGTGAATTTATTGATGGTGAGGCTGTTTGTGGTGGACGTAGTCGGGAACTTCGTGGTGTAGACAGTTGCAGAAGAACCAGCCTTGCTGAAGGCCGAGCCCAGCTTTTCTCAAGATTTCCCTTCTTCTACAAACCCCCTATCTTGAATAGGAAGCATGAAGCACTTAGTAACAAGATAGACCGTGAGACTCTCACCTAAGAAAAATGACGATCCACACATAGAAAAACATGTTCTCCTTCAAAAATATCCTTAAGCCTAAATGCCCAAATATTTCTCCTAGTGCCAAACGAAAATAAAGTTGATGAACGAAAATGAGAAAAGTAGAAAAAAGACGGACCATCCTATATATTTTTTTTCTAGACTCAAAGAAAACGGAAAATGGGATAAAATAAAAAAAGAATTTCGGCATTTTATTTTTCTGATTTTCCGAATTTTGCTTTTTTGGGCCTTTTTTTTTTTACGCCTTTTTTTAAACCGACACAAACCGGATTAACAATTTTTTTGCTTTTTTGTCTTTCTTTTTGCTTTTCCTTTATTTGCCGAATCTGAATCACATCAAAAGGTAAGAAAGAAAAATAAAAAAAAGGAGAGGGAAATTGGAAAGACCGACACTTAATTTATTTATTTATTTTTGCTAAAAGCCTTTAGAAAATTGTTCATGACTTCGACGGTATATGAAAATATATCATCGAGGGAACGAGTGCTCATTGAACTGAATTGTCGCACTATTTTTGGGCATTAGGAACTACCTAAAAATGAAAGAAAAAGACTCCTAGCACGTAAGTACATGTTGGCACATAGTCACGACACTCATGCATTCAGGCAAGCATTACACCGACGCATTTAAAGGCAAACATCTGATTAGACGGGCATTACAACAACTCATGCACAACAAGCAAGCGAATGCACGAATGTGGGCTGGAGTGTTTTGGCTCCTGCGAGGTCACCACAACAAATTACAATTTCCTTCCGGCGGATGGTCGACACATCAATTGTAATTCCTTTTCATCAAAAAGAGTCGATGAGTCGTGGGTGAGGAAGCGCCGATTTGCTCGATAGGACAACTGTATATTCTTTTAGATATACAGGTTGTGTACAAGTTACGGCCCAAACTTCCTCAAGGGTCGATAAGGGTCAAAAGGTGTGCCAAGTCACATGCAAATGATGCAATATAGAACATGTTGTTAAACAATTAAGCAAACTTGACTTTCGAGTCTAACCCTCTTAAATAAATCCCCAGCAGAGTCGCCCCTGTAAGGACCCAGAACTACTCGGGCTACGGATTGTGTCCTTATAGAAAATTTGTAAGCTGGGGGCCTTATATAAGTTGAAGGACTGTCGAGTAATTAGAAATGCATTTGAAAACACTTGAATTGAATAAAAACCACGAGACAAGAAAAAAAAAAAAAAAAAAAAAAAGAATAAAAATCACGAAAGAGGTCACAAATCTGCTATCGGCGTTTTATCGAAGGGACAAAACCTAAGGGACAACCAATAGCGCGATAAGTGAACTAATCATGTTTTTAGAAAGACTCCCGCTCATATAGAACATATGAGTACCCAAGAATAAAGGGTTCAAGGCGAAGGTACGAGATGGGAAGGTGTTAGGCACCCAACTCTCCCATTTTATGACGGCCTCTACTAACTCATGTTTGCTTAATAATTTAAAGACATGATTCCCACACAAACCGGAGTAACAACCTAGACGTAGACTGTTAATTGGTTCATCACAAGCATCAAAACATTTTATTATTTACCCTTAATCAGACATGCATTTTTATTGGCAAGTAGAGCATTGCAACATTTAGACATGCTTAGAATTGAAAGACATTATATAGGAAGCAATAAAGAGCATGATTAGCATGATATCTACATTATGACTACTAAAAAATAAACAGTTAAGCAAGTAATTTGATTCAAGCCCTAAGGAGTTTAGTACCTGAACTGTAGGCAATTTAGCAATTGAATAGCAAAAATACATCTCAAGCAAATAATAAATTTGGAAGAAAAAGGGAGAAGCTCAATGTTAATAATCCTGAGAATAGAGGTTGTCAACTGTAGACTGTGTGTTTTGAACTAAAGGTGAAGGGCTAAATTTATAGGCGAAGGAGTACGGGTGGACGGGTGAAGAATGACCGAAATTTGGACATTGGGCTTGAAAAAAGACGGGCCTCAGCAGACCCAGTGAGGGCCTCTAGCAGCTCTGGGAAATCGTCCAGGGCTTCTGGCGGCCCTGGCGAGGGCTGCTGATGGCCCTCGACACAGCCGCTGGCGGCCCAGGCTAAAATTCCAGGGCCGTTGGCGGCTGTGACCCTGCCAGCTGGATGTCGTTATAATGACGACATCCAGTCAATTTAAATTTTCGGTGGAATTTTTAATGTTAAGAAAATGCGAAAAGACCGTTTTACCCTTCTTGTGTAAAAGACGGTTTTACCCTCGGTTAGCGACTTTGCAACCGAGAGTCGGAAAAAGACACTCGAGGTGTCGTTGGAAAGCACTTGAATGAGGCTTTAGAATGTGATCGAAATAAAGGAGTAATCGAGGAAAAACCTGAGACCTTATTTTACCTATCAAAGCAAAAATAGGATTCAAGCTTATATATTAGTCCTTTCATCATCGGGCTTTTGCGGAGAAATCTGACGATGCTTTTTTGGCGTCTACATAGACCTGTATCTAATTATTTCTGCTTGTATGGTAGTTTTGTCTTTTCCAGTTTTTTTTCAGCTTTCAGTCCCTATCGTCCTGGTTTGAGGATGTTCCCACTAGGTGTAGAGTGTGTTGTTAGAGACAGCCATCCATTTTCCTCATTGGAGCATTTTCGGGTTAGTTTTGAGAGTCGAGTCGCGTCGGAGGTATGTTGTCCTTGACTCTCTCTTATTATATTTTTTTTTTCTCTAGTTCATTTGGTGTGAACGAACTCTGATAATGTATTCTGCACGTGTCGTGGACCTCTTTCGACGATGTTCCTGGGGTCCCACCCTATATTACTGCTGAGTACTACAGGGTGTCTACCGTGCGGGTAGTGTTTGAGGGGCCGTTTAACATTGAGTTGTGCTTGGGGGACCGTCTGGCCCGGTTGATAACTCCACTCTTGGGTAGCCACTTGGTTCCGGAGGATCCTCCTATGACAATGTTTCACCTGCGTAGTGTAAGCGTGGCTGACATGATGGCGGTTGTTAGAAGTGTTGCAGCCATGCAGTTCGTACTACAAGAGGTTGAGGGTTTAGAGCGTACGGCGGTATACCTTGCCTACCGCTTGGATCTCTTGATGTCGGACCTTAATTCTGAGGTAAAATCTTGATTCATGTCTTACAGTGGTATATGTTGCATGCTGACTTTTGTGTCTTTGTAGGCAGATTGTGTGGCTCCCCGTGGACCTAGGAGGTCTCGTTCCTGAGTCCCTCGTAGTCAGCCCCCAAGCATAACCTTGCCGAGTACTGAGGTGAGGTACGTTGGCAAGAGTGGGGGTCGCATAAAGGAGGAGTTTCCCATACAGTGCTGATGGAGAGGCAATTTTATCCTCTTTTATTTTCTGACTTGTACTTATTTTCAAATACTAACTTCGTCTCTTGTCCTTTTGTAGTTGAACCGGGAGCAAACCTCTCAAGTCTTCAAGGTCATCCGTCAAAAAAAAAATAATAAATAAAAAAAAAAAAAAATTATCGATACAGGACTGCAAGTGTAAGTGCATTTTTGTCTTTTTGTTTAACTAAGTGGGGTGCTTAGTTTAACATTCTTGTCTTGATTTTGTGCAGATGTCGCAGTCTTCGTCTTAAGTGGGACCACGACACTCGTTGGTGAGAAATTCTTCTGCGAGTAGACCATCTTTTGCTCGGTCTCCTACTATTGTGGTGACTAGGTCTCCTTCTGCTGAGGTGTCTGGGCCATATAGGCCTCACCTCCATGTGCCAGAGATTTTTCCTGCTGCGGATTTTCAGCCTTTTTTGAGTAGTAGGCCTATCATGACTGTGAGTGGAGGTTGGGAAAATGGTCCTGGATAGGGTGTGCCTCAAGCTGGGCCTTCACATTAGAATGTGGCTTTGGATTTTGCTAGCCAGGTTGTAGAGAGCCTTTTCGGACCTGGGGTTTCGGGGGGAACCCCCATGCATGCGCCTATATTTGATTGTCGAGACATTAGGCCCAGTTATAGCAGGCCGATTATAGCTCGTTCAGCACTCAGGGCTCTTTTCACTACTCGGGAGACAACTTCAGTCAAGGGCCTTCCGTTGATGATGAAGCTGATAGCAATGGCGATGATAGCAACATCTGAGTAGTGTAGGCTTGATTTGTAGATTCTACCTGATGAAATCCGAACACCTATTTTTTATGCATTTTAAATGACTATTCATGCTATTATTATTGGATTATGCCCGTCTGATCTCTAAGTATGCAACATGTAATACTGTAAAGAGTTGGACAAAATTTAGGGACTAAAATAAAGAATAAGGTAAAAATTACAAAAGAAAAAGCAAAAATTACACATATTATACCCCCTAAAAAAAGAAAGAAAAAAAAAAGAAAGTACAAAAAGGCTAAAATTAAGAGAGTGTCAGCCCTGTAACCGCGTTGTGCTTTGAGAATCGGACTCGGACCAGTGCAGAAGGGACCAGCAGGAAAAATGGACCGGGCCGAGGGGAGGGCCGCTAGCGGCTCTGGTTTTGGGATGTTTGCGAATTTTTGACTTTTCTGGCCTGACTTTTTTCCAATAAATAGGATTGACGAGATGTCCAATGTCATATCTCTTTTCAGACTTTAGCTCCCAAATTTCACAAAGCTTTTATCATGGCGAAATACTTTGAAACTCTGTTTGATGACAGGTGCAAAAATCTGACTGTGGAAGATAAACTGGAATAAGCTCCATATCACATCTCAACCCTGCTGGCTTTGAAACTGACTAAAATTCTGGGCCCTCTTCTATAGTCTGCATTGAACTATTGGGATTCAGAATTCTGCGTTTTCCGTTTTGTAACTCTGAATTATGCCCTTTAACAGAGGAATTTGCTGCTAATACTAACATGTTTGATGTTCTTCCTCATGCTTTGCCTTATTGGAAGGATGATTTTAGTAATCAATACAGGAAATCTCTAGGCTTGTCATCTGCGGAAGCCAAAAGCATAATTCTTGGTGTTGATGTGGACTTAGTTCAAATTTGTGAAAAATTTGCTTCCTCTTCTTAGCAGGATGTAAATTCAGACGTTAGGTCGACGGGCCTTTATACTCTGTTTGTTAAACCGCCTATTGTTTGTCAATGCAGAATCATCTGATTTGGGTAGGGCCTCGTTGTTGCGAGTAGTAGATCAATTGGCTGACGGGCACTCTCCTTTACATCTGGTTGTAGGAGAAACCATTCTAGGGCTTGACAGGTTGAAAGTATTGCCTAGGGAAGCATTTTAGGCAACCCCTTACTGTTCCAAATCTGGCTATGTGAGCACCTAAGGTTGATAGAGTCACCAGAAAAGATGATGGTTCGTTCCCCTAAAGCTTGGAGGATAAAAACTTATACCGCTGCTAGCTTTCTGGTTAGGAAAAGGTTGTATAATGAGAAGACCCTTGGTGAATGAGATGCCTTTTTTAGTGTCGGACCTGTTATCCGTTGGTATGTACCTTTGTGAGGTTTGACTTTTTTGGATGCCTGCTGCAAAAATATCCCCTATACTAGGATAGTAGGCTTGTGCAGAGGTACATTTTTCTTCCCTTCTAGGATCATGATGCAATATTGGTTGAAACAGGTTATCCCTCGTCAGGAGACTATGAGACAAACTGTCATGGCTTTGACAACTGACTTTGCTCAAAGCTGGAGTGAATACAGGCGCGACAAGGATAGTTGGAAAGTGCCCCGGATAATTGCCCCAACTCAAGTTTCTGAGACTTATTTATCCTAGCTTTCTTACAGTGATGAGAAATAAGTCAAGCCCTTCGTCATGAGTAGTGGAACCAGCTAGTACCTAGGTATGACTCACGAAGATAGAGCAGGAAAATAAAGGAAGGGCCTTATCAAGAAGGCTATCATGTTTTGAAAAGAGACAAACCCCCAGCTCAAGCAAGCGATCGTATGTCGTCCTCAACCCAAGGTCTTTCAAATAAGAACTCTTCAACAAAGCCTTTTAAAGAGAAGAAAGATTAAAGTAGTTTACTTTAGAAAGCAAGTCTAGTTTAAAAAAAAAGTAATAAGAATTTGTTTAGCTTAAACCCTCATTACTTGCCTTCTTCTTTTTTTTGTAACCTTAGGAAGTTCAATTTACGTAATGTAAGCTTATTGGTTTTTTTGAATAAAGATTGTCCTTTTTTTGAATGAGCTGAATGGAATTTAAGATTTATTTTGGCCGGGTCCCTTAAAAGGATTACCTACATATGTGTAGGTTACCGGATTTTCCTCCCCTTTCGAACGGTCGTCGGGGTAGCGAGAGAGAGCGTCGTTGGTTTCGTGAATCTCTCGAGTGTAAATGCACATGAAGATTTTCCTTTCGTATAAAGGACATGATTAAGATTGTCGGAAGTCGCCACAAGGAAATTAACAACCCTTGGAGTCAAGTTGATTGTCTAAAAAGACGTCAACTCGATTCCCGTGCACCCCAATCCCCATTGGGGAAATTGACTTTATAAATGAGTTCGGGGGCGTGAGTACTAGTTAGGAAGGCGCTAGGCACCCAACTCGCCCGTTGAAACCAACGACCTTTACTAATCAATTCAATGAGATTATTATTGCTACGGTTCCAAACAAGGTTCAATTTGTCCAAAATCGTAGATTTAATTAATGGGTTGAACAAACAATTACTAATGTGACCACTTTTAACAACTTATCAAATTTACATGTTTTTTAAAGCTAAGAACAATAAATATACTAAACCTGCAAATTAGAAAACAAACAAGACAATTCATCCACCAATTCACAACAAAGTATAATTTATAATAAAAAGCAATAAATAAAAATATGCATTCATTCATAACATGCAATTATAAAATTTCATGAAAACCTTCTGGTTGGATTACCTGGATGCTCACAATGAACTATATTGAGTTTTGAAGCTTGTGTAAGAACCCTCGCCTCTCCGGCGCTCCGCAGCGGAATTTAATCGAATCTGCTACAAATTTTTAGGGAACAATTGGAAACCATCAAAAAGTGCACCCAATTCCTATTGGGAATTGACTCATGCCCATGGGGACTAAATATTGAGTTCGGGGGTGTAGGTACAAAATAAACAAAACGAATATTATCTAAATCGCCCGTATAAACGGCCTCTACTAAGCTTATCCATGCCAAATATTTATTTACGCTATATGGTTCCAAATAAATCCGATCGTCCAAGATCCTAAATTAACTAGGCGGGTTAGAGAACTAAATTACCTATGTTATCACTTTGCACAATTTATATCCAATTCACATGCATACTATTATCAAGCATAAACAAGATATAAGAACAATAAATTGACGCTCCAACCTATAGTACTTAGCTAAACGCGCCAAATATTGCATATGCACATCAATAAATTTGTTAGTACCTTCAAAGGAAGAACAATGCAAAGATTTCAACTTTATGCTAAAATAAACCTATGAGGTTGCTATATGCATGCAAAAAACTATAAAAAGATGCAAACTTGCATAAACTAATAAAAAGATGCTAACTTTGAATTAACTAATTATGCATAATTATATACAAAGACACAAACATGCACATTTACTCAACCATAATCAAAAGCTAAATAAAACATGATTAATAGACAATAAATAAGAGATTTTTATAAAGAATTTAGGCCCTCAGGATGGTTAACCTGGACGTTCTATAAGAACGGGACTAGTAGAATTGGAATTGCTCTTCAATCTTGGGTGCTAGGTTAGGTACAATGCTTGCTTGAGTCTTCAAAAATCTGAATTCTCTTTGATTTGGGGAAAAAATGTGCTCTCAATGCTCTCAAAAGTATGAACTGACCAACCTCTCTCAAAAGAGGGTGAAAAGGAGTATTTTATAGAGTTAGGGGACGGAGTTAGGGGCTTAGGGTAAGAAACGCGGCGCCAAAACTCGGCCCAGCCAAAAAACAGGCCTGCCGCTATAGCTCAGTGGCTGCCCAGAGGGCCCCCGCTTTGACGCGTGTGCCGCCGGACTGACAGCGTCAGCCGCTGGGCCCGGTGGCGCGCGCGTACCTAGGGTTTTTTTACTTTTTGTGCTCAGTAAATTACGATATTGCCCTTGGGCTGACCCAGGGGGTCAGGATTGAGCGGTTTTGACCTAAATTTTTGAGACGCGATATCTCTTGATCGGGAGCCTCATTGAGGCAAGGTCAAAGGCGTTGGAATCCTTATAACAAGGGCTATCCAAAGACTTAGGTTTCAGCGAATTTGGTCTAAATTTCCGAGCAATGTCCTTTTCTACTTACGTCCATGTTAATCCATTACCATCATCATCGGGCGTTGCGATGCTAGGGGATGAAAACCGATTAGGGTGTCTATAGAAGCCGCCACTTTGGCCGAGCTTGTGAAAGCGAAAGTCAAAGTATTTGCTAAAAATGCCTGCTGTTTTTTTTTGTTTGAAAATTCTTTATGTTAGAAGGAAAGAAGGAGTAGACTCCTGACCGCCTGTGGTCAGGGTTACCTGCTTTACGGGTGCTAACGCGATGCTAATTTTAATAACTTCGTCGTCAAAGAGCGTTGCATAGATCTGCTTTACGGGTGCCAACGTGACGCTAATTTTAATAGCCTCAACATCGAAGAGCGTTGCGTAGCTCTGCTTTGCGGGTGCCAACGTGACGCTAATTTTATAGCCTCAACATCGAAGAGCGTTGCGTAGCTCTGCTTCAGTGATGCATATAGTGACTCATTTGAGCTCTCGGGCTTCCAAGTTCGTGGTAAGCCTCAAACTTTGAATTCATAGTTTTATGCATTGAATTTTAGCTTATATGCTTTGCCTTGAGTTGAATCTGTGTAGAAATTGTATGCAATTGTCAAGCTTGTAGCGCATGTGAACTTGCGAGGCTTGAACGAACTTAGAAACATGCCTAGGATTGAAACATTTGATTGAAATGTGAACCTAAGGGGTTGCAAATTGGTCATAGGAACCCGATGGGAATTTGAAGGCCCATGGCAACTATGGCTCTCCAGTGAGACTTTTTAAAATCTTGCCCAAAGAGGTGCAGGATGCAGTTTTGAATGCAGGGTTTGGGCCCCTTTTGAAAGCGGCGGACTCGGTTGAGCGAGTCAAAAGGTGTATTGTCCGCTTGTCTTTGGAGCATTTTTGGGATACTACCAACACGTTCCATTTCCCTAATGGGGAGATGATGGTCACTCCCTCGGAGTTTGCTATGTTGACCGGGGTACCTTGCGTGGGTACGCCCATTGTCTATGACGTTTCCATTTGGAAGCGTAAGGCGGAGACGGTGGAGCTTTTCGGTCCATGGGGGAACACTTGGGGTCACCACTACCGTTCCTATAGCGAGCATTTCGCTGCTTTGGAGGACACGAGGAATAAGAGAAATACCTCGGTGGAGCAAAAGGGGAGGATGTTCATCGCCTACCTCCTTGCCACTACTATCTTTGGTGACAAAGGGGAGCGTATCCATGCTATTTACCTCCCGAGCTTGTTGGATTGGGAGAGAGTGAGAGAGTACAATTGGGGGTTGCCGGGTTACGCCAACCTCTTGAGATGTATGCGGTTTGCTTGCCGCGTGAATGATGAGTGATGCAAGCAGTCGACTCTTCCTCCCGTGAGCTTGTGCGGTTTTTGGAAGGTCTTACCGGTGTGTTTGCTTCTATTTTTGTGGATTTGCATGATTTAAGTGCGCGGTGCTTAATTCCATGTTTTGATGTAGCCTTGGTTTTTTGAGCATTTCCCGGACATTGTGCCTACGGGATGGGAGTTAGACTTCCCGGTTTGTAGGGCATGGCGTCATGGGGGGCCTGCGCCTGGACTGGCACAAGGTAAAGTAGCTTTGCTTTTTGTTGCATGGATTGTATTTCTTAGTGTGGAAATATCTTATGTTGCATGCTTGCGTAGATTGACTACTTCCCATGGGCGAAGTATCATGGTTTAGCTTCGGATGCTATCCTAGCATCTAGGGCGGTGGATCGCCAGAGGATCTTGATTGCAGGTCCGTTCTCTTTTGAGTGGTACTTAGGAGAGCGGATCTTCCGTGAGGTTTATCCTGACGTGGCAGGCCCGAGGATTCCCTCGGATCCTCCCTCGACCATGTTCTTGTTGAGGTGCTTGTGTCGCGAGCAGGTTGCGGAGGCCATGGTGGGCTCGGATACTATGCGGTATTTGAGGGAGCCTGCAGAGGACCTTGCGGGGCACTACGAACAGTTCCGCCGTGATCGCCTCATGCCTTCATTTGTGGGTTTGAAGGTAAGAATTTAATGTTTTGATATTCTATGCCTTTCTTGTTTTGTTGGATGCAAACTTACTTTACTTTGTAGGAGCCTCGGGTTGATGCCATTGATGTGGATATCCCGGACATGCGGTTCCGAGGTCAGGACTATGGCGGGAAGGAGTGTTGGGGGGAAGTCCCCATGACGGAGGAACTTGATGAGGACATTCAGGGCCTTTCTCTTCCAGTTGGGCATCTAGGGGTAAACTTGTAATTTTACCAATATGTGCGATGCTTTGTCGTTTTGTGTGCTTGTACTGACTTTTTTTGCGTAGCTTGACCGTGAGCAGACCGGGAAAGTCTTCAGGATGATCCATGCATTGAAGTCCTTGATATCCCGAGCTCTTTCGAGGGGTACTTGCTCAAGAGTTCACTTGGACAAGGTAAAGTTGATTTTGCATTTTCAAAGTTACATGCTTCGAGAAATGTATCATATATATTTGGTGGGCTGCAGGTTGAGTACCATCGACCCCTTCCTCGTCGGTCACGACAGGTAGTATTGTCAGATGATGAGGTTCCGAGCTCTCCTGAGCGTAGCCCTTCGCGCGAGAGGAGCCCTCGGAGGGAGAGTCCTAGGAGAGAGAGTATGCCTGCACATCGGACAGACCGTCCTAGTGGGAGTAGCATGACTTCGTTTGTGGAGCCTACTCCTATGCTTATGTCGATGTATCCTTCTTATCCCGGGTATGCGGGGTATCCTTCATATGGCGGTCTTTATTACCAGCCTCCTGTCCCTGCTCCTATGATGCCTACCATGCCTCCTCGTTCTTCGTGGGGGTATGATTCGAGTTATGTTGGGGAGGGGTGCTCGTACCGGGAGCGTGCCCGACATTCTTCCTTTGACCCTAGCCAGGTTGTGGCGTCGATCTTTGGTGATGAGTCGCGGAGATCGGAGGATCACTTTGAGGTGCTCTGTACGGATGCTGGTGCGGATGATGATTTTTATGATAATGTATTTGTGTGAAATACATTTTGAACATTTGTGTTGAACAAACATTTGGACTTTGCTTGTAAATATTACTTATTTATTTGTCCCTGCATATAATTAGGCTAAATGTGAATGGACAAGTAGTCAAGCAATAGCCATGTAGCAACAAATGGTACAGCCAAAAAGATAAAATTGGGTGTACCCTACCCCCGTAAAAAAATGAAAAAAAGGAAAAGGGTGCAAAAATGAAATGAAAATAATAAGTAAAAAGGGATTAATAAAAAGACATAAAAAGGAAAAGTTGATAATCATCCAAAAAGAAATAAGGAATTGTGGAGCTCCCATAAATAATAAGGAAATAATAGAAAATAGAAATAATAGTGAAAATAGGAAATTGAGCCAAATTGGAGTCCAAAACCGTTAAGGAAAGTGTCCAAAACCGGAGGAAAGAGGGCTGTCTCGAGAAACTAGCACGGCGGCCAAAGGGAGGCGTCCAGCGGCACGCGCGAAGGAGCGGGAGCGAAAATAGGGGCCGCCAGACTCAGCTGCTGTGCCGCTGGAGCTCTGCGGCCTGCCGCTGAAACTCAGCGGCTGGGCCGCTGCTGCACTATCGGGGCCGCTGAGCCTTTAGCGGCTGTCCCAGGGGCCGCTGAAGCCCCTTTTTGACGGGTTGCCTTATTTTTTCGTCTTTTTCGTGCGAGCCCTATATAAGTCTTGGGTTAGTCCGATTTTGGGACATCACCTTCATAATTTACTAGTAATAGAGAGCTTTTTAGAGAGAGAAACCTCCCCATTAATCTAGATTTCAACCATCACAAGCTATGAAGTTAAATTTGATAAGCGGTTACAATCTATGACCCCCCGGGAGAGGATGAGACTTGTGCCTTTCCACTTGAATGCTCTCCTCCACTTGAAGCAAGTTCAAATCGTTTGGAACTTTCACGAGGCCGCCGTTGAATTTTGGGATGACAAACTCCATGTTTTTAGATTTGGGTATAATGAATTGTGCCCTCTTCCCGAAGAATTTGCCACCATACTCGGATTCCCTCATGATCAAGCTCCCGCTACTCCATGGCTCGGGGCCAACCTTGAAGGTTACTATTAAAGGTATCTTGGCCTATCCCCAACACACGCCTCCTCCGTTGCTAAGAGCGGTGAGCTAGACCTCAATGGTGTGATTGACATCTTTTTCCCCAAGGTAAGGGATGATCGCGATGAGTAGTATTACAGACGTGTTTTTATCTTATGTCTCTTGCATAGGTACCTCTTTGTTGGTGGAGGTAATAATGGTAAAACTTGTATGCTTAGAATTGTTGAGCAAATTCAAAACGATTTTACCCCTATGTCTCTTGTTCTTGGTGAAACTTTAATTTGCTTGGACTGCAAGAAACAAGAGCCGTCGCCTGGCAGATGGACGGGAAGCCCTCTTCTCCTTTAAGTGAGTGCTTGAATAAATTGCTTTGATAAAGTTTGAATCTTTAATGGATATCTAACTTTATGTTTTGCCTTATTGTTTTTTTCCCTAGATATGGCTCCTGGAGCATATGTGCTTCATTGAAAGGCCGGCTAATCCGCTCAAATATCAACCAAAGCAGCTTCCTGCTCGTCGGAGGCTTTATTATGAATCCACCATTGATGAATGGCGCGGGTACCTTAAAGCTTGTCCTTTCCTAAGATGGAAAGTCATCTTTTGGGCTTGCCTTGTTCAAATCCCTAAAATCTACACACAATCGGACCCGTCCGTCCTTTCTTGGGACTGGGACGATGTTGGCTACCTAATCGGGCTAATTGGCCACTCGTATGAAGCCTGCGTCTAGTTGTTTTTGGACTTCCTCTTTGATCTTAAGAGCCCATTCTGGCTTCATTCTTCTTAACTTTTGTTTGACTTGTTTGCAGTCGGGCTTTAACGGGATGGTTTGCTGGGCAATGTTGCGGTCTATGCCGGGCATGTCCTTGTAGGACCAGGCGAAAACATCCGTATAATTCTTTAGGAGTGTTACGAATTGTTCGCGTTCATTAGATGTTAAAGACAAGCCTATTTGCACTTGCGAGGCTCGTCATTAGTTGCGATATTTATTGTCTCTGTTTCTACGACTATTGAAGTTTTTCGCTCATGTTCGATTAATGCTTTAATGACTTCTTGGCAATTCCGTTATATCTTCTAAATTATTAGCAATGAGGCAATCGAAGTAAGCAAAATCGACACTAATAATATTAATAGAACCGGACAATACATCAATGAAGTCATCACTAAGGACCTTAGGAGCAACAGGAATAGACTGGGGTGGACTACCCGAGACTTCTAGGGTAACAGACTAAGAATCAAACTCGGACTCGGAATCAGACTCAGAATCAGAATTGGGCCCTTCTGTAGGACCGTTGCAAATCGTGAACTTGTACTTGGCTCCCTCGACTGTAGTCCACCTCGTCTCGTGCTTCGAGGTGGTGCGGTCGGGCCCGATTGGGGCGATCAGCTTGGACAGGTTGAACCTTTCGTTAAAAAGCACAGTAAGGGGAAGTTTGTTTGTTGTCTCGTCGTATTGGCGACGTTCTTCACCAAATAGTAGCCCAAAGTCGTTGGATGCCATGTCATTAGCCCAATCTTTAGTGGATCGGTCCTCATTAGGAGGTATGGGTGTGTCTTCTTTCATGGTGAAGCAGTCTTGAAATGCCTCAAAGCCTGGAACTAGGATCCCAATGATCATGTATGGTTCAGGGAATCCGTAGTAAGGATATGGGTCGCCTTCTTGAACAAATTGCCCATTGAGAGTGAGGGGATAAGGATCCATGCTATGTGGAACGGGCTTGTTGGTCGCGCGGGCCCTTTTCCTAGCCATTTCCTTGGATATGTAAGCTTGGACTTCTTCCCATGTGGGCTTGTAGCCTAGCCCAAATAGATTGTTTTTGATCTTGATGTTCCAGCAGGTTTGAACTACCTTGGGGTGAGGGCCCAGAGTGGTGCCTAGAAAGTGACCTCGCTTTCTGAGTAGAGCATTCACATTGAATGTGGGCTCTATTGTTTCTATGAAGGCTATCTTCTCGAAGCCCCATAACTCCTCATCTTGCTCATTACGCTCTATCTTTAGGACTGGAGCTTTTTCTATCTGGGCTACCATAGTATCAGCGCAGACTTCCAGCGTGGATCCTGCCAAGGATAGTTTTACCTTTTGGTGCAACGTTGAACCTACGGCGTTCAGCCCATGTAACCAGGGCCTTTCTAAAAGTAGGTTGAAGGTGGATGGAATGTCAATTACATGGAACTGGACCATCTTCTCGATTTGCCCAATATTGGTGTTCATTGAGAAGGTGCCCAAGACGTTTCTTTTGGAATTATCGTAAGCTCTTAACCCTTGTGCGGAATGCGTGAGGTTGTTGCAATCTATTTTGAGGTGTTTAGCGGTCCTCAAACGGCACACATTTACAGCTGAGCCATTGTCGACTAAAGCGATAGGGACGACTTGTCTTTGTTGACAAATTACAGTCAGATAAAGGGCTTTGTTGTGGTGGATATCTTCAGGTGGAAGGTCTTTATCACAAAAGATGACGGGTGTGGATGACTTTCCTTGGACCAGGAGGTTAACTACCTCTTCAGGGGTGGCGTTTGGAGAAATGGTGGTTGCATTCAAGGCCTCTAACACAGCCCTTCTACGAGTGATAGAAGTGGTCAACAATTGTTAGATGGATATGTCAGCTTTTCTCTTTTGTAATTGTTCGAGAATGTTGGTCCCATCATCATCTTTCGCTATTTCTCTTTGGGCCGGATCCCTCTTGGGGATTGTTAGAGGCTCTACGGATTGGATTTGGAATGGGTTTATGTAGATATTTTCGGGCCTGAACTAGCGTCCTGATCTTGTGAGGTAGTTTAGAGTTTTATCATCTTCTTCTTTCTCATCATCGGAGATATCATACCAAGGTTTTCCATTAGCTATGTCATGAACCTTAGGAGTCAATACGTCTTCTGGATCAGTATAGGATCCATTATCCTCCTCATCGCTATCCCAAAGGCCAAAAATGTCCAGCGTGGGCCTTGGGGTTGGGTATGGTGGTATGGCCTGCCCAACAGGAGTGATCAGATAGGATGGATCAAACCCTTCTTCTATGTCGATGGCGAAAGAGTTCCCAAGGGGATTATTATTGTTGCTGGGTGGTGGCGCGTCTTTAGGCAATGGTATGGTGCCATTGTCAAACAAATCCTGGATTTTCTCCTTGAGAGTGTTACACTTTTCGGTATCGTGTCCACGCCCCCTATGGTATTTGCAGAATGCAGACTCGTTCCAATATGGTGATCTTTTCTCTACTGGTGGATCGGAAGTAGGCCCAATCGGGTGTAGATAGTCTCCTTTGACTACTTTGTCTAGGGCCTTGACATAAGGCATTCCGAGGGTAGTAAACCTTCTTGGACGCCTCTCAGCAATGGCGTTCACTTCATTTCCTCTACTTGTGGAGGCATGGTTTGTATTGGTGTATTTCTTATCCTTATAACCACTTGTGTTGTTGTTGTAAGTGACCTTGTTCTTTCCTCTTTTGAGTTGGTCATCTTCAATGGCCATGCCTACTTCAGTTAGTTGGGCATAAGTGGTTATGGGTTGAAACTTCATGTGTTCGCGGTACTCAGATGCCAAATTTTGGACTAGCATTCTAATTTGATCCCTTTCAGATGGGCGATCAATCCTTTCAGCGACCTTGGTTCTCCATCATCTCACGAAATTGGTGAACCCTTCTTTTTCACCGTGCTTGGTGATATCCAATTCTCTCAATGTCATGGGAGGCAAGACATTGTCAGCATACCTCTTGAGGAACAAGGTGGATAAATCTTTCCATTTTTGCAATTTTTGGGTGGACAATTTGAAGAACCAGGCCCTGACAGCAGGGTCCAAGGTTTGGGGAAAGAGGTGAACATACTGCTCTTGTTCAATGCCTCTAAGACCCAATGCAGTGGTAAAGGCTCTAATATGATCTTGTGGATCATCAGTTCCTTTGAACGTGGGAACTTCAAGCATGGAAAACTTAGTGGGAAATTTTCCCTTGATGTGTGGAGCATAGCCTTCAGAATTGATGATCATGTCGTTGAAGACACGACTTTTGCCTAAAACAGACTCAAGCCTATTCAGTTTGGCTTGGAGTTCTTGGACCTCTTTAGTGGAGGGCTTAGCCTTTTAATCGTTGGACTTGGGCTCATCATCATTCTCAGTAGGGGGATCGAACTTAGCGACACGGGCTTCCATATCAGTGAATCTAGCATTCATGGCGACCATTTAGGCTAAAAGGTCATCCATCTTTTGGTCAACGATTTTCTCAACATCTCCAGACATGGCGGACTTAGGTGAATTAGGTGGCGAGGCTTGAGGTGACAGTGGTGGTGTGCGAAGGTAATCGAGCCAAATGGGGTCCACGAACTGTGCTTGCGGTGAAGGTTCGAACGACCACTTGCGGACCAATCTCTTGCTGGACTCGTCCCTCTTCCACTTCCTAGGACTGGGATCTTTACTCCTACCAATTCTGGACATAAAAAAAGCTCTCTTAAGAAAGTAGGAAGTAAATGGAAAACTCCATAGAATAAAGATTTTATTTTAAAACAAATGTGGGAAGAGAATCTAGCACTAATCCTCAACATGGCGATCTTGGGGAAAGACGCGATTTTATTTAAATAGTATATTCTAGTCAATGATCTCTCAACTTTATTAGAATAAAACGTACTCTTGACTTGCATATGGGATGAAATTCCCTAATTTAAGGAAAGAAGATATACTATTGACTTGCATATAGAAATAACTAAGACTCTTTTTTTATTTTGTGAAAGATCATTGACGGGAATATATTATTTGCATGCAATCTAATTCATATGGAAAGGAACGTCTTCCTAATATGGTCACTAGCGTCATCGGAGTCATACAGGGATTCTACTTCCTAAAAGAAAAGATCCTAGACTCTATTTGTAAACTTGACAAAACGCACAAGCAAACAAAAGGGAAACATTCCCTAACCAGGACTCAAAAAGAAATTCTAAGGGGGGATCTAGTCCTAATATTCTATGGAAACTAATCACATAACAAGGAAACAATCCATCATAATATGACAAGTAAATCAATTAGCACCTTGATATGGACTATGGGACTAATGCAATATTTGACACAATCTATGGTTGGATATGGTAACCCACGACCGGATGCGTTTTGTCATCTATGGGATGCATAGTAAAACTAAACGTACTATTTTACACATCTCGAATGGAAACATGTAAATGCCATGGGGCGGAACACGACTATGTGCAAAGGTAATTCGGACCTAGTGGGTCACCGGCCTAAGTCATAGATAATGCTCCAAAGGGTAAATCCTGTTTATGGAGTGGTGATGTCTTTCGACATCTTGCGATGATAACGCATGCAATATGAATGATATGGATGCAAAAGCGAAGAAAGTAAACACATACAGTAATTGAACCAAATAGCTAAAATAAATTATTGACATGGATAAGTGTTCGAATTACACCCTCTTGTTAATTGTCCCCAGTGAAATCGCCACTGTAAGAACTCTCGCCTCTCCAGCGCTCCGCGGCGGAATTTAATCTTTGCATTGGAATTAATGTTTCTTAAATAATACGTCAATATGCAATTTAAATCAATTACGGGGAATAACAATTTGCAAATAAAGAAGTCGCCACCAATTTTTAGGGAACAATTGGAAAACATCAAAAAGTGCTCCCAATTCCTATTGGGATTTGACTCATGCCCGTGGGGACTAAATATTGAGTTCGGGGGTGTAAGTATGAAATAAACAAAACGAATCTCATCTAAATCGCCCGTATAAACGACCTCTACTAAGCTTATCCATGCCAAATATTTATTTACGCTATATGGTTCCAAATAAATCCGGTCGTCCAAGATCCTAAATTAACTAGGCGGGTTAGAGACAACCAAATTACCTATGTTATCACTTTGCATAATTTATATCCAATTCACATGCATACTATTATCAAGCATAAACAAGATATAAGAACAATAAATTGACGCTCCAACCTACCGCACTTTGCTAAATGCGCCAAATACCGCATATGCACATCAATAAATTTGTTAGTAACTTCAAAGGAAGAACAATGCAAAGATATCAACTTTATGCTAAAATAAACCTATGAGGTTGCTATATGCATGCAAAAAACTATAAAAAGATGCAAACTTGCATAAACTAATAAAAAGATGCTAACTTTAAATTAACTAATTATGCATAATTATATACAAAGACCCAAACATGCAGATTTACTCAACCATAATCAAAAGCTAAATAAAACATGATTAATAGACAATAAATAAGAGATTTTATAAAGAATTTAGGCTCTCAGGATAGTTAACCTGGACGTTTTCTTCGAACGGGACTAGTAGAATTGGAATTGCTCCTCAATCTTGGGTGCTAGGTTAGGTACAATGCTTGCTTGAGTCTTCAAAAATCTAAATTCTCTTTGATTTGGGGAAAATATGTGCTCTCAATGCTCTCAAAATTATGAACTGACCAACCTCTCTCAAAAGAGGGTGAAAAGGACTATTTATAGAGTTAGGGAACGGAACTAGGGGCTTAGGGTAAGAAACCTGGCGCCAAAACTCGGCCCAGCCAAAAAGCAGGCCCAGCGGCCACACGGAAGGCAGCTGGGGCCAGCGCCTTCCGCTGGGTCCAGCGGCTGCCCAGAGGGCCCTCGCTGTCACGCGTGTGCCGCCAGACTGACAGCATCAGCCGTGGGCCCGGAGGCGCGAGCGTGCCTAGGGTTTTTTTTACTTTTTGTGCTCAGTAAATTATGAAATTGCCCTTGGGCTGACCCAGGGGGTCGGGATTGAGCGGTTTTGACCCAAATCTTCGAGACGCGATATCTCTTGATCCGGGAGCCTGATTGTAGCAAGGTCAAGGACGTTGGAATCCTTATAACAAGGGCTATCTAAAGACTGATATTTCAAGGAATTTGATCTACATTTCCGAGCAATGTCCTTTTCTACTTTCGTCTATGTTAATCCATTACCATCGTCACCGGGCGTTGCGGACCAAGGGGATGAGAACCGATTAGGGTGTTTATAGCATGAACTCTTGCTCTTGATGAAGTATGAACGTTTATTTTTATGGCGCTAGGGCTAGCCTAAAGTAGGAGCAAAATAAGAATTTAGAGTTTTTTAGTATAAGAGAGAGAATCTTCAACCTCTAGACCAACCTTTTCAGAGAGAATGTCCAACCTCTTCAATTGAACCCTAAGGTATGTTTATATAGAAGAGGGGAAGCTTCCAGGGTTTGGCACGGAAATCGAATGGGCCTCGAATTTGACGTCCGCGAAAATGGGTCCAAGCGGCCATGCAGCTAGGACAAGCGGTTGAACCACTTGGCAAGCGGCTCAGCCACTAGGAAAGCGGTCAAGCCGCTTGTGCCACCGCTTAAACTCAAGCGTGGCCGCTTTGACCTGTCGCGGCCTACCTGCATAGGCGCCTGACATGCTTTCTAAGTTGGGGAGGCTTTACCGAGGGGGTCCACGGGGGATTGACTGAGCTCCCTTGTTTGACCAAGGGTTGATTCAAGGGTTTGGTTTCCTTTTCGGGCCCTTGGGCTCAACGAGGTCTATCTCTTAGTTTTGGACTCCAAATCAAATGAGTACAACTGGTTTGGATCACCTGTACAAAAGGCTTCCATTGATTAATTCAAATGAACATGGCTAATCATCAGAGAAATTATTCTCGCAACCCAAGTTCGATCAAAATCCAATCTTTTCATCATCGGGTTTTTATGGGGACTTATCATAGAAACAAGTTTTGGTGTCTACAAAAGCCCCTATTTTTGTCGAGCTCGAATAGAGAGAAGGTCAAAGTATTCCTGTGCCAATACCTGCATGAATCAAACAGGTAAACTGAGTGAGGTGACAATCAGTTAGAGATAAACAATCATTTTAGGATAAAGTAGCAATTTCCCTGGTTTATTTGACTGAGAGTTTGACCTTATGCTGTAGGTCACACAATAAAAATCCTTCGATTATCAGTCAAACGGAGAGGCCCTATGTTGTAGGTCACACAATAAAAAATCATCGATTCTCAGTCTAACAGAGAGACCCTATATATGTTGTAGGTCACATAATAAAAAACCTTCGATTATCAGTCGAACGGAGAG
Source organism: Tetragonia tetragonoides (assembly GCA_038025085.1). Classification (NCBI taxonomy): domain Eukaryota; kingdom Viridiplantae; phylum Streptophyta; class Magnoliopsida; order Caryophyllales; family Aizoaceae; genus Tetragonia; species Tetragonia tetragonoides. Next base: position 20,380,663 of record CM076146.1, read on the forward strand.
ATCCTATGCTTTCGGTCACACAATTAAAATATTCATCAGAGATAAGATAGGTAATAAATGTTAAAAATCCTTCGATTTTTAGTCGAAGGGAGAGACCCTATGCTGTAGGTCACACAATAAATATCATTCGATTTTCAGTCGAAGGGGAATCATATACTGTAGGTTACACAATAAAAAAAATTCTTTAGAAATAGAATAAATGATAAAAATCCTTCGATTTTTAGTCGAAAGGGAGACTTGTGATGTAGGTCACACAATAAATGTAAATTTCGTTCGAAATAAGATAAAATAGTAATGTAACTGTAAAGGGTAATAAAATGTTGCTCAGACCTTTGGTTAGACGTGAGCCCATGCCATAGGCCGAGTATAAATGTATAAACCTGTTGATTTAAAATAGTCTTGCTTTCATAAACGGACTTTAGCGCGCAAATAACTGCTATGGACCTCACGTGGGGCCCACTGATTTTGAATCAATGGCCCTAAATAGAATATTATAAAAAATGGAGTGTTAGGCGTCCAAACCGCCACGTCAAACAGCTAAACCGCGTAGTGGAGTGGTCAAGCCGCTTGCTAGAGCGGCTATGCCGCTGGATGGAGCGGGTGAACCTCTCTACCAAACGGCTGAGCCCTTTAGGCAAGCGGCCAAGCCGCGTGGCTTGCGGTTCAACCTCCAGCGTGGTGGTCTGAGCGTCCACCTGGACGGTTTGACCGGTTGCTAGGTCTTCGCGGGTGGAATAAAGGGATAAGAAGGGGAAGGGCGAAATGGATCTTCTTCCATTTCGTGCCATCTCCTCTCTCTCTCCTCCATTTTCTTTAAGCTCACAAACTCCATCAAAGCCAATAGCTCCATTTTTTAGGCTTTCTTACTCAAAGTCTTAAAAGAACTTGATTTTGTTAGTTGTTCTTGAGTTTTTGAGTGTCAAAACTCAAAATTGTGTGAATTTGTGAGTTTCACTTCAAATTTCAAAAACTCCAATTTTTCTTTTTTTGCTCTTCATCCATGGCTCCCAAACATAGAGGAGGAAGGAAAAGGAAGGAACAAGAGATTGTTGTGAGGGAGGCCCAGAATGTTTTTAGTCGGGTCTTCTTTTCCGGTATACCCCATTACCGGTTGGTGAGAACCGGTTAGTCCAGGATGAGTTCACTTGTAGAGATTTCTATCCTACCGACCGTTGGGAGACCCGCGATCCCATTATATAGAAGAAAGAGCATTTGGTTACCGTAGGCACCATGTGTCGGGTATGCCATTTTTTTTTCTTTCTTTTGCTCTTTTGCACGTAGAAAATCATGTCTAGTCAAATATAGAATTTCTAGGTTGAGACCTGTAGTATATCTAATGTGGAAAACCAATTTGCGTGAAATTGTTTTTCTTGCTAATTTGCAAATTCCCGTAGGATTATTATTATTTATTTTTGCATGTGAAGAATGAATTTGTGTGAAATTCATCTTTATTGGTGGAAAATACTTTTGTGTGAAATTTATTTTCGTCGCAATCATCATTCTTTGCACTACGCCACATGTCATCTTTAATAACACTTAATACATAGCACTTTAAGCTGAAGTGCTATAGTAATTAAGGCGGAAAAATAATAAATTAACTACTAATAATGATTCTTAAAAAACCTAATGCGTATTAGGATCAAGCATTGCGCTTGTTTTCGAAAAACGCAATTAGAATTTTTGATATACCGCTTTAGTAGAACAACATTATGCCTACTCTCATTGTCACAAGCTTCACAGGCCAGTCCAAAAATTAATTACCGCCCGCTTCCCTTCCTCGCTTACATTCTCTCGCTCATCAAGCAGTTGGAACTTGGAAGAACTGTTGTATAGTTCTATCTTATCTAACACGCACATATTTCTCTGAGACTTGTTATAAACAAAGCTTATAGACAAAAAAATTTATCTGTAACAAATGACCGTGGCATGATGAAACACTGCCCTAAAGTCGAATTTTCCCCCACAAGTGCACTAAGGAATTTCCGGCAACCGACCTCGGGGGATACACGGCAACCAAAGCTCCGGTGTACTACGGTGCGATGGTTTTGAGAGTAAACTGATGCACTGCCAAGGTTAGGAGAAGAGACTTTTTGAGAGAGATGAATTTTTGGTTCTATGTATCCAAATGAAGTGAAGGTGCTTATAGAAGCGAAAATCTGTAACCGAAAGGCAATCAAAAGGGGCGGATATTATGGGCATTGATATTGTAACGGTTATAAAATCTGTTTAGTCAAAAGAATCAAACGATGGAATTAAACGGTCAAAAAGATAGACCGAATAATAAAAAGGGCCCAACCCAACCAACACCCCGGCCTGACCTGACGGAAGGCGGTGGCGGCGCGCGCGCGTGTGGAGGGGGAGTCTTCCCTTGACTCTTAGTTCAAAGACTAAGAGTACACACCAATATATAAAGTCTCTTCACTTTTCTTTCTCTACCAATGTGGGACAATGGGTTTTATAAACAAGGCTTTTGTGGGATATTTCTTTGAAGCATTCCAAGCTTTATGAAGCAAGGCTTCATTTCCATCAATCCCCCACATGATTCAAAGAGGGAGTGGTAGAAGAAGGTCATAGCAGTAGGAGATCGCATGTTACGATACTAATGTCTTGTGGACTTGAATTAGTACCATTTAGGTGGAAAATATTCTTTGAACCTTTGACGGTATTTGTTCAGTACAAACTGCGCACTAGTTTAACCTCAAAAACAGATTTACTCTCGCGAAAAACATATATACATTAGCCCCTTACGTGACTGGATTTTTTTGTAAACGCTCTAGAGAGTCATTATCCCAAATGCTCTCATAGGGGGTGGGCAATTCCCCAATATTCACATAGGTGAGTTCATCAAGTGTGTACTGTCTTACAACACCTTACAAGGCTATGAACTCATTAAGAGCTAAAATGCTTAACCTCACACACATGAAAGTATACGAAAAAATACTATATCATTTTATAGAGGAATGGAGTTTGTAGTACATGACTGGAGTTGTTTTGTGATTTCGTTTGACCTCATTGAACCTGGACATATTCCAGGTTGGGTATCCATCACAATTCACTCCCACTGGGTTTAAGCCCCATTCCTAGTGCTGACTCAAGCACTATCTTTCTACAAAGGCCTTTGGTGAGAGGATTCGCAAGATTCCACTCCGACTTTACATACTCAAGTGATATCACATTATCTCTGATCAGATTCTTAACAATTTCATGCTTAAGGGAAATATGCCTTCTCTTTCTGTTGTAGGAATGGTTGCGGGCTACACTAATAGCCGCTTGACAATGACAGTGCATGGAAACTGATGGAGCCGGTCTCCCCCACAATGGAATATATGCAAGTAGGCTTCTTAGCCATTCAGCTTCATGGCCTGCCATTTCTAAAGCAATAAATTCAGATTCCATTGTAGATTTAGCAATACAAGTTTGTTTTGAAGATCTCCAAGATATAGCAGTACTAGCAAGAGTAAAAAAATAGCCACTGGTAGAATGAATTTCATCATTATCGGACACCCAGTTAGCATCACAATACCCTTCAAAAAACAAGGAAAATTCTTGTAGTGCAAACCCCAATTAATAGTACCTTTCAAATATCTCAACAATCTAATCAAGGCATTCCAATGATCACGATTGGGGTTATGAGTATATCTACTCAACCTGCTCACAGCATATGCTATATCTAGTCTAGTATCGTTCATTAAAAACATAACACTTGCAATTATCTTAGCATACTCTTCTTGTGATACACTATCACCTCTATTCCTTTTCAAATGAATACTAGAATCATATGGGGTTTTGATGGGTTAGAATCAAATTGTTTAAACTTCTTTAAAATTTTCTCAACATAATGAGATTGATCCAAACTCAAACACACAGAAGTTCTAGTAATTTTAATGCCAAGAATTACATCAGCTTCACCCATGTCTTTCATATCAAAGCATGATTTCAACAAAGATTTCGTTGTGTTTATCACATCAATACTTGTACCAAAAATTAGCATGTCATCAACATATAAATATATTATAACACAACCATGCTCATCATATTTAGAATAAACATAACCATCAGAATCATTCACCTTGAAACCATCAGAAAATATAGTACTATGAAACTTGTCATATCATTGTTTGGATGCTTGTTTAAGTCCGTAAAAAAACAAGTTTGCATACCTTTTTGTTGGACACTATGAGGTTTTGATGATTAAAACTAAATATACTTATGCTAATTAATTTACTAATGCTTTAATTCTAATTGTGAAATTAGCGCTACACTCAACGAGAAGGAAAGTTCAAGAAGATTATCACATTTGGTACATGAAGATAAAGATAGAAGATGAGTATATTTTATTTTAGATTCATGTATTAAGTTGAGAATTAATTTAATAGAGTTGGAAGTAAAAGAAACTAATGGGCGAAATTAATTGAAGGCAAAACTAAATTGAGTACCTGAGCTGGAACCCAGGTCCCACCGTCAGGTCCCACATTCAGTCTAGAATTTATAAAATGAATTTCGAAAATAGATTATCTTCAACATTGCTTAATACACTACTATTATCCAAATGATCTTTTGTTGTCCTAAAGAACCTTGTAAACTAGGTATGAAACAAAAGAGCTTTCTGATTTACAAATGTATGTTGTGCTCAAAAAGGGAATTTGCTTTTTAGAGCTTTGTGCACCAAATGGTCAAACAAGCAAGCCTTCCCTTGGGATTCGGCTATCATGTTTTCTGAGACAATAAGGAAGCTCCTTCTACCTCTTTGACTCAGTTCTAAGGTTTCCAAAAGCAAAAGAAAACAAGTGACTTGATTTGACATATTGGAGCCTCTTGACTTGAGATATTTTTGAAACCCTTAACCCTTAAGCAAGGGGCTTGAAACAACCTCAAAATCATAGTTGAGCTGAGCTATTGCAAGAGTTATGAGATGATATTCAGTTTTCATCAAAACCGTTTTTACACAAAAACATCTTCTTCACTTTGCTCATAAATTGCATTCATACATATCCAAAGGAACAAAGCCCAGAACTGTTTCTCAGTCAGTTCCACTCTCATTAAGTCTAAACACTTAGGAAATTATTGTAACCTTACTTGCTTATCTTAGAAGAACCAAAAAGGTTGTGTTACTTAAATTCTTAGACAAATCTTGTGAGCTAGTGATAGCTTGTATTTGCTCAAGGCCGAGTGTTGGCTTGTGTGTTTGGGCAACTTGTAGGGAAGTTGTGTTTTTGACAACTTGAGTGAAGTTGTGCCTAGGTTCTTGTTTGATAGAGTTAGGTGGACTTGGAAGCTGAGGTTTAAACCTGTGATTGTAGCAAGTTAGGAATGGGCTAGTACAATGATTTGGCTCGGAAATACAACAAGTAGTTGTTGAAATCCTACAAGAGATAATAGGTCGTGGTTTTTACACCCAAATGAGCATTGGGTGATTTTCCACGTACAAAACGCCTTGTGTTATTTATTGCTTAACTATTTAGCTTCCGCACTTACTACCAAGTGCCTTACAACCCCGAGGAAGGTCAGATAAAATCCAAGTATTATTGCTCGTAATTGGTTCTAACTCGCTATTTATGGCCTCTTGCCAAAAACTAGAGTCAACTGATCTCATGGCCTCCCCATAATTCCTAGGGTCATCTGTAATAATAAAAGCATGCACAAAAGTTTCATCTAGCACATCAATTTCGGCTAAAAAAGTAGTAACATAATCAGCCAAAACTTTTCTCACTCCTAATTCGTTTACCCCTTCTAGGCTCTTGAACTTCTATACTAGATGATGCATTGGCATGTGAAGGTAATGAAGATGCAGCAGGGAAGACACATTCATTTAGTTTCATAGGAAATATATGCTCAAAAAATTTAGCATCACGAACTCTTTAATAGCACCAAAACCAGAAGCATCTTTTAGAATAAATCTATATGCAGCACTATTATTAGCATATCCAATAAATGTAGCATCAAATGTTTTGGGTCCAATCTTGCTTCTTTGAAAGTCAGGAATCCCGACTTTCGCAAGCAGCCCCACACTTTCAAGTAACTCAAGTTAGGTCCAAAACCTTTCCACAACTCATATGGAGTTTTCTCAAGTTTCTTGTGGGGAGCACGATTAAGTACAAAGCAAGCAGAAAGTAAAGCTTTCCCCCACATGTTATTAGGCTTACCCGAACTAATAAGCATAACATTCATCATTTGCTTGAGGGTCCTATTTTTTCTCTCGACAATGCTGTTTTGTTAAGGAGCATAAGGAGCTGTAATTTCATGAATTATCCCATTAGCTTCACAAAAAATCTTTAGAGGTGTTGAATCATATTCTCCACTTCTATCGGATCTAAGCCTTTTTATTTTACGAACTAGCTAGTTTTCTACCACGGCTTTATAGATAAGAAATTTATCCTCAGCCTCATCCTTAGAACTCAGCAAATACACCTTGGTAAATCTAAAATAATCATCAAAAAAAAGTAATACAATACTTTTTACCACCTCTACTAACAGGGCTATGAAAATCACCAAGGTTACTATGCACAAGTTCAAGTAAAGTAGAAGTTCTAGTCACATTCTTATAGTAAGGCTTTTTGGGCTGTTTAGTTTCTACGCATACTTCACATCTATCAAAATCAGTACTGCTAAATGCAGGAATAAGACTAATTTGTTTTAACCTTTTAATGGATGCCACATTCACATGACCTAGTCTAGCATGCCATAATGAAACAGACTCAGAGATGTAAACAATAGAAGAGTTAGATGCTTTATTCTCAGTCACAACATCCAACACAAACAGCCCCCCATTACAAAATCGTTTCCCAACAAATTCACCATTTCTAGTGAGTACATGTTTATCACACTACTACAAAATGAGCCTAAGGCGACACTCATAAAGTGTTGTATTAGGCTTTCAAAATGTTGCATTATTGCTAGTGCGACACTTTTTGAAGTGCCACCTTAGGTAACGTTGCCTTAGGTATATAGCAACACTTTTATTAGAATATGCAACACTTTAAAAAAGTGTTGCCTGTATTTATCAAGTGCAACACTTTTCAGTGCAACACTTTTTGCACTCAAATACAACACTTTTTCGTTTACTTCTACCAAATTTTAACAACACTTTTATCTGTCAAGTGCAACACTTAATGTGTTTTTCAGCATATAAGTGCAACACTTTCTAACTCCTAATACAACACTTTATTGTTATTTCAATTACAGAAAGGCAACGTTTGATAAGCTCATTAGCAGCACTTGCAGGTTCCATGCCATACCCCTGTTTTCATATCAATCAATTTTTTCTAAAAGACAGATACACCAATACTTCCTTCCATTGCAATAATGACATATCATAGATAGTATAATCTGGTACTCTTACACATTTGTCCAATAATAAAACTACCTTAATTTAAAACGCCTATTGTCATCGCAAAATGCTGTCAGTAATTACAATCTTACAAATTAAAGTTACTAAAAATCCTGCACCAAAAGTATGTTCTTCCATTCGATATATACGACCTTTTCTTCCGATCACTTTTGCAAATCTCCACTAGCCACCATACGCCCCAAAAAAAGGTAGCCTAAGCCATTTAAAAACAACAAAGAATATAGTTAGTCCTTTTCTTAACCATGAAGTAATAGAATAAGTCATCATCAAACATGCAACTATGTATACGGGAATAAAATCCAAGTTTTAAGTTAGGCTTGTATAGATAACTTCTTATACTTCTAGTATGAAAAGAAGTTAGGCCTACAGATTGCAGACAGTGCAGGTTTTATATTTCTCCCACATCGTGTGGACATTTTATAAGTCAAGTTCATAAATAATCATTATACATGGAACTGCCAACGCAACCATAACCTTTCACAAGCAGTTCCAACAAGCACACAATTTGTATGATAGCTACAAAGTAAATAAATGATACCCCCAATGAACTGATGTCAATTGCTTATGTCCAATATAGTAAATAAAGGTAAGAGCAATACATACCTTGTACCAAAATATAGAAGGTGAAACCAGTGGCGTATCCAGGATTCGGAAAATAGGGTGACAAAATCAAGTAAAAATCATCGATACATATTACATCAAAAAAAGTTCAATATCAAACCGTCATACAATTCCACATTACAACTAATGCGGGTAGAAGAAAAAAAAAACAAAATAACCAAATAAAAATTACAACAGAAATCAAGTAACCAAACAGTTGCCAAAGGTATGCAAACAGAAATGAAGTCGGCAGGTTTTGAAGCAGATCGTGCTCAATGTTCAATAATTGAAATACATATATATATTTCATCACAAAGTAGCTCCTAAAACTTGGCTCTACTTGCAAGTACTAAACCAAATTTAACAAATTGCAACACATTCAGACGCAATATTTTAACATTACCATTCCTAAACAGCAACAATCAGTTTTCCAACTAAAACTGATTCTGTGTACTCATATGAATCTGTCGAATTTTGTATACATTAGCAAGACATAGTAACATCTTAGGTTAAATCCTGATGTTCAAATCTAATGGCAACACCAATGTAAAGCACAAATCAGCTTCTGAAATGACACTAATTTTATCTACTCATTAAGCCTCATAGACTAGAATGTAATACATCACCAATTCATCATAACGACAAACACATAACATAGAACATTACAAAAGAAAGATGGGTCAGATTCTTTACCGTGTTCTGTCCAAGAGGGGCCTGAAGAGCAAGCTGATCAAAAGTGATACACTCACCACCAGCCTTCTCAATACGAGCCCTGGCAGTTTCAGTGAACCTCAAAGCACAAACCTTAAGAGTAGGCACTTCATAAGTCCTCACATCATCAGTCACTGTACCCACCAAAATAGCAATTCTTCCATCCTAATAACCATAATATTTCAACCCACCAAAATGACAACAAAATCAATAACCCAATACCAATAATTATACCAATTCAACCAAAAATCGAACAATCTTCGATTAAAGTGAACATTAATTTCATCAAGTTAAGTTCTCCAGCATCTCAATCCACACTAGTTTCGCAACCGCAAAACTCAAAAAGCCTAAATCAATTGTCAAACAAAAAACCCAAACAACCAGAACACTTCGAATGAGAAATAAGTGAGAAATAAAAGCGAAGTAAAAGGGAAAGAAGTTTATACCTAAATCGATCTGAGACAGAATTCTGAAAAATCGAGGTCTACAGACTACAGCGACGTATCAACGAGCCCAGATCGAGGTCATCAAGCTCGAGTTGAGTGCAGAAAATCGGGCCCCAATAGTCCGGTACTCCGGTACTGTCGAGTGTCGACTCCGGGGCCAGGCGAGCGAGAGCTGAGAGTCGGCAATGCAGTCTGCGAGAGCTGAGAGTTGAGAACTTGAGATGGTGAGGGGATGAGAGAGAAAGAGTTAGAGAGAAAGAGGGGATGAGGGGATGGGTTATGCCGTAATGGGTTTGCTTTAGTGATTAGTTTCACTTGCAAATTATTTTTTTTTTTAAAAAAAAAAAAGAAAAAAAGTTACAGATTTTTTTATTCAAAAAAGGGGTGACCACTGTCCCCTCTTGTCCCCCTTTGCATCCGCCAACGGGTGAAACGAGGTCATGTTAAAAACTCTCTTTATTGTCCGCCAATGCGGCCGGTAGCTGATGAGGCCCGTCCAAATCATTTTATTGTCCGCCTTTTCCAATTTCAATTTTGTTGTGTGTCCGCCTTTTTCAATTCAGCACCCATTTGCAATACTTTACAAAGTGCTGCATTTCCATATTGGAAATACAACACTTTAAAATAAGTGTTGTTTATTAAATGTGATAAAAGCAACGTTTCTTAGAAGTGTTGTACTTCTTTATAATAAATGCAGCACTTAACAAAAAACGTTGGTTTAGAGCTTTAGATGCGACATTTATTTTAAAAGTGTTGCTTTCTACCTTATCCTATCTAAAAAGCAACAAACTCTAAAAGTGTTGCTCATTGAATGTTGCATTAGACTCATTTTGTAGTAGTGTCAGATTCAAATGCTAACTTAATTCCAGCTTTGTTCAACAATGAACAAGAAATTAAGTTCCTACGAATATCAGGGACATGCAAATCATTGGTTAAAGCAATAGTTTTACCAGAAGTAAGTTTTAAAAGAACCTTCCCTTTACCAACAACAGAGGTAGTGCTAGAGTTACTCATGAAAATGCACTCTCCTTCAGCGTCTTGCCATACTCCACGAACATGTCTTGGTTGGTACAACAATGCCTTATTGCCCCGCTGTCCAGGATCCATTCAACAGTATTACCAACAAGGTTGATCTCAGACACCATGGAAACAATAACATCCTCGGTCAGGTTTCCTTGGGCATTGTTCTCTTTGGGTTTGTTAATAGCAATAGCATGAGCACTCCTACACTCCTTAGCGGGATGTCCATACTTACCACAGTTGTAACAATTGCCCTTGAAACGCTTCTTGAAGCTTTAGGGCTGATTTTTACCATGTAGTTGTTTTGGTCCTTTCCCTTTGGATCCCTTATTTCTGTCATGTTTACCTGCAAAATTTCTTTGTTCAATAAGGTTAACAGTAGAGGAGGAATGTTCAGTTGGTTTTCCTTTGGTCCCGATCCGGTTCTTTTCCTCGATCTTGATGTGGGATACAACGTCCTAGAGGGTAAAGGTTCACTGTTTGTGCCTCATCGAATGAACATAATTCTCCCAAGACTTTGGCAATTTATCAAGCAAACAATTAGCTTGAAAAACCTCACAAATTTTCATCCCTTCAACAAGTATTTCAGTCACCAAATTTTCATACTCATGAACTTGATCCAGCATGGGTTTACTATAAACTAACTCAAACATAAGCCACCTACTACAAGCATATTTCCCTTTTCCAAAGTCATCAGTACCATACTTCAATTTAAGGGCATCCCAAATTTCCTTATCCAATTTTAACTTTCTATAAATCTGGTATAAGGATGTGGTCATATAATGCAACAACATACCACGGCAAGTCCTATTATCCTTATCAAAGTCTCTAGTGGAATTAACAGGAGCCTTATCAACAACTAAAGCATGCTCAACACCAATTTGTCCTAAGAAAAATTCCAACTTATCTGACCACAGATTATAATTCTTCCCATCAAACGGATCTAGTTTTGACATATCAGGAACGAACAAAATTTGGGAACATGGGAGTAGTACCAGAAGTCATCATGCTTGCACTCACATAAGGCACGACAGTGTTATTATGAACTAAAGTGGATGGTATAACAGCAGCAGGAGTAAGGGTCACAATAGGCACGAAATCTTTCACAACAACTTTACGAAAATTTTCGTTCACATTATCAATGATTCCGTCACTAGCCATGAATTAAAAAAAAATTCGACTTTAGAATGTTATAAACAAAGCTTATAGACGGAACAACTTATCTGTAAGAAACGGCCGTGGCGTGATGAAACACTGCCTAAAGTCAAATTTGCCCCCACACGTACACTAGAGAATTTCCGGCAACCGACCTCCAGGAATACATGACAACCAAAGCTCCGGTGTACTACGGTGTGATGGTTTTGAGAGTAAACTGATCTACTGCAAAGGTGAGGAGAAGAGACTTTTTGACAGAGGTGAATTTTCGGTTCTGTGTATCCAAATGAAGTGAAGGTGCAATGTTTATAGAAGCGAAAATCTGTTACCGAAAGGCAATCAAAAGGGGCGGATATTATGGGCATTGATATTGTAACGGTTACAAAAATCTGTTTAGTCAAAAGAATCAAACGATGAAATTAAACGGTCAAAAAGATAGACCGAATAATAAAAAGGGCCCAACCCAACCCACACCCTCTCCCGAGCCCGGACCGACCAACCGGACGGCGGTGACGCGCGCGCGTGTGTGGAGGGAGAGTTTTCCCTTCACTCTTAGTTCAAAGACTAAGAGTCCACACCTATATATAAAGTCTGTTCACTTTCCATTCTCTACCAATGTGCGACAATGAGTTTTATGAACAAGGCTTTTGTGGGATATTTCTTTGAAGCATACTAAGCTTCATGAAGCAAAGCTTCATTTCCAACAAGACTATCTCTGCTCAAGCAATTCTGCAGTATGCGCTCGTTTCATCGGAGAATTCAATTCAACTCATCGTCCCGTTTCCTGAATCAAAGGAATTAGGGAGTGCATCCGGTTACTCGGTTTCTCCCTCTTCTCGAACCCTAATTTTAGTCTTTCACTTGTAAATTGCTCATATTATTCCAATTCATCTTGATCTGTACAATTATTTTGCGTTAGGTGTTTAATTTGGCTTTGATTGGGTAGAAAATTTTCCGTTTTTGTTCTTTTGCTCGAATTAGCGTGATTAACTGTTTATGCAATTTAAGAGTCTCAATTGAATTATATCATTTGATCAATCATTTTACTTTTCATTGCTTGTTAGGCCATTTGTGTAGGTTTAATTACGGTACTGCTATTGAAAGGGATCAAAAGTTCAATTAGCAAGGAAATTCTTGTAGATCAGAATCAAATAGGATTATTAGACTTCCAATAGTTTTGTCACTGTGTTGCATATTCCAAATACTCTACCCTGTACTAAGATTGAATGAATTTTGTGTTTTGGGAGTGAAGTTGCAAAATTTTTTTTGGCAGTGAAGCTCACTTCGTCCCTAATGTTTTGCGATTGATCTGGAATGCAATGATCTTAGTACTATTTTACGATTTGTTGGGTTGATTTCTCCATTATGTTACCTTGCTAGCTTTTTAACGATTAAGATTTAAGAGTGTTCCAGCTGTCCTTTCAAATTAACTGGAAGAAAATGGTCATAATGATTGGTCCGAGGATTAGGTGTGAATTGTACAGTAACTGAATGAGGGCTAACTGAACATAGATAGGCAAACTGAATGTTGGATGTAGGTTTAAACTATGTTGATCAGATGGAATTCATTCAGTTTACAAAAAACTCGCTCTACAACGTCGCCCAGATAAACTAATTCAATCAGGTATCTCAGTTGATAAAGCCACAGCTTCGTTTCAAAGCTCGTTCAAGCTTGTGGTTCACAAGAGCGTTCTTTGTATGATTCACATTCATCCTAGAATTTATATTCTTCATCTAATGATAATAATCATGGTGATTCAGATAGTTCTGCAACTCCTTTCCCTGATTTGTTTTTTCAATTTCAATTGTGAAATTCAGTCAAATTCAGATCCTAATTTTCTTGCAGGAATTTATATTCCACTTGCAGGAGATAAATGGACTGGGTGCTGCTCGTGTTCATCCATGGCAAGGTAATGTCATTCAACATCACAATCTATATTTCTCTCTCGCTTTCTACACTAATTGTACTCTCATCATTCCATTTGCGATTTTGCCTGTTTTCTTCATCTGTATTTATATGGAATTGAGATCTTAATGTTATGATTCCAATATTTTGGGTGACTCTTAAGTTCTGGTTTCATTGTGCCTTGTATTTGTGGGATTGGGTCTATACTGGTTCGCAAACCATTAGCCTTCAAGTTTTTGTTCACTCAGACCTCCTTCCTCTTGCTCACAGTTGGCTTACATGTCTTGCCAGCTTCTTGTATTTTTGTTGCTCACAGTTGGCTTTCATGTCTTGCCAGCTTGTATCTTTGGTCCTGGTGCTTCATGAATCTTCCAAAAGTGCATTATGTGCTTTTTAATTTCTCAACAGGTCAGGAAAAGAGAAATAAAAGGGAAAAGCTGGTAGAGGAGATTGCTCTGCAGAAATCTATGGAAACATAACTGAATGATGAAAGGTAGTTCTATTGCTTTAAGTGATGTACGTAAATCATGAAAGCTTTCAACTGATGGGTTTTTTCATGGTTCAATTGCTTAGGAGTTGACATGAACTCTATTGTTTTTGGGCTTTCAAATTTGATTCAAACTTCTTGTTGCTAGTTCTTTTAGCGTGAGTGTTATTTAATTTTTAATCTTCCCTAGGTTCTCGTGTTAAATTCTGTGGATGTTTTCTTTTGCAGTACGATTGATTACACATTTTCTACTCTGAAGGTGGGATAAATGAAGATTGAGATTAATGGTTAATATGCTTTCGGATGCGCATTATATGTTTTTCTTAGTTCAGATAGCTTGGTTTTTTAGTTTGTATTTATGATTTTAGTACTTCCCTTGTACATAGGTTTGCGACGGAAATGATGAACTTGCTGACTTTTGTATGAACTTCGTGTTCAATTAAATACGTTGTTTAGGTTCCAAATTTGAGTATTTGAAAGGTTCAGTTTAATCCTACAGGATTTTCATGGCTTAATGAAAATGGAATCTTATAAAAAAAAAAAGGGATTATAGAAAAATATTGGTTCAAGCACAATTAAAGCTATAAATACGCAAATTTTTCTTTTTTTTTTATTAAAAATACAACAGAACAATGGCGCTTGTTTAAAAACCGCTATACATATACATAGCGCTTTTCAGGAAAAGCGCTATGTGTAGTGATACATACATAGCGCTTTTTCAAAAAAGCGCTATGTACGTCGAAAGATACATGGCGCTTTTCAAAAAAGTGCTATAGTAGGCAAGAGATACATAGCGCTTTTTTTGGGCACCCCCTTTAATAACGCCAGCCTAGATAGCGCTCAAAAACGCTATGTATGTCTTAAAATAATCGCTATGAGAGGCAAATTTTGTTGTAGTGTTGGTGAAAATAAACTTGAGTGAAGTTTACTTTTATTTTATTTTTATTGTAATGGTAGATGATTTTTGAGTAAATTTGTGGAAAGTAAACTTGTGTAAAATTTATTCTCGTTGAAACTGATTCTTGTTGTACTGGTTTAGCTAGAATGCTATATTTTACAAGTTGTAAAAATTTAGGACTAAACCGGAGACAGGTAGTTGCTACTAGGATCACCTAGCTACTTGTCTTACAATTATCGTGTTGTGTTACATGGGACGTAGACACTACCATGCAGGGTTACGGTAGCCTTTCTGGGATCGAGAAAGCCCATAGGTATGTGACTCCCGAGGTCAACGCTATTGTGAAGCGTTGTGGCTTCAGTCATCTGCTAGCGTCCATCACTTTTCCTGAGCCGCTCCGACCGCTTACTTGTTAGAGATCTTGCGGAGCGGTACTGAGTACTACCAGTACTTTTCATTTTCCTAAATCACCCCTTTCGAGTTCGGTCTCGTTTTCGGGCTCCCTTGCACCGGTATCCCCCTCACTTATGGAGAGGTTAGTAGGGATGACATGGTGGAGATGTTTGGCCTTTTCGGGGCCAACTGGGATGGTATGAAGTATGGGCGGACTGGCGTAATGGTCCAATTCCTGACCACCCCCAGGAAGTTGAAGAAGGTCACGGCGGAGCAGCATGCTCGCCTTTTCTTGGCCTATATTCTAGCTTGTTCCGTCTTTTCGGATAAAGCTAGTATGTATCATGTTTATTATTTCCCGTGCTTGCGGGATTTGGACAGAGTTGCGGAGTACAACTGGGGTCTTCCCGAATACTCTTGTCTTCTGCGGTGTTTGAGGCATTCCAGCCGCCTCAGTGGGCTATTGGAAGGTTATGGAGGTAATTTCCTTTTACCCTTCCTATACTTTGTGCTTTGGCTTTTTTCTCATAAGTTGTGCCTAATCCATGTGTTTTGCATGTCTTAGATTTGGTTTTACGAGCATTTCCCCGACCTTGCCCGTCTTCTTGAGACAGTGGATTTGTCCTTTCCAGCGATGCAGACCTGGAGGGGGCGGGCATCTTGCCCATTCACTACGCTGCACGCTCTTAGGGAGGCGATATATCCCTTGATCGCTCATGATGTAAGTGATTACCTTTTGTGTTTCTTTTATATCGTCATTTTCATCCATTCCTGTGCTCATTCTTGGCTTTTGTAGGTTGACTGGTTCCCCTGGACGGATTACCTCCCGGGCCTCTCGGACCGATTATTGGGTGCTCGGGAGTACGACTAGAAGGGAGTCCTCATTGTGGGTCTTTTTGATTTTGAGTGGTTCTTGGGAGAGAGACTGATTAGACAGACTTTCTTCGACTTTCCGGCTCTGAGGATTCCTTTGGACCCTCCGGATTCTATGCTTTATGTTCGTCACCATACCGTGGATCAGGTAAGGACGACCACCGTTGGGGTGAATGCCCTCGAGTATTGGCTTCCAGCTGACCCGGAGGTGGATCTTATGGTGGTGTATACCGAGTTTGCTGAGGCTCGGTTGTGCCCTAACTTCTCCACTGATCCGGTGAGTATTTTTTTTGATTCTTAATTTCGTTTGAAAATTTAGAAATGTATCTAATATTATTTTTTTTCCAGAGCGGTGCAAGTTCTTCGTCGTCCCATGCGACTGCTTCTTCTCCGCGCTCCACTCCTCCCACCATGTCGGTGGGTTATACAGGAGCGGAAGGGTCACCACAGGTTCTTTTGATTCCTAGGTTTCGTGGTCTCGGTGAGGAGGTCGAGGGATTGCCTTTGTGTTTATACTGACTCTATTTTAATTTGCAATGTCTCCTTTGTGTTTATACTGACTCTTCTTTTTATGTGCAAAGTTGGATGCTGTTGAGATGCGGAAGATCTATAGGGGCATGCATGCCCTTAAACATTGGATTTCAAGGTTTGCGTCTTGGAGTGTGTGCACGAGCCGTCGATCCGACGTTCGAGAGGTATGTTCATTTCAAGTAATAGTGCTTGATTTTAGTTTTTGTAATTTTCCGACCTCGAGTCTATTTTGCAGCCTGTTCCAGTGGCAAGGCCTCCCAGGCCTCCAATTACTCGTGCTCCGGAGTTGGCGTCTACACCGCAGCGTCCTCCTCCGAGGCAAGAGAGTACAAAAGTGCGTCAAGGGGCTCCTCGGGCTGGAGTGGATACGGGGAACCTGCCCCATGTGCCTTATCTTCCGCAGTAGGATGCACCTCCTCCTTATATGGGGTATCCGGGTTATCCCATGCACATGTATCCTCTAGTCCCTCGGAGGAGCTCTTGGAGTCAGGATAGTATGGGGTATGGAGGCTATCCAAACATGTTGGAGCCACCGCGTAACTCGTTGGATCCTGGTCAGTTGACGGGTTCATTGTTTGCCTTTGACGCTAGAGCTTGGGCGATGTCTCAGCCCGGTCACTCAGATGCTCCATCATCAAGTGGACGCGGAGAGTCATCTCAGGCGGGTCCGAGTACTGGCGAAGATGGCCAGTGATATTTTCTGTAGTGCATTTTGAATTTTCGGGCTTGTCTAAAACCTGCTATAAATATTGCATTTTATTCACGCACAAATACATCACGCAAATGTCATATGTGAATTCAATCATCTAATTTCTGAATGGGAAATCACAAAACATGAATACTGAGAATTTAGGATTCCCGAGAACGCAACACATTTGGGGTATTCCCTTAAAATAAAATAAAAGAAAAAGAAAATAGGAAAAGATAATTAAAAAGAAAAAAATAATTCAAGAAAATAAGGAATCGAAAAATAAAAGGAAAAAAGGTGGAACTTGATAATCCTAATAAAAAGAAGGAAAGAAACTAAAAAAGGAATAAAGAGAAAAGTGGCAAGAGCCAAAATTAAGTTAAGGAAAATCTAAGGGAAGGCTTTCAAAATCTGTCCAAGTGGGAAATAGGAAGGTATAGCTTGGTCAAGGAGGGGTCGGGTGGAACGAGGTCGTCTCGCGAAATTGCTCGTCAGGCGCCGATACATGGTGACCGCTAGAGCTCCTAGCGGCTGTGTTAGAGTTCAAGCGGTTACCGCTTGTCCTAGCGGTCAAGCCACTAGCTGGAGCGGCTCAGCCGTCCAGACTAGGTGAGAGCCCGCCTAGCCTTTTTTCGTTGGTTGTCTGTGTTTCCTTAATTTTTCGACGAGAATCCAACCATGACCTCTACATAGTCGGGTTTCCTCTTCTTCTCTTCTTACCACTTACTTTGAGCCCCTAGAGAGAAAAAATTCCTTGAGAAAAAATCTTTAATCTTAACAATGGTGAACTTTAATGATGTTTTTGATGCTTGGTTGGCCTCCATGACTGTAGAGCAAAGGTTAGAACTTACTCCCTTCCACCTTAATGCATTTTTTCACCTCAAACAAGTCAAGATCTTGTGGGACTTTCTCCTTGCCTCTATTTAATTTTGGGACTCGAAGTTTCATGTTTTCCTCTTTGGTGCTCATGAGATATGCCCGTTGGTGGAGGAGTTCTCCGATATCATTGGCTTTCCAACCAAGAGCCCTCCCGCCATTACTTCCTTGGGGAATGCTTTTGCTGGTGATTTTCAACGATATCTCGGGTTGTCTCCTCGTCAAGCGGCCCAAATGCTTCACGGTGAGGATGTTGATCTTGCTAGGCTTGTGACTTTCTTCACTTCTAGAGCCCGGGATGCGATGGATATGAGGTACAAGAAACATGCCGTTATATTTTGCCTCCTCCATCGTTATTTGTTTGTTGGTGGCAATGAAGACGCTCTTATTCATTCCATCCGAAAAGAAGTCTACCATCAACAAGGGCAAGGCTTGCCTTCTTAGGGTAACCGAGCAAGTTCAATGGGATAGCTCTCCTATGCACTTGGTTGTGGGAGACACAATCCTTGTCTTACATAGGCTCAAGAGCAATCCTCAAGAGTCCTTCACCGGGACCCCATTACTCCTTCATGTAAGTTTTGTGATAAAGCCTTAATCTTTGTGGATTTAACTTTATGTAGTGAAATTCTCATCTTGTATTGACTTGATTTTTTCGTTTTGTTGTTTTTTGTGTAGATATGGCTTCAAGAGAGGCTCCACTTGCTTGAGGCTCCCATCGACACTAGGAAGTTACTCCCTAAACATTTTCCGGCGAGGCGCCGAAAGTTCTCTGAATCCTTTCAAGAGGAGTAGATAACATACTTCTACACCGATATCCAACGGGCTTTGTTCGTCCCAAGGTGGCGTACCACCAAAATTGTAGGGTGTAGTGAGAACGTGCCCTTTACGAGGATCATCGGTTTATATACCTTCACAATCTTCCTGCCGAACCGCCTTCTCCCCCAATACGGCTTAAGGGAAAGAATCCCGAACATAAGTTGTGATCCTCCTTGCCAAAGGCCTTTAACGTCCTCCTTGGTGTCTGATTGGGAACGGCACTGGAACCATCGCCAAGTGTAGACTTAGCCGGTATACCCGCATTCAAACGGGTTGTCAAGCTTTTATGAGTGGTGACCATCAAGTCAACCAAAGGCTCCTAGAGGAGGAGAAAGAGTTATTCAAGGCCCGCAAATATGATGAGCCTAGTGGTGTAAGGATAACTCCCATTGATAGGCCCGCTAAGCATTCCAAGCCCCAAACTAAGGGCTCATTTACTACTGTGCAATCAAAATGCAATGCAATACAATCAATTTATAGAGTATATGTGAAGTGAAAAGTGAAGGAGTGGGAGGAGAGGGATGGAAAAAGTGGGATTGATTGCATTATCTAATGTAATCACAATTGCTCAACTATTCCAATGTAATGGTGATTACTTTGGATGGTGTAATCAAACTCACTTTTTCTATATATTTTCACCCCCTTCTTCCTTTTTCACCACACATTTACTCTATAAAATGATTGCATTGCATTGCAAGGTAGTAATCACCACCTAAGGGTAAGGGAAAAAGGTAAGGCTAAGGCCCAATCCAAAAAGAAGAAAAATCCGGCCCACTGTAAACACCAAAAATTGTGTCTATGATAAGTCCCCATAAAAAGCCGATGATGAAAGGATTGGATTTTGCTCGAACTTGGGTTGCGAGAATAAATGCTCTGATGATTAGCCTAGTTCATTTGAATTAACCAGTGGAAGCCTTTTGTATAGGTGATCCAAACCAGTTGGACTCAATTCAATTGGAGTCCAAAACTGAGAGATAGGCCTCTTTGAACCTACGGGCCCGAAATACAAGTGAAACCCATGAGTCAACCCTTGGTCAAACAAGGGAACTCAGCCAATCCCGCGTGGATTCCCTCGGAAAAGCCTCCCCCGCTTAGAAAAGCAATCAGGCGCCTATACAGGCATGCCGCTCCAGGTCCAAGCGGCCACGCTTGAGTTTAAGCGGTGGTCGCTAGGACAAGCGGCTGTGCCGCTTGCCAAGTAGCTTGAACGCTTTTCCTGCCAGCTCAACCGCTCGGCCTAGCTGTATGGCCGCCTGGACCTTTTCTCGCGGACAGCAAATTCGAGGCCCATTCGATTTCGGTGCCAAACCCTGGCAGCTCCCCCTCTTCTCTATAAACAAACCTTAGGGTTCAGTTGAAGAGGTTGGTATTTTGGTTGGGAATTTGACAGGTTGGCAGATTCTCTCTCAGGTTGGACATTAGGTTGACTATCTCTCTCTCTCTCTCTCTCTCTCTCTCTCTCTCTCTCACATTAAAACCAGAAATTCTGATTCTACTCCTTCTTAAGGTTAGCCCTAGCACCACAAAATAAACCTTCACACTTCATCAAGAGGATGAATTCAAGCAACATAACCAAATAAGTTCATTGTGAGCATCTAGGTAATCCAATTTGACGGTTTTCAATAAATTTTATATTGCTTGTTATTACTAACGAATTTGGTTTATGTGATATGTACATGCATGGCGCGTTTTCGAGCAAAAGGGCTCGTATTAAGCCTAATTAATGGATGATTGGATGTTTTAAATTTGTTATTTATTGCTTCTTATGTTTAAATTATGCTTTACTTGTGGATTGACTGGTGAATTATTTGTTTGTCTTCTAACTCGCAGGTTTTAGCATATTTATCGTTTTCTAGCAATAAGAGCATGTAATTTGATAAATTGTTAAAAGTGGTCACAATAATAATAATTGTTCAACCGATTAGTTAAAACTAGGAATTTGTACAAATTGAACCCTGTTTGGAACTGTAATATTAATAATTATATTGAATTGATTAGTAAAGGCCGTTGTTGTCAACTGGCGAGTTGGGTGCCTAACACCTTCCTAGCTCTTACTCACGCCCCCGAACTCATTTATGAAGTCAATTTCCCCAATAGCGATTAGGGTGCACAGGAATTCAGTTGACGTCTTTCTAGACTATGGACTTGATTCCAAGGTTTCCAAATTACCTTAAATTTGATGGCGACTTCCAACAATCTTGATCATGTCCTTAGTGCAAAAGGAAAATCTTCATGTGCATTCACACTCAAAGATTCATGAAAACCCGAACAACTGCGCTCTCCCACGCTGCCCGAAACCCGAAGGCTGGGCGAAGGAAAAAGGGGAGAAAAATCCGGTAGCCTACACCCACTCGGCCAAACAAGTCCCTCAAGCTAGACCCAATGATCACGAGGCCTCTTCGAGCAATGATAGGGAAAGATGGGCTTCAAAAGAACGAGTGGAACTTGATGAGCCTAGCGAGCCCGCCCTAGAGCCCGACGTTTACAAAGAAAAAGAGGAGTGGTCCACCTCTAGTTGTCTAGCAAGTCTTGCTTTTTTGTGCTTAGTAGTAAAATTCAAATAACGGGTTTGCATGTATGCCCAAGTAGATGTAGTTTAGAATTGCCCTTTTATTATTTTTTTATTATTTCCGCCTTTTTTTTATTAGAGCATGTAATGGACTTTAGCCATATTAATGAAAGACTGACTAACTTTTGCATTAATCGAATGGATTAAAACTCCCTTAGAGACTAATTTTACTAAAGTGGCCGGGTCCAAGTTATATGGGTTACCTACATAACCATGCGGAATCAGGCCAATGTAGTTCGTAAAATCAAATCTCGTTTTTTTTTTCCAGTCTTACGCCCCATGTGGACGGGTTTGACCGATTTTTACTTGGACTTGGTGCCTTAATGGGCTCTCTCAAAGATCAAGTATTTATTCATAGAATCGCTTAAGTTGGTCAATATTTGTGAGTTAAGTGAACTCGTTGCCGTCTAAATCCATTAACTCTACCGCTCCACCGGATAATATTGTCTTGATAATGTATGAGCTGGCCTAATTAGGCTTGACTTTTCCCCGAGGGTCCACTACAATTGGTCTTACCTCTTTTAGGACTAAGTCTCCTTCTTCTAGTCATCTAGCCTTGAATCATTGATCAAAATGTCTTGCCATTCTTGCTTGGTAGACGTGACCATAATGTAGGCCATTTTAGTCGTCTTTCATCTAGCAAGACCAATTGGTCATACCGGGCTTGAACCTAATCTACTTCGGGTAATTCACTTTCCAGAGCTATCCTTAAGGAATGGATTTCTACTTCGATTGGGAGCACCGCCTCCATCCCATATACTAAAGAATAAGGCGTTACTCCTGTTGAGGATCGAATAGTAGTTCTATATCCCCATAAGGCGAATTGTAGCTTGTCGGGCCAATCTTCGTAGTTTTCCGTCATCTTAGCTACCATTTGCTTTACATTCTTGTTTGCGGATTTTACGGCTCCATTCGTTTGTGGCCTATCGGGTGAAGACTGTCGATGTTGAATTTTGAACTTCGCGTAAAGTTCGACGACATCTTTATTGAATTGGGTCCCGTGATCACTTATGATTTTGTGGGGTACTCTATATCTAGTAATGATATCGTCATGTTTGAACTTTGCCACGTGTTTCGATGCTTTTCTTGCATATAAAAGAGCTTCAACCCATTTGGTAAAGTAGTCTATCACGACTAGTATGTATTCATGGCCTCCTTTTCCTGTAGGGGATATTTTTCCAATGATGTCAATGCCCCATGCAGAGAATGGCCACGGTGAGGTGAACGTATGTAGAGGAGTAGGAGGTCTATGTTGTAAATTGGCGTGGAATTGGCAGCGTGTGCACTTTCTCACGTATTCAATGCAGTCCTTTTCCATTGTAGTCCAATAATATCCTTGCCTTAGAATTTTCATAACTAAATTCAATCCATTCATATGGGGACCACATATGTCATTATGTATGTCACTCATGACCTTTCTGGCCTCGCATTCCTTTAGATATAGAAGACTTAGCCCTTGTGGTGTCTTTTTATAAAGCTTGCCTTGCACATGTACGTATTGTGCAGCTAGTCTTCTTAAGGTCCTTTGTGCCCTAGGTGTTGATCATTGAGGGTAATTGCTTTCAGCTAATAGATTGTGAATGTCAGTGAACCATTCCTCTTCTTCCTCCTCATTAACGCATTCCTCGAGTGCATTGGCAAAAGACTTGCTCAGTGCGCCTTTGAATGTGAATTGGCATAGTGCTTACATCATCTGGAATATTTATCATGGAGGCCATCTTTGATAAGGCATCCGCGAACTGATTGTCCTCTCTAGGAAGGTATGTGAAACGGACATGAGTGAAATATCTGGCTATCTTTTCACGATACTCTTGGTAAGGTGCCAGAAATTCGCTTTTCACTCTCGACTTTTTGAAGACTTGATTTATGATGAGGGTTGAGTCTCCATGTACCTTTAGGTCCTTAATTTGCAGTTCTATTGCCGCTTCTAAACCAATGATGCATGCTTCATATTCGGCGCCATTGTTAGTTGCCTCATGGTCTAATTTGACGGCTATGGGAGTATGTGCGCCTTCGGGGCTGACTAATAATACTCCTACGCCATAACCCTTTTGGTTTGAGGTTCCGTCAAAGTAGAACTGCCAAGTGTCTTCTTCAACATTGATTATTCCTTCATCGGGAAAGTCATGCGTGACATCTTCGCTACTAAATGGGTTTTCCGCGAGATGTTCACAAATGGCATGTCCTTTATGTAAAGGACACGGGATTTTCCTCCTACTATGTCCACGAAGTGCGTCCTTATAGAAATCTTGTAAGCTGGAGTTTAGATAAGTTCATGGGACCATTGAGTTAGAAAATCTTTTATAAAGACTTGAATTGAATAAAAACCATGAAAGAGGTCACAAATCTGCTATCAGCGTTTTATCGAGGGGACAAACCGAAGGGACAACCCAATAGCGCGATAAGTGAACTGATCATGGTTATAGAAAGACTCCCGCTCATATAGAACATATGAGTACCTAAGAATAAAGGTTCGGGGCCGAAGGTACGAGGTAAGATGGTGTTAGGCACCCAACTCGCCCGTTTTATGACGGCCTCTACTAACTCAAGTTTGCTTAATAATTTAAAGACATGATTCCCACACAAACCGGATTAACAACTTAGACTTAGACTATTATTTGGTTCATCACAAGCATCACAATACTTATTAATGACCCTTATTTAGACATGCATTCGACTTGCAAGTTGAGCATTACAACGACTAGACATTCTTCAAATTGAAAGACGATATTTAGTAAACAATAAAAGCCATGATTGGCATGACATCTACTTTTTGACTACTAGAAAATAAATGATTAAGCAATTAATTTATTTTGAGCCTTCAGGAGTTAGTACCTTAATTGTAGGCTATTTAGCAAAATGAATAGTAAAGACAAGATCTCAAGTAAAGAATTTGGAAGAAAGAGGGGGAAGCTCGGGAGTACTAAACCGAGAATGGAGGTTGTCAACTGTAGACTGTGTGTTTTGAACTGAGGGTCGAGGGTCATATTTATAGGGATAAGAATAGGGGTGGACGGGTGAAGGATGGCCGAAAATATGGATTTGAGCGTAAAAAAAGACAGGCCTGGAAGACCAGTGAGCACCGCTAGCGGTCGTGAGATTTCTCCCAGCGGTGCTGGCTGTAATTCCAGCGCCGCTGACGGCGTTGGCCATAGCCGCTAGCGGTGCTGGCTGTAATTCTAGTGCCACTGGCGGCTGTTAGATTGCCAGCTGGATGTCGTCTGTCTATTTTAATTTCTAGAGGAATTTTACTATTCCGAAAATGTAAAAAGACCGTTTTACCCTTCTGTGGTAAAAGACGATTTTACCCACTGTTAGCAACTTGGAAACCGGGAGTCGAAAAACGACACGAGAGGTGTCGTTGGAAAGCTCTTGAACGGGGCCTTTTCATGTGATCGGAATGAAGGAGTGATCGAGGAAAAACCTGACACCTTATTTTACCTATCAAAGCAAAAATAGCATTCAAGTTAAAAAATTACTCCTTTCATCATCGGGCTTTTGCGGAGAAATCTGAATACGCTTTTTTGGCGTCTACAAAAGCCCCCACTTTGATCGTGCTTGAGTAAATGCGAAGATTAAAGTATTCTGAAGGCGACATGCAGGATGCTGATGTGCACATGGTGTGTGAGGGTGTACAGTATGCATGGATATGAAAGCAAACGTAAATTGGGACATGCTCGTAGCGCGCTAAGACTTCATCTCTGTGAACACAAGGAAAGCAAAGGTAATGGTTAGAATGGCAAACATCGCTCGGGATGCTCTTAATGCCTGCAACGGACCTGTATTCAGAGTAAATAAAAAAGTGAGTAACACTTTGAGAATTATCAACGTAGAATGCTTCGACAAACAAAGACTAAACACCACTTGGCGGATGCCGAGATTCCGTCCTTGCACAAGAAATGAAGATTGACACCGGCTGTCCCAAAATAATGGACACTAGCTGTCCCAAAATGATGGACACCGGCTGTCCCAAAATGTTGGACACTGGCTGTCCCAAAATGATGGACACGAGCTGGCCCAAAATGATGGACACCGGTTGTCCGAAAATAATGGAAACCGGCTGCCCCAAAATGATGGACACGAGCTGTCCAAAAATGATGGACACCAACTGTCCCAAAATGATGGACACCGACTGTCCCAAAATGATGGACATCGGCTTTCCCAAAATGATGGACACTCGCTGTCCCAAAATGATGGACACAGGCTGTCCCAAAATGATGGACACTGCCTGTCCCAAAATGAAGGACACCGGCTGCCCCAAAATAATGGACACCGGCTGTCCCAAATAAATAATGGCAGAAGATCAACTAGGCTTAACATAACAATTTGATCGCTCCGGGAGATCAATATGATTAGAGAATACATCGGTCTCTCCATTTAGGACTTGGAAAATAAATGGGTTAGTTTTACCTGATAATACTTGGTAGCGTAAGATGGACAAATAGGGATTGCGAGCTCGGTACTGGTCTTCGCCGCGAATGAACTATGCAAAATAACGGTTTTTGGGCTGAAAGGAAAGTAGGGGGCCCGCGTGTGCAGGCTGCTTATGGCCGCTAGCGGCCCAGGACAGAGCCGCTAGCGGCGTTGGGCCTTTTAGCTAGCGGCGCTCACTTTGAGCTGCCTAAATGGATTTTCGCTAGCTCCTTTCGCGTTTTGCTTCATTTTTCTCCTTCTTCTTCGTCGAGCTTCTTCCTCCATTTTCGAGAACTCAAAGTTTTTAAAGGTAAGTCAAATCTTGACTAAATTCCTTGCATTTTGTCTTTAACTTGTTTAATTCTCCGCCTAATTGCTGAATTTCGGGTTGCGTTGTTAAATGGGTACTTGTATCTTGCGAATCTGAAACTTGAAATTTCCACTTGTAGGGAGAGAAAGCTTCACTTCTTTTCCTATGGCTCCAAAAGATAAGGGGAAATGTCCCATGAGCGAGGAAGAGGAAATCCGTGACCTTTTCCGTACTGGGATCCCATCATCTAAGACTCGTTCATGCGTATGGACTGGCGCCCGACGGAGGCTTGGGACCGGAGCATTTTATTACTGGACAGACAGAGTCATCTGTCTAAACCCACGGTTGGTATGTTTCTGACTTCTTTAGTTCTGTTCAGTTTATTTATTTTGTTCTAAAAATTTGAACTGTTAGTGCTCCGTCACACGAACAAATTGGGATTATACTGGATTGGTGGTCAGCTGTATATAATACTTGTGTGGATTTCTTTGGGCTGTATTTGTAGTGTACGGGGTGTTGAAAAAATTTTATTTGTTGGCTAGAGTGTTGGTGGTCGTCTGCAGGCTCATGGGTCCACTTCGCACTGGGCCATGATGTTGGACACCTTTACTGAGGGGGCTAGGGAGACAGTTCAGGATTCTGGCTTTGAGTACTTCTTGTCGGCTATCCCTGCTTGTTATTCTGGGGATACTAGGATAGTCTCTCATGGGTTATTGGAGAGGTTTTGGGATACCACGAACACCTTTCATACACCTGTGGGAGAGTTGTTTCCTACTCCTTACCAATTTTCCATATTGACGGGCTTGTCGTTTAGAGGGCGTCCTAGACGGTATGACGCGAGCTATCATCGGCAGGCTGATAGGTTGCTTGAGCTGTATGGGCTTGTGGCTGTCTACTTTAGGGAGGACCGAGTTTACTTGCTGAGGCTCTGGGGAGCTTTAGCGGAGCAGGGGCTTACTGAGGACTAGCGGGCTCGTATTTTCTTGACTTACCTGTTGGGGGCGACCATTTTTGCCCATAACAAAAGTGTATGTCCGGTTGGCTTTCTGACATGTTTAGATGACTTGTCTCGGGTACGTGAGTACAATTTTGGTGCTCTTGCATACGCATCCTTGGTGAGATGGTGTCATCGGGCTTGTAGGTCCAAGCTGACGAGTCAGAGAGCGTCTATCACTAGCCCATGGAGGATACTAGAGGTAGGTATATATATCATTTTTTTTTTGCATATGCGTAGTTTGTGGTAGGGCCGTATATGATTGTTCTTGCTTGTATGGCAGCTGTGGTTCATTGAGTATTTTTCAGTTTTCGGTCCTCACCATCCTTGTTTGAGGATGTTCCCACTGGGTTCACAGTGAGTTGGTAGGGATGGCCATCCATTTTCCCAGAGTCACGCTGCGTCCGAGGTATGTTGC
Organism: Tetragonia tetragonoides; assembly: GCA_038025085.1. Taxonomy (NCBI): domain Eukaryota; kingdom Viridiplantae; phylum Streptophyta; class Magnoliopsida; order Caryophyllales; family Aizoaceae; genus Tetragonia; species Tetragonia tetragonoides. Next base: position 20,408,115 of record CM076146.1, read on the forward strand.
CTTCGACTTGCTTGCATATATATAACTTTTTATTTCATTTGATGTGAATGAACTTTGATCTTGTAATCTGCAGGTGTCGTGGATCGCTTTTCACGGTATTCCTGGGGCTCCATCCCACATTACCACCGAGTCTTTCAGGGTATCCACCTTTCGGGTGGTTTTTGAGGGGCTATACATTTTTGAGTGCTATCTGGGGATCAACTTGACTCGATTGGTCTATCCGGCCTTGGGCGGTCATTTGGTTCTTGAGGACCCACCTATGACGATGTTCTTCGAGCGCAGTCTGAGCGTAGATGATTTGGAGGTCGTGACTCGGGGAGCTGCGGTCATGCAGTTTGTTGAGCCGGAGGTTGCCGGCTTAGATCGTACGGTTGTGTACCTGGCCTATTGCTTGTGTCGTCTGATGCCGGACCTCACTTCTAAGGTAAGATCTTTTATTTGTGCTTTCCATCTTTAATATTGTAAGCGCCAAAAAAGTAGTTTTGAGTACATACTTCAGATGATGAAAGGAGTAATGTTTAAGCTTGCACTGCTATTTTGCTTTAATAGTTAAGATAAGGTCTCAGGTTTTTCCCTCCAAACACTCCTTCATTCCATTCCATTCCATTCAGAAGCCCCGTTGAAGAGCTTTCCAACAACACGTCTCATACCTCATTTCGACTCTCGGTCGCCAAGTTGCGATTTAAGGTTAAAATCGTCTTTTACCGTTCATGGGTAAAACGGTCTTTTCATGTTTTTCAGAATATTTAAAATCCTCCGGAGTATGAAAATGGGCTGGATGACGTCATTATGACGTCATCCAGCTGGCTGCTGACAGCCGTCAACGGCCCTGTGGAATGTCCCAGGGCAGCTAGCGGCGCTGACCAATTTCCCAGGGCCGCTAGGGGCGCTGAGTTCCCTTCGGGCTCGGCACATTTTTCCAGCCCATCTCATCAGCTCAAATTCGACTGTACAATCCTACTTTTCCACGCCTATATAAGCAACGCTTCACCCTCAGTTCAAAACACACCGTCTACAGTTGACAACCTCTATTCTCGGGACTATTGACACCCAGCTTCCCCGTCTTTCTTCCAAACTTGAGATCTTTTTTTACTATTCTTGTCAAATATAGCCTACAGTTCAGGTACAAATTCCTGAGGGTTCAAATTAAATTACTTGCTTAATTGTTTATTTTCTAAGTAGTCCTAATGTAGATATCATGCTAGGTCACGTTTTTATTGCTTCCTAAATATTGTCTGTATAGTCGTTGTACTGCTCAACTTATCAATCAAATGCATGTCTAAATCAGGGTTAAAAATAAATGTAGTGATGCTTGTGATACACCAATTAATAGTCTAAGTCTAGGTTGTTAATCTGGTTTTGCATGGGAATTATGTCTTTAAATTATTAAGCAAACTTGAGTTAGTTGAGGCCGTCATAATACGGGCGAGTTGGATGCCTAACACCTTCCCACCTCGTACCGAACCCTTTATTCTTAAGTACTTATAGGTTTTATATATATGCGGGAGTATTTCTAAAAACATGATTAGTTCACTTATCGCGCTATTGGGTTGTCCCTTCGATAAAACACCGATAGCAGATTTGTGACCTCTTTTATAGTTTTATATATAGTCTTTTCAAAAGCTTTTCTAACTCGATGGTCCCTTGAACTTATCTAAGGCCCAACTGACAAAATTTCTATAAGGACGCACTCCGTGGAAACAAGGATTAGAAAAATCCTGAGTCCTTACAGTGGCGACTCAACTGGGGACTTATTTGTGAGGGTGAGACTCGAAAGTCAAGTTTGCTTAATTGTTTAATAACATGTTCCATATTTTTGCATCATTTGCATGTGCTTTTGCACAACCTTTTTACCCTTATCGACCCACGAGGAAGTTTGTGTCGCAACTCGTAGACAACCCATATATCTAAAGGAATATACAGTTGTCCTATCGTGCAAATCGACGCTTCCTCACCCATGACTCATCAATCCTTTGTTGAGGAAAAGAATTACAATCGATGTGTCGACCATCCCTCGAACGGAAATTGTAATTTTTCGTGGTAACCTCACAGGAGCCAAAAGCCTTTAACCCACATCCATGCATCCGCTTGCTTGTTGTGCATGCGTCATTGTAATGCCCGTCTGGTCACATGTTTGCCTGTAAACTACGTTGTTATTGTGCTTGCATGAATGCATGGATGTCGTGATTATTACGTGCTAGGAGTCTTTTCTTTTTATTTTTTGCTAGTTCCTAATACCCAAAGATTGTGCAAGAATTCAAATTCAATGAACACTCATCCTTTTGCCAATGATATTTTCTAAAAGTCATGGACAGTTTCTAGGATCTTTTTAGTAAAAAAAAAAAAGAGTCAGTCTTTCAATTTCCCCTCCCCCTTTTTCTTATTTCTGTATTTTCTTTTTTTTTTCTTTTGATGTAATTCAGATTCGGTCAAAAAAAAAAATTCAAAAAAAATCAAAAAAAGAAAAAAAACGGCAAAAACAAAAATGCCGAAAAATCAAACAAAAAAAAAAAAAAAGAGGACCGAAATTTCTTTTTATTTTATTTTATCTCATTTTTCATTTTCTTTGAGTCTAAAAAAAATAAAATAAAATTAGGATAGTCGTCCTTTTCCATTATTTTTCTTATTTTCGTTCACTGACTTTGTTTTCCTTGAATATTAGGGAAATATTTGGGCATTTAGGCTTAAGGACTTTCTTTTCCCTTTTAGGACAATGTGTTTTCTACGTGTGGGTCAATTTTTCATTAAGTAAGAGTCTCATGGTCTTCTGATCCTAAAAGGTCTTCTACTCGTTCAGATCATGCTAGGGTCCATCAAGCGTTCCTCAACTGAAGATACACAGAAAGAGTCTCTCCTCATGCCAGGGTCGAAAAGTGGCCAGAATGCTAAGAGGGTCAAAACCCATTTTGTGACCACCACGTATCCAGTTCGCGAAACTATGAGAGAATCGTTGCTAGATACTCAAGATGAATCCCTTGATCTGGAAGAACAATTAGACCGATCATTCCGGGAGGCTAAGATCCAAGTGGGCCTTGATCCAGATGAGACACCACGTCTCGTCGAATATAGAAGCGCAGGCAAGCCAATCAAAGCCATTGCTGAATCACAAGACGATATTGAGCACCTAACTCAATATGTAGTGGTCTACCATTCAGAAATTAAAAAGCTGCAGAAAACGGTCGCTGAGTTGGAACAAAGAATTAAGTTTCTAGAAGGTGGCAAGCTGGCTCTAGATCAAGGGCAACCCTGTTGGCCTCAAGAGCGCATCTTTCAACAAATGAGGGTGTATGGCTACATACATCCGGTAGGACCAACATATGAGCTTATCCCAGAGAATGGAAATCTAAGTGTTTATAGCGAATACTGTCGAACTTGCTGACATCACACCAATGACTGCAGGGATTTGAGGGGCAGAATTCACACCTTCATTGATGAAGAAACAATGTGGCCCGCGCATCATTCGTTATCAAGGGAAAGGCCAAGTATCCCCATTCATGAGTTCACGCCCCTAATAGTGCCAATTTATGACGTCATGACCGCTCTACTTCGTCGCGGAGATTTGCAGTTCCTAGAAGGAGTGTGGGTAGAAGAAGAAGATCATTACCTCTATTGTGAATACCACAGATGTTTTGGCCATCTCACTGAGCAATGTTATCGTTTGAAGTATGACACCCAATCTGCTATCAACTCCGGGACAGTTTCTCCCCTAAAATCCCATGTATTCAAGATCAAAATACCAAGGTATGAACCGCAGTTCGAAGTTAATGTGCTTGAAATGGATCAAGCACCTTTCATACCACACTCAAATCCTCATGTTAATGGTTTCCTCAAAAAACAAGGATATATACCCGGTATGGGTCTGGGAAGAAATGGACAAGGGCCCACTACTTTCAAATTTGAGCCCAAAAACAACTCTTTCGGGCTTGGCTATGAACCTACTGACAAAGAAATCTGAGACCAGGTTCTGAAACAAAGGAAATAATTTAAGGGAAAACATGTCATCTTACCCTATAGCCACACGCTAAATGGCCAGTTCATCACGGAAGGAGACTACTGCCCATACTAAGGCTTCCCAGAGCCGTAGTATGACGAAGAAACCAGGGTCACGCATCCAGGTTTTGAAATATTCTGATACTGGAATCAGTTGGGCAAGGAGGCACAACACCCTTAGAGCCAGCAAGCCAAGATTGGGCCAAAGCACCAGGTAACCAGCTACTAGGTCTCTTATTTGGCCGAGAAAACAGAACGGCCGAAGCTCCTGAAGTAGATGAAGAGGTGATGGCTCTTAGTGATCGCAACTTCAACCCTGCAGTCTTGATATATACTACCGAGGATGTCACAATGGGATGGCGCAAAGAAGTAAGCTGGACTGGCCCGAATGGACGAAAGGTCACGATATCCGCTGGAGAAGGACTAATGATGGAAGAACCTGATTCTGAGTCTCAGTCAGAGTCAGTGTCTAGCATAAGTCCTAGATATGAGTCAACATAAGGAAATGTCCCCTTCACTTTTTCTAAGTCTAGTGTCGATGTGAAGGGAAATTCAGATCCCTTTCTTGCTGTTTTCAATTCTAATATCAATAAAATAGAAAATCTTTCTGCTTATTTGCTGCCTTGTTTAGCTATTGATAAACTCAATGATGAAAACGAGTTGCCTAAAGAGCTGCTAAAAGCAGTAAACAATCATGAACAAAAGACCTCCATCGTGGAGGAAACAAAGTTATTTAATTTAAGCAATGAAAGCAAACCTCGTGAAGTAAGAATTGGATTATCCCTAGCTGCGCAGGAACGTGAGCAATTTGTTGAACTCTTGAAACAGTACACCGATGTCTTTGCCTGTTCCTATAAAGACATGCCAGGAATTGAAAGGAGCATAGCCGAGCATAGACTTCCTTTGTATCCAGATGTTAAACCTGTTAAGCAGAAACTACGGCGTCTCTGACCAGAATGGGCCTTGAAGATAAAGAAGAAGTACAGAAGCAGCTTGCAGCCGGGTTTATTGTGGTATTAGATTATCCTGAATGGATCGCCAATGTGGTTCTAGTGCCAAAGAAATATGGTCGAGTCAGAATGTGTATTGATTTCAGAGATCTCAACAAAGCCAGGCCAAAAGATGACTTTCCTTTACCTCACATTGATCTCCTGGTAGATAATACAGCTGAGTACGCTCTGTTATCATCTATGGATGGCTACGCAGGATATAATCAGGTTCAGATGGCCGAAGAAGACATGAGCAAAACGACGTTCATAACTCCATGGGGAACCTATTGCTACAGAGTCATGCCGTTCGGATTAAAAAATGCAGGTGCAACATATCAAAGGACTGCCACAACTCTACTACATGATATGATGCACAAGGAAGCTGAGGTATATGTGGATGATATGATTGTGAAATCAAGGCATAAAGACAGTCATATTCAAGCACTTCACAAGTTCTTCGAAAGACTCCGCAAATACGACATCCGGCTGAATCCTCAAAAGTGTGCATTCGGGGTCACATCGGGAAAGTTGTTGGGTTATGTAGTCAGTCAAAGAGGAATCGAAATTGATCCATCCAAGATCAAACCAATAGTTGAGATGCCGCCGCCCAAGAATGACACGGAAATGTTGGGTTTCTCGGCCGACTCCAATACATAGGTTGGTTTATATCAAAGTTCACTATAACATGTGAGCCCATATTAAAGAAGTTGAAGAAAGGGATCAAGATTGAATGGGATGACCAGTATCAAGAAGTGTTTGACAAGATTAAAGATTATCTAGCCAACCCACCAATTCTTGCTCCTCCTAAGCAAGGGCTGCCTTTAATCCTTTATTTGCCAGTGACCAACACCGCCATGGGGGCTATGCTAGCCCAGAACACAGAAGATCAGGAGCGAGCCATATATTACTTAAGCAAGAAGTTCATCGACTACGAAACCAGGTACTCAAGCCTTGAGAAGACCTGTTTAGCACTAGTTTGGGCCACCAAGAAACTCAAACACTACATACTCAACCATCATGTACTAGTAAGGTCGAGGATGAACCCCCTCAAATACATCCTCGAGAAGCCGGTCTTAAGCGGAAGGATTGCAAGATGGACTGTGTTGTTGTTTGAATTTGATCTTAAGTTTGATCCCACAAAGACCACCAAAGGACATGCAGTTTCAGAATACTTGGCCGAGCACCCCACTCACACAACCAAGGAAGACGAGCAATATAAATTTCCTGACGAAGATGTGGCCCTAATTGAGGAAAATTGCTGGAAAATGTATTTCGATGGAGCATCCAGCCAAAAGGGTTACGGCGCAGGAGTGCTTCTAGTATCTCCAGACGAAGCTCATACTCCCATCTTAGTAAATTTAAACTTTCCTGTCACTAATAATGCAGCGGAATATGAAGCATGTAGAATCGGTCTGCAAGCAGCAGCAGGCCGGGGTATCAGAATACTCAATGTCTATGGGGATTCCCTACTGATCATCAATCAAGTTTCTAGGAAGTGGAAAGTTCACAGTGAAAGCCTGGCACTCTACCAAGAGTTTTTGGATAAGGTACCGGACAAATTCGAAAAAGTACCCTTCACATAGCTCCCACGGGAGGACAATCAATTCGCAGATGCTCTATCCAAACTAGCATCCTTGATTATCATTCCTGATCCGGTTAGCATGATGCCTGTTTGTATACAAAGAAGAAGCGAACCCGCCTTTTGCAACAACCTCGACACAAAAGTTACTTTGGCTCCGATCGAAGAAGATCCTTGGTACTAAGACATCTTCAACTACATCACCAAAGGAGTATACCCTCAAAATGCACCACTAAGAGCTCAACGGGCCATCCGTCTCTTAGCGACGCAATACATAAAATACAAGGGGGTTCTGTAAAAGAAATCTCATAACGGGGTTAACCTTAGATATGTGATCGCCGAAGAAGCTGCAGAGATTATGGACGAGGTACATAATGGGGTGTGCGGACCACACATGAACGGGCGAATGCTGTCCATGAAGGTTCTACGACTAGGATACTACTGAACTACTATGGAAAAGGATTGTTACGACTACGGTAAGAAGTGTAAGACGTGTCAGATATATGCCAACATGCAGCATATGCCACCCTCGATGCTCCAGAACTTCACCTCTCCTTGGCCATTTTCATCATGGGGAATAGACATCATTGGGAAGATCACCCCGAAGGGCTCGAGAGGACATGAATACGTCCTAGTACCATAGATTATTTTACCAAGTGGGTGGAAGCCCAGTCCTATGCCATCCTTACCTCCAAACAAGTGTCCAAATTCATAAGGAACAACATCCTTTACCGATATGGTGTTCCACAAGAAATTATAAGTGACCATGGATCCCACTTCAAAGCCGAAACAGCCACCCTTCTCAAAAGCTACGAAATCCAGCACCACAAATCATCCCCTTACCATCCCCAAACCAATGGCGCAGTAGAGGCCGCCAACAAAAACCTCAAAACTATCATTGAAAAGATGATAGAAAACTACAAAGATTGGCCCATAAAACTCCCATTTGCACTTTGGGGGTATAGGACATCCATAAGATCCTCTATGGGAGCAACACCTTACTCCCTAGTCTATGGAATGAAAGCAGTTCTACCCATAGAAGTCCAACTACCCTCCATGCGCATAGCCTTAGAAGGAGACATTCCTGAAATCCAATGGTTGCAAGTCCGCTATGAAGAGCTCATGTTCACAGATGAAAGACGCCTACGGGCCCTAGACCATTCCCACATGTATCAACAACGCATGGCAAGAGCGTTCAACAAAAAGGTTCGACCTCAAAATTTAAAGGAAGGGGACTTAGTTTGGAAAGAATTACGAGCCCCAGTAACCGACCCCAGAGGCAAATTTCGACCAAACTGGTCCGGACCATTCATCATCAAAGAAATCCTACCAGGAGGCGCCGTCAGACTCATGGATATTGATGGCATCGAGTTCGGCCAGCTCACCAATATTGATCAACTAAAGAAGTATTGCGTCTAAAACGCTGGCCTGATTCCACACTGGATACGTAGGTAACCCTTTCAAAGGGGCTCGGCCAAAATCAATCCAAAAAATCCTTTCAACTCATTCAAGAAAGGGACAATCTTTATTCAAACTGAACGAATAAGCTTACATTGCAAGAATTAAAACATTCTAAGGAAATAATGCAACTATGAGGGTTTAAGCTAAACAAATTTCTATTATTATTTTCCTTTGAAAATTAGACTTGATTTCCTAGAGAACTACTTTATTCTTCTTCCCTTTAGAAGGCATCGTTGAAGAGTTCTTCTTTGAAGGACCCTGGCTTGAGGACGACCTGTGATCGCTTCCTTGAGTTGGGGGCTTGCCTCTCTTCAGTACGTGATAGTCTCCCATTTGAGACAGTTCCTTTCTTCCTAGAAAACTCCCATTTGAGACCAAATGTCATATCTAGGCTTTAGTTGGTCCCACTCCTCATGATGAAGGGCTCGTCTCACTTCTCCATCACTGCAAGAAAGCCAGTTTAGGTAGATCTCAGAGACCTGAGTTGGGGCAATCACCCGAGGTACAAACCAGCGATGCCGGCTACGCCAATACTTTCCCCACTCCGCAGCAAATTTAGTGGTTAAGGCTACGACATTTGGTCTCGTAGTCTCCTGACAGGGGATCACTTGCTTCAAACCGTATTGCCTCATGACCCTAGAGGGAAGGAAGAAAGTGGTCCTGTACAGACCCACTACGGTAGTATGAAGGATCAAGTCATCACAAGCCACTAAAGAAGTCAAGCTCCACCTGGGCACATGCCAACGGATTATAGGTCCCGCTTGAAAAAAGGCATCCCATTCAGCAAGGCACTTCTCAGAATATAGCCTTTTCCGAATCAGAAAGCTAGCAGCAGTATAGGTTTTCTTTGACCAGGTCCGAGGAACACAAATAATCAGATAATCTGGTGACTCTATCAACCTCAGATGCTCACATAATCATATCTGAAGCAGAAGGGGGCTGCCCGAGAAAGATTGGTTGGGAGATGTTTTCAACCTGTCAAGCCAAATAATGGTTTCCCCTACGACCAGATGTAAGGGAGAATGTCCTTCAACCATTTGATTAACCACTCGCAGCAACGAGGCTCTACCCAAGTTGGAAGATTCTGCAATAACAAACAACCGGCTGTTTAACAGGCACAGTACAAAAGCCTGTCGACGGTAACGCCTGAATATGGCATCTTTTTCAGAAGAAATAGCGAACTTTTCGCAAAGTTGAACCAAATCCACATCAACATCAAGCACCAACTTTTTGGCTTCTGCAGATGACAAACCCAGGGATTTCCTGTATTGATCCCTAAAACCATCCCTCACATAAGGCACAGGTAGGGGAAGAACATCAGGAATATTAGTGATCTCAGCAAATTCCTCAACCAAAGGGCATAGTTCAGAATTACCAAAAGGGAAAACATGCAAGTCAGGATCCCAATAATTCAAAGCAGACCGAAGAAGGGGCCACAGTATTTTGGTTGGTTTTAAAGTCAGCAGAAAGAAACATGAAACGGGGCTAGTTCAAGCTTATCTTCTACGGTCAGATTTTTGCACCAGGCATCGAACAGATCTTCAAAGGATTTCACCATGGCAGAAAATTGGAGAAGTTTGGGAGAGCTAAGGTATACAAACAAAAGTGGTACAACATCAAGCATCCCGAAAATCCTACTTATATACAAGAACGCGGGCCGAAAAAGCCAGAAATCCGCAAAAAAGAGTCGTCAGCAGCACTGGTCAGCGCCACTAGCGGCCAAGCCTAGCGCAGCTACGGCCCAGCCTAGCGCAGCTAGCGGCCCAGCCCAGCGCTGCTCGCGGCCCAGACCCTGGCCCGGCCCGAATTTCCCTTTTGCCCCAGTTCGCGCTTTTGATCCAAACGACCCGATTTCGACCCAGTTTTAATACCCGCGCGGAATTACAAAGCCCGAGACTCTCTCAGATTTATCTTTTTCAATTTTTCTTTTTTTATTATTTTTTCTATTTTTTTAGGGGGTATAATATGTGATATTTTTGCTTTTCCTTTGCATTTTTTACCTTTTTCCTTTATTTTATTCCCTAAATTATGGCTTTGGCCTACTGCATAACACGTTGCATAATTAGATCAGACGGGCATAATTGAGTCATCATAGCATACATATAAAAAAAAAATGTGTTGCACCAAAAACAGGAGTTCGAAATTCCAAGGCCAATGTTTACAAAAGCGGCCCAACATTGTTCAACTGGAATCGTTGCTGTCAGCCTCATTATCAATGGACGGCCCCTGACCATAGTTTCCGGTCGAATAGTGGAGAGAAGAGCTATATATGAGCCTGCTGTTCTCTGGCCTCATGTCCCATCCATCATACGCTGGGGCTCGCATAGGGGTACCTGCCAAAAACCCTGAGGCAAAGAAGTTCGTCGTGGCCTGACTGGCGAAATCCATAGCCACATCCTGATGAGAAGGCCCAGCATATGACATATCCCATCCAGGGGCGTTCACCCAACCTTCAGCCAAGGGCGTAGCAATGGGCATCCTATCAAGAGAAGGCCGAAAATCAGCAGGAGAGAACATCTCAGGAACATACGGGACAGAAGCCCCGGGCGCCTCATCAACAGGAGGCCTGGTCACCATTACAGGAGGAGAACGAGCAATAGATGGTCTGCTCGCCGAGGAAGCCCTCGCAGCAGAAGAGTGGCGTGGTCCTACCGAAGATGAAGACTGAGACATCTGGAGATAATCAAGTTAAGCACTTCACTTTGCTAAATATAAAAAAAAAAAAAAGAGAGAAGAGAGTTTGCTTACATCAACGATCTTAGATCGAGAACTCTTCCCCTTGCCCATCACTCGACCGTAGCCTTTCTTTTAGCAAATGAATGAGCTTGAAGACTTGAGAGGTCTTCTCCCGGTTCATCTACAAAAGAGAGAGAGAGCCACAAAATAAAGTCAACAGTCAAAAGCAAACACGAGTACAAAAGAGAGAGAGAGAAGAAAGCTTACCCCCGTGCAACCATTAGGCAAGGGCAAGCCCTCCACCGCCTCTCCATCAGCAATATGGACGGGGAACTCCTCCACTATGCGTCCCCCACTCTCCCCAATGTACCTCACCTCATTGGTCGACAAGGTCACACTTGGGGGCTGACCCCGAGAAGCTCTGGATTGAGACCTCCTAGGACCCGGAGGAGCTAGACGATCCGCCTATGAGACACAAGGAGTCAGTATATTACGTGTACAGTTAAAAGATGCAGATAAGTTTCTTACCTCAGAAGTGAGGTCTGGCATCAAGCGATCCAAGCAATAGGCCAGGTACACGGCCGTCTGGTCTAAGCCAACGACCTCCGGCACGATAAACTCCTACGCCGCCGTACCACGGATCACGACCCCCAGGTCCTGCACACTCAGACCACGCAGGTAAAACATGGTCAAAGGAGGATCCTTCAGAACCAGATGAGTACCCAGGGAGGGATAGACCAACCGAGTCAAACGATCCCCTAAGTACCATACAAAGCTGAATGGCCCCTCGAAGACCACTCGTAGAGAAGATACCCTAAAAGACTCTAGGGTAATGTGGGTAGGAACCCCAGGAACATCATCAAAAGCAGACCACAACACCTGCAGATTACCAATTCAAAATTTATTCACACAGAATGAACAAAAGGGAATGCACAAGTCAACAACCACGTACCGTAGACGCAGCATGACTCTCGAAGGTGCCCAGGAAATGCTCTAGAGAGGAAAACGGATGGGCATCCCTACGAACCCATTGTGAACCTAAAGGGAACATTCTCAAACCAGGACGATGAGGACCAAAAGGTGGAAAATACTCAAAGAACCACAGCTGCGACACAAGCAAACACAAAAAAAGATTTCCACAATTGAAGACATGGGCAAAAAAAAAAAAGAGGAGTAAAAAAAGAAGAAGCCTACCTCTAGTATCCTCCATGGGCCCGTGATAGATGTCCTCTCACTCGTCTCCTTAGGCCTACAGGCCCGACGACACCACTTCACCAAAGAAGCATAAGTAGCAACAACAAGGTTGTACTCACGCACCTTGGTCAAATCCTCCAAGCATGTTAAGAAATAGACTTGACACACGCTCTTCTTTTGAGCAAAGATCGTCGACCCCAGCAAACAAGCCAGGAAAATACGAGCCCTCTGCTCCTCGGTAAGCCCCTGCGCAGATACGGCTTCCCACAACACCGCCAAGGAAATCCGATCCTTATCAAAGTGGATGGATACGGGCCCTTAAAGATCCAACAAGGTGTCACTCCGTCGCCAATAGCTCACGTCGTACTGAATACGACGCCCTCTAAAGGTTAACTGATAAGGGGTAGGAAACATCTCTCCCACAGGTGTATGGAAAGTGTTTGTAGAATCCCAAAACCTCTCCAGTAACCCCCGGGCAACAATCCTAGAATCCCCCGAGTGACAAGCAGGTATAACAGTCAAAAAATCAGCAAGACTCGAGTCCAGTACCAAATTCTTGGCCCCTCCGAAAAGGTCGTCAACATCATAGCCCAGTGGGAAGTAGTCCCATGAGCCCTGCAGCAAAACCCCGACACCCTAGCCAACCAACAAAATTTTCTCAATACCTCATATACCACAAATACAGCTAAAATAAATTCCACACAAATTATATAAAGCTGACCACCAATCCAGTACAAGTCCCAATTTGTTCGTGTGCCGAAGCACTAACAGTTCCAATTTTCAGTTTGAATATACTGAACAGGAAAAAAAGAATAGATGAAAACATACCAGCCTCAAGTCAGACAAATGACTCCGTCTATCCGGCAACAGTACACTACGGTTCCAAACTCCAGGAGGGCGCCAATCCAATCGCATAAAAGAATCCTGGTACAGTTGAGCCCCATCCGCGTGACCGGTCGGAGGCCCTCGAGTAGAAGGTAACCCGGTGCGAAAAAGGCTCCGGTCATACTCCTCGTCACTCATAGGACGCTTCCCTTTGTCTACGGGAGCCATGGAAACACAATGGAACTTTCTCTCTCTACAAGTGGGAAAACAAAAGTTTCAGATTCGCAAGAAACAAGCACCCATTCACCAATGCAACCAAAAATTCAGCAACTAGGCGGAAAAATAATAAAGTTGAAGACAAAAACTGAAGCAAACGGACAAGAATGGACTTACCGAAGCGCTTTTTATTTGGCTCAAGACCTGCAGCACAGGCCCCACTACTGACCCATGACCCCTTTTTTCCAGTCGAAAGTTCGTTATTACTGTTCATTTTGACGCAATATCAGTACCAAGAGCGCGAGAGCGAAGCCCCTGGCCCACATATTCAATTTCGACAGTTGGTTCATTTTACGGTACCAACTATTTACAGGTAAAACTAACCCGTTTATTTTTGCAGGTCCCAATTATTGAAACGGATCTACACTACGACGAGTCTTACCGCCTGGAGCGCCCAAGTTTTTTATGAGCCCGAAAATTTTTATCTGCACTTGCTAAGCAACACGACAATACAAATTTTGGGCCAGTCACTGATCGCTTAAGCTATTGCGGTTAAACTGTCCTTCTGCGAAACTACAAAATTTGGGTCAGTCACTGATCGCTTAAGCTATTGCGGTTAAACTGTCCTTCTGCGGAATTACAAATTTTTGGGGTTAGTCAATGATCGCTTAAGCTATTGCGGTTAAACTATCCTTCTACGAGGTTACTATTTTTTGTGTCGGTCAATGATTGCTTAAACTGTTGCAATTATACTATCCATTATTTTTATATGTTTCAGTCAATGATTGCTTATACTATTGCATTTAAACTGTTCATAAGTCCTAACCACTTTACGGCCGATTATTTTTAATCGCGCTGTCTCGTTGACTTTTTCGTTTCTCGTACAGGGACGAAATCTCGACATCCATCAAGCGGTGTTTAGTCACTGTTTGTCAAAGCACTCTACGTTGATCATTCTCAAAGTATTACTAACTTTTTCATTCACTCTGAATACAGGTCTCCAGCAGACGTTTAGATCATCTACGGACGATGTTTTGTCTTGCTACTTTAACCTTTGTTTTCTCTTGTGTTCACAGGGATGAAATCTTAGCACACTACGAGCGTGTTCCAACTCAGGTTTGTCTTCGTATGCTTACATACTGTACACTCTCACACACCATGTGCACATCAGCATCCTACATGTCGCCTTCGTAGTACTTTGATCTTCGCTTTTACTCAAGCTCGATCAAAGTGGGGGCTTCTCTAGACGCCAAAAAAGCGTCTTCAGATTTCTCTGCAAAAACCCGATGATGAAAGGAGTAATGTTTAAGCTTCAACTGCTATTTTGATTTAATAGTTAAGATAAGGTCTTAGGTTTTTCTATCCAAACACTCTTTCATTTCATTCCATTAAGAATCCCCGTTCAAGAGCTTTCCAACGACACGTCTCATGCCTCATTCCGGCTCTCGGTCGCCAAGTTGCGATTTAAGGGTAAAACCGTCTGTTACCGTTCAGGGGTAAAACGGTCTTTTCATTTTTTCATAATATTTAAAACCCTCTGGAAAATGAAAATGGGCTGGATGACGTCATTGTGTTGTCATCCAGCTGGCTGCTGACAGCCGTCAGCGGTCCTGGGATAAGTCTCAGCGCCGCTAGCGGCGCTGACTTCCCTTCGGGCCCGGCTCATTTTGCAAGCCCGTCTCATTTTTCAGCTCAAATTTGACCGTACAACCCTACTTTTCCACGCCTATATAAACAACCCTTCCCCCTCAGTTGAAAACACACTGTCTACAGTTGACAACCTCTATTCTCGGGAGTATTGACACCGAGCTTCCCCCTCTTTCTTCCAAACTTGAGATCTATTTTTACTATTCTTGTCAAATATAGCCTACAGTTCAGTTACAAATTCATGCGGGCTCAAAATAAATTACTTGCTTAACTGTTTATTTTCTAAGTAGTTATAATGTAGATATCATGCTAGGTCACGTTTTTATTGCTTCCTAAATATTGTCTGTATAGTCGTTGTGCTGCTCAACATATCAATCAAATGCATGTCTAAATAAGGGTTAAAAATAAATGTTGTGATGCTTGTGATACACCAATTAATAGTTTAAGTCTAGGTTGTTAATCTGATTTTGCATGGGAATTATGTATTTAAATTATTAAGCAAACTTGAGTTAGTAGAGGCCGTCATAATACGGGCGAGTTGGGTGTCTAACACCTTCCCACCTCGTACCTTCGCCCCCAAACCCTTTATTCTTGGGTACTTATATGTTTTATATAAGCGGGAGTATTTCCAAAAACATGATTAGTTCACTTATCGCGCTATTGGGGTGATAGTGGGGGTCATATAGTAGAGGAGTTTCGTCTACATATTGCTGATGGAGAGGCCGTGGACGGCCTACCCTTGCCCGATGACTGTGTGGGGGTAAGTTTTTATACTTTCTTGCTTTCTTGTGTTGTTTGTTGAATGCTGACTCTTTCTCTTGTCTTTTCTTGTAGCTGAACTGGGAGCAGACTTCCCAAGTCTTCAAGCTCATCCATTTGCTGAAGAAAGGATATAGTCGGATGATGGGTAGAGGGAAGAGTTCCCGATCTGGGACTGCTAGTGTAAGTGCACTTTTGTCTTGTTGTTTAGCTAAGTGGAGTGCTTAGTTAAACAATTTGGTTTTGATTGTATGCAGATGTCGCGGTCTTCGTCTTCAGTGGGACCTCGATATTCATCATCAGCGAGAGCCTCTTTGGCCAGCAGACTGTTTGTTGCATGTTCACCTACTGTGGATGTGACAAGGCCTCCTGTTGATGAGGCGCCCGGACCTTATGTGCCGCACATTCCTGTGCCTGAGATGTTTTTTCCAGCGGGTTTCCAACCTTCTTTGAGTAGTAGGCCCGTTGTGACTCCTATGGCTGGAGGTTGGGCGAATGCCCCTGGGTCGGATGTGCCTCAAGTTGGGCCATCGTATCAGAATGTGGCCATGGACTTTGCTAGTCAAGCCACGGAGAGCTTCTTTGGGACGGGGTTCTCGGCAGGTACCCCTATGCATGCGCCTGTGCACGATGGACGGGACATGAGACCCGACAACAGCAGGCCCATTTACAGCTCGTTCAGTACTCAGGGTTCCTTCTACTACTCGGCCGGGAACTATGGTCAGGGGCCTTCCGTTAAGGATGAGGCTGATAGCGACGAAGATGATGACCTCAACTGGACAGTGTAGACTTGATTTGTAATCCTTGGACTTCGGATCTTGAACTCCAGTTTTTATGCATATATTTGTGATATATATGCTCTTATGACTCGATTATGCCTGTCTGATTTCTAAGTGTGCAATGTGTTATGCAGTAAAGAGTAGGACACAATTTAGGGAATAAAATAAAGAAAAGGGTAAAAATTGCAAGAAACAGAAAAAGTTACACATATTATACCCCCTAAAAAAAGAAATAAATAATAATAATAAAAGAAAATAGAAAAAGAATAAAACTAAGAGACTCTCGGGCGTTGTAACCCCATTGTGCATTTGAAAATCGGGCTTAAACCGGGTGGATTGGACCAAACGAGAAGGCGAGAGCAACAGGAAATAGCGAAATGGGCCGAGGTCAGGGCCGCGAGTGGCGCTGGGCTGGGCCACTGTTGAGGGCCGCTAGTGGCGCTGGTCACGGCCGCTAGTGGCTCTGGCTTTAGGCCTTTTCGCGGGTTTCTGACTTTTTTCTGATCCGACTTTTTCCCTATAAATAGGATTTACGGGATGTCCAATGTCGTATCTCTTTTTCAAACTTTACCTCCCTCAAATTTCTCAAAGCTTCTATCATGGTGAAATTCTTTGAAAATTTGTTCGATGCTTGGTGCAAAAATCTGAGCGTGGAAGATAAACTAGAACTGGCTCCTTACCATGTCTCAACCTTATTGGCTTTAAAACCAACCAAAATGCCTCTCCTTCGATCTGCATTGAACTATTGGGACCCAGATCTACACATTTTTCGTTTCGGTAACTCTGAATTATGCCCTTTAGTAGAAGAATTTGCTGCAATTATTAATATGTCTAACGTTCTTTCACCAGCAGTGCCTTATTTGAGGGACAACTTTAGTAATCAGGACAAGAAATTTCTAGGCTTGTCGTCTGCATAAGCCAAAAGCATGATTGTTGGTGTCGATGTGGACTTGGTTCAAATATGTGAAAAGTTTGCTCTCTCTTCTAAAAAGGATGCAATATTTAGGCGTTGTACTCTACCTGTTGAATCGTATATTATTTGTTAATGCAGAATCCTCCAACCTCGGGAGAGCCTCATTGTTGCGAGTGGTGAATCAAATGGCCAAAGGGCATTCTCCTTTGCATCTGGTTGAAGCATAAACTATTTTAGGGCTTGACAGGTTAAAATTTTTGCCTCAGAAAGCCTTTTCTGGTAGCCCCCTGTTGTTTCAAATTTTGTTATGTGAGGATCTAAGGCTGATAGAATCACCGGACAAGATGATAGCTCGTAGCTTTCGAGCCTGGAAGAGGAAAACTTATACTGTCGCTAGCTTCTTGGTTAGAATAAGGCTATATGATGAGAAGACCCTTGATGAATGGGATGCCTTTTTCCATGTTGGACCTGCTATTCGTTGGCATGTAACTTGGTGGGGTTTAACCTCTTTGGTTGCCTGCTGCAAATTTGTTCCTCATACTATGATAGTGGGTTTGTACAGGAGTAAAAGTTTCTTTCCCTCTAGGGTCATGAGGCAGTATGGGTTAAAGCAGGTTATCCCTCGTCAGGAGACTATAAGACAACCTACACTGGCTTTCACAACTGAATTTGCTACAGACTGGAGAACATACTGTCGCAGCAGGGATCGTTGGACAGTACCTCGGGTGATTTCCCCAACTCAAGTTTCTGAGGCCTAATTAACTTGGCTTTCTTGTATTGCTGAAGAAACTAGACAAGCCTTTCGTCATGAGGAGTGGAACCAACTAGTACCTAGGTATGACTCAGGAACAGAAAGCAAAAGCAAGAAAAGGAAGGAAGGGCCTTATGAGGAAGGCTATCATGTATTGAAAAGAGGCAAGCCCCCTGCTCAAGGAAGCGATCATAGGTTGTCCTTAAGCAAAGGTCCTTCAAAGAAGAACTCTTCAACGAAGCCTTCTAAAGGGAAGAAGCATTAAAGTAGTTTTCTTTAGAAAGCAAGTCTAGTTTAAGAAAAAAAAGTAGTAAGAGTTTGTTTAGCTTAAACACTCGTAGTTGCACTTTTTTTTTTCGTAACCTAAGCAATTCTATATTTATGCAATGTAAGCTTATTCTACAGTTTGAATAAAGATTATCCCTTTTTTTAATGAGTTGAATGGAATTTTAAATTGATTTTGGTCGGGCCCATGAAAAGGGTTACCTACATATCCTGTGTGGAATCAGGCTAGCGTAGTTCGTTCAATTTGTGTACGTCTCTTTTTTTTATTTTTGAAATTATTATTTTTTTAATTTCTATTTTTTTTTAGACGTAGCACTTCTTCAGTTGGTCCATGTTGGTGAGCTGACTGAACTAGATACCATCAATGTCCATAAGCCGGACAACGCCTCCTAAAAAGATGTCTTTGATGATGAATGGACCGGACCAGTTTGGTCGGAATTTGCCTCTGAGATCAGTAACTGGTGCACGTAACTCTTTCCAAACGAAGTCCCCTTCTTTCATGTTTCGAGATCGAACCTTTTTCTTGAACTCTCTTGCCATGCGTTGTTGGTACATGCTTGAGTGGTCTAGAGCCCGTAAGTGTCTTTCATCTGTGAACATGAGTTCATGATAACGGGCTTGCACCCATTGTGTTTCTGAAAGTTCACCTTCTAAGGCTATACGCATGGAGGGCAAATGGACTTCTATGGGTAGTACAGCTTCCATCCCATAGACTAGGGAATAAGGTGTAGCTCCTGTGGATGATCTTATGGATGTTTTATACCCCCAAAGGGCAAATGGGAGTTTTACAGGTCAATCTTTGTAGTTTTCTATCATTTTTTCGATGATAGTTTTGAGGTTTTTGTTGGCCGCTTCCACTGCGCCATTGGTATGGGTCAGTAAGGGGATGCTTTGTGGTGCTGGATTTTGTAGTTTTTTAGTAGGGTGGCTGTTTCGGCTTTGAAGTGGGATCCACGGTCGCTAATGATTTCATGCGGAATGACGTATCGGCAGATGATGTTGTTCCTTATGAACTTGGACACCTGTTTGGATGTGAGGATGGCATAGGGCTGGGCTTCAACCCAATTGGTGAAATAGTCTATGGCTACAAGGATGTATTCATGTCCTCCAGAATCCTTGGGGGTGATCTTTCCAATGATGTCTATTCCCCACGCAGAAAATGGCCAAGGGGATGTGAAGTTATGGAGCATTGAGGGTGGCATATGCTGAAGGTTGGCATATATCTGACAGAGTCGTACCAGTCTCTTTCCATGGTGGTCCAGTAGTATCCTAGTCGTAGGATCTTTCTAGAGAGCAATCGACCATTCATGTGTGGTCCGCACACCCCATTGTGTACCTCGTCCATGACTTCTGCATCTTCTTCGGCGTTCACACATCTCAGGTTGACTCCATTGTGGAACTTTTTGTATAGAACCCCCTTGGATTCTATATATTGTGCAGCTAAGAGACGGATGGCCTATTGAGCTCTTATATGCGCGTCCGGAGGGTATGTGCCTTTGGTGATGTAGTTGAAGGCATCTTGGTACAAAGGATCTTCTTCTATCGTAGCTAGGGTTAGACATGTGTCGAGGTTGTTGGAGAAGGCGGGCTCTCTTCTTCTTTGCGGAGCAGCTTCGTTGAAGGAGTTCAGCTGGTCAATTTCCTGTTAAAAAGCAACACTTTGTATTCTTGCTTTGCGAAGTTTAGTTACATTGCTTAAGTTTATTAATTAATGGTTTGTGCAACTTTGAGTTCATCGGGTTTATCAATAGCTAAACAAAGGAAGAAATGAGCAACATGAATTTTTATTGATTTGCAAAAAGATAAGAACACATGACTTTAGAGAAGAGGGTCTCTAATTCACGTGAAAAAGAAACTAGACTTAGAAAAAAGCAAAAACATGAATACCCCCTATTCATAACTCTACCTAAAGATTTAGCTAGGATCCTAACTCAACAAAACTCGGGGACGCAGACTCGATTCCTCTAGGTCTTGCTTGTAGCCAATTAGTTCCAGGCTCCATAGGTATCATCTTCTTCTTTCAGAGGTGGTAGAATCTCTCTGTTGTCTATGATTTTCTGGTTATCATCTTTCAGGCGGATGCAACCGTCCGTGTAGTGGCCGAAGACTCGATGATAGAGACAATAGAAATCACTATCCTTTTTTTATCTCCTGGAGGCGGAGGGAACCCCGGGTTTGAGATCTCCTCTCCATACGAGGGTATTCATAACGTTTCTGATGGGGGCGCTCAGTTGAGTATACTTCTTTTGATCAAAGCGACACCATCCTTTTATAGCCCAAGCACTAGGAGGCCACATGGTTCTTTGATCAATGAAGCGGGTGATTACCCTTTTTAGGCGTTTACACTGGTTGGTATGATGCCCCATAGCTTCACAATATTTGCACCGGAGATAGGGAGTCCTATCCCTTGGAAGCATTCGAGGGGTAGGCCTTTTTGGGTGAGCATACCTGTACTTGACCTTCTTGTTAAACATCTCATCTTGCTGGAAACAAGCTTCTCCTTTGCCCAGGACAATGTCGCACTCTGTGGGTTCTTCCAGTAAGGCGATCTTCTCCTTCATTTGCCGAATTGCATTGTGGTGTTGTGCCACGTAGATAGACACATCCCCGCAACGGTCTCTTTTATTTCCTCAAACTCATCGATTTCCCTTATTTCTTTAGGAGGGTATGTTTCGAGTTTTTCAGAACCAATGGAGGTGTAAGATTCAGTTTCTTCCTCTATGAGGGCTACTTCTTCGGGAGACAATCCCCAAAGATAAATATCCTCACTGTCATGTTCTATCTTCAAGACAGGAGCCTTGTCGATAATTGCTTTGATAGAATTGGCTTCAATCTCCACAATTTCTCCTTCTACCATCATTTTGAATTTCTGGTGGAGGGTGGAGGCTACAGCATTTAGACCATGGAGCCAAGGTCATCCCAATAGCAGATTGAAGGTGGCCGGGATATCCATGACATAGAACTGGACCATTTTCTCTACAGCTCATGAGGTGACATTCATACTTAAGGTGCCAAGGACCTTCCGGCTGGAATTGTCGTAAGCACGTAAGCTTTGCGCCGAGTGAGCCAAGTTCTTGATGTCAATGCCCAATTTTAACGCAGTTCTCAGCGGGCACACGTTCACTATAGATCCATTATCTACCAAGGTCATAGGCACATACTTGCCCATAGCGAATACAGTCAAGTATAAGGCATTGTTATGTGAGGATCCCTCGGGAGGTAGCTCACTGTTAGAAAATGTGATGATTGGTGGTGGCTTATCCCCTACTAAGAAGCTGACCAGCTTGTCGGGCCTCACATATTGTGATACCGAAACTTTTGACAAGGCCTCCAGGATGGCTTGTCGGTGTTCATAGGATGAGGCTAAAAGTTGACAAATTGAGATGTCGCCTTTGATCCTTTTGAGTTGTCTTGTAATGGGAGACTCTTTGTCCTTGGCAGGAGTTTCCTCAACATCTTCTTCAGCTAGAGGCTGAACCCTGTCGTTGTAGATGTTAGGTGGCCTATAACGACGACCAGAATGTGTCAAGTGGGCCACCCCTATGGGAGATCTGGTTTGGACTTCCCAGACACCGTTTTCATCGTTGTCCCATATTCCGGCGATCTCAAGCCCCAGAGCATCTTCGACACTTATATGCAAAATGGCTCCTAAAGGGTTACTGGAAATGCTGGGTGCTTGTCCACGTTTAGGTAAGGGAATGGTGCCATTCTTGACTCTATCTTGGATAGCGTGCTTAAGAGCCCAACAATTGTTAGTGTCATGCCCCTGCCCTTGGTGGTACTTACAATATTCGTCTTCTTTCCAGTTACGTCCCTTGATAGATGGTTCTGGAGTAGGACCGATGGGTTGCAGCAGATTATTTTTGATCATTCTTTCGATAGCATACGACAAGGTCATATCGAGAGGGGTGAATTTTCTCAGTGGCTTCTGTAAGAACCCTCGCGGGGAGTCAACCCCACCGAGCGCCTCTCGCGGGCCGTTGTTCGAAAATCGAGTGGATTTTTTATTATTTAGAATTAATGGGGATTTGATTAAGATTACCAAGGAAGTTGCCACCAAATTTTAAGGAAAACAAGGAAACCAATTTATTGAAAATAACCCAATTCGAAAGTCTAAAGAGACTCCAACCCGAATTAAGTGCACCCAAATTCCTATTGGGAATATTGAATCGAATGACCCAATGGCTAAAGATTGTGTTCGGGGGTGTAGGTACGAATTGAGAAGGTGTTAGGCACCCAATTACACCCGTTTCAATAAACGCCTTTACTAATTGATCTTGATTAATTGATAATATTGCACTGTTCTATACAAATTCGGTCGTCCAAAGTCCTAGATTTAACTAAGTGGGTTTGAACATCCATTAAATTATATTTTATCACTTTTGCTTGCTTTTAATCCAATTTACATAAGAACAATAGAAAAATATCAATTATTGCATGCTAAAATAAATTAAAGCAACAACAATATTAAAATCCTCCAACCCTACCTTGATTGCTAAACGCGTCAAGGTGCTAAATTTCATCAATAAACGAGTTAGTAACTTCAAGGCAATTAAAACAATGCAATTGAATTAACCATAATCAAATATAAAATAAAATATGATTGAATTAATAGAAAATAGATTTGAAGATTAAATAGAGACCTTAGGTGCAACCTTGAATGAATTAGAATTGAATGTCAATGCTCTTGAACTTGTACATGAGAAGGATTGAAGGTTGATTTTTGAATGGTGGAAATATTGAAGGTTAAATGGTGGAGTTTGATGGTATTTTGATAGTGTTTAGGGCTGTTTATTTGATGATGGAGTAATGAGATGGAGGAATATTGAGATAATAGGGTTAATTAGAGAGCTCTAGGGTTTAATTTAAGTTCACCATTCTATCCTCATTGAAAAACTGGAGGAAAAGAGTATATATAGAGGTAGGATTAGGTCTTGACGGAACTGACAAAAGGGCCAGATAAAAGAAGTCAAACAGGCTCCTTTCGAGCGGACCATTTGGCATCCAAGCGGCTACCGCTCCAACAAGCGGCTAGCTGCTAGGACAAACGGTCTAGCCGCTTGGCCAAACGGTTCAGCCGCTTGGGCAAGCAGCTTAGCTGTTTGCCAAACTGTTTGACCGTTCCAGCTAGCTGTTTGCGATCTTCCGCGGGCCATAACTTCTTTGTTTGACCTCCGATTGGCCTAATTCTTTTTACATTGCCTTCCTTATTCAATGGGATATCGTTGGACATATTATAAGACCAATTATAATTAGTTTTTATGGAGTTATGGCCCAAACACTAGAGAGATATCCATTTTATTATACCTTGCGGTAATTGGATCATATCTCATTCGTTCTTATTGGATTTGGACCCATAATATGTCATTTTGAAGGTCTGTGTATGAGGAATCCATGTAAAGTAGTCCCAATTGGTAGTTCTTCCTTTAATGGAAGAAAATCCTATTTGAACCGTGGAGTGCGGTAATTAAATCATCGTTTTTGTCCCATAACTTAGTCGAATCACATTTTTTGACTCCGGTGTCCGTTTGGGACAAGGTAAGGGGCATTGGAAATATTATATAAAGAGGTATGAAATAGAAGGGGTTTAATGCAAGTTACTCGAGCATTGAAATAGAATTCATATTATTAAATGTTGGTTATCGTCATTGAGCATATAGAAAGGGGTGACACATTTTGGTGTCTACAGCTTCCTTTCAGCAAAGGTATTCACAGCAGCTAGCTTATTAACTAGAGCGCTAGAAGAGGCTCCAGTAGTGGTCCTCTTGTCTCTCCCCTAAGTGAAGGGCTTAGGAGTTGCATGATCCTTGTTCTTTTTTGAGATCATCTTCAATGAGGATGCCAACATCGTAAATAAGCTGGTACGAGTCGATGGCTTGATATTGAAGATGGTTCTTATAGGCAAGTTGCAGGTTCTTAATGAAATGCCTAATTTGTTCAGCTTCAGAAGGTCTTTCCACCATTTCATATATCTTAGACTTCCGTCGATGAAGGAACTTAGTGAATCCCTCATTCTTTTATTGAGTGGTGATTTCAAGGTCTCTCAAAGTGATAGGAAGCGTAGCATTATCCTTATAATGAGCCAGGAAGAATGTGGTAAAATCAGAGCAAGTTGGGTATTTTTCCAAGTCCATGGTGTAGAACCATCGTCGGGCATGAGTATCAAGAGTTTGGGGAAACAGGTGGGCATAGAGTTTCTTGTTGACTCCCCTTAGAGCCATAGCAGTGGTGAATGATTTCAGATGATCATGTGGGCTGTCAACTCTAGTAAAAGTGGGCACTTTGGGCATGGAGATTTTAGCCGGAAGTTTTCCCTTGATTTTAGTATCGAATCTTCCCACATTGGCACTGTAATTCGAGATCAGGCTGCTACTCTTGAGCCCAGAGTTAATCTTAGCCAGCATGGCATTCCGCCCTTCTTCCTCAGAGTCAGAATCAGAGGGGATTCTTGCTTCATCATCTCTCTTCCTTTCTATGTCCTCGACCTTGAGTTGTACCCTTTCTAGCTCACTCATGAGTTCATCCAGCCTCTCGTTAGTAGTTTTGGGCATCGTGAAATTAGGAGGGGTAATAGGTGTGGAGAAGAATGTATGTAGTGATGGTGAATTTATGTATGGTGAGGCTGTTTGTGGTGGGGGCAATCGGGAACTTGGTGGTGTAGACGGTTGCAGACGAACTAGCCTTGCCGAAGGCCGAGCCCAACTTTTCTCAAGATTTCCCTTCTTCTTCGGACCCCCTATCCTAAATAGGAAGCATGGAGCACTTAGTAACAAGAAAGACCATGAGACTCTCACATAAGAAAAATGACGACCCGCACATAGGAAAACACATTGTCCTAAAATAAAGATCCTTAAGCCTAAATGCCTAAATATTTCCCCTAATATCAAAGCAAAAAAAAAGTAGATGAACGAAAATAAGAAAATAGGAAAATAAGACGAACCAACCTATTTTTTATTTTTCTAGACTCAAAGAAAATGGAAAAGGGGATAAAATAAAAAGGACGAATTTCGGCCCCTTTTTTTCCGAATTTTTTTTTCGGCGTTTTTTTTTTCAACGCCATTTTTGTTTTTTTTTTTTTTTGCTCTTCTTTTTTTGTTTTGGCATAATCTGAATTACATAAAAAAAAAAAGAAATAAAGAAATAGAAAATGGGAGAGGGGAGAGGGGAAATTGGAGGGACCGACTCTTGTTTTTTGCTAAAAAGGTCCTAGAAAATTGTTCATGACTTTGACAGAATATATCATTGAGGAAACGAGAGTTCATTGAATAGAATTCTTGCACTATTTTTTGGCATTAGGAACTATCTAAAAATAAAAGAAATAAAAGACTCCTAGCACATAAGTACATGTTGACACATAGTCAAGACATTCATGCATTCAGGCAAGCATTACAACGGCGCAGTTACAGACAATGTGATCAGACGGGCATTACAACGACACATGCACAACAAGTAAGAGAATCCACGAATGCGGGTTTGGACGCTTTTTAGCTCATATGAGGTCATCAAGACAAATTACAATTTCCATACGGCGGATGGTCGACACATCAATTGTAATTCTTTTTCATCAAGAAGAGTCGATGAGTCGTGGGTGAGGAAGCGTCGATTTGCACGATAGGACAACTGTATATTCCTTTAGATATACGGGGTGTCTACGACTTACGACACAAACTTCCTCGAGGGTCGATAAGGGTCAAAAGGTTGTGCCAAGGCACATGCAAATAATGCAAAATATGAAACATGTTATTAAACAATTAAGCAAACTTGACTTTCGAGTCTCACCCTCCTAAATAAATCCCCAGTGAAGTCGGCATTGTAATGACCCGGGATTTTCCTCCTACTATGTCCACGGAGTGTGTCTTTATAGAAAATTTGTAAGTTGGGGGTTCAAATAAGTTCAAGGGACCATCGAGTTAGAAAAGCTTTTGTAAAGACTTGAATTGAATAAAAGCCATGAAAGAGGTCATAAATCTGCTATCGGCGTTTTATCAAAGGGACAAACCAAAGGGACAAAATCGAACGGACAATCCAATAGCGAGATAAGTGAACTGATCATGTTTTTAGAAAGACTCCCGCTCATATAGAACATATGAGTACCCAAGAATAAAGGTTTGGGGAGAAGGTACCCAAGAATAAAGGTTTGGGGGGAACAGAAAGTGTTAGGCACGCAACTCGCCCGTTTTATGACAGTCTCTACTAACTCAAGTTCGCTTAATAATTTAAAGATATGATTCCCACACAAACTGGATTAACAACCTAGACTTAGACTATTAATTGGTTCATCACATTCGATTGGCAAGTTGAGTATTACAACGACTAGACATGCTTGAAATTGAGAGACGACTTTTAATAAGCAATAAAAGACATGATTGGCATGACATCTACATTTTGACTACTAGAAAATAAACAATTAAGCAATTATTTTAATTTGAGCCCTCAGGAGTTAGTACCTGAATTGTAGGCTATTTAGGAAAATGAATAGTAAAGACAAGATCTCAACTAAAGAATTTGGAAGAAAGAGGGGGAAGCTCGGCAGTACTCAACCGTCAATGGAGGTTGTCAACTGTAGACTGTTTGTTTTGAACTGAGGGTGGAGGGTCATATTTATAGGGAAAAGAATAGGGTTGGACGGGTGAAGGATGGCCGAAAATCGGGATTTGGGCTTAAAAAAAGACGGGTCTGGAGACCTGCGAGCGCCGCTAGCGGCCTGAGGAATTTTAGTATTCCGAAAATGTGAAAAGACTGTTTTACCCTTCTGCGGTAAAAGACGGTTTTACCCCCAGTTAGAAACTTGCCAACCGGGATTCGGAAAAAGACACGAGAGGTATCGTTGGAAAGCTCTTGAACGGGGCTTTTGGATGTCACCGGAATGAAGGAATGATCGAGGAAAAACTTGAGACCTTAATTTACCTATCAAAGCAAAAATAGCATTCAAGTTTAAAAGTTACTCCTTTCATCATCGGGCTTTTGCGGAGAAATCTGAAGACCTTTTTTTTGACGTCTACACTTTGATCGCCTTTTGGTGTTCAAAAATTAAAACGAATTCTGAAAGCATGACAGTCCACAGTTTAGTGGATTCATCCTTGAGTTTATATGGATAGAGTGTTGCAGCATGTACTGTCGAAGCTTCTTTGTTGCAGTGGCCAATGCGAGACACGTCTTCTCTAGTATGGAGTAGCATGTTTCGTATTCTAAGAACTTCTTGCTAAGGTAGCATATTGCCTTTTCATCGTTCTCCAAATTTTGGGCCAACATATCGCCCATGGCGGTTTCTGTGACTGTGAGGTATAGCATAAGCGGTTTTCCCGGAATTGGTGGAACCACCACGAGTGGATTAGCCAGATACTCCTTAATTTTTTCGAAAGCTTGTTGGCATTGATCGTCCCATGTAGATTTGGTTTCCTTTTTGAGCTTTTGAAGATGGGCTCACATGTAATAGTCAATTTGGATATGAATCGACTTATATATTGGAGTCGTCCTAAAAACCCCCATATCTCCTTCTCCTTTTTAGGAGAGGGCATATCGCTTATAGCTTTGATCTGGGTAGGATCAATTTCAATGACTCTTGTGCTTATGACAAATCCTAAAAGCTTGCCAGACGTTACTCCAAATGCACACTTTTGGGGATTTAACCTCATGTTGTAGTTCCAAAGTCTGTCGAAGAATTTCCTTAGAGAGGGTATATGCCCTTCTCTCTCTTTGGATTTTATGATCATATCGTCTACGTTAACCTCGGCTTCCTTGTGCATCATGTCATGTAGAAGGGAAGTTCCGGTTCTTTGGTATGTTGCCCTCGCATTTTTCAACCCGAAAGGAATGATAGTGTAGCAGTATGTACCCCATTGGGTTATGAAGGTGGTTTTCTCCATATCTTCTTCGGCCATTTGTATTTGGTTATACCCTGCATAGCCATCCATGAATAATAAGAGGGCATGTCCTGCGGTACTGTCCACCACCACGTCTATATATGGCAAGGGAAAGTCGTCCTTTGGACTTGCCTTGTTTAGATCTCTGAAATCGACTCACACCCTTACTTTGCCATCCTTTTTATGGAACGGGTACTATGTTGGCAACCCATTATGGATTTTGAGAGACCTTAATGTAACCTGCTGCGAGCTATTTCTGCACCTCTTCTTTGATTTTCAATGTCCACTCAGATTTGATTCTCCGATGTTTTTGGTTTACCGATTTTGCATGGGGTTGAGCGGTATTGTATGCTGTGCTATCTCACGACTTACTCCCGGCATGTCTTTATAGGACCAAGCGAAAACGTCTATGTATTCTTTTAAGAGATTTATAAAGCTTTCTCACTCTTTGGAAGTTAGCGATAAGCCAATGCTCAGTTGTCGCGGCTCTTAATCGCTTGCAAGATTAATTAGTTCTGTTTCTTCCACAATTGAAGTCTTTTGTTCATGCTCTAATAGTGCTTTAGTTACTTCTTTGGGCAATTCTTGTTCTTCTTTTGAATTATTAGCTACTACGTAATCCAAGAAGTAAGTAGAATCAGTTTCATTTCATTGATAGAAGAAGTTGGAACATCAACTAAGCCATTACTATTGACTTTAACATAATTAGACTTGCAAGTAGAATTAAACATAGATTTTGGTGGACTACCCAACTCTACTATATTAGACTCGTCTTCAAAATCAGACTCAGTTTGGTCGGTTTCCGTATCGGTGTCAAACTTGGATTGTTCGGCAATCGTGATCTTGATCTTCTTTCCATTTGTTCCAGTCCAGCTTATGGTGGGTTTCTGTTTTATGAGTTGACCCTAACTTGGAATGATCAACTTGGTTGGGTCAAAGTTTGCATCTTGAAGTGCATTACTGACATTGTGGAGCTCCTCATCTTTTGGATGATGATGCCCTTGTCCAAATGGTAGACCCAAAGCGTCGTTGGGTGTGTCCTCTACCCAATCAAAGATTAGCCACCTTCTTACAGGCAAAGGAGGGATGAAGGTGATCCTTCCTTTGTTAAGGATGACTCCCCCGTCGATGAGGTCTTGGATCATGCGTTTCAGGTGTTTGCACTCGTCCGTACCATGCCCTCTTCCTTGATAATAGATGCAAAAGGAGGTATTGTTCCAGTTCTTATTCTTACTTCCTCGATCTGAGTCGGGTGTTGGCCCGATGGGGTCTAGATAACCTCTCCAACAAAGATCTTGAAAGATTTGAGTTGGGGTTGAGGAAAGAGGGGTATATACCCGTCTTGGCTTTTGCTTATAGAATTCCTTCCCTGGATTTGGGGTATTTTTGGAGCTACATGGCTTGACTTCAATGAGATCTTGAATTCAATGTTTCAGTGCCCAACAGTCTTTAGTGTCCTGGCCTATTCCCCTGTGATAATTGCAAAACTTGCATGGGTGCCAAGTGATCCCAGGAGAGACAGGATCTGGGGTTGGTCCCAATGATTGTACGATCCCAATACTTACTAGTATTTCAAGAGTGTGAGCGAGGCGGAGAGGTAATGGAGAAAAATCCCTTTTGGTCATATCCCTCATGGGTAGGGCGTGACTTTTAAGTGGGAAATTTATGTTTAGATGGATGATAGAGGCGGATTGCGCTTCTGTGTCATCTCTTTCCTTTCTTTTCATTTCGATGTTAGTTACCTCTTCATCTATATGTTTTAGACCAGCGAAGATTTCTGCGAGCAATTCTTCCATTGACTTCTTAGGGGCGCTTTTTATCGGTTGAAGGTTATCTTCTTCAACACTACCCCAAACTATGGCTACCTCTAGTTGGAAGGAGTCAAGCTTAAATGATGGGATAGAATGTCCAATTGGCACAATCAGACGAGAGGGGTCCTTTTCCTCTTCTTCGTTTGAAATGGCGAAAGCCGCACCTAGAGGATTAGCGTTGTTGTTTGGAGTGGGAACATTATTTGGCTTGTGAATAGTCCCATTATCAAAAAGATCCTGGATTTTATTATTGAGTGTCCAACACCTCTCGGTATCAGGTCCTTTTCGACAAGCTTTTCCAAAGCTTTAGCATAGGTCATGCCCAATGGGGTGTATTGCCTTTACGGTTTGTCATAGACAGCATTGACTTTATTAACCTTATTGGAAGAGCTTCCCGAGTTGGGATTCTTCTTGTAATTCGAGTTATAACTGCCTTTGTTAAAGAAGTCCATGCTTTTCTCCTTTTTAAGTGCTTGATCGTCTTCTATGAGCAATCCCACACTATTGAGTTGTGTGTATGAAGTAATTGCCTGATATTTGAGAGGATTCAAGTAAAGAGGTTGTAAATTCTTGATGATTTTTCGAATTTGCTCTTCCTCGGATGGACGGTCAAGCATTTTGGCCACTTTAGTTCTCCACTTTTTAACAAAGTTAGTGAAGCTTTCATTTTCACCTTGCTTTGTTGCTTACAGCTCTCTCATGGTAGTTGGTTGGATGACGTTGTCGGAGTATATAGTGAGGAACAAACTAGACATCTTGTTCCAATCTTGAATTTCACTAGGCTCAAGCTTGAAGAACCATGCCCTAACAGTGGGGTCCAACGTTTGTGAGAAAAGGTGAACATAGAGGTCAGTATCCACTCCTCTTAGGCCCATTGCGGTGGTAAAAGCCCTTATATGATCTTTTGGATCATCGGTTCCTTTGAAAGTGGAGACTTCAGAAATTGAGAATTTTTGTAGGAGTTTCCCCTTCATGTGAGAGAAATATCCTTCAGCATTGATCATGTAGTCACTTATGATCTTGTTTTGAGTCACTCAAGGTTCTTAATTGGTGCACTTAGTTCTTCCACTTTATCATCTAGGGGTGGAGGGTTATCTTGGTTAAAAGGGTCAACTTCCTTAACCTTGCTTCCTATCCATGTCACACGGTTTCCCATAGTTTCCAGTGTTGTCATCATTTCAAACAACATTTCAATGGTGGTATTAAGTGGTGGAGGTGGCACATCATCTTCGGCCATTTCGGCCAATTGAGACGCAGGTGGTCGATATGGAGGGGGACTAAAAAATACTGCGTCAGACCTAGCTTTGCTCGAAGGGGGAGACTCCAACACGAGCTTCCTAACAAGGCGTTGATTACTATGATCGCGCTCCCAAATTTTCGGACCGACTTTTTTCTTCCCAATCCTGGACAGTGGATAAGTCTTAGAAAAAGGAAAGTCTAACAAGTTCCACAAAAGAAAGTTTTTTTTTTTTTTTATCAAAAATGGGAAGTATCTATCTAGAATATTCTATCAACATAGTTACCCTTGGGGACTAAGTAATGGGTTTAGGTAAAAAGATCTCGACGCGGGATAAAAATAAAAAGATATTATACTCTTGACTAAAAGGAGAGGGGAGAGATATTATCTTGACTTAATATGGGATAAAGCAAAAGATATTATACTCTTGACTAAAAAGGAGAGAGGGGAGAGATATAATCTCGACTCAATATGGGATAAAGCAAAAGCTATTATACTCTTGACATAAAAGGAGAGGGGAGAGATATTATCTCGACTCAATATGGGATAAAGAAAAAGATATACTCTTGACTTAAAAGGAGAGGGGAGAGATATTATCTCGACTTAATATGGGATAAAGCAAAAGATATTATACTCTTGACTTAAAAGGAGAGGGGAGAGATATTATCTCGACTCAATATGGGATAAAGAAAAAGATATACTCTTGACTTAAAAGGAGAGGGGAGAGATATTATCTCGACTCAATATGGGATAAAGCAAAAGATATTATACTCATGACTAAAATGGGAGGGGAGAGATATTATCTCGACTCAATATGGCATAAAGCAAAAGATATTATACTCTTGACTAAAAGGGGAGGGGAGAGGTATTATCTCGATTCAATATGGGATAAAACAAAAGATATTATACTCTTGACTTAAAAGGAGATGGGAGAGATATTATCTCGAGATCTTTGACTAAAACTCACTACTTAAATAATGGGAGAGAATAAAACGCTAAATCTTTCCTAAGGTAACAAGCATCATATAGAACATTCGTGGATACTGTTTCCTAAAAATAAAGATTCTAGACTCAAAAAGGAAAAAGATCCTAATTGGGGTCTAACCTTAATATTCTATGATGACCACAACGACTACACAAAAATTGCGTTCACATACGGGCAAACAACACAACAGCGCAATTGACATGATCATGAAAATCTAGCATGGACATGGGACTGAGTTTTGACCTAAAACATTGGTTCTAGTTCATGCAATGGGGTAGGCTAAAGGGTTTTGTTCAAAAGGTACTCATGATCAAGAATGTACAACAATCCGCGGGATGCGCGACAATGTGATGCATCCTTGTTATCCTACTGGCCGAATGGACGATTGTGTAGGAAGGTACATGAGGTAGGGGGATCCATGTTTATTAGCAAAGAGCAATGGAGTGGATTCTCACCAAGGTACTTCATCACACTCCATTGGCTAAGAAACTAGTTTGAACTTGTACAAACAAGCTCGGAAGTCGCTCAAGCGCATGCCCATGAATTCAATGGATGCAATTTAATAAGATGAATGACAAGTGACAAAAATAATAATAAGAACACTCAAGGTAGTGAACGAACCAAAAATAATGGCATTGACTTGATTTTCAACTTACACCCTCTTAATCATGTCCCCAGTGAAGTCGCCATTGTAGGCTACCAGATTTTTCTTTCCTTTCGAACGGTCGATGGGGTAGCCTGGGAGGGCGTCGTTGGTTTCGTGAATCTCTCGAGTGTGAATGCACATGAATATTTTTCTTTCGTACTAAGGACATAATTAATATTGTCGGAAGTCGCCACCAAATTGATGGAAATTTGGAACCCTTGGAGTCAAGTCGATAGTCTAAAAAGACGACAACTCGATTCCTGTGCACCCCAATCCCTATTGGAAATTTGACTTCTAAAATGAGTTCGGGGGCATGAGTACGAGTTAGGAATGTGTTAGGCACCCAACTCGCCCGTTGACAACAACGGCCTTTACTAATCAATGCAATGCGATTATTAATGCTACGGTTCCAAACAAGGTTCAATTTGTCCAATTTCCTAGATTTAACTAATGGGTTGAACAAACAATTACTAATGTGACCACTTTTAACAACTTATCAAATTTACATGTTTTTTAATGCTAAGAACAATAAATATGCTAAACCTGCAAATTAGAAAACAAACAAGACAATTCATCCACCAATTCACAACAAAGCATAATTTATAATATAACAAGCAATAAATAAAAATATGCAGTCATTCATCCATTCATTCATTCACGGGGTTCAATACAAGCCCTTTTGCTCAAAACGCGTCATGCATGTACATATCACATAAACCAAAATCGTTAGTAAATAACAAGCAATTATTAAATTTGATGAAAACCCTCAGGTTGGATTACCTGGATGCTCACAATGAACTATATTGGGTTTTTATGCTTGAACTCTTGCTCTTGATGAAGTATGAAGGTTTATTTTTATGGTGCTAGGGCTAGCCTAAAGAAGGAGTAGAATAAGAATTTAGGGTTTTTTTGATAGGAGCGAGAGAATCTTCAACCTCTAGACCAACCTTTTCAGAGAGAATGTCCAACCTCTTCAACTGAACCCTAAGGTTTGTTTATATAGAAGAGGGAAAGCTGCTAGGGTTTGGCACCGAAATCGAATTGTGTAATACCCCGGATATTTATAATATTTATTATATTCAAAAGTGTGATTATTTTATTTGTAATATGAATATTTGGAGGAAAGAATATTTTATTAATAATTATTTCCTTAATAATTGGAGTTTGAAAAGGAAAACATATTTCCCTTGAGATAGTTTCCTTAATTGAGTTGTGTTCTACTTGGATTAGGATTCTAACTAGGTCAAGGATTTCTAATCTCTATAAATATCTTTGACACTCCTAAATCTGATTCTTTTCCTCTTCATTCGTGCCCTAGTGAGTTCATAAAGGTCACTCACGTTTTCTCTCTTGTAAGCCTTACAAAAACCCTAAAAACTTTCCAACACACACAGTCGGATTGAAAAATACGTTTCTCTTTTTCTACTTATCCTGTGGACTTGAATTTTGGATATGTTTGAGACTGAGATATCTAGAACCATAGTGGAAAGTTTTGTAATTTTTAGAGATCGTTTGATACCCTAAAAATGTAATCTTTTCGGGCAGCGCAGTGCTAATGCGAGATTCAGATCCGCTTACTTTGTTCTACCATATCTCAAAACCGACACATTATTGTTCAAATCGTTTTGTGCAATTTAAACAGTATGTCATCAACATGTACACCAAATTTTAGAGGATCTCGACTTTGTTTGATGGTCCATTCAAGCGTTTGTTTCAGATTGCGCGTGCTGATTTTAGATTTTAGATTTGTTCTTTGTGATAAGTGGTGATTGAATCGAAAGGTAACCATCATTATTATCGGTTGGAGACGTATGATACTATTATTTGAGTATTTATTCATGTGTAACCTTCATGGTCATTGTTTAGAGATGTTTTTTTACATATATTGCTTGGTTTGGCATGATACTTAAACATGATTGAAATTATGCTTCATGAATTGTTTACATCTTATTGATTATCAAGTGATATGCTTAAGAAATTGTTTAAGTCGATGAGAGTTTATAGCTAAATTGTAGTATGGTGATGGATTAAATGCAAAGGAGCATACTTTTGAGATAGATGTTTGTTACTCTAGATGAGATGATTAGATTAGTACTCTATAAGTAGATTATGGCAACTATTTGAGTGATAGTTAGTGCAACCCGAGAATAAATTATAGTTTGGGAAACCATGCCAACTTGTGAATTATATATCGTTATAAACCCGAATAGGTGTGTGATTGAGGATATCATTGAATTAACCCATGGTGGGTAATCGATTGAGGTATGAACTTGAGAATGAGTTGATACAAATTATTTTGGTTTGAGGCTCAATAGGTTGGTTAGCTACTTAGACCTTGGCATGTAGTCGAGTAGCCTAAGAGATTGACTCTTAGGTGATGAACAATTATTTTTATAAAAATTGGAATTTCGTAATGATTCGATTATGAATTGGTCCAGAGTGGACTTTTGAGAGCCTGTGGCGGCATGTTATTGAGAGCCTATTATGGCTATGTTATTGAGAGCCTGTGATGGCTATGGTTATGTTATTGATATTGATTTTGTGGAATTTACCGCTAATTCTCTTTCCTCATGTCCAAGGCTAGGAGTTAATGACCAAGAGCAAATGGTACAAGTTTTGGGCTAATTGAGTGATTATCAAAGTGGTATTGAAGAGTATTTTGAGATTTTATAGTTATATCATTTGGGATTGAGTGTAAGGTCTAAGAGGACCTAAAATGTCTATTGATTAAGTGGCACAATTGAACTTATAGCTTTTGAATATATTCATATGAAATATGACATTGTAATTGTTCGATGAAATGTTGATTACTCAGCTTTGCTGACTGGTTGCTTTTGTGCTACTTGTGTTTGTTGTCCATTTCTCTTCAAATGGTGGACCTATGATGAACCTGTACGAAAGTCGTTTGAATGGGGGAGTATATTGGTGATTTGCTTAGAGGTTGCATTGAAGATCAAGTTTGGACGATCGAAGAGAGTTGTCAAGAAGTTGGTCTTGAATATTTTGTGTTCATTATTTGTAATGAATAGAATTTAGTGTACTATCTAGTTTGTTGAGAGTTGTACCGTTTAGCCTTTCACTCATTCGGTTGGAGTGAGTGTGGCGATAACGCCCTGGATTTTATGTAGAAGTCTTCCGCTATTGTAAATATTATTGATTTATAAAAGTTTTTACTGGTCCCTAAATCCGGGGTGTTACAAATGGGCCTCAAATTTGCCATAGTTCGCGAGAAAGGCTCTAAGCGGCTATGCATCTAGGCCAAGCGGCCACCGCTTGAACTCAAGTGTGGCCACTTGGACCTGGAGCGACCTGCCTGCATAGGCGCCTGACATGCTTTCTAAGCAGGGGAGGCTTTTCTGAGGGGGTCCACTCGGGATTGACTGAGCTCCCTTGTTTGACCAAGGGTTGAATCAAGGGTTTGGGTTCCCTTTCAGTCCCTCGGGCTCAATGAGTCCAACTGGTTTGGATCACTTGTACAAAAGGCTTTCACTGGTTAATTCAAATGAACTAGGCTAATCATCAGAGAAATTATTCCCGCAACCCAAGTTCGAGCAAAATCCAATCTTTATATTATTGGGTTTTAATGGGGTTTATCATAGATACAAATTTTGGTGTCTACATTATCCCGTGTGGAATCAGGCCTGCGTAGTTCGTTCAATTGTGTATGCTTCTTTTTCGGTTTTTTTTTAGGCGTAGCACTTCTTCAGTTGATCCATATTGGTGAGATGACTAGACTCGATGGCGTCAATATCCATAAGCCGGACTGCACCTCCATATAGGATATCTTTAATGATGAACGAACCAGGTCAGTTTAGTCGGAATTTGCCTATGGGGTCAGTAACTGGTG
Organism: Tetragonia tetragonoides; assembly: GCA_038025085.1. NCBI lineage: Eukaryota > Viridiplantae > Streptophyta > Magnoliopsida > Caryophyllales > Aizoaceae > Tetragonia > Tetragonia tetragonoides. Next base: position 20,444,568 of record CM076146.1, read on the forward strand.
CTCGCAATTCTTTCTAAACTAAGTCCCGTTCTTTCAGATTTCGAGGTCGAACCTTTTTGTTGAACGCCCTTGCCATGCATTGTTTGTACATGTGTGAGTGGTCTAGAGCTCGTACGCGCCTTTCATCCGTGAACATGAGTTCATCATAACGGGCCTGCATCCATTGTGTTTTTGAAAGTTCACCTTCTAAAGCTATACGCATGGAGGATAGCTGAATTTCTATGGGTACTACTGCTTCCATCCCGTAGACTAGGGAATAAGGGGTAGCTCTTGTGGATGACCTTATGGATGTTCTGTACCCCCAAAGTGCAAATGGAAGTTTCACGGACCAATCTTTGTAGTTTTCCACCATTTTCTCGGTGATGGTTTTGAGGTTCTTGTTGGCGTCTTCTACTGCACCATTGGTTTGGGGTCGGTAAGAGGATGATTTATGGTGCTGGATTTTGAAGTTTTTAGTAGGGTGGTTGTTTCGGCTTTGAAGTGGGATCCATGGTCACTAATGATCTCATGCGGAACACCATATCGGAAGATGATGTTGTTTCTCATGAATTTGGACACTTTTTGGATGTGAGAATGGCATAGGATTCTGCTTCAACCCACTTTGTAAAATAGTCTATGGCTACTAGGATGTATTCATGTCCTCTAGAGCCCTTGGGGGTGATCTTACCTATGATGTCAATTCCCCATGCTGAAAATGGCCAAGGGGATGTGAAGTTATGTAGCATTGAGGGTGGCATATGCTATAGGTTGGCATATATTTGGCATTTTTTGCACTTTTTTACATAGTCGTAGCAGTCTCTCTCCAAGGTTGTTCGGCATACCCCAATCGTAGGATTAGAGAGCATTCGTCCATTCATGTGTGGCACGCACACACCATTGTGCACCTCATCTATGATTTCTGCAGCTTCTTCGGCGTTCACACATCTGAGGTTGACTTCATTGTGGGATTTTTAGAACCCCCTTGTATTCTATATATTGTGCCGCTAAGAGACGGATGACCCGTTGATCTCTTATTGGTGCATCTGGAGGGTACGTGCCCTTGGTGATGTAGTTGTAAACATATTGGTGTAGACACCCTAATCGGTTCTCATCCCCTGGCACCGCAAAGCCCGATGATAATGGTAATGGATTAATATGGACGTAAGTAAAAAAGGACAGTGCTCGATAGTCTAGACCAAATTCCTTAAAACCTCAGTCTTTGGATATCCTTTGTTATAAGGATTTCAACGCCTTTAACCTTGCCTCAATCAGGTTCCCGAATCAAAAGATATCTCGTCTTGAAGATTTGGGTCAAAATCGCTAGATCCCGACCCCTTGGGTCAGCCCAAGGGCATTTTCGTTATTTACTGAGCACAAAAATTTAAAAATCCCTAGTCACGCGTGCGCCTTCGGGTCGAGCGGCTGACGCTGATGACCCAGCAGCACACGCGTGATAGCGAGGGCCTTTTGGCGAGCCGCTGAGCTTTCAGCCGCAGCCGCTGGCCCCATGCCAGCTGGCCTCCGTGTGGCCGTTGGGCCTAATTTTCTAACTGGCCCATGTTTGGCGCCGGGGCTGCATCCTTAGACCCCTAATTTCGTCCCCTAACTTTATAAATCCTTCTCTTCACCCTCTTTTATGAGAGGTTAGTCAGTTGATAATTTTGAGAGCACAAAAATCCTAAATCATAGAGAATTCAAAATTTGAAGACTCAAGCAACCTCTTGCATTCAACCTATCACCCATGATCGAAGAGTAATTCCAATTCTTGTAGTCCTGTTCTAATAGAACGTCCAAGTTAACCATCCTATGGGCCTAAAACTCTTTATTGATTTCTTCTTTCATATTGATAATCATGTTTTACTTAGCTTTTGATTATGGTTGAATAATTATGCATGTTTTGATCCTTGTAAATAATTATGCGTGTTAATTTAGTTTAATGTTTGCATAGTTTCTATCGATTTAGGCATATTGCAGCTTTTTATGTTTACTCATTCATATAGCAACCCCTTTAGGTTTATTTTAGCATAAAGTTGATATTTTTACATTGTACTTCCATTGAAGTTACTAACGAATATATTGATGTGCATATGCAATGCTTGGCGCGTTTAGCAAGTATGGTAGATTGGAGCGTTTTATTATTGCTCTTATCTCTTGGTTTGTGTTTAGTAGATGGTGCATATAAATTGGATATAAACTGTGCAAATTGTCTTTAACCCTCCTAGTTAATTTTAGGACTTTGGACGACTGGATTTATGTGGAACCATATAGCTTCAATAAATATTTGACATGGATAAGCTTAGTAGAGGCCGTTAATTTAGGCGATTTAGATAAGATTCGTTTTGTTTATTTCGTACCTAGACCCCCAAACCTAATCTTTATCCCTCTTTGGGTATGAGTCAATTCCCAATATGAGTTTGGTGCACTTTTGATTCCAATTGTTTCGTTAAAAATTGGTGGCGATTTCATTGCTTGCGAATTATTTCCCCATTACAATTGAATTATATTGCATATGATGTATTATTTAAGAACCATTAAGTCCAACAAAATTATTTCGACTAGCGCCGAAAGGCGAGGGTTCTTACAGTGACGACTACACTAGGGACTATTGTAAGAGGGTGTAATTCGAAAACTTATCCATGTCAATAATTTATTTAACTATTTGGTTCAATTACCGTATGTGTTTACATTCATTGCTTTGCATACATATCATTCACTTGCATGCGTTATCATCACAAGATGTTGCATGCGTTATTATCGCAAGATGTCGAAAGACATCAACACAACATAATAGGATCTACCACTTGGAGCATTGTCTAAGACTTGGTTAGTGACCCACTAGGTCCAAATTGCCTTGCACATAGCCGTGTTCCACCCCATGGCATTTACATGTTTCCATTCCTGATATATCTAAAATGGTACGTTAAGTTTTATTATGCATCCCATAGATTACGAAACGCATCCGGTCGTGGGTTACCTTATCCAACCTTAGATTGTGTCAAACTATTCCATTTAGTCCCATAGTCCATATCAAGGTGCTAATTGATTTACTTGCCATATTTTGATTGATTGCTTTCTTGCTATGTGATTAGTTTCCATAGAACATTACGACTAGATCCCCCCTTAGGATTTCTTGAGTCCAACTTTAGGAAGGTTTCCTTTTTGTTTGCTTGTGCGTTTTGTCAAGTTTACAAATAGAGTCTAAGATCCTTTCTTTTTAGGAAATATAATCCATCCATGATTCCAATGATGCTAGTGACCATATTAGGAAGACGTTTCTTTCCATACCAATTAGATTGCGTGCAAATAATATATTCCCGTCAATGATCGTTCACAAAATAAATAAATAAAAGTCTTATTTATTTCCATAAAGCGAGTCAAGAGTATATTGTCATTCTCTTTTACAAAAAACAAGACAAATCAGGAGTATTAATTTCTAACTTAATAGAGTCCCAAAGATAATAGACTGAAATATGCTATTTTCATAAAATCGCGTCTCTCTTAAAAGTCGTCATGTTGAGGATTAGTGCTAGATTCTTTCCCACATTTGTTTTGAAAATAAAATCTTTCTTTTCGTAGAGTTTTCCATTTCTTTATTGTCTTCTTAAACGAGCCTTTTTGTGTCCAGAATTGGTAGGAATAAAGATCACGGTCCTAGAAAGTGGAAGAGAGACGAGTCCAACAAGAGACTGATCCGCAAGCTGTTATTCGAACCGCCACCACAAGCACAGTTCATGGGCCCTATTTGGCTCGATTACCTTCGCACACCGCCATTGTCGCCGCATACTTCATTACCTACCTCACCTAAGTCCACTATGTTTGGAGAAGTTGAAAGAACCTCGGACAAAAAGATGGATGACCTTTTGGCCCAACTGATCGCCATGAATTCTTTATTCACTAATATTGAAGCCCGTGTCGATAAGTTGGATCCCCCTACTAGGGCTGAAGATGAGCCCAAACCAAATGAAGATAAGACTGAGCCCTCCACTAAAGAGGTGCAAGAACTCCAAGTTAAGCTGAATAGGCTTGAATCCGTTGTAGGGAAAAGTCGTGTCTTAATGACATGATCATCAATTCGGAAGGCATTCATCACAACAATGCTCTATATTTAACTGTAATTTGTCAACAAAGACAAGTCCCCATGACTTTAGCTAACAATGGCTCTACTGTAATTTGGGGACCGCTGAACACCTCAAAATAGACTGCAACAACCTCGCGCATTCCGCACAAGTGCTAAGGGCTTATGACAATTCAAATAGAAATGTTATAGGCACATTCTCCATGAATATCAACATTGGGCCCATTGAGAAAATGGTCCAATTTCACGTCATAGATATTTCGGCCACCTTTAATCTACTTTTAGGAAGGCCTTGGTTGCATGGGCTTAATGCTGTAGCCTCAACCAAAAGGTGAAGCTATCTCTAGCAGGATCCACCCTGGAAGTCTGCGCTGATGCTATGGTAGAGTAGATAGAAAAAGCTCCAGTCCTAAATATAGAGCATAATGACCAAGATGAAGAATTATAGGGCTTTGAGAAAATAGCCTTCATAGAAACAATAGAACCCACGATCGATGTGAATACCCTACTAAGAAAGCAAGGCTACTTCCCAGGCACCACTTTGGGCCCTCACCCCAAGGTATTCCAACCTTACTGGAATACTAAGATCAAGAATGATCTATTCGGGCTAGGCTATAAGCCCACAAAGCAAGAACGTCGGGCCTACATATCTAAGGAAGTGGCTAGAAAGAAAGCCCGCGCGGCCAACAAGCCTATTCCACACAACATGGATCCTTATCCCCTTACTCTCAATGGGGAATTTCTTCAAGAAGGCGATCGAAACCCCTACTACGGATTTCCTGAACCATATGCAATCAATTGGAACCTAGTTCCGGGCTTTGAAGCATTTAAAGATGGTTTCACTATGAGTGAAGAGGCACCATCACCTCTCAATGAGTACCAATCCACTAAAGATTGGGCTAGTGACAATTATACCCAACGACTTTAGGCTATCATTTGGTGAAGAACGGCGCCAATACAAGGAGTAAATTGGCAAACTTCCCCTTACTGTGCTTGTCAAAGAAGGTTTCCACCCGTCCCAGCTGATTGCCCCAATCGGACCCGACCGCGCCACCTGGAAGCACGAGACGAAGTGGGCCCCATTAGAGGGAGTCAAGTACAAGTTCACGATCCACAATGGTCCTTCAGAAGGGCCCAACTCTAATCCTAAATCTGATTCCGAGCCCGAGTCTGATTCTGAGTCTGTCATCCTAGAAGTGTTGGGTACTCTACCCAGTATGTTTCCGTTGCTACTAAGATCGCTAGTGACGACCTCATTGAGTGCTGATTTCGCTTACTCGCATTGGCTTGTTGCTAATAATTCAAAAGACATAACAGAATTGCCAAAGAAGTCATTAAAGCATTAATCAAACATGAGCAAAAGACTTCAATAGTCGAAGAAAAGGAGACAATAAATATTGCAACTAATGATGAGCCACGCCACGTGCAAATAGGCTTGTCTTTAACTTCTAACGAACACAAACATTTCGTAACACTCCTAAAGAATTATACGGATGTTTTTTGCCTGGTCCTACAAGGACATGCCCATCATAGACCGCAACATTGCTCAACATACCATCCCGCTAAAACCCGATTGCAAACAAGTCAAGCAAAAGCTAAGAAGAATGAAACCGGAATGGGCTCTTAAAATCAAAGAAGAGGTCCAAAAACAACTCGATGCAGGCTTCATAAGAGTGGCCTATTACCCCGATTGGGTTGCCAACATCGTTCCAATCCCAAAGAAGGATGTACGAGTACGAATGTGCGTGGATTTCAGGGACTTAAACAAAGCAAGCCCCAAAGATGACATTCCACTACCCCACATAGATGTCCTAGTAGACAATACAGCTGGACACGCCCTCCTATCATTCATGGACGGGTACGCAGGGTATAATCAAGTCTTGATGGCCATAGAGGATGAGGAGAAAACAACCTTCATCACCTAATGGGGAACCTATTGCTACACTGTAAGGCCATTCGGGCTTAAGAATGCAGGAGCTACATATCAAAGAACCGCAACCACCCTTGTTCACGATAAGATGCACAAAGAAGCAGAAGTGTGCGTGGACGGCATGATTATAAAGACCAAAGAAAGAGAAGGGCACGTGCCCTCACTTTAAAGGTTTTTCGATAGGCTTAGGAAGTACAACATGAGGCTTAACCCCAAAAAGTGAACATTCGGAGTAACATCCAGCAAACGTTTTGGATTCGTCATAAGCACCAGAGGGATCAAAATTGATCCATCCAAGATCAAAGCCATATTAGACATGCCTCCTCCAAAAACAGAGAAAGAAATCAAGGGCTTCTTAGGAAGAATCCAATACATTAGTCGATTCATTTCTAAATTGACTATCACGTGCGAGCCCATATTAAAAAAAGCTCAAGAAAGAGGTAAAAAGCCTTTGACAAAATTAAGGCCTATTTGTCTGAAGCACCCGTGCTAGTACCACCCTCTCCAGACATGCCTCTAATCCTCTACTTTACTGTCACAAAAACGTCAATGGGGGCCGTACTAGCCCATGAAATAAACAAGGAAGAGAATGCCATCTACTATGTGAGGAAGAAGTTTTTAGAGTACGAAACCCGCTATTCCCCTCTGGAAAAAATATGTCTAGCCTTGGTCGCCATGACAAAAAAACTACGACATTACATGCTCCAACATACGATCCACATAAGATCGAGAGAAAATCCTCCGAAATATGTATTTGAAAAGCCCACCCTAAATGGCAGAATAACAAGATGGACAGTCCTTTTATCCGAGTTTGACCTCAGGTTTGAGCACCAGAAGACAATTAAAGGACATGCTATTTCGGAATACCTAGCCGATCAAGCCATAGACGAACCCGATCGCAAGGAAGAATATCACTTCCTGGACGAAGGGGTTATGACTCTGGACATCGAGACATGGCAACTATATTTCGTTTGAGCATCTAACCAAAAAAGATTTGGGGTAGGAGTGCTAATAATATCTCCTGGCGGTGCACATACACCTACGGTCAAGTTAGATCACGAGGTTACCAACAATGGAGCGGAATGTGAAGCTTGCATAATAGGACTGCAATCCGCCATAAGCCTTGGCATAAAAACGCTGCGAGTCTATGTGACTCATCCTTCATAATTAACCAGATTTCCAAAATCTGGAAAGTCAAAAGTGAATCCTTGGCACTTCACCAAGAATACTTAGACAAATCGTGGAGTTACGATATTCCTGCATTAAGGCAAGCATTACAACGACTCAGTTACAGACAAACATATGATCAGACAGGCATTAAAACGACACATGCACAACAAGCAAGCGAATGCACGAATGTGGGTTTTGGAGGCTTTTTGGCTCATGTGAGGTCACCACGACAAATTACAATTTCCGTCCGGTGGATGGTCGACACATCAATTGTAATTCTTTTCCACCAACAAGAGTCGATGAGTCATGGGTGAGGAAGCGTCAATTTGCATGATAGGGCAAATGTATATTCCTTTAGATATACGGGTTGTCTACGATTTATGACACAAACTTCCTTGACGGTCAATAAGGGTCAAAGGTTGTGCCAAGGCACATGCAAATGATGCGAATGATGCAAAATATGGAACATGTTATCAAATAATTAAGCAAACTTGACTTTCGAGTCTAACCCTCTTAAATAAATCCCAAGTGAAGTCGCCACTGTAAGGACCCGGGTTTTTTCCATCGCTCCACGGAGTGAGTCCTTATAGAAAATTTGTAAGTTGGGGGTTCAGATAAGTTCAAGGGACCATCGAGTTAGAAAAGATTTTGAAAAGACTCGAATTGAATAAAAACCATGAAAGAGGTCAAAAGTATGCTATGGGCGTTATATCGAAGGGACAAGCCGAAGGGACAATCCGAAACAACTAGTGAACTGATCATGTTTTTAGGAAGACTCCCGCTCATATAGAACATATGAGTACGCAAGAATAAAAGGTTTGCGGGCCAAGGTATAAGGTGGGAAGGTGTTAGGCACCCAACTCGGCCGTTTTATGACGGCCTATACTAACTCAAGTTTGCTTAATAATTTAAAGACATGATTCCCACACAAACCGGATTAACAACCTAGACTTAAACTATTAATTGGTTCATCACAAGCATCACAACATTTATTAATTACCCTTATTTAGATATGCATTCAATTGGGAAGTTGAGCATTACAACGACTAGACATGCTGTGAAAGACAATATTTAGTAAGCAATAAAAGACGTTATTGACATGATATCTACATTTTGACTACTAGAAAATAAATAGTTAAGCAATTAATTTAATTTGAGCCCTCACGAGTTAGTACCTGAACTGTAGGCTATTTAGCAAAAATAGTAAAGACAAGATCTCAAGCAAAGAATTTGGAAGAAAGAGTGGAAAGCTCGGGAGTACTAAACCTAGAATAGAGGTTGTCAACTGTAAACTTTGTGTTTTGAACTGAGGGTCGAGGGTCATATTTATAGGGAAGGAAATAGGGTTGGACGCGTGAAGGGATGGCCGAAGTTCTGAATTTGGGCTTAAAAAAAGACGGGCCTGGAGACCTAGTGAGCGCCGCTGGCGGCGCTGGCGGCTGTCAGCTTGCGAGCTGAGTTGACGACATCCAGTCTATTTTTAATTTTCGGAGGAATTTTAGTATTTCGAAAATAGGAAAAGACCGTTTTACCCTTCTGCGGTAAGAGACGATTTTACCCCCGGTTAGCAACTTGGCAACCGGGAGTCGGAAAAAGACACGAAAGGTGTCGTTGGAATGCTCTTTAATGGAGCTTTTGAATGTGAAGGTGTGAATGAGGAAAAACCAGAGACCTTATTTTACCTATCAAAGCAAAAATAGCTTTCATGTTTTTAAATTACTTCTGTCTTCATCGGGCTTTTGCGGAGAAATCTGAAGATGTTTTTTTGGCGTCTACAGATATTAGACAACAGTTTTTTATTGTTATCTTTAATACTTTTTGTTCTAGTGGGGAAATCACAAAACACGAATCTGAGAATTTAGGATTCCCGAGAACTTAGCACATTTGGGGTACCCCTTCCCTTAAAAAATAAAAATAAAAGAAAATAGAAAAAGATAATTAAAAAGGAAAATATAATTAAAGAAAATAAGAAATCGGAATATAAAAGGAAAAAATGTGGAACTTGATAATCCTAATAAAAAGAAGGAAAGGAAATAAAAAGGGAATAAAGAGAAAAGTGGCAAGAGAAAAAATTAAGGTAAGGAAAATATAAAGGATGGCTTCCAAAATCTGTCCAAGTGGGAAAAAGGAAGGTAGAGCTCGGTCATGGAGAGGGTCAAGTGGACCGAGGTCTCTCTCGCGAAATAGCACATCAGGCGCCTATACATGGTGACCGCTAGAGCTCCTAGCGGCTGTGCTAGAGCACATGCGGTCACCGCTTGGGCTAGTGGTTGAACCGCTTGTCCTAGCAGCCAAGGCGCTAGCTGGAGCGGTTCAGCCGCTCGTCCCAGCTGCTCAGCCGTCCAGACTGGAGGAAAGGCTGCCTTGGTTTTTTTCGTCGCTTGTCCGTGTTTCCTTAAGTTTTTTTACGAGAATCCAACTGTGACTTCTATGTAGTCGGGTTTCCTCTTCTTCTCTTCTCACCACTTACTTTTAGCCCCTAGAGAGAGAAAATCCTTAATTTAACAATGGTGAACTTTGATGATGTCTTTGATGCTTGGTTTGCTTCCATGACAGTAGAGGAGAGGTTAGAACTTACTCCTTTCCACCATAATTCGTTCTTTCACCTCAAACAAGTTAAAATACCATGGGACTTTCTCCATGCCTCTATTGAATTTTAGGACCCGAAGTTCCATGTTTTTCGTTTTGGTGCTCATGAGATGTGCCCGTTGGTAGAGGAGTTCTCTGGTATCATTGTCCTTCAAACCGAGAGCCCTCCCGCCGTTCCTTACTTGGGGTGATTTTCAACGATATCTCGGGTTGTCTCCTCGTCAAGTGGCTCAAGTGCTTCATGGTGAGGATGTTGATCTTGCTAGGTTTGTGACTTTCTTCACTTCTAGAGCCCAGGATGTGATGGATATGAGGTACAAGAAACATGCCTTTCTAATTTGCCTCCTCCATTGTTAGCTATTTGTTGGTGGCAATGAAGACGCTCTTATTCCATCCGAAAAGAAGTCTACCATCAAGAAGGGCAAAGCTTGCCTTCTTAGGGTGAACGAGCAAATTCAATGGGATAGCTCTCTTATGCACTTCGTCGTGGGAGAGACGGTCCTTGCTTTAGATAGGCTCAAGCCCAATCCTCAAGAGTCCTTCACCGGGAGCCCTTTATTCCTTCAAGTAAGGTTTTTGTGATAAAGCCTTAATCATTGTGGATTTAACTTTATGTAGTGAAATTCTCATCTTGTATTGACTCGAATTTCTTTTTCTGTTGTGGTTTTTGTGTAGATACGGCTTCAAGAGAAAATCCACTTGCTTGAGGCTCCTATTGATACTAGGAACTTTCTCCCTAAACAATTTCCGGCGAGGCGCCGAAAGTCGTAACACCCGCGAATTCGCAACGATTTCCTGGGAACTATCTACGTCGTTGTGCACGACTCGACACCGCTGAACTGTCTCGAACCCAAGGGTAGTTACTGCAACATTTATCACTAATAAGTAAATGCTAAGCATAAAGAAAGACTTGGCATCAAAATGAGCGTACTAAGGAACTAAAAAAACTAAACAGTTAATATCAGAGTTGCCTATATAGTGAGCTAAAAACCATTAAACCAAATTTATTACAACTTGCCTTCAAAGCTAAGTCCAATAAAAATCCCAACGATCTAAATTGAACAGAAACAATTCTAAAAACTGACGCCAACTCAACCTTCCAAGCTGTACGTCTTCAATCAACTAAACCTGCACTTTGGTTTCCGTGTCGAAAACAAAATACAGAAGAAAAGAAAAGAGACAAAAGAAAAACAATAATCAGATAAACTGAATAAACGTCATCCGTACCCAGTAAAAACATTTCACAAACCGTACCTGAGGTTTCAGAAGAATCATTGAAATACATTTGCATACGCACATAAGCATATAATCAAGCATACACACAACGACATTCTTTTATATGTAATTCTTGTATAGTCATCACACGAAATACGACATAGACAACCCGTCTTGATTAGAGAGATGTAAGAGAGCGAATAGAACAACGATTACCCATACTGTTCATCAAAGATACAATCACGCCATGGACTTAATGACTCTAGTGTGCACACTACCTCTAGTACAATTACACGAGCCTGGAGGACTTAATAAATGGGAAATGATCCGTCCCAGACACACTGCGAGGTGTCCATAAGTAACTTGGGAATCACGCATCCCTTGAACTACACCATTAGGTGCAATCCCGACTGCTCGACTACTCCTAGGGATCCATTAGGAGTCATACTCTCATTTAATTTAATTCACATAATTTGCATTGGTTGACATAAGTGGTACTACGAGACCACGACTTACTAATTCATTTCATACTCTTGACAATGAATAGTAAATAACGACAATAATGATAATTCAATACGATGAGAATTAAACATGCTTTAATTCAATAACGACAATAATTCAATAAGGATAACAAGTAATGTCTAGCACAATTTCGGCACCACTTCGGCAGGGTAATATGATATCCGAAGATTCACAAATCATCAGAGTCATTCAACGATAATATATAGGTGCTCATTAGCACTCAGTAATACCCATACCAATTAGCATATAATTAATAGCTTAATAATATTAATAATTCGCTATTCAACAATTGTCCAATAATCATCATATGGACTAATTAATTCCCAAAATATGCTAACATCAACATGCTAATTATAACTCATATTTACAGCATTGAATTATGCTTAATAACTTCATAATAACGACCATATAATTTAATCATGCTTTGCATATTAAATTCACAATAAGTACATAACACATCAAAATAGTTTTGATGGGGATTTGGAAGAAGGTAGGCATGAGCGCTTACCATTAATACGCTACCAATAGTAAGTATGCTCCAACCAATCGACAATAATTACGCTTGCTCGTTAGGTCCTAATTAAAAATAATTACCGAATCATTATTAATTCAATACCAAAATACAAACAGTAACCAAAACTCAATCTGATATTTTTATTAGATTCCTTGATTTATTTCAACCAGTCTAGGCTTTTGAAAATCCGAATTTCGATTGCGAATGAGTGCAGAAAAATACAAATATTAAATCAAAAATACTGAAAATCGAATTAATAATTAAGAAAAATATAAAAACGAAACCCTAATTTCAAAACTAGGTCTAGGTCACGGGTATCCATGCATGGGGCCCATAACCTGACCCATCACCATCACCACCACCCACTGGCCACCATGGCCTGTGGTGGTGGTGGTCGCCGGAGCTCCGGCGAAGAGAGGAATCGCAAAAGAGAGAAAAAAGAGAATGCGAGAGAGAGAGAGAGAGAGAGAGAGAGAGAGAGAGAGAGAGAGAGAGAGAGAGAGACCGGGGCTTGGTCGGCGACCATGGGTCATCACCTGCGACCACCCAGGCATGGCCTGGTGGCGCCGTGATGGCTCACGGTGGCGCGACAGCCGGAACAGGGCAGGGGGAAGAGAGAGAGAGAGAGAGAAAATGCGAGAGAGAGAAGGAGGGAGAGAGAATACCGGCGGGAGGGGGTTGCCGGCGATCCTCCGGTGGTCGGGCGACAGTGAGGAGAGAGAAAGTTCGGGTGAGAGAGGGAGAGAGAATGCTTGAGGGTTTTGGCTCAGTTTGCAAAACTGACTAATTGTCTTACCTTTTCCTTATATAGGCCCTTAGTCAACCCAAGTGAAATACTACTAGGTTTAGAAATTTATTTAATAATTTTCTGATTTAAATAACAAATTAAAAATAATTAAAACTATATGTATAATTCTTATTCATATATAAAACATTTTAATTAAACTCCTCAAAATTAATAATTGCAATTTATGAAAGTCCCATAATAATAATTTTTATTATTATGGCTTTAATTGAATAAATCGAATCCTTGAATGAATATACGATTTAATCTCCGAAACTATTTATAAATCATTTATAAATCAATATAATAATTATAGAAAATATTGGGGTATCACAAAAGTTCTTCGAATCCTCTCGGGAGGAGTAGATAGCATACTTCTATACCGATATCCAACCGGCTTGGTTCATCCCATGGTGGCGTACCGTCAAGATTGTAGGGTGTAGTGAGAACGTGCCCTTTACGAGGATTATTGGTTTGTATACCGTGACTTTCTTCCTACCGAACCGCCTTCTCCGCCGATACGGTTTAAGGCAAAGTATCCCGAACGTAAGCTCTGAAACTCCTTGCCAAAGGCCCTGAACGTCCTCCTTGGTGTCTAATTGGGAATGACACTGGAACCGTCGCCAAGTGTAGACTAAGCCCGTAAACCCGCAATCAAGCGGGCTAAGTAGCTTTTATGAGGAGTGGATTTGGAGCGGTGACTATTAAGTCAACAAGAGGCTCCTAGAGGAAGAAAAAGAGTTGTTCAAGGCTTACAAATATGATGAGCCTAGTGGTGTAAGGATAACTCTCATTGATTGGCCTGCTAAGCCTTCCAAGACCCAAAATAAGGGTAAGGGAAAAGGTAAGGCTAAGGCCCAAACCAAAAAGAGGAAGAATCCGGCCCACTCGGCCAAACAAGTCCTTCAAGTTAGGCCCAATGATCACCAGGCCTCTTCGAGCAATGGTAGGGAAAGATGGGCTCCGAAAGAACGAATGCAACTTGATGAGCCTTGCGAGTCCACCCAAGAGCCCGAAGTCAACAAAGACAAGGAGGAGTAGTCCACCTTTAATTGTCAGCAAGTCTTATTTTTGGTTAGTAGTATAATTCAAATAACGGGTTTGCATGCCCAAGTAGATGTAATTTAGAATTGCCCTTTTGTTTTTTTTATTAATTTCCGCACCTTTTTTTTATTAGAGCATGTAATGGACTTTAGCCATATTAATGAAAGACTTTCTTATTTTTGCATTAATCGAAAGGATTAAAACTCCTTAGAGATTTATTTTATTAAAATGGTGGGGCCCAATTTAAATGGGTTACCTACATATTTATGCGGAATCAGGCCAATGTAGTTCGTAAAACCAAATCTCTTTTTTTTGGGTCGTGGACCCCAAGTGGATGGGTTTGACCGAATATTGACTTGGATGTGGTGCCTTAATGGGCTCTCTCAAAGATTAATTATTTATGCTTAGAATCGCTTAAGTTGGTCCATATTTGTGAGTTGAGTGAACCCGTTGCCCTCTAAATCAATTAAGTTTACCGCTCCACCGGATAATATTATCTTGATAATGTATGGGCCGACCCAATTAGGCTTGAACTTTCCACGAAGGTCGGCTACAATCGGTCGTACCTATTTTAGGACTAAGTCTCCTTCTTTTAGTTCTCTAGCCTTAAATCGTTGATCAAAATGTATCCTTGCTTGGTAGACATGACTATAATGTAGGGCATTTAGTCGTCTTTTGTCTAGCAAGACTAATTGATTTTATCGGGCTTGGACCCAATCTACATCGGATAATTCGCGTCCAAAGCTATCCTTAAGGAAGAGATTTCTACCTCGACTAGGAGTACCGCCTCCATTCCGTATACTAAAGAATAAAACGTTGCTCCTTTTGAGGATCGAATAGTTGTTCTATATCCCCATAAGGCAAATTGTAACTTTTTGGGCCAGTCTTCGAAGTTTCCGTCATCTTTGCTATCATCTTCTTTACATTCTTATTTGCGGAAAGCTCCATTCGTTTGTGGCCTATAAAGTGAAGACTGTCGATGTTGAATTTTAAACTTCGTGAAAAGCTCGACGGCATCTTTTTTGAATTGGGTCCCACGATCAATTATGATTTCGTGGGGTACTCTATATCCAGTAATGATATTGTCATGTATGAACTTTGCCACGTGTTTCGACACTAATCTTGCGTATGAACGGGCTTCAACCTATTTGGTGAAGTAGTCTATTGCGGCTAATATGTACTCAAGGCCTCCTTTTCCTGTAGGAGAGATTTTTCCAATGATATCAATGGCCCATGCAGAGAATGGCCATGGTCAGGTGAAAGTATGTAGAGGAGTAGGAGCTATATGTTGTAAAATGGCGTGGAATTGGCAGCTTGTGTACTTTCTCACGTATTCGATGCAGTCCTTTTCCAGTGTAGTGCCATAGTATCCTTCCCTCGGGATTTTATTAACTAAAATCAAGCAATTTATGTGGGGACCACATACACCATTATGTATGTCACTCATGACTTTGCTTGCCTCGCGTTCCTTTAGACATCGAAACTTAGCCCTTGCGGTGTCTTTTTATAAAGTTTGCCTTGCACATGTATGTATTGTGCGGCTAGCCTTCTTAAGGCCCTTTGTACCCTAGGTGTCGATTGTGGAGGGTAATTGCCTTCAGCTAAAAGATTGAGAATGTCAGTGAACCATTCCTCTTCTTCCTCGTCATTGACGCATATCTCAAGTGCATTGCAAAAGGCGGGCTCAGTGCGCCTTTGAATGTGAATTGCCATAGTGATTACATCATTTGGAATATTTATCATGGAGGCCATCTTTGCTAAGGCATCCGCGAACTGGTTGTCCTCTCTAGGAAGGTATGGGAAACGGACATGAGTGAAATATTTGGCTATCTTTTCAAGATATTCGTGGTAAGGTGCCAGGGATTCGCTTTTCACTCTCCACTTTTTGGAGACTTGATTTATAATTCGAGTTGAATCTCCATATACCTTTAGGTCCTTAATTTGTAGTTCTATTGCTGCTTCTAAACCAATGATGCATGCTTTATATTCGGCGTCGTTGTTAGTTACCTCATAGTCTAATTTGACGGCTATAGGAGTATTTGTGCCTGCGGGGCTGACTAATAATACTCCTACGACATAACCCTTTTGGTTTCAGGCCCCGTGAAAGTATAACTGCCAATTATCTTCTTCGACATTCATTATTCCGTCATCGGGGAAGTCATGTGTGTCATCCTTACTACTAACTCGGTTTTCAGCGAGATGTTCACAAATGGCATGTCCTTTGATCACCTTTTGTTGTTCAAAAGTTAGATCGACTTCTGAGAGCATGATAGTTCACCTTGCTATTCATCCACTAAGAATGGGTTTTTCGAACAAGTACTTTAAGGGATTCATCATTGACTTTATATGGAAAGAGTGTTGTTGTAATACCTCGTATATTTGAAGTATTTTTGTAAAATGATTTATTATTTTGTAGTGTAATATTATTTAATTATGGAGTTGTGTGTATTTGTTTTATCTTTTAGTTAAAGAAAAACATAATAATCAAAAGGAAAAAAGCCAGTTGTATTAGTTATATTAGAACTCTTCACCGCCTTTCTTACCCATTAGTTATAAGAAGTCATTATCTCTCTCTCCTAAACCCTTGCTTTGAAACTGAGAACCGTCACCATCACCATCGTTCTTCTTCTTCACCCCTCAACACCACCGCCAATTCCCTACTCCTCTCTAAAGTTTGCTGCTATGTCAAAAGTTTATTGCCGGTGCTCATACTTTGCCCGTTGAAGGGTCGAAATTTCTCTCTCCTCTTATCATTCTGTTTCATACGATTCTTGCCCGAGCCTTGGCTCTGTTTCTGTCGCTGCTGTTGTAAAAGTGTTGCCATGGCTTTCGGCAAGTCAAGCACCCCATACGCCTCCTAATCGCCAGCAAAGTCCACGCCCAATTGATCCTTTTTCGTGGGTTTGATTTCTGAAACCCTAAACCCGTATTTTTTTTCTTCAATTCTGAATTGGGTATTGATTTATTCAATTTTGTTTTTCTTATGTATATATGTTGGATTTGGGTGACTTTATTGGAGAAATTATGATGCCTAGTTGATTGGAGATCAAATTAGAGGTAACCCTTTCTAGTCACTTTGGAGTGGGATGTTAATTTCTTTTCTTTTATATGTGAATTGGATGTGTATTGCTTGTTTGCTTAATTGGATTGTCAATTGAAGGTAACCTTCATGTCTATTGGCCATATATGTATGTATATATGGGAATTCATGTTTGGATTAGTGTGAATCATTTTGTATGAACCTTGGTGAATAGTTGCTATTACTATCCTTTACTTGCTGGTTGTTCAATTACTAAATGATATACTTGTTGCTTGCTGATTGGTTTATGCTGAGCATTAGCTAGTGTGTAGCTATAATACTTATGAAGTTATTAGCCACAGCTTATATGCCTGTTTAGTGACGAGACTAGAAAAGTTATAGCTTCAGCGACATGTTGAGTGTTAAACCGAGATATTGATGATGCTTATGGGAACTGTTATGGGGTTTTTTCCTGTATCGGGAGTATCTCTAGTTGGCGATGGACAATCGTCAGCGGGGCGACGACTTCGGTACCTGCGCACACGAGCACGTTAACTAGCGCGGGAGGGTTTTCCGAGATCCCCGCTCCGAAGCTTAAGTCAGTCTCGAGAATAGTGGTAGTAATGATTCAGGTGTAAGTAGTTGTCTTTTCACATACCTGGAGACCGGTATTTATAGGGTGATGTTTCCTATGAGAGCTGTCTTTGGGAGGACACGTGTCATCTTTGGAATGGCTCACGATGTCCAGCTTCCTCTGATGGCATGGGCCTGGGGCAGGCTTCGTGGGCCGGACCGCTCCCGTGGTTAACAGATTTGGCTGTGGGCTTGGAGTCTTTATTTTAGGTCACAACATTTGCCCTTCAGAAAGGGCCTCTGTGATGCTTACATGGCAGGGACAGTTTCTGACTCATTGTGACGTGATTGAGGGACGTTTCGCGTTCTTTGATGTTTGCCCGTTTCTCTATATAAAGGCAGCGCTTGAGTGTGAGGTTTCTCATTCGCACTTTTGTCTTTTGTTGTTTGATTCTCTCTCCTTGAGGTTCTGATCATGTCGTCTGCTGGTAAGTCAAAGGTCCTCTCTTCTCGCAAGAGGTCCCGTTCTTCGTCGGGTTAAGGTAGCCGCACGTCGGGTGGCGACGCCTGCCCTAATGCCCTGGATGTAGGTGCCCCTCCTGCTGGTCCCGTCGTTGTGACAAAGTTGGGGAGGGCTTCGCTGACCTACTCGGCCGACTTGGGCGTTGACCCTGGGTCTCCTTCGGCTGTTCGTGGTGCTTCTCTTGGGCGTCGCGTGCATGGCGACCCTTTCGTCGGCCCAATCAATCGAGATGCTTATGAGAAGGGGATAATATATAACTTGGAGCTGCTTAGGGAGGCTACTATGGAGCTTGAGGAGGTGGAGCTGTAGGCTGCTGTCCATGAGACGGAACTGGAATTGGCCCGGGCCCGGGTTGAAGAGCTGAAGGTGAAAAAGGCTCAGCTGACGGGCCTTTGTTGTCATCTGAAGGATGAATTGAAAGCCGACGCTGCACGTCGTGATGGTCGAGCTTTGTCGCCGGTTTGTGGCATCCAGATAGTAGTAGCCAATTTTATTTCATTTATTTTTTTTTTATTTTTTTTTTTGTGGCCCTTGTCGGGTTGGCCTCCCTTGATGACTTTCGAATGAAATGGATCTGTTTTGTCATTTATCTTGTTCCTTTTTGCCCCTTGAAACTTTTCCATATTCCCCTCTGGAGTGTGGGAGGGTTTCAACATGTTGTTGCTTTATTGTCCCTGGCCTAGGTGTCTTTGTTTTTCAATTTTTTGCCCCAACAAAGTGCGTTAGAGTTAGGGACGTTTGCGTCGTGGGTCCATAATGTGCCATGTGTCACTAGCTGATTGGCTTGTCGCGATTAGCGATATTTAGCTTTGATGATATTTGACCTCACCTGGTTGTGTGGAGTGCTTATATATTGGGAGCTCTAGGTTTTTTACTGGTACTGGACCTTGCTATGGTTTCCACTATTGAAATCTCCACAGGCTCCGGTGCTCTGAAGGTCGTGTCACGAGTTCCAGTTCTTCGGCGTCAAACATTGTTCGAGCTGCTGGTCTGCGGTATGGTGACTTCGTTGCCGATGAGTCGCTGGGGGCCGGACCGCTCCCGTGGTTAACAGATTTGGCTGTGGGCCTGAGTCTTTATTTTAGGTCACAACAGGAACCCGTGCCAGATTGTGAACTGTCACTAACCCAGAGTGGGTAGTTGTTATGAAAAAGAGGTTATGAGAATGAATATGACAAGTATATTGATCTTGGTTTGAGGCTCGTAAGTTATTAGCTTCCTTAGTTCTAGACATGTAGGCAAGTAGCCTAAGACGTTGACTCTTAGGTGATGAGCAGTATTTTATGAAATGGTTACATGGTTATAAGAATGGGTTCGAGAGTGGACTTTTAAGAGCCTGCTGGCTATATGTTATGTGTTATAGGGCCTATGGCCAAGTTATGAGAATGGTTTTGCATATGCGGGTTTTTCCGCCAGTTCACTTCCCACATTGTCGAGGCTAGGAGCTAGTAACTCAGAGCAATGGCACTTTCGTTGGGTTTTGAGCTAGTATGACGAACTTATGGGATAATACTCATAGAGCCTAAGGTCTATGATATGTGAAGGTCTTATGACCTGAGTTGAAAACTCGTTGTTTAAGCTCATTTATATATATTGACTCATGATTATATGTTTCAATAGAATGTTTGGTTACTCAGCAAAAGCTGATTGGTTGCTTTCTATGTTACGTGTGTGTGCGTCCAGTTTTCTTTAATGGTGGGCCTATGATGAACCTATGCGATATTCGATTGCATGGGGGAGTAGATTGGAGTATGTGTTACAGGTTTGTTGAAGATCACTGTTGGATGAGCTGACCAGAAGATTAGTCTTTTTGCTTCTGATTATATTAGTTGGATTGATTCAGTAGTAATTTGTAAAGCATTAAAGGTAGTTGGTTATTATTGAGTTTTGTAATGTTTGCCTTGCACTCATTCTATGAGTGAGTGTGGCAGTGATGGTCCGGATTTGGTTAGAAGTCTTCTGCTGTCAGTTTGTATATTTTGTGTATAGTCTATATAAGCGGGTTTTTGTAAAGTTGATAACTTGAGACGTCTATTTACAAAGGAAATTCTGCCAAAATTTTGGCGTGAGTTTATTCACTTTTGTTTATTTATTATTTAGAAAATCCGGGGTTCTACAGTTGTAGCATGTAGTGTCGAAGCTTCTTTGTTGCAGTGACCAATGCGAGACACGTTTTCTCTAGTGTGGAGTAGCGTGTTTCGTATTCTAAGAATTTCTTGCTAAGGTAGTATATTGCCTTTTCATCATTCTCCACCTTTTGGGCTAACATAGCGCCCATGGCGGTTTCTGTGACTGTTAGGTATAGAATAAGCGGTTTTCCCGGAATTGGTGGAACCAACACGGGTGGATTAGCTAAATACTACTTAATTTTTTCAAAAGATTGTTGGCGTTGACCATCCCACGTAGATTTGGTGTCCTTTTTGAGCTTTTTGAAGATGGGCTCCCATGTAATAGTCAATTTGGATATGAATCGACTTATATATTGGAGTCTTCCTAAAAACCCCCTTATCTCCTTCTCATTTTTAGGAGAGGGCATATCGATCTCCTATAGGTTTGATCTTGGTAGGATCAATTTTAGTGCCTCTTGTGCTTATGACAAATCCTAAAAGCTTGTCAGAAGATACCCCAAATGCGCACTTTTCGGGATTTAACCTCATGTTGTAGTTCCGAAGCCTGTCAAAGAACTTTCTTAGAGAGGGTACATGCCCTTCTTTCTCTTTGGATTTGATGATCATATCGTCTACGTACACCTCGGCATCTTTGTGCATCATGTCATGTAAAAGGGAAGTTACGGTTCTTTGATATGTTGCCCCCGCGTTTTTCAACCCGAAAGGCATGACAATGTAGCAAGATGTACCCCATTGGGTTATGAAGGTGGTTTTCTCCATATCTTCTTCGGCCATTTGTATTTGGTTATACCCTGCATAGCCATCCATGAATTATAAGAGGGGATGTCCTGCGGTATTATCCACCAGTACGTCTATATGTGGCAAGGGAAAGTCGTGCTTTGGACTTGCCCTGTTTAGATCTCTGAAATCGACGCACATCCTTACTTTGTCATCCTTTTTTGGAACGGGTACTATGGTAGCAACCCATTCTGGATATTGTGCGACCTTAATGAAACCACGTGCGAGCTGTTTTTGTATCTCTTCTTTGATTTTCAGTGTCCACTCAGGTTTCATTCTCCGAAGTTTTTGTTTTATCTGTTTTGAATCGGGATTGAACGGTATTTTATGCTGTGCTATCTCACGACTTATTCCCGGCATATCTTTGTTGAACCAAGCGAAAAGGTCTATGTATTCTTTTAAGAGATTTATGGGCGTTAGCGATAAGACAATGCGTACTTGTCGCGGCTCTTGATCGCTTGCAAGATTATTTAATTATATTTCTTCTACAATTGAAGTCTTTTGCTCATACTCTAATACTGCTTTAGTTACTTCTTTGGGCAATTCTTGTTCATCTTTTGAGTTATTAGCTACAAAGTAATCAAAGAAGTAAGCAGAATCGGTACTCATTTCATTGATAGAAGAAGCTGGAACATTAACTGAGCCATTACTATTGGCTTTAACAACATTAGACTTGTGAGTAGAATTAAACATAGATATATGGGTGGACTACCAGACTTGCAACTCTACTATATTAGAGTTGCAACTCTACTATATTAGACTCGTCTTCAGAATCAGACTCAGTCCGGCCGGAGTCAGTGTCGATGTCAGACTTGGATCCCTCGGCGATCGTGATCTTGATCTTCTTTCCATTGGTTCCAGTCCAGGTTATGGTGCGTTTCTGTTTTGGGAGTTAACCCTCGCTTGGAGTGATCAACTTAGTTGGGTCAATGTTTGCATCTTGAATTGCATTGCTGACATTGTGGAGCTCCACATCTTTTGGATGATGGCGCTCTTGTCCAAATAGTAGACCCAAAGCGTTGTTGGGTGTGTTCTCTACCCAATCAAAGCTTAGACTCCTTCTTAAAGGCAAAGGAGGGATGAAGGTCATCCTTCCTTTGTTAAGGGTGTTGGATAAGGTTTTACGGAATGTTGATGACCCCCCCCCGTTGATGAGGTCTTGTATCTTGCGCTTTAGGTACATGCACTCATCCGTACCATGCCCTCTTCCTTGATGATAGATGCAAAGGGAGGTATTGTTCAAGTTTTTGCTCTTATTTCCTGGATCTTGGTCGGGTGTTGGCCGATGGGATCTAGATAAACTCTCCAACAAAGATCTTGGAAGATTTGAGTTTTGGGGTTGAGGAAAATGGGGTTTATGCCCTTCTTGGCTTTGGTTATAGAATTCCTTCCCTGGATTTGGGGTATTTTTGTAGCTACATGGCTTGACTTCTATGAGATCTTGAATTCTGTGTTTCAGTGCCTAGCAGTCTTTAGTGTCGTGGCCTCTTCCCCTGTGATAATTGCCGGACTTACCTGGATGTCAAGAGACCCCGGGAGACACAGGATCCTGGGTAGGTCCCAACGGTTGTATGATCCCGGTGCTCACTAGTATTTCAAGGGTGTGAGCAATACAGAGAGGTAAAGGAGAAAAATCTCTTTTGGTCATATCCCTCATGGGTAGGGTGTGACCTTCAAGGGGGAGATTTATGTTTTGATGGATAATAGATGCGGATTGCGCTTCTGCGTCATCTCTCTCTTTTCTTTTCATTTCGATGTTAGTTACTTCCTCATCTATTTTTTTCTGACCAGCAAACATGTCGGCAAGCAATTCTTCCAGTGACTTCTTATGGGCGCTCTTTGTTGGTTGAAGGTTATCTTCTTTATCACGATCCCAAACTCCGGCTACCTCTAGATGGAGGGAGTCAAGCTTAAATGATGGGATAGGATGTCCAATTGGCACAATCAGACGAGAGGGGTCCTTTTCCTCTTTTTCATTTGAAATGGAAAAAATCGCACCCAGAGGATTGGTGTTGTTTGGAGTGGGAACATTCTTTTGCTTGGGAATAGTTCCGTTGTCAAAAAGATCCTTGATTTTATTTTTGAGAGTCCAATACCTCTCGGTATCATGTCCTTTTCCTCTATGGAATTAGCAATAAAGATTTGGATTCCATGACGGGCTCCTCTTTTCGACACCAGGATCCGGAGTGGGACCCATAGCGTTGAGGTAGTCATTTTTGATTAGCTTTTCCAAAGATTTAGTATAGGTCATGCCCAATGGGGTGTAATGCCTTTGGGGTTTATCGTAGACATCATTGACTTTACTAACCTTATTGGACGAGCTCTCGGGTTGGGAGTCTTCTTGTAATTCGAGTTATAAGAGCCTTTGTTGAAGAAGTCTTTGCTCTTCTCCTTTTTAAATGCTTGATCGTCCTCTATGAGCAATACCACACTATTGAGTTGTGTGTATGAAGTAATTGCTTGATATTTGAGAGGATTCAAGTAAGGAGGTTGTAAATTCTTGATAAGTTTTCGAATTTTCTCTTCCTCGGATGGACGGTCAAGCATTTCGGCCACTTTAGTTCTCCATTTCTTAACAAAGTCAGTGAAACTTTCATTTTCACCTTGCTTTGTCGCTTCTAGCTCGCTCATGGTAGTTGGTTGGATAACATTGTCGGAGTATCTAGTGAGGAACAAACTAGATAGTACACCTTGTTCCAATCTTGAATGTGATTAGGCTCAAGCTTGAAGAACCATGCCCTAACAGTGGGGTCCAAGGTTTGTGAGAAAAGGTGAACATAGAGGTCAGGATCCACTCCTCTTAGGCCCATTGCAGTGGTGAAAGCCCTTATGTGATCTTTTGGATCATCGGACCCTTTGAAGGTGGGGACTTCAGGCATTGATAATTTTTGTGGGAGTTTCCCCTTGATGTGAGAGGAATATCCTTCAGCAATTATCTTGTAGTCACTTATGATCTTGTTTTGAGTCAGAGCCAACTCAAGGTTCTTAATTTGTGCATTTAGTTCTTCCACTTTGTCATCTCGAGGTGGAGGGTCATCTTGGTTAAAAGGGCCAGCTTCCTTAACTTTACTTTCTATCCATGTCAAACGGTTTCCCATAGTTTCCAGCATTGTCATCATTTCAGTCAACATTTCAGCTGTGGTCTTAGGTGGTGGAGCTGGTACATCATCTTCGACCATTTCAGTCAACTTAGAACCAGGTGGTCGATATGGAGGGGGAGTAACAAATACTGCGTCAGACCTAGCTTTGCTCAAAGGGGGAGACTCCAATACGAGCTTCCTAACCAGATGTTGATTACTCTGATCGCGCTCCCAACTTTTCGGACCGATTGTTTTCATGGCAATCCTGGACAGTGGATAACACTTAGAAAAGGAAGGACTAACAAGTTCCACAAAAAGAAAAGTTTTAAAACAAAAGTGGGAAGTCTCTATCTATAATATTCTATCAATATAGTTACCCTTGGAGACTAAATAATGGGTTTAGGTCAAAAGATCTTGACGCGGGATAAAAATAAAAAAGATGTTATACTCTTGACTAAAAGAAGAGGGGAGAGATATTATCTCAACTCAATATGGGATAAAAAAAAATATATGATACTCTTGACTAAAAGGGGAGGGGCGCGATATTATCTCGACTCAATATGGGATAAAGCAAAAGATTTTATACTCTTGACTAAAAGGGGATGGGAATCTCGACTCAATATGGGATAAAAACAAAAGATTTTATACTCTTGACTAAAAGGGGAGGGGAGAGATATTATCTCGAGATCTTTGACCAAAACTCACTGCCTAAATAATGAGAAAGAATAAAACACTAAATCTTTCCTAAGGCAACAAGCATCATATAGAACATTCGGGGTTATTGTTTCCTGAAAAATAAAGATTCTAGACTCAATCTTAAGACAAAATCTAGACTCAAAAAAGGAAAAAATCCTAATTGGGGTCTAACCTAATATTCTATGACGACCAAAACGACTACGCAAAGATTGCATTTACATATGGGCAAACAACACAACAACGCAAATGATATGATCATGAAAATCTAGCATGGACATGCGACTGAGTATCGACCTAAAACAATGGTTCT
Organism: Tetragonia tetragonoides; assembly: GCA_038025085.1. Lineage (NCBI taxonomy): Eukaryota > Viridiplantae > Streptophyta > Magnoliopsida > Caryophyllales > Aizoaceae > Tetragonia > Tetragonia tetragonoides. The sequence goes on from CM076146.1 coordinate 20,469,497, forward strand.
AGTTCATGCAATGGGGTAGGCTTAAGGGTTTTGGTCAAATGGTACTCATGATCAAGAATGTACAACAATCAGCGGGATGCGCGACAATGTGATGCATTCTTGTTATCCTACTCGTCGACTGATGATTTCGTAGGAAGGTACATGAAGTGGGGGGATCCAAGTATTTTGGCAAAGAAGAATGGAGTGGACTCTCATCAATGCACTTCACCGCACTCCATTGGCTAACGAACTAGTTTGAACTTGTACAAACAAGCTTGGAAGTCGCGCAAGCGCATGCACTTTAATGCAATGGATGCAATTTAATAAGATGAATGACAAGTAACAAAAACAATAATAAGAACACTCAAGGTAGTGAACCAACCAAAATAATAGCATTGAATTAATTTTCAAGTTACACCCTCTTAATCATGTCCCCAGTGAAGTCGCCACTATAGACTACCGAGAATTCCTCGGGGGGCCGACGGGGTAGCCTAGGAAAACGTCATTTGTTTTTAAATCTTTCGAGTGTGAATACACATGAAAAATTATCCTTTTGTACTAGGGACATGAATAAGATTGTCGGAAGTCACATCGAAATTTAAGAAAATTTGGAACCCTTGGAATCAAGTCAATAGTCTAAAAAGACGTCAACTTGATTCCTGTGCCCCCCAATCCCTATTGGGAAAATTGAGTTCATAAATGAGTTCGGGGGCGTGAGTACGAGTTAGGAAGATGTTAGGCACCCAACTCGCCCGTTAACGACAACGACCTTTACTAATCAATTCAATGCAATTATTAATGCTACGATTCCAAACAAGGTTCAATTTGTCCAAATTCCTAGTTTTAAGTAATGGGATGAACAAACATTACTAATGTGGCCACTTTTAACAACTTATCAAATTTACATGCTTTTAATTCTAAAAACGATAGATACGCTTAAACCTGCAAATTAGAAGAGAAACAAGACCATTTATCCACCATTTCGCAAAAAAAAAGCGTAATTTATAATAAAGAGCAATAGAGAAACATGCATTCATTCATCCATTCATTCATTCATTGGGTTTAATACAACCTGTTTTTCTCAAAATGCGCCATGCATGTACATATCGCATAAACCAAAATCGTTATTTAATGAAAACCCTCAGGTTTGATTACCTGGATGCTCACAATGAAATTATTGGGTTTAATGCTTGAACTCTTGCTCTTGATGAAGTATGAAGGTTTACTTTTGTGGTGCTAGGGCTAGCCTAAAGAAGGAGTAGAATCAGAATTTAGAGTTTATTATTAGATAGATTACTTAGAGAACCAACTTTTGTCTCCAACTACCAACCTCTTTTGAGAGAAGGTCCAACCCCTTCAACTGAACCCTAAGGTTTGTTTACATAGGAGAGGGGGAGCTGCCAGGGTTTGGCACAGAAATCAAATTGGCCTCGAATTTACCGTCTGCGAGAAAGGGTCCAAGCGGCCATGCCGCTAGGCAAAGCGATTGAACCGCTAGGACAAGCGGTTGAACCTAGCCGCTTGTCCAAGCGGCCATCGTTTGAACTCAAGCAAGTTGGACCTGGAGCGACCTGCTTGCATAGGCACCTGACATGCTTTCTAAGTTGGGGAGGCTATTCCGAGGGGGTCCACGCGGGATTGACTGAGTTTCCTTGTTTGACCAAGGGTTGAGTCAAGGGTTTGGGTTCCCTTTTGGGCCCGTGGGCTCAAAGAGGCCTATCTCTCAGGTTTGGACTCTAGCGATGCATAATGTGTAGTTCGGGGATGAGTGATTCCCAATGTATCTAATTCATTATGGACATAGTGATGTTTGTGTTTGGGATGGATTATTTCCCATTGTATAAGTCCTCTTGTTCACCATGAGTTGCAATTGAGGTAGTGTGCACACTAGAGTCTTTAAGTCCATGGCATGATTATTAATTTAAGGTGATAACCTCCATAGATGTCGTGAGTGTACGCCCTCGGTCTATTATCGCTCTCTTATTTCTCTTCAGATGACTTTTTATAATTGTTTTGGTGATGATCACTTTAAAAGATTATAACAATTTGACCGATTGTGTGTGCTTGAATTTTCTGATTACCTGCGTATGCAAATGAATTTCAATGATTCTTCTCAAATCCCAAGGTAAGGATTTTCGAAATGTTTTTACTGGGTTTGGGCGTTAATTACTCAGTTTATCTGATTTTGCTTTCTCTCTTCTTTTTCTATTTTCCAATTTCCGTCATGGAAATTAAATGTGCAGGTAATGTCCAATAAGATCACATTCAGAGTTGGCTTAGATTTTCCTTGGAGCTCACTTGTCTTTATTTTCCACTCCTGGGTTTAGATATTCCTTTTGAAAGGATTGAATAATATTACTCATGTTATTTCACCATTTAGACAATTTCAATTATTAATGTTTAAGTTTCCTTTTCAGTTTAGTACGCTCTTTTATACCAAGCAATTTCTTTCTGCTTCGCATTTAATCCTTAGCGATAAATATGGCAGTAGCACCACCCCCGAGTTTGGGACGGTTGAGCGGTGCCAAGTCGGGCAGCCCCGGAAATCATTGTAAATTTGAGGGGTGTTACATGTTCGTATCTTTGGGTGTCAGCTACCTGCAGATTTGATCGAAATTGATCTACAGGAGTTCGATGTAATTCTAGGAATGGATTGATTAGCCAAGTATTGGGCAAAGATTGAATGTTTTGAACATAAGGTTTCTTTTAAAGGATCTAGAGGTCGTAGGGTGTCATATCGAGGGATTCTAGTGAAACCTAAGTTCAACGTTCTGACAACAATGAAGAAGGTCGAGTACGCAACGACGGACCATGCTATCTTTATTTGTCATGTTCATGATATGAGTCGAGAAAACACGCCATCGACTCCTATCCCAGTCATTTTCAAATACGAAGATGTGTTCCCAGAAGAGATTCCAGGAATGTCGCCCCAAAGGATGATCGATTTCACGATTGAGTTAGCACCTGGTGCAGCGCCTATCTCGAAAGCTCCGGACAGGATGGCTCCTGCGGAAATGAAGGACTTAAAGATGCAACTCGAGGAATTGCTTGATAAGGGATACATCCGTCCTAGTGTATCGCCTTGGGGAGCTCCAGTTTTGTTTGTCAAGAAGAAAGATTGATGTATGCGATTATGTATCAACTATAGAGAGGTCAACAAGATTAAGATCAAAAATCTCTACCCACTTCTCAGGATCGATGATCTGTTTGACCAGTTAAAAGGAGTTGCAGTATTTTCTAAGATTAACTTCAGGTCAGGATATCAGAAGTTAAGAATCACCGAGCCTGACATTTCTAAGTCTGCCTTTAGGACAAGGTATGGTCACTATGAGTTCACTATCATGCCATTTGGTTTGACCAATGCGCCAGTAAAGTTTATGGATCTCATGAATTAGACGTTTCAGCAGTATCTTGATCAATTTGTTGTGGTAATTTTTGATGATATCTTGGTGTATTCAAAGACTAGAGAAGAGCATAAAGAACACGTGTGGATCATACTGGAGATTTTGAGACGACATAAGTTGTATGCTATGTTGTCGAAATGTGATTTTTGGCTTCAGACCGTGTCTTTCTTATGACATGTGGTTTCTAAGGATGGTGTAGCTGTAGACCCAGAGAAAATATGAGCCGTCACCGATTGGGCAAGACCTTCAAACGTGATTGAGGTTCCTAGCTTTTTAGGCTTTGCAGGTTACTATAGGAGATTTGTCGAGAATTTTTCCAGAATTGCTCAACCAATGAAGAATTTGATGAGAAAGACCACATATTTTCAGCGCAGTGATAAGTGTGATGAAGCTTTTCGGAAATTGAAAAAGCGATTGACGTCAACACCGATTCTGACACTGCCGTCTGGAACGAAAGGATTTGAAGTTTATAGTGATGCATCAAAGAATGGAATTGGTTGTGTATTGATGCAAAATGGCAAGGTTTTGGCATACGCGTCGCGACAACTAAAGAAGTATGAAGAGAACTACCCAACGCACGACATTGAGCTTGCAGCTGTCGTGTTTGCCTTGAAGATTTGGCGTCATTACTTGTATGGATGTTCAGTGAAAATCTGCACAGATCATAAGAGTTTGAATTACATATGTATTCAAAAGGAGTTGAACATGCGCCAGAGAAGGTGGCAAGAGTTACTCACGGAGTACGATTTGGACATACAATACCATGAGGGTAAGGCCAACGTGGTGGGAGATGCGCTGAGTAGAAAGACTCGCCACACGTTGAATACAGCTTTTGTACTTCCAGATAAGAATATTTAGGATTTGCATAATCTTGACATCGAAGTGGTATTATGAGGTGAAATGCATGGCACGTTGAATAAAATGTCAATAAAGCCGACTTTGTTAGACGAGATAAAAGGAAAGCAAGCTGATGATGAAGATCTCTTGCGTATTGTCCAGCATAAGAATGAAGGTCGTTCTGACGACTTCGACATTGGCCAAGATGGTGTGTTGAGGTTTAGAAACAGGATTTGTGTCCCGAATGTCCCTGAGATTAGGAAAAAGTTTTTGGGTGAAGCACATAACACTCCGTATTCTGTACATCCAGGAGGTGATAAGCTCTATAAGGACCTTCGATCCACGTCTTGGTGGAAAGGAATGAAAAAGGACGTGGCCGAGTTTGTAGCTAAGTGTTTAACATGCCAGAAGGTAAAGATTGAACATAAGCGTCAAGGAGGAATGTGACAATCGCTAGATATGCCTACATGGAAGTGGACATCAAACTTGATGGATTTTGTCGTGGGTTTACCCTTAACGCAAAATGAAGAACAATGCGATTTGGGTCATTATCGACATGTTGACCAAGGTCGCCAGATTCATTGCCATGAATGATACGTGGGATATGGAAAAGCTCGCGGATGCATACATAAAGGAAATCATGCGATTACATGGTGTTCTAGAGGATATTGTTTCAGACAGAGATTCGCGATTTCTGTCACATATTTGGACAACTTTACAAGAAGCTTTTGGTAGTAAGTTGAAGTTTAGCACAACTTTTCATCCAGCTACTGATGGGAAATCCGAAAGGACAATTCAGACTTTGGAGGAAATGTTGCGTGCGTGTGCCCTTGAGTATCAAGGATCGTGGGATACATATTTACCACTAATCGAGTTTTCATACAACAACAGTCATCATACAAGTATCGACAGAGCCCCTTACAAGGCATTATATGTTAGGAAATGTCGTTCTCTAGTTTTATGGAACGACATAGCGAAACTGTCGTGATGGGTCTCGGGTTAATACAAGAGACCATTGAAGTGGTCAAGGTCATTCAAGAAAAGATGCGTGGGGCCCAGGATCGTCGAAAGTCCTACTCAGATCGAGATCGAAGACCTGAAGAATTTGAGGTAGGAGGAAAAGTACTTTTAAGGGTATCCCCTACCAAGGGTGTGATGAGATTTGGTCGAAAATGGAAGCTAAGTCCCAGATATATTGTACCATATGAAGTTCTTGAGAGAATTGGGGAAGTAGCATATCGTCTCGCTTTGTTAGTGGAATTGTCGAAAGTTCATAACGTTTTTCACGTTTCTCAATTGAAGCGCTATGTGCACGATCCCGCACATGTTGTACAACCTGAAGAATTAGAACTCGACGAGAGTCTGACTTATGAAGAGAGGCAGCTTAAGATCGTTGATCGAAAGGTTAGGGCTACAAGAACGACATCCGTGCCCATTGTCAAAGTGTTATGGTCTCGTCATGGCTCCGAAAATACAACTTGGGAAGCCGAATCACTTATGCAGGAGAAGTACTCGGATTTGTTCATAGAAGGTATAAATTTTGCCTAAGTGTTGGGACGAAACTTCTTTTAAGGAGGGTAGAGTGTCACGCCCCAATTTTTTTTCTTCTTCTTATGACTTATTACATGGTCTATGTGCAAGCATTGCTTATTGCATTGCTAAGCGAGTAGAAACACGATGATGTCTCTCCTCTTTTTTTTTTTTGGGAAAGTAAAATAAGGATTTTATTACTTCCAAAGTAGGATATATATGAAGCTCAAGTTATCACAAAGACTCCAACACACAACCACTGTTAAAAAAAACTTGCGTGAAACAGCTACAAGGCATCATAGCCTACACTTAGCGTACCTTCTAGGAAGGTCTACCAAGCAAGGACCACAACCATGTGCCTGCTGTTCCTGCTTACAACACAGAACAGTGGTGAAGGACTAACTACAAACTACTCAAGAACGCATCTGTCTCCTAGCAGAAGTAGTTCAGATCAGATAGGAAGTATTGCTTCAGTGTTCTGTCTTTTGCTGCATCAGCTCTAGCATGCAAATTGAGAATAATCTATTGCATTATACATTCAACTGCAGTGGATTTCCCCTGGAACACTCGTTGATTTCCCCTAGAACACTCGTTGATTTCTCTCACGCCAAGTAAAATAAATCACTGCTGCTACACAAGCATTCATGACCTTGTCACTGGCTCGTCTCCCTTTGAACTTCTCTCTGACCTGCAAGAACACCCCTGGCCACTGCCACTGGACAGGTGGTATTTTCAACCAAACAAATACTCTGGTCCAAAGCTGACTTACAAAAGGGTAGCCAAAAAATAAATGTTGGAAGTTTTCCTCATCTCTTTTGCATAGACAGCAGATACTTGGCCCTTGTACACCCAGTTTAAACAGATTACTCCAGATAGGAAGCCTATTCTGTATACACAACCACAAGATGATTCTCCATCTAGGTAGAGCTAGTTGGTTCCAAGCAAGATTCGCCCAAGGCTTCTTCTGCATTACAGGGATCATATATTTATAAGCTTTGCTTACCTTGTACTTGGGGCTTTGGCAGATAAATTGCTTCAAGTCATCTCTGAGATCAAAGAGCTTCTGTATCAACCATGAAGCTTGACTGGGTTTGGGCATAACCTAGAAATCCCTTCCTTTAATATAAAAGGCATTAATCCATCTAATCCATAACTTCTCTTGCTTATGTTGAATGTCCCATAACAGCTTCCCTAAAGAAGCTTTATTCCATATTCTGAACTTGAAGATACCTAAACCTCCCATTGCGACTGGCATGCACAGATCATCCCATGCTACTAAGGCTCTATGGCTAGGTTCAGATGCTCCTGTCCATAAAAAAGTCCTGCAGAGTTGCTCTATGTTGTGTATAACAGCCACTGGAATCTGGAAAAATTGAGACCAAAAATTCTGGAGTGGAAAGAGCACAACTTTTATGAGTTGCAACTGACCAGCATAGGAGAGGAACTTGGAAGTCCAAGACTGTATCCTGTTAGTAATCTTCTGGATCAGGGGCTCAAAATGCGAATTTTGTAGCCTTTTAGATGTTAATGGTACTCCCAAATATCTAAATGGTAGCTTCCCCTCAAGCATGCCCATTCCCTCAATAATATCATGTTTCTCAATCTCAGTCATACCTCCAAAATAAATCTCAGATTTATTCTCATTAGCTTTTAACCCAGAACAAACAGGGAAAGCTTTGAACTTCTCAAACATAAGTTGCACAGATTGCATATCACCTCTAGAGAACATTAATAAATCATCCTCAAAAACACAATGAACGAGTGAGATTTTTTTGCATCTAGAGTGGTACTTGAAACTTGGCTCAGTTTGCAGACTCCTCAAGCATCTAGACAGATAGTCCATGGCAATCACAAATAAGTAAGGAGAGAGTGGGTCTCCTTGTCTTAAGCCTCTCTTCGCAGGAAATGGAGCCAGAGGGGCACCATTGAAAAGAATAGAGTAGCTTACTGTAGTATAACACATCTTCAGCGAATTAACAAATTTAATAGGAAACTGCATCCCTAGTAACACTTGCTCAAGAAACACCCACTCGAGAGAGTCGTAGGCTTTCCTCTAATCAATATTCAGAGTGCACCTAGGTGAAATGCCCTTTCTACCATAGTGCTTGATCAGCTCATGTGCAAGAATAATGTTATCTCCAATAAGTCTACCCTTAATGAATGTTGACTGCTCCAAGTGAATGATATCATGCAGCACACAACTAATTCTATTGGTTAGCACCTTGGATATCATCTTATATAAAACATTACAGCAAGCAATAGGGCGACAATCACTCACATAAGTGGGATTAGGCTTTTTAGGAACCAGAGTAACCGGGGTACAGTTAAGTGCTGTCAACATGTTACCTGAAAAGAGCGTACCTTTGACAGCTTTGGTAATATCAGAGCCTACAATTTCCCACGAGCTTTTATAGAATGCTACACTAAAGCCATTAGGACCAGGTGCTTTGTCCTCTTCTATCTCCCAGAGAGCTTTTTTAATTTCATGTGAGGTGATCTCCACACATAAGGAAATTTGTTGATCCACTGTTAAAGATGCCCTGCCTTCATAGTGTCAGGATCAATACTGGGAAATTCTTCTGCACAGGATCCCATCATATTGATGAAATAGGCTTGAATTTCAGCTTTGCCTCTTCAGGTTTATGGAGTTTCACACCAGCAGCTGTGTATATTGAAGAAATTCTGCTGCTAGCCCTTCTGCTCTTGATATTTGCATGAAAGAATTGTGAATTGTCATCTCCAGCTCTAATCCAATTCAATCTTTATTTCTGTCTCAGCATAAGCTCTTCAGTATCTCTGAGTTTTTGCAAAGAAGTAAGTTCCTGTTTTTCTTTGCTGATAAGCTCAGAATTAAACCTGTCAGCTGCAAGTAGGTCCTGGGTAGCCTGTAGACTATCATGTGCTGCCATAATCTTCTTATCAATGTTTGAACAGTATAGGGGAGAGTTGTTGAGAGCTTTCTTAACATTCTTGTGCTTCTGCAATACACAGTACATTCTTGAACCATGCCCCTCAAATACCCAGTTATCTGCAACTATATCTTTATAACCAGGAGAAGCAGTCCAGGAATTGAAGAATCTAAAGGGCTTCCTATCCTGCTGTGGTTCAGCTTGTATACGAATACTAGCTGGAGAATGGTCAGAAATAGCAGGAGCTAGGAAATCAGCCTCCACACTCGGATATACAGATATCCATTCAGGATTTCCAAGTACAAGATCAATCTTACTATAAACTCTATCATGGGATTCTTGTCTATTGCACCAGGTGTAATCCATTCCCTTGGATCTAATATCCTCCATGTTAAGGTTGTAGCAAGATTCCTAGAGTTCTCCATTACCAGTGTAGTGGTCACCAAATTGAACCCTTTCAGACGGGGTTAAAGTGGCGTTGAAATCACCTCCCACTAGCCATGGTTCATTTATTTGTGTTCCCAAACATTCAATATCCCTCCAACATTTCTCTCTAAGAGTACCATCATTCTTGGCATAGACAATAGTCAAAAGAAAAGTGATGCCAGAGTGTGCAGAGATTCTAAGATGAGCTAATTGATCAGAAGTAGCCAGAACCATAACATGTAAAACAACTGGGTCCCAAGCTATCAAAATCCTACCATTAGGTGCCTCACCATGAATACATAAATGCAACCAATTATTAAGAAGTTTACCTGCTACTCTAGTAAAATTATTCAACTTAACTCTAGTTTCCAAAAGAACAATAAAACTAGGTTTATTATTCAAGATATACTTCCTAATATCTCTCAATTTTGAGGGTTTATTCATACCCCTCACATTCCAGATAAAGATCTTCATTTCAAGAGTAGGGTCTGCAGGCTTACCCCCATTTATATCTCTCATAGCAGTTGCAACAGGGCACTCTCCAGCAGCCTACTGAATATTCAGTCCTTGCATCAACTCAGTTGCCATGCCAAGCACTGGCACTTCTTCAGCTTCATCTTGTAAAGCATTAAAAGAGTTGTGCAGGAAGTCTGAGCTAGTACTTTGCATTTGCAAGCTATTCCATCGTGTTTCTTCAGTAGAGGCCTGTGGATACATTATCTCTTCAGTGGGCATAGAGCTCTCAAGACCTGGTGTTGTGGTAGCAGTGGTAGCCACATTAATATTCTGGTTCTGTGCAGCCCTAGGTTGCCATTGAGCTACTTGCTTCCCTCTCCTTCTTCTGCGTACAGGCCTAGCCTGTCCCTCTTGTGTTGCCTGATTCATAGTGCAATGTTCTTCTATATGCCAAAATTTCCTACATCCTTGACAAAATGCAAGATGCCATTTATAGACAACTTCCTGCTTGACCAGACTACCATCATCATCTTCAAAACTAACCTCCTTCTTATAAGGTATTGTAATACAAACTTCTATGAGTAATCGGGATAAGAAACCCTCTCTAGTTTAGCTGTAACCCTATCAACATATAGGGGTTTCCCAATACAGCTTCCAATTCTACTCAAGGAATTAAGAGACCAATAAGGCAGTGCTAAATTAGGTAGCTGAATCCAAAGAGGAATATGCCTTTAACTAGCAGGATCCATCACAAAATTAGCCGACCATTCCCTCAGTATGAAAGGCTTTGCATTAAACGCATAAGGACCTCTATTCATCACTTCATTCATATCTTCAATTGATTCAAACTTGAAAATCAAATATCCATCTTCATGCAGATAACATTTACGCATATTCACAAAATTCCAATAAGCTTCAACATATTTTTCCATTTAACTGAAAAAAGGGGCATTAGGTAGGACGAATCCATATTATAGCAGTTTCCCAACGTTTAGTTGCCAGCCTAATTTCAGATTGTTGTAATTTTGCAATAGGTTTCCCCTCTTTCATCACACGAGCCACAAATTTCAGCTTAAATGACTCATTAGTAGTTCTATTAGATGGAACCCAAGGAATAGAGTCAGATTCAGGTAGTGGATTTACCTCCTGTGTTGGCACAGCACTCGGAGGCACTAGTGGCGATTCAGTAACACCCCGAGAAGGTGGTATACTCCCAAAAATTGGTTACACAATTCCTTGCTTAGGGGTAGCAGCCACCACCGGCACAGAACCACTACTAGAGGGTGTTGGTACCATTATCAATTGACGGGATGATCGAGGTTGGTGTTCACTCGAATTTGCAAGACCAGGGATCCCTCTTGACACGGAGCTGAAGAACCCTAAATCCTCCAGTGTCTTAGGATCTTCGATATTTTCCTCTATTATCTCAGCATCTGTAGTAGCTAAGCACTCATTCAATGGAGCTGTAGTTGCTTTCTTCTTCCCCATTAATGGCCACTGCAACGTTTAGCCATCTCAGCATATACCCGCAAGCGAGAGCATTTTTTTAGAGAGAGAAAGCAATTTTTATTTCTCTCCTCTTTTTACGAGTCCAGAACTTAGAAATCGTATTGTGTCTTCTTAAGGAAAAACTTTTAAAATCGTTAGGAGTGGTAACTCCATGTTTTGAGGACAAAACTTCTTTGAAGGAGGGTGAGATGTGATACCCCGATATTTTCTATATTTATTATATAGATTTAAATGCATTTTTAAATATATTTATTATAATTATTTTACGATATTGCAATTCTCGTACTTGAGATTTTTCTAGTCATTTAATTATTGAGATCATAATAATAAATATTATTGATTTCATAATTAAAAAAATTTCAACTATTTAGTATTTAAATCCTTTTACTTATTTGAGAGCAATTACTATTTATAATTTAAATAGTGTATTTTCGGAAATAGAGTTTTTGTGAGTATTTAAATAAATAAATAAAATTTGATTTTGGAGTCCTAATCAAACTAGATTAGGGTGAAGTCAAACATGGGCAATAGGAGACTATAGATAGTACCCAGGGGTCACCCTTAGACCCTTTGTTCAGAAATTATTCAACCGTGCCTTCTTTCTCACTCACAAACTCTTTCTCTCTCTTGACTCTCTCACTCTCACGCAAACACTCTCTCTCTCACGGCTGTCACTGGCGACAACCTCCGGCGCCCACCTCAAGTGGGACACCACAACACCGTCGTTCGGCCTCCATGGCCGGCGTGCTCTTCTTCTCTCCCTTTTGTCCCTCACGCGATCTCTTTCTCTCTCCTCTGTTTTTCCCCTTCTTTCTTTCCTCTGGTTTCGCGCAATAACGGCGGGCAAGCGCCGGACCACCGCTGCCATAACCACCCCCACCGAGGCGCGGGCAAGGTCGCGTTAGCTCAGTCGCGCGTTCCCTCCCTTTTGCTCTGTTTTTCTCTCTCCTCCGCGAAACTCCACCACCGGGGTTCCACCGCCGGCCAACCGCCGCCGATCGTGACACCAAGGGAGGTCCGGTCGAGTCTGGTGGTGGTGGGTGAGCGTGGGAGGTCACAATTGGCGTTTTTGTTTTCGTGTTCTTGAGGGTTTTTTCGAAATAAAAGAAAATTAAATTCTTTAATTAAACTCAATTCTTCGATTTTCAGCATTTTTTATTTCTTGTTTTAATTATTTACGGAGTTTTACAAGTTCGATTGTCGATTTTCAAAAGTCTAGATTGGTTAGCAAAATTCAATGAATTGAATGGTGTTGTCGAAGTTTTACAAGTTCGACTTCGTTTCGATTTTATAGATTAGATTTACTGATTTGGTAATTTGTTTTAATTAGGATCTGAGACCCGTTCGTGAACTCAACGCTTGGTAGCACTCTTTATATTGTTTAGGAGCATTAGACACGGTAAGCTAACATGACAACCTTCTTCTGAATCCCAAACAAAATAGTTTGTTGTTTCTATGTGGTAGTTGTGAATAATTATTAAATATATATGCAATGCATGATTTAATAATTTTTGCCTTTAATCATGATTATGATTTATGTGATTTTGAGCATGTACGCTATTGGAATGTGTTTATGATGTATAATTATGAATATTTGATTTATATGATGTTAAATAACTCATATGTTAATTATTAAAGTAATTCATGAATATTGAATTTAATAACTTTTATGCATGGTTTATGTACGTCATGTGAAATTATGACGTATCGCTGGTCATATGAATTATATGGACCTAATATGTTGATATGACTACTTGATATAGTGGAATCATGTTATTGTGCCGAAGTGTTGCCGGATTTCTATTAAAGTTCATTCTTTGCCCAATTGCATAAATTGGTTGTCAATCATGATAACTTGGATATAAGTTAAATTGGACTCTTAGTTCCTTTCTCATTATTATGCCTTTGAGTTCTTAGTGAACCTCGCATGTTAAATTGAATTAATAAAGAGAATAAGACTCCTAATGGATCCCGAGGAGTAGTCGAGCTTCTGAGTGAACTAATAAGTGTCACTTAAGGGGTGAGTGATTCCCAGAACTTGTACTCTCTCATTATGGATACAACGATGTTGTATTCGGGACGGATCACTCCCCATTTATTAAGTCCTCTTGACTAACCATGAGTTACCTCGAGGTAGTGTGTACACTAGAGTCTTTAAGTCCATGGCAAGATTATTATTCAAGGCTTTGCCTTCATAAACGTCGTAGATGGTATGTCCTCGGTTTATGTAAAGATGATTGTCATGTCTTGGTATTCAACCAAACGGCTTGTCTAGCTTTCTTATTACTCTTCAAGATGAATTATGTCTTGTGTGATCATTAAATAAGATAATACTGAATGAGGTATCTTATATGACTATTTGCCTCTGTGTGAGTGCAAATGAATTTCAAAGATTCTTCAAAAACCCAGGTAAGGTTTGCAAAAATGTTTTTACTGGGTTTGGATGTCAATTACTCAGTTTTTCTGATTTTTGTTTTTTTTCCTTTTCTTCTATTTTCGTCATGGAAGTTAAATGTGCAGGTAATGCCGAGTGAGGACGTCTTAAGCTTGGCGTAGTATTAAGTTTCTGCTTTTGAACTCTGGTTTGGTTTGGATTGTCGCCTGTGTGTTTTGGGCTATAAATATTGGATAACAATTTAAGTTCACTATTTAGACAATGTTGGATAACGTTTTTATTAACCTTAGTTTCTCTTTAGGATACCTAGTCTTTCTTTCTACTTAGTATTTACTCTGTAGTGATAAATATTGCAGTAATGGCGCTCACCTCATTTCCTCTACTAGTGGAGGTATGGATGGTGCTAGTGTACTTCTTGTCTTTGTAGCTAATTGTGTTGTTGTTGTAAGTGGCCTTGTTCTTTTTCTTTTGGAGTTGGTCATCCTCAATAGCCATGCCTACTTCAGTTAGCTGGGCATAAGTGGTGATTGGTTGATACTTTATGTGCTCACGGTATTCGGATGCTAAATTTCAAACTAGCATCCTAATTTGATCCCTCTTACATGGGCGATAAATTATTTCAGCGACCTTAGTCCTCCACCTTCTTACGAAGTTGGTGAAGCCTTCTTTATCACCTTTCTTGGTGATGTTCAATTCCCTCAATGTCATGGGAGGCAAGACATTGCCAGCATATCTCTCTAGGAAAAGAGTGGATAAATATTCCCACTTTCGTAGCTTTTGAGTGGGTAGTTTGAAAAACCAGGCCCTTATAGCAGGGGTCTAAGGTTTGGGGAAAGAGGTGAACATATAGATCTTGCTCAATGCCTCTTGATAGCCTCCGCAAGTATACGGATTTTATCGAGTACTAGGATTCGCCATCACTATGAAAGGCATGGATGTCATTCCTCAGTTTGTTGGCCAAGTCCGGAGGGAAATACCGAATCAAGAAGGCATTGGATAAAGCCTCTCATGTAGTGAATGAGTTTGTATCTTGGCTATTCAACCATTGCTTTGCTTTCCCCGCCAAAGAGAATGGACCCTAGCGGAGGTGGAAAGCATCATCACTAACCTCATTCATCTTCAAGGTGTTACATTTCTCTAAGAATAGAGCAATGTGGTCATTGGGGTCTTCACCATGGTTCCCATAGTATTGGCCCTCCTTGATGAAGGAAATGAAGGACGTTTTTATCTCAAAATTATTGGCCGTAATAACCGACTTTGTGATACTCGAACCAAGGTTAACAACAGTAGGATTAGAGAAATCCCTCATGGATCGAAGATCATCCCCCATGGTAGCTTGTTCTAGTTCAAGCTCACGTTGCTTTCTCAACTCCTCTTGATGGCGCTTTCATGATCTCTTTCTAGCGGAACGTGATGTTCTTTCGATCTCGGGATCCAAATGTAACAGGTTATCGAACCCTTGACTCCAGGTCATGCACAACAAACACTAGAAAAGAGAATCAATTGCAAAACCTAGAGTAATCACAGACACACAAGTAACACACACACACGTGCTTAGTCTAGTCTATCTAAGAAACACCTAACATTGGAATAAAGCTCCCCGGCAACGGCGCCAAAAAGTTTATAGCCTCCGAAAGTATACGGATTTTATCGAGTAGTATAAAAGATTATCGTATCCACAGGTAGCTAGTATATCCAAGTATTAAGTTTCCTCCAATGTAAAACAAGTTAAGCAGTTCGAATTGGATTTTTTGTTGTTTCAAACCAACAAAATAAAGCGAATAAAATTAGGAGAGTCTAGCAAGATAAAAAGATCTAGGGTTGACTTCACTTAACTAGATTACTTGATGCAATAGATAAACTCAACTAGCATGTCAATGTGAATCGTTGCAAGGACGGATAAAGAAACCTGAACCTTCTCTCGAAGCGATAAAGGCAAACTCAATGCAAACGTAACTACCTATTCTCATGGAGTCAAGTAACATCAAGAGCATGAAGAACGAAAATGAATCCAAAGCCCACAAGATATTCTAACCTACTTTCGTGATTAGGCAATCAAGATGATTATTCGATGTCTGGCAATAAGCATTCCCCTTTCGATTTTATGCTAATCCTCCAAGCATTCAAAACTCTCTTTCAAGAATTATGAATAACAATAAGCAAACAAATAATCATGTGCACCGATTAAAGAACATGCTAGCATCAATTTATCAAGACATCAAACAACCCAAATTAAGCTACATCAACCCTAGAATAAGAAAATTGGCTACTCACGATTATAGAAACTACTAAGCAAATAATGAAATTCAAACTAAACATGAATTATCAAACTCAAAGAAATAACAATCTTAAACTAAAGGATTGAAAACTAAAAGCAATTGAGAGTAGGGATGAGAGATAAACCAAAAAGTTTCTATTGAAATTGCCCAAAGCTTAAACTTGTTCTTCAAAATTGCAAAATAAAACTAGAGAATTTGAGATTATTTAAGTGCTTAATTTAAAGTCTAAGCTATTCTAATGGAGTAGAGAGAGATGATGGATAAATATAGAGTGTGAGAGGAAGGGAGGAGAGGAGAGGAGAGAAGCCCTTTTATAAGCCTATACACGTTTAATCTAATGGGAGAAAAGAAGAGGAAAGGTCCCTTCATCGATTATGCATAAATCGCACAGGAGCATGATCGTGCCAACATAGGCATGATCATGCTTGCTCTTTTCTTCAACATATTCAGCTACTGACATTCCCAAATGACGATGCATGATCATGCCTATTGGAAGGATGGTCATGCACTGTAGAAAACACCAAAACATCACGTTTCTAGCATCTCTTTTCATTCCAACTTCGATTCCTTCTCTTTGCTTCTTCTCTTGACACTCCAAAGTCCATAATGATTCCAATTGCACATTTGAGCTCCAAAATGATCCTAAAATCACATTAAACGCACAAACATACCAAAGTAGTGATCCTCATCACAAATGAATAAAATACAATTATAAACGAGAATACTCACACAAATATAGGACGAATGAGTGCATATATACCAAGAAAATCAACACTATTTAGGCACTCATCACCTCTAAGGCCCAATGCAGTGGTAAAAGCACTAATATGATCTTGTAGTTCCTCATTTCCTTTGAATGTGGGAACTTCAGGCATGAAAAACTTAGCGGGCGATTTTCCCTTGATGTGGGGAGCATAGCATACGGAATTGATGATCGTGTCACTGAAGACACGGCTCTTGCCTAGAACAGATTTAAGCCTATTCAACTTACCTTGGAGTTCTTGCACCTTTTTAGTGGAGGGTTCAGTCTTATCTTCATTTGTTTTGGGCTCATCTTCATGGGGCCCACGAACTTCCATGTAAGTGAATCTAGCATTCATGGCAACCATTTGGGCCAATAGATCATCCATCTCTTGGCTGGGCTTGGGTTCTTTCTAAATATCCAGACATAATGGACTTAGGTGAGGTAAGTGGCGTAGCAAGCATTGACAATGGCTGTGTTTGAAGGTAATCAAGACAAATGGGGCCCACGAACTGTGCTTGCGGTGGCGGTTCGAATGACAGCTTGCGGATCAATCTCTTGTTGGACTCGTCTCTCTCCCACTTTCTAGGATCGTGATATTTGTTCCTACCAATTCTGGACACAAAAAGGCCTATTTAGAAAAAGACAAGAAAAAAACGGAAGACTCCATGAAAATGAAGATTTTGTTTTTTTTAAAACAAAGGTGGGAAAAGCAATCTAACATTAAATCCTCAACATGACAACTTTTTTGAAGAAATACGCGATTTTATGTAAATAGCATATTTCCGCCAATGATCTTTTGACTCTAGTAAATAGGACATTATACTCTTGACTTGCTTTGCTTTTGTAAAAAAAAGAAGAAAATATACTCTTGACTCGCTTTAAGGAAATAAATAAAAACGCTTCTCTTGACTTATATATGGGAAATATATTCCGGACTCAAAAAAGGGAAAATATACTATTGACTTGCTTAAGGAAATAAATAAGACTCTTATGTTTTTTGTGAAAGGTCATTGACGGGAAGATAATTTTTGCACGCAATCTAATTCGTATGGAAAGATACGTCTTTCTAATATGGTTTCTAGCATCATCGAAATTATTCATGGATTCTATTTCGTAAAAAGAAATGATCCTAGACTCTATTTGTAAAACTTGACAAAACGCACAAGCACAGAAAAGTGAAATACTAGACTCAAAGAATCCTAAGGGGGGATCTAGTACTAATATTGTATGGAAACTAATCACATAGCAAGGAAGCAATCAATCAAAATATGGCAAGTAAATCAATTAGCACCTCGATAGGTACCATGGGACTGAATGCAACGGTTGACACAATTCTATGGTTTTGACATGGTAACCCATGACCAGATGCGTTTCGTCATCTATGGGATGAATTCGAAAACTAGATGTACGGTTTAACATATCTCGAAGAGAAACATGTAAATGTTACGGGGTGGAACACGAGTATGTGCAAGGCAAATCAGACCTAGTGGGTCGCTAACCAAGTCATTAACAATGCTCCAAGAGGTAGATCCTATAATGGTGTGGTGATGTCTTTCGACATCTTACGAAGATAACATATGCAAGTGGATGATATGAATGCAAAACGATAAATGTAAACACATACGGTTATTGAACCAAATAGCTAAAATAAACAATTGACATGGATAAGTTTTCAAATTACACCCTCTTATAATTTCCCTAGTGAAGTCGCCACTGTAAGAACCCTCGCCTTTCGGTGCTAACTGAAATAATTAGTTGGCATTAGTGGTTCTTAATAATACGTCATATAGAATTCAGTTGTGATTGGGAAATAATTTGTAAGCAATAAAGTCACCACCAATTTTTAAAGAAACAATTGAAAACCATCAAAAACTGCACTCAACTCGTTGTGGGAATTGACTTATACCCAAAGGGGACCAAAGATTGAGTTTGGGGGTGTAGGTACGAAAGAGATATAACGAATCCTATCTAAATCGCCCGAATTAATGGCCTCTACTAAGCTTATCCATGTCAGATATGTTTTTCAACTACATGGTTCCACATAAATTAAGTCGTCCAAAGTCCTAAAATTAACTAGGAGAGTTAAAGACAACCAATTTAACTACCCTTATCACTTTGCACAATTTATATCTAATTTGCATGCAATTAATCTATTAAGCACAAACCAAGAGATAAGAGCAATGAATAAAAATGCTCTAAACTACCACACTTGCTAAACAAGCCAAGCATTGCATATGCATTTCAATAAATTCGTTAATCACTTCAATGGAAGTAGAATGCAAAAATTACTAACTTTGTGCTAAAATAAACCTAAAGGGGTCACTAATGCATGAATTAATACAAAAGATGCAAATATTATTTAAACTAACATGCATGCGTAATAATTATAGATCAAAATTTGCTTAATAATTCAACAATAATCGAAAGCTAAGTAAACTTGATAAAAAAAAAATAAGAAAAGAGAATTAAAATAAAGAGTTTAGGCCCTCAGGATAGTTAACTTGGACGTTCTATTCGAACGGGGCTAGTAGAATTAGACTTGCTCTTCGATTTTGGGTGTTAGGTTGAATGCAAGGGCTTGCTTGAGTTTCCAAATTCTGAATTCTCTATGGTTTGTGGTTTTTATGCTGTCAAATTACTCTCAAAATTATAAACAGACCAACCTCCCTCAAAAGAGGGTGAGGAGGAGTTTTTATAAAGTTAGGGGACGAAATAGGGGCCTTGGGCTGGAAGCCCTAGCGCTAAACTCGGCCCAACGGCTACACGGAAGCCATCTGGGGCCATCGGCACACCGCAGGGGCTCAACGGCTTGCGAAAATGCCTCCGTTGCCACGCGTGTGCCGCTAGGTCCTTAGCGTCATCCGCTAGACTTCGAGGCGCGTGCGTGACAAGGGTTTTTTGACTTTTTGTGCTCATTAATTTACGAAAATTCCCTTGGGAGGACCCTGGGGGTCGGGATCGAGTGGTTTTGACCCAAATCTTCAAGACATGTTATCTTTTGATCCGGGAACTTGATTGAGCCAAGGTCAAAGGCGTTGAAATCCTTATAATAATGGCTAACAAAAGACTGAGATTTCAAGGGAATTGGTCTAGACATCCGAGCAATGTCCTTTTCCACTTAAGTCCATATTAATCCTTTACCATAATCATCGGGTTTGCGGTGTCAGGGGATGAGTATCGATTAGGGTGTCTTCATGTCTAGGTGTCATATTGCTCAACTTGCCAATCAAATGCATGGCTAAGTATGGGTTAATAATCAATATTGTGATGCTTGTGTTGAACCAATTAATAATCTAAATCTAGGTTGTTAATCTGGTTTTGTGTGGAAATCATGTCTTTAAATTATTAAGCAAACTTGAGTTAGGAGAGGCCGTCATAAAATAGGCGAGTTGGGTCCCTAAAACCTTTCCACTTCGTACCTGCGCGCCCGAACCCTTTATTCTTGGGTACTCATATGTTTTATAAGAGCAGGAGTCTTTCTAAAAACATTATTAGTTCACTTTTCGCGCTACTAGGTTATCCTTTCGGTTGTCCCTTCAGTATGTCCCTTCGGTTTAACGCCGGTAGGAGAATTTTGACCTCTTTCATGGTTATTATTTAATTCAAGCGTTTTCAAACGCTTTTGTAACTCGACGGTTCCTTGAACTTATCTAAGCCCCCAGCATACAAAATTTCTGTAAGGACACACTCCGAGGCGAGGAAAGTCCCGGGTCCTTACAGTGGTAACTTCACTCGGGACTATTTAAGAGGGTGAGACTATAAAATCAAGTTTGCTTAATTCTTTAATAACATGTTCCATATATTGCTTCATTTGCATCATTTGCATGTGCCTTGGCACACTTTTTAACCCATATCGACCCATCGAGGAAGTAAGAGCCGTTACTCGTAGACAACCGGTATATCTAAAGGAATATACAGTTGTCCGAGGTAGTGATGCCAAAAGTGCCTCGAGGATCCTATCGTGCAAACCGGCACTTCCTCAACCACGACTCATCGAGACTTGTTGGTGAAAAGAATTACAATTGATGTGTCAACCATCCGCCGGAAATTGTAATTTGTTGTGGTAACCTCGCAGGAGCCAAAAGCCTCTAGCCCACATTCGTGCATTCGCTTGCTTGTTGTGCATGTGTCGTTGTAATGCCCGTCTGATCGCATGTTTGCCTGTAACTACGTCGTCGTAATTCTTGCCTGAAAGCATGAAATTCGTGACTATGTGCCAACATGTACTTACGTGCTAGGAGTCTTTTTCTTTTATTTTTAGGTAGTTCCTATTACCCAAAAATAGTGCAATAATTCCAGTCAATGAGCTTTTGTTTTCCCGATGATATGAGTTGGTCTCTCTAATATCCCCTCTCCCATTTTTATTGTCCTTTTACAATGTCTTTTTCTATGTGTGGGTCGTCCTTTTTCTTAGATGAGAGTCTCGTGGTCTCCTTGGTTCTAAATTTTCATCTTCTCATTCTGGATCATGTCAGGATCCATCAAGCGCTCCCTAACTTAAGATGCACAGGACAATTCTCGTCTCGTACTGGGGGCAGAAATGGTCCAAGCCACCAAGAAGGTCAAAACCCATTTTGTGACAATGCATATCCGATCTGTGAAGCTTCAAAAGACTCGGCTCTTGATGAATCCATTGGTGTAGAAGAGCAGTTAGAACCGGCCTTTCGAGAGGCAAAAATCCAAGCAGGCCCTGATCCAGATGAGACCCCTAGTCTCGCCGAGTATAGAAGCAAAAGAAAACAAAACTCAGACCTCCTTGAAGCTCAAGAGGATATTGAACACCTATCTCAATATACAATTGTCTATCACACAGAAATCAAAAGGCTACAAAAGATGGTTGCTCCGCTGGAACAAAGTATTAAGTCTTTAGAGAATGACAAAGTCGTCCTTGATCAATGGCAATCCCGTTGGCCTCAAGATCGAGTTTTTCCACAAATGAGGGCATATGACTACATTCATCCATTGGGACCCACTTATGAGCTCGTTCCAGAAAATGGGAATCCAAGCATCTACTGTGAATACTGCCGAGCCTGCGGACATCACACCAATGACTTCAGGAAGTTGAGGGATAAGATCGAAGCCTTCATTGATGAAGGAATCATGTGGCCCGTATACACTTGGTTGTTCAAGAAAAGATCGCACCTTCATACTCGTTAGTTTATCCCACTTGGGGCACGGATTCATAATGCTATGATGGCTTTGCTTCGTGGCGGAGATCTACGAGTCCAAGGACTACCCTACAAAGAAGTCTTACAAGAAGAAGGAGATCCTTATCTTTAATAAAGAAATCATAGGTGCTTCGGTCACCTCACTAATGAATGTCCTCGCCTAAAGTGTGACATCCAACTGCTCATTGTCTCCGGAGCCATCATTCCTCCAAAATCCCCGATATTGAAGATCATACAACGTGTGCGTGAGCCACAACTCGAGGTTGACGTGCTAGAAATTGACCAAGCACCTTTCATACCACATTCAACCCTCATGTTAATGGTTTTCTCAAAAAAACAAGGATACATACCTGGTATGGGTCTAGGAAGAAATGGACAAAGGCCCACTACATTCAAGTTCGACGTTAAGAACAACCTTTTTGGGCTCGGTTATGAACCCACCAAGAAAGAAATCCACGATCACACTTTGAAGGAAAGGAAACAGGTTAAGGATAGACAAGTTACTTCTGAGAGAATAACATCACCTTACAGCCACACACTAAATGGCCAATTCATCATGGAAGGGGATTATTTCTCATACTATGGCTTCCCCGAACAATACTATGACCAACAGGCCCAAGTCATGCATCCAGGCTTAAAAATATTTCAAGATTGCAACCAACTGAACGAGGAGGCACACCACCCCTTTAATCCGGCAGATCAAGATTGGACCTAGGTTGTAATACCCCGTATTATTATTCATTTTAGAATAATAATTACTTAAAAATAAAATGTGAAGTTGAATTTAAAAAATTATTTGGCTCGTGATTTAAAATGCCTAATTAATGTGTGGATTTTAGTTTTGGATCTAATTAATAATAATTGCACCCAAAAAATAAAAGAGTTTTGTGGGTTAATATTTTGGGGCTTGGCCGAAAATATTCAGCATTTCTGAGACCATAGCCAAAAATATGGGGAAAGAAAATCAGATTTTTATTTTTAAATTTGTTTCCAAAAAGGTGAGATTGAAAGGAGCTTGTGTTGGAGAGTTTTTAGAAAGGTGGGTTGAGAAAATGAAGGAATAGACTTAGGTTTCCTAAATCTACTCAACTTTCTAATCAACTAAAACTTTGGTTAAAAAAAAAAAAAAAAAGAACGCGCATGTTGTTCTCTCTCTCACACTGATGCAGGAGCAAGTGTGCAAAGTAAACAGAACAACCAAGGAACTAGCAAGAGAACATCTATTCCTGTTTACATCGAGTTTCTTTGGTGGTTATGCATTAAATTGACTCCTATAAAGATAATTACATGGAGTTTACACACAAGATCGGGATTAAAGCTCTTATTATATGATCTCATTCGTTATAAGGATTCCCGTAATTTTAACAGCTTCTACACTGGTTCGTATTTTGATCATAACTCACTCATACGACATGGGATCGTGGTGATTCAAAGTTCTGTAGAAAGCTGGAAACGACATATAAAACTCCCATGCTTTGAGTTTTTCCATATTCAGAACGTAGGGGAGTTCAAAAGGCAATTGAAGTTACAAAGACAAACTGTTCAAGCGGTTTTAGCCTTTGGCGCCAAGTATTTACTGTTTGAGTTTGATTTCGTTTGACTATTTCCTTAATTAGTTAGAATATGTTTAGGAAAGTAGTATTCTGATTATTAGTAGCATTAGGAGTCCATTAGGAATTAGAAAAGCTGTTAGTTAGTCCGTTTTACAATTGTAGTCAGTTTCGTAGTTAGTTTCCTATTCGGACTAGGATTAGGATTCCGAATAGCTTTAGATTTCTTTGTCTATAAATACGGGAGAGCTTTGCTATTGTAAACTCGTGCTTTGATGATTAATTATTGAATACGTGAGTATTTACTCCTTAAACTGAGTGATTCAGGTTGAAACCCTTACGAGTGATTCGTGAGTTGTTCTTGAGTGATTCTTGAACAACATCCCTTTGTGTGATACTATCAAAGGTTAATTTCCGTTTTGTTATTTCACATCAAATTGGTATCAGAGCTAAAGGTTTGAGCTTTCTTAAGTTTAAACAACACGGTCCTGAGCATAAACACGACACCATAGCGAGCTTTAGAGAAAGATTGTTGCAAGATCCGCCCTTTGTTCACGAAGACAGCCAAGAAACCCCCAAGAAACCAACAACCGAAGCTATGGGTGAGCCTAGCGAACTAGCAAAGTTGTTAACAGCCATGGAGGATCTTAGGACGTCTTTCAAATCTCAAGAAGAGCGGATGGCTGCTATGGAAAGAAGAAACCAAGAAGATAGGGAGAACATGGAGACAAGGATGCGCAGAATTCATTGGAGAAACCACAACCGTGACCCCGACTTCGATGAGGAGTTTGAAGACACAAGTGGGACTAGAACCAATGACGCTCCTAAACCACGACATCCCTATGATGATGACAGGAACTTGAAGGTCGAACTCCCTGAATATGACGGTTCCTACGACCCAGAGGCCTTTCTTGATTGGCTTAGAACTATGGAGAGAGTCTTTGAATACAAGGAGTATGATGAGCGGCGAAGATGCAAGTTAGCCACGCTTAAACTCACCAAGCATGCTTCTTTTTGGTATGAAAAACTAAAGGCTCGACGCAAGAAGGACGGGAAAGCAAAGATTAAGACTTGGGACAAACTCAAGAAACATTTAAGGAACCGATTTTTGCCTAAAGAGTTTGAGCAAGCACAGTTCTTGAAACTCACGTCCTTAAGCCAAGAAACCTCAAGTGTACAAGACTACCTCCAAAAGTTTGAAAACGCGCACATGATGTGTGATCTCGTGGAGAAGGAGTTAAAGATTGCAAGATTCATCAAAGGACTAAACTCAACTCTAAGGCACAAGGTGGAGCTTGTTCCTTTCATATTCTTTGAGTATGTATGCAAGATAGCTCTCAAGATTGAGAGGCAAGAGAGGGAGCAACAATTAGTGCACCTACGAGCACAACAAGCATACCAACAAGCGCTTCAACGTCGAAATCATAAGTTGGAGTACATGAATGGGTGCATAATAAATGATCAACCAATGAATGAAGATAGGCTCTTTGTTGTGGATACATTCAAAGGAAAACCAGATCTTGATGATTACTTTAAAGATATTGTTCCTATGGAAGATTCACAAGAAAAGACCAATAACATTGACCCCCTTATTGTTGTTCAAGTTAATAAGTCAAGCCTACCGACTGTGGTTGATGAGTTTATCAAAGAAATATTCATTGAACCAGAAAATATTGGTGATTTCCTTGAAGATCTTGATTACATTGATGACATGCAAGAGAAATCCGAGATGGAGTTGGGACTTCTTGAATCTAGCTTTGATCAAGAACAAGAGAAAGATGTCCATCATGAAGACAGCAGCAAGGCTCTTAACCTTGTGGGTTCATTGGAAATTTGTAAGGAAAATTTGATGAATATACACGATGGGGAGAAGATTACTACATACGAAGAATTGAGGACAATTCTTTTCGAAGAAAGGGAGATTGATGCGGGAGCAAGTGTGCAAAGTAAACAGAACAACCAAGGAACTAGCAAGAGAACATCTATTCCTGTTTACATCGAGTTTCTTTGGTGGTTATGCATTAAATTGACTCCAATAATGATAATTACATGGAGTTTACACACAAGATCGGGATTAAAGCTCTTATTATATGATCTCATTCGTTATAAGGATTCCCGTAATTTTGACAGCTTCTACACTGGTTCGTATTTTGATCATAACTCACTCATACGACATGGGATCACGGTGATTCAAAGTTCTGTAGAAAGCTGGAAACGACATCTAAAACTCCCATGCTTTGAGTTTTTCCATATTCAGAACGTAGCTGAGTTCAAAAGGCAATTGAAATTACAGAGACAAACTGTTCCAGCGGTTTTAGCCTTTGGCGCCAAGTAATTACTGTTTGAGTTTGATTTCGTTTGACGATTTCCTTAATTAGTTAGAATATGTTTAGGAAAGTAGTATTCTGATTATTAGTAGCATTAGGAGTCCATTAGGAATTAGAAAAGCTGTTAGTTAGTCCGTTTTACAATTGTAGTCAGTTTCGTAGTTAGTTTCCTATTCGGACTAGGATTAGGATTCCGAATAGCTTTAGATTTCTTTGTCTATAAATAGGGGAGAGCTTTGCTATTTTAATCTCGTGCTTTGATGATTAATTATTGAATACGTGAGTATTTACTCCTCAAACTGAGTGATTCAGGTTGAAACCCTTACGAGTGATTCGTGAGTTGTTCTCGAGTGATTCTTGAACTAGATCCCTTTGTGTGATACTATCAAAGGTTAATTTCCGTTTTGTTACTTATTTCATATCACTCACGTGAACCAGTCGAAAATAAGGGAAAGAAGAAAGAGATTTTCCACTCTTTCATAATTTATCCTCTTGTTCTATTTGATCCAAATATTTACAAGTATGTGTTTTTAATTAAAAGTTTGGTCTTGATTCAAATTTATGATTTTTATGAACCCTAGCATGTTTATGAGCAAATCCTAATTTATGTTTTTGACCTAGGGTTGCTAGATTCTAGTATTTTGTATGTTAGAATCATGTTTAGGGTTGAATTTGATGTTGTTATTGAATTTGAATCAAATATTGAATTTAAAGTTTGGATCTTTGTGAATTTATTAAATAGATTTAATTAGGGTTTGAGTTTGTTAAATTGATTAACAAAAAAAAAAAAAAAAAAAAAAACGGTTGAACCGTGCGAACACGGCAGCACCTTGCGCAGCCGCTGGGCGGCTTTCACTGGCAACCTCAGCCACGTTTGGAGGTGGTCCGGTGGTGGTGGTGGTGGTAGTTGATGGTGTTGGTTTATTGTTTGACTTTTGTTTTTGGTTGTTGACTCCAATTAGGGGTTATGGAAAGTTTCCCTAAGTTGTTTCTCTTAAATGTTTGGTTTGAAAAATCATTGAGCATGCACGAGTAAGAAAATTCCAGCAACTTAATTATTTAACTTTATTGAGCTAAACCATCTTTAAAGTTTAATTTAGAGGTTTAAAAGTCTAAGTATTGACTATTGGTGTATTGTGGATTTGTTAGGACCCGTTGACAGCACTGGAACGTAAGGAAGCTTACGTTGGTTGACTGGAACTTTGTGTTATTGCTAAAGGTAATTTCATGTCTAGTAGAATTTGTGTAATCATTGTCTAGTATTGAATTGAGATTTATAATTCATATTTGGGCTTGTGACAAGGGATAATTGATGTTTATTTCCTTATGATAATTCGTATAGAATTATGAGATAGTGAATGCATGTTGAGTTGTGTTGAAAATTCACATTGTGTAGTAATGACTACTTGTTGAGATTTATGTTATATGATAATGCATGTCAATCTTTGTAATTACGTGGAGTAATTAATTGTGATATTGAAATAAAGATATGATTAATATTTGTTCAATTTGGATATAGCCTATTCATATATTGATCATGTTTGTGAACATGTTGTTTCAATAAGTTAATGTGACTTTGACTATTGAATTGGTAAACAATATTGGAATCCCGGAAAATATATATTGTTAGGTGGTTGTGAATAGGGTGTTGATGCTCATTGATGTGAAATTATTGCCATCGGAATTGTGAACTTAAATTTTTTATTTTTGTAACTGTGGAGTAGTTACTTGAGATGCCAAGATATGTGTATTACTGTAGACGCCAAAAAAGTGCCTTCAGATTTCTCCGCAAAAGCCCGATGATGAATAGAGTAATTTATAAACTTGAACGCTATTTTTGCTTTAATAGGTAAGATAAGGTATCAGGTTGTTCCTCGATTGCTCCTTCATTCCAGTCACATTCAAAAGCCCCGTTCAAGAGCTTTCCAACGACACCTCTCACGACTTTTTCCGACTCCGGGTCGCCAAGTTGCGAATCGGGGGTAGAACCGTCTTTTACCGCCTGAGGGTGAACGGTCTTTTCATATTTTCGGGCACACTAAACTTCTCCGGAAAATTAAAATAGACTGGATGTCGTCATATGACGACATCCAGCTGGCATCTGACAGCCGTCAGCTGCTGTGGATGAAATTCCATAGCCGCTAGCGGCTATGAGCATAGCCGCTAGCTGCGCTGACCTGAGCCGCTAGCGGCGCTCGCTGAGCTTCCAAGGCCGACTATTTTTTCAGCCCAATTCCAAAAATCGACTCCTCTTCACCCGTCCAGCCCTACATCCTGCGCCTATAAATACGACCCTCCTCCCTCAGTTCAAAACACAGTCTACAGTTGACAACCTCTATACTCAGGAGTATTAAAACTGAGGTTCTCCCTCGTTCATCCAAACTTGAGATGTTGTCTTTACTGTTCTTGTCAAACATAACCTACAGTTTAGGTACTAACTCCCGAGGGCTCAAATTAAATTAGTTGCCTAATTGTTTGTTTTCTATTAGTCATAATGTAGATATCATGCTAGTAAACGTCTTTTATTGCTTACTAAATATTGTCCTTCCAAGCATGTCTAATAGTCGTAATGTTCAAGTTGTCAATCGAATGCATGTCTAAATGAGCATCATTAATAAATCTTGTGATGCTTGTGACGAACCAATTAATAGTCTAAGTCTAGGTTGTTAACCCGGTTTTGCATAGGAATTATGTCTTTAAATTATTAAGAAAACTTGAGTTAGTAGAGGCCGTCATAAACGGGCGAGTTGGGTGTCTAGCACCTTCCCACCTTGTATCTTCGCCCCCGAACCTATTATTGTTGGGTACTCATATGTTCTATATGAAGGGGAGTCTTTCTAAAAACATGATCAGTTCACTTATCGTGCAATCGGTTGTCCCTTCGGTTTTGTCTCTTCGGTTTGTCCCTTCGATAAAACGCGGATAGCATATTTGTGACCTCTTTCATGGTTTTTATTCAATTCAAGTGTTTACAAAAGCTTTTCGAAATTGATGGTCCCTTGAACTTATCTAAACCCCGAACTTACAAATTTTCTATAAGGACGCACTCCATGCAACACCTAGATGGAGGAAAATCCTGGGTCCTTACAGTGGCGACTTCAATGGGGATTTATTTAAGAGGGTGAGACTCGAATGTCAAGTTTGCTTAATTGTTTAATAATATGTTCTATATATTGCACCACTTGCCTCATTTGCGTGTGCCTTGTCACAATCTTTGACCCTCATCGACCCTCGAGAAAGTTTGTGTCGCAACTCGTAGACAACCCGCATATCTAAAGGACTATATAGTTGTCCTATCGTGCAAACCGACGCTTCCTCACCTACGACTCATCTACTCTTGGTGGTGAAAAAGAATTACAATTGATGTGTCGACTATCCGCCAAACAAAAATTGTAATTTGTCGTGGTAACCTCACAGGAGCCAAAAGCCTTTAGCTCATATTCGTGCATTCGCTTGCCTGTTGTGCATGTATCGTTGTAATGCCCGTCTGATCACATGTTTTCCTGTAAACTGTGTTGTTATAATGCTTGCCTGAGTGCATGAATATCGTGACTATGTGCCAACGTGTACTTACGTGCTAGGAGTCTTTTCTTTTATTTATAGCTAGTTCCGAATGATCAAAAATAGTGCAAGAATTTAATTCAATGAGCACTCATCATTTTCCCAATGATATATTTTATCAATGTCATGAGCACTTTCCTAGGATCTTTTTAGCAAAAAAAAAAAAAAAAAGAGTCAGTCACTCCACTTCCCCCCTCCCATTCTTCTATTTCTTTTTTTGATGTAATCCAGATTCGGTCAAAAAAAAAAAGCAAAAAAAAAATAAAAATTAGCGTAAAAAAGAAAAAAAGCCGGAAAAAAAAACATATTGCGAAAAATAAAAAAATTAGGACTGAAATTTAATTTTATTTTTTTTTATCCCATTTTCCATTTCCTTTGAGTCTACAAGAATAAAAAGTAGGATAGTCCGTCTTTTTCTACTTTTCTTCTTTTCTTTCATGGACTTTATTTTCCTTAAATATTAGGGGAAATATTTGGGCATTTAGGCTTAAGGATCTTTTGTTTTAGGACAATGTGTTTTTTTTATGTGTGGCTCGTTATTTTTCTTAGGTGAGAGTCTTATGGTCTTTTCTTGTTACTAAGTGCTCTGTGCTTCCTATTCAGGATAGAAGAAGAAAGGAAACCTCGAGAAAAGCTGGGCTCGGCCTTCTGCAAGGCTAGCTAGTTCACGTAGAACCGTCCACGCCGCCAAGTTCCCGATTACCTCCACCTCAAACAGCCTCAACATCAATAAACTCACCATTACTACATAGCTTCTTTTCTACACCCATTACTCCTTCAAATTTCACGATGCCCAAGACTACTGACGAAAGTCTGGATGAGTTCATGAGTGAGCTAGAAAGGGTACGACTCAAGGTCGAAGACAGAAAAAGGAAAAGAGAAGATGAAGCTAGAGTCCCCTCCGATTCCGACTCCGAGGAAGAAGGGCCGAGTGCCATGCTGGCTAAGATCAACTCTGTGCTCAAGAGTAGAGGCCTGATCTCCAACTACAGTGCCAATGTGGGAAAGTTTGACCCTAAAATCAAAGGCAAACTTTCGGCAAAATTCTCTATGCCCGAAGTGCCCACTTTCACCAGAGTTCACAGCCCACAGGATCATCTGAAATCCTTTACCACTGCTATGGCTCTAGGAGGGCTCAACGAGAAACTTTATGCCCACCTGTTTCCTCAAACCCTTGATACTCATGCCCGACGATGGTTCTACACTTTAGATTTGGAAAACTACCCTAGCTTTTCCGATTTTACCACAGTCTTCTTGGCTCGGTACAAGGATAATTCTACGCTCCCCATCACTTTGAGAGAGTTGGAAATCACCACTTAAGAGAGGAACGAGGGATTTACTAAATTCCTCCGTTGATGAAAGTCTAATATAGCTGAAATGGTGGAAAGGCCTTCTGAAACTGAACAAATTAGGCATTTCATTAAGAACCTACAACCAGCCTATAAGAACCATCTTCAATATCAAGCCATTGCTTTATGACGTCGGCATCCTCATTGAAGATGATCTCAACAAAGACAAAGACCAGGTCACCCCTAAGCCCGTCACGTATGGGAGAGACAAGAGGACGACTACCGGAGCCCTTCTGGCGCTCAGGTTAACGAGATAGTTGTTGTGAACCCCTTTGCCGAAAGAAAGCCACCAAGAGAATTCACCACTCTCGGGATGACCTTGTGAAATGGTCTCGAAAGAATGATCAAAAATAATCTGCTGCAGCCTATCGGTCAAACTCCAGAACCATCTATTAAGGGTCGTAACTGGAAAGAGGGCGAATACTGCAAGTACCACTAAGGGAAAGGGCATGACACCGATAATTGTTGGGCTCTTAAGCACGCCATCCAGGACAGAGTCGAAAATGGCACTATACCTTTACCCAAGGCTTGACAAGCATCCAGCAACTCCAGTAACCCTTTGGGCGCCATTTTACATATAAGTGTTGAAGATGTCTTGGGATTTGAGATCGCCGGAATATGGGATAGCGACGAAGAAGACGTACGGGAAGTCCAAACCAGATCTCCCATAGGTGTGGCCCATTTGACACGTTCTGGTCCTCATTATAGGCCACCAAATATCTATAATGACAGAGTTCAGCCTCCAACTGAAGAAGAAGCTGAAGAAATTCCCGCCAAAGACAAAGAGTCTCCTGTCACAGGACAACTCAAAAGGATCAAAGCCGATATCTCCATTTTGGCAACTCTTAGCCTCATTCTATGAACACCGACAAGCCATCTTGGAAGCCTTGTCAAAAGTTTCAGTGTCATAAGATATGAGGCCTGACGAGCTGGTCAGCTTCTTAGTAAGAGATAAACCACAACCTATCATTACTTTCTCCGACAGTGAACTACCTCCTAAGGGATCCTCACACAACAATGCCTTATACTTGACTGTATGCGCTATGGGAAAGTATGTGCCTATGACCCTTGTGGATAATGGATCCGCCGTGAACGTATGTCCACTGAGAACTACAGTAAAATTAGGCATAGATATCAAAATTGTGGCTCACTCAACACAAGGCTTACGTGCTTATGACAACTCTAGCCGAAAGGTCTTTGGCACCATAACCATGAATGTCACCTCAGGAACCATAGAGAAGATGGTCCAGTTTTATGTCATGGACATCCCGGCCACTTTCAACTTGCTGCTAGGACGACCTTGGCTCCAAGGTCTAAATGCCATAGCCTCTACCCTTCAGAAGAAAGTCAAGATGATGCTAGAAGGAGAAATTGTTGAAATCGAAGCCAATCCTATCAAATCCACCATTGACAAGACTCCTGGCTTGAAAATAGAATATGATAGCGAGGACATTGACCTTTGGGGATTCTCTCCCGAAGAAGTAACCCTCATAGAAGAAGACACCAAATCTTACACCTCCACTAGTTCTTATGAGCTCCAAACATACCCTCCTTAAGAAATAGGAGCACCCGATGAGTTCGAGGAAATAAAAGAAACCATCGAAGGGAGCTCTATCTATGTGGCACACCACCACAATGCAATACGGCAAATGAGGAGAAAATCACCTCACTAGAAAACCCCACAGAGTGCAACATTGTTCTTGCTAAAGGGGAAGCTTGTTTCCAGCAGGATGAGATGTTTAGCAGATGGTCAAGTACGGGTATGCTCACCCGAGAAGGCTTACCCCCCAAAGGCTTCCAAGGGATGGGAATCCCTATCTCTGGTGCAAATATTGTGAAGCCAATGGGCATCATACCAACCAGTGGAAACACCTAAAAAGGGTGATCACCTGCTTCATTGATCAAGGAACCATGTGGTCTCCCAGCACCTGGGCTATAAAAGGATGGCGTCGCTTCAACCAAAAACAGTACACTCAACTGAACGCCCCCCATTGGGAACGTTGTGAATGTCCTCATGTGGAGAGGAGACCTTAAGCCCGTGATTCCCACGGACAACCTTCAAGAGATAAATAAGGATAAGGATTTATACTATCGTTATCATCGAGTCTTCGGCCACTACACGGACGACTGCATCCGCTTAAAGGATGACTTGCAGGAAATCATAGACAGCGGAGAGATTCCTCCACCTCTGAAAGAAGAAGATGATACCTACGGAGCCTGGAATTAGTTGGCTACCTGCAAGAGCCAGAGGAATCGAGTCTGTGTCCCCAAGTTTTGTCGAGTTAGGATCTTAGCTAAATCTTTAGGTTGAGTCTTGAACAGGGGGTGTTCCCCTTTTTAGTTTTTCTAAGTCTAGTTTCTTTTTGACGGGAATTAGAGACCCTCTTCCCTAAAGTCATGTATGCTTATCTTTTTGCAAATCAATAAAAATTCCTCTTGCTTATTTCTTCCTTTGTTTAGCTATTGACAAATCCAATGAACTCAAAGTTGCATAAACCATTAACTAATCAATTTAATCAATGTAAGTAAACTTCGCGAAGCAAGAATACAAATTATTTGTTATACAGGAATTTGAGCAGCTGAACTCCCTCAACGATGCCACTTCACATACAAAGAAGAAGTGAGCCCGCCTTCTGCAACAGCCTCGACATGGATCTTACCTTTGCTTCGATCGAAGAAGACCTTGGTACCAAGATGTATTCAACTACATCACCAAAGCAGCCTACCCTCAAGACTCGCCAATAAGAGATCAACGGGTCATCCTTCTCTTAGCGGCGCAATACATAGAACACAAGGGGGTTCTATATAAGAAGACCCACAATGGAATCAGCCTCAGATGTGTGAACGCCAAACAAGCTGCAGAAATCATGGACGAGGTACACAACGCGGTATGCAGACCACAAATGAATGGTAGAATGCTCTCTAAAAAGGTACTACCACAGGGGTACTATTGGACCACCATTGAAAGAGACTGTCACAACTATGTCAAGAAATGCAAGAAGTGTCAGATATATACCATCCTACAGCATATGCCACCCTCAATGCTCCACAACTTCACATCCCCTTGACCATTTTTTGCATGGGGAATAGATATCATTGGTAAAATCACCCCGAAAGGCTCGGGAGGACATGAATACATCCTAGTAGCCATAGACTATTTTACTAAATGGGTTGAAGCTCAATCCTATGTCGTCCTCACATCTAAACAAGTGTCTAAATTCATAAGACACAACATCATCTGCCGATACGGCGTTTCGCATGAAATTATTAGTGACCATGGATCCCATTTCAAAGCCGAAACAACTACCCTCCTAAGGAACTACATAATCCAACACCACAAATCATCCCTTTACTGTCCCCAGACCAACGGTGCAGTAGAAGCCGCCAACAAAAACCTTAAAACTATCATTGAAAAGATGATAGAAAACTACAAAGATTGGCCCATAAAACTCCCATTTGCCCTTTGGGGATATAGGACGTCCATAAGATCATCCACAGGAGCGACACCTTATTACCTAGTCTACGAAATGGAAGCAGTGCTATCCATAGAAGTCCAACTGCCCTCCATGCGCATAGCCTTAGAGGGTGAAATTCCCAAAACCCAATGGTTGCAAGCCCGCTACGAGGAACTCATGTTCACAGATGAAAGATGTCTACGGGCCCTGGAACATTCCCACATGTACCAGCAACGCATGGCAAGAGCATTCAACAAAAAGGTTCGACCTCGAAAGCTGAAAGAAGGAGACTTAGTTTGGAAAGAATTGTGTGCCCCAGTTACTGACCCCAGAGGCAAATTTCGACCAAACTGATCCGGTCCCTTCATCATGAAAGACATCTTATCGGGAGGCGCAGTCCGGCTCATGGACATTGATGGCATCGAGTTCAGTCAGCTCACCAATATGGAGCAATTGAAGAAATGCTACGTTTAAAAAAAAAACATTCCGTAAATTTTTAAAAAAAAGAGACGTACACAAAATTGAACGAACTACGCTGGCCTGATTCCACACTGGATACGTAGCTAACCCTTTTAAGGGGCCCAGCCAAAATGAAACCAAAATTCCATTCAACTCATTAAAAAAGCATAATCTTTATTCAAACTGAGCGAATAAGCTTACATTGTAGAAATCAAAATTCCTAAGGGTACAAAAAGAAAGGGCAACTACGAGGGTTAAAGCTAAACAAATTCTTACTACTTTTTTTTAACTAGACTTGTTTTCTAAAGAAAACTACTTTAATCCTTCTTCCCTTTAGAAAGCTTCGTTGAAGAGTTCTTTTTTGAAGGACCATGGATTGAGGACGACTTTTGATCGCTCCCTTGAGCTGAGGGCTTGCATCTTTTCATTACATGATAGCCTTCCTCATAAGGCCCTTCCTTTCTTTTCTTGCTTCCTGTTCCTGAGTCATACTTAGGTTTTAGTTGGTCCCACTCCTCATGGTGAAGGGCTCGTCTCACTTCTCCATCATTGCAGAAAAGCCAGTTCAGGTAGGTCTCAGAAACTTGAGTTGGTGCGATCACTCGAGTTACAGTCCAGCGATCCCTGCCACGCCAATACTTTCCCCAATCTTGAGCAAATTCGGTAGTCAGAGCCAAGGTAAGTTGTCTCGTAATCTCCAGACGAGGGATAACCTGCTTCAATCCATATTGTCGCATGACCCTAGAAGGAAAGAAGAAAGTACTCCTATACAAACCCACTATCGTAGTATGAGGGATAAATTTGCAACAAGCCACCAAAGAGGTCAAGCTCCACTAGGTCACATGCCAACGGATAGCAGGCCCTGCATGGAAAAAGGCATCCCATTCAGCAAGGGTCTTTTCATCACATAGCCTTTTTCTAACCAAGAAGTTAGCGGTGGCATAAGTTTTCTTTTTCCAGGTTTGAGGGGTACGAGCTATCATCTTCTCTGGCGATTCTATCAACCTTAGATGCTCGCATAACCAAATTTGAAGCAGCTGGCTGCTGCCAGAAAAGGCTTACTGAGGCGAAATTTATTTAACCTGTCAAGCCCTAAAATAGTTTCCTCTACAACCAGATGTAAAGGAGAATGCCCTTCAGCCATTTGATTCACCACTCGCAATAACGAGGCTCTACCTAGGTTGGAGGACTCCGCATGAGCAAACAATAGGCGATTCAACAGGCAAAGTACAAAATCATGTCGACGGCAACGCCTAAATATCGCATCCTGTTCAGAAGAAATAGCAAACTTTTCACAGATTTAAACTAAGTCCACATCGACACCGAGAATCATGCTTTTGGCTTCTGCCGACGTCAAGCCTAGATATTTCCTGTACTGATTACTAAAACCATCCCTTAAATAAGGCATAACTAGGGGAAGAACATCAGACATATTAGTAATCGCAGCAAACTCTTCAACTAGAGGGCATAATTAAGAGTTGCCAAAACGGAAGACGTGCAAGTTTGGGTTCCAATAATTCAGAGCATATCGAACAAGGGGCCACAAAATTTTTGTTGGTCTTAGAGCCAATAAGGTTGAGAAATGGTACGGAGCCATTTAAAGTTTATCTTCTATAGTCAAATTTTTAGACCAGGCGTCGAACAGGTTTTCAAAAGATTTCACCATGGTAGAAGATTTGGGAAATTTGAGACAGGTAAAGCCTGAAAAGAAATACGACATTAGACATCCCGTAAATCCTATTTACAGGCGAATAATCGGGTCAAAAGAAGTCAGAAATCCACGGAAAAGGCCTAAAGCCAGAGCCGTCAGCGGCTTTGGCCAGCGCCGCTAGCGGCCTTGACCTTGGCCCAGTCGTTTTTGTTTCTCTTTTGTTTCGACCCGCCCACTTGGTCTATTTTGCTCGGTTTAAGCCCATTTTTTCAAACGCACTACGGAGTTACAAGGCCCGAGACTCTCTTAGTCTTATTCTTTTCCATTTTTTTTATTATTTTATTTTTTTAGGGGGGTATAGTATGTGTAATTGTTGCTTTTCTCGCAATTTTTACCCTTTTTTCTTTTCTTTATTTTATTCCCTAAATTATGGCCTACTCTTTCCTGCATAACACATTGCATACTTAGAAGTTAGACGGGCATAATCGAGTCATATAGCATTGATATCATATAAAATGCATAAAACAGGAGTTGAAAGTTTCAAGCCAATGTTTACAAAGCAATCCTACATTGTTCAACCGGAGTCATCATCGCCATTGCTATCAACCTCATCCTCAACAGACAGCCCCTGACCATAGTTCCTAGCTGAATAGTGAAAAGAGCCCTGAGTACTGAACGAGCTATAAATAGGCCTGCTGTTGTTGGGCCTCATATCCCGTCCATCATACACAGGTGCATGCATTGGGGTAATCGCCGGAAACCCCGCTCTAAAGAAGCTCTCCATGGCTTGACTAGAAATGTCCATAGCCACATCCTGATATGAAGGCCCAACTTGAGGCACATCCCACTCAGGGGCGTTCGCCCAACCTCCAGCCGTAGGGTTCACAATAGGCCTACTATCAAAGGAAGGCTGAAAACCCGCTGGAGAAAACATCTCAGGCACGAAAATATGGGGCACAGAAGGTTCGGGCGCCTGATCAACAGGAGGCCTAGTCACAGCTACAGGAGGTGAACTGGCGATAGACGACCTGCTCGCCGAAGAAGCCCTCGCAGAAGAAGAATGTCGAGGCCCCACCGAAGACGAAGACTGCGACATCTGCAAACAGTCAAGATCGAGATGTTAAGTTAAGCACTTCACTTAGCTAAAAAAAAAGACAAAAGTCTACTTACACTAGCAGTCTTGGATCTAGAACTTTTCCCTTTACCCACCACCCGGCCATAGCCTTTCTTCAACAAGTGGATGAACTTAAAGACTTGAGAAGTCTGCTCCTGGTTCAGCTACAACAAGAAATAGAAGATATAGTCAGCATTAAAAAACAAACATAAAATACAAGAAGGGATAAAAAAAAACATACCCCAGTACAACCATCATGCAAGGGCAAGCCCTCCACAGTCTCCCCATTAGTAGTATGTAGAGGGAACTCCTCTACTATACGTCCCCCACTCTCACCAATGTACCTCACCTTATTGCTCGGCATGGTCACACTTGGGGGCTGGCCATAAGGAACTCTTGAATGGGACCTCCTAGGACCCCGAGGAGCTAAACGAACCGCCTACAAAGCACAAAAATCAGTATATCGCACATATAGCTGAAACGGCATAAATAAACTTCTTACCTTAGAATTGAGATCCGGCATCAGACGACCCAAGCAGTAGGCCAGATACATAGCTGTACGGTCTAAACTGGCATTCTCCAGCTCAACAAACTCTGTCGCCGCCATTCCACGAGTCACGACCCCCAGGTCTTCTATGCTCAGGCTGTGCAGGTAGAATATGGTCATAGGAGGGTCCTCCGGAACCAAATGACCACCCAAGGCAGGATAGACCAGCCGAGTCAAGCTGTCCCCAATATACCACACAAAACCAAATGGCCCCTCAAAGACCACCCGCAAGGAAGATAACCTAAAGGACTCGATGGTAATATGGGGCGGAACCCCGAGAATACCGTCAAAGGCAGTCCACGACACCTGCAGATTACCAGATCAAAGTTCATTCACATTAAATAAAAAAAGAAGCATACATAAGCAAATCGAAAGGCAACATACCTCAGACGCATCATGACTCTCAAAGGTAGCCTGAAAATGCTCCAAAGAGGTAACTAGGTGGTTATCTCTACCGACCTACCATGAACCTAACGAGAACATCCTCAAAGCAGGACGGTGAGGACCAAAAGAGGGAAAATACTCAAAGAACCATAGCTGCCATACAAGCAAGAATAATAAGAAACAGCTCTCCTACAAAACATGCGTGTGCAAAGGAAAAAGGAAACATATATGCCTACCTCCAATATCTTCCAGGGGGGCGAGATAGACGCCCTCCGACTCATGGACTTTGGACAAGTCCTCTAAGCATGTCAAGAAGCCAACCTGACACACGTTCTTCTTCTTGGCGAAAATGGTCGCCCCCAACAGGCAAGCCAAGAAAATACGAGCCCTCTGCTCCTCAGTAAGCCCTGCTCCGCCAAGGCTGCCCATAACCTTGGCAAGGAAACTCGATCCTCTCTAAAATGGGAAGACACAGGCCCATACAGCTGAAATACCCTATCACTCCGCCGATAGTAACCCGCGTAATACTGAATGCGACGCCCTCTAAAGGACAAGCCCGTTAGTACAGCAAACTGATAGGGGGTAGGGAACATCTCCCCCAGAGTCCCCGAGGGATTATCCTAGTGTCTCCAAAGTGACAAGCCGGGATAACAGACAAAAAGTGCCCAAAACCCGAACCTTGCAGTTTCTCCCTAGCTCCGACATAAAATGTCTCCAGCATCATGGCCCAATAAGAAGTGGACCCATGAGCCTGCAGCAAAACACTAATACCCTAGCCAACAAACAAAGTTTTCTCAAAACCCCATATGCTACTAGTACAGCCAAAATAATTTTACACAAATTCTACACAGCTGACCACCAATCCCGTACAAATCCCAATTTGTTCATGTGCCAAAGCACTAACAGTTCAAATTTTCAGCTTAAAATATATATACTGAACAGAACAAAAAAAAATATGAGAGAGTTAGAAACATACCAACCGAAGGTTAGACAAATGACTCTGCCTGTTCAGAAGCAAAACAATACGGTCCCAAACCCTAGTCGGGCTCCAGTCCATCCGCATAAACGAATCCTGGTACAAATTTGCCCCGTCTGCATGTCGAGCAAGGGGCGTACTAGAAGAAGGAAGCCCAGTACGAAAAAGGTCCTAGTTCTCCTCCTCCTCACCTATGGGACGTTTCCCTTTATCCTTAGGAGCCATAGAAGAAGAATGAAGTTTTATCTCTCTACAAGTGAAAATTTCAAGTTTTAGATTCGCAAGAAGCAAGTACCCATTTAACAATGCAACCCAAAATTCAGCGATTAGGCGGAAAAATAAACAAGTTCAAGACAAAAATCAAAAAATTTGGTCAAGAATTGACTTACCATGAAGGAGTGGAAGCACTAAAAAATGGCGAAGTAGCTCGACAATGGCTCTTGATGAAGACGAAACGCAATGAGGCAAAACGTGAAAAAAATTCGCGAAAAACTATTTTGGCCTGCTCAAGACGAGCGCCAGCGGCGCCCTCCAAGAGCCCAGCACCGCGCGGCGCTGGCATGGGCAGCTAGCGGCCCTGCCCGCCTGCACACGTAGGCCCCACCTTCTGTCCCAAGACTTTATTCCAGCCCAGAAATCGTTATTTCAGTTCGTTCGCGGCAAAGATCAATATTAAGCGTGCGAGAGCAAGTCATTTTGGCCCACAGATTCAAAATTTAACAGTTGGCCCAAGTACACAAGCCCCGATATGCCTCGACGATATTTATCACCCGGAGTGTCAAATTATTTTAAGCCCACTAAATCTGCTGGCCTCATCCAGGTTTCTACGAAAGTCCCAAAGTCCCAACATCCCAAAGTGGGGTCAGTAAATGACCGCTTAAACTATTACGGTTAAATTGTCCTTTTTCTATAAAAGTCCCAACGTCCCCAATTCGGGTCAGTCAATATTCGCTTAAGCTGTTGCGGTTAAACAGACCTTCTACAAAGTCACAAATTCGGGTTAGTCAATGTCCGGTTAAGCTATTGCGGTTAAACTAACCTTCTACGAGGTCAGAAATTCGGGTCAGTCAATGTCCGCTTAAGCTATAGCGCTTAAATTGACCTTTTACGAGGTCACAAATTCGGGTCAGTCAATGTCCGCTTAAGCTATTGCGGTTAAACTGACCTTCTACGAGGTCACAAATTCGGGTCAGTCAATGTCCGCTTAAGCTTTGGCGGTTAAAGTGACCCTTTATGTGGTTACATATTTTTAGTCAGTCAATGATTGCTTAAACTGTTGCGGTTCTACTGTCCTTGGTTTTTTATATGTTTCAGTCAATGATTACTTAAGCTATTGCACTGAAACTGTTCATATGTTCTAACGATTTTATAGCCGTCATTTTTTATCGCGCTGTCTTGTTGACTTTTTCGTTTCTTATGGAAGGACGGAATCTCTGCACCCGTTGGGTGGTGTTTAGTCACTGTTTCCTCAGAATAAAGCATTTACACTATTCACTCTCACCAGTGTTACTTCCCATTTACAGCCGTTACTTTTAATCGCGCTGTTTCGTCGGCTTTTTCCTTTCTCGTACAGGGACGGAATCTCGGCACCCACCGAGCGGTGTTTAGTCACTGTTTGTTGAAGCACTCTACGTTGATCATTCTCAAAGCATTACTAACTTTTTCATTCACTCTGAATACATGTCCCCAGCAGACGATTAGACCATCTACGAGCGGTGTTCTATCCTGCTAACTATAAACTTTATTTTTCTTGTGTTCAAAGAGATGAAATCTTAGCACGCTACGAGCATGTCCAAACTCAGGTTTGTCTTCATATGCATACATACTGTAAACTCTCACACACCATGTGCACATTAGCATCCTGCATGTCGCCTCCGGAATACTTTAATCTTCGCTTTTACTCAAGCTCGATCGAAGTGGGGGCTTCTATAGACGCCAAAAAAGCGCCTTCAGATTTCTCCGCAAAAGCCCGATGATGAAAGGAGTAATTTATAAACTTAAACGCTATTTTTGCTTTAATAGGTAAGATAAGGTCTCAGGTTTTTCCTCGATCGCTCCTTCATTCCAGTCCCATTCAAAAGCCCCGTTCAAGAGCTTTACAACGACACCTCTCTCGACTTTTTCCGACTCCCGGTCGCCAAGTTGCGAATCGGGGGTAGAGCCGACTTTTACCGCCTGAGGGTGAAAACGTCTTTTCATATTTTTCGGGACACTAAACTCCTTCAGAAAATTAAAATAGACTGGATGTCGTTATTATGACTACATCCAGCTGAAATCTGACAGCCGTCAGCGGCTGTGAGCTTATGACTACATCCAGCTGAAATCTGACAGCCGTCAGCGGCTGTGAGCTGAGCCGCTAGCGGCGCTCGATGAGCTTCCAAGCCCGACTATTTCTCAGCCCAATTCCAAAAATTAGCTCCTCTTTACCCGTCCAGCCCTACTTCCTGCGCCTATAAATATGACCCTCCTCCCTCAGTTCAAAACACACAGTCTACAGTTGACAACCTCTATTCTCAGGAGTATTAACACTGAGCCTCTCCCTCTTTTTTCCAAACTTGAGATCTTGTCTTTACTATTCTTGTCAAATATAGCCTACAGTTCAGGTATTAACTCCTGAGGGCTCAAATTAAATTAATTGCCGAATTGTTTATTTTCTAGTACTCATAATGTAGATATCATGCTAGTAAACGTCTTTTATTGCTTAGTAAATATTGTCCTTCCAAGCATGTCTAGTCATCGTATTGTTCAAGTTGTCAATCGAATGCATGTCTAAATAAGGGTCATTGATAAATGTTGTGATGCTTGTGACGAACAAATTAATAGTCTAAGTCTAGGTTGTTAATCCGATTTTGCATAGGAATTATGTCTTTAAATTATTAAGCAAACTTGATTTAGTAGAGGCCGTCATAAACGGGCGAGTTGGGTGCCTAACACCTTCCCACCTCGTACCTTCGCCCCCGAACTTGTTATTCTTGGGTACTCATATGTTCCATATGAGCGGGAGTCTTCCAAAAAACATGATCAGTTCACTTATTGCGCCATTGGGTTCTCCCTTCGGTTTTTCCCTTTGATAAAACGCCAATAGCAGATTTGTGACCTCTTTCATGGTTTTTATTCAATTCAAGTCTTTACAATAGCTTTTCTAACTCGATGGTCCCTTGACCTTATCTAAACCCTCAACTTACAAATATTCTATAAGGACGTACTCCGTGGAACACCTACATGGAGGAAAATCCCGGGTCCTTACAATTACTTGTTATGTGATCACCTTATAAAAATGAATTGAGAGTTAAGTTTTTTTGGTAATGGATCTACCGAAGGATGCGAATGGGAATTGTTACTTGAGATATATTGGGCAGGGCTATGTCTGCGAGTCGTAGACCCAATGTAGTACTTGTATCCATATATGATGATTGGGCAAGTAAGTTTTGTGGATGAAACCGTTCTTCTTGTAAACCTAAAAGTTGAGAGAGGGTATGCATACTTAGCAACAAAGGAAGTACTTCTAGGAGTCATCTATACTCCGGGACCGATCCTTGGTTTTGCCAATGTGCGCGGGACTAAGATCCTATTTGAATCGATTGCGGTTGGTTTGACAATTCATGCGATTCTCTTCCCTCTAATGAACTTGGCTAATGGAAAATAATCAATATTGGATAGATTATTTGGTTTATGCGTGTCTTTAAATTAAAGCATGTTGTCTTTTATTTCATAAAGCATGATTATTTATTTATTTCATTAAGCATGATGGCTTAACTATTATCCCCAAAGTTGATACACCCACAAAATCTAGTGAGTTTCGACCCATAGCTTGTTGTAATTTATTATATAAGTGTATCTCAAAAATTATGTACAAGAATGAGTGAGGTGCTGCCAAGCTTGGTAAATCACACACAAATCGCATTTGTCAAAGGCAGGTCCATCATGGGCAACATATGGGTTTGTCAAGACCTTATTACACATTGTAACAGAAAGAAAGCTTCTGCGAGATGTTTAATGAAAATAGACCTCCGGAAAGCATATGACATAGTGAGATGGGAATTTGTAGAGGAAGTTCTTGAGGGTTTCTGCTTTCCTGAAGTGTTCAAGAAATGGGTGATGACATGTGTTACTTCCACATCTTTCTCTGACAGTTTTAATGGAGGAGTTCATGGATTTTTTAAGGGAGGGAGGGGCCTGAGACAGGGAGATCCAATGTCCCCTCTTCTATTTGTGCTAGTCATGGAATATTTTTCCAGAATAATGAAGAAGGTGGGGGGTCTGCAGGACATCAAATACCGCCCTATGTGCAAAAACCTCAAGTTGAATCTGTTTATTTTTGCTGATGATTTGATGTTGTTTTGCAAAGTAACTAAACCTTATGTGCAGAGAGTAAAGGAGGTTTCAGGCTTGGGGGTTAATGTGAGTAAATCCCAAATATTCATCTGTGGAGCTAGAAAGGCAACAAAACAAGGAATTCTGCAGTTGACAGGCTTTGAGCAAGGTAGCTTTCCAATGAAGTATTTGGGAATGCCACTAACACTTGTTAAATGGAAAGCAATTGAATGTGAGGTCCTTTGTGACAAAATCACAATGAAAATAAAGAGTTGGTCTGATAAACTCCTCTCATACTCAGGTAGATTGCAACTAGTCAATTCAGTGTTGGTGTCTATGCAGGTGTACTGGGCTGGAATTTTTATTCTACCCAGTTACATCACCAAGAAAGTACAGAAAATCTGCAGAACCTACCTATAGGGAGGAAATGATCAGAATATGAAATTCCCTCTGTAGCATGGGAGGAGATCTATGTACCAAGAAGAAATGGTGGTTTACACATCCAAAACAGTGGAGTGTGGAACAAGGCTGCTGTTGGGAAGCATATTTGGAACCTAGCTTCAAAAATAACACTCTTTGGGTCAAATGGGTCAATGAAGTATATATGAGAGGGCAACCAGTGTGGGACTACATACTAGGTCAGGACACTAGCTATTACTGGAGAAAACTACACAAGCTGAAGGGTGACCTGAAGAAATGGTTTGATGATAATGATAGATGGATTCTGACTACAAGAGGTGTTTATAGTATCTACAGCTGCTACAAGGCAATGTTTGGTGAGTTAGGGAACTGGAAGTTTGCAGATAAAATTTGGGGCCCTATTCATGTGCCAAAATATAGTTCTATTCTCTGGTTGGCTGTGAAAGGCAGATTATTGACAAAGGACAGAATGAGGAAGATGAACTTCCAGATAGCTGATAGTGATTGTGTTCTCTGTGACTCAGGGAAAAAGGAGACTCACACGCATCTGTTTTTTGAATGTGATTGGAGCAGGAAGATACTAAAGGAGGTTGCAAATTGGATACAGATTCAAGTGATTCCTAGATCCATCACCATGTTGCTGAGGAATGTTAAAAAGCAGATAGGGAAGGATAAAAGGGATTTGATGTCTGCTCTCTTTGCAGTTGCCGCTTATCACTGCCAGATAGCTAGAAACAAGAAAATATTCACAGGAGAAACACCTGTAATTCAGCAGGTTGTGACCAGTATTAAACTGGAATTGAAAGCTAGAGTAGAGATGATTAAATTTCGTAGGCCAAATTGTAGGAAAAACAGTTTTCTCTTGTTTTTTGATACAGTGAAAGATAATTGATGTAATTAGAATGTTTTGAGGCATAGAAACATTGAAGAACCCTTCCTAGAAGGTGGCTTCAAGCTTCTATGGCCTATTAGATTGTAAGTATTGGAGCTTTTGGTAATCAATATATTTACATTTTACCAAAAAAAAACTTGGAGATTTAAATGGACCATGTGGTTATATGAATTACTCAGCGGAGCTGATTGATTGTTTTTCTTTTTACTTGTGTTTGTTGGCCA
Source organism: Tetragonia tetragonoides (assembly GCA_038025085.1). Lineage (NCBI taxonomy): Eukaryota > Viridiplantae > Streptophyta > Magnoliopsida > Caryophyllales > Aizoaceae > Tetragonia > Tetragonia tetragonoides. The sequence continues at coordinate 20,514,357 of CM076146.1, forward strand.
TTTCTCTTCAATAATGGGCCTATGATGAACCTATATGGCCATTTCTCTTTTTCTAACCGTGTTTTATTTTGATTATGATTATGGTTGATTTGTATATCATATTTTTGTTATTTTAACTATGATTATGATTGATTATGGTTCATTCATTTTTCTTGGTTCAAGGCTTTTTTGTATTCATTATTGCTTTGCATTCATATCATCCATTTGCATGCGTTATCTTCGCAAGATGTCAAAAGACATCACCACACCATAATAGGATCTACCCTTTGGAGCATTGTCTATGACTTGGTTAGTGACCCACTAGGTCCGAATTGCCTTGCAAACGGTAAGTCTAGTTTTACTATGCATCCTATAGATGACGAAACGCATCCGATCGTGGGTTACCATATCCAACTATAAATTGTTTCAACCATTGCATTTAGTCCCATGGTCCATTCAAGGTGCTTAATTGATTGCTTGCCTTTTTGTGATTCATTGTTCCTTTTATGTGATTTGTCTTTTTAGATCGCTAGATTAGGTCCCCCTTAGGTTCTTTGTGGTCTAGAGTATAGGAAGCTTCCTATTTGTGTATGTGACTAACTTTGTAAACTAACTTAAGATCGAGTCAAGGGTCTTTTCTTTTTAGGAAGTAGGATCCATGAATCTTTCCGATGATGCAAGTAACCATATTTGGGAGACTTATTTTCCAAAGAAAATCAATTTCTAGCAAGTAATATATTTCGACCAATGATCTTTCCCAAAAATAAAAAAGTCTTATTTCTTTACTTAAGCAAGTGAATAGTATATTTTTCTTTTCTTGAGTCCGGAATATATTTTCCATATCTAAGTCAAGAGTCTTATGGCAAGTGAAGAGTAGCGTCTTTATACTTTCCATAGCAAGTCAAGAGTATCTTTCCCCTTTCCCAAGTCTTAGTAATAAAAAAAAAATTTGTTCCCATAGTAATTCAAGAGTAATCTTTTGCTTCCAATATTTTTATTAGGGTCTAGGTTCATCCTCTTTCCCTTTACTTATTTTTCAAGTCAAGAGTCATATTCTTTCTTTCTTGAGTCAAGTGTATTCTTTTACTTGTTTCCTTTTAACATAAAGTCGAAAGATCATTGGTTAAAATACATTACTTGCATTGGCAATATTTCCAAAACAAATTACATGTCTTGTTGAGGGATTATCCTAGATTCTTTTCCCATATTTTTCTAACTAAAAAAAAAAAACTCAAAAAAAATTGCATTGCATTTCATATTTAGAAGCTCCATGCTAGAACATATAGAATCATTTCAGTTTGCATTGCATTGCATATCGTTTTGCATCATTTTAGAATCTTGCATACACCCACTTGCCATAGGTGGGTAGCTTCATGTAGTCTTTATCATGATCTCATATTTGACATTTTGTGCATACATATAGCGCATCGCATATCACATTGCATATCATTCTAGGACATTCTAGATTCTCCCATTTCATTTGCATGTATATCATTTTAGGCATGTCTAGGACACTATAGAGTCTTCCATCACAATCGTTCACCTCATATAGTTGCATTCGTCGAGTCGTAGGCCACAAGGAATTTAAAAAAAGTCATCATTGCATGTTCATGTCAAACTTGCATATAGAGTTCACATATTTGGACTTCGAGGGTTAATATAAGAGTCTGTCTTCTTCTAAAAAGCCTTTTTCAAAATTCCTTCTCATGTGCCCCTTACTAAGTTGAGAATTGCATCCAGGATAAAAAATCCCAAGTTTACTCGAAGGAACCTAAGCCCAATATGTCTGGAGATACCAAAAAGACTCAAGCCCAAGTGATGGAGGAACTTTTGACCCAAATGACTGCCATGAATGCGAGGTTCATTGAAGTAGAGGCTAAGATTGCTAAGCTTGATCCTCACACCAAGGATCCTGAAGAGCCCATTCCGAATGATGATAAGCCCAAACCTCCCACTAAAGAGGTCCAGTAACTTCAAGCTAGGCTAAATAGGGTTAAGTCCGTCTTGTGTAAAAGTCGCATGTTTAACGACATGATAGTCAAATCTGAAGGCTTTTCTCCCCACATTAAGGGAAAATTTTCCACCAAGTTTTCCATGCCCGAAGTTCCCGCCATTAAAGGAACTGACGATCCACAAGATCACATTAGAGCTTTCACTACTGCATTAGGCCTTAGAGGGATTGAACACAATCTGTTTGTTCATCTCTTTCCCCAAACCTTGGACCCTGCTGTTAAGTCCTGGTTTTTCAAGTTGCCATCTCAAAAGTTACAAAAGTAGGACTTATCCACTTTGTTTCTAGAGAGATACGCTGACAAATATCCTGCAACCCATGACATTGAAAGAACTAGAGATAACCAAGCAATGTGATGAAGAAGGATTTACCAACTTCGTGAGACGTTGGAGGACCAAGGTCGCTGAAATGATTGATCGTCCATCTCAAAGGGATCAAATTAGAATGCTTTTCAACAACTTGACATCCAACGATCGTGAGCACATGAAATTCCAACCGATCACTACTTATGCGAAACTAGTTGAAGCTGGCATGGCCATTGATGATGACCACCTTACCCAATTAAGCAACAAGCAAGACAAGCATGGCTCTTATAATGGAGGCTCGTTCGATCAAGAAAATGAAGTCAATGTCATTGTAAATAGGCATAAAAGAGTATACACACCTCTTAGCATGACACAAGATGAAGAATTTGATAAACTTCTCGAAGAAGGCTATATTTCGACAATCGGTCCCACACTGGACCTAGAGCCAAATAAGAGAGGCAAGAACTGGAACCGTAATGCTTACTGCAAGTACCATTAAGGAAAAGATGATATGACTGAAGAATGCATGCACTTGAAGCGCGAGATCCAAGATTTGATCGACAATGAGACCATCCATGCACCATGAACCCAAGTGTTTGAATTGGACGCGTAGCCCAGTCGCGAAGCCCAAGCTCAAATATCATAGAGTCATAGTCTAGTTGCAGAATTTCCTTTCCCCTTTCTTTCTTTGTCGAGTCCAAGTCTTGTCTTAGGATTTCCCTTAAAACATGGTCTTGCTTTCTTTTGATTGAATATAATAAGCATGCATTCTTTCTTTTTTCATGGAATTTCTCTTAATTGCAAACCCAATGATGAATCTGAGTTGCCAAACTTAATCAATCCATTGACTTTAACTATTGAGAAGAGGACCCAAAAAAAAAAAAAAAAGACGTAGAAAAGAAAAGGGAAGCAATGTGACATACATCCTGTAAGTCATATTGAGGACATGAGGCATTCATTGGGTACCCTTCATTATTATCCTTTCACCCACAATGCAAATTACCACTTGGAGCCCATTTGAGCCATCAAACACAATCCACATTATTTCTTTAACCACATTATCCTAACCCGGGGTATGGAAAATGTGCAACAATTTCTAAGTGTCACCAAAATCTCAAGAGAGGCGAGAGAACTCCAGAGTAAAAAAAAAAAAAAAAAAAATCAAATGTAAAAAAAAAAAAGAAAAAAAAAAGAGAAGCAAATGTCGGAAACTCAAAAAAAGAAAAAGTTCCAAATGCATCAAGAGAGCACCAAACACCAAGAGAGTTTTCTCACCTCGCAGTACCAAGTGACACCTAGCACACTGGATGCATTTATGGGAATTTGAGCATTATTATCCATTCTTTGGCAACACGCACCTTGGCCTCACATTACAACCCAAAAGTTCTCTTAGAAGTATGAATCGTGAAAAATGTGTGTGCACCACAAAAAACAAAATTAAAACAAATAAAATAAAAAAAAAATTAAAAATTAAAAATTAAAAAAATAAAAAGAGCCCGCTAGGTTGAAAACCCAAAAGGGCGACCTAGGCAAAACTTAGGGCATAACAATTTAAAAGCCCGCTAAGTCTATTCATTCATTGACTTAGGCAAAAATGGCAAGCCCGCTGGTTCGATCATCCAAGACAATGATCCAGGTAAACGTTAGGGCACTACAAATCAAAGGTCCTCGAACTATGTTTTGGTCTGATTCCTCTATGGATACGTGGGTAACCTCTTTGAAGCCCGCACGTACTCTAATCTTTCTCTATCTCAAGCCCCATTTGCAATTACACATGGGATTCATTAAAGGTCCTAACTCAATAATATCACTTCATCAATGGCAACTCAAAATTTTAAGGGTTTGAAAATTTCCGTGAGTTTACCCCTTTTAAAGCCCAAGACATGGATTCAAATTTGTTCCCCTGCACCGCTCCATAACTCACAAAATTTCCCCATTTTATACTTTTTTGCACCAAGCCCATTTCTTTCATAATCCCACATATCTACCCTGGAATTTTTCACTTTACATTGACACTTTGCGCATAGTTTGTGGCTTCCGTAGCCATCTTTTCTTGGATCAATAACTCCAACTAAGCATCCATCGCTCATGGTATCTTCATGGAATTTCTCATGTGATCACTTTATGCATACTGGGGCCTTTGAGTCCTCCTATTATTGGCGAAAGATGTTTGAATACTCGAAATCTCACTCGCATAAGCTTGCTTGCTTTACGGTCCAACCAGTAAACTGGAGGCTTTGCCCTTGCCTCAAAGACACCAATGATGCATCTATCTCATAGCTTAAGAGGGACACTTGTGGAAACAAAAATCCTTTTTCAAATAAAATGAAAATCTCTTGTTTATCTCTTGGAGTCTAGTCTCCTATGCATTGCATATATATATGTCAACTATTGAGTCACATGCATCATTATTAATTACTAGGTTGCATGGAGCTGTAGGCCTAGTTAGCATTGCAATCGCATACATTGAGTGTATTACATTCATTTGCGATTACTAAGCACTTTTTGCCTCCTATGCACATGCATAGCACACACATATAACACTAGTTGCGCTATAGTCTAAGTATCTTTATTTGGAGTCTGTTCTCTAACATTCCTTTTGGGTCCGTCTGGCCGTATTTAGCAAGGTCCGTCCAATTGGGTCCATCCCGTTGCATTGAGTAAGGTCCGTCCTTTTAGGTCCGTCCCAATGCATTGTGTAAGGTCCGTCCTTTTGGGTCCGTCCCATCGCATTGAGTAAAGTTTGTCCCTTTGGGTTCGTCCCGTTGCAATGAGTAAGGTCCGTCCTTTTGGGCCCGTCCTATCGCATTGAGTAAGGTCCGTCCTTTTCAGGTCTTTCCTGTCGCATTGAGTAAGGTTCGTCCTTTTGGATCCCTCCCGTTGCATTGAGTAAGGTCCATCCTTTTTGGGTCTGTCACGTTGCATTGAGTAAGGTCCGTCCTTAGGGTCCGTCCTAGTAGCATCTCCATACTCTCTATGTCTTCGTATTTGATTGAACTAACACGCAGGTTACAAAGCAAAGCACAACCATTATTTCAGCAAAGCAAAACAAGGCACGGGAGCGATACAAAGCACTTCGATGATGGGCTATTAAAAATAGCACCACGTTAGCAAAGCAAAGGCACGAGAGCTACGCAATGCTCTCCGATGATGGGATATTAAAATTAGCACCACGTCTGCAAAGCATTGCACGAGAGTGACACAAAGATCTTCGACGTCTGGACTATCGCAAATAACACATCGTCTGCGTTCGCAAAGCAGGTAACCCTGACCACAACAGTCAGGATTTATTTTTATCGCATCCTTTTCTAACATAAAGGATTTTCAAAGCATTGCAGGAATTTTTGGAAAACACTTTGACCGTCGCTTTTATAAAGCTCGGCCAAAGTGGGGGCTTCTGTAGACACCAAAATGTGTCCCCCTTGGCGTAGCGCCCAATGATGATAACCTATTATCATGTTAAGGAAATGAATGTCAATGCTCGACGTACTTATGCTCATTTGAATCTATTATCCATCCTAAATCATGATCTCATTAATTTTCATACCCACAAAATGTCATTTCCATAAGCTTTCCAACGCCATCTCGTTTGTCGCAAACGGACTCTGGAGTAAAAAGTTGTGACTTAATCAAAATATGGGCTAAAAACGATGTTCTCATACCCGCAAATCACGGTTCAAGACTGATTTTTAACAATGAATAAATTAATTAGATTATGAGCCCAATAGGCTTGTATTCCCCTTTGAATTAGATTTCCAATGATGTATTGTGGGCCAAAATCACAATAGAAACGAAAGAGATATGATCTGATTACTGATTAATTCCCTGAAACAGACACCAATCTAGTGTTTGGGCCATATTTCATACAATACTTATCCTACATGATCCCGCAATAGGTCAAAAGAAATTCCTTTGAACATGGAATCCAACGCACCAAACATCAGGGCAATCAGAGCTTGAACGAGCGCTACAGCGGCATTTTTGTGCGAGTGGGAACGAATTTCCCTGCCGCTGGCCCCAGCGGCCTACCGCTGAGCTCTGGCGGAAGCCGCTGGATCCATGCGGCATTATCAAGGCCCGCTGAGCCCCCAGCGGCGCTCCGGGGGGCCGCTGGGCGCCGTTTTTGGCCCGGGAAGCCTTATTTCCTGTTTTCTTCGGCTCATTCCCTATAAATACCCCTCTAAACTCCCTTTTTTGGGGCCAACACTCATTATGACGGGATTTATTTCAAGAGAACCCTGATCAAATCATTCAAGCTTTCTTCAACCACCATTCAAGAGAAACTTCACAACCAAGAGCAAGGCAAATAAAAGAGCAATTGAAATTCAATTCTAGTGCAACAAAAGGTTAACCTGAGGGAAATTTTCCTAATTTTTCAAAACTCTTTTTCAAACCATGTTTTACACTTTTACTTTGATTATGATTATGGTTGGTTTGTATATCATGTTTTAGTTATTTTAATTTTGTTATTATTCATATTCATGTCTAGATAATTGATTAGCATGTTTTAATTGTTTTTGTAAGTTTAATGCATGGGTAGTATAAATATTGCATCTTTGCATGATTAGCATATTTAATTAGCATATTAGCACATAATTAGGGGTTTTGCATATACTTAGCCCTAAATTGCTTATTAGCATATTTTTAATATTTTGTTTATATTTATTAGTTTACTTCCATTGAAGTTGCTAAGAATTTCATTGATGTGCATATGCAATTTGGCGCGTTTAGCAAGAAAGGTAAGGTGGAGATTTATTTCTTCTATCCTATTATTGGTTTGGTTTATGCTTGTTAATTAATGCATGCAATTGGATAATATGTGCAAAGCGATCAGTTAAATAATTTGGTTTGTTCAACCCACCTAGTTAATTTAGGATCTTGGACGACCGGATTTGTGTGGAACCTTGCGATATGAATTATGAATCAACATGGATGAGATTAGTAGAGGCCGTTAATTCGTGCGATTTAGATAGGATTCGTTTTATCTTTTTCGTAGCCACACCCCCGAACTCAATCTTTGGCCCCTTTTGGGTATGGGTCAATTCCCAATAGGAAATGGGTGCACTTTTGATGGTTTCCAATTGTTTCCTTAAAAATTGGTAGCGACTTCACTATTTGCTTATTATTTCCCCTATCACAATTAATCATGTTGCATATAACGTATTATTTAAGAACCATTAATTCCAACTAAATATTTCAATTAGCGTCGAAAGGCGAGGGTTCTTACAGTAACCAAAGACGAGGTCCAGGAATGACACAATTTGGGTCATTGTCGATCGATTGACCAAAACGGCAAGATTCATTGCAATGAAGAAGACTTGGTCATTGGGCTAACTCGCTGAAGCTTATATGAAAGAGGTCTTGAGGTTACGTCGAGTGCCTAAAAACATTGTGTCAAACAGGGATACGAGATTCTTGTCGAACTTTTGGGACAAACTACAAAATGCTTGTGGTACCAAGTTGAAATTTATTACAACATTTCATCCTGTGACAGATGGTAAAATGGAGCGTACTATTCAGACTTTGGAGGACATGTTGAGAGCTTGTACTCTAGAAATGAAGGACTCTTGGGAGAAGAGTTTACCTTTGATTGAGTTCTTCCCCATGCAATAAGGCTGGCATGGGGAAGAATCATCCGTTTATGCTACATGTGATCTCGATTTCTGTAGTTTAATTTAGTTTGATATATTAAGCTTGAGTTCCGTATCTTAGTAAATGTTATGTTGAATGATAGTGAATTATAATATAGTTGTCAATTGTTCATGTGTTTTTGGGACTGCATGTTTGTGAAGGAGTAGTATTAATTAGTTTGTGTATGCATAAACATGTACAGCAGTGTCAGTAATGAACTAGTATTCAAATGAATTACAATGAAGTACTTGTTATTTTAATTAAAATATAGTTTTCAATTATTTTGTGTGAATTGTGGACTGCATGTTTGCAAAGTAGTAGTAGTAGTAGTTAAATAGTTTGTTTGTGCATAAAACACCTATTACAATAGTTTGTGTATGGAACGAATTGTAGACTGTTAGTGAGTGATTGAAGGTGATGAGGAAAAAGAGGAGATTAGGGAAGTCCAAAAAAGTTGTTGATGAAGTTGCGAATGAAAGTTGTTTTGGAGATGTTCCCAAAAGAGTGGGAACAAGGAAGAGGAATGGAATTTCGGAAGACGTGGAAGAGGATGAAATTGGTTTTGAAGCACAAGATGAAGAAACCTATAATGAAGAACAGAATGTTGAAGATGATGAACCTGATGAAAATGAAGATGAAGATGAAGATGAAGATGAAGATGATGAAACCTATGTCAATCAAGATGATGAAGAAGAAGATGTTCTTTTCAATGAGAAGAAGCCAAGTAAGGTTGAAGGATGTGCATTGAAGAGTAGAAAGGTAATGAGTAGTTAGCGTAGTACCCTGAATGAAGTTTCATAGCCTCCATGTTTATCATAACTGTTCACATTTGTAAATGTTTGCAGGTAGCAAACATGAGGAGCGTTCCTGAGAGAGTAGCACGTCTTCGTTTAAAGTTGTCTGATGAACCACAGACTTGGGTGAGAGAAATGGGTTTTGGATCATTTCTTGATATGGACAACTTAAAGCTTGATAGGGAGTTGTGTTATTGGCTGATGGAACGATTAGATATACAGAACGGGGGAACTGGAGAATAGGGAAGGTGTGAAACTGGAGTTGAAATCCAATGATATTGCTTGGATTTTAGGTATTCCTAAGGGAGTTATAGATTTGTCCGATGACATGAAGGATGAAGTGAATTATGACAGGTTGAAGAACAAGTACGAGAGAGTCTCTAAAGGGAACGCTATGAGGAGCTTGATATCTGTTGGTCCTTTATTGGATCTGACTAGAAAGAAAAAATCATTTGAAGAGTTTAACCTACATTTCCTTGTGTATATTTTGGAATGTTTTTTGTGTCCCACACAAGGGAATATGTTAAGCCCTTTTTTGTTAGATGAGTTGTTGTTCGGAAAGAGGAAAGTGAGAGAGAGTGTGCGTAGGCGTCATCTTGAAGTTGGCAGTGTGAGTGGATTTCCAGGAGGTTATGGAGGTTGCTTGATAGTATTAGTGGTAAGTGATGTAATTTGTGTTGTTAAATATTCATTATTTATGTTTGCTGTGATATGAACTGAAAATCTTTACATTGTTTTAGATATTTAACTTGAATTATTTGAAGCGGAGGAAGGTTATTGGGTGGGGGACTGAAAATGCTTTGAGTGTGCGGCTCACTTCGTGGACAATGCGATCCATGGAGGAGGCTATAAGGGAAGATCGAAAGAATGCAAATGAATTTGTTGCTGCAAAGGTTATCAATTAATCTGAAGTTGTTTACAAGGTTTTGTTAGCTAGGATTTCATGTTTTATGAATTGGATATTCATGATTGAACTGTAGGTGTTGGATGTTTCAAAGCTCAATCAAGTATGAAAAACCGCATCCAAAGGAAATGGATGAAATGATTTACAATGAGACTCTGATTGGGCTTTCTGTGCTCATGTTGCTCATGTTGTAAGTGTTAAGTTTTATGTATTGGTTGTCCACAATAAGCTTGCAAAAGTAATATTGAATAGATCCATGTTATATGATCAATTAGGTTAGGATTGACTATAACTGCATGACTATAACTGCATCACTATAAATGGAATCTAGGTTGATTTTTCTGATTTACGTTATCGTAAGGGAGTTGAAGTAAAAGGAGAAGGATGTTAAAAGCAGTTCAAAGAGTGGTTTTGGGAAGGGGTTATCTTCTGTGTTTGTACAGTCATTTGAAAAGGAGAAAGATTTAGTTGGTTCCGAACCTTCAGAGTCAACACTGCATCCACCTCCTTGTGGTATACCAAATTCTCATGTACAGTTTGATTGGAGGACCCGTAGATTTGGCGGTGAGGAGAATATTGTAAAGTTAAATTATGATTTGTTCAGTCCCGAGACTGAGAAGGTGATAAAGTGTAAATCACGGGACGCTGTTGCCGGTGATGACACCTCCTCCATCCAATGAATACAAGGGATAATTTGATGACCAATTCAGTCCCTGTGTTAGTCCTGCACAAAATAATAACTTTGATGGGGTTGGTGATGATTATGGTGGTGGTGGCTTTGATGATAGTGGGATCACATAGTGGTGGTGGTGATTATGGTGGTGCTCGTGGTGGTGATTCTGGTGGTGGTTATTAATGTGGTGCTGGAGGTGAGAAGAGTGGTGGGGCTAATGTGGTTGGTGATGGTGGTGGTGGTGGTGGTGATGATTCCGTTTGTTGTGGTGGAGGTGGTGGTGGTGGTGATAAGAGTGATGGTGATGACAGTGCTAGTGAGAATGGTGTGGTTGATGATGGTGTTGGCGGTAATAAGATTGTGGTTGATTATGGTTATGGTGATGATACTGATGGTGATGTTGTTGGTGGGAATTGAAATGTTGATGAGAAGAATTCGGTTGGGAGAAATGTTGATGGTGATGCAAAGCAACCAAACAGGAAGGAGAAGTTAGTATTAGGGAAAGGCCTGACAGACAGAAGTCAACGTGTTACAAAAAGAGGACGTACGAGTCCTGGTTAATGGAAGATTATTAGTTTCATATCTAGTAGTGATCGTATTCCGAAAGAGTAAGTATATTATTGTTGAATGTAAGTAGAATAATTTTCCTAATGAGAGCAATTTAAACAGTTTGGAGGGCATGCAGATGGATATTGATCAATACACCGGTTTATAATTTGGATAAAGGCGAATTGCGATCATTTGCAAAGGGTGTCGGGTGGCTCAATAGTGAACTAAGGAAATTTGCAAATTAAATTCCTTTAGTTATGTCCTTAAATGGCAATGTAGATAATCAAACACCTATGTTTGGATAGGTGGTGATGGTTTGGGCGTACATAAAAAATATCGATGAACACAGGAGTGGTAGCGGTCGATTTATATTTGATCCTGATTATGCGGTAATATGAAGTGCATTATTATGTGATTTTGAAAGTGAAACTTGTTTATTTAGATTATATATTCTGTTTTGAAGGCATTAGCATTGAAAGAGGAAAGAGTTTATATGTTTTTCAAAAGCATTAAGGAAGTCAAGTGACTGGAGGTGGTTGTAAGTGAGCTGGAGAAACTGGGAGTATCACCACGTGGCTGCGAAGATGTAAGTGTAATTTATAAATTGTTAGACAGTGAAAAGTTAACTTTGGTGTTTGAGTATTGAATAACATTGAGTCCTGCTTTTGTAGATATTTTTCCCAGTTGTACTTGTGGTCATTGGTTAGCTTATAATTTTGATATGGCCGCAAAGCGTGTCAGGAAGTTAGAGTCTTTTTCTATGACACAGAGAACACTGAGGCTTGGTCAAGGGTGGAAAAGGCCCGGTGCTAGCTGATTATAGACTTGAGCAGATGTTGGTATGTCTATACTGAACATTATGATAGTTGCAGTTTAGCTTTATGTATGAGTGAAGATTTAATATGGTATTCGTAATGTAGATGATCATTTAGAGAAGTTGATTTCCAAATATGTTGCTTAAGTTGATTTGGCAAAGTAGACGCTGTGTAATGGGAATGTGTAAGTTCTTAAGTTTGCAGGTGTGGATGTAACATGTTATGTTATCTAAATTGACTGTTATTGATGATATGTTATGCGTTGTATATAGGTTTGATTGTGGTGTCTACATGATGGGGACTGTAGAAGTCTGGCCAATGTCCAAAGAAGACCTACAACAAAACTTGGTAAGGAAAATGAAAGAAACAATGTTTTTAATAGTCTGATTACTAGTTATGAATAAATCCTAAATAATTAAGTGTTTTCCCCTTTATTGTAGTTTCCTATCGCATTTGCAAGGAGGAAGATTATCTTGGAAATGTTGTCTTCTCCCCACATCAAGTTGAAACATGAAGTTAAAGATTTGTGTTCTATGGATAAGCAAGGGAAGGGTGTGAAATGAGTTATTCGGAATGACGTTCTGTTTAGAAGAACATTGCATTTGGAGAAATTAAAATGTATGTTCAGATAGCATTATTTGACAGTGTTTGTGTTTGTATGTTGTAACTAATAGTGTATGATAGTATGTTGTAGGTTTCAACTTTTTATGTTGAAAGCAAGTGCCATATTTGAACTGGCAGGATTATGCAAGTATCTGGTTACTATTGATCCAACGATAAAATACTAGTACAACTCATAGATAATGGTTGCAGCACCACTACAACCACAACATTCGAACAAGAACAACAAGAACAAAATAAGAGGCCATTTATTATTCAACTTTTGATGGTAGTACAAAGTTGTTACATCTTAAGCATCATTGTACAAAGGAGTTCCAACAAAGTAAGACTTTGCTGATTCACACCCAGATTCATCAAAAAATTTGACCACAAATTTTGAATCCCCCTTGTACTTGAAAAAAACTAAGGTTCCTGCTGTTATCCCATGTTCGCTTAAGAAAATTTTCCACCCATTGCGGAATATGTAATCATCTCCTTCATTTTTAATTTCAATCTTCCTTAATCTTCCACTTGGTCCTTGAAAGAAATATTCAGAGGAGATTTGTCCATCAATTGAATAAATCAATTCCTTTGGTATTTTCTACAATGCTGAATAATGAAACAAAATAAGTTAGATTGAAATTGTATATTAACAAATCGGAAGTGAACGTCAAACAATTGTGTAGGAAACGTTTACCTTCTCAGTAGTTGATTCATTGCTGACGATGATGATAAATTTCTTTACAATTGGATTTGACATAACAATCACCTTTCAGACGAATAGCAGTACAAAAATTAGAATAGAATGAGTGTGTTTTTTGTTGTGTGCACAATAGCATTTCCATGTAACTTCTTGGCTATAAATAAAGAGCAGGAGGTGTATGTGGGAGAGAAGTAGTCAAACATTTCAGTTAGAGTAGGGCTTGAGCGCTATTAATTCCTCTTAGGTCGGTATTGAATTAATGGGCTTTGACTAGTTAAAAAGAATATTGCATACTAAGTCTATTGGAGTACACTGAAGAAAAGAAAACACATCAATGACGCAAGTCAATTACAACCCTTGGTGCATATTGCTTACAACACTATGCAATGATGTTTACTTCAAAGTTCAAAGGTTCAAAGTTCTTACTTGTTATAAGTTAGGACCTGTCCTAATACATATATGCGAGCAATAATGTTATTAATTATGAGCAATTATATGCAAATACCCAGGAAGAACGGTTCACATCGTCGAAGTCCCTCAGGCCACTTTTTTTCTCTCTAAAACCAAAGGCTCTCTAGGCGCATGATAAAGCTGAGATAGCTAACGCGCACCCCGCCATTGATGACGAGGAAGAAGAACGGCGAGAAGGCGCTGAGTATGCCATTATAGGAGTTTCTTCGTAGTGGGTCAGGCCCACATACACAAACGGAGGGTTCTATTGAAGATAATCAGTGCCTGGAAGAGCTAGGTAATCTAAGCTCGTTGTCGCAAAGGATACCGGGGTTTGAAGACTCTACAGTTGTGTCACCACGAGCTGCACGGAGGTTAATCATGGTTCCAACACCCAGTGACGGTGAGCTTCTCCCGGGGATAGTCACCCTCGTTGTTGAGAACTCGACTAGGGTCTCGCCTGAGGTAACTCCAACACCTGCTCCGGCTATGGCCCAAGATGCTACTGAAATCCTTGATTTGGAGGTAAACCAAAATCCAGAGCTCACTACTTCTATTTCTGATAATAGATTAGCTTCTGAAGCCACGAAATCGAAATATATCCCACTTGTATTCAAAGATAGGAAGCCAGTGGCGAAATTGCTTAAATCTGAAATTGGAAATGAAGCTAAAAAATGGGAAAATGGTGCAATTGGCTGTATTAGGAGATGCTCCATTTTTTAATCAAATGGAAAGTTTTGTGGCATCGTATTGAAAATTTGTTTCAATGCCCAAATGCTTTTTTCATGAAGATGGGTATTTTATCTTTAAGTTTGCTACAATGGAGGATAAAAATGAGGTTATGACTAGAGGACCATATGCATTTAACTCTAAACCTTTCATCCTTGAGGATTGGACTGCTAATTTTAAACTCGATACCTCCACCATTAGGAAAGTACCTCTTTGGGTACAGTTTCCCAACTTACCTTTGGACTGTTGGTCTACGGATTCACTAAATAGGCTGGGTAGTTGTGTTGGGTTCCAATGTTAGTTAATAAATTCACAGCTGAACATGAAAGAATATCCTATGCACGCTTGCTTATTAAGATGGATATTACTGTCCCCTTTAAGGATGAGGTGTTGTTTGAAGCAGACGATGGCACGATATGGAAGCAAGCTATTAAATATGAATGGAAACCTGCGTTCTATCAGAAATGTAGGAAATTTGGCCACTTAGACAACGAGTGTGGTGTTATTGTAAACCAAACTGGGAGTACTAATCAGAACAACTAACTTGCAAGAAAGGCCTGGCAATAGAAGAAGAAGAAGGAGACCTACTAAACAATGGGTTCCTAGGGGTACAGGGACCACTGTTGCAGCAGGGACAAGACAAGCTGAAGCTTCAACATCTAGGACTACTCCACAGGTTGAGGACCCGGAATGCCATGATACACAGGAGGGTGTGATACAGGCTTCTATTCTGGACAGGTTATTTGATGAAGTTAGGTGGCAGAACATGCAGACTAGTCCTTCAGTAGCTACTAGCAACTCTTTAAATTTTCTACCCACGGGTATATTCCTAGTCGCTGAACTTCTTCCTCTTTTCACACAAAACACTGAAATACAAGAGGAATAAACAAGTACATTGATAATTGGGTTGCATTTTGGTGGAAATACTGACGTAAGGGTTTCTCCAACTCATTCCCCCTCAAAACATCAATGAAGTTCCTCTTTTGGAACATTAGAGGGATGAATATACCCTCCAAGCTAAAGGATGTGAGAAAATATCTTTTGAGAAATAAAGTGTGTTTTATGGCTTTGCTAGAGACTAGGGTAAAGGTCAATAAGGCTGCTAGAGTGCATAATAGGCTTATACCTAACTGGGATTACTTTTGTAACCATGGTGATGCTGTAAATGGTAGGATATGGATTACATGGAATCCTGCCATTTTGCAGGTGCATGTTGATAGGGCTACTGATCAATTCACTCATATGACTGTTACTTTACACTCTGGTACTCCCATGTGCATAAAAGGTTTGTATGCCAAAAATGATGTTAGAAGCAGGGTTATGTGCTGGAGGGATATTGAAGATATTGGTAGTAGTATTAAAGAGTATTGGCTTATAGGTGGGGATTTTAATACTACTATGACTGTCTCTGAGAGAGTTCAATTTGGCAATGTGTTTTCTGGTACAAATGAATTGCAATCCTTTTGTTATAACCTTGGCTTGTCAGATCTTAAAGCTAAGGGAGGGGATTTCACTTGGTCCAACAAACAAGATACTGAAGATAGGGTATACAGCAAAATTGATAGAGTTCTGGGAAATTTTGAGTGGCTCACTACTTATGCAAACGTGGAAGCGGAATTTATGGCTCCATTCATTTCAGATCATTCTCCAATATTGCTTACTTTCCATGCTGGAAACCATCAGAGCAAGAAGGTATTCACATTTTTTAATGCTTAGCTGAAGCATAGCTCTTTCCTGCCTACTGTAGAGGCTAGCTGGAATTATGAGGAGTCAGGTTCCTATATGTATAAAATACTACAAAATCATAAGAGGGTGAAGGAAGCTTTAAAAGGCTCTGATTTTTATTATAAAACTGGATAACACACTTCAGGCTACTCAAGAAGAGATGATTGCAGCTCAGAATAACTTAATCTTTGATTTACTTAATAGCAATCTCATTGAGAAAGAGAAAGAGGCTTCATTGAAATGGAATAAATTGAGAGATATGGAGAAGAGTATTCTGAGACAGAAAGCTAGAATCAGCTGGCTTAAAACTGGTGATGCAAACTCAAAAATTTTCCATGCCTTCTTAAAGAGCAGGAGCGCTGCAAATCGCATTTCTTCAATCTACACCACACAGGGGGTGAAGCTGAATGGAGATGCTGATATCAAGCAAGAGTTTCGGAGTTTCTTGGTTAATATGCTGGGTTCTAGCACCTCTGAGCTACCTGCACTTAGTCAGGATATCATGCAGAATGGTAACCTGGTCTCAGTTGACCAACAAATTGCTTTATGCTCTGATTTCACTGAAAAAGAAATAAAGGAAGCTCTTTGGCAAATGGGAGGAGATAAATCACCAGGGCCTAATGGTTTTACAGTGGATTTTTATAAAGCTTCATGGCACATAGTTGACAAGGATGTGGTGAAAGCTATTTAGAGTACTCTACACCCAAGTAAAATACTCAAGGCCTTAAATTGCACCTCTGTCACTTTGGTGCCTAAAAAGCCTAATCCTACTTGTGTACGTGATTTTAGACCTATTGCTTGTTGCAATGTTTTGTATAAGATTTTGTCTAAAACTCTTGCAAATAGGCTTTGCACTGTATTGCATAACATTGTTCACTTGTAGCAATCTGCATTCATTAAGGGGAGATTTATAGGTGACAATATTATTTTAGCTCATCAAATCATGAAACATTATGAGAGGAAAGGGATCTCACCTAGGTGTGTGGTGAAGGTAGATCTCAAGAAAGCATATGACTCCTTGGAGTGGAGTTTTATGGAGCAAATGTTAATAGGTTTGCAACTCCCTATTAAGTATGTTCAATGGATAACGATGTGCTTGTCAACTGTTAGCAACTCCTTTGTATTCAATGGCTGCTCTATGGTCCCTTCCCAACCAAGAGAGGTCTCAGGCAAAGGGACCCCCTCTCCACTTACCTTTTTGTTATAGCAATGGACTACGTGTCAGAGTGTCTAGCTGATCTGAAGACTCACCATGGTTTTAATTACCACCATAGATGCAAGAAGTTTGATTTGGTCCACTGCATATTTGCTGACAATCTACTATTATTCTCGAGGGGGGACTTCATATCTGTGAAACTATTATTTGAGAAGTTCCAAATCTTTTCAGCTAGTTCAGGTCTCAAAGCAAATGAAGCAAAGTCTGATATATACATTGGAGGTGTGGAACCCCAAACTCAACTTCAAATCACAGAATTTTTAGGAATGAATACAGATGTCTTACCATTTAGAAATCTTTGAGTACCACTTACTTCCAAGAAGTTACATGCTGGACACTATGACCCTCTCATCCAGAAGGTTACAGAGAGGATTCAAACTTGGACAGCCAGGTTCCTCTCTTATGCAAGGCGTCCGGTACTCATCAAAGCAGTTCTATTCTCGTTTCAGAATTTCTGGGCTCAGTTTTTCACAATCCCAGTGGCAGTTATCCACCAAATACAATAGCTCTGTAGAAGATTTCTGTGGACAGGCTCATCTCAGACTAGCAACAGGGCCTTAGTAGCCGGTGATGACCTATGTATACCAGCAGACAAGGGTGGTTTGGGAAATTTTAATTTTACTATATAGAACAAAGCTTCTTTGAGTCAACAATTTCAAGTCATAATGAAGAAAGAGAGGCTATTTCATTAGTCACACACTCAATATTACCAGGATGACATCAACAAATGGAACCTTTAGGATTTTAATGGGAACTATGTACATGTTGTGGGTCTGGTAGGAATGGTAAACAATCATGACACTTTGCGGATGACAGGCAGTAAAGAACTAAAAGTCTTCTCATTATGTGTGATATACATGCTTGATAGTTGGATAAAAGGAAATCCTTTCAAAGAGGGGACTATTTGCTATGAAATATTTTTTGCGAAAAGATATATGTGATCGCCATGATTGGATTACAAGTAAAAGATTAATTACGTAGTTGATCAATATAATAAGTTTTAAACTTCGAGGAGATATGTCTTTCTTCACCTCTAACTGCATCATATTCCTACCCATCCATACCACATATTAGGTTTAATTTTTTTTTTTAAAAAAAAGAACAGATACTTATGCACCCCTTGTTGTTCAGTTATAAGTAGAGTTTATGAAATGTAAGCGTACCAATATTTGTCCTTGAACTCAGAAACTTCAGGAGCACCCAGGTTCAGGTATATCTTTGTAGGAGTGGTTGTTGACAAAGTGGTGCAATCCAGAAAGGGTAATTGTGAAACTGAAGTTAAATATATGTAGTTAATGTTCGAAAACGTAGAAATAGTGTTTAAATAATTTGGAAGGATCAAATATTGACAATAAGAAGAGATCAGTTGCAAAAAATGCCTCAAGTGTTAACTCACTCATATACTCTTTCATCACATTTGAAGTGAACACAACAATAATGATAGTATCGATCAGAAGGATACTTTGTCGTTGATAGTGAACAACGCTTCGATCCCAAAGTGTAATTCTAATCCTCTTTTCCCTACAACATAATGGTATAGACAAATTTGATTATATAAAGTGAGATAACTATTAATCCAACATTTAATGGATACAGATCCAAAGAGTACCATATGTCTTCCAGTTCCAAGGTGAGAAAATTGACATCTTTTCCATTCGCTTTCGTCTTTTGAACGTTCCTTACGCGAACCACTCGACCAATTACATCTACAAAGAAATGTGCAATATGGATTTTTTAAAAATTCAAAAGTGCAAAAAATAGTTCTCAAAGATCTGAATACCTGTCAAAAGGTAGTCTTGTCCTTTCCGATCTTCAATCTCGTCAAAATCCAGTAAATCAAATCGATGCCTTGGGAACTTTACATCTCCATTATACCTCTGTCACAATAGTGTTGGCTCACAGCTGCAGCATCAACTTGTTGTCTGCTACAACACGATATTTGGTTCGATCCTCAATAACAAAGAAGTTTCTAATGGAGTAAATTCCACATTCAGTAAACACGGCACGAAAGTGATGTGCAATTTTACCCTTGATTGTACCTTGAATATAGTATCCCTATTAAAATGCAACTACAATTAGTACACGAAACAAATAGTTTAAAAAGGTGGCGGTCTATTTGTTAAAACAAAATACCTTTTCATTAATAAGGACCAAGTCACAGCTCATTAGCTCTATGTTTTTCTTGATGTTGAAGGCATCCAATAATCAAGAAACTCGAACCTCAACTCTTGCATTAACAATATCACGTGTCATGTTGTGATGAGAACTGTAGTTATTACTCATTTACACTTCAATTATTGATACAATATAGAATTTAGAAAGACTCATCTGCAACCTCTTTTATCTGATAGTTTAATGATTCATTTTGATTGGTAACTTATGTTTTGTTGATGATTTATGATTTATAATTATAATTCCTCAAATTCTATACTATTTTGGGGGACAACCAGTGTCCATTATTTTGGTTATTGCAAATAGACCACTATTTTTTGGAAAATGGTTGTCCTAAAATAGTATAGAATGATTCATTTGAGGAATTATAATTATTTATTATTTGGCTGTCCTAAAATAGTATAGCCAGTGTCCATTATTTTGATTCTCGTGCAACTATTTTAGGACAGCCATTTTCCTATATTGTGTTTGAATAGTCAGTGTTCATTTTATAGGATAGCCGGTGTCCACCAATTATGTCAGTCAATGATCACTTGTGTGATTATACTGTCCTTTATGTTTTTTTATATGTTTCGGTCAATGATTGCTTAAACTGTTGCATTTAAACTCTTCATATATTTTGACCATTTTACAGCCGTCATTTTTTATCGCGCTGTCTCGTCGACCTTTTATTTTCTCGTGCAGGGACGGAATCTCAGCATCTGCCGAGTGGTGTTTTGTCACTGTTTGCTTAAAATGAAACATTTTATACTATTCACTCTCACCAGTGTTTTTAGCCATTTACAACCGTTATTTTGACAGCGCTGTCTCGTCGACTTTTTCGTTTCTCGTGTAGGGACGGAATCTCGGCACCCGCCGTGCAGTGTTTATTATTTTCTGCTGAAGCACTCTACATTGATCATTCTCAAAGTGTTACTAATTTTTTCATGTACTCTGAATACAGGTCCCCTTCTGACATTGAGACCATCTCGAGCGATGTTTGTCCTGCTAACCATAACCATTATTTTTCTTGTGTTCACAGAGATGAAATCTTAGCACGCTACGAGCATATCCTAACTCAGGTTTGCCTTCATATCCATACACACTGTACACTCTCACACACCACGTGCACATCAGCATCCTTTGATCTTCGCTTTTACTCAAGCTCGATCAAAGTGGGGGCTTCTGTAGACGCCAAAAAAGCGTCTTCAGATTTCTCCGCAAAAGCCCGATGATGAAAGGAGTAATTTTTAAACTTGAATGCCATTTTTTCTTTGACAGGTAAAATAAGGTCTCAGGATTTTCCTCGATCACTCCTTCATTCCAATCCCATTCAAAAGCCCTGTTCAAGAGCTTTCCAACGACACCTCTCGTGTCTTTTTCCGACTCCCTGTCGCCAAGTTGTGAACCGGGGGTAAAACCGTCTTTTACCGCAAATGGGTAAAACGGTCTTTTCACATTTTCGGAATACTAAAACTCCTCTGACAATTAAAATTGACTGGATGTCATCATATGACGAGACGACATCCAGCTGACAAAGATTCCAGCGGCTCTCGCTGGGTCTCCAGGCACGGCTTGTTTTAAGCCCAAAATCTGAATTTCGGCCTCCCTTCATCCGTCCATCCCTATTTCCTTCCCTATAAATATGACCCTTGACCCTCATTGAAAAACACACAGTCTACAGTTGACAACCTCTATTCTCAGGAGTATTAACACTGAGCTTCCCCTTCTTTCATCTAAATTTCAGATCTTGTCTTTACTATTTTTGCTAAATAGCACTTCAGTTCAGGTACTAACTCATGAGGGATCAAATTAAATTAATTGCTTAATTGTTTATTTTCTAGTAGTCATAATGTAGATATCATGCCAATAACGTCTTTTCATTCTTACTAATGTAGACATGCTTGGAAAGACAACGCTGTCAAAATAACGGCTGTAAATGGTTAAAAACACTGGTGAGAGTGAATAGTATAAAATGTTTCATTCTAAGCAAACAGTGACAAAACACCACTCGGAAGATGCTGAGATTCCGTCCCTGCACGAGAAAATAAAAGGTCGACGAGACAGCGCGATAAAAAATGACGGCTGTAAAATGGTCAAAATATATGAAGAGTTTAAATGCAACAGTTTAAGCAATCATTGACCGAAACATATAAAAAAACAAAAAGGACAGTATAATCACACAAGTGATCATTGACTGACATAATTGGTGGACACCGGCTATCCTATAAAATGAACACTGGCTATTCAAACATAATATAGGAAAATGGTTGTCCTAAAATAGTTGCACGAGAATCAAAATAATGGACACTGGCTGTACTATTTTAGGACAGCCAAAAAATGAATAATTATAATTCCTCAAAAAATAGTGGTCTATTTGCAACAATCAAAATAATGGACACTGGTTGTCCCCCAAAATAGTATAGAATTTGAGGAATTATAATTATAAATCATCAACAATACATAAGTTACCAATCAAAATGAATCATTAAACTATCAGATAAAAGAGGTTGCAGATGAGTCTTTCTAAATTCTATATTGTATCAATAATTGAAGTGTAAATGAGTAATAACTACAGTTCTCTTCACAACATGACACGTGATATTGTTAGTGCAAGAGTTGAGGTTCGAGTTTCTTGATTATGGGATGCCTTCAACATCAAGAAAAACATAGAGCTAATGAGCTGTGACTTGATCCTTATTAATGAAAAGGAAAGACAATATACCTTGGAAAGACAATATACCTTTTCCAGGCTTCCAATATTGTTTACAAAATCAAGAGTCAAAATATCATTAACTTATTGAACGTATATGCTCGCAAACATGATCCAAATAGTTATTGTCTTTCCAAGCATGTCTAGTCGTTGTAATGCTCAATTTGTCAATCGAATTCATGTCTAAACAAGGGTTAATAATAAATGTTATGATGCTTGTGATGAACCAATTAATAGTCTAAGTCTAGGTTGTTAATCCGGTTTTGCATGGGAATTATGTCTTTAACTTATTAAGCAAACTTGAGTTAGTCGAGGCCTCCATAAAACGGGCGAGTTGGGTGCCTAATAACTTCCCACGGCGTATCTTGGCCCTCGAACCTTTATTTCTTGGGTACTCATATGTTTTATATGAGCGGGAGTCTTTCTAAAATCATGATCAGCTCACTTATCACGCTATTCAGTTGTCTCTTCGGTTTTGTCCCTTTTGTTTTTACCTTCGATAAAACACCGATATCAGATTTGTGACCTCTTTCATGGTTTTTTCAGTTTAAGTCTTTACAAAAGCTTTTTTAACTCGATAGTCCCTTGAAGTTATCTAAACCCCCAACATAAAAAATTTCTATAAGGACGTACTCCGTGGACATAGATTGGAGAAAATCCTGGGTCCTTAAAGTGGATGAGGGATAATTGTTATTTATTTCCTTATGATAATTCATATAGAACTATATATTAATATTTGTTCAATTTGCATATAGCCTATCGCTATTTGGATCATGTTTGTGAGCATGTTGGTTCAATAAGTTAATGATATTTTGACTATTGATTTGGTACCCAATATTGGAAGCCTGGAAAAGGTATATTGTTAGGTGGTTGTGAATAGGGTATTAATGCTCATTCATGTGAAATTATTGCCATCAGAATTGTGGACTTTAATTGTTCATTTTATTACTGTGGAGTAGTTACTTGTGAAATGTCAAGATATGTGTATTACTTGTTACGTGATCACTTTATGAAAATGAATTGCGAGTTAAGACTTCTTTGGTAAGGATCCACAAATGGGAATTGTTATTGAGATATATTGGGCAGGTCTATGTTCGCGAGTCGTAGCGCTGATGTAGTACTTGTGATCATATATGATGATTGGGCCAATAAGTTCTATAGATGAAACAGTTCTTCTTTTAAACTTAAGTGTTGAGAGAGGGTATGCATACTTAGGAACATTTGAAGTACTTCGGGAGTCACCTATACTCCAGGACGGTTGATCCCTCTTTTTGCCCATGTGCACGGGACTAAGATCCTATTGAATCGACTGCGGTTGATTTGACAATTCATGTGATTCTCTTTTCTCTAATGAACTTGGCTAATGGATAATAATAAATATTGGATTTATTATTTGGTGTTGATGCTTGTCTTTAAAATTAAAGCATGATGTCTTTTTTTTTCTTGAAGCATGATTATTTATTTTATGAAGCATGTTGGCTTAACTTCGAGATTTAAATGGACTATGTGGTTATGAATTATTAAGCATAGCTGATTGGTTGTTTTTCTTTTTACTTCTTTTTGTTGTCGATTTCTCTTAAATGATGGGCCTATGATGAACACTTATATGGAATTCGTCTATATGGGGGAGTAGATTGACAGGATTTGTAGCTCGTGGTTCAGAGCTAGGGAAGGAGACTGAAGAAGATTGTATATCTTCTAAGAACAATTTACTTTTATTGTTTAGAATTAGATTCTTGTAGTATTGGAATTTTTATTATTGTAATGAGATTAATTCTCTTGCATGAGAATTAATAGTTTACTATTTCTTATTTCATTTGGATTATTTGTTTTATGTCTAGTTTTGGAAAGATAGTTATTGTTTAATTATCAAGTATGTGGATTTGGGACATAAACATTTTTTGTTTCTTTCTAGCCTTGTATTTAATATGAACATTAAATACAGCGGTGACGTTTCGAATTTCTAGGGTTTTTCCGCTGCAACTCGTGATTTTAAATTGTTTTATATTAGACGAAAATTCGGGGTGTTACAAGTTGGTATCAGAGCGTATGTTATTGTCCCTAATATACGTTTTGAATTGTAAAGTATGTCATTAAGACATTAGGTTGAAAACTTAAATAGACTTAAGTTATGTGAATAAAAGTTTTGTAAGCCGAAATGAGTTTATTTGTTTCTTTTACTTGTTTTGGTATTATTTAAAGTACCCTAGTGAAGTACTAACGTGTTGTTTCCCGTTTGCAGATGAGTCGTTCACCTAGAGATCCACGAACTCTTCAATGAAAGGGGGACAAGCGCTTGCACGACTTCGAGATTGAGGTGCGTACGACATTCAAGGAGTATAATGACTACCATGTAGACAAGTCTACCTTGAGGTCACAATGCATGAAAGCGTACGTTATGTACAAGGATTTTAGACCAAACCAGATTTGGGAGGTTTTCAGAGACGAGCTACATGATGAGTGGGAGCAATCCTACGACGCAAAAACACCGTTCAAGGAGAGCTTCGACTCTATCTTTAGCCGCGCCATGCGTTGGCCGAAGGAGTATGTCGCGAAACATCCTGGCATCATCGACAAGATCGACGAGATGAAGGAACTTGCTTTGGTTGAGATACAACGTAAGTTTAGATTCCCACCACATCCTGCGAAGGAGGATAAGGAGGAAGTGGTCGACGAGACCAAAGAGCTTGAAACGGAGTTCTTCAATGAGCTTTACCAGAGTCTCGAGGAATTATAACAAGAGAGAGTCCAGGAGAAGCGCTAAGAAGCGCAAGATCACGAATAAAGCGTGATTCTTATTTTGATTTAGTTTTATTGTAGTAAACTATTTAAGACTTAATTTGGGCCTGCGAGCCATTTGTTTTTGACATTATGATTAGAATGTTAAAGTTTACTTTATTCTTGCTATTTTGACGATTGGGTTGGCAGGCACTCATTTTGAGAACAAATACTTGATTATTTGATTTATGAGATGGAACTTTTGCAAGAAATGTGTTATTTACTTGCTATTTGGAGCATGAGTATTGTGAAAGCGCCCATGTGAAAAAGGAACGAATGTTTCAATGTGATTATGATTTGTTTATTTTTGAGAAAGAACAAAGTCTATTGAAACCTTGAACTTGCTAGTACGCAAGAGTGTTGAAAAGCCATGCTTAAATGCAATAAGAGCCTAGAGCCGTAGTTGGCTATTGAACATATATATGAGTCGATGTGTATATGTTAGTTGTGATTATCGTGCCTGGGTGTGATATGGGTAAATAATACCCTTTTTCTTTTGCTTTTGTTGATCCTTTAGGTTGCTAGATGCCACCTACAAGAAATAGACAAAGAGTCAAATATTCTACTAGTTTAATGGGGGATAACAATGTTAATGGTGAGGGAACACTGCAAGGTGTGTTGGCGCAACTGGCTCAGTCGCAACAATCTTGGCGCAATCCAATGCATTCATCGCGCAGATAATGCAAAGGGAAGAAAACCGGGTAGCGGGAGGTGACGATTTTGCCTCAGTATCAAAGAAGATTAAAGGGCATAATCCGCCTGTGTTTTAGGGACGCGAGGATCTTGTAATCCTTGACGACTGGACGCGGGATTTAGAGAAAATATTCGGGATTACTGGGTATCCGGAGGCACTTAAGGTGGACAGTGTTGTTTATCTATTCTGGAAGAAGGAAGATCGTTGGTGGAGGACCAATGTCACATCTATTAGAGCTCGAGAGGGTTTTAATTAGGAGATGTTCAAAACGGTCCATAGAGAGGAGTATTACCCAGAGTATCACCAAGACAAAAAGTATAACGAGTTCTTGAACCTTATCCAGGATAGGATGACTGTTCAGGAGTATGCTGAAAAGTTTGACGACCTAACTCGTTTCGCTAAAGGGTTAGTTCCTACGGATTTTCATAGGGCCCGTAGTTTTCAAAATGGGTTGTACTGGACCATTCGTGAGTCTTTTGGGGGTTATATCTGTCAGACCATGCAAGAGGTCTACAATCGTGCTGCGAACCAAGCTACGGTTCAACAGCACAGAGAGGAGGTGACTGGGAAGAAGAGGAAGTTTGACGACCATCAGGGTAATGGTGGCGAGAAGAAGGATAAGTTCTAGGGAGGGAACAATCACAATGGGAACAATAATAACAACAAAAACAAGGGGAATAACCACAATGAGAGTGGGAATTCCAAGAATGGAAATGACAAGAATGGCAATGAAAATAGCCATCGCAATAATGGGGGTTGGAACGACAAACCCTACATTTGTAAAAGGTGCAATAAGAATCATCCTGGAGATGATTGAGAAGGGAATAAGGTTAGATGTTTTGATTGCCAAGAGTCGGGAAATCGATCATTTAAGTGCCCTAAGAAGGGCAATGTTGAGGAGTAGACATCATTTCGATGATTAGTGGCGAAGAGAAATTTGGAGAAAGATTCTGATGATTTTGCGCGCCCCAAGGTGTAGAATAGGTCTGTCTCAAAGGGTGAGACTTGTGCGCACCAGTTTTATTTGTGCGTAAGAAGGATGGTAGTCTGCGTCTCGGCATTGACTATCGTGAGTTGATCGAACAAGGTCACTGTCAAGAATAGGTATCCTTTACCTAGGATTGAAGACCTGTTTGATCAACTCCAGGGGCCGGAGTGTTTTCGAAGGTGGATTTGCGGTCTGGTTATCTTCAATTGAGGATTGATGCGGTCGACATTGCGAAAACTGCCTTTAGGACAAGGTATGGGCATTACGAGTTTACTATTATGCCATTTAGGTTAACTAATGCACCTACCAAGTTTATGGAGATGATGAATAACACCTTTAGACCATATCAGGATAGTTTTGTGGTCGTGTTTATCGATGAATTCTGGTGTATTCGAAAGACAAGGAGGAACACGCAAGACATTTGAGGACTGTCTTGGAGGTGTTGCTAAATGAGATGTTGTACGCTAAACTCTCAAAGTGTGAGTTTTGGCTAGAGAGTGTTGCTTTTCTAGGGCACATTATCTCTACAGAAGGAGTTGCTGTTGATCCTTCTAAGATTCGGGTTATCATGGATTGGCCTGCTCCGAAACGTCTAAGTTAGGTACGAAGTTTCCTCGGATTGGCTGGCTATTATAGGAGATTTGTGTAAGAATTCTCCAAGATAGCCAGACCCCTCACAAATTTGATGAAAAAGGGGATGAAGTACAAGTGGACTGAACAATTTGAATAAGCTTTTCAAGAGCTTAAGAAGAGGTTAACGACGACACAAGTTTCTACTTTACTTTCTAGTACGGAAGGGTTTGAGGTGTATAGTGATGCATCTGAGAATGGGTTGGGGTGTGTACTTATGCAAGATGGGAAGGTGGTTGCTTATGCCTCTTACCAGTTGAAAGTGCATGAGAAGAATTACCCTACTCATGACATGGAGTTAGTTGTCGTAATTTTGCCTTGAAGATTTGGAGGCATTATTTGTATGGAGCTCGTTGCAAGGTCTTTTTAGATCAGAAGAGTTTGAAGTATATCTTCACTTAAAAGGAGTTGAATATGATGCAACGGAGATGGCTCGAGTTGATACCTGAGTACGATCTGGATATTTAGTATCACGAGGGAAAGGGCAATGTAGTGGCTGATGGTTGAGTGGAAAGATTTCACACACGGTGAATAACATGATGGTGCTACCATATGACTTGTGTGAGGAATTCAGAAAGTTGGACTTAGAAGTTGTTCAACAAGGTGAGACTGCAGTGTTGCTGAATGCACTTGTAGTGCGACCGTCGATCTATGATGAGATCCGACAGTTGCAAGTTCATGACCCATTTTTAAGGGAGTTACGTGTCAAGATCAAGGATGGGAAGCATCCTTATTATGAGATCCTTGATGATGGTACGATCAAGATAAAGAGGCGTTGGTGTGTACCAAACAACGCTGAGCTGAAGAGGAAGATTCTAGATGAAGCGCATGGAACTGCGTATTCTGTTCACCCAGGTGGTGATAAGCTGTACAAAGACTTGAAACTTCAGTTTTGGTGGAAAACATGAAGCGAGACTATGCTGAGTATGTGGCAAGGTGTCTTACTTGCCAAAAGGTGAAGATCTAACACAAAAGGCCTGGAAGTCTTGTTCAATTACTGGAAATTCCTGGATGGACATGGGAGTCAATCTCGATGGATTTCGTGACTGGATTACCAAAGACGAGATCCGGGAAGGACACTATTTGGGTTGTTATCGATCGATTGACGAAAACGGCGAGATTCATTAAAATGAAGAAGACTTGGTCAATGGACCAACTCGCTGAAGCTTATGGGAAAGAGGTCTTAAGGTGTAATACCCCGTATTATTATTCATTTTAGAATAATAATTACTTAAAAGAAAATGTAATTTCGGATTTAAATAATTAATTGGGCTCATAAATATTTGAAGTGCCTAATTAATATTGGATTTTGGTTTTGAACCTAATTAAATCATAATTGGGCCAAATCAAATAAAGGTAATTGGGGTTAATAATTTTCGAAAGTGGCCAAAAATTATAAAGCCAATTGGGGCCCTATTTTCGGCCTTCCTAGCCGAAAATATGGGCGAGGAAATTCTTAATTTTTGTTTTAAAATTTATTTCCTAAATTATTGGATGGCGGAGTGATTCTAGGAGAGGTTTTAGGAAAGCAAAGGTTTAGAGAAGGGAGGAGTGTAGTTAGTCCTTAAATACACTCTACTTCCAAATCAACTGACTCTTTACCAAAAAAAAAAAAAAAACAAATGAAACTCTCTCATTCACTCTCACGCACGCCAGAAACAAGGGAAGAAGAAAGAGAATTTGACACTCTTTCATAATTCATCCTTTGTGCAATTTTGATCCTTTTATTTCCAAGTAAGTGTTCTTAACTTGTTTTTGATTCCTAAAAGCATTAAATTTGATTCAAGTATGAGTTTTTTTAGGAACCCTAGTTTTTGTATGAGTAAACCCTAATTTATGTTTTGCCTAGGGTTTGCTAGATTCTATTGTTTTTACATGATAGGATCATGTTAAGGGTCGGGTTTGTTATTTTATTGAATTGAATCAAAGTTTGAGTTTAAAAGGTTGGATCTTGTGTTTTATTAAATCTGGAAATTTATTAATTATTCAGATTTAATTTAGATTTGGATTTGTTAAAATTGATTAAAAAAAAAATAATAATAAATAAAAAAAAGAATTAGGGTTCCGGATGGCTGGACACGGCTGGATCGTGCGCACCTGCTGGGCGGCTGTCACGGCCTCCAGCCGTGGCTGTCACGGCCACCGCCGCCGCTGGACAGTGGTCAGCGGTGGTGGTGCGGTGGTGGTTGATGATGGTGGTGTTGGTTGACTTGTTTTGACTTGTTGACTTGTTTTAGGGTTTTGGAAAGTTTCCTAATTTAGTTTATGCAAATTGTTTTTGGAAACTTTGAGCATGCATGAGTAACTGAAAGTTTCAGCCACTTAATTAATTTAACTAAGGGTACTAAATCATCTTTGAAGTTTAATAAAGAGGTTCAGAAGTCAAAGTATTGACTATTGATGTATTCTGGATTGGTTAGGGCCCGTTGACCGCACTTGAACGTAAGGAGCTTACGTTGTTTGATTGTTGGATTTGCCTTATTGCTGAAGGTAATTTATCGTCTATTATTGGTTGGTGAATTGTAATTCATTGTCGTAATTCATGTTTAGATGAATTATGTATTTGCATGCCTAGTACTAGATTGAGAATGATAATTTATATTTGGAGTTGTTAGTACTTTTGAAAAGGGATAATTGATATTTATTTCCTTGTGATAATTCGTATAGATTTATTGTTGTGAATGCATGTTATATGTTGGAAATTCACTTTGTGTAGCAATGTCTACTTGTTGATATTCATGTGAGGCGATGCATGATTTATTGTGTTATTGAACGAAAAGTATGTTAATAATTGTTCAATTGGAATATAGCTTGTATTGCTATTCTTGTATCATGTTGGTAGCATGAGGATTCATGTTAGTAAGCATGTTACTTCAATAAGTTGAAATGAACTTTCACTATTGGAACCTATTTAAAGGTATTGAACTAGGTGGTTATGAATTGAGGCCTAGATGTCAGTCATGTAAAATTTGCCATCGAAAATCGTAACCATATTATGTTACATGAGGATTGCCAAGATTATGTGATTTACTTGACTATGTGATCACCTGTGAATTGATAAATTGAGAGTAAGATTTCTGTAGGAATGGATCCACCAAAGGGAGCGAATGGGAAGGTCAATTGGTATGTTGAGTGAGTTTCATTGGTTATGGCCCCAACATATTTGGTTAAAGTTTGTATCCATACAATGAGCAATTGGGCAAGTGAAGTTTTAATTGTGAAACTGTTCTGATTGTAAACCTAAGGGTTGAGAGAGGGTATGCATGCTTAGGAACATCTAGAAGTTCTTAGGGAGTCATCTATACTCCGGGATGGTTAATCCCTCTTTGCTATGATGCACTAGAGTTTTGATCCTATTGAGCCTTCTGCGGTTGGTTCTGACATTCATGTGATTCTCTTCTCTCTAATGAACTTGGCTAATGGATATTAATAAATATTGGATTTATTATTTGGTGTTTTTACGTGCCTTTAAATTTAAGCATGTTGTCTTTTATTTTATTTAAGCATAATCGTTACATTTTTTATTAAGCATGTTGTCTTAACTTGGAGATTTAAATGGACTATGTGGTTATGAATTACTCGGTGTAGCTGATTGGTTGTTTTTCTTTCTACTTGTTTTTGTTGTCCATTTCTCTTCAATGGTGGGCCTATGACGAACCTATATGGAATTCGCCTATATGGGGGAGTATATTGACAGGATTTGTAGCTCGTGGTTGAGCTAGAGCAAGGCGATTGAAGAAGATTGTATATCTTCTAAGAACAAATTACTTTTATTGTTTAGATTGGAACTCTTTTAATATTGGGATTTTACTATTGTAATGCGATTAATTCTCTTGCATGAGAATTAATAGTTTATTATTTCTTATTTCATTTGGTTTATTTGTTTTAAGTTTAGTTGGAAAAGATAGTTATTATTTAATTATCTAGTATGTATGTTTGGGATATAAACATTTTGGTTTCTTTCTAGCCTTGTATTTAATTTGAACATTAAATACGTCGGTAGCGCTTCGAATTTTTATTGTTTTCCCGCTGCAACTCGTGATTTTAAATGGTTTTAAATTAGACAGAAACTCGGGGTGTTACATAAGGTTACATGGAGTGCCTAAAGACATAGTGTCAGACAGGGATACTAACTTTTAGGACAAATTGCAGAATGCATTTGGTACCAAGTTGAAATTTAGTACGGCATTTCATCCTGCGACAGATGGTAAAACGGAACGTCCTATTCAGACGTCAAAGGACATGTTGAGAGCTTGTACTCTAGAGATGAAGGGCTCTTGGGAGAAGAGTTTGCCTTTGATTGAGTTCTCCTATAACAATAATTACCATGCGAGCATTGGTAGAGCACCTTACGAGGCGCAGTATGGAACGACATAAGTGAGACCTTTGTTTTGGGTCCAGATTTTATCCAAAAGACTGTGGGTCAAGTGAATCCTGTCCAAGAGAAGATAAAAGCTGCACAAGATAGACAGAAAGCCTATGCAGATCAACATCGACGGATAGAGGAATTCCAAGGTGGTCAGAAGGTACTTCTCAAAGTATCCCCTACTCGTGGAGTTATGAGATTTGGACGCAAAGGAAAGCTTAGCCCAAAGTACATTGGACACTACGAGATTCTTGAAAGAATTGGAGAGGTCGCTTATAGGCTTGCTAAGCCTATGGAGTTGGAGCAAATGCACGATGTGTTCCACGTGTCACAACTTAAGAGGTATCACCATGATCCAAGTCATTTGCTGAATACTGAAAAGGTAGTGTTAGATGACACACTTACCTATGAAGAGCAACCAGTTCGAGTCCTTGAAGAGCGAACTAAACCTGTGAGAATCCTAGACGAGAAAACGAAGAAAACTCGTGCGTCTACGATCAACCTTGTGAATGTGTTATGGGCTAACCACCAAGTCGAAGAAGCGACTTGGGAGACTGAGGCTGATATGCGCAAGCGTTATCCTCAACTGTTCGAACAAGGTACTTAACCTTAGTTTTGAGGTCGAAACCTTTTTAAGGGGGAAGCGATATACTCATTGCATTGCATTGCATCATGCTCATTGTTGTTGTGTGGAAAAGTAGTGAAAACTTCTTATCTTTCGAGTTGCATTGTTGCGATGAACTTTGAAAGTTGCGGTGAAACTTTGTGGTGAAAAACTTCGCCTTACGGAACTAGCGTCACTTTGGTGGTGATCCTAAGTTTTGAGGATGAAACTTCTTTTAAGGGGGTAAGGATGTAATACCCCCGTATTATTACTCATTTTAGAATAATAATTACTTAAAAAGAAAATGCGATTTGGATTCAAAAATATTAATTGGACTCAAATGTGTAAAGTACCTAACTAATATTGGGTTTTGGTTTTATACCTAATTAATTATAATTGGGCCAAATTAAATAAAAAGATTTTGGTGGGCTTATAATTTCGGTGTGGCCGAAATTATGGGTGAGTAATTGGGCCATTTTTTTCAGCTAGGTGGCCGAAAATAAGACACCAAAAATCAGTTTTTATTTTCAAAACAAAAATTGTTTCCTAAATTGGTGAATTGAGGAGTGATCTTAAGAGATATTTTAGGAAAGGAGAAGTTGAGAGAAAGAAGGAATATATTTAGGTTTCCTAAATATACTGTACTTCCAAAACAACTGACACTTAGCTACACAAAAATAAATAAAATCACGACTCTCTCTCTCTCACTCACGTCGTTCGACCGAACACAAGGGAAAAAGAAAGAGAATTTTTGGCTCTCTTTCATAATTCATCCTTTTGTTCAATTTTGATCCTAATTTTACAAATAAGTGTTTTTAACTAGTTTTTGATTCTTAAAAGCTTTGAATTTGATTCAAGTATGAGTTTTTATGAACCCTAGTTGTGTATCAAAAAACCCTAATTTTATGTATTTGTCTAGGGTTTGCTAGATTCTACTATTTTGCATGTTAGAATCATGATAAGGGTAGAGTTTAATGTTTTATTGATTTGAATCAAAGGTTGAGTTTAAAATGTTGGATCTTGTGTTTTATTAAATCAGAAAATTTATTAATTATTCAGGTTTAATTTAGATTTGGAATTTATTAAAATGATTAACAAAAAAATACAAAAAGGATTTTATTGGGCAAACATTGTGATACCCCAAAATTTTCTATAATTATTATATTAATTTAGAAATTATTTATAAATAGTTTTGGAGATTAAATTGTAATTATATTCAAGGATTCGATTTATTCAATTAAAGTTATAATAATATTAATTATTATTATGGGACTTTCAGAAATTGCATTTATCAATTTTTAGGAGTTTAATTAAAATATTTTATATATGAATAAGAATTATTCATATTGTTTTAATTATTTTTAATTAGTTTTACTTAGCTATTTAAATCAGAAAATTATTAAATAAATTCCTAAACCTACTAGTATTTGACTTGGGTTGTCTGAGGGCCTATATAAAGAAAACGTGGAGACAATTAATCAGTTTACACAACTAATCAAACCCTCACAAGCTTTCTCTCTCTTTCTCTCACCTCACGCTGTCTCTCTCTCCTTCTCCCTCCCCTCACCGGCGTAAACTTTCTCTCTCTCTCCTCCCTGCCATCGCCGGCCACCAGCCAGCTCTCCCCCATCGGCGGTAAGACCGCCATTCTCCCTCTCTCTTTTCTCTTTGTTTCTCCTTCACTCTTTCTCTTAGTGAATTGCTCCCCACCCCTGTCACCAGCGCGCGGCCACCACGCAACCGCCGCGCCCTTAGCGCGTCACCTGAGGGGTCGCCGTTGAGTGGCCGACGTGCTGCCGTGCCCGCTTCTTCTTTCTCTCTCGCGTTCTCTTCTTCTCTCTCTTTTTGCAAGTTCTCTCTCGTGGTCTGTGGGTGTTGGTGGTGGTGATGGATCGGGTTATGGGTCCCATGCATGGGTACCCGTGACCTAGACCTAGTTTTGAAGTTAGGGTTTCGTTTTTGTATTTGATACAAGAGCCATTCAGTACATAGAGGCTACCCAAAAGGCAAAGAGCACACTTTTATCATGTACACATCTCCTAGCCATGATGCCAGTTTTCCTTCCTTTGAATGAGCTCAATATCGACCCTAAGTTGGCAATAGGGTGCACACTGATCAAGAGGGCTTGCTAAAGTCCTAACTATCCTTTAAATGCTTACAATAAAGCCAAACTGTATGGGCTACTAGGTTATTAAAACTTGCATGCATCTTAGGCGCTAATTAAATCCGTACTGCATCATAAGCATTAAGCAAGCTTAGTTTTCATTTGTATTTTGTTCTCAACTTTGTAATAGCTTAGGAAACATATCTAAAGGGATAAAGAGTCACATGTTGAGGGGAAAAGGCCTAGAGGACCATTAAATCAGGGCATTTAATGTAGTGGTCCAAATAGTACAAACTAGAGCCAGCTGTCGCTTCAAGTCGCTCTCAAGCTTATTGTGAGCATAGGACGCGCCTTGTGGTCCTGCCAACGGATCTTTGGTGAGCGTTAGACAGTAAGGACCATTTTAAGATGCTTTATAGGTTATTTAAGGACCCGTCTCTCCCCTATATATAGGTAAAGACGGCCATGTACTCAGTGGACCATTTTGAATGAAATTGAACACAAAGAGTGCTGCCTCTTTTTATCCCCATATCTCATTGTCTTAGGAGTGAATATCCTTGTTCTTTGAGTCCTTCTTTCAATATTAAACTTGTATTAGAGTTTATATTGTGGTGAGGGTTTGTTACTTTGAGAGTTTAAGAGAGATTCAAAACTGATTGTCCAAGAGCGAGCCTAGCCGTTGAGTTATGCATCAATTTTGGTATCAGAGCTTTCGTTTTCTTAGCTAGTTCATATAGAGGTATTTCTTCATTGGATATTCCTCTTTAGCCTGGTTTTGGTTTATGGACAAAAGGAGAAGATTTGGGTGCTCGTTGAAGCAATTTTCCTTAGTCGCTCCTGCTGGACTTGCACCTGGAACATGCTGGGTTCTTTGGTTTTTTGGCACGGTTCAAGAGGTAAAGTTGGAAACTTTGATTAATTTCTGAGTTCCTTAAACCCTTATCTTTAAATGCTTGTTGGTGGTTTTAGTTAAATCCTTGTGTAATAGAGCAGTTTTGAGTGCGAATCTGGAATTGTTGTTGATAAAGTTGCATGCTTTGGTTGAGATTTGTTGTGGTGACTTGGTTTCTCTCTTAACCCTTCTTTACCTATCTTATTTCTGGTTACTCTTCTTATCTTTGTTCTTTCCAGAGTAAGATATCGCACCCTTAATCTTCTAACACTCACATCGAGTTGATTAGATTGAAGGGGATTACTTGTGGTTTACTCTTCCCTAAACACTTACCTTCTTTTCTGTCTAAACCAACTACAAAAGAACCCTAAGCCAAACACTTTAACACCTACAAAAATCCTAGCTACAAAATGACGATGACTATGATGATGAATATGAAAATGAGAGTGTTAGCTCTTTTAAGCCTTTGAGCTTGGTTTATTCTTTCTCTAAAATACTTCGTGCTTAATTGCTTGAGTGCTCTTGAGAGGAGTAGGAAATCGAATGCTATTGTAATTAGTGTGGTGCTTAATTTGCTTTATCACTAGTTACTCTGGTTTTCGTCGATTTGATTATTTCCTGGTGGTGTTTAAGTACTTTCGCCTTGAATTAATCAAGTTGTTTAGGCTTGGTGGTGGAAACTTTATCCAAGTCATATCCTTTATTGCTTTCCTTTGATATAAACACAAAAAGCCACAAAAGATTTTATCTTTGATATGAGAATGAGTTGGTTAGCCGTTGTGTTGCATAAATCCGTTGAGTTTTATGCATCAAATTGGTATCACAGCTTTGGTTTTCTTACGTTCATATAGAGGTTTTTCTTCATTGGAGAGTCCTCTTTAACCTTATTTTGGTTTGAGGAAAAATGGACGAAGAGGATTTGGCTGTTCGAAGGAATATGACCTTAGAACAGGCACAAGAATTACGTTTGACAAGGGATGTAGATGCGTTGAAAACCCAAATGGAGGAATTGCTTGGGTTTATGCGTAATGAAAGGAGAAGGCGTAGGGGCCGTGGTGGAGAGGAAGGCTCTCATCATAGCTCTAGTGATGATAAATCAGGAGAATGTACCCCTAGGGAGAGGAGAGGTCGAGGTGAAAGGAATGATAGAGATGACATGAGAGACTTGAAGTTTGAGGCAACAGATTTTGAGGGGGACTTGGACCCTAGCTTGCACCTTGAATGGGTGCAAAACAGAATGGCTTGCAAAGGGGTATAGTGATGAGAAAAGATTCAAGCTAGCTACTCTTAAGCTTAAGAAGTATGCTTCGCTGTGGTTTGAGAATGTAAAGCATCAAAGGGCACGAGATGGGAAGTCTAAGATCAAGTCTTCGGATAAATTGAAGAAACTCATGGAGAAAACATTTGTTCCGGCATCTTAGAAACAAGATCTCTTCTTGAAGCTCATTACACTATCACAAGATGACAAGAGTGTTGCAGAATACATAAGGGATTTTGAGCAACTTCAGATGAGAACCGGGGCTGTTGAGACTCAAGGGCACACAATTGCGCGATTCCTTGGTGGTTTGAATGCAAGGATCCGTGAGAAGCTTGAAATGCAGCCAATATGAACATTGGATGATGCTATTAAGTTAGCTCATAAGGCGGATAAGCAAGACAAAGACAGAAAAGCTTACTCCAAGCCTTATGTGAGAAATCCCACATCTTTCACAAAGGGAGACTCTAGTGGGGGAGGATGATACAAGAGCCATTCAGTCCATAGAGGCTACCCAAGAGGCAAAGAGCACACTTTTATCATGTACACAGCTCCTAGCCATGATGCCGGTTTTCCTTCCTTTGAATGAGCTCAATGTCGGCCCTATGTTGGAAATAGGGTGCACACTGATCAAGAGGGCTTGCTAAAGTCCTAACTATCCTTTAAATGCTTACAATAAACCCAAACTGTATGGGCTACTAGGTAATTAAAACTTGCATGCATCTTAGGTGCTAATTAAATCCGTACTGCATCATTAGCATTAAGCAAGCTTAGTTTACATTTGTAATTTGTTCTCATCTTTGTAATAGCTTAGGAAACATATCTAAAGGGATAAAGATTCACATGTTGAAGGGAAAAGGCCTAGAGGACCATTAAATCAGGGCATTTAATGTAGTGGTCCAAATAATACAAAGTAAAGCCAGCTGTCGCTTTCAAGTCGCTCTCAAGCTTATTGTGAGCATAGGACGCACCTTGTGGTCCTGCCGACGGATCTTTGCTGAGCCTTGGACTGTAAGGACCCTTTTAAGATTCTTTCTTGGTCATTTAAGGACCCGTCTCTCCCCTATATATAGGTAAAGACGACCATGTACTCAGTAGACCATTTTGAATGAAATTAAACACAAAGAGTGTTGTCTCTTGTTATCCCCAAATCTCATTGTCTTATGGGTGAATATCCTTGTGCTGTGAGTCCTTCTTTCAATATTAAACTTGTATTAGAGTTTATATTGTGGTGAGGGTTTGTTACTTTGAGAGTTTAAGAGAGATTCAAAACTGATTATCCAAGAACGAGCTTAGCCGTTGAGTTATGCATTAGTATTTTTGTAATTATTTTTTTGAATAATGTTGTTATTTTTCTGTAGTCATTCGGAATCGAAATTCGGATTTTAAGAAGCCTAGATTGGTTGAAATAAATCAAGGAATTTATCAACATTATCAGATTAATATTTCGTTACTGTTTCGATTTTTGTATCTAATTAATACTGATTCAGTAATTGTTTTTATATAGGACCTAACGAGCAAGCGTGATAATCGTCGATTGTTGGAGCATAGTTTCTGTTTGGAAGCGTTTGTAGTGGTAAGCGCTCATGCCTACCTTCTTCCAAAGCCCCATCAAAACTATTTTGATGTGTTATGTGCTAATTGGGAATTTATTGTGAATTTAATATGCAAAGCATGATTAAATTATATCGTCGTCACTATGAGAATTATAAAGCATGTTTACTGCTGTAATTATGAATTATAATTTGCATGTTGATGTTATGATGTTTTGGGAATTAATTAGTACATATGATGATTATTATTGGACAATTTTTGAATGGTGAATTATTAGTATTACTAGATTTCATGCCAGTGCGATGCACGAGTTCTTGTTTATCATGCACACACTGTTATTAGAAGAAATATGATAATTTTTTTAATCATATCAATATATAAAGTTTACTAATAGGAGTAGCAAAAAAAATAATAATCTTTTTATCAAAAATAAAACCATATCTAACAAAGAAATTATATTTTTAGTGAATTTATAATTTATTTTAAGATAATAAATATAATACATATGTTACTTATTTCTTATTAAAATAAAGCAAAACAATTTTTTGTTTCTTTTTAATCACCCATGCATTTATGGTTATTTATTACTTATTCAATGCTTGGTGAGAACTCAATTTTACATATATATATTGATCAATATATAAAGTTGAATAATAGGAGTAGCAAAAAACAATAATAATCTTTTTATCAAAAAAATATATATTTAACAAAGAAATTACATTTTTAGTGAATTTATAAGTTTTTTTTGATAATATATATAATACTTATGTTACTTATTTCTTATTAAAATAAAACAAAACTATTATTAATTTTTTTTTAATCACCCATGCATTTATGGCTATTTATTACTTATTCAATGCTTAGTGAGAACTCAATTTTACAAATATACTAGATTTCGTGCCCGTGCGATACACTGTTCTTGTTTATCATGCATACTCCGTTATTAGAAGAAATATAGTAATTTTTTTTAATCATATAAATTTGTAAAGTTGAATAATAGGAGTAGCAAAGAACAATAATAAAATTTTTATGAACAAAAGAAAAAATAAACACATTTAACAAAGAAATTACATTTTTATTGAATGTATAATATAATTTTTTGTTTTGGATAATAAATATAATACTTATGTTACTTGTTTCTTATTAAAATAAAATAATATTTTTTTTATTTTTTTTTAATCCCCATGCATTTATGGCTATTTATTACCTATTCAATGCTTGGTGAGAACTCAATCTTACATATATACTAGATTTCGTGCCCGTGCGATGCACGGGTTCTTGTTTATCATCCTCCGTTATTAGGATCAATATAATAAAAAAAGTGTAATTATATCGATATAAAAAGTCGAATAACAGGAGTAGCAATGAACAATAATAATTTTTTTTATCAACCAAAAAAACACATTTAACAAAGAAATGTCATTTTTAGTGAATTTATAATTTTTTTTAAGATAATAAATGCAATACTTATGTTACATATTTTTATTAAAAGAAAATAAAACTAATCTTAATTTCTTTTTATATATATATATATATATATATATATATATATATATATATATATGTTGATATTGATAAATAAAATACTTATGTT
The DNA here is from genome assembly GCA_038025085.1 of Tetragonia tetragonoides. NCBI lineage: Eukaryota > Viridiplantae > Streptophyta > Magnoliopsida > Caryophyllales > Aizoaceae > Tetragonia > Tetragonia tetragonoides. The sequence continues at coordinate 20,553,764 of CM076146.1, forward strand.
ACTTATTTCTTATTAAAATAAAACAAAACTATTTTTAGTTTCTCTTTAATCTCCCATGCATTTATAGTTATTTATTACTTATTCAATGTTTGGTAAGAACTCAATTTTACATATATATATATATATATATGTTGATATTGATAAATAAAATACTTATGTTACTTATTTCTTATTAAAATAAAACAAAACTATTTTTAGTTTATCTTTAATCTCCCATGCATTTATAGCTATTTATTACTTATTCAATGCTTGGTAAGAACTCAATTTTACAGATATATATTGACTAGATTTCATGCTCGTGCGATGCACGAGTTCTTGTTTATCATGCTCACTCTGTTATTAGAAGAAATATGATAATTTTTTTTAATCATATCAATATATAAAGTTGAATAATAGGAGTAGCAAAGAACAATAATAATCTTTTTCTCAAAAAAAAAAAAAAAACCATATTTAACAAAGAAATTACAGTTTTAGTGAATTTATAATCTTTTTTAGGATAATAAATATAATACTTATGTTACTTATTTCTTATTAAAATAAAATAAAACTATTTTCAGTTTCTTTTTAATCAGCCATGCTTTTATGGCTATTTATTACTTATTCAATGCTTGGTGAGAACTCAATTTTACATAAATACTAGATTTCGTGCCCGTGCGATGCACGGGTTCTTGTTTATCATCCTTAGGTATTAGAATAAATATAATTTTTTTGTAATCAAATCAATATACAATATAAAGTTTAATAATAAGAGTAGCAAGGAACAATAACAATCTTTTTATCAAAAAAAAAAAAAACAAAGAAATTACAATTTTAGTGAATGTGTAATGTAATATTTATTTAAGATAATAAATATAATACTTATATTACTTATTTATTATTAAAATAAAATAAAACTTTTTTTAATTTTTTTGTAATCATCTTGCATTTATTGCTATTTATTACCTGTTCAATGCTTGGTGAGAACTCAATCCGTGCAATGCACGTTTCTTGTTTATCATGCACACTTTGTTATTAAAATAATATGATAAAATATTTTAATCAAATCAATATATAAAGTTGAATAATAAGAGTAGCAAAGAACAATAATAATCTTTTTATAAAAAATATATATATATATATATTTAACAAAGAAATTACATTTTTAGTGAATTTATGAAAAAAAATTAGAACAATAAATATAATACTTATGTTACTTATTTCTTATTAAAGCAAAATAAAACTATTTTTAGTTTCTTTTTAATCATTCATGCATTTATGGTTATTTATTACTTATTCAATGCTTGGTGAGAACTCAATTTTACATATAAATATTGATATATTGATTATTCTATTAAATAATTGCTAATTGGTATGGGTACTATTGAGTGCTAGTGAGCACCTATATATTATCGTTGAATGCCTTGGATGATTTGTGAATTTTTAGATATCATATTACCCTGCCGAAGTGCTGCCGAAATTGTGCTAGACATGCAATGTCATCTTTATCGAATCATCGTCATTGAATTAAAGCATGTTTAATTCTCATCATATTGAATTATCATTTATCGTCATTATTTACTATTCATTGTCAAAAGCATAAAATGAATTAGTAAGTCGCGGTCTCGTATTACCACTATGTCAACCAATGCAAATTATGTGAATTGAATTAAATGAGAATAAGACCCCTAATGGATTCCTAGGAGTAGTCGACGAATCGGGATTACACCTAATGGTGTAGTACAAGGTATACGTGATTCCCAAGTTACTTATGGATACCTCGTAGTGTATCTGGGATGGATCATTCACCATTTATTAAGCCCTCTAGGCTCGTTTATTGTACTAGAGGTAGTGTGCACACTAGAGTCATTAAGTCCATGGTGTGATTGTATCTTCGATGAACCGCATGGGTAATCGCTATTCTATTCGCTCTCTTACATCTCTCTAATCAATACGGATTGTCTATGTCGTAATTTATTTGATCACTATACAAGAATTGCATATAAAAGAATGTCGTTATGCGTATGCTTGATTATATGCTTATGTGCGTATGCAAATGAATTTCAATGATTCTTCTAAAACCTCAGGTAAGATTTGCGAAATATTTTTACTGCGTACGGATGACGTTTATTCAGTTTATCTTATTTTGGTTTCTCTTGTGTTTCTTTTCTTTTCTTCTGTATGTTGTTTCCGTCACGGCAACCAAAGTGCAGGTTTTGTTGAATGAGTACGTACAGCTTGGAAGTTAAAGTTGGCGTCGGTTTTTAGAACTCTCTTTAGTTCAGTTTAGATCATTGGGATTTTATTAGATTCAGCAATTGAAGGCAAATTGTAATAAATTGGTTTAATGGTTTTAGCTCACTATATATATAACTCTGATATTAACTGTTTTAGATTGTTTAGTTTCCTTAGTAAGCTCCTTTGATGCCTAGACTTTCTTTATGCTTAGCATTTACTCCTTAGTGATAAATGTTGCAGTAGCTACCCTCGGGTTTGGGACAGTTCATAGGTGTCGAGTCGTGCATAGCGACGTCGATAGTTTCCAGGAAATCGTTGCGAATTCGGGGGTGTTACAAATGATATCGGAGCCCTAGGTTTAAAAAGGTTGCTTAGGATTAATTAATGAATTAAGAAAGATTTGTTTCATTTTGGGGAAAATAAATTATAATTAAAGCAGTTGAGCATAGTAGTCCTAAACTCTCGCACTCTCTCTCTAAACTCTCGCACTCTCGACACTCTCGCTCGCCGGCACCGGCAACGGTCAGTGAACCCCTCCCCCTCTCTCTCTCTCTCTCTCTCTCTCTCTCTCTCTCTCTCTCTCTCTCCCCCTCTCTCTCTCTCTCTCCCGCTCTCTAGCTTTCTCTCTCCTTCCACCACCACCACCACCACCACCACCACCATCCAACCCCCCCGCGATCTAGCCCCCGATCTAGCTCACGCTCTCTCTTTCTCTCTCTCTCGCTCTCTCCCTCTCCTCTCTCCCCCTCTCTCTCTCTTTCTCGATCCTTCTCTCAACTTTCTCTCTCTAGCTCGCTAGCTCTCTAGTCCTCGCTCCCTCTCTCTCTCCTTCTCTCTTGCTCTCTCTCTCCACCCACCCCCACCCCCCCACCCCCCCACCCCCCCCAAGGTCGGTGACCGCCGGCCGATCTACAAAGGTCGGCGACCGCCGACCCTTTTAGGGGTGAGTGGACCTCCGATCACTTCATCGGAGGCCCCAATTGACCACCGGCGACACTTCATCGCCGTGGAGGAACAACGATCGGCCGGAGATTTCGAGCTCGCCGACCTCGACTTGCCGGGACCTGGAAAGTCGAGTCCGGCGACTTCGCTTGAAGGCCCAAATTGTCCCTCGGCGAAATCCCACCGCCGTGGACTATCACGCCAGTCGGGAGGTCGGAGTAGCATCCCCTCGCCAGTCGGGAAGCCGCCGACAACCGCCGACCACGAACAGCACCATACGCAACCAGCACGTCGCCACCTCGCCGGAAACAGGTAGTAGCGCCGTGGTAAGCACCGGCGTACCCCCACCAGACCCGAGGCCCCTGGCGTGTGTTGTTGACTTCTCACTTGTGCTTGGATTTGACCCTCACTTTATTATTTATTATTGTTGTTGTTGACTTCTCTGACTCTAGCACATGAAATTTGCTGTGTGGTATTGATTGCTGGAAACTATTTTTGTGTGCCTGTGTTTGTTTTGTTGGTACCTCTAGCTTATTTAGTAGTAGTAGTAGTATTAGTACTATTATTATTATTATTAGTAGTAGTAGTAGTATTATTATTATTATTAATATTCTTGTTACTACTATTACTAGTATTATTAGTATTATAATAGTAGTCGTAGTATTATTTAACTAATAGTTTTGCGTTTATTAATATTAAGTTGCTTGTACCATTGTTCGGTTGTTATTGTATGTAATATTGTTAGTGTTTGTTGTTGCCTTTGTGGTGGTATTGGATACTATTGTTATCATTACCATTTATATCATTATTATTATCACTATTATTATTAGTATTATTATCCGTACTATTATTATTAACAGTATTACTATTGGATTATTATTATTATTATTATTATTATTATTATTATTATTATTATTATTATTATTATTATTATTATTATTATTATTATTATTATTATTATTATTATTATTATTATTATTATTATTATTATTATTATTATTATTATTATTATTATCATTGTCGTCGTATTAGGACTATTACTAATATTGTAGGAAATCTGGTTTGCAAGCATAGACGTGGTTTGTTATATAGATACGATTTGCGTTACCTAACCTTTTGGTGCGCAAATACTTACCTAGCTTCATGGCTTTTCTAGTTATTATTTTGAGTTAACTGCTTGACTATTGCTTCGATCGGTGTGGCGTCTTTGACTTCTAGTGGTAGAGTTAGGGCCAGTCCTCTGGTGAGATCGGGGTCTCGTAGGGGGAGAGTTAGGGCAAATAGATTGAGGTTTGCCACATGGAATGTAGGGACACTCACGGGAAGAACTCTAGAGTTAGTGGAGGTTTTAGAAAAATATAAGGTTAATATCGTGTGTGTCCAGGAAACGAGGTGGTCAGGCGCCAAGGCAAAAGAGATCAATGGATTCAAACTTTGGTATTCAGGGTGTGCGAGTCAACGGAATGGGGTCGGGATCTTAGTTGACGAGGAGCATAAACAACATGTTGTAGAGGTAAAGAGAACCAATGATAGGATTATGTCTATCAAGGTGGTGGTGAAGGAGGAGACCTTCAATGTCATTTGTGCTTATGCACCGCAAGCAGGGTTGGATATGCAACTTAGGCGTCGCTTCTGGGAGGAGTTAGATGAGGTTATTCAGCAGGTTCCCCCTAGTGAGAAACTCCTGGGAGGAGGAGACTTCAATGGACACATAGGGGCCACGTCGGATGGGTATTCTGGTGCTCATGGAGGGTTCGAGTACGGAGTTAGGAACGATGGTGGCACGGCGGTCTTAGATTTTTCGACTGCGTATGACCTAATGGTAACCAACGCCTTCTACAACAACAGAGAGGAGCACCTAGTTACTTTTAGAAACAGCACCGCTAAGACCCAAATAGATTACATTCTGTTAGGCGTGGCGACCGAGGGGCGTGCGTGGATTGCAAGGTTTTACCAGGTGCGTGTGTGTCGACCCAACATAGGATGGTCATTTTGGACCTTGAGATGAAGGGGTGGAAGAGGAAGAGAAGTGCACACAATGGCACCAAAATCAAGTGGTGGAATCTTAGAGGAATCGAGGGGAGTCAATTTAGGGCAAAAGGTTGAGTCGGATAGCATCTGGAGAAGAGAAGGTAACGCGAGTCAAATGTGGGCAGGGGTGGCGGATCTCATTAGGAATGCGGCGAAGGAGACTTTAGGAGTTACAAGAGGGATAGGAAGTAGCAAGAAGGAATCCTGGTGGTGGAGTGAGGATATTCAAAACAGGGTGAAGGCTAAGAAGGTTGCCTATAAAGCCCTAATGGATAGCACTATAGATGAGGAAAGGGTGGAGAAGCGGGAAGTCTACAGAGCGGCAAAGAAATCAGTAGCAGAAGCGAAAAGTAAAGCATATGAGAGCCTGTACCAAAAATTGGCCACTAAGGAGGGAGAACAGGACGTGTACAGGTTGGCGAGAGTTAGGGAGAGGAAGACCAGGGACCTGGATCAAGTTCGTTGTATTAAGGATGAGGCGGGGAGAGTTCTTGTGGGCGACGCGAACATCAAGAGGAAGTGGCATGGGTATTTCAATGAGCTCTTTAACAACGTTGGAGACGTAGCCATTTCGTTGGGAGACCTTACCACATCCGAGCAATACCGCAACTACAGATTTTGTCGTCGCGTTACGAAGAAAGAAATCAAAGGGGCCATGCGGACAATGAAGAGTGGGAAGGCAGTAGGACCAGATGAGATACCCATAGAGGTATGGAAGAGTTTGGGGGAAGAAGGTCTATTGTGGTTAGTTAGGCTTTTCAACGTGATCCTTAAATCCGCAAGGATGCCGGAGGAGTGGTGACTCAGCACATTGATTCCTCTATACAAGAACAAAGGAGATATCCAAAGCTGCAATAACTATAGGGGTATTAAGCTACTCAGTCACACCATGAAGCTGTGGGAGAGAGTGATTGAGAAGAGACTAAGGAAGAGTACTCTAATCTCGGAGAACCAATTCGGTTTCATGCCAGGGAGGTCAACAACGGAAGCGATTCATCTGATTAGACGTTCTATGGAGCACTATAGAGTGAGACAAAGGGACTTGCACATGGTTTTCATTGATTTGGAGAAGGCGTATGACAGGGTACCCAGAGAAGTTTTGTGGAGGTGCTTGGAAGCCAAGGGGGTTCCAGTCGCCTATATCCGAGTGATTAAGGATATGTATGAAGGAGTGAGGACTAGGGTCAGGACTACAGGAGGAAAAACTGAGCAATTTTCTATAGATATTGGGTTACAACAAGGGTCATCGTTGAGTCCCTTTTTATTCGCAACCGTCATGGATGAGCTCACTAAGACTATCCAGGGGGATGTGCCTTGTTGTATGTTGTTTGCCGACGACATTGTTCTGATAGACGAGACTACAGAAGGTGTTAACGCCAAATTGGAACTTTGGCGGGACACACTAGAGTCAAAGGGATTCAAGCTAAGTAGGACAAAGACCGAGTACTTGGAAGGCAAATTCACAAGAGATGGGGTTTCCTCGGATATGGAGATTAAGATTGGTACGGAGGTGGTACCGAACTTAAAGGCAGAAGTGGAGGACTGCAACGGGAGTTCTATGTGACAGAAAAATCCCACTAAAACTTAAAGGCAAAATTTATTGTACAGCCATCAGGCCAGCTATGCTATATGGGGCGGAGTGTTGGCCGGTGAGGCAGGTGCATGTGCAGAAGATGCGGGTGACCGAGATGAGGATGCTTCGTTGGATGTGCAACTCTACAAGAAGAGATAGAATTAGGAACGAAGTGTTGAGAGGCAAGGTGGGAGTGACCGATATCGACAACAAGATGCGAGAAACAAGGCTTAGGTGGCTTGGGCATGTGAGGAGGAGACATAGTGATGCACCGGTTAGAAGGTGTGAGAGAATTACACTTAGAGATTGTAAACGAAGACGAGGACGCCCGAAGAAGACTTGGGAAGAGGTAATCAGGCAGGATTTGACCCGTCTAGATCTTACCGAGGACTTGGTCCTAGATAGGAGAGTATGGCGTAGCAGGATCCGTGTAGAGGATCCGCGTTAGATTAGGGTTGTGCATTGGCTAGTACTAGAGGTTGATTCAGTTTGTTTATAGCCTGTAGCGTCTCCTTCAATATATGTTGCTCAGTAAGTAGAATCTTGTGTTAGTATGTTGACTGATTTACTTCCCTTGCCCTTTTGATCATTCTTTACTGCTCTAAAAAAAAAAAAAAAAAAAACGTTTTCAAATACATTTTCGAAAAAAAAAAAAAAGGTTTTTGTGGGTCTTTCGGAAACAGTCTCTCTTCTAGGCGACTAGTTAGGGGTAAGACTGCGTACATCTGGACCTCCCAAGACCCCGCCCTAGGCGGGACACTTACTGGGTTGTTGTTGTTGTTGTTGTTGTTGTTGTTGTTGTTGTTGTTGTTGAGCATAGTAGTCCTAGAAGATAGGAATTATTTGAAATCACTTTGCTTGTGATTTATAAAGTTCTTATTGTTTTATTGTCTACCTGTAGATGGTAAGTACAAGAATAACTACGAGGAAGTCGATTGCACACCAAAGGGCACACACCCTAGCTCACCGTGCACAACCCGTGGAGTATGGAGCTTCATCGGACAATGAGTCGACAGGAAACAACGCGAACTTACGCCACGAGGCCGTGCAAGACCGCGCCGTGCATGAGGACGTCGCACAAGACGGGGCCGCACGAGCTGTGCAAGCCGCGCCTGCTGCCGCCCTACCTGTTGTACACGCCGCGAGTGTTGATCACGAAGATGAAGACGAGGATCCCTCTGAGTCCGAGCCCGAGTATACCCTAGACATGCCGGGTTTGGAAGACATTGGTGTCGAGAGCGACAACCATATAGCACCTACTGCTGTACCTACTGTCGCACCTATCCCTTCTGTAAATTGGTCTCCTCCTGTGGAGCCATTCTTCGATACTGACGCTAAGCTCGAGGATATTCGTATCTACATTCGACGTGCTTACACTACGATCGAGCGCTATCAGTACGAGAATCGCACGAGTCTACATGAAGGCTTATGGGTAGAGCTACTACTAGCTGCTCTGCCTAACATCCATCCTTGGATGGGACTCAAGGAGAAGTACGACGACGTAGTCTCCAAGAGTGGTCATCTATACGAGAAGAAATATGGTGAAGAGATGCGATCGTCTCTATGCTTTAGGGGTGTCGCAGCTGAGTTATGCCTGTCCGAGTTCGAGTGGAAAATGAACCATGTACTAGTGCCTGCGCTGAAGGGCATGTGCGAGTACTGCTGCACAAAGAAGCGCAAACATGCCGATGAATTTAGGAAGCGTTTCATGCCCCAGAAGTTTGGTGGATATGCTTATCTGTACACACCCTGCAAGAAGGTGAAGCCTAGGAGGAAGGACGATCATGACGAGTCCCCTAGCGCGAAGCAGATTTGTGCGAGTGTCAAGTAGGACTAGATGATTGTTTTACTAGTTTTATTTGAGTTTTATTGAACTTTTAGTTATTGTGATGGCCTTGCGTGGTCAAGTTTGATGTTTGTATACTTGCATAGGCAACGGATATTATTATTGTTATTCACTTTGCAGTTTGTCTCATTGCAAAACTATTTCATTTTGTTATATGAATATTGTTGAGAATTTGTTTTACATGATCGTTTTATTGCATAATTGCATGGTTGACAAATAGCTTCGAAATGCTATCTCGTATTGCCTAGACATGATGGGAAATCCATGTCAGAATTACGGCGAAATCTTCATTGAGCATGACCATATTAAATGTGAGCCAAAGGCTAAGCATGTATTAAATGCAATTAAGTGTCATTGTTTATTGCCCTACTAAATATTATGGATCCTTGATGTGTGAATTGTGAATGTTATTGCTTATGAATCGTGTGAGACCAATATTTCTACTTTGTTATAGCATATCGAACTATTATGCATGAAAACTGAGAACTATTCAAAGCAAGTATGTTTCTTAGACCTACAATGTAAGGTCGATTATTGAAACTTAAACGCTATTTCCTGAATGTCAAGAGAAATGTTTCAATTACAACCTATATCTCTCAACTAGACCCTGATTTGGGTCAAATGTGCCAACTTTGCTGAAATGGTGATCAACCATTGCTCTTTTATGTCTGAGATTTGTTATAATGGCAACCAGCGACCGACTCGCGAGACTAGAAGTAGGACCTACTAATGTGGTCGAACACATTACGCGCCAGTTAGAGCGTCAAGAGCAAGATCACAACGCGCAAAATCGGTCTTGGTTCAAAGCCTAGTCGTCCCAATGACATGAAGGCCAATACCGCTACTTACTAACTTAAGGGTGAAGCGAACAAGTGGTGGAGCTATGTGGGCACTGATCTGCTGGCGATTGAAGAATACGGGTGCACCGAATTCAAGGAATCCATTCGTGAGAGATTCTATCCAAGAGCTATATGTTTCCAAAAGCAACGGGAATTCGAGAACATCTACCAAGGAAAGCTATCTGTGGCTGAGTACGCAACAAAGTTCAACTAGCTTGCTGCTTTTGCACCTAACTTGGTGACGACCGAAGCTGAACGTTTCGAGAGGTTCGAAGATGGTCTGAAATGGGATATTCAGCGTTATGTTATGGGAAACTCGATGACGTTCCAAGGATCGTACGAGAAGGCTTTGAACCAAGAGCGTGTTGTGGATCTTCATGATTCGTTGCTCGGGAAGCATAAACGTGACGAAGGGAATTCTTCCCAGTCGAATGGCGCATATAAGAGGCCGAGGCTGAAGAACGGCAATCACAACAACAAGGGTGGTAGTCAAAACCAAAACGGGAACAGGATCCGTAACTCGAATACTCATAGAGCTACGATCTTAGCTAGGAGGAATACGCCTTGTAGTCGCTGCAACAAGACGCATCCTCACAAGAACTGTCGTGGTGACGTGCTTCAATGCTTCGAGTGCAACAAGCCTGGTCACAAAGCTTCTGAATGCGGGAGTCGTGGAAGGAACGACAATGGTCAGAACCGCGATAATAACTACAATCGTGGTGGAAATGGGAATGGTAATCACGGAAATGGTTGTAACTACCGTTGAAATAAGGGTTACAACAACAACAACCGCAACAATACTGCTGCTCCTACTGCGAACAATCAAGCACTACTTCCCGCACCTGCCGACCCCGTGCAGAACAACAACAACAACAACAACAACAACAACAACAACAACAACAACAACAACAACAACAACAAAAACAAAAATAAAAACAACAACAACAACAATAGAGTGGTGAATGGAAGGGTCTATGTGCTGAACCGCAACGAAGCTGAGGCGAACCCGAATGTGATCGCTGGTACTTTTCTCGTTAACTCTCAACCTGCTTTTGTTTTGTTTCATAGTGGTGCAACGCATTCTGTTCTTTCTAAGAGCTTTGCATCTAAGATAGGTTTAGAACCTACTTTTGTGTATAGCGCAAACATTACAATGCCAGATGGGTCGAATGTTAATTGTAAAGCGTTGTATGAAAAGTGTCCGATTAGGATAGCTGGTTCCGATTTGCCTGCAGATTTGATTCAGATGGTTTTGAATGAATTTGACGTGATATTGGGAATGGATTGGTTAGCCATGTATAGGGCTAACATAGAGTGCATTGAGAAACGTGTGTCGTTGCGTGGACCAAAGGGTAGGAGGATTACCTACAAAGGAGTCTTGGTCAAGCCAAAGTTGTAGGTAGTGGCGACCATGAAAGCAGAGCAGTGTTTGACTAAAGGTGAAGCGATTTACCTATGTCATGTGGTGGATACAAGTCAAGAAGCTGAAGTCTCAAAACCTATTTCAGTTGTTTCGGAGTACGCTGACGTCTTCCTAGACGAGATCCCCGGAATGCCTCGCAACGCATTATTGACTTTACGATCGACTTAGCTCCGGGTTCTGCTTCGATCTCGAAAGCTCCCTATCGTATGGCTCCTGCAGAGATGAATGAACTAAAGATACAACTCGAGGAACTACTAGAGAAGGGATACATACGTCCTAGTGTATCGCCTTCGGGTGCTCCTGTTTTTTTTGTACGTAAGAAGGACAGTATTATGAGACTGTGTATAGACTACCGCGAGTTGAACTAGATCACGATCAAGAATCATTATCCACTTCCTAGAATTGACGATCTATTCGACCAACTCCGTGGAGCGACTGTTTTCTCGAAGATAACCTTACGCTCAGGATACCATCAATTTAGGATTTCCGAGCCTGACATTGCAAAGACCGCGTTTAGGATGAGTTATGAACACTACGAGTTCACTGTAATGCCTTTTGGGTTCACGAACGCACCTGCGAAGTTTATGGATTTGATGAACCGTACGTTCCAGCCTTATCTCGATCAATTCGTAGTTGTCTTTATTGACGATATTTTGGTCTAGTCGAAGAACGCTGCTGAGCACGAGCAACATTTGCGAACCGTTTTGGAGATTCTACGACGACATCAACTGTACGCCAAGTTGTCGAAGTGCGAGTTTTGGTTAGAAATTGTTTCTTTCTTAGGACACGTGGTGTCTAAGAGTGGAGTTGTTGTTGACACGGAAAAGATTAGAGCTGTTATGGACTGGTCCGCACCGAACAGCATGACTCAGGTTAGAAGTTTTCTTGGGTTAGACGATTATTATCGTAGGTTTGTGGAAGGATTTTCCAAGATGGCGCAACCTATGACAAACTTGATGAAGAAGACGACGAAGTTCGTCTGGTTTGAAAAGTGTGAAGCTGCTTTTCAAGTGTTGAAGAAACGACTTACGAGCACACCGATTTTGACTTTGCCATCGGGAACTGAAGGTTATGAAGTCTATAGTGACGCGTATAAGCATGGCTTAGGCTGTGTTTTGATGGAGCATGGAGAGGTAGTGGCTTATGCCTCAAGACAACTGAAGACACACGAGGATAATTACCCTACTCACGACTTAGAGCTCGCTGCTGTCGTATTTGCTTTGAAGATTTGACGACATTATCTCTATTGTTCTGTTGTCAAGATGTTCACGGACAACAAGAGTCTCAAGTACATATTCACGCAAAAGGAGTTGAATATGCGACAAAGAAGATGGCGAGAGTTATTGACGGAGTACGACATCGACATTCAGTATCACGAAGGGAAAGCTAACGTTGTAGTTGACGCCTTTAGTAGAAAGACTCGTCATACATTGAATACTGCTTTAGTACTTCTGAAGCATATCATTCGTGATTTACAATGTCTCGACGTGGAGATTGTGCTGAAGGGTGACGTTCAATGTACCTTAGAGCATATGTTAGTTCGACCAACCTTACTCGACGAGATCAAGGGTAAATAGAATTCAGATGAGGATCTTCAACGGATTCTACGCCATAAGGACAAGGGTAGATCCGAGAACTTTTCTACTGGTCAAGATGGTGTCTTGAGAATTTGTGATCGTGTCTGTGTGCCGAATGACCCGGATGTCAAGAGTCAGATTCTGGGTGAAGCTCACAATACGCCTTATTCTGTGCATCCTGGTGGAGACAAGCTTTACAAGGACCTTCGCCAAATATTTTGGTGGAAAGGTATGAAACAAGATGTCGCTGAGTTCGTGGCTAAGTGTCATACGTGCCAGACGGTCAAGATTGAGCACAAGAGACCTGGTGGAATGATTCAATCGCTTGAAGTTCCTACGTGGAAATGGAACTCAATTTTAATGGACTTTGTCATGGGTTTACCAGTGACATAGTAGAAGAACAACGTCATTTGGGTCATTGTGGATCGTTTGACGAAAGTTGTGAGATTTATCCCAATGAACGACACTTGGGAAATGGAGAAGCTAGCGGATGCTTACGTCAAGAAAGTCATGAGACTTTATGGTATTCCAAAAGATATCGTTTCAGATAGAGACTCGAGATTTCTACCTCATTTTTGGCAGAAATTACAAGAAGCTTTTGGAAGCAAGTTGAAGTTTAGTTTTGGGTCCTGAAATGATCCAGCAGACCGTCGATGTGGTCAAAGTGATTCAAGCAAAGATGCGTAGTGCTCAAGATCGCCAGAAATCGTACGCAGATAGAGGTCGAAGACCTGAAGAGTTTGAGGTGGGAAGCAAGGTACTTTTGTGAGTATCTCCTACCAAGGTTGTCATACATTTTGGTCGTAAGGGAAAGTAGAGTCCTCGTTATATTGGACCTTACGAGATCATGGAAAGGATTGGTGAGGTTTCCTATCGACTAGCTTTATTTACCTGTGGAGCATGCAAAAGTCCATGGTGTGTTTCATCTCTCTCAGTTGAAGCGATACTTACATAATCCAACTCATGTCGTTCAACCTGAAGCAATCGATCTTGACGAAAGTCTGACTTATGAAGAGCGTCCTATCAGATAGTGGATCGCAAAGAGCGCTCAACTCGAACAAAGACTATTCCGATTGTCAATGTCGTTTGGTCTAGACAAGGTCAAGAGGAAGCAACATGGGAATCTCAATCCATGATGCGTGAGAAGTATCTAGACCTCTTCCTAGAAGGTACTAGTCCCACATGAGTTTCGGGACGAAACTCCTTTTAAGGAGGGTAGAATCGCCTTGAAATTTCGTCTTTTTGCGTGTTTTGTTTATCGCTTTGCGCGAATTGCATGTTCAAGCATTGCATGTTACATTGCTAATCAACTTAGAATCACGATCGTACTTGCTCATCCTACATATGTTAGAGTCCTTAAATTGTTTTCATACCTTCGTATGGGTAAACTCGTTTTGTTTTTGGAAGTGATCACTTCATGTCTTTTTAGGAGGGTAGAATGTAATAACCCAATATTTTCTATAATTATTGTATTGATGTATAAATCATTTATAAACAGTTTCGTAGATTAAATCGTAATTATATTCAAGGATTCGATTTATTCAATTAAAGTCATAATAATATTAATTCTTATTATGGGACTTTCATAAATTGCATTTATCATTTTTGAGGAGTTTAATTAAAATGTTTTATATATGAATAAGAATTATTCATATTGTTTAAATTAGTTTTAATTAGCTATTTAAATCAGAAAATCATTACATAAATTCCTAAACCTACTAGTATTTGACTTGGGTTGACTGAGGGCCTATATAAAGAAAAAGTGGAGACAATTAATTAGTTTACACAACTGATCAAACCCTCACAAGCTTTCTCTCACCTCACGTCGTCTCTCTCTCCTTCTCCCTCCCCTCACCCGCGTTCACATTCTCTCTCTCCTCCCAGCCATCGCCGGCCACCAGCTAGCCTCCCCCACCGGCGGTAAGACCGCCATTCTCCCTCTCTCTTTTCTCTTTCTTTCTCCTTCTCTATTTCTCTTCGCGAATTGCTCCCCGCCCCTGTCACCGGCGCACGCGGCCACTGCGCCACCGCAGCGCCCTCAGGGCGTCGCCTGAGGGGTTGCCGGCGAGTGGCCGGCATGCTGCCGTGCCCGCTCCTTCTCGCTCTCTCTCTCCCTCGCGTTCTCTTCTTCTCTCTCTTTTCACGAGTTCTCTCGCCCTTTCTCTGTCCTCTTCGCTAGAGTTCCGGCGACCACCACCACCGGCCATGGTGGTTAGTGGGTAGTGGTGGTGGTGGTGACGGGCCAGGTTATGGGTCCCATGCATGGGTACCTCTGACCTAGACCTATTTTTGAAGTTAGGGTTACGTTTTTATACTTTAGTAATTATTGTTTCGATTTTCAGTATTTTTCGAATAATGTTGTTACTTTTCTATACTCATTCGGAATCGAAATTCAGATTTTCAAAAGCGTAAATTAATTGAAATAAATCAAGGAATTTAATGCAATTATCAGATTAATATTTTGTTACTGTTTGGATTTTCGTATCTAATTAATACTGATTCGGTAATTGTTTTTAATTAGGACCTAACGAGCAAGCATGATAATCGTCGATTGTTGGAGCATACTTTCTATTTGGAAGCGTTTGTAGTGGTAAGCTCTCATGCCTACCTTCTTCCAAAGCCCCATCAAAACTATTTTGATGTGTTATGTGTTAATTGGGAATTTGTTGTGAATTTAAAATGCAAAGCATGATTAAATTATATCGTCGTTATTATCAGAATTATAAAGCATGTTTACTGCTGTAATTATGAATTATAATTAGCATGTTGATGTTATCATGTTTTTGGAATTAATTAGTCCATATGATGATTATTGGACAATTGTTAAATGGTGAATTATTATTATTCTTATGCTGTTAAATAATTGCTAATTGGTATAGGTACTATTGAGTGCTAGTGAGCACCTATATATTATCGTTGAATGCCTTGGATTATTTGTGAGTTTTTTGATGTCATATTACCATGCTGAAGTGCTGCCGAAATTGTGCTAGACATGCAATGTCATCTTTATTGAATCATCGTCATTGAATTAAAGCATGTTTAATTCTCATCGTAGTGAATTATCATTATTGTCATTATTTACTATTCATTGTCAAAAGCATGAAATGAATTAGTAAGTCGTGGTCTCGTAGTACCACTATGTCAACCAATGCAAATTATGTGAATTGAATTAAATGAGAGTAAGGTTCCTAATGGATCCCTAGGAGTAGTCGAGCAATCGGGATTACACCTAATGGTGTAGTTCAAGGGATGAGTAATTCCCAAGTTACTTATGGACACCTCTTAGTGTGTTTGGGACAGATCATTCCCCATTTATTAAGTCCTCTAGGCTCGTTTATTGTACTAGTGGTAGTGTGCACACTAGAGTCATTAAGTCCATGGCGTGATTATATCTTCAACGAACAGTATGGGTAATCGCTGTTCTATCCGCTCTCTTACATCTCTGATATCTCTAATCAAGACAAGTTGTCTATGTCGTAATTTGTTTGATCACTATACAAGAATTGCATATAAAAGAATGTCGTTATGCGTATGCTTGATTATATGCTTATGTGCGTATGCAAATGAATTTCAATAATTCTCCTAATACCTGAGGTAAGGTTTGCGAAATATTTTTACTGGGTACGGATGACGTTTATTCAGTTTATCTGATTTCTGTTTCTCTTGTGTTACTTTTCTTTTCTTTTGTATTTTTTTTCTTTCATGAAAACTAAAGTGCAGGTTTAGTTGAATGAGGACATACAGCTTAGAAGTTAGAGTTGGCGTCAGTTCTTAGAACTCTCTTTAGTTCGGTTTAGATTGTTGGGATTTTATTGGATTTAGCCCTTGGAGGCAAGTTCTAATAAGTTGGTTTAATGGTTTTAGCTCACTATAAAGACAACTCTAATATTAACTATTTTAGATTTTTTAGTTTCCTTAGTAAGCTCCTTTGAAGCCAAGACTTTCTTTCTGCTTAGCATTTACTCCTTAGTGATAAATGTTGCAGTAGCTACCCTCGGGTTTGGGACGGTTCAGTTGTGTCGATTCCTGCATAGTGACGTCGATAGTTCCCAGGAAATCGTTGCAAATTCGGGGGTGTTACAAACTCAGCTGGGTAGTGTATAGTGCACGGCTGCACCGTGCGCAGCCGCTAGGCGGCTGTCACGGCTGCCTGCCGTGACTATCAGAGTCGCCAGCCACCGTTGAGCGGTGGTCAGCGGCGGTGGAGGTGGTGGTGGTTGGTTGTTGGTGATGTTTTGTGGTTTGACTTGTTGTTTTGACTTGTTGACTTCAATTAGGATTTTGGAAAGTTTCCTAATTTAGCTTATGTAAATTCTGATTTTGGAAACTTTTAAGCATGCATGAGTAATTAAAATTTCAGCAACATAGTTATTTTAATTAAGGGTACTAAATCATCTTTAAAGTTTGATAAAGAGGTTTAGAATTCAAGGTATTGACTATTGGTTATTGTGGATTTGTTAGGGCGGTTGACCGCACCTAAACGTAAGGAGCTTATGTGAATTTGCTGGATTGCCTTATTTCACAAGGTATAGTCATCGTCTAGTATTAAATTGAGATTTCTATTCGTACTTAGTTTGTGGATGAGGGATAATTGTTATTTATTTCCTTATGATAATTCGTATAGAATTATATGATATTGAATGCATGTTGTTAAAATATTGGAAGTTCACTTTGTGTAGCAATGTCTACTTGTTGGTATTCATGTTATATGAGAACACATGTTAATCTTTGTAATTATGTGGAGTAATTATTTGTGATGTTGAACTAAAGATATATTAATATTTGTTCAATTTGGATATAGTCTATCACTATTTGGATCATGTTTGCGAGCATGTTGGTTCAATAAGTTAATGATATTTTGACTCTTGATTTTGTAAACAATATTGGAAGCTTGGAAAATATATATTGTTAGGTGGTTATGAATAGGGTATTAATGCTCATTCATGTGAAGTTATTGCCATCGGAATTGTGTACTTTGATTGTTCATTTTGTAACTGCGGAGTAGCTACTTGAGAAATGCCAAGATATGTGTATTACTTGTTATGTGATCACTTTATGAAAATGAATTGAGAGTTAAGACTTCTTTGGTAATGGATCCACCGAAGGATGCGAATGCGAATTGTTATTGAGATATATTGGGCAGGTCTATGTCTACGAGTCGTAGCCCCAATGTAGTACTTGTATCAATATATGATGATTGGGCTAGTAAGTTTTGTAGATGAAATAGTTCTTCTTGTAAACCTAAGGGTTGATAGAGGGTATGCATATTTAGGAACATTTGAAGTACTTCGTGAGTCACCTATACACCGGGACGGTTGATCCCTCTTTTTGCCAATGTGCACGGGACTAAGATCCTACTGAATCGACTGCGGTTGATTTGACAATTCATGCGATTCTTTTCTCTCTAATGAACTTGGCTAATGGATAATAATAAATATTGGATTTATTATTTGGTGTTCATGCGTGTCTTTAAAATTAAAGCATGATGTCTTTTTATTTTCTTAAAGCATGATTATTTATTTTAAAAAACATGTTGGCTTAACTTTGAGATTTAAATGGACTATGTGGTTATGAATTACTCAACATAGTTGATTGATTGTTTTTCTTTCTACTTGTGTTTGTTGTCCATTTCTCTTCAATGATGGGCCTATGATGAACCTATATGAAATTCGTCTATATGGGGGAATAGATTGACAGGATTGTATATCTTCTAAGAACAATTTCCTTTTATTGTTTAGAATTGGATTCATGTAGTATTGGAATTTTTATTATTGTAATGAGATTAATTATCTTGCATGAGAATTAATAGTTTACAATTTCTCATTTCATTTGGATTATTTGTTTTAAGTCTAGTTTTGGAAATATAGTTATTATTTCATTATCTAGTATGCGTGTTTGAGACATAAAAAATTTTTGTTTCTTTCTAGCCTTGTATTTAATGTGAACATTAAATACGGCGGCGGCGATTTGAATTTGTAGGGTTTTTCTGCTGCAACTCGTGATTTTAAATGGTTTTAAATTAGACGGAAATTCCGGGTGTTACAGTAGCATTGCTGACTATCAAAGATAAACCACCCTTTTGGTTGATACTATCATTGTTGCTGTGTTCATTTCAAATATGGTGAAAGAGTATATGAGTGAGTTAACACTTAAGACAGTCATGCAACTAATTTCTTTTGACGGTCAATGTCAAGGACAAATATAGGTATGCTTAAATTTCATAAACCTTGCTTATAACTGAACAACAAAGAGTGCATAAGTATTTGTTTTTCTTAAAAAAAAAAAAACCACAAAATGTAATATGGATAGGTAGGAGTAGGATGCTGTTAGAGTGAAAGAAAGACATATATCCTCGAAGTTTAAAATTTAGCCCACAAATTTCTTTCCACAAACAATATTTCATAGCATATAGTCCCTCAGTTCAAAGGATTTTCTGTAGTCCAACCACCAAGCATGTATATGACACATATTGAGGAGACTTTTAAGCTTCATATCTGACCATTCATAGCTTTATTTAAGTTCCTTTTTGTTGCCTGTCATCTGCGAAGTGTAAAAAACAAACTTAAACGTGGTACAGATGGGTAGGAGTAGGATGTTGTTCGAGTCAAAAAAGACATATCTCCTCGGTGTTTAAAACTTATGATATTGATCTACTGCATTGTTAATCTTTCAATTCTAATCTAATCATGGCGGCCACTTATTTCTTTCCACAAACAATTTCATATCATATAGTTCCCTCTTTCAAAGAATTTTCTGTAATCCAGCCACCAAGCATGTACATGACACATATTGAGGAGACTTTTAAGCTTCACCTCTGACCATTCTCAGCTTTATTTTAGTTCATTTTGTTGCCTGTTATCTGCGAAGTGTCATGATTGTTTAACATTCCTACCAGACCCACAACATGTACATAGTTTCCATTAAAATTACAAAGGTTCCATTTATTGATGTCATCCTGGTAATATTGAGTGTGTTACTAATGAAATAGCCTCTCTTTCTTCATTATGACTTGATTTTTTTTTAAGTCTAGACCAAGTGATGGTGACGATAACGTCAAATCTCTGGAGGGCCTTGGTCAAAGAATCAGTCGAGATCTAATTATGTCGAACAAGAAAACAATTGGTATTGGATGTGGTTGTCACTGATTTCAAAGATATAAGTACATTTTAAAAAAGCGAACAACTTTAAGCATGTAGAGAACGAGCCACTCATATATATTTGCAAAATACAGGGAGCAAAATTCTTTTGTCAAGCCTCCATTTTAAACATATGCAACAACAATGGCCGGTATTTCAATTCATGTTTTCGGTGCAAGAGGTTAATCAAACCTCAAAAAATTTTGGTGTAGCCGCCATTGTTAAAAGGTGATGGATGACACAAGGTCAAGGTATTTATTTATTTCTAGCCTTCAAAATTGCTTCAAAAGCTATGCAAACAAAGTAAACTTTTGCTAATTATGTCCAACCTCACATTCACTTTGAATAGGTATCGGTTGGAACTTGAAGTAAACGATGACTCTGGGACAACCAAATTTATTGTCTTTGATGAAGAAGCTGAGAAACTAATTGGGCAACCAGCCACCACTCTATATGATATGGAAGCAAGGGTGAGCTGCCATCCTTGATAAAAAAATATTACTAGCAAATCCTATGTTTTTCATGTGAAACTTACAACTTACAACAAAACTTCTTATAAACAAAGTTTCACTGCAAACAAGATATTTGATGAATCAATTCTAGAAGATACGAACAATGTTGAGGCAAAAGAAGCAGCCAAAAGCACATCCTTTCTAATACAAACTGAATACCATATGTAATTTCTAACGAACTGATTTTGCTTTTTTTAATTCCAGAATCCCGTAATGGTCCCTCGTAATGAAATGGCTATAGACAACACACTCACTGTTCAGCCCGATATGAGAGCAAACTCAACCCAAAATGAGGATATTCATGATGAAAGTGAAAGAGGACCAAAACAGAAAAGAAGACGGTTAAGGTGTGAAAATTATTATAAAAAAAAAAGGAAGAAATGGAAAAACAATACAAAGAATAGGCACAAGAAAATCTATTGACGAAAAATGTTGGTTTACAGGAAAAGCAACTTTGATGATGATGAAGAGGAAACCAGCCCCACAGACAAAAACATTTGAACCAACTGAAGATTCAGAATGAAAAGAGTTATAGAAATAGAAATTAGGCCATATCTAGGTTATGAAATATATGGCTAATGATTTTTGAATTTTCCCAATTTCCGAAAAGGTATCTTATGATACTATGTAAGGTCAGTCTAGCTTCTTCATATCTCAATCTGGTATGGGATTACATTAGTTCAAACTTAGAACTTTTTACTTTCTACCATTTTGAATAAACAGTTCACTTAATTCTGTCTACAGTAGCCATCCTTCCACACGCTGAATTCGGCACTGCAATTTTTTTACGTTTTAACCATATTTGCGCTTAACCACTAACACAACCTAATATAACAATATATTTTTCTCAATTCAGTGCCATAAAATGCAACGTAATTACAATAAGCAACTGAATTGACACCACGGTAAACTAAAATAGTAATGAGAGGTACGGAAAACACAATTTGAACACTTGAGCATTGGGAAATATCCATTGATTCAAGAAGCGCGATAATCGAGTTAGGTAACACAATGGACAAGCCCAAATAGACAATTTAAAAAAAAAACACAAAAACAATAGTTGAAGCCTCACCGAAATACTCAAACATGGACAACCAACTAATCATTGCAATACTAATATTAGTTTAAATAACAAACATATAATCATACAGATAATTCAGCTAGAAATACATTCACATCAAACTAGAAAACTAGGACAAGTCACTGGCAGTCTGTCACTCTAGCATTCCATAAGACCTAACTGATAATTTCTTTAAAAGTGCTCCATCTTTCCTCTCTTTCAATTCTGTATCACTCCCCTCGATCAAGAAATTAATTGACTGCATTTTCTAAACACTAGCAGTGCCAAAATCAGGACTTGCTCTTGAAACAGTCAGTCAATGAGGCATAGTTAATAACATTAATGGGTAATTGATTTATCATTACAACCATTGAAAGATTAATCAATGTATCACATTAATGACTTATTAAAGCACTACAGCTGCTTAAAATACTTTCATAAAATTCACACCCATTAGCATTTTCATACTCTTAATCTGCTACTACAAACTCTCTTAGTCTTCTTAATATTTGCATGAACATTGGAATTGAGTACACATGAAAACAGATTACGCACCTAACATGGACAAGTTTCTGAAGTACCAAGAAGCACGGAAGCGGCGTCGGGCGATTTTGCTTAAAAAAAGACAAAAGCGCGGACATCATCAAAACCAAGACAGTAGACTAAACACGTCAACCCTCAATATAGGTAAGAAATAACTTATGTACCTATAACAAACCTGCATTCAAGAAAAATATTGCATTCACTCTAAAAGACATACCACTTTTTAGAATCACATGCACAAGCCAATTTTGGGAAAAACGGTGTTTCGCCCAATTAAATGAATGGAATTACGCGAAAATGTAAAATGAAAATGCAGTGAATGGAGCTGCTATTACAGAAAGAAGAGAGAATGCAAAGTAGTATTATCAAAAATAATCTTTGGTCGTTTTTAAGATGTGTTTCGTCCCACTTAATATGAAAAACTCAAAAAAAAAAAAAAAAAAAAGCTGAATGAGTGGGAATGTAAACCAGACATGCAGCACAAAACTGAAACACTAAAAGAACTACACTTTTGCTAAATGCACCACTTGATGTCTGAACTCCATTCTCGCCGCTGGCAATCTTCTCTGCAAGCAAGCCGTTTAGTGGGTTTTTGCTTATGTACAATTTCACACATCTCCAATTGTTATTATGTTTCAAACTCAATATTGCTATCTCTATGTAGGATTAACGAGTACAAAGCAAACCGCCATGATCCCAGCTAAGTCACATAGAAGAAGAGTTCCTGGAGAGGTACGTTGTTCAACCAAATAATTAGAAAATATAGCATCTAATATGTGGGATAGGGAATGGTGAAACTATGATTTGCTATCCTAGAACTAAAACTAACAAAGCATGCATTCCATTGCTATTTCGAACCAACCAATCCATATTGACAGTACATGAAAATGAAGCTTTATGCAAACATGTCGATGTTATTGGAATAATAGTGAATCCAAATCCTTATTTTGAAAATCACTATTTGGTTATTTTGGAGGCCAAAATCAATCAATCAAATTTACAAAGGTAATGTTTAAAGCTGAATGAATTGTCAAAAGAAGGAAAAAAAAAAGGGGTAGGAAAAATGTCTAACACAAGGGGGTGTGGCTACATAGAACAATAAATGTCTAAAGACATTGGAGCTATGTTTATATTCGAAAACCTGCTTTTCTTCATAAGTTGAGAACCCCGTCTTTTAGGCACATTGTAAGGTGAAGGAAATGCCCAAGAACATCACCCCAACATAAGAGAGGCAAGTAGCAGCAAATCTGTAGTAAAAGGTGCGTGACCAGGAAGTGTATCATTTGTTATTGGATCACATCACATGATTTACACTGGATGACATTAAAAAAAAACAGTTTCAATAGGACACGTTCTACTCTATACAAAGCTTTGTTCAACCAAATAATTAGAAAATATAGTATCTAATATGTGGGGTTGGGAATAGTGAAACTATGAATTGCTATCCTAGACTTACAACTAACAAAGCATGCATTCAATTACTATTTCGAACCAGCCAATCCATATTGAAAGTACATGAAAATGAACCTTGATGCAAACATGTCGACGTTATTGGACTAATAGTGAATCCAAAGCCTGATTTTGAAAATCATTATTTGGTTATTTTTTAGGCCAGAATCAATCAATCAAATTTACAAAGGTAATGTTTAAAGCTGAATGAATTGTCAAAAAAAGGGAAAAAAAGAGTAGGAAAAATGTCAAAGAAAAGGGGGTATAGCTACATAGAACAATAGATGTCTAAAGACATTGGAGCTATGTTTAAATCCTAACACATGCTTTTCTTAAACCCCGTTTTTTGGGTACATTCTAAGGTGCAAGAAATGCCCAAGAACATCACCCCAACAAAAGAGAGGCAAGTAGCAACAAACCTATAGTAAAAGGTGTGTGCTTCAACCGAGTGATTAGGAAGTGTATAATTTGTTATTGGATCACGTCACATGATTTACACTGAAGGAAAGTAAAAAAAAAAACAGTTTCAATAGGACACGTTCTACTCTATACAAAGCGTTTCTAAAAACACGTAAAAATGAAAGGATAACAAAGTACAGAATGGTCGGGGGGCATTGGTGGGGCATTTAATTTCCCCTATAGATAATCACAAAAAAGAGTATTTTTAAGATGAAAAAAATTAACAGATTGTGCAGAAGAAGAGTGGAAAAGGTATCCTACAAAAAAAAAAACATTTACAGATTACCCTAACAACACTAAATATCAGTAATAGTATAATCCCTAAAAGCACCACCAGCTGTAGCCCAAAAATATATAAAAAAAAGAATGACCCCTAACTAACATTGTCCAATACACCACACATTGCCAAAACGTAAAGACTACAACCAAATAATTCCAAAGTAGATCATCTAATAATATTTGTGGTTCGGTATTGTTAAACTCGGTATTGATGTCTAGAGTTGCTATTTCAAAACGGCAAAGCCATATTGGCAGAAGATAAAAATGAAGCTAGATGCATACATGTTCATGCTATGAATCAAAAGCCCAATATTGAAAAACAGTAATTTGGTTATTTTGGATGTATGAATCAATCAAGCAAACCTACAAATTCTTTGTATGTGGGCGAATGAAAGCTAATAAAGATGTCAAAAGGAGGGAAAAAAAAAGGGGGGAAGAAAGATGTCTAAGGACACGGGGGGTTTGGCTAAAACAATCGATGTTCCTTCATAAGCTGAGGACCTCATTCTGTTGTTACATTGGTAGGTGCAGAAAAGGATCCGGAACAACAACCAACCACCAGAGCGGCAAGTAGAAGCAAATCTATAGAAAAAGGTACGTCATGCACCCGAATGATTAGGAAGTATAGGATTTGGCATTGGATCACGTAATATGAAACCAAATAGAGGGTAGCAAATACAGATGTACGTTTGAAGGCCTATGTTGGGCTATCACGTTATCAAAAATAATCTAGATTTCAGACTTGTCTATAGGAATTATAAAGGCTATAGACGCTGCATGACGATAAACCACATGATAAAGAACACAAGCACATGATTACCACCTGTTTACTGTTCCCAACCTGCCCAAAATATTCACATGATAAAGTATACACAAATTTAAACAAAGTTAAACCTCTTTATCAACCCCAATTCCAAAACCTCCCTATACAGACTAAATTCGATTGTTTAGAAACCTATCAAACAGAACTAAAAAAGCCCCAAGATCAATTCAATTAAAACTTATGCACTAGGATTAAGGCGGTGAGTAAAGGAAACCAGGGGTCTAACCTTAATGCAGAGATAGTCAGAGGGATTCTGGAAATGTTAAACAAAGAGAATTGTTTGGCTAAAGCCATTAGAATGGCACGGGTCCGTAAAAAGGATTGCCCTACAAAGTATGACCTCCTACTGATTTCCAACAGGCAAGCAGTGCACAAACAATATAACGCACCAACAGCGTCTGAAGTAGCAGCACTAATAGTCGATGATTTTGGGCAGCGTACGGTTGGACGCAAAGTTATTAT
The DNA here is from genome assembly GCA_038025085.1 of Tetragonia tetragonoides. Classification (NCBI taxonomy): domain Eukaryota; kingdom Viridiplantae; phylum Streptophyta; class Magnoliopsida; order Caryophyllales; family Aizoaceae; genus Tetragonia; species Tetragonia tetragonoides. The sequence continues at coordinate 20,578,932 of CM076146.1, forward strand.
TGAGCATAAGAAAGAATTTTTGAAACGTGTAACCGAGCAACATCCATCATTTATGGTTTTACAATACCTGCTTCTCTTACCTCATGGCGAAGATGGCTATCATGAACAAATACCATACAGCTCGGATACAACAGGGAAGAAAATAACAAGAGACTACATCACCATGCGAGACTTCTATGCATACCTTCTTCAGCAATGGACAAACCAAGGTACAACTCTATTATATGGTGGGCGCGTAATACAACAATTTATTGTCGATTGTTACACTACAATAGAAGAGGAGCGCCTCAAGTGGGTAAAAGACCATCAAGAACATTGGAGGACTGAGATATTCAGAAATGTAGTTGATGCAGTCCTGAAAGGAGATACAATTGGTGCTGCTGTGGGAAAGCGAGTGTTGCTACCACCTTCTTTCACAGGTGGACCACGCTACATGATGCAAAATTACCAGGATGCTATGGCGATATGCATATGGTATGGTAATCCAGATTTATTCATTACGTTTATTGCAAACCCAAAGTGGCATGAAGTCGCATATATGTTGAGTTACCTAGAGGGCCAGCGACCTAAACACCGACCAGATATTGTTAGCCGGGTCTTTGAATTAAAGTTGCATCAGCTTTTGAAGGTCCTTAAAAAGGAAAAACACTTTGGAAGAGTACGAGCAGGTAGCATCTTTCAAATATAAACTGTTCAAGTATGATTTAATTCATAGTATTTTTGTGCACTTACCCTGTCCTCTATATTGCAAATACATATACAGATATACACTATTGAATTTCAGAAACGTGGGTTACCTCATGCACATATACTACTTTGGCTAGAACCAGATGAGAGACACAAAGATCCCGAGTTCATTGATAGCATCATCTGAGCGGAAATACCAAACAAAGACGAGGATGAGAAATGTTATGAAGTGGTTTCACAATCTATGATACATGGACCATGTGGAGACAATAACAAGGGTGCTCCATGCATGGCAGGGACACATGCACCAAAAGATTTCCCAAAAAAATTCATCAAGAGACAACCATTGACGGGAATGATTATGTTGTGTACAAAATGCGAGAAAAAACACACATACTAATTAATTCACACACTACTATTCAGTCCAAACATTTATTAACAAATAAAAAAAAAAGTAGAGAGAATCAGAAAATGCGGAATGCTAATGTTTAAGATACTATTCATTCCAAGGAACTAATTATTATTGCATCTCAACAAAACAAATTTGAAGGACTGTGAAAAAGGGAGCTGCGTTACTGGACAACCTATATGTTGTTACCTACAACAGGGAATTACTACTTATGTTTAGGGCCCACATAAATGTAAAGTGGTGCAACAAATCAAAGGCCATCAAATATCTCTTCAAGTATCTCAGCAAGGGCCCAGATAAAACAACTTTAGTCATCAAGCATAAAAGGACAAATGAACAAAGTGGATCAACAACAGGAGATGATGAGATGAAAATTTATATGGATTGCAGATACCTATCTGCATGTGAAGCAATCTGGAGAATTTTCCAATTTGATATACATCAGCGAACATTTGGAGTTGTTCGTCTCCATGTACATCTCGATGGAGAACAAACACTCACTTTGATCGATAACCAAAAACTAGACAAAGTGGTTAACAGCTAACAAGGAAAAGAAACCATGTTCACTCAATGGATGAGGGCTAATCATATGTGCGAGGAAGCAAGACAGCTGACATATGCCGAGATACCCAGCAAATATGTTTGGAGTGCAACTGGAAGACAATGGGACGAAGAGAACCAACTGTGGAAGATAATACGAGCTTGGACTCCTAGAAAGCAAGGGAAATGTTTAGGCATAATAGTCTACGTGCACCCAACAGCAGGAGAGAGATATTATTTAAGATTATTGTTGAATCCGGCAAGAGGGCCAACGAGCTATGAGGACCTTAAAACAGATAATGGGGTAAGACATCCGTCCTTCAAACCAGCTTGCTATACCCTTGGATTGTTGAACGATGACAAGGAATGGGTTGAAGCAATCCTAGAGACCAACCACTGGGCAACTCCTAATCAGCTACGGGAGCGCTTTGTCATTATCTTACTATTTTGTGAGGTATCTGATCCCCGCCAATTCTGGGATATGAGTGCTGAAATGCTTTGCGAATATATTTTGGAAAAAAGGAGAAAGTTGTATAGGCATCCTCAATTGGAATTATCAGAACAACAAATACACACATACTGCCTGATTGAGATTCAGAAAAATATTAGGCCGTAGTGGGAAGGCACTTGCTGATTTTGACACCCCACCCCAACCAAAAATCAAAGAAGGGGAACACCTAGAAAATAGGTTGATATGTGAGGAACTCAGCTATGACACCGATGCACTAAAAGCGGAACACCAAACATCCTTTGTATCACAAAACCAAGAGTAGAAAAAAGCATCTCATGTTGTAACTCACGCAGTTGAGAAACAAGATGGAGGTGTATTCTTTGTCTATTGACATGGTGGTACTGGCAAAAACTTTCTATACTCAACAATAGCATCCAAGCTAAGAAGTGAAAGGAAGATAGTATTCACAATCGCATCATCAGCTACACCCCTCCCCTTTTACTCTTTTTTACTCTTTTCACTCTTCAGCAAATGACTCATTGTATTCCAGAATAAGAAATACATGTAAACTGCAAAGGCTAAATGAATAGTCGACAATAATGTCTAAAAAGGATGAAAAGAGGAAAGTATTGGGAATATTATTGAACAAGTAGATAGGAACTAAATTTAGGAAAAAAAATCATAGAAACAATGGAGCCTACATGTGATACCCCAATATTTTCTATAATTATAATATCGATTTATAACATTTATAAATAGTTTCGGAGAATTAAATCGTACATGTATATAACGATTCGATTTACTCAATTAAAGCCATAATAATAATAATAATAATAATAATAATAATAATAATAATTATGGAAATTCCGTGATTTATAATTATCAAATTTGAGGGATTTAATTAAATTGTTTTGCATATGAATAAGGTTTATTCATATTATTTTAATTATTTTTAATTAGCATTTAATTTGTTTTAATTAGCAATTAAATCAGAAAACTATTCCTAAGTCTAGTAGGTTTTTGACTTTCATTGACTGGGGACCTATATAAGCAAAGACATGGGCTAATTTATCAGTTTACAAAACTGAACCAAGCCTCACAAATCCTCTCACTTTCTCTCTCCTCTTTCACGGCTCTCTCTCTCTCTCTCTCTCTCTCTCTCTCTCTCTCTCTCTCTCTCACACTCAACCGCCCTCTCTCCCTCCTCTCACTGTCGCCGGCCACAAGGCCAGCCACCGACCTTCCCTCCCCTCGCCGGTAACCTCCCTTTCTCTCTCTTTCTCCTTCTCTCTCTCGTGCTCTTTTTGCCCCCTCCCCTGTTTTCGCGAGCTGTGGCTGTCGCGCCACCAGGACCCGCCCCGTCTCCCTCTCTCGCTCAGTCTCTCTCCTTCTCCCTCTCTCTCTCTCTCTCTCTCTCTCTCTCTCTCTCTCTCTCTCTCTCTCTCTCTCTCTCGCAATCTCTCTCTCCTCCGTTGCCTGTACTCCGACGAGCCACCGCCGACCATAGTGGTCGGTGGGTGGTGTTCTTGGTGATGGGCTAGGCCATGGGTCCTTATTCTTGGGTGATCGTGTCCTAGACTCGAAACACAAAGTAGGGTTTCGTTTTAATTAATTTCGTATTTTTGATATTTTTCAATAATTATTTTTATTTTTCTGTACTGGTTTGGAACCCGAATTCGGATTTTCGAAAGCCTAGATTGATTGAAATAAATCAAATAATTTAAATAAAATATTATATTAATATTTTGTTACTGTTTATATTTTCGTATTTGCTGATTATGTCTCAGTAATTGTATTTAATTAGCACCGAACGGACAAGCGTGATCCGGTCGTGATTTGCAAGCTTACCTACTGTCCAGTGAGCGTTTGTTAGGTAAGCGATTGTGCCTACCTCTTTCCAAAACCCATAAAAAAGTTTTGACTTGTTATTGCTAATTGCCTAATTGTGGTGAATTTAATATGTGATGCATGATTAAATTATATCGTCGTAATTATGAGAATTAGAAATATATTCTTCGTTATAATTATGAATATTGTTGAGTACGATGAGTTTATCAAGTTTCGGTAGTGAATTAGCTCATATGTTAATTATTGAGCATGTATGGTGATGTTGAATTTCTAATATTATTATGATATAATATATGTGCTAAATGGAATGTGTTATTATTGAGTGCTAATGAGCACCTAATATGATTTGTTGGATTATTTGTTGAAAGTGTAATTTTTGCATGTCATGTTTTACTGTCGAAGTGCTGGCGAAATTTCATTAGACATATTTGATGAAGGATTATTCTTAATATGCATTAATGTCATTATCATTATTATTATCATTCATTGTCATGAGCATGAAATGAAGTAGGGAGTCGTGGTCTCGTTGTACCACAAAGTCAACCAATACAATTATGTGAATTGAATTGTAAATGAGAATAAGACTCCTAATGGATCCCTAGGAGTAGTTGAGAAATCAAGAGCGTATCTAATTGATGTAGTCTAGGGATGCGTGATTCCCAAGTTACTTATGGACACCTCGTAGCGTGTTCGGGATGGATCATTCCCCATTGTTTAATTCTCTACGTATCAATTATTCTGTTAGAGATAGTGTGAGTATACACTAGAGTAAGTCTATGGCGTACCAATATCAATCGATGAACAGTATGGGTAATCGTTGTTCTATTCGCTCTCATATTACTCTAATCTAGATGGTTTGTCTGTTTGTGTTCGAATGATCACTAAAAGCAAGAATTGCATGTAATTGAATATTGAGTATGCGTGTGCTTGATTGTATGACTACTTGTGCATGCAAATGAATTTCGATGATTCTTCTAAAACCCACGCAAGGTTTGCGAAAGTGTTTTTACTGGGTATGGACGACGTTTATTTAGTTTATCTGATTTTTGTTTTCTTTTGTTTCTTCTCTTTTCTTCTGTACCTTGTTTCTGTCACGGAAACCAAAGTGCAGGTGTTGATGAGTGAGGACGTATAGCTTTGGAGTTTAATTGTAGGCTTGTTCTCCAGAACTGTTATTTCTTTTGGATTATGGGATTTTGGTTTGTGCCCTTGAAGGCAAAATTGTAATAATACTTTAATGGACTTAAGTTCACTTGATAGACAACTCTAATATTCATGTTTAGTTTGTTTAGATGCTTCCTTTGATACCTAGCTTTTCTTTATGCTTAGCATTTATTCCTTAGCGAAAAATATTGCAGTAACAACTCTCGGGTTTGGGACGGATCATTGGTGTCGAGTCGTGCACAACGACGTTGATAGCTCCCAGAAAATCATTGCGAATTCGGGGGTGTTACTAATGGTATCAGAGCCATAGGTTTCAAAGGTTGCATAGGTTTAATAAATGAATTAATACAGATTAGTTTCATTTTGGGGAAAATAAAATGTAATTAAAGCCGTTGAGCGTAGTAGTCCTTAAAGTTAGGAATTACTTGAAATCACCTTCATTGTGATTTAAATGTTCTTATTGTTTGATTGCTCTTCTGGAGATGGAAATTGTTCGTTTGACCGCGATGAAATCGACTAAAAGTAGAAAACCGCGAGCGATGATCGTTGCACCTGAGCATGAGGTGGAATACATGCATATCTCTGATAGCGAGCCAATGCAGGACGAGCGTGACGAGGCCGCAGCTATGCCTATGGCGCACGACATTGGCGCGCACGAAGTGCACCAACCCGCGAATGGCGATCTTGATGATGACGTGCCAATCGATCTTAACCATGACTTAGAAGCTAATGAGGATCCTGATTATGAAGAGGAACCTACTGAGTCCGAACCTGAGGCTGAAGATGCTCCTGCTAATGAGACAAGCGTTGAGCCTAACTCTGTTGATCTTGAGATGCGATTTGAGTATGGAGCTGGAGTCTCTGATTCACCTAGCATGCCAGACATGGAGGACATTGGTGATGCAAGTGACAACAACTCTGTACCTCCTTCGCCTACTGCTGATGTGTCTCCTCCTGTAGAGCCTTTCTTCGCCACTGATGCCGATCTAGATGGCATCCGTGCCTATGTCCATCGTGCGAACATTGTGATTGAGCGTTTTGAATATGAGAACAACACAAGGACACACTAGGGTTTTTGGGTAGAATTCTTACTGGTTGGCTTACCCAACCTGCATCATTGGAGAGATCTCAAGGAGAAGTATGACGATGTGGTACTGAAGAGTGGCTACATCAACGATGAGAAGTATGGCAAAGGCAACCAATGGGCGCTAAGTTTCTAGGGTGTTGGCAATGAACTATGCTTATCCGAGTTCGAGTGGAAGGTTAACCACGTCTTGGTGCCTGCTCCGAAGGACATATACGAGAGTTGCTAGTCAAAGAAGCGCAAGCTTGTGGACAGCATTAGAAGGCGCTTCATGCCTCAAAAGTTCAGAGGTGACGAGCATCCTTACACGCCATGTAGGGAAGTGAAGCCAAGGAGGATAGATGATGATGATAAGCCTCCTAGATCGAAGAACCCAGTCGCTGTTTAGCTATTTTGATTGACTAGGGTTATTCGTTTTGTTTGGAAACATTATTTCATTTTTGTGATGACCCTGCGTGGTCAAGATTAGTGTAGTGTGATGTAGTTGCCTAAGCAACAAATATTTATGACTCTTGTTTATTTTGCAATCTATCTTATTGCAAAACTATTTTATTTGATTATATGAATGTCGTTGTGATTTGTTTACATCATTGTTGTATCACATATTTGCATGGTTGGCTAAAAGCATGAATGCTATCTCATATCGTCGTAACATGATGGGAAATCCATGTCGAATTTATGGCAAATTTTTTGTTGGGCATTATGATTACGTGTGATTGACTATTGCCCTACTAAAATAGTATGGAGCCTCATTATGTGCATTATGAACATCTTTGTCTATTCATGTGAGACCTATGTGTCTAAAGTGTATTACATGCCTATCAAACAATTATGCATGAGAACTGAGAAAAATAAAGCAAGTATGTTGCTTAGACCTACACTGTAACGTTGATTATCGAAACTTATATGCTATTTGGTAAATGTCAAGAGAAAGGTTTCAATTACAACCTATATCTCTCAATCAGACCTTAAAGGGTCGAGATGTGCAAATTGTGTGAATGGTGTTCATACTATTATTTTGTAGTCTCAGATCGCGAAATGACAACCAACGCCGATAGAATTGCAAGACTCGAAGATGGCCTGACCGACGTGGTCGAGATCATGGCGCGACAATTGGAACGCCAAGAGCAAATGGAGACCGCACATGCCTCTGAAACGGCAGTTTCCAAGACTTTGACGCTCTTAAACCTCCTACGTCTGAAGGTGGTGCTGATCCGACTAAATTGGAGAACTGGATCATTGAGTTCGAAAAGTTGTTCCTGGCTACGAGTCGGCCTAACAACATGAAGATTAGCTCTGCGACATATTACCTGAAGGGTGAGGCCAGCAAATGGTGGAATGATTTGCGAACTAACTTGCTCGCAGTACCGAACTACAACTGGGAATGTTTTAAGGAATCCATTGGTGCTAGATTTTATCCTAGTTCTCTACAACACCTTAAACAGCGTGATTTTGAAGGGTTAAGACAAGACAAGATGTCTGTGGCTGAGTATGCTACCAAGTTCAACGAGCTTGCTATTTTTGCTCCCAATCTGCTGATAACTGAAGCAGAACGAATCGAAAGGTTCGAGGATGGACTGAAATGGGACATTCAACGTTTTGTCGTTGGAAAAACTGTCACTTTTCAGAAATCTTATGACAAGGCCCTGAATCAAGAGAGGATAGTAGGACGTCGTGACACGCATCTGGGTAAGAACAAGCGTGACGAAGGCAATCCATCGCACACGAACAATGGCGACAAGAGGCCAAGACCGAGTGGCAACAACAACAACTATCAAGGTGGTCAGAACCACAATGTCAATAGGAATCGTGAGATGAATAGTCATCGAGCTACGATAAGGGCTAGAAGAAATACGCCATGTACTCACTGTAACAAGACGCATCCTGGTTAGAATTGTCGTGGAGAGGTGCTGCAGTGCTATGAATGCAACAAACTGGTTCACAATGCTTCTGAATGTTGGAGCCGAGAAAGGAATGGCAATGGGAAAAACCGCGATAACAACTACAATCGTGGGGGAAATAATAATGGCTATCGTGGTAATGGTGGTAACTACCGTGGAAACAGGGGTTACAACAATAACAACAACCGCAACAACCGCAACAACCGCAACAACCCTGCTCCTACTGTGAACAACCAGGCACAAGCTTCTGCAACTACTAATCCCGCACCGAACAACAACAACAACAATAGAGGGGTTAATGGCAGAATTTTTGTGATGAATCGCAATGAGGCGGAAGCAAACCCGAATGTGATTGCTGGTACTTTTCTTGTTAATTCTTTTCCCACTTTTGTTTTGTTTGATAGTGGTGCATCGCATTCTTTTCTTTCTAATAACTTTGCATCTAAAATAGGCCTAGAACCTAGTTCCGTGTATAGGGCGAACATTATGATGCCTAATGGGTCGAATGTTAGTTGGAATTCGTTGTACGAGAAGTGTTTGATTAGTATAGCTGGTTCCGAGCTACCTGCAGACCTCATTCAATTCGAGTTGGGTGAATTTGACGTTATTTTGGGAATGGACTGGTTGTACAAGTATAGGGCTAAGATAGAGTGCTTCGAACAATGCTTTTCTTTGCGAGGACCTAAAGGTAAGATGATCACTTATCGAGGAGTTGTGGTCAAGCCTAAGCTGAAGGTGATGGCAACAATGAAGGTCAAAGAGTGCGTGACTAAGGGTGAAGCGATTTACTTTTGTCATGTGGTGGATACGAGTCGCGAGACGGAAGCTCCGCAGCCTATTCCTGTAGTTTCTGAATACACTGACGTATTTCCCGAAGAGATTCCCGGGATGCCTCCACAACGCTTTATCGACTTCACGATCGACCTAACTCTAGGTTCTGCACTAATTTGAAGGCACCATATCGCATGGCGCCTGCTGAGATGAAGAAATTGAAAACACAACTTGAGGACTTGTTAGAAAAGGGATACATACGTCCGAATGTATCGCCTTGGGGTGCTCATGTTTTGTTTGTACGAAAGAAGGATGGTAGTATGAGACTATACATTGACTACCGCGAGTTGAACAAGATCACGATCAAGAATCGGTACCCACTTCCCAGAATTGACGATCTGTTTGACCAACTGCGTGGAGCGTCTATTTTCTCAAAGATATACTTATGATTAGGATACCATCAGTTGAGGATTTCCGAGCCTGATATTGCATAGACAGCGTTTAGGACGAGGTATGGGAACTACGAGTTCACTGTAATGCCTTTTGGGTTGACGAATGCGCCTGCGAAATTAATGGACTTGATGAACCGTACATTCCAGCCTTACCTAGAACAGTTTGTTGTAGCCTTTATCGATGATATTCTGGTTTACTCGAAGAACGCCGAGGAGCATGAGCATCACTTACGTACTGTTTTGGAGATTTTGCGAAGACATCAACTTTACGCCAAGTTGTCAAAATGTGAGTTTTGGTTAGGGACGGTATCTTTCTTAGGACACGTGGTGTCTAAGAATGGTGTGGCCGTAGATCCAGAGAAGATTCGATCTGTTACAAATTGGCTTAGACCGACGACCGTGACCGAAGTTCGGAGTTTTCTTGGACTCACTGGCTACTATAGACGATTTGTAGAAGGTTTTTCAAAGATCGCGCAGCATATCACGAATTTGTATGGTCTGACAAGTGTGAGACTGCTTTCCAAGAGTTGAAGAAACGTCTTACAAGTGCACCAATTTTTACCTTGCCATCGGGAACGGAAAGGATATGAAGTCTACAATGACGCATCTAAGCATGGCTTAGGTTGTGTTTTGATGCAACATGGAAAGGTCGTGGCTTACGCCTCACGAATATTGAAGAAGCACGAGGATAATTATCCTACGCACGATCTAGAACTTGTTGTTGTCGTATTCGCATTGAAGATTTGGCAACATTACCTGTATGGTTCTGGAGTTAAGATGTTCACTGATCACAAGAGTCTCAAGTACATCTTTACGCAGAAAGAATTGAACATGCGCCAAAGGAGATGGCTAGAATTTCTGACGGAGTACGACATTAATATTCAGTACCATGAGCGTAAAGAAAATGTAGTCGCTAACGCTTTCAGTAGGAAGACTCATCATACTTAAGATACTGCTTTAGTGCTTCCTAAGGAGATCATATGTGACTTACAAAGCCTGGAGGTGGAGAATGTGTTTCAAGGTGACGTTCAGTGTACCTTAGCACATATGACTATTCGACCAACATTACTTGAGGAGATCAAAGATAGACAAGGTGGTGATGAGGATCTTCAGCGGATTCTAAACCACAAAGACAAGGAAAGGTCCGAGGACTACACTTTAGGCCAAGATGGAATTCTGAGGTTTCGAGAACGTGTTTGCGTACCCAATGATCCAGCTATCAAAAATCAGATTCTGAGTGAAGCTCATAATACGCCGTATTCTGTACATCCTGGTGGAGACAAGCTTTACAAAGATCTTCGCCAAGTGTTCTTGTGGAAAGGCATGAAACAAGATGTCGCTGAGTTCGTGCCTAAGTGTTTGACATGTCAAAAGGTCAAGATCGAGCACAAGAGACCTGGTGAATGGTACAATCATTGGAAGTTCCTACTTGCAAATGGAATTCGATTTCTATGGATTTTGTCATGGGTTTACCTTTGACACAAAAGAAGAACAATGCAATTTGGGTAGTAGTAGATCGTTTGACAAAAGTCGCAAGATTCATCCCAATGCATGACACTTGGGAAATGGAGAAGCTAGCTGACGCTTATGTCAAGGAAGTCATGAGACTTCATGGTGTACCCGAAGATATTGTTTTCGATAGAGACTCTAGATCTCTCTCTCACTTCTCGTAGAAACTACAAGAAGCTTTCGGTAGCAAATTGAAGTTTAGTACCACTTTCCATCCTGCAACAGATGGCCAGACGGAAAGAACAATCCAGACTCTGGAGGATATGCTTCGAGCGTGTGCCCTCGAATATCAAGGTTTGTGGGATAAACACATTCCATTGATCGAATTTTCTTACAACAATAGCTATCATACGAGCAATGATCGAGCAGCATATGAAGCCTTCTATTGTAGGAAGTGTAGATCGCCTATATGTTGGAGCGATATTAGTGAGACTGCAGTTTTGGGTTCTGACATGACCCAGCAGACTGCCGACATTGGGAAGGTGATTCAAACGAAGATGCGAAGTGCACAAGACCGCCAGAAATCGTATGTAGATAGAGGTCGTAGACCTAAAGAATTTGAGGTGGGAAGTAAGATACTTTTGCGAGTATCTCCTACCAAGGGCGTTATGCGTTTTGGTCGTAAGGCGAAATTGAGTCCTCGTTACATTGGATCTTATGAGATCCTAGAAAGGATTGGTGAGGTTGCTTATCATTTAGCTTTGCCTGTGGAACTTGAAAAAGTCCACAATGTGTTTCACGTCTCTCAACTGAAGCGATACGTGCATGATCCAACTCATGTCGTTTAACCAGAAACGATCGAACTTGACGGGAGTTTGACGTATGAAGAACGTCCAGTCAAGATCACTGACGGAAAAGAGCGCTCGACCCGTACAAAGACTATTCCAATTGTGAAAGTTATTTGGTCCCGTCATGGTCAAGAAGAAGCAACATCGGAAGCTGAATCCATGATGCGCGAGAAATACCCAGAACTCTTTATTGAAGGTACTAAATCCATTTCAGTTTCGGGACGAAACCTGTTTAAGGAGGGTAGAATGTCACACCTAGAATTTCGTGTTTTCGTGTTTTGTTTACCGCTTTGCACGAGTTGCATGTTCTAGCATTGCATGTTGATTTTCTAATCGACTTAGATCACGACCGTAGTACACGCATTGCATTGTTGTAGCCCTAAAATCATTTTATACCTTCTTATGAGTAAACTCGTTCCGTCATTGAGAAGTGATTACTTCATGTTCTTTTAAAAAGGGTAGAATGTGATACCCCAATATTTTCTATAATTATAATATCGATTTATTATTAATTTATAAATAGTTTCAGAGAATTAAATCGTATATTTATATAACGATTTGATTTACTCAATTAAAGCCATAATAATATTAATTATTATTATGGGAATTTCGTGATTTATAATTATCAAATTTGAGGGATTTAATTAAATTATTTTGCATATGAATAAGGTTTATTCATATTCTTTTAATTAGTTTTAATTAGAATTTAATTGGTTTTAATTAGAAATTAAATAAGAAAATTATTCCTAAGTCTAGTAGGTTTTGACTTTCATTGACTGGGGACCTATATAAGCAAAGAGATGGGCTAATTTATCAGTTTACAAAACTGAACCAAGCCTCACAAATTCTCTCACTTTCTCTCTCCTCTTTCACGACTCTCTCTCACTCAACCGCCCTCTCTCCCTCCTCTCACTGTCGCCGGCCACCGGCCTTCCCTCCCATCGCCGGCAACCTCCCTTTCTCTCTATTTCTCTCTCTTTCTCCTTCTCTCTCTCGTGCTCTGTTTTCGCCCACTCCCCTGTTTTCGCAAGCTGTGGCCGCGGCGCCACCGCTGCGCCACCAGGACAAACCTTGGTGGTCGCCGGCGAGTGGCCGGTGTTGCTGGAGGTGCCCCGTGCTCCCTCTCTTGGTCAGTCTCTCTTCTTCTCCATCGCGAGCTCTCTCTCTCTCTCTCTCTCTCTCTCTCTCTCTCTCTCTCTCTCTCTCTCTCTCTCTCTCTCTCTCTCGCAATCTGTCTTTCTCTCTCTCTCCTTCGTCGCCGGCGCTCCGGCGATCCACCGCCGACCATGGTGGTCGGTAGGTGGTGGTCTTGGTGATGGGCTAGGCAATGGGTCCAATGCTTAGGTGATGGTAGCCTCGACTCGAAAAACCAATTAGGGGTTCGTTTTATAATTTCGTATTAATTAATTTCGTATTTTTAGTATTTTTCAAAAATTGTTTTTATTTTTCTGTACTCATTTGGAACCCGAATCCGGATATTTGAAAGCCTAAATAGATTGAAATAAATTAAGGAGTTTAAATAAAATATTATATTAACAATTTGTTACTAATTAGATTTAAAATTTTGTTACTGATTAGATTTTCGTATTTACTGATTATGTCTCGGTAATTGTATTTAATTAGGATCGAACGGAAAAGCGTGATCGGGTCGTGATTTGCAAGGTTACCTACTGTCTAGTGAGTTTTTGTTAGGTAGGCGATTGTGCCTACCTTTTTCCAAAACCCATAAACAAGTTTTGACTTGTTATGTGCTAATTGCCTAATTGTTGTGAATTTAATATGCGAAGCATGATTAAATTATATCGTCGTTAATTATGAGAATTAGAAATATATTCTTCGCTGTAATTATGAATTATATTGAGTACAATGAGTTTATGAAGTTTCGTTAATTAATTAGCTCATATGCTAATTATTGAGCATGCATGGCGATGTTGAATTTCTAATATTATTATAATATATTATATGTGCTAAACGGAATGGGTTGTTATTGAGTGCTAATGAGCACCTAATATACTTTGTTTGATTATTTGTTGAATTTGTAGTTTTTGGATATCATGTTTTACTGCCAAAGTGCTGCCGAAATTTCATTAGACATACATGAAGCATGATTATTCTTAATATGCATTAATGTCATTATTGTCATTATTATTATTCATTTGTCATGAGCATGAAATGAAGTAGTGAGTCGTGGTTTCGTTGTACCACTAAGTCAACCAATGCAATTATGTGAATTGAATTGTAAATGAGAATAAGAATCCTAATGGATCCCTAGGAGTAGTGGAGCAATCAAGACTGTATCTAATTGATGTATTCTAGGGATGCGTGATTCCCAAGTTACTTATGCACACCTCGTAGCGTGTTCGAGATGGATCATTCCCCATTGTTTAATTCTCTACGTATCGATTATTATGTTAGAGATAGTGTGAGTATATACTAGAGTAAGTCCATGGCATGTCAATATAATTCGATAAACACTATGGGTAATCGATGTCCTATTCGCTCTCTTATTACTCTAATCAAGATGGTTGGTCTGTTTGTGTTCGAATCATCACTAAAAGCAAGAATTGCATGTAATTTAATATTGAGTATGCGTGTGCTTGATTGTATGACTACTTGTGCGTGCAAATGAATTTCAATGATTCTTCTAAAACTCAGGTAAGGTTTGCAAAAGTGTTTTTACTGGGTATGGATGACGTTTATTCAGTTTATCTGATTTTCGTTTTCTTTTGTTTCTTCTTTTTATCTTCATTACCTTGTTTCCGTCACGGAAACCAAAGTGCAGGTGTTGCTGAGTGAGGATGTATAGCTTTCGAGTTTAATTGTAGGCTTGTTCTCTAGAACTATTATTTCTTTTGGATTATGGGATTTTCATTTGTGCCCTTGAAGGCAAAGTTGTAATAATACTTTAATGGACTTAAGTTCACTTGATAGACAACTCTGATATTAATGTTTAGTTTGTTTAGATGCTTCCTTTGATACCTAGCTTTTCTTTCTCCTTAGCATTTATTCCTTAGCGATAAATGTTGCAGTAACAACCCTCGGGTTTGGGACGGTTCAGCGATGTCGAGTGCGTCGATAGCTCCCAGGAAATTATTGCGAATTCGGGGGTGTTACAGTATAGATCAACAACTCAAGTGGCTATTAGGGCTGGTAATTGACTAAATTCATACAAATACCACAACCTTACTAAATCTAACTTTGTAATGCTTAAAAACCCAAAAACACTGAGCCCTGAGCAATACCCCAAAACATAGTAACTAGGTAACCAAATAGACCACATATAAGGGGGACAACATGTATTCTAGAAGAAAAATCTGATTTACAGAACACAGTTGCTAAGAACTGACAGTGTTAGCATGTACAAAGAAAATTATGAGATTTCTCCACAAAAAAAAAAAAAAGATAGAGACAGAAAAAAAAATTCCAATCAAATGATTATTAATGTTATTATGACATAAATTATGACACAAAAATAATTTAATTAGCTATATCGGGTAAAAAATGCAGGAATACCCTCTCTCCTACTCCCTGGTGGGCGTACAGCACATAGCAGATTTGATATCCCCATAGAAATATTTGCGGGGGCTACCTGAAACATTCGTCAAAATACACATCTAGCAGGACTTCTAACACAAGCCTCGCTTATCATATGGGATGAAGCCCTAATGGATCACAAGTTTGCATTTGAAGCAGTCGAAAGAACATTGAGAGATATTGTTGGTTTTGAGAATATAGATGCCTCAATGATACCCTTTGGTGGAAAAGTGGTTCTTCTAGGGAGAGACTTTTGGCATGTACTTCCCGTGATATCGAAAGGAAAAAAAACAAGATATAGTACAAGCAACTAATCCTCAATAGATCATAACTTTGGGAGGATTGCAAAGTATTCAGGCTATCAAAGAGCATGAGAGTACAAAGTGAAACAGCTCAAGGGACTATAGATCAAAAGAAAAATAAATATAACAAATGGATACTGGATATAGGCAACTGAAGGGCAAAAGAAGTGTGAAGGCATAATGAAGAGGAGGAAACATGGATAGAAATCCCACCAAAATATCTAATGCAAAGTGACAACAATCCAATTTAAGATATAGTCAACAATACATATCCTACTTTTGATAAAAGCTGGTGTGATGATAATTATCTGAGAGAAAGAGCAATATTGACTCCCTTAAATGAAACGGCCAATGAGATTAATGAGTACAAGTTAAACCTCCTTGATGGAGAGGCCATGACATACAAGAGTTGTTACGAAGTATGTCAGGGATCAACAGATTCGACTGATCAACCCACAGCTTACCCCACAGAATACCTAAACACACTTACATTTCCAGGGATGCCAAGCCATGTTTAACAGTGAAAGTAGGAATGCATGTGTCAATCCATATTTGGGATTGTGTAACGGGATAAGGTTGATTGTCACCACATTAGGGTGATATACGGTACATGCAAAGATCATAACAGGGAGAAATGCAGGGGCACAAATAGCAATCCCAAGAATAATCGTATCATCCAATGATGGGAAATTGCCATTTGTCTTAAAAATGAGATAATTCCCTTTGAGGTTGTGCTATGCAATGACAATAAACAAGATTCAAGGCCAATCACTCAAAAACGTGGGGGTATACCTTCTAAATCAAGTATTCATCCATGGCCAACTCTACGTAGTGTAGACACCCTAATCGGTTCTCATCCCCTGGCACCGCAACGCCCGGTGATGAAGGTAATGGATTAACATGGACGTAAGTAGAAAAGGACATTGCTTGGAAATCTAGACCAAATTCCTTGAAACCTCAATTTTGGCTAGCCCTTGTTATAAGGATTCCAAGGCCTTTGACCTTGCCTCAATCAGGTTCCCGGATCAAGAGATATCGCGTCTCGAAGATTTTGGTCAAAACCGCTCAATCCCGACCCCCCTGGGTAGCCGCTGGGCTCCAACTGCCTTACTGCTGGCCACTGGGCCTGTTTTCTGGCTCGGCCGAGTTTTGGCGCCGGGTTTCTTACCCTAAGCCCCTAATTCCGTCCCCTAACTCTATAAATACTCCCTTTCACCCTCTTTTGAGACAGTTTGGTCAGTTTATAATTTTGAGAGCCTTGAGAGCACAAATATTCCCAAATCATAGAGAATTCAGATTTTGAAGACTCAAGCAAGCCATTGCACCCAACCTAGCACCTAATATTGAAGAGCAATTCTAATTCTACTTGTCTCGTTCGAATAGACGTCCAGGTTAACCATCCGGAGAGCCTAAATTCTTTATTAAATCTCTTGTTTATTGTTTATAATCATGTTTTATTTAGCTTTTGATTATGGTTGAATAAATTTGCATGCTTGGGTCCTTGTAATTAATTATGCATGATTAGCTTAATTTAAAGTTTGCATCTTTTTATTAGTTTATGCAAGTTTGCATCTTTTTATAGTTTGTGCATGCATGTAGCAACCTCCTAGGTTTATTTTAGCATAAAGTTAATATTTTTGCGTTGTTCTTCCTTTGAAGTTACTAACAAATTTATTGATGTGCATTTGCAATGCTTGGCGCGTTTAGCAAAGTATGGTAGGTTGGAGCGTTAAGTTATTGCTCTTTATTGTTTATGTTTGATAATAGTATGCATGCAAATTGGATATAAATTGTGCAAAGTGACAACATAGGTAATTTGGTTGTCTTTAACCCGCCTAGTTAATGTAGGATCTTGGACGACCGGATTTATATGGAACCATATAGCATAGATAAATATTTGACATGGATAGGCTTAGTAGAGGCCGTTTATTCAGGCGATTTAGATGAGATTCGTTTTGTTTATTTCGTACCTACACCCCCGAACTCAATATTTAGCCACATGGGTATGAGTCAATTCCCAATAGGAATTGGGTGCACTTTTGATGGTTTCCAATTGTTTCCTAAAAATTGGTGGCGGCTTCATTACTTGCAAATTATTATTCCCCGTTATAATTAAATTTAAATTGCATATGACGTATTATTTAAGAACCATTAAATCCAACCGAATACCTCAAATTAGCGCCGAAAAGGCGAGGGTTCTTACAGTGGCAACTTCACTGGGGATAATTAACAAGAGGGTGTAATTCGAACACCTATCCATGTCAATAATTTATTTTAGCTATTTGGTTCAATTACCGTAGATGTTTATTTTCTTTGCTTTGCATCCATATCATTCATATTTTCATGCGTTATCATCGCAAGATGTTTAAAGACATCACCACACCATAAACAGGAATTACCCTTTGGAACATTGTCTATGACTTAGGCCGGTGACCCACTCGGTCCGAATTACCTTTGCACATAGTCGTGTTCCATCCCATGGCATTTACATGTTTCCATTCGAGATGTGTAAAACGGTACGTTTTGTCTTACTATGCATCCCATAAATGACGAAACATATCAGGTTGTGGGTTACCTTATCCAACCATAGATTGTGTCAAAATATTGCATTCTGTCCCATAGTCCATATCAAGGTGCTAATTGATTTACTTGCTATATTGTGATTGATTGTTTCCTTACTATGTGATTAGTTTCCATAGAATATTAGGATTAGATCCCCCCTTTTAGGATTTTATTGAGTCCTCGTTAGGGAAGGTTTCCCTTTTGTTTGCTTGTGCGTTTTGTCAAGTTTACAAATAGAGTCTAGGATCTTTTCTTTTTAGGAAGTAGAATCCATGTATGACTCCGATGACGCTAGTGACCATATTAGGAAGACGTTCCTTTCCATATGAATTAGATTGCGTGCAAATAATATATTCCTGTCAATGATCTTTCATAAAATAAAAAAGAGTCTTACTTTATTCTATAGGTGAGTCAACAGTATATTTTCCTTTCTTATATTAGGGAATTTTATCCCATATGCAAGTCAAGAGTACATTTTCTTTTAATTCTATAAAGTCGAAAAGATCATTGACTAGAATATGCTATTTACATAAAATCGCATCTTTCCTAAAAATCACCATGTTCAGGATTAGTGCTAGATTCTGTTCTCACATTTGTTTTTTAAAATAAAATATTTCTTCTGTGGAGTTTTCCATTTATTTCCTAAGCGGGCCCTTCTGTGTCCAGAATTGGTAGGAGTAAAGATCACGGTCCTAGGAAGTGGTAGAGGAACGAGTCCAACAAGAGATTGATCCGCAAGTTATCATTCGATCCTTCACCACAAGGCTATGCTCCCCATATCAAAGGAAAATTACCCACTATGTTTTCCATGCCTGAAGTTCCCACGTTCAAAGGAACCGATGATCCACAAGATCACATTAGGGCTTTTACCACTGCATTGGGCCTTAGAGGCATTGAGCAAGAGTTATATGTTCATCTCTTTCCCCAAACTCTGGACCCTGCTATCAGGGCCTGGTTCTTCAAATTTCCCACTCAAAAGTTGCAGAAGTGGGAAGACTTATCCACCTTGTTCCTCGAGAGATATGCTGACAATGTCTTGCCTCCCATGACATTGAAAGATTTGGACATCACCAAGCAAGGTGACAAAGAAGGATTCACTAATTTCGTGAGAAGGTGGAGAACTAAGGTTGCCAAAATGATCAATCACCCATGTGAAAGGTATCAAATTAGAATGCTAGTCCAGAACTTGGCATCTGAATACCGCGAGCACATGAAGTTCTAACCCATAACCACTTACGCCCAACTAACTGAAGTAGGCATGGCCATTGAAGATGATCAACTCCAAAAAGGGAAATGACCACTTACAATAATAACACAAGCGGTTACAAGGATAAGATATACCCCAATACAATTCATGCCTCCACAAGTACAGGAAATGAAGTGAACGCCATTGCTGATAGGCGCCCACGAAGGTTTACTCCCCTTGGGATGCCTTACATCAAAGCCCTAGACAAATTAGTCAAAGGAGACTATCTACACCCGATTGGGCCTACCCCTGATCCACCCATAGAGAAAAGGTCGCCATACTAGAACGAGTCTGGATTCTGCAAATACCACAAAGGTCGTGGACACGATACCGAAAAGTGCTACACTCTCAAGGAAAAAATTCAAGATCTGTTCGACAATGGCACCATACCATTGCCTAAGGACGCACCGCCACCCAACAACAATAATAATCCCCTCGGGAACTCTTTTGCCATTGATATAGAAGAAGGGTTTGATCCATCCTATCTGATCACTGCTGTTGGGCAGGTCATACCACCATACCCAAGCCCAAGGCCCACGCTAGATATTTACGGCCTTTGGGATAGTGATGAAGAGGCTAATGGACCCTACACTGATCCTGAAGATGTGTTTACTCCTCAAGTCCACGACATAGCAAATGGCAATGTTTGGTATGATATCTCCGACGATGAGAAAGAGGAAGATGACAAAGCTCTGAACTACCTCACAAGATCAAGACGCCAGTTCAGGCGCGAAAATATCTACATGGATTCGTCTCAAATCCACCTCGTAGAGCTTGTTACAATCCCCAATAGGGATCCAACCCAAAGAGAATTGACTAAGGAAGATGATGGAACCAACATCCTTAGACAATTGCAAAGGACAAAAGCCGACATATCCATCTGGCAATTGTTGACAGCTTCTATCACTCATAGAAGGGCCGTATTAGAAGCTTTGAATGCAACCACCATTTCTCCAAACGCTACTCCTGAAGATGTGGTTAAACTCCTGGTCAAAGGTAAGTCATCCACGCCCGTCACCTTTTCTGACAAGGACCTTCCACCTGAAGGTATCCACCACAACAAAGCCCTTTATCTGATTGTAATTTGTCAACAAAGACAAGTCCCCATGACTTTAGTTGACAATGGCTCTGCTGTAAATGTATGCCCTTTGAGGACCGCTGAACACCTCAAAATAGACTGCAACAATCTCGCGCATTCCGCACAAGGGCTAACAACTTACGATAATTCCAAAAGAAACGTCTTAGGCACTTTTTCCATGAATATCAATATTGGGCCAATCGAGAAAATGGTCCAGTTTCACGTAATTATCATTCCAGCCACCTTCAACCTACTTTTAGGAAGGCCTTGGTTGCATGGGCTAAATGCTGTAGCCTCGGCCCTTCACCAAAAGGTAAAGTTATCCCTAACAGGATCCACACTGGAAGTCTATGCTGATACCATGGTAGGCCAGATAGAAAAGGCTCCAGTCCTTAAGATAGAGCTTAATGAGCAAGATGAAGAATTATGAGGCTTCGAGAAGATAGCCTTCATAGAAACGATAGAGCACACGCTCAATCTGCATGCTCTACCTAGAAAGCAAGGGCACTTTCCAGCCACCACTCTGGGTCCTCACCCCAAGGCAGCCCAATCCTGTTGGACCACCAAGATAAAAAAACGATCTATTTGGGCTAGGCTACAAGCCCACAAGGCAACAGATCCGAGCTTACATATCCAAGGAAATGGCTAGGAAAAGAGCCCGCGCGGCCAACAAGCCTGTTCCACATAACATGGATCCTTATCCTCTAACTCTAAATGGGCAATTTCTCCAAGTGGGCGATCCATATCCCTATTAAGGATTTCAATACTATTTCACTATGAGTGAGACGCACACATACCTCCTAAGGAGGACCAATCCACTAAAGATTGGGCTAATGACATGGAACCCAATGACTTTGGGCTACTATTTGGCACAGAGCGTCGTCAATACGATGAGGCAACAAACAAGCTTCCCCTTACTGTGCTTTTTAATGAAGGGTTCAATCCGTCAAAGCTGATCCCCTGAATCGGGCCCGACCGCACCACCTGGAAGCACGAGACGAAGTGGACTCGAGTCGAGGGAGCCAAGTACAAGTTCACGATTCGCAATGGACCTGCAGACAGGCCCAATTCTGATTCCGAGTCTGATTTCGAGTCCGACTCTAATTCTGAGTCTGTTATCCTAGAAGTGTCGGGTAGTCCACCCGAGTCTATTCCTTTTACTACTAAGGTCATTAGTGATGACCTCATTGATGTATTGTCCGCTTCTATTAATATTATGAGTGTTGATTTTGCTTACTCAGATTGCCTCATTGCTAATAATTCAAAAGATATAACGGAATTGCCAAAAGAAGTCATTAAAGCATTAATTGAACATGAGCAAAAGACTTCAGTAGTCGAAGAAACAGAGACAACAAATATTGCAACTAATGATGAGCCTCGTCACGTGCAAATAGGCTTGTCTTTAACCTTTAAAGAACGCGAACAATTCGTAACACTCCTAAAGAATTATACGGATGTTTTCGCCTGGTCCTATAAGGACATGCCCGGCATAGACCGCAATATTGTCCAGCAAACCATCCCATTAAAGCCCGACTGCAAACAAGTCAAACAAAAGCTAAGAAGAATGAAACAAGAATGGGCTCTTAAGATCAAAGAGGAAGTCAAAAAACAACTTGATGCGAGCTTCATAAGAGTGGCCAATTACTCTGATTGGGTAGCCAACATCACGATTTTCCATTACCCCATATAGATGTTCTGGCAGACAATACCGCTGGACATGCCCTTCTATCATTCATGGACGGGTACGCACGATATAATCAGGTCCTGATGGCCAAAGAGGATGAAGAGAAAACCACTTTCATCACACAATGGGGTACTTACTGCTATACCGTAATGCCATTTGGGCTCAAGAACGCAGGGGCCACATATCAAAGAACCGCGATATATCAAAGAACCACATATCAAAGATTATGTTACGTAGATGACATGATCATAAAGTCTAAAGAGAGGGAAGGGCATGTACTCTCACTTCAAAAGTTCTTCGATAGACTTAGGAAGTACAATATGAGGCTTAATCCCAAAAAGTGTGCATTCGGAGTTACATCCGGTGAACTTTTGGGATTTGTCATACGCACCAGAGGAATAGAGATTGATCCATCCATGATAAAGGCCATAATAGACATGCCCCCACCAAAAACGGAAAAAGAATTCAAAGGCTTCTTGGGGAGGATCCAATATATTAGCAGGTTCATTCCAACTTAACTATCACCTGCGAGCCTATATTCAAGAAACTCAAAAAAGAGGTAAAAACGAAATGGGACGAACAATGCCAAAAAGCCTTTGACAAAATTAAGGCCTATTTGTCCGAACCACCCGTGCTAGTACCACCAACTCCAGGCATGCCTCTAATTTTTTACCTTACAGTCACAGAAACATCGATGGGGGCCATGCTAGCCCTCGAAATAAACAAGGACGAGAAGGCCATCAACTATGTGAGCAAGAAGTTCCTAGAATACGAAACCTGATACTCATCTCTAGAAAAAACATGCCTAGCCTTGGTCGTGACGACCAAGAAACTACGACATTACATGCTCCAGCATACGCTCCACATAAGATCGAGAGAAAATCCTCTAAAATATATATTTGAAAAAACCCATATTGAATGGTAGAATAGCCAGATGGACCGTCCTCCTATCAGAGTTCGACCTCAAATTTGAACACCAAAAGGCCATCAAAGGACATGCTATCTCGGATTACTTAGCCGACCAAGCTATACACGAGCCCGATCGCAAAGAAGAGTACCACTTCCCAGACGAAGGGGTCATGGCCTTAGATACCGAGACTTGGCAACTCCATTTTGATGGAACATCTAACCAAAAGGGTTTGGAAGTAGGAGTACTAATAGTATCCCCCGATGGTGCACATACACCTATTTCAGTCAAGTTAGACCATGAAGTCACTAACAATGGCGCGGAGTATGAAGCTTGCATAATAGGATTGCAATCCCCCATAAGCCTTGTCATTAAGACGCTTCTAGTCTATGGGGACTCATCGATCATAATCAATCAAATTTCCAAAGTATGGAAAGTCAAAAGTGAATCCTTGGCACTCTACCAGGAATATTTAGACTAAATCATAGTGTATTTCAACCAAATACAATTTACGTACCTTCCACGAGAAGATAATCAATTTGCAGATGCCTTGACCAAATTAGCGAGCATGATCAATATACCCGAAACAAGTCGAATGGTGCCCATTTGCGTACAGAGAAGGTCCGAGCCTTCATATTGCGATGCCCTGGAGGTATTCCATGGCAAAGAAGATGAGTGGTAGACCGATATAAAGAATCTGCTCGTGTACCAGCTTTACCCTTCATAGAGGTACATGGTTAAATGTAGAAGAAATACCCAAACGGGATTAATCTCTTGTGTTTAGGCACCGAGACGGCCCATAAGGTCTTAAGAGATGTGCACGTAGGAGTCTGCGGACCGCACATAAACGGTATGATTCTATCTAGGAAGATAATAATGCTTGGTTATTATTGGACAACAATGGAAAAAGACTGTTGTGAATTTGTCAAAAGATGCACACAATGTCAGACACACGCAAATCTACAACACATGCCACCAAGCCCATTGTACACCTTCACCTCACCTTTGCCTTTCTCTGCTTGGGGAATAGATATCATTGGCAAGATAACCCCAACGGGAAAAGGGGGCCATGAATATATTCTAGTTGCGATTGACTACTTCACTAAATGGGTCGAAGCACAATCATATGCAAAGCTCAAAGCAAAACATGTTGTCAAATTCATCAAGAATAACATAATAGCTAGATACGGGGTTCGCCAATAAATCATTAGCGATAATGGGTCACACTTCATGAAAGAAGTAATTGAGCTCCTGGCCATATTCAAGATCCAGCATCGAAATTCGTCTCCCTACAGACCGCAAACAAACGGCGCAGTAGAAGCAGCTAACAAAAACATAAAGAAAATCATTAAAAGAATGTCCAAAAATTATCATGATTGGCCCGACAAGTTGACATTCGCACTATTCGCCCATCGACGGGAGCAACACCATATTCCTCAGTCTACGGAATGGAAGCCGTATTGCCAATTGAGTTAGAGGTCCCATCCCTAGGGATCGTCTTAGAAAGTCAAATTCCAGAAGTGGATTGGCTCCAAGCCCGTTGCGACCAATTAGTCCTACTAGATGAAAAAAGGTTGCAAGCTTTGCACAATGTGAGAATCTATCAAAAGAGACTAACAAAGCATTTCAACCAAAGGCTCAAACTGAGAGACCTCAAAGTTGGAAACCTAGTACTTAAAGAAGTAAGGGCCAATGTCACTAACCCAAGAGGCAAGTTTAGACCCAACTGGTCAGATCCGTTTCTCATTACAAAGATCCTAACAGGTGGAGCTGCAAGGTTGGCAGATTTGGACGGGATCGAGATTAGTCAATGGATAAACATAGATCAACTAAAGAGGTTCTATGCTTAGGCAAGACACCCAATATAGCACTTTCGAGAGGCCCACATAAGGCTATATAATCCCGAAAAAAAAAAAAAAAAAAAAAAAAAAAGGGGATTTAATGTAAAGAAAAAACGCACGGATAAGAACTACGAGCGGCCTGTTCCCCTAAAAGGATACGTAGGACAACCCAATTGCAATTGGGCCCGGCCCCTTCATCATTTTCCCGTTGAAAAGTTGTTAAAAATAAAAATCAAGTTGCAATATTAAAACAAAACAAGCATGTCTCCATGAATAATAATAATAAAGTCCATTACTAAGGCTTGGCAATTCAAAATATTAAGGCAAAATTTAAATCTAAGTCTAAAAAGGGGGCATATCACCCTTATTGAATTTAAAGCAAAATAGAAGGCAATCCTAAGCTAGACATGCTCCAAAAGAGTATTTCCTTAACAGACTACTCCGTAGCTTCGGTAGTAGGGCCCGCATCCTCCATAGGTTCATCCGCTTTTGGGCCTTCCACTTTGCGTTCGTTGGGAGCCCATCTCTCGCGAACTAAAGGCTCTTCTTTCACAACCTCCATTAGTGGTGTGCTTGAGGAGGCCTCATGATCATTGGCCCGAATTTGGGGCTCCACTTGCGGCTTGGTTTTTTAAAGCTTTCTTTGCCTTCGGGTTGAGGACGCCTCTCACATGCTTAACTCCCTTTTTCTTACCTTTCCCCTTAAGATCATTAGGGTTTGAGAGTCTTAAGCTAGCTTTGACCGATTGGGCCTTAACATCGTGTTGTTCGGATTTCCTACATGCACGACGACCCTCCGCGGTCTTGCAATCCATCCAAACCTCATAAGCCGAAGATGTGGCCGTGGGGACCTTGATATGAGGAATAGTCCACTTGGGACGACGATCTCATGCACACTCCCATGATCTAACCATGCTAATTGTCAAGGCCCGCATAGTAGGAGCCACACTGTCCTTTTGTGGGATAATTTGGCGTTTCCCATATTGCCGCATGATACAACTAGGAAATATGTAAGTGGAATTATGAAGGCCAAGGACTTGGTAATATCCCGTGTCCTTGCTACATCCGATTGCGGATTTTAGACCCCACCACTTGACGGTCCATCGTAGCAAAGGGCATGCCTTAAGGTAGCCGCGCCACTCATCAATGGAGGATTCGTAGTAAAGCCTCCAGCGGGCAGGAAGTTGCTTTGGTTGATATTTGAGCGCATTAGCAGGCCTCTCAATGAAGCACATATGCTCAAGGAGCCATATCTACACAAAAAAAAAAACACAAAAAATAGTATAAAGTTAAGCATCCATGAAAGATTTAAACATTATTAATCAAAATTATTAAAAGAAAATTATCCAAAGCACTCACATGAAGGAGAAGAGGGCTTCTGGTCCATCCACCGAGCGATGATGGCTCTCTTTTCTTACGGTCTAAGCAAATTAAGGTTTCACCAAGAACAAGAGACACAAGGGCAAAATCGTTTTGGATTTGTTCAACAATTCTAAGCATACAAGTTTTACCATTATTACCTCCACCATCAAAGAGGTACCTATGCAAGAGGCATAAGATAAAAGCACGTCTATAATACGTCTCACTCATCACGTCATGGTTATCCCTTACCTTGGGAAAAATAATATCAATTACACCATTATGGTCCAACTCACCACTCCTAGCAACGGAGGTGGCTTGTGTTGGTAATAGGCCAAGATACCTTTTATAGTAGCCTTCAAGGTTTGCCCCCAGCCATGGAGTAGCGGGAGCTTGATCATGAGGGAACCCATGGATAGAGGCAAATTTTTCGGGAAGTGGACATAATTCATTTTACCCAAATCGAAAGACATGGAGCTTGTCATCCCAAAACTCAACGACGGCCCCAAGGAGGTTCCAGACGATTCGAAGTTGCTTCAGGTGGAAGAGAGCAATCAAGTGGAAAGGCACAAGTCTCATCCTCTATTCGGGGGTCATAGATTGTAACCATTTCTCAAATTTAACATCAAAGCTTGTCATGGCTGAAATCTAAATTAATTAGGGGGTTTCTCTCTCTAAAAGCTCTCTTTTGCTAGAAGATTATGAAGGTGATGTCCTAAAACCGGACTAACCCAAGGCTTATATAGGGCTCGCACGGAAAAGACGAAAAAATAAGGCAACCCGTCAAAAAGGGGCTTCAGCGGCCCCTGGGATAGCCGCTGAAAGCTTAGCGGCCCCGATAGTGCAGCCCAGGCCCAGCGGCCCAGCCGCTGAACCTTAGCGGCATGCCGCTGGAGCCCGGCGGCCCCTCTTTTCGCCCCCGCTCCTCCACGTGTGCCGCTAGATGCCTCCCTTTGGCCGCCGGACCCTTTCTTGAGACAGGTCCCCTCTTTCTCATTTTTGACACTTTCCATAACCGTTTTGGACTCAAATTTGGCTTTCTATCCTATTTCCAATTTTATTTCTATTTTGCATTATTTCCTTATTATTAATGAAAACTCCACAATTTCCTTTTTTCTTATTGGATGATTATCATCTTTTCTTTTTTTATATCTTTTTTATTAATCCCTTTTTACTTATTATTTCCATTTTATTTTTGCACCTCTTTCCTTTTTTTTCATATTTTTTAGGGGGGATAGGGTACACCCAATTTTAACTTTTTGGTTGTGCCATTTTTTTGCTAAATGGCTATTACTTGCGCTTTTGCTTGACTACTTGTGCATTTGCATTAGCCTAATTATCTGCAGGGACCAATAAATAAGCAGACAATATTTACAAGCAAAGTCCGAATGTTTGTGCAACACAAATGTTCAAAATGTATTTTACACAAATACATTATCATAAAAATCATCACCCGCATCAACATCCGTACGGGGCACCTCAAAGTGGTCCTTCGACCTCCGCGGCTCATCACCAAAGATCGACGCCACAAACTGGCTAGGGTCAAAGGAGGAATGTCGGGATGGCTCCCGGTACGAACTCCCCTCCCCAGCATAACTCGAATCATACCCCCACGAAGAACGAGGAGGCATGGTAGGCATCATAGGAGCAGGAACCAGGGGCTGGTAATAAAGACCGCCATATGAAAGATACCCCGCATACCCGGGATAAGAAGGATACATCGTCATAGGCATAGGAGCAGGCTCCACATCCGGAGTCATCTTACTCCCACTAGGACGGTCCGTCCGATGTACAGGCATCCTCTCTCTCCTAGGACTCTCCCTCCGAGGGCTCCTCTCGCGTGGAGGACTACGCTCAGGAGATCTCACACCCTCATCATCCGACAACACTACCTCTCGTGACCGACGAGGAAGAGGCCGACGGTACTCAACTTGCAACCCACAAAATATAAGACACATTTCTCAAAGCATGCAACTTCGAAAATGCTAAACCAAAGTTTACCTTGTCCAAGTCCGCTCTAGAGCAAGTACCCTTCGAAAGAGCTCGGGATGTCTAATACTTCATGGCATGCATCATCTTGAAGATCTTCCCAGTCTGCTCACGATCAAGCTACACAAAGAAAAGATTAGTACAAGCATATAATGGTAAAATATCGTACATTTATATAAATTACGAATTTACCCCTGGATCCCAACGGTAAGAGGGATCCCCTGAATGTCGTCATCATGGTCCTCCGTCATGGGAATTTCTCCCCATCACTCCTTCCAGCCATAATCCCGGCCTCGGACCCACATGTCCCGGAGATCCACCTTGGTGTCATCAACTCGAGGGTCCTACAAAGCAAAGTAAGTTAGCACTCAACAAGATAAGGAAGGCATGGAATGTCAAGTATAAATTCTTACCTTCAAACCCACGAATGAAGGTTCTCCGCAGGCGCCCTCAAATACCGCATAGCATCCGAGCCCACCATGGCCTCCGCAACCTGCTCGCGCGGTAAGCACCTCACCAAGAACATGGTCGAGGGAGGATCCAAAGGAATCCTCGGACCCCCAAATCGGGATAAACCTGACGGAAGACCCGCTCTCCCAGATACCACTCAAAAGAGAACGGGCCCGCAATCAGGATCCTCTGACGGTCCACCGCCTTAGAAGCTAGGATGGCGTCCGGAGTCGACCCATGAAACTTCACCCATGGGAAGTAGTCAATCTACGCAGACACGCAACATAAGATATTTCCACACCAAGAAATACAATCCATGCAACAAAGAACCAATATTACGTTACCTTGTGCGAGTCTAAGCGGAAGAGGGCCTCCCCATACTGTTGGAGAGTCTGCAGAGGCGCAGGACCCCTATGACGCCATGCCCTACAAACCAGGAAGTCTAACTCCCAGCCTCCCAGCCCTTAGGCGCCATGTCCGGGAAATGCTCAAAAAACCAAAGCTACATCAAAACATGAAATTAAGCACCACACACTTAAATCATGCAAACCACGAAAAGCGAATACAAAGAGAAAACACACCTGCAACACCTTCAAAATGCCGCATAAGCTCACGGGAGGAAGAGTTGACTGCTTGTACCCCTCATCATTCACGCGGCAAGCATACCGCATGCATCTCAAGAGGTTGGAGTATCCCGGCAACCCCCAGTTGCACTCTCTCACTCTCTCCCAGTCCAGCAGGCTTGGGAGGTAAATGGCATGAATGCGTTCCCCCTTGTCACCGAAGATGGTGGTGACAAGGAGGTAGGCAATAAACATCCTCGCCTTTTGCTCCACCGAGGTATTCCTCTTATACCTCGGGTCCTTCAAAGAAGTAAAAAGCTCACTATAGGGAAGATAATGGTGACCCAAAGTGTTCGCCCAAGGGCCAAAGAGCTCCACCATCTCCGCTTTACGTTTCCAAATGGAAACGTCGTAGACAATGGGCGTACCCACGCAAGGTACCCCGGTCAACATAGCAAAATCCAAAGGAGTGATCATCATCTCCCCATTAGGGAAATGGAACGTATTGTTAGTGTCCCAAAAATGCTCCAAGGATAAACGGACAATACACCTCTTGACTCGCTCAACCGAGTCCGCCACTTTCAAAAGGGGCCCGAACCCCGCATTTAAGACCGCATCTTACACCTGTTTGGGCAAGATTTTATAAAGCTTAATCGAAGAGCCATAATTTCCATGGGCCTTCAAATTCCCATCGGGTTCCTATGATCAAATTTGCAACCTCTTAGGTTCACATTTCAATCAAATGTTCGATCCTAGGCATGCTTCTAAGTTCGTTCAAGCTACGCAAGATCACATGCGCTACAAACTTGACAATTGCATACAATTCTACACAAATTCTACTCAAGGCAAAGCACATAAACTCAAATTCAATGCATAAAAACTATGAATTCATAGGCTTGAAGACTTACCACGAACTTGGAAGCCCGAGACCTCAAATGAGTTGCTGGTCGGAAAAGCGACTCCGATCGATCCCAAACAATGTGGGGCATCCTATCCGACCGAGTATATCGATCTTGAGGAAAAGCCACATTAGGCTTCCTCTTTGAAGCCTTCACATGAGATGGAAAAGCCTTGGTGAAGATGTCGATTTCCTCGACCTCCTCTCGCACCTCGGTCCTCCTACTCCTCTTCCTTGCCAATTTTGGAGCCATAGAAGAAGGATGAGCAAAGCAAGCCAGAACAACAAACAAAATGGAGAATTTCGGATTTTCTCCCTCCAAGGGTTTCAAAAACCCAGACTCAAATTCACCCCAAATTTATGAGAAATTACAAATAAACTTCAAATTATGCAAAAGCAAGCAAAACGGAGCAAATTTGAGGAAATTTGAGCAAGAAATGAAGTTTGGGCAACAATGGAGGTAGAGAGAGAAAGTCTCGAAATTTTGGGGAAGAAATGACCCAAAATTCGGCTCTCTCCCTATTAAACCCCAAAACCGCGCCTTTGAACCGGTCCAGCGGCCCGGTTCAAGGCCGCCCAGGCTCAGCGGCCCAGCCGCTGGCCCTGTCGGCTACGTCGCCAGGCCGAGCGGCTTCCACCATCACCTTCGCACCGTCAGTGAGCCGCTGAGCGGGCCCGATAAGGCCGCCCAGTGCTCAGCGGCCCTGCGCATTGCCGCTGAACCCATTTTCTCTTCCGCCTCTCACGGGGCGGGCCCGCAAGTTCAAATGCCACGAAGGATTGCATTTCTTGGCCATTGGAAGCCCGGGAGATACGGGCACGTCACCCAAAATGACTTTTCTGCCCCTGCAACATGGTTTCCTATCCTAGGGACCCGATATTATCTAATTTTCGCAGGCAAAGGCATATTCTCCAGTTTTCGCATGCACATGCACTTTATCTATTTTTCGCAGGCACAATTTTCCAAGACACAAGCATTACTAAAGTAGAACTACGCAACGCTCTTTGACGTTGAGGCTATTAAAATTAGCATCACGGTTGCACCCGCATGGCAGAGCTACGCAACACTCTTTGACGTTGAGGCTATTAGAATTAGCATCACATTGGCACCCGCAAAGCAGACCTACACAATGCTCTTTGACGACGAAACTATTAGCATCGGGTTGGCACCCGCAAAGCAGGTAACCCTTAACACAGGCGGTCAGGAGTCTACCCTTTTTCCTTTTCCAACATAAAGCATTTTTCTCAAAACACACTGCAGACATTTTTAGCAAATACTTTGACCTTCGCTTTCACAAGCTCGACCAAAATGGGGGCTTCTGTAGACACCCTAATCGGTTCTCATCCTCTGGCACCGCCACGCCCGATGATGATGGTAATTGATTAACATGGACGTAAGTAGAAAAGGACATTGCTCGTAAATCTAGACCAAATTCCTTGAAACCTCAGTCTTTGGCTAGCCCTTGTTATAAGGATTCCAACGCCTTTAACAATGCCTCAATCAGGTTCCCGGATAAAGACATATTGCGTCTCGAAGATTTGGGTCAAACCGCTCAATCCCGACCCCTTGGGTCATCCCAAGGGAAATTTCGTAATTTACCGAGCACAAAAAGTCAAAAAACCTTAGACACGCGTGACAGCAGGGGCCCTCAGGGCAGCTGCTGGGCCCAGCGGTAGGCCGCAGAGCCCCAGCTGCAGCCGCTATGGCGCTGCGCTCCCTCTTTATTCCGGCTGGCCGCTGGGCCTGTTTTCTGGCTGGGCCGACTTTTGGCGTCGGGTTTCTTACCCTAAGCCCCTAATTCCGTCCCCTAACTCTATAAATACTCCCTTTCACCCTCTTTTGAGAGAGGTTGGTAAGTTTTTAATTTTGAGAGCATTGAGAGCACAAATATTCCCAAATCATAGAGAACTCAGATTTTGAAGACTCAAGCAAGCCATTGCACCCAACCTAGCACCCAAGACTGAAGAGCAATTCCAATTCTACTAGTCTCGTTCGAATAGAACGTCCTGGTTAACCATCCTGAGGGCCTAAATTCTTTATTAAATCCTTGTTTATTATTTATAATCATGTTTTATTTAGCTTTTGATTATGGTTGAATAAATTTGCATGCTTGGGTCCTTGTAATTAAATATGCATGATTAGCTTAATTTAAAGATTCATCTTTTTATTAATTTATGCAAGTTTGCATCTTTTTATAGTTTGTGCATGCATGTAGCAACCTCCTAGGTTTATTGTAGCATAAAGTTAATATTTTTCCATTGTTCTTCCTTTGAAGTTACTAACATATTTATTGATGTGCATATGCAATGCTTGGCGTGTTTAGCAAAGTTTGGTAGGCTGGAGCGTTAAGTTATTGCTCTTATCTATTGTTTATGTTTGATAATAGTATGCATGCAAATTGGATATAAATTGTGCAAAGTGATAACATAGGTAATTTGGTTGTCTTTAACCCGCCTAGTTATGTAGGATCTTGGACGACCTGATTTATATGGAACCATATAGCATAGATAATATTTGACATGGATAGGCTTAGTAGAGGCCATTTATTCGGGCGATTTAGATGAGATTCGTTTTGTTTATTTCGTACCTATACCCCCGAACTCAATATTTAGCCCCATGTTTCCAATTGTTTCCTAAAAATTGGTGGCGGCTTCATTACTTGCAAATTATTATTCCCCGTTATAATTAAATTTAAATTGCATATGACGTATTATTTAAGAACCATTAATTCCAACCGAATACCTCAAATTAGCGCCGGAAATACGAGGGTTCTTACACGTAGCCGTTTTAAGAGTTACTTCTCCAGAGGGATTGAAATTCCTGATAAAGAAAACCAATACAAAGGGCTCACAAGGAATATAGTCTTCAAGGAAGTGTTCATTAATATACTAGAGGTACGGAAACAATACCAAATATAGCTTAATGGTTGTTAAAAGTGAAACGATTTAATTTAACAGAAATAACATGAATAACAGGAGCAACTAGAAGGAGAAGGCGAGAAAATGCGTCTAGCTAACCAACAAGATAGACACTCACCTTCAACCAGAGGTGCTGAAATTGCTAATGCAACACTA
Organism: Tetragonia tetragonoides; assembly: GCA_038025085.1. Classification (NCBI taxonomy): domain Eukaryota; kingdom Viridiplantae; phylum Streptophyta; class Magnoliopsida; order Caryophyllales; family Aizoaceae; genus Tetragonia; species Tetragonia tetragonoides. The sequence continues at coordinate 20,612,024 of CM076146.1, forward strand.
GTTTTGCCACATGAATGGAAAAAATTGTGAACATATGGTACAATTTAAATCACTTTTATTTCTTCAATTTCAATAGATAATAAAAAAAAATATTAGATTAAGTCCACAATATAATAGGGGTAAAGAGAATGAATCCATGTACTTACTACTAATAAGCTCTGTACATTGTTACATGCTCTACATGGATAACGTCTCTGGAAAAAGGCAAAGACTAAACCCATTGACCAAACCTACTTAGGAAAATAAACAAAAAAACAAAAATAATGAAACCAATGCTTATACACCTATGAAACTGTATAACTACATAATCAAGAGCTCTAGAGATTATCCAAGGCGGCACCTAATTAAGTTAATCATCCCTATATCTAAGTATAGAACAAAAATAAAGAAACTCAAAAGAGAGAACCCTTAAACTGGATGCAAGGTGTTTTGATGGGCCAGGGAGCGGTAAAGGAGAACAAAACAAAACAACATACATGCTATGATAAATCAGAAAAGAACGATGTCGAAAAATATACACATTCAAGAAAATAAATAAGTGAGTTAATGGGGAAATAACACACACAAAAAAAAAAAAAAAAAAACAAAAAAAAAAAAAAAACACACATAACTCTTAAAACAAATGTAGCAATACTCCATCTTCACAACCAACACAACCGGAAAATGAATGTAGTACAATCATTGTACTTTTTTTTTGTGTCTATCTCTCTCCTCTCCCCTTTTTCACTGTACCACAAATACCTCCTGAAATCCTAAGTAGTAAGGGTACTTTTGTCACTCCTCTCATATAAAAAAAGGTTGTAATGTACAACCATTGTACAAGTATCATTGTCCAACACAACCTAAACATCAAAAGGTTTAAATGTATGCGTCCCCATTAAATTATGTGTAAATAAAAAATAAAGTATAAACATATTTAATTGAATATAATGGTTAAGAACACAACTTAATACCATCTTTAGGGTCATTCAGTGAAATAGACTCCTCAATACCCCCCACATACTACATCCAATTGAGGAAAAACCAATTGGATGCCTATATGCAAAAGAAACTAAATAAATAATAAAAACAACCATTAATACTACATATAATCCTTATTTATAAAATAACAGCCAGATTTATTGTGCTTAATTGCAATCTAATGCTCCACATCTCAAACTATAATGGCCCCAATCGTTTAATTACAAGTTTTCATTTTCATCAACCATTTACTCATATGTTCATTTAACCATATAACCAGCTTCTGCAAGGTGCATCAACTGAATAAGGAACTACAGAGTGCACCAAAAAACCAACAAAGGCAGAAGGCTAACAAGATCATACACTCCAGAGGACCGCAAACAAGTACTTTCACTCGGTAAGTCACCAAACTCACACATACTTATGCTTTTGGTTTCTTCGTGTGTTTAAAAATTTAAAGGAACTTAACTGATATGTGCAACCATGTTGGCAAATAGTAAGATAATTTGAACAGTGCACCCAGGGGAAAAAAACAATCATACTAGTCCAAGATCACATTAATAACGTACCTTTATCGTCTAGAAATTGTTTTGTTTGATTGCATGACTTTCATTTGAAACAACTACGCAAAATACAAATGTTGATTGTTTTCTCCGCATAAGTCTTATTTGTTAACAGAGTGACAAAAACTTTTATTAGGAGTAGAGTAATATTGTTTACATCCATTAAATTTCATGCATTATTTTACAATCTAACTAAACTTAGAGTAATAATCGAATTGGAGTCCGTAAAGAAGGATAAAAAATGTACTGCATCTCAAAAGTTTATCTGTTCTTAGTTTGAAAGTGGAAAAAAAATTAGCACAAGCAACTAAATATATATCTAAATTGCACTACTCAAAGTTACTCTTAATAACAAACAGGAAGCAATAGCCAAGGTTATTGAATAATCAAATACAATGGTTTCTAAGTGTATTTTGATTCAAGGACAAACTTGAGAATATATTTAAAAGGTGATATAATAGATATTTAATTACCTTTGTGCCCATAAAAAAAGGTCCAGTAAGATTCAAACTAACTACTACTCTACAAAACGTTCCATATTGCTTGTAGAAATGGCAAAAGCAACAAAAGTGATCAACATATCTTTCAAGATCATCCTGAACCAAATATTGAGAATACTTGGTCTACCAAAGGCCACTTATTCCCTAGAACCAAGAGAGAGACTACATCCATATGTGGTAACATTAGAACTCTCATTGGAGGATGGAGAGAAGACACCAATAATAGGCATACACAACCAAAAGTATGACGCAGAACAAGATGCGGCAAAGAGAGGCGTCAAACTTGTGAAGGAGATATATGGCTTGGTAATCGAAGACCTCAACTTGGAAGAAATGTAGAATGTTCAATCAAGCTACATAAGAGAGAGATCAACATATCATTTCGAAATAGTTAAGATTCATACTACATCTACTTTACAGTAAAGACATTGTTAAATCGTTAGTTGCTTATTGTCAATCAAAAAGTCATCTTTCCATTAAATAAATTAGTGCTTATCAAATTCAAGTTGAATATTAGTTAAACATGACAAGATTCCGAAAAAAGTAAGCGGTGATCATCATACTTTGGGAAAACAAAAGGTGGCAGTACTCTATATCAAAGTGCAAGAATGCTCATTGTTTCATACATCAAAGAGGAGACCCAACACCTCATCATCAAAGTAGAATTCCCTTATACAAAGGTCAATACGAATTCAACAAAAAAAAAAAAGAAACATAGGTACAAAGAGAATAAGATATAATAAAAACCTCGGATTTGAAGACCAAAAAAGGAATCAAAAAGAAAAAAAAAAACAGACGGTGGAATTATTATGTAAAAAAAACTAACATAGAAAACAAAAGCTGAAACTCAATTAAATTCACTGTTAAAACAAAAGGATCTTAACAAGACAAAAATAATATTGTGCTCGTTTTTAATAATAATAATAATAATAATAATAATAATAATAATAATAATAATAATAATAATAATAATGATGTTATGTTTCTTAATTAGTTGTAGCCAAGTTTATTATATGTGTTACAATGAGTCAACAAAATACTCAAAGCTCTCAACTTACAAAGATTCACCAAGCCATGGAAGCGACTAACAACATCGCAACAAAACCTAATACAAAGAAGTGTCGCTCCAGGAAATGTGGATGCCTGCTTTTCTATTGGAATGCACTACTATTTCAAAGAGGGAAGAAAATATCAAGAATTTGGATGCTTATACATGGGCGCTAAGAGTAATCACTTACGATGCAAATACGCGTTGTGGATAATTTTGGCAACTTCATCGCATAACGGAGGGATATAACATAATACACAATCTATACAACGAGTTCTCAAGAAAGCCAATCATTAGTTTAAGGAAAAAGATGAAGAAACTGTGTCCGAGATCAAGGGTCTCATTACCTAGACCAAAAACAAAATTGTGTACTAAGTTAGATTAGGGTCATTGGAATGAATGTATGATTGTAATTCATGAAAAAAGGGAAGATCAAATCACATGTACAATGTGTATGATATCCTTGGAATTATACAAGCTTTAAAAAAAAATTATTAGTATAAATTCCAATAAATTTCTAAAGAATTTCAATATAGTCAAAAAGTGTATAGTACGTCTCCATCAATACTCCATATTAATGGGTTGTTTTGGAGATGAAAGAAAAATGTATAGCCAGGGTGTTTCTACTATAAAAAATAAAATTCACAACAAATTGAAAAACTTATACGATACAAATCAAATTAAATAAATGAATACTTATTTTTTCCATTTAATTGACCATCTAAACCACATCCAAAGGGAAAACACTTTTGGAATGTAATATTAACTATTTTTACGGTATTCTATATCAAGTGTAGGTTACAAATCTGAAGTAGATTAAATAGCCATGATTATATATACAAAAATGATACGCCTGTTACCTTTATTTGGAATTGTAAGCAATGAAATTGACAAGATTCAATTAATTGTCATTAACTAAATTGGGAAATACCTTTGGAATTGTCATGAAATTAAACACTGTAGCCACTACAACAAAAATGGTAATAGTAGACGCTTTTTTAGCCACACTTATCAAAGCGTGAGCTGGAGTTAAAAAAACACAGAGCTTTATCATAATTTAAAGCGTGGACAAATGATACACAAGTTTACTGCAAAGTTGAGCGTGGTAAATTAAATATTTATCACGCTTTTAATCGAGTCCAATATTTTTAGGAGGGAGTCTTGATTTTTTGGTGAGCGAGGTCACGATTGGGAATTAGTTTCTAGAATCCGTAATTCCCTATGTACTCTCAGTTTCTCACACCAAAGCAAAACTCAACCTCGCGTTCTCGACAGAAGCTCTCTCTCTCTCTCTCTCTCCTCTCTCTCTCTCTCTCTCTCTCTCCTCTCTCTCTCTCTCTCTCTCTCTCCTTTGATTTCTCCATTATTCTACTATACCCATGCTATCTTTATCTCTCTATCTCTGTCCTCAATTTTTTGTTCTGAAACAAATCACAGAGGGTGCAAGAAATACTCTTGCCCTCAAGTAGATCTCTCTCATGTTCGTATATAAACATAACTCTCTTTTAGGGTTTTCTCACATTTCAACAGAAATTACACCGTCTTCCAATCGCTCGATAATGATTCATGCTCATGCTCACTAACCCTTGAATTGTAGGTATTGCATCTCATCTTCCTTATTTCACTATAGAGTTTTGCAGGACTCAAGGATTGTGGTGAATTGTGCTAGTTTACCATTATCCTTGTTTCATTTATATAATTTTTTTTTTTCCATATTCATTCATGAATTTGGTTCAATTTGTGAATTTTGCTCAATTTCAGTTATGTTTCTTCACATTCGCCGTCCATTGTTGAATAGCCGACTTCAGGTGAGCCGCCCGACCATAATCTAAACTATTTTGGTTCCCTCGTGAATTGTATAATGATTTTATTTGCGATCATGTTGTAAATATTTAGAGAACACAACCTTTTAATACATCAGTAGCTTTGCATTTGTGTAAGTTTAGTAAAAACTCAATTTGTTTCTATTATGCTAAATCACCTTTTCTGGCTGAATTGTTCAGAGAATTTGTGGGAAAATGTCACTTTTTTGATTGCCCACCAGGTCCTAAGTGAACTTTTCTTTGGATACTTGCTAATTGCTATCATCTTTTGATGCAAATTTCTAATGGGTTTTGTGGGATAATTTCTGATTGAAAATTAGGCCCAACTTTTTGTATGTAGGCACAATTTTTTGATTGAAAATATGCAATTTAACGAAAGGAAAAAGTTTCATTTTAGAAAGAGATAGTTTAGGGTAGAGAGGGATCGTCCTTTCATTTTAAAGGAGGACTGGTTAACAATGTGGTTCAGTGAGGGAAGTTGGTAGCAATAAACAAAGTATTTGTTGTTGTTTTAGCTAAATTCCTTCACTATGAGGTTCTAGTAGCAGATGTCTTGTTAAACACTGCTTTGTTGTGTGTATATAGAATTGTTTCCTTTAGGTCGAACTAGGGAGATGGTTTGTAAAATGTAACTCAACATTCCCTTTAATTAAATAATTGCCTACACGTCGCCATATCTGAGATCAATTTAGGATTCTAAATCTTGAAAAAAATATACTACTATTATGATGTACAATATTCTCAAATCTTCTTCGCACTAATGAATAATAATGAGGCAACCGTTATGATACTTAAACACATTCAAAACTAAATATTTGGGGGAGTATAAAATAGAAACCTACAAGGTAAAAGAGTTATAGGGCTTACGAAAGTATGGATACATCCTCAAACATGGTGAAAAAGTAAGTCTATATCTTCATCCCTTTATAATTCTATGTAATGTAATCATATAATGTCTTACTCTTTAGTTTGTGTATTCATATGGTTTCAATTCAAGTCACACTACTTTTGCACTAACTAGAAAAAACGCCTTCTCAATTTAGGAGAATGAAGGAGAAACCAATATTGTCGCCTGACGAAGGACAACAAGAAGAACAATATATATAAGAAGGAAAACTAATTGAAGCCTGGACCAGAGAAGTAGAACATGGATTGTTGCGTCAATATTCCAAGGAATGTTACACCAGTCTGGTAAGAAACCATATAAGATGGAAAAGAAGTATGCATTCAAACTTCAATGATAAGGCAGCATGTGAAACAAAATGACTACATTACTTGATGCACTATATTCATCGAAACAACAAGTAATGCACAAAAGTGCTGTTGGAACTAAAAGGGACAATGACACTTACTACAAAAACTTCCGCAATATCACAAATGACGTAGACTCTATTTTCGTTATTACATATCCATATTTAGGACTTATGTAGTGGATATTTAAAATAAATAGTAGAAAGAAATGTTGCAAGAAAGGCATGATATTCTATTACACTGCTACTTTAAATTTTTTTTTTGTTTGGTTTGGCAAAGAAGAATTTCCTCCCTCTTTGGGCAGGGTTAAAGGCACCTACTAACGCACAACCTCGGGTATTCCATGAATTAATTCGTGTAGGTGCTCCCAGGAAACATGAACCCGTGACTTAATATATTAATATATTACATTGCTAATATAATTATTATATTAATCAGTGTTGAATACAAAATTGAGTTTCCTTGGTACACAAATATAATCCAAACCAAGCTGTACTGCATTTAAATGTTGAGGTAGTGTTCATTTCATTTTCCAACAGTAGAACAAACTAAAATGAGTATCTGTTGCAAACTAAATATGAAATAAAACTTCAGTGGCCAATCATCAACCACCAAAAAAGCAAAAAAATAAAGGTCAATTTGTAAGGATTAAGGACCAAACTAAAACGATCTATCTTTTGCAACCAACCAATTGCAGAATGAGAACCTTCAAGGATGACTTGGAAACCATGCACTTCTACAGACTATGTATGCTTAAAATTTTAGTTAATATAGCTCTTTCATTTGCACCCAAATAAATAAATAAAAGGAGCATAACCATCATACTTTTTTTAAATAAGAACATTTTACGTACTATAGATCCACATTACCACTTTACATTTGGGCATGTATAAAGACTTCAATATCAAGGATTGATCAAATATCAAACATTGATATGGTAATACAAAAAATAATAATAATTTGGAAAGCACTACTAATCAAACGAGAATGGATTGAATGTGGGGAAAAATAAGGGGACTTGGATTACACCAAAAAAAATAAAACACAAGCCTAACAGCATCAAATATAAGGAACAAAAAATTGAAACAAAGTTACAAAACAAATACAAAAGAATATAAAAAAAGGAAAAAAACACATTAAAAATACCCAAATGTATCAACGAGGGATATTCACAAGTCCTGCGTAGCACGGGGGAAAATACTAGTAGAGTTAAAAATTTCGGGTTATTACAATCTTCCACACTTAATGACTAACCATGTTCGAAAAGGTAGGGATACTGTTTCTGCATATCAGCTTCTGAGTCCCAGGTAGCTTCTTCTATAGACAGACATCGCCATAGCACTTTCACTAACACTGTGACTTTATTCCGGAGTACTCTATCCTTACGGTCTAGAATAGCTACTGGCTTCTCTTCAAAAGTTAGACTTTCATCTAAGCTGATTGGTTCGGGTCTGATCAAGTGGGTCTCATCTGGTAAAGATTTTCGTAGTTGGGATACGTGAAATACATTATGAATTTTGGAAAGTTCGAGCGGTAAAGGTAACCGATAAGCAACTTCTCCTACTCGATCGAAAATCTTATAGGATCCGATATACTTAGGGCTTCATTTCCTGTTCGTCCCAAATCTCTTAATTCCTTTCATGGGCGAAACTTTCAGCATCACTTTATCCCTAACCTGAAACTCAAGCGACTTTCTCCTCTGGTCACTGTAACTCTTTTGTAGGTCTTGTGTAGTTTTCAACTTATCCCTGATTATTCGAATTTGATCTGTAGTCTCCTGAATTATCTCTGGTGCTAATATCATGGCCTCACTAATATCATTCCAGCATAGTGGACTCCTATATTTCCTTCCATATAATGCCTCATACAGGGCCTGATCGATGCTTGCATGATAGCTATTATTATATGAGAACTCAATTAATGGTAACTGTTTCTCCCAAGTTCCCTTAAACTCTAAAGCACATGACCTAAGCATATCCTAAAGAGTACCGATCGTTCTCTATGTCTGTCCATCAGTAGCAGGGTGAAATGCAGTACTAAATTTCAACTTTGACCTAAATGCAGCTTGCAGTTAATCCCAGAAATGCGATAAAAATCGCGAATCCATATCTGAAATAATGCCTTGTGGTACTCCATGTAGTCTCACAATATCTTTTGCGTAAGTTTCAGCCAATTGATTCATACTCCAACTATCCTTAATAGCTATAAACCTTGCTACCTTGGTCAATCTATCAACTATTGCCCAAATGGCATTCATACCCTAGTAGTAGTTGGTAAACCAGTAACAAAATCCATAGATATCGATTGCTATTTCCAACTCGGAATATCTAACGGTTGCAGCAATCCTCCAGGTCTCTGTAAATCACTCTTAACTTTCTGGCAAGTAAGACATCTAGCTACAAACTAAGCTACTCAAATTTCATTCCTTTCTACAAGAAATATTTCTTTAATTCCTTATACAACTTATTTCCTCCAGGATGGACTGAATAAGGTGTATTATGTGCTTCCTCCAAAAGTTTCCTTCTCAACTCACTATTCCTAGGTACGCACCAATGTCCCTTAAATCTCAAAGTCCCATCTTCATCTTCCTCAAATCCTTCTACTTTTCCTAACCTCAAAGCTTGCCTAATTTTCTGAATGTTATGATCATCACCTTGCAACTCCCGAATCTCGTCAAACAAGGTAGGCCTAATAGTAAGACTACTAATAATCCTACTTGGTGCACCTTTTTTTCACAATCTCCAAGTTCATCTTTTCTATTTCTTCTTTCAATTTCACAGGTATTTACATGGAATGCCTAGTCTTCCTACTAAGTGCATCAGTTACAACATTTGCTTTCCCTTCATGATATTTGATTTTCAAATCATAGTAACCATCTCCTTTGCCTTAAGTTCAACTCTCTCTAGGTGAAAATGTACTTAAGACTCTTATGATCAGTGAAAATCCTACATTTAACTCCATACAAATAATGTCTCCAAATCTTATGGGCGAACATAACTGCGGCTAACTCAAGGTCATGGGTAGAATAATTTACTTCATAGGGTTTCAATTGTCGAGAAGCATAAGCAATAACTCTCCTATTTTCCATTAAAACACGTCCTAATCCATTCCTTGATGCATCCTTATAAACCTCATAATCCTCTCATTCAGTTGGCAAAGCCAAAACAAGTGCAGTTGTTAATTTCTTTTTCAAATCCTGAAAAGCCGATTCACACTTATCACTCCATTGGAACTTTGTGGTATTTCTAAGCAAATTAGTCAAGGGTTGAGCCACTTTAGAAAAGTTCTCTACAAATCTCCTATAATATCCAGCTCATCCTAAAAAGCTTCGAACCTCTCCAACATTAGTAGGTCTAGTCCATTCCTCAACTGCCTTAATTTTGCTAGGGTAAACTGAAATCCCATCCTTAGTGATAATGTGTCCCAAAAATGCTACTTTATTCAACCAATACTCACATTTAGAAAGCTTAGCATACAATTTATGGTCTCTAAGGGTATGTAACACAACTCTTAAATGCTTAACATGATCATCCTTATTTTTCAAATACACTAAGATGTCAGCTATGAATACTACAACAAATTGATCAAGGTAAAGGTTGACAAATTCGATGCATAAGATCCATAAATGCAGCTGGTGCATTAGTTAACCCAAAGGACATGACAGTGAATTCATAATGCCCATATCGAGTCCTAAATGCAGTCTTAGGTATATCCTCCTCCTTTATCCTCAACTGATGATATCCCGATCTCAAGTCAATTTAGAAAATATCCCTGCCCCTTTTAATTGATGAAACAAGTCGTCTATCCTAGGGAACAGATATTTATTATTAACTATGAATTTATTTAACTCCCGATAGTCAATACATAACCTTGAACTCCCATCTTCCTTTTTCACAAACAGTACTGGTGCTCCCCATGGTGAAACACTAGGTCGAATGTACCCTCTTTATAATAATTCCTCTAATTGCTTTTTCAATTCTTTGATTTCTGTTGGGGTCATTCTGTATGGTGCTTTAGATATGGGTGCAATTCCTGGCATAAGATCAATGGTAATGTCTATGGTTCTTTGTGGCGGCATACCGGGAATTTTGTCGGGAAAAACATCGGGAAATTCTAACACAAATGGATCTGGCTATTTCATTTGGCGTTGGTCTTTCATCACTCACATAATACAAACAAACTGGATAACCTTTTCTGATTTGTGTTTTAATATTTATTGCAGACACAATTTTGACTCTTGGTTTAGTTATCACTCCTCTATATGATACTTTTCCACCATAAGGATTCTTAAGTGACACTTTTTGTAAATGACATTCAATTCTAGCATGATATCTACTCAACTAATCCATCCCCAAGATTACATCAAAATTTGATAAATCAATCTAAATCAAATCAACAGGTAATGATCTTTCGCAAATCATAATAGGAAAATTCTTTATCATATCTCGACAAGACACAATAATACCATTAGGTGTGGTAATATCCATTTTGCAAGAGTGTAAGAACCCTCGTCTTTCGGCGCTAATTGAAGCATTTAATGGGAATTAAAAGTTCTTAAATAATACGTCATGTGCAATTTTAATTCAATTGTGTTGGGGAATAATAATTCGCAAGCAATGAAGTCGCCACCAATTTTTAGGAAACAATTGGAAACCATCAAAATGTGAACCCAATTCCTATTGGAAACTGACTCATACCCAAAGGGGCTAAATATTGAGTTCGGGGGTGTAGGTACGAAATAAACAAAATGAATCTCATCTAAATCGCCCAAATTAACGGCCTCTACTAAGCCTTTCCATGTCAAATATTTATTTAAACTATATGATTTCATATAAATCCGGTCGTCCAAGATCCTAAATTTAACTAGGCGGGTTAAAGACAACCAAATTATCTACCGTTATCACTTTGCACAATTTATATCCAATTTACATGCATATTAATTATCAAACACAAGCAAAAGATAAGAGCAATAATGAAAACACTTCAACCTACCACACTTTGCTAAACACGCCAAGCATTGCATATGCACATCAATAAATTTGTTAGTAACTTCAATGGAAGTACAATGAAAAAATATTAACTTTATGCTAAAATAAACCTAAGAGGTTGCTACATGCATGAAATTAATTAAAAAGCATAAAAAAGATGCAAACTTGCATAAACTAATAAAAAAATGCAAACTTTGAATTAAACTAACATCCATAATTATTTACAAAGATCAAAACATGCATAATTATTCAACCATAATCAAAAGCTAAATAAAACATAATCATACATAATTAAAGAAGATGTTAAATAAGAGATTTAGGCCATCAGGATGGTTAACCTGGACATTCTATTCAAACGGGACTAGTAGAATTGGAATTGCTCTTCAATCTTGGGTGCTAGGTTGGGTGCAATGGCTTGCTTGAGTCTTCAAATTCTGAGTTCTCTATGATATGGGGTATTTGTGCTCTCAAATTGCTGTCAAAATTATAAACTGACCAGCCTCCCTCAAAAGAGGGTGAAAAAGAGTATTTATAGAGTAAGGGGATGAAATTAGGGGCCTAGGGTTGAAAACCCGGTGCCAAACTCGGCCCAACAAGAAAATCAGGCCCAGCGGCTTCCCGGAAGGCAGCTGGGGCCAGCGGCTTGCTTGAGGGCTCCCGTAGTCATGCGTGTGCCGCCGGGTTGACAGCGTTAGCCGCTCGACCCAGAGGCGCGGGCGTGACTAGGAATTTTTGACTTTTATGCTCAGCAAATTACGAAACTGCCCTTGGGCTGACCCAGGGGGACGAGATTGAGCGGTTTTGACCAAAATCTTCAAGACGCGATATCTCTTGATCCGGGAGCCTGATTGAGGCAAGGTCAAAGGCGTTAAAATCCTTATAACAAGGGCTATCCAAAAACTGAGGTTTCAAGGAATTTGGTCTAGATTTCCGACCAATATCCTTTTCTACTTACGTTCATGGTAATCCATTACCATCATCATCGGGCTTTGCGGTGCTAGGGGATGAGAACCGATTAGGGTGTCTACAGAAGCTCCCACTTTGGCCGAGCTTGTGAAAGCGAAGGTCAAAGTATTTGCTAAAAAATGCCTGTAGTGGTTTTTTTTTTTTTTTGAAAATGCTTATGTTAGAAAAAGATAAAAAGTAAGTCCTGACCGCCTGTGGTCAGGGTTACATGCTTTGCGAGTGCCAACGTGACACTAAATTAATAGCCTCATCGTCAAAGAGCCTCTGTCACTCCTGATGTCTAGCTGTGCTTTTAAGAAAATGATATAATGCCTATGTCGTGAGAAATTGTGCCTGTGCCTGCAAAAATTAGATTGTGTGCCGGTGCCATCAAAAATTAGATTTTGTGCTTGTGCCTGCAAAAAATTAGATTTTGTCGGTCTCCCGGGATAGGAGACCGTGCTCTGGGGGCAAAAACGAAAGAGGAAAAAGGTCGAGCGGCTATGCGCTGGGTCGCTGAGGGCTGAGCGGACTTATCTGGCCCGCTCGCGGCTCAAGCAGCGCTGCGGAGGTGCTGAGGGCAGCCACCCGGCCGCCAGGGCCAGCGGCTGGGCCGCTGAACCTTAGCGGCCCTGAACAGAGCCACTGGGCCGTTGCAGTGGCGCGGTTTGGGGTTTAAGTGAGAGAAGGACGATTTTTTGGGTCATTTCTTCCCCAAATATTGTTGCTCAAGCTTCAATCTTTTGCTCATTCTTGCTCAAATTTGCTCCTTTTTGCTTGCATTTGCTTGGTTTTGCATAATATTTGCATAATTTGAAGTTTATTTGTGATTTCTCACAAATTTGGGGTGAATTTGAGAGTGGGTTTTTGAAACCCTTGGGGAGAGAAAATCCGAAATTCTCCATTTTTGCTTGTTTGTTCTTGCTTGCTTGTTCATCCTTCTTCCATGGCTACAAAATTGGGAAAGAGGAGGAGTAAGAGGACCGAGGTGCGGGAGGAGGTCGAGGAAATCGACATTTTCACCAAGGCTTTTCCACCTCATGTGAAGCCTTCAAAGAGGAAACCTAATGTGGCTTTTCCTCAAGATCGATACACCCGGTCGGATAGGATGCCCGACATTGTTTGGAATCAATCAGAGTTGCTTTTCCGACCGGTGACTCATTTGAGCTCTCGGGCTTCCAAGTTCGTGGTAAGTCCTCAAACTTTGAATTCATAGTTTTATGCATTGAAGTTAAGTTTGTATGCTTGCCTTGGATAGAATTTGTATAAAATTTGTATGCAATTGTCAAGTTTGTAGCGCATGTAATCTTGCGCGGCTTGAACGAACTTAGAAATATGTTTTGGGTTGAACATTTGATGGAAATGTGAACCTAGGAGGTTGACTTGATCATAGGAAACTGATGGGAATTTGAAGGCCCATGGAAACTATGGCTCTTCGGTTAAGCTTTTCAAAACCTTGCCCAAAGAGGTGCAAGATGCGGTGTTGAATGCGGGGTTTTGGCCTTTTTTGAGAGCGGCGAACTCGGTTGAGCGAGTCAAGAAATGTATCGTTCGGTTGTCTTTGGAGCGTTTTTGGGACACTACAAATACGTTGCACTTCCGTAATGGGAAAATGATGTTTACTCCTTCGTAGTTTGCAATGTTGACCGGGGTACCTTGCGTGGGTACGCCCATTGTTTATGACGTTTCCTTCTGGAAATGTAAGACGAAGTTGGTGGAGCTTTTCGGTCCTTGGGGGAACACTTGGGGTCACCACTACCGTTCTTATAGTGAGCTTTTTACGGCTTTGAAAGACCTGAGGTATAAGAGGAATACCTCGGTGGAGCAAAAGGCGAGGATATTTATCGCCTACCTCCTTGCGACCACTATCTTTAGTGACAAGAGGGAGCGCATTCATGCCATCTACCTCCCAAGTTTGCTGGACTGGGAAAGGGTGAGAGACTACAACTGGGGGTTGCCGGGCTATGCCAACCTCTTGAGATGAATGCGGTACGCCTGCCGCGTGAATGACGAGGGGTACAAGCAGGCGAACCTTCCTACCGTGAGCTTATGCTGCATTTGGAAGGTTTTACAGGTGCGTTTTCTACCTTTGTATTTGCTTTGCATGATTTAAGTGTGCGGTGCTTAATTTCATGTTTGAATGTAAGCTTGGTTTTTTGAGCATTTCCCGGAGTTGGCACCTACGGGCTGGGCCTTGGATTTCCTGGTTTGTAGGGCATGGCGCCATAGGGGTACATCGCCTCTGAATACTCTCCAGCAGTATAGGGAGGCTCTCTTGCGCATCGACTGGCACAAGGTAAAAATATAATATTTGTTGTATGGATTGCATTTCTTGGCATGGAAATATCTTATGTTGCATGTTTGTGAAGATTGACTACTTCCCATGGGCGAAGTATTATGGGTCGGCTCCGGACGCCATCCTTGCTTCTAGGGCGGTGGATCGTCAGAGGATCCTGATTGTGAGCCCGTTCTCCTTCGATTGGTATCTATGGGGAGCGGATTTTCCATCAGGTTTATCCCGACTTGGAGGGCCCTAGGATTCCTTTGGATCCTCCCTCGTCCATGTTCTAGGTGAGGTACTTGTCTCGCGAGCCGGTTGCGGACGCCATGGTCGGCTCAGATGCTATGCGATATTTGAGGGAGCCTGCGGAGGACCTTGCGGGGCACTAGGAGCAGTTCCGCCGAGATCGCCTCATGCCTTCTTTTGTGGGTTTGAAGGTAAGAATTTTATGTTTGATTTTCTGTGTCTCTTTGTAACACCCCAGATTTTCTAAATAATAAATAAACAAAAATGAATAAACTCGAGCCGAAATTTTGGCAGAGTTTCCTTTGTAAATAGGCATCCCAAGTTATCGACTTTACAAAAACCTACTTATACAGACTATACAACAAAATATCCAAAACAACAGCGGAATACTTCTAGCAATCCAGGGCGTTACTGCCACACTCACTCACAAGAATGAGTGTAAGGCGGACGATTACAACTCCCAACAATAAACCAATAAACTTTAATCAATCTCTTTATTACATCAAATGAAAATAAATGGAAAAAAACAATAAACTTCTTGACAGCTTTGAGTCCAACTTTCCAACTAGCACTAGAGATCCTCACGAACAATTAACCTGCAAATATTCCAATCTACTCCCCCATGCAACCGAATATCGCATAGGTTCATCATAGGCCCACCATTGAAGAAAAATGGACGCACACACAGATAAGACACAAAGCAACCAATCAACTTTTGCTGAGTAACCAAACATTCCATCGAAACATATAATGACGAGTCAATATATACATTAATTAATGAGGTAAAAATAACGACTTTTCAACTCGACAATATGGGAAGTGAACTGGCGGTAAAACCCGCAGATGCAAAACCATTCTCATAACTCGGCCATAGGCCCTCATAACACATAACATAGCCCGCAGGCACTCAAAAGTCCAATCTCGGAGCAATTCATAACCATATCACATTTTCATAAAAATAATGCTCATCACCTAAGAATCAATATCTTAGACTACTCACCCACATGTCTAGAACTAGAGAACTAACAACCCCTGAGCCTCAATACCAAGATCATATATCAAAGCCTCACATTCAAATACTCATATTCGTATCTCTTAATTATAATGTAATCATTCTCATGTCAAATACCCATCTCGGGTCAATCACGCTATAGTTCATAATATGGCACGGGTTCCCAAATCATAAATATTTCTCGGTTCAATACTCCAGAGTTCCCTCAATTAGCAACTAGCAACTATCCAGTCTGACACTAGCACTACCTACTACTTCTCAGCACCCAGATAGTATGATCACTACAACCATATAAATAGCAATATTGTATATGCATATCAACAGCAAGTTAGCAAGCAGTAGCAAAGTAATAGTAACCAAAAAGTCAAGCCAACTCATACGGTTATCATATTTCACACAATTAAACATCCAACTCCCAAGAGATAAACATGACGGTTACCTTCAATTGACAATCCAATTAAGCAAACAAGCCATACATATCCAATTCACATATAAAAAAGAAATTAACATCCATCTCCAACCGAATAGAAAGGGTTCCCTTTTGTCAATTTCCAAAGCAATTACGCAAGCCAAATCCTTCAATCAATCATAAACACCCAATATCTAAAACATATGCATAAGAGTACCAATTAAGAATTATAACATCAAAGCCCCCAAATTAATTCAACCCCGAAACAGAAATTGAACAATAAAGGGTTTACGGTTTTGCAAACCAATCAGTGATGAAAGAGGACCGACGAAATTGAGCCAAACACCACCTTATCTGGTGGTCGACCGCCATGAAAACAGCCAGCAAAAGCAGCAACCGAGCAGTAACAGCGCAACAGAAAAAACAGAGGCGAAGAAACTCACACCCACAGACCACGAGAGGAGAGAGTAAACTCGATCCAGGAGTAAATTCGCAGTAGCAGCAGTAAAGTTTTGAGATGAGCAAGAAGATAGAGATCGCGGTGGTGATGCGTGAACGGTGATGGTGTCGTGGGATTTAGAGCAAGGAGAAGAACAACAAGGATTTGGGTAAATAACTGATCAGGAGAATAAAAGGAAGAGGTGAGGCGGTGAAGTAGTAGTAGCAAACTGAAACTCTAATTCTTTCCCTTTTTTTTCTTCTAAAAGCAAATTATAAATACAAACACATATTAAAAGAATTAAATCACGTTAAAAAATAATAGATCAATTTCAGAAAACAATTTAAATATACGGGATATTACATTCTACCCATCTTAAAAAGATTTTTGTCCCCAAAAATCACTTCAAAACAATAAAGCAAGCAAACAGAAAAACAAAAAAAAACAATAGACGACCGGTGGGTTAAGGCCCACTAATACAATCCATAACAAGTAAGGCATGAAACCTTTAAGCATATCAACA
This sequence comes from Tetragonia tetragonoides, assembly GCA_038025085.1. Taxonomy (NCBI): domain Eukaryota; kingdom Viridiplantae; phylum Streptophyta; class Magnoliopsida; order Caryophyllales; family Aizoaceae; genus Tetragonia; species Tetragonia tetragonoides. Next base: position 20,629,012 of record CM076146.1, read on the forward strand.
CATAAATCACATTGAGCACGCATCGCACATTGCATAAATCGACACCAACCAATAGACACTAAACACTAAAATCGACGCAAGCATATTAAGATACTCGCGTCACCCAAAACCAAACCCGCTCTGATACCAATTTGTAACACCCCGCATTTTCTAAATAAAATAAATAAACAAAAATGAATAAACTCGAGCCGAAATTTCGGCAGAGTTTCCTTTGTAAATAGGCATCCCAAGTTATCGACTTTACAAAAATCTGCTTATACAGACTATACAACAAAATATCCTAAACAACAGCGGAATACTTCTAGCAATCCAGGGCGTCACTGCCACACTAACTCACAAGAATGAGTGTAAGGTGGATGATTACAACTCCCAACAATAAACTAATAAACTTTAATCAATCTCTTTATTACATCAAATGAAAATAAATGGAAAAAAAACGATAAACTTCTTGACAGCTTTGAGTCCAACTGTCCAACTAGCACAAGAGATCCTCACGAACAATTAACCTGCAAATATTCCAATCTACTCCCCCATGCAACCGAATATCGCATAGGTTCATCATAGGCCCACCATTGAAGAAACAGGGACGCACACACACGTAACACAGAAAGCAACCAATCAGCTTTTGCTGAGTAACCAAACATTCTATCGAAACATATAATCACGAGTCAATATATACATTAATTAATGAGGTAAAAACAACGACTTTTCAACTCAGGTCATAAGACCTTCACATATCCTAAACCTTCTTAGGCTTTATAAGTAGTATCCCATAAGTTCATCACACTAGCTCAAAACCCAATGAATGTGCCATTGCTCTCAGTTACTAGCTCCTAGCCTCGACAATACGGGAAGTGAACTGGTGGTAAAACCCGCAGATGCAAAACCATTCTCATAACTCGGCCATAGGCCCTCATAACACATAACATAGCCCGCAGGCACTCAAAAGTCCACTCTCGGACCAATTCATAACCATATCACATTTTCATAAAAATAATGCTCATCACCTAAGAATCAATATCTTAGGCTACTCACCCACATGTCTAGAACTAGAGGACTAACAACGCCTGAGCCTCAATACCAAGATCATATATCAAAGCCTCACATTCAAATACTCATATTCGTATCTCATAATTATAATGTAATCATTCTCATGTCAAATACCCATCTCGGGTCAATCACGCTATAGTTCATAATATGGCACGGGTTCCCAAATTATAAATATTTCTCGGTTCAGTACTCAAGCGTTCCCTCAACTAGCAACTAACAACTAGCAACTATCCACTCTGACACTAGCACTACCTACTACTACTCAGCACCCAGATAGTATGATCACTACAACCATATAAATAGCAATATTTTATGTGCATATCAACAGCAAGTTAGCAAACAGTAGCATAGTAATAGTAACCTGAAAGTCAAGCCAACTCATACGGTTATCATATTTCACACAATTAAACATCCAACTCCCAAGAGATAAACATGAAGGTTACCTTCAATTGACAATCCAATTAAGCAAACAAGGCATACATATCCAATTCACATATAATTTAGAAATTAACATCCATCTCCAACCGAATAGAAAGGGTTCTCTTTTGTCAATTTCCAAGCAATTACGCAAGCCAAATCCTTCAATCAATCATAAACACCCAATATCTAAAACATATGCATAAGAGTACCAATTCAGAATTATAACATCAAAGCCCCCAAATTAATTCAACCCAGAAACAGAAATTGAACAATAAAGGGTTTAGGGTTTTGCAAACCAATCAGTGATGAAAGAGGACCGACGAAATTGAGCCAAACACCACCTTATCAGGTGGTCGACCGCCATGAAAACAGCCAGCAAAAGCAGCAACCGAGCAGCAACAGCGCAACAGAAAAAACAGAGGCGAAGAAACTCGAACCCCAGACAACAAGAGGAGAGAGAAAACTCGATCCAGGAGTAAATTTGCAGTAGCAGCAGTAAAGTTTCGAGATGAGCAAGAAGATAGAGATCGCGGTGGTGATGCGTGAACGGTGATGGTGTCGTGTGCTTTAGAGCAAGGAGAAGAACAACAAGGATTTGGGTAAATAACTGATCAGGAGAATAAAAGGAAGAGGTGAGGCGGTGAAGTAGTACTAGCAAACTCAAACTCTAATTCTTTCCCCTTTTTTTTCTTCTAAAAGCAAATAATAAATACAAACACATATTAAAAGAATTAAATCACTTTATAAAATAATAAATCAATTTCAGAAAACACTTTAAATATACGGGGTATTACACTCTTGCTTTATTTGTACTAACTCACTTTGCGTTGTAGGAACCTCGGGTCGATGACATAGAGGTGGATGTCCCGGATATGCTGGTCTGTGACCTGGATTATGGCGAGAAGGAGTGCTTGGGAGAGATCCCTATGATGGAGGATCTTGATGAGGACATACAAGGCCTTCCTCTTCCCCGTTGGGCATCCAGGGATAAATTCATAATTTACCAAAGTGTGAAATGCCTTGCTTCATTATACGCTTGAACTAACTTTTCCTTGTGCAGCTTGATCGTGAGCAGACCGGGAAGGTCTGTATGCCATGAAGTCTTGGATATCCCGAGCCCTTTCAAAGGGTACTTGTTCAAGAGCTGACTTGGACAAGGTAAGCTTGCATTTTTGCATTTTCAAAGTTGCTTGCTTTGAGAAATGTGTCTTATGACTTTGTGTGGGATGCAGGTTGAGTACCGTGGACCCCTTCCTCGTAAGTCACGACATGTGGTGCTGTCGGATGATGAGGGTGTGAGCTCTCCCGAACATAGTCCTTCACGCGAGATGAGCCTTCAGAGGGAGAGTCCTAGGACAGCGAGGGTGCCTGTACATTGGTCGGACCGCCCTGGTGGGAGTAGGATGACTCCGTATGTGGAGCCTGCTCCTATGTATCCTACTTATCCTAGGTACGCGAGATATCCTTCGTATGGTGGCCTTTACTACCAGCCCCCGGTTCCTGCTCCCACTACAAAAAAACATAGTTTTTGCAACAACAATTTTCGTTGCGAAAAACGCGATGTCGTTGCAGTAAATATGTATTGCAACGACTATGGTCGTTGCGCGTAAGGGCGTTGTGAAAGGGATTCGCAATGACTTCTGTCGTTGCTGTAAACACACTTTTACACAATGACACTATTTGTTGCCGTAGTGTTGTCGTTGCGATACCTTTGAGCTGTTACAACAACTGTTGTCGTTGCGAATGGTGTCTAGGAGTGGCAACTACCTTTTCGTTGCAATAAATAGCCTCTTTTGCATTAACTTTGTCGTTGTTATAAACCCCTATTCGCAAAAAATACTTTTGTTACTATAAAGTTTTGGGAGTGCTGTTGTCCAGCTTTTGCAATGATTTTTGTCGTTGCAATAAACATTGTTTTTTGATTTTTTTTTCTTTCCCATCATTGACCTCTTGCCATGGCATAAACCTGCTACTCTGATCACACTCAATAATACAATGTATGCTGGACTCATTTGATCAAAAGCGATATAGAATATATTAAAATAATAAGCCAATGTTTCATACATGCAACATATTACAATTGCCCAAAAGTATATTAAAGACTATTAATCCTAATAAAACATTTCACATAGAACTAACATAGTTTCCAATTTACATGTTTAGCAAACCCAAAATGTTTTCCAAAAGTCACATACATCTAACATCATGTTAGGCGAACTTCCTTGCTTTAAACCCAAAATCAATCACTGTAACATCCTGTATACATCCAAAAAAAAGTTAAATAAGCATTAATGAACTTAGTATTAACAATAAAGGGTTATGAAGGTTAGTTTAAAACTCGAATTTTCTACCAAAATAAATAGACTCGAGCCAAAAATTCGGCAGAGTTTATTTTGTAAACTTGATAAACCCGTTTGATATGACTTTTATAAACCTGCTTAAAAAATATAAAACAAAATCCAATCAACCCAGGGGAAGACTAATAATTTCTAGCGCTACCATCACACTCACTCGTACGAATGAGTATAAGACTCGTTAACTTAAATTAATAACATTTATCTCAAAAATATACTAGGTGGTCTCTTTGTAAAGTCTCATCTGAGAGCAATCCTCACCACATGTTTATAATGTGAATGTGCATCAAGTCTTCTAAGCAAGTGTAAGTAAGTGTGTAATCCAAGTGAAAGTTTATCAATTTTCTAAGCAAGTGTAAGTGTGTAACCAAAACTAACAGGGGAGAGTAAGTTAAAAACATATAAAATTTTTTACCTTGAAACTAACATATATTGAAGGAGGTGGCAGTTCATTGAGCATTGAATCTCTCAAGCAATTTATGTTTAAAAGCTTCCATAGCTCGTTGCTCTTCCAGTTTATAATCTTCCAGTGCATAGAATAATTAAGTTCAAATCATTTTGACGTTCACCAAGTAGCTACAACCATGTTCAAATCAGTTTCATACTTACTAGTTGATAGACTTACCAGTAAATCCTCATACTCAGCGAAAAAAAGATTTCCCATTGTATGTCTGCATCTCTTATCAGAAAGGCGGTTCTTAGAGTTTCTCTCACTTATCAACTTAAATTTAGGATGTGAAAACCGTTTAACAAAAAATTCCCATTGATCCATTGGTAAATCTGGAGGAGGATTTTTTCGACGCTCTTGATCAGTTTTACCGCACTTCTCACACTTACAATAGTGCAAGCGAGCTTTCCACAATCTATACAATCGTTGCATAGTATCAACTACAAAAGCTTGCATCTTCAGCTAAGAGCTACCTTGAGCAATCTCATATTTGTCCTAAGAAAATAATTGATTGTTCTAAAATAAAGGATTAATGTTAGAAGCCTAGAAAAGAAATATACATATTAAAAGAGTGACATTACGTGGATCTCCTTCCACATGCCATTACCCGAAGTAGCGAAAGCCTCCTTCCAATTTTTCACATTGAGAGGAGTTCTTGTCGTCACCAAACGACCAGTCATTCATAAGGTGACGCGCATTCTCACCAATCGCTCGTTCAATCTCATCAGGTACATAGATTTTCAGCTTTGCACCCTTTCCTTTTATTTTCATATCGACCACAAAACTCTTGTACTTCCCTCTTTGTCCTTGGGTCCTTCCTTTACTTGTAGCTAACACCAAGTAACGATATCAAAAGGTTACTTTTGGGGTGTGCACATCTAGTAGGTAAAATAACAGTTTGTGTATCCTAGTGTCTGGATATATCAATTAGTGTTCTGTAATATGGCTGAATATATCTATTATTGTATCCTACTTGGCATACAAATGGATCAATTAGTTTCATAATCTTTTAACAAAAATCTAGGACTATCATTCAGGAGACTTGGACAAGGTAAGCTTGCATTTTTGCATTTTCAAAGTTGCTTGCTTTGAGAAACGTGTCTTATGACTTTGTGTGGGATGCAGGTTGAGTACCGTTGACCCCTTCCTTGTAGGTCACGACATGTGGCGCCGTCGGATGATGAGGGTGTGAGCTCTCCCGAACATATTCCTTCACGCGAGATGAGCCCTCCGAGGGAGAGTCCTAGGACAGCGAGGGTGCCTGTTCATTGGTCGGACCGCCCTGGTGGGAGTAGGATGACTCCGTATGTGGATCCTGCTCCTATGCATGTGCCGATGTATCCTCCTTATCCTAGGTACGCGAGATATCCTTCGTATGGTGGCCTTTACTACCAGTCCCCGGTTCCTTCTTCCACTACAAAAAAACATAGTTTTCGCAACAACAATTTTTGTTGCGAAAAACTCGATGTCGTTGCTGTAAATGTGTATTGCAACGACAAAAGTCGTTGCATGGTCGTTGCGCGTAAGGGCGTCGCGAAAGGGTTTCGCAACGACTTCTGTCGTTGCTGTAAATACACTTTTACACAACGACACTATTTGTTGCCATAGTGTTGTCGTTGCGATACCTTTGAGCTGTTACACAACAGCTGTTGTCGTTGCGAATGGTGTCTAGGAGTGGCAACGACCTTTTAGTTGCAATAAATAGCCTCTTTTGCATCAACTTTGTCGTTGTTATAAACCCCTATTCGCAAAAAATACTTTTGTTACTGTAAAGTTTTGGGAGTGCTACTGTCCATCTTTTGCAATGACTTTTGTCGTTGCAATAAACATTGTTTTTTGATTTTTTTTTCTTTCCTATCATTGACCTCTTGCCATGGCATAAACCTGCTACTCTGATCACACTCAATAATTCAATCTCATCAGGTACATAGATTTTCAGCTTTGCACCCTTTCCTTTTATTTTCATATCGACCACAAAACTCTTGTACTTCCCTCTTTGTCCTTGGGTCATTCCTTTACTTGTAGCTAACACCAAGTAGCGATATCAAAAGGTTACTTTTAGGGTATGTACATCTAGTAGGTGAAATAACAGTTAGTGTATCCTAGTGTCTGAATATATCAATTAGTGTACTGTAATATGGTTGAATATATCTATTATTGTATCCTACTTGGTATACAAATGGATCAATTAGTTTCATAATCTTTTATCAAACATCTAGGACTATCATTCAGGAGATGATGTTCATTAAATCAGAGCTGTAAGAGGACTGTTTTTTTACCTTCACCATTATTTCCATTAACGACAGACTGTGCTGAACCAAGACCATTTGAACCTTCACGATTTGATGTTCTTGCAAATTCTTGTTGTTGATGTCGATCATTCACAGGATTGTCCAGATTTTCTTTAGGTTTTGGAATGATAGCTTCGTTAACTTCTAAAGCTATTGCAAGTTTGGCAGCAACCTTGCTTGTTCTCTTTCTCTTACCTAGTTGACTCTCCATGCCTACAATACAAAAAGAAGAGAAATAACTAACAAATTTAAATGTTCAGTTCCAATATAAGTGCAATTGAAAAATGTATAGTCAACATTACCTATGTGAGGAATCTCTCCAGTAGATTCGTGATCGTCAATTCCATCTCTATCATCATCCCCTACATTATACAACTCATCTCCGTTTTCTTCATGATAAGGATCAATTTCCAGATTATTTTGAATAAATTCAGAAGATGAACAATTCACAGTAATGTTCTGAGTGCCTCCATTCCCCATACCTACATGAGATTAAAAGTAGAAACTGTGACACTTGAAATAAGCAAAGAAATTGAAGTTTCAAACTTAACTGTTCAGTAATTTGGTGATCATTACCTCTACCACCTATCACATGACTATCTTCTACATGATGAGGATCAACTTAGCTTGATTTCCTCCCTTTCTACTGCCAACCATCAGACCATCTTCTTCATTGAGAGGATTAACTACATTTGAGAGACGATTCTTTTGAACTAAATTCACAGATTTCTTGACATGATTTCCTCCATTTCAAATGCCTAATTTATTAAATGTTAACAACAAATAAATATAAGGTAACGGAAAATAGCTACAAAAAAGACCTTGAAATAAATTGAAAATTATTTAACTTTGCCAATAACCATAGTGTGACCTTTTTGTCCATGTTGAGAACCAACTTTGTTAGGAAGACGATTTTTTTGAACCAACTCTACAGATTTCTCGACAAGATTTTCTCTATTTCCAATGCCTAATTGATTGAATTTCAAGAAAAACATTAAAAAAGGTAAATGCTAGAATGAACAAGACAATACCTTGGCATATTTTTACCTTTCCTATTGGTGAGAGGACTATTCAGTACACCACCTTTGACATATGTGCAACGATTGCCTATATTATTAGCTTTGCCCCTTCCAAGTACCATCTTGAACCTGTCACTCGACAAAATTGAAAATTCTCCTTCATGCTTACATATTCATGCAATTCATCATTAACAATTATATATACACATATAGATATCACATAATATATCAGTTAAGATTGTGTAAAAAAAAAAAAGATACAAACTTTCATGTCAGCAAACAGCAACATAGATCAAATAATTTAAACACTTCATATAGATAGAAGTACGTCGTTTCTGAAAGATAACAAGACAATGGAATGAGAAAGAAAAATTTCTGCACGTGTCAGCCTTCCGATGAGTCAGAATTCAGTTCTTCTTCCTCACTTGAATCCTCAAACACATCAATTTCACCATCATTTATAAACTCATCGTCCTCCTCTTGCTGTTTTTTCTCCTCGATTGCCATTGTAACCAATTTCACAACACTAGCTTCACTTTCCACCATAATATCATTTGAGGCTAAGAAACCGACTGAATAGTTATCAGCTTCAACGTCCCTAGGAGTTTGGAATTCAACATGAACTTGCACTTGTTGAATTGCATCCACATCCACAACTTCACTAGTATCTTTGCTAGGCATATCATAAAGATCTCTAGGTTGTGTCTTTATAACATATTTCCATTCCACATTTTTTGGATCTTGTAGATAAAAAACTTGTTCCACTTGTGATTCTAGAACAAATAGCTCATCTGTTTTCAGAGATCTCATTTTGTTCACACTTATCAACCCATATTCATCCTCTTTATACCCTCTACCCTGTTGTTCTACATCAAACCAAGTACATCTGAAAACATATACACTCTTTTCACCTGGATATCGCTACTTAAATATGTCCTTCAACACACTATAATATTCTTTGACAGAAGAATCATCCCCCCGTACCATAACTCTGCTATTTTGGAATTTTCGATTTTCACACCGATCATCCGTATGAAATCGGAAACCATTTACCACATATCCTGTGTAACGCCGCACAACCCTACACGGATAGTAAACTAAATCATACAGATCATCATCAATGAGCCCTTCTTCATGCATTTGGCGCACTTATTTAAGGATACACAAAAATATATATATCAAGAGCTCAAGTTTGCATAACTATATAATATATAAGGTAGGGCACAACAGACTGCAAAAGCTATAGTGTAACCAATCACTAATTATACCGTGATTAATAAAATTAAAATTTTTGACGAAGAAAGGTAAAGCAGAATTTCAAATCACATACACGATCATGTATCCATTTGGCCAAGTGTGTCTTATGTCTTCTTTCTATGTGATGTGGATGTTCTCTTTCCAACTCCAACTTGTGTTCCCTGTGTCAGAAACAACACAGAATAATGTAAGTAGTTAAATTTTACATAGTAACTTTAAAAAAAATAAAATTTACATGGTAAAATTTAGAAGAAAGTACAATCCAAAGTATAACTTTCTTAACAAACTCTAAAAGCTCATCACAATTGTGAAAGACATATAAGTGTGCTTGTTCGTACTCTTCCAAGCTAAGTTCTTGTGCCACACCTTGTCCAAAAGGAGGACCAAGTGGCCTAAAAATATCTAGTTCACTCTTTGAAGGGCCCTCTTTGCTAGGCATTGTCATCGTCATTTCTACCTTTACGGTTAAATTTAGTGTCAATCTCATCCATGTATCTGGAACAAAATGTAAGACACTCATCCGCAAGATAACCTTCCGCAATGCAACCTTCTGGATGTGCTCGATTGCGAATATAACGTTTCAGAGTTCCCAAGTACCTACAAGTGCAGAATTTTTAATGAGAATATTACTTGAATTATACATCAAATGGTTAGTAATTTGAAGAAGAAAAAGTATACTTACCTCTCAACTAGGTACATCCAACGACATCGAACAGGGCCTCCGATCATAGCCTTCGCTGCCAAGTGTACCACTAGATGCACCATGACGTCAAAAAAAGCCGGTGGAAAGATCATCTCAAGCTTACATAAGGTGTAAGGGATTTTCCTTTCGAGGTTCTCCAGCTCCGCTATGGTTATGCTCTTGGCACACAAGTTTTGGAAATATTGGCTTAACTCAACCAAAGGCTCATACACGTTTCTTGGTAGCAAAACCATGAATTATGATAGGAAGCAACTGCTCAATAAACACATGATGGTCATGACTCCTCATATTTGAAATTTTCCTCCCATTGTCTTTAACACACCGAGAATTATTTGACATATATCAATTCGGAGACTTCAATTCAGAAAAGAATGCACATAGTGCAGACTTAGCATTAGCACTCAAAGTGTGGAACGCAACCGGAACCTGCACCTTGTCTCCATCTAAAGTAGGGTGCAACTCATCCCTAATAAGCATGTTCATCCAATCAGTTTGAGCCCTTATGGTATCCTTTGTCTTGCCTTTGATGTTCATCAGTGTGCCCAAAATATTATCGGAAACATTTTTTTCGATGTGCATAACATCCAAGTTATGTCGGATTCTCAATTTACTCCAATAAGGCAACTCAAAGAAAATACTTTTCTTTTTCCACCCACACAAACTGTTTGACTCATCCACTTTCGTTTTTTTCCAGCAAGTTTACCAAATTTTTCTTTTCGGAGTCGACTGTGATGTGCCAGTACATCATCACCTTATTAAGGCACAGGTGCATGACATTTTTCTTTTTTATTATTGAAAGAAGCAGCATCTTTTCTCCACCTATGTTTAGGTGGCAACCAACAACGATGACCCATTAAGATACCCTTGTTCGGTAACGAAGTACAGCTAGTTTCCTTGTGGCAAGAAGGACAAGCAAAATTACCTTTTGTTTGCCAACCAGATAAATCGGAGTAGGCTGGAAAGTCACTAATGGTCCACAACACACTGGCATGCATCTTCAAATTTTTCTTTGAATGTGCATCATATGTGTCTACTCCTACCTCCTAAAGTTCCTTCAACTCATGAATAAGTGGTCAAAGGTCCACATTTATATTCCTTCCAGGAGATGTAGGGTCAGGTATGAGTAAACTTAGAATGAAAAAGTGAGGTTTCATGCAAATCCAAGGAGGAAAATTATAAGGAATAAGAACAACCGGCCAAATACTATGTTGAGAGTTATTAAAGGGTTGAAAGCCATCACAAGCTAATCCAAGTCTAACATTACACGCATCTTGAGAAAATAAACCATACTCATCATCAAATGATTTCCAAGCCGGTGAATCAGCAGGGTGCCTCATTATCTTATCATCCACCATTTCCTCTTTATGCCACCTCAAGTCTTTGGTTGTCTTCCTTGATATAAACAACCTTTGTAGCCTTGACTTCAAAGAAAAATATCTTAGAACCTTACGAGGCACTTTAGCCCCTTTAGAAGGACCTTTATCAAGTATCTTATGTCTAGGTGTATCACAAGTGGGACACTTTGATAAGTTTGCATGTTCACCCCAATAAAGAATACAATCATTTTCACAAGTATCAATCTTCACACACTCAAGCCCCAAATCTTTAATGAGTTTCTTAGCCTCATAAGAGGAATCTGGAAGCATGGTTCCCAAAACTTGAGCTTGTAACTTGAGTAAACTATCAAAAGAAGAATCACTCCATTTATTAAGAATCTTTAAGTGCAGCAACTTTACAATATAAGAAAGCTTTGACATCGTTCTGCTGTTTGTTGTCAATGGCTCTTATTATTGTTTCAAGAGACGATAAAATGTTGCTGCTTCCTCAGTAGGTTCTTCAGGCTCATTTTGCTCATCACCAATCTCAACACCCATCCTAAAATTCATATAAGCAACCCCACAAGCATCTAATAACATATCAACTCCACTATCATCAAAATCAACTCGTTCTCCACTACCCTCATCATGTATGCTGTCAGAACCAAAATAGCTTACAGTTTCTCCCTGGAGATCCCAAATGGTATACACTTCATACATTCTCCACTTAAGTAAATCAAACCTTACATCATGTCGATTCTTTAGAACTAGATTACGACATTTGTCACAAGGACATCTAATAGTAACCTCATCTTTATCCTCTTCTCTGATATTACCAAGAGCAAAATTTACGAAATCATCAACATCCTTTATATAAACCCACGATGAATAATTTCTTAGTTTCATCCATTCTTTATTCTTAGCTATTTCCTATTTTTTTAAACAATGATTTAGTTAATAAATCCTTTTAAATCTACCAATATTTTACATACATCATATCTGTTACACAATTAATGACGACAAATTCCAAGAAGCAGTACTTCAGAATGTAAAGCTATAATAAAACTTATGGCTTTACAAATGGAAATTTATTAATGTACTCTTTAAGAGGCTTAGAACTAGGAGCTACAACCTAATGCCTATTATTATTTATTATTTTTTTTTTCCGAGGGGGGGGGGGTGGGAGGGGGTGTGTGCAATCCTATAAGGTGTCTATGGGAGGGTGTATTTCTATAAGGTATCTACAAAGAATAAGAACAAACTAGCATACTATTTCATGTCCTCTGAATTAAAAAACATCATGAGAACTCTATAAACTACCATTTTATAACAGCAAAATCATAAAATAGAAAATTTTTTTGTGACTCTTTCCTTAGTCTAACATTGTTTATCTGATCTTTACTAGTTCACCATGTCATCAAATTTTGGTGGTACTTATACACAAGTGGTCTCTCATATACCAACACTTAACATTCAATACTAAAATTATAAAGCCTCCGGCTTCTAAAGTTACACAAACTACTATAACAAAATATTGGATCCATCTTGATATAGTAAACACATACTCACGTAAATCATTGAGAATGAGGACAACATAGAGAATAAATTACAGAACTAGACAATAGGATGTTACAACTACAGAACAAGATTTCATATGGGAGTTGTGAATAGGGGCAATGGGTGGGATTTGGATTGGGTGGAGCATCACCCGCATCCACCCATCACCCATGAAACACACCTCCCACATCCAATCCACCCACCATCCATGGGTAAACGGGTGGATACGGGTCGTAAATGGTGAAATAAAGAGCATACTAAATTTAGAGATTTGGACAAAAATTCAACTTAACAAATCAAATTTCACAAAATTAAACCAACAAGTTTGATTGATAAAGTGTAGGAGCCCATTACAAAGTCTCATATTACAAACAAATACTATTATTATAAAGAAAGACAACAAAAAGATGCACTTTTTTGTGGTCTTTTTTTTAATGTATATTAAAATATTAAACGAGTGATGGGTGGATTCGCGGGCGGAAAGTTATCACCCGAATCCCACCCAACCCACCCACCACCCGCCAAATCACCCGTTTATTCGGGTTTTCACTCATTTATTTGGGACGGGTGGAGCGGGTTCGTGGATACCCTTCACCCATTGGCAAACCTAGTTGTGACTTAAAGAAAAAATAAATACAAGTTGGCAATCACTACGTCACAATAACATAATTTAAACCAACTTTTATAGTACTTTACTCAAACCAAAGCAATGTCTACCTATTTTATATTGGAATTGAATTTTTCAATTTTGTAAGGAAGCTAACCATAACCACTAACACACAATAATAACATTAAAATATGCATTTCACAATAAACAATCCATTCAAGCATAAAGTTGAGCATGCAAATCAGTATTGGAAACCTGCTCGGCATATTTTTCATATTAACATAATCCTCACCTCTATCAGCTCAAAGGGAACTAATCAATGCCTGGCGTACTGGTCAATTTTGCTTGTGCTTACTTCTACAACAGAGAGATGAAACCTAAAATTCCCAAACCATAGTTAGAGATATTAAGAGGGGTTCACAATACGCATAATCAATCAGGTTGGGGTAAAGGGGGGCTCGTTGCGCAAAAGATTTTCCTAAAGAGATTGACTCATAGAGCTGCAAGTAACATCCAATGGCAAGCATTTAGCGTTGGGCAAATCAAGAAAGAGGCAAACCAAGAAAGGAGAAAACATTAAATAGCATTTACACTCTATATTCATATCCTTACACATCGATACACGCAAGTAAGGTCAATATTGAGCCGAAACTAAGCGACATATTACAGCAACTATATCAAAATTCTGAAGGGCTGTCCAAATACCAAAGAGTTGGCAAAAGACATGGGTCTACATGAGCTCACAATTGAGTCGAATTCTCGTGTTATTGTACACTTTATTCTCAAGGGATGTCCAAGTAACAACATGTATGGGGCACTCGTAGGGGAGTGCAGGAGCATGCTTGAGATGGGGGATGGTTTTCAGGCGCAGCATGTATAAAGGGAGGCTAATAGTTTTGCGGATAAGCTGGCTAATATGGATATATCATTTCCCTTGGGGGAGCATCAATTATCATCACCTCCACATATGCTCAACTCTATGTTGATATATGATGCATTAGGCATCTGTTCTTCTCGTATTGTTTTACTGTAATCAGGTTTAGCCCTCCCTTTCTCCCCCAAAAAAAAATTATATCAAAATTCAGAATAAATTCATGTAATTCAAACTCTTTTTTCTCAATTGTTCACTATAGCTAGAACAAAAATTGCAGACATCATACTAATTACAAGTTTCAACTCGTTAATACAATCCTATTTCAGTAATTAATATGGATTATCACGAATTGCAAAGTACTAGAATATAGGAACAGCAAGGTTATAACTAGAACAGAAATTGCAGACATCTTTACACAAACTAAATAGAGAGAAAGTGAGAGAATAGGCAAACCAATACTGATATACGCAAACATTAGAGTCCAAAAGCAAAACGAAAACCAAATTTCCAACAATTCTCAGATTTTCTTGTATATCCCAAAAGAATTTATTGGGCTAATAAAGAATTTATTTAAACTGAAATTTGTCTAAGTTACCTGCACGCTTTATGAAATCGGTTTTTTTTTTTTTCTTTTTCGTTAAACCAATCCAAAATTTGTAATGTGGGTTGATGATAGAATTGAATAAGACAAAAAAAAAGTTGAGTCATGACCTAATATACATACTAGCTGATTTCGAAACAATTTTACCCCATAACCCTTGGTTTTAGGAGGAGAGAGAGAAGTGAGAGAGGTACTATATGAGAAGATTTTGACCAAAAAAGTACTTGATTTCAACAATTTCATCTACTACTTAAGGAACATACCTGATTTGAGTCTTGTAATTTGCTGATGAAAACAGATAGCAAGTGTTGTTGTGTTTTGTACTTAGGGGTCACAAACCGTGCGAGGCAGTCCTACGACCCTTAAGGGGTTTCTTTAAAAAATATCAAGGACTATCTTAGAGCAGGTCGTTCCCTATTCGAACCTACCCTTCCACCCCAAGATACCCGTTTTGGTCAGGAGGTGGACACTTGGTGACAGTGATAGCTGCTATGGATACGTATTCGAATACTATTGAATCAGAGAGCCATACATAAAAGCATTTAAAAGGGAACTCCAAAAGAGCATGATATTAGGAAGGAAAGCTACACATACTTCATTCGATCAAAGACAGGCATACATTCGATTCAGTGCAAAAAAATAAAAGGGATAGGAGCAATTATACCTCACATGAAGGCGCCATTGCTGAGTGGATGTGCTACACGCTCGAAGAGCCTAAGTTACAATCTACTCCTAGACTACACTACTCTAACAGTACCCATGATCTAGCAGTTCTTCTTTTCATCCACCTTCTTCATACTGGCGTTCCACTTCCCCAGGTTCTCCACTTCTCTTGAGTGTCTTTGTGTTGTGTTGGGTTTTCTATACTAACCCTTTCGTACAACTGCTTTTTTGCATAAAATACTTTTGTACATTTATATATATATATATATATATATATATATATATATATATATATATATATATATATATATATATATATATATATATATATATATTTATATTTTCTGAGTCTTTTCTCATATTTAGGACTCTCAAGGTCTTTGACTTATATTTGACCCACTCTTCTTTTTGTCTTTCTAAGTCCAGTTTTATTTCGTGTGTAACAACTGCCCCCCTAATACATATATAAACATTTCGAGTTTATTTTATATTATTGTGCAAGTGACGCTTTATTTCCCGCGTCTTGATGATACAGTTGCCTTGGTTCACGCTTCTTCGTGATCAATTTATGTTGATGGACAAGTAATGCCCTTATAACTACTACTTCTTTCCACTTTCTTCCTTCGTCACTCTCCTTCCATCAATTCAATCCTAATTTTCGACCACCCTCTTGTTTACTAAGTTCCTTCGCCCGAGCTCTTTATATTAATGGCTACTCATCCTCTCTTCGTAGATTTATTTAACATTGAGTCTTTGAACATGGCTTTTGATGCTCAAGATTTATTCAAGTTAATTGAGATTCATTCTACATCGTATTGGCGTGATCGTCTCGTCCTTCGCTCTTCAACTTATTCTGCCCCTGATGAGGAGCCCTTCCAAGGTCAATCATTAAGATGTTTCTCTTTAGGCCCCTGTTTTGATCCTTCCTAAGTTCGGGGTATTTCGCAAAGCTATTTTTTATCGGTTTTCTCTTCTATTTTTCGAGGGCGTGGTTTGCCCTTGATTCTTTCTTCTCGTACTTTTCGCTCTAATTTTCCAATTTGAGATAGACCTGTTCATGGTTGGGTGAACTTCCTCAACGAGCGTCCTCGACGCTGGTTTACTCGTCTTCAGGCTTTTTATTCTCGTTGGCGTTCGAACAAGATTCTGGACTTTATTCGTTTATCTCTTTTTGCCAAGATTCCTTATGATGGTAATATATCCACTGCTCTTTGGCTTGCCTGGCATCCTACTATCAACTATTTTGTTACTGGGGAAGGGCTTCAAACCGTAACTCTCGAAGACATTGCGTTTTTTACTGGTGTCGGTCCTGATGAAGCTCTTCCAGTGCCAGGCTATTCCTTTTGCAATTCGTCTGCTGTATTTTGAACCTGCTGATGCGTTGTTGAAGACGTTTTCTTCATCCACATCCGTTCATTCATTCTCATATTCGAATTTGCTGACCCATTTTTCATATCTACCTCCTGCTATTCCTGTTACGAATGCTGAGGTAGTTTTATTTTTTAATTATGTTTTTCATCGGTTATTCATGAACTATAGCTCTTCGATTGGGAATTCATTCCTTTATCTAGCGGCTAATGTAGCTTAGATGGAAGGCCCCATTCCATTTGCTCCTTTCCTTCTCTCTCAGTTTTATCGGGGGATGTCGAATTTGACCAGGGATGTCCTTCCTGAGGGCCCTCAAATTCAACATTCCTGCACTTTCTGGATCCTTACTTCTTGGGGTTTTCTTTATTACCCTTCTCGAATGAATTTGTCATCTATTGCGATGCATAACCTTGCTTATCAGAAAGAACTAGCCGCTCGTACGGGAGATTCCCAGGCCTGCAATCTTTCTCCCTTTGTTGAATGGTCTTCTGTGGCCGAAGCATGTTTTAATTTACTTCGTCCCTCTCGTGTTGAAGACCTTTCTTTTGTACTTTTTGAGGTATTCTCTTTGAAGTCTGATTTTAACTGGCACCCTCATCGTTTTTTAGGGATCCCCGATTTTAATGTGGCAGATACTCTAATGGTACTTCCTTGGTGGCTTCGAGATGCTAATCCCTTCTTTATGAGCCCTCAACTTCAACCTTATTGGAGGTCGGCTCTTGCCTTTTGGGATCTTTTATATTTCGAAATCCCCTGGATAAGTACTGAGGTCTATAATCCTGAGCTGGTTACCCGTTAATTTGGTATTTGTCAAGCTTTTGCTGCTCCCTTACTAAAGACTTTGAATCGTCCCTGGCATGCTAGACAAAGCCAAGCCTCTATCGACATGGGTTTGGAGAATCAATCTTCTGAGATGACCCTTCGAAATCACGTTCTTCTTCGAAACCAATTGGATGCTGTGGATATCCCTCCTTGGTTTCGAACTTGTTCTTGTGAGTCAGAGTATTCGCTTTGGTGGACTCAGTTCTTTTCTTCTACCTTTGGTGATGGTGTCTTGCATTCTCGTCTCGAAAAGGTCATATATAAATTATTCCCAAAGGATGTTGCTCCTTTTTTGCATACTTTGAGTGCCATCGAGGTATTGATTTTTACTTAGTCGATATTTATTTAACTCCTTCTCTTTAATGCATCTTAATGTGAATTTGTATGGAAACAAGCTTTGTCTTCTTCGCCCTATATAAAAGGGGCGTCTCTTGAAAATCATCCTTTCAGTCAGGCATCTGGCTCGGATACAGGTTTTTCTAATCTATTTCTCTTTTCTAGTTATAAATATTTCTGTGGTTTTTTACTTATTCTGGTGAGTGGTTTTTATACATAGGGATTGGGTTATCTTCAATGCCGACGGACCATGGTTCTTCGCCTTCGCATCCACCTGTCACATCGGATGTTAATGTTACCACCGATTCTCCTGCTGTCTTTCCGCTTTTCTTGGTAATTTTTAGTTTGCCTATTTAAACACTGTGTCTGTAAGTGTTTTTTCTTTCATTTTTGTTTTTACCTTTTCCTTTTTATAATTAGGTCAAGACATGGTTCCCATTTCTCCTTCTGTTACTGAGGGTCAAATTGTCGTTTCTTCGGATCGAGCTGTTTCTTCTCCCCATCGATCTGCCCAAGAATCCTTGACATCTTCCTCAAACGTGGAGATGACTTCTTCGAGTATGTTTCTTGTGTCTTGATTTTCATTTGTCTTTCACTGATAATTCGAATTTATTTCTTTTAAATTCCTTTTTTGTAGGTTCTTTGATGTCTTTGCTCGATGATCTTTTGGCCCCTACTCCTGGGGCTTCTGATGCTATCAA
Source organism: Tetragonia tetragonoides (assembly GCA_038025085.1). Lineage (NCBI taxonomy): Eukaryota > Viridiplantae > Streptophyta > Magnoliopsida > Caryophyllales > Aizoaceae > Tetragonia > Tetragonia tetragonoides. Next base: position 20,647,399 of record CM076146.1, read on the forward strand.
GCAAGAAGGGCTTTGCTTGCTGAATGCTCTCGAAACGAATTTATCAGATGTTTCTTCTGCATCAGCTTTAGAAGATTTCATTAGGTCCCATCAACAGCACTTCCCCAAGAATCTTCGAGATTTAGTGATTCGAGACCATAGCCCTTTGGTCTCAGCTATGTAGGATCTGCAGAATGCTCGTTCTGAAGGGATTCCTGAAACTGATTTGTACGGCTGGGCTCGTCATGCTAACCTCTTGGTTGACCTTTCGAATGGCAGGTCGTCTCTCCAGCAGAAACGACAGCTTTTTGATGCTGCTCAAATGGAGCTTACTGCTATTGAAGATAAGATCAATTCTCTATCTCGTCGTAAATCGTAGGTTGTTGACTTGATGGCTGCTCATGAAAGGAAAAGACAAGATGTTCAGTCTCGTATTTCCGATCTAACTTCTTCTCGGGACCTTCGAATTGCTCAGTTGTCCGGTTGTCAGGATTTGAGGGCTTCTATTTCCCTTCTTCTTACTGTCGTTAGGAAATTCCTTAGTTCTTCGTCATAATTTTGGATATTAATGTACGCTTCTAGAGAGATGTGAACCTTTTTTGCTTTTGGTTTCATTCTCCTTTTACTTCTTCCCAGAGTTGTGGGAATCTTTTGTAAATGTTATCCTTATACATATCCCAAGTCGAAGGGAAATATTTCTTTTAATATTTGCCATTTATTGCTCGTCCAAATTGTTTACCATTCGTGTATAATAATTTGTATGCATTTCCTGGTTCACTACTTTCGATAATGAACGGGCCTTCCCAATTTGGAGACCATTTCCCATAAAACTTATCTTTTTGTCCTTCAGGAGTATTGTTTTCCACACCAATTTGTCCTTGGAAAACTGTTTCTTTCTTACTCTTCGATTGTAACACTTTTCGGTTTGCCGTTTCAATTTGTGAATATTTTGTAATGCTTCAATTTGTAAGATCTCTTGATCTAACTGTTCCATATTCATTTCCTCTTCGTACTCTTGTGGAGATAAATTGATTTGTTTAAGTATTCCTTCGGATTTGATATTCATTTCGACAGGTATAACTGCTTCATGTCCAAATACCAATTGAAAATGAGTTACTAGAATGTTCTCTCTAGGGCTTGTTCGATAGGCCCATAGTGTTTCTAGTAACAAGTCATGCCAAATACGAGGATTATTTTTTATCATTTTAGCAATTCCCCTTTGTTGGTCCCGAGTGTGGCAACAATTAATAATGCAACTAAAGGTTAAAGGCAAAAATAAAATAAAATGAGACAAGACACAACGATATATAGTGATTCGGTGTTACCTTACGTCCACTACCTCCGGGACCTACCCGAAGGATTTTCAAACTGCAAAACCTTTATTAAATGTTAGTCGATTACAAAATAATACTACCCAAGTATTACAACCTTCCAAGTCAACCTATGACTAAGGCTTAACGAGTTGACCCACAACTCAAATCGACCTAACAATAATAAAAGGTTACACCTCAAATAATAATAATATATATATTAGATTTCAACACAAGAGATAAGAGTATTATAAGAAACATTCTAAGGCTTTATCTAAGGCTTTCTTCAATTCAACTACAGAAACATTCTCTTCGTAAGAAACATTTGCATTAATTCGAGTAACCTCCTTACAATCTATTGTCCCAGACATAACAATACGTCTTAAAAATGACAATAATTACAACTATTTCTAATCCTATTTCTAGGAAGCTGTAATTTTCAAGGGTCCTTCCTTTAGTTTGTTACTAAAGTCCCTGATTTTCGCTTCATTGCTTTCTTCTGGTCTTCGGCTGACCTCTTTTCTTTGCTGTTCCTCGAGCACCTCTATTCGAATTGGTGCGCATTCTCCTGTGTAGAACCTGGCTTCCACAAAATTAGCAGTGGTTAAATGAGGCTTTTCTTCTGCCTTAACAGTTTCAAATTTCTCACCATTCCAAATTATCAATATTTGGTGTAAAGTAGATGGTATGCAATAATAAAAGGTTTTATCTAAGGCTTTCTTCAATTCAACTACAGAAACATTCTCTTCGTAAGAAACATTTGCATTAATTCGAGTAACCTCCTTACAATCTATTGTTCCAGACATAACAATACTTCTTAAAAATGACAATAATTACAACTATTTCTAATCCTATTTCTAGGAAGCTGTAATTTTGCAAGGGTCCTTCCTTTAGTTTGTTACTAAAGTCCCTGATTTTCACTTCATTGCTTTCTTCTGGTCTTCGGCTGATCTCTTTTCTTCGGTGTTCCTCGAGCACCTCTATTCGAATTGGCTCGCATTGTCCCGTGTTGAACTTGGGTTCCACAAAATTAGCAGTGGTGAAATGAGTCTTTTCTTCTGCCTTAACAGTTTCAAATTTCTCACCATTCCAAATTATCAATATTTGGTGTAAAGTAGATGGTATGCAATAATTGTTATGGATCAAATCTCTTCCTAATAAAGCCTGATAGCTAGAACTAGTATTAACCCCAAAGAAGGCGGTATAAGAAATCGTATTTCCTACTTTAATTTTAACTAGTAGCAGTCCGTCGGATTTTGTGGCTTGCCCTGAGAAGCCATATACAGCTACGTCTGCAATTATTAAATCCTTCATGGATTTTCCTAAAAGTGGTAATGTAGATAACGGTAATACATTCACAGCTGCCCCAATATTATCAATTTCTTCTTTGATATATAATGGTTTGATGTGATTATTATTTATGGCTTTTCTATCCAATAATTCCTTAAAAACTGGATCTATGTTATGCTCGCAAGTACGAGCCTCAATCTCTTCGATCTCTGAGATGTTTAAGTCTTCATAACATTTTAAATCTAGGAGGGTATTCTTTATGAATTCGTATGGTGAGTCATCTAAAGTAGAAGTTGAATCTCGTTCTATTTCTAGATAAGATTGAGAGGACATAGCTGATTGAGCCTTGAATTCATAGGCTTCTTCTTCTTCTACCATCTTGTGCCATCGCTGACGCTCTCGATTTTGTCCTTCTGGCTGAATCTCTGGGTGCATGGCATTTACCATGCTCACTTCCGCTTTATCTTTGAAATTCAAAGCCCTTTGAACAACTTACGTTCGTGCAAACTCTTCGTTGTTGACGTAGATCTCTATCCTGTCATCTGAGGTATATTCGTCTTCCTCTCGATCCCTCCTTTCGAATTTACTGGGATGAACTTTGACTTCACTCATTTGATCGCTAAGGGTATCTATGTCCACCCCTTCACTCTCTTTTTATGGACATTCGATTTGTCCAAATTGGATTTGCAATGTTCCTTTCAACATTGCATCCTCATCAATCTTCAGTTGATTGACGAGTGCTTCTCGTTGCATCTTCATTACAACCTGAGCTCTAGCATGGCTTAATTTATCTGCCACATGTCTCCTTTCTTGAGCTCTCGAAGGGATGCTCCCTAGCTGGGTCATATGAGAAGTTCGAGCATCTTCGAAATACACTGACGCTCTTAACCCGTTTTGAGGTAAACCCCCTCTGAGGGCATGTCTGCCCCCCAGTCTGCCTCCTCTACCTCCTCGATATCCTCTTCCTGTCGGCAAGACATCCATTCGTGGTCGTTTGGGCATTCCATAACTCCGTTGATAGGCCGGTACCCAGTTTGGATCATTAGGGATAATCTGTAATCGCACTAATTCCAAGTGTAGCATATCAGAACAGTCAGGACATAATACCTTCTGTAGTCCTTTAAGGTTAGTAGCAATTTTCTGGGTTACTACACCTTCTGTCTCGAGGACTTCTTTCTAGGTTTTGTCCCTAACATTAGTCACCTGTTCTTTATTAACAGGCCTTACCTCTTGTTGATGTACCTCGATATCATCAGCTGTTTCCATTCCTAGAGTAACCCTTTCGACATAGGTCAACTCTACTGTTCCAAGTTCCATTTGCTTGGCGACAAACCTTGAAAATATTTTACGTTGGTTAGTAGTATGTAGAGTATTCATGTGCCATCTGCACATTCCTTCGAGCCCTTCATCTTTGACCTTAGGAAATGTTAGAATTCCTTGGTCGATGTATCTGTTGAACATGATGTTGGCCATTTTCGTATAATTCGATATCTGCAATTGCAAATATTAAGTATGTCAACATCTATCATATTGATTTCTACAGTTTATTGAAAAGGATCTTTCTCAATTTCTGTTTTTTCTTCGTTAGGAAAGAATAATTCCTTTTCGTCTACAATATGGTTTTATCTCTAATTCTGCATCCGAAGGTATCCTAATATTTCTAGTCCTCCTAATTTTCTTATTAGCGAGCAACCAGTCAAATATCTTATCGGCTTTCGAAACATCAAAAGAATATTTCCTAGGCTTACCCCCTATATCCACTAAACTATCTTTCTTTTCGAGTTTAGGGCAAGAGAATGGTGGTCCTTTCTTAAATTCAGTATAATCTATTTCAAAAGGATCATCACAAACCGATGGTGCTTCTATTTCGAATGCGTTAAATCCATGGTGTTTTCTTTGACTTTCTTCTCTTAGCATATTTTCGTATCGCATTGCACTTTCTGCCAATTCTCTAAAGTCATGAAAAGGAAGACCATCGAATTTCATTCGATATTCTATGGCCATATTCTCTTTAGCTAATTGTACAAATTCTTTTTCAGGTAAATTTGTGTGACATCTTATCCTAGCTCTTTTAAACCTAGATAGATATTCCTCTACTGATTCCCAAGTATGCTGTCGTATTCTAGCAAGATCGCTCATCGAAAATGCCTCGGTCTGTTCTAGCAAAGTGATTTTGGAAATGGAATTGCATTTCCTCTCAACTATGCATCGAATTTGGGGCTAGGCTTATATACTAATTAAAAGCAGCACCTGTTAAAGAACTAGGAAACATTTGAAGCTTTAGATATTCGTTATCTGCTGCTTCCCTACATTGACATGAGAACATAGCTACATGTTCTAGTGCAGAGACATTATCCTCTCCTGAGAATAGAGTAAAATCAGGGACCCTAAATCCTCTAGGAAAAGGATGCACTCTATCTATCCAATCAGGGTAAGGTTTACTCGTTAGGGGTCTGTTTACTTTTCTCAATGTTGGCCCGTATAACCTTTCTACTATTTGTTCGATTTGTGATTGGATAGGTTCTTCCCCCATCGTTCCTGGTATCATATATGGATATGGGGTGGGTTGTGAATTATATGGATCATTCGTTCCATGTCTTGTATTATAATGTGTATTCTGACCAAAAGTAGTTGGTCTTCTCCCTTGAAAATTTTCTTCGAAAGGTGGATATGGGTTTCCCTGACCCATAGTCGTTGGATTTGGGTCAGAGTGAATAGGTTGTGAAGATATATTAGATGTCCTGGGGTATTCGAAAGGTATCCCAGGATTTTTATCTTTTCCTATATTATCTTTATCCCCTATGGGTCCTAGACCTAAATTCGTATTAACTCCAGGGGATGATGTCAAATTGATCGGATTTGACGGTTGGCCTGTTTCAAAATTTCTAACTGTTCGTTGAGGTTCCCTAGGGAAACTTGGTGGTGGATATCCTATAGGTGTCTCAGTATTTTCTCCTATAGGTGATTTATCTTTAAAAGTCCCTCTAGTTGACTGTGTAACCTTTTCGATGAGTTTATTATGCTTCTCAATATGTGGCTCTAAATTCCTTGTCACGTCATTAGCCATACTTTTCGATAAGGCTGTAAATGTAGAATTAAAGGTCTCTTGTATATCTAGTATGATTTTTCCTACTTCTTTAGCTAGACATTCTTTCGAGTCTGTCACTATGCTATCTACGATTTGATGGCAAACCCTTGAAGTATCATGTGTTAAGGTTCTATACTGATCATTATACTCTTTTCGTTGGCTTTATCGGGCCTCTAATAGAGTTTCTTTCATATATTCCACAAATTTCTCATAAACTTCTTGTATATCGAACTTAGTTTTTCGTTGAGTTTCTTCTCGAGAAGAAGAGCTTTGAGGTTGGGATGCTGCGTTCGAAGCATTATCCTCTCTTTGAGTACTCATTTCACCAGATATATTTCTTATTTGAGACCTAGTTTGAGGCATTAAAAGGATTTATTCGTGGAGTGTATTTCGTAACTCCCACTGTGGTCGCCAAATTTGTTGTTGTGTTTTGTACTTAGGGGTCACAAACAACCGTGAGGGGCAGTCCTACGGCCCTTAAGGGGGTTCTTTAAATAAGGTCGAGGACTATCTTAGAGCAGGGCATTCCCTATTCGAACCTACCCTTCCACCCCAGGACACCCGTTTTGGTCAAGAGGTGGACACTTGGTGACAGTGATAGCTGCTACGGATACGTATTCGAATACTATTGAATCAGAGAGCCATACATACAAGCATTTAAAAGGAAACTTTAAAAGAGCATGATATTAGGAAGGAAAGCTACACATACTTCATTTGATCAAAGACAGACATACATTCGATTCAGTGCAAAAAAATAAAAGAGATAGGAGCAATTATACCTCACATGAAGGCGCCATTGCTGAGTGGCTGTGTTACACGCTCGAAGAGCCTAAGTTACAATCTATTCCTAGACTACACTACTCTAACACTACTTTTTCACATCTGGTCAATATGAGCTCAGCTGTCTTGTTCTTCTATTCTTCTTTGTATTCATAGGGGTTTGAGATAACTGCCCATGATCTAGCAGTTCTTCTTTTCATCCACCTTCTTCATGCTGGCATTCCACTTCCCCACGTTCTCCACTTCTCTTAGGTGTCGTTGTGTTGTGTTGGGTTTTCTATACTAACCCTTTCGTACAACTACTTTTTTGCATAAAATACTTTTGTACATTTATATTTGGTATATATACATTTATGCAAATTAATGGGTATATATATATTTCTATTTTATGAGTCTTTTCTCATATTTAGGACCCTAAAGGTCTTTGACTTATATTTGACCTACTTAACTACTGTCTTTCTAAGTCCAGTTTTATTTGGTGAGTAACAGCAAGGATCACAGAGGACAAAGAAACAAGAGAGACAATAGTGAGAAAGACAAACAAAAGAGAGAGCTACGGGGTGGACGCCATGGGAGATGGTTGAAACTTCTGAGGGTGAGGGTGTACGGTGGGTGAGGGTGAGAGTGAGAATGAAAGTGAGGGTGAGAGGTGAGTGAATAGCAGAAGGTGGTCGGTCAAGGAAATATTTAGAATTTATTAGAACTTCTTTTGTTTTCTTATTTATTTTAAAACCAAATTATTTTGCTTGTTTTAGACAACAACTGTACCGTTGTGATAAATATCCTTGAACATTAACAACGAAACTGCTCGTTGTGTTAAAGTTGGTACAAGTATTGCAACAACAGTTGTCGTTGCTAAAGAGGTACTTAAATTTTTGCCCACCCCGCACAACTTCTGGGTTGGAGGGAAATGTAAATTACATTTATAGCAACAACTTTTAACAATGCTTCAGAAGTCGTTCTTTTATACGGTGTTTTTCGCAACGACAAAAAAATCGTTGCAATAAATGGGATTTTTTGTAGTGTCCTATGGTGGCTACCATGCATCCTCGTTCTTCGTGGGGGTATGATTCGAGCTATGCTGGGGAAGGGAGTTCATATCGGGAGCCCACCCGACATTCCTCATTTGACCCTAGCCAGTTCGTGGCGTCGATCTTTGGTGATGAGGTGCGGAGGTCGGAGGACCACTTTGAGGTGCCCCGTACGGATGATGATGCGGGTGATAGCTTTTATGACAATGTATTTGTGTGAAATACATTTTGAACATTTGTTTTAAACAAACATTCGGAGTTTGTATTTGTAAAATATTGCTTGCTTATTTGTTGGTATCTGCACATAATTAGGCTAATGCAAATACGCACGTAGTCAAGCAAAAGCGCAAGTAATAGCCAGTTAAAATTGGGTGTACCCTATCCCCCCTAAAAAAATGAAAAAAGGAAAGGGGTGAAAAAATGAAATGAAAATAATAAGTAAAAGGGGATTAATAAAAAAGATGATAATCATCAAAAAAGAAATAAGAAAATTGTGGAGTTTCCATTCATTTTAAGAAAATAATACAAAATGGAAATAATAGAAGAAAAAGGAAAAAGAGCCATATTTGAGTCCAAATCGGTTAAGGAAAGTGTCCAAAATCGGAGAAAAGGGACTTGTCTCGAGGAAAGGGTCCGGCTGCGGACAGGAGCAGTCCACCGGCACACACAGAGCAGCGGGGGCGAAAAAGGGTGCCGCCAGGCGCCAGTGGCTGACCGCTGAAGCTTAGCGGCTGGCCGCTGGGTCTGCGCTACACTATCGAGCATTGCTGAGCCTTCAACGGCTGTCCCAGGGGCCGCTGGAGCCCCTTTTTGACGGGTTGCCTTCACCTTCATAATTTTCCATTAATAGAGAGCTTGTTAGAGAGAGAAACCCCCTAATTATTCTTATATTTTCAGCCGTGACAAGTTTTGATGTGAAATTTGACAAGTGGTTATAGTCCATGACCCCCGAAGAGAGGATGAGACTTGTGCCTTTCCACTTGAATGCTCTCTTCCACCTTAAGCAAGTTCAAGTCGTATGGAATCTCCTTGAGGCCGCAATTGAGTTTTGGGACGATAATCTTCATGTCTTCCGTTTTGGGTATAATGAATTATGTCCTCTTCCAGAAGAATTTGCCGCTATCCTTGGGTTTCCTCATGACTAAGCTCCCACCTTGAAGGCTACTACAAAAGGTATCTTGGCCTATCACCAACACAAGCTTCCTCCTTTACTAGGAGTGATAAATTAGACATCATTAGTCTAATTGACATCTTTTTCCCCAAGGTAAGGGATTATCATGATGTGATGAGTGATACCTATTATAAGCGTGCCTTTTTTTTATGTCTCTTGCATAGGTACCTCTTTGTTGGTGGAGGTAATAAGGGTAGAACTAATATGTTTAGAATTGTTGAACAAATTCAAAATGATTTTACCCCTATGTCTCTTGTTCTTGGTGAAACTATAATTTGCTTGGACCATAAGAAACAAGAGCCATCACTTGGTGGATGGAAGGGAAGCCCTCTTCTTTTCCAAGTTAGTGCTTGGATAATAGCTTGAATTATTTGTTTGTTAAGAATGTTTGAATCTCTTATGGATCTTTAACTTCATATATTTTGCTTTTTTTAGATGTGGCTTCTTGAGCACATGTGATTTATTGAGAGACCCGCTAATGCTCTCAAGTATCAACCAAAGCAATTTCTCGCACGCCGGAGATTGTATTATGAATCTACCATTGATGAGTGGCGTGGGTACCATAAAGTATGTCCCTTGTTATGATGGACCGTCAAGTGGTAGGGTCTAAAATCCGCAATCGGATGCAACAAGGATTCGGGATATTGTCAAATCCTCGGACTTTGTAACTCAACTTATATATTTCCTAGTCGTATTATGCGACAATATGGAAAACGCCAACTAATCCCACAAAAGGATAGTGTTCCTCCTACTGCGCGGACCTTGACAATTAGTATGGTAAGATCATGGGAGTGTGCATAGGACCGTCGTCCTAAGTGGATTATTCCTCATATCAAGGCGCCTACGGCCATATCTTCTGCATATGAAGCTTGGATGGATTGCAAGACCACGGAGGGTCGACGTGCATGTAGGAAATCCGAACAAGGCGACCTTAAGGCCCAATCTGTCAAAGCTAGCCTAAGATTTCAAACCTTAATGACCCGAAGGAGAAGGGTAAGAAAAAGGGAGTTAAGCATGTGAGAGGCATCCTAAACCCAAAGGGCAAGAAAGCTTTGAAAAATATCACTATTAAATCGCAGGAAAAACCCCCAATTCGGGCCAATGATCACGAGGCGTCTTCAAGCACACCTCTAATGGAGATTGAAGAAGAAGAGCGTATGATCTGAGAGAGTTGGGCTCCTAAGGAACGTGATGTGGAGGATAGTGTTCCTCCTACCGCGCGGACCTTGACAATTAGTATGGTAAGATCATGGGAGTGTGCATAGGACCGTCGTCCTAAGTGGACTATTCCTCATATCAAGGTGCCTACGGCCATATCTTCGGCCTATGATGCTTGGATGGATTGCAAGACCACGGAGGGTCGACGTGTATGTAGGAAATCCGAACAAGGCGACCTTAACGCCCAATCGGTCAAAGCTAGCCTAAGAATTTCAAACCCTAATGTCCCGAAGGAGAAGGGTAAGAAAAAGGGAGTTAAGCATGTGAGAGGCATCCTAAACCTAAAGGCCAAGAAAGCTTTGGAAAATATCACTATTAAACCGCAGGAGGAACCCCCAATTCGGGCCAATGATCACGAGGTGTCTTCAAGCACACCTCTCATGGAGATTGAAGAGGAAGAGCCTATGATATGAGAGAGATGGGCTCCCAAGGAACGTGATGCGGAGGGTCCAAAAGTGGATGAGTCCATGGAAGACGCGGGCCCTACTACCAAAGCTACGGAGTAGTCTACTTATAAAAATACTCTTTTGGAGCATGTCTAGCTTAGGATTGCCTTTTTGTGTTGCTTGAAATTCAATAAGGGTGATCTGCCCCTTTAGGACTTTAACTTAAACATTTGCGCTTTGTTTATTTTTTAGAATTGCCACGTCATTTGTAACGGACAATATCATTTATGGAGACATGCTCGATTTTATCCAATATTGCAACTTTATTTATTTTATTGTTATTGTTTATTTTTTTAACAACTTTTGAATGCGAAAATAATGAGGGGGCCAGGCCCAATTGCAATTGGGTTATCCTACGTATCTTTTTAGGGGAATCAGGCCACTCATAGTTCTTATCCGTGCGTTTTGGCCAGGCCCAATTGCAATTGGGTTATCCTACGTATCTTTATAGGGGAATCAGGCCACTCATAGTTCTTATCCGTGCGTTTCTAAAAAGATACGTAGGATAACCCAATTGCAATTGGGCCTGCCCCCTCATTATTTTCGCATTCAAAAGTTGTTAAAAAAATAAACAATAACAATAAAATAAATAAAGTTGCAATATTGGAGTGTTGTATTAGATTCCTTGCCCAGGATCAGAATCTTTTTAGTTGATCCATGTTTATCCATTGACTAAAGTCAATCCCGTCTAAGTCTGCCAATCTTGCAGCTCCACCGATTAGGATTTTTGTAATGAGAAAAGGACCGGACCAATTGGGTCCAAACTTGCCTCATGGGTAACTGACATTGTCCCTTACTTCTTTGAGTACTAAATCTCCAACTTTGAGGTCTCGTATTTTAAGCCTTTGGTTGAAGTGATTTGTTAACCTCTTTTGATAGACTCTCACATTGTGCAGAGGTTGCAACCTTTTTCATCTAGTAAGACTAATTGGTCATAGCGGGCTTGGACCCAGTCCACTTCTGGAATTTGGCTTTCGAAGACGATCCTTAGTGATGGGACCTCTAACTCGATTGGTAACACGGCTTCCATTCCATAAACTAGGGAGTATGGTGTTGCTCCTATCGCTGCGCGGATGGAAGTCCTATATCCCCAAAGTGCGAATGAAAACTTGCCGGGCCAATCGTAATAATTTTCGGACATACTTTCGATGATTTTCTTAATACTCTTGTTAGCTGCTTCTACTGGACCGTTTGTTTGCAGTCTGTAGGGAGATGATTTCCGATATTGGATCTTGAACTGGGAGCTCAATTACTTCCTTCACAAAATGTGACCCATTGTCGCTAATGATCTCTTGGGGAACCCCCTATCTAGCTATTATATTGTTCTTCATGAACTTGACCACGTGCTTTACTTTGAGCTTTGCATAGGATTGCGCCTCAACCCATTTAGTGAAGTAGTCAATTGCAACTAGGATGTATTCATGGTCCCCTTTACCTGTTAGGATTATTTTGCCAATGATATCTATCCCCTAAGCCGAGAAACGCCAAGGTAAGGTGAAATTATATATTGGGCTTGGCGGCATGTGTTGTAGATTTGCGTGTGTTTGACACTGTGTGCATCTTTTGACGAATTCACAACAGTCTTTTTCTATTGTGGTCCAATAATAGCCAAGCCTAATTATCTTCCTAGATAAAATCATACCTTTCATGTGCGGTCCACAGACTCCTCCATGTACGTCTCTTAAGACTTTATGGGCCATTTCGGTGCTTAAGCATAAGAGATTAATCCCGTTTGGGGTTTTCTCCTATATATGACCTTGTACCTCAATGACTTGGGCTGCGAGCTTTCTAAGTGCCTTTTGGGCTCTAGGGCTAGAATTAGGAGGGTAAATTTGATGGACGAGTAGGTTCTTTATATTAGTGTATCATTCATCTTCTTCATCATGGAATACCTCCAAAGCATCGCAATATGAAGGTTTGGACCTTCTTTGTACGCAAAAGGGCATCATTCGAATGGAATTAGGCATGTTGATCATGCTTGCCAATTTAGGCCAAAGCATCTGCGAATTGGTTATCTTCTCATGGAAGATATGTAAAATGTATTTGGTTGAAGCACACCACGATTTTGTCTAAGTATTCTTGGTAGAGTGCCAAGGATTCACTTTCGACTTTCCATACTTTGAAAATTTGGTTGATTATGAGTGATGAGTCACCATAGACTCGAAGCGTTTTAATGCCAAGGCTTATGGCGGATTGCAATCCTATTATACAAGTTTCATACTCCGCTCCATTGTTGGTGACCTCGTGGTCCAACTTGACCGAAATGGGTGTATGTGCTCCGTCAGGAGATACTATTAGCACTCCTACCCCAAAGTCTGTTTGGTTAGATGCTCCATCGAAGTATACTTGCCAGGTCTCGGTGTCTAGGGTCATAACCCCCCTTCGTCTGGAAAGTGATATTTTTCCTTGCGATCGGACTCGTTTATAGCTTGATCGGCTAGGTACTCTGAGATAGCATGTCCTTGGATTGCTTTTTGGTGTTCAAATCTGATGTCAAACTCAGATAGAAGGATGGTCCATCTTGCTATTCTACCATTCAGGATAGGCTTTTCAAATATGTACTTTAGAGGATTCTCTCTCGATCTTATGTGGATCGTGTGTTGGAGCATGTAATGTCGTAATTTCTTGGTCGTGGCGACCAAGCCGAGGCATGCCTTTTCTAAAGGAGAATAGCGGGGTTCATATTCTAGAAACTTCTTCCTTACATAGTAGATGGCTTTCTCTTCCTTGTTTATTTCTTGTGCTAGCATGGCCCCCATTGATGTTTTGTGGCACTAAGGTAGAGAATTAAAGGCATGCCTAGAGTGGGCGGAACCAGTACATGTGGTTTAGATAGATAGGCCTTAATTTTGTCAAAGGCTTTTTGGCATTGTTCGTCCCATTCTTTTTTTACCTCTTTCTTAAGTGTTTTGAGTATAGGCTCGCATGTGATAGTCAATTTGGAAATGATCGACTAATGTATTGGATTCTTCCTAGGAAGCCCTTGATTTCTTTTTCTGTTTTCGGAGGGGGCATGTCTATTATGGCCTTGATCTTGGATGGATCAATCTCGATCCCTCTGGTGCTTATGACGAATCCTAAAAGTTTGCCGGATGTGACTCCGAATGCGCACTTTTTGGGATCAAGCCTCATGTTGTACTTCCTAATCCTATCGAAAAACTTTTGAAGTGAGGGTACATGCCCTTCTCTTTCTTTAGACTTTATGATCATGTCGTCCACGTATACTTCAGCCTCTTTTTGCATCATATCGTGGAGAAGGGTGGTCGCGGTTCTTTGGTACATAGCCCCTGCGTTCTTAAGCCCGAATGGAATTACGGTGTAGCAATAAGTGCCCCACTGTGTGGTAAAAGTGGTTTTTCTCCTCATCCTCTTTGGCCATTAGGACTTGGTTATATCCTGCGTACCCGTCAATGAATGATAGGACTGCGTGTCCTGCTGTATTGTCAACTAGAACATCTATGTTGGGTAGTGGAAAGTCATCTTTGGGGCTTTCTTTGTTTAAGTCCCTGAAATCCACGCACATTCGTACCCGTCCATCCTTTTCTAAGACTGGAACGATGTTGGCTACCCAATCGGGTTAATTGTCCACTCTTATGAAGCCTGCGTCAAGCTATTTATGGACCTCTTCTTTGATCTTAAGAGCCCACTCCGGTTTCATTCTTCTTAGCTTTTGCTTGACTGGTTTACAGTCGGGTTTTAGCGGGATGGTACGTTGGGCAATGTTGCGGTCTATACCGGGCATGTCCTTGTAGGACCAGGCGAAAACATCCGTATAGTTCTTTAGGAGTGTTAACAATTGTTCGCGTTCATTAGAAATTAAAGACAAGCCAATTTGCACATGGCGCGGCTCATCATTAGTTGCAATATTTATTGTCTCTGTTTCTTCGACTATTGAAGTCTTTTGTTCATGTTCAGTTAGTGCTTTAATGACTTCTTTTGGCTTCTAAATTATTAGCGATAAGGCAATCCGAGTAAGCAAAATCGGCACTCATAACATTAATAGAAGCGGACGATACATCAATGAGTTCATCAGTAACAACCTTAGTAGCAACAGGAATAGACTGGAGTGGACTACCCGACACTTCTAGGATAAGAGACTCAAAATCTGACTCGGACTCAGAATCAGACTCAGAATCAGAAATGGGCCTTTCTGAATGACAATTGTGGATCGTGAACTTGTACTTGAATCCCTCGACTGGAGCCCCTTTCGTCTCGTGCTTCCGGGTGACGCGATCGGGCGCGATTGGGGAATCAACTTGGACGGGTCGAAACCTTCATTAAAAAGCACGGTAAGGGGAAGTTTGCTCATTGCCTCATTGTATTGGCAACATTCTTTACCAAATAGCAGCCCAAAGTCATTGGATGCCATGTCATTAGCCCAATCTTTAGTGGATTGGTCCTCCTTGAGAGGTGATGGTGCTTCTTCACTCATAATGAAACAATCTTGAAATGCCTCAAAGCCTGGAACTAGAATTCCATTGATCGCATAAGGTTCATGGAATCCATAGTAGGGATATGGATCGCCTTGTTGGAGAAATTGCGCATTGAGAGTTAGAGGATAGGGATCCAAGCTATGTGGGATTGGCTTGTTGGCCGCGCGGGCTTTCTTTCTAGCCACTTCCTTGGATATGTAGGCTCGGATCTCTTGCCTAGTGGGTTTATAGCCTAGCCCAAATAGAACATTTTTTATCTTAGTGTTCCAGCAGGATTGGGTTAACTTGGGGTGAGGACCCAAAGTGGTGCCTAGAAAGTAACCTTTCTTTATGAGTAGGGTGTTCCCATCGAGCGTGGGCTGTATTGTTTCTATGAAGGCTATCTTCTCAAAGCCCCATAATTCTTCATCTTGCTCATTATGCTCTATCTTTAGGTCTAGAGCTTTTTCTCTCTGGGCTACCATGGTACCGGCGCAGACTTCCAGAGTGGATCCTGCTAGGGATAGCTTCACCTTGGTGAAGGGTTGAGGCTACAGCATTAAGCCCATGTATCCAAGGCCTTCCTAAAAGTAGATTAAAGGTGGCCGGAATGTCTATGACGTGAAATTGGACCATTTTCTCAATGGGCCCGATGTTAATATTCATGGAAAATATTCCTATGACGTTCCTTTTGGAATTGACGAAAAGTCGTATCCCTTGTGCTGAGTGCGCGAGGTTGTTGCAATCTTTTTTGAGGTGTTCAACAGTCCTCAAGGGGCACACGTTTACAGCAGAGCCATTGTCAACTAAAGTCATGGGGACTTGTCTTTGTTGACAAATTACAGTCATATAAAGGGCTTTGTTCTGGTGAATGACTTCGGGTGGAAGATCCTTATCAGAAAAGGTGACGGGTATATATGGATGACTTTCCTTGGACTAGGAGGTTAACCACATCCTCGGGAGTAGCATTTGGAGAGATAGTGGTTGCATTCATGGCTTCTAGCACGGCACTTCTAAGAGTGATAGTAGTGGTCAAAAGTTGCCAAATGGATATGTCAGCTTTGGTCTATGGCAATTGCCTAAGGATATTAGTTCCATCCTCCTCCTTGGTTGCCTCTCTTTGGGTTGGATCCCTATTAGGGATTGATACGGGCTCTACAGGTTGGATTTGAGATGGATCCATGTAGATGTTCTCGGGCCTAAACTGGCGACCCGACCTTGTGAGGTAGTTCAAAGCCTTGTCATCGCCATCTTTCTCGTCATCAGAGATGTCATACCATGCTTTGCCATTGGCTATGTCGTGGACTTGAGGAGTTAGCACATGTTCAGGATCAGTATAATGTCCATTATCCTCATCACTATCCCAAAGGCCACAAATGTCTAGCGTGGGCCTTGTGCTTGGGTAAGGTGGTATTACTTGCCCAATAGGAGTGATTAGGTAGGATGGATCGAATCCTTCCTCTATGTCAATGGAAAAAAAGTTCCCAAGGGGATTATTATTGTTTCTAGGCGGTGGTGCGCCCTTAGGTAATGGTATGGTGCCATTGTCGAACAAATCCTGAATTTTCTTTTTGAGAGTGTAGCATTTCTCGGTGTCGTGCCCACGACCTCTATGGTATTTGAAGAATGCGGACTCATTCCAATATGGCGATCTTTTCTGTACGGGTGGATCAGCGGTAGGCCCAATAGGGTGCAAATAGTCTCATTTGACTAATTTGTCTAGAGCTTTGACGTAGGGCATCCCAAGGGGAGTAAATCTTCTCGGGCGCCTGTCGGCAATGGCATTCACCTCATTTCCTCTACTTGTGGAGGCATGATTGGTGTTGGTGTATTTTTTATCCTTGTAGCCACTTGTGTTGTTATTGTAAGTGACCTTGTTCTTCCCTCTTTAGAGTTAGTCATCTTCAATGGCCATGCCTACTTCAGTTAGTTGGGCATAAGTGGTTATGGGCTGAAACTTCACGTGTTCACGATATTCAGACGCCAAGTTTTGGACTAGCATCCTAATTTGATCCCTTTCAGATGGGCGATCAATCATTTCAGCAACCTTGGTGCTCCATCTTCTCACGAAGTTGGTGAATCCTTCTTTGTCACCTTGCGTGGGGATGTCCAATTCTCTCAATGTCATGGGAGGCAAGACATTGTCAGCATATCTCTCTAGGAAAAGAGTGGACAAATCTTCCCACTTCTGTAGCTTTTGAGTAGGTAGCTTAAAGAACCAGGCCCTAACAGCAGGGTCTAAGGTTTGGGGAAAGAGATGAACATACAACTCTTGTTCAATGCCTCTAAGGCCCAATGTAGTGGTAAAAGCTCTAATTTGAACTTGTGGATCATCAGTTTCTTTGAATGGGGGAACTTCAGGCATGGAAAACATAGTGGGCAATTTTCCCTTGATGTGGGGAGCATAGCCTTCGGAATTGATAATCATGTCATTAAAGACACGACTCTTGCCTAAAACGGACTCAAGCCTATTCAGCTTAGCTTGGAGTTGTCGGACCACTTTAGTGGAGGGCTCAGCCTTATCTTTATTTTGTTCGAGCTCATCTTCATCCCTAGTAGGGGGATCCAACTTAGCGACACGGGCTTCCATATCAGTGAATCTAGCATTCATGGCAACCAATTGGGCCAAAAGCTCGTCCATCTTTTGGTCAGCGGTTCTTTCAACTTCTCCAGACATAACGGACATAGGTGAATTAGGTGGCGTGGTGTGAGGTTACAATGGTGGTGTGCGAAGGTACTCGAGCCAAATGGGGCCCACAAACTGTGCTTGCGGTGAAGGTTCGAATGACAGCTTGCGAATCAATTTCTTGTTGGACTCGTCCCTCTCCCACTTTTTAGGACCGTGATCTTCATTCCTACCAATTCTAGAGATAAAAGGTTCCGTTTAAGAAAATAATAAATAAATGGAAAACTCTACGAAAAGAAAGGTTTTATTTTTTTAGAAACAAATGTGGGAAACAGAATCTAGCATTAATCCTAAACATGGCGATTTTTAAGAGAGACGCGATTTTATGTAAATAGTATATTTCGGTCAATGATCTTTCGACTATTTAATTAGAAATTATACTCTTGACTTGCATTATGAAAATGAATAAGGACTCTACTCTTGACTTAGATATAGAATAGAATTCTCGAATTCATGAAAAGGAAAATATATTGTTGACTTGCTTTAAAGAAATAAATAAGACTCTTTTTTATTTTGTGAATGATCATTAACGGAAATATATTATTTGCACGCAATCTAATTCGTATGGAAAAGAACGTCTACTTAATATGGTCACTAGCATCGTCGGAATCATACATGGATTCTATTTCCAAAAAGAAAAAAGATCCTCGACTCTACTTGTAAACCTGACAAAATGTACAAGCACACAAAAGGGAATCCTTCCCAAAACTGGACTCAAGAAAATCCTAAGGGGGGATCTAGTCCTAATATTCTATGAAAATTAATCACATAGCAAGGAAATAATCAATCACAATATGGCAAGTAAATCAATTAGCACCTTGATATGGACTATGGGACTAAATGCAATGGCTTGACAAAATCTATTGTTGGATAAGGTAACCCACGACCGGATGCGTTTCGTCATCTATGGGATGCATAGTAAAACTAAACTTACCGTTTTACATATCTCAAATGTAAACATGTAAATGCTATGGGGTGAAACACGACTATGTGCAAGGCAATTCGGACTTAGTGGGTCACTAACCAAGTCATAGACAATGCTCCAAAAGGTAGATCCTATTAAGGTGTGGTGATGTCTTTCGACATCTTGCGATGATAACGCATGCAAGTGAATAATATGGATGCAAAGTAACGAATGTTAACACATACGGTAATTGAACCAAATAGCCAAAATAAATTATTGACATGGATAAGTTTTCGAATTATACCCTCTTATTAAATCCCCAGTGAAGTCACCAATGTAAGAGCCCTTGCCTTTCGGTGCTAGTTGAAGCATTTAATTGGAATTAATGGTTCTTAAATAATACGTGATGTGCAATTTTAATTAAATTGTGATGGGGAATAATAATTTGCAAGCAATGAAGTCGCCACCAATTTTTAGGAAACAAGTGGAAACCATCAAAAAGTGCACCCAATTCCTATTGGGAATTGACTCATACCCAAATGGGCTAAGTTTTGAGTTCGGGGATGTAGGTACGAAATAAACAAAACGAATCTCATCTAAATCGCCCGAATTAACGGCCTCTACTAAGCCTATCCATGTCAAATATTTATTTAAACTATATGATTCCATATAAATCCGGTCGTCCAATATCCTAAATTTAACTAGGTGGGTTAAAGCCAACCAAATTATTTACCGTTATCGCTTTGCACAATTTATATCTAATTTACATCCATATTAATTATCAAACACAAGCAAAAGATAAGAGCAATAATAAAAACGCTCCAACCTACCACACTTTGCTAAACGCGCCAAGCATTGCATATGCACATCATTAAATATGTTAATAACTTCAATGGAAACAATGCAAAAATATTAACTTTACGCTAAAATAAACCTAAGAGGTTTGCTACATGCATGAATAAACATAAAAAAGATGCAAACTTGCATAAACTAATCAAAAGATGCAAACTTTAAATTAAACTAATATGCATAATTATTTACAAATATCAAAACATGCATAATTATTTACAAATATCAAAACATGCATAATTATTCAACCATAATCAAAATTTAAATAAAACATCATCATAAATAATAAAATATGAAGTTAAATAAGAGATTTAGGCCCTTAGGATGGTAAACTTGGACGTTCTATTAGAACGGGACTAGTAGAAATGGAATCGCTCTTCAATCTTGGGTGCTAAGTTGGGTCCAATGGCTTGCTTGAGTCTTTAAATTCTGAATTCTCTATGATTTGGGGTATTTGTGCTCTCAAATTGCTCTCAAAATTATGAACTGTCCTACCTCCCTCAAAAGAGGGTGAAAGGGAGTACTTATAGAGTTAGGGTACGAAATTAGGGGCCTAAGGTTGAAAACTCGGCCCCAAAGTCGGCCCAGCCAGAAAATCAGGCCCACCGGCTACCCGGAAGGCAGCTGGGGGCCAGCGGCTGCCGCTGAAGCTCAGCGACTGGCCGCTGGGCCTAGCGGCTGGCCTGAGGGCCCCTGCTGTCACGCCTTTGCCGCTGGGTTAACAGCGTCAGTCGCTCGACACGAAGGCGCGCGCGCAACTAGGGATTTTTGACTTTTGTGCTCAATAAATTATGAAAATGCCCTTAGGCTAACCCAGGGGGCTGGAATTGAGCGATTTTGACACAAATTTTTATGACGCAATATTCCTTGATCCGGGACCCTTATTGAGGCAAGGTCAAAAGCGTTGGAATCGTTCTAACAAGGGCTATCCAAAGATTGAGGTTTCAAGGAATTTGGTCTAGATTTCCGAGCAATGTCCTTTTCTACTTATGTCCATGTTAATCCATTACCATCATCATCGTGCTTTGCGGTGCCAGGGAATGAGAACCGATTAGGATGGCTAGAATTAGGAATTTGGTGTTAACCCGTGTTAAGCTATAAATGAAGTGGATATAAAAGAATGAGATTCACCGGTATCGAACAACACATATGCAGTACAGAAATGAATAAAGAATGTACCAGTCACAACATTCAGATTCGCATCCACATCGTACTGACTCATTACATGTATTTTCCCCTTGGTGCTACTAGCCACATGGCTTGTAATAGGTCAAGCAAAGGTGGCATGTGGAGCGGGGTTGGGGTTTAAGTGGTTGTTGTTATTGCCACGATTAAAGTTACTTCCTTTTCGTTTGCTATCACTGCGGACAAGGTTATCCCTGGGCTAACATTGTCTCTTGTGAGGACACACATTCGCCCTATGCCCCGGCTGATGGTATGTAAAACAGTTCCCTTGGTTAGTAGGACACAAACGACCAGGGTGAAATCTCCTATATCTATGACATGAATTATTCCCATTATTGTTCCAAGGGTAAAACTGCGATCCCCCACTCCTCCTATTATCTCCCTGGGTGTTAGGTCGATAAAAATTCATACTCCCAGCTGGTGTGTCACTTCTAAATTTTTTTATCTAATTTCCTCCACTTGATCCCTCACTCTTCTTTTCTTGAAATTGACGCTTCCCAAGTATTGCAGCTCTCCTATCCTGAATTCTTTCCATGTTGATTGCTTTATCATATGCCTCCTGAAAAGTACTAGATGATCCTGCCACTAATTCCTAAAGGTGCTAATTAAGGCCATCCTCAAACCTCTCAACTCTTTCTTTTTCATTCTTAACCAAATTCTCAGCAAATCGAGACAGTTCATGGGATTTCGCAGCATAGATACTTACACTCATTTTTCCCTGGGTCAAATTCTCATGCACAGTTACACTCATCTTATTTAACTAATCGCGTTTATTCGGTTAACATACTCATTAGTTTTGTTAATTATGGTTTACAATGCTAAGCAAAAATTTTTAAGTTAATTAATTACTATTTTAGTTTAATAATAGAGTTTAAATCTTTGGGTTATTACAAAGGTGCATATCTATATCCCTTCAAGGACATGTAAGTCCTAGTATGAGTAAAGTTAGGATGAATGAATGAGCTTTCATGCACAACCAAGGAGGTAAATTGTAAGGAGTAAGAACAACAGACAAAATACTATGCTGAGAGTTATCAAAAGGTTGAAATCCATCACTAGCTAATCCAAGCCTAACATTGCGTGAATCTGCAGCAAATGAACTATACTCATCAGTAAATGACTTCTAAGCATCCGAATCAGCAGGATGCCTCGTTACCTCATCGTCATCCCTCTCTTCTTTGTGCCACCACATTTCTTTAGCCGTCTTTCTTGACATAAATAGTATCTGTAACCTATACTTTAGAGGAAAGTATTGAAGAACCTTGTGAGGAACTTTAGATCCCTTAGAAGGGCCTTTCTTAATTACCCTCCACCTAGGTGTATCACAAGTGGGACATTTAGTTAAATGTTCATTCTCCCGCCAATGAAGGATACAATCTTTTTCACAAGTATCTATCTTTACACACTCAAGGCCCAAGTCAGTAATGAGTTTCTTAGCCTCATAATATGAATCTGGAAGTGCAGTTCCCCAAGCTTGACCATGCAATTTCGGTAAACTATCAAATGAAAAATCGCTCCAATTATTAAGAACCTTCAAGTGTAATAACTTCACAATATATGACAGCTTTGATAAAGTCGTGTCATTCGATTGCAGTGGCTCTTGATATTCTTTCAAGAGACGATAGAACTTTACTGCATCACTAGCGGGCTCTTCAGGGATGCACTGCTCATTACCAATTTCAGCGCCCATCTCTAAATTTTTGTCGCCTACACCACAAGCGTCTTCTAGCATGTCAACTCCAACATCATCAGGTTATGCCCACCTCCATTTTCCTCATAACAAGCCCTTTCACTCTCAAAATGGCTCCTTGTTTCACCATGCAACTCCCAAATAGTGTGTATCTCATACATTCCCCACTTAAGCAAATCTAACCTCACATCACGTCGTTTTTTAAAAATTATATTGCGACAATGATTACAAGGACACCTAATGGTAATATTATCCTTATCCACTTCACGGAATTGCTTAACGTAAACTCTAAATTACTGAACACAAATAATTTTTGTGATAAAATTTCCCGAAACACGCTTTGTATAAAATGCAACTCTCTAACCTTGTTCTTTTAGCTCTCTGATCTCTGTAATACCTTTTATCATGTTCATTTTCAAAGTTTGAAGTACTTAAATAAAATCTAAACGATTTTATGAAGTTTTGGTCATAAATGAATTTTTGGTCATAAATGAATTTGATTGAAAAAAAATGGATCACAAATTAATTTTAAATGGATTAAGAAAAAATTAAGATTGTAATGTGGCTCTACGAACTCGAAAGGCAATGAACTGATGATTACACCATATTTTTTAATCCAAACAACACTTTGATTATAAGTCTTTTATGATAAACTAGAGAAGGAACATAATGAAATGACCGAGATTAATACCAAAAAAAAAAAAAACTCTATTGTAGAATCTGTTATATTCAGTCTTATCTCTTATTCGTCAATTAACTTATTTGTCTCTCAAATTTCTCTATCAATCACTGCTAATCTAGCCCATCTCCTCGCGGATCATTGCATCCACCCTATTTGTAAATGAGATTGCACATCTTCGTGTAACGCCCCGGAATTTTAGACTGCTTAGTAGTCACTAAGCTAATATTAATGCGGAAGCGAAAACCTAAGTCTGGGACATTAACGCCGCAACTATTCCGAGAATAGCTGCAAGATTAAAATAAAAACTCAATTTACTGAATTGTACTCTTATATATCTGATACTTTAATAGTGAGCTACAAAGTCATAGTTTTCTAGTTTTTAACAAACTAAAACTTAAGCTAGTAATAATCTAGTAATCAACTACGCATATTATCCAGCTAACTTCTTCGTTGCAAAAACGTACTTTCCACTTCAAGTCGGTCCCAACTTATCTGATCAAACAACCTTCTAGTAGTCTGCTCCGCAAACCACCGGATCATCGCTGGTAGAAAAAGAAAAGAAAAACAAATAAAAGAAAATTAGCCGAAGCTAAATAAATGCATTCTACCTTGTAAAAACATTTTATTAGGCGATCTTTTTACCACGTAACACTTAGTACATCGGTTATCCATTTTTAGACTTACCTTCAACTATGGGGAGCACAAGTAATTTCAATAAGTAGTAACATAGTATCATAAATCATTTATCTCATATTTAAGCATATAAGCCATAGGGAGGTCTTGGTCTTCGTGAAATGAATTTTTTTAATTGGGCTCTTTTAGCTAAACAGGCGTGGAGATTATTGAATTGCAAAGGCGGTCTTCTTGGTGCAATGCTTAAAGCTAGATATTTTTCAAATGGGGATTTTCTTTCATCCTCGTTGGGAATTAATCCTAGCTATTCTTGGCGAGGTATTTGTGAGGCGAAGTAGGTTATACGGAAAGGGATGCTTTGGCATGTTTGCAATAGGGAAAGCATTAATAATTGGAATGACCCATGGATTTCTGGTAACGGGACGCACGATGTGATTACTCCTCGTACCAATGTGCGTATGGGTGATCATGTGGATCTCCTTCTTGACCCTATCACTAGGAGCTGGAGGGCTCATTTGCAAAAACAGGCTTTTCATGTTGTTGACATGGAGCGGATTTTGGCCATTCCTTTGAGTGTTCGTCTTCTATCTGGTGGATGTTCCATGTTGGAGTTGGGATCGCAAGTGTCTCTTCACTATGCGTGTAAGGACTAGGGATTTTTCCATCTATGTCCACGGAGTGCGTCCTTGTAGAAAATTTGTAAGTTGGGGGTTTAGATAAGATCAAGGGACCATCGAGTTAGAAAAGCTTTTGTAAAGACTTGAATTGAATAAAAACCATGAAAGAGGTCACAAATCTAATATCGGTGTTTTATCGAAGGGACTAACCGAAGGTACAATCCAAAGGGACAATCCAATAGCGCGATAAGTGAACTGATCATGTTTTTAGAAAGACTCCCGCTCATATAGAACATATCAGTACCCAAGAATAAAAGGTTAGGGGGCGAAGGTACGAGGTAGGAAGGTGTTAGGCACCCAAGTCGCCCGTTTTATGACGGCCTCCACTAACTCAAGTTTGC
This sequence comes from Tetragonia tetragonoides, assembly GCA_038025085.1. Taxonomy (NCBI): domain Eukaryota; kingdom Viridiplantae; phylum Streptophyta; class Magnoliopsida; order Caryophyllales; family Aizoaceae; genus Tetragonia; species Tetragonia tetragonoides. Next base: position 20,671,771 of record CM076146.1, read on the forward strand.
TTAATAATTTAAAGACATGATTCCCATACAAACCGGATTAACAATCTAGACTTAGACTATTAATTGGTTGATCACAACCATCACGATACTTCTTTATGACCCTTATTTAGACATGTATTTGATTGACAAGTTGAGCATTACAACGACTAGACAAGCTTTGAAAGACAATATTTACTAAGCAATAAAAGACGTTATTGGCATGATATATACATTATGACTACTAGAAAATAAACAGTTAAGCAATTAATTTAATTTGAGCCCTGAGGAGTTAGTACCTGAACTAAAGGCTATTTAGCAAATGATTAGTAAAGACAAGATCTCAAGTAAAGAATAAATTTGGAAGAAAGAGGGGGAAGCTTGGGAGTACTGAACCGAGAATAGAGGTTATCAACTGTACAATGTGTGTTTTGAACTGTGGGTCGAGGGTCATATTTAAAGGGAAAAAAATAGGGTTGGACGAGTGAAGAATGGCCGAAAATCGCAATTTGGGCTTAAAAAAAGACGGGCTTATAAGACCCGTGAGTGCCGCTATCGGCCTTAGGATTTCACCCCGCGCCGCTGGCGGCTTTCAGCTTGCCAACTGGATGTCGTCATTATGACGACATCTAGTCTATTTTAATTTGTGGAGGAATTTTAGTATTCCGAAAATGTGAATAGACCGTTTTACTCTTCTACGGTAAAAGACGGTTTTACCCCCGGTTAGCAATTTGGCAACCGGGAGTCGGAAAAAGACACGAGAGGTGTCGTTGGAAAGCTCTCGAATGGGGCTTTTGAATGTGGTTGGAATGAAGGAGTGATCGAGGAAAAACTTTAGACCTTATTTTACCTATCAAACCAAAAACAGCATTCAAGTATATAAATTACTCCTTTCATCATTAGGCTTTTGCGGAGAAATCTGAAGACGCTTTTTTGGCGTCTACAGAAGCCCCCACTTTCATCGAGCTTGAGTAAAAGCGAAGATCAAAGTATTCCAAAGGCGACATGCAGGATGCTGATGTGCATATGGTTTGTGAGGGTGTACATTATGCATGCATATGAAAGCAAACCGGAATTGGGACATGCTCGTAGCGCGCTAAGACTTCATCTTTGTGAACACAAGAAAAATAAAGGTAATGTTTAGTAGGGCAAACATCGCTCGGGATGGTCTCAATGTCTGCAGGTGACCAGTATTCAGAGAAAATGAAAAAGTTAGTAACACTTTGAGAATGATCAACGTAGAGTGCTTCAGAAAAACAGTGACTAAACACTATTTGGCGGATAACGAGATTTCGTCCCTGTATGAGAAACAAAAAAGTCAACGAGACAACGCAATTAAAAATGACGGCTGTAAAAATGGTTAAAACATATGAACAGTTTTAATGCAACAGTTTAAGCAATCATTGACTGAAACATATAAAATCAAAGGACTTTATAACTACAAAAGTGATCATTGACTTACACAATTTGTGAACACCCGCTATCCTAAAATAAATAGATAGTGCCAGAAGACTCACTGGGCTTTAAACACAATTTGCAGATACTGGTTGTCCCCAAAAATAATGAACACCGGCTATCCCCAAAACTAATGAACATTAACTGTCCAAAATGATGAACATTGGTTGTCCCAAAATAATGGACACCGGCTGACCCCAAATGATGGATACCGGTTGTCACCAAAATAATGGACACTGGCTGTCTCAAAATAATGGACACTGGCTATCCCGAAACAATGGACACCGGTTGTCCCCAAAATGAGGGACACTGGCTGTCCCTAAATAATGGACATTGGCTGTCAAAGAATAATGGAGACTGGCTGTCCAAAAATAATGAACACTGGCTGTTCAAACACAATTTAGGAACACCGGTTGTCCCAATAAATAGATAGTGCCAGAGGACCCACTGGGCTTTAAAAATCATTTAACCGCTCCAGGTGATCAATATTAATGGAGAATACCTGGGATTGTGTATTTGGGACCTACAAAATAAATGGGTTAGTTTTACCTGATAATACTGGCAACCGTAAGATGGACCAACTATTGAATTTTGAATTGGTGGGCCCAAGGGGATTTGTTCCCGCGCGCTCGGTATTGGTCTTCGCCGTCAACGAACTATGCAAAATAACGGTTTTTGGGCTGGAAGGAAGCCGTGGGACAGTAGGGGGGCCCGTGCGTGCAAGCAGATCAGGGCCACTACTGGCCCAGGCCAGCGCCGCTAACAACGTTGGGCGTCTTAGCGAGCGCCGCTGGCGGCTCTCACGAGTGTCGCTAGCGCCACTCACTTTGAGCTGAATAAGTGGGTTTTGCGAGCTTCTTCTCGCGTTTTGCTTCATTCGTTCTTCGCCATTTTCAATCCAACTTCGCCATACTTGAGAGCTTCAACTTCTTGAAGGTAAGTCGATTCTTGACCAAATTCCTTGCCTTTTGTCTTGAACTTGTTTAATTTTTCGCCTAATTGCTAAATTTTGGGTTGCATTGTGGAATGGGTACTCATATCTTTCGAATCTGAAATTTGAAATTTCCACTTGTAGAGACAAAACTTTAATTCTTCTCCTATGACTCCCAAAGATAAGGGGAAGCGTCCTATGAGCGAAGAAGAGGAAAACTGCAACCTTTTCCGTACTGGGTTTCCATCATCTAGGATACCCCTCCGCCGACATGCAAATGGGGCAACTCTGTATCAGGACTCGTTCATGCGTATGGACTGGCGCCCGACGGAGGCTTGGGACCGGAGTGTTTTGTTGCTTGACAGGCCGAGTCATCTGTCTAACCCATGGTTGGTATGTTCTTGATTTCTTTAGTTCAGTTCAGTTTATTTCTTTTGTACTGAAAATTCGAACTGTTAGTGCTCCGGCACACGAACAAATTGGGATTTTACTGGATTGGTGGTCAGCTGTATATAATACTTGTGTGATATTATTTGGGCTGTGTTTCTAGTATACGGGGTGTTGAAAAATTTTATTTGTTAGCTAGGGTGTTGGTGCTCGTCTGCAGGCTCATGGGTCTACTTCGCATTGGGCCATGATGCTGGACACCTTTACTGAGGGGGTTAGGGAGACAGTTTGAGCTTCGGGCTTTGAGTACTTCTTGTCAGTTATCCCGACTTGTCATTCTAGGTAGGGATGTTCATAAATTATCCAATCCGATGATCGGATCCGTGATCCGAGCGATCCGATCCAAAAATTTGGATACCCACTCAAAATTTTCGGATCGGATATCTGATCCGGTACGAAGAGTCGGATTTCAGATCGGATACGGATCACACTTTTGAAATTTCGGATATCGGAAATATCCGATTTAAATTCTTTTTTTTTTTTAGTTTTTTAAATTTGAAAATTGAATCCCATTTTCGTGAGACCTATCTCTCACTTCTTTCATTTTGGAGTCTAGACAGTCTCAAACTCAAGCCTCAGGTCACTCACTCTCGCTACTCCATTTTTTGTTCTCTATCACCGCCGTTCTCTCTCTTCTATCTCGTCTCCGTCACCTGCTCGATCTCAGAGTGTCAGTCACCAGTCGCCTGCTTCGGCCGTTCGTCTCTCTCCATCTTTAGCAGATCTGAACCAAGGGCCTTTTCTTTTCTCCTCGTTTCAAAGATTATTTCTTTGTATTCTTGTTTGGTGTTCATGAGTGAAAATATGATATTGTTGGTCTTGGATCTTAGTTATTCCTGTGTGGTAATGATTGGAATCTCATGAGTGTCATTTCGTCGTCTTTTTTCATTTGTTAATGTGATTCATTTCTTGTAAATTGATATAATTGGTCTTGAGTCTTTCTTCTCCTCATTCCTTCAAATTTTCTTATAGCAAATGCTCAGTTACTCACCATTGGTGTTTGCTTCTTGGCAATTTCAGTTTACAGGCGTATTATTGATTTTGTTTTGAGGGGATGAATGCTCAGTTGCTCATAATTAAATTTAATAAAGTTTTTAATTCTTATAAAAAGAGTAAAAAAATCATAAAGAGCATGATTTTTGGAGAATGGATCGGATAGCAGATACCTGGATGTCTGATCTGTAAATTCGGGTATCCGACTTGTCGGATATCCAGTGTATTTCGGGTTGGATACGGATCGAGTTTTAGCCGATCCGAAATTTCGGGTATCCAATATTTCGGATCGATTATGATCCGATATCCGGTTATGAACAACGGTAATTCTAGGTACACTAGGATAGTTTCCCGTGGGTTATTGGAGAGGTTTTGGGATACCACGAACACCTTTCATACACCTGTGGGAGAGATGTTTCCTACTCCTTATCAGTTTGTCGTACTGACGGGCTTGTCCTTTAGAGGGCGTCCTATACGGTATGACGCGAACTATCATTAGAAGGCTAATAGGTTAATTGAGCTATATGGGGTTGTATAGCTGTCTACTTCAGGGAGGATCGAGTTTCCTTGCCGAGGCTATGGGGAGCTTTAGCGGAGCAGGGGCTTACTGAGGAGCAGCGGGCTCGTATTTTCTTGGCTTACCTGTTAGGGGCGACCATTTTCGCCCAGAAGAAGAGTGTATGTCAAGTTAGCTTTCTGACATGTTTAGATGACTTATCTCGGGTACATGAGTACAATTTTGGCCCTCCTGCATATGCATACTTGGTGAGATGGTGTCGTCAGGCTTGTAGGCCTAAGCCGACGAGTCACAGAGCATCTATCACTGGCCCATGGAAGATACTGGAGGTAGGCATATATATCTTTATTTTCTTGCATATGCGTACTTTGTGGTAGAGTTGTATCTGATTATTCTTGCTTGTATGGCAGCTGTGGTTGTTTGAGTATTTTTCCGCTTTAGATCCTCACTGTCCTGGTTTGAGAATGTTCCCACTAGGTTCACGGTGGGTTGGTAGGGATAGCCATCCGTTTTCCTCTTTGGAGGATTTTCAAATTACCTTCGAGAGTCAGGCCACGTCCGAGGTATGTTGCCTTTGACCTGTTTGTGTGTGTGTGTGTGTGTGTGTGTGTGTGTGTGTATATATATATATATATATACATAATTTTGGTTCATATGATGTGAATGAACTTTGAACTTGTAATCTGCAGGTGTCGTGGACAGCTTTTGACGGTATTCATGGGGTTCCGGCCCACATTACCACTGAGTCTTTCAGGGTATCCACCTTGCGAGTGGTGTTTGAGGAGCCACACAACTTTGAGTGGTATCGTGGAGACCGCTTAACTTGATTGGTCTTTCCTGCCTTGAGTGGTCACTTGGTTCAAGAGGACCCCCCTATGACCATGTTCTTCCTACGCAGCTTGAGCGTAGTTGATTTGGGGGTCGTGACTCGGGGAGCTGCGGCCATCCTGTTTGTTGAGCCGACGGTTGTTGGCTTAGATCATGCAGTTGTGTACCTAGCCTATTGCTTGAGTCGTCTGATGCCGGACCTCACTTCTGAGGTAAGATCTTTTATTGTGCTTTTTACTTGTAATGTATTGACTTTTGTGTCTTGCAGGCGGATCGTTTGGCTCCCCGAGGACCCAGGTGATCCCACTCTAGAGTTTCTCATGGCCATCCCCCAAGTGTGACCTTACCGAGTAATTAGGTGGGGTACACTGGTGAGAGTGGGGGTTGTATAGTAGAGGAGCTTCCTCTACATATTGATGATGGAGACGTCATGGAGGGCTTACCCTTCCCCGATGATTGCGTGGGGGTAAGTTTTTATCTCTTCTTGCTTTCTTGTGTTGCTTCCGGATGCTGACTCTATCTTTTGTCTTTCTCTTGTAGCTGAACTGGGAGCAGACTTGTCAAGTCTTCAAGCTCATCCATTTGCTAAAGAAAGGATATAGCGGGATGATGGGTAGAGAGAAGAGTTCCCGATCCGGAACTGCTAGTGTAAGTGCACTTTTGTCTTGTCGTTTTAGCCTAGTGGAGTGCTCAGTTTGTTTGCAGATGTCACAGTCTTCATCTTCTGTGGGACCTCGACATTCATCAGCTGCGAGAGCTTCTTTGGCGAGCAGACTGTCTGTTTCTCGTTCTCCTATTGTGGCTGCGACCAGGCCTCCTCTTGATGAGGCGCCCAGACCTTCTAGGTCGTACATTCCTGTGCCTGAGATGTTTTCTCTAGTGGGTTTTCAGCCTTCTTTGAGTAGTAGGCCCGTTGTGACTCCTATGGCTGGAGGTTGGGCGAATGCTCCTTGGTGGGATGTGCCTCAAGCTGGGCCTTCATATCAGATTGTGGCTATGGACTTTGTTAGTCAAGCCACGGAGAGCTTCTTTTGGATGGGGTTTTCAGCAAGTACCCCTATGCGTGCGCCTGTGCATGATGGACGGGATATAAGGCCTAACAACAGCAAGCCGATTTACAACTCATTCAGTATTCAGGGTTCCTTCTACTACTCGACCGGGAACTATGGTCATGGGTCTTCCGTTGAAGATGAGGCTGATAGCAATGGTGATGATGACCCCAACTGAATATTGTAGACCCGATTTGTGAATCTTGGTCTCTAGAACTTTGAACTCCTATTTTTATGCATTTTATGTGATATGTATGCTATTATGACTCGATTATGCCCGTCTAATCTCTAAGTATGCAATATGTTATGCCATAAAGAGTAGGCCACAATTTAGGGAATAAAATAAAAAAAAAGGGGTAAAAATTGCAAGAAAAAGCAAAAATTACACACATATTGTACCCCCTAAAAAAAGAATAAAATAAACTAAAAAAGAAAATAGAAAAAGGAATAAAAACTAAGAGAGTCTCGGGCCTCGTAACCGCGTTGGGCATTGGAGTATCGGGCTCAAACCAGGTGGAACGGACCAAATGGGTGGACGAGAGCAAAAGGGAACCACTGACTGGGCCAAGGTCAGGGCCGCTAGCGGCGCTGGGCTGGGTCGCTGGTGGCTCTGGGCCAATGGCGAGGGCCGCTAGCGGCGCTGGTCACAGCCGCTAGCGGTGCTGGCGACTTTGGCTTTGGGCCTTTTTCGTGGATTTCTAATTCTTCTTGACCCGATTCTTTGCCTATAAATAGGATTTACGGGATGTCTAATGTCGTATCTCTTTTTCAGGCTTTTAGCTCCCCAAATTTCTCAAAGCTTCTATCATGGTGAGATCCTTCGAAAAATCTGTTTGATACTTGGTGCAAAAATTTGACTGTGGAAGATAAACGAGATTTGGCTCCGTACCATGTCTCAACTTTATTGGCCCTGAAACCAACCAAAATCTTGTGGCCTCTTCTTCGATATACATTGAACTATTGGGACCCAGACTTGCATGTTTTTCGTTTTGGTAACTCTGAATTATGCCCTTTAATAGAAGAATTTGCCGCAATTACTAACAGGATGCAATATTTAGGCGTTGCCGTCGGCAGGCGTTTATTCTTTGCTTGTTGAATCGCCTATTGTTTGTTAATGCAGAATCCTCCAACCTGGGTAGAGCCTCGTTGCTGTGTGTGGTGAATAAGGTGGCTGAAGGGCATTCTCATGTGCATCTATCATGAAGCCTTTTCTGGCAGCCCCCTGCTGCTTGAATCCCCGGAGAAGATGATAGCTTGTAGCTCTCGAGCCTGGAAGAGGAAAACTTATACTGCCGCTAGCTTCTTGGTTAGGAAAAAGCTATATGAGGAGAAGACTCTCGCTGAATGGGATGCCATTTTCCATGCTAGACCCGTTATCCGTTGGCATATATCTAGGTGGGGTTTAACCTCTTTGAATGCCTGCTGCAAATTTGTTCCTCATACTGCGATAGTTTGTCTGTACAAGAGTACATGTTTCTCTCCCTTTAGGGTCATGAGGTAGTATGGGTCAAAGCAGGTTATCCCTCGTCAGGAGACTACGAGACTACCTAGCTTGTCTTTGAAACCTGAATTTGCTAAGGACTAGAGCACATATTGGCGCGGCAGGGATCGTTGGACAGTACCCCGGGTAATTGTCCCAACTCAAGTTTCTGAGACCTAATTAACTTGGCTATCTTGCAGCGATGGAGAAGCGAGGCGAGCCCTTCGTCATGAGGAGTGGAACCAACTAGTACCTAGGTATGACTCAGAATCAGGAAGCAAGAATAGGAAGGAAGGGCCTTATGAGGCAGGCTATCATGTAATGAAAAGAGGCAAGCCCCTAGCTCAAGGAAGCGATCATAGGTCGTCCTCAAGCCAAGGTCCTTCAAAGAAGAACTCTTCAACGAAGCCTTCTAAAGGGAAGAAGGATTAAAGTAGTTTTCTTTAGAAAGCAAGTCTAGTTTTAAAAAAAAAGTAGTAAGAATTTGTTTAGCTTAAACCCTCATAGTTGCACTTTTTTTTTGTAACGTTAGGAATTTTCAATTTATGCAATGTAAGCTTATTCATTCAGTTTGAATAAAGATTATCCCTTTTTTGAATGTGTTAAATGGAATATTGGATTGATTTTGACCGGGCTCCTTAAAAGGGTTACCTACGTATTCAGTGTGGAATCATGCCAGCGTAGTTCGTTAAATTTGTGTACGTCTCTTTTTTAAAAAAATTTGGATTATTTATTTATTATTTATTTTAGTTTTTTTATTTTTATTTTTAGACGTAGCACTTCTTCAGTTGGTCCATGTTGGTGAGCTGAGTGAACTCGATGCCATCAATGTCCATAAGCCGGATTGCGCCTCCAGATAAGATGTCTTTGATTATGAACGGACCATGGGGTCAGTGTCTTTGATGGTCGAAACATGCCTCTGGGGTCAGTAACTGGTGCACGTAACTCTTTCCAAACTAAGTCCCCATATTTCAGGTTTCGAGGTCGACCCTTCTTGTTGAACGCTCTTGGCATGTGTAGAAACCAAAAAAGCGCCTTCAGATTTCTCCGCAAAAGCTCGATGATGAATGGAGTAATTTATAAACATGGATGCTACTTTTGCTTTAATAGGTCAAATAAGGTCTCATGTTTTTCCTCGATCCCTCCTTCATTCAAGTCCCATTCAAAAGCCCCGTTCAAGAGCTTTCCAACGACACCTCTCATGACTTTTTTCGACTCCCGGTCGCCAAGTTTCGAATCAGGGGTAGAACCGTCTTTTACCATGGAAGGGTAAAATGGTCTTTTCATATTTTTCGGAACACTAAATTCCTCTGGAAAATTAAAATAGACTGGATGACGACATCCAATTGGCAGCTGACAGCCGTTAGCGGCCCTAGATTAACATCCAAAGCCGCTAGCGGCTGTGGCCTGAGCTGCTAGCAGCGCTCACCTGAGCCGCTAGCCGCCCTCGCTGAGTCTTCAAGCCCGACTATTTTTCAGCCCAAAATCCAAATTCCGGCTCCTTTCTCCCGTCCAACCCTACTTTCTACGCCTATAAATACAACCCTCCACCCTCAGTTCAAAACACACAGTTTACAGTTGACAACCTCTTTTCTCGGTTGAGTACTCCCGAGCTTCTCCCTCTTTCTTCCAAATTCGAGATCTTGTCTTTACTATTTTTGTCAAATATAGCCTACAGTTCAGGTACTAACTGCCGAGGGCTCAAATTAAATTGCTTGCCTAATTGTTTATTTTCTAGTCGACATAATGTAGATATCATGCTAGTAAACGTCTTTTATTGCTTCCTAAATATTGTCTGGCCAAGCATGTCTAGTCGTTGTGCTACTCAACTTGCCAATCAAATGCATGTCTAAACAAGGGTTAAGAATAAATGTTGTGATGCTTGTGATGAACCAATTAATAGTCTAAATCTAGGTTGTTAATCAGGTTTTGCGTGGGAATTATGTCTTTAAATTTTTAAGCAAACTTGAGTTAGTAGAGGCTGTCATAATACGGGCGAGTTGGGTGCCTAACACCTTCCTACCTCGTACCTTCGCCCCCGAACCTATTATTCTTGAGTACTCATATGTTCTATATGAGCGGGAGTCTTTCTAAAAACATGATTAGTTCACTTATCGTGCTATTGGAATGTCCCTTCGGATTGTCCCTTCGGTTTCTCCCTTTGATAAAACGCCGATAGCAGATTTGTGACATCTTTCATGGTTTTCATTCAATTCAAGTCTTTATAAAATCTTTTCTAACTCGATGGTCCCTTGAACTTATCTAAAGCCCGCAGCTTACAAATTTTCTATAAGGACGCACTCCGTGGAGCGATGGAAAATCCCGGGTCCTTACAGAGGCGACTTCACTGAGGATTTATTTAAGAGTGTGAGACTCGAAAGTCAAGTTTGCTTAATTGTTTAGTAGCATGTTCCATATTTTGCATCATTTGCATGTGCCTTGGCACAATCTTTTGACCCTTATTGACCCTCGAGGAAGTTTCTGTCGTAACTCGTAGAAAACCCGTATATCTGAAGAAATATACAGTTGTCCTATCGTGCAAACCGACGCTTCCTCACCCACGACTCATCGACTCTTGTTGGTGAAAAAGAATTACAATTGATGTGTCGACCATCCGCCGAACGAAAATTTAATTTTTTGTGGTGACCTCACAGGAGCCAAAAAGCCTCCAAACCCACATTCGTGCATTCGCTTGCTTGTTGTGCATGTGTGGTTATAATGTCCGTCTGATAACATGTTTGCCTGTAACTGCGTTGTTGTAATGCTTGCCTGAATAGATGAATGTCGTGATTATGTGCGAGCATGTACTTACGTGCTTGGAGTCCTTTCTTTTATTTTTAGCTAGTTCCTAATGCCCAAAGATGGTGCGAGAATTCCATTCAATGAACACTCGTCTTTTTCCCAATGATATATTCCGTCAAAGTCATGAACAATTTTCTAGGACCCTTTTAGCAAGAAAAAAAAAGAGTCAGTCACTCCAATTTCCCCTCTCCCATTTTCTATTTCTTTTTTTTTTTTTGATGTAATTCAGATTCGGTCGAAAAAAAAAGAAAATAAAAAATAAAACGCCGAAAAATAATTTTGCGGAAAAAATAAAAAAATGATTACCGAAATTCTTTTATTTTATTTTATCCCATTTTCCATTTTCTTTTAGTCTAGAAAAATAAAAAAAAAAGGATAGTCCGTCTTTTTCTATTTTCTTATTTTCGTTCATTGACTTTATTTTCCTTTGATACTAGGGAAATATTTGGGCATTTAGGCTTAAGGATCTTTTTTTTTTAGGACAATGTGTTTTTTATGTGTGGGTTATCCTTTTTCTTAGGTGAGAGTCTCTTGGTCTTTTCTTGTTACTAAGTGCTACGTGCTTCCTATTCAGGATAAGGGGTCCGAAGAAGAAAGGAAACCTTAAAAAGCTGGGCTCGACCTTCGGCAAGGCTAGTTCGTCTGCAACCATCTACACCGCCAAGTTCCAGATTATCACCACCACAAAGCTCACCTCACCAATCACACCCAAGCTTCACATTGACCAAAACTACTGACGAGAAGCTTGATGAGATCATGGGCAATTTGGAAATGATGCGACTCAAGATCGAGGACATAGAAAGGAAAAGAGAGGAGGAATCAAGAATCCACTTTGACCCCAACACTGAGGAGGATGAGCAAGTCACTAAGATCAAAAAGATTGACTCCATTGCCAACTACAATGCCAATGATAATAAGGTCAAAGTCAAGGGTAAGCTTCCGGCCAAGTTCTCCATGCCCGAAGTAACGACATTCAGTAGAACTGATGATTCACAAGATCACCTCAAGGCCTTCACTACCACCATGGTTTTTCGAGGAATTGACGAAAGTGTCAACATACACTTGTTCCCACAAACTCTTGATGCCTCGACTCGTCGTTGGTTCTACACCTTGAATTTGGAAAACTACCATACTTGGTCAGAGTTCACTATAATCTTCCTTGCACGCTATAAGGAAAATGTTATCCTCTCCATGGCCCTTCGAGAATTAGAGATCACCAAGCAAGGAAAAGATGAGGGGTTCCTTGCCTTCCTTCAACGTTGGAGGCTAAAGGTGGCCAAATTGGTTGAGAAACCTGCGCAAAGTGATCAAATCCACCAATTCATCAAAAATATGCAACCCTCTTACGGAGAACGTTTCCTATACCAAGCAATTGACTCCTACAACCGGCTCTATGATGTGGGTGTCTTGATTGACGATAATCTCTACTGCCAATATCACCGGGTGTTTGGCCACCGCACGGATGATTGCACCCGCCCGAAGGATGGTATACAAGAAATCATGGACAAGAAAGAAGAAGATGATACCTATGGAGCCTGGAACTAGTTGGCTACAAGCAAGAGCAAGAGGAATCGAGTCTGAGTCCCCAAGTTTTGTCGAGTTAGGACCTTAGCTAAATCTTTAGGTTGAGGCTTGAACAGGAAGGTGTTCCCCTTTTACTTTTTTTTCTAAGTCTAGTTTCTTTATGACGGGAATTAGAGACCCTCTTCTCTAAAGTCATGTGTGGTTATCTTTGTGCAAATCAATAAAAATTCCTCTTGCTCATTTCTTCCTTTTTTTAGCTATTGATAAATCCAATAAACTCAAAGTTGCACAAATCATTAACTAATCAATTTAAGCAATGTAAGTAACCTTCGGAAAGCAAGAATGCAAATTATCTTTTTTACAAGAACATGAGCAGCTGAACTCCTTCAACGATGCCACTCTACATACAAAGAAGAAGTGAGCCAGCCTTCTCCAACAATCTTGACACAAGTCTAACCCTGGCTCCAATCGAAAAGGACCCTTGGCACCAAGATGTCTTCAACTACATCACCAAAGACACCTATCCTCAGGATGCGCCAGTAAGAGCTCAACGGGTCATCCGTCTCTTAGCGGCGTAATACATAGAATACAAGGGGGTTCTATACAAGAAGACCCACAATGGAATCAACCTCAGATGTGAACGCTGAAGAAGCCGCAGAAATCATGGACGAGGTACACAACGGGGTATACGGACCACACATGAATGGTCGAATGCTCTCTAAAAAGGTACTACGACTGGGGTACTATTAGACCACCATGGAAAGGGACTGTTATGTCAGGAAATGCAAGAAGTGTCACATATATGACAACCAGCAGCATATGCCACCCTCAATGCTCCATAACTTCACATCCCCTTGGCCATTTTCTGCATGGGGAATAGATATCATTGGTATGATCACCCCGAAGGTCTCAGAAGGATATGAATACATCCTAGTAGCCATAGACTATTTTACCTAGTGGGTTGAAGCAGAGTCCTATGCCATCCTCATATCCAAACAAGTGTGCAAATTCATAAGGAACAACATCATCTGCCGATACGGCGTTCCGTATGAAATTATTAGTGACCATGGATCCCATTTCAATGCCGAAACAGCCACCCTACTGAAAAGCTACAAAATCCATCACCACAAATCATCCCATTATCGTCCCCAGACCAACGGCGCAGTAGAAGCCGCAAACAAAAACCTCAAAACTATCATTGAAAATATGATAGAAAACTACAAAGATTGGCCCATAAAACTCACATTTGCCCTTTGGGGATAGGACGTCTATAAGATCATCCACAGGAGCGACACCTTATTCCCTAGTCTACGGAATGGAAGCAGTGCTACCCATAAAAGTCCAACTACCCTCCATGCGCATAGCCTTAGAGGATGAAATTCCCGAAACCCAATGGTTGCAAGCCCGCTACGAGGAACTCCTTTCACAAATGAAAGACGTTTACGGGCCCTAGACCATTCCCACATGTACCAGCAGCCAATGGCAAGAGCATTCAACAAAAAGGTTCGACCTCGAAATCTGAAAGAAGGGGACTTAGTTTGGAAAGAATTACGTGCCCCAGTTACCGACCCCAGAGGCGCAGTCCGACTCATGGACATTGACGGCATCGAGTTCAGTCAGCTCACCAATAGGATCAACTGAAGAAGTGCTACGTGTAAAAAAAAAATACGAAAAAAAGGAGGCGTACGGAAATTGAACGAACTACGCTGGACTAATTCCACGTTGGATACGTAGGTAACCCTTTTAAGGGGCCCGACCAAAATGAATCCCGAAATTCCATTCAACTCATTAAAAAAGGATAATCTTTATTCAAACTAAACGAATAAGCTTACATTGCAAAAATCAAAATTCCTAAGGTTACAACAAAAAAAAAAAAAAAAAAATGCAACTACGAGGGTTTAAGCTAAACAAATTCTTACTTTTTTTAAAAAAAAACTAGACTTGCTTTCTAAAGAAAACTACTTTAATCCTTCTTCCCTTTAGAAGGCTTCGTTGAAGAGTTTTTCTTTGAAGGACCTTGGCTTGAGGATGACTTTTGATCGCTTCCTTGAGCTGGGGGCTTGCCTCTTTTCATTACATGATAGCCTTCCTTATAAGGCCCTTCCTTCCTTTTTCTTGCTTCCTGTTCCTGAATCATACTTAGGTTTTAGCTGGTCCCACTCCTCATGATAAAAGGCTCGTGTCACTTCTCCATCGCTGCAGGAAAGCCAATTCAAATAAGTTTCAGAAACTTGAGTTGGCGTAATCACCCGAGGTACAATCCAGCGATCCCTGGTATGCCAATATTTTCCCCAGTCTTGAGCAAATTCGGTGGTCAGAGCCAACGTAGGTTGCCTCGTAGTCTTCTGGCGAGGGATAACCTACCTTAACCCGTATTGCCGCATGACCCTAGAAGGAAATAAGAAAGTACTCCTGTACAAACCCACTATGGTAGTGTGAGGATAAATTTGCAGCAAGCCACCAAAGAGATCAAGCTCCACCAGGTCACATGCCAACGGATAGCAGGTCTTGCATGGGAAAAGGCATCCCATTCGGCAAGAGTCTTCTGATCTCATCATAGCCTTTTTCTCACCAAGAAGCTAGCGGCGGTATAAGTCTTCTTTTTCGAGGCTTGAGGGATACGAGCTATTATCTTCTCTGGCGATTCTATCAACTTTAGATGCTCGCATAACCAAATTTGAAGTAGCAGGAGGCTGCCAGAAAAGTCTTCGTGAGGCGAAATTTTTAACCTGTCAAGCCCTATAATAGTTTCACCTACAACTAGATGCAAAGGAGAATGCCCTTCAGCCATTTGATTCACCACTCGCAACAACGAGGCTCTACCCAGGTTGGAGGACTCCGCATTAGCAAACAATAGACGATTCAACAGGCAAAGTACAAAAGCCTGTCGGTGGCAACGCCTAAATATCGCATCCTGTTCAGAAGAAATAGCAAACTTTTCACAGATTTGAACTAAGTCCATATCGACACCGAGAATCATGCTTTTGGCTTCTGAAGATGTCAAGCCTAGAGATTTCCTGTACTAATTACTAAAACCATCCCTCAAATAAGGCACAGCAGGGGGAAGAACATCAGACATGTTAGTAATTGCAGGAGAGTCTTCAACTAGAGGGCATAATTTAGAATTACCAAAACGGAAGACGTGCACGTCAAGGTCCCAATAATTCAGAGCAGATCGAAGAAGGGGCCACAAAATTTTGGTTGGTCTTAAAGCCAATAAGGTTGAGATATGGTACGGAGCCACTTCAAGTTTATCTTCTATGGTCAGATTTTTACACCAGGCATCAAACAGATTTTGAAAGAATTTCACCATGGTAAAGGCTTTGAGAAATTTGAGAGAGATAAAGTCTGAAAAATAGATACGACATTAGATATCCCGAAAATCCTATTTATAGGCGAAGAATCGGGTCAGAAGAAGTCAGAAATCTACGAAAAAGACCCAAAGTCGGAGCCGCTAGCGGCACTGGCCAGCGCCGCTAGCGGCCCAGACCTCAGCCCAATCGACATTTCTCTTTTTGTTCTGCCTGCCCGCTTGGTCTGTTCCGCTCGGTTTAAGCCCAGTTTTCAAATGCACCACGGGATTACAAGGCCCGAGACTCTCTTAGTCTTATTCTTTTTCCATTTCTTATTTTTTCTTTTTTTTAGGGGGTATAATATGTGTAATTTTTGTTTTTTCTTGCAATTTTTACCTTTTCTTCACTTTATTCCCTAAATTATGTCCTACACATTACTGTATAACACAATGCATACTTAGAGATTAGACGGGCATAATCGAGTCATAATAGCATTTATATCAAATATATGCATAAAAACAGGAGTTCAATGTTTGGAGACCAATGTTTACAAAACAATCCTACATTGTGCAACTAGAGTCATTATCGCCATTGCTATCGGCCTCATCCTCAATAGACGGTCCCTGACCATAGTTCCCAGCCGAATAGTGGAAAGAGCCCTGAGTACTGAACGAGCTATAAATAGGCCTGCTGTTGTTAGGCCTCATATCCCGTCCATCATACGCTGATGCATGCATAGAGGTACCTGCCAGAAACCCCGCCCTAAAGAAGCTCTCCGTGGCTTGACCAGCAATGTCCATGGCCACGTCCTGATATGAAGGCCCAGCTTGAGGCACATCCCACCCAGGGGCGTTCGCCCAACCTCCAACCATAGGGGTCACAATAGGCCTACTATCGAAAGAAGGCTGAAAACCCACTGGGGAAAACATCTCAGGCACGGAAATGTGCGGCATAGAAGGTCCGAGAGCCTCATCAACAGGAGGCCTGCTCGCAGCTATAGGAGGTGAACGAGCAAAAGACGACCTACTCGCCGAAGAAGCCCTCGCAGCAGAAGAATGTCAAGGTCCCACCGAAGAAGAAGACTGCGACATCTACCAACAATCAAGACCAAATTGTTAAGCTAAGCACCACACTTAGCTAAACAAAAAGGCAAAAGTCTACTTACATCAGCAGCCCTGGATCGAGAACTCTTCCCTTTACCCATAGCCTTTCTTCAAGAGGTGGATGTGCTTGAAGACTTGAGAAGTCTGCTCCCGGTTCAGCTCCAAGAAGTGGCAGAAGAGATAGTCAGCATTCAAAAGCAAACACCAAACACAAGAAGGGGTAAAAAAAATTTCCCTCGTACAACCATTAGGCAAGGGCAAGCCCTCCACAGTCTCTCCATCAACATTATGTAGAGGGAACTCCTTTACTATAAGCCCCCCACTCTCACCAAGATACCTCACCTCATTGCTCGGCAAGATCATGCTTGGGGGCTGGCCACGAGGAACTCTCGAATGGGACCTCCTGGGACCCTGAGGAACTAAACGATCCGCCTACAAAGCACAAAAGTCAGTATATCACACATATAGCTGAAAAGGCCAAATAAAGAGCTTATCTCAGAAGTAAGGTCCGGCATCAGACGACCCAAGCAGTAGGCCAGATACACAGTTGTACGGTCCAAACCAGCAATCTCAGGCTCAACAAACTCGGTGGCCGCCATTCCACGAGTTACGACCCCTAAATCTTCTACGCTCAGGCTGCGCAGGTAGAACATGGTCATTGGAGGATCCTCCAGAACCAAATGACCACTCAAGGCAGGATAGACCAACCGAGTCAAACGATCCCCCAAGTACCACACAAAGCCAAATGGTCCCTCGAAGACCACCCGCAAGGTGGATACCCTGAAGGACTCGGTGGTAATAGGGGGCGAAACCCCGGGAATACCGTCAAAGGCAGTCCACGACACCTGCAGATTACCCAATTAACGTTCATTCACATCAAATGGACTTAAAAAAAATACATAAGCAAATCAAAGGTAACATACCTCAGACGCAACATGACTCTCAAAGGTAGCCCGAAAATGCTCCAAAGAGGAAAACGGGTGGTTATCCCTACCAACC
Organism: Tetragonia tetragonoides; assembly: GCA_038025085.1. Lineage (NCBI taxonomy): Eukaryota > Viridiplantae > Streptophyta > Magnoliopsida > Caryophyllales > Aizoaceae > Tetragonia > Tetragonia tetragonoides. The sequence goes on from CM076146.1 coordinate 20,689,168, forward strand.
CACCATGAACCTAGTGGGAACATCCTCAAACCAGGACGGTGAGGAAAAAAAGCGGGAAAATACTCAAAGAACCACAGCTACCATACAAGCAAAAAAAATGATAAGATACAGTTCTCCTACAAAGCATGCAATATCAAAGGAAAAGGAACACATATGGCTACCTCCAGTATCCTCCACGAGCCCGAGATAGACCGCCTCTGACTCGTCGGCCTAGGCCTGCAAGCCTCGCGACACCACCTCACTAAAGAAGCATACGCGGGAGCACCAAAGTGGTACTCATGGACTTTGGACAAGTCGTCCAAACATGTCAAGAAACCAACCTGACACACGCTCTTCTTCTTGGCAAAAATGGTCGTCCCCAACAGGTAAGCTAAGAAATTACGACCCTCTTCTCCTCAGTAACTCCCTGCTCCGCCAAGGCTGCCCATATCCTCGGCAAGGAAACTCGGTCCTCTCTAAAATGGGCAGACACATGCCCATATAGCTCGAGCAGCCTTTCACTCTGCCGATAATAACTCGCGTCGTACTGAATGCGACGCCCTCTAAAGGACAAGCCTATCAGTACAGCAAACTGATAGGGGTTAGGAAACATCTTCCCCACAGGTGTATGGAAAGTGTTCGTGGTATCACAGAACCTCTCGAGTAACCCCCGAGCAATTATCCTATTATCCCCAGAGTGACAAGCCGGGATAACCGACAAAAAGTGCTCAAAGCTCGAACCCAGCACTATCTCCCTAGCTCTCACAGAAAATGTGTCCAACATCATGGCCCCATGAGAAGTGGACCCATGAGCCTGCAGCAGAACACCAATACCCTAGCCAACAAACAAAATTTTCTCAACATCCCATATGCTACAAATACAGCCAAAACAATTCTACACAAATTATATATACAGCTGACCACCAATCCAGGCGAAATCCCAATTTGTTTGTGTGCCGAAGCAATAACAGTTCAAATTTTCAGTTCAAAAAAAATATATATACTGAATAGAACCAAAAAACAAGAGAGTCAGAAACATACCAACTGAAGGTTGGACAGATGACTCTGCCAGTCCAGTAGCAAAACGCTACGGTCCCAAACCCTGGTCGCGCGCCAGTCATGCGCATGAACGAATCCTAGTATAAATTTTCCCCATTTGCATGTCAAGCAAGGGGTGTACTAGAAGAAGGAAGCCCGGTACAAAAAAGGTCCCGGTTCTGCTCCTCCTCACCCATGGGACGTTTCCCTTTATCCTTAGGAGCCATAGAACAAGGATGAAGTTTTCTCTCTCTACAAGTGAAAATTTCAAGTTTCAGATTCGCAAGAAACAAGTACTCATTCAACAATGCAACCCAAAATTCAGCAACTAGACGGAAAAATAAATAAGTTCAAGAAAAAAATCAAAGAATTTGGTCAAGAATTGACTTACCTTGAAGAAGTTGAAGCACACAACAATGGCGAAGTAGCTCTCGACAATGGCTCTCGACGAAGAAGAAGCACACTGAAGCAAAACGCGAAAAAAATTCACGAAAAACTATTTTGGCCTGCTCAAGTCCAGTGCCGCAACCTCACTAAAAAAGCGCCTTCAGATTTCTCCGCAAAAGCCCGATGATGAAAGGAGTAATTTATAAACTTGAATGCTATTTTTTCTTTATTTGGTAAAATAAAGTCTCAGGTTTTTCCTCGATCACTCCTTCATTCAAGTCCCATTCAAAAGCCCCGTTCAAGAGCTTTCCAACGAACTCTCATGACTTTTTCCGACTCCCGGTCGCCATGTTACGAATCGGGGGTAGAACCGTCTTTTACCGCAAAAGGGTGAAACGGTCTTTTCATATTTTTCGGAACACTAAATTCCTCCGGAAAATTAAAATAGACTGGATGTCGTCATTATGACGACATCCATCTGGCAGCTGACTGCTGTTAGCGGCTGTGGCCTGAACCGCTAGCGGCGCTCACCTGAGCCGCTAGCGGCCCTCGCTAAGTCTTCAAGTCCGACTATTTTTCAGCCCAAAATCCAAATTTTGGCTCCTTTCACCCGTCCAACCCTACTTTCTGCGCCTATAAATACAACCCTCCACCCTTAGTTCAAAACACACAATCTATATTTGAGAACCTCTATTCTTGGTTGAGTACTCCCGAGCTTCTCCCTCTTTCTTCCAAATTTGAGATCTTGTCTTTACTATTTTTGTCAAATATAGCCTACAGTTCAGGTACTAACTCCTGAGGGCTCAAATTAAATTGCTTTCTTAATTTTTTATTTTCTAGTCGTCATAATGTAGATATCATGCTAGTAAGCATCTTTTATTGCTTCCTAAATATTGTCTGTCCAAGCATGTCTAGTCGTTGTGCTGCTCAACTGGCCAATCGAATTCATGTCTAAACAAGGGTTAAGAATAAATGTTGTGATGCTTGTGATGAACCAATTAATAGTCTAAGTCTAGGTTGTTAATCCGGTTTTGCATGGGAATTATGTCTTTAAATTATTAAGCAAACTTGAGTTAGTAGAGGCCGTCATAATACGGGCGAGTTGGGTGCCTAACACCTTCCTACCTCGTACCTTTGCCCCCGAGCCTATTATTCTTGGGTAATCATATGTTTTATATGAGCGGGAGTCTTTCTAAAAACATGACCAATTCACTTCTCGCACTATTGGGTTGTCCCTTCGGTTTGTCCCTTCGATAAAACGCCGATAGCAGATTTGTGACCTCTTTCATGGTTTTTATTCAATTCGAGTCTTTACAAAATCTTTTCTAACTCGATGGTCCCTTGAACATATCTAAAGCCCCCAGCTTACAAATTTTCTATAAGGACGCACTCCATGGAGCGATGGAAATTCCCGGGTCCTTACACCATGCGTTGTTGGTACATGTGTGAGTGGTCTAGAGCCCGCAGGCTCCTTTCATCTGTGAACATAAGTTCATCATAACGGGCTTGCATCCATTGTTTTTTTGAAAGTTCACCTTCTAAGGCTATGCGTATGGAGGGTGATTGGACTTCTATGGGTAGTACAGCTTTCATCGCGTAGACTACGGAATAAGGTGTAGCTCCTGTGGATGATCTTATGGATGTTCTATACCCCCAAAGAGCAAATGGGAGTTTTACCAGCCAATCTTTGTAGTTTTCTATCATTTTTTCGATGATAGTTTTGAGGTTCTTGTTGGCGGCTTCTACTACGCCATTGGTTTGGGGTTGGTAAGGGGATGATTTGTGGTGCTGGATTTTGTAGTTTTTTAGTAGGGTAGTTGTTTCGGCTTTGAAGTGGGATCCATGATCGCTAAAAATTTCATGCGGAACGCCGTATCGGCAGATGATGTTGTTCCTTATGAACTTGGACACCTGTTTGGATGTGAGGATGGCATAGGACTTTGCTTCAATCCATTTGGTGAAATAGTTTATGGCTACCACGATATATTCATGTCCTCCAGAACCCTTGGGGTGATTTTACCAATGATATCTATTCCATATGCATAAAATGGCCAAGGGGATGTGAAGTTATGGTGCATTGAGGGTGGCATATGCTGTATGTAGGCATATATATGATATTTCTTGCATTTCTTGACATAGTCATAACGGTCTCTTTCCATGGTGGTCACTAGTATCCTAGTAGTAGGATCTTTCTAGTAGTACCTCATCCATCATCTCCACAGCTTCCTCGGCGTTAACACATCTGACGTTGACTCCATTGTGGGACTTTTTGTACAGAACTCCCTTGTATTCTGCTGATAAGATACGGATGGCCCTTTTGAGCTCTTATTGGTGCGTCCGGAGGGTACGTGCCCTTGGTACCAAGGATCTTCTTCAATCGGAGCAAGGATTAGACATGTATTGATGTTGTTGCAGAAGGCGGGCTAACTTTTTCTTTGTATGCAGAGTGGCATCGTTGAGGGAGTTCAGCTACTCAAATTCCTGTTTTACAAAAGGAATAATTTGCATTCTTGCTTTGTGAAGTTTACTTATATTGCTTAAATTGATTAGTTAATTGTTTGTGCAACTTTGAGTTCATTGGGTTATCAATAGCTTACACAAAGGAAGAAATGAGCAAGAAGAATTTTTATTGATTTGCAAGAAATAAGCACACATGACTTTAGAGAAAAAAGGGTCTCTAATTCCCGTCAAAACAAACCCAGACTTAGAAAGCAGTAAAAGGGGAATACTCCCTGTTCATGACTCAACCTAAAGATTTAGCTAAGATCCTAACTCAACAAAACTTGGGGACTCAGACTCGACTCCTCTAGCTCTTATTTGTACCCAATTAGTTCCAGGCCCCATCTTCGACGTCACCATGCCTTAGTGGTGGAGGAGCTTCTCCCTTGTCAATGACCTCTTGGATATCGTCTTTCAGGCGGAGACAGTTATCCGTGTGATGTCCGATGATTCTGTGATATTTGCAATAGGGACGATTCTCTTCCTGTGTAGCCTTGGTATCTTCTGGAGGGATGAAAGGTTGAATGACACCTCTTCACACCAAAGCGTTCATGACAACTTCCCTTAGTGCAAAGAGAGGGGTGTATTGATCTTAGCTATAACGACACCAACTGACTGTCCAAGTGTATGGCGGCCACATTGTCCCTTTATCGATGAAGCGCAAGACCAGTCCCTTAAAGCGTCTGCACTGATTGATGTGGTGCCCTTCGGCTGCGTAGTAAGTGCTGCTTAGGAATGGATTTCCGTCCCTCGGGAGAAGCCTTGACGTGGGAGTTCTTGGGCGGACGTATCAATACTTAGACATGTAGTGGTGAAGGAGATCTTGGCGGCACCAAGTTTCTTCTCTAGCCAATATGACCGCGTTCCCGCGCTTGGAGGTGCGATCCTCTATTATATCATCCTTTTCCTTTATTTCCAGAATTCTCTTGATTATGCAGTCTAGACTTTTTTCCATCTCATCTTTGTTGTCTTCTATCTCGCCTTTTTCCAGATCTGACTCTCCTTCATAAGATTTTTGTGAGATTAAGGCAATTTCCTCCTCGTAAATGAGGTGAGAGTAATCCTTAGGATCTTCAGTAGTGATATGGTTGATGACACCCAAAAGGTTATCAGTGAATTCAGTCTCTTCATTTTTAGGCAATGGTAGAGTGTCATTGTCTATTTTGTCTTGGATGGTATGTCTAAGAGCTCAGCAGTTGTTTGTGTCATGCCCTTTGCCTTGGTGATGTTTGCAGTTTTGGTTGGCATTCCAACTACGACTCGTAACTTCGGGCTCTGGAGTGGGGCCTAGAGGTTGCATAATCTATTTGTCTACTAGCCTCTCAAAAGCTGTACTGAGAGTTATTCTTAATGAGCGAATTCCCTTCTTGGCTTATTTCGGGGCGTGAAACCCTCGTTTGGCGAAACATTAGAGGAGGATTCACCACTCTTGCGTTTCTTTTTTGGGTCTTGGAGAATGGGGTTAGGCTTTCCCTGAGATACGGATTTCCGATTTTCAGATGAGGGGACAAACATTGGTGTGTCCCATAATTGCCTTGAGTTGATGTTGGTAATGTCAGCTTCCAACCTGTCAACTCGGTCTGTCATCTCGATGAAGTATTCTTGAACTGTTCTGATCATGGTGCGGTTGAAGTGAATTGGATTGATGTATTGTCGAAAGTCAAGTTGAACCTCTTTCAAGTCTCTTCCTTCTTTGGACCCCCTATCCTAAATAGGAAGCACGAAGCACTTAGTAACAAGAAAAACCATAAGAATCTCATCTAAGAAAAATGACGACCCACACGTAGAAAAACACGTTGTCCTAAAAAAAAGATCACTAAACCTAAATGCCAAAATATTTCCCCTAATATCAAAGGAAAATAAAGTTGATGAACGAAAATAAGAAAAATAGAAAAAGCCGGATTATCCTATTTTTTTAGCCTCAAAGAAAATGGAAAATGGGATGAAACAAAAATTAAAATTCGACCCCTTTTTTTTTCGAAATTTTTTTTTCGGAGTTTGTTTTGAGGGGAAATTGGAGTGGCTGACTATTTTTTTTTTGCTAAAAGGTCCTAGAAAATTGTTCATGACTTCGACGCTATATGAATATATATCATCGGGGAAATGAGTGCTCATTGAATAGAAATTTCGCACTATTTTTAGGCATTAGGAACTACCTAAACATAAAAGAAAAAGACTCCTAGCACGTAAGTACAAGTTGGCACATACTCACGGCATTCATGCATTCAGGCAAGCATTATAACGACGTAGTTACAGGCCAGCCAAACATATGATCAGACGGGCATTATAACGACACATGCACAAAACGCATGCGAATGCACGAATGTGGGTTTTGAGCCTTTTGGCTCTTGTGAGGTCACCACGACAAATTACAATTTCCGTCCGGTGGATGGTCAACATAATAATTGTAATTTTTTTCGCTAACAAGAGTCGATGAGTGGTGGGTGAGGAAGCGCCGGTTTGCACGATAGGACAACTGTATACTTCTTTAGATATACGGGTTGTCTACGAGTTACGAGACAAACTTCCTCGAGGGTCGATAAGGGTCAAAAGGTTGTGACAATGCACATGCAAATGATGCAAAATATGGAACAATGTTATTAAACAATTAAGCAAACTTGACTTTCGAGTCTCACCCTCTTAAATAAATCCCAGTGAAGCCGCCACTATAAGGACCCAAGATTTTTCCATCTATGTCCACGAAGTGCGTCCTTATAGAAAATTTGTAAGCTGGGGGTTTAGATAAGTTTAAGGGACCATCGAGTTACAAAATCTTTTGTAAATACTTGAATTTAATAAGAACGATGAATGAGGTCACAAATCTGCTATCGGCGTTTTATCGAATGGACAAACTGAAGGGACAATACAAAGGGACAACCACATAGCGCGATAAGTGAACTGATCATGTTTTTAGAAAGACTCCCACTCATATAGAACATATTAGTACCTAAGAATAAAATGTTCGGGGGCGAAGGTACGAGGTGGGAAGGTTTTAGGCACTCAAGTCGCCCGTTTTATGACGGCCTCTACTAACTCAAGTTTGCTTAATAATTTAAAGACATGATTCCCACACAAACCGGATTAACAACCTAGAGTTAGACTATAAATTGGTTCATCACAAGCATCACAACATTTATTAATGACCCTTTTTTAGACATGCATTCGATTGACAAGTTGAACATTAGAACGATTAGACATGCTTTGAAAGACAATATTTAGTGAGCAATAAAAGACGTTATTTGCATAATATCTACATTATGACTACTAGAAAATAAACATTTAAGCAATTAATTTAGTTTGAGCCCTCGGGAGTTAGTACCTGAACTGTAGGCTATTTAGCAAATGATTAGTAAAGACAAGATCTCAAGTAAAGAACAAATTTGGAAGAAAGAGGGGGAAGCTCGGGAGTACTCAACCGAAAATAGAGGTTGTCAACTGTAGACTATGTGTTTTAAAATAAGGGTCGAGTGTCATATTTATAGGGAAAAGAATAGGGTTGGACGGGTGAAGAATGGCCGAAAATCAAAATTTAGGCTTAAAAAAAGTCGGGCTTGGAAGACCCGTGAGCACCATTAGTGGCCCTAGGATTTCACCCAGCGCCACTGGCGGCGCTGGCCACAACCGCTAGCGACGCTGGTTCTAACTCCAGCGGCGCTGGTGGATGTCAGCTTGTCAGCTGAATATCTTTATCATAATGACGACATCCAGTCTATTTTAATTTCCGGAAGAATTTTAGGATGGTTTTACCCTTCTGCGGTAAAAGACGGTTTTACCCTTAGTTAGCAACTTAGCAACCGGGAGTCGGAAAAAGACACGAGAGGTTTCATTGGAAAACTCTTGAACGAGGCTTTTGAATGTGATCGGGATGAATAAGTGATCGAGGAAAAATCTGAGGCCTTATTTTACCAATCAAAGCAAAAATAGCATTCAAGTTTATAAATTACTCCTTTCATCATCGGGCTTTTGCGGAGAAATATAAAGACGATATTTTGGCATCTACAGTGCAGAGTGCCTACCATGGGGTGATGACAGCTGCCAATCAAGCTCCTTCCTCGTCATCGTGTGATATGTCGTTGTGGAACAGAATTTGGGGCTGTCACATGTTACCACGAATGAAGACTTTCATTTGGCAAGCAAGTAAGGAAGCTCTTCCTACGAGGGTGGGGCTGCATAAGAGAATTGAAGATGTTGGAGAGGATTGTAGTTGGTGTCCAGGTGTGGCAGAGACTGGAATACATACATTAGATCATTGTCCGTCAGCGTAAGCCATCTGGGAAGTATGTGAGTTGTAGGTGATTGATGCTTAGGATTTTCGGTCCCTTCTCGGTTGGATCGAAAGTGTTAATGAAGACAGTGATGCTGAGGTTTTTTGTTTGTTTTCTATGTTCTCGTGGACTATTTGGGAGGCTTGGAATAAACGCATCTTTGAGGGGTTTAGTTCTATCTCTCACTGAAGTGACGGATTATGTTTACAAGCTTTTAAGTGAGCTTGACCGTGAGCAGGTTATTCGGCCTTGGGGTCGTAGTGCTGCGCAGTACAAGCAGACTTTTTTTCCGCTAGGGGTTGGGTTTGTGACATTTTTCATTGGGGCATGTAGGGCGCTTTAGTGACGTAGGTTCGTCGGTTGGCATTGTGTGCAGGGATGGAGATGGAGTGCCATTGCTGGTAGCTTTCATGAATTTCATTGTGCTTGGGAGACCGCGATTGCGGAAGCGAAAGCTGTGGTGCTAGCTCTCTAACTGGCGCACACTTACGAGTTTGAGAAGATACAAGTAGTGGAGATGGATAATTTGGAAGTCTAATTCAATTAGGGGTCCTAGTTGTTTTAATTTAGCTATTGAGAATGCTGATGAGTGCGCAAATTGAGCTATTATTCATGTGATAAACGCACTCATTGGATTGGTTTCGTGGTAATTATATCATTTCTTTGTGAGATTTTATGATTATTGTGATAAAGATGACTACTTGGGGTATTTTTGTGTTTCGATGTGTTTTAGGACATTTTGAGACCCCAAGGCTTGGTAGAGACTTTGGAGATGATTTGGAGTCGCAATCGTCAAAGAAGAAGTCAAGGAAAATGCTTTAGAGAAAGCCAAGCAAGAAAAGAAGTGCAAAAACGAAGTTCTAGGAAAAATTGCACTTGCACGACCATGAGAGTTTGAAGGCTAAACCTTGCATGAACATGCAAGTAAGTCAGTGAGCTCCAGAAGGGTTGCACGACCATGCGACTTTCCTTCACAAATTCCGCACGACCATGCAAGCTGCCGGAAATCGAGAATGCAAATCGTGACCTTTGCTATTCCAATGGCTTTTCTCCTTAATCCGTCTAATTCATTTTGGGGGTTATAGAAAGAGGAAGACCCATCTCTTTCACCACCATCTCTTAGCATCCCATATCTCTCTCATAATTTACACTCTTTTATGCTTTCATAGATTAGAATCAAACACTAGTTTATCTATGCAATTTGGAGATTGAAGTCACCATTTTCAAGCTTTGTTCAAGTTCTCGAGTATTATCAATTGAAGCACTTTTGGGTATTTCTTATCCCGACTTTCTCTTCCCATCTCTCTATTTCTTTTAGATTAATTTCACTTTAGTTTATGATTGATCTTGAACTGTTGTTCATTCATGTTTAATTTAGTTTTCTTTGTTTGCTTATTGTTCTTGAATAGTATGAGTAGCTAATTTCCCTTTATCTAGGGTTGATGTAGCTTGATTGAATTGCTTGATGTTTAATTAAGTGGAAACTAGCATGTCGTTAGAGTGTTGCACAATGATTGATTGTTTGCTTATTGTTTATCCTTGGTGATTAATTTAAATTCGAGAGAAGAATCTTGATCGCCCGAACTCAATCTTTCATCAAGTTTGCCTAACCACGAGAGTAGGTTAGAATTACTTGGGGCTTTTTGGATAGAATTATGTTCTTCATATTCTTGATATTTGCTTCACTCCATGAGAATAGGTAGTCGAGTTTTATATTGAGTTTCGCCTTTGATTATTCGAGAGAAGGTTTTAAGTTCTTTTTCCGTCCTTCCAACATTCGACATGACATGCTAGTTGAAATTTATTTATCCGCATCAAGTAGTTTAATTGAGTGAAATCAACCCTAGGTTCTTTAATCTTGCTATTTTCTCATCATTGTTAACGATTTAGTTCTTTGCTAGATTCACCAAAAATCCGCTTTTAATTGCTTATCTTGTTAAATTTAAGAAATATTAGTACTTGTAATAGAAAGCTCCATGTGGATACGATATTTTATCATGGCGATATACCCGTACACTAGCGGGCCTATCATGTTTTTGGCGCCGTTGCCGGGGAGCTTGGCGTATTCTAATATTAAGAGTTTCTTGAATTGACTAGACTAGGCATTGATATCTTGCTTGTTTTGACATGTCATATTTTTTGCATCATGGGGGCTATGGTGATTATCACTCAAATTCATATGTCTATGGCTATGATAACTATATGAATGTGAGTGAATACGTTATGCCTAATGTTTATAATGATTGGAATGGATACGTTGGTTATAATGCTCATGGAAATCAATTTGATCACCCCTATGATGGTAGCCAATATAATCCTTGTTTTGTTAACCACAACCTTGGTAATGTGGGTTATCCTAATTCTTTGTTTGAAGCAGAACTGACTTTATTGCCCCCTCATCCACCAAATTCAAAATTGGAAACCCTTTTTGAGCAATTCATGGTGATGCAACAAAAGGTTAATGATGAACAACAAGAACTAATAGAGCAATTGTGCTCTAAAGTTGATTCAATTGCCTCCCATATAGCGCTGATAGAGACCCAACTCAATCTCATGGATAGTTCATCTTCATTTAAGCATTGCATTGTGGAAGAACTTGTTGAAAATTTTGTAGAGTACCAGTTCTCTAATATTGAGCATCATGCATGATTCACTTCCCCCCCAAATCCATAAGCATGCAAATTTCAACGATTGTGCATCCGCAGATTAATCCCGCTATCGATAACTCGCTTGGATATGCATATTTGAAACCCAATGATGTACTAGAGATTCATGATTCTTGTATGCACCGGGTTTATGAAGATATCATAGGTGACAAGTCTAATGGGATTTATAGGGAGAGTTATAAGTTTAGTGTGATGGAAGACTCGTCTTATCATTTTGACTTTTCAAAGGCAATTGACAAGTTTAAGAGGTCGTTGACTATTTATTATTTCTTTGTGATAATGATCTCTAACATATGTTCTTTTGAGATGTTTGCAAGTGCCTTTGACAAAATGTTACGGGCATTAGCTTGCTATGATCAATTCAAGGAGAGGATGATGAATGGAAAAAAGATGAGCACCGCCACTAGACCAATATGAATTGATGCACTCTATGTGATGCAAGCCAAAATGGGTATGTGAGTGTGGTGATTCTGAGCAATAACTAGTTTGCATATGAGCTAACAATACTATTCTTGGTTGAGTACTCCCGAGCTTCTCCCTCTTTCTTCCAAATTTGAGATCTTGTCTTTACTATTTTTGTCAAATACGGCCTACAGTTCAGGTACTAACTCCTGAGGGCTCAAATTAAATTGCTTGCCTAATTGTTTATTTTCTAGTCGTCATAAAGTAGATATCATGCTAGTAAGCGTCTTTTATTGCTTCCTAAATATTGTTTGTCCAAGCATGTCCAGTCGTTGTGCTGCTCAACTGGCCAATCGAATGCATGTCTAAACAAGGGTTAAGAATAAATGTTGTGATGCTTGTGATGAACCAATTAATAGTCTAAGTCTAGGTTGTTAATCCGGTTTTGCATGGGAATTATGTCTTTAAATTATTAAGCAAACTTGAGTTAGTAGAGGCCGTCATAATACGGGCGAGTTGGGTACCTAACACCTTCCTACCTCGTAACTTCGCCCCCGAACCTATTATTCTTGGGTAATCATATTTTCTATATGAGCGGGAGTCATTCTAAAAACATGATCAATTCACTTATCGCGCTATTGGGTTGTCCCTTCGATTTGTCCCTTCGATAAAACGCCAATAGCAGATTTGTGACCTCTTTCATGGTTTTTATTCAATTCAAGTCTTTACAAAATCTTTTCTAACTCGATGGTCCCTTGAACATATCTAAAGCCCCCAGCTTACAAATTTTCAATAAGGACGCACTCCATGGAGCGATGGAAAATCCCGGGTCCTTACACCATGCGTTGTTGGTACATGTGTGAGTGGTGTAGAGCCCATAGGCTCCTTTCATCTGTGAACATAAGATCATCATAACGGGCTTGCATTCACCTTCTAAGGCTATGCGCATGGAGGGTAGTTGGACTTCTATGGGTAGTACAGCTTCCATCGCGTAGTCTAGGGAATAAGATGTAGCTCCTGTGGATGATCTTATGGATGTTCTACACCCCCAAAGGGCAAATGGGAGTTTTACAGGCCAATCTTTGTAGTTTTCTATCATTTTTTCGATGATAGTTTTGAGGTTCTTGTTGGCGGCTTCTTCTACGCCATTGGTTTGGGGTTGGTAAGGGGATGATTTGTGGTACTGGATTTTGTAGTTTTTTAGTAGGGTAGCTGTTTCGGATTTGAAGTGGGATCCATTGTCGCTAAAAATTTCATGCGGAACGCCGTATCGGCAGATGATGTTGTTCCTTATGAACTTGGACACCTGTTTGGATGTGAGGATGGCATAGGACTGTGCTTCAATCCATTTGGTGAAATAGTTTATGGCTACCAGGATATATTCATGTCCTCCAGAACTCTTGGGGGTGATTTTACCAATGATATCTATTCCCCATGCATAAAATGGCCAAGGGGATGTGAAGTTATGGAGCATTGAGGGTGACATATCCAGTAAGTAGGCATATATCTGATATTTCTTGCATTTCTTGACATAGTCGTAACGGTCTCTTTCCATGGTGGTCCAGTAGTATCCTAGTCGTATGATCTTTCTAGAGAGCATTCGACCATTCATGTGTAGTCCGCACACCCCCATTGTGTACCTCATCCATGATCTCTGCAGCTTCTTCGGCGTTAACACATCTGACGTTGACTCCATTCTGGGACTTTTTGTATAGAACTCCCTTGTATTGTGCCGATAAGAGACGGATGGCCCGTGGAGCTCTTATTGGTGCGTCCGGAGGGTACGTGCGCTTGGTACAAGGGATCTTCTTCAATCAGAGCTAGGATTAGACATATGTTGATGTTGTTGCAGAAGGCGGGCTAACGTTTTCTTTGTATGCAGAGTGGCATTGTTTAGGGAGTTCAGCTACTCAAATTCCTGTTTTACAAAAGGAATAATTTGCATTATTGCTTTGCAAAGTTTACTTATACTGCTTAAATTTATTAGTTAATTGTTTGTGCAACTTTGAGTTCATTGGGTTTATCAATAGCTTAAACAAAGGAAGAAATGAGCAAGAAGAATTTTTATTGATTTGCAAAAAATAATCACACATGACTTTAGAGAAAAGGGTCTCTAATTCCCCTCAAAAAGAAACCAGACTTAGAAAGTAGTAAAACGGGAATACTCCCTGTTCATGACTCAACCTAAAGATTTAGCTAAGATCCTAACTCAACAAAACTTGGGGACTCACACTCGACTCCTCTAGCTCTTGTTTGTACCCAATTAGTTCTAGGCTCCATCTTCGACGTCCCCATGCCTTAGTGGTGGAGGAGCTTCTCCCCTGTCAATGACGTCCTTGATATCGTCTTTCAGGCAGAGACAGTTATCCGTGTGATGTCCGAAGATTCTGTGATATTTGCAATAAGGGCGATTCTCTTCCTGTGTAGCCTTGGTATCTTCTGGACGGATGAAAGGTTGAATGTCACCTCTCCACACCAAAGAGTTCATGACAGGTTCCCTTAGTGCAAAGAGAGGGGTGTATCGTTCTTTGCTATGAAGACACCAACTGACTGTCCAAGTGTATGGCGGCCATATTGTCCCTTGATCGATGAAGCGCAAGACCAGTCCCTTAAAGCGTCTACACTAATTGATGTGCTTCCCTTAGGCTGCGCTGTAAGTGAAGCTTAGGAATGGATTTCCGTCCCTTGGGAGAAGCCTTGACGTGGGAGTTCTTGTGCGGACGTATCAATACTTAGACAACTGGTGGTAAACGAGGTCATGGGGCCACCAAGTTTCTTCTCTAGCCAAATGACAATGTTCCTGCGCTTGGAGGTGCACTCCTCTATTATATCATCCTTTTCCTTTATTTCCAGAATTCTCCTGATTATGAAGTCCAGACTTTTTTCCATCTCGTCTTTGTTGTCTTCTATCTCGCCTTTTTCCAGATCTGACTCTCCTTCATAAGATTTTTGTGTGATTAAGGCAATTTCCTCCTCGTAAATGAGGTGAGAGTAATCCTTAGGATCTTCAGTAGTGATTTGGTTGATGGCACCCAAAAGGTTATCAGTGATTTCACTCTCTTCATTTTTAGGCAATGGCAGAGTGTCATTGTCTATTTTGTCTTGGATGGCATGTCTAAGAGCTCAGCAGTTGTTTGTGTCATGCCCTTTGCCTTTGTGATATTTGCAGTATTGGTTGGCATTCCAACTGCGACTCTTAACTTCGGGCTCTGGAGTGGGGCCTACAGGTTGCATCATCTCTTTGTCTACTAGCCTCTCAAAAGCTGTACTGAGAGTTATTCTTAATGGGCGAATTCCCTTCTTGGCTTATTTCGGGGCGTGAAACCCTCATTTGGCGAAACATTACAGGAGGATTCACCACTCTTGCGTTTAGTTTTTGGCTCTTGGAGAATGGGGTTAGGCTTTCCCTGAGATACGGATTTCCGATTTTCAAATGAGGGGACAAACATTGGTGTATCCCATAATTGCGTTGACATAATATGGGTAATGTCAGCTTCCAACCTGTCAACTCGGTCTGTCATCTCGATGAGGTATTCTTGAACTGTTCTGATCATGGTGCAGTTGAAGTGAATTGGATTGATGTCTTGTCGAAAGTAAAGTTGAACCTCTTTCAAGTCTCTTCCTTATTTGGACCCCCTATCCTGAATAGGAAGCACGGAGCACCATGAGAATCTCATCTAAGAAAAATGACGACCCACACGTAGAAAAACACGTTGTCCTAAAAAAAAAGATCCTTAAGCCTAAATGCCCAAATATTTTCCCTAATATCAAAGGAAAATAAAGTCGATGAACGAAAATAAGAAAAATAGAAAATGCCGGATTATCCTATTTTTTTAGACTCAAAGAAAATGGAAAATGGGATGAAACAAAGATTAAAGTTCGGCCCCTTTTTTTTTCGAATTTTATTTTTTTTTTCGGCGTTTGTTTTCAGGGAAAATTGGAGGGACTTTTGTTTTTTTTTTTGGCTAAAAGGTCCTAGAAAATTGTTCATCACTTCGACGCTATATGAATATATATCATCGGGGAAACGAGTTCTAATTGAATAGAATTTTCGCACTATTTTTAGGCATTAGGAACTACCTAAACATAAAAGAAAAAGACTACTAGCACGTAAGTACAAGTTGGCACATAGTCACGGCATTCATGCATTCAGGCAAGCATTATAACGACGTAGTTACAGGCAAACATGTGATCAGACGGGCATTATAACGACACATGCACAAAAAGCAAGCGAATGCACGAATGTGGGTTTGGAGGCTTTTTGGCTCCTGTGAGGTCACCACGACAAATTACAATTTCCGTCCGGTGGATGGTCAACATATTAATTGTAATTTTTTTCATTAACAAGAGTCGATGAGTCAGGGGTGAGGAAACGCCGGTTTGCACGATCGGACAACTGTATATTTCTTTAGATATACGGGTTGTCTACGAGTTACGACACAAACTTCCTCGAGGGTCGATAAGGGTCAAAAGGTTGCACAAAGCACATGCAAATAATGCAACATATAGAACAATGTTATTAAACAATTAAGCAAACTTGACTTTCGAGTCTCACCCTCTTAAAGAAATCCCAGTGAAGTCGCCACTATAGGGACCCGAGATTTTTCCATCTATGTCCACGGAGTGCGTCCTTATAAAAAATTTGTAAGCTGGGAGTTTAGATAAGTTCAAGGGACCACCGAGTTAGAAAAGCTTTTGTAAAGACTTGAATTGAATAAAAACCATAAATGAGGTCACAAATCTGCTATCTGCGTTTTATCGAAGGGACAAACCGAAGGGACAACCATATAGCGCGATTAGTGAACTGATCATGTTTTTAGAAAGACTCCCACTCATATAGAACATATGAGTACCCAAGAATAAAAGGTTCGGGGCCGAAGGTACGAGGGGGGGAGGTGTTAGGCACCCAAGTCGCCCATTTTATGACGGCCTCTACTAACTCAAGTTTGCTTAATAATTTAAAGACATGATTCCCACACAAACCGGATTAACAACCTAGACTTAGACTATTAATTGGTTCATCACAAGCATCACGAGATTTATTAATGACCCTTTTTTAGACATGCATTCGATTGACAAGTTGAACATTACAACGACTAGACATGCTTTGAAAGACAATATTTAGTGAGCAATAAAAGACGTTATGTGCATGATGTCTACATTATGACTAATAGAAAATAAATAGTTAAGCAATAAATTTAATTTGAGGCCTCGGGAGTTAGTACCTGAACTGTAGGTTATTTAGCAAATGATTAGTAGTAAAGACAAGATCTCAAGTAAAGAACAAATTTGGAAGAAAGAGGGGGAAGCTCGGGAGTACTCAACCGAAAATAGAGGTTGTCAACTGTAGACTGTGTGTTTTGAACTAAGGGTCGAGGGTCATATTTATAGAGAAAAGAATAGGGTTGGACGGGTGAAGAATGGCCGAAAATCGGTATTTGGGCTTAAAAAAAGACGGCCTTGGAAGACCCGTGAGCGCCGTTAGCGGCCATGGGATTTCACCCAGCGCCACTAGCGGCGCTGGCTGGAATTCCCGCGGCGCTGGCGGCTGTCAGCTTGCCAGTTGGATATCGTCATCATAATGACGACATCTAGTCTATTTTAATTTTCGGAAGAATTTTAGTATTCCGAAAATGTGAAAAGACCGTTTTACCCTTCTGCGGTAAAGACAGTTTACACCCGGTTAGCAACTCGGCAATCGGGAGTCGAAAAAAGACACGAGAGGTGTCGTTGGAAAACTCTTGAACGAGGCTTTTGAATGTGATCGGGATGAATAAGTGATCGAGGAAAAACCTGAGGCCTTATTTTACCTAACAAAGCAAAAATAGCATTCAAGTTTATAAATTACTCCTTTCATCATCGGGCTTTTGTGGAGGAATATGAAGACGTTTTTTTGGCGTCTACAGTGCAGAGTGCCTACCATGGGGTGATGACAGCTGCCAATCAAGCTCCTTCCTCGTTGTCGTGTGATATGTCGTTGTGGAACAGAATTTGGGGCTGTCACATGTTACCACGAATGAAGACTTTCATTTGGCAAGCAAGTAAGGAAGTTTCCTACGAGGGTGGGGCTGGATAGGAGAATTGAAGCTATTGGAGAGGATTGTAGTTGGTGTCCAGGTGTGGCAGAGACTGGGATACATACATTAGATGATTGATGCCCGGGATTTTTGGTCGTTTCGCGACTTGATCGTAAGTGTTAACGAAGACAGTGATGCTGAGGTTTTTTGTTTGTTTTGTATGTTCTCGTGGGCTATTTGGCAGGCTCGGAATAAACGCATATTTGAGGGGTTTAGTTCGATCTCCCACTGAAGTGACGGATTATGTTTACAAGCTTTTAAGTGAGCTTGACCGTGAGCAGGTTATTCGACCTTGGGGTTGTAGTGCTGCGCAGTACAAGCAGACTTTGTTTCCGCTAGGGGTTGGGTTCGTGACATTTTTCATTGAGGATGCAGGGCGCTTTAGTGACGTAGGTTCGTCGGTTGGCACTGTGTGCAGTGATAGAGATGGAGTGCCATTACTGGTAGCTTTCATGAACTTCACTGTGCTTGGGAGACCACGATTGCGGATGCGAAAGCTGTGGTGCTTGCTCTCCGACTGGCGCATACTTACGAGTTTGAGAAGATACAAGTAGTGGAGATGGATAATTTGGAAGTCTAAATCAATTAGGGGTCCTAGTTGTTTTAATTTAGTTATTGAGGATGCTGATGAGTGCATAAATTGAGCTATTATTCATGTGATAAACGCACTCATTGGATTGGTTTCGAGGTAATTATATCATTTCTTTGTGAGATTTTATGATTATTGTGATAAAATGACTACTTGGGGTATTTTTGTGTTTCGATGTGTTTTTAGGACATTTTGAGACCCCAAGGCTTGGGAGAGACTTTGGAGATGATTTGGAGTCGCAATCGTCAAAGAAGAAGTCAAGGAAAATGCTTTAAAGAAAGCGAAGCAAAAAAAAAGTGCAAAAACGAAGTTCTAGGCAAAATTGCACTTGCACGACCATGAGAGTTTGAAGGCTCAACCTTGCATGACCATGCAAGTAAGTCAGTGAGCTCAAGAAGGGTTGCACGACCATGCGACTTTCCTTCACAAATTCCGCACGACCATGCAAGCTTTCGGAAATCGAGAATGCAAATCGTGACCTTTGCTATTCCAATGGCTTTTCTCCTTAATCCGTCTACATTCATTTTGGGGGTTATAGAAAGAGGAAGAACCCATCTCTTTCACCACCATCTCTTAGCATCCCACATCTCTCTCACAGTTTACAAACACTTTTATGCTTTCATAGATTAGAATCAAACACTAGTTTATTTATGCAATTTGGAGATTGAAGTCACAATTTTCAAGCTTTGTTCAAGTTCTTGAATATTATAAATTGAAGCACTTTTGGGTATTTCTTATCCCTACTTCCTCTTCCCATCTCTCTATAACTTTTAGATTAATTTCACTTTAGTTTATGATTGATCTTGAATTGTTGTTCATTCATGTTTAGTTTAGTTTTCTTTGTTTGCTTATTGTTCTTGAATAGTATGAGTAGCTAACTTTCCTTTATCTAGGGTTGATGTAGCTTGATTTAATTGCTTGATGTTTAATTAGATAATTGGAAACTAGCATGTCGTTAGAGTGTTGCACAATGATTGATTGTTTGCTTATTGTTTATCCTTGGTGATTAATTTAAATTCGAGAGAGGAATCTTGATCGCCCTAACTCAATTTTTCATCAAGTTTGCCTAACCACGAGAGTAGGTTAGAATTACTTGGGGATTTTTGGATAGAATTATGTTCTTCATGTTCTTGATATTTGCTTGACTCCATAAGAATAGGTAGTCGAGTTTTATATTGAGTTTCGCCTTTTATTCTTCGAGAGAAGGTTTCAGGTTCTTTTTCCGTCATTTCAACATTCGACTTGACATGCTAGTTGAAATTTATTTATCCGCATCAAGTAGTTTAATTGAGTGAAATCAACCCTAGGTTTTTCTATGATGGTGGCCAATATAATCCTTGTTTTGTTAACCACAACCTTGGTAATGTGGGTTATCCTAATTCTTTGTTTGAAGAAGCACTGACTTTATTGCCCCCTCATCCACAAAATTCAAAATAGAAAACCCTCTTTGAGCAATTCATGGTGATGCAACAAAAGATTAATGATGAACAACAAGAACTGATAGAGAAATTGTGCTCTAAAGTTGATTCAATTGCCTCCCATATAACGCTGATAGAGACCCAACCCAATCTCATGGATAGTTCATCTTCATCTAAGCATTGCATTGTGGAAGAACTTGTTGAAAATTTGGTAAAGTACCAGTTCTCTAATATTGACCATCATGCATGATTCACTTCTCCCCAAATCCATAAGCATGCAAATTTCAATGATTGTGCATCCGTATATTAATCCCCCTATCGATAACTCGCTTGGATATGCATATTTGAAACCCAATGATGTATTAGAGATTCATGATTCTTGTATGCACCGGATTTATGAGGATATCATAGGTGACAAGTCTAATGGGATTTATAGGGAGAGTTATAAGTTTAGTGTGATGGAAGACTCATCTTGTCATTTTGACTTTTCAAGGGCATTTTACAAGTTTAAGAGGTCGTTGAGTATTTATTATTTATTTGTGATAATGATCTCTAACATGTGTTCTTTTGAGATGTTTGCAAGTGCCTTTGACAAAATGCTACGGGCATTAGCTTTCTATGATCAATTCAAGGAGAGGATGATGAATGGAAAAAAGCTGAGCACCGCCACTAGACCAATATGAATTGATGCACTCTATGTGATGCAGGCCAAAATGGGTATGTGACTGTGGTGATTCTGAGCAATAACAAGTTTGCATGTGAGCTAACAATACTTTTCCGACCTCCTCCCTCCCCGTCCGGGGGAGGCTCCGTGAGTTTCACATTGGGGACAATGTTCGTTTCAAGGTTGGGGGAGGTGATTTTGATGATGTTTTGTGAAATGTGAATTGCATAAAGTTTTTTTTTTATTTGTTTATTTTTTTGCATTTTTAGATAAGTTTTTCATTTTTCATTTTCTTATTTCTTTCTTTTATTTTTGTTTATTTTGCATATAGTTTAGGTTTTAATTTTGCAAGCATAAAAAAAATCCAAAAAAAAAAAAGAAGAGAAAAATCCAAAAAAACGTGTGAGATGTGATCCTTCGATGATGATTCTTGTTTTATTGTGAAAATCGAAAGGATTGACCCTTGTTCTTGTGACAATATGGCTAGCCTAAATTTTACATTGCATGATTTTTGAAGTGATTCATGGTTTGTGGCATGTATGATGATGACTCTTGAATGTTGTGTAGTTGAGTTGGATAGACCAAATTAACCCGTGAGTTTTGAGCTTTGAAGATCGTGCATCACTACAGTCTATTGTGTTTTTCATGTGTGAAACTCTCTCTTAGTCATTGGTTTCTAGAACTCACTTTGGGGAGAGGCTTCTCAACCTCTCCGAAGAGAATTCATTTATCTTTTCTCCGTCGAGTCCGCGCTTGACATTGATTGAACGAGTATGATTGAGGCATTCTTTGAATTTTTAGCTCACTTAGCCAAATAAGCCTACCCTTGGAAATTTATCCTTTGTGAACCACTTTGAGCTTTAGCTATTCTTTGCTTTCACCTGCATTACAAGCCTTTTGACCAGAAAAATCATATTTACCCTTTCTTCATGAGACTTGTGGAGTATGGATTAGCTTTGGAGTTTATGGTACATTTCACAATGTGTAACTCCGTGGTTTGTGTAAGCTCTTGAAAGAATAGTTGAAATTCAAAGTTTGGTTCCGGAAAAAAAAAAAAATCAGAAAAAGTTCTCAAAAAAAAAGAGGAAAAAAAAATGAAGAAAAGGTTGAATTCTTGAAAGTTGTGCTTGAATTAAGAGTATTTCGAAAGAGTTTGGTGATATTGGTTAGATTTTGCTTTTTGTTAGTCGGAGTTCCGCATTGTTTGCCTTCATGCATGAGGTGAATTAATGATTTTTGCTCCACTAGTTTCATGACGTCATTCGCCAATTGTCCAAATGAGTTTGTCCTACCCTTCACCCAAAGCCTACGTTACAACCTTTGAAAGTCCTCTTGACTCGTTTATATCAATTGTCCTTAGCGGAGGAGATGTGAGACGATTGGTGAGCATATGGTAAACCGCAATTTTTGAGATGAGTATTGAGAGAAACCCACTTGAATTATCAATTTTAAACACTTGAGTGTGAGTGTTCACTTACCTAGAGTGAGGGTCTATCTATCTTGCTATGCTATATTCGAGAGTGGGTCTTGTGGTAAGTTTGGATGT
The DNA here is from genome assembly GCA_038025085.1 of Tetragonia tetragonoides. Lineage (NCBI taxonomy): Eukaryota > Viridiplantae > Streptophyta > Magnoliopsida > Caryophyllales > Aizoaceae > Tetragonia > Tetragonia tetragonoides. The sequence continues at coordinate 20,710,698 of CM076146.1, forward strand.
TTTGGATCGCGTTTACATGATGGACTATGTGAATTCGAACGGCTTTGTCATTATTGACCTTGACTTGAATTGATTCTTTTGGACTTGATGCTGCTTTTGAAACTTGGTTTGAGAAGGTGATCTCTTGTTCTTTGTTCCCAGTTTCCCATGTCTTCGCGTGTTTTGCTTGGGGACAAGCAAAGACATAAGCTCAGGGGAGTTTGATGAGTGCGTAAATTGAGCTATTATTCATGTGATAAACGCACTCATTGGATTGGTTTCGTGGTAAATATATCATTTCTTTGTGAGATTTTATGATTATTGTGATAAAGATGACTACTTGGGGTATGTTTGGGTTTCCATGTTTTTTTAGGAAATTTTGAGACCCGAAGGCTTGGTAGAGACTTTCGAAATGATTTGGAGTCGCAATCGTCAAAGGAGAAGTCAAGGAAAATGCTTTAGAGAAAGCCAAGCAAAAAAAGAAGTGCAAATATGAAGTTCTAGGAAAAATTGCACTTGCACGACCATACGAGTTTGAATGCTAAACCTTGCATGACCATGCAAGTAAGTCAGTGAGCTCAACAAGGGTTGCGCGACCATGCGACTTTCCTTCACAAATTCTGCACGACCATGCAAGCTGCCGGAAATCGAGAATGCAACTCGTGACCTTTGCCATTCAATTGGCTTTTCTCCTTAATCCGTCTACATTCATTTTGGGGGTTATAGAAAGAGGAAGAACCCATCTCTTTCACCACCATCTCTTAGCATCCCATATCTCTCTCATAGTTTACAAACACTTTTATGCTTTCATAGATTAGAATCAAACACTAGTTTATTTATGCAATTTGGAGATTGAAGTCACAATTTTCAAGCTTTGCCCAAGTTCTTAAGTATTATCAATTGAAGCACTTTTGGGTATTTCTTATCCCTACTTTCTCTTCCCATCTCTCTATAACTTTTAGATTAATTTCACTTTAGTTTATGATTGATCTTGAATTGTTGTTCATTCATGTTTAATTTAGTTTTCTTTGTTTGCTTATTGTTCTTGAATAGTATGAGTAGCTAATTTCCCTTTATCTAGGGTTGATGTAGCTTGATTGAATTGCTTGATGTTTACTTAGATAATTGGAAACTAGCATGTCGTTAGAGTGTTGCACAATGATTGATTGTTTGCTTATTGTTTATCCTTGGTGATTAATTTAAATTCGAGAGAAGAATCTTGATCGCCAAACTCAATTTTTCATCAAGTTTGCCTAACCACGAGAGTAGGTTAGAATTACTTGGGGATTTTTGGATAGAATTATGTTCTTCATGTTCTTGATATTTGCTTGACTCCATGAGAATAGGTAGTCGAGTTTTATATATTTAGTTTCGCCTTTTATTCTTCGAGAGAAGGTTTCAGGTTCTTTTTCCGTCCTTGCAACATTCGACTTGACATGCTAGTTGAAATTTATTTATCCGCATCAAGTAGTTTAATTGAGTGAAATCAAACCTAGGTTTTTTTATGATGGTGGCCAATATAATCCTTGTTTTGTTAACCACAACCTTGGTAATGTGGGTTATCCTACTTCTTTGTTTGAAGAAGCACTGACTTTATTGCCCCCTCATCCACAAAATTCAAAATAGGAAACCCTCTTTGAGCAATTCATGGTGATGCAACAAAAGGTTTATAATGAACAACAAGAACTGATAGAGAAATTGTGCTCTAAAGTTGATTCAATTGCCTCCCATATAGCGGTGATAGAGACCCAACTCAATCTCATGGATAGTTCATCTTCATCTAAGCATTGCATTGTGGAAGAACTTGTTGAAAATTTGGTAGAGTACCAGTTCTCTAATATTGAGCATCATGCATGATTACTTGGGGCTTTTTGGATAGAATTATGTTCTTCATGTTCTTAGCCGCATACATGAGAGCCGTAGCCTCTACCATTAAGACAGAGGTGCAACCAAGGGCCCTCACGCCATCCCCAAGAAGCATGCCACCTTCATTACGAATGGCAAATCCAATGGCAGCAGATCCATTTATGAGCGAGCCATCAAAATTAATCTTGGCATAACTAACCATTGGTTAGGACAACAAACCCATTTTGACACAGCCAGCTTCTTAGGAGGTTGTCCAGGGAGATCAGAGTCAAAAGGGGAAGGCCCAGTTTGAGTGGTCCATTCAAACATACATGTCTTATCCCTAAGCCAACAACTAATCCGATTAAAGGTTGTGTTCTGAAAAACCACATTGTTTCGCTCAAACCAGATACTCCAAAGTAACATGAAAATTTTGGCTTTAGCTGCCTAGGAACAGACCCGAGAAGAACGAAGATTGCGAAGCCAAGGCAGAAGAAGGTTGTGGGTCGGAGGGATGCAGTCCAGCCAACCCGAGTCGTAGGCATAATCCTAAGCATCCTTGGCAAGGGGGAATTCCACAAAAAGATGATTAAAGTCCTGGTACGTGTCGTTAGGCGTACTAAATTAAACCTTATTTCTACCACCTAAATATAAATAACAAGTAATATAGGGCAAATAAGGATCGATCCCACGAGGAGACAGTCTAATTTTTAATTCGAAAGTGTAATCTACTATACAATATTCACAATAATTGGGCGGTTTTTAATGAGTGATATCTAAACCTAAAGAAATAAATTAATGAACATTAATAGTAACGTATGAAACAAGTATCACTCAAATACTTAGAAATAATCATATACTAGCTAATAGACGTCGAACCTTGCTTGATAAGTTCATTAGAATTAACGAAAGGTAACCTGTAGAGTACTTACTAAGAAGACTCCTTATCTTTCCATACTTTTAACCAAACCTGAACTAAGTCTGGGTCGATTCTAAACCAAACCAACCAACGCAAATATGTCGCAACTTACTAAGATCAATTTAGAAGCAATAGTCACTAGAAACACCTCAATTATCCTAATAAACATAAACACATAAATACTAAGTTCAATCAGATCAGATTATACTCCTAACTCAAATCATGGCCATATCGCAGGATAAATATAAGCTAGTACTACTAGTATTGTACGATCTAAACTAAGCCAAATCATACAATTAGCTATCATTCACCAACTTTATCAAGAAAGATAACAATCAAAATAAAGCTGTAAACTTTAAATTAAGAACGAATAAAATCTGAATTTCATCAGTACTATAAACTGCCAAGCAAAACTCAACCAATGTTTGAGCAATAATTCAAGTCTAAAACTAAAAATTATGAAATTCTAAGTACACAAAATAATAATGAAAATCTAGAAAAGATAACTAGAGTAGTCAATTAAAAAGGGAAGAACTTATTGATAAGAACCGAGAAATCGTTGCTTGCTTCGGATTCGACTCCTCTGGACAAGACCGGACTCTCCACCCCTTAGATAGTAGACTAAGCTCTACTCCAAGGTTTCCTTCACCTTCAAACGACCCTCTGGTTTCCTTCCCGTTCTCACCACCCAATTGTGTTTGCTTTATCAATTCTAAACTGTGAGCTTGGATCCTCCGAAATGAGGACTGAGACACCCGTTTTATACTAGCAAAACCCTAACCATTTGGGTATTGGGATAGAGTTTGTCCCCTTGAAATACTGATGAAGATAGGAGAAATTGGTTGCCTTCAGTTTCCTGATTGTAAACAACATATTGATTGTGGGGAGATGAATTCTGGGTGATAGTCGGACTCTTGTGTTGTATGTTGTTCACTGTCGTAGGCTTCTCCACTTTTCTGGTGAAGCCTTAAGTTTCCTTCTCCCTTGAGTATTCTGTTCATCTGGAAACTCTCAATGCCTCATTGTTTGTAAATATGTGGGCTCCATCAACCTTAAGTCACGTACAAGTGGGCTTAGAGTTCAACTAATGAAGTCCTGATTATTAATTTAAACCTACATAATTAAAAGAATAGGAAAATTAGCCGGAAAAAACAATTAAAATAAGAAAACAAAATATCATAAGGCAAAATATAAAAACTACTATAATGATAATGAAATACGCTTAAAGACAATCTAAGTAACTAAACATAAGGGGTAAAAACATATTAAATATTGCACTTATCAAAATCCCCCACACTTAATTCTTTGTCGTCGTGACAAAAGTAAAACACAACTAAGAAGTAAGAACTAAACTAACAATGCAAATGTTATCTATCCACCACCAAACACCTTAAAGGGTAAACTGTGACAGCAAGTAAACCAGAAATTCCAAGACAGATAATCCTATAAAACAGAGACATGAGACTTGACTGCTCACAGATTTTCTAACAGATGTAACAGAATCGAAAGACAAAACCCGACTTAAATAAAGACACAATAATGAAAACCTGTAAACATGGTAGATCCCTCACAAGTCATGTGTTTACTCTCATGTGTTTAATGGTAATAATGTAGCACTCAAGTCAACCTCTTTGCAGAAACACTACCATAAGCTTGCTTGTCCATCTCATCTCCGTTGCTTAGATCATATGCAAAACATAAATCAAGAGGACTTTCATTAAGGTTGTAATGGGGCTAGGGTGAAAAAGGTGAGAAAATATTTGGGTTGTGGCGGTAAAAACCCTAAGACTAGTAGAGCAAAACAGCACCACAACTCGATTTTGATAAACTTCACACTTTTTTCTACTTGCAACACTCGATTAGAGAATTTCATAATTGAATAACTTGGGAAATTTATTGCTCTCAATTTATTTTTTTCCATCATTGAATGACCCATGTAGAGAGCTTTCGACCAATGACTCCTAATCTATTCGGACTAAGGCATTGGGTATTGAAGAATACCCCTCGGACCTAATTACTCGAGTCATCCAACAAGTAACAAACACATCACGTACATATTTGGGCAAAAGTATAAGTATTTCCCTTTTCTGGAACTTCCAACACCACATTATGAAACTTTGTTTATTTTCTTCTTCATACTTTGACAAGAACAATTCACCTCTTCACGGACTCAGGAAACTTCAAATGCTCTGCTAATCTTTGGGATAGGTAATTCACTTGGTTTTTCGAATTATAGTTCATATAACGAGGTAATCATAAATCATATTCGGCCAAATAAGCTCAAAATGATTTACTAATGGAATAATGTCAATGGTAAGCTTTTTGGCTCATGTGGTGGTATCAATTCCTAGGTGCCTCTATCATATTCACGTATGCATACAATCAATGCAACCTCAATGAGTATTTAAAGCAAGTTCTAGAGTATTAACTATAAAGGGTGAACAATCACACACAAAAAAGAATAAAATTGATATCAAGATTGAATCATTCAAAAGCTCAAATTCTCACAAGATTTGTGACCTACCAAAGTTTACAAGTTCTCCTTTGAAAAACAGACACTTAACGAAGAAATATTAAGAAAAGAATGATAAGGAAACGCTCTGAGACTCAAAGACAAGAAAGCAAAAACTTAAAAATTAACCTAGACGAGAAGTTACCCTAAAAAGTGAAAACAACTCAAAATACCACTATAAAAGACTTGCTAAGAAATAAGTTACTGGTACGACCCCTGCTGACTAGTTACACCTTCTAAGAATTTGGTGGCAGTTAACTAGTCTTAATGCAAATAAACCTACTGATGCAACTAAAGATAGCTAAATGCAAACATTTTTTTTTTTTAGAACTAAAACTACTGAATGCATATGACAGATGCATGATCACAGATGGGATAATACTCTGTCAAACAGACCAGACAACATAGAAAGATAGCACAATTAATAGGGATAGTATTGTTTCAGTGAACAGACATGCAGTACTCATTCCAGACAACAGTAACATGCTAGAAACAACAGCTTAAAATGCTCAGAGTAGCTCAGATTTTCGCAAAAATATACGCTATGTGCAAGCCACAACAAGAAACTCACAAAAAGAAATATGCCTAACCACTTCCCCACACTAAAACTTGACATTGTCCCCAATGTAGAACCTAAATGCACAGGAGACACATACGCACAAAAACAAAAACCAACGACCAAAAACAGAAAATCCAACAGTAAACAAACAGAAAGAAATGACAGTAAAAGAGACAAAAGAAAAAGAGCAAATCTGGAATTCGCTTGGGTTGCCTCCCAAGTAGCGCCTTTGGTTCACGTCGTTGGCTTGACGTCTTTCTTTTTATTTTCACATCTGCGATTCTTTAAGTGCCTGGAGGAGCAATTGCTCGTATCCCATATTTTCAGCCAACTCATCTAACAAAATCTCTAAATTCTCTACTCCAATCTGCTGAAAATAGTATGCAAACTCATTAGTAGCACCTGCACTTAGAATGCATGGAGAGATCATATCATCAAATACATTAATGTCCAGCTTGATTCCATTACACTCTAGGCTAACAGTACCCTTATTGACATCAATTAAAGCTTTTGAGGTTCTTACGAAGGGTCTGCCCAACAAGATAGGTGTGTCACCTTCTGTATCAACAATATAAAAATCTGCCAAAAAAGTCAAGTTGTCTACTTAAACCAATACATCCTCAAGAAAACCAACAGGATCTGTACTGCTACTCTTAACAAGTTCCAGGGTCAGATTCGTGCTCTCCAAAGGACCAAAATCATATCTAGAATAAATAGACAGAGGTAAAACATTAACTGCAGCACCTGAATCAATCACACAATTCTGAAAACATTGTTGTCCTATGCTACAGCAGATGGTAAAGGATCCTGGGTCCTCACACTTTTGTGGGACATCACTGTGAACCAATTCAGAAACAACTTCCCATTCGCATAGCTTATTCTCATTCACAAATTCTTCTAAAAGCTTATCATATTTAGGAACGAATTGTATAGCTCCCACCAATGGAAGGTGCACTTCACTTTTCTCACCTAGATGACCTTAGAACCATTCTCATCTTCCTTCCCAAAAGAATCATCAAATTTCTACCCTCCCTCAATCATCACAGCATTAACACTCTCCTTAGGGTTAGGAAAGGGTTGAGAAGTAAGTTTACTTGAGACTTGAGCCTCTAAGTTACATAAAGATGTGCAAATCTTAGCAATTTGGGTGTCTAGATGATGTAAGTGATTTTCGGTTTTCTTTTGATGCTCAACACCTTGTGAGTGAACTTGCCCTATGTGGTTGGTCAATTGCTTAACCAACTCTTCTAGTGGGGGGCTAGATGGTTGTGGGTGAGGATTATGTGGTACAAATGATGGTTTAGATACATAGCTAAGGTTAGGATGGTGTTTCCACCCCTCATTATAAGTCGGTGAAAACGGGTCATACTTCCTTTGAAAATCACCTACTTCATTCACATTTTCAGATTTCAAAGAAGGACACTTCAGTAGTGTGAGACATATCAGCACATAAACCACACACCAAAGCTTTAGATTCCTTCCCAACAACCATTTTAGATATTAAGGAGGTCAAATTAGCAATTTGTTGAGCATTTTCTTTCAAAGTACTCTCAATAGAACTCATGCTGACGTCACTGACTCTCCTAACATCATTTCTAGTGCTAAACTGTTGAGTATTTTGAGCCATATCAGAAATAAGCAATTTAGCCTCAGTGGCTGTCTTGTCTACTAATGCACCTCCACTGGCAGCATCTACCATATTTCTATCATTAGAAAGTAAACCCTCATAGAAGTATTGAATTAACTGTTGTTCAGAAATTTGATGTTGGGGACAAGATGCACACAATTGTTTGAACCTTTCCCAGTATTCAAACAAAGATTCATTTGAATTCTGCCTAATGCCACCAACGTCTTTCCTAATGGTTCCTATTTTGCTAGCTAGAAAGTAGTGTTCAAGAAAAGTTTTATGCAAATTTTCCCATGTAGTGATTGAACCAGTAGGCAAATTTAACAACCACTCTTTAGTAGAATCACACAAAGAGAAAGGAAATGCACACAGCTTAATTTGATCATGATCAACACCTTCTGGTGCCATAGTAGAGCAAACAATGAAAAACTGTTTTAAATGACCTATCGCACTATCACCTGGACGACCATTAAACTTAGGTAAAAGATTAAGGAAACCTGAGTTGAGTTTTAGCGGAACATCCAAGGCTGGGAAAACAATCCCAAGTGGCTGATCCTCCACACGTGGTGATGCCAGTTCTTTCAACGTCTTTTCTGGCACTCCTCCCATGGCTTGTTTTGCTTCGTCGAAAAGTGGTTCCTCCTCTTCTAGTTCAGGCTCGTGCTAGAAGATGTGTAGCAACTGTTCAGGTCCCGCGTCCTGTAGAAAGTTTACATACAACTTGATGCGCTGAAGTTGCGAGTCAACACTCATAAACACCTGCAATGAAAGAAGAAAAGTTCATAAATACAAAGGCAGCATTTTTTTTATATTTAACTTGTTAAAAACAGGGGCAGATTACCTACTTAGTACCAAGACTTCATTAGATTAGCAGTACATGGAAATAAACCAAAGTGTCACAATTACAAGCCAAATAAAAAGCTAAGCATATGTTAAACCATGATAAAAGTAGCTAGCTAGACTACTCTGTCTCTAAAAAAAGAACGATGCTCAATTTTCTCTTGTCAACTTATGAAAGTTTATTGGCTTTCCATGAACTAAAAACTTGAAAACTTTATCAATGACTCTAATGTATCAAAAATGTCAAACATAACCTTTGCATGCAAAAATAAGTTACGGAAACATGCAATTGTTTATGTAAGAAGCAATCTTGATGTAATCAGATTGTCATTTGCAAGCATTATCATTAAAGAAGGAGCACTAACAAACTCTTAGGAGTCTTAGAAGCTACTGCTGTAACAAAATAGAGCACACATATAATCTACAGAGAAATAGTCTGACATTCTATATATGCAAACAATTCCAATCCTATTCAGCTATGAGTAACTAAGTAGAGTTAGCACTAAAGAAGGCAAAGAAACTTGTGTTACTGAAATCTAATCTATAAGACCCTGACTAACTTACAAGTAGCATGCTTATAGATTAAAATTAAGAACTGAAACTGAGCAAATTCAGATCATTAACATGTGATTTCTTCACCTAAAGTGCACATGAGATAGGCCAACTAACCTATAGTTTGATTAGCCATTACTTAACGTGTTTCCTTATCTAATCTAAGCCTAAAAACAGCAAATGACAGCTCAGAATTTTCAGAAGTTTCATATCAGAATGCATTGCAGTAAAAAAGATGACAAACATATAAACATTGCAGCATAAGAGCTTGATTTGCCTTTAGAAGCAAAAGTGCTTGTTCTACCTTGCCTACCTACTAGATTTACAAACATCTCAATCTTTTTTTAGCCTTTTAGTGATCAAAAATATTGTCATACAGCAAAGGATCAGATCTGAAACACTATGTCAGAATATCATGCTTAAATTCCAAAACCACATCTTAATATGACTCAGAACTATCTCTAATTTTTCTCACTTAAATCCCATGTTGTTTGCTGTCATTTCCTTGTTAAATGAGCTTACGTAAGTCTTATACATGTGCTGTAATGGAAGGACATACAGAACATCCAACAGCTATAGGAAATAATAAAAAATGCTAAACAGCTATGACATTCCCACAACTAACATACAGCTCCCTAGTGCGTTAGCAAGTTCTAGCAAGCAGACAACTAGTAAATTTCCATCCATTTCACTTGTTTGTTACTTAAAACACTTACTCAATCACTCAAGTATGAGAGGTACAGATTCTAGCCCAATTTACAGCTCATAAAACATGATTAAATCAGAACATCAAAGTCATGTGAACAATTAAGCAAGTTATATCATGCAAACATCTCTGGCACTTCTTCTTTTTTTTTTTTTTTTTTTTTGTATTATCAAAACTTGGGCACTTACCCAGCTTAGTAAATGAGAAAAGACAGAAGCTAGCCAAAGTACAGTTAATGAACACAAAACAGATCAGAACAGAAAGTCAAGTGAAAGTTTTCAATTGCAGACCTGAATTTATCCTTTGTCTGTTAAACAAGCATGTCAGATTGGAAAAGTTGAAACAACACATATTGACCATGTAAAATCGAATTCAGAACCACAAGAAATACTTATGCAGTTATGCTACACGATCTAAATATCTACAGCAATCAGCAGGTTACGCTACTCAACAATACAACTACAGAACAAAGATTTTACAATTGACTTTCTGTTATATAAAATAGGAGTTATCATAACTTAACAACGCATACACTTATTAAACAGAGTACAGCTAGCTTACAGAATACAGATTATGTAAGAGAATCATACAACAAACGTGAATTCTACCTAAGACAAATTATATTGCAAGTTCTCAGTGTTTTAGTCCTATGACAAAAAAAATTAATAACATGCTCTATGCAGATCATGCGAATCATAGGAATAAGAAGCAAAAACAGACAACATGAACTATCTCAGATTTGAACTGAACAGCATAAACATTTTTTTATATTTATTTATTTAATAATTAGGAAATTAAAACAACATCTCCCTGGCAACGGCGCCAAAGTTTGGTAAGTGTCATTAGGCGTAAAAAATTAAATCTTATTTCTACCACCTAAATATAAATAACAAGTAATATAGGGAAAATAAGGATCGATCCCACGAGGAGATAGTCTAATTCCTAATTCGAAAGTGTAATCTACTATACAATATTCACAAGAATTGGGGGGTTTTTAATGAGTGAAATCTAAACCTAAAGAACTAAATTAACGAACATTAATAGTAACGTATGAAACAAGCATCACTCAAATACTTGGAAATAATCATATACTAGCTAACAGACTTCGAACCTTGCTTGAGAACTTCATTAGAATTCACGAAAGGTAACCTGTAGAGTAACTACTAAGAAGACTCCCTATCTTTCCATACTTTTAACCAAACCAGAACTAAGCCTAGGTCGATTCTAAACCAAACCAACCAACGCAAATATGTCGCAACTTACAAAGATCAATTTAGAAGCAATAGTCACTAGAAAGACCTCAATTATCCTAATAACTTAAACACATAAATGCTAAGTTCAATCAGATCAGATTATACTCCTAACTCAAATCATGGCCATATCGCAGGATAAATCTAAGCTAGTACTACTAGTATTGTACGATCTAAACTAAGCCAAATCATACAATTAACTATCATTCACCAACTTTATCAAGAAAGATAACAATCGAAACAAAGCTGTAAACTTGAAATTAAGAATGAATATAATCTGACTTTCATTAGTACTATAAACTGCCAAGCAAAACTCAACCAATGTTTGAGCAATAATTCAAGTCTAAAACTAAAAATTATGAAATTCTAAGTACACAAAATAACAATGAAAATCTGGAAAAGATAACTAGAGTAGTCAATTAAAAAGGGAAGAACTTATTGATAAGAACCGAGAAATCGTTGCTTGCTTCGGATTCGACTCCTCTGGACAAGACCAGACTCTCCACCCCTTAGATAGTAGACTAAGCTCAACTCCAAGGCTTCCTTCACCTTCAAACAACCCTCTGGTTTCCTTCCCGTTCTCACCACTCAATTGTGTTTGCTTTATCAATTCTAAACTATGAGCTTAGATCCTCCGAATTGAGGATTGAGACAACCGTTTTATACTAGCCAAAACCCTAGCCATTTGGGTATTGGGATAGAGTTTGTCCCCTTGAAATACTGATGAAGATAGGAGAAATTGGTTGCCTTCAGTTTCCTGATTGTAAACGGCATATTGATTGTGGGGAGATGAATTCTGGGTGATAGTCGGACTCTTCTGTTGTGTGTTGTTCACTGTCGTAGTCTTCTCCACTTTTCTGGTGAAGCCTTAAGTTTCCTTCTCCCTTGAGTATTCTGTTCATCTGCAAACTCTCAATGCCTCATTGTTTGTAAATATGTGGGCTCCATCAACCTTAAGTCACGTACAAGTGGGCTTAGAGTTCAACTAATGAAGTCCTGATTATTAATTTAAACCTATAGAATTAAAAGAATAGGAAAATTAGCCGAAAAAAACAATTAAAATAAGAAAACAAAATATCATAAGGCAAAATATAAAACCTACTATAATGCTAATAATATACGCTTAAAGACAATCTAAGTAACTAAACATAAGGGGTAAAAATATATTCAGTATTGCACTTATCAAGTCCTTAGACCAAAATCCACAAAGTGGGCAATCTTGCGGGATGGGAATGCCTCGTCTAGCAAGAGTAGCACGAGAGGCAATGGACTGATGGCAAATTTGTCATGCCAGAATGCCGACTTTAGGAGGTAAATCCTAATTCCAAATCCACTGGAAGGCCTAGGGGGGCCAATCAAGTTGGTCAATACCATGGGCAATCCAAGTGGCAGACATGGTAGAAAAGATACCATTGCCAGTAAGTCCCTAGCAAAAGTCATCCTTAGTGGAGTGATGGGGGAGAGGGATGCTAATGACATCTTGAACTAAGGAGTCTGGGAGGATGGACTGCAAGAGACTGATATTCCAACAATGGTTAGGAGAATTGACATCACAAACTTTCCATTCCACAATGGGGCTTGGAAGCCCAGAGAGATCCACACAGTCAGCAAGAGGCTTGTTGAGACACCAAGAATCAAACCAAAAGGATATGTGCTCTCCATTACCAACAATCCAACCAATACCTTTACTGAGCAACAACCGACTATGTATAATTTTTCTCCAGGCCCAAGAGCAAGATGAATCGAGCAGCCCAGTGGAACCTAGGTACTTGGTAGTCACGGACTTGACCCATATGTTATCCAGTTCAGAAAGGACTTTCCAGGCTAATTTGCATATAAACGCTGCATTAACTGCCTCATGTTTCCGTAGCCCTCGCCCACCATACTTCTCAGGCCTGCAAAATTCATCCCAACCAATCAATGGAAATTTTCGCGTAGTATTAGTACCTTTCCAAAAAAATCTCTACTAATCCGATCAAGATCAGTACACGTGAATTTAGGAACTGCAAAACATTGCATGGTGTGGCAGGGGATTGACTCTAGGTTAGCTTGGATAAGCGCAATCCTCCCACCTCTAACCAATGTACTGGCGGCCCAAGCATTCATACGATTTCGAACTTTGTTAACAAGTTCTGTAACACCCCCGAATTCGCAATGATATCCTGGGAGCTATCGACGTCGGTGTGGACGACTCGACACCGCTGAACCGTCCCAATCCCGAGGATTGTTATTGCAACATTTATCGCTAAGGAATAAATGCTAAGCAGAAAGAAAAGCTAGGTATCAGAGGAAGCATCTAAACAAACTAAACATTAATATTAGAGTTGTCTATCAAGTGAACTTAAGTCCATTAAAGTATTGTTACAACTTTGCCTTCAAGGGCACAAATAAAATTCCATAATCCAAAAGAAATAACAGTTCTAAAGAACAAGCCTACAATTAAACTCCAAAGCTATACGTCCTCACTCAGCAACACCTGCCACACTTTGGTTTCCGTGACGGAAACAAGGTATAGAAGAAAAGAGAAAAAACAAAAGAAAACAAAAATCAGATAAACTGAATAAATGTTGTCCATACCCAATAAAAACACTATCGCAAACCTAACCTGGGTTTTAGATGAATCATTGAAATTCATTTGCATGCACAAGTAGTCTTATAATCAAGCACACACATACTCAATATTTAATTACATGCAATTCTTGCTTTAGTGATCATTCGAACACAAACAGACAAACCATCTTGATTAGAGTAATAAGAGAGCGAATAGAACAGCGATTACCCATACTGTTCATAGATTGATGTTGACATCCCATGGACTTATTCTAGTGTATACTCACACTATCTCTAACATAATAATCTATACGTAGAGAATTAAACAATGTGAAATGATCCATCTCCAACACACTACGAGGTGTCCATAAGTAACTTGGGAATCACGCATCCGTAAACTACATCAATTAGATATAGTCTTGATTGCTCGACTACTCCTAGCGATCCATTAGGAGTCTTATTCTCATTTACAATTCAATTCACATATTTGCATTGATTGACTTAGTGGTACAATGAGACCTCGACTCACTACTTCATTTCATGCTCATGACAATGAATAATGATAATAATAACGACGATAACGACATTAATGCATATTTAGAATAATCATGCTTCACATATGTCTAATGAAATTTTGGTAGCACTTCGGCAGTAAAACATGATATCCAAAAATTACACTTTCAACAAATAATCCAACAAAGTGTATTAGGTGATCATTAGCACTCAGTAATATCCCATTCCAATTAGCACATATATTATTTCATAATAATATTAGAAATTCAACATCGCCACACATGCTCAATAATTAGCATGTAAGCTAATTAATTAACGAAACTTCATAAGCTCATCGTACTCAATATAAATTCATAATTACGGCGAAGAATATATTTCTAATTCTCATAATTAACGACGATGTAATTTAATCGTGCTTCACATATTAAATTCACAACAATTAGGCAATTAGCACATAACAAGTCAAAACATTTTTATGGGTTTTGGAAAGAGGTAAGCACAATATCTTACCTAAAAAACGCTCACTAGATAGTAGGTAAGCTTGTAAATCACGACCCGATCACGCTTGTCCGTTCGGTCCTAATTAAATACAATTACCGAGAAATAATCAGTAAATACGAAAATTCAAAAAGTAATAAAATATTAATCTAATTTTTTATTTAAATTCCTTGAGTTATTTCCATCAATCTAGGCCGTCAAAAATCCAGATTCAAGTTCCAAATGAGTACAGAAAAAAAAAAATACAATTATTGAAAAAATACTGAAAATACAAAATTAATTAAAATGAAATTATAAAACGACACCCTAATTGGTTTTTTTAGTCTAGGCCACGATCACCCAAGCATGGAAACCCATGGCCTAGCCCATCACAAAGACCACCACCCACCGACCACCATGGTCGGCGGTGGCTCGCCAGAGCACCGGCGACGGAGAGGAGAGAGAGAACGAGAGATTAGGAGAGAGAGAGAGAGAGAGAGAGCTCGCGAGGGAGAAGCAGAGAGACTAAGCGAGAGAGGGAGCATGGGACGGCGCCAGCAACGCCGGCCACTCGCCTGCGACCACCCAGGCGCGGCAGCCACAGCTCGCGAAAATAGGGGAGGGGGCGAAAACAGAGCACGAGAGAGAGAAGGAGAAAGAGAGAGAAAGGGAGGTTACAGGCGAGGGGAGGGAAGGCCGGTGGCTGGCCTGGTGGCCGGCGACAGTGAGAGGAGGGAGAGAGGGTGGTTGAGTGAGAGAGAGAAAAGAGAGAGAGCCATGAAAGAGGAGAGAGAAAGTGAGAGAATTTGTGAGGCTTGGTTCAGTTTTGTAAACTGATAAATTAGCCCATCTCTTTGCTTATATAGGTCCCCAGTCAATGAAAGTCAAACTACTAGACTTAGGAATAATTTTCTGATTTAATTTCTAATTAAAAACAATTAAGTGCTAATAAAAACTAATTAAAACAATATGAATAAACCTTATTCATATCCAAAACAATTTAATTAAATCCCTCAAATTTGATAATTATGAATCCCGAAATTTCCATAATAATAATTAATATTGTTATGGCTTTAATTGAGTAAATCGAATCGTTATATAAATATACGATATAATTCTCCGAAACTATTTATAAATGAATTATAAATCGATATTATAATTACGGTTTTGCTAATGAAAGCCCTTAGGGCTGTCGTTAAGGTTTAATTATTGTAAATATTTAAATGTGTTAGCATTGAATTGCAACCAAATACAATTATTATCATGACATTTCCTTGGTAGATATCAATGGGTTAAATGATAGCATTACCAAATTTACAAGATTGCCCATTACAAATCAAATGGAAAAAAACATCCCCCACCAACCATTCATCATCAACAATTCAACAGCCACTTCCCTTCTTCAGCTCGAATGCTGGAGAAGGAGTCTGGAATGCTGGCGAAGAAGGGGCTCCATACCGGTCCATCCCATTGTATCATTTCTAATACATCTATGGGACAAGCTCGGACACATTGACGGCGACGGTAATCCAACACTAAAAATGCCAAATCCTAGCATAAGGTCGAGGACATAGGAGATGGGAGGAAGGGCCTGAATTAGGGGCAGATCTTGTCGGTGACGATTTTGGCTATCCCCGTCCTGAAGTGGTGGCAGATCTAGCCGGTGACAATTTTGGATTTGAGCATAATTGCCTCGTCGGTGGTGTTAGGTGGCAACTTAGCCGCGCATACATTAGTGTTGACGAGTGGCAGCGAGATTTGAGCGGTTGTTGGGGATAAGATGTTTGTAGTGGCGGTGGAACTAATGAGTCCCATGCCATTGTTGCCCATAAAAACCGAGCAAGAGAGCGAGAGCGTGTGTATTTTGGAAATTAAAAGCTAGGAATTGGGAAACATGGGACTTGAACAGTTCAATGGGCTAAGTGGTAGGATTGACAATAGAAAATTCATGATGTGAACATTATTAAATATAACCACTATTATTATTATTATTATTTTGATTTATTTTCATAAGCTCTGTATTAATGCTTAATGTCAGCCTTAAGGGCTGTCATTAGCATTTGCCTTGTAATTATAGAAAATATTGGGGTATCACATTCTATCCTACTTAAAAGAAGTTTCGTCCCGAAACTTGAAACATGAAGTAATCACTTCATAATGACGGAACGAGTTTACCCATACGAAGGTATAAAACGATTTTAGGACTACGATGATGCAATGCGTGTACTACGGTCGTGATCTATGTCGATTAGTAGTGCAACATGCAATGCTAGAACATGCAACTCGAGCAAAGCGGTAAACAAAACACGAAAACACGAAATTCTAGGTGTGACATTCTACCCTCCTTAAAAAGGATTTCGTCTCGAAACTCAAATAGAATTAGTACCTTCGATAAAGAGTTTTGGGTACTTCTCGCGCATCATGGATTCAGCTTCCCATGTTGCTTCGTCTTGACCATGACGGGACCAAATAACTTCCACAATTGGAATAGTCTTTGTACGGGTCGAGCACTCTTTTCGGTCAGTGATCTTGACTGGACGTTCTTCATACGTCAAACTCTCGTCAAGTTCGATCGTTTCTGGTTGAACGACATGAGTTGGATCATGTACAAATCGCTTCAGTTGAGAGACGTGAAACACATTGTAAACTTTTGCAAGTTTCACAGGCAAAGCTAAACGATAAGCAACCTCACCAATCCTTTCTAGGATCTCATAAGGTCCAAAGTAACGAGGACTCAATTTCCCCTTACGACCAAAACGCACAACGCCCTTGGTAGGAGATACTCGCAAAAGTATCTTGCTTCCCACCTTAAAATCTTCAGGTCTACGACCTCTATCTGCATACGATTTCTGGCGGTCTTGTGCACTTTGCTTCTTCGTTTTAATCACCTTCACAATGTCGACAGTCTGCTGGATCATGTCAGGACCCAAAACTGCAGTATCACTAATATCGCTCCAACATACAGGCGATCTACACTTCCTACCATAGAAGGCTTCATATGCTGCTCGATCGATGCTCGAATTATAGCTATTTTTGTCAGAAAATTTGATTAATGGAATGTGTTTATCCCACGTACCTTAATATTCGAGGGCACACGCTCGAAGCATATCCTCCAGAGTCTGGATTGTTCTTTCCGTCTGGTCATCTGTTCCAGGATGAAAAGCGATACTAAACTTCAATTTGCTATCGAAAGTTTTTTGTAGTTTCTGCCAGAAGTGAGAGAGAAATCTCGAGTCTCTATCAGAAACAATATCCTTGGGTACACCATGAAGTCTCATGACTTCCTTGACATAAGCGTCAGCTAGCTTCTCCATTTCCCAAGCGTCATGCATTGGGATGAATCTCGCGGCTTTTGTCAAACGATCTACTACTACCCAAATAGCATTGTTCTTCTTTTGTGTCAAAGGTAAACCCATGACAAAATCCATAGAAATCGAATTCCATTTCCAAGTAGGAACCTCCAGTGATTGTACCATTCCACCAGGTCTCTTGTGCTCGATCTTGACCTTTTGACATGTCAAACACTTAGCCACGAACTCAGCGACATCATGTTTCATGCCTTTCTACCAGAACACTTGGCGAAGATCTTTGTAACGCTTGTCTCCACCAGGATGTACAGAATACGGAGTATTATGAGCATCACCCAGAATCTGACTTTTGATAGCTGGGTCATTGGGTACGCAAACACGTTCTCTAAACCTCAGAATTCCATCTTGGCCCAAATTTTAGTCCTCGGACCTACCCTCGTCTTTGTGGTTTAGAATCCGCTGAAGATCCTCATCAACACCTTGTCTATCTTTGATCTCCTCTAATAACGTTGGCCGAACAATCATATGTGCTAAGGTACACCGAACGTCACCTTGAAACACAATCTTCACCTCGAGGCTTTGTAAGTCACGTATGATCTCCTTAGGAAGCACTAAAGTAGTATTTAAAGTATGACGAGTCTTCCTACTTAAAGAGTCAGCGACTACACTCGCTTTACCCTCATGGCACTGAATATCAATGTCGTACTCCGTTAGAAGCTTTAGCCATCTCCTTTGGCGCATGTTCAATTCTTTCTGCGTAAAGATGTACATGAGACTCTTGTGATCAGTGAACATCTTGACTGCAGAACCATACAGGTAATGTCGCCAAATATTCAATGCGAATACGACAGCAGCAAGTTCTAGATCATGCGTAGGATAATTATCCTCGTGCTTCTTCAATTGTCGTGAGGCGTAAGCCAGGACCTTTCCATGTTGCATCAAAACACAACCTAAGCCATGCTTAGATGCGTCACTGTAGACTTCATATCTTTCCGTTCCCGATGCCAAGGCCAAAATTGGTGCACTTGTAAGACGTTTCTTCAACTCTTGGAAAGAAGTCTCACACTTGTCAAACCATACAAACTTTGTCGTTTTCCTCATCAAGTTCGTGATAGGCTGTGCGATCTTTGAAAAACCTTCTACAAATCGTCTATGGTAGCCAGCGAGTCCAAGAAAACTCCGAACGTCGGTCACGGTCGTCGGACTAAGCCAATCTGTAACAGCTCGAATCTTCTCTGGATCTACGACCACACCATCCTTAGACACCACGTGTCCTAAGAAAGATACCTTCTCTAACCAAAACTCACACTTTGACAACTTGGCGTAAAGTTGATGTCTTCGGAAAATCTCCAAAACAGTACGTAAGTGTTGCTCATGCTCCTCGGCGTTCTTCGAGTAAACCAGAATATCATCGACAATGACTACAGCAAACTGGTCTAGGTAAAGCTGGAACGTACGGTTCATCAAGTCCATAAATTTCGCAGGCGCATTCGTCAACCCAAAAGGCATCACAATGAACTCATAGTGCCCATACCTCGTCCTTACAGCGGTCTTCGCAATATCAAGCTCGGAAACCTCAACTGATGGTATCCTGATCGTAGGTCTATCTTTGAGAAAATAGACGCTCCACGCAGTTGGTCAAACAGATCGTCAATTCTTGGAAGTGGGTACCGATTCTTGATCGTAATCTTGTTCAACTCGCGGTAGTCAATGCACAGTCTCATAGTACCATACTTCTTTCGTACAAAAAAAACAGGAGCACCCCAAGGCGATACTCTCGGACGTATGTATCCCTTTTCTAACAAGTCCTCAAGTTGCATTTTCAGTTCCTTCATCTCAGCAGGTGCCATGCGATATGGTGCTTTCGAAATTTGTGCAGAACCTGGAGTTAGGTCGATCATAAGGTCGATAATGCGTTGTGGAGGCATTCCGGGAATCTGTTCGGGAAATACGTCAGCGTATTCAGAAACTACAGGAATAGACTGTGGAGCTTCCATCTCGCGACTCGTATCCACCACATGACAAAGATAAATCGCTTCACCCTTAGTCACACACTCTTTGACCTTTATTGTTGCCATCACCTTCAGCTTAGGCTTGACCACAACTCCTCGATAAGTGATCTTCTTACCTTTAGGTCCTCGCAAAGAAACGCGTTGTTCGAAGCACTCTATCTTAGCCCTAAACTTTTATAACCAGTCCATTCCCAAAATAACGTCAAATTCACCCAACTCAAACTGAGTCATGTCTGCAAGTAGCTTGAAACCAGCTATACTAATCGAACATTTCTCGTACAACAAATTACAACTAATATTCGACCCATCAGGCATCGTAATGTTCTCCCTATACACTGAACTAGAATCTAGGCCTATATTAGATGCAAAGTTCTTAGAAAGAAAAGAATGCGATGCACCACTATCAAACAAGACAAAAGCGGAAAAAGAATTAACAAGAAAAGTACCAGCGATCACGTTCGGGTTTGCTTCTGCCTCATTGTGATTCATCACAAAAATTCTGACCTTAACTCCTCTATTGTTGTTGTTGTTGTTCGGCACGGGATTAGTAGTTGCAGGAGCTTGTGCTTGGTTGTTCACAGCAGAAGCAGCGTTGTTGCGGTTGTTGTTGTTGTTGTAACCCCCGTTTCCACGTGATGCGGGAGCAAGTGTGCAAAGTAAACAGAACAACCAAGGAACTAGCAAGAGAACATCTATTCTTGTTTACATCGAGTTTCTTTGGTGGTTATGCATTAAATTGACTCCTACAAAGATAATTACATGGAGTTTCCATACAAGGTCGGGATTGAAGCTCTTATTATATGATAACATTCGTTATAAGGATAGCTTCTACACTGGTTCGTATTTCGATCATAACTCACTCATATGACATGGGATTGTGGTGATTCAAAATTCTGTAGAAAGCTGAAAACAAGATCTAAAACTCCCATGCTTTGAGTTTTCCTATATTCAGAATGTAACGAGGTTGAAAAGGCAATTGAAGTTACGGTGCAAAGCTGTTACAACCGGTTTTAGCCTTGGGCGCTAGGTAATCAGTTGTTTAGTTCGATTTCGTTTAGTATTCCCTTAATTAGTTAGAATATGTTTAGGAGAGTAATAATCTGATTGTTATTAGTATTAGAAGTCCATTAGGTGTTAGGAAAGCTGTTAGTTTTAGTTCGTTTTACAATTGTAGTCAGTTTCGTAGTTAGTTTCCTATTTGGACTAGGATTAGGATTCCGAATAGCTTTAGATTTTCTTTGTCTATAAATAGGGGAGAGCTTGCTATTGTAACCTCGTGCTTTTATGATTAATTTTTGAATACGTGAGTATTTACCTCTCAAACTGAGTGATTCAGGTTGAAACCCTTGTGTGTGATGCGCAAGTATTGTTCTTGAGTGATTCTTGAACGAAAACCCCAACCCCTTGAGTGATTCGAGAGGTATATCCCTTTTATTGTTTTGTTTATCAAAAATACAGAAAATCCCTAAATAAATCACATCAACTTGGTATCAGAGCTAAGGGTTTGAGCTTTCTTAAGTTTAAACAACACGGTCCTGAGCATAAACACGACACCATAGCGAGCTTTAGAGAAAGATTCTTGCAAGATCCGCCCTTTGTTCACGAAGACAGCCAAGAAACCCCCAAGAAATCAACAACCGAAGCTATGGGTGAGCCCAGCGAACTAGCAAAGTTGTTAACAGCCATGGAGGATCTTAGGACGTCTTTCAAATCTCAAGAAGAGCGGATGGCTGCTATGGAAAGAAGAAACCAAGAAGATAGGGAGAACATGGAGACAAGGATGCGCAGAATTCATTGGAGAAACCACAACCGTGACCCCGACTTCGATGAGGAGTTTGAAGACACAAGTGGGACTAGAACCAATGACGCTCCTAAACCACGACATCCCTATGATGATGACAGGAACTTGAAGGTCGAACTCCCTAAATATGACGGTTCCTATGACCCAGAGGCCTTTCTTGATTGGCTTAGAACTATGGAGAGAGTGTTTGAATACAAGGAGTATGATGAGCGGCGAAGATGCAAGTTAGCCACGCATAAACTCACCAAGCATGCTTCTTTTTGGTGTGAAAAACTAAAGGCTCGACGCAAGAAGGACGGGAAAGCAAAGATTGAGACTTGGGACAAACTCAAGAAACATTTAAAGAACCGATTTTTGCCTAAAGAATTTGAGCAAGAACAGTTTTTGAAACTTACGTCCTTAAGCCAAGAAACCTCAAGTGTACAAGACTACCTCCAAAAGTTTGAAAACGCGCACATGATGTGTGATCTGATGGAGAAGGAGGAGTTAAAGATTGCAAGATTCATCAAAGGACTAAACTCAACTCTAAGGCACAAGTTGGAGCTTGTTCCTTTCATATCCTTTGAGTATGTATGCAAGATAGCTCTCAAGATTGAGAGGCAAGAGAGGGAGCAACAATTAGTGCACCTTCGAGCACAACAAGCATACCAACAAGCGCTTCAACGTCGAAATCATAAGTTGGAGTACATGAAAGGGTGCATAATAAATGATCAACCCATCAATGAAGATAGGCTCTTTGTTGTGGATACATTCAAAGGAAAATCAGATCTTGATGATTACTTTAAAGATATTGTTCCTATGGAAGATTTACAAGAAAAGACCAATAACATTGACCCCCTTATTGTTGTTCAAGTTAATAATTCAAGCCTACCAACTGTGGTTGATGAGTTTATCGAAGAAATACTCATTGAACCAGAAAATATTGGTGATTTCCTTGAAGATCTTGATTATATTGATGATATGCAAGAGGAATCCGAGATGGAGTTGGAACTTCTTGAATCTAGCTTTGATCAAGAACAAGAAAGAGATGTCCATCAAGAAGACAACAACAAGGCTCTTAACCTTGTGGGTTCATTAGATATTTGTAAAGAAAATTTGATGAATATACAGGTTCAGGAGAAGATTACTACATACGAAGAATTGAGGACAATTCTTTTTGAAGAAAGGGAGATTGATGCGGGAGCAAGTGTGCAAAGTAAACAGAACAACCAAGGAACTAGCAAGAGAACATCTATTCTTGTTTACATCGAGTTTCTTTGGTGGTTATGCATTAAATTGACTCCTACAAAGATAATTACATGGAGTTTCCATACAAGGTCGGGATTGAAGCTCTTATTATATGATAACATTCGTTATAAGGATAGCTTCTACACTGGTTCGTATTTCGATCATAACTCACTCATATGTCATGGGATTATGGTGATTCAAAATTCTGTAGAAAGCTGGAAACAAGATCTAAAACTCCCATGCTTTGAGTTTTCCTATATTCAGAATGTAACGAGGTTGAAAAGGCAATTGAAGTTACGGTGCAAAGCTGTTACAACCGGTTTTAGCCTTGGGCGCTAGGTAATCAGTTGTTTAGTTCGATTTTGTTTAGTATTCCCTTAATTAGTTAGAATATGTTTAGGAGAGTAATAATCTGATTGTTATTAGTATTAGAAGTCCATTAGGTGATAGGAAAGCTGTTAGTTTTAGTTCGTTTTACAATTGTAGTCAGTTTCGTAGTTAGTTTCCTATTTGGACTAGGATTAGGATTCCGAATAGCTTTAGATTTTCTTTGTCTATAAATAGGGGAGAGCTTGCTATTGTAACCTCGTGCTTTTATGATTAATTTTTGAATACGTGATTATTTACCTCTCAAACTGAGTGATTCAGGTTGAAACCCTTGTGTGTGATGCGCAAGTATTGTTCTTGAGTGATTCTTGAACGAAAACCCCAACCCCTTGAGTGATTCGAGAGGTATATCCCTTTTATTGTTTTGTTTATCAAAAATACAGAAAATCCCTAAATAAATCACATCACCACGGTAGTTACCACCATTACAACGATAGCCATTTTATAATTCCCACCACGATTGTAGTTGTTATTGCGATTTTGCCCATTGCCATTCCTTCCTCGGCTTTAACATTCAGAAGCTTTGTGATCCGGTTTATTGCATTTATAGCACTGCAGCATGTCACCACGACAGTTCTTTCCAGGATGCGTCGTGTTACAGCGAGTACAAGGCATAATTCTTCTAGCCATTATCGTAGCTCGATGACTATTCGAGTCACGATTCCTATTTGCATTGTGGTTCTGACCACCTTGATAGTTGTTGTTGTTGCCACTAGGTCTTGGCCTCTTGTCGGCATTGTTCGTGTGCGACGGATTGCCTTCGTCGCGCTTGTTCTTACCCAGATGAGTGTAACGTCGTCCTACTATCCTCTCTTGATTCAGGGCCTTGTAATAAGATTCCTGAAAAGTAACGGATTGTCCAGCGACAAAATGTTGAGTGTCCCATTTCAGTCCATCCTCGAACCTTTCGATTAGTTCGGCTTCAGTTGTCTGCAGATTGGGAGCAAAAATAGCAAGCTCGTTGAACTTGGCAGCATACTCAGCCACAGACTGCTTGTCTTGGCTTAACCCTTCAAACTCACGCTGTTTAAGG
Source organism: Tetragonia tetragonoides (assembly GCA_038025085.1). NCBI lineage: Eukaryota > Viridiplantae > Streptophyta > Magnoliopsida > Caryophyllales > Aizoaceae > Tetragonia > Tetragonia tetragonoides. The sequence continues at coordinate 20,734,795 of CM076146.1, forward strand.
CGTCGTAGAGAACTACGATGAAATCTAGCAAGAATGGATTCCTTAAAACGATCCCAGTTGTAGTTCGGTACTGCGGGCAAGTCAGTTCGTACATCGTTCCACCATTTGTTGGCCTCACCCTTTAGGTAATACGTCGCAGAGCTAATCTTCATGTTGTTAGGCCGACTCGTAGCCAGGAGCAACTTTTTGAACTCAATGATCCAATTCTCCAGTTTAGTCAGATCATCACCACCTTCGAACATAGGAGGTTTAAGAGCATCAAAGTCTCGGAAACTGCGCGTTTCTGAGGCTTGTACGGTCTCCATTTGCTCTTGGCATTCAAATTTTCGGTCCATGATCTCGACCACGTCGGTCAGACCATCTTCGAGTCTTGCAATTCTATCGGCGTTGGTTGTCATTTCGCGATCTGAGAATATAAAAGTAATGGTATGAAAACCATTCACACAATTTGCACATCTCCACCCTTTAATGTCTAATTGAGATATATAGGTTGCAATTGAAAGCTTTCTCTTGACATTTGGCAAATAGCATATAAGTTTTGATAATCGACCTTACAGTGTAGGTCTAAGCAACATACTTGCTGTATTGTTCTCAGTTCTCATGCATAATAGTTCGATAGGCATGTAATACACTTTAGACACATAGGTCTCACATGAATAGACAAAGATGTTCATAATGCACATAATGACACTCCATGCTATTTTAGTAGGGCAATAGTCAATCACACGTAATCATATTGATATGCTTTAGCACTTGGCTCACAAATGATTTCATAATGCTCAACAAAACATTTGCCATAAATTCGACATGGATTTCCCATCATGTCACGACGATATGAGATAGCATTCATGCTTTTAGTCATCCATGCAAATATGTGATACAATAATGATGTAAAGAAATCACAACGACATTCATATAATTAAATGAAATAGTTTTGCAATAAGATAGATTGCAAAGTAAACAAGAGTCATAAATATTTGTTGCTTAGGCAACTACATCACACCACACCAATCTTGACCACGCAGGGTCATCACAAAAATGAAATAATGTTTCCAAACAAAACGAATAATCCTAGTCAATAAAAATAGCTAAACAGCGACTGGGTTCTGCTTCGATCCAGGAGGCGTATCATCATCATCTTTCCTCCTTGGCTTCACTTCCCTATATGGCGTGTAAGGATGCTCGTCACCTCTGAACTTTTGAGGCATGAAGCGCCTTCTACAGTTGTCCACGAGCTTGCGCTTCTTTGACCAGCAGCTCTCGCATATGTCCTTCGGAGTAGGCACTAAGACGTGGTTAACCTTCCACTCGAACTCGGACAAGCATAGCTCATTGCCAACACCTTGGAAACTCAGCGCCCATCGGTTGCCTTTGCCATACTTCTCATCATTGATGTAGCCACTCTTCAGTACCACATCGTCATACTTCTCCTTGAGACCTCTCCAAGGATGCAAGTTGGGTAAGCCAGCCAGTAAGAGTTCTGCCCAAAAACCTTGGTGTATCCTCGTGCGGTTCTCATATTCGTAACGCTTAATCACAGTGTTCGCACGATGGTTATAGGCACGAATATCATCTAGCTCGGCATCAGTGGCAAAGAAAGGCTCTACATGAGGAGACACATCAGCAGGAGGCGAAGGAGGTACAGAGTTGTTGTCGCTTGCATCACCAATGTCCTCTAAGTCTGGCATGCTAGGTGATCCAAGGACTCCAGCTTCATACTCAAATTGCATCTCGAGATCAACAGAGTTAGGTTCAACGCTTGGCTCGTCAGCAGGAGCATCTTCAGCCTCAGGTTCGGACTCAGTAGGTTCCTCTTCATAATCAGGATCTTCATTAGCTTCTAAGTCGTGGTTAAGATCGATTGGCACGTCATCATCATGATCACCATTCGCGGGTTGGTTCACTTCGTGCGCGCCAATGTCGTGCGCCACAGGCAGAGCTGCGGCCTCGTCACGCTCTTCGTGCGTTGGCTAGCTATCAGAGATATGCACGTATTCTAGGACTACTACACTCAACGACTTTAATTACATTTTATTTTCACCAAAATGAAACTAATCTTTTTTGTTTTTGGAAAATTAATAATTTTATTTCCAAAAGATATGATCGTTACATAACATTTTCTCAATATGACTACAATCCAATTAGATTAGCTTGCTAAACATCAACTACCCAGTAGTAACCAGCCCACGCAGTGAAGGGATACAGTTCATATAGATCATTAAAACCAATTACAAGGAACTATTAAGGGAACTTATTCAACTCATTATACATCAAATGTTGTAGCTTGTGACATTTGTAGCTCTGCGCCTTTGCATGTAGCTGGTGAATAAGTTTCTTGCATATCCCCTCGATTGATCTGCATTCCTGATTGAAAATCTTTGCATTCCTAGCTTCCCAAACGGCATGACATACTGCAGCAATCAGTGCTTTGATCACTTTCTTGCGTGCATTCTTCCCCACAGCAGCTTTCATACTCCAGTTCACAACCTGCTCCCAAGAGAAAACAGATATAGGCATTCCAGTCCACTTCATCATAACATGTAACAGTTCCTTTGAGAAAGAACATTCAAAGAATAAATGTTCATGAGATTCGTCATCTATTCCACACAGCACACAACTCAAGCTTGTAATATTGCTAATCCCAAGCCTGAGTAGTCTATCTATAGTAGGTAGCCTCTATTGGCAAAGCAACCAAAAGCAGAAAGCTTGTTTAGGCAAGCTTAGAGGTGCCCAGCACAGTTTAGCCCAAGGCACAGCAGGACTTGCAGGCACCAAATCCTTGTAAGCAGCACTTATGTTGTACTTGCAGCTATTAACAACAGAATGCTTCACCAAATCTCTGGCACCAAAAATCTTCTTGATCATCCAAGAGGCTTTTGTGGGACAATTCATGTCCCAGAAGTTTTGATCCCTGATGTAATAAGTTGAGACCCACTGTATCCATAATTTTTCCTTCAATCTGTGAATATCCCACACCAATTTCCCTATGGCTGCTACATTCCACATCTGCATCCTATACAGACCCAAACCCCCTCTAGATTTTGGAGTGCAGACACGACCCCAAGCAAGCAGGGCTCTTTTTAAGGGGTTACAAGAGCCATTCCACAGGAATTCCCTACAAAGTTTCTCAATATGGTTCAAGACTGTTTGTGGAAATATAAAAACCTGTGACCAATAGGATTGTAGTGAAAACACTACACTTTTCAGCAACTTCATTCTCCCTGCATAAGACAACATCCTACTAGTCCATACAGTCATTCAAGCAAGGACTTTATCAATAATGGGTTGGCACTGTGCTACAGAAAGTCTCTTATACGAGAGAGGGACACCCAAGTACTTAACAGGTAAAGTCCCTTTGACAAAAGAAATGTTCTGCATCACTCCCTACTGCTGCTCCTCTGTCAACCCTCTAAAGTAAATTTCAGACTTCTCAAAATTAGCTTGAAGACCAGAAGCAGATGAGAATTCATTGAAAGCACAAAGCAATAATCTGATAGACTGCAGATCCCCTCTTGAGAAGAGAAGAAGATCATCTGTAAAAATACTATGGCAAATCTTGAATTTGGAGCATTTGGGGTGATACTTGAACTGAGGCCGTGTCTTCAACTGATCAAGGCATCTAGACAAGTACTCCATCCCCAAAACAACAAGGTAAGGAGACAGAGGGTCTCCTTGCCTTAAACCCTTCTTGGCAGCAAAAGGTTGTAACAATGAACCATTATAACAGACTGAATAGCTAACAGTAGTCACACATGTCATGACCATGTTTACAAATCTTGCTGGGAAATGTGAAGCATACAGCATCTGCTCAATAAAGGACCACTCAATCGAGTCATAAGCTTTCCTAAGGTCAACATTAAGCAAGCACCTAGGTGATATGTGTTTCCTACCATAATGCTTTACAACTTCATGAGCTAATATAACATTGTCAGTAATTTGCCTCCCCTTTACAAATGCTGATTGTTCCTCATGTATGATAGAATTAAGAACTCTACACATTCTTTTAGCAATCACCTTAGAGACAATTTTGTAAAGCACATTACAGCATGAAATAGGTCTAAACTCACCATCTTTGGAAGGATTATTTACCTTAGGAACCAGAGTAATAGTTGTGCAGTTTAGACTCTTAATCATCTTGCCTTTGTGAAGCATATCAAGGACAGCTCCACATACATCTTCACGAATGACAGGCCAAGCTTTCTTGTAATAACCAGCTGTAAACCCATCAGGGCCAGGTGATTTCTCCTCATCCATTCCCCAAAGAGCCTCCTTAACTTCATATGCTGTATAGTCTGCTGCCAGAGCCACTTGTTGTTCCATATTCAGTTTTGAGCCTTGCTCCACAACCCCATCATTAATAACAGGTAAACTGTCTGCTCTAGCCCCCATAACCCTTTTGAAAAAATCATGGAATTCTTCTTGGATAATATCATGTTTCTCAATTTTATTCCCATGTGCATCATAAATATAAGTAATTTTATTGCTAGCTCTCCTCGCTTTTACAGATGCATGGAAAAATTTTGTGTTCCCGTCACCACACTGTAACCATTTGATACCTGACTTTTGCTTCAAGGAAGCCTCCTCAACATGATGCAGTCTATCCAGCTCAGCAAGTCCCAGTTTCTCATCTTCATTGAGTTGGGGATTGAAAATATCAGTCTTGAGTTGACATTGGATACTAGCTAGCTCTGTGGTAGCCTCTCTAATCTTTCCCTGCAGCCCCTGAAACTGTCTTGCATAACTTTTAAGAGCATCCTTCACTTTAATAAGTTTCTGCATCACCTTGAACATAGGAACCCCATTCCCCTCATATTTCCAATTATCTTCTACCAACTTTAGGAAGTTCTCATCAGCAGCCCAATGAGAAAAGAATTTGAAAGGTTTGTTACCATGAGAAGTATCTTGATTTAGAGTGACAACACCAGCACAATGGTCAAACATTTGGTTTTGCATAAATTCCACTTCGGCTAAAGGAAAATTATCAAGCCACTCCTCATTGCCAACTACCCTATCCAGCTTTGTGTAGATTCTACTAAAACAACTATGTCTATTACACCAGGTGTAGTCCCACCCTTTTGATCTAATATCAGCCAACTTTAGATGAAAGAACAGATCCTGCAGCTCACTGTCTCCTGAATATCTAGCAGAATTGTTTACCCTTTCACCAGGCCTTAATGTAGCATTAAAGTCACCCCCAATTAGCCATGGGATGTTCACAAGACTCTGGTTCAGAAAGTGCCAACATCTACTTCTGCCAATAACATAATTTCTCTCATCAACAGCTGTAAATAATACAGTAAGACTAGTGCCCAGCCACCTGACCTCAGCAGTGATACATTGATCATTTTCTGCAATAATACTGATCACCACTTTAGAAGAGTCCAAGCTAGCAAAACTCTCCCATTAGGAGTAGAATTAAGATTGCAAACTAATCTCCAATCACCACCCAAATTATGATGTAACTTGTCTAAACTGGAAATCTTTATTTTAGTCTCAAGTAACCCAAGAATATAAATTTTATTTTGCTGCAAAAAGTTCCTGAGACCCCTCTACTTTGAGGGTTTATTTAGGCCTCTCATGTTCATGAAGAGGCACTTCATTTCACCTCTTTTTCCATAGTGGAGGGTTTTATCCCCTGCCTCCTTCTCATGCTCTTCTGAAGTTACATCTTCTATAACTACTATTGACCGATCAGGCATAGTGTCAAAGATAATAGTCTTGCTAGTACTGGCCAAAGCCTCAAATGGGTTAGAAGTAGAGATAGTAGTTACTCCTGCTGTAGCTGCAATTGCTTTACCCTTAGCTCCTACTGTCTGCCACCCCTCCTCAGTTCCATTCTTAGCATCAGGAACTGGTTCTGTAGATTTTACAACCCACTGCTTCCTAGGCTTAATTTTCTTTTTCTTCCTGGTATCCTGGCCATTGGCACCAGTTTGCTGCACCAATCCTTTACCACAATCAGCAATACAGTGTCAAAATTTCAAACATTTGGTGCAGAGAACATGCTCCCAATCATACAAAACCTTTTGGGAGAATAATAACCCCTCATCATCAGTGACTGTGGGCGCCCTCACTAGTGGTTTGGTTATGTCAATGTCCACTAGTAATCGAGCATATGAAATTCTTTCTTGCTTTGTAGTGACTTCATCCGCCATTAAAGGGTTACCAAGACAACTACCAATTCTACTTGGGGAATCAGCTGACCAACAAGATAATGGCAATTTAGGTAACTGAATCCATAGTGGAACGTTCGTAACAGTCTCAGCATTGATTTGGAAATTATCCACCCAATGTCTCAACACAAATGGCTTGTAATTGTACACAAAAGGCCCATCATCCAACACCTTTTGCATATCATTATCAGATTGAAACCTAAAAAAAAAATACCCATTCTCATGTGGATATATTTTCGCTTTAATTCCATTCCAGTACGATTCCACATAATTCTCAATTTGTTTCAGAAATGGTTGTTCTCCCATAACAAAACCAATTAAAGTAAATTTCCATTTTTTAGCTTCAGTTTTCAATTCCAGTTTATTCAGCATACTCACAGGTTTCCCATTTCGCATTATGGGAGGCACAAAGTTTATTTTCAGACAAGGGTTTACAAGTGGAGGGACTTGTATACCTGTCGGAGACAGAGCAGAAATAGAACCCTCAAAGACCGGAGACGGAGTTGGATCGGGTGTCTGGCCTGGTGTTGCGACCATCTCCAAACTCCTAGCTACCACCTTGTTCACCCGAAAGGCCAGGGATACCCTTCGAATGAGAAGTACCAGAAAAAGCCACGCTTTCGCCCACCGATTCAGCATCTTCCTCAACCGGAGAGAGATCAATGTTTCGCTTATCCTTCAAGAAATCCTTTAGTGAAGAGGTCCTAGTCTTGATAGCAGAGCGCTTCCCATTTTTACCCATTGAATAAGCAAAAATGGAGGTTGGTGCACGATAGCAGTTTCGCCTTATCGCGCGCCCCCAGAGCCTCTCTATTTACAATACAAATGAAACTAATCTTTATTAATTCATTTATTAAACCTATGAAACCTTTTAAACCTAGGGCTTTGATACCATTTCTAACACCCCCGAATTCGCAACGATTTCCTGCGAGCTATCGACGTCATTGTGCACGACTCGACAGCGCTGAACCGTCCAAAACCCAAGGGCTGTTACTGCAACATTTATCGCTAAGGAATAAATGCTAAGCAGAAAGAAAAGCTAGGTATCAAAGGAAGCATCAAAACAAACTAGACATTAATATTAGAGTTGTCTATCAAGTGAACTTAAGTCCATTAAAGTATTATTACAATTTTGCCTTCAAGGACACAAATCAAAATCCCATAATTCAAAAGAAATAACAGTTTTAGAGAACAAGCCTACAATTAAACTCCAAAGCTATACGTCCTCACTCAGCAACACCTACACTTTGATTTTCGTGACGGAAACAAGGTACAGAAGAAAAGATTAGAAACAAAAGAAAACAAAAATCAGATAAATTGAATAAAGGTCGTCCATACCTAGTAAAAACACTTTCGCAATCATTAGCTGGGTTTTAGAAGAATCATTGAAATTCATTTGCATGCAAAAGTAGTCATACAATCAAGCACACGCATACTCAATATTCAATTAATGCAATTATTGCTTTAGTGATCATTCGAACACAAACAGACTAACCATCTTGATTAGAGTAATAAGAGAGCGAATAGAACAGAGATTACCCATAGTGTTCACAGTTTGATATTGACATGCCATGGACTTACTCTAGTGTATACTTACACTATCTCTAACATAATAATCGATACGTAGAGAATTAAATAATGGGGAATGATCCATCCCGAACACGCTACGAGGTGTCCATAAGCAACTTGGAAATCACGCAACCCTTGACTACATCAATTAGATATAGTCTTGATTGCTCGACTACTCCTAGGGATCCATTAAGAGTCTTATTCTCATTTACAATTCAATGCACATACTTGCATTGATTGACATAGTAATACAACGAGACCACTAGTCACTACTTCATTTCATGCTCATAACAATGAATAATGATAATAATAACGACGATAACGACATTAATGCATATTAAGAATAATCCTGCTTCACATATGTCTAATGAAATTTCGGCAGCACTTCGGCAGTAAAACATGATATCCAAAAATTACACTTTCAACAAATAATCCAACAAAGTGTGTTAGTTGCTCATTAGCACTTAATAATATCCCATTTAAATTAGCACATATATTATATCATAATAACATTAGAAATTCAACATCGCCATACATGCTCAATAATTAGCATATGATCTAATTAATTAACGAAACATCATAAACTCATCGTACTCAATATAATTCATAATTACAGTGAAGAATATATTTCTAATTCTCATAATTAAAGACGATAAAATTTAATCATGCTTCGCATATTAAATTCACAACAATTAGGCAATTAGCACATAACAAGTCAAACCCTTTTTATGGGTTTTGAAAAGAGGTAGGCACAATCGCATACCTAACAAACACTCACTATACAGTAGATGAGCTTGCAAATCACGACCCGATCACGCTTGTCCGTTCGGTCCTAATTAAATACAATTATAGAGACATAATCAGTAAATAAGAAAATCTAAACAATAAAAAAAGTATTAATCTAATATTGTTTTTAAATTTCTTGATTTACTTCAATCAATCTAGGCTTTCGAAAATCCGGATTCAGGTTCGAAACGAGTAAAGAAAAATAAAAAACAATTATTGAAAAAATACTGAAAATACCAAAATAATTAAAACGAAATTATAAAACGAAACCCTAATTGATTTTTCGAGTCTAGGCCACGATCACCAAAGCATGGGGACCCATGGTCTATCCCATCACCAAGACCACCACCCAACGACCACCATGGTCGGCGGTGGCTCGCCGGAGTACAGGCGATGAAGGAGAGAGAGAGAACGAGATATTGCGAGAGAGGGAGAGAGCTCGCGAGGGAAAAGGAGAGATACTGAGCGAAAGAGGGAACACGGGGCGGCTCCAACAACGTCGGCCACACGTCGGCGACCACCCAGGCGCGAGCTGGTGGCGCGGCGGTGGCGCGGCAGCCACAGCTCGTGAAAACAGGGGAGGGGGTGAAAACAGAGCACGAGAGAGAGAAAAGGAGAGAGAGAGAGGGAGAGAGAGAGAGAGAGAGAGAGAGAGAGAGAGAGAGAGAGAGAGAGAGAGAGAGAGAGAGAGAGAAAGGGAGGTTACTGGCGAGGGGAGGGAAGGCCGGTGGCTGGCCTTGTGGCCAGCGACAGTGAGAGGAGGGAGAGAGGGCGGTTGAGTGAGAGAGAGAGAAGAGAGAGAGCCCTGAAAGAGGAGAGAGAAAGTGAGAGTATTTGTGAGGTTTGGTTCAGGTTTGTAAACTGATAAATTAGCCCATCTCTTTGCTTATATAGGTCCCCAGTTAATGAAAGTCAAAACCTACTAGACTTAGGAATAATTTTCTGATTTAATTGCTAATTAAAACCAATTAAATTCTAATTAAAACTAATTAAAACAATATGAATAAATAAACCTTATTCATATACAAAATAATTTAATTACATCCCTCAAAGGTTATAATTATAAATCACAAAATTCCCATTATTAATATTATTATGGCTTTAATTGAGTAAATCGAATCATTAAATAAATATACGATTTAATTCTCCGAAACTATTTATAAATGAATTATAAATCGAAATTATAATTATAGAAAATATTGGGGTATCACAAGTTTGGCAAAATTTTCCTTGGACCCAGTCTTATAAAGCACAGGGCAACCAAGATATTTACCCAGAGAGTCTCGAATGGGAATATTGAAAATGGTGTTAACCATCTGTTTGGTCGAAGGAGTAACAAACTTAGAGCAAACAATGGGTGATTTATGGAAATTGATAAGTTGCCAAAATTCTACACAAAACAATTTCCCGACCAGTGTGGATGTTGCTCTTTGTTCCGGTTTGGAGAAATTAATGGAGAATGAATGACCTGTTGGTCTTTCCCTCAAAAAAAAAAATAAAAATAAATAATGATCACCATAATAAGTATAGCATCCAGGACATACATATAAAATTATCAAGTCACACCCAAAGTATATTATGATAGAATAATGAATAATTAATATCTCATATACCCACCAATCAAACATTCAATCACATTCTGCCATAACACCATAATCTTGGAGTCACACAGCTAACAATAACCAAGTCACTTTCCAGAGTTATCCAACATAGAATATTTGCGAACCGATAATTATTTATATAAGCTTGTGGGTTGTTTACCTTTTTAGTTAGCAAGGGAGAGAACTGTGTAGCCCCATCTTGAACTCGAGAATTGTACCGACTACTAAGCGGTGACCTATACCCCAAGAGCATCCGCTCGACTGTCCTTGAGTGCGCTGCCCACTCCCTAGGGTCCTTCGAAGATACGCTAACCCTCTTGCCAAGTCTTGCTAACCCACCAAACCAAAACCATCTCCGAATCCACTAGGAATGAATTGTGGTCAACTCCGTGTTCTACACCTCCGATGAACCCCCTGGAAGCTTCATCCACTTGCCTTTGTAATATTTCACTTTAAGTGTTTAGTATCTTGATTAATCAGATTAGCAAGTTCGATCAAGTCAACCACAATAGTTCTCAAACAATCACAATCAAACTCCACAAGCACATTAAACATTTGATAACCAATAAGCACTAACCCGTGCTTAAACCAAAATGATCAAGTAGCACTAACTCGTGCTCACACAATAACACACATGTTGCACTAACCCGTGCTTAAGGTCATTATAGGAAATTAGCACTAACCTGTGCTTATAAATAATTACCACAATACGCATTTAAGTACTAACCCGTACTAGTTCCTAATCACTTATCAATAATCCAAATACCACACAATCAAGTATTATGAACCTGTAGTTTATTGCCACATTACATACTTAACTTTCAGCCCAAATACTTTTTGTACTCATTTATATTATGGTCAAATAAACATGCGCATGCCATTTGGTCATATAAATCCATTAAGTAGAACAAGTTCACACATTACTGCTTATAAACTCAGTTAACAAACAAAATCATTTATAATTTACATACCTTGAGCACATAAACCATTAGCCACGGTTACTCACTAACTTAAGTAGTACACATATCAAATCATCACTTATAGATAGTCAAACACATAAATATTCCTTCAGTTACTTAGTAGCCGTTAATTTGTAACATTGATAGATATAAGCATCCCTACTACATGTATGTTTCTAGATATATCTTCATGAATGCCTAATATCTTATATTACACACATGCATAAAATCATATCTTATGTAACCAAACAAGCTCACTTACTAATTTAACACCTCACCTACGTATACTCCCACATAGCACCACTTGTCGGATTACCAAGGAGTCATTTTACACTAAGTATTGCTTACTCAAATGACTTTATATGATGCGTCCATTAAATCTACTAACAAGCTAATCGATCAAAGACCAGTCTAAATATAATTAATAACCTTAACACATGCTAATTTCCATTTCGCTTATATTTTGCAACATAACTTACTCACATAATAATATTTTCTCTTTTTGCTAATAAAGTATTACACAAACATACTAAATATTAAACAAGTAATAACTAGCATCCATAAATACAAACTACTGACTATATTCTTCTTATAATTCATTAATCATCTCATAGTATGATTCCAACACATACTTGCATATATATAGTTAATCACATAAATAATCGCATATTTTATTTTATATAAAACTTCATTAGCTACTAGCTAGTTAATCACTTATATATTAGCTATCAACCAAACATGCAAACATTCTTTATTTTCTGTAGAGTTACGATTCCATATCAACACACACTTAGATAAGTTGCAATTCTATTTATTTATCACATATCAAAATCATGTATATAAAGTATACAAATCAATCAAACATGCTACTAATTGTAAGTCACGCACAATCTCATATATTAAGCACATAAATAAATTCTTTTAATTGGGGTTTGAAAGTGGTAGACATAAATTTACCTCAAGTGCTAACTCCTTTTGATAATTCCAAAGTACTTATAATCTAAGCTGTCGAAGAATCATACATAAAACAATAACAATTGCTATGTAAGTAACTTATAAATATGTGTTAATAAAAGCTTTTTGGCTCAAGATTATACTATCGAAATGAAACTATATTTCTGGAGTACTTACATGTCTAGAAAGAGGGCAATTCAACGTTTATGTGACACCTTACAGAATGCAATTTGGATAACCGAGGTGACCACAATCTTCCGACGAATTAGCCTTGATGACCAGAATTTACTGTTGTGGTTTCGGCAATGTTTAATGGCCGAAAGCTTCTTGATCCAACAACGAAAATGAAATAGCTGAGTTATGAGAGTGATAGTGATTTGTCTACTTGTTTAGTTGATGATAAGAAGTGAGGAATGAGAAGAAGGATGGTGTGGCCGTGTGGTGATGGTGCGGTATTTGGTTGTTGGTGATGGAGGTAGTAGAATATAGTGAGTACTCTTCCTTCTATGAATCTCTAGCTAGTTAGTTTATGCTTTAGTTGCTACTTGTTGATCAAGTGTATGAGAATCTTGGAGGAGTTGCTTACTAACTCAAGGCACCTATGAAACAACTTAACAAAGCAAGAGAAATTATAATAGTATGTTAATTCATTGTACCCTAGCACGGTCAATCAAGTTATCAGTAAATTGAAAAGGGAAAAAAATATGTAATTTATCAAATGTGATACTTCTACGTTGATTGCGCTTATACCCACGACTATATAAAATTATAAACCTTGTCATATTATGTGCACCTATTCTCCCAAATATTCATCATCTGATCTATACCGAGTAAAAGTTTTAATTGTATTGAAAACATTAAAACTGGATATTAATGTCACTTTAGATTGTATCAATGTAATTCTAACTAAAGAAAAAAGTGAATATGAATAGGCTATAGCAATTAAATTAGGATATGGACATTTCTCACAAAACTATAATAAAAAATAGAAAAATAATTAATGACCAACCAAATTGTCACATTTGTCAAGTTACCTGCGATCTTACCCAAAATCATATACCTACACTTATTCCACAAATATGAGTCACATGTTAGTTGTCACATAACCTGCGCTTATCCTCATAAATATTAGTCAAATATCATCTACCATGTAATACCCAAAACTATATATTATAACTTGAAAATAATGAAATTATATGTGACCATTGTAACATTACATGTTCTTATCCTCATAAAATCAGGCAAATAAATATTAGTCACATATTCATTGCCATATGACTACGCTTATCGCCCCATATATTAGTCACATATCACCTACTACGTAATACCCACAATGTATTGCTTAATAAAAATGATGCGACTATATGTGACCATCATTACATTACACGCGCTTTTATCCCCTAAAAATTGGACAAATATATTTTGCCACGTCAAAATACATATTTTTGCCCACAATTATAAAACTCAATAAAAGTGGTAAAGTTAAGTCTTTTATAATTATAAGTATAAAATTTAATAAAAATTGGTGACTCAAAATAATCTTAAATAGATAGTATTTATTAAGACATTTAATACATTAACTTAAATATCATCATAAAGGCCATAATGACAACAATAAAAAAGAAAAAAGAAAAAAATATGATAACCAATAAGGATGTGACACTTGTCACGTTACCAGCGTTCTTACCCATAAATATATATATATATATATATATATATATATATATATATATATATATATATATATATATATATATATATATATATATATAAGATTTTTCTAAATATTTACTCTCTTTATTAGTATTATAATCTACAAACAAATATTTTTCTTTTTATTTTCTAATAGAATTTTCTGGAGAATTATATAGCACATGGAAAATTTTAATTAAAAAAATAGCAACAATTTACATGCATGACAAGTGTAAGATAATCACTTAAAATTTTGACAAGTGTCCCAAGAGCTTCTTACATTGTGACATGTGGCATGGTGACTCACCAAAAATTAATGAAAGGATTATGGATTTGATTAGTACATCATCAAATGTCTAATTGCAAAATTAGGGGCCTAATCTCATAATTATTCACGGCTAGTTATACTTAAAAATAACTAATTGTGATAAAAAAAATTTTGTATATTACACGTTGTTTCCCAGAATTAACATTACTAGCCCGCCTATTCCATTGTCCGTCTTCGACACTCATCATTGTTTCGGATTTTTGGGGTTTAGAAGTCTTTAACTTGAGCCCGCTAATGGAGTATATTGGGAAAAATAAAGAGCGGAACCGTAGAAATGAGGGAAGAGAAAGCCAAAAAGATCAAAACTTCCCTTTTGTAATCCAAGTACATTCCATGCCAACATCAATTAAACACAACTAATAATTTCATATTTCCATTGCCACTCACTGTGGCAGGCCGGCAGTTGTAGAATTGTTGCTATTAGAGAATAATCAGAGTATCAATTATGTATATATTCCTTCATTATTTTCAGTTATTCTCTCCCTTAATTTTCTCTTTGTATCTTCTATTCTTACGGTGTTAATATTCTCCTCCTTGATTATAGCACTAGATTACTTTAGTTTCCTTCTTTGTAGATACTCTCTCTTCAATAGCTTTTATATAAATAGATGTATCTATCAATGTAATTCTTATGTCTTCAATCAATCTCAACGTTTATTTGGTATCAGAGTTTTATTGATCCAACCTTCAAACCTTAGCTATCATGGTTGTCGAATCCGGACTCCATACCATACCCAACAAAAAAAACTCATAAATTACGAAATCACCTATAAAATCAACCCCACTAATACAACACCCACCTGAAACCCTTCCTCAACAAATGTCAGTGGTGTAGTACCTAAGGTCACCTACTCTCCCAATGTTCCGAATGTCACAAACTATTTCCGCATATCGTTGTCCCATTGTAAACCTATAAAAAATTCAAACTTGTAAATAAGAGGAAAGAAAGTAGTGGAACAAGAATTTATTGATAACTTGCGGGTTACAACTTTCGTGGATCTCTTGATTCCATTCTAAGGGAGCGGGGATATGTTTAGATTCAAGAGCTTCGAAGCGTTTTGTTGAATCTAGCTGAACAAGGGTCTTGTCGACTCATTCACGAACTACGAACCCACTATTTTGTGATAGGGAGGTGACGGGGCCTTTGTTTTGTGTCTTGATTCATCGTGTCTGACGGGGCCTTTGTGGCTTGTTCCGTGTCGCCTCTTTCAACTCTAGGAAGATCTCCCTATTTATAGGGGATGAGCGTTGTTGAGATGACATAAATCTCAACTGCGATCTTTTCTTTTTGGAATAATAGATAAAAAAGTATTCTATAACATAATTATCATATCATTTGTGATATCACCACAATTAAAGGATATAGTTATATCTTTTTGGGAGTACTTGATTGACGCAAATTTGGTGTCTACACCCACCCCCAATTCGCTGAAACTGAGCACCCAACCCAACACATTACTCTCCTCGCGCCCACGTCGCACAAACCACTCAAACCTCACCAAACTCCATGTGGCTCCTTGATAGTGGCGCGAATCACCATGTCACAAAACGACCTAGCCAATGTTTCTATTCATGCCCCATATGTTGGAACCGATAAACTCATAATTGCTATCACCCATCTTACAACACCCCCTCAAACCCCGCAACACAATGGCTATTCCAAACAACGTCACTGTCACATCATTGAAACCGACTTTTCCCTTATCTCACATGCTAAACTCCCATTAAAATTTTGGACTCATTCCTTTACCACCGCTATATACCTTATAAATCGTATGCCCACTCCAACTCTAAATCATATATCACCATTCACAAAACTTCTCAAGCGACAACCTAGCTACACCAAATTGCGTTGCTTTGGATGCCTAAGTTATCTGTGGCTCCGCCCCTACACCAACCACAACCTAGCTACACCTTGTATTTTTATTGGTTATTCCTCAACCCAAAGTGCCTATTATTGCCTTGATCCCATCACACATCGTGTCTATGTGTCTCGCCACGTTCGATTTGTCGAGCACAATTTTCTCTATCACTCACTAACCTCGTCTACCAACACCACAGCCCCGTCATCCACCAGTGACACGTGATGCACCCCTCCCATGTCTTGCTCGTCGCTTCTCCTCCTACCATCACCTCGACCCCTGTTCCAACCCCATCACCGTCACCCATCACTGATACCACACCCAACCTCATGACACCCACTTTCGCTATTCTACCCTGCAACAACTACTCCTGAATCACCCATTATCCCTCCATCTCCCACGCCACCTACCTCACCCACTTCCGCACCACCGCTCAACTCACCCATCTCCCTGCCCGTAGAACCTTCTCCCTCTTCCCCTACCTCTCCGTCCCCCCCACCTGCACCACCCCTCCACTTCGTTGCACTACACGACTCCAAAACAACATCACCAAACCACTATCACGTGTTCGATTCTCCCGACTTACTTCAAAGAATGGACTCTCCTGCCGAACGTCCAACTTGCGTGGGCGTATTAAAGAATAATCAGAGTAATAATCATGTATATATTCCTTCATTATTTTCAGTTATTCTCTCCCTTAATTTTCTCTTTATATATTCTATTTTTAGGGTGTTAATATTCTGCTCCTTGATCATAGCACTGGATTAATGTTATGCTCCTTGATCATAGCACTAGATTAGTTTAGTTGCCTTCTTTATAGATACTCTCATTTCAATAACTTGTATATAAATAGATGTATCTATCAATGTAAGTCTTAAGTCTTCAATCAATCTCAACGTTTATAGTTGTCACTCCATTGAAAACCATAGAGAGAAAGAAGGAGACAATAGAAGGGCGGTGAGGCCGTGAAGGATAGGTATGTTATGATATTTTAGGGAAAAAAAATTTGCGTTTAATAATTTGGGATTTATGTTTAGCAACCCTCCAAATGTTTAATTGCTTTCGGACTTTGCTCAATTTGCTCCATTACCCGACTACCCGCTACCCAAGTAGGCAAGTACCCAGCGTCCATATCCGAGTTGAATGATAATTTTGTCTTTAAAAAAAGGGGAATTCCAATTGGTGCCCTTGTGGTTTTGACTTGTCCAATTGGTGCCCCAAGCCTCTCTACAAATCCAATGCGTGCCCCTCTACTTTATAAAAGGTTTATTCTGTGGCCTTATTTTGGGTTTTCCATTACAGGTATCCGTCAATTGATAGCGTGTCCATGTTAAAAGATTATGGGGTAGTTAGGGTCAACTTTTGACTAAAATACGTAGACGAAATTGCCCCTACCACTGTCAGCGACCTTCATCATCCATTGCTGCCTACTCTCTCTCTCCTCCATTTTTCTGCACCGCCACTACCACCTTCTTCTTCTTCTCTCTCTCATCGATCCCATCTCCTTAAAAATTGAAGTGGGCCTTTCGCCATTGACGTGGCGGTGGTGGTCGACCGTCACTGAAACCCATTAAGATGATGACGAAGACGACAACGATGACGTAATAATAAACCCACCAAACAAGATTGTGGTTGGGTTTGGTCGGGCCTGATTTGGATCCTATTGGATTGTGATCTGGAATTCTTCTAGTAGTGGATAGGATAACATGATTTGGTTTGAGTGAAGGGCCTGTAAATTTGATAAGAATCAGGAAAGATGCGTTATTTTGATACCAACATCAAATAAAAATTTTGATTGATGTTTATTGCTGATCCACACAAACAATATAATTGATTATATTTGTTCAAACGTTATTCAGTGCATAAGTTGAAATCTTTGATGTGGTTTACTAGCTCAACTGATTCCTTTTCCCCCTTTTCTAATAGATCAATTTCTAGGAATCTGTCTAATGATTCTTTGATTTTGATTTTTTTTGATGCGGCGAAGAGATTTAGTAAAACTCCAACTAGGATTTGTTTAATTAATTCATTGATTGCAACCATTTGTGGTCACTAAAGTGTACAACATCAATGAGAATTCACGGAGTATCTGCCTGCACAAGAATGGTCATCATTGTTGTAATTACCAAATCGAGTGGTACAATTATACAGATACACAAAAATGGAGGATTAGGAGAGAATAATGGTGAGTCATGGGTGTTTTTTCATTTCGGGGACAAAACTCAACATCTCAATCATCAATGTCATTTAAAGAAGGCGTACTGGGTACTGTAAGGACCCGGGATTTTTGTCCAATCCTTTTCTTACGAAGTGTATTGGTTTTCACGGAGTGCGTCCTTATAAAAAATTTGTAAGTTGGGGTTTAGATACGTTCAAGGGACCATCGAGTTAGAAAAGCTTTTGAAAAGAAGAATTGAATAAAAACCATGAAAGAGGTCACAAATCTGCTATTGGCGTTTTATCAAAGGGACAAATCGAAGGGACAAACCGGGGGGACAACCCAATAGCGCGAAAACTGAACTGATTATGTTTTTAGAAAGACTCCCGCTCATATAGAACATATGACTACCCAAGAATAAAGGGTTCGGGGGCGAAGGTGAAAAGACAATATTTAGTAAGCAATAAAAGACATTATTCTAGCATGATATCTACATTATGACTACTACAAGATAAACAATTAGGCAGTTAATTTAATTTGAACCCTCAGGAGTTTGTACCTGAACTGTAGGCTTTATTTGACAAGAATAATAAAACAAGATCTCAAGTTTGGAAGAAAGAGGGGGAAGCTCGGTGTCAATACTCCTGAGATCAGAGGTTGTCAATTGTAGACTGTGTGTTTTGAACTGAGGGTGAAGGGTTGTTTATATAGGCGTGGGGAAGTAGGGTTGGACGACAGAAATTGAGCTGAAAAACGAGACGGGCTTGACAAATGAGCCGGGCCCAAAGCAGGGTCAGCATCGCTGCGAAACTGGTCAGCGTCGCTAGCGGCCCTGGGACTTATTCCAAGGCCACTGACGGCTCTCAGCAGCCAACTGGATGTCGTCTTAATGACGACATCTAGTCTATTTTTAATTCCGGAGGAATTTTTGTATTCCGAAAAATATGAAAAGACCATTTTACCCTTGGACGGTAAAAGACGGTTCTACCCCTAAATCGCAACTTGGCAACCGGGAGTCAGAGAAAGGCGTGAGACGTGTCGTTGGAAATCTCTTGAACGGGGATTCTGAATGGAATGAAATGAAGGAGTGTTTGGAGGAAAAACCTGAGACCTTATCTTAACTATTAAAGCAAAAATAGCAGTTCAAGTTTATAAATTACTCCTTTCATCATCGGGCTTTTGCGGAGAAATCCGAAGACGCTTTTTTGGCGTCTACCGAAGCCCCCACTTTGATCGAGCTTGAGTAAAAGCGAAGATCAAAGTACTCCGAAAGAGACATGCAGGATGCTGATGTGCACATGGTGTGTAAGAGTGTACAGTATGCATGCATATGAAGACAAACCTGAGTTGGGACACGCTCATAGTGCGCTAAGATTTCATCTATGTGAACACAAGAGAAAATAAAGGTTATGATAGCAGGATAGAACACCACTCGTAGATGGTCTAAACGTCTGCTGGGGACCTGTATTCAGAGTGAATGAAAAAGTTAGTTATACTTTGAGAATGATCAACGCGATTAAAAATAATCGGCCATAAAGTGGTTAGGACATATGAACAGTTTAAATGCAATAGTTTAAGCAATCATTGAGTGAAACATATTAAAAATAATGGACAGTATAACTACAACAGTTTAAGCAATCATTGACTGACACAAAAATAAGTAACCTCATAGAAGGGATGGTTTAACCGCAATAGCTTAAGCGGTCATTGACTGACCCAAAAATGTGTAAACTCGCAGAGGGACTGACCCCAAAAATTTGTAATATCGCAGAGGGACTGACCCCAAAAATTTGTAACCTCGCAGAGGGACTCACCCCAAAAATTTGTAATATCGCAGAGGGACTGACCCCAAAAATTTGTAATATCGCAGAGGGACTGACCCCAAAAATTTGTAATTTCGCAGAGGGACTGACACTAAAAATTTGTAATGTTTGGTAAGGCCAACAGGTTTTCCAGGATGAAAATAGTTGGTACCGTAAAATAGGACAACTGTCGAATTTGAACTTGTGGGCCAAAGTGCTTCGCTCCCGCGTGCTTGGTACTGATATTTGCCGCAAATGAACTGAAGTAACGAACTTTGGACTGGAAAAAGGGGCCATGGGTCAGCAGTGGGGTCCGTGTGTGCAAGTCTGCAGGGCCGCTAGCGGCCCAGGCCAGCGCCGCTAGCGGTGCTGGGTCATGGAGTGTGGCCGGTGTTTGGCGAGCACCGCTAGCGGCGCTGGGCTTGAGCCAAATAAATGGTTTCAGCGATTTTTTTTCTTTTTCGCGTGCCATTTTCTTCTTCCTCGTTGAGCCATTGTCGAGAGCAAACTTCAAGCTTCCTCCATTGTTGAGTGCTTCACTTCACTTGAGGTAAGTCGATTCTTGTCCGTTTTCTTTGGTTTTGGTCTTGAACTTACTTATTTTTCCGCCTAGTTGCTGAATTTTGGGTTCTATTGTTGAATGGGTGCTTGTTTCTTGCGAATCTAAAACTTTTATTTTCCCACTTGTAAAGAGAGAAAACTCCATTGTGTCCCCATGGCTTCCGTAGACAAAGGAAAACGTCCCATGAGTGATGAGGAGTATGACCGGAGCGTTTTTTCCGTACCGGGTTAGCTTCTACTAGAGCACCTCCGACTAACCACGCGGACGGAGCTCGACTATACCAGGATTCTTTTATGCGGATGGACTGGCGCCCGCCTGGAGTTTGGAACCGCAGTGTTCTGTTGCCGGATAGACGGAGTCATCTGTCTAACTTAGAGCTGGTATGTTTTCTGACTCTCTCTTATTTTTCTGTTCAGTATATTTGAAGTGAAAATTGGAACTGTTAGTGCTTCGGTACACGAACAAATTAGAACTTGTACTGGATTGGTGGTCAACTGTATATAATTTGTGTAGAATTATTTTAGCTGTATTTGTGGTATATGAGGTGTTGAGAAAAATTTGTTTGTGGGCTAGGGTGTCGGAGTTTTGTTGCAGGCTCATGGGACTACCTCCCATTGAGCTATGATGTTGGGGACCTTTTCGGTGGGAGCCAGGGATTTGGTATTGGGTTAGGGTCTTGACGAGTTCTTGACTGTCATTCCTGCTTGTCACTCGGGGGATTCTAGGATTATTGCCCGGGGGTTAGTGGAGAGGTTTCGGGATTCTACGAAAACTTTCCATACACCTATAGGAGAGATGTTCCCCACCCCTTATCAGTTTGCTGTGCTGACGGGGTTATCCTTTAGAGGGCGTCGAATTCAGTACGACGCGAACTACTGGCGACAGAGTGATACTTTGCTAGAGCTATACGGGCCCGTATCCATCCACTTTGATAAGGATCGGGATTCTTTGGCGCGGTTGTGGGAGGTCGTGGCGGAGTAGGGACTTACCGAGGAGCAGAGGGCTCGTATTTTCCTGGCTTGCTTGCTGGGGTCGACGATCTTTGCTCAGAAGAAGAGCGTGTGTCACGTCAGTTTCTTGACATGCTTGGAGGATTTGACCAAGGTTCATGAGTACAACCTTGGTGCCGCTGCTTACGCTTCTTTGGTGAAGTGGTGCCGTCGGGCCTGTAGGCCTAAGGAGACGAGTGAGAGGACATCCATCACGGGCCCATGGAGGATACTGGAGGTAGGCTCTTACACTTCACCTTTACTCATTTTATGCCTATGCCTTTGATCGTGGAAATCATTCTTTTTGTTTGCTTGCGTGGTAGTTGTGGTTCTTTGAGTATTTTCCATCTTTCGGTCCGCACCGTCCTGGTTTGAGGATGTTTCCATTGGGTTCACGGTGGGTTGGTAGGGATAACCACCCGTTTACCTCTCTGGAGCAGTTTCGGGCCACCTTCGAGAGCCATGTCGCATCTATGGTATGTTGTTGTTGACTTGTACATTTTTTTTGGTTCATTTGGTGTGAATGAACTTTGAACTGGTAATCTGCAGGTATCATGGTCCGCCTTTGATGTTGTTCCTGGGGTTCAACCCCATATTACCCTGGAGTCTTTTAGGGTGTCTTCTCTACAGGTGGTCTTTGAGGGGCCATTCTGCTTTGTATGGTACTTGGGGGACCCCTTGACTCGGTTGGTCTATCCTTCCCTGGGTACTCACTTGATTCCGGAGGATCCTCCTTTGACTATGTTCGATCTGCGTGGCTTGAGCGTGCGGGACTTGGGAGTCGTGATCCGTGGCAGGGCGGCCACGGTGTTTCTCATGCCGAATGTTGCTGGCTTGGTCCGCACGGCCGTATACCTGGCCTACTGCTTGGACCTTTGATTCCAGACATTTCTTCTGAGGTAGGAAACTTATCTGCTCTCTTTAGCTATATGTGTTATATACTGACTTCTTGTGTCTCGCAGGCGGATCGTCTAGCTCCTCAGGGCCCTAGGAGATCTCATTCTAGAGCTCCTCGGGGTCAACTCCCCAAGCGTGACCTTGCCGACCAATGAGGTGAGGTACATTGGGGAGAGTGGGGGACGCATAGTGGAGGAGTTCCCCCTTCACATGGCTGATGGAGAGGATGTGGAGTGCTTGCCTTTGCCTGACGGTTGTAGTGGGGTAAGCTCCTTTTTATCCCTTCTTGTGTTTGTGTTTGCTTTTGAGTGCTGATTTTATCTTGTGGCTCTCTCTTTTGTAGTTGAACCGGGAGAAAACCTCTTAGATCTTCAAGCTCATTCACCTGTTGAAGAAGGGCTATGGTCGAGTGATGGGCAAGGGGAAGAGTTCTTGGTCCAAGACCGTTGATGTGAGTAGACTCTCTTCTTTTTGTTTAGCTAAGTAAGGTGCTTAACTTAATATTTTAACTTTGATTATCTGCAAATATCGCAGTCTTCATCTTCGGTGGGACCTCTCCACTCTGCTGCTACGAGGGCTTCTTCGGCGAGCAGGCCCTCTGTTGCTCGTTCACCACCTGTAGTTGTGACCAGGCCTCCTGTTGATGAGGCGCCCGGCCCTTCTGTACCATACACTCCTGAGATGTTCTCTCCCGCGGGTTTCCAGCCTTCTCTTGATAGTAGGCCTGTTGTTATGCCCTCAAGTGGAGGTTGGGAGAATTCCCCTGGATGGGATATGCCTTATGCTGGGCCTTCGCATCAGGATGTGGCTATAGATTTCGCCAGTCAGGCCACATAGAATTTCTTTGCTGCGGGGCTTTCGGTAGGTACCCCTATGCGCGCACCGGCATATGATGGGCGGGATATGAGGCCTGACAACAGTAGGCCCATTTATAGCTCTTCTGTCCATTACTCGACTGGGAACTATGGTCAGGGGCCGTCCATTAATGATGAGGCTGACAGCAACGATTCTGGTTGAGCAGTGTTGGACCTCCTTGTAGACATTGATTTTGATATTTCGAACTCCTGTTTTTATACATTTTTTATGATATGTATGATATGATGACTCGATTATGCCCATCTGATCTACGTATGCAATGTGTTATGCGGTAGGACAAAGCCATAATTTAGGGAATAAAATAAAGAAAATGGTAAAAATTGTAAGAGAAAAGCAAAATTACACATATTATACGCCCTAAAAAAAATGGAAAATAATAAATAAAAAAAAAAGAAAATTGAAGAAATAAAACTAAGAGAGTCTTGGGCTTTGAAATTCAGCGCGGGTATCAAAATAGGGCTTTAATCGGGCAGACCGGAGCAGTGGAGCGAGCTGGAGCGGGAGGAAAATTCGGACCGGGCCAGGGTCTGGGCCGCTAGCGGCGCTGGGCTGCAGTCTTAGGCCGCTAGCGGCTCTGACCTCTGACCAGAGCCGTTTACAGCTCTGGTTTGGGCTTTTTTGTGGATTTCTGACCTCTTTGGCCCGCGTTTTTACCTATAAATAGGATTTACAGGATACTTGATATTGTATTACTTTTCAGACCTTAGCTTTCTCAAATTTTCCCAAACTTCTATCATGGTGAAATCCTTTGAAAACCTGTTCCATGCTTGGTGCAAAAATCTGTCCGTAGTAGATAAACTTGAACTAGCTTCGTTCCACGTCTCTACTTTGCTGACTTTGAGACCAACCAAAATATTGTGGCCCCTTCCTAAATCTGCTTCGAATTATTGGGACCCCGACCTGCATGTTTTCTGCTTTGGTAACTCTGAATTATGCCCTTTAGCTGAAGAATTTGCTGCAATCACTGACATGCCTGATGCTCTTCCCCCAGCTGTGCGTTGTTTGAGAGATGGTTTCAGGGATCAGTACAGGAAATCCTTGGGGTTGTCATCTGCAGAAGCCAAAAACATGGTGCTTGGTGTCGATGTGGACTTGGTTCAACTTTGCGAAAAGTTCGCTTTCTTCTGAGAAGGATGCAATATTCAGGCGTTGTCGTCGACGGGCTTTTGTACTTTGCCTATTAAACCGCCTACTGTTCGTTAATGCAGAATCTCCCAACTTGGGTAGAGCCTCATTGCTGCGAGTGGTATATCTAATGGTTGAAGGGCATTATCCTTTGCATCTAGTTGTAGGAGAGACTATCATTGGGCTCGACAAGTTGAAAATATCTCCTCAAGAAGCTTTTTCCGGCAGCCTACTGCTGCTTCAAATTTGGTAATGTGAGCATCTGAGGCTAATACAGTCGCCAGATAATTTGATAGCTCGTGTTCCTCAGACTTGGTCAAAGAAAACCTATACCGCTGCTAGCTTCTTGGTTAGGAAGAG
This sequence comes from Tetragonia tetragonoides, assembly GCA_038025085.1. Lineage (NCBI taxonomy): Eukaryota > Viridiplantae > Streptophyta > Magnoliopsida > Caryophyllales > Aizoaceae > Tetragonia > Tetragonia tetragonoides. Next base: position 20,759,488 of record CM076146.1, read on the forward strand.
GCTATATTCTGAAAAGTCCCTTGCTGAATGGGATGCCTTCTTCCATGTGAGACCTGTCATCCGTTGGCATGTACCCTGGTGGAGATTGACCTCCTTGGTGGCCTGTGATACCTTTGTTCCTTTCACTACCATATTGGGTCTGTATAGGACTACCTTCTTCTTTCCCTCTAGGGTCATGAGGTAATATGGTTTGAAGCAGGTGATCCCTCGTCAGGAGACTACGAGACCAAATGTCGTAGCCTTGACCACTGAATTTGCTGCGGAGTGGGGAAAGTATTGGCGTGGCCGGTGCCGCTGGACTGTACCTCGGGTGATTATTGTTGAAGCACAAGATGATATTGAGCACCTAACTCAATACATAGTTGTCTACCACTCAGAGATCAAAAGGTTAAAAAAGATGGTCGCTGGGTTAGAACAAAGAATTAAGGCTCTAGAAGGTGACAAAGTTCTTCTCAATCAAGAGCAACCTCGCTGGCATCAGGAACACATTTTTCAACAAATGAGGTTATATGGCTACATGCAACCAATAGGACCCACTTATGAACTTGTCCCGGAAAATGGAAACCCAGGTGTCTACTGCGAATACTGCCGAGCCTGGGGACATCACACCAATGACTGCAGGAACTTAAGAGACAAGATCCAAGCCTTCATTGATGAAGGGACCATGTGGCCCTCGCATCATTCGTTATCTAAGAAAAGATCAGGCATTCCTACCCGTGAATTCACGCCACTTGCAGTACCTATTCATGATGTTATGTCACCCTTACTTCGCCGTGGAGATCTCCGGTTCCTGGAAGGGGCTTTACCAGAAAAGGAGGATCATTACCTTGACTACAGGTATCACAGAAGCTTTGGACACCTCACTGAACAATGTTATCGTCTGAAGTGTGACATCCAGTTCATCATTGATTCCGGAATTGTCTCTCCTCCGAAGTCCCATATATTCAAGATCACCATACGTAAGTATGAATCAGAACCCGAGGTCAACGTATTGGAAATGGATCAGGCACCGTTCATACCGCACTTAAACCCTAATGTTAATGGCTTTCTTAAGAAGCAAGGGTACATACCCGGCATGGGATTAGGAAGAAATGGACAAGGGCCCGCCACCTTCAAATTAGAAGCCAAAAACAATTCCTTTGGACTTGGTTACCAACCTATTGACAAAGAAATCCATGATCAAGCCCTAAAACAAAGGAAACACCTTAAAGGAAAACAAGTCATCCTACCCTATAGTCACACTCTAAATGGCCAGTTCATCACAAAAGGAGATTATTGCCCATATTACGGCTTCCTTGAACCGTACTATGACGAAGAGGTCAAGGTCACACACCCGAGTTTTGAAATCTTCCAAGACTACAATCAATTGGACGAGGAGGCACACCACCCATCGGAACCGGCGAGTCAAGATTGGACCAAAGCACCAGGTAATCAGCTGCTGGGTCTTTTATTTGGTCGAGAAAACAAAATGGCCAAAGCTCCTGAAATGAATGAGGAGGTAGTGGCTCTCAATGATCGTAACTTCAATCCTGCGGGCCTAATATATACTACTGAAGATGTCACAATGAGATGGCGCAAAGAAGTAAGCTGGACTGGCCCGAATGGACGAAAGGTCACGATATCTACCGGGAAGGACCAATGATGGAAGAATTTGATTCCGAGTCCCAGACAGAGTCAGTGTCTAGCTTAGGTCCTAAGTATGAGTCAGGAGCGGGGAGTGTCCCCTTTATTTCTTCTATGTCTAGTGTCAATGTGAAGGGAAAGTCAAATCCCTTTCTTGCTGTTTTCAATTCTAATATCAATAAAATGAAAAATCCTTCTGCTTATTTGTTACCTTGCTTAGCTATTGATAAACCCAATAAATACAAAGTTGCACAAATCATCAACTAACTAATTTAAGCAATGTAAGTAAACTTCGCAAAGCAAGAATGCAAATTTTCGCTTTTACAGGAATTTGAGTGGCTGAACTCTCTCAACAATGCCGCCCCACAAAGAAGAAGCGAGCCGACCTTTTGCAACAACCTTGACACAGAAATGACTTTGGCTCCGATCGAAGAGGATCCTTGGTACGAAAACGTCTTCAACTACATCACCAAAGGCATATACCCTCAGGACGCACCCCTAAGAGCTCAACGGGCCATCCGTCTCTTAGCGGCGCAATACATAGAATACAACGGGATTCTGTACAAAAACTTCCACAACGGGCCTCAGATGCATGAACTCCAAAGAAGCCGCGGAAAGTATGGACGAGGTACACAATGGTGTGTGTGGACCACACATGAATGGTCGAATGCTCTCTAGAAAAGTCCAACGACTGGGATACTACTGGACTACTATGGAAAGGGATTGCTACGAGTATGTCAAGAAGTGCAAGAAATGTCAGATATATGCTAACCTGCAGCATATGCCGCCCTCGATGCTCCACAACTTCACATCCCCTGGGCTCCATTTGCCCGTTGAGGGTATAGGACATCCATAAGATCCTCCACGGGAGCAACACCTTATTCCCTAGTCTATGAAATGGAAGCAGTTCTACCCATAGAAGTCCAACTACCCTCCATGCGCATAGCCTTGGAGGGTGAAATTCCTGAAACCCAATGGTTACAAGCCCGCTACGAAGAGCTCATGTTCACGGATGAAAGACGCCTACGGGGCTTGGACCATTCCCACATGTACCAACAACGCATGGCAAGAGCATTCAACAAAAAGGTTCGACCTCGGAATTTCAAGGAAGGGGATTTAGTTTGGAAAGAATTACATGCCCCAAATACCGACCCTAGAGGCAAATTTCGACCAAATTGGTCCGGCCCGTTCATCATCAAGGACATCCTATCAGGAGGCACAGTCAGACTCATGGATATTGACGACATCGAGTTCAGCCAGCTCACCAGTATGGACCAACTGAAGAAGTGCTACGTCTAAAAAAAAAAATTAAAAAAAAGAGACGTACACAACTTGAACGAACTACGCTGGCCTGATTCCACAATGGATACGTAGGTAACCCTTTGAAGGGGCCCGGCCAAAATCAATCCAAAATTCCATTGAACTCATTCAAAAAAGGGATAATCTTTATTCAAAATGAACGAATAAGTTTACATACATTGCAAGAAATAAACTTCCTAAGGTTAAAAAAAGAAATAATAATACAACTATGAGGGTTTAAGCTAAACAAATTCTTATTATTTTTTTTTCAAAACTAGAACTCATTTCGCTTTGTTGCCACTCCCTTTCATTTCGGCAATTCCATCGCCCCGTTTACTTCTGCCTTTTTGCTTCGCCCAACCTTCGGTCCTTCCCCACCATTCCTTGAAACATGAAAACTTTTTAAAGCCTTTATTTTGCTTAGATTGCATTCTTCATGAGAAAAGTTTGTTACTATAAATGATCGTCCCTAGAAAAGTGTAATATCTACATTGGTGTTTTATGTATTTAATATTTTTATTCTCTTATTTTAGTCACATAATTTTTTAAATGGTTACTTGTGATAACTTGGGCATTATTAATAATAGTGGTATGCTAGTTAGATTAAGACTTTCAAGTAAAATTATAATAATTAGCTATTTGAGGTTGTTCTAAAATCTGTTACTAGAGGATACTGAGTTGTATTGGTTGTAAGTGTCGTAGCCTGTTGGTTAGATTGTGCTGTAATTGCTTTATCCTTTTGGAAGTAATAAAGTCAGCTAGTAACATTCCTGTTGTGAAAGAGGTTGAAGCAATCATGGACCCTGCGGCTTTCACTGTTGTAAGGTTTGTCGTTGCATCGATTCCCTTTCTACCCTCTGTGTTTCGAGCTAGAAATGATATTCATACTCGCAATGCAAGGGTTGAGTTGGGTTTATGGGTTAGTTTAGGTTATCTTTTGCAGGCTCTTGGATTGCTTACATCTGATGCTGGACGTGCATCTTTCATAACCATGCTAACTATAAGCTTCTTTGTTTTGTTGGTCAGTACTCATTTTGGTTGCAACATATTGTCTGAATTTAATTCTCTCCTTTGTTGGTTACTTTCCTCAGGTGATTGTGGTTCCTTTGCTCGATGGAATGTTAGAAGCTGTAATACCACCTCTTACTTGGTTTGGAGCTATCGTGTCTGTGGTAGGGGTTGCTATGCTTGAATCCAGTGGGTCTCCACCTAGTGTACGAATCTAATTACCATTACTTCATTCTGCTTCATATCATGATACACGTTTTAAATATTGGAAACAAAATCTCAGGTGATAACTAGTTGGCTGTGAATTTTTCGGGTTGGAAATTTATTCAACTTTTTAAGTGCGGTCTTTTTTGGTGTTCATATGCTAAGAACTGAAAGAATTTCAAGAAGCACAAAAAAGGAGAACTTTGTACCACTACTTGGATATGAGGTAAGTTTGTTGTCACAAGCTCAAGAGATGTGAACTAAAAATTTCAAAGTATGCAATGGGGCATTCAGAACATTGTTTCCTATATTACAGAAAAGTATAAACATGCTGGTGCTGCCTAATTGTGAATATTCATTTTCTTGCATGTGTCTTGAGCAGTGATAATATTTCAATTCAGGTATGTGTTGTTGCACTCATATCAATGATGTGGTATTTCGTTGGAAGCTGGGTCATTGGAACTCGTGGATCCAATCCACAGTTGTTGACATGGGAAGTGTTTTGGGCTTCAGTGGTCACATTTCCATGGTTACCAGCAATTTACACGGGGGTATTTTCAACCGGCTTATGCTTATGGGTAGAGGTATTTTCTTATAGCGCGATCTAAACCTCGGTATACTTCCTTCCGTTCCCTCTTAGTTACATATTGATTTATCATTTTTTTTGTTTGTTTTGGCCAATGCACTGATTTATCATTACGTCAGCTTATATGTTCATCAAAGTGTCTCTTGAGGTTCTGTTAATGATGAGTCTATGTGATTGTTTGTTTGCATCCATAAATTAGGTTTTAGTCTTCAATAACTCTTGTATAGACCGTCCTATGATGAGCAGTCTTAAACAATTTTTTGTGATGGTGCATTTGTATGCAATAGGCTGGTGGCTGTCTGATCTGCTATGTTATATTGTGCTGAACTTTTGCTAATGAAACAGTAGCATGCTAAGTGAATGGGATTAGCAGAGATGGGTTGTGGGTGGGCTTGAAAATTTCAGATTGGAGAGGAAGTTATTGGAGTAAAGGTAGTGATTGGTCATACAGAAAATATTATGGAAGGAACCATGCCAAACAAAGAATTAGTTGTTTACCATATCAGAGAAAACAAAAGCCAATTCCTCCTAAAACAGCTATTTCGTCCAAAGAAAATTTATACAAAGTTTCTTATACATTGTCTTATGCACGGGATGTTATAGAGGAAATGAAGTAATTTGTCATTTTATACGTTATCTGATAATGTCTCGTTCGAGGACCTTTAGGAATTTTTGGGATTTGTCATTGACACCTTGGATCATTGTGGTAGTTGGCAACAGTTAGTGGAGTCAGGAAAGATAAGTAAGTCATTGTGTAAATAAGTATGCTTTTATATTGGATCATAAAATTCTTACTAACACATTGACTTTACTATCTAAATGAAATTGTCTCGTACAAGAATAAAATACGAGAGTCTTTGGTTAATTGGTTCAGTTAACGTGCTCTTAGTATCAGCATTTCAAGTAAATAGTTGTCTGTTTGAAATGTCCTGTGGAAGATAGATCTACATTGTGGAGAAAACAATTAATCAGAAGGTTGGAAAATTATGATCTAAGATTTTTCATGCATTATTGATCACCTAGGATTGGTAATTGGATTAAAAGATATCCCCCCATCAACATTTCAATGCTATTGTTACCTGGATGTTTTTTTTGATACAGTAATAATAGCGGATTGTTTTACTTCCACGTATATTCCAGACTTCCAGTACACCATAAAAGACCCAAAATTAAAACAAGCTAGACATGAAGAAGTACACTGACGTTGACCTATAAGGATCTTGTTTATATAACCACCTGCCTTCTAGGAAGGGTTAAGGCTAAATCATCTGCAGCTAATGAGCTAAATGTATACAGAGATAGCCTCACAATCATTATAACAAATCATCAAATCACACTAGGGAAAATAACTGCAGTTGCTGTGAGATTACATTTGGATCCCTTTAACTTGTCAAAGAGCCCTTGTGACATGAATTTCATAAATCATCTGTCAAATTTTATCATCAGTGATCAGTCCCTATGGACTTATCATTAGAAAGCTAGTTTTTTTGCTCTGATCTTATATGATATAATCATTTATAGCTGCTACAAAGCACGTACCAGCAATCTGTTGTTGAGCCTCGCTAGCTACCATGACAGTTCACAGTGAACTAGTTGACATAGATCCCAATTATTGCTAGTCCTACCAGTACGGCACAAAAGTGTAAGCTTTTGTCAAATTGCAGCTTAACTGAATGAGTTTGTTTTTGCAGATGGCTGCAATGCGTGATGTATCAGCGACTGAAACAGCAATTATTTATGGACTAGAACCAGTATGGGAAGCGGGTTTTGCATGGTTTCTTTTAGGTGAAAGGTGGGGTGCTACTGGATGGATAGGTTCTGCTCTTGTCCTAGGTAAGCATTCTTCTATGTCAGTGAATGAAACTGAAAATCAGTACTCTAGAATATGAATGTTCTATATATTGGATAGATGCTTGGTGGCAGACAGTACCATTTCTTGATGTTCTTTATCTATATCCTTCTAGTTTTTGTATTTTTTCTTACTGGTAATGGTTTTACTATCTATTGCCAATTCACTAAGGCATTGCAGTAAGATTGTTTTCTCATATTATGCATCATTAAAAGTTTTTGAATGTTACTGTTAACATTCTGGTGGTCAGACAACCAGGAAAGAAACCTAAATGGGCAAAGAAGTTGGTCTTTGAAGAATACGTTTATCATGTGTGGATATAAATATTGTTGGTTACCGATAGGCATTTATCCCTCTATTCACAAATAAGTGGAGGGAGTAATATAGAACCTGTGTAGCCTTTTCCAAGAAGGTGAATGTTTGTCTGAGAAATACTGTAGAAAAGCATTTTGAGGTTGGCAAAAACTGATCCAAACCCGACCTGAAAATTTAAGGGTCTTGAACGTATGTAGATTTTCAACTCAAACCATAAATTAGGCCACCCCAAACAATGCTCAAATTAGCAGGTTCGACCTTTACCCAGGATCGATGCACATGAAACAAGGCATGCTTGCATGGTAAAAGTTGTACTTGCCTGGTATTTTCCTTCTTTCTCTGTCTCATATGAGTCATCTTTCTCTACCATCCAATCTCCAATACGCCCCGCTCCCTTCATACTTTCTTTTAAAAATGGTAAGTACTATTTCCATTCACCAAGGAGATGTCAGAATGAGAGCCTCGGATAATTACACCTAAAAGACATACCAAAGAGGTACCCCGGATACTACTAATCACTCACAACCAACTGTAATAGCCTAATAGCCTATCTGTAACACTATGCTCATCAATACTTTTAGATATACACAATTACACATCACCATTGACCATCCGCGTACTAACAATACATTTGACGTCCTGTAGAATCAGTACAATTTGGACTATATTTCTTTTTATATCTCTAAAACTCTTGTATTGTGTTCTATCCAGATCTCATATATTGTAGCTAGCTAGGAGAGCACATCTGCGCGTTCTTTTCTCCCAACTTTTCCCTCTGTTGTTTTTCTTAAACCATTGCATCTCAAGATTGAAACTGTATACGCACCCCTCTTGATTCCCATCCAACACAAATCTTTTGCCAAACCTGCTCACTATTTAGCATTCAAAAATAGATGCTTGCAAGATTCAGTCGCAACTGTACAAAGAGTGCATCTATTCACCAGCATCAAACCTCACTTACAGATGTTATCAAATGTAGCCAGTGCATCATTCAGTGCCATGCATGCCACAACTCTATGCTTAGGGACAGGTGCAGTCTCCCACTCTGTCATGTACCAGTAGGGAGATTACCACCATAAAAGGAACTATCCATAGTTTGATGAGGATATTGACAAGTTTAAACAGTAGTTGCTTGAAACTATCCATCTTAATAGTTAGTATCGATTTATGTGGATTGTAATTTTATGTATAATAATTGAATAGTAATAAACTTATAAAAGGAAAAAAAAAGTTGTCATAATCTATTTGCACAGATGGTAAGTTGGTAACCCAGCAATTAGGTGATGGTCAAACCATATTTAAAGGAAATTCAACTGACTTAGACGTCTAAATTACCCGAACACTAAGTGCAGTAGGTAATAGTCAATCAATTTTTGAAGGAAATAGAAGTGACTTAGATGTGTAAATTACCAGAACACTTAAGTTACCTGAACGAATTTGACTTAGTGGCATGTTTTGCCACCTCTGGGCGCTCTCTCTTGTATATGGGTGATGTCATTAAATGGCTCAAAAACCAGGAAAGAAGTTCAATGGTGAATAATTGAACAGGTTGGAAGCTACATATACTTTGCAGGAGTTCCAGTATTTCAAACCCTTCTTCATTTCCCAACTTAATCCTTGCCCTATGTTTCCTAGAAATGTATTTCTTTGATATCGAACGTAGGAAGATTTTTAGGCACCCATGTATAAACTCTTACAGTCCACATCTCAAGATGATGGAGAGTAACATAAAGTTTGACCTATAAGGATCAAGCTGAAGAGAGGTCGTCTTGCCTAGAATTCTTCACTAGATATGAACAATAGATAGGTGTACTATGTATTTTCGTTCTGTACATGGGTTGTCTCGCTTAAGTAGCTATCCTCTGTGGTTGTCAAATAAGTTACTGATGTATGATCCCTCTTCATCAAATATTGAAGAATTACGTATATCAGCCTTAGTTCAGGCGACGTAGATTCCAGATCATGTACTAGTGTCATGTGTCGTTCACTATTGCTACAACTTCAATCCAGATTCTTCCAGACCTCTTGAGTGAATTTGTCAATGAACTTTTGCTTTGTTGTCGACTATATACCTGTTCTTAGCATACTAACTATTGTTTCATATGTTTCTCATCTTTGTATAGGTGGAAGCCTGACAGTTCAGATGTTTGGATCTTTGCCATCTAGCGGAACTGGCCAAAGTGAAGGGAAGAATGGGAAAGGTGAACGTGAAAGTGCTTACAGAGAAAAAAATTGCAGTCCATCTCCAATTGTTGTTAGGTCTGACAAAGGTAGTAAATTTTGAATAGTATTTAGGAGAAATGCCTTTACTGTTCCCATACTGTGAGCCATGAGAATCGAACACGCATCTCTCGTAGGTGGAAGGTGGGATGGTAGTAGTGGCCTGACAAAAGCAGACCCGACCTGATACTAAAATTAGTCTGGTTCTCAACCTGCTTAGTAATCAGGTTAACTGGCAAAACCTGTTTAGCACTGCACGGAACCCCGGTTCTCTTAGCATGTGTATTGTGTCTTGTGCATTTTCATTTTTTAATTCTTCGAGTAGTACTTGCTCTGTAAATAGAAAAAACTCAGTCGAGGCTGGTCATGCTTGGCATTGTACATAACACAACTTCTTATAGTATACACAAGTCATATTCACACTTTTGTATCATTGAAAACACTGGAGTTTGGACTGCATGTTATTTTTAGTTTTTGACCAGGAATTTTATTAATCATTAAATTTTGCTACAGAGAAGCATGTAGCAACAAATACAACACCAGGGAATCACTTGCTCATGCAAACATTATACACAATTCCACCCCCCACTTTCTAGGAAGGGTTTAGATGCGAGTGTAATCATATGCTCAAGCAACGCTTAATCAACACCACAATTCTATGAACACTAATAGATTACAATGATCATAGCCATACCATAAACTCTGTACTCTACTTCTTAATAAGCCTTGTTTTGCTAGTCCACCCGCAATCATATTTGCACCCCTAATTCTATGGATGATAGAAAGATGAAGCTAAGAGATAAAAAAAAATGTGCGGATGTGGTTGATTATAAAGCGTTGCCATGTCTCTCGTTACACCACTTTACAGCATTGGAGTAGTTCAACTCAATAACAACACTCAAAACACCTACCCACTCCTCTTCTAGAGATAGTTCGACAGCTCTATGAATAGCAACAATTTATGCATCATTAATCCCAGTTGGCACACTCTTTTGGAGAATACACATTTGAAAGAGCCCCTCCAGTCTCGAAGGACACCTCCAACCGCTCCAGTACCCTCATTACAAGAGGCACCCCATCCCATTTCAGTACCCCATATGGTGGTGCTTCCCACGAGATTGCCTACTTAATTATTTTTGGTGGTGGATGCCACAACTTGACACATTCATGGTTTCTTACCATATCTTGAGGTGATTAAGTAATAGAACCGACTTAGACATACAAATTACCAAAACACTAAGGGCTTGTTCAGCTGCTAGTAATGCAATCCAATTTAATGCTAGAGTAAATGTGAGGCGATGAGCAAAAAAAAAAGAGAGTAAATGTGAGGTGGGAAAGGAACGAGGGCAATGAGGAATATGATAAATGTAAGTTTGGTTAACCCATTCAAAGTAATCATCTTTACGTGGGTTAAGTTTAGCAATCATGATTAGAAACGAAAGATCAATGCATGGGAAATAATAGGTTTACATTCATAGATATCTTTTTGCTCAATTATTAAACCCTTTTCATTCTTGTAATACACCTTATCTGACATCCCAGATCCTATATCCACTTTCACAAGGACCCTAGCATAGTTAATACCCACAATTATCTCAGTATTTCGGATCATATCCGCCATCATTAGCATGCCAATCAAGCTGCCTTCCTTAATCCAACAACATTCTAATATTTTACTTTGCGCCTAAAGAGCTTTACCCATATATAAACCTATTTGAGCACGCTCCTGCTTCGAATAGTCAATATCAGCTGACCATGGTCGCACAAATAATATTTTACTGTCAAAATGAAAACTCGCTTTTACAAAATTGCATCTCGTTGTTCAATAGAATCAAATCGAACCAAGAGCATCCTAGTATTCATCATAGCTATTTTCTTTATACCTCTTTTTGCCCAAATTCTATGCAAGAAACCACTTATTACTCCAATTGGAGATCTCACCCCCAGTACATAATAAACAAGAGCTTGACTCCAGTACTCAATTTCATACTGAAGATCAACCCAATATAATTTCCCAAATAGGTATCCCCTATGCAAGACAAGTTGAATAAAATCAAGACGAAATCCAACATTCTTCATATTGGTTATATTAAAATAGTCCTAAGCAGATTGCTCACCTCTATCATAAAAGAATATCCCTAAATCACTTGCCTTCTCCGCTGCAACTTTATCCTCCCATGAGAAATGGGTTTGCGCTTTTTCACGGAGTTATGATCATCACGAACTAATTTCTTCTCGAGCCAATTCCGATTGTTGGGTTGTCCCTATCTAAACCGAAAGAGTAACAATTCTTGACACATTTAAGTTCATTCGCCAAATTTCGCACAACTCGATCTAAATTGGGTCTTTCATTACCATTCGATAACCCTAACCCTAAAATTACCATGTTCTCCGGACTAGATGGTTGTTTAGTACTAGCATCCCCTGCCCGTGGAACCTGATCCACTCGCTTGGCCTTTCGCTTCCTCACCATCAACACATCGCATGTTAATAAGAGGAATTAACTTATTCCGAGAGAAAATCAGAGAGAGTCATCGCGAGAATTTGTGTATTCGTTTCAATATTGTAAAAGAGATATCTTAATTTTGTAATGGGATTAGCTTCCTAATAGGATCTAGATGATGAGATATTTTCTTATCTCATTAAGATACTACCTAAAGTTCTTCATAGCCTATAAATATGATGTGAGGGTTAGGGTATTCTGGTATACTCATTAAGTGAGTCACCATGTGAGGTTGATCTAGAAAGAGTCACTACAAATGGCTTGAGAGTCATGTGCAGAGTTCTTGAGATAGGGTTATCAGCCCGTTGGAAGTGATATACGTTAGGATGAGGCCCATTGGATGATTGTGTGGGGTATGTAAAACGCAATCCTTGGTATCGTGTGAGAAAGACAGTAAGTGATACTTGATTGTGTGAATGTACACTAAGGTTCATTGATTGATTAATTTGACCGACTGTATGGGTTGTCACGTGGTTTTCTCGCTCCCAATTTGGGTTTCCACGTTAAATTGTTGTATGCTTTGACTTTGTTATTGTTCGATCTCGTAGTTCGCATCGATGTTTATATATCCCTAACACCGGTCATAGAAGACAGATTGTCTTCCAATTTCACCAGTTTGCTAATCACAAGCTGAGCAGATAAAAAAGCAATATCAATGTTGAATTGTAAGGAACAGAGGCAGAGCATATATAGGCAAGGCTAGCCGGGGCTTGGCCCCACCATACTATCTGTCTAATAATTGTTACATATAAAGAGATCGCCCCCACTCCTATTGAAGATAGAAAATACTGCCAAGCAGTCCATGCCCATTATGTAAACGTAAATACCAATTCCATGAAACTAAATGCCTAAATGTTTAATTAATTCAACCAATCTTGTATTCTCTTGAGTCGTATGGTGTAAAGACTATAAATAAACATGTTACCTCAATCTCTCTCTCGTGCATTGTGCAAGTTGTAGAGTATATTTAGCGGGTAAACTCAGTAAATTGGTAAGCAAAACTGCGATTGATTGATTTTGTTTTATTATTTAGGTTTGTATACATTTTAAGTTGTAAAGAGGCGAAACCTAAAAGACTAAGAAAAGGATGAGTGGTAAAGAGCTCTCTAAGAAACCCCCAAACGCTTGCATTTCATCCCCAAAATCCCTCCACCGCCTCACTCTTCTAAAAACAGTAATCGCACAAAACCAAAGCTAATTTCTACAGATCGGGTAAACCTAACCCCTATCTAACTTCAATTATGATTTCTGGGTTTTGGGTCTGGAAAAATTGCATAGATTCTTCCCTACTGCTAGTGAACCGTCGATTCATTATTGGGATTCTAATAAATAAATCTTCTCGTCGTTTTGCTTTTTGCTCCCCAATTAATCTGGGTTGCGTCTGCCCTATTAATTTCGTATGCAACTAAATATCAAGATTTAGCGTGTTCGAGCAAAGGATTTAATAAACGGGGATTATTTGCGAAGAAACCCTTCATTTCTTCGAGCTGGCAGTTTCAATTTGTTGCAGGTTGCAATGATTATTGAATTAGGACAGTAATTGATGCACTATTAGTTAAGTTCAGCTTTATTTTAATTGCCCCATTCAGAGTGCTATACGTGGTGTGTGTGTGATTCGGTGGTGTGTGTGTGATTCGGTGGTGTGCTAATGCCAGAAACATAATGATTGTGTGCTACCTGGTTTCTTGCAAATTGGGGGATATTTTGTTTTTTAGATGTTTGGCTCTGCAAATCTCTCCTTGTGTGTAACACCCCTGAATTTACAACAACTTTTCGGGAGCTATCGACGTTGCTATGCACGACTCCATACCACTGAACCGTCACAAACCCGAGGGTAGTTACTGCAACATTTATCGCTAAGGAGTAAATGCTAAGCAGAACAAAAGTATACGCATCAAAAGAGCTTACTAAACAAACTAAAACGAATTAAACATTAATATCAGAGTTATCTAAATAGTGAACTTAAGTCCATTTAAATTTATTACAACTTGCCTTCAAAGGACACAAACCAAAAATCCCAACAATCTTAACTAGACTAAAGAGTTCTTGAAACTGACGCCAACTTTAGCTTCCAAGCTGTACGTCCTTACTCGACTAAAACTTCACTTTGTTTTCCGTGACGGAAACAAAATACAGAAGAAAAGAAAAAAAAAATAAAAGGGAAACAAAAATCAGATAAACTGAATAAACGTCATTGGTACCCAATAAAAATATTTCGCAAACCTTACCTGAGGTTATAGAAGAATCATTGAAATTCATTTGCATACGCACATAAGCATATGATCAAGCATACTCATAACGACATTAATTTAAATACAATTCTTGAAGGATTTATGTCCTGTCAGTCAAGAGTCATAATTACGATTTAGTAGATTGTAATGTTTAGCCAGAGACCTCTTACGATAAATGGACCGATATGAGTCAGACCAACAACTAAATGCATTTGGGCCTAACGGGTCACACACATATGCGTTGAATGGATCAGATAAAAAGAGAGATAGAGAAAGGTATGTGGGTCCATAGTGGGAAGCCCACAAGGCTATTACTAGGGTTTTCTAGTTGAACTAGGAAACTAGGGTTTAGCTTATAAGTGAGTTTCATCAGTTAAATGAATGAACTGTCTGAAAGTCACACCTCTCTTTCTCTCTCAAAAGAAACGTGTGTTTTACCAAGGTCAAGGAATAGTTCCTTGTCCTTATTCTAGCTAACGAACGCTCATAGGATCCGAAGTTCAATCGCAATGTGGACTACGCTAGAGGAGCAACACTTGGGGCTAATTTCTCTTTGGATTCATTAAACACACTTTGATCAACGGAGGCACGCATCAAGAGGTTTATGAATGTGTATTTATTGACCCATTAAGTTTCCTATTTTCTGGTTGTCTTCCGCTTATATGATTAGATCATTGTAGGCTGGTGGCCGGCGATGGCAGGGAGGAGAGAGAGAAAGTGAACACCGGTAAGGGGAGGGAGAAGGAGAGAGAGACGACGTGAGGTGAGAGAAAGAAAGAGAAAGCTTGTGAGGGTTTGATCAGTTGTGTAAAGTGATTAATTGTCTACACTTTTTCTTTATATAGGCGCTCAGTCAACCCAAGTCAAATACTAGTAGGTTTATGAATTTATTTAATACATTTCTGATTTAAATAGCTAATTAAAACTAATTAAAACTAATTAAAACAATATGAATAATTCTTATTCATATATAAAACATTTTATTTAAACTCCTCAAATTGATAAATGGAAGTTATGAAAAGTCCCATAATAATAATTAATATTATTATGGCTTTAATTGAATAAATCGAATCCTTGAATATAATTACGATTTAATCTCCGAAACTATTTATAAATCATTTATAAATCAATATAATAATTATAGAAAATATTGGGTATCACAGTAGCTCCTCAAGTCCATGATATAGTCAATGGCAAGGCATGGTATGCGATCTCCGATGACGAAAAGGATGAAGATGATAAGACTTTGAACTACCTCACAAGGTCCGGTCGCCAATTTAGGCCCGAAAACATCTACATGGATCCATCTCAAATCCAACCCGTAGAGCCCGTACATATCTCCAATAGGGATCTAACTCAAAAGGAGGCAACTAAAGAGGATTATGGGACTAACATCCTGAGGCAATTGCAAAGGACAAAAGCTAACATATCTATTTGGCAATTGTTGACCACTTCAATCACTCATAGAAGGGCCGTGCTAGAAGCACTAAATGCAACCACTATCTCTCCAAATGCTACCCCTGAGGATGTGGTCAACCTCCTGGTCAAAGGAAAGTCTTCCACGCCCATCACATTTTCTGATAAGGATCTTCCAGCCGAAGGCATTCATCACAACAAGGCTCTATACTTGACCGTCATATGTCAACAAAGGCAAGTCTCTATGACCTTAGTCGACAATGGCTCTGCCGTAAACGTGTGCCCCTTGAGGATTGCTGATGTAATACCCCGTATTATTATTCATTTTAGAATAATAATTACTTAAAAAGAAAATGCAATTTTGGATTTAAAATATTAATTGGGCTCATTAATTAAAGTGCCTAATTAATGTATGAGTTTTGTTTTGGATCTAATTAAATTAATTGGGCCAAAACTAATTAAGCAATTTGGGCTTAGTATTTTCGGTAATAGCCAAAAATAATTAGGCTTACTTGGGCCATTATTTTCGGTTCTCCTAGCCGAAAATATAGTAAGAAAATCAGTTTTTTTTCTGCAAAATTATTTCCTAAGAATAGTAGATTTTGAGAGGGTGGACTGGTTGTTAGTTTAGGAAGTTAGAGGAGATAAGGAAGGAGTATAATTAGGGATTTGGTTTCCTAATTGGACTCAACTTCCTCACTCATCAACTTAACCTAGACCAAAAAAAAAAAAAGAGGTCACTAACTCTCTCTCTCTCTCAACTCGCGTTCGACAGAACTCAAGGGGAAGAAGAAAGAGAATTTCCTACTCGTTCATAATTCATTCACTTGTCCAAGTTTGATCCTTTTTGATTCCAAGTAAGTATTTTTATTGCTTTTGGATTATTAAAAGTATGTTCTTGATTCAAATTCATTGTTTTTATGAACCCTAGTTTGTTTATGAGCAAACCCTAATTTCATATTTTGACCTATGATTGCTAGATTCTATTATTTTGCATGTTAGAATCATGATTAGGGTTGGATTTGGAGTTTTTATAGAATTTGAATTAAAGGTTGGGTTTAAAGGTTGAATCTTGTGATTTTGTTAAATCTGGAAATTTATTTATTATTCAGGTTTAATCTATATTTGGATTTGTTAAATTGATTAACAAAAAATAAAGAAATTTTTTTGGACCGTGCGACACGGCAGAACCCTGGCGTGGTGCAGCAGCCGATAGCGTCGGGCTGCTGGCCGTGCAGCCAGCAGCTGCGGCTGCTCGGCGCAACCAGCCGCCGGTGACGGAGGTCAGCGGTGGTGGTGGTAGTGTTTTGGTGGTTTGACTTGTTGACTTCGATTAGGGTTTATGGAAAGTCTTCCTAATTGGCTTTTAAAAGTTGGTTTGAAAAGTCTTTGAGCATGCATGAGTAATTAAAATTCCAGCAACTTAATAATTTAAGTTTAGGGTGCTAAACCATCTTTAAAGTTTAATTAAAAGGTTTAGAGATAGAAGTATTGGTTATTGTAGATTTGTTAGGCCCCGTGGACCGCACGTGAACTTAAGGAGCTTACGTGAATTAATTGGCTTCTTGCTAAAGGTATTTCATGTCTAGACCAATTATATGGATTCATTTTGAATATTTTGATAAAGGGATAATTGTTAATTATTTTCTTATGTTAATTCGTATAGAATTATGAGATAGTGGATGCATGTGATCAATGTTAGAAATTCTCTTTGTGTAGCAATGACTACTTGTTGGGATTCATGTTATTTGATAGTACATGTTAATCTTTGTAATTTCGTGGAGTAATTATTTGTGATGTTGAACTAAAGATATGATTAATATTTTTTTTAATTTGGATGTAGCCTATCACTATTTGGATCATGTTTGTAAGCATGTTGCTTCAATAAGTTAATGTGATTTTGACTATTGAATACGTAAACAATATTGGAACCTGGAAAAGGCTTATTGTTAGGTGGTTGTGAATAGGGTGTTGATGCTCATTCATGTGAAATTACTGCCATCGGAAATTGTGAACTCTAATTGTTCATTTTGTAACTGTGGTTTAGTTACTTGAGATGCCAAGATATGTGTAGTACTTGTTATGTGATCACCATATTAAAATGAATTGAGAGTTAAGATTTCTTTGGTAATGGATCCACTAAAGGATGCGAATGGGGAACTGTTACTGAGATATATTTGGCAGGTCTATGTCTGCGAGTCGTAGCCCCAATGTAGTACTTGTATCCATATATATATGATGATTAGGCAAATAAGTTTTGTGCATGAAACAGTTCTTCTTGTAAACCTAAGGGTTGAGAGAGGGTATGCATACTTAGGAAAATTTAAAGTACTTCGGGAATCCTCCAGGACGGTTGATCCCTCTTTTTTCCAATGTGCACGGGACTAAGATCCTATTGAATCGACTGCTGTTGGTTTGACAATTCATTCGATTCTCTTCTCTCTAATGAACTTGGCTAATGGATAATAATAAATATAGGATTTATTATTTGGTGTTTATGCGTGTCTTTAAATTAAAGCATGTTGTCTTTTATTTCTTAAAGCATGATTATTATTATTATGTAAGCATGTTGCCTTAACTTGGAGATTTAATTGGACTATGTGGTTAGGAATTACTCAGTGTAGTTGATTGGTTGTTTTCCTTTCTACTTGTGTTTGTTGTCCATTTCTCATCAATGATCGGCCTATGATGAACCTATATGGAATTCGTCTATATGGGGGAGTAGATTGACAGGATTGTAGCTCGTGTTGGGAGCTAGTGAGGAAGGTGATTAAGATTGTATATCTTCTAAAAACAATTTATCTTTATTATTTAGACTTTGGGATTAGTTGATTAAGAACTGTATTGTAATGAGATTAATTCTCTTGCATGAGAATTAATAGTTTAATATTTCTTATTTCATTTGTATTATTATTCTAAGTATAGTTTTGGAAAGATAGTTATTATTTAATTATCTAGTATGTGTGTTGGGATATAAACATTTTGTTTCTTTCTAGCGTTGTATTTAATTTGAACATTAAATACAGCGGTAACTTTTAAAATTTCTAGGGTTTTTCCGCTGCAACTCATGATTATAAATAATTTTAAATTAGACGGAAATTCGGGGTGTTACAACTGAACATACCTCAAAATAGTCTGCAATAACGTTATAGGCACATTCTCTATGAACATTAATATTGGGCCCAATGAGAAAATGGTCCAATTCCATGTTTATAGATATTCCGGCCACCTAACCAACTTTAAGGAATGCCTTTGTTGCATGGGCTTAATGTTGTAGCCTCAGCCCTTCACCAAAAAGTGAAGTTATCTCTGGCCGGATCCACCCTAGAAGTCTGCGCCGATACCATTGTAGCACAAGTGGAGGAAGCTCTAGCCTTTAAGATAGAGCATAATGAGCAAGATGAGGAACTATGGGGCTTTGAAAAGATATCCTTCATGGAAACAATAGAGCCCACACTCGATGTGAACACCCTACCAAGAAAGCAAGGCTACTTTCAAGGCATAACTTTGGGCCCTCGCCCCAAGGTAACCCAACCTTGCTGGAATACTAAGATAAAAAATGATCTATTAGGGCTAGGCAATAAACCCACTAAGCAAGAGCTTCGAGCCTACATATCTAAGGAAGTGTCTAGAAAGAAAGCCAGCGGGGCCAACAAACCCATCCCACACGACATGGGTCCTTACCCGCTAACCCTTAATGGGTAATTTCTCCAAGAAGGCGATCCATACCCTTACTACGGATAACCTGAACCATATGCAACCAATGGGATTCTAGTTCCAGGCTTTCAGGTATTTCAAGTCTGTTTCACTATGAACGAAGAGGCACTATCACCTACCTAGGAAGACCAATCCACTAAAGATTGGGCTAATGACATGGTACCCAACAACGTTGGGCTATTATTTGGTGAAGAATGTCGCCAATACAATGAGGCAATAAGCAAACTTCCCCTTACTGTGCTTGTCAATGAAGGGTTCGACCCGTTCAAGCTAATTGCCGCAATCGGGCCCGAGTACGCCACATGGAAGCACGAGACGAAGTGGGCTCCAGTAGAAGGAGTCAAGTACAAGTTCACGATCTGCCATTGTCCTTCAGAGAGGCCCAATTCTGATTCTGAGTATTATTCTGAGTCCGAGTCTGATTTTGAGTCTGTTATCCTAAAAGTATCGGGTAGTCCACCCTAGTCTATATCTGTTGCTACTAAGGTCGCTAGTGACGACCTCATTGATGTATTGTCCGCTTCTAACGTCACGAGTGCTGATTTTGCTTACTCGAATTGCCTTGCTAATAAATCAAACGACATAACTGAATTGCCAAAAAAGTCATCAAAGCATTAATCGAACATTAACAAAAGACTTCAATAGTCGAAGAAACGGAGACAATAAACATTGCAACATCAATAAAAGACTTCAATTCTTCTTTTGCTTTTGTTTATCCTTTAGGTTACTAGATACCACCTACGAGAAATAGACAAAGAGCCGAAGAGTCAGCTAGTTCAATGGGGGACAACCATGGAAATGGTGAGGCAAATGCACAAGCTTTGTTGGCGCAACTGGCTCAGTGACAACAACCCTTGGCGCAATCCAATGCATTCATTGCGCAGATGATGCAAAAGGGAAGAGAACATGATAGCTAGGGGTGATGATTTCCCCTCAGTGTCAGAGAAGTTCAAATGGCATAATACACCTGTGTTTGAGGGATGCGAGGATCATGTAATCCTTGAAGATTGGACGCAGGATTTAGAGAAAATCTTGGCCATTACTGGGTGTCGGGAGGCACTTAAGGTTGACAGTGATGTCTACCTATTCCCGAAAAAGCCAGATCGTTGGTGGAGGACCAATGGCACAACTATTAGAACTCTAGAGGGTTTTAATTGGGAAATGTTCAAAACGGTCCTTACAGAGGAGTACTACCCAGAGTATCTCCAAGACTAGAAGAATAATGAGTTCTTGAACCTTATCCAAGGAAGGATGACCGTTCAGGAGTATGCGGAGAAGTTTGACGACCTAGCTCGTTTCACGGGAGGATTAGTCCCTATGGAACATCATAGGTGTAGACACCCTAATCGGTTCTCATCCCTTGGCACCACAAAGCCCGATGATAGGCGCGCCACTGGCCCCCAGCTGCCTTCCGGGTAGCCGCTGGGCCTGATTTTCTGGTTGGGCCGAGTTTGGCGTCGGGTTTTCAACGCTAGGCCCTTAATTTCGTCCCCAAACTCTATAAATACTCCCTTTCACACTATTTTGAGACAGGTTGGTCAGTTTATAATTTTGAGAGCAATTTGAGAATACAAATACCCCAAATCATAGAGAATTCAGAATTTGAAGACTCAAGGAAGCCATTACACCCAACCTAGCACCCAAGATTGAAGAGCAATTCCAATTCTACTAGTTCCGTTTAAATAGAACGTCAAGGTTAACCATGCTGAGGGCCTAAATCTCTTATTTAACTTTTGCTTTTATTATTTATGATCATGTTTTATTTAGCCTTTGATTATGGTTGAATAATTATACGTTCTGATCTTTGTAAACAATATGCATATTAGTTTAATTTAAAAGTTTGCATCTTTTTATTAGTTTTTGCAAGTTTGCATCTTTTTTATGTTTTTGCATGCATGTAGTAACCTCTTAGGTTTATTTTAGCATAAAGTTAATATTTTTGCATTGTGCTTCCGTTGAAGTTACTAACAAATTTATTGATGTGCATATGCAATACTTGGCGCGTTTAGCAAAGTGTGGTAGGTTGGAGCGTTTTATTATTGCTCTTATCTTTGCTTGTGTTTGATAATTAATATGTATGTAAATTAGATATAAATTGTGCAAAGCGATGACGGTAGATAATTTGGTTGTCTAACCCGCCTAGTTAAATTTAGGATCTTGGACGACCGGATTCATATTGAACCATATAGTTTAAATAAATATTTGACATGGATAGGCTTAGTAGAGGCCGTTAATTCGAGCGATTTAGATGAGATTCGTTTTGTTTATTTCGTACCTACAACCCTGAACTCAATATTTAGCCCCTTTGGGTATGAGTCAATTCCCAATAGGAATTGGGTGCACTTTTTGATGGTTTCCAATTGTTTTCTAAAAATTGGTGGCGACTTCATTGCTTGCGAATTATTATTCCCCATCACAATAGAATTAAAATTCCATATGACGTATTACTTAAGAACCATTAATTCCAACAAAAGGCTTCAATTAGTACTGAAAGGCGAGGGTTCTTACAGTGGCGACTTCACTGGGGATTTAATAAGAGGGTGTAATTCGAAAACTTATCCATGTCAACAATTTATTTTTGCTATTTGGTTCAATTACCATATGTGTTTATATTCATTGCTTTGCATCCATATCATTCACTTGCACGTGTTATCATCGCAAGATGTCGAAAGATATCACCACACCTTAGTAGGATCTACCTTTTGGAGCATTGTCTATGACTTGGTTAGTGACCCACTAGGTCCAAATTGCCTTGCACATAGTCGTGTTTCACCCCATGGCATTCACATGTTTCCATTCGAATTATGTAAAACGGTACGTTTAGTTTTACTATGCATCCCATAGATGAAGAAACGCATCTGGTCGTGGGTTACCTTATCCAACCATAGATAGTGTCAAGCCATTGCATTTAGTCCCATAGTCCATATCAAGGTGCTAATTGATTTACTTGCCATATTGTGATTGATTGTTTCTTTGCTATGTGATTAGTTTCTATAGAAGATTAGGACTAGATCCCCCCTTAGGATTTTCTTGAGTCCAGTTTTGGGAAGGATTCCCTTTTGTGTGCTTGTGCGTTTTGTCAGGTTTACAAATAGAGTCTAGGATCTTTATTTTCTTTTTAGGAAATAGAATCCATGTAAGATTCCGACGATGCTAGTGACCATATTAAGAATACGTTATTTTCCATCCGAATTAGATTGCGTGTAAATAATATATTCCCGTCAATGATCTTTCACAAAATAAGAAAAGAGTCTTAGTTATTTCCTTAAAGCAAGTCAACGGTATATTTTCCTTTTCTTGAGTTCGGGAATTCTATTTCATATCTATGTCAAGAGTAGAGTCCTTATTCATTTTCATAGTACAAGTCAAGAGTGTAATTTCTAATTTAATATAGTCGAAAGATCATTGACCGAAATATACTATTTTCATAAAATCGCGTCTCTCCTAAAAATCACCATGTTGAGGATTAATGCTAGATTCTGTTTTCCATATTTGTTTTAAAAAAAAATAAAATCTTTCTTTTCGTGGAGTTTTCCATTTATTTCTTATTTTCTTAAACAGACCTTTTTATCTCTAGAATTGGTAGGAATAAAGATCACGGTCCTAGAAAGTGGGAGAGGGACGAGTCCAACAAGAGATTTATCCGCAAGTTGTCATTCGACCTTTCACCGCATGCACAGTTCGTGGGCCCCATTTGGCTCGAGTACCTTCGCACACCGCCATTGTCACCTCATACCTTGCCACCTAATTCACCTAAGTTCATTATGTCTGGAGAAGCTGAAAGAACCGCTGACCAAAAGATGGACGACCTTTTGGCCCAATTGGTCGCCATGAATGCTAGATTCACTGATATGGAAGCTCGTGTCAGTAAGTTATATCCCCCTACTAGGGATGAAGATGAGGCCAAAACCAAATGAAGATAAGACTGAGCCCTCAACTAAAGAGGCCCAAGAACTCGAAGCTAAGCTGAATAGGCTTGAGTCCGTTCTAGGCAAGAGTCGTGTCTTTAATGACATGATTATCAATTCCGAACGCTATGCTCCCCACATCAAAGGAAAATTGCCAACTATGTTTTCTATGCCGGAAGTTCCCACATTCAAAGGAACCGATGATCCACAATATCACATTAGAGCTTTTACCACTGCATTGAGCCTTAGAGGCATTGAAGAAGAGTTGTATGTTCACCTCTTTTCCCAAACTTTAGACCCTGCTGTTAGGGCCTGGTTATTCAAATTACCCACTCAAAAGCTACAGAAGTGGGAGGATTTACCTACTCTTTTCTTAGAAAGATATGCTGACACTGTCTTCCCTCCCATGACATTAAGAGAATTGTACATCACCAAGCAAGGTGACAAAGAAGGATTCATCAACTTCGTGAGAAGATGGAAGACCAAGGTTGCTGAGATGATTGATCGCCCATCTGAAAGGGATCAAAATAGGATGGTAGTCCAAAACTTGGCGTCTGAATATCGTGAACACATGAAGTTTCAGCCCATAGCCACTTATGCCCAACTAACTGAAGTAGGCATGGCCATTAAAGATGATCAACTCCAAAGAGGGAAGAACAAGGTCACTTACAATAACAACACAAGCGACTACAAGGATAATAAATACACCAACACCAATCATGCCTCCACAAGTAGAGGAAATGAGGTGAATGCCATCGTCGATAGGCGCCCAAGATGATTTAGTCCCCTTGGGATGCCTTATGTCAAAGCTCTAGACAAATTAGTCAAAGGAGACTATTTGCACCCTTTTTCTAGGACAATGTGTTTTCTATATGTGGGTCAACATGTTTCCTAGGTGAGAGTCTCATGGTTTTTCTTATTACTAAGTGCTCTGTGCTTCTTATTCAGGATAGGATCCAAAGAAGGAAGACTTGACAGAGATTCGACTAAACTTTCGAACCACCTCAATCGCATCATGATCAGAATGGTTTAGGAATATCTTATCGAAATGACCGACCGTGTGGATAGGTTGGAAGCCGACATTACCAACATCAAGTCCAGACAGTTATGGGATACGCCGATGTTTGTACCTTCATCTGAAATCCGGAAATCCATAACTTTGGGAAAGCCTGATCCGATTCCTCAAGAGCCAGAAAGGATTCGCAAGGGCAGCGAGTCTTCCTTCAATGTCTCACCAAGGGAATACCTCATACCCCGAAACAAGCCAAAGAGGGAATTCGCTCCATTAGGGATAACTCTCGGTACAACTTTCGAGAGGTTAGTGGACAAGGATATGCTTCGACCCGTAGGTCCTACTCCAGAACCGATTATCAAGGGCCGTAACTGGAAAGAGGGCGAATACTGGAAGTACCATCAAGGGAAAGGAAATGACACAAACAATTATTGGGCCCTTAAACATATCATCCAAGACAAAATAGACAATGGCACTCTACCATTGCCTAAAGCTGAAGAAGCCGAAAGTGCTGACAACCTCCTGGGTGCTATCAACCATATTACAACTAAGGAGCCCAAATATTACTCTCACGTCATTTACGATGAGGAGATTACTTTGATTTCTCAAAAATCTTACGAAGGAAGGCCAGATCTGGGAAGCGACAAAACAGAGGACGATAAAAATCAGATGCAAGAAAGCCTGGGTCGTACAATCAAAGGAATTCAAGAAATAAGAGAGAAGGTTACCATCTTAGAAGAGCACATCTCTAAGCGCAGGAATACGATCACCTTGACCAAGGAAGACACTTGGTGGCGTCAATACCTCCTATATCACAAAATGTCCAAGTACGGGTACGTCCGCCCAAGGACACCCACGTCAAGACTCCTTCCGAAAGACGGAAATCCGTTTATAAGCTGTACCTACTGCGCAGCTGAAGGACACCACATCAATCAGTGCAGACGCTTCAAGGGGCTAGTCTTACGCTTCATCGACCAAGGAACAATGTGGCTACCGTACACTTGGACAGTCAGCTGGTGTCGTCATAGTTAAGAAAAATACACCCCTCTCTTGGCCACCAATGGAAGTTGTTATGAACGCGTTGGTATGGAGAGGTGACATTCAACCCTACATCCCTTTGGAAGATGCCAAATCAGCATCAGGAGAAAACCGACCCTACTGCAAGTACCATCGAGTATTCGGGCACCATACAGACGATTGCCTGCGCCTAAAGGACGACATCCAGGGTGTCATTGATAGGGGAGAGGTTCCACCGCCACTAAGATATGGCAATGTTGACGATGAAACCTGGAATTAGTTGGCTACCCGCAAGGGCTAGAGGAATCGAGTCTGAGTCCCCAAGTTTTGTCGAGTTAGGATCTTATCTAAATCTCTAGGTTGAGTCTGGAACAGGGGGTGTTCCCCTTTTACTTTTCTTTCTAAGTCTAGTTTCTTTTTTACGGGAATTAGAGACCCTCTTCTGTAAAGTCAAGTGTGCTTATCTTTTTGCAAATCAATAAAAATTCCTCTTGCTCATTTCTTTCTTTGTTTGGCTATTGATAAATCCAATGAACTCAAAGTTGCACAAATCATTAACTAATCAATTTAAGCAATGTAAGTAAACTTCGTAAAGCAAGAATACAAATTATCTCTTTCACACGAACTTGAGTAGCTGAACTCTCTCAACGATGCCACTCCATAAAGAAAAGCAAGCTAGCCTGTTGCAACGACCTCGACACAGATATCACCCTGGCTCCGATCGAAGAAGATCCTTGGTACTAAGACATAGGGGTGAGCAATGGGACCAAGTACCTGGTTTTTGATCCGGAACCGGCCAGGACCAGACGGGTCCAGACTTGGAACCAGTTCTGGTTCCAGAATTTTGGAACTGGTTGGAACCAGTACCAGTTCCGGGTACCAATTTTTGGGACCAGGTACCCGCCAGGTACCCGGCAGGACCAATTCAAAGAACCAGTTTATGAGTTTCATGCTTTGATGTGGCATTGAGTTGTATTAACTATTGTTTTTGTATTTTCGTTTTTGGGTTATAATATTATGATATTAGGTAAAATTTAGTAATAGATGGTTTATTAAAGAGAGTTGTATAAAATAATATTAAGTTTTGGGAAAAAAAGAGAACCAAAAAGTCTAAGAAAAAGTGGAAATGGGTACTTGGTCCCGGAATCGGTACCCGCCAGTTTCAGTACTAGTTCCCAGATTTCAGGATCCGCAAGTACCAGTTCCAGGTATTTTAGGCGGGTACCCGGCAATGCTCACCCCTACCAAGACGTCTTCAAAAGAATATACCCTCAAGACGCACCACTAAGAGCTCAATGGGCCATCCGTCTCTTAGTGGTGCAATATATCAAATACAAGGGGGTTCTGTACAAGAAATCCCACAACGGGGTCAACCTCAGATGCGTGAACTCCGAAGAAGCTGCAAAGATCATGGACGAGGTACACAGTGGTGTGTGCGGACCACACATGAACGGTCGAATGCTCTCTAGAAAGGTCCTACGACTAGGGTACTACTTGACCACTATGGAAATGGATTGTTACGACTATGTCAAGAAGTGCAAGAAGTGTCAGATATATGCCAACCTGCAGCATATGCCACCCTCAATGGTCCACAACTTCACATCCCCTTGGACATTTTCCGCATGGGGAATAGATATCATTGGTAAAATCACCCCGAAAGGCTCTGGAGGACATGAATACATCCTAGTAGCCATAGACTATTTTACCAAATGGGTTGAAGCCCAATCCTATGCCGTCCTTACCTCCAAACAAGTGTCCAAGTTCATAAGGAACAACATCATCTCCCGATACGGCGTTCCGCATGAAATCATCAGTGACCATGGATCCCATTTCAAAGCCGAAACAACCACCCTCCTCAAAAACTACAAAATCCAGCACCACAAATCATCCCCTTACCGTCCCCAAACCAACGGCGCAGTGGAACCGCCAACAAAAACCTCAAGACTATCACTGAAAAGATGATAAAAAATTACAAAGATTGGCCCATAAAACTCTCATTTGCGCTTTGGGGATATAGGACATCCATAAGATCCTCGACGGGAGCAACACCTTATTCCCTAGTCTACGGAATGGAAGCAGTGCTACCCATTGAAGTCTAACTACCCTCCATGCGCATAGCCTTAGAGGGAGAAATTCCAGAAACCCAATGGTTACAAGCCCGCTACGAGGAACACATGTACACGGATGAAAGACGCCTATGGGCCCTAGACCACTCCCACATGTACCAGCAACGCATGGCGAGAGCATTCAACAAAAAGGTTCGACCTTGGAATTTAAAGGAAGGGGACTTAGTTTGGAAAGAACTACGTGCCCCAGTTACTGACCCAGAGGCAAATTTCGATCAAACTGGTCTGGTCCGTTCATGATCAAAGATATCTTATCAGGAGGCGTGGTCAGACTCATGGACATTGACGGCATCGAGTTCAGTCAGCTCACCAATATGGACCAACTGAAGAAGTGCTACGCCAAAAAAATAAAAAATCCAAAAAAAAAGACGTACACAATTTGATTGAACTACGCTGGCCTGATTCCACACTGGATACGTAGGTAACCCTTTTAAGGGGCCCGACAAAATAAATCCAAAATTCTATTCAACTCATTCAAAAAGGGATAATCTTTATTCAAACCGAACGAATAAGCTTACATTGCAAAAATTAAACTACGAGGGTTTAAACTAAACAAATTCTTACTGTTTTTTTTTGTTAAAACTAGACTTGCTTTCTAAGAAAATTACTTTAATCCTTCTTCCCTTCAGAAGGCTTCGTTGAAGAGTTCTTCTTTGAAGGACCCTGCCTCTTGCTTCCTATTCTTGAGTCATAATTAGGCTTTAGTTGGTCCAACTCCTCATGACGAAAGGCTCGTCTCGCTTCTTCATCACTGCAGGAAAGGCAATTCAACTAGGTCTCAGAAACTTGAGTTGGGCCAATCACACGAGGTACAGTCCAGCGGTCCTGGCTACGCCAGTATTTCCCCCAATCCACAGCAAATTCAGTGGTCAAAGCCAAGATATGCGGTCTCGTAGTCTCCTGACGAAGGATAACCTGTTTCAATCCATATTGCCTCATGATCCTAGAAGGGAAGAAGAAAGTACTCTTGTACAGACCCAGTATGGTAGTATGAGGAACAAAATTGTCACAAGCCACTATGGAAGTCAAGCTCCACTAGGTCACATGCCAACAAATAACCGGCCATGCATGGAAAAAGGCATTCCATTCAGCAAGGGTCTTTTCAGAATATAGCCTTTTCCTAACCAAGAAGCTAGCGGCGGTATAAGTTTTCTTTGACTAGGCTCGAGGGATACGAGCTATCATATTCTCTGGTGACTCTATTAGCCTCAGATGCTCACATAACCAAATTTGAAGCAGCAGGGGGCTGCCAGAAAAAGCTTCATGAGGGAAGATTTTCAACCTGTCAATCCCAACAATAGTTTCCCCTACAACCAGATGCAAAGGAGAGTGTCCTTCAGCCATTTGATTCACTACTCGCAACAACGAGGCTCTACCCAAATTGGAAGATTCTACATTAGCAAACAACAGGCGGTTTAATAGGCAAAGTACAAAAGCCTGTCGGCGGCAATACCTTAATATTGCATCCTTTTCAGAAGAAATAGAAAATGAAAAGCCTAAAGATTTCCTGTACTGATCACTAAAACCATCTCTCAAATAAGGCACAGCTGGGAGAAGAACATCAGACATATTAGTAATTGCAGCAAATTCTTCAACTAAAGGGCATAATTCAGAGTTACCGAAATGGAAAACGTGCAAGTCGGGGTCCTAGTAATTCAGAGCAGATCGAAGAAAGGGCCACAATATTTTGGTTGGTCTTAAAGTCAGCAAGGTAGAGACATGAAACGAAGCCTGTTCAAGTTTGTATTCTATGGTCAGATTTTTGCACCAAGCATCGAATAGGTTTTCAAAGGATTTCACCATGGTAGAAGCTTTGGGAAATTTGAGAGAGCTAAAGGCTGAAAAGTGATACAACATCAAGCATCCCGTAAATCCTATTTATAGGCATAAACTCGGGCCAAAAGAAGTGAGAAATCCACGAAAAAGCCCAAACCAGAGCCGCTAGCGGCTGTGACCAGCACCGCTAGCGGCCCTGACCCTTGCCCAGTCAATTTTCCCCTTTTGCTCCGACCCGCTAACTTGGTCTATTCAGCTCGGTTTAAGCCCAGTTTACGCACAACGGAATTACAAGGCCCGAGACTCGCTTAGTTTTATCTTTTCCATATATATTTTTTTTAGGGGGTATAATATGTGTAATTTTTGCGCTTTTTCTTGCAGTTTTTACCTTTTTCCTTATTTATTCCCTAAATTGTGGCCTATTCCCTACTGCATAACGCATTGCATATTTAGAGATCCGACGGGCATAATTGAGTCATCATAGTATACATATCATATAAAATGCATAAAAACAGGAATTCAAAGTCTTAAGGCCAATGTTTACAAAGCAATCCTACACCGCTCAACCAGAGTCGTCATCACCATTGCTGTCAGCCTCATCATCAACGGACGACCCTTGACCATAGTTCTCGGTCGAATAATGGAAGGAGCCCGGGGTACAAAAGGAGCTGTAAATAGGCCTGCTGTTTTTAGGCCTCATATCCCGCCTGTCATATGCTGGTGCGCGCATGGGTACCTGCTTAAAATCCCGCTCCGAAGAAGCTCTTTGTGGCTTGACCGGCAAAGTCCATAGCCATGTCCTGATACGAAGGCCTAGTATGAGGGACATCCCATCCAGGGGCGTTCGCCAAACCTCCAACCGTTGGGGTAACAATGGGCCTACTATCAAGAGAAGGCTGGAAACCCACGGGAGAAAACATCTCAGGTACAGGAACGTACGGCACAGAAGGTCCGGGCGCCTCATCAACAGGACGCCTGGTCACAGCCACGGGAGGTGAACGAGCAATAGGCGGTCTGCTCGCCGAAGAGGCCCTCGCAGCAGAATAATATCGAGGTCCCACCGAACACGAAGACTGAGACGTCTGCAAACAATCAAGGTCGAGATGTTAAGTTAAGCACTGCACTTAGCTAAAACAAAGGCTGAAAGTCTACTTACATCGACAGTCCTAGACCGAGAAGTCTTCCCCTTGCCCATCACCCGACCGTAGCCTTTCTTCAATAGGTGAATGAGCTTGAAGATTTGAGAAGTCTGCTCCCGGTTCAGCTACAAAAAAACAAACACAAGAGATAGAGTCAGCACTCAAAAGCAAACACAAAACACAAGAAGGGATAAAAAGGAACTTACCCCTGTACAACCGTCAGGCAAAGGCAAGCCCTCCAGAGGCTCTCCATCAGCCATATGTAGAGGGAACTCCTCTACTATGCGTCCCCCGCTCTCCCCAATATACCTCACCTCATTAGTCGGCAAGGTCACGCTTGGGGGCTGACCCCGAGGAACTCTAGAATAGGACTTCCTGGGACCCTGAGGAGCCAAACGGTCCGCATGCAAGACACAAAAAGTCAATATATCATGCATATAGCTAAAAGATGCAGATAAATTTGTTACCGCAGAAGTGAGGTCCGGCACCAGACGACCCAAACAATAGGCCAGGTACACAGCCGTATGGTCCAAGCTAGCACTCTCCGGCTCCAGAAACTCCGTGGCCGCCATACCACGAGCCACGACCCCCAAATCCCGCACGCTCAGGCTGCGCAGGTAGAACATGGTTATCGGAGGGTCCTCCGGAACCAAATGACTACCCAAGGATGGGTAGACCAGTCGGGTCAAACGATCCCCCAAGTACCACACAAAGCTAAATGGCCCCTCGAAGACCACCCACAAAGAGGATACACTAAAGGACTCCATGGTAATGTGGGGCGGAACCCCAGGAATACCATAAAAAGCGGACCACGAAACCTGCAAATTACCAAATCAAAAGTTCATTTAAAGCAAATGGACCAAGAAAAAAAAAATGCACAAGTCAACACCAACATACCATAGATGCGGCATGGCTCTCAAAGGTAGCCCGAAAATTCTCCAAAGAGGTAAATGAATGGTTGTCTCTACCAATCCACCGTGAACCTAGTGGGAACATCCTCAAACCAGGACAGTGAGGACCGAAAGCCAAAAAATAATCGAAAAACCACAACTGCCATACAAGCAAAAAAAGGAAAGGATAAGCTCTAAATTCAAAAGCATATGCAAAGGAAAAAGCGAAATATATGGGCCTACCTCCAGTATCCTCCACGGGCCCGAGATAGACGCCCTCTTACTCGTCGGCTTAGGCATGCAAGCCCGACGACACCATCTCACCAAGGTAGCATAAGCAAGAGCACCGAAGTTTTACTCATGGACCCTGGTAAAATCCTCCAAACATGTCAAGAGACCGATCTGACATACACTCTTCTTCTGAGCGAAAATGGTCGACCCCAACAGGCAAGCCAGGAAAATAAGGGCTCTCTACTCCCCGGTAAGCCTCTGCTCCGCCAAAGCCGCCCATAACCGCGGCAAGGAAACCCGATCCCTATCAAAATGGGCAGACACAGGCCCATAAAGCTCGAGCAACCTGTCACTCTCTTGCCAGTAACTCACGTCGTACCGAATACGACGCCCTCTAAAGGATAGACCCGTCAGCACAGAGAACTTATAAGGGGTGGGAACATCTCTCCTACGGCAGTATGGAAAGTGTTCGTAGAATTCCAGAACCTCTCCAATATCCCCCTAGAAATAATCCTAGTATCTCCAGAGTGACAAGCAGGGATAACAGTCAATAAATGCTCAAAACCCGAGCCCATTACCATATCCCTAACTCCAACTGAAAAAGTCTCCAACATCATGGCCCAATGGGAAGTAGACCCATAAGCCTGCAACAAAACGCCAACACCTTAGCCAACAAACAAAATTTTCTCAACACCCCATGTACTACAAATACAGCAAAAATAATTCCACACAAATTATATTTAGCAGACCACCAATCCAGTACAAGTCCCAATTTGTTCGTGTGTCGAAGCACTAACAGTTCAAATTTTCATTTAAATATATATATATATATATATATATATATATATATATATATATATATATATATATATATATATATATATATATATATATATATATATATATACTAAAAAGAAAAAAGAGAGTAAGAAAACATACCAACTCAGGGTTAGACAGATGACTCTGTCTGTCCGGTAGTAAGATGCTACGGTCCCAAACCCCAGCCGGGCGCCAGTCCAATTGCATGAACGAGTCCTGGTACAGACGAGCCCCATCCGCATGACGGGCCGAAGGTGTATTGGTAGAGGGAAGCCCAATACAAAAACGGTCCCGGTCATCCTCCCCCTCACCCATGGGACTTTTTCCTTTATATGCGGGAGCCATGGGAGTACAATGGAGCTTTCTCTCTCTACAAGTGGAAAATTAAAAGTTTCAGATTCGCAAGAAACAAGCAGTCATTCAACAATGCAACCCAAAATTCCGCAACTAGGCGGAAAAATAAGCAAGTTCAAGACAAAAATCGAAGAATTTGGTCAAGAATTGACTTACCTCAAGCAAGTTGAAGCACTCAACAATGGTGATGGTCTTCGACAATGGCTGTGCAAGGTGAAGGAGAAGAAGTGAGACGCGAAAAAAATCGCGACGAAACTGATTTATTTGGCTCAAGACGAGCACCGCTAGCGGCGCTCACAAAGAGCCCAGCGCCACTAGCGGCCCTACAAGTTCTGCACGCGCGGGCCTCACTTTCTGTTCCACGATCTTTTTCAGCCCAGAATTCGTTACTCCAGTTCGCTCGCGGCAAACATCAGTACCAAGCGCGCGGGAGAAAGACTCTTTGGCCCACAAATTCAAATTCGACAGATGGCCTATTTTACGGTACCAATTATTTTCAGGTAAAACTAACCTGATTATTTTTGCAGGTCCCAAACACTGAAGCTCAGAAACATACCGCAACGACTTTTACCGCCCAGAGCGTAAAATATTTTAAGCCTAGTAAATTTGTCGGCCTCCTCAATATCCAAAAAAATCCCAATACCCAAAAAAAGATCCCAATGACCCGATGTCCCAATGTCTCAATGTCCCAAAAGTCCCCAATGTCCCAAATGTCCCGAAGTCCCAATCTCTCAATGTCCCAAAAATCCCAAATGTCCCGATGTCCCAATGTCCCAATGTCTCAATGTCCCAAAAATCCCAAATGTCCCGGTGTCCCAATATCCCAAAATCCTAACTGTCGCAATGTCCCAATGTCACAAATTTGGCTCAGTCAATGATCGCTTAAACTGTTGCGGTTAAACTGCCCTTCTGCGAGGTCACAAGTTTGGGGTCAATCAATGATCGCTTAAGCTATTGCGGTTAAACTGTCCTTCTGCGAGGTCACAAATTTGGGGTCAGTCAATGATCGCTTAAGCTATTGCGGTTAAACTGTCCTTCTACGAGATTACTTATTATTTGTTAGTCAATGATTGCTTAAACTGTTGCGGTTATACTGTCCATTATTTTTTTACAACCGTCATTTTGATCGCGTTGTCTCGTCGACCTTTCATTTCTTGTACAGGGACGGAATCTCGTCACCCACCGAGTGGTGCTTAGTCACTGTTTGCTCAAAATAAAGCATTTATACTATTCACTCTCACGTTACTAACCATTTTTACGGCCGATATGTTTAATCGCGTTGTCTTGTTGAGTTTTTCGTTTCTAGTACAGGGACGGAATCTCGACACCTGTCGAGCGGTGTTTAGTCACTGTTTGTCGAAGCACTCTACGTTGATCATTCTCAAAGTATTACTAACTTTTTCATTCAATCTGAATACAGGTCCCCAGCAGACGTTTACATCATCTACGAGCGGTGTTCTATCCTGCTAACCATAACCTTTATTTCCCTTGTGGTCACAGAGAAGAAATCTTAGCACGCTGCGAGCATGTCCCAACTCAGGTTTGTCTTCATATGCATACATACTTTACACTCTCACACACCGTGTGCACATCAGCATCCTACATATCGCTTTCGGAATACTTTGATCTTCACTTTTACTCAAGCTCGAACAAAGTGGGGGCTTCTGTAGACGCTAAAACGCCTTCAGATTTCTCCGCAAAAGCCAGATGATGAAAGGAGTAATTTATAAACTTGAACGCTATTTTTGCTTTAATAGTTAAGATAAGGTCTCAGGTTTTTCCTTAATAACTCCTTTATGCTAGTCTCATTCAAAAGCCCCGTTCAAGAGCTTTCCAACGACACCTCTCATGCCTTCTTCCGACTCCCGGTCGCCAAGTTGTGAACCGGGGGTAGAACCGTCTTTTACCGTCCAAGGGTAAAACGGTCTTTTCATATTTTTCGGAACACTAAAATTCCTCCGAAAAATTAAAATAGACTGGATGTCGTCATATGACGACATCCAGCTGGCAGCTGGCAGCCGTTAGCGGCCCTAACTCAGCTTCAAGCCCGACTATTCTTTCAGCCCAAATTCGATTTTCGGCTCATTTTCAGCCGTCCAGCCCTACTTCCGTCTCTGCACAAGAAACGAAAAGGTCGACGAGACAACGCGATCAAAATGACGGCTGTAAAATGGTTAAAACATATGAACAGTTTTAATGCAATAGCTTAAGCAATCATTGACTGAAACATATAAAAAACAAAGGACAGTATAACCGCAATAGTTTAAGCAATCATTGACTGACACAAAATAAGTGACCTCGTAGAAGGACAGTTTAACCGCAATAGCTTAAGCGATCATTGACTGATCAAAAATAATGTAACCTCGTAGAAGGACAGTTTAACCGCAATAGCTTAAGCGATCATTGACTGACCCAGTTTTGTGACATTGGGCATTAAGACTTTGGGACATTGGGATTTTTGGGATATCGAGTCATTGGGATTTTTCGGGAATTTTATGAAGACGACACATCTACTGGGCTTAGAAATAATGTTGGCACTCCGGGCGATAAATGTCATTGCGGCATATATCCGGGCTCAAGTATTTGGGACCTGCAAAAATAATTGGGTTAGTTTTACCTGAATATAATTGGTACCGTAAGATGGGCCAACTGTTGAATTTGAATTTGTGGGCGAAAGGGACTCGCTCCCGCGCGCTTGGTACTGATATTTACCGCGAACGAACTAGAGTAACGGCTTCTTGGCTGGAAAAAGTCATCGGACACCAAGTGGGGGCCCGCGCTTGCAGATTTGGCAGGGCCGCTAGCGGCCCAGGCCAGCGCCGCGGCGCTGGGCTCTCGTCTTGAGTGGAATAAATTAGCTTCAGGCGAATTTTTTTTCGCGTTTCACTTCCTTCTTCTCCACTTCGTCGAGAGCCAATGTCGAGCAACACCATTATTGAGTGCTTCAACTTCCTTGATGTAAGTGAATTCTTGACCAAATTCTTCGTCTTTTGTCTTCAGCTTGCTTATTTTTCCGCCTAATTGCTGAATTTTGGGTTGCATTGTTGAATGGGTGCTTGTTTCTTGCGAATCTGAAACTTTTAATTTTCCACTTGTAGAGAGAGAAAGCTTCCTTTTTCTTCCATGGCTCCCAAAGACAAAGGAAAACGTCCCATGGTTGAGGAGGAGGAGAACCGAGACCTTTTTCGTTCCGGGCTTCCTTCCACTAGTACGCCTTCGGCTCGTCATGCAGACGGGGTGCGTTTATACCAGGACTCGTTCATGCGGGTGGACTGGCGTCCGGCTGGGGTTAGGGACCGCAGTATTTTGCTACTGGACAGGAAGAGTCATATGTGTAACCTTGAGTTGGTATATTTTCTGACTCTCTCCTTTTTTGGTTCTATTTAGTATATAAATTTTTTTAACTGAAAATTTAAATTGTTAATGCTTTGGCACACAAACAAATTGGGACTTGTACTGAATTGGTGGTTAGCTGTATATAATTTGTTTGGGATTATTTTTGCTGTATTTGTAGTATATGGGGTGTTGAGAAAATTTTGTTTGTTGGCTAGGGTATTGGTGTTTTGTTGCAGGCTTATGGGTCTACATCCCATTGGGCCATGATGTTGGAGACATTTTTTGTGGGAGCTACGGATATAGTGTTGGGTTCAGGTATTGGGCACTTCTTGACTGTTATCACGGCTTGTCACTCCGGGGATACTAGGATTATTCCTCGGGGGTTATTGGAGAGGTTCTGGCATACTACGAACACTTTCCATACGCCTGTACGGGAGATGTTTCCCACTCCTTATCAATTTGCTGTGCTGACGGGTTTATCATTTAGAGGGCGTCGTATATAGTACGACGTAAGTTACCATCGACAGAGTGACAGGTTACTTGAGCATTACGGGCCTGTTTCCAACCATTTTAGGGATGGCTGGGTTTCCTTGCCGAGGGCGTGGGCGGCCTTATCAGAGCAGGGGCTTACTGAGGAGCAGAGGGCTCGTATTTTCCTAGCTTGCTTGTTGGGGTCGACCATTTTCGCTCAGAAGAAGAGCGTATGTCAAGTTGGCTTCTTGACATGTTTGGAGGATTTGTCCAAGGTCCATGAGTACGACCTCGGTTCTCCTGCATATGCTACCTTGGTGAGATGGTGCCGGCATGCTTGTAGGCCTAGGCCAACGAGTGAGAAGGTGTCTATGTTGGGGCCGTGGAAGATACTGGAGGTAGGCACATATATTCCTTTTTCCTTTGCACATGCATGCTTTTCAGGAGAATTGCAGCTTATCATCTTTTTGCTTGTATGGCAGCTGTGGTTTTTTGAGTATTTTCCCGCTTTTGGTCCTCACCGTCCTGGTTTGAGGATGTTCCCACTAGGTTCACGGTGGATTGGTAGAGATAACCACCCATTTACCTCTTTGGAGCATTTTCGGGCTACCTTTGAGAGTCATGCTGCGTCTGAAGTATGTTGCCTTCGATTTGCTTACGTATATAATTTTTTTAATTCATTTGGTGTGAATAAACATTGATCTGGTAATCTGCAGGTGTCGTGGACTGCCTTCGACGATATTCCCGGGGTTTCGCCCCATATTACCGTTGAGTCTTTTAGGGTATCCTCCTTGCGGGTGGTCTTTGAGGGGCCATTTGGCTTTGTGTTTACTTGGGGGATCGCTTGACTCGACTGGTCTATCCTGCCTTGGGTGGTCATTTGGTTCCGGAGGACCCTCCGATGACCATGTTCTACTTGCGCAGCCTGAGCGAGGAGGACTTGAGGGTCGTGGATCGTGGTATGGCGGCCACGAAGTTGTTTGAGCTGGGGATCGCTGTCTTGGATCGTACGGCTGTGTACCTGGCCTATTGCTTGGGTCGTCTAATGCCGGACCGCACTTGTGAGGTAGGACTTTTATTTGTGCCCTTTTCAGCTATATGCCTGATATATTGACTTTTGTGTCTTGTAGGCGGATCGTTTGGCTCCTCGGGGTCCTAGGAGGTCCCATTCCAGAGTTCCTCGGGGCCAGCCCCCAAGCATGACCTTGCCGAGCAATGAGGTGAGGTACATTGGTGAGAGTCAGGGACGTATAGTAGCGAGTTCCCTCTACATACAGCTGCTGGAGAGGCCGTGGAGGGCTTACCCTTGTCTGATGGTTGTACGGGGGTAAGTCTTTTTCATCCCTTCTTGTGTTTTGTGTTTGCTTTTGAATGCTGACTCAATTTTTTGTTTTTTCTTGTAGCTGAACCGGGAGCAGACCTCTCAAGTCTTCAAGCTCGTCCACCTATTGAAGAAAGGCTATAGTCGGGTCATGGGCAATGGGAAGAGTTCCCGGTCTAGGACTGTTGATGTAAGTAGATTGTCATCCTTTGTTTAGCTATGTGAAGTGCGTAACTTAACATCTCGATCTTGATTATTTGCTCATGTCGCAGTCTTCGTCTTCAGTGGGACCTCGACATTTTTCTGCTGCGAAGGTCTCTTCGGCGAGCAGGCCGTGTATTGCTCATTCACCTCCCGTAGCTGTGACCAGGCCTCCTATTGATGAGGTGCCCGGACCTTCTGTGCCGCACATTCTCGTGCCTGAGATGTTTTCTCCAGCGGGTTTTCAGCCTCCCTTCGGTAGTAGGCCTACTGTTACCCCAATGGCTTGAGGTTGGGCGAATGCCCCTGGATGATGGACTTTGCCAGTCAAGCCACCGAGAGCTTCTTCGCAGCGGGGTTTCCGGCAGGTACCTCCATGCATGCACCAGCATATGATAGACGGGATACGAGGCCTAACAACAACGGGCCCATTTATAGCTTTTTTAGTACTAAGGCTCCTATTATTCGACTGGGAACTATGGCCAGGGACCGTCTGTTGATGATGAGGCTAACAACAATGGCGATGATGACTCCGGTTGAGCGGTGTAGAACCATTTTGTAAACATTGGCCTTGAAATTTTGAACTCCTGTTTTTATGCATTTTATATGATATGTATGCTATGATGACTCGATTATGCCCGTCTGATCTCTATGTATGCAATGTGTTATGCAGTAGGGGGTAGGCCATAATTTAGGGAACAAAATAAGGAAAAAGGGGAACATTGGAAGAAAAAGCAAAAATTACACATATTATACCCTCTAAAAAAAAGATAAAATAATAATAAAAAAAAGAAAGAAAATAGAAAAGATAAAAGTTAGACAGTCTCGGGCTTTGTAATTCCGTTGTACGTATAAAGAATTGGGCTTAAACCGAGCGTAAGTGACCAAGTGGGTGGGCTGTTGACTGGGCCAGGGTTAGGGCCGCTAGCGGCGCTGGCCTGAAGATGAGGGCCACTAGCGGCCCTGGCCAGAGCCGCTGACTGCTCTGGTTTGGGCTTTTTCGCGGATTTCTGACTTCTTTTGACCCTATTTGTTTGCCTATAAATAGGATTTACGGGATGCTTGATGTTGTATCACTTTTCAGACTTTAGCTCTCTCAAATTTCCCAAAGCTTCTACCATGGTGAAATCCTTTGAAAACCTGTTCGATGCCTGGTGCAAAAATCTGGTCATAAAAGATAAACTTAAACTGGCTCCGTTTCATGTCTCCACCTTATTGGCCTTAAGACCAACCAAAATATTGTGGCCCCTTCTTCGATCTGCTTTGAATTATTGGGACCCCAACTTGCACGTTTTCCGTTTTGGTAATTCTGAATTATGCCCTCTAGTTGAAGAATTTGCTGCAATTACTAATATGTGTGACGTTCTTCCCCCAGTTGTGCCTTATTTGAGAGATGGTTTTAGTAGTCAGTTTACGCTTGTCATCTGCAGAAGCCAAAAGCATGATTCTTGGTGTCGATGTGGACTTAGTTCAACTCTGTGGAAAGTTTGCTATTTCTTCTGAAAAGGATGCAATATTTAGGCGTTGTCGTTGGCAGGCTTTTGTACTTTGCCTGTTAAACCGCCTACTGTTTTCTAATGTAGAGTCTTACAATTTGGGTAGAGCCTCGTTGTTGCGAGTGGTGAATCAAATGGCTGGAGGGCACTCTCCTTTGCATCTGGTTGTAGGGGAAACTATTATAGGGCTTGATAGGTTGAAAATCTCACCTCATGAAGCTTTGTCTGACAACCCTCTACTGCTTCAAATCTGGTTATGTGAGCATCTAAGGTTGATAGAATCGCCAGAGAAGATGATAGCTCGCACCCCTCGAGCCCGGTCAAAGAAAACTTATACCGCTGCTAGCTTCTTGGTTAGGAAAAGGCTATATGGTGAAAAGACCTTTGCTGAATGGGATGCCTTTTTCCGTGCAGGACCTGTTATTCGTTGGCATGTGACCTGGTGGAGCTTGACCTCTTTAGTGGCTTGTGATAAATTTATCCCTCATACTACCATAGTGGGTCTATACAGGAGTGCTTTCTTCTTTCCTTCTAGGGTTATGAGACAATATGGGTTGAAGCAGGTTATCCCTCGTCAGGAGACTACGAGACTGCCTACCTTGGCTCTGACCACCGAATTTGCTGAGGATTGGGGAAAATATTGGCGTAGCCGAGATCACTGGATTGTACCTCGTGCGATTTCCCCGACTCAAATTTTTGAGATCTACTTGAACTGGCTTTCCTGCAGTGAAGGAGAAGCTAGACGAGGCCTACGTCATGAGGAGTGGGACCAACTAAAGCCTAATTATGACTCAAGAACAGGAACAAGAAAAGAAAGGAAGGGCCTTATGAGGAAGGCTACCACGTACTGAAAAGAGGCAAGCCCCCAGCTCAAGGAAGCGATCATAGGTCGTCCTTCAAAGAAGAACTCTTCAAGGAAGCCTTCTAAAGGGAAGAAGGATTAAAGTAATAGGAATTTGTTTAGCTTAAACCCTCGTAGTTGCGCTTTTTTTTTTACCTTAGGAAGTTTAATTTTTTGCAATGTAAGCTTATTCGCTTAGTTTGAATAAAGATTACCCCTTTTGAATGAGTTGAAAGGAATTTTGGATTGATTTTGGCTTGGCCCCTTAAAAGGGTTACCTACGTATCTAATGTGGAATCAGGCCAGCGTAGTTCGTTCAATTTGTGTACTTCTCCTTTTTTTAAAAAAATTTCGGAATTTGTTTTTTATTTTTTTTTAGACATAGCACTTCCCAGTTGGTCCATGTTGGTGAGTTGGCTGAACTCGATGGCACAAATGTCCATGAGTCGGACTACGCCTCGTGATAAGATGTATTTAATGATGAATGGACCGGACCAATTGGGTCGAAACTTGCCTCTGGGGTCGGTAACTGGGACACGCAATTCTTTCCAAACTAAGTCTCCTTCCTTTAGATTTCGAGGTCGAACCTTTTTGTTGAATGCTCTTGCCATGCGTTGCTGATACATGTGGGAATGGTCTAAGGTCCGTAGGCGTCTTTCATCTGTGAACATGAGTTCTTCGTAGCGGGCTTGTAACCATTGGGTTTCGAGAATTTCACCCTCTAAGGCTATGCGCATGGAGGGTAGTTGGACTTCTATGGGTAGCACTGCTTCCATTCCGTAGACAAGGGAATAAGGTGTCGCTCCTGTGGAGGATCTTATGGATGTCCCATATCCCCAAAGGGAAAATGGGAGTTTTATGGGCCAATCTTTGTAGTTTTCTATCATCTTTTCAATGATAGTCTTGAGGTTTTTGTTGGCGGCTTCCATTATGCTGTTAGTTTGGGGATGGTAAGGGGATGATTTGTGGTGCTGGATTTGTGGTGCTGGATCCATGGTCACTAATAATTCCATGTTGAATGCCGTATCGGCAGATGATGTTGTTCCTTATGAATTTGGACACTTGTTTGGAGGTGAGGACGGCATAGGATTGGGCTTCAACCCATTTGGTAAAATAGTCTATGGCTACTAGGATGTATTCATGTCCTCCCGAGGCTTTTGGGGTGATTTTACCTATGATATCTATTCCCCATGCGGAAAATGGCCAAGGGGATGTGAAGTTGTGGAGCTATAAGGGTGGCATATGCTGCAGGCTGGCATATATCTGACACTTCTTGCATTTCTTGACATAATCGTAACAATCCCTTTCCATAGTGGTCCAGTAGTATTCCAGTCGTAGGACCTTTCTAGAGAGCATTCGACCATTCATGTGTGGTCTGCACACACCATTGTGTACCTCGTCCATGATCTCTGCGGCTTCTTTGGAGTTCACGCATCTGAGGTTGACCCCGTTGTGGGACTTCTTGTATAGAACCCCCTTGTATTCTATGTATTGTGCCGCTAAGAGATGGATAGCCCGTTGAGCTCTTATTAGCGCTTCTTGAGGGTATATTCCTTTGGTGATGTAGTTGAAGACGTCTTGGTACCAAGGATCTTCTTCGATCAGAGCCAGGGTCAGATCCGTGTCGAGGTTGTTGCAGAAAGCGGGCTTGCTTCTTCTTGTGGAGTGGCATCGTTGAGAGAGTTCAACTACTCAAATTCCTATAAAAGAGATAATTTGCATCCTTGCTTTGCGAAGTTTACTTACAATGCTTAAATTAATTAGTTAATAATTTGTGCAATTTTGAGTTCATTGGATTTATCAATAGCCAAACAAAGAAAGAAATGAGCAAAAGAAATTTTTATTGATTTGCAACAAAAGATAAGCACACTTGACTTTAGAGAAGAGGGTCTCTCATTCCCATCAAAAAGAAACTAGACTTAGAAAGGAAAGTAACAGGGGAACACCTCCGGTTCCAGACTCAACCTAAAGATTTAGCTAAGATCTTAACTCGACAAAACTTGGGGATTCGGACTCGATTCCTCTAGCTCTTGCTGGTAGCCAACTAGTTCCAGGCTCCATAGGTATCATCTTCTTCTTTCTTGCCATGATTTCTTGTACATTATCTTGCGAGCGGATGCACTGATCCGTGCGGTGGCCAAATACCCGGTGGTATTGAAAGTAGAGATTATCGTCAATCA
The DNA here is from genome assembly GCA_038025085.1 of Tetragonia tetragonoides. Taxonomy (NCBI): domain Eukaryota; kingdom Viridiplantae; phylum Streptophyta; class Magnoliopsida; order Caryophyllales; family Aizoaceae; genus Tetragonia; species Tetragonia tetragonoides. Next base: position 20,801,577 of record CM076146.1, read on the forward strand.
AGATACCCACATCATAGAGCCGGTTGTAGAAGTCAATTGCTTGGTATAGGAGGCGTTATCCGTAAGTAGGTTGCAGATTCTTAATGAATTGGCAGATTTGATCACTTTGCGCAGGTTTCTCAACCAGTTTGGCCACTTTTAGCCTCCAACGTTGAAGGAAGGTAAGAAACCCCTCATCTTTTCCTTGCTTCGTGATCTCTAATTCTCGAAGGGTCATGGAGAGGACAACATTTTCCTTGTAGTGTGCAAGGAAGATTATAGTGAACTCTGACCAAGTATGGTAGTTTTCCAAATTCAAGGTGTAGAATCAACGACGATTCGAGGCATCAAGAGTCCGTGGGAACAAGTGTATGTAGATACTTTTGTCCATTCCTCTCAAACCCATGGCAGTAGTGAAGGCCTTGAGGTGATTTTGTGGATCCTCAGTTCTAGTAAAGGTCGGAACCTCGGGCATGGAGAACTTGGCTGGAAGCTTGCCCTTGACTTTGGGGTTGACCTTACCATCATCATGATTGTAGTTGGCCATAGAGTTAATCTTTTTGAGCTTAGTGACTTGCTCATCCTCTTCAGTGTTGGAGTCAGAGAGGATTCTTGCTTCAACCCCTTTCTTTCTTTCCAAATCCTCAACCTTGAGTCGCATCCATTCCAAATTGCCCATGAGCTCATCAAGCTTCTCGTCAGTGGTTTTTGTCATTGTGAAGATTGGGTGTGATTGGTGAGGTGAGCTTTGTGGTGGTAAGGGATTGTGGGGTGATGGCCTATTTTTTTGATGGTGAGGCTTTTTGTGGTGGAGGTAGTCAGGAACTTGGTGGTGAAGACGGTTGTGAACGAGCTAGCCTTACCGAAGGCCGAGCCCAGCTTTTCTCAAGATTTTTTTCCTCTTCGGACCCTCTATCCTGAATAGTAAGCACGGAGCACTTAGTAACAAGTAAAGACCATGAGACTCTCACCAAAGAAAAAGGACGACCCCACATAGAAAACACATTGTCCTAAAAAAAAGATCCTTAAGCCTAAATACCCAAATATTTCCCCTAATATCCCAGGAAAATAAAGTCAATGAACGAAAATAAGAAAAATAGAAAAAGACGGACTATCCTATTTTTATTTTTCTAGACTCAAAGAAAATGGAAAATGGGATAATATAAAATAAAAGAATTTCGATCTTCTTTTTTATTTTATTTTTTTTGCAATTTTTTTTTTTTGGCGTTTTTAATTTTTTGTTTTACACCCTTTTTTTGGTTCTTTTTTTTAACCGAATCTGGATTACATCAAAAAATGAAAAAGAAATAGAAAAATAGAAAAAAGATAGAGGGGAAATTGGAATGACTGACTCTTTTTTTTGCTAAAAAGATCCTAAGAAAATGTTCATGACTTTTATAGAATATATCATTGGGAAAAAGACGAGTGTTCATTGAATTGAATTCTCGCACCGTTTTTGGGCATTAGGAACTAGGTAAAAATAAAAGAAAAGACTCGTAGCATGTATGTACATGTTTGCACATAGTCATGACATTCAAGCATTCAGGCAAGCATTACAACGACGCATCACTACAAGAAATGTCAATATTTACGACCATTTTATAACGAGGAGACGCGATTCTGGTCGTAATTGATGACCAATAACGACCAATTTCAGAACTCGTCGTAATTGTGTAGTTTTACTTACGACCAATGCGTTTTCTCGTCGTAACTGTTACAAAACTCGTCGTTAAAATTATGAAAATTTCAGACCAGCTGAGGCGGGACTTTTCGCGGGTCAAAAGTAATGTCAACGACCAGTAACACACCTACCACTGGTTTGTATGGTCGTAATTGTATAAACCCACAAAAGACAAAACAAAAAGCTTTTAGAAAAAAAAAAGAAAACAAATGAAGTAGTCTAGGTGACCAGATGGAGAAAGCACGAGCCTTGTCTTCTCTTCACTTAGGTTTCCTTAGAAACACTTTCTCTCTCCTTAGAACACCCACAAAACCCATCTCTCTCCAGAACTAGAATGGGTTTTAAATTCCATGCTTTACCTTGCTGTTAGAGATTTTTCTTGCTCGAAATCGAATTGCTCCTTCTCCGAATTGCAGTTCCTTGCTCCAAATTGCACAATCTGAAATGGTATGTTCTTCTTTTGCCCAAAATCTTAAACTTTGGCCTTCATCTTGCAAATTTTGACGTATTGCGATTAAGAGAATTAAAAACTTAATTTGGGTATGGCCAGATTCCCAGATCTGATATTCGCCCTCTTTGTTCTTCTATTTAACAGGTACTCTTTCTTTACCCCTCTCTCTCTCTATCTATCTCTAGAATGTGTTCTTTCTCCATTTTTATCTTTCTAATGCTACAAGCTCACCAATTTCTTGAAAAATTACATGATATAATTACAATGGATTTTTCTATATATTACTCGTCATTTTTGGGTTATACGTTATTGTTTTGCTTTTGTTTAATTTTTCTGTTGTTGTGGCTGTTTCAGTATTTGGAGGTGGTTGTATACTGGAGTTTGGTTTAGTAGATTTTCTTCATTTGGTTGTTGCTTTGGATTTGGTTGCTGTTTTCGCTCCCAATGATCATGCTTAATTTATTTTTAATCAGTTACCTGCACTCTTGGATTTTATATTTTAAGCTGTTGGTTTTGGGTACAGAAAACAACTTTGTTCTTCAATCTTTTACCTTTAGTGTGGACTGTAGAATGAAAATATTTAAGTGTTGTGATATTGGTAGATGTAGTGTTGGTTGTAGTGATATTTATAGCTGCTCTTTGTATAAAACATGACTTTTTAATTGGACTTTGCTTAGATGGTGGAAGTTTGTCATATATACTATTATCTCAATAAACTAATGTCACTACTGAATATTTAATGAATACTCCTATCTTTTAATATGTCGTTGATGATACAAATTTATTTGTTGATTGATTTATTCATAATTTCATCAAATGTAAAATGTATAAACCAAAACACTGTTAGACAAGGAAGGTTAAAGAATGCTTAAGTTTTTTCCATTTTTTGTATGTAATCCCTGATGTCACGGTTGATTAAGTCTTCATTGTCTTTTCTTGTAAATAGTGTTCTGATTATTGGATATTTTATATATATGCTTCCCCTTCCCCTTTTTTATAGTGTTTTTTCCTAGTAAAAATGGCTTGTTATTTTATAATTTTGTCCACGAGATAGAATATATGTACTGTTTTGTTTTACAAAATCAGTAGAGGAGCCTTTTTTTCTTTTTAGCGAGAGCTACTAGAGGAGGCTTTAGTTCTGTTTTACCTATTGATTTATGCTTTGGTCATTATTTACAAATGGTAAAATCACATGTTTTTCCTCTTTCTATAGGTAATTAGGAGGTTAACTTGATTCGAAATAATGGCACCTTGTAAACTTTGGATGAGACTTGCTGAGGATGAACGTGTTAATCCTGAATATGAAATTGGTGTTGAAATTTTTTTAGAATATGCTTTTGAAAGAACAGGGGAAAAAGAGGAAATTAAATGTCCATGTGTTAGATGCAACAACTCATACTTCAGGTCAAAGGTAGTGGTTAGAGACCATTTATTTGTTCATGGAATCATTTCAAGTTATACTTTTTGGTATCATCATGGGGAAAGAGTAGGTGAAACTCAATCTGACAATAACACTCATAGAGTCTCACAATCTTCAAGGGAAGACGATGAGTTAGAACATTTTGATGATGTGGATGAAATTGAGACAATGATTAGAGATGTTTTTCCTAATTATGCTAGTTTGGGTGAAAATTATATGGATGTTGGTTCATCGAGTCATGTCGAGGTAGATGAAGAACCGAATGATGAAGCTAAGAAATTTTACAGAGTGTTTGAGGATTTCAAAAATCCGTTATATGAGAGTTCAAAGAGCTCAAAGTTGTTTGCAATTAATAACCTACTTCACATTAAAACTCTTGGGAGGTGGAGTAATGAGTCATTTACTATGCTATTGCAATTTTTGAAAAATGAGTTTCTACCAAATGACTCTATGCTGCCTGTGAGCTATTATGATGCCAAAAAGATCATTCAAGATCTTGGTCTCTCCTATAAAAAGATTGATGCATGTGTTAATGATTGTATGCTATTCTGGAAAGATGACGAAAAGCTAGATTTTGGTAAAGTTTGTCATGCTTCTAGGTGGGCACATGATAAACATAGTGGAGAGACCAGGACAAAGGAGAGTGGTAAGAGAATTCCTCATAAGGTACTTCATTATTTCCCACTTAACCCAAGGCTTCAACGCTTATTCATGTGCTTTAAGACAGCTTCAAAAATGACATGGCACCATGATAATCCAAGCAAAGATGGTGTGATGAGGCATCCTACACATGGCGAAGCATGGAAGGATTTTAATGAAAAACATGAAACTTTCTCCTCCAAGCCTCGGAATGTTAGGTTGGGCCTTGTAAGTGATGGATTTCAACCATTTTCTAATACTGCAACCCCGTATAGTATCTGACCCGTTATGTTGATTCCATACAACTTGCCCCCATGGATTTGCATGAAAGACTCCATTTATGTTGTCCATGCTCATTCCTGGACCTAGTGGCCCCGGTGATGCTATTGGTGTGTATCTACAACCTTTAGTGGAAGAGTTGAACGAGTTGTGGGAATTTGGGGTCGAGACATTTGAAGCATCAAGACAACAAAATTTTAAACTACATGATGCCTTATTATGGACTATCAATGACTATCCTGCCTATGGGATTTTATCGGGGTATTGTACTAAAGGAAAATTGGCATGTCCTATTTGCCATAAAAAAATCCATTCCATTAGGTTGCGTATATGTTCTAAGCAAGTTTATATGCGTCATCGTCGTTTTCTTCCCCGTATTCACCCATGGAGAAAGAAGAAAGACATATTTGGGAAGAAAGAAAAAGCAAGTCCACCAAAGCCATTGTCTGGGGATGAAATTCTTGAGGAAGTGAAAGATCATGAAGGGAATTGTTTGTCTAAGGATCCTTCTAAGAGGGATAAGATTTCACATAAACTCAGAGGTGATAATTGGAACAAAAAGAGTATATTTTTTGAGTTGCCTTATTGGAAGAGACTATTGCTACGGTACAATTTAGATGTTATGCATATTGAAAAAAATATTTGTGATATTGTGTTGGCAATCATCATGATCATGAAGGGAAAAACAAAAGATTCGGCTAACTCTAGACTTGATTTGCAAGCAATGGGCATAATGTCAAACCTCCACCCTATCGTAAAGGGTGACAAGCTAGAGTTGCCTCCTGCACCGTACAAATTGTCTAAGAGTCAAAAGGAGATATTATGTCGATTCATAAAGGAATTGAAAGTTCCAGATGGGTTTTCATCCAACATATCTCGATGTGTTAATTTAAAAGAGTGTCAGATTTCAGGGTTAAAGAGTCATGATTGTCATATTCTTTTACAACGTGTACTACCTCTCGTGATACGTGGCCTTTTGGTGAAAGATGTTTGTGAGCCCTTGATTGAGTTGTCTATGTTCTTTAATGTTTTGTGTGCTAAGTCACTAAGAGTTCAAGATGTAGAACAACTCAAAGCTCAAATTCCTTTGACTCTTTCCAAGTTAGAGGCTCCCTCTTGTTTTTTAATCATGTTGCATTTGGCTATTCACCTACCTGATGAGGCATTGCTTGGTGGGCCAGTTCATTTTCGGTGGATGTATCCTGGTGAGCGAAATCTTTTCACGCTCAAGTCCTATGTTCGAAACAAGGCTCGTCCTGAGGGTTCAATAGCAGAGGGATACATTGTGAATGAGTGTATGACCTTGTGTTCAAGGTACTTGCACAACATGGAAACAAAGTTTAATCGCCTCGAGAGAAATTATGATGGTGGTGCTGGACCTCAGAAAAAGCTTTCCATTTTTTCTCACCCGGGACGACCATTGGGAGCTGCCAAGATCATTAACTTTGACGTATATGAAAAGGAGCAAGCTCATATTTACGCATTGAAGAATTGTGATGAAGTGCTACCATTCTTCGAGTATGTCACTCACCAAAATTGCTTAGTTCTTTGCAAATATTTATGAGCTGATTTGTACTAATTTTTTACTAATAATTGTTCCAGGGAGTATGCTCAAATAATTGAAAATGAAGGAGTTCAACAATCTGCCCAAGAACAAGATAGAAATTTTGTCCAATGGTTTAAAAGAAAAGTAAGTGTATTATCTTAACATGCCTTTATAGCTGACGTATTTCATTTGGAGCATGTAGTTATCATAACATTTTTTTCATTCTATCTCAGGTCCAAAAGTTGCAAGACGAAAACAACTGTCCTCATGGGGAGGAGTTTCAGGCCTTATCTCGTGGCCCTACCCAATATGTTAAATCTTTCAAAGGCTATGTGACCAATGGGTTTAGATTCAACACATCAAAACGAGATGAAGGCTTAAGAACACAAAATAGTGGAGTAGTGGTGGTTGGTGATTCTGGCGATCTTGGTGGGAGTTTAGATTATTTTGGGGTCTTGACAAAAGTGATCAAATTAGAATATTTAGGAGGCAATTATGTTGTGTTCTTCCGCTGTAATTGGTTTGATGCGCTTGATTCACGGAGAGGCATCAAAGAGGATAAGTTTGGGTTTGTTAGTGTTGATACTAGACGACTCTTGAAAACAAGTGTGCCATTTGTGCTAGCTAGCCAAGTGTCGCAAGTCTTCTATACTGCTGATATTGTGAACAAGGGTAGTTGGCGTGTTGTTGTTAAGACACATCGACGGGATGCATATGAGATGCCAATGGAAAATGACAATGACTCTGAAATCCCGGAGAAGTCTGATGCATATCAAGCAAATGAGTCATTCAATTTGAGTTCCAATGCATCAACTTCAGCATACACACCTGGTGAAATTAACAGTATGCATATTAGTGATGCAGAACCTGAGATCGTTGATGTTTCCTCTTTGGTTAAAGAAAGAAAAAGAAACTCTAGCAAATGATGTAGTGTTTGGTTTGGTAGAGATTAATTAAATATGAGTTGTATGCTTTAGAAGCTTAGGTATATTCATTATTCTTAAGTTTTTCTGTCTTTCTATCCGTCATTAGAAACTATGCACTAGCTGAGCTCTTTGTCATGTTGTTACTGTTATTGAATTATTGTTAAATTCAGTCTATTTAGCTTTCTAAATTATTGTGCATGCTGTGCTTGGCTTGTTTTTTTACTTTCAAAAGTGTCATTCGATTTGTGCTAACTAGTCATGTGTAGATTTATGGCGCCAACAGGAAAATCTTCGAAGCTTGCGTATGTTGCGCCAGAGGCACTTGGAAAGAGTCGCGGACAAGGCATGAAAGTAATTTTCTTCCTAAGTTTATGTCAGCTGGAGCTTCATTTTCGTCGACAGCAGCAGCTCAAACAACTCCAATGACAGAAACAACTCCAACGACTAATGCAGCTGCTGTAACGCCATCTTCGTTAGCAACTGGCCATACCTCGGTAACTCGTAATGGAACTAGTAAAGGTTCTACTGTGAGCAAAGTGCACCAAGCTGGTAATGGCGCAAAACGCAAGGAAAAGGAGGTGAATATTCCGCAGATCAATGACACCCAGATTTCTAGTGAGCATGTGAGACAAGCCTCATCATCTGCAACAATCAATGCTCTAACTCCCCATGTGTCAGCAAATCATAGTAGGGTAAGCAACGGTTCTGTTGTAAACCAAACTGAAAATGGATCAAAACACAAGGAAAAAGAGGGGAACATGCCACATGTTAATGATGACCAGAAATGTAGTGAGCAGGTCACAGATGCTGTTAGTGAACCTCTAAATTTGAGGGAGAATGTGCAAGGTTGGTTCCTTTTAACTTTCTCATACACTTATTGATACAATAAAGTTTTTGTTAACAGTTTGCACTTCATATTAATGCTTCAAATTTGCAGATTCTGCCACTGTAACTAAGAGGAGAAAGAGAGCACCGGATGCGAAGCCACGGGGTGTCAACTTGTGTAAGAGAGTGGCAAATCTTAAGGAGGGTGAGAGGTTAGAGGTTCATTTGTATAATAATGGTGCCGTTAGAGAGAACGGGAAGGCTATGTCTAGGCATATGGGAAAAATTATTCGTGATCGCTCTATTTGTCCAGTTCGAGAACACTCTTGGGATGAGATAGAAGAAAGTGTTAAAACCCATATGTGGCAAGCAGTAATGGTAATCTATCCAATTTAGATTTTACACTTTTGTGTTTTGATGTTTCTTTAATCAGTATGTTCTGTCTTCTTTGTTAATTATGTGTTTATGTTTCATTCTTTGATTTTCCATTTTCTAGGACAAGTTTTGTGCTACTGGCAATGTTGAATTTGATCGCCAAACCACTGTAGAGCATTTGCGAAGATTGTGGCACAACTGGAAAGGAATTTTGAAACAAGAAAACATCAAGGACATAGAAAGTATACCTAAAGCACTAGAGAAAATACCTAATAAGTTGACCAAAGAGGATTGGGAATGGTTGGCGAAGGAGCATTTTACATCAGCAGACTTTGAAGTAAGATGTCTTTGTAGTTGTTTGGCATTTCAAATCTTAAAAAAGTACCGCTGATAACCCTTAATATGTATTTGACCATTCTACACATCATGTGTTTCTAGAAAGTTAGTGCCACAGCTTCTGAAAACAAAGGGTTCTTAAAGATGCCCCATCGTACCGGTAGCATGCCAATTAGACAAGTGGTATGGGAGGAGATGGTAAGATCAATTTTGTCGTTTTCCCATCATATTTCTTTATTTCTGTCATTGTTTGAAATACTTCAATTGTTTATAAAAGGAGGAAAAAAGGGAGACACGCCCTCTGTATCTGAGGTTTTCAAGAAGACTAGGATGTTGAAATCTGGAAGTTTAAATGTTGAAGAAACAAAAAAATATGTATGTGATATTGTTTTCAAATAATTGAAAACTTGACAGCTACATATTGAAATTGATGATTTGTGTGTATTCATTTGGTTTTTGTTTTTTTCCCTCTTAGCATTGAGAACTTGCAGAATGAGATTGTGGATGTTGAAACAAACAATCCATCTTTCTCCCATTTTGAGGTAGTTGAAGAGTGTTTCGGTCCAAAAAATCGTGATCATGTGGTGTGCTTTGGCTTTGGCATGAAACCAAAAGATATAAGAGGACCTTTACCAAGTAGGGCTGATCTTACATCAATCATACATGAGAAGGATAAAGAAAACAATGATCTTCGACTACTGTGGCTGAACTGGAAACTAACCAGAAGAAAGAGAGTGAAGAGAGCCAAAAGAAGATAGATGCTATGAATGAAAAGTTAAACAAAGAGCGTGAAGAAAGCGAAAAGAAGATGGATGCTATGAATGAAAAGCTCACTATGCTAATGAGTATGGCGTTTGCGCAAGACACTGACAGGAGTACCCCAAACTAATTCATATGCCAGCATTGTCAAGGTATGCATAATCAACGACAGGAAAATATTTGCATTTTTGTCAAATAAATGCTGATTATTGATTCATTAGATTGTTATTGTTGACTTTTGCTTCCTGAGATTTTTTTTGTTCGCCGTGCTTATAGAATTTGGATTGGATTTCAGGTTGGATTATTAGGATTAGAGTTGAGTGCTTGAGTTTGGGTTCTTTTTGTGTTCTGCTGGTGCGTTTAGTCTGCTTATTCACATGTTTCTGAGTGGAAAAAATAACTGTCATGATTTTAATGTGGTTTTAGTACACATGTAGGTTATGGCTAATATTTGAGCTTCCATCAGGTTCATTTACAACCTTTTTTTTGGAAATAAGTCAGGAACTTATGATTACCAAAGTGACCGATTACAACCTATTTAAAGGTTTTACAAGAGCAATGTACCACAACATGGGCCCCTGACCCCTTGTATCTCCTCATCAGAGTTTAGAGCAAGCATACAGCTAAATAAAAACAAACTATTACAACAATACAGCTTTTCAAAAACCATCAAAATATTACATCAGTTTGAAGATCAGGTCTCTATCTGCTTGTGTCATTTTCCTTATGTCAAGGCTGCTGATTCTGGTTTTGACCTCGAACTGCAAATTGGTCATCAGTCCAGCTGCAAGTGTGTGCTTGTTGTTAAAGCAAACATTGTTCTTGTCTCTCCAAATAGTGTACACCATTGCTGTGAGAGTACCACTGGTTATTCTTCTTTGCAGTTTACTTTTGAGCCTTCTAGCTATCCAGTTCAAGATTGTGTGAATACTACCTGCACTGGTTCTCCACTCTAGCCAGTTTTTAACACCTTCAACAAGTTCTTGAGAGACTTTACAATCAAAATACAGGTGCTGGTGACTTTCAGATTTATCATCACATAAATAGCATTTATCATTCCCTCTTAAGAACCCTATGATGCACATTCAATACTTTGTTCCTTTATGAGTCAGCCAACCTTACAAATGAAAGTAATTCAAAGTAGTTGAATGTGGCTTTTCAGGATGAACTTTGTTGCTTAAATTCATCACTTAGGCTACTAGAAACATCAAATTATGGCGTACGACTTGAGTTTGTTGACAATATTGAGATGATTATGATGGACATGGACTGATAGACGGAGGAGGAGTTTAGGGGTACTATAAAGTCAGGGGATGGAGGCAGAGATGATGGAGGAGTGCTGCACTAACCATGAACAAAAGTGTTATAATTTTGGATTTGTTGCATTCTTGCTTCATTTTGAGTTGTGGGTTTTCTTTCTCTTCTGATTCTCTGTATGCCTTGAACTATATAAGCTTAAACTTGTCTGATCTTGGAAGCTTGACAAACTTGACAGCTCAAAGTTCATCAAATCTGTCTTGAGAGGAAAGAATCTTTGTTCCTGTTACTTTTTTTTTTCCAGAGTTGTCTTAGCTTATAAATGAAATTAGTGTATACTTTATGATAATCTTATATATACATTTTTCTCTTAATATTTGCAGGTAGGTGATTAATTGAACAAGAGTAGAAAATACTATTTGAGACATGAAGTAAACTTTTTGGGAGATGAAGCTTTCGTGTTTGTAAATTTTAGGGACCTTAGCTTTAAAAACAATGGATTCATGTCAATTTAAAGAGTTTGGCAGGTGATAGTGATATATCTAATCACTGATTGTAACTAGTGCTAGTGATATGTGACACGTATTAATATATTTGAAGCACTTAATTATTATAAGCTCTCATGATCCATTTAGTTATATTCCAAATTGTATTGAGTAAATGACCCACTTACTGCATACTACAGAAAATTAGCACAAGAAAGAATCAACAGAAATGTCAACGAAATAGTCTCATTTTTGAAGCAAGCAAAGCAATACCTAGGACGGGAAAATGGACATTTGCGACGAGATATTAGTCGTAAGAAATGAAATCTGAGCAATAAAAAATAAGCAATTACAACCAGAAGTTGGTCGTAAATGCTTAACATTTACGACGAGATATTGGTCGTAAGAAATGAAATCTGAGCAATCCAAAATAAGCAATTACGACCAGACGTTGGTCGCAAATGCTTATCATTTACGACGAGATCTGAACCGTCGTAGGTATCAATTACAACGGCTGCCCAAATTTAGTCGTAATATTATTTACGACCAAGCCTTCTACAACCGCTCACGATGGTGCGCGTTTCTCGTCGTAAATGGGTATCTAAGACGAGATCTGGGACAATTACGACGGGAAATCCGATCGTAAATGTTGAATTTTCTTGCAGTGTGCGCTTCTAGGCAAACATGTGATCAGACGAGCATTACAACGACATATGCACAACAAGCAAGCGAATGCACGAATGTGGGCTAGAGGCTTTTGGCTCCTGCGAGGTCACCACGACAAATTACAATTTTCGTTCGGCGGATGGTCGACATATCAATTTTAATTCTTTTTCACCAACAAGAGTCGATGAGTCATGGGTGAGGAAGCATCGATTTGCACGATAGGACAACTGTATATTCTTTTAGATATACGGGTTGTCTATGAGTTGCGACACAAACTTCCTCGAGGGTCAATAAGGGTCAAAAGGTTGTGACAAAGCACACGCAACTGATACAAATGATGCAATATATGGAACATGTTATTAAACAATTAAGAAAACTTGACTTTCGAGTCTCACCCTCTTAAATAAATCCCCAGTGAAGTCGCCACTGTAAGGACCCAGGATTTTCCATCTGCTCCACGGAGTGCGTGCTTATAGAAAATTTGTAAGTTGGGGGTTTAGATAAGTTCAAGGAACCGTCGAGTTAGAAAATCTTTTGAAAATACTTGAATTGAATAAAAACCAAGAAAGAGGTCACAAATCTGCTATCGGAGTTTTATCGAAGGGACAATCTGAAGGGACAACCCAATAGCACGATAAGTGAAATAATCATGTTTTTAGAAAGACTCCCGCTCATATAGAACATATGAGTACCCAAGAATAATAAGTTCGGGGTTGAAGGTACGAGGTGAGAAGGTGTTAGGCACCCAACTCGCCCGTATTATGACGGCCTCTACTAACTCAAGTTTGCTTAATAATTTAAAGACATAATTCCCATGGAAAACCGGATTTACAACCTAGACTTAGACCATTAATTGGTTCATCACAAGCATCACAATATTTATTGATGACCCTTATTTAGACATGCATTTGATTGACAAGTTGGATGACACAACGACTGGACATGCTTGGAAGGACAATATTTAGGAAGCAATAAAAGACGTTTACTAGTATGATATCTACATTATGACTACGAGAAAATAAACAATTAGGCAATTAATTTAATTTGAGCCCTCAGGAGTTAGTATCTGAACTGTAGGCTATCTTTGACAAGAAGAGTAAAAGACAAGATCTCAAGAAAATGTTTGGATGAAAGAGGGAGAAGCTCAAAGTCAATACTACTGAGAATAGAGGTTGTCAACTGTAGACTGTGTGTTTTGAACTGAGGGAGGAGGGTTGTATTTATAGGCGTGGGAAGTAGGGCTGGACGGCTGAAAAGGAGCCGAAAATCAGATTTTGGCTAAAAATAACCGGGCTAGGAAGTTGGTTCAGGGCCGCTAGCGGTTGTGGTAAGCGCCGCCAGCGGCTCAACTCACAGCCGCTAGCGGCTCTGGATTTTATTCCAGGGCCGCTGACGGCTGTGATGAGCCAGCTGGATGTCGTCATAATGACGACATCCAATCTACTTTTTGCGGATGAATTTTGTATTCCGAAAAATATGAAAAGACCGTTTTAGCCTTGGGCGGTAAAAGACGGTTCTACCCCCGGTTCGCAACTTGGCGACCGAGAGTCGAAAAAAGTCATGAGAGGTGTCGTTGGAAAGCTCTTGAGTGGGGCTTTTGAATGAGACTGGAATAAAGGAGTGATCGAGCAAAAACCTGAGACCTTATCTTACCTATTAAAGCAAAATTAGCGTTCAAGTTTATAAATTACTCATTTCATCATCGGGCTTTTGCGGAGAAATCTGAAGACGCATTTTTGGAGTCTACAGGTAGCCCAAATAGAATAAGCTCCAGTCCTAAAGATAGAGCATAATTAGCAAGATGAAGAATTATGGGGCTTCATAGAAACAACAGAGGCCACGCTCGATGTGAACACCCTACTTAGAAAGCAAGGTTACTTTCCAGGCACCACTTTGGCTTCTCACCCCAAGGTAACCCAATCCTGCTGGAACATTAAGATCAAAAATGATCTATTTGAGCTAGGCTATGGACCCACTAGGCAAGAGATCCGAGCCTACATATCCAAGGAAGTGGCTAGAAAGAAAACCCGCGCGGCCAACAAGCCAATCCCGCAAAGCATGGATCCCTATCCTCTAACTCTCAATGGGAAATTTCTCCAAGAAGGCGATCCATACCCCTACTATGGACTTCCAGAACCTTATGCGATCAATGAAATTCTAGTTCCAGGCTTTGAGGCATTTCAAGTCTGTTTCACAATGAGTGAAGAGGCACCATCACCTCTCAAGGAGGACCAATCCACTAATGATTCGGCTAATGACATGGCACCCAATGACTTTTGGCTACTATTTGGTAAAGAACGTCACCATTACGATGAGGCAATGAGCAAACTTCCCCTTACTGTGCTTTTTAATGAAGGTTTCGACCCGTCCAAGCTAATTGCCCCAACCAGGCCCGACCACGCCACCTGGAAGCACGAGACAAAGTGATCTCCAGTCGAGGGAGTCAAGTACAAGTTAACGATCCGCAATGGTCCTTCAGAAAGGCCCAATTCTGATTCTGAGTCTGTTATCCTAGAAGTGTCGGGTAGTCCACCCCAGTCTATTCGTGTTGCTACTAAGGTCGTTAGTGATGACCTCATTGATGTATTGTCCGCTTCTATTAATGTTATGAGTGTCGATTTCGCTTACTCGGATTGCCTTGTTGCTAATAACTCAGAAGACATAACGAATTGCTAAAAGAAGTCGTTAAAGCACTAATTGAACATGAACAAAAACTTCAATAGTCGAAGAAACAAAGATAATAAATATTGCAACTAATGATGAGCCACGACATGTGCATATTGGCCTGTCTTTAACTTCTAATGAACGCGAACAATTCGTAACACTCCTAAAGAATTATACGGAGGTTTTCGCCTGGTCCTACAAGGACATGCCAGGTATAGACCGGAACATTGCCCAACATACCATGCCGCTAAAACCCGACTGCAAAATAGTCAAGCAAAAGCTAAGAAGAATGAAACCGGCATGGGCTCTTAAGATCAAAGAAGAGGTCCAAAAACAGCTAGACGCGGGCTCCATAAGAGTGGCCAATTACCCCGATTGGGTAGCCAACATCGTTCCAGTCCCAAAAAAGGATGGACGGGTATGAATGTGCGTGGATTTCAGGGACTTAAACAAAGCAAGCCCCAAAGATGACTTTCCACTACCCTAGATAGATGTTCTAGGAGACAATACAGCAGGACAAGCCCTTCTATCATTCATGGACGGGTATGCAGGAAATAACCAAGTCCTAATGGCCAAAGAGGATGAGGAGAAAACCACTTTCATCACACAATGGGGCACTAATTGCTACACCGTACTGCCATTCGGACTTAAGAATGAAGGGGCTACATACTAAAGAACCGCGACCACCCTTCTCCACGATATGATGCACAAAGAAGTTGAAGTATACGTGGAAGACATGACCATAAAGTCTAAAGAAAGAGAAGGGCGCATGTACCCTCACTTCAAAAGTTTGTCGATAGGCTTAGGAAGTACAACATGAGGCTTAATCCTAAAAAGTGCGCATTCGGAGTCACATCCGACAAACTTTTAGGATTCGTCATAAGCACTAGAGGGATCGAGATTGATCCATTCAAGATCAAGGCCATAGTATACATGCACTCCGAAAACAGAAAAAGAAATCAAGGGCTTCCTTAGAAGAATCCAATACATTAGTCAATTCATTTCCAAATTGACTATCACATGCGAGTCTATATTCAAAAAGCTCAAGAAAGAGATAAAAACAGAATGGGACGAACAATGCCAAAAAGCCTTTAACAAAATTAAGGCCTATCTGTCTAAACGACCTGTACTAGTACCGCCCACTCAGGCATGCCTTTAATTCTCTTCCTTACTGTCATAGAAACATCAATGGGGACCATGCTAGCCCAAGAAATAAACAAGGAAGAGAAAGCCATCTACTATGTGAGCAAGAAGTTTCTAGAATATGAAACCCGCTATTCTCCTTTAGAAAAAACATGCTTAACCTTGGTCACCACAACCAAGAAACTACGACATTACATGCTCCAACACACGATCCACATAAGATCGAGAGAGAATCCTCTGAAGTACATAGTTCAAAAATCCATCTTGAATGGTAGAATAGCAAGATGGACCGTCCTTCTATCTGAGTTTGACCTCAGATTTGAACACCAAAAAGCAATCAAAGGACATGCTATCTAAGAGTACCTAGCCGATCAAGCTATAAACGAGGCCGATCGCAAAAAGAATATCACTTTCCAGACGAAGGGGTTATGACCCTAGACACTGAGACCTGGCAGCTATACTTCTATGGAGCATCTAACCAAAAGGCCTTTGGGGGGTAGGAGTGCTAATAGTATCTCCTGACGGTGCACATACACCCATTTCGGTCAAGTTGGACCACGAGGTCACCAACAATGGCGCGGAGTATGAAGCTTGCATAATAGGATTGCAATCCGCCATAAGCCTTAGTATTAAAACGCTTTGAGTCTATGGTGACTCATTGCTCATAATCAACCAAATTTCCAAACTATGAAAAGTCAAAAGTGAATCCTTGGCACTCTACCAAGATACTTAGACAAAATCGTGGTGTATTTCAACCGAATACATTTTACATATATTCCACGAGAAGATAACCAATTCGCAGATGCTTTGGCTAAATTGGCGAGCATGATCAATATACCTGACTCCATTCGAATGATGCCCATTTGCGTAGAAAGAAGGTTTCAACTTTCATATTGCGATGCTTTGGAGGTATTCCATGATGAAGAAGATGAATGGTACGCTGATATAAAGAACCTACTCGTCCATTAAATTTACCCTCCTGATTCTAGCACTAGAGCCCAAAAGGCAATTAGAAGGCTCGCAACCCAATTCATTGAGGTACAAGGTCAACTATACAAGAAAACCCCAAACGGGATTAATCTCTTATGCTTAAGCATCGAAATGGCCCATAAAAGTCTTAAGAGACGTACATGGAGGAGTCTATGGACCGCACATGAACGGTATGATGTTATCTAGGAAGATAATTAGGCTTGGCTATTATTGGACAACGATCGAGAAAGATTGTTGTGAATTCGTCAAAAGATGCGCACAGTGTCAGACACACGCAAATCTACAACACATGCCGCCAAGCCCACTATATACTTTTAGCTCACCTTGGCCTTTCTCGGCTTGGGGGATAGATTTCATTGGAAAAATAACCCCAACAGGTAAAGGTGGCCATGAATACATTCTAGTTGCAATGGACTACTTCACTAAATAGGTTGAGGCGCAATCCTACGCAAAGCTCAAAGCAAAGCATGTGGTCATGTTCATCAAGAACAATATAATAGCTAGATACGGCGTTCCCCAAGAAATCATTAGCGATCATGGGTCACATTTTATGAAGGAAGTAATTGAGCTCCTAGCCCAGTTAATGATCGAACATCGTAAGTCATCTCCCTACAGACCGTAAACAAACGGTGCAGTAGAAGCAGCTAACAAGAATATTAAGAAAATAATCGAAAGGATGTCCGAAAATTATTATGATTGTCCCAACATGTTGCCATTCACACTTTGGGGATATAGGACTTCCATCCGCGCATCAACAGGAGCAACACCATACTCTCTAGTTTATGGAATGGAAGCCGTGTTACCAATCGAGTTAGAGGTCCCATCACTAAGGATCGTCTTAGAAAGCCAAGTTTTAGAAGTGGACTGGGTTCAAGCCTGCTACGACCAATTAGTCTTACTAGATGAAAAAAGGTTGCAAGCTTTGCACAATGTGAGAATCTATCAAAAGAGATTAACAAAGCACTTCAACCAAAGGCTTAAAATAAGAGACCTCAAAGTTGGAGATTTAGTACTCAACGAAGTAAAGGGCCAATGTCACTGACCCACGAGGCAAGTTTAGGCCCAACTGGTCCAGTCCTTTTCTCATTACAAAAATCCTAACCGGTGGGGCTGCAAGATTGGCAGACTTAGACGGGATTGAGTTTAGTCAATGGATAAACATGGATCAACTAAAAAGATTCTATGCCTAGGCAAGGCATCTGATATAGCACTTTTGAGAGGCCCACACAAGGCTAAGCAATCCCGAAAAAAAAAAGAGAAAAAAAAAGGGATTCAATGTTAAGAAACGCACGGATAAGAACTACGAGTGGTCTGATTCTCCTAAAAGCATACGTAGGATATTCCAATTGCAATTGGGCCCGACCCCTTCATTATTTTCGTGTTCAAAAGTTGATAAAAAAATAATAAACGATAACAATAAAATAAATAAAGTTGCAATATTGGATAAAATCGAGCATGTCTCCATAAATGATAAAGTCCGTTACAAATGACTTGGCAATTCTATAAAAAATAATAAACGAAGCGCAAATATTTAAATTAAAGTCCTAAAGGGGCACATCACCCTTTTTGAATTTAAAGCAACACAAAAAGGTAATCCTAAGCTAGACATGCTACAAAAGATATTTTTATTAGTAGACTACTCCGAAGCTTCGGTAGTAGGACCCGCGTCTTCCATGGACTCATCTACTTTTGGACCCTCCGCATCACGTTCCTTGGGAGCCCATCTTTCTCGGACCATAGGCTCTTCTTCTTCAATCTCCATTAGAGGTGTGCTTGAACACGCCTCGTGATCATTGGCCCGAATTGGGGGTTCCTCCTGCGGTTTAGTAGTGATCTTTTCCAAAGCTTTCTTGGCCTTTGGGTTTAGGATGCCTCTCACATGCTTAACTCCCTTTTTCTTACCCTTCCCCTTCGGGGTCATGTAGACGCCAAAAAAGTGTCTTCAGATTTCTCCGCAAAAGCCCGATGATGAAAGGAGTAATTTTTAAGCTTGAACTGCTATTTTGCTTTAATAGTTAAGATAAGGTCTCAGGTTTTTCCCTCCAAACACTCCTTCATTCCATTCCATTCAGAAGCCCCGTTCAAGAGCTTTCCAATGACACGTCTCATGCCTCATTCCGACTCTTGGTCGCCAAGTTGCGATTTAAGGGTAAAACCGTCTTTTACCATTCGGGGGTAAAACGGTATTTTCATGTTTTTCGGAATATTTAAAATCCTCCGAAAATGAAAATGGGTGGGATGACGTCATTATGACGTCATCCAGCTGGCTGTTGACAGCCGTCAGCGGCCGAGGCCAGGGCCGCTAGCGGCGATGACTTCCCTTCGGGCCCGGCTCAATTTTCAAGCCCATCTCATTTTTCAGCTCAAATTTGACCGTACAACCCTAATTTTCCACGCCTATATAAACAGCCTTTCACCCTCAGTTCAAAACACACAGTCTACAGTTGACAACCTCTATTCTCGGGAGTATTGACACCGAGCTTCCCTCTCTTTCTTCCAAACTTGAGATCTATTTTTACTATTCTTGTCAAATATAGCCTAAAGTTCAGGTACAAACTACTGAGGGCTCAAATTAAATTACTTGCTTAATTGTTTATTTTCTAAGTAGTCATAATGTAGAAATCATGCTAGATCACGTTTTTATTGCTTCATAAATATTGTCCGTCTAGTCGTTGTGCTGCTCAACTTGTCAATCAAATGCATGTCTAAATAAGGGTTAAAAATAAATGTTGTGATGCTTGTGATACACCAATTAATAGTCTAAGTCTAGGTTGTTAATCTGGTTTTGCATGAGAATTATGTCTTTAAATTATTAAGCAAACTTGAGTTAGTAGAGGCCGTCATAATACGGGCGAGTTGGGTGCCTAACATCTTCCCACCTCGTACCTTCGCCCCCGAATCCTTTATTCTTGGGTACTAATATGTTTTATATAAGCGAGAGTCTTTCTAAAAACATGATTAGTTCACTTATCGCGCTATTGGGTTGTCCCTTCTGTTTGTCCCTTCGGTTTGTCCCTTCGATAAAACGCCGATAGCAGATTTGTGTCCTCTTTCATGGTTTTTTTTATTCAATTCAAGTCTTTTCAAAAACTTTTCTATCTCGATGGCCCCTTGAACTTATCTAAGCCCCCAACTGACAAATTTTCTATAAGGACGCACTTCGTGGAAACAAGGATTGGGAAAATCCCGGGTCCTTACAGGTCATTAGGGTTTGAGAGTCTTAGGCTAGCTTTGACCGATTAGGCCTTAAGGTCGCGTTGTTCGGATTTCCTACATGCACAGCGACCCTCCGTGGTTTTGCAATACATCAAAGCTTCATAGGCCGAAGATATGGCCGTAGGCGCCTTGATATGAGGAATAGTCCACTTAGGGCGACGGTCCCATGCACACTCCCATGATCTTACCATACTAATTGTCAAGGTTCGTGCGATAGGAGGAACACTATCCTTTTGTGGGCGTTTCCCATATGATCGCATAATACGACTAGGAAATATATATACCTTTTGTAGTAGCCTTCAAGGTTTTCTACAAGCCATGGAGTGGCGGGAGCATGGTCATGAGTAAACCCAAGGATAGCGGCAAATTCTTCGGGAAGAGGACATAATTCATTATACCCAAAATGGAAGACATGAAGATTATCGTCCCAAAGGAGATTCCAAACGATTTGAACTTGCTTAAGGTGGAAGAGAGCATTCAAGTGGAAAGGCACAAGTCTCATCCTCTCTTCCGGAGTCGTGGATTGTAACCACTTGTCAAATTTCACATCAAAACTTGTCATGACTGAAAATCTAACAATAATTAGGGGGTTTCTCTCTCTAAGAAGCTCTCTATTGATAAAATTATGAAGGTGACCAAATCGGACTAACCCAAGGCTTATATAGGGCTCGCACGGACAAGATGAAAAAATTAGGAGATCCGTCAAAAAGGGGCTCCAGCGGCCTCCGGGACATCTGCTGAAGGCTCAGCAGCGCTAGACAGTGCAGCGCAGGCCCAGCGGTCAGCCGCTGGCGCCTGGCGGTACCCTTTTTTGCCCCCGCCGCTCCACGTGTGCTGCTGGACTGATCCTGTCGGCCGTCGGACCCTTTTCTAGAGACAAGTCCCTTTTCTCCGGTTTTGGACACTTTCCTTAACCGATTTGGAGTCAAATATGGCTCTTTTCTTATTTCTTCTATTATTTCTATTTTGTATTATTTCCTTTAAATTAATGAAAACTCCACAATTTCCTTATTTTATTTTTGATGATTATCATCTTTTTTCCTTTTATCATCTCTTTATTTATCACCTTTTACTTGTTATTTTCATTTCATTTTTTACCCCTTTCCTTTTTTTTCAATTTTTATAGGGGGATATGGTACACCCAATTTTAACCTTTTGGTTGTACCTTTTTTTTTTCTAAGTGGCTATTACTTGCGCTTTTGCTTGACTATGTGTGCATTTGCATTAGCCTAATTATATGCAAAGACCAATAAATAAACAAGCAAATATTTTACAAGCACAAAGTCCGAAAGTTTGTTCAATACAAATTTTCAAAAATGTATTTCACACAAATACATTGTCATAAAACCTATCACCCGCATCATCATTTGTACGGGGCACCACAAAGTGGTCCTCCGACCTCCGCCCCTCATCACCAAAGATCGACGCCACGACCTGGCTAGGGTCAAATGAGGAATGGCGGGCAGGCTCCCAATATGAACTCCGTTCCCTGGCATAGTTTGAGTTATACCCACACGAATAACGAGGAGGCGTGGTAGGCACCATAGGAGCAGGAACCGAGGGCTGGTAGTAAAGGCCACCATACGAAGGATATCCCGCATACCCGGGATAAGGAGGATACATCGGCACATGCATAGGAGCAGGCTCCACATACGGAGTCATCCTACTCCCACCAGGGCGGTCCGACCGATGTACATGCACTCTCTCTCTCCTAGAGGGATCCTCTCGCGTGAAGGACTACGCTCGGGAGAGCTCACACCCTCATCATCCGACAACACCACCTGTCGTGACCTAGGAGGAAGGGGTCGACGGTACTGAACCTGCATCCCACAGAAAGTTATAAGATGCATTTCTCAAAGCAAGCAACTTTGAAAATGCGAAATGCAAGTTTACCTTGTCCAATTCAGCTCTTGAACAAGTACCCTTCGAAAGGGCTCGGGATATCCAAGACTTCATGGCATGCATCATCTTGAAGACCTTCCCGGTCTGCTCACGATCAAGCTACACAAGGAAAAGTTAGTACGAGCATATAATGAAGCCATGCATTTCACACTTCGATAAATTACGAATTTACCCCTGGATGCCCAATGGGAAGATGAAGGCCCTGTATGTCCTCATCGAGATCCTCCGTCATAGGGATCTCTCCCCAACACTCCTTCTCGCCATAATCCTGGCCTTGGTCCAGCATATCCGGGACACCGACCTCGATGTCATCGACCCGAGGTTCCTACAAAGCAAAGTGAGTTAGTAAAAATAAGGCGAGAGGCATAGTATATCAAGCCTAAATTCTTACCTTCAAGCCCACAAATGAAGGTATGAGACGATCACGGCGGAACTGCTCGTAATGCCTCGCAAGGTCCTCTGAGTGCTCCCTGAAATACCGCATAGCATCTGAGCCGACCATGGCCTCCGCAACTTGCTAACGAGACAAGCACCTCACCAAGAACATGGACGAGGGAGGATCCAAAGGAATCCTAGGGCCCTCCAAGTCGGGATAAACCTGACGGAAAATCCGCTCCGCCGGATACCACTCGAAGGAGAACGAGCCCGCAATCGAGGTCCTTTGGCGGTCCACCTCCCTAGAAGCAAGGATGGCGTCCGGAGCCGACCCATGATACTTCTCCCATGGGAAGTAGTCAATATACACAAACATGAAACATAAGATATTTCCACGCCAAGAAATGCAATCCATACAACAAATAATGTGTTTTTACCTTGTGTAAGTCGATGCGCAAGAGAGCCTCCCTATATTGCTGGAGAGTATGCAGAGGCGCTGGACCCTTATGGCGCCATTCCCTACAAACCGGGAAATCCAAGGCCCAGCCCGTAGGCGCCAACTCCGGAAAATGCTCAAAATACCAAGGCTAAATTTAAACATGAAATTAAGCACCGCACACTTAAATCATGCAAAGCAAATACAAAGGTAGAAAATGCACCTGTAAAACCTTCCAAAAGCCGCACAAGCTCACGGTAGAAAGGTTCGCCTCCTTGTACCCCTCGTCATTCACGCGGCAGGTGTACCGCATGTATCTCAAAAGGATGGCGCAGCCCGACAACCCCCAGTTGTACTCTCTCACCCTATCCCAGTCCAGCAGACTCGGGAGGTAGATGGCATGAATACGCTCCCCCTTGTCACTAAAGATAATGGTCGCAAGGAGGTAAGCGATAAACATTCTCGCCTTTTGCTCCACCGAGGTATTCCTCTTATACCTCGGGTCTTTCAAAGCCATAAAAATCTCACTATAAGAACGGTAGTGGTGACCCCAAGTGTTCCCCCAAGGGCCAAAAAGCTTCACCAACTCCGTCTTACGTTTCCAAATAGAAATGTCATAAACAATGGGCGTACCCACGCAAGGTACCCCGGTCAACATCGAAAACTCCGAAGGAGTAATCATCATTTCCCCATTAGGAAAGTGGAACGTATTGGTAGTTTTCCCAAAAACGCTCCAAAGAGAACCGAACGATACATCTCTTGACTCGCTCAACCAAGTCCGCCGCTCTCAAAAGGAGCCCAAACCCCGCATTCAACACCGCATCTTCCATGGGCCTTCAAATTTATCAAATGTTTAATCCTAAGCCTGCTTCTAAGTTCGTTCAAGCCGCACAAGATCACATGCGGTACAAGCTTGACAATTGCATACGAATTCAATACCACTTCCATCCAAGGCAAGCATATAAACTCAAATTCAATGCATTAAAACTATTAATTCAATAGTTTGAGGACTTATCACGATCTTGGAAGCCCCGAAAGCTCAAATGAGTCGTCGTTCGGAAAAGCAACTCCGATCGATCCCAAACAACGTCGGGCATCCTATCCGACCGGGTGTATAGATCTTAAGGAAAAGCCACATTAGGCTTCCTCTTTGAAGGCTTCACATGAGCTGGAAAATTCTTGGTGAAAATGTCGATTTCCTCGACCTCCTCATGCACCTCGGTCCTCTTACTCCTCCTCTTTCCCAATTTTGGATCCATGGAAGAAGGATGAACAAGCAAGCAAGAACAAACAAGAAAAAATGGAGAATTTTGAATTTTCTCTCTCCAAGGGTTTCAAAAACCCACTCTCAAATTAACCCCAAATTTGTGAGAAATCACAAATAAACTTCAAATTATGAAAAAGCAAGCAAATGCAAGCAAAAATGAGCAAATTTGAGCAAGATTGAGAAAGAATCAAAGTTTGAGCAACAATGGAGTTAGAGAGAGAGAGAGGCTCGAAATTTTGGGGAAGAAATGACCCAAAAAATCGGCCTTCTCTCACTTAAACCCCGACCGTGCCACTGAACCGGCCCAGCGGCCCGGTTCAGGGCCGCCCAGGCTCAGCGGCTATGCCGCCAGGCTGGGCGGTTGCCTTCAGCACCTCCACAGTGCTGCCTGAGCCGCTGAGCAGGCCCGATTAGGCCGCTCAGCCCTCAACGGCCCAGCGCATGGCCGCTGGACCTCTTTCCTCTTCCGCATCTCACGGGGTGGGCCCACGACTTCAAATTCCGCGCGGGATTTCATTTCTCGACCGTTAGAACCCGGGAGATACGGGCACGTTACCCAAAATGACTATTTTTCCCTCGCAACACGGTTTCCTATCCTAGGGACCTGGTAACATCTAATTTCTACAAGCACAGGCACAACATTATCTATTTTTTGCAGGCACAGGCGTCATTTCTCAAGACACAGGCATTACATCATTTTCTTAAAAGCACAGCAAGGCATCGGGAGCGACAGAGGTTGTTCGAAGGGAGACTATTGATTTGGTCTTACGTCTGCATCGACAAGGCACAAGCATTACTTAAGCAGAGCTACGCAACGCTCTTTGACATAGAGGCTATTAAAATTAGCGTCACGTTGGCACCCACAAAGCAGAGCTACGCAACGCTTTTTGACGATGAGGCTATTAAAATTAGCGTCACGTTGGCACCCGCAAAGCAGGTAACCCTGACCTCAGGCGGTCAGGACTTACTTTTTATCATTTTCTAACATAAGCATTTAAAAAAAAAAACAACACTACAGACATTTTTTTAGAAAATATTTTAACCTTCTCTTTCACAAGCGCGGCCAAAGTGGAGGCTTCTGTAGACACCCTAATCGGTTCTCATCCCCTGGCACCGGAAAGCCCGATGATGATGGTAATGGATTACCATTAACGTAAGTAGAAAAGCGAATTGCTAAAAAATCTTGACCAAACTCCTTGAAACCTTAGTCTTTGGATAGCCTTTGTTATAAGGATTCCAACGCCTTTGACCTTTCCTCAATCAGGCTCCCGGATCAAGAGATATCGCATCTTGAAGATTTGGGTCAAAACCGCTCAATCCCGACCCCCTGGGTCAACCCAAGGGCAATTTCGTAATTTACAAAGCACAAAAAATCAAAGATCCCTTGTCGCGCGCGCGCCTCCTGGTCGAGCGGTTGACGCCGTCAACCAAGCGGCAAACGCGTGACAGTGGGGGCCCTAAGGCCAGCCGCTAGGCCTAGCGGCACGCCGGCGAGCCCCAGCGGCAGCCTCTTGCCCCCAGCTGCCTTCCGGGTTGTCGCTGGGCCTGATTTTCTGGTTGGGCCGAGTTTGGCACCGGGTCTTCAACCCTAGGCTCCTAATTTCGTCCCCTAACTCTATAAATACTCCCTCTCACCCTCTTTTGAGACAGGTTGGTCAGTTTATAATTTTGAGAGCAATTTGAGAGCACTAATACCCCAAATCATAGAGAATTCAGAATTTCAAGACTCAAGCAAGCCATTGCACCCAACCTAACACCCAAGATTGAAGAGCAATTCCAATTCTACTAGTCCCGTTCGAATAGCACTTCCAAGATAATCATCCCGAGGGCCTAAATCTCTTATTTAACTTCTTCGTTTATTATTTATGCTCATGTTTTATTTAGCTTTTGATTATGGTTGACTAATTATAAGTTTTGATCTTTGTAAATAATTACTAGTTTATGCAAGTTTGCATCTTTTTTATGTTTATGCATGCATGTAGTAACCTCTTAGGTTTATTTTAGCCCAAAGTTAATATTTTTGCTTTGTGCTTCCGTTGAAGTTACAAACAAATTTATTGATGTGCATATGCAATGCTTGGCGCGTTTAGCAAAGTGTGGTAAGTTGGAGCGTTTTATTACTACTCTTATCTTTTGCTTGTGCTCATAATTAATATGTATGTAAATTGGACATATATTGTGCAAAGCGATAACGATAGATAATTTTGATTGACTTTAACCCGCCTAGTTAAATTTAGGATCTTGGACTACCGGATTTATATGGAACAATATAGTTTAAATAAATATTTAACATGTATAGGCTCAGTAGAGGCCTTTAATTCGGGCGATTTAGTTGAGATTCGTTCTGTTTATTTCATACCTACACCCCCAACTCAATATTTAGCCCCTTTGGGTATGAGTCAATTTCCAATAGGAATTGGTTGCACTTTTTGATGGTTTCCTATTGATTCCTAAAAATTGGTGGCGACTTCATTGCTTGCGAATTATTATTCCCCATCACAATTGAATTAAAATTTCGTATGACGTATTACTTAGGAACCATTAATTCTAAAAAAATGCTTCAGTTAGCGCTGAATGGCGAGGGTTCTTACAATAGGGCCCGTAGATTCCAGAATGGATTGTACTGGATCATTCGTGTGTCTTTAGGGGGTTATATCTGTCAGACCATGCAAGAGGTCTATAATCATGCTGCGAACCAAGTTGCGGTTCAAAAGCGCAAAGAGGAGGTGATTGGGAAGAAGAGAAAGTTTGACGACCACCAGGGTAGTGGTGGAGAGAAGAAGGATAAGTACCGGGGAGGAAACAATCAGAATCAGAATGGGAACAACAACAACAACAACAACAACAACAACAACAACAACAACAACAACAACAACAACAACAACAACAACAACAACAAGGGGAATAACCACAACTAGGGTGGTAATTCCAACAATGGAAATGGCAAGAATGGCAACGGAAATGGCAATCGTAATAATGGGGGTTGGAAGGGCAAACCCTACATTTGCAAGAGGTGAAATAAGAATCACCCAGGGGTTGACTGTGCTGGTAACAAGGTGAGGTGCTTCACTTCTTAAGAGTTGGGGCATCGTTCTTTTTACTGCCCTTAGAAGGGAAACACTGTGAACAATGGTGGGGGCAACAACAATGTTCAAGCTCCTGCAGTTCAGGGTCAAAACGGGAACAACTAGGGTGGTAATAGACAGAATGGGCTGAATGGATATGTTGGAAATGTACAGAACAATAATGGCAACCAGAACAGAAATGGGGTCGTTTGTTTGTGATGAATCAAGTACAAGCTGATGCGGCAAACAATGTGGTGACTGGTACGTTTCCTGTAAATTTCTTGCCTGCCTATGTATTATTTGATTTTGGAGCATCACATTCATTCATATCTGAAAACTTTGTTAAGAAGTATGGGATGGGAATTGTGGAGTCTTTAGAGACTAGTATCGCCACTCCTTCGGGAAAGGTGGTGTTGTGTAAAGTTGTGCATCCCAATGTTCATGTGAACATTGCAGGGTCTGAATTGCCTGCGGACCTGATTGAGTTTAAACTGAGGAATGTAGTACTTCAGATAATGTAAATTAAGTGATTATATAGACTTGTTAACTAAGTTGAGTAGCTTTAGAAGTTCATTAGAGTTATGAAAGGACAACTAGCTTATCTCTAGAGCCTTACGATATGCTATGAGCAAAGAAGTGAGTTAGAAGGAAAAGAGAACAATTCTTAAAGTGCCTTTGAGCTAAGAGCTTGAGATGAGCAATATTGAGGAAGTACACAAATTGAACTAGACGTTCAATTATGAGAACTACTAATGATGCTAAAGTATAAGAAGCATTTATGTTTGTATATAGCAAGAATGGATATGTTATGTTGCTACAAGCTAGATATAAGATATGTGAGCAAGTATATGACATGTTGTGCTAGTGTCGTAAAATACAAAAGAAATAAGCTAAGCTACTTAAGCTACTAATAACATAAAGTGAAAGAAGTCTCTGGGTAGTAGGAACCTATGGGTATTCCAGATATGTTTATATGGGAGACGTCCCCAGAGCTTAGTTGCGGTCCCCAGTTGTGACCTAGCCCACAGTTGTGGCTATGACCCCTAGTTGTGGTCAGCAGGTGTATCACATTCGGCCCTCAGTTGTGGCTTAACCCCCAGTTGTGGTCAAAGGTTTAAACTCCCTCGAGATGTGGCCGGCCCTAGGAACCTCTCCCTTATGCCCAGCTCAGTAATGCAAGATTAATAATAAAAGCTATCTTAAGCTATCAAGATAACCTGAAGCTTATCTGAAGTGAATATTGATAATTAACTATGTTTTGGCTATGATTGACGGTGTTATCCTCGGTGCAAATGCTTTAGTAATTATAGATGCAGATAAAGTACATTAAAGTGTTTTTAGGATCCACTTGATTGATCAAATTGAAGCATGCTTATATGTTTAGACTTGATTTAAATTTAGAATGAGCTTTACGTACTAGACGTGAGTTACCAGCTCTGCTAACGTTGCATAATCTCACATTTTTGAAGATTGAAGTTTATGTATATACAGATGTCAGTGAAGAACGTTTCAGATTAGAAGTGTTCAAGAAAATAGTAGTTTGTTCTTTTATTAAGCTAATTAAGTTGTAATCATTAGAGCACCTAGAATAGTTTGGATTATTATTAGTTTTCATTTAAAGAGTCTTACACTCATTCGTACGAGTGAGTGTGGCGGTAGAGCCCTGAATGATTAGAGTCTTCCGCTTGTTTGATTGGGTTTTGTTTTATATTTTTGTTAAGCAGGTTTTTATCAACCTTATTAGGTTGGGTAGTGTATTTACAAATGGAACTCTGCCGGATTTTCGGCTCGAGTCTATTTATTTTTATTTATTTCTTTTAGTAGAAAATTCGGGGTGTTACAACAAATCTTCAATTAAACTTTTCATCTATACAGTGATCCAAACAGCAGTGATCTTGAAGTTTTTCAAAGGTTATTTGTGTCTTTTGATGGGTTAAGCTTAGGGTTTCACAATGGATGCAAAAAAGTGATATGTTTAGATGGGCATTTTATCAAGATCTTTCTTGGTGGCATGATCCTTGCAGCAGTTGGAAGAGACCCTAATGACCAGTTGTTTCCCATTGCATGGGCAATGGTGGAGGGTGAGACAAATGACACTTATGAATGGTTTTTGGAGAAGTTGCAAGAGTGTCTAGATGGAGACAAAGGAGATGGACGGACACTGATTTCAGATGAGCAGAAGGTACCTTCTTTCAATGAAACTTAAGCTTACTTGATTAATGTTGCATTGTTGTTCAATAATTAAGCTGACTTGATTGATATTATGAGGAAAAAAATGGACAAAGCCAACAAAGAACAATGAACTGTTGAATTGATTGCTGAAATGGTCAACTATTATCTTATTATCAGCATTTATGAATAGTTTTTGGACTTTATAATGGTTCTCATAATCTCTCATTTAGCCTTCGGTTCTTGTTTTTCACCAACCAGTTGTGACAAAGTTTGAGGTCACAGCAAAGAAACCCGTTTTTTTTTTTTCAGACTTGATTGGTATTACGTGACATTGTTGGCTAACTTGATTGATATTATGTGACATTGTTAACTGAGTTGATTGATATTATGTGACATTGTTAGCTTGTTGTTTAATATTTAAGCTTACTTGATTGATTGCACATTATTAACATGTTATTAATGCTTTTACTTTGCAAAGGGAATAGTAAATGATGTGGCTAAGATATTTCCAAATGCTGAGCATAGAAATTGTGCTAGACACATTTATGCGAACTGGCATAAAAAAAAAATTCAAGGGCAATGAGCTGAAAGGTTATTTTTGGGAGGTAGTCAGGGCATATAATAAGACAGCTTTCAATAAAGCTTTAGATAAGATGAGGGCCAAATCACCAGAGGCTCAGAACCCCAAGGCCTTTTGGAGGGCTTTCATAAAAACAGAAACCAAGTGTGATGTAGTTGTGTCGAATATGGCTAAGACCTTCAATGGCTATATCTTAAATGTCAGGTCTAAACACTTGATCTTTATGCTCAAAGATATCAAGGCTACTCTAATGGAGAAATTGTTGGTTAAGAAGTTATGGATGACTAATCAAGTAGGTGATAGTTGTCCTAGAGTAGCTAAAAAATTGGAAAAAGCAAAAGAAGAGGCTGCTTATTGTACCCCAATCTCATCTACATATACCCAGTTCCAAGTAACACATAGGTTGGATGATCTTATTGTTGACTTAGAACGTAAGACCTGCACTTGTAGGAAGTGGGATCTCACATGCATTCCTTGTTGTCATGCTTTGAGTTGTAGTTTCTTCCTAGGAAGAAAGTTGAAGATTATGTTGATCCTTGTTACAAAAGGGCTGCCTACCTCACTGCCTACGCTGGAAAAGTACGACCTTTAGCAGGTAAGAGGCACTGGCCTCCTTTTGAGTTAGCCTTGGACCCTCCCCCAATCAAGATTGGGCCAGGGAGACAAACAAAGAACAGAAAAAAGGATCCTTTTAAAGATCCTAAAAGACCTGGAAAGCTAACAAGACATGGAACTCAACAAAGCTGCAGTATTTGCAAGGACAAGTCTCACACAGCTATGAAATGCCCTTTGAAGGGTACAAAGATGCTTGAACCACCTGCTAAGAGATCTAAAGGGACGCCAAAGAAGCATCAAACTGCAGTCACCACTAGTGATACAAGTCACCATACAGTTACATCACAACCTCCAAATGGAGGCAGGGGAAGAGCTAGGGTCAGAACTAGAGGTGCAGGCAGAGCTAGAGGTGGAGGTAGAGTTGGAGGAGGTAGAGTAGAGGTAGAGGTGGAGGAAGCAGAGGTGGAGGCAGGACCAATAATGTATGTAATGACTATTGGATTTGAATTTTATAAGTTGTTTTAGTGGATTATTAGTGAACTGAATTTGTTTGGTTGGTGTTTTATTTTGTTGCAGGTTAACAGAGGTGCTGTAAATGACAATGTTGGCTTTCAGTTTGCTGCTCGAATGCTAGGATCGACTTCAAAAAGTCAGACTTCCATAAACATTGATCAACCAAGTCAAGCATCTACCTCTTTCGGCATATAAGACTGTTTTATATACACTTTTTTACGTTTATGTGTAATCTGAATTATTTGTATTTGACTGAATCTATTTTGGATGTTTAGATTATGTAAACCTTATTTGTGGTGTCCATTTGGATCATTTTGGATGGTACATGTTTTGATCATCTTGGATCTATTTGAATCATTTTGGTTTGGTGATTTGTACCCAAATGCTATGGTTAATGATTGAATGAAACAAGTTATGGTTTTTGTATGAATAAAGCAGTTGTTAAATGTGTATTTTTGCAGATTGTATAATAGAGTACAAGTGTGCTAAAATCAGTATTTGACACAAGTTTGCTTTCATTTCATTTCTCAGAAAGAGGCAATGGCATATAAAATTACCAATATGTTCATTACAAAACATCATAATGAAGGAATTTCTAACTACTAACATGAAGGAACATGTGTAACAGAAATTCAAATAACCCAGAAAACATGCGAATACTGTAATCAAGTGTCAAATCCAGTTCCTACCTCACTCCTTTGGTAGCTGGTAGGCAGACCAGTGGTTGTGATTGGAACAACACGCTAATCGTCGTGTCTCAACTGGTATCCGCACATACAGCCTCCAATCTCTGCAACGGTATGCTAGTACCAGACCCAAACCGTGACCTTCGTTCTCTCTTGCCTCACTTTGATGGCAGTCAATTAGGGTTTCGTGATTACTGATTGATCACACAACTCTAGTCAGTTATACTTTAGTATATATAAAGAGACTTAGGGGCTGGTTAGGTTATGTGTAGTATGGGCCTAATCCGATTTAAGTCCACTTAATTAAAACGAGACTACTTAAGTGTGCAACCCCATTGGTTCACTTAATATGGCAGTAAGACCAAATACCTTTGGGCCCACAAATCGTAATTGGTCTCTCGCAATACATTATGACTACCCAAATTAAATAAATATCGATTTCCAATATCTAACCAATAATACAACTATTAATTCTTATAATGATTAGTACATATGGCAGATCCAACAATCTCCCACTTGCACTATAACTAATCATTCTCTTATGATCCCTGTGTCAAGTGATATCCAACTTGATCATTAGGAAGGAGCAGTGTCATCCCTATATAGATCAATCATGAATTTCCCGATCTCATAGTTAAATTGTTTAAACAAATTATTGACTTTCAATCCGGTTGAGCACGGCCATGCATTATGAGAGCACGGCCATCCATTTGAACTTACCGAGGGCCCCACAGATATCTTAATCCCGTTATATGAGAGTGACAAATCCCATCTTGTTCACTCACACACCTTCGCATGACTTACAACACACCAATCAACTACCTTTATAGTCATCCGATTAAGGATTGACGTTTGATGAGATAAAGATACACTAAACATCATGTAGGAAACCATGGTGAACTCAGGTTAAAGGATCAAATTAAAAGTTGCATATCAAAAGCATTAATGACACATATATAACAAGCCTTTCAATGTTTTTTGAGTTGGGTCGGTCCAATACAATGTTCTCTAACATTTATCCATGTGATCAATTTTATATTTCATAATTATGACCTGTGAAACTTGGTCATCCATCAATCCACATGATAGTCTCAATAGTCATCAAATTCCCACAAATAATGATAACTGACTACGGAAAATTTTAGAATAATTATATTTAAAGAAATAGAGTCTCACAATCAAGTCACACACTTGATGATCTATAGAATATAAATTATTCATTGGGACAATAATAAATAAATCGAACATAAGTCACAAAGTAAACCTCTCACTCCGATGATACTCTACACACCTTGACATCACCCATTTGTACAAAGCTTCGTATCAAATGGTAACGTCTGAGTATATGCCTAATTATCTGATGATCTCTAGGCTCCTTCGCGAGTGAAATGGCCCCATTATTGCCACAATAAATGTCCATTGGATTTGAACTATTAGGAATTACCCCAAGTTCAATTATGAATTTTCAAATCCACACTGCTTCCTTTGTTGCTTCAGAAGCAGCAATGTACTCGTCTTCTGGTGTAGAATCATCAACTGTATCTTGCTTGGAACTTTTCCAACAAACTGCTCCTCCATTCAGAATAAACACAAAACCTGACTGCGATATGGAATCATCTTTATCCGTCTGGAAGCTTGTGTTAGTGTAACCACTTACAGTGAGTTCCTCTTCACCACCATAGACAAGAAATGCATCCTTAGTCCTTCTTAAGTTCTTGAGGATGCTCTTGACTGCAACCCAGTTACTTCCACCTGGATTAGATTGGTATCTACTCGTCATGCTCAAAGCGCATGCAACGTCAGGCCGAGTACACATCATGGCATACATGATAGATCCTGTAGCAGAAGCGTAATGAATTCTACTCATGCGATCTCGCTCATCTTGTGTTGAAGGACACTGACTCTTGCTAAGAGTTATGCCATGTGACATGGGAAGATTACCCTTCTTGGATTCTTGCATGTTGAACATTTTCAACACCTTATCTATATAGGTACTTTGGCTTAAGGCTAAGAGCCTCTTTGATCTATCTCGATAGATCCTGATCCCCAAGTTATAGGTAGCCTCTCCCATGTCTTTCATTGAGAAACACTTTCCCGAAAATGCCTTGGCTGATTGAAGTGTAGAAATGTCATTCCCAATCAGTAATATGTCATCTACATATAAGACTAAGAATACTACAACACTCCCACTAACCTTCTTGTAGATACAAGGTTCCTCTTCGCACGTAAGGAAATCAAACTCTTTGATTGCCTCATTGAAACGAAGATTCCGACTCCTAGATGCTTGCTTTAATACATAAATGGATCGTTGAAGCTTGCATACCTTTCCTCCTGAAGATGTAAAGCCTTCGGGTTGTGTCATGTACACATCCTCTTCCAAATTTCCATTAAGTAAAGCTGTCTTCACGTCCATATGCCATATCTCATAGTCCTAATATACAGCAATGGCCAGGAGTATCCGAATGGATTTAAGCATTGCGACGGGCAAAAAGGTTTCATCATAATTTATCCCATGAATTTAATTATAGCCTTTTTCCACCAATCGTGCCTTGAATATATAAACATTTCCATGCATGTCGATTTTCTTCTTGAAAACCCATTTGCACTCAATGGTTTTTATGCCATCGGGTGGGTCAACCAAAGTCCATACTTTGTTTTCATACATGGAATCCATCTCAGATTTCATGGCTTGAAGCCATTTATCAGAATCTAGGCCCATCATTGATTCCGTGTAGGTCCTAGGCTCATCATCTTCTATTAATAATATATGACGATGATTAGTGACTAAGAAACCATATCTAATAGGTTCTCGTCGAACTCTTTCAGACCTATGAGGGGACAGTGCCACGGGCGTAGTTACTACAACTTCTTGTAAACTACTTTGAGGCTCCTCAAAAATCAGAGCACTCTCCTGTGGCTCTCGAACTTCTTCGAGTTGTACTTTACTCCCACTGGTTCCTTTAGAAAGAAACTCTCTCTCTAAGAAAACTCCATTCCGAGCCACAAACACTTTGTTGTCGGTGGGATGGTACAAGTAATATCCTTTAGTTTCCTTAGGATACCCCACAAATAAGCATTTATTAGAAATTACATGTTTTACATAAGCTTCACAACCCCAAATCTTAAGAAAACACAAACTTGAAACCTTTCCCGTCCATTTCTCATATGGTGTCGTTTCTACTGATTTTGATGGACTTCTGTTAAGTGTGAACACTGTTGTCTCAAGAGCATATCCCCAAAACGATATTGGAAGACTTGTAAGGCTCATCTTAGATCGAACCATGTCTAACAAAATACGATTTCTCTTCTCAGACACACTGTTCTATTGTGGTGTACTAGGAGGGGTGAGCTGTAAAACAATTCCACAGTCTTTCAAATGACTATCAAACTCTAGGCTTAGATATTCACCCCCTCGATCTAATAGAAGTGATTTAATTCTTGTCCCAAGTTGATTTTGCACTTCATTCTGAAACTCCTTGAATTTTTCAAAGGATTTAGATTTATGTCTCATCAAGTAGACTGCATATAATAGTTCATAACAGAAGTATCATAATCATTAAACAATGACGCTAAGATGATATCAGTGGTCAGCTCTTGACCCATTGGGGAGCCCAGTTTTTCCAAGTTCTCAACATAGCCAATCATCTTGATTACATGAGGACTCACTGAGCTTCCCTTCCCCATCTTGCACTTGACCAAGTCACAAAAAGTGTTAAACCTCTCAGTTTGTGCTTGCTCCTGAAACAGATTTTTCAGGCACTCAATCATCTCATAGGCCTCCATATTTTCATATTGCTTCTAAAGCTCAGAATTCATGGTGGCCAACATGAGACCGTTGACGTCAGTCGAATAATCTTTAAGCTTCTGGTAAGCATTCCTGTCAACATGAGGAGCATTGGTAGCAGGAGCCTTCTTGGAGACTGGTTTCTCAAGGACATAATCTTTTTTCTCTTGTTTGAGAACAATTCTCAACTTTCTATACTAGTCCAAGAAGTTGGTTTCATTAAGCTTGTCCTTCTCAAGGACAGATTGTAGTGAAAATAAGTGTCATGGTATAGGGTTTGACATTATCTATAACAAACGTACAAATTTAGTGACTTAATGCATAAATAATATTTGTTAAAAATTTAACAAAATAAATCCACTATATTAATGTGGCTGATATCCCTATAAAATACAGTGGAGCCAAGATCCATGTTTCCTAAGTATTAAGTAAGCTTTGGCTTATCACTTTACACTTAGTTATTTAGGTAAGTAAACCTTTACTAATTCTATCCTATACAACTCTTGGTTGTTGGGATGACATCGTATGTCCTCGCTCCCAACCCTATGCATTAAGGCCCAAAACCATCTTGATAGCCCAATTAAGTCAACCAACTTATACATATGGGTAACCATTACTCATTCTAACAGACTTGATTAATTAAGAATGCTCTACTTTGGCAGATATATTTTCAATGTTTTAAGTCCTAATAGGTCTATTAGATTGGAGAGGCATCAAGATAACTTAATATTACTTAGGGATGAGATTGATTATATGAAGTTGAGCTTCATGCAAACAAAACAATAATATAATCAACAATAAAAAAGCGGAAGCATAAATAACACATGTGATATAGTATTGCCCCTAAGCTATGGTGATCTAATCTGCACATATTTGCTTCTTCCTTGCAGCAGTTGGATATTCATCTCCTTGATATCCTTTGGGCTCTATGAACTTTATTACATGATCAACTATTTCATAAAAGCTATACTACTACACTAGCAATAATCTAATTATTACATTCAAAGCAACAACACGCAGGTAATATTTAATACATTCAAATAAACGACACGCAGGCCGTATTTGAACCAAAATAAAAAAAAAATATGGGTCATACTATTCACTATACCATTTAACATCACATGAACATGATGTCATATATCAAAATACTTATAATGGCATACGACAAAAATAACACATTGATCATATAAACCAGCGGGTCCATGCAGTGGTCTCGATATATAGAATACCGTAACATAACCTAACATACAATAACGTCACCTACCGTAAGTTACACATATCGTAACTTAACTTGATGTAAAACATAACATACGGTTATGTAACTCGATGTAACATACATATGGTAACATAACCTGATGTAACATAAGGTAACATAACTTGATGTAACATAACATATAGTAACACACTACCTATCGCCTTGATTAATCTTACTAATCATGAACCCTAGTCAAATCGTATTTAACTTATTTTAGGTTTTTCCCTAATTAGACTTTTTGACTTTGCGGAACAGTAGCATACAGAATTACAACAACTTGTATTCATACAACATGCTACAGACAATATTCGAACTTTAACATATGAACAATTCATAAGAATAAAAATTTAATCATGCTCAGATCCGAATATAAGAAAAGGGCAGAAAACGAATCTCACATAAACATATATCACATACAGATAATGATTTGGAACTCATACATATATCAGCCATATATAATATATTCGAAAACAGTAAAATGCAAGTAGCTCTGATACCACTAAATTAATTTCTAACTACTAACATGAACGAACATGCATAACAAAAATTCAAATAACCCAGAAAACATGGGAATACTGTAATCAAATATCAAATCTGGTTCCTACCTCACTCCTTTGGTTGCTGCTAGGCAGAACAGTGGTTGTGATTAGAACAACACGTCAATCGTCGTGTCTCAACTGGTATCCACACACAGAGTCTCAAATCTATGCAACGGTATGCTAGTACCAGACCCAAACTGTGACCTCCGTTCTCTCTTGCCTCACTTTGATGGCACTCAATTAGGGTTTCATGATTACTGATTGATCACACGTGAAACCATAATCAGTTATACTTCTGTATATATAGAGAGACTTAGGGCTGCTTAGGTTATCTGAAGTATGGGCCTAATCCGAATTAAGCCCACTTAATTAAAACTAGACTGCTTAAGTGTGCGATCCTGTCGGTTCACTTAATGTGGCAGTAAGACCAAATACCTTTGGGCCCACAAATCGTAATTGGTCTCTAGCAAGACATTACGACTACCCAAATTAAGTAAATATCGATTTCCAATATCTAACCAATAATACAACTATTAATTCTTATTAATGATTAGTTCATAGGGCAAATACAACACATCACACATTTCCCATCCATTACAATACCTAAACATCCAACAATTTTCCCTAATCTAACACCACCAGCATCCATTACAACACCAAAACATGAACACAACTAAAATCATCCTACAAACACTACATTAGTTCAATCCTACCAAACACTACTGCTAAGAAAATAGCAATGAAAATCCAAGAAATAAACAAAGCCACCAGCGCATTTCTTTCACCCTTTGATGCCCTCATTGCTTCGACCTCCATCTTGTCTTTCTTCGCCCTCAACTTGGCTATTTTTTTCCTCACAAATTGTCAACTTAGCCACCAACATATTGTTCTCCTCCATCAATTTCTCCACCAAGGCTGTCAACTCTTCATTCATTTTCTCCACCACAATTCTATCTTCATTCCCAACCGTCATCATCTTCTTCTTAATATCCTCCTCCCATTCGAAAAACTTGCACTTATCAGTCTACGATTTCCACAGTAAAAAATAAAAAATAAATTCCACAACAATTTTAAATAAAAATTAAAGTAAATAATTCATCTTACCTTCCACTTAGAGCATCCATAGAATTTTTTCCCTTTGTTTTCTCCTTCCTTACTAACTGTTTGAAATGGAGAAAGAAGGTCATGCTCACATTTCAACGGAAGCCCAGGAAATTTTGAGACATACTATGATGAAGATCAGGAGATACAAGAGGGGTCACGACGCAATCGCCTCAAAATGTCATCCGTGGAGTTTGAGGTTACCAAGACAACAATAATTTTAGAGAGAAGGGGAATTATTTAAGTCCATTTGGGGATTTCATATTCTAGGGCTTATAGGGTTTCAATTTCAATCGATTTGGGGGTTTTAAGTTTGGGGGAGAAGAGAGTGAGGGAGAAATAGATCCAGTCAAATGGGGGGGGGGGGCAGAAGTCAAATGTCATTAAATAGAGCTCATTTTGCGCTTAAACAGTAACAGAGTTGGACGACGTTAAGGCGGGTCCATTTTTGTGACAAAAGTTACAACTTGGGATTATTTTTGTATAACTTTCAACCTGGAATAATTTTTGTAAGACCGCTCAAATTTGAGATTATTTTTATCGAATTTTCCTTTCTTTTAAATTTTTCTGGAGAAAAATAAAGCCTTTACAACATGGATAACAAAAAGGCCAATTATATTCTAATAGTTTTGGAGGCTGCTAGGAAACCATCACGTCTCGGGGACTTGTTTGGTGCCAAAAGAAAGGCATCTTCCTTAATTTCATCATTTGAGACTTCTTGAGTTAACTTAACGTTATCCTCATTATTTATTTCAACACCAATACATTGGAGGTCGATATCCGGATTAAGTGAACAATTATTATCCTTTATAAAACGTGCCTTAAACTCTTTGCTAATCTCCTCAGTAATACTAGCAGGATCTATAAAATGAATGACATCTTTGCTGTGAAAATCTATAATTGTTTTCCTGTTTTTGTGAATGGTTCCTTTAGGTTGAAAATACTTAGTATTTTGATCTCCTAGTAAAAGATTCTTTTCTCCTTACCGTTGGAACAAATAAGTAC
Source organism: Tetragonia tetragonoides (assembly GCA_038025085.1). Classification (NCBI taxonomy): domain Eukaryota; kingdom Viridiplantae; phylum Streptophyta; class Magnoliopsida; order Caryophyllales; family Aizoaceae; genus Tetragonia; species Tetragonia tetragonoides. The sequence goes on from CM076146.1 coordinate 20,840,449, forward strand.
GATTAAAATTTACAAGACAAGCTTTTTTCCTTGTTAGATTATTCTGAGCAACAATAAGTCTGTTATTGAGAGGAGTACAGTTCTACAAAGCTTGCTTTGTACATTTATAATCTGCCCTTGAACTTCTTGAATTTGAGTTACATTATTAAACTTGAGTTTTGCCCATTTCTTTGAGAGCATTTTTAAGTTTTTAGCTTTTTGCTAAAATTGATACATTTGAGACCCATTGTGTCTTGTAGCCCAAGCTTTTTTAACCAAAGAATCATAGTCCGTATGCTTAATCCATGTTAGCTCCAATTTAAAAAGGGGAGGGTGAAAACTGGCATTATAGTTTAAACATACAATAACAGGAACATGATCAGATGTGCTAATCACGATGTGAAGTACGCATTAAAAAAAAAAAGATAAACTTGAAGACGACACCAAGACTTTGTCAAGTCTCTCTAAAACATTATCAGAGCCGGACCTTTTCTTCCTCCAAGTGAAGAAATCGCCAACAAAGGGAATATCCATTACATTGGCAGTAAATTTGAAGGAGTTCAATCTATCAAACCTGCTTTGAGTTGGAGTTGTACTCCCAAGTTTTTCTGTTGCTTTGCCAATCTCATTAAAATCACCCATTACTATAAAAGGAACTGTCAAAGTGTTGCACTATTCTAACAAGCCAAAACAAAATTGATTCTTATGTGCAAATTGGGCCGGTGCATAACAGAAAATAACAACTAAAGGTTGAGAATTAGCATCATATTTAAGGAGTAAGGCTATAAACCGCACATCTGTATATAATATAGCTACATCGACAAACTAAGATTGCCATAATATCCAAATACCTCAGGAGAACCCTACACATGGGATGAATGAAAGCTACAAAAGCCAAACTGATGCACTACAGGTTGAGAGGGCTCATATTGCACTTTTGTTGCACCAAGATCTATTAAATGGATTTGATGAAGTTTGCAAAAAAGTTTACTTTTTCACCAACATTTTTCCTACCCACCCTCTGACATTCCAAAAAGCAATCTTATTCATAAAAATTAATCTATCTAGATAGTATCAGTAGACTTTAAACATGTATGGCCTCTCCTACCAAACTGAAAGTCTATCTTGAGGATGACCAAAGCTAGACATAAACCAACCAACCAACCAATGCCCATATCATGATAGTGCACCTTATCTTTAATGAGATTTCCAATTATTTGAGTCTTGGTCATCAGAGATTTAAGATTTGTGGTTTTACATAACATTTTCCTTAGTAGACTATTCTCAACAAAGTCATTCATGTCATTAACAACCTGCGGAATATACTCCACAAGAAATTCCTCAGAGAGGAAGCTAGAAAGGAAGTCAAAATAAAAGTGTTTAAGACTTGATTGAACATCACCAACATGAGAAATAACATAGCTTAATTTATTAGTTCTATTGGGACTACTTGGGAGGATTCATTGGAAATTTCATAAACAGATCCTCCTCCATTACCACATGTTTGACACTATAAAAAGCCACATGCTAGAACAAACCCAGATAAAAAAAAAGGTCGGCAAAGAGACTCGGGAAACCAAAAAAATAAAAATAAAAATAAAAATAAAAAAAAAAGGATGAAGCTCCATCACTCTCACGCTCCTCTTTCCTCCTGGGTTCATCTCCTGCAAGTCACTCGCACTTTCTCTCTCCTTCATAAACTCTCATTCCACTCATCATCATCATCAATAGGTGAGAGAAAATCAGCAGAAACCCAAAAAGACCTAGATTTTTTCTCAACAACCCAAATAGCATCTCCATCACGAATCCAAAAACTAATTTCCATCCAATCAGACCCACTTTTAGCTAAAGAAATCTTCAATTTAGCCTCTAAACAACCCAATTTCCGCCATTCTTACCACACATTCTACAACCTCATTCTCAAACTCGCCAAGGCTCGACAATTCTCTCTCATGGATGACACCCTCTCTCTCCTCAAACGCCATCGTTATCCCACAACCCCAGGTCTCTTTTCGCACATAATTCGCATTTACGGCGATGCCCATTTGCCCGAAAAGGGTCTCAAGACATTCTCGACATTATTGGGTTTAATTGTCAGCCAACGTCGAAACACCTAAACCTCATTCTAGCTATCCTTGTAGCTCAAAGGAGCTTTCTTCGACCTGCTTTTGATCTTTTTAGGGTTGCCCATAAGTATGGTGTTGATCAAAATGTGGAGTCTTACAATATTTTGATGAGGGCATTTTGTTATAATGGTCAACTTAGTGTTGCATATAAGTTGTTTAATGAAATGCTTAAGAGAGATGTGTTGCCTAATGTTGAATCTTATAAGATTTTGATGCAGGCTTTGTGTAGGAGAAGTCAGGTAAATACAGCTGTGGACTTGCTTGATGATATGCTTAATAAAGGATTTGTGCCTGATACGTTGAGTTATACAACTTTGTTGAATAGTTTGTGTAGGAAGAAGCAGCTCAAAGAGGCTTATAAGTTGCTCTGTAGGATGAAAGTTAAGGGGTATAATCCAAATATTACGTATTTTAATACAGTTATATTGGGTTTGTGTCAGGAGGGGCGTGCATTCGATGCTATCAAGGTTTTGGGTGATATGTATTCCAATGGATGCTTGCCGAATTTGGTGTCGTATAGGACTTTAGTTGGTGAGTTGATTGATCAAGGGATGTATGATGAGGCGAGGAAGTTTATGGAGGAAATGATGTTGAAAGGCTTCTCTCCGCATTTTTCTATAGCCCATGGTTTGATTAAGGGTTTCTGTAATGTTGGTATGCTAGAGGAAGCTTGTGGAGTGCTCAGAGAGCTGCTACAACATGGGGAAGCGCCATATATTGGTACATAGGAGGATTTGGTACCTAGGATATGTGAGGTGGAAGAAATCGACAGATTCAGTAGTTTGTTGGATGAGGTGATGAAGGTTGAGATAAGACCTCATACCAGAATTGTTGAGACAGGTGTAGCTTTAGAGGAGTATTTGATGAAGAAGATACAGGCAAGGTCCAGGAAACCCTGAGATTGTGGATTTTAACAATCTGCTGATTGACGCTCATATAATTGAGGGGTTTGAATACTAAAGCACTCAGGTGTCGATTATGAGTCTTATGATCTTCTGCAGTATAAATGATTGGAATGGAGGTAACAACAATCTCAAACTATTTGAGTAATCTGTGCCTTGGATGTTGGGAGTCACTTCAAATGGGAGACCTTAGTATTATAGTGGCACCATCAGCAATTACTGGCTGAAAATTGAACCCAAATGACTAGCAAAATGGACAGGCTGAAAATTTATAGGTAAGAACTTAACACTCCTCATAGATTGAAAATTGAAAGTGATAACTCATGGCTGATATCAGCCTGACTGCCTGATATATGCATTGAGGAGGCGTAATACTGTATTTTGATCAATGGTTTCAGAGGCTTAGTATTGTATACTGATCACAATACCAAAGAATTTCATCTGCTTAGTTTTCACCTTCACAAGCATCACAACTCTTGTGCTTTTGGCAGACTGTAATAAAGTACTAGTACATGTTTAACACTTGGTTATAACGTGTTGATGCAGGACACATGACTGTTGAGTATTGACAAACCTACAGTTTGCACGGGTGATTTTCGCTTATCGGACCTTGTTGAGATACACTAACACCTGACTGCCACAGTGTCAGAATAATTTTGATGAAGACAGGGAGGCCAGTGGAAGATGTCGTCGGACCTTGTTGAGATATATAACACCAGATCGCCACAGTTGTAGAACGATTTTGGTGAAGACAGAGAGGCCAGTGGAAGATGCTGAAGTTGGATGCTTGTAATGAAGACATAGGACTATTACATAAAATTCATTGGATGCTTGTGGTTGTTTTGGAGTTGAAGAGCAAGAGGTTACAGTTCTAGGATTAGAGGTGGTATTTTATTTTGGCAGCAAAGAGTCTTCATTCAATTTGGTATAGGATTGTTGGCATTTTGTAACCCTGAAAAGAGAGATGCTTTAATTTTGTATGCATAACTTCTTATTTTTTTTTGAGGGTTGCATCATGTATGCATCTAAGTAATTCTTAGATATAACGTGGAGCGTGTATTGTTCCAGAAATATTCAAATAGATAGATGGAATGTCGGAATATGATATCAACATCAATCAGCATGTAATTCAATATTGAAAGATGCTTAATCAAGACTTTGTCAACACTGATCACTACAAGGAACATAACTGATAGGCATAAACCAAAAATCTACCAGAACCAATCCTCTTATAGTATAAATAGCCAACACATTTGGAAAGCAAACAAAAGAGAACCTATGTCAATAGTAATACTGAATGTAAACCCTAGATAAGCAAGCAAACATTAGGGCATAAGGGATAAACAAACTTTAAAAATGTGTTAGACTTGAGCAGTGCCTTCTGTGAACTTGGGATCCTCACACCTGTATTTACCATCAGGTCCAATTCCAAATCCTTTTGGATCTGCAAATACATTCTCGAGAAGCTGGCTTCGAAGTGGGTGCGGGCTTTGATCAGCAAACTCAACAGCCTCCTCAACCACTTCGTCTATCTTCTTTTCGATGGCCTTCAGGTCAGCTTCGCTGGCCAAGTTGTTCTCAATCAAGTACTTCTTCAAAGCTGTGATTGGATCTCTGGTACTGTAGCGAGCTTTCTCAGCTGCCAAAACAAGTGATCGGTGGGTAAGATTCAAAATACTATAAATATTCAGTCAAGATCCCATCTAAGCCTAATCAAGCTGGAGTTCCATAAATTAATAGTTAAACATCTGACAACCCAAACACAATAATCTACAATGATGGCATCTGTGGCATACATTCCTGTATCTTGAAACAAGGGGTACATGCAAAAAAAATTTGAGGTGCCTATCTCTAGAAGTGTTGCTCTGAACTCGGACATTCCTTTTGAATTGCAATAATGATGACAAATAGGACCAGGAAAGTGAGCAACTTCTTTAGCAAAAGCTTCAGATAACTGGAAATGATAAAAAATGCACCACCAGAAAATACAGAGCTGCACTGCCTTCATTAGTCATGGGCACAAAAGCATAGCTGACTCAAGCTCAATGATCCAAAAGGAACACCTTGATCTGAGAGCATGGCCAAGCCAGAGCCATGTCGATATTCATAATCCAGTTTCTAGAAGGATACTACGCATTCACAAGTAATCTATTTGTCGTCATACACTAGATAATTTAACCCCAAAGGAAATCCTTGAAAATATACTTTTAGGTGAAAAATAAAATCTTGGTACTGGTTGGTGATAAGTTTCATTAGTGTGTATTCCTGGGCTCTCTCATCCCCTACCCTAATAAAGAAAGGAGGAGACCAAAAGAACAGGGCCACTATTCTATTTCTACAAACAGTATTGTTGCTCAAATAAAGTTCGATGGGCGTGTTACAAAAGTCGAATGCAAAAGCATCAAAGATGAACATTTACGAACGCCGAGTCATTTTGGGACGTGCAGGAAATCTTTCTCTGCATTCTCCACCAAACAGGTAACATTTCAAGATAGTCTTAGATTTTTTTTTTTTTTTTCTAACACCTACATCAATGGTTGCACAGATACAGGTAACAGTCCAATGACAGAAAAAAAGCGTTTTAGTCTAGTACTGATCTACACTAGAGTAGGTCATTGCAAAAGTTCCATCTATGATAGTATGACATTAACTACTGCTTAGAAAACTCCGCCGTAGATAAAAATCACAACTACCTCAAGTACGCAACCTTTTTCATATTCTTAAGCTTTCAACATTTAACACTCACGATACATGCCAAAACATATAGATTCCTATGTTCACTCAATGTAAAGGTAAATCGGACCGTCAATGAGAAACAGATGAATGATGAGACAATTATGAAGAGTTAGACTTACCAGCGTCACGGAGCTCGTCAGGGTCAGCCAAAGAGTGTCCTCGGAACCTGTAAGTCTCACATTCCACCAGGGTAGGGCCTTCACCTCTCCTGGCCCTTCCAACTGCCTCTTTAGCCACTTCCCTGACCTTCAAAACATCCATGCCATCCACATGGAACCCTGGCATCCCAAAAGCTGGTCCCTTCTTCCAAATTTCAGGATCAGAGGTTGACCTCAAATGCGACATCCCAATTGCCCACAAATTATTCTCCACCACGAAAATAATAGGCAGTTTCCACAATGCAGCCATATTCAAACACTCATAGAACTGCCCATTGTTGCAAGTACCATCTCCAAAGAAAGCAACAGTCACATCTTCACAGTCCTCCTTTAGCACCTCTCTCTTATACTTGCTCGTAAATGCAGCACCTGTCGCCACCGGAATTCCTTCTCCAATGAAGGCAAAACCACCAAGAAGGTTATGCTCCTTGGAAAACATATGCATAGACCCTCCTTGACCTCGACAACATCCAGTGGCTTTACCAAAGAGTTCACTCATCACAGCACGAGCTGGAACGCCCTTGCTAAGTGCATGGACGTGATCACGGTATGTGCTAACTACAGAATCGGTTTGTGTCAAAAGCTTGATGAACCCACTCGACACAGCCTCTTGACCATTGTATAAATGAACAAACCCAAACATTTTGCCTCTATAATACATCTGGGCACACATATCCTCAAACACTCTACCTAAAATCATATCCTCATAGACCACAAGCCCTTCCTCCTTTGTAATCAGCTGCAACATAAAACAATCAGCCCCCAAACAAAAAAGCAACAATCAACACTCTTTATTTATTCATTCATTCATTGTATGATCTGAAGAAAGTGGGGAAACCAAAGAATTGAAACCAACCCAATTCACATCGCTCAAATTACTTCTACATAGTGATATACTAAGCAAATTCAATCCAAGACAACAACATTAATAAATAACTCCAAAGTTGCAATCTTCATGCTAAACAGAACCAATTTTATCTAATTAGGGTTCTTAAATGAAAAATTAAAGAGAAATTCCATCTGGGCAATTCAGAAAACTTACCAGATTTGAAGGGGCAGCGGAAGATTTGGTCTTCTTCACCTTGACAGCTTCAGAAACAGCGACCACTGCGCCATTAGCAGACCGACATACGTGAGAGAAAGAACTGGCAGCCTTTGAAAGACGAAGCTTGTGGGTAGATCCCATAAAAGATGATGTCGATGCAGATTTAACAGGATCAAAGAGAGGCCTTTCATTGGATCTGAAATTAAGTGGCTGAATTACATTAGGGGTAACAAAAGCCGAAGCCATAATGGGTATTAATCAATTATAGTGCAGGAAAAGAAAGAAAGAAATTGGAGATTTTGGTGGTGTTGTTGGCCTGAAAATTAATACTTCATAGAAGGAGAAAAGTTTGGGAGGAGAGAGAAAATGTGAGAAATGGGAAGGGAGTTGAGAGAATAAAAAGGGGTATTAATCAATTATAGTGCAGGAAAAGAAAGAAAGAAATTGGAGATTTTGGTGGTGTTGTTGGCCTGAAAATTAATACTTCATAGAAGGAGAAAAGTTTGGGAGGAGAGAGAAAATGTGAGAAATGGGAAGGGAGTTGAGAGAATAAAAAGGGGAAGCAGGGGCGGAGAAAACAAGAGCAAGATTGAGAGTGTGGAAATAACTGTCAACAGAGCGTTGGGAAGCTGTGATTGAAACTGGGGAAATCAGATGATCAGCAAACTGGATTAAACAATGTTAAGGAGGGCAAGTGACCCAACTCAACCACTTACACTACTCTCACGACACTGGATTCAGGATGACTGGACTTCAGGAGATTAAGTTTACATGACGCCTGATGGCAATAAAATTTTTTATATAGACCTATGTCTATTCAATTTGGCTGAACCTCGGTGGCAAAGTTGTAAATAAACGTAATGATAATGGCATTTAATCGTGCTAATTCCTCAAATCAATTTTCTTAACCGCGGCTGACGTTCCATACTCTCTCTCTTCTCCTCAATCTTTCTCTCTCCTCAAAGCTCCATTCCATGAAATTTATCTTGCTTTTTTTTGCTAATCTAATTGACATCAATGCTTAAATCAGTTAAAAATTCATAAATTCAATGATAATGTCAAGCATGATCATAAAAAATAATCTAATGATTCATAAGTTATACTACATAGGTAATATTCATTTAAAATAACCTATTAGTTCATAAGGTATTAACATAATATTCATTAAAAATAGTCTAATTGTTCATAATGCATAAAAGTAATGTTCATTTTTTCTATATCAACGTAATGTTCATTTAAAGTAGCCTAATAGTTAATAAGGTATGACAAAATGTTCATTTAAAATTGTCTAATTGTTCATAAGGTATAAAAGTAATGTTTATTTAAAATATTCTAATTGTTCATAAGGTATAAACGTAGTGTTCATAAAAATAATAGTCTAATTGTTCATAATGTATAAACGTAATGTTCATTTAAAATAGTCTAATTGTTTATAATGTATAAACGTAATGTTCATTTAAAATAGTCTAATTGTTCATATGGTATAAGCGTAATGTTCATCTAAATAGTCTAATTGTTCATAAGTTATAAACGTACTATTCATTAAAACAAGTCTAATTGTTCATAAGGTATAAACGTAATGTTCATTTACAATAGTCTAATTGTTCATAAGGTATAAATGTAATGTCCATTTAAAATACTCTAATTGTTCATAGGTTATGTACGTAATTTTCATTAAAAATAGTCTAATCGTTCATTGGTGATAAGTGCAATATTCATTAGAAATAGTCTAATTGTTCATAGATTAAAAGCGCGAGGTTTATTAAAAATAGTCTAATTATTCATTAACGTAAGATTCACAAAAAAATAGTCTAATAGTTCATCAATAATAATCTAATAGAAATAGAACAAAACTTCCTATCAAAAAAAGGAAAAAAAGAAATAGAAAAAGTTTAAGGAAGTTAAAAGAAGTCAAATGAGTTCCCTCAAAAAAAAAACAAAAAAAAAAAGTCAAATGAGACAAAAATGTGAAATAGAGTGGTTCCCCACCAAAAAATTGGCACGTGGAATATAATGTACCGTGAAGTTAGAGGCCTAGTATTGTGCGTGTCGAAGAGCTCCGTCTGGGCTTGAGTCCGGTCAAATTGGCTGAACGTAGGTCCAGCGAATAAGAATTGGATGGCAACCTTCTTTTCTTTTTCTAAAAATGATGGTAAGGACTTAAGGAGCGCCACATCTCGTAGGTGATGAGAATCGAACCCACATTTTGTAGATGGATGAATTCACATCTCGTGGGTGGAAGGTTAAATTGATATCAGCATTTGTATGGACCTCCACTGATTCTATCACATGATGGCACTATTTATTATATGGTACGAGTTATCAATTATGAGTTGGGATCATAAATAGATTAGGCTTGAATTTTGTGTGTGCGGTCAAAACAGTACAAAAAGTTTATCAAACATTCAAATACGTGTCCGGATAATTAGACTGTTATGCATTGTTTGTCAATAGTTCGGAGTAGGTTCCCTTTAGGGATGACAATTGAGTCCGAATTCGATCCGAGTCCGATCTATTTGGGCGGGAAAAATCGGAGCCGAATCCGAAACAAAGAAATCTGAGTCCGAACCCGATTAGAAGACTCCGACTCCGACTCCGAAATGGCTTCGGAGCGAATTCGGATTTTAGGTACAATCCACCAGGATCCGATCCGACTCCAAATCCGCTCTCAGATTATTTTTAATATTTAAAAAAAAAACACTACATCCTTAATATATTTGAATTAGTTTTATATGTTATTTTTGTTTGTATCTTAAATCTTAATATATTCCCATATTTATTTTTGTTGAATTAGCAATTACCTGTTTAGTATATCTTAAACCTGATCAAAAAAATCCTGCCCGCGGGCCTAACTTGAACCCGTCCACATTCGGGACGCGTTTGGGATCAAGGTCAAACCCGCAAACCCGGCTCGAATGACCCGAAATTTTATTTATTTTATTTTTGTTCATATTTTTCTATTAATTTGCTTGCTGTAATTTTAATTTAAACTTTTCAAAAAATACAATTTTGCAAATTTGAGGATATGGTTGCATAGATCTCGAACAGTTATATGGATTAAAAAAAATCACCTCAAACGCATATCGGGATCAAAAGTTATGCTTAAATATAGAAAAATTACGATATCGCAAAATTAGTCCGAAAAGCCCGATGGCCTGCCCGAAACTCGATAGGGCCGGGTATGGACATGACTTTTTGGCCCGAAAACCCGACAGCCCGGCCCGATGATCACCTCTAGTATATCTTATATATGTTCACATTTAAATAATAAAAACTGAAAAATAAGTCGAGTAAGCGAATCGGATCTGGCTCGGATTTGGAGTTGGTTTGAGAAACCGTTTAGTATTCGGAGCAGATTCGAATTCAAAATAATCCGCTCCGAATCCAATCCATTGCCCATCCCTAGTTCCTTGTTAAAATCTATATATTTTGAAAGAACTACTATATATGTGTCCATATTTACACGTTTTCAGCATCGAAAGGCTGCATAGTTCAAATTCTCTTGTCCATAATCACTTTTGTTAGTTAAATATGTACTAAATATGCAATATAATTTTCTAATATAAAAATTATATAAAATAGTTTTCTCAAACTATATTCAATCACTCATATAAACTACTCACATAGTGTAGATTTTACCACAACATTTTATATTGTTATGTTGTGAATGATTTAAAAGAAAAAGGATATGACAAGATTGTGATCACCACAACATGTACACATAATAAAAGGTAAAAGATAGAAGAGAAAAGTGGTGGATAATATTACCAACTCATCGCATTTGTAGAATAGGATCAAAGCTAGTTGAAACTAGCTAACAAACAAGCACCTTCGCCGGTAATTGTAACACCTCCGAATTCGCAACGATTTTCAGGGAACTATCGACGTTGCTGTCCATGACTCGACACCACGAAACCGTCACGAATCCAGGGGAATGCTACTGCAACATTTTGTAATACTCGAGAAACCTAAGTGCTCAAATTAGTGGTAATAGTTATGGATATCGGTAATCAGTGGTATTAGTAATACTAGTATTTTTATTATTCGGATCATTTGAGGTTCTTTGTAGTATTTCGAGTGACCTATACATAGTATAGTACTTATATAGGGACACCCAAAGAGTGAAACTTGATTATCTGTATAATCCGTTGGACAAGTCGATACCAAAAACAACGAGATGAGATTAAATTAAAAAAAAAAGAAAAAAGAAAGAATGACTGACTTTGGGAAGCCGTCATTTAGCAACTTAGCTATTAAGTATTGCGTGATCTTATCTTCTTATTATTTTATTATTTAATAATGGCTATAAAAGCCACTAGTATCATAGTTTGGGTTCATTTTCTTTTAGACCAAATGCATTTCGAAACACTAAGAGCAAAAGAAACCAAGAAGGAAAGAAAAGGCAAAGAAGAGAGAAAAGAAAAAGAAACGTGAGGTAAGAAGAATGAAAAGAAAAAGAAAAGTGACAAAGAGTAGTTAGACTTTAATTAGTGTAGGCTAAATAATCTATTAAGTAGTATTTGGACGTGGACTCTAGCTACATAGATAGGAGTACAAGCACGCAATGAAGGTATTTTTCTAGTATCCGTTTTAAGAATTAAAATTATGGTTTTATATACGTATATTGTTTGAGAAGTATGTTATTATTTGCAAGTATCTACGTGTGCCTTGTTTTTAGGTGACGTTGAACTAGCATGTTTGAACAAAATAAAGAGATATATGAACGCGTATTTGAATGGTATATGAAATACCATATGAGATTCACTTGAAGAGAAGTTTTGGCTAAGTGAAAGGAATGATTTTGATAAGTGGATGTTCTTGAGCCATATAAGTTTATGCAAGTGAAGGTTACTTTAAAGACTACGTACTTACGGAATGGGGCCCTAAGCCAGCCCAGTGTACACACATGTTACAAAGGCAACTCAAAGGGATTCGGTCTCCGGCTGTACTTGGGACTTTTGTCCAACAATGGGATTTCGGTCCAACAATGGGACTTCGGTCCAATAATGGGACTTCGGTCCACCAATGATGATCCGATCTTGCATAAACGGACTATGCTCAAGGGAATGTACTTGTGTGTCTTTGAGCTTGATTATACTATGTGATTTTATTGCTAAATGATTTTCAAATATTATTTTTGGGGTGCTAAGAGAATACTCAGCTTTGTTGCTGATTTTATAAAATGTTTATGGGTGTGTGTGTGTCCTTTTTTCTTCAATGGTGGGTCTATGATGAACGTATACGAAATTCGTTTGTATGGGGGAGTAGATTGGAGTATGTTTCACAGGTTGGTGGCTGTAAAGACCTCGTTTGCTAGATGGACCAGTCGATTAAGAGCTGCCAAGAAGTGGATTAATTTGCTTATTTATTTACGGTTGAGGGATCAACGACTCTAGAAGTGAGGATTCAGTATTGTAGTTGTAGTAGATATATATAGATAATAAGTCAGCTTTTACTGTTTGTAATTAAACTTGCTCATTAATAAAATAGTTTATTTATATCTATAGTTTGTCGAGCCTCTAGCCTAAAATGGCCAGTTTAAGTCGCCTTGTATTTCTCTTACGGGAGATATGGCGGTAACACCAACTTCTTTAATCTAGTTTTCGCTGCCTAATTCTGATTAATTAGCATAAGCAGACACCTGATTATCCCGCAGCGTTACAGAATGGGATCAGAGCTACTTTAGGCTGGAGGCTCTGTTGTGAGACCTTATTGGTCTTACATTTAATAAAGTGGAACTTAGATGAGAATTTAAAATAAATTAGTAATGAGTGTGAGTGATAGGAAATGGGATTGGTTATTGTTTGGGTGTATTGTGTTTTGATTGTTAAATGTATATGTTTTAAGCTATATATTTTTAAGTCGTATTTGTTAAGCTATTATTAATATTGTGTGCTAGTTATTTTTACGTGTTCCGTTGTAGCTTAAGGTGCGTAAGTTTCGAGAACGAAACTTTTATTAAGGTAAATAGAGTGTAATACCCGAGAAACCTAAGTGCTCAAATTAGTGGTAATAGTTATAGATATCAGTAATCAGTGGTATTAGTAATACTAGTATTTTTATTATTCGGATCATTTGAGGTTCTTTGTAGTATTTTGAGTGACCTATACATAGTGTAGTACTTATATAGGGACACCCAAAGAGTGAAATTTGATTATCTGTATAATCCGTTGCACAAGTCGATACCAAAAACAAGGAGATAAGAATAAATTAAAAAAAAAAAAAGAAAGAATGACCGACTTTGGGAAGCCGTCATTTAGCAACTTAGCTATTAAGTATTGCTTGATCTTATCTTCTTATTATTTTATTATTTAATAATGGCTATAAAAGCCACTAGTATCATAGTTCGGGTTCATTTTCTTTTAGACCAAATGCATTTCGAAACACTAAGAGCAAAAGAAACCAAGAAGGAAAGAAAAGGCAAAGAAGAGAGAAAAGAAAAAGAAACGTGAGATAAGAAGAATGAAGAGAAAAAGAAAAGTGACAAAGAGTAGTTAGACTTCAATTAGTGTAGGCTAAATAATCTATTAAGTTGTATTTGGACGTGGATTCTAGCTGCATAAATAGGAGTACAAGTACGCAATGAAGGTATTTTCTTAGTATCCTTTTTAAGTATTAAAATTATGGTTTTATATACGTATATTATTTGAGAAGTATGTTATTATTTGCAAGTACCTACGTGTACCTTGTTTTTATGTGACGTTGAACTAGCATGTTTGAACAAAATAAAGAGATATATGAACGCGTGTTTGCATGGTATATGAAATACCATATGAGATTCACTTGAAGAGAAGTTTTGGCTAAGTGAAAGGAATGATTTTGATAAGTGGATGTTCTTGAGTCATATAAGTTTATGTAAGTGAAGGTTACTTTAAAGACTACGTACGTACGGAATGGGGCCCTAAGCCAGCCCAGTGTGCACACATGTTACAAAGGCAACTCAAGGGGATTCGGTCTCCGGCTGTACTTGGGACTTTTGTCCAACAATGGGACTTCGGTCCAACAATGGGACTTCGGTCCAATAATGGGACTTCGGTCCACCAATGATGATCCGATCTTGCATAAACGAACTATGATCAAGGGAATGTACTTGTGTGTCTTTGAGCTTGATTATACTATGTGATTTTATTGCTAAATGATTTTCAAATATTATTTTTGGGGTGCTAAGAGAATACTCAGCTTTGTTGCTGATTTTATAAAATGTTTATGGGTGTGTGTGTGTCCATTTTTCTTCAATGGTGGGCCTATGATGAACCTATACGAAATTCGTTTGCATGGGGGAGTAGATTGGAGTATGTCTCACAGGTTGGTGGCTGTAAAGACCTCGTTTGCTAGATGGACCAGTCGATTAAGAGCTGCCAAGAAGTGGATCAATTTGCTTATTTATTTACGGTTGGGGGATCAACGACTCTAGAAGTTAGGATTCAGTATTGTAGTTGTAGTAGATTTATATAGATAATAAGTCAGCTTATTACCGTTTGTAATTAAACTTGCTCATTAATAAAATAGTTTATTTATATTTATAGTTTGTCGAGCCTCTACCCTAAAATGGTCAGTTTAAGTCGCCTTGTATTTCCCTTACGGGAGATACGGCGGTAACGCCAACTTCTTTAATCTAGCTTTCGCTGCCTAATTCTGATTAATTAGTATAAGCAGACACCTGATTATCCCGGGGCGTTACACATTTATCGCTAAGGAGTAAATGCTAAGCAGAAAGGAAAACTAGGTATCAAAGGAAGCATCTAAACAAATTAAATATAAATATCAGAGTTGTCTATCCAACGGTCTTAAGTCCATTATAGTCTCGCTAATATCAAGACCCAAAACTGCAGTCTCGCTAATGTCGTTCCAACATACAGGCGATCTACACTTCCTACCATACAAGGCTTCATATGACGCTCGATCAATGCTTGAATGATAGCTATTGTTGTAAGAAAATTCGATCAATGGAATGTGTTTGTCCCACGAATCTTGGTATTTGAGGGCACACGCTCGAAACATATCCTCTAGAGTCTGGATTGTCCTTTCCGTCTGGCAATCTGTTGCAGGATGAAAAGCGGTACTAAACTTCAATTTGCTTCCGAAAGCTTCTTGGTAACTTCTGCCAAAAGTTAGAGAGAAATCTCGAGTCTCTATCAGAAACAATATCTTCAGGTACACAGTGAAGTCTCATGACTTCCTTGACGTACGCGTCAGCCAGTTTCTCCATTTCCCACGTGTCGTGCATAAGAATGAATCTTGCGACCTTCGTCAAATGATCTACAACCACCCAAATGACGTTGTTCTTCTTTTGTGTCAAAGGTAAACCCATGACAAAATCTATAGAAATCGAATTCCATTTTCAAGTAGGAACTTCCAAAGATTGTACCATTCCACCCGGTCTCTTGTGCTCGATCTTGACTTTCTGACATGTCAAACACTTCGCTACGAACTCAGCGACATCTTGTTTCATGCCTTTCCACCTGAACACTTGGCGAAGATCTTTGTAAAGCTTATCTCCACCAGGATGTACAGAATACGGTGTATTATGAGCTTCACCCAGAATCTGACTTTTGATATCTGGGTCATTGGGTACGCAAACACGTTCTCGAAATCTCATAATTCCATCTTGGCGCAAAGTGAAGTCCTCGGACCTACCTTCGTCTTTGTGGTTTAGAATCCGCATGTTCAACTCTTTCTGCGTAAAGATATACTTGAGACTCTTGTGATTAGTAAACATCTTGACTGCGGAACCATACAGGTAATGTCGTCAAATCTTCAACGCAAATATGACAGCAGCAAGTTCTAGATCGTGCGTAGGATAGTTGTCTTCATGCTTCTTCAGTTGTCATGAGGCGTAAGCCACAACCTTTCCATGTTGCATCAAGACACACCCTAAGCCATGCTTAGACGCGTCACTGTAGACCTCATATCCTTCTGTTCCTGATGACAATGTCAAAATAGGTGCACTTGTAAGACGTTTCTTCGACTCTTGGAAAGCAATCTCACACTTGTCGGACCATACAAACTTTGTCGTTTTCTTCATCAAATTCGTGATTGGCAGCGCAATCTTTGAGAAACCTTCCACAAATCGTCTATAATATCCAGCAAGTCCAAGAAAACTTCGAACTTCTGTCACAGTCGTTGGTCTTGGCCAATCTGTAACAGCTCGAATCTTCTTTGGATCTACGGCCACTCCGTCCTTAGACACCACGTGTTCTAAGAAAGAAACCGTGTCTAACCAAAACTCACACTTAGAAAACTTGGTGTAAAGTTGATGTCTTCGCAGAATCTCCAAAACAGTACGTAGATGTTGCTCATGCTCCTCGGCGTTTTTCGAGTAAAACAGAATATCATCGATAAAGACTACAACAAACTGGTCTAGGTAAGGCTGGAACGTACGGTTCATCAAGTCCATAAACTTTGCAAGCGCATTTGTCAACCCAAAAGGCATCACAGTGAATTCGTAGTGCCCATACCTCGTCCAAAACCCTGTCTTCGCAATATCAGGCTCAGAGTTCCTCAACTGATGGTATCCTGATTGCAGGTCTATCTTTGAGAAAATTGACGCACCACGCAGTTGGTCAAACAGATCGTCAATTCGGGGAAGTGGGTATCTATTCTTGATCGTAATCTTGTTTAACTCGCGGTAGTCGATGCACAGTCTCCGCGGGTAAATCGGAACCAGCTATCCTAATCGGACACTTTTCATACAACGCTTTACACTTAGCGATCGATCCATCTGGCATCCTCATATTTGCACTATACACAGAACTAGGTTCTAATCCTATCTTAGATGCAAAGCACTTAGAAAGAATAGAATGCGTCGCACCACTATCAAACAAAACAAAAGCGGGAAAAGAATGAATAAGAAAAGTACCAGCGATCACGTTCGGGTTTGCTTCTGCTTCATTGCGATTCATCACAAAGATTCTACCATTAACTCCTCTATTGTTGTTGTTGTTGTTGTTGTTCGGCGCGGGATTAGCAGTAGCGGGAGCTTGAACTTGGTTGTTCACAGCAGGAGCAGCATTGTTGCGGTTGTTGTTGTTGTTGTAACCCCCGTTTACACGGTAGTTACCACCATTACCACGATAGCTATTGTTATTCCCACCATGATTGTAGTTGTTATCGCGGTTCTGCCCATTAGCATTCCTACCTCGGCTCCAACATTCAGAAGCTTTGTGACCCGGCTTGTTGCACTCATAGCATTGCAACACGTCACCTCGACAGTTCTTACCGGCATGCGTCTTGTTACAGCGAGTACAAGGCGTATTCCTTCTGGCCATCATCGTAGCTCGATGACTATTCGAGTCACGATTTCTATTCGCATTGTGGTTCTGACCACCTTGGTAGTTGTTGTTGCCATTAGGACTTGGCCTCTTGTCGCCATTGCTCGACTGCGATGGATTGCCTTCATCGCGCTTGTTCTTTCGTGAATGCGTGTCACGACGTCCAACAATCCTCTCCTGGTTCAGGGCCTTGTCATAGGATTCCTGAAAAGTGATAGATTGTCCAGCGACAAAACGTTGAATATCCCATTTCAGTCCGTCCTCGAACCTTTCGATTCGCTCAACTTCAGTTGTCAGCAGATTAGGAGCAAAAATAGCAAGCTCATTGAACTTGGCAGCATACTCGCCCACAGACAGCTTGTCTTGGCTTAATCCTTCAAACTCGCGCTGCCTCAGGCGTCGTAGAGCACTAGGATAAAATTTAGCATGAATGGCTACCTTAAAACGATCCCAATTAAAGTTCGGCGTTGCAAGCAAATCAGTTCGCACATCGTTCCTGTTAGCTTCGCCCTTCAGATAGTACGTTGCAGAGCTAACTTTCATGTTGTTAGGCCGATTTGTAGCCAGAAATAACTTCTCGAACTCGATGATCCAAGTTTTCAGCTTTGTTGGATCGGTACCACCTTCGAACGTAGGAGGTTTAAGAGTGTCAAAATCTCGAAAAATACGCGCTGCAGAGGCTTGTGCGGTTTCCAGTTCTTCTTGGCGTGCCATTTGTCGTGCCATGATCTCGACCACGTCGGTCAGACCATCCTCGAGTCTAGCGATTCTATCGGCGTTGGTTGACATTTTCGCAATCTGAGAATGTAAAAGTAATGGTATGAACATTATTCGCACAATTTGCACATCTCGACCCTTTTAAGTCTAATTGAGAGAAATAGGTTGTAATTGAAACCTTTCTTTTGACATTTAGCATATAGCATATAAGTTTCGAAGATCGACCTTACATTGTAGGTCTAAGCAACATACTTGCTTTATTGTTCTCAGTTCTCATGCATAATAGTTCGATAGGCATACAATACACTTTAGACATGTAGGTTTCACATGAATAGACAAAGATGTTCATAATGCACATAAAGAGGCTCCATACTATTTTAGTACGGCAATAGATAATCACACTTAATCATATTGATATGCTTTAGCACTTGGCTCACAAGAGAGTTGATAATGCTCAACAACGATTTTGCCATAAATTCGACATGGATTTCCCATCATGTCACGACGATAAGAGATAGCATTCATGCTTTTGGTCAACCATGCAAATATGTGACAACGACAGTGATATAAACAAATCACAACGACTTTCATATAATCAAACGAAATAGTTTTGCGATAAGATAGATTGCAAAAGAAATATGAGTCAAAAATATTTGTTGCTTAGGCAACCACACACCATCATCAAACTTGACCACGCAGGGCCATCACAAAAGTGGAATCATGTTTCTAATCAAAACGACTAACTCTAGCCAACAAAAAAACTAAACAGCAACTGGGTTTTGCTTCGATCCGGGAGGCGTATCATCATCATCATCCCTCCTTGGCTTCACTTCTCTACAAGGCGTGTAAGGATGCTCATCACCTCTAAACTTCTGAGGCATGAAGCGCCTTCTAAAGTTATCCACGAGTTTGCGCTTCCTAGACCGGCAGCTTTCACAGATGTCCTTTGGAGCAGGCACTAGAACGTGATTTACCTTCCACTCGAACTCAGACAAACATAGCTCATTGCCAACACCTTGAAAAGTTAGCGGCCAACGATTGCCTTTGCCATACTTCCCATCGTTGATGTAGCCACTCCTCAGTAACACATCATCATACTTCTCCTTGAGACCTCACCAAGGATGTAGGTTGGGTAAGCCAGCTAGTAAGAGTTCTACCCAGAAACCTTGGTGTATCCTCGTACGGTTCTCATATTCGTAACGCTCAATCGTAGTGAATGCGCGATCAATGTAGGCACGGATGTCATCTAGCTCGGCATCAGTGGCAAAGAAAGGCTCCACAGGAGGAGACACATCAGCAGTAGGCGAAGGAGGTACAGAGTTGTTGCCGCTTGCATCACCAATATCTTCTAAGTCTGGCATGCTAGGTGAATCAGGGACTCCAGCTCCATACTCAAATCGCATCTCTAGATCCACAGAGTTAGGCTCAATGCTTGGCTCGTTAGCACGAGCATCGTCAGCCTCAGGTTCGGACTCGGTAGGTTCCTCTTCAGAATCAAGATCCTCGTTAGCATCCAAGTCGTGATTAGGCTCTATTGGAATGTCATCGTCACGAGCATCAGGCGCGGGTTGGTCCACCTCGTGCGCGCCATTGCCTTGCGCCACAAGGGAAGCCGCGCGGCCTCGTCACGCTCGCCGTGTGTAGGCTCACTATCGGAGATGTCTACATACTCCACCTCGTTCTCGAGTGCAACAATCATCGCTCGCAGTTTTCTACCTCTAGTCGACTTCATCGCGGTCAATCGAGTAAGTTCCATCTACAAAAGGACAATCAAACAATAAGAACATTTAAATCACAATTAATGTGATTTCAAGTAATTCCTAGCTTCTAGGACTACTACGCTCAACGGCTTTAATTATATTTTATTTTCCCATAATGAAACTAATCTTTATTAATTCATTTATTAAACCTATGCAACCTTTTAAACCTATGGATCTGATACCATTTGTAACACCCCCGAATTCGCAACGATTTCCAGGAAATTATCGACGTCGCTGTCCACGACTCGACACCACGGAACCGTCACGGACCCAGAGGAATGCTACTGCAACATTTATCGCTAAGGAGTAAATGTTAAGCAGAAAGGAAAACTAGGTATCAAAGGAAACATCTAAACAAATTAAGCATAAATATCAGAGTTGACTATCCAGCGGTCTTAAGTCCATTATAGTTTTATTACAACTTTGCCTTCAAGGGCACAAACCAAAGTCCCAAATAATCCAAGGTAACCAATAATTCCATAGTTCTAAACAAACAGCCCACATTCAACCTTCTAGCAAACCGTCCTCACTCAGCTACACCTGCACTTTGGTTTCCGTGACGGAAATAAGGTACAGAAGAAAAGAGAAGAAATAAAAGAAACAAAAATCAGATAAACTGAATAAGTGTCGTCCATACCCAGTAAACACACTTTTGCAAACCTTACCTGGGTTTTAGAAGAATCATTGAAATTCATTTGCATGCACAAGTAGTCATACAATCAAGCACACGCATACTCGATATTCAATTACATACAATTCTTGCTTTAGTGATCATTCGAACACAAATAGATAAACCATCTTGATTAGAGAAATAAGAGAGCAAATAGAACAGCGATTACCCATACTGTTCATAGATAGATATAGACATGCCATGGACTTACGCTAGTGTATACTCACACTACCTCTAACATAATAATCGATATGTAGAGAAATAAACAATGGGGAATGATTCGTCCCGAACACACTGCGAGGTGTCCATAAAAGTAACTTGGGAATCACGCATCCCTAGACTACACCAATTAGATAAGTCTCGATAGCTCGGCTACTCCCAGGGATCCATTAGGAGTCTTATTCTCATTTAATTCAATTCACATACTTGCATTGATTGACCTAGTGGTACAACAAGACCACGACATACTACTTCTTTTCATGCTCATGATAATGAATAATAATAACGACGATTACGACATAGGGGCATATTAACAATAGTCATGCTTCATATATGTCTAACGCAATGTCGGCAACACTTCGGCAGTAAATCATGATATCCATAAATTACACTTTCACAATTAACATCCAACAAATATCACTCAATAATATCCCATTCCAAATAGCACATATTATTATATCATAATAATATTAGAAATTCAACATCGCCATAATTAAACATTAATTAGCATATGAACTAATTAATTAACGAAATTTTATAAACTTATCATAATCAATATAAATCATATCTACAGCAAAGAATATATTTCAAATTCTCATAATTAACGACGATATAATTTAATCATGCTTCGCATATTAAATTCACAATAATAATCAATTAGCACATAACACATCAAAATAGTTTTGATGGGGCTTTGGAAAGTGGTAGGCACAATCGCTTACCTAACAAACGCTCACTAAGCAGTAAGTAACTTGGCTAAACACAACCCGATCACGCTTGTCCGTTTGGTCCTAATTAAAAATAATTACCGAGACATAATTAATAAATACGAAAATCCAAACAGTACTGACACTGTAAGATAATATTTTTATTAAATTCCTTGATTTATTCCAACCAATCTAAGCTTTTAAAATCCAGATTCGGGTTCCAAACGAGTAGAGAAAAATAAAAATAATTATTGAAAAATACTGAAAATACGAAATTAATTAAAACGAAAAATACAAATTTGAAACCCTAACTTATTGTGCAAGTCTCGACCACCGTCACCCACAAGGGGACCCATGGTCGGACCCATCAGCACCATCACCACCCCCTGACCACCGTGGTCGGTGGTGGTGGCTTGCCGGCGACCGGCGGTCAGGAGAGAGAAAGAGAGAGGGTTCGCGAGGGAGGGAGAGAACGAAGGGGAGAGAAAGAGAGAGCGGCTGAGCGGGAAGGGGGACACCGGGAAGGACCCCAACGGCGTCGGCCGCCTGTCGGCGACCACCGGCCCGACAGTCGTGGCCCGCGAAACAGAGGGGAAGAGAGAGCAGGGTACGGGGAGAGAGAGAAAGGGAAAGAGAGAGAGAAAGAAATAGGGGGAAAGGGGAGCGGCTCACCTGGTGGTGGCCTGGTGTTCTCCGGCGAAGGGCGGCAGCAGTGAGGCCGAGAGAGAGAGAAGAGAGAGAAGAGAGAGAGAGAGAGAGAGAGAGAGAGAGAGAGAGAGAGAGAGAGAGAGAGAGAGAGAGAGAGAGAGAGAGAGAGAGAGAGAGTCGGGTGAGAGAAAGGAGAGAAATTGTGAGGTTTTGGCTCAGTTTTTGCAACTGATCAACTGGTTCATCTCTTAGCTTAAATAGGTGCTTAGTCAAGGAAAGTCAAACCCTACTAGAATTAGGATTATTTTCTGATTTAATTGCTAAGTAAAAACAGTTAAAACTAGTTAAATGCTAATTAAAACCAATTAAAACAATATGAATAAGCCTTATTCATAAACAAAACCATTTTAACTAAATCCCACAATTTGATAATTATAAATCCCGAAATTCCCATAATAATAATTAATATTATTATGGCTTAATTTGAGTAAATCGAATCGTTAAATAAATACACGATTTAAATCTCCGAAACTATTTATAAATGAATTATAAATCGATATTATAATTATAGAAATTATTGGGGTATCACAATAATTCTCCGTCTCCTTCCCTCTCTTTCATTCTCTCTCTTTTTCTCTCTCTCGCGATGTAATAACCCGAGTTTTTTCATATTTTATTAATTGCTAATCTTACGAATTAAGTTCTTAACTATACGATTATACTTAGTTTAAATTTGATTTATTTATTTATTTACGTAATTATACTTGATTAGCTTTTCAATTTTGTGATTATGTTTAATTGATTCGAAATTTTTAAAATTTTCTTAAATGCGTGATTAAGTCTCTAATTGCATGATTAATTAGTAATTATGCAATTAAACTTAATTAAAATCTCTAAAATATTTGATTTGCCAATGAAGTGCCGTAAATTATGCAAAATTTACTTTTTCTCTTCCCCAAATATCTTGTTAAAAACAACAAGTTAACTCTCGCTCTCACCCTCTTTATTTCCGCCAAAATCCCCTAAACACAAAACAACAAAATTAGCTCATTTATTTTGAAAATCAAATTTCCAAAATCTTCCCAAAATCTCTTCTCAAACCTCCATCGGAAAAATTAGAGAGAGAAAAAAAAAGAAAAAAAGAAGAAGAAGAAGAAGAAGTAAAGAAGAAGAAAGGGTTTCGAAATTCCTAAACTAAACATTATACATTTATCAACTTGATGATAATCTTTTGTTCTAAAATTAGAACTAATAAAACTCTTTTAATCTTCATGTTCAATCTCGAAAATTAGCAACTCCCTACCCAAGCTCATTCAAGCTGTAGCCCACGCAACAAGGAAGGAAGCAAGGTAAAAATCCAAATCTTTTATAATTAAGTCTTAGTCTTTAGTCACTTAATGAAATCGACCTAAACCCCAAAAATATAAATAGAAACTTTTGATCTTCTAGGACTATAACAAATGTTGGTTTAATCTTGTTCACCTTTTCGAAAGCCCTAACGTAGATGCATGGGGATTTTAATAAGCTAATACAACAAAAAATGCAAAATCGAGCTTCAACAAGTGAAAACCCAAAACTGGAAATTATTTACTTAAAATCCCTCAAAATGCTGAAAACGAGTAACTTAAATTAATATTAGATCTACTCGAAATTTTGACTTAAAGGAAATTTAGAAGTAGAAATTTTGCTTTTAGAATTATTAGAAGTTTAAGTTAAAAATTTGTCCTATGCACTTGTGGTAGAACCGGTTAAGGAACAGGAGGAAAAGAGAGAGATAAGCTTAAGGTTGACATTCTCTTTTGTTTCTTTTCTTTTCTTCTTTATTTTGTTTCCGTCACAGAAACTAAAGTGCAGGTTTAGTCAAGCGAGCACGCTTAGCTTTGGAGCCAGAGTTGGCGTGGATCCTTTTGGAACTCTTTCTTTTATTAAGTTTGGATTTTGGTTTGTGCCCAAGTTGGTGGTTTGTAATAATATTGATGGATTTAAGTTCACTTTTAGATAACTTTGATATTAATGTTTTCTGATACCCCAATATTTACTATAATTATTATATCGATTTATAAATGATTTGTAAATAGTTCGGAAATTAAATCGTATTATAAATGGTTTATAAATAGTTTCGGAGATTAAATCGTATATTCATTTAAGGATTCGATTTATTCAATTAAAGCCATAATAATATTAATTATTATTATGAGACTTTCATAAATGGTATTTATTAATTTTGAGGAGTTAATTAAAATGTTTATATATGAATAACAATTATTCATATTGTTTTAATTAGTTTTAATTAGTTTTAAATTAGTTTTAATTAGTTCTAATTAGTTTTAATTAGCTTTTTAAATCAGAAAAATTATGAAATTTATTCCTAAACCTAGTAGTCCTTGATTTGGGTTGACTAAGGGCCTATATAAGGAAAAGGTGAGACAGTTGATCAGTTTTGCAAACTGAGCCAAAAGCCTCAAGCAATCTCTCTCTCTCTCTCTCTCTCTCTCTCTCCTCTCTCTCTCTCTCTCTCTCTCTCTCTCTCTCTCTCTCTCTCTCTCTCTCTCGTCTCTCTCCTCAACGACTCTCTCTCTCTCCTCGGTCTGCCTACCAGAGAACCACAGCCGGCCTCCCTCACTTCTCTCCCCCTCTCTCTCTCTTTCTCTTTTTCTCTTTCGCTCGCACTCCTCTCCCCTCTCCCCTGTTTTGGGCTGTCGCGCTACCTGAACCACCACGGCACCACCAGGCCTCTCCTGGATGGTCGCCGGTAATGGCCCAGGCTCGGAGATCGACTGCTCCCTCTCCTCTTCTCTCTCCCCCGTTCTCTCGTTCTCTCTCGTTTCGCATTTCTCTCTCCTCTCTTCGCCGGACCTCCGGCGACCACCACCACCGGCCATGGTGGCCAGTGGGTGGTGGTGGTGTTGTTGGATCGGGTTATGGGCCCCATGCATGGGTACCCGTGACCTAGACCTAGTTTTAAAGTTAGGGTTTCGTTTTTATATTTTTTGTAATTTTAATTCGATTTTCAGTATTTTTGATTTAATGTTTTTATTTTTCTACACTCATTCAGAATCGGAATTCGGATTTTCAAAAGCCTAGATTGGTTGAAATAAATTAAGAAATTGTTGAATATGATGATTATTGGACAATTGTTGAATATCGAATTATTAATATTATTATGCTATTAATTATATGCCAATTGGTATGGGTATTATTGAGTGCTAGTGAGCACCTATATAGTATCGTTGAATGTCTTTGGTGATTTGTGAATTTTTGGATATCGTAGTACCCTGCCGAAGTGCTGCCGAAATTTGGCTAGACATTACTTATCTTCATTATTGAATTATCGTCGTTATTGAATTAAAGCATGTTTAATTCTCATCGTATTGAATTATCATTATCGTCGTTATTTACTATTCATTGTCAAGAGCATGAAATGAATTAGTAAGTCGTGGTCTCGTAGTACCACTTATGTCAACCAATGCAAATTATGTGAATTGAATTAAATGAGAGTAAGACTCCTAATGGATCCCTAGGAGTAGTCGAGCAATTGGGATTGCACCTAATGGTGTAGTTCAAGGGATGAGTGATTCCCAAGTTACTTATGGACACCTCGCAGTGTGTCTGGGACGGATCATTCCCCATTTATTAAGTCCTCTAGGCTCGTGTAATTGTATTAGAGGTAGTGTGCACACTAGAGTCATTAAGTCCATGGCGTGATTATATCTTTGATGAACAGTATGGGTAATCGCTGTTCTATTCGCTCTCTTACATCTCTCTAATCAAGACGGATTGTCTATGTCGTATTTCGTATGATCACTATACAAGAATTGCATGTAAAACAATGTTGTTGTGCGTATGCTTGATTATATGCTTATGTGCGTATGCAAATGAATTTCAATGATTCTTCTAAAACCTCAGGTAAGGTTTGCAAAATGTTTTTACTGGGTACAAATGACGTTTATTCAGTTTATCTGATTTTTGTTTCTCTTTTGTTTCTTTTCTTTTCTTCTGTATTTTGTTTCCATCACGGAAACCAAAGTGCAGGTTTAGTTGATTGAGGACGTACAACTTGGAAGGTAGAGTTGGCGTCGGGTTATAGAACTGTTTCTGTTAAGTTAGATCGTGGGATTATTTTTATTGGATTTAGCCCTTCGAAGGCAAGTTGTAATATATAGACAACTGTGATATTAACTGTTTAGTTTGTTTAGTTCCTTAGTAAGCTCCTTTTGATGCCTAGTCTTTCTTTCTGCTTAGCATTTACTCCTTAGTGATAAATGTTGCAGTGACATTCCCCCGGGTTTGGGACGGTTCAGCGGTGTTGAGTCGTGCACAACGATGTCGATAGTTCCCAGGAAATCGTTGCGAATTCGGGGGTGTTACAAATGGTATCGTAGCCCTAGGTTTAAAAAGGTTGCTTAAGATTATTTAATGAGTTAATAAAGATTAGTTTTATTTTTGGAAATAAAATATAATTAAAGTCGTTGAGCGTAGAAGTCCTAGAAGATAGGAATTATTTGAAATCACTTTGCTTGTGATTTATAATGTTCTTATTGTTTGATTACACCTGTATATGGTAAGGACAAGAAAGACCGCGCGAATGAAGACCGCACACCAAAGGGCAGGCACCCTAGCCCATCGTGCACCATCTGCAGAATACGTAGCTTCATTGGATAGCGAATCGACAGGAAACGACGCGAACGTACGCCTCGAACCCACGCAAGACCGCGTCGCGCACGCGATTGCCGCACGCCCCGCGCCAATCTCCGCGCCTGTAGTCGCGCCTATTGCTGCCCTAGTTGCCGCACCTGCTGCATGTGTTGATGAAGAGGAAGATCCCTCTGAGCATACAGCGCCGGAAGAGCATGATGACATGCCGGAATTGGAAGATACTAGTGCCGAGAGCGACAACAACATCGTGCCTACTCTTGCACCTATTGCTGCACCTACTCCTGCTACAAATTCGTCTCCTCATGTGGAGCCGTTCTTTGCTACTGATGTTGAGCTGGAGGATATACATATCTATATACGATGTGCGTACACTACGATCGAGCGTTATCAGTACGAGAATCGCACAAGTCTACATGAAGGCTTATGGGTAGAGCCACTGCTGGCTGGTCTGCCTAACATCCATCCCTGGATGGGACTCAAGGACAAGTACGACGACGTAGTCTCCAAGAGTGGTCACTTGCACGAGAGGCGTCGCAGCTGAGTTATGCCTATCCGAGTTACGACGTAGTCTCCAAGAGTGGTCACTGGCACGAGATGGTTTCTTTGCTTTAGAGGCGTCGCAGCTGAGTTATGCCTATCCGAGTGCGAGTGGAAGGTGAACCACGTGCTAGTATCTGCGCCGAAAGGTATGTGCGAGTATTGCTAGACCAAGAAGCGCAAGCATGCGGACGACTTTAGGAAGCGTTTCATGCCCCAGAAATTCGGTGGATATGCTTATCCATACACGCCCTGCAAAGAGGTGAAGCCTAGGAGGAAGGACGATCATTACGAGTCCCCTAGCGCGAAGAAGATGTGTGCTAGTGTCAAGTAGAACCAGATTATTGCCTTATTAGTTTTACTTGATTTTTATTGAACTTTAGCTATTGTGATGGCCCTGCGTGGTCAATTTTGATGTTGGTATAGTTGCATAGGCAACAAATATTTATGACTACTATTTACTTGCAATTTGTCTCATTGCAAGACTATTTTATTTGATTATATGATATCGTTGAGAATTTGTTTTATAAGATCGTTGTATCACATAATTGCATGGTTGACTCATAGCTTCATAATGCTATCTCGTATTGCCTAGACATGATGGGAAATCCATGTCGGAGTTATGGCGAAATTTTCATTGAGCATCATCATATCAATTGTGAGCCAAAGGCTAAGCATGTATTGTATGCAATCAAATGTCATTGTTTATTGCCCTACTAAAATAGTATGGAGCCTCGATGTGTGAACTGCGAATGTCATTGCTTATCAATCGTGTGAGACCAATGTATGTGTCTACTTTGTTATTGCATATCGAACTATTATGCATGAGAACTGAGAACATTCAAAGCAAGTATGTTGCTTAGACCTACAATGTCAGGTCGATCATTGAAACTTATATGCTAATTGCTAAATGTCAAGAGATTTGTTTCAATTATAACCTATATCTCTCAATCAGACCTCAATTTGGGTCGAATGTGCCAATTTTGCTGAAATGGTGATCAACCATTGCTCTTTTATGTCTCAGATTTGTTATAATTGCAACCAACGACCGACTCGCGAGACTAGAGGTAGGTCGTACCAATGTTGTCGAGCACATCACGCGCCAGCTAGAGCGCCAAGAGCAAGATCACAACGTGCAGAACCCTGAGACGCGCAACTTTAGGGATTTCGATGCACTCAAACCTCCGACGTTTGAGGGTGTCTCTGAGCCCACAAAGTTGGAGAATTGGATAATAGAGTTCGAGAAGTTGTTTATAGTAACTAATCGGCCCAACAACATGACGGTCAACACCGCTACGTACTACCTGAAGGGTGAGGCTAATAAGTGGTGGAGCGATGTGGGCACTGATCTACTCACCATTGAGGAATATGGGTGGACCGAGTACAAAGAGTCTATTCGTGAACGGTTCTATCCAAGAGCTATCCGTCGCCAGAAGCAATGGGAATTCGAGAACATCTATCAAGGAAAGCTATCTGTGGCTGAGTACGCAATAAAGTTCAGCGAGCTTGCTGCTTTTGCACCTAACTTGGTGACGACCGAAGCTGAACGGGTCGAGAGGTTCGAAGATGGCCTGAAGTGGGATATTCAGCGTTATGTTATGGGAAACTCGCTGACGTTCCAAGGATCTTACGAGAAAGCCTTGAACCAAGAGTGTGCTGTGGATCGTCGTGATTCGTTGCTCGGAAAGCATAAACGTGATGAAGGGAATTCTTCCCAGTCAGGTGGCGCAGATAAGAGGCCAAGGCCGAACAACGACAATCACAACAACCAAGGTGGTCAGAACCACAATGGGAACAGGAATCGTGACTCGGATAGTCATAGAGCTACGATCTTAGCTAGGAGAAATACGCCTTGTAGTCGCTGCAAAAAGACGCATCCTGGCAAGAATTGTCGTGGCGATGTACTTCAATGCTACGAGTGCAACAAGCCTGGTCACAAAACTTCTGAATGCTGGAGTCGTGGAAGGAACGACAATGGTCAGAACCGCGATAACAACTACAATCGTGGTGGAAATGGAAATGCGAATCGCGGGAATGGTGGTAACTACCGTGGAATTGGGGGTTACAATAACAACAACCGCAACAATACTGCTGCTCCTGCTGCGAATAATCAAGCACTACTTTCCGCACCTGCCAACCCCATGCACAACAACAACAACAATAGGGGGGTGAATGGAAGGGTTTATGTGCTGAACCGCAATGAAGCTGAAGCGAACCCGAATGTGATCGCTGGTACTTTCTCGTTAACTCTCAACCTGCTTTTGTTTTGTTTGATAGCGGTGCAACACACTCTGTTCTTTCTAAGAGATTTGCATCTAAGATAGGTTTAGAGCCTAGTTTTGTGTATAATGCTAATATTACGATGCCAGATGGAATGATTGTTAATTGTAAAGCGTTGTATGAAAAGTGTCCGATTAGGATAGCTGGTTCCGATTTGCCTGTGAATTTGATTCAGATGGATTTGAAGGATTTTGACGTGATTTTGGGAATGGATTGGTTAGCCAAGTATAGGGCTAAGATTGAATGCTTTGAACAACGTGTGTCGTTGCGTGGACCGAAGGGTAGGAGGATTACTTACAAAGGAGTCGTGGTTAAGCCAAAGTTGAAGGTAATGGCAACCATGAAAGCAAAGGAGTGTATGACTAAAGGTGAAGAGATTTACCTATGTCATGTAGTGGATACAAGTCGAGAAGCCGAAGTTTCAAAACCTATTCCAGTTGTTTCGGAGTACGTTGACGTCTTTCCAGACGAGATTCCAGGAATGCCTCCGCAACGCATTATCGACTTGACGATTGACTTAGCTCCAGGTTCTGCTCCGATCTCGAAAGCTCCGTATAGTATGGCTCCTGCAGAGATGAAAGAACTGAAAACGCAACTCGAGGAACTACTGGAGAAGGGATACATACGGCCGAGTGTATCGCCTTGGGGTGCTCCTGTTCTGTTCGTACGTAAGAAAGACAGTAGTATGAGACTATGCATAGACTACAGAGAGTTGAACAAGATCACGATCAAGAATAGTTATCCACTTCTGAGGATTGACGACCTATTTGACCAACTTTGTGGAGCGACTGTTTTCTCCAAGATCGATCTACGTTCAGGATACCATCAACTCAGGATTTCCGAGCCTGGCATTGTAAAGACCGCGTTTAGGACGAGGTATAGACACTACGAGTTCACGGTGATGCCTTTTGGGTTGACGAACGCACCTGCGAAGTTTATGGATTTGATGACCCGTACGTTCCAGCCTTATCTCGATCATTTCGTAGTTGTCTTTATTGACGATATTTTGGTCTATTCGAAGAACGCTGATGAGCACGAGCAACACTTGCGAACCGTTTTGGAGATTTTGAGACGACATCACTTGTACGCCAAGCTGTCGAAGTGCGAGTTTTGGTTAGAAATTGTTTCCTTCTTAGGACATGTGGTGTCTAAGAGTGGAGTTGCTGTTGACCCGGAAAAGATTAGAGCTGTTATAGACTGGTTCGCACCGAAGAGTGTGACCGAGGTCAGAATTTTTCTTGGGTTAGCTGGTTACTATCGTAGGTTTGTGGAAGGATTTTTCGAAGATAGCGCAACCTATGACAAACTTGATGAAAAAGACGACGAAGTTCGTGTGTTCGGAAAAGTGTGAAGCTGCTTTTCAAGAGTTGAAGAAATGTCTTACAAGCGCGTCGATTTTGACTTTGCCATCGGGAACTGAAGGGTACGAAGTCTATAGTGACGCGTCTAAGCATGGCTTAGGCTGTGTTTTGATGCAACATGGTAAGGTAGTGGCTTATGCCTCAAGACAACTGAAGAAGTACGAGGATAATTACCCTACTCACGACTTAGAGCTCGCTGCTGTCGTATTTGCCTTGAAGATTTGGAGACATTATCTTTATGGTTCTGCTGTCAAGATGTTTACAGACCACAAGAGTCTCAAGTACATATTCACACAAAAGGAATTGAATATGCAACAAAGAAGATGGCTAGAGTTATTGACGGACTACGACATTGACATTCAGTATCACGAAGGGAAAGCTAACGTGGTAGCTGACGCTTTGAGTAGAAAGACTCGTCATACATTGAACACTGCTTTAGTACTTCCAAGGGAGATCATTCGTGACTTGCAGAGTCTAGTTGTGGAGATGGTGCTGAAAGGTGACGTTCAATATACCTTAGCACATATGTCAGTTCGACCAACCTTGCCCGACGAGATCAAGGGTAAACAGAGTGCAGATGAGGATCTTCAGTGGATTCTACGCCACAAAGACGAGGGTAGATCCGAGGACTTTTCTATTGGTCAAGACGGTGTCTTGAGATTTCGTAATCGTGTCTGTGTGCCGAATGACCCGGAGATCAAGAGTCAGATTCTGGGTGAAGCTCACAATACACCTTATTCTATACATCCTAGTGGAGACAAGCTTTACAAAGACCTTCGCCAAATGTTTTGGTGGAAGGGAATGAAACAAGATGTCGCTGAATTCGTGGCTAAGTGTTTGACGTGCCAGAAGGTCAAGATCGAACACAAGAGACCTGGCGGAATGATACAATCGCTTGAAGTCCCTACATGGAAATGGAACTCAATTTCAATGGACTTTGTCATGGGTTTACCATTGACACAGAAGAAGAACAACGCCATTTGGGTAGTTGTGGATCGTTTGACGAAAGTTGCGAGATTCATCCCAATGAATGACACTTGGGAAATGGAGAAGCTAGCGGATGCTTACGTCAAGGAAGTCATGAGACTTCATGGTGTTCCAGAGGATATTGTTTCCGATAGAGACTCGAGATTTCTATCTCATTTTTGGCAGAAATTGCAAGAAGCTTTTGGAAGCAAATTGAAGTTCAGTACAGCTTTTCATCCTGCGACTGATGGTCAGACGGAAAGAACAATTCAGACTTTGGAGGATATGCTTCGAGCGTGTGCTCTCGAGTATCAAGGCTCGTGGGATACACACATTCCATTGATCGAGTTTTCTTACAACAATAGTTATCAATCAAGCATTGATCGAGCGCCATATGAAGCATTGTATGATAGGAAGTGTAGATCGCCAGTTTGTTGGAACGACATTAGTGAAACTGCAGTTTTGGGTCCAGAAATGATCCAGCAGATCGTCGAAGTGGTCAAAATGATTCAAGCAAAGATGCGTAGTTCTCAAGATCGCCAGAAATCGTAAGCAGATACAGGTCGTAGACCTGAAGAGTTTAAGGTAGGAAGCAAGGTACTTTTGTGAGTATCTCCCACCAAAGGTGTCATGCGTTTTGGTCGTAAGGGGAAGTTAAGTCCTCGTTATATTGGACCTTACGAGATTCTAGAAAGGATTGGTGAGGTTGCTTATCGATTAGCTTTACTTGTGGAACTTGGAAAAGTCCACAGTGTGTTTCATGTCTCTCAGTTGAAGCGATACGTACATGATCCAACTCATGTCGTTCAACCTGAAACGATCGATCTAGATGAATGTTTCACTTATGAAGAGAGTCCTATCAAGATAGTGGATCGCAAAGAGTGCTCAACTCGAACAAAGACTATTTCGATCGTCAAAGTCGTTTGGCCTCGACAAGGTCAAGAGGAAGCAACATGGGAAGCTGAATCCATGATGCGCGAGAAGTATCCAGACCTCTTCCTAGAAGATACTAGTCCCACTTGTGTTTCGGGACGAAACTCCTTTTAAGGAGGGTAGAATGTCACGCTTCGAAATTTCGTTTTGTTTATCGCTTTGCACGAATTGCATGTTTAAGCATTGCTTGGTGCATGCTAGTCAACTTAGAATCACGATCGTACTTGCTCATCTTGCATATGTTAGTGTCCTAGAAATTGTTTTATACCTTCGTATAGGTAAACTCGTTTTGTTTTGGGAAGTGATTACTTCATGTCTCAAGTTTCGGGACGAAACTTCTTTTAAGGAGGGTAGAATGTGATACCTCAATATTTTCTATAATTATTATATCGATTTATAAATGATTTGTAAATAGTTCAGAAATTAAATCGTATTATAAATGGTTTATAAATAGTTTCGGAGATTAAATCGTATATTCATTTAAGGATTCGATTTATTCAATTAAAGCCATAATAATATTAATTATTATTATGGGACTTTCATAAATGGTATTTATTAATTTTAAGGAGTTAATTAAAATGTTTTATATATGAATAAGAATTATTCATATTGTTTTAATTAGTTTTAATTAGTTTTAAATTAGTTTTAATTAGTTCTAATTAGTTTTAATTAGCTTTTTAAATCAGAAAAATTATGAAATTTATTCCTAAACCTAGTAGTCCTTGACTTGGTGGGTTGACTAAGGGCCTCTATAAGGAAAAGGTGACAGTTGATCAGTTTTGCAAACTGAGCCAAAAGCCTCAAGCAATCTCTCTCTCTCTCTCTCTCTCTCTCTCTCTCTCTCTCTCTCTCTCTCTCTCTCTCTCTCTCTCTCTCTCTCGCCGTCCTCTCTCTCCTCACCGGCTCTCTCTCTCTCCTCGGTCTGCCCACCGGAGAACCACCGCCAGCCTCCTTCACTTCCGGTAACCCTTCTCTCTCCCTCTCTCTCTCTCTTTCTCTTTCTTTCTCTTTTTCTCTTTCGCTCGCACTCCTCTCCCCTCTCCCCTGTTTTGGGCTGTCGCGCCACCTGAACCACCACGGCACCACTAGGCCTCGCCTGGGTGGTCGCCGGTGATGGCCCAGGCTCATAGACCGAGCCCCCTGCTCCCTCTCCTCTTCTCTCTCCCCCGTTCTCTCGTTCTCTCTCATTTCGCGTTTCTCTCTCCTCTCTTCGCCGGACCTCCGGCGACCACCACCACCGGCCATGGTTGCCAGTGGGTGGTGGTGGTGGTGTTGGGTCGGGTTATGGGCCCCATGCATGGGTACCCGTGACCTAGACCTAGTTTTGAAGTTAGGGTTTCGTTTTTATATTTTTCGTAATTATTAATTCGATTTTCGGTATTTTCGATTTAATGTTTTTATTTTTCTGCACTCATTCGGAATCGGAATTCGGATTTTCAAAAGCCTAGATTGGTTGAAATAAATCAAAGTATTTGATAAAAATATCAAATTGAGATTTCGTTACTGTTTGTATTTTCGTATTTAATTAATACTGATTCGGTAATTATTTTTTAATTAGGACCTAACGAGCAAGCGTGATTATTGTCGATTGGTTGGAGCATACTTGCTGTTGGTAGAGTTGTAGTGGTAAGCGCTCATGCCGACCTTCTTCCAAAGCCCCATCAAAACTATTTGAAATGTTATGTGCTAATAGAGAATTTGTTGTGAATTTAATATGCAAAGCATGATTAAATTATATCGTCGTTATTATGAAGTTATTTTTTTTTTTAATCACAATTTTTATTATGAAGTTATTAAGCATGATTCACTGCTGTAAATATGAGTTATAATTAGCATGTTGATGTTAGCATGTTTTGGGAATTAATTAGGCCATATGATGATTATTGGACAATTGTTGAATATCGAATTATTAATATTATTATGCTATTAATTATATGCTAATTGGTATGGGTATTATTGAGTGGTAGTGAGCACCTATATATTATCGTTGAATGTCTTTGGTGATTTGTGAATTTTTGGATATCGTATTACCCTGCCGAAATTTGCCTAGACATTACTTGTCTTCATTATTGAATTATCGTCGTTATTGAATTAAATCATGTTTAATTCTCATCGTATTGAATTATCATTATCGTCGTTATTTACTATTCATTGTCAAGAGCATGAAATGAGTTAGTAAGTCGTGGTCTCGTAGTACCACTTATGTCAACCAATGCAAATTATGTGAATTGAATTAAATGAGAGTAAGACTCCTAATGGATCCCTAGGAGTAGTCGAGCAATCGGGATTGCACCTAATGGTGTAGTTCAAGGGATGAGTGATTCCCAAGTTACTTATGGACACCTTGCAGTGTGTCTGGGACGGATCATTTCCCATTTATTAAGTCCTCTAGGCTCGTGTAATTGTACTAGAGGTAGTGTGCACACTAGAGTCATTAAGTCCATGACGTGATTGTATCTTCGATGAACAGTATGGGTAATCGCTGTTATTCGCTCTCTTACATCTCTCTAATCATGACGGATTGTCTATGTCGTATTTCGTATGATCACTATACAAGAATTGCATGTAAAACAATGTTGTTGTGCGTATGCTTGATTATATGCTTATGTGCGTATGCAAATGAATTTCAATGATTCTTCTAAAACCTCAGGTAAGGTTTGCAAAATGTTTTTACTGGGTACAAATGACGTTTATTCAGTTTATCTGATTTTTGTTTCTCTTTTGTTTCTTTTCTTTTCTTCTGTATTTTGTTTCCATCATGGAAACCAAAGTGCAGGTTTAGTTGATTGAGGACGTACAACTTGGAAGGTAGAGTTGGCGTCGGTTTATAGAACTGTTTCTGTTAAGTTAGATCGTGGGATTATTTTTATTGGATTTAACCCTTCGAAGACAAGTTGTAATAAATTTGGTTTAATGGTTTTATCTCACTATACAGACAACTGTGATATTAACTGTTTAGTTTGTTTAGTTCCTTAGTAAGCTCCTTTTGATGCCTAGTCTTTCTTTCTGCTTAGCATTTACTCCTTAGTGATAAATGTTGCAGTAACATTCCCCCGGGTTCGGGACGGTTCAGCGGTGTCGAGTCGTGCACAACGACGTCGATAGTTCCCAGGAAATCGTTGCGAATTCGGGGGTGTTACATGTTTAGTTGTTTTACTTAGTTTAGTAAGCTCATTTTGATACTTAGTCTTTTTTTTTTTCTGCTTAGCATTTATTTCTTAGCGATAAATGTTGCAGTAACTACCCTTGGGTTTATGACGGTTCAGTGGTGCCGAGTCATGTACAATAACATCGATAGTTCCCATGAAATCGTTGTAAATTCGGGGGTGTTACAGTTTTGCCTCTGTTTCATCCCTCTTTCTTTTGGGATTCGATTTCTTTCGCTCTTGCCGAGACGGTTGGGGTATTGGTTTGGAGCGCTATTGGTTGGGGTATATATATATAAATTTATCAAAATATATTTTAAATTTATATATTAGTGAACAAGTTCGACTCGAGCTCGACTCGTTTAGCGGCTCGAGCTCGGCTCGTTTATCTTATGGAGCTGAAAC
Organism: Tetragonia tetragonoides; assembly: GCA_038025085.1. NCBI lineage: Eukaryota > Viridiplantae > Streptophyta > Magnoliopsida > Caryophyllales > Aizoaceae > Tetragonia > Tetragonia tetragonoides. The sequence continues at coordinate 20,876,671 of CM076146.1, forward strand.
GAGCCAAGCTCGAGCTCAAAAAATATTATCGAGCTCGATTATCAAAGCTCGTTCGAGCTCGCGAACGAGCTCGAACATAGCAAAGCTCGTCTCGTTTACAGCCCTAAAGTCCACAAATGACGATGTTGATCCCATTTTGGTGGTCCATGTTTACTAGTAGTTTCGGTGAACAAAAGTAGTACTCTGAGAGCACCTTTTATTCTTCTGTTTTGAGTTTTCCTGTTGTAGAGGTTCCAAAAGCTAGTTTCGACAATTAAAGAGCATACTTCTCACAAACAGTAGACTATATGGAAAATTACCTTTGTATTTGGCTTTGATAATTTAGAGGTTTGGTGCTGATAACGTGTTGTGAGTCAATTTCATATCGATGAATTTCATTTATAATGGGACATATTTATAGCCGATTAACGAATAAATGAACAGTACAAATGTACAATTACATTGAGATGTTGACATTGCTAAACACTATGATACTAGTGATCTTTTTATTCTGATGCTTTGCCGCCCAAAACTTCTCCAGAGCCGTAATATGTCATTTCATAGCCTTCCGTTAGGGGTGAAAGTTTGGACTTTGGATTGGATTATGGCCTAGTCCAAATCCAATCCAAAAAATTTTGGACTCGAAATTTTGAGTCCAAATCCAGTCCAAACTAATTTCGGACTTTGATTTTTGAGTCTGGATCCAATGCAAATTATTTTCCGTAATCCAATCTGATCCGAATAATGCAATTTTTCCTGACTCCTTACCTTTTCTACAACAATGTCCATTACTTCAAAAAAAAGTTCATCGATAAGATAATAATACAAATGGTCGAAGTCAACTACAAGTCTACAACATTCACTAAAAAAAATGCAAGTTATGTAGTTTCAAAGGTGTTCGGTAGTCTCCGCTTAGATAGGGAGTGGACGAGTGGCTGCTAAGGCGTGACTTGAGTGAGTTGTCTGAAAGGGTTTTTCTCTCTTAATTTATGTATGCGTTTTATTGTTCTCTCCAATCCCTTGGATTTTAATTTGTAGCTTTTTATTTGGGGTTAGTATTATTTTTGGATTATATGTATTTTTATTTATATCTAATTTGGATTGGATTGGATTATTGGACTCCGAAATATAATGGTGAGTCCGAATCCAATCCGAAAATCCAAAAAATATTTTTTTCGAGTCAGAATCCAATCCGAAATTCAAAAAGTCCAATCCGGATCACCTAATTTGAGTTGGATTTTGGATTTAGTCCGAATAAGTTTCACCCCTACCTTCACTAATATCTTATAACACACTGTTAGCTTTTTTTTTTCTTCTGGATTCTAGTTTTGGGGATATTTCATTTCATTCATTTTTCCGGTCTGGGTTGATCAATTGACCAATCTTGTCCGGATCGTTCTCCGGTTCTGGTTTTTTGATTTCCCGTTCCTCAGTCTGGGTCGGTTCGTTCCGAGTCACAACCCTACGTTTGATACTCCCCTCTCACCAATCTATGGACAATAGTTTTGGGATATCCCAAAACTTTTGCAACGGCTCATCCAGGTCAATATCAAATTCATCATATCAGCTTAAAATGCTGTTGTCATCAAGTGCATCCCTTCTTCCTGTTGAACCAAATTTCATGTCTAAAAGCTCGGATGGGTTAAGGTTGCTATCTCATGGAGTATATCAGGTGCTGCGGAACCAAATTCCAAAAACCAATACAAAAGTGAAATAGAAATAATAAATTATTTAGTAAACAAGAGTAAGCTATATTAAAACTACAAAATTAGACAATATTCTTATCCTCTTGATTATCATATAATTAAGAACTCTGATTGGTCAAATTGTAGCAACTTCACATGAAACACTAATCACAAGTCGACTATCAAATGCTCTGATTCACAATTGCATTGTTTTTTTCAGCCAAATCTCTTCATCAATATCCAAGTCCTTCGCTTCAGAATCACCTGCTAAATGCTACGTTTTCGCATCATATAGAAATAAGCAGAGTGATATGTACAGTAATTTGTAGAAGTCTCGAAGTCTCAAATTATATTTGCACCTGATCCAACGTCCAATGGTTGCTCACTTGATGACACCAGGTCTGTTAGCATGAGATTTAGACCTAGACACATGAATTTTCTTTAACACTTCAGTGGACAATGCATACATCTTCACCGCAAATAGTTCTTGAGGAAATTCTTTTTGGTCCTGAAATAAGTTCAGATTAGCATAGCAACAACATAACAATGATACATTAACATCAACATTACCAAGCCATGTAAAAGGGGGTCGGTTAAAACAGAGAGGCTATTTTCATTTGATGCATGAAGACCTTCGGCAACTTCATGAAGACAATATGAGAAGATATTTTAATTTAGTCCATTGTATTCTAAAGCCAATTGGTGCCATTAGAAATGGACATAACTATGATGCCCTTCGTTAGTAGGAGTAAGGAGAATAATGGCTCTTGGACATAATTGATTAGATAACATAAGGAACCCCATTGAATGTTAATTAAGAAGTGTGTGAATATTGATAAATGGACCTAAAGTCCTAAAGTCAATTCGGTTAAATAAATAAGAAATCTACACAAATTTAGGGCCTCTTAACTGGTGACATGCAATTGATAAATACACTTTTACCTTTCCAATAAATGTTTTTGTGTTTTTTTTTTTGTTTAATTTATTTATTTTTTGGGTTTTTGGGAAAATGGTTAGAATTTCTCATTCCATCTTCAAAGGACACTAATGTGATGCCCTTGGAGAAAAGAATTACTCCAATACATGTTTAGGTTTTAAGTAGACATTAATAATTCAATTTGTTTTAAGTGGACAATAATAATTCAATTTGCTTTATGTGGACAATAATAATTTGCGAAGCATTGAAGTTAAATTTTCATGAGGACCTATTTGCCCTTATGTATGAATCGAAGTAATCTTCTTTTCCAATTTGAAATATACAGTTACAATTATATGAAAAGATTAAATTACTCCCATCCTCAACCACCCAGCACTCTGTCCCACCAGAGTCGCCCCGTCACCGCCACCGCCACCAAACCACCACCATAGCTGCCCTTTCACCACCATCACCAATATCCAAGCCGCCAGAACATAGAAAAACATAAAGTGAGGTAAAAGAGCGGAACTACCCTAACCCTAAAATAATAGAAACGGAAGAAGAATATGTTCCACAGGTCCCAGGTTTGATTCTTCTTAAGGCCACGGGAGATTGTCCTGATCGTTAACTTCAGAACACATGGGATTAGTCGGGCAAAGCCTGGACATGTTATCGGGGAAAATAAAGTAAGACGAATAAAATGTTAACTAGGATTTGGGGGTTAAGGATAAGGGTTTCATCACCGCCGCCGTGATTAAACCTTATCCTATGGAGGAAAGATGAGGGGGCTTTAGGCTCAAAGAAGGACAATATGGGCTACAACTCATAGAAATTGGTTAGTTACGCTCATACTTTGGTGGCAGATCAAGTTAATAATGAAGTGTTTCCAGACATTTGTTGCGATGAGGAGTAAGGAGGGGAGGTTGTTGTGGAGGTGTGCCTGCATGGCTATTCTTTGGTGTATCCGGTTGGAGAGGAACTCGAGGGTCTTCTCTGAGACTCAGAAGTCTCCGGATTTAGTTTGGGATCACATAGTTTATTTGGCGTCCCTCTGGGCTAAGGCGGCAAGGGCCTTTAAGGGTGTACCGCTGACCTTAATTCAGCTACATTGGCGTGATGTGTAGATATGTTTTTCTTGTTATCGAGGATGTCTTATCCTCCACTTTTTGTATTCTTTAATATTTGATTAATAAAAAAGTTTCTTATCTAACAAAAAAAATGAAGTGTTTCAAGACACGAGAATATAACAATAGATGCGGATGAATAATTACCCAACCAGCTGTATATGAATGAAATGTTAAATGCCGAAGTTGTGAATCTGGGGACCAACAGAGACCTATCAAATGTTTAATTTGTTAAGGGTTAGGAAATACTATTGAGATGTGTCAGAAGCCTCACAAATCTTGAGACTAAGGCAATCACGGAAACTAGGCTGTCAAGGAGATACTGATACCACTGAGATGTGTATCAAGCCAGTGGAGGTGCACAGTGACAGCATGTAATTCAGAAAGAAACCAGCGCAATATGATGGACATGAAGGTAAATCTCTGATATGAGATACTTAACATGTGTGATGAAAGCCCGATATAGATAATGATACGCATAAACTTGTGATACCGAAAGATGATGATGAGAATGGGCATTATCCCCATGAGGCCAATACCCAATCTTGTTTATTTCAATTGTAAATCTATTGATGGTGGGGATCTTCCCCTCTTTCCGCACAGGATAACCTGGGATTCTAAGATTTCGGAAGAGCAGAGGTCTGTTAGGTGCCACCACCATCAAGAAAAGTGGGGCTATTTGGACTTACGGAAACTAAAGTAAAAGACAAGCATGTTAACACTGTTTACCTCGATCATAGTGCTTGTGAAGATTGGAGCCTAACCTTAGGAATAAGGTTGTAGAATGCTAAAGCCTTCCATATTTACTGTGAATATCTCTCAGATGCATGGATATTATGTGTAGTCTCACTGGGATGACGTAGGTAGTAATATTAAACCATTAGTTCTCTTAACCGTGCTTTCCTTGGGTATCGTCATCTAATGAATCTAGCATGGATATTATGTGCAGTCTCATTGGAATGATGTAGGTAGTAATATTAAACCATTAGTTCACTTAACCGTGCTATCCTTGGGTATCGTAATCTAATGAATCTAGCACCTGTAAAACTCCAGCAACAATGAGGTCCACTTACATTGAAATGACTTTAGTTTCGCTTTCTTGGCTGCAAATTCATGAGCCTTCATTATTCCTTGAAACAGTGTTGAATATTTTGTACTATTTTTGAAGAAAAGAAAATAGAAACATCACATACTAAAGACATCCATCCAAAACTGGAAAAACTCACGAACATCTAGTATAACTATGTTTGCAGTTTGCATCCATCAAGTTGCAACAAACAGATATATAAAGTCAGTCATCCAACAATCAACAACATAGCTGTGTATCAGTCAACCCATATAAAAACAACTTCAGTATGATAATATTTCAAACTCCATTCTCTAACAAGTGCTGATAACATATCAAGATTACCTTAACCTTGTAGAGATGCAGCCCACATCTTTGAAAAAGTTCCTTGAAATATAAATCTGACCTTGTTATGCTGCAATCTTGTTTGTCTAACACAAATCCTGTAAGCATACAACAAAATAAATTCAGATTTGAATGTATCAAGCCAACCACTGCAAATATAACAGAAACTCCAAGAATGTCCAGGGACTGCATAGTAAACAGCTTTCGACCATGACAACCAAAAATTAACCGTGATTGAGGGCCTTCATAAACTGAATAAGTTGGAGAAAGAAATCGAGGTTTTGATCACATATGTCCTAACTACACAGCCTTCGAATTCGACATGGAACTGCAAGCTACATATCGTATAACAATGTATAAAACAGAAAAGGCTTGAATAGTAAACATGAGTATGACATGGAACTGCCAAGATGATCCTCACCGTTTCTCGCAATATTTTCCTTCAAGATGAAAAATCCACCAGGTTTGAGGCCTGTCTGATAACTCACAATGAAAGGGAAGTTAAAATGAGAAAACTATCCTGAAAGAGCTTTTGAAGGCAACAAGACAAGAGGCATAATGAATTGTAAATTGTACATGTCAAGCTGCATAATGTGATATTCATGATAGATTAAAGAAAAGTGGTATAGATGAACGTGCTAAAACAGCTAGGGAGGACTCTTATACGCCTTTTTTTTTTTACACGTGAGCTGCACGTTATTTGTAATAAGAGAATTGGTGGTGACTTGTTGTACAGGTGATGTAAGAGGCAGAGCCTATATAAACTACTCATGTAATAACTCTGGAATTATCCAATGAATATCAATACAAGTCTTTCTCCCTATAGAATTCTCACTCTATCTTTGAGTGCTATCTTCTGGCTAAACCTCTCCCTGATTTGCAGTTGATCATCTTCTAGTTCACGTTGATCCCGTAGAATTTCCTCTGTTCTTCGAATTGCATAATTCCTAGAATGGGATGTAACAAGTTGGTATCTTTTTCTTAGATAATATGGGTGTCCAAGCTTTGCTTGACTAATCCCATGGGCCCTCAAGTTAATAACCAACCTCCAGTGGCCTTGAGAGGACTCGAACCTGGGACCTTTGGAATACTTTTCAAAGGTCTTACCAGCTGAGCTACCCCCTCAGAGCATGATTGTTGCCCTATTCAGTAATTGATTCTCACAACCTAAAGGGTTCTTGAATTCTTGAAAATTCAATCGATTGATTTGTATCCTCAATTGATTAACCCCAAATACAATTCCAGTTTCTGGAATTATTAAACAGAAAATTCATTTCTTCTACGATTGATTGGTTGCCTTACTCATTTAATCTAGCTCATACCGAGAATCAATCGAATTTTGTTACTCCATGGATGTATCACATAGTACACGCCAAGTTGAGAACAAGAAAATGGAGGATTTTGTGAAAGGATTGCAAGTATCTTGGGGTGTATTCAAGCTTCATTACAAGAACAGCAAGAACAACTCAGCAAATTGAAAAATCTTGAACAAGGCACGGTTGGAACACACTGAGGAATTCAATGAAATATTTGGCAAGGTACAACTCTCTGAAATTTTGCAAATTAATTGGTTTGTAGATGGGTCGTAATTTGAAATTAGAGAAGTTGTGAAAAGGTTCAAGCCAAAGTCTTTGCATGAAGCTTGTTGTTTAGCCAAATTACAAGAAGCAACACTTCAATATTTATGAAAGAAAGCACAAACTCGCGATCATAACCCAGGAAGATTTCAGCGCCTAACTGAAACCACATCTCAATTTCCAGTTCCATCTGTAACCACTGAAAGCCAAAAATTCAGCCAAATCTGAACTATGACAAGAAATAAAAACTCGAATATATTGTGATAAACAAAACGGTGGGGCAATTCTTAAACAAAATAGCCTAGTGGAAGAACATGCCTATCAGATGTTTGATGAAAAGCCTAATTCAGAAACAGTGGTAGAATTGAGCGTGAAAGAAAAGATGTCAGTCCCCAATGCACATATAGTGCTCGATGAATGTCGTGGTACAAAATTCTCTGATGTGACACTAGTAGGCACCAACCCATGAGTATGAAGATTGTTGGAGAACTCCCCAAGGAAGCAATGCCGGGGTTGATCTTTAAATGGGAGGGCCAGGAAGCCAACACCCAGAAGGTGTTCGATGAAATGTCTTACTCACATTTACTTAGCCTCCTTGTGGGCTAAGGCTGCTGGGTGTTTTCGTAGCTATCCGGTTTCACATGTTAGGCTTCATTGGGCTGACTTGTAAATAGATTCCTTGTCACTGGGCTGACTTGTAAATAGATTCCTTTCGAGGAATCCTTGTTCTCTTAGGATGTAATACTGTTTATATTACTATTAATAATACTTTCTCTTTATCTACAAAAAAAAAATGAAATATCTTACACTCTTACTCAAATGGAGCATTTACAGAAGCAGATCCAGCTAATAATCCCAAACTGTGGATCAAAGTATGCCTTTATTAGGTTAATCTCTATACTTTAACTCCATTTCCTCCTCAACTAGATCCATTTGATACATTAGTTACGATGGCAAGACCAGTAATTACCAAAGAGCATATGGATTACTAGGAGCTCCAAAGTCGATGCATATGTGCTATTACTTGTGAATAAGCTCATTGAATGTCTGACAAGGAGAAAATAGTGCAAGGTGGAGTAAGTGGGACTTATGATATGGGGCCAGTAGCTTGTGATCCTATTTGATTGAGATTGATGATAGTTTTTACATACGGTGGGTTCTGATGGCATCAAAGAGTAAATTTCAGTGCACTGCCAATTTGGGGTTCTTGTGTAGTTTGACTGTTGACAATGATATCAGTCCACCCTACTATACTCTTGCAAAGGACCAAGGCATCCAAAGGGAACCTAAGTGCATCAATGACAAAACTATAACTAAAGCACATAAAGAGGTCACTGTGGAGTGGCTTATGAAGTTGAAATTTTCAGCGTGGGAGCTAGCTTGAATAATGGGAACTTTGTCTTTTGACCAAGATCCTTGTGGTCAAGGATATCTTGGTGGGGGGAGTATGGCCACTGTGGACAGAATATCAGCTAAGATGGGCCATTATGCTGAGGTTTGCTTGTTTGTTCAATAGTCTAAATTCCTCAATGGTTTATTTGATGAGAATACTAGTGTTGCATATGTACTGCAAAGCACTGGAGCAATCAACTCTAAGAAGGACCATGACAGTACTAGCTCAAGTCAGCTACAACGTATGAGCAAAAAACAAAGTCAGCTACAACGTGGAATCATTCGAGGAATCTGATCGCCAAGGTAGCACAAGTACGGGTACGCGGACACGGGACACGCAGACACGGGACACGACAATTCTCAAAATCCCAGATACGCAGACACATCAAAGAAAATACTAAATAAAAAATATTTTAAAGAAAACAGAAAATGATATTCCCACATGTAGTAATTGTGCCTTGAAATGGAACTTCCCAAATAAAATAAAAAAACCTAGCTGCTCAGCCGCTCTCCATGTCAGCCGTTCCCCATGTTGCCGCCCCATCCTCCGCCCCACTTTCAACCAATCTCCACCATTTCTAGCCTGAATTGCGACCTTTTCCTGCTTTGCTGGTGGTAGGATGAGAGAGAGACAAAGAGAGAAACGAGGGAGATTGGGGGATCGCGGTACAGATTCGCAGCCCCAAATTGGACCGAGCCACTAGATCGGGGTGGCGATTGGCAAGTGGTGTTAAGAAGGAGAGCACGGCCAGAGAATAGGGAAGATAGATTCAATAGGGAGTGGAGGCATCCGAATTCAATCAGGAGTGTTCAAAATGGGCAAAGCAGGGGTATTGAATCTGATGTTACAAGGGGTATCACGACCCTCTTTGTTGATTTTTTGCCATGGACATTGACAATAGAACAGTAAGGGAGATCTTCTGGGGTTATGGTCATGTTGTGGATGTTTTTGTGCCATGGAAGCTCAGGGAAGGTAGGAATCATAGGTTTGCTTTTGTCAAGTTTAAGTGCATTGTGGAAGCCCAGAGAGCGATTAGAGCTGAAAATGGAAGGAGATTTGAAAGGTCTTTTATCAGAGTGCAATTGGCAAAAGTTGAGAGGCAAGAGAAGGTCTTACAACCTAGAGTAGTGCAGCCTCAAACTGCCCACAACAACGGAGTTATCTCAGAATTGAGTAAGGAGCCATACCCTTCATCTTCTCTACCTGACTGCATCATCCAACCAGTGCAGCTGCAGGTACCTGATCAATTGGATCAATTGGTCGGGGAACTAGAAAAGGATCAGGAACGTGCTGGTGAGAAGTCTACAGGAAGAGATGTAAAGGAAATTTCAACAAAATTTGGAATCAAACAGATGCAGTTCCAACCAAAGCTTAATGATGACAATGGTGATTTTGGGGCTTGGAGTGAGGTGCTAGGGGAGGAAGTTGTGAGAATTAGAGCTGAAAGTAGAGTCGTCTGTGTAGGGGGTGATGAATCAATTGGAGTTATACAAGGGGTGCAATGTGACGAGCACCTTGAGTGGCTTGAAAGGAGTGTTGTTAGCATGGCACATGATGAAATGGCACCTGAGATAATTCAAGATAAAATGGCTGCACTTGGAGCTCAAGGTGTTAGAGTTCGTACGCTGGGGGGCCAGATGCATCTCATAACTTTCGGTTCAATGGATGAGTTACAAATGATGAAGAACGAGCGTAAAGATTGGATGGAGCAGTTGTACACTGACTTCAAACCTTGGAGCGATTTCGATACTTCAAGATGGCGAACAACTTGGATATCTTTATTTGGTCTCCCTTTGAATGCTTGGTCAAGAGAAAATGTGAAGAAGATAGGCAGCGTCTGGGGCAGAGTAATAGCGTTTGATCCGGAATCCATGGAGCTTGACTGTTTGGAATGTTGCAGGGTGTTGGTGATAACAGATTTCATGAGCAAAATATCCGGGAGTGTCTGGCTTCGTTTGAATGATAAACACCACAAAATTTCAGCCATTGAGGAATATTATGACCCTTTTGGCGGAAAGGGATGGGACAATTCAAGCGATACAGTTAGTGCCTCAAGTTCTCAGGAGGATAAAGCCTTTGCCGATAGTAACCGTGACCTTGAAAAATCTGATTATGTTAGACCAAATGACGTTGGGACCTTGGAACCTCAGGGGCTTGTTGACGGTTGCCCTGTTGACATGGTTAATGACGAGGGTGGCACTTTCATCGAGGCCGTTGTTGACTCCAGTTTGATGAGGACTCGTTCCTTAAACGTGGATGAAAGGTGTAGTCATCCTATTCACGATTCGCAGATGGTTGAGAATATAGAGCCTTTTAGTAACTTCACTAAGTTAGCTGTTGAGAATGAAGGAGGGGAGTCTATGCTTCATAATGAGGAATTGGCTTCGGATTTTGAGGATGACATACCGCTATGTTTCTTAGCAGCTAACCATAAAAAGAAAGTGGATAAGCGGCGGAGAAGGGAGAAGAAACAAAGGGCTCTTGTAGTGCGAAATGAAGGGAGCTGAGACGTGGCCCAATTGTGATGGGTCATAGACTTTCAGGAGTTCCGAGTTCTACTCACGCGAGTCTCGATCAAGAGAATTTACAATCCAATAACTCTTTCAAGATTCTGGATTTTGCAAAGAAGCTTGGAATTTCTTACAAGATAGGTGACTCTTCCATGGTTTCCAGAATTGAGAAAATACTCAAAGAGGAAGAAGATGAGTGGTTGAAGGCAATGAAAGGCTGAGTACGTAGAGTGTTTTTGTTCATAGGCAAGGTGGGAAAACTTTTATAATGGTCTTCCAGGGGTTGTTTGTTGGATGAGGGGGTCTTTTGGTTGTTGGTTAGGAAGTGTCGGATCTTTAAGGAGTTGAGAGGATTTTCCTAGAGTTTTTTGAGGCGTAGCTGATTATTTTTGATCGTTTGTTGGGTGTTGTTTCTGTAGTGCCTAGGTGTTGGATTGATTATGTTTTGTGTTGTTTTCACTTTGGATGTATTGAGCATAGGTTCGAGGGGTGTTTTTCTGCTTTGGTCTTTTGGTTTTGTGGAGCTTCGACTCCGTCTTGTGAGCTTCGGCTCTTTTCTCTTATTTATAAAATAAGCTTAATTATCAAAAAAATATTGTGCCTTGAAAAAGAGAACAGTGAAAAAAGAGAGAGAGAACTAGAAGCGTGGCAGAAAGGAGGAATTTTAGTGTTTAGAAAATTTTTTAGAGAGAGAACCAGACAAAGTGTCCTAAGTGTCCAAGGCGTGTCAAAGTGTCCAATACGTTTGGACACGGGACACGGCACCCATATGGAGTGTCCGTGCTTCCTTGCTGATCGCTTAAGAAAATCTAGAAGAAGGAGCCACTACTCAGCAGCTGAAGATCATTGAAGGAGAATGTATCATTTGGATTCAGTTATATATTCAGTTGATGCAATCCACCAGAAGCTTTTGCCATTTCAAGTGCATCCCTTAGCACAAGGGCATGATCAATGGAATCACATTGGGTTGGAGTTCATTAGTTGCAATTTTGTCCCAATTGCTCTTCACTGGGAAAGGAAGCATTTGAAGCTGTAGGTGTTCTGGATAAAAAGGCTTAAAAGGGAAATGATGATATAGTCTACTAGCTGAGACATTGATCCAACATCAACTGTTGATGCTACAGGAAACTTGTGGAGATATATTAAAAGATTCCCTGATTATAGCTATGAAGCTTGAGGACAAGCTTCAGATTAAGGGAGGGCAACTTGGTATACGCCATTTTATACATGTAAGCTGCACGTAATTTGTAATAACAGAATTGGTGGTGACTTGTTGTACAGGTGACATACAAGGCAGAGCCTATATAAACTATGTAATAACTCTGGAATTATCCAATGAATATCAATACACATATTTCTCTCTCTACAATTCGCTCTCTATGTTTGAGTGCTAGCTTCTAGCTAAACCTCTCTGTGATTCTCACTCGATCATTTTCTAGTTCATGTTGATCTTGTCGAATTGCCTCTGTTCTTCGAATTACATAATTCCTAGAATAGGTTGTAACAAGAATGAGCTGCATAATTCTATGCCGTCCTCTCATAGAATTATGTTTACAGATTAGCCGTGTTTCTCTGAACATCAGACATCAAGCAGCCTCTACAACCCCCTCCTGCCCTAGCCCACAGAGAGGCTAAAAAGTCACCTGATCCCACGAGCTGAGGTGTCAAACCCCTGGAAAACACTCTTGCATTCCTCTTCACCCATACACACCACATAATCACTAGGATTGCGGATCACTTCAGCAACATCATCTCATCTATTACAAAGTGGCTGCTCTCACTTCCATAAGCCCTCATGCCTGTGTGCACCTGATATAAGCATGGAAATTCTCATAAAATGGCTTTTCTCTATGCCATCAACCCTTGAAAACCTAATCCGAGATTCATTACCCAGCTAAAGAATAACGCGGGGAAAGAAGAGTAGAGAAACCTAGCTACTCGAGCACTAACAACCTATTTCATTTGGATGCATTCCCATTTGGCGCATGTGCCAAAGGGAACTACATTGGAACTACATTTCAATAGAAATGTCCATGAACATTTCCCAATCAAAGCTATGTTCTTGAAAACTATCCTCCCCCCGTTTACACATAATAACCCACTAGACCAAATGATTGTTCTTCTCACCATTAGTCCCCTCACAAAGAGCCCCTCGTCACCTCTTCAATATTGTTGGCAACTTCCATCAGGACCTTGAACAGAAGAATACTAGACAGACAGGATAGTAAAAGAGTGATGCAGCCATCCTAGAAATAAGCCCAAGATCGGGTGCCAAAAAAGATTCCTGGCGAAGATTTTCTTCAAGTGGTAACCCAACTGAGTGGCAAATTTTGGATATGACAAAGACCAACGTAGCGGACAGCAGCATAACGAATATTACTCCTGCAAGGCTGCACATGGAGAGGTTGATTTTATCCCTTAGATCACCTCAAAAACCTGCAGTATTATGAGAATGTTGAAAACTTTTCCTGATCAACAGACAAGAACAAAATGACGTGACCCGCGATGGGAAATAGTAACCTCCTCCCTTCCTACTTGAAAGCCTTCAATCAATAAACACCATATGAAATGTTTTATGTTGAATATATTTCTCCTTTCTCACAAGCCATACTTCTTTTTCCTTGTACCGCAAAAGAAAGTGTACATCTCATACTTTCTCTCTCCTTCAGAAAAGCTTGGATCTTTTAGTCAAGGTACTAGCTTTGTAGTCTCCGCCTCAAGCATTTGGTGTTTGAAAAATCTCAAAAACGCAAATGTAGAAGAAATGGGAGCAAAATCAAGAAATGACAACCGCGTATGTTGCCGCCTAAGGCAACTATAAATAGGTAAGCTTGGTCATTGTGCGTATGAGAGCGAGCTACAAAAAAACAGCTCATGTATTGTGACTGAGGTGCTCCTACAAAAATAAATATTAGTGATTGTGAGGTATTTTTCAAAAACGATTAGATTCTGGTGCATTTGACTAGAGCAGAATTTTCAGAATTTTTCTGAGATTTCCAGGCGACCTGACTTTGTATGAGACCGTGTCGTGTATTTGGCTTGTTTATGGACCCCAAGCAGTTAGGGGTCAAGCGGGTGTCCCTCACTAACGTCCAATGTCATTGAGATGATTTGTAATTAGTAGTTTCTTTCGGAACTCCTTGTTGTCCTAGGTTCTAATGTTTCCTCTGCGTTAATTAAAGTTGCCTTATCCAGAAAAAGTTAAGTATAATACATTGCCCACTTTTGTATATCTTTTTGAGTATATTGTAATAATTAGACATGTTTCTTTTTGTTTAGATAAAGTAGATATGTTGTTGGGTTCCTGGTTTTGATGATAACAAACGTAGTGTCCTTATCTTTGTGTAAACTAACTATAGCAGGTTTACTTAAGGATGCAAGAAGTTGTAATGCTCAAAGCATGATTGCTCATGAAAATGCTTGGATCCTCACAAGACATGAATACAATGTAATGTAGTTAAGTGCATTTGTCATTAGTCTTTATGTACTATGCTTCACTAGTTAGCAAGAGTCTAAGTTGATCATGTCAAGGGAACAAGGTTGTAGGACTGAGTGCATGCGTCTATGAGTACAGGGGAGCATTCTTGTGAACCCTGTTCTCTATGACCAGCACTGTAGCTTGAAGGAACCAAAGGGGAACAACGAGTTGGACCCTGTTCCTTCTAGCTATGTATCTGGACAAGTTTGCATTATATTGTATTTATTATTTCTACGAATATTTGTGTATTATCTTTTTAGATATTCACACAAATATTCTTCTGAAGAAATATAAATTATTTTGGAAAAATGAATATTGCAAAATCGTGTTTTAAACAAAAAAGTATTTTATTTTGAAAAGATATTATCTTGGAAAAGTATTTTACTTAATGGCCAAGTTTATATTGTATAGGTAAGTGAATTATCTTTTTGGAATATTTCTAAATAGAGATTATATTATAATAAATCACTTGCTAGCTGGCCAAGATTTTCTGTTAAAGTATTTGGACGGTTTTAATAATATAGGACGAGTTAAGGAAAGGTCTTTGATCTTTACTTAAACTGTATCCTATCTTTTGGTAAATCTTATCTTTTATATTCTGAAGAGATTTTAACCTAGATGGACTGAGCTTCTAGGCCTGCCTATATAAGGCGCCTGATAGGCTCAGTTGTAAGGTTAAGCTTTGCGTGCATTATTGAGATCAAAATCATTTCTGCAAAGTATTAAATCGTCCAAACCAGATACGTCCAGTGCTCACAAGAACAACCTTGAACCCTGTTCCCTGTCTTGCTCAGTTTGAGTCTTGCTTAGATTGGTCATTGCATAATTGATTTTCTGTGGTCTTATTTTGCTTAGTATTGAAGCGTGTTATAGGACAAACAATCTGGTAAACTGTAATAGCTCTACCTTAGTAACAAGCGTAGAGTTTCCCTCAGGTGTGTGACTTATAGGGATTGGCAACACATCAGTAACGGTGTGTGGTGTTGTTTAGGGTACTGTACAGTATCCTGTTTGGCTCTGGTTATAAGAGAAGTAGTGTTACAAAATCCCAAGTAACTGGGTCGTGGTTTTTACTCCTATTGAGCCTAGGAGGTTTTCCACGTGAAAAAACCTTGTGTTATTTACATTCAGCCTTTTACTTTGTGTTAATTCACTGAACGTCCATAACGTTGTTCACTGCATTGTTCTCAAGTCTAATAAATGTGAGAAATTGGAGTCACTCTATTCACCCCCCCCCCCTCTAGAGTAACTTAGGCACTCTTCAGTTGGTATCAGAGTAAGGTTGGTCATTAAGAGGTTAACACCTTGAGTTTTTCCGCAAAAATGAGTGCACCTAGTGAGATGAGGGAAAGACAAACCATTAACCGTCCACCACTATTCAATGGAGATTACTACTCTAGGTGTAAGAAAAGAATGGAAATTTTTATCAAGGCTGAAGACTATGAGTTATGGCAAATAACTCAGAAGGGAGATCTGGTTGTAGAGAAGTAGATGCAGAAGGTAAGACAAGCATCAAGCCTCGATGTTAAGCTTATGGAGAAGAATGCTAAAGCTGTTAAACTCCTACACTGTGGAGTTGATGCAAAGGAATACAATCGTATTCAAGGATGTGAAACTGCTCAAAGCATCTGGAAAACCTTGGAGACGGCTTATGAAGGCACCTCACAGGTAAAGCAATTTAAAATAGATATGTTGATTAGACAATTTGAATTGTTTAACATGGAACCAACGGAGACTATCAAAGACATGTATGCTCGGTTCAATAATATTTTAAATCAACTCAAATAACTTGGCAAACCTTTTGATGAAAAGGATGTGGTTAGAAAGCTGTTAAGAACTCTACCAGTAGACATTACATGGACACCTAAAGTTACAGCTATCCAAGAAGCAAGGGATTTGACCATCATGAAGGTTGAAGAATTAATTGGTAACTTAATGACTCATGAGTTGCAAATTAAATCTAATGAGACCAAGAGAGAAAAGGAGATTGCTTTCCAAGTAGAGGAAATTCCTGAAGATGACTTGAACCTAAATGAAGATCAGATAAGCCTTGTTGCCAGGAAGTTTGCACGCTTCTATAGCAATAGAGGAAGCTTTACTCTGCTTCAAATTCAGGGAAAGGTGGAAACTTTGACAAGTCCAAGGTCAGATGTCACAAGTGCTCAAGACTTGGTCACTTCAAGAGCGAGTGTCCTGAGCCAACTGAGAACATGCAGACAGAACAACGTCCATCCTCCTCCAGGAAACCAAAGAGGTTCACAAAAAGAGAAGCAAGATATGTGAACATGCTGGCTTGCTGGTCAGACAACGAGGAGGATAATCCAGAGAATGAAGTGGAGGATCTATGCAGTATGGCCAGAACCGACATCTCTTCTAAAGCTGAAGAAGCAGAGGTAGGTATTCTTGAAATTAAAAGTCAAATTGCTTCTTGGTCTAGAGATAAATTGCTTAAGATGGTACTTTCTATGATGGATCAGTATGAAGAGTTAAACATTGAAAAAGATAACATTTTGCATGCTTATAATGAATCAAAAGAAGATGTTAATGAAGTGTTAGAGATCAAAATCAATTACGAGAAAATGTTAAAAACCTTGAAAAAGGAAAATAAAGATCTCAAAAAAAACAATGTGCAAAATGGAGGGAACAATGTCCACTCTTGAAAGTAAATGTTTATCTCTTGAGACTGATATATCTAAGAAAACCACCGAGGCATTAGAACCTATATATGTGTGTGATGAAACTGACCTAGATGAGTTAAAATCTGAATGTGAAAGTCTTAGGATCAATTTGGAAAAGGAACTTGAAAAAACTAAGGACCATAAAGGCAAGTTGGATAAGGTTCAAGAAGAACTAGTTCGTCTTAACAAATGGACTAGTTCATCTCAAGCCTTAAAATGACTAAATGATCACCACAATAGGTTTAAAAGTGGTCTAGGGAAGAAAGCTAAGAAGGATGATTGGACTCCCAACACCAAATATGTTGGCTTAAGATATAACAGACTCTGCTGGCATTGTGGACAAGGTGGTCACTACAGGTACGAATGCCAGGAGAGAACTAGGTTTGTTGCCAAGAATAAGCAACATGTGAAACAAGTTAAGATGAGAAAAGACAGAGTTAAAAATGATTCTGAGAAAAGGGAGCCCAAGCAAATGTGGGTTCCTAAAACTAACAAGTGACTCTCATTGCAGGCTAAGGTGAAAGAGAGCAAGCCATGGTATGTGGACAGTGGCTGCTCAAGGCACATGATAGGAGAAAAATCAGTATTTCTTTCACTAACAGCCTATGAAGGTGGAAGTGTGACCTTTGGTGACGACCAAAAGGTGAAGTGGTTGGTATAGGTAAGGTAGGTAAGTCACTGTCACATCCATAAATGAAGTCTACTTGGTTGATGGTTTGAAACATAATTTGTTGAGTATCCACAACTATGTGATAAAAGTAGTTGCATAGTTGCGAGTCATAAGATAAATAATGTTGTGCTAGAGGGAAAGCGGCACAAAAATGTGTACAAAGTGGATATAAATAAGCTTTCTAGTAACTCTCTAACATTTCTCAGTGCTATTGAAACTGATGCCTTATTGTGGCATAGGTGGTTTGGGCATGTAAGCATCAATACCCTAAACAAGCTAACATCACAGAACCTTGTCACTGGATTACCTAAGATCAAATTCAAAAGTGATGAGTTATGTGGTGCTTGTGCTAGAGGTAAACAGGTGAAGTCTTCTTTTAAGACAACGAACATGGTAAGTACCTCACGACCTCTTGAACTTCTACATATGGATCTTTGTGGTCCAATGAGAGTTCAAACTCGTGGAGGTAAGAATTATGTATTTGTTATTGTAGATGATTATTCAAGGTTCACATGGACCCTGTTGCTTGTTTCTAAAGATGAAACCTTTGATGTGTTTGAAATCTTTGCTAACAGAATGCAGAAACAGGTTGGAGCAGATATACTATCTCTAAGGTCTGATCATGGCACAGAGTTTGAAAATGACAAATTCATAAACTACTGTGCTGAACATGGCATTGATCACAACTTCTCTGCCCCAAGGACCCCACAACAGAATGGGGTAGTTGAAAGGAAGAACAGGACCTTGGAAGACATAGCTAGAACCCTGCTCCTAGCTAGTGATCTTCCTAGGAACATGTGGGGAGAAGCTGTTATCACAACTTGCTACATTATAAATCGTGCCATGCTGAGGCCCATTCTGAGAAAGACACGCTATGAATTACTCAGAGGAAGAAAGCCTAACATTTCACACTTTAGAGCTTTTGGTTGTAAGTGCTATGTACATAACAACGGAAAGACCAACCTAGGAAAGTTTGATGCTAGGAGTGATGAGGTTGTCTTAGTAGGCTATGCTCCACAAAGCAAAGCTTACAGGTCCTCAACAAGAGAACTCAGAAAGTTGAGGAAAGTGTTCATGTTGTGTTCGATGATTCTAATGCAAGTTTTGAGTTCATGATGCAGGATAAAGAAGACTTCCCAATTGGCTTTGCACCAAAAAGGGAAGAAGGAGAAGAAGAAGCTTCACAGGAGATGCGGAGGGAGAAACAGGGTCTATACCTCCAAGAGTCCACACAATGGACTCAGGGGGAGTATTGTAGAAAC
Source organism: Tetragonia tetragonoides (assembly GCA_038025085.1). Classification (NCBI taxonomy): domain Eukaryota; kingdom Viridiplantae; phylum Streptophyta; class Magnoliopsida; order Caryophyllales; family Aizoaceae; genus Tetragonia; species Tetragonia tetragonoides. The sequence continues at coordinate 20,895,354 of CM076146.1, forward strand.
AACACCTACAGAGGAAGGAGCTGATCACAATGAAAATTCAAATGAGGGCCTTGTTCCCTCTCCACAAAGAGATGATCCAGAAACTTCTGGCTTCAAGCCGCGTTCTTGGAAACATCAGAGCTCTCATCCCACGAATCACATCATAAGTGATATAAACAAGGGGATTCAAACGAGTGCTTCTGTGAAAAATTTATGGATTTTTCTGCTTTTCTATCCTATATTGAACCACATAATATTAATGAAGCTTTGCAGGATGCTGATTGGATAACTACAATGCAAGAGGAACTCAACCAGTTTGAAAGGAACAAGGTCTGGCACCTTGTTCCTAGGCCTGATAATAGGACCATCATTGAGACTAAATGGGTGTTCAGGAACAAACTGGATGAGACAGGAACAAACTGGATGAGACTGTGGTTAGAAACAAGGCTAGATTGGTTGTTCAGGGATACAACCAGCAAGAGAGGATTGATTATGATGAGATATTTGCCCCTGTTGCTAGAATTGAGGCAATACGCATGCTGATAGCATTTGCAGCTCACATGGACTTCAAGTTAGCAACAAATGGATGTCAAAAGTGCCTTTCAGAATGGGTACTTGAAAGAGGAAGTCTATGTGAAGCAACCCCCTGGTTTTGAAAGCAATGAGTCCCATGACCATGTCTACAAACTTGACAAAACATTGTATGGCTTGAAACAAGCTCCTAAAGCTTGGTATGAACGTCTGTAAAAGTTCTTAATGGACAATGGTTATCAAAGGGGACAAGTTGATACAACCCTGTTCTTACGGGCTAAGGGGAAAAGTTTGTTAGTTGTACAAATCTATGTTGATGATATAATTTTTGGTGCAACTACTCAAACTTTGTGCAGGGAATTTTCTGAGTTGATGATGAGTGAATTTGAAATGAGTATGATGGGTGAGCTTAATTTTTTCTTAGGCTTACAAATCAAACAAACTTCTGAAGGAACAATGATTCATCAACAGAAGTATGCTAGAGAGTTGATCAAAAAATATGGCATGAGAGATGCCAACGTCTATGACACACCTGTTGCCACCAATGTCAAGCTTGACTTGGATGAAGCAGGTAAAAGTAGTGTTGATCAAACAGTGTATAGAGGTATGATTGGTTCTTTATTGTACCTAACTGCTAGTAGACCTGATATCATGTATAGTGTTGGCTTGTGTGAAAGGTTTCAAACAAACCCCAAAGAGTCACATCTTACACAAGTCAAACGTATCCTGAGGCACCTCAGTACCGGTTTCTTGACAGAACAAGAAATGGGTTTGGTATCCTAGAGGTGCTGGCATTGATTTAATTGGCTATGCTGACGCTGATTATGCAAGATATCTTATAGACAGGAAGAGCACATCAGGCATGGCAACTTTCCTAGGGCATTGCTTGATCTCTTGGGCCTCCAAAAAGCAAAACTCTGTGGCCATCTCTACTGCTGAAACTGAGTATGTGGCAGCAACTTCATGTAGTGCACAATTGTTGTGGGTAAGACAACAATTAAAGGATTTTGGAATTGATGCAGGTTGTATGCCAATCTTGTGTGACAACACAAGTGCTATAAATATTTCCAAAATCCAGTGCAACATTCAAAAACAAAGCACATTGATATTAGACATCACTTTCTGTTCATTAAATTGAACTTTTGCAAGACGGAGGATCAACTGGCAGATCTCTTTACTAAACCATTGAGCAGAGAAAGGTATGAGAAACTTGGACTAGAAATAGGCATGATCAAGATTACTTAGTTGTATGTGCACCCTGTTCCTTCGATGATTAGCTAGAGTGTGTCTACATGTTTTATGTGTGTATATATGTGATTTGTGTGGCCTTCTTAAGTTTTGTATGTCTATACCAGGTTAACTGTATGACCTGAACTAAATGACTCCCTTTGGTCTATTGATATATCCCTTATTGTCCTCAAAACTGTTGTTGTATAGACCTTAAGACCAATACATGAACCATGTTCCCTCATTCACTCGGCCTCAAGCTAAACTGTTCCAACGGGCAAATCAGACGCATTTAATTCCGTCTGATTTCCTAATTATTAGAGGCAGTTGGGATTATTTTCCTATAAATATGGAAGAGCCGTTGTTGTTCATCATCAAATCCTCAAAACAACTCCCTGAATTCTCTCTCTCTCAAATTCTTCCCGTTAATTCTCTCTATCTCTCTGATTCTTCTCGTTCTCTCTCAAATCCATTTTGAATTTTCTTCCCATTAGTTCAAAAATTCATCCCAAATTCTCGTTTCTTTCTCTTTCTTTCAAAACCCTAATCCTAGCTATAAAAATGGTGACTGGAACTCGATCATCTTCCACCAAGAAGCCTCTAGCTGAGAAACTCTCCTCCACTGAGAAATCACCATCCACTACCCCTGTCAAATCTCCTGACATGCCTGTCAAAATGACAGCTCGTAAGAAGACAGAACCTGCTGAACCTTCTTCACCACCACCACCATCATCACCTAAACCTTCTACCACTGAGCAATAGGGGAAGGATGATGGTGAAAAGACAGGGGGCCTCGGTTTCTTCTGCCAAGAAGAAAACCAAGAAAAGTGCTTCCAAGCGAGCTAGCGTCTCTGAGCTAGCTGAAGAGTTTGATGCAATTCTGGAGGAGGGGGCTGTCAATTGGAGCCAAGTATGTAAAGGAGAAGGGTGAGAAGAGCAAGAAAAAGAAAGAGGGAGTTGGGAAATCAAAAGGAGAGTATGAGGGAGAGAAAAAGGAGAGTGAGGGAGGAGAAAAGCTTGCAAAAGAGAGCGTTGCTGCTCGGGGGAACAAGGAACAAGGACCTACTATCCCACAGCTGGTCCCAAGAAATCAAAGAAGACCACTGCTGGGTCCTCTAAGAAACAGGGTCCACACTCACAGGACCCTGTCACAGAGACTGTTTCTTCACCTCCTCCATCCAAGAAGAGGAAATCTGTGGCTGAGCGTGTCTTAGAAGACACCCCATCTGAGTCAACTAGGCCAGAGTTAGCTGAATCTTCTTCTCGTCCTCGTCCTGCTAAGAAGAAGAAAACTCTGGTCTCCAAGCCCACAACCTCCCTTGCTGTCCCTACAGGCAAGAAGAAGAACCAAGATGAAATTGATGCCAAGACAGCTCAAATCCTTTCTCGAAAGTGCATCACTGGAAAGATATGGTGTCTTGACTGGATGAGGGACAATGGGGTAGATTCTTTTGTTACCCAGGTTATGGCTCAGGGCACTTATCTGACTGTTAGGACCACCTTCCATTATGTTGTGAAGGATGGGGTGGTCAAAAGTGAAGTTTCTGGGGGGTCATTTCAGTTTAATGCTTCTGATTTGGGGAAGATTTTGGGTGTTCCCTGTGAGGGTTTTGATGACTGGTTTAGGGGAGGCGGTTGGCCTGATTACGAGGGCAACGATCCTATTGCTATCTGCAGGAAATACTCCAGGGATATGGAGTTAGATGATGCTAAAAGGGTCAAGGCTGCAGACCTTGTTCCCTTGCACAAACTGTTGTTTGCCCTTGTCTTCAGGTCCATAGTACCTAGGGAAGAGCAAGGGAGTATTGTTCTGCTTATGATATGTGTCTGATGGATCTTATAGAAAGAAGGGACAAGGTGAATCTCCCTGCTGTCATGATTCACCACATTGCTTATGTCCTAAGCAAGAAGGTCATCACTCACTCCCTACCCTACGGGTATGCTTTGACCCTGGTCTTCAAGCACTTTGGGGTTCCTCTCTCCCCTGGTAAGACACCCTCATTTGTGAATGAAGTGGGTAAGCTGAAACTAAAGCAGATGGGGTTCACTTTTGATGATGAAGAGGAAGAGGAGAAGGAGGTGGAGGAAGCTGATTCTGAGGGGGAACAGGGCCCAGAGGTTGTTTCTATGGACAGGGCCACCATTAGTAGAGCTACATTGTTCACTACCCTGCAAATGGTTGAGGCCACGCTCAATGTTGTGACCTCAAAGCAAGCTGATCTGGCTCAGAGGGGTTGCTGACTAATGCAGTGACAACGGCTGATCAGGCTCATTAAAGAAGGCATGATGAGCTTGTCAAGATGCTGAGGGATGGGTTTGAGGTTGAAACTGACAAGACTGCTGCTGACAACAATGACCCATCAGACCCTGTTCCTCCCCCTGTTCTTTAAGCCTGGTTTCCTTTCTTTTCTTTTCTTTTCTTTTATTTCTTTTCTCTCTAGATGTTGTTTCCTCTGTAACAATATCTTCTTTTGTGACTGTGATATATAAAAATGGGCCTTTTGGTTTATATGATTTGACTATTTTCTGGATGGCCTATATCAATAGATTGTTAAGTTTGAGCTACTAATTCTTGCATTTGTTTGCATACACTTACACCCTAGAGGTGATGGTTGTGATATACTTGCTGAAATCTGGCTTAACTTATCCCTAATTGCATGTTTAACAAATGTCCATGACACTTTTTGATGATGCCAAAAGGGGGAAGAGTGGTGTGCTTATGATTAAATTTGATATGATCATGTTTAGGTTTAGTCTAGTTTAATTCTTGTACCTTGTTAACCTATTCACTATGGATGGGTAGCACACAAATTTTTGATTTCTGCTCTAATGGTTTCTGGTTTGAAATTGTGTTTCTTCTGCCTACTCTAATTCTCTTAAAGTCTTGAAGTTGCAACTCTGATTGCAAAGTTTCTCTCTACAAAAGTCTCAATGTAATGGATGATAATGTTACGCTGACGTTCTTGAAGGTGAAGCTGTGAACCCTGTTCTCACTTACCCTGGTTCTTCTAGTTGGTTCACAGCAATGGTAACTTAAGGTAGTTACCGCTTGAGTTAGTTTGATTTGATTATGATTGCTATCTAGCTCAGATAAGCACAATAGTTTGTCATTATAAAAAAAGGGGGAATTTGTTGGGTTCCTGGTTTTGATGATAACAAACGTAGTGTACTTATCTTTGTGTAAACTAACTATGACAGCAGATTTACTTAAGGATGCAAGAAGTTATAATGTTCAAAACATGATTGCTCATGAAAATGCTTGGACCCTCATAAGACATGAATACAATGTAGTTAAGTGCATTTGTCATTAGTCTTTATGTACTATGCTTCACTAGTTAGCAAGAGTCTAAGTTGATCATGACAAGGGAACAAGGTTGTAGGAATGAATGCATGTGTCTATGACTACAGGGGAGCATTCTTGTGAACCCTGTTTTCTATGACCAGCACTCTAGCTTGAAGGAACCAAAGGGGAACAACGAGTTGGACCCTGTTCCTTCTAGCTATGTATCTGGACGAGTTTGCATAATATCGTATTTATTACTTCTACGAATATTTGTGTATTATCTTTTTATTTATGTACTATGCTTCACTAGTTAGCAAGAGTCTAAGTTGATCATGACAAGGGAACAAGGTTGTAGGACTGAATGCATGTGTCTATGACTACAGGGGAGCATTCTTGTGAACCCTGTTTTCTATGACCAGCACTGTAGCTTGAAGGAACCAAAGGGGAACAACGAGTTGGACCCTGTTCCTTCTAGCTATGTATCTGGACGAGTTTGCATAATATCGTATTTATTATTTCTACGAATATTTGTGTATTATTTTTTTAGATATTCACACAAATATTCTTCTGAAGAAATATAAATTATTTTGGAAAAATGAATACTGCAAAATCGTATTTTAAACAAAAAAGTATTTTATTTTGAAAAGATATTATCTTGGAAAAGTATTTTACTTAATGGCCAAGTTTATATTGTTTAGGTAAGTGAATTATCTTTTTGGAATATTTCTAATTAGAGATCATATTCTGATAAATCACTTGCTAGCTGGCCAAGATTTTCTGTTAAAGTATTTGGTCGGTTTTAATAATATAGGACGAGTTAAGGAAAGGTCATTGATCTTTACTTAAACTCTATCCTATCTTTTGGTAAATCTTATCTTTTATATTCTGAAGAGATTTTAACCTAGATGGACTGAGCTTCTAGGCCTGCCTATATAAGGCGCCTGATAGGCTCAGTTGTAAGGTTAAGCTTTGCGTGCATTATTGAGATCAAAATCATTTCTGTAAAGTATTAAATCGTCCAAACCAGATACGTCCAGTGCTCACAAGAAGAACAACCTTGAACTCTGTTCCCTGTCTTGCTCAGTTTGAGTCTTGCTTAGATTGGTCATTGCATAATTGGTTCTCCGTGGTCTTATTTTGCTTAGTACTGAAGCGTGTTATAGGACAAACAATTTGGTAAACTGTAATAGCTCTACCTTAGTAACAAGCGTAGAGTTACCCTCAGGTCAGTGTGTGACTTATAGGGATTGGCAACACATCAGTAACGGTGTGTGGTGTTGTTTAGGGTACTGTACAGTATCCTGTTTGGCTCTGGTTATAAGAGAAGTAGTGTTACAAAATCCCAAGTAACTGGGTCGTGGTTTTTACTCCTATTGAGCCTAGGAGGTTTTCCACGTGAAAAAACCTTGTGTTATTTACATTCAGCCTTTTACTTTGTGTTTAATTCACTAAACGTCCATAACGTTGTTCACTATCTAGTAAACTGTAATAGCTCTACCTTAGTAACAAGCGTAGAGTTTCCCTCAGGTCAGTGTGTGACTTGGAGGGATTGGCAACACATCAGTAACGGTGTTGTTTAGGGTACTGTACTGTATCCTATTTGGCTCTGGTTATAAGAGAAGTAGTGTGACAAAATCCCAAGTAACTGGGTCGTGGTTTTTACTCCTATTGAGCGTAGGAGGTTTTCCAAGTGAAAAAGCCTTATGTTATTTACATTCAGTCTTTTACTTTGTGTTTAATTCACTGCATAGGAACAACGTCCATAACGTTGGTCTCTACATTGTTCTCAAGTCTAATAAACGCGAGAAATTGGAGTCACTCTATTCACCCCCCCCCCCCTCCTAGAGTAACTTAGGCGCTCTTCATATGTTTCTAGTATAGCACATGAGCACTTGGGGCCATAACTTCCAACATAGGTAATGTATATGCAAAATTATATTCTTCACTCAATTGATGATAGCTTATCAACGAAAACAATAGAGCTACCCAGGCTTTCTCCTTTTTTTTATTATCTCCTTTGTGTTTAGGATAGCTATATAAGGGGTAGCTGTATAAGTTCATTTGCTCATTTCAAGAAATTGATTATTTACTGCTCAAATGGCTGAAATGCAAATTCACCTTGGCTCTGCTAAAGAAAGATACAAAGTCATCATCTGTAAGATGCCCAATGCACCATTGTACCCATATGACATCATATCTTCCAACTTCTGGTGTGAACTCCTGAAGCATTGAAACAAAATGATAGTAAGAACGACTACCAGAGAATTTGTGCATCTATATTATTACAAGAAAATCACATCACAGAAACCGTTTATCATGTCTAATACATGATACAAGGTGCAATACATCAGTTCTTCATTCGTCCTAATATCATGTACCCGTCATAGTATGAAGAATAACCATGAGTAAGCATAGTACAAGAGAGGCAAATGTAACTATACATCCATGTAACATCTAATTAAATTTACGATATTTAAGACAATGCTGGGAGTCAGAAAATTGGTTATAACCAGAATCAACATATACGAAACAATGAAACTGAAATAATGTTGACTTAAACGAAGCCCAAAAATGCTCAAAACGTAATTCAGACGATGGAAAAAAAATAATAAAGGTGCTCACATTGGCACTGGGGGAGTTAGTGAAGAGCTAGAGTTACACATGAACAGATTGCAGAGAAGCTTTTCAGTTTAGATGATCAATGCTGATAGAGGTTCAATTTCTCGACAGCAAGAGATCCTTGGTCAAAATACAGAGATCCTAATCCTTCTATCCCAAAAAGAGGACAAATTCTTGGCTACCCTTATGAGGAGCCAACTTGGCTACACCTACAATGAAGTAGTGGTTGTCCAAAAATGAAGTAGTGGGTTAATAATAATGGATTCTACTACATGTTGAAAAAAATAAAATAAATAAAAGAATCAAAAAATTTAAAAGTAATAAAAATAGGACAAATTCTTGGCTACCCTTATGAGGAGCCAACTCGGCTACACCTACAATGAAGTAGTGGTTGTCCCAGAATGAAGTAGTGGGTTAATAATAATGAATACTACTACATGTTGAAAAAAATAAAAAAAAATAAAAGAATAAAAAAATTTAAAAGTAATAAAAATAATGTGAGATGGTGTAGCCTAGTTGGCTATACTTAGGTGTAGCCAAGAACCATTGAAGAAAGTGACTGATAAACCAACCCAGCCTTTTACATATGTGCTTGTTCCCCTAAGCTTATTTTTCTGATAAAAGAGAGTATATTGATAAGAATTCAAATGTACAACAAAAGAGAGGATAAGGTATTCTCTACATAAAACATTTACAGATTGCCCTAATTCCTTTTTTTAGATAAGGAAAAATTTTATTACTCAAATCTGCAAAGAATACAAAAAAGAGGATAAGGCATCCGCATATGCAATAACCAAAGGAAACTAGAAATCTCGCCAATGGCGGTGTACAAAGGTAAGCGGAACGCCCTTAAAAGCACCCGCCGCCTTAGCCCAAAGGGAGGCCAGATAGACCACATGATTCCAGACATAGTCTATAGGCTTCCCAACATCACAGAACACCCGAGAGTTCCTCTCGAACAAAATACACCACAGGATGGCCATACACATGCACCTCCAAAACAATTTCCCCTCCCTCCCTCGCCTCGTTGCTTGGAAACGAAGCTGTAGATAATCTCCCACCGTGGCAGGACACAAAACTCACCCCCTCCAGCAACCTACTCCATAAAGACCTAGCAAAGTCACACAGAACAACCAAATGCAGGCTATCTTCCCCATCATGACGGCACATCACACAGAAACCCGGTAGAAGTGACCAGCCAGGCCTCCGGCGTTGCACCATATCATAGGTGTTCACCCTACCAAGCACCAGAGTCCACACAAAAGGGGAATTGAGGAAACTTTGAGGAAAGGCTAAGATTGTGAAGGAAGGACTTGCAAGAGAAAACCCCAGAAGGTCCCCAATCCAAATCCGAGAATCGTTCGCAGGGACGAGAGAAGTAGAGTGAAGGACACCCAGGAGAGAAACAAGTTCCTCCATCTCTCTATCATGCGGGAAACAGCGCAAATGTAAATCCCAGGAACCACACGTGCCTGAATAGAAGGCAGACACAGGCGCTGCGTGAAGGGTGGATACGAAAAACCCGCGGGTACGTGGAAGAGAAGGGGTTACCCTTTCACGCATCCTCCCAGAATCGAACCCGATTACCATTGCCCACATTAAATCTGACCAGTGGAAAGAAAAAAGACGATACCTGAGAGATGAACCTCCAAGGGCAAGCATGAGACAGCGGGGCCGGCATGGGCGTCCCACCCATTATGCTAAAGACCGTACTTGCTTCTGATAACTCGGTGCCATAGGGAGTCGGACTCCAAGGGAAACCGCCACAACCACTTACCAACTAACGAGATGTTCTTGGACACCAATCTACCGAAACCCTGACTTGGGTTTGCAAACCTGCTCCCAACTGACTAAATGGTCCCATCTACCCTCCCCTACCCCGGACCAGAGGAAGTCCCTCATCATCCTCTCGATCCGTCCCCCCAAAGAGAAATACACCCCCTTCGAACCATCTAAGCGCTTAGCCACACTAGACACCACCGACTCCCAAAAAGAAACAGACCGAGGGTTGCCTCTTCCAGATAGGTGATTGGCCAATGCTGCACCTGACAGCCCACCAAGGCCGCCAAAGATTGTAACAAATCCTCCCCAACGTTAATTCCAGCCAAACTACACTTAGACTAGTTAATCCTCATCCCCGACACTACCTCGAACACATGCAACAGCGTAAGAACCCTCTTAAAACCGTCTACGTCGGCTGAGAGGAAAAGGATCGTGTCATCAGCAGAAGGTGGGAGACAGGGACCCGCTCACGACCCACCTGGAAACCCTCCACCTGCCCCCGCTCCAGAACCCTATCAAGCACACGACCAAGGACGTCAACTACTAAGGTAAAAAGGATGGGAGACAAGGAGTCCCCCTGCCAGAGACTACGCGAAGAGGAAAACCACTCACGAGCAGCACCATTAACGAGGACTAAAAAACTCGCATTAGATAAGCACCCCCTAATCCACTTACGCCACCTCCCTCCTATCCATCACTCGATCAAGGAACTCCCTACTAACCCGATCATAAGACCACCCCCGAGAACCTAGAGCGACAAGCATCATCCACCGTCTCATGAGCCACCAAGGCAGCATCGAGAACCTGGCGCCCCTCTACAAAAGCACTCTGAGCCACCGAGATCATACTAGACAGGACAGCCCCAAGTCGAATAGACAAGACCATAGTAATGATCTTATACACACTCGAAGTTAAACTAATCGGCCAAAAATCCATACCTTAATGGACCGATCCTTTTTGGGAACAAGAGTAATTAAGTTCGAATTCATACTCTTGCCAATCACTCCAGTAGCATGAAACTCGCTAAACCCCCCAAACAAATCCTCACTGATCACTTCCCATCAATCCTGGAAAAAGGCCATAGTAAACCATCAGGGCCCGGGGCCTTCTCCCTATCCATCCTAAAAACCGCACCCTTAATCTCATCAAGCTCAAAAGGCCTCTCAAGCCAGTCACGAAAGTGGGAAGAAGGGGCCCACTCTACACCCTCAATCATTGGCCTAGCTCCCACTTCCTCCGCAAAAAGACCTCTATAAAACTCTGTAATCTCCGAACTAATCCTATCCACATCAGTCACTCGCTCCCCCTCGCCATTCTCCAACTCACTAACATAGCTCCTCCTACGCCACCCATTAACGACCTTAAAAAATAGCCTCGAACTCACGTCCCCTTCTCTAGCCCGACGACCCTTCATCTTTTGCCTCTGCCTCTGCCTCTCGTTCATCAGAACCTCCTCCAAACTGTTTTTCAACTCAACACTCTTCCTCAAAAGGTCCTCATCATGCCCCCCCGTACTCAAAACCTGGTCCGTAACCCTAGCCCATATAGAAGCTAGATAGGTGATCCTTGCTTGTTTCCCTAGCTTGTTCCTTGACATTCTTAGCAGCTTTTGCTATGTTTCTTTTTGAACTTTGGGTTTAATTATTTTCTTTGGTCCCCTTCATTTTTGCATCTTTCACTTTGACTTTATGTGATGGGTGACCAATATAAGTACATGTTTGAGCTAAGTAGACCCTTTAGTTTCATGTTTTTAAACCCTAGGTATGGTCATGGATTTGACATGCATCTTCACTTTGTGGATGTTAAAACCTTTTGAGAATGCATTGCACACATCCAAAGGATTTTTGCATCTAGATCTTCCTCCCAGGCCTTTAAATTGGCTCTGGGACATCACACATCAGTAAATATTCTACAGTGGCCTTTTTATATCGTCGTCCCTTTCTTTTCCACAGTTCAATTTAATAAGGTAAAGCAAAGCACCTCCAAGGGTGAAAGTCTTCATTTCGATTTCGCCTCCGACCCCCAACGCAATGAGAACATAAGAAACTTCCAGCCTGACATCTGCGCTTGGGGTGGGTGATTTACTTGACTTTTGTTAGGGCTACAGCTATCAAAAATTTCATGGGGGCTATTGCTTCAATATATCCACACACAAAAATAGTCACTTGTATTTCTTCAATTCTTTTGGATGACAACTATTCCTCTACCAGTCTACCTTCAAAAACATTCTGCTTCTCTTACTATCATTTTGCCAAAAGAAAAGTGTGAACTGACACTCTCTCAACTCTTGAAGTTGGAGGAAATGACATTTAAAACCCCCACGGCTCGCCAGGGGGCAGCTAACTCCTCATTCCATACTGCATTTTTCCTCTTAATTCTTTCGAAGATAGAAAATTGATAATCCAGTTGTTGCAGTCTAACTACATAAGATGTAAATTTTGCTTCTATTCATAGTTTAGGTCAAGATAAGACAAAAATAGACCAAGGGAAGCAAAATCAAAATATAATAGAACAGTTAGTGCTCTTATGAAATAAAGGCATTAGAGGCTAGGTGAACAGCACAACTCTAAACCAATCACCAAGCTTACGTCTTGTGACAGTTACACTGCCATGTGTGGCCAAAATAAAACTGCCAGCCAGGCCTATGAGGAATCCACTTAACACAGTTTGACTGAGTTATCCAATTCTTCACAAATAGTTTTAACAGGAATTTGGAGTGCTCGTGCATACCCTTTGGAACTGTCAAACAACTCACATCAGTGACTTGTACGTTTGTCCACTGAAGTACTTGGAGGAAGGTACAACAGAAATTGGTATGCGTGTCTGAGGCAATTAAACATTTAGGAGTAACTTAAAGTTTGTCCACTGAATTACCTGGAGGGGGGTACAATAGAAATTGGTAGCTCTGTGCGTGTCTGAGGCAATTAAACCTTCAGGAGCCAAACTTTCGCGTGCCGCCTCCAGGAAATGTTGCACAGGCTCAAGAAGATCCACCTGGATATAGCAAACATATAAAGCAACTTAGATTAGGTCACTTGAATCATGACCTTTTCATACAGGCCAATTTCAATAGTGATACTAATCATTTGACAACAAGATGCAAAATGTAACAAACAGTACAATCTTCAGAGATCATTATCGCCAGTTGATGGACTTGCATTTAGAGTCCAGTTAAAATGTTTTCTCAGAATATATGGTACTCTGAAACATGGAATATAGTGGACTAAATCTAAATGGCTTATCAAATTGTCTGCAGCTGGTATTTATTTTGAAGTTGCAGATGGTCTTCACACACCGGATCAAATGGTTAAATAGAAAAAACCTCTCTGTTTCCACAGCAGTAATGCTGTTGCACAATCAAACCCCCCCCCCCCTACCGCGGCTGGAAAGGAGCCTCTTTGGAGGCACCGGGGTCACGTTTATGTTGTATAAAACATGGAAATTGGAATATAGGTCTACTAAAGTAAATACATATGAAGCATATTCAAATGTTAGCACACTAGTAGGTTTTCAAACTATCGCCGTTCCAGAATATGCTCGACATTTTTTATGTATAGACCTATATTTTGTGAGGTCATAGAACTCATTTTTGAAAAGTTAATAGTATTGCCACTAAAGAATAGTAGACTACTTTTTTGCACAATTTCGCAGAACTGAAACAATTTTATTGGATGCAACCAAACAAAAGAAAAGGAATGATTTTACAGGAGCATAAAAGTCATGTTTAGATTTCAATTTCTCGAATCATATTAATTTGGATACACAAAAGAAAGAAAAAAGAAGTCTTGATACTTCTCCAAAATGAGTTTACTCATTCACTAAAGATCCAGAGTTCCAACTTATTTAGAGAGAAAAAAGAGTATATATTGGCCCAGTTGCCCCATTACGATTGGACGTCAACACAAACGCTACAGCAACAGAAGACGAGATGTTCTCCAACATGGGACAGTTACACACTGGCCCACTTCCATTGGACCTCAGAAATAGTGCAACTCCTAGAAGCCCCAGCTTCCGTAAACCATACTAAAATAAGTGAATCTACCTCAAAGAAGCATCTGATACAGAGAGAGCCTAGCCTAGCCATAAGCACCATAGAGAAACCAGGAGGATATTGCAGCACAACAACTTAATCTCCTTTCCCTTCAAAAGCCTACACAACACGCCTGAAAGAACTCCAATACTGTTGATGGGCACGTAAAGCAAAGTTTGAAATCGCAGCAAAAAGGCAGTGTTATGGTTTGAGGGCATACTCCAATTTCCAAAGGGGGGTTATCCAGAAGCCTAAATTGAAGAGCGTGTACTTGATGAGTCAAAGGCGTATTTCAACTTCTTCACTCTTCTTTTATAAGGAATAGAAAACGCGACAAAACTACTGAGTTGGCTTCTGAGAATTAGGGTTAAATCTCAACAGAGAAAAAAATCATAGACGGACAAAAGAACGCAAATCCCAGGGTACAAATCAAGGCATGTACAAGAGAGGGGGAAAATAGAGAAAACTTGTGATTAAATTTCGGAAACAGAAGAAAGGAAGGAAATGAGAACATATTCCAATCTTATGTTTTGGTTTATAAATAGAAGCATGAGTAATGTTTTCCTCAGTTGTTTGCTATGAATTGATGAGAATTAGCATTTGACTTTCTGGGTAGATTTTCCAATTGTTCTCCCGACATTATTGCAACAGTTGACATCCGCATACCCTCAAATCTAAACTCACCAACTCAACCTCCCAAAACAACAATTTTTTTTTATCAAATTCACTCCTACCAATTAACCTAAACACAAAAACAAGTCAAAGTTGATTATACAAGTTGCAAAGGATCAAAGTGGGCGATAGAGAAGCACCCCAGAATCCACCTACGCCATCGCACACCGAAACCTTCTTCTCCAACAACATGTCAAGAAAGCCCCAACTCACCCTATCATACGCCTTTTCGAAGTCTAATTTGAATATCACACCTTTTGTACCTTTTCGCCGCGCCTCATCAACTCTTTCATTGGCTACCAAGGGCGACTGGCCAAGTCCGCCCACCCCCCACAAAAGCACTTTGAGACTGAGAGATACTATGAGAAAGCACACCTCCAGTCTATAAGAAAGTACCTCGGTAATGATCTTGTAACCACTAGTCACCAAGCTTATGGGTCGAAGTCCAGAAACCTTGATGGGCCGGTCCTCCTTTGGCAGTAAAGTGATGAAATTGGAATTGATGGCCTTCCCTATCACTCCATTCTCATAGAACTCCGGAAGCACCCCGAAAAGGTCATCTTTAATAATATCCCAACAATCATGGAAAAGAGCCATCGTGAACCCATCCGAACCTAGCACCTTATCTCTGCCATAGCAAATATTGTCTTCTTTATCTCCTGCTCCTTGAAAGATCGCTCAAGACCCATCCCATCAGACAAAGAGATCGGGTCCCAACTGACCCTCGCAATGCAAGGCCTATCCAAATCCTCCTATGTAAACAAGTTCTTGCAGAATCCTGCAATCTCGCGAGTAATCGCCCCTACATCCGAAACCACATACCCGACTCACTTCTAACTCCTTAGTTAAAACTCTCCTCCGCCTCCCATTTGCCACTTTAAAGTAAAATCATGAACAAGTATCACCCTCCTTTGCCCATTGCACTTTCATTTTCTGATGGTGAGTCTGCTTCTCACGCATAAGCACGTCCTCCAAATTATTTTTCAGATCAACACTCCTCCTGGCCAACCCCTGAACCTCCCCCCCCCCCCGCTAAGTTGCCTATCCACCAAAGCGTTCTCTCTCAACAAAGCAAACTTCGTCTCCACAGCTTTGGTGTACTGTGAAGAAACTCGCAGCCAGTTAAAATTCTTCTTATACATCCCACCGCAATGAAATTGTTGATAGTATGGTTCAAGTTTCTTTCTCCATGCATGGTTTGGACTTCTCATGATGTTCTCTTAGCAAGCTATGAACGTGATTTCTGATGTTCTATATCAACCTATGATTAACTCTATCAGTCTACCGTAGTTGAGCAGAGGCACGGGTCCGTCATCATTCCTTTTCAGCAGCATAGTAAAACGCCAAGCCCACATTGTTGATCCCCATCCTTGGGTTCTCGCTTAAGAGTTTTATTGCCTATCATTTTTCAGTCATTCAAGGACATACTCCATCGTTCAAAATTGGGAGAATGATAAAAAAACATTTTTCCCACCCCATTGTAGAAGCCCAAATCAAAAAGCGTGTGCTAATGAATCATGGGTCCATTGGCGTTGTTTCATAAAAATTGTCTTTGTATTTATTACATATATAAAACTCAATAGTGTAAGAAAAATAATTTAGAGCATTTATTTTATATATCAAAATCCTCCTTGTACTTTGGACGCTTCATTAATATATACTTTATCTTTATCCAAGAAAATTTATATATCACAATTTAAAAACTTAATATTTTAAGAAAAAATTGTCTCCGTAATTTTTTCACAACATAAAATTAATTACTTGATTCACATCATCGGGTTTTTTATTCAGGTCCAACTGGTCGAATCACTTGAACCATCAAACCAGTAGGACACTAGCACGGCTGGTTCAACAACCCCATGTCCGATTTTCAAAACAGGATCAGACAAATTAGTATTGTTTGTTCTTTTCACCGAACTGAACTGTAAACATCAATGACAGACTATTCAAAATTAATACATAAATTCCCTTCAGCTTATATTGGAGTTAATACGTAGAATATGAATCTTTTAGGCTTCATTGGTGGATTGCTCATAAAACAAAGTTGATGAATTGTTTATCAATTTTATCTTGATTCTTGGTCGCTTTAGCCTACATATTTAAGTGGTGATCATTGTTCTTTTAGTTTGACTCACTTCCACTCAAAATCTTAGCCACACATATAATCTATAAACCACATGATATACTTTTTTACATAAAGAGCTAAAACCATATTATACAACAAGTGTTTGTAAGGTAATTCTGGACTGTGGGCGAAAACATGTATATTGAGAGTACATGTGCTCTAGCAATGCCTGGATCCCAACTCCCAGCCCTTCCTAGAAGATGGAGGATTCAATCATGATGATGCCTAGTAAGGCTAGCATTTAGAGCATGGATGTTAGGAAGAGGGGGGAGAGGGTTGTTTCCTCATGTAACGTGGTTTGGCTTTAACAGAAATTCATTCTTAAATTATCATATTTGAACTTTATGACAAATGGAGCTGATATCCTTGAAATTTGTTTATCAAAGGAAAGATCGTAAAGCACAAATTTGCCGTCTTTCAATTTCATGTCAGGAAACTAAGAATAGGCTGCTTCCTACAAAGAATCACATAAGTTCCTCATTAACTATGCTGCAATAAAAATGTATTCTAATCCTCAATTCTTTCGTTCGGCAATCCAATGCTTTGGAATAGGAAAAAGTCAATCAAGTTTGCTTTCAAGAATTTGCTCAAGTACCTCATTGAAGTATCTTATAAGGAGATTCTTGGTCACCCTACCAATGCCAGAGCCACAATCTGCAAAAAGGTAATTATTTACAAGAACCAATTACACTCACATATTTTAAAAGAAAAATTCATTTGAATATACAATAACACTCATGCGTAAACATAAATTTCAACATCAACATTGTCCAGTGCCTCGAAAGAGGCTCCCGCCTAGGCCGGGTAAGAGGAACGGGGGTCATTTTTATGTAGCCTTGCTATTGAAAACAGAGAGGCTATTTTCATTTGACCCTTCATCATGTGCGACATTTGCAACATGACAATAAATAAGAAGTGCAGGTAGTTTGATGAGCCATTTTGACTTAGTCCACTGTATTCCAAAGACAAAAAGTAGTGAATCATTGTGGCTCTATTGGAAATGGACGTGACAAAGATTCACTCATGTGTGATGCTAACAAAGGTTCACAAATTTTAAAGCATAGAAGATGAATTCAGGATACAAACTCCAAGTATTCACCATTACTAACAATTGTCTCATCAGACGAACTACAGTGTTGTATTATCTGGACAGAAATATGCCCAAGGCTAAAACTTTCGAATTTGGGAACTTAGTCCGAAAATTGGACATGAGCACAAAGAACCAACATAGACCAGATTTGATACGATTGACACATATTTGTCAAGAGTTACACCTCCTTCCCCCACAGGGCCAAAATTGAAAGAAAATTGAGTTAGCGGCATTCTCACAAAAACTTCACCCCACTCTCTAGCAAGTAGATTTGTAATTACGAAAATTACCATATTGGTTTAATGGTCGCAAAGTCGGGGAGGAACTGTAAAAGTTGCATAGAAGAGATCTTGAAGGGAGAAAGGGAA
The DNA here is from genome assembly GCA_038025085.1 of Tetragonia tetragonoides. Taxonomy (NCBI): domain Eukaryota; kingdom Viridiplantae; phylum Streptophyta; class Magnoliopsida; order Caryophyllales; family Aizoaceae; genus Tetragonia; species Tetragonia tetragonoides. Next base: position 20,913,060 of record CM076146.1, read on the forward strand.
AGAAAATCATAAAAAAGGGTGTCATTATTACCGTATTGGTTTAAAGGCCACATGCATCAGTGCAAGCAATTATCATCTCTTTGTAAGACTTAGTAGACAATTGCCTCCTTAACATCCCACCTCGGGCTTCATGCGTAACTGGATACATCAACAATAATTTTCTGATGTACCCTAGACAGGTCTCCTCTCAAAGATTTCAGGAAGGCTTGAGGATTTTTATTTTTTTTTCCTTTTTAGATAGAAGACTAATGTATTAATAACAAATCATAACTTGTAAAAGCAGAGGACAAAGGGATTGTGTGTGACAAAAGAGATGAAAACATAAAGCCCTACATCCCTCTATACTTCTGACAAAGTGATTTCTAGGAAAATCCTATGAGCAAAAAGCGCACAGAGAAGCAAAACATATCATTTTATCCTTAACCAAAACTTCTTGAACAAACTAATTTTCGAAATTCCCTATTATTTCTCTCTTTCAAAACACATTAAACTAGAGCAAAAAAAGCACATCGCAAAAGAATCTTCCCCTCCTGTTCAGACCCAAAGCCTTATGCACCTAATTTGTCACTAACATGTTCGACCTACAAACCCAACACTCTGAATCTTCTTAAATCCACTGACAAGTGATAACCACTCCAAGCAAAAGGGCATTACAGGAATAAGTGCTCATTAATTCCCAACTTCTGTAACACATCACACAAACATCAGATGAGAGCAATTTGTATGGATTTCGTCTCTGCTGATCGTAGAATCTAAATTTATTAGTACTGCAGTCCAAAGAAAGCATGCACCGTCAAGGGAACTTTTTCACCCCAAATGACATAGTTTTCTTTTTTTAAAGATAACATGGGTATCCAAGCTTTGCTTGACTAATCCCATGGGCCCTGAAGTTAACAACCAGTATAACCTCCAGTGGCCCCGAGGGGACTCGAACCTGGGAGCTCTGGAATAAATCTCAAAGATCTTAACAGCTGAGCTAACCCCTCAGGTTAACCCAACTGACATAGTTAAGTGAAAGGAAGGGTTGTGGGGAATACAGGTCAGGCGCTAGAAGAATGACTTACAGGAAAGCACGTAGTACGTAATAGAATCAAGCATAGGAAGCACAATCACCAAGCTTTGCTTGACTAATCCCATGGGCCCTGAAGTTAACAGCCAGTATAACCTCCAGTGGCCCCGAGGGGACTCAAACCTGGGAGCTCTGGAATAAATCTTAAAGATCTTAACAGCTGAGCTAACCCCTCAGGTTAACCCAACTGACATAGTTAAGTGAAAGGAAGGGTTGTGGGGAATACAGGTCAGGCGCTAGAAGAATGACTTACAGGAAAGCACGTAGTACGTAACAGAATCAAGCATAGGAAGCACAATCAAACACTTTATCGAAACTCGATCCCATAAATACTTGTGACATGCGAGTTTATTCCTTCAATTCGAGTTTGCTTGGACATGGTGGAGGCGACTCCTTGAGTCCTTGGTATGAGGGGGGAGTGTATTGTTTGTCCAGCTAATTTTGTGTAGCATTTGCAGGCCCGGTATTTGGGATAGGGAACGGCAAGGAGGCTAGAGTACTTTGGCAATGTGCTTTTTTCGGCCTTTTTTGGTGTATTTGGTTGGAGCGAAATGCTAGGCTTTTCATGGATGTATCTAGGTCAGTTGATTTTGTTTGGGATCGGGTGGTTTATTTGTCCTCTCTCTGGGCCAAGGCGGCAAGGGCCTTTAAGGGGGTTCCCTTTACTGACTTTCAACGTCTTTGGGGAGATTTGTAATTTTTAATTCTTTTTGAGGACCCCTTGTCCTCTTGTATTGTATATATGTTTCAGTTCTAATAAAACTTTATCTTTATCCAAAAAAATAAATACTTGTGAAATTGAAATTCCACGAGATAGAGTAGCCAACTAAATTCCAAAAAAAAAAAATTGAAAATTAGGCATGTGACATGTCAGAAGGGACGAAAGACTGTAGAGACGAGGGGACAACAAAAGAACGTAAATATTTCCTCGCCAAGTATCCTCTCCAAAAACCTTGTACCCTAGTCTAACTTTAAAGCTAATTCAGTGAAGAAAGTAGGATAAATCTGAGAGATGAAATCCCATTCATTCTGTTGAAGACAGTAACGGCAATGTTCTTAGACACCAAGGTACCAAGGCCAAGTCCTCCCATTTCATTAGAGTTTAGACTTGCACACACTTCCTGGTTCTTGCTCTTGTACCAAGCAAATGAAATCACGCAAGATCTGCTCCAACTTCCTAGCTCACTGTTTAGGGACCCTTATGGACAAACAGTATCAAGGGATGGAAGTCATCAGGTCCAATAGGACAGAGTACCCCCCCAAATAGGTTACGGACCACTCAAGAATAGAAGTAGCAAGAGTAGCGTAACAACTTAAGCTAGGATATGGTGGATACTAATCTCGGATACACCCCTCTTGGACAAATTTTTAGATAAAGAAAAAGTATATTGATAAGAATTCAAATGTACAGCTTAAAGAGGATAAGGTATCCTCTACAAAAAATATTTACAGACTACCCCGATTCCTCTGAATATCAATTATAGTGTAATCCCTAAAAGCCCCCGCAACCCTAGCCCATAAAGAAGCTAGATAGGTGACCCTCTCCCAAAGCATCGCAGGAGTTGCTGAAATTCCCTTAAACACACGCGCATTCCTCTCTAGCCAAATGCACCACAAAATCGCAAAGTAAGCATTGCGCCGCAGCAACTTCCTCTCCTTCCCACCCACAAAGCCCCCGAAAACGCATCTGCAAAAAAGCCTCAACACTGGAAGGGTAAATCCACACTTCGCCCGGAATCAACCTTCGCCAAAGACTATGTGCCACATCACACCAAAGAAAAAGATGTGCAGAAGTTTCACAGCTACCCCGACATAACGAACACATATCAGGTGACAAAGGCAACTCAGGTCGCCTCCGCTGCCTTAAGTCATTCGTATTGACCCTATCCAGCACCAAAGTCCACAAAAAAGCCTTCACTTTTATAGGTACCTTCGCTTTCCAAATGTAGTCTGCTAGAGGAAATGGAGATGTTTCTTGTCATGTTAAGGACTAGTCACTAGTAATCTATTTTAGGAGTCGAACGGATTTGGTCTCACACATACGCGAATAAGCTGATCAAACTAGAAAGAAGATGAGTTATTCTTTGATTTATCATTGAGGAGCCATGCAAGATGAAATCTCATGCAAGGTACTGAATTAGAAAAAGAAGTGAGGAATCCTCTTAATGACTCTTAACACTCCTATTCTCTATGCTTTTAAAACTGCTACTTTAAATGTAGATGTTTCGAAATTCGAATATTCAATATTCTGTATTGTTTCTCATCAAATGTCGAAGCTCCAGACATACCATGCTCACATAGAAGTTGATGTTCAACAAAAACATCAACTGAGCTCCTTCAGTCTTCAGTGCATTAGCTTCAAGAATTGGCTGCCTCTTTCACTGTTATTGCACAATTTAGGGCAATTTCTGTTAGGGCCTACATGCTACATCAGAGTTCAATTCTCTCTATCCACAAACTAATTATTCATCTCAATCATAAGTAACAGATCTATATTTTGAGTCTTTAAATTGCTGAGTAATCAAGTTTAACAAGTACTCATGTCTGAATCCAAGTAGGTGAACTAGATAGATATTCGATTTGAACATGGGTACAATAGAGCAGAATGTTTTTCTGTGTTTCAATTTCCCTCACCTCTCGGAATTTTTCTCCAAGGGAGGCTAGTCCTACCTTCCACTCAATCACTTATTTCTCGCTTCCATCATTCTAGTGTGGCCACACATTCAAAGAAGCATTCTCATAACGCTTAATTGCACGACACATACACGAAAAAATATGTGGTCTAATTCCCTTACTTTCACTTCCTCGAGATTTCAGATTCGGTATAGTCCTCAATCAGTAATGCAAGCTATGTTTGCTTCTATAAGAAGCTCTACATGTACGGTGTACCCCATTAAATTAAACAATGCATGAAACATACAAATTTTTCTATGAGCAATAAGAGAAGACAATTATCAGACATAACATAAGAGAACAATGTAATCCAAGATAGCAAGAAAGCACACACCTAGAGCAACGAGATGACGATTTTTGACACCAGGTACAACCAACTCTAAAAAAAGGGTCTTGAGAAAAGCTTCACTTCCCTTAATATCAGCATCATTCACACACCCAAATCCACCCAGCACACCTTCTACCGATGCCTCCACTTCCTTCAACGCATTATAAAATAACAATTCACCAACAACCAGCATCAGTAACACTTTAAAAAAAAAAACCTTACTGTATTAATCTGATGATTACATATGAAAGGGATTGAGCTAAGCTTTAAGGGATTTATTTAAGGAGAAGGAGTTTTGCAGACCCAAATCCACCACCATGAGTAACACAAAAACTAGTATTTACAAATAAAAATAAAACAAAATAAAATAAAATAAAATAAAAAAGCTCTTACTGTATTAATTTGATGATAACATATGAAAGGGGTTAAGCTAAGGTTTAAGGGATTTATTCAAAGAATAAGGGTGTTAGAGAGACCCAAATCCACCACCATGAGAAACACACACACAAAAAAATAATAATAATAATAAAATAAAAAAAATTGCTGTATTTATTTGATTTGATGATAGCATAAGAATTAATTAAATTTAAAAAAAAAAAGGATTTTGAGAGAGAAAGAAAGAGACTGACTTGCCAATATCCAACGCCATGGCGATACCAATCGATGCGCTTAGAACCTTCACCGACTTGTTCCTTCCACATTTCGGCAGCATCTTTGTACTTGCTGTTGTCAGAAGCTGAACCCCCGGCTTCCATTGACAAACACCGACACAAACCAGGGGATTTAGAAGGGAAGTATCGGATAGCCTGATTATAGAATTTATTAGAAGTGTCAGTGACCCTAATCAGAACAAGACCACCATAACAAACGAGGGTGTTTGACATAAAAGGCGACGGCTTCAGTTCAGTTTAGAACTTTAGATAGAGGTAGTACACTGTCGGCCGTGGGGTGGCTTCTCGTTTTCTTTTTTCCTTTTTATTTTTTCCTTTTTATTTTTTCCTTTTCATAAAGGTGGGTAAAAACTAAAGGCGATTAGGAGGGAAAAAAGTTAAATTATGACAAGCTAAGCCACATGAAACTACGAGAGAGAAAGAGAAAAGTGAGAAGAGAGGAAACGAAAGCACTCACAGAGTCACAGCCTCCAAACCCCAAGACTTCAGTAGCTTTTCCAAAGCAAAATTTCACCCAAAACTTCTATAATATCCTTAATTATTTTCCAATCTCATCCTTTTTAATCAAGATCAATGCCCAATTTCAAAGTTCTTTGGGTTATGTTGTGCAGATTTCGAGCTTATCTGCAAAACCTAGGTCTGCTGTAGGAGCTTGCCTCAACCATGATGGTGAAAGCTTCAATTTTTTTCCATCGATTAACCAAATTTGCCTCTCTAGTAACCCAATCACAGCTTTGTTTAGTTATTTTTGGACCCTATTTCCGCGTGTTTATGCGAACCCCTGTGAGAATGCTTATCAAGCATTTATTGCGAAGTTTTTTTACAGCAAAATTTCCCCTCTTTGGGTGGGTTTTTTATTTTTAAAGGAAAAAAGCTCCTTTCCCAATGTGTGCTACAACCTGATAGGGGGCTCTTCACAATTCTTGCAATCATGATATCTACGGTATTGGCGGTGGCTTGTAACAACGCTGGCCTTTTTGTTCTTCAGGCAGGCTCGTATACAGCTAGTTTGTCCTTCAAATCTTTTATTTTTAAATGTTATATTGTGCAATTACTATGCCTATTTAAGCACTTATTGGGTCAAGTTTTTACTTGCACCTCAACCTCCTCTCTTTCTGATTTTCTTAAATTCCTGGCTTTTATTGCTTGATTTTGTCTTAATGGCTTCCGAAAGTTTCAAGTCAGTTGTTGTGGAGGAATCCTCTGATGAGGGGATCCCGAGGAACACAAACAATGGAACTAAAAAGGCCAATAGTGCTAGTTCTTCTAAAAACTTTTCAAAATCAGATATTGATCCTACTTTTCCTGCTGCTCCTCTTCCTAAGGGCTTTGTCATGGAGGACTTGCCACAAGTCCAAGCCAATATTTCAGATCACTCTGACCTATGCCTTCTTGGTAAGGTGTTGGGAGACCTGTGGATTTTAAGGCTATTATTGCTAAAACAAAATCAGATTGGAAAGGCATAAGGGGGGATGTTGATTATTATGATCTGGGTAACTATTGGGTGTTGTTTAGGTTTGCTAATGCTGGTGACAAGCTGTTTGTGTGGGTCAGGGTGAGCTCTTAGTGCTCACTCCCTAGAAAGCTAGGTTTGATCCTTATTCAGAGGAAATTAGTTTTGCAGACTTTTGGATTAGAATTCCAAAATTTCCTTCTGAGTTGTTTAGTTTTGAATCTGCTATGCCATCCTTCAATTTAATGGTCTTGGTACTTTCATTAAGTGTGAGGATTTCACTACTAGCAAGAAATGTTTAAAATTTGCTCGTTTTTATGTGAATGTTGATGTTTCTAAGCCTCTGAAAACTTTTGCTCAAGTTCCTAGAACTAATGGAGTTGCTTGGTTTTCGGTTTGGTATGAAAACTTCTTTGTTGGTTGTGCGTGTTGTGGTTCTGAGGATCATGTGATAGATGCTTGCCCTTTGATGTCTGGTGCTGGCAGAGTGACTAAGGTGGTGCTGGAAAAAAGTGCTTTTCACCAAGAGCTAATAGAAAAAACTTTAAAGAAACATATGGTGAAAGAAAATCATGAACTTGTCGTTGAGCAAGCATAATGGGTTCATGTAACACCTTCCAAAGCTAAAATGAGTCACCTCCCCCCCAAGAAAAAATATCAGAAGTATCCTTCTAAGAAAAGTGATGTTCAGGTCCCAGTGTTGGTTTTGGTAAAAAAACCTGGTCCTATTATCATAGATTCATCCAAAAACCCTCCTCCTAGGTTTTTGAATGCTAGTAAGGTAGTTTCATATTCTGGTAAAGGTAAGAAGGTTGTGATGGAATCTGAATTTGATGAGCCTGCTATTAAGTCTGCTATGGTTTCATCAACCCCTTTTTCCACCTCTCTTGTTGAACCATGCAATTTGAATAATGTTGTTTCTCAGGAAGTTCCCTTAGTGAACGCAGTTAGTGTTGTTGCTCCTTTGTCTATGCATGAGAACTGTCCTGCCTTCACTGGGGTTGGATATTGAACCTGTAGACGCCAAAAAAGCACCTTCAGATTTCTCCGCAAAAGCATGATGATGAAAGGAGTAATTTATAAACTTGAACTCTATTTTTGCTTTAATAGTTAGGATAAGGTCTCAGGTTTTCTTCCAAACACTCCTTTATTCCAACCCCATTCAAAAGCCCCGTTCAAGAGTCTTCCAACGACACCTCTCATGCCCATTTCCGACTCCCGGTCGCCAGCGATCCAGAGGTAGAACCGTCTTTTACCATCCAGGGGTAAAACGGTCTATTCATATTTTTCAGAACACTAATATTCCTCCGGAAAATAAAAATAGACTGGATGTCGTCATTATGATGTCATCCAGCTCGCAGCTGACAGCCGTCAGCGGCCCTGACCCGGGCAGCTAGCGGCACTGACGTGGCTTCTGGCCCGACTCTTTTTTCAGCCCAAATTCAATTTTTCGGCTTCTTTCACCCGTCCAACCCTACTTCCTGCGCCTATAAATACAACCTCCACCCTCAGTTCAAAACACATAGTCTACAGTTGACAACCTCTATTCTCAGTAGTATTGACTCTGAGCTTCTCCCTCTTTCTTCCAAACTTGAGATCTTGCCTTTACTATTTTTGTCAAATATTGCCTACAGTTCAGGTACTAACTCCTGAGGGCTCAAATTAAATTAATTGCCTAATTGTTTATTTTTCCAATAGTCATCATGTAGATATCATGCTAGAATAACGTTTTTATCACTTTCTAAATATTGTTTGTATAGTCGTTGTGTTGCTCAACTTGTCAATCGAATGCATGTCTAAATAAGGGTCATTAACAAATGTTTTGATGCTTGTGATGAACCAATTAATAGTCTAAGTCTAGGTTGTTAATCCGGCTGTGTGGGAATCATATCTTTAGATTATTAAGCAAACTTGAGTTAGTAGAGGCCGTCATAATACGGGCGAGTTGGGTGCCTAACACCTTCCCACCTCGTACCTTCGCCCCCGAACCCTTTATTCTTGGGTACTCATATGTTCTATATGAGCGGGAGTCTTTCTAAAAACATGATCAGTTCACTTATCGCGCTACTGGGTTGTCCCTTCGGATTGTCCCTTTGGTTTGTCCCTTCGATAAAACGCCGATAGCAGATTTGTGACCTCTTTCATGGTTTTTATTCAATTCAAGTCTTTACAAAAGCTTTTCTAACTTGAACTTATCTAAACCCCCAGCTTACAAATTTTCTATAAGGACGCACTCCGAGGAAACCAATGACGTTGGATTGGACGAAAATCCCGGGTCCTTACAGAACCTCTCCAGTCTATTTATCCAGCTGAGTGTGGTATTGACTGCCACCTCAACAACCTTGATGCAGGCTTGGATTTCTCCTATGCAGTCAACTCTAAAGTGTTAATTGTTAATTTTAAAGATGATGATCTTTTAGACTATGGCGAGGAGAATGAAAATTCCTTTCACTCAATTCACTCAGATTGCACTATTATTAAGCAGATCAACAACCTTGAGGTTGACCATCCTGAGCCATCTTCTAGTTCAGCACATTCTGAGGCTACTAAGAGAAGAGCTTCCGAAGAAGCAACTGTGAAATCTATTCCAGCAGGCCTGAAGAGAGCAATAACCTAATTTGTTAGGCTCTCAAAGTAATGGGCTGCTTTCCTTAATGTTTTATGATGAATAATGTTGCATTTTGGTATGTTAGAGGGGTGGGTAAAAAGAATATGGATGAAGAGGTGAAACTCTTTTGTAAGGTTCATCAAGTTAACCTCATAGCACTAGCTGAAACAAAGGTGCGCACTCATCCTTCTAGTCAAGGGGCAGCTCATTTAGGGTTTAACTCTTATGACTTTATCCCTTGTGTGGGGTTCTCTGGTGGTCTATGGCTGTTGTGGCAAAGTCAATGTTAAGCATTACTATTTTGTATAAAGATGTAAGATTTATGAGTGTTTTAGTTCATGACTCAAATAAGGCTTCTTCAATGATTATTGTTTTTGTTTATAATCCTGCTCAGTCTAACCATAAGAACCAATTTTAGGTGGATTAACTGCTTATATTCAGACACTTTCAGACCCCTTTGTCATTTTTGGAGATTTAAATGAAATTAGTTCATCCTCTGAAAAATTAGGTGGAGCTGCTATTTTCCTTTCCAGGTTTGATAGGTTGCTTTCATTTAAATTTAAAGCTAATCTTATTGATATTCCTTTTCATGGGCTGCCTTTTACATGGAGAAAGAAAAAAATTTGGATTGAATAATATATGGGAGAGACTTGACAGAGTTTTAGTCTCTCCCACTTGGCTTGATATATTTCCCAATGCTTTCATAACCCACCATGATTTTATGTCTTCAGACCATTGCCCTCTGATTTTGCATGTCAATGCACCTAGTACTTTTACCCCTCCGCCCTTTCGCATTGAGAATGCTTGGATTCAACATAAGGACCACGAAAAACTTGTTCGTAAGCTTAGAGTGATAGAATTAGTGGTTCTTGTCTATTTCAGCTAGTCTCCAAGTGCAAACTTCTCAAAGGTTTCTCCAAAAATTGGGTTAACTTAAAGTTTGGAAATATTCACAGACAACTCAAAGAGGTTGAAGAAAAGTTAATTGAGATTCAAACAAAACTCACTACTAATCCAATAGATCACAATCTTATAAGACGACAACAGAATATTGTTACTAAAAAGACTAGCTTAGTCAACTTTAATAAGTCCTACTGGTTACAAAGATCAAGAACAAAAAATCTTCTCCTAGAAGACAAAAATACTTCATTCTTTCAAACTAAAGAAAAAATTCGATTCAACCGTAAAAACATTTTAAAATACCAAAGTTCTGATAGCACCCTTTTTTCAGACCCGGTATCCATTTCTTTAGAATTAACAAAAGATTTTAAGTCTAGATTTGTGAAAGACAATATTTCTTTTGTGAATCCAGAGAATGACTTAACTGACATTCTTTCAGCTATTACTTTAGATGATAATCATTTTTTAACTAAAGAAGTCTCGGATGAGGAAGTTAAGGAAGCAACTTTCCTTTTAGCTCCAAATAAATCACCGGGACCATATGGATTCCCGGCGAGTTTTTTCCAATCCTACTGACATATACTCGGGCCCTCGGTATGTAGAGCAGTTAAAGCCTTCTTCCATTTAGGAAGATTGCTTAAAGAGGTTAATCAAACATTTTTAGCCTTGATTCCTAAAATTGAGAATCCTATTAGAGCCAACCATTTTAGACCGATTAGTCTAAGTTCGACTATTTACAAAATTATTTTCAAAATCCTTACTATTAGACTAAAACACGTCCTTGTTAAGCTAATCCATCCGCTTTAAGGAGCTTTTGTAGCAGATAGATGTATTCAAGATAATATTTTATTAGCCCACGGAGTTTTCCACTTCTTTAATTTTAAGCAAGGTAAAAGCGGTTGGTTGACTATTAAATTAGACATGGAGAATGCTTACGACAGAATCGAATGGGATTTTGTGTTGGCAGTACTCAAAAAATTTGGATTTAGTGAAAAGTGGATTTCTTGGATCAAAGAATGTATCTCTTCCGTTTCTTTCTCAATACGGACGAATAATTCTCCAGGTAGTACTTTCACTTCTTCTAGAGGGCTCTGACAAGGGGATCCTCTCTCGCCTTATTTATTCATTTTATGTGTCAAGGTGTTGGCTAGACGATTGCAGAGAGAAAGTGATGTTTCGTCTAAAAGTGTCAGGATCAAAATCTGTCATCGTGCAGATAGTCTCCCTTTTTTAACATTTGCTGATGAAACAATGATTTTTGCAAAGGCTACTAACCAGAGTTGTCATACTATTAAAAACATTTTAGATACTGTAGACGCCAAAAAATCGCCTTCAGATTTCTCCGCAAAAGCCCGATGATGAAAGGAGTAATTTATAAACTTGAACGCTATTTTTGCTTTAATAGTTAAGATAAGGTCTTAGGTTTTCCTCTAAAAACTCCTTTATTCCAATCCCATTTAAAAGCCCCGTTCAAGAGCTTTCCAACGACACCTCTCATGCCTCTTTCCGACTCCCGGTCGCCAAGTTGTGATTTAGGCGTAGAACTGTCTTTTACCTCCCAAGGGTAAAACGGTCTTTTCATATTTTTCGGAATACTAAAATTCCTCCGGAAAATAAAAATAGACTGGATGTGGTGACGACATCCAGAGCGCCATCAGCGGCCCTGGGATAAAACCCAGGGCCGCTAGGGGCGCTGACACAGCCTCTGGCCTGACTCTTTTTTCAAGCCCAATTCAATTTTCGGCTCCTTTTCAGCCGTCCAGCCCTACTTCCCCACGCCTATAAATACGACCCTCCTCCCTCAGTTCAAATCACACACTCTACAAGTTGACAACTTCTATTCTCAGTAGTATTGACTCTGAGCTTTTCCCTCTTTCTTCTAAATTTATTCTAGAGATCTTGTCTTTTACTATTCTTGTCAAATATAGCCTACAGTTCAGGTACTAACTCCTGTGGGATCAAATTAAATTGCTTGCCTAATTGTTTATTTTCTAGTAGTCATAATGTAGATATCATGCTAAGTAACGTCTTTTATTGCTTCCTAAATATTGTCCTTCCAAGCATATCTAGTCGTTGTAATGCTCAACTTGTCAATCAAATGCATGTCTAAACAGGGGTTAAAATAAATGTTGTGATGCTTGTGATGAACCAATTAATAGTCTAAGTCTAGGTTGTTAATCTGGTTTTGCATGGGAATTATGTCTTTAAATTATTAAAAGTTGAGTTAGTAGAGGCCGTCATAAACGGGCGAGTTGGGTGCCTAACACCTTCCCACCTCGTACCTTCGCCCCCGAACCCTTTATTCTTGGGTACTCATATGTTCTATATGAGCGGGAGTCTTTCTAAAAACATGATCAGTTCACTTATCGCGCTATTGGGTTGTCCCTTCGGATTGTCCCTTCGCTTTGTCCCTTCGATAAAACGCCGATAGCAGATTTGTGACCTCTTTCATGGTTTTTATTCAATTGAAGTCTTTACAAAATCTTTTCTAACTCGACGGTTTCTTGAACTTATATAAACCCCCAGCTTACAAATTATCTATAAGGAGACACTCCGTGGAGCAGGTGGAAATCCCGGGTCCTTACAGTGGCGACTTTACTGGGGATTTATTTAAGAGGGTGAGACTCGAAAGTCAAGTTTGCTTAATTGTTTAAATAACATGTTCCATATTTTTGCATCATTTTCATGTGCTTTGGCACAACCTTTTGACCATTATCAACCCTCGAGGAAGTTTGTGTCGCAACTCGTAGACAACTCGTATATCTACAGGAATAAACAGTTGTCCTATCGTGCAAATCGACACTTCCTCACCCATGACTTATCAATCCTTGTTGATGAAAAGAATTACAATTGATGTGTCGACCATCCGTCGAACGGAAATTGTAATTTGTTGTGGTAACCTCACAGGAGCCAAAAGCCTCTAGCCTACATTCGTGCATCCGCTTGCTTGTTGTGCATGTGTCATTGTAATGTCCGTTTGATCACATGTTTGCCTGTAATTATGTCGTTGTAATGCTTGCTTGAATGCATGAATATCGTGATTGTACTTACGTGCTAGGAATCTTTTCTTTTATTTTTACCTAGTTCCAAGGCCCGAAGATGGTGCGAGAATTCAATTCAATGAACACCCGTCATTTTCCCGATGATATATTCTAAAAGTCATGAACAATTTTCTAGGATCTTTTTAGCAAAAAAAAGAGTCAGTCTCCCAATTTCCCCTCTCCTTTTTTTTTTCTATTTTATTATTTTCTTTTTTCTTTTGAAGTAATTCAGATTTGGTCAAAAAAAAGAAAATCGAAAACCAAAAAAAAAAAAACGGCAAAAAAAAAAAAAAATGCAGTCGAAAAAAAAAAACAAAATCGAAAAAAAAATCAAAAAAAAAAAGACCGAAATTCTTTTATTTTTATTTTTATCCCATTATTCATTTTCTTTGAGTCTAGAAAAATAAAAAATAGGATAGTCCGTCTTTTTCTATTTTCTTATTTTCGTTCATTGACTTTATTTTCCTTTGATATTAGGGAAATATCTGGGCATTTAGACTTAAAGATCTTTTTATTGGACAATGTGTTTTCTATATATGGGTCAACATTTTTTTTTTAGATGAGAGTCTCGTGGTCTTTTTGGTTCTAAATGGTCATCTATTCGTTCAGATCATGCCAGGGTCCAACAAGCGTTCCTCAGCTGAAGATACACAAGAGGGATCTCTCCTCAGGCCAAGATCGGAAATGGGCCAGAATGCCAAGAAGGTCAAGACTCATTTTGTAACAACTGCATATCCGGCCCGCGAAACTTCAAAAGAATCGGTACTGGATACTCAAGATGAATCCCTTGACTTAGGGGAACAATTGGACCAATCACTCCGAGAGGCTAAGATTCAAGTGGGCCTTGATCCTGATGAAATCCCTAGACTCGTTGAGTACAGAAGCACGGGCAAGCCATTCCAAGCCCTTATTGAAGCGCAAGACGATATTGACTACCTATCTCAATACACAGTCGTCTATCACTCAGAGATCAAGAGGCTGCAGAAGACGGTTGCTTGTTTAGAACAAAGAATTAAGGCTCAAGAAGGGGATAAGATCATTCTGAATCAGGGCCAACCCCGTTGACCTCAAGAACACATTTTCCAGCAAATGAGGGCATATGGCTACATGCATTCGGTGGGACCTAGTTATGAACTCCTTCCAGAAAATGGAAACCCAAGTGTTTATTGCGAGTACTGCCGAACCTGCTGACATCACACCAATGACTACAGGAATCTAAGGAACAAAATCCAAGCCTTCATTGATGAAGGGACTATCTGGCCCGCGCATCATTGGTTATCCAAAGAAAGATCGAGCATCCCTACCCGAGAATTCACGCCACTAGCAGTACCTATTCACGATGTCATGACAGCTCTACTTTGCCGCGGGGATCTGCAATTCTTGGAAGGAGTTTGGTCAGAAGAGGAAGATCATTACCTCTATTGTAGATATCATAGATGCTTTGGTCACCTCACTGAACAATGCTACCATTTGAAGTATGACATCCAATCTGTCATTAACTCCAGAGCTGTCTCTCCTCCAAAGTCTCACATATTCAAAACCACAGTACGAAGGTATGAATCACAGCTTGAAGTCAACGTGCTCGAAATAGATCAAGCACCATTCATACCACACTCGAACCCTCATGTTAATGGTTTCCTCAAAAAGCAAGGGTACATACCCGGTATGGATCTAGGAAGAAATGGACAAGGACCCACCACCTTCAAATTCGAAGCCAAAAATAACTCCTTTGGACTAGGCTACAAACTTACTAACAAAGAAATCCATGACCAGGTTCTAAAACAAAGGAAACAGTTTAAGGGAAAACAAGTCATACCTCCTTATAGCCCCACACTAAATGGTCAGTTCATCACAGAAGGGGACTATTACCCATACTACGGTTTCCCTGAGCCGTACTATGACAAAGAAGCCAAGGTCACACACCCGGGTTTTGAAATCTTCCAAGACTGCAATCAATTAGATGAGGAGGCACACCACCCCTCAGAACCAGCAGGTAAAGAGTGGACCAAAGCACCCGGTAATCAGCTGCTGGGTCTTTTATTCGGCCAAGAAACCAGAATGGCTGAAGCTCTTGAGATAAACGAAGAGGTAATGGCTCTCAATGATCGCAACTTCAATCCCGCCGACCTAATATATACCACTGAAGATGTCACCATGGGATGGTGCAAAGAAGTAAGCTGGACTGGCCCGAATGGACGAAAGGTCACGATATCAATTGAAGAAGGACCTATGATGGAAGAATCTGATTCCGAGTCTCAGTCAGAGTCAGAGTCAGTGTCTAGCCTAGGTCCTAAGGACGAGTTAGTAATAGGGAGTGTTCCCTTTTCTTTTCCTAAGTCTAGTGTCAATGTGAGGGAAAATTTAGATCCCTTTCTTGCTGTTTTCAATTCTAATAAAATGAAAAATCCTTCTGCTTATTTTTCGCCTTGTTTAGCTATTGATAAACCCAATGATGAAAATGAGTTGCCTAAAGATCTGCTAAAAGCAGTAATCAATCACGAACAAAAAACCTCTATCGTGGAGGAAATAGAGTTAATTAATTTAAGCAATGAAGCGAAGCTCGTGAAGTAAGAATTGGATTATCCTAACTGAACCGGAACGTAAGCAATTTGTTGAACTTTTGAAACAATACATAGTTGTCTTTGCTTGGTCTTACAAGGACATGCCAGGAATTGAAAGAAGCATAGCCGAGCATAAAATCCCTTATACCCTGATGCTAAACCAGTTAAGCAAAAATTACGGCATCTTCGACCAGAATGGGCATTGAAAATAAAGGAAGAGGTGCAAAAGCAACTTGCCGCTGGGTTCATTGTGGTATCAGATTATCCTGAATGGATCACCAATGTGGTTCCAGAACCGAAGAAGGATGACCGAGTCAGAATGTGCGTCGATTTCAGGGACCTCAACAAAGCTAGTCCAAAAGACGATTTTCCTTTACCCCACATTGATCTTTTGGTAGATAACACTGTCGAGTACGCCCTGTTGTCATTCATGGATGGCTACGCAGGGTACAATCAGGTTCAGATGGCTGAAGAAGATATGAGCAAAACAACGTTCATAACTCCTTGGGGAACCTATTGCTACAGAGTCATGCCCTTTGGATTAAAGAACGCAGGTGCAACTTACCAAAGGACCGCCACAACTTTGCTACATGATATGATGCATAAAGAAGCTGAAGTTTATGTGGATGATATGATTGTGAAATCAAGGCACCGAGACGGGCATATTCATGCGCTCCACAAGTTCTTTGAAAGGTTACGCAAGTATAACTTCCGACTGAATCCTCAAAAATGTGCATTCAGAGTCACGTCAAGCAAGCTGTTGGGTTATGTAGTCAGCCAAAGGGGAATCGAAATTGACCAATCCAAGATCAAGGCGATAGTTGAAATGCTGCCACCCAAGAATGAAACGGAAAAATTAGGGGGTTCCTCGGTCGACTTCAATACATAAGTCGGTTTATATGAAAGTTCACCATAACATGTGAACCCATATTCAAGAATTGAAGAAGGGGGCCAAAATCGAGTGGGATGATCAGTGTCAAGAAGCGTTTGACAAGATCAAAGATTATCTAGCCAACCCACCTATTCTTGCTCCTCCCAAGCAAGGTCTGCCATTGATCCTTTATTTGACAGTAACCGATACTGCCATGGGGGCTATGCTAGCCCAATCCATAGAAGATCAAGAACGAGCTATATATTACTTAAGCAAGAAATTCATTGACTATGAAACCAGATATTCAAGCCTTGAAAAGACCTGCTTAGCTCTAGTCTGGGCCACCAAGAAACTCAGACATTATATGCTCAATCATCCCGTACTGGTAAGGTCAAGAATGAATCCCCTCAAGTATATATTCGAGAAGCCAGTCCTAAGTGGAAGAATCGCAAGGTGGACGATTTTGTTGTCTGAATTCGATCTCAAGTTTGACCCTACAAAGACCATCAAGGGACACGCAGTTTCAGAATACTTGGCCGAGCACCCCACTCACACAGCCAAGGAGCACGAGCAATATGACTTCCCCGATGATAATGTGGCCTTAATTGAAGAAAATTGATGGAAAATGTACTTTGACGGGGCATCCAACCAAAAAGGTTATGGGGTAGGAGTACTCCTGGTATCTCCAGATGAAGCTCATACTCCCATCTCGGTAAAATTGGACTTCCCTGTCACTAATAATGCGGCCGAATATGAAGTTTGTATTATTGGTTTACAAGCAGTCGTAGGCCTTGGAATCCGGACGCTCAAAGTCTATGGGGATTCTCTACTGATCATCAACCAAGTCTCCAGAAAATAGAAAGTACAAAGCGAAAGCCTGACACTCTACCAGGAATTTTTAGATAAAGTACTTGACAATTTTGAAGTGGTAGCCTTCACCTACCTTGCATGAGAGGATAATCAATTTGCGGATGCGCTATCCAAATTAGCATCCTTGGTTATCATACCCGATCCAGTTAGCATGATGCCCGTTTGTATACAAAGGAGAAGCGAACCAGCCTTTTGCAACAACCTCGACATAGAAATGACCCTGGCTCCAATCGAAGAGGATCCTAGGTATCAGGACGTCTTCAACTACATCACTAAAGGAATATACCCTCAGGACGCACCACTAAGAGCTCAATGGGCCATCCGTCTATTAGCAGCGTAATACATAGAATACAAGGGGGTTCTGTACAAAAAGTCCCACAACGGGTCAACCTCAGATGTGTGAACTCCGAAGAAGCTGCAGAGATCATGGACGAATTACACAATGGTGTGTGCGGACCACACATGAATGGCCGAATGCTCTCTAGAAAGGTCCTACGACTAGGACACTATTGGACCACTATGGAAAGAGATTGTTACGACAATGTTAAGAAGTGCAAGAAGTGCCAGATATATGCTAACCTACAGCATATGCCGCCCTTGATGCTCCACAACTTCACATCCCCTTAGCCATTTTCCACATGGGGATTAGACATCATTGGTAAAATTATCCCGAAAGGCTCGGGAGGACATGAATACATCCTAGTGGCCATAGACTATTTTACCAAATGGGTTGAAGCTCAATCCTATGCCATCCTCACCTCCAAACAAGTGTCCAAATTCATAAGGAACAACATCATTTGCCGATACGGGGTTCCGCATGAAATTATCAATGACCATGGATCCCATTTCAAAACCGAGACAACCACCCTCCTAAAAAACTATAAAATCCAGCACCACAAATCATCCCCTTACCGTCCCCAAACCAATGGCGCAGTAGAAGCCGCCAACAAAAACCTCAAGACTATCATTGAAAAGATGATAGAACACTACAAAGATTGGCCTATAAAACTCCCATTTGCCCTTTGGAGATATAGGACAGCCATAAGATCCTCTACGGGAGCAACACCTTATTTCCTAGTCTACGGAATAGAAGCGGTTTTACCCATAGAAGTCCAACTACCCTCCATGCGCATAACCTTAGAGGGTGAAATTCTTGAAACCCAATGGCTACAAGCCCGCTACGAAGAACTCATGTTCACGGACGAAAGACGCCTACGGGCCCTAGACCATTCCCACATGTACCAGCAACACATGGCAAGAGCATTCAACAAAAAGGTCCGACCTCGAAATTTAAAGGAAGGGGACTTAGTTTGGAAAGAATTACGTGCCCCAGTTACCGACCCCAGAGGCAAATTTCGACCAAACTGGTCCGGTCCGTTCATCATCAAAGACATTCTATCAGGAGGCGCGGTCAGACTCATGGACATTGACGGCATCGAGTTCAGTCAGCTCACCAATATGGACCAACTGAAGAAGTGCTACACCTGATTCCACACTGGATACGTAGGCAACCCTTTTAAGGGGCCCGGCCAAAATCAATCCAAAATTCCACTCAACTCATTCAAAAAGGGATAATCTTTATTCAAACTGAACGAATAAGCTTACATTGCAAAAAAAAAAAAATTTAACTTACTAAGGTTACAAAAAAAGAGTGCAACTACGAGGGTTTAAGCTAAACAAACTCTTATTAATTTTTTTAAAACTAGACTTGCTTTCTAAGAAAACTACTTTAATCCTTCTTCCCTTTAGAAGGCTTCGTCGAAGAGTTCTTCTTTGAAGTACCCTGGTATGAGGACAACCTTTGATCGCTTCCTTGAGCTGGGGGCTTGACTCTTTTCAGTACATGATAGCCTCTCACCTGGGGCCCTTCCTTTCTTTTCTTGCTTCCTGTTCTTGAGTCATACTTAGGCTTTAGTTGGTCTCACTCCTCATGACGAAGGGCTCGTCTCCCTTCCCCATCACTGCAGGAAAGCCAGTTCAAGTAGGACTCCGAAACTTGAGTTGGGGCAATCACCCGAGGTATAGTCCAGCGGTCCCGGCTACGCTAGTATTTTCCCCAATCCACAGCAAATTCAGTGGTCAAAGCTCTGATAGGTGGTTTCGTGGTCTCCTCACGAGGGATAACCTGCTTCAACCCATACTGTCTCATGACCCTAGAAGGAAAGAAGAAAGTACTCATGTACAGACCCAGTATGGTAGTATGAGGAACCAAATTGTCACAAGCCACTAAGGAAGTCAAGCTCCACCAAGTCACATGCCAACGGATGATAGGTCCTGCATGGAAAAAGGCATCCCATTCAGCAAGGGTCTTTTCTTCATATAGCCTTTTCCTAACCAAAAAGCTAGCCGTAGTATAAGTTTTCTTTGACCAGGCTCGAGGGACACGAGCTATTATATTCTCTGGTGACTCTATTAGCCTCAGATGCTCACATAACCAAACTTGAAGCAGCAGGTGGCTGCCAGAAAAAGTTTCGTGAGGAGAGATTTTCAACCTGTCAAGCCCTATAATAGTTTCCCTTACCACCAAATGCAAGGGAGAGTGCCCTTCAGCCATTTGATTTACCACTCGCAACAACGAGGCTCTACCCAAGTTAGGAGACTCTGCATTGGCAAATAATAGACGATTCAGTAGGAAAAGTACAAAAGTCTGTCGGCCACAATGCCTAAATATCACATCTTTTTCAGAAGAAATAGCAAATTTTTCACAGAGTTGAACCAAGTCCACATTGACACCAAGAATCATGCTTTTGGCTTCTGCAGATGACAAGCCTAATGATTTCCTGTATTGACCACTAAAACCATCTCTCGAATACGGCACATCTGGAGGAAGAACATCAGGCATATTGGTGATCGCAGCAAATTCTTCAACTAAAGGGCATAATTCAGAATTACCAAAACGGAAGGCATACAAGTCAGGGTCCCAATAATTCAGAGCGGATCGAAGAAGGGGCCCCAATATTTTGGTTGGTCTTAAAGTCAGCAAGGTAGAGACATGGAACGGAGCTAGTTCAAGTTTGTCTTCTACGGTTAGATTTTTACACCAAGCATCGAACAGGTTTTCAAAGGATTTCACCATGGTAGAAGCTTTGGGAAATTTGAGAGAGCTAAAGTCTGAAAAGTGATACAACATCCAGCATCCCGTAAATCCTATTTATAGGTAAAAACGTGGGTCAAAAGAAGTCAGAAATCCACGAAAAAGCCCAAACCAGAGCCGTCGGCGGCTCTGGCCAGGGCCGCTAGCGGCCCTGATCTGCAGCTCAGCGCCGCTAGCGGCCCTAACCCTGTCCCAGTCAGCTTTTCCTCTTTTTCCAGCCCGCTCACTTGGTCTATTCAGCTCGGTTTAAGCCCAGTTTACGCATGACGGAATTACAAAGCCCGAAAATCTCTTAGCCTTTATCTTTTCTATTTTCTATTTTTATGTATTTTCATTTTTTTAGGGGGTATAATATGTGTAATTTTTGCAATTTTTGCATGTGTAATTTTTGCAATTTTTAGGGGGTATAATATATAGGGGGTATAATATTTGCAATTTTTACCTTTTTCCTTATTTTATTCCCTATATTGTGGCCTACTCTTTACTGCATAACACATTGCATACTTAGATATCAGACGGACATAATCAAGTCATCATATCATACATATCATAGAAATGCATAAAAACAGGAGTTCAAAATCTCAAGGTCAATGTCTACAAAGAATTCCAACACTGCTCAACCAGAATCGTCATTGCCATTGCTGCCAGCCTCATCATCAATGGACGGCCCCTGACCGTAGTTCCCAGTCGAATGATGGAGAGAAGAGCTATAAATAGGCCTGCTGTGGTTGGGTCTCATGTCCCTCCTATCATATGCTGGTGCGCGCATGGGGGTACCTGTCGAAAACCCCATTGCGAAGAAGCTCTTTGTGGCCTGACTAGCAATATCCATAGCCACATCCTGATACGAAGGCCCAGTATGAAGCACATCCCATCCAGGGGCGTTCGCCGAACCTCCAGCCGTGGGGGTAACAGTAGGCCTGCTGTCAAGAGAAGGCTGGAAACCCGCAGGGGAGAACATCTCAGGAATGTACGGCACAGAAGGTCCGGGCGCCTCATCAAAAGGAGGCCTGGTCACAGCTACGGGAGGTGAACGAGCAACGGATGGTCTGCTGACCGAAGAGGCCCTCGCAGCAGAAGAATGTCGAGGTCCCACCGAGGACGAAGACTGAGACATCTGCAAACAATCAAGATCGAGATGTTAAGTTAAGCACTTCACTTAGCTGAAACAAAGGCTGAAAGTCTACTTACATCGACAGTCCTAGACCGAGAAGTCTCCCCCTTGCCCATCACTCGGCCATAGCCTTTCTTCAGCAAGTGAATGAGCTTGAAGATCTTAGAGGTCTGCTCCCGGTTCAACTACAAAAAAAAAAAAAAAAAAAAACAACAACACGAACACAGGAGATAGAGTCAACACTCAAAAGCAAACACAAAATACAAGAAGGGATAAAAAAGAACTTACCCCCGTACAACCATCAATCAAGGGCAAGCCCTCCACAGCCTCTCCGTCAGCCATATGTAGAGGGAACTCCACTACTATGCGTCCCCCGTTCTCCCCAATATACCTCACCTCATTAGTCGGTAAGGTCACGCTTGAGGGCTGGCCCCGAGAAACTCTAGAATGGGACCTCCTGGGACCCTGAGGAGCCAGACGATCCGCCTGCAAAACACAAAAAGTCAGTATATCATGCATATAGCTAAAAAGATGCAGATAATTTTCTTACCTCAGAAGTGAGGTCCGGCATCAAACGACCTAAGCAATAGGCCAGGTACACAGCCGTGGGGTCCAAGCCAACAATCTCCGGCTCCAGAAACTCCGTGGCCGCCATACCATGAGCCACGACCCCCAAGTCCTGCACGCTCATACCGCGCAGATGGAATATGGTCAGGGGAGGGTCCTCCGGAACCAGATGACTACCCAAGGTGGGATGAATCAGTCGGGTCAAACGGTCTCCCAAGTACCATACAAAGCCAAATGGCCCCTCGAAGACCACCCGCAAGGAGGATACTCTAAAAGACTCCATAGTAATATGGGGCGGAACCTCAGGAATACCATCAAAAGCGGACTATGACACCTGTAGGTTACCAGTTCAAAAGTTCATTCACACCAAATGGACCAAAAAGAATACATGCACAAGTCAACAACAACATACCATAGACGCGGCATGACTCTCAAAGGTAGCCCGAAAATGCTCCAAAGAGGTAAATGAGTGGTTATCTCTACCAATCCACCGTGAACCTAGTGAGAACATCCTCATGAGGACTAAAGACCGAAAAATACTCGAAGAACCACAGCTGCCATACAAGCAAAAAGGGAAATAATGAGCTTCACATCCATATGCAAAAAAAAAGAATATATGGGCCTACCTCCAGTATCCTCCACGGGCCCGAGATGGACGCCCTCTCACTCGTCGGCTTAGGCCTGCAAGCCCGACGGCACCATCTCACCAAGGAAGCATAAGCAGAAGCACCGAAGTTGTACTCATAAACCTTGGTCAAATCCTTTAAACATGTCAAGAAACCGACTTGACATACGCTCTTCTTCTGAGCAAAAATGGTCGACCCCAACAAGCAAGCGAGGAAAATGCGGGCTCTCTGCTCCTCGGTAAGCCCCTGCTCCGCCAAAGCCGCCCATAACCGCAACAAAGAAACCCGATCCTTATCAAAAAAGGCAGACATAGGCCCATAAAGCTCGAGCAACCTGTCACTCTGTTGCCAGTAACTTGCGTCGTACCGAATACGACGCCCTCTAAAGGATAGACCCGTCAACACAGCGAAATGATAAGAGGTGGGGAACATCTCTCCTACAGGCGTATGAAAAGTGTTCGTGGAATCCCTGAACCTCTCCAATAGCCCCCTAGCGATAATCCTAGAATCCCCAGAGTGATAAACAGGGATAACAATCAGGAAATGGTCAAAACCCGAGCCCAATACCAAATTCCGAGCTCCAACTGAAGAGGTCTCCAACATCATAGCCCAATGGGAGGTAGACCCCTGAGCCTGCAACAAAACGCCAACACCCTAGCCAACAAACAAAATTTTCTCAACACCCCATATACTATAAATACAGCCAAAATAATTCCCCACAAATTATATACAGCTGACCACCAATCCAGTACAAGTCCCAATTTGTTCGTGTGCCGAGGCACTAACAGTTCAATTTTTTAGAAAAATATATAATGAACGGAAAAAAAGAGAGTCTGAAAACATACCAACTCAGGGTTAGACAAATGACTCTGCCTCTCCGGTAGTTAAATACTACGGTCCCAAACCCCAGCCGGGCGCCTGTCCAGTCGCATAAATGAGTCATGATACAGTCAAGCTCCATCCGAACGATGGGTCGGAGGTGTTCTAATGGAGGGAAGCCCAGTACGGAAAAGGTCCCGATCATCCTCCCCCTCACCCATGGGACGTTTTTCTTTGTCTCTGAGAGCCATGGGAGTACAATGAAGCTTTCTCTCTCTACAAGTGAAAAATTAAAAGTTTCAGATTCGCAAGAAACAAGCACCCATTCAACAATGAAACCCAAAATTCAGCAACTAGGCGGAAAAATAAGCAAGTTCAAGACAAAAACCGAAGAGGTTGGTCAAGAATTGACTTACCTCAAGCAAGTTGGAGCACTCAACAATGATGGGTATTTGATAATTGCTCTCGGCGAAGAAGAAGAAGAAGTAGCACGCGAAAAAAACACACACGCTGAAGCACTCTTATTTGGCTCAGGCTGAGCGCCGCTAGCGGCTCTCGCTAGAGCCGCTAGCGGCCCTGCACACACGGACCCACTTGTTGTCCCGCGACCCCTTTTTCCAGTCCAAAGTTCGTTATTTAGTTCGTTTGCGGCAAATATCAGTACCAAGCGCGCGGGAGCGAGACTCTTTGGCCCACAAATTCAAAGTCGACAGTTGGCCCATTTTACGGTACCAACTATTTTCAAGTAAAACTAACCCGATTATTTTGGCCGGTCACAAATACTGAAGCCCAGATAAATTTTCCAACAACTTTTACCGCCCAGAGTGTCAAAATTATTTTTCAAGCCCGGAAGGTCTATTGGACTTACACGATGTCGAAAAAAATCCTAAACATCCCGAATGCCCCAGTATCTCAAAATTCCCCATGTCACAAACTTCCCAAATGTCCTGAAGTCCCAAAGTCACAGACTTCTCAAATGTCCCAATGCCCCGAAGTCCCAAAGTCACAAACTTCCCAAATGTCCCAAAGTCCCAAAGTCACAAACTTCCAAATATCCCAAATGTCCCGATGTCCCAAAGTCAAAAATGTCCCAACATCACAAACGTCCCAATGTCCCAATATGTCCCAATGTCACAAATTTTGGGGTCAGTCAATGATCGTTTAAGCTATTACGGTTAAACTGTCCTCCTGCGAGATCACAAATTTTGGGTCAGTCAATGACCGCTTAAGCTATTGCGGTTAAACTGTCCTTCTGCGAGGTTACTTATTATGTATCAGTCAATGATTGCTTAAATTGTTGCAGTTATACTGTCCATTTATTTTTTATATGTTTCATTCAATGATTGCTTAAATTGTTGCAGTTATACTGTCCATTTATTTTTTATATGTTTCATTCAATGATTGCTTAAACTGTTGCAGTTATACTGTCCATTTATTATTTATATGTTCCAGTCAATGATTGCTTAAGCTATTGCATTTAAACTGTTCGTATGTTTTAACCATTTTACAGCCTTCATTTTGATCGCGCTGTTTCGTCGACCTTTTCGTTTCTTGTGTAGAGATGGAATCTCGGCATCCGCCGAGTGGTGTTTAGTCACTGTTTGCTCGATAAAGCATTTATACTATTCGCTCTCACCAGTGTTACTTTCCCATTTTACAGCCGTTATTTTTAATCGCGCTGTCTCGTTGACTTTTTTGTTTCTCATACAGGGACAAAATCTCGACATCCACCTAGCGGTGTTTAGTCACTGTTTGTCGAAGCACTCCACCTTGATCATTCTCAACGTATTACTAACCTTTTCATTCACTCTGAATAAAGGTCTTCAGCAGACGTTTAGACAATCTACGAGCGGTGTTCTATCCTGCTAACCATAACATTTATTTCTCTTGTGTTCACAGAGATGAAATCTTAGCATGCTACGAGCATGTCCCAACTCAAGTTTGTCTTCATATGCATACATACTGTACACTCTCACACACCGTGTGCACATCAGCATCCTGCATGTCTTCTTCGGAATACTTTGATCTTCGCTTTTGCTCAAGCTCGATCAAAGTGGGGGCTTTTGTAGACGCCAAAAAAGCGCCTTCAGATTTCTTTGCAAAAGCCCGATGATGAAAGGAGTAATTTATAAACTTGAACGCTATTCTTGCTTTAATAGTTAAGATAAGGTCTCAGGTTTTCCTCTAAACACTCCTTTCATTCCAATCTCATTCAAAAGCCTCGTTCAAGAGCTTTCCAACGACACCTCTCATGCCTCTTTCCGACTCCCGGTCGCCAAGTTGTGATTTAGGGGTAGAACCGTCTTTTACCGTCCAAGGGTAAAACGGTCTTTTCATATTTTTCGGAATACTAAAATTCCTCCGGAAAATAAAAATAGACTAGATGTCGTCATATGACGACATCCAGTTGGCAGCTGACAGCGCCATCAGCAGCCCTGCGGTAAAACCCAGGGCCGCTAGCGGCGCTGACACAGCCTATGGCCCGACTCTTTTTTCAAGCCCAATTCAATTTTCGGCTCCTTTTCAGCCGTCCAGCCGTACTTCCCCACGCCTATAAATACGACTCTCCTCCCTCAGTTCAAATCACACAGTCTACAGTTGACAACTTCTATTCTTAGTAGTATTGATTCTGAGTTTCTCCCTCTTTCTTCCAAATTTATTCTTGAGATCTTGTCTTTTACTATTCTTGTCAAATATAGCCTACAGTTCAGGTACTAACTCCTGAGGGCTCAAATTAAATTGATTGCCTAATTGTTTATTTTCTAGTAGTCATAATGTAGATATCATGCTAAGTAACGTCTTTTATTGCTTCCTAAATATTGTCCTTCCAAGCATGTCTAGTCGTTGTAATGCTCAACTTGTCAATCAAATGCATGTCTAAACAAGGGTTAAAATAAATGTTGTGATGCTTGTGATGAACCAATTAATAGTCTAAGTCTAGGTTGTTAATCCGGTTTTGCATGGGAATTATGTCTTTAAATTATTAAGCAAAGTTGAGTTAGTAGAGGCCGTCATAAACGGGCGAGTTGGGTTCCTAACACCTTCCCACCTCGTACCTGCACCCCCGAACCCTTTATTCTTGGGTACTCATATGTTCTATATGAGCGGGAGTCTTTCTAAAAACATGATCAGTTCACTTATCGTGCTATTGGGTTGTCCCTTCGGATTAACCCTTCGCTTTGTCCCTTCGATAAAACGCCGATAGCAGATTTGTGACCTCTTTCATGGTTTTTATTCAATTTAAGTCTTTACAAAATCTTTTCTAACTCGACGGTTCTGAAAGGACACACTCCGTGGAGCATGTAGAAATCCCGGGTCCTTACAGATACCTAATGTCGGATCTCAGGACAAAAGGTCAATTTTCATAAATCGGCATTTCAATGTACGAAGAATGTTAGTAGACAAGATATTGCTTCTTTTAATGCCATATTGGATATATGAGTCTTTCTACTAGTCTTGATAAGTATCTAGGTTGTCATATTATTTCGGAACGTGTCAATGCTTCAAATTTTAATGATGTGTTAGAATGTACGACCAGCCACTTAGCAAAATGGAAAGCCAATTCTTTATCTCAAGCAGGTAGGGCGACACTTATACAAGCCAATTTGGTAGCAACTCCTATTTATACTATGCAGAATTTTATGCTTCCTGTAGCTTTTCTTAATAAGCTTGATAAAATTTCGTAATTTCCTTCGGAACAAAGCTCCAGATAATAATTCACCTAATCTTATTGGTTGGGATAAAGTTTGTCGTCCAAGAATCTAGGTGGTTTAGGTCTTCGTAAAGCAGAAGCAGTTAATAAAGCAATGCAGGTGAAACTCATTTGGAAAAAACTTTCAGAACCTCATAACCTTTGAGTTAAACTTATTAATTACAAATATCTAAAAGGTAAAGATTTTTTTTGTGTATGCTAAAGTTCAGAAAAATTCTTGGCAGTGGAACAAACTGCTCGAGGTTAGACCATTGTTCCAAAGAGGTTTGAGATGGCAAGTTGACAATGGAAGTGACATTAGGTTCTGGCAGAATAATTGGGTATTTCATTATCCATTAGCAGATCATTTTTTCGATACTCTTTCAAATGACCCTCTCTTTGACATTAATATTCCGGTGAGTATGTTCTTCCTGGAGAATGGTCAATGGGATACAACTTTGCTCTCTAGGGTTGTGCCCCAAGAAGTCATTAATAATATTATGGGTATCCCCATTCCTTATTTGTCCTGGATAAAATGTGTTGGAGTTTCTCTGGTGACAGAATATTTACAACTAAATCAACCTGTTGGCTTGCCCAATGTATCCAGGATGATTACAAACAGAAATGTAGGTTTAGTTCGATTTGGAATATTAATATTCCAAACAAAGTCAAAATTTTCCTGTGGAAATTATGTTTGGATGGTCTTCTTACTAAGGAAGGACTTCAACATAGTAAGGTATTTTTTAACCCAAGAATGTGTCTTTTGCAATCACCACTCGGAGGATAGTTTTCATCTGTTTTTCCTTTGTCCTAATTTTATTCAAGTTTGGGACATGGTTCAAAAAGTTTTTACCAAAGTTCTCCCCCTTGTATCCATAGCCAGTGGAAGGAAGAACATCTTATTCTTCGTATTTTTTCTTGGTGGCTTTTTTGGTTTGCTAGAAATAAAATTTCCTTTGATAACCTATCAACAAATCCAACTCAAATAGTCATCTCTATTAGAAACATCTTCCAGGAGTGGATTTCACTTTTTAATCAAAAATTTAAATTTGATATTCAAGGGTCTTATGTACAGAAAAATCTGCCAAGAAATCTTGGGAAGGAGTCAGTTCGGTTCCGCCTAGACCTAATTATTCGAAGATAAATTTTGACGGTCCTAAATTAAATGGTTTCCAAGAAGCAGCTTGGTTTTGTATCCGCAATGCTCAGTCAGAAGTTATTTCTCTAGGAGCCAAATCTTGTCATCTTGCATCTATTTTGCTTGCTAAGGCTATTGGTCTTAGAGAAGGTGTTCGTAAAGATAGACTATTAGGAATTAAGAATATTACAATTGAAGGCGATAATCTAGCCGTTATAAAAGCCATTAGAGGTGAATGGCGTATTCCCTGAGAAATTGAGAGCATCATCATTGATACCAAATAAAATTTACATTTTTTTTTAAAGTGTTGAAGTCTTACATTGTTTTCGACAAGAAAATGTGTAGACACCCTAATCGGTTCTCATCCTCTGGCACCGCAAAGCCCGATGATGATGGTAATGGATTAGCATGGACGTAAGTAGAAAAGGACATTGCTCGAAAATCTAGACCAAATTCCTTGAAACCTCAGTCTTTGGATAGCCCTTGTTATAAGGATTCCAACGCCTTTGACCTTGCCTCAATCAGGCTCCCGGATCAAGAGATATCGCGTCTTGAAGATTTGGGTCAAAACCGCTCAATTCCGACCCCCTAGGTCAGCCCAAGGGCAATTTCGTAATTTACTAAGCACAAAAAGTCAAAAAACCATAGTCGCGCGCGCGCTTATGGGTCGAGCGGCTGACGTTGTCAACCCGGCGGCACACGCGTGACAGCGAGGGCCCTCAGGGCAGCCGCTGGACCCCACCTGCCCTCCGGGTAGCCGCTGGGCCTGTTTTTCTGGCTGGGCCGAGTTTGGCGCCAGGTTTTTAACCCTAAGCCACTATTCCGTCCCCTAACTCTATAAATACTCCCTTTCACGCTCTTTTGAGAGAGGTTGGTCAGTTTATAATTTTGAGAGCAATTTGAGAGCATAAATACCCCAAATCATAGAGAATTCAGATTTTGAAGACTCAAGCAAGCCATTGCACCCAACCTAGCACCCAAGATTGAAGAGCAATTCCAATTCTACTAGTCCCGTTCGAATAGAACGTCCAGGTTAACCATCCTGAGGGTCTAAATCTCTTACTTAAACTTCTTCTTTTATTATTTATGATCATGTTTTATGTAGGTTTTGATTATGGTTGAGTAATTATGCATGTTTTAACCATTGTAAATAATTATGCATGTTAGCTTAATTTAAAGTTCGCATCTTTTTATTAGTTTATGCAAGTTTGCATCTTTTTCATTGCTTGTGCATGCATGTAGCAACCTCCTAGGTTTATTTAGCATAAAGTTAATATTTTTGCATTATTCTTCTATTGAAGTTACGAACAAATTTATTGATGTACATATGCAATGTTTGGCGCGTTTAGCAAAGTGTGGTAGGTTGGAGCGTGTTTATTATTTCTCTCATCTTTTACTTATGTTTGACAATAAATATGCATGTAAATTTGATATAAATTGTGCAAAGTGATGACGGTAGATTATTTGGTTGTCTTTAACCCGCCTAGTTAAATTTAGGATCTTGGACGACCGGATTTGTATGGAACCATATAGCTTAAATAAATATTTGACATGGATAGGCTTAGTAGAGCCATCAATTCGAGTGGTTTAGATGAGATTTGTTTTGTTTATTTCGTACCTACACCCCCGAACTCAATATTTAGCCCCTTGGGTATGAGTCAATTCCCAATAAGAATTGGGTGCACTTTTTGATGGTTTCCAATTATTTCCTAAAAATTGGTGGCGACTTCATTGCTTGCAAATTATTATTCCTCATTACAAGTGAATTAAAATTGCATATGACGTATTATTTAAGAACCATTAATTCCAACGCAACGCTCGCAAATTAGCGCCGGAAAGGCGAGGGTTCTTACAGTGGCTACTCAACTGGGGATAATTATAAGAGGGTGTAATTCGAATACTTATCCATGTCAATAATTTATTTTAGCTATTTGGTTCAATTACCGTATGTGGTTACATTCTTCATCTTGCATCCATGTCATTCATATTGCGTGCATTATCATCGCAAGATGTCGAAAGACATCACCACACCATAAACAGGAATTACCCTTTGGAGCATTGTCTATGACTTAGGCCGGTGACGCAGTAGGTCTGAATTACCTTTGCACATAGTCGTGTTCCACCCCATGGCATTTACATGTTTCCATTCGAGATATGTAAAGCGGTACGTTTAGTTTTACTATGCATCCCATAGATGACGAAACGCATCCGGTCGTGGGTTACCTTATCCAACCATAGATTGAGTCAAGCTATTGCATTTAGTCCCATAGTCCATATCAAGGTGCTAATTGATTTACTTGTCATATTGTGATTGATTGTTTCCTTGCTATGTGATTAATTTCCATAGAATATTAGGACTAAATCCCCCCTTAGGATTTTCTTGAGTCCGGTTTTGGGAAGGATTCCCTTTTGTGTGCTTGTGCGTTTTGTCAGGTTTACAAATAGAGTCTAGGATATTTTCTTTTTAGGAAATAGAATCCATGTATGATTCCGACGATGCTAGTGACCATATTAGGGAGACGTTCTTTTCCATACGAATTAGATTGAGTGCAAAATAATATATTTCCGTCAATGATCTTTCACAAAATAAAAAAAAAGTCTTACTTTATTTCCTTAAAGCAAGTCAACAGTATATTTTCCTTTCTTGAATTCGGGAATTCTATTCCATATCCAAGTCAAGAGTAGAGTCCTAATTCATTTCCATAATGCGAGTCAAGAGTATAATTTCTAATCTATAGAGTCGAAAGATCATTGACTAGAATATACTATTTACATAAATTCGCGTCTCTCCTAAAAATCACCATGTTGAGGATTAATGCTAGATTCTCTTTCCCACATTTGTTTAAAGAAATAAATAAAATCTTTCTTTTCGTGGAGGTTTTCCATCTATTTCTTATTTTCTTAAACGGGCCTTTTTATCTCCAGAATTGGTAGGAATAAAGATCACGGTCCTAGAAAGTGAGAGAGGGACGAGTCCAACAAGAGATTGATCCGCAAGCTGTGATTCGAACCTTCACCGCAAGCACAGTTCGTGGGCCCCATTTGGCTCGAGTACCTTCACACACCACCATTGTCACCTCATACCTCGCCACCCAAATCACCTAAGTCCATTATGTCTGGAGACGCTGAGAGAACCACTGACCAAAAGATGGACGACCTTTTAGCCCAATTGGTCGCCATGAATGTTAGATTCACTGATATGGAAGCCCGTGTCGCTAAGTTGGATCCCCCTACTAGGGATGAAGATGAGCCCAAACCAAATGAGGATAAGACTGAACCCTCCACTAAAGAGGTCCAAGAACTCCAAGCTAAGTTGAACAGGCTTGAGTCCGTTCTAGGCAAGAGTTGGGTCATTAATGACATGCTCATCTATTCCGAAGGCTATGCTCCCCACATTAAGGGAAAATTGTCCACTAAGGTTTCCATGCCTGAAGTTCCCACATTCAAAGGGACCGATGATCCACAAGATCACATTAGGAATTTTACCACTGCATTGGGCCTTAGAGGCATTGAGCAAGAGTTGTATGTTTACCTCTTTCCCTAAACCTTAGACCCTACTGTTAGGGCCTGGTTCTTCAAACTACTCACTCAAAAGCTGCAGAAGTGGGAGGATTTGTCCACTTTGTTTCTGGAGAGATATGGTGACAATGTCTTGCCTCCCGTGACATTGAGAGAATTGGACATCACCAAGCAAGGTGACAAAGAAGGATTTACCAACTTCGTAAGAAGATGGAGGACCAAGGTTGCTGAAATGATTGATCGCCCATCTGAAAGGGATCAAATTAGAGTGCTAGTCCAAAACTTGGCATCTGAATACCGTGAGCACATGAAGTTTCAGCCCATAACCACTTATGCCCAACTAACTAAAGTAGGCATGGCCATTGAAGATGACCAACTCCAAAGAGGGAAGAACAAGGTCACTTACAACAACAACAACACAAGTGGCTACAAGGATAAGAAATACACCAACACCAATCATGC
Source organism: Tetragonia tetragonoides (assembly GCA_038025085.1). Lineage (NCBI taxonomy): Eukaryota > Viridiplantae > Streptophyta > Magnoliopsida > Caryophyllales > Aizoaceae > Tetragonia > Tetragonia tetragonoides. The sequence goes on from CM076146.1 coordinate 20,945,135, forward strand.
CTCCACAAGTAGAGGAAATGAAGTGAATGCCATTGCCGACCGGCGCCCGAGAAGATTTACTCCCCTTAGGATGCCTTATGTCAAAGCTCTAGACAAATTAGTCAAAGGAGACTATTTGCACCCTATTGGGCCTACTGCTGATCCAACCGTAGAGAAAAGATCGCCATATTGGAATGAGTCCGTATTCTGCAAATACCATAGAGGTCGTGGGCACGACACCGAGAAATGCTACACTCTCAAAAAGAAAATTCAAGATCTGTTCGAAAATGGCACCATACCATTACCTAAAGATGCACCACCGCCTAGTAACAATAATAATCCCTTTGGGAACTCTTTTTCCATTGACATAGAGGAAGGGTTCGATCCATCATATCTAATCACTCCTATTAGGCAAGTCATACCACCATACCCAAGCCGAAGGCCCACGTTAGACATTTGTGGCCTTTGGGATAGTGATGAAGAGGATAATGGACATTATACTGATCCTGAAGATGTGCTTACACCTCAAGTCCATGACATAGCCAATGGAAAACCATGGTATGACATCTCCGATGACGAGAAAGATGAGGGTGACAAAGCTTTGAACTACCTCACAAGGTTGGGCTGCCAGTTCAGACCCGAGAACATCTACATGGATCCACCTCCAATCCAACCTGTAGAGCCTGTATCAATCCCCAATAGGGATCCAACCCAAAGAGAGGCAACTAAGGAGGATGATGGAACTAATATCCTTAGACAATTACAAAAGACCAAAGCTGACATATCCATTTGGCAATTGTTGACAACTTCTATCACTCATAGAAGGGTTGTGCTAGAAGCCTTGAACGCAACCACCATTTCTCTAAATGCTACTCCTGAGGATGTGGTTAATCTCCTGGTCCAAGAAAAGTCATCCACACCCGTCACCTTCTCTGATAAGGATCTTCCACCTGAAGGCATTAACCATAACAAAGCCCTCTATCTAACTGTAATTTGTCAACAAAGACAAGTCCCCATGACTTTGGTTGACAACGGTTCTGTTGTTAATGTATGCCCCTTGAGGAGTGCTGAACACCTGAAAATAGACTGCAATAACCTCGCGCACTCCACACAAGGGCTAAGAGCTTACGACAATTCCAAAAGGAATGTCTTAGGCACATTTATCATGAACATTAACATTGGGCCCATTGAGAAAATGGTCCAATTTCACGTCATAGATATTCCGGCCACCTTTAATCTACTTTTAGGAAGGCCCTGGTTGCATGGGCTTAACGCTGTAGCCTCAACCCTTCACCAAAAGGTGAAGCTATCTCTAGCAGGATCCACTCTGGAAGTCTGTGCCGATACCATGGTAGCCTAGATAGAAAAAGCTCCAGTCCTAAAGATAGAGCATAACGAGCAAGATGAAGAATTATGGGGCTTCGAGAGGATAGCTTTCATAGAAACAATAGAGCCCACGCTCAATGTGAATGCTCTACTTAGAAAGCAAGGTTACTTTCCAGGCATCACTTTGGGTCCTCACCCCAATGTAACCCGTTCCTGTTGGAACACCAAGAACAAAAATGATCTATTTGGGCTAGGCTATAAACCCACAAAGCAAGAGATCCGAGCCTACATATCCGAGGAAGTGGCTAGAAAGAAAGCCCGCGCGGCCAACAAGCCTATCCCACATAGCATGGATCCTTATCCTCTAACTCACAATGGGCAATTTCTCCAAGAAGGCGATCCATACCCCTACTATGGATTCCCAGAACTTTATGCGATCAATGAAATTTTAGTTTAAGGCTTTGAGGCATTTCAAGTCTGTTTCACTATGAGTGAGGAGGCACCAACACCTCTCAAAGAAGACCAATCCACTAAAGATTGGACTAATGACATGGCACCCAATGACTTTGGGCTACTATTTGGTGAAGAACGTCGCCAATACGACAAGGCAATAAACAAACTTCCCCTTACTGTGCTTTTTAATGAAGGTTTCTATCCGTCCAAGCTGATCGCCCCAATCGGGCCCGACCGCGCCACCTGGAAGCACGAGACGAAGTGGGCTGCAGTCTAGGGAGTCAAGTACAAGTTCACAATCCGCAATGGTCCTTCAGAAAGGCCCAATTCTGATTCTGAGTCTGATTCTGAGTCTGATTCTGATTCTGAGTCTGTTATCCTAAAAGTGTCGGGTAGTCCACCCCAGTCTATTCCTTTTGCAACTAAGGTCGTTAGTGATTACCTCATTGTTGTATTGTCAGCTTCTATTAATGTTATGAGTGTCGATTTCGCTTACTCGGATTTCCTTGTTGCTAATAACTCAGAATACATAACGGAATTTCCAAAAGAAGTCATTAAAGCACTAATTGAACATGAATAAAAGACTTCAATAGTCGAAGAAACAGAGACAATAAATATTGCAACTAATGAGAGCCACGCCATGTGCAAATTGACTTGTTTCTAACTTCTAATGAACGCGAACAATTCGTAACACTCCTAAAGAATTATACGGATGTTTTCGCCTGGTCCTACAAGGACATGCCCGGTATAGACCACAACATTGCCCAACATACCATCCCACCAAAACCCGACTGCAAACCAGTTAGGCAAAAGCTAAGAAGAATAAAACCAGAGTGGGCTCTTAAGATCAAAGAAGAGGTCCAAAAACAGCTCGATGCAGGCTTCATAAGAGTAGCCAACTACCCCGATTGGGTAGCCAACATCGTTCAAGTCCCAAAAAAGGATGGAGGGGTACGAATGTGCGTGGATTTTAGGGACTTAAACAAAGCAAGCACCAAAGATGACTTTCCACTACCCCACATAGATGTTCTAGTAGACAATACAACAGGACACGCCCTCCTATCATTCATGGATGGGTACGCAGGACACAACCAAGTCCTGATGGCCAAAGAGGATGAAGAGAAAACCACTTTCATCACACAATGGGGCACTTATAGCTACACCGTAATGCCATTCGGGCTTAAGAATGTAGGGGCTACATATCAAAGAACCGCGACCACCCTGCTCCACGATATGATGCACAAAGAGGCTGAAGTCTACTTGGATGACATGATCATAAAATCTAAAGAAAGAGAAGGGCATGTACCCTCACTTCAAAATTACTTTGATAGGCTTAGGAAGTACAACATGAGGGTCAATCCCAAAAAGTGCACATTCGGAGTTACATCCGGCAAACTTTTAGGATTCATCATAAGCACCAGAGGGATTGAGATTGATCCATCCAAGATCAAGGCCATAATAGATATGCCCCCACCGAAAACAGAAAAAGAGATCAAGGGCTTCCTTGGGAGAATCCAATACATTAGTAGGTTCATTTCTAAGTTGACTATCACCTGCGAGCCTATATTCAAAAAGCTCAAGATGGGGGTAAAAACGGAATGGGACGAACAATGCTAAAAAGCCTTTGACAAAACTAAGGCCTATCTGTCTGAACCACCTGGACTCGTACCACCCACTCCAGGCATGCCTTTAATTCTCTACCTTACTGTCACAGAAATATCAATGGGGGTCATGCTAGCCCAAGAAATAAACAAGGAAGAGAAAGCCATCTACTATGTGAGCAAGAAGTTTCTGAAATATGAAACCCTCTATTCCTCTCTAGAGAAGACATGCCTAGCCTTCGTCGCCACGACCAAGAAATTACGACATTACATGCTCCAACACACGATCCACATAAGATCGAGAGACAATCCTCTAAAGTATATATTTGAAAAGCCCATCCTGAATGGAAGAATAGCAAGATGGACCGTCCTTCTTTTAGAGTTTGACCTCAGATTTGAACACCAAATAACAATTAAAGGACATGCTGTCTCGGAATACCTAGCTGATCAAGCTATAGACGAGCCCGATCGCAAAGAAGAATACCACTTTCCAGTCGAAGGGGTTATGACCCTAGACACCGAGACCTGGAAACTTTACTTCGATGGAGCATCTAACCAAAAGAGCTTTGGGGTAGGAGTACTAATAGTGTCTCCTGACGGTGCGCATACACCCATCTCGGTCAAATTAGACCACAAGGTCACCAACAATGGCGCGGAGTATGAAGCTTGCATAATAGGATTGCAATCCGCCATAAGCCTTGGCATTAAAACGCTTCGAGTCTATGGTGGCTCGTCGCTCATAATCAACCAAATCTCCAAAGTATGAAAAGTCAAAAGTGAATCATTGGCACTCTACCAAGAATAGTTAGACAAAATCATTGTGTATTTCAACCAAATACATTTTACATACCTTCCACGAGAAGATAACCAGTTTGCAGACCCCTTGGCTAAATTAGCAAGCATGATCAACATACCTGACTCCATTCGAATGATGCCCATTTGTGTACAAAGAAGGCCCGAACCTTCATATTGAGATGCTTTGGAGGTATTCCATGATGAAGAAGATGAATGGTACACTGATATAAAGAACCTACTCGTCCATCAAATTTACCCTCCTAGTTCTACCCTTAGAGCCCAAAAGGCACTTAGAAGGCTCGCAGCCCAATTCATTGAGGTACATGATCCAATATACAAGAAAACCCCAAACGGGATTAAGCTGTTATGCTTGAGCACCGAAATGGCCCATAAAGTCTTAAGAGACGTACATGGAGGAGTCTGTGGACCGCACATGAACAGTATGATAATATCTAGGAAGATAATCAGGCTAGGTTATTATTGGACCATAATGGAGAAGGACTATTGTGAATTCGTCAAAAGATGCACACAATGTCTGACATACGCAAATCTACAACACATGACGCCAAGCCCATTATATACTTTCACCTCACCTTGGCCTTTTTCAGCTTGGGGAATAGATATCATTGGAAAAATAACCCCAACAGGCAAAGGGGGCCATGAATACATTCTAGTTGCAATTGACTACTTCACTAAATGGGTTGAAGCGCAATCCTACGCAAAGCTCAAAGCAAAGCACGTGGTCAAGTTCATCAAGAACAATATAATAGCTAGATATGGGGTTCCTCAAGAGATCATTAGCGATAATGGGTCACATTTCATGAAGGAAGTAATTGAGCTCCTAGCCTAGTTCAAGATCCAACATCGGAAGTCATCTCCCTACAGACCGCAAACAAACGGTGCATTAGAAATAGCTAATAAAAATATTAAGAAAATCATGAAAGGATGCCCGAAAATTATTACGATTGGCCCGACAAGTTGCCATTCGCACTTTGGGGTTATAGGACATCTATTCGCGCATCAAAAGGAGCAACACCATACTCCTTAGTCTATGGAATGGAAGCCGTATTTCCAATTGAGTTAGAGGTCCCATCTCTAAGGATCGTCTTGGAAACCCAATCCCGCTATGACCAATTGGTCTTGCTAGATGAAAAAAGGTTGCATGCTTTGCACAATGTGAGAATCTATCAAAAGAGGCTAACAAAGCACTTCAACCAAAGGCTTAAAATGAGAGACCTCAAAGTTGGAGATCTAGTACTCAAGGAAGTAAGGGCCAATGTCACTGACCCACGAGGCAAGTTTAGGCCCAATTGGTCTGGCCCTTTTTTCATCACAAAAATCCTATCCGGTGGAGCTGCAAGATTGGCAGACTTAGACGGAATTGAGTTTAGTCAATGGATAAACATGGATCAACTAAAAAGATTCTATGCCTAGGCAAGGCGTCTAATATAGCACTTTCGAGAGGCCACATAAGGCTAAGCAATCCCGAAAAAAAAAAAAAAAAACAGGATCCAATGTTAAAAAAAAAAACGCACAGATAAGAACTACGAGCGGCCTGGATTTCCTAAAAGGATACGTAGGATAACCCAATTGCAATTGGGCCCGGCCCCTTCATTATTTTCGCGTTCAAAAGTTGTTAAAAATAATAAATAACAACAATAAAACGAATAAAGTTGCAATATTAAATAAAATCGAGCATGTCTCCATAAATAATAAAGACCATTACAAATGACTTGGCAATTCCAAAATGATAATATTATAAATCTAAGTCTAAAAGAGGCACATCACCCTTATTGAATTTAAAGCAATACAAAAGGCAATCCTAAGCTAGACATGCTCCAAAAAGAGTATTTTTATTAGTAGACTACTCCGTAACTTCGGTAGTAGGACCCGTGTCTTCCATGGACTCATATATTGTTAGGCCCTCCGCATCACGTTCCTTAGGAGTCCATCTCTCTCGGACCATAGGCTCTTCTTCTTCAATCTCCATTAGAGGTGTGCTTGAAGACGCCTCATGATCATTGGCCCGGATTTGGGGTTCCCCCTGCGATTTAGTAGTGATCTTTTCCAAAGCTTTCTTGGCTTTCGGATTAAGGATGCCTTTCACATGCTTAACTCCCTTTTTCTTACCCTTCCCCTTCGGGTCATTAGGGTTTGAGAGTCTTAGGCTAGCTTTGACCGATTGGGCCTTAAGATCGCCTTGTTCGGATTTCGTACATGCACGGCGACCCTCCGCGGTCTTGCAATCCATCCAAGCCTCATAAGTCAAAGATATGGCCGTAGGCGCCTTGACATGAGGAATAGTCCACTTAGGACGACGATCCCATGCACACTCCCATGATCTCACCATACTAATTGTCAAGATTCGCGTGGTAGGAGGAACACTATCCTTTTTGTGGGTAATTTGGCGTTTCCCATATTATCACATCATACGGCTAGGAAATATATAAGTTGAGTTATGGAGACCGAGGGTTTGATAATATCCCATATCCTTGTTGCATCAGATTGCGGATTTTAGACCCCACCACTTGACGGTCCATCGTAGCAAGGGACATGCTTTAAGGTACCCACGCCATTCATCAATGGTTGATTTGTAATACAATCTCCAGCGTGCGGGAAATTTCTTTGGTTGATATTTGAGCGCATTAGCGGGTCTCTCAATAAAGCACATGTGCTCAAGAAGCCATATCTAGAAAAAGGCAAAATATACAAAGTTAATGATCCATCAAAGATTTAAACTTTATTAACAAAACAAATAATTCAAGCAAATTATCCAAGAGATGGCTTCTTCTCCATCCACCAAGAGATGGCTCTTGTTTCTTGCGGTCCAAGAAAATTATGGTTTCACCAAGGACAAGAAACATAGGGGTAAAATTGTTTTGAATTTGTTCAGCAATTCTAAGCATATTAGTTTTACCGTTATTACCTCCACCAACAAAGAGGTACATATGCAAGAGACATAAAATAAAGGCACGCTTATAATAGGTCTCACTCATCACGTCATGGTTATCCCTTACCTTGGGGAAAAAGATGTCGATCACACCATTGAGGTCTAATTCACCACTCCAAGCAACTGAGGAAGCTTGTGTCGGTGATAGGACAAGATACCTTTTGTAATAGCCTTCAAGGTTTGCTCCAAGCCATGGAGTGGCAGGAGCTTGGTCATGAGGAAACCCAAGGATAGCGGCAAATTCTTCGGGAAGTGGACATAATTCATTATACCCAAAGCGGAAGACATGAAGTTTATCGTCCCAAAACTCAATTGCGGCCTCAAGGAGATTCCATAGGATTTGAACTTGCCTAAAGTGGAAGAGAGCATTGAAGTGGAAAGGCACAAGTCTCAACCTCTACTCGGGGGTCATGGATTGTAACCACTTGTCAAATTTAACATCAAAGCTTGTCATGGCTGAAATCTAAGAATAATTAGGGGGTTTCTCTCTCTAAAAAGCTCTCTATTGCTAGCAGATTATGAAGGTGATGTCCCAAACCGGACTAACCCAATGCTTATATAGGGCTCGCACGAAAAAGACGAAAAAATAAGGCAACCCGTCAAAAAAAGGCTCCAGCGGCCCCTGGGACAGCCGCTGAAGGCTCAGCGGTGCTCGATAGTGCAGCGCAGGCCAAGCGGCCAGCCGCTGAGCCTCAGCGTCACCCCTTTTCGCCCCCGCTGCTCCGTGTGTGCCGCTGGACTACTCCCGTTGGCCGCCGTACACTTTTCTCGAGACAAATCCTTTTTCTCCGGTTTTGGACACTTTCCTTAACCAATTTGGACTCACATATGGCTCTTTTTCCTATTTTTTCTATTGCTTCTATTTTCTATTATTTCCTTAATATTAATGGAAACTCCACAATTTCCTTATTTTTTTTTTTGCTGATTATCATCTTTTCCTTTTATCATCTTTTTATTGATCCCTTTCTACTTATTATTTTCATTTCATTTTTCACCCCTTTCCTTTTTTCATTTTTTTAGGGGGGATACGGTACACCCAATTTTAACTTTTTGATTGTACCATTTTTTCTGCTAAATGGCTATTACTTGCGCTTTTGCTGGACTACGTGTGCATTTGCATTAGCCTAATTATGTGCAAGGACCAATAAATAAGCAAGCAATATTTTACAAGCAAAGTCCGAGTGTTTGTTCAATACAAATGTTCAAAATGTATTTTCTAAATCACACAAATACATTGTCATAAAAGCTGTCACTCGCATCATCATCTGTACGGGGCACCTCAAAGTGGTCCTCTAACCTCCGCACCTAATCACCAAAGATCGACGCCACGACCTAGCTAGGGTCAAAAGAGGTATGGCGGGCAGGCTCCAGATACGAACTCCCTTTCCCGGCATAGCTCGAGTCATACCCCCGCGAAAAACGAGGGGGCATGGTAGGCACCATAGGAGCAGGAATCGGGGGCTGGTAGTAAAGGCTACCAAACGAAGGATAACCCACTTACCCGGGATAAGGAGGATACATCGGCACATGCATAGGAGCAGGCTCCACATACGGAGTCATCCTACTCCCACCAGGGCGGTTCGACCAATGTACAGACACCCTGTCTCTCCTAGGACTCTCCCTCCGAGGGCTCCTCTCGCGTGAAGGACTACGCTCATGAGAGCTCACATCCTCATCATCCAACGACATCACCACTTGTCGTGACCGACGAGGAAGGGTCGACGGTACTCAACCTGCATCCCACAGAAACTCATAAGACACATTTCTCAAATCATTCAACTTTGAAGGTGCAAATGCAAGCTTACCTTGTCCAAGTCAGCTCTTGAACATATACCATTCGAAAGGGCTCGGGATATCCAAGACTTCATGGCGTGCATCATCTTGAAGACCTTCCCGGTCTGCTCACGATCAAGCTACACCAGGAAAAGTTAGTACAAGCATATATTGAAGTAAGGCATTGCACACTTCGGTAAAATTACAAATTTACCCCTGGATGCCCAACGGGAAGAGGTAGACCCTGGATGTCCTCATCAAGGTCCTCTGTCATTGAGATCTCTCCCCAGCACTCCTCCTCACCATAATCCCGGCCTCAGACCAGCATATCAGGGACGTCCACCTCGGTGTCATCAACCCGAGGTTCCTACAAAGCGAAGTAAGTTAGCATCAATAAGGCAAGAGAGGCATGGAATATCAAGCATAAATTCTTACCTTCAAGCCCACAAATGAAGGCATGAGGCGATCACGGCGGAACTGCTCATAATGCTTCGCAAGGTCCTCCGTAGGCTCCCTCAAATACCGTATGGCATCTGAGCCCACCATGGCCTCCGTAACCTGCTCGCGAGACAAGCACCTCACCAAGAACATGGACGAGGGAGGATCCAAAGGAATCCTCGGGCCCTCCAAATCAAGATAAACCTGACGGAAGATCCGCTCCCCTAGGTACCACTCAAAGGAGAACGAGCCCGCAATCAGGATCCTCTGACGGTCCACCGCCCTAGAGGCTAGGATGGTGTCCGGAGCCGACCCGTGATACTTCGCCCATGGGAAGTATTCAATATACACAAGCATGCAACATAAGATATTTCTACACCAAGAAATACAATCCATACAATCCACGCAACCAGTATTATGTGTTTACCTTGTGCCAGTCAATGCGCAAGAGAGCCTCCCTATACTGCTGGAGGGTATGCAGAGGTGCAGGAGCCCTATGGCGCCATGCCCTACCAACCGGGAAGTCCAAGGCCCAGCCCGTAGGCGCCAAGTCCGGGAAATGCCCAAAAAACCAAGGCTACATGCAGACATGAAATTAAGCACCGCACACTTAAATCATGCATATCAAATAAAACAAATACAAAGGTAAGAAAACACACCTGTAAAACCTTCCAAAAGCCGCATAAGCTCACGAAAGGAAGATTTGCTTGCTTGTACCCCTCGCCATTCACGTGGTAGGCGTACCGCATGCATCTCAAGAGGTTGGCGTAGACTCGGGAGGTAGATGGCGTGAATGCGTTCCCCCTTGTCACTAAAAATAGTGGTGGCAAGGAGGTAGGCGATAAACATCCTCGCTTTTTGCTCCACCGAGGTATTCCTTTTATACCTCGGGTCTTTCAAAGCAGTAAAAAGCTCACTGTAAGAACGGTAGTGGTGACCCCAAGTGTTCCCCCAAGGACCGAAAAGCTCCACCAACTCCGTCTTACGTTTCAAAATGGAAACGTCATAAACAATGGGAATACCCACGCAAGGCACTCCGATCAAAATCGCAAACTCCGAAGGAGTAATAATAATTCCCCATTAGGGAAATGGAACGTATTGGTAGTGTCCCAAAAATGCTCCAAAGACAACCAAACAATACACCTCTTAACTCACTCAACCGAGTCCGCTGCTCTCAAAAGGGGCCCAAACCCCGGATTCAAAACCGCATCTTGCACCTCTTTGGGCAAGGTTTTGTAAAGCTTAATCGACGAGCCATAGTTTCCATGAGCCTTCAAATTTCCATCGGGTTCCTATGATCAAGTTTACAATCCCTTAGGTTCACATTTCAATCAAATGTTCAATCCTAAGCATGTTTCTATGTTCGTTCAAGCCGCGCAAGATCACATGCACTACAAACTTGACAATTGCATACAAACTCTATACAAATTCTATTCATGGCAAGCATATAAACTCAAATTCAATGCATAAAACTATGAATTCAAAGTTTGAGGACTTACCACGAACTTGGAAGCCCGAGAACTCAAATGAATAGCCGGGCGGAAAAGCAACTCCGATTGATCCCAAACAAAATCGGGCATCCTATCTGACCGGGTGTATCGATCTTGAGGATAAGCCACATTAGGCTTCCTCTTTGAAGGCTTCACATGAGGAGGAAAAGCCTTGGTAAAAATGTCGATTTTCTCGACCTCCTCCCGCATCTCGGTCCTCCTACTCCTCCTCTTTCCCAGTTTTGGAGCCATGGAAGAAGGATGAACAAGTAAGCAAGAACAACAAGAAAAAATGGAGAATTTCGAATTTTCTCTCTCCAAGGGTTTCAAAAACCCACTCCCAAATTCACCCCAAATTTGTGAGAAATCACAAATAAACTTCAAATTATGCAAAGATTATGCAAAAGAAAGCAAATGCAAGCAAAAACGAGCAAATTTGAGCAAGAATAAGCAAGAATTGAGATTTGAGCAACATTGGAGTTAAAGAGAGAGAGGCTCGAAATTTTGGAGAGGAAATGACCCAAAAATCGGCCTTCTCTAACTTAAACCCCAACCCGCGCCACTGAATCGGCCCAGCGGCCCAGTTCAGGGCCGCCCAGGCTCAGCGGCCCATCCGCTGGCCCCGCCGGCTATGCCGTCAAGCCGGGTAGCTGCTCTCAGCACCTCCGCGACGCCATCTGAGCCGCTGAGAGGGCCAGCGCTTGGCCGCCCAGCCCTCAACGGCCCAGCGCTTGGCCGCTGGACCACTTTTCTCATCCGCCGCTCACGGGGCGGGCCCACGAGTTCAAATTCCGCGCGAAATTGCATTTCTTGCCCGTTTGAAGCCCGGGAGATATGGGCACGTCACCCAAAATGACTTTTTTACCCCTGCGACACGGTTTCCTATCCCAGGGACCCGGTACAATCTGATTTTGGCAGGCACAGGCATATAATCTAACTTTTTGCAGACACAGGCACATTATTTAATTTTTGCAGGCACGATTTCTCAAGACACAAGCATTACCAAAGCAGAGCTACGCAACACTCTTTGACGATGAGGCTATTGAAACTAGCGTCACGTTAGCACCCGCAAAATAGAGCTATGCAACGCTCTTTGATGATGAAGCTATTAAAATTAGCGTCACGTTGGCACCCGCAAAGCAGAGCTACGCAACGCTCTTTGACGTCGAGGCTATTAAAATTAGCGTCACGTTGGCACCCGCAAAGCAGAGCTACGCAACGCTCTTTGACGATGAGGCTATCAAAATTAGTGTCACGTTGGCACCTGCAAAGCAGGTAACCCTGACCACAGGCGGTCAGGACTTACTTTTTTTTTTTATCTTTTTCTCTAACATAAAGCATTTTCAAAAAAAAAAAACATTGCAGGCATTTTAGCAAATACTTTGACCTTCGCTTTCACAAGCTCGACAAAAGTGGGGGCTTCTGTAGACACCCTAATCGGTTGTCATCCCCTGGCACCGCAAAGCCCGATGATGATGGTAATGGAATAGCATGGACGTAAGTAGAAAAGGACATTGCTCGGAAATCTAGACCAAATTCCTTGAAACCTCAGTCTTTGGATAGCCCTTGTTATAAGGATTTCAATGCCTTTCATCTTGCCTAAATCGGGCACTCGTATTAAGAGATATCGCATCTTGAAGATTTGGGTCAAAATCGCTCAATCCCGACCCCTGAGGTCAGCCCAAGGGCAATTTCGTAATTTACTGAGCACAAAAAGTCAAAAATCCCTAGTTGCGCGCGCACCTTCGGGTTGAGCGACTGAAGCTGTCAACCCGGCGGCACACGCGTGATAGCGGGGGCTCTCAGGGCGGCCGCTAGCCCTGCGGCAACCGCTGGACCCCAGTTGCCCTCCGGGTAGCCGATGGGCCTGTTTTTCTGACTGGGCCGAGTTTGGCGCCAGGTTTGCAACCCTAGGCCCCTAATTCCGTCCCCTAACTCTATAAATACTCCCTTTCACCCTCTTTTGAGATAGGTTGGTCAGTTTATAATTTTGAGAGCATAAATACCCCAAATCATAGAGAATTCAGATTTTGAAGACTCAAGCAAGCCATTGCACCCAACCTAGCACCCAAGATTGAAGAGCAATTCCAATTCTACTAGTCCCGTTCGAATAGAACGTCCAGGTTAACCATCCTGAGAGCCTAAATCTCTTACTTAAACTTCTTTTATTATTGATGATCATGTTTTATTTAGCTTTTGATTATGGTTGAGTAATTATGCATGTTTTGACCCTTGTAAGTAATTATGCATGTTAGCTTAATTTAAAGTTCGCATCTTTTTATTAGTTTACGCAGGTTTGCATGTTTTTCATTGCTTGTGCATGCATGTAGCAACCTCCTAGGTTGATTTAGCATAAAGTTAATATTTTTTCATTGTTCTTCTATTGAAGTTATTAACAAATTTATTGATGTGCATATGCAATGCTTGGCGCGTTTAGCAAAGTGTGGTAGGTTGGAGCATTTTTCTTATTGCTCTCATCTCTTGCTTGTGTTTGACAATAAATATGCATGTATATTTGATATAAAATGTGCGAAGTGATAACGGTAGATAATTTGGTTGTCTTTAACCCGCCTAGTTAAATTTAGGATCTTGGACGACAGGATTTGTATGGAACCATATAGCTTAAATAGATATTTGACATGGATAGGCTTAGTAGAGGCCGTTAATTCGGGCGATTTATATGAGATTCATTTTGTTTATTTCGTACCTACACCCCCGAACTCAATATTTAGCCCCTTGGGTATGAGTCAATTCCCAATAGGAATTGGGTGCACTTTTTGATGGTTACCAATTGTTTCCTAAAAATTGGTGGCGACTTCATTGCTTGCAAATTATTATTCCTCATTAAAAGTGAATTAAAACTGCATATGACGTAGTATTTAAGAACCATTAATTCCAACGCAACACTCGCAAATTAGCGTCGGAAAGGCGAGAGTTCTTACAAAATGCAGTAGCGGATTTTATGGCAAATTTTGGACACTCGTGTCCGGTGTTACTTTTCTGGTCGAATTCTTTCGACCAGCCCCTCTCTGCTCTTTTGGAGAGGGACATTGTGGGATAGGCCCTCAAATGGTCTATTCTGGTTTCTTTGCCTTTAAAAAAAAAGGCGATTAGGAGGTCTTCCTTCTGGAGTGTGACTCCAATTGCACGAGAATTTTTTATTTTCTAAATTCTAGTATAGTCGTATAATTTGAATAAGTCTTATGGTAGTCATATCACGTGCTCAATATGCCAAAAAACCAACCGTGTCCCTTTTTCATAAAAAAAAGGAAAAACATAAAAAAAAATGTTTTCTATTCACGCTCTAACACATTTTCTCTCTCCTCCCCCTCTATCGCTCTGACAAGCGCGCTCTCTCTCTCTCTTTCGCTTTCGTTCTCTCTCTCTCTCTCTCTCTCTCTCTCTCTCTCTCTCTCTCTCTCTCTCTCTCTCTTCAAAGCAAAAACACATAAATTCGGTCACACATTGCGGATAATGGCGTTCAAACAACTCGCAAAAAAAAAAAAAGGAAAAAAAGAAGGTAGTTTTATGGAGTTGGGATCCTCTCCATTTGCTAAAAGAAATAGAGGCCTCTATTTCCTAAATGGAAGGTGAGATCTTCTTCTAACCAAATTTTGAATTAAATAAATTCAAAGAGGCAAAATGAGAGAAGGAGATCCAACCCTCCATTTAGGAAATCGAGAGTATCCCAACTCATAAGTTCTTGTAATGATGTGTCGATCACTTATTCGATCTCACCATTGAGTTGTTGAACTCTCAATCGTCCAATGTATTGAAACAAGTTTGTTTTTGTAAAAATCATATGCTAATATATTTCGCACCTTAACTAAAATTTTCAATTTGTAACTAAACCATTCATAAGTTTACTAGATATGTGCAAGCTTTGTTAACTCAAGTAACACGCTTAAAAACAAGCACACCCTATTTGTAATACACCGTATTATTATTCATTTTAGAATAATAATTACTTCAAAGAAAAATGTGACTTAAAAGATTTAAAGTATTATTAATTGTGTTCTTGAGTATTTAAATTGCCTAATTAATATGTAAATTTTTATTTTTGGACCTAATTTAATTTAATTGGGCCAAAAGAATTAAAATAAATTATGGGTTAATATTTTCGGTTATGGCCGAAAATATTGAACAAGATTTGGACCTAATTTTATTCGGCATCCTAGCCGAAAATATGAGGCAAAAATTCTTATTTTTATTTTCAAAATTTGTTTAAAATTTTTAATTTTGTAGGAATTTGAGTGGGAGGTGATTTAGGAAGTTGGAGGGAGATAGGGAAGGAGTGATTTTAGGAAACCCATCCATCCACTTGACCAAAACAAAGAAAAAAAAAGAACACACTCTCTCTCTCTCTCTCTCTCTCTCTCTCTCCATGCACGACCGACCAAGGGGGGAAGAAGAAAGAGAAATTTTGCTCTCTTTCATAATTCATCATATTTGCTCAATTTTTATCCTAGTTTTCCAAGTAAGTGACTTTTAGTAGTTTTATGATTCTTAAAAGGTTCGAAATTGATGCAAGTTTTAGTTTTTATGAACAATTGCATGTTGTTGAGTGAACTCTAATTTGTGTTTTAACCTGAGGTTGCTAGATTCTAATGATTTGCATGTTAAAATGATGTTTAAGGTTTAATTTAGTAGTTTTATTGAATTTGGATAAAAAGGGTTATTAAAGTTTGAATCTTTATGAAATTAATTTAATATGTAATTTATGTTTATATTCAGATTTAATTAGGGTTTGAATTTGTTAAATTTGGATTGACAAAAAAGAAAGAAAAGGTTGAAGACCACGCAGCGGAGGCTTGTGTGAGTGCCGCCGCTGGCGGCTAGTGGTAGGGCCCGCTGGTGGTAGTGATGATGGTGTTGTTTTGGTGGTGTTTGACTTTTGTTTGGTTATCGACTTCAATTAGGGTTTAGTTGAATTATTCCCTAATTTGATTTATGAAAGTTTTGTTTGAAAAATCATTGAGCATGCATGAGTATTAAAATTCCAGCAACTTAATTATTTACGCTTAATGTACTAAACCATCCTTGATGCTTGATTTGGATAAAAATCAAGGTGTTGACTTGTGGATTTGTTAGGACCCGTGGACCGCAGTTGAACGTGTTAGTACAAATTATTGGATATGAATAAACAAGAGGAACTTGGATATGGCTTCTAGGCATGTACAAGTGCACTTTCCTGAAAGTTTATTATCGACCCTCTAGGAAGCGATCGGGTTAGACGAAACTACTTCCGAGATACAAAGAAGTCACAGAGTACGTTGTTCGCCCCACAATCATACTCCACTAATGCGTTTGCGTTATCGATATTTTTCTTAACCAAGATGATAAATCATCATCTCTAATGTCCATAGTACACTATTTATAAAGAAATAGTCATTCTTCATATAACATGGTTTAACTATTTAAGAAGATAATGCTATCTTAAAATTAAACCAACAACCTTGTACCATCCAAGGAGAAAACCCTCTTCTCCTTGTCCAAGGAGAAAGCCCTCTTCTCCTTATTTTTATCTTTCACAATGTCTCTCTACATATAGAGATCAAGTTGGTTACTAGAAGTTGGTGGTGGTTACATATGTGGATATTTTGAGACAAGTGTCTCTCCTTTAGACATATCTACATATAATCACTGCCACATGACAAACTATGAGAGACAAAAACTATCATATATCTAATATATATAGATTTTTGAGTATAAGAGCTAATAAGGTGACAAGTGTCACCCTCCCATTAGCTTATATCCAAGTAATTAATTAAATTATTTTTTAAATTTTTTTTAAAGAGGTGGTATGGCTTAGTATTAATTATCAAACATAAATTAGAGTAATCAATATGGAGTGTTAATGTTTTGATTAATATATTGTCATAATTTATGCAGTTAATAATATAAAAATAATAATAAATCAATAGTGATATAAGTGCATTAAATTTATGTGTTTTATATTTATTAGCATATTATATCAAATTATAAAATAAGGTAACTTTGGTTACCCCACTCAAATAATTTAATAAAACTGCTAATTCATTTGATCGGAAATGAAAAGTGCTTCAAAATAAGATATATCAATTTTGGATAAGAACACAGGTAACGTAACAGCAAGTGTCTAATGATTGGTATTTTTATTTATTATCTATTTTTTTTGTTATGGATAAATAAATATCTTATGATAATTGCTATAGTATGTTCATATTTCTAATTTAGTGCAATCTTAAATGGGATTAATGTAAAACTTTAACGTTTTCAATTGTTAACTAATTAGGTAATGTAAGGATGCTAAGATTTGACAATAAATGCTATTGGTATTGAAAAAAAAATAAAATTCAAATTAGGTAGAGATGATGAATATTTGTGAGAATAGATACACGTAATATAATAAGTGTTACATAGTGTCGGGTATACTGCATGTAACTACAAGTTTCGCATCTTGATAAATAAATAAAAAATCTTTTTTTTTTTTTTTTTTTTGAGATGGTGAGTTATCGCAATTTTTTTTATTTAATTACAAAAAAGGTTAGACTTTCAACTTTCAACTTTCAAATTCTAATTAACGAAACACACAATAAGGAAAGGTATACCCACCATTAGAGTTGGTGGGTATAAAAGCAAGTAATGTATCACACTTTGATAAATTAATTTTTTTTTTTTTGAGATGTTTCGTATTCTAATAAGTGAAACACATATTAAGGGACAATCAGATCGGATCAAACGGGTTGTGGATATAATCACCATTTTGACATGTGACTAAAATTTTCAAGGATATGACCTATCAAATAAAATGACAAGTAGGATCATATTTTGGAGTAGTTGTTTGTTAAGTTATATATTTGAGGTACAATGGCAGGTCAAGTGATCAGTAATAGAAATTATTATTTTATTATTTTGTCAGGTCAGTGATAAATATTTTTGGAGATACGCTAATTACTTAAGATGCATATAACATTTCGATTCATCACCATTTTCATTCAAAAATATATTTGTCTTATCAAAAAAAATTATCTGAGTATATTAAAAATATAGTAATAAAAGGATAGTCTGTGCGTAACACGGGTAACTTCCTAGTATATATATAAAAGTAAGTCCATTTCGTGTGGTCACGCCACGTGGGATGCCACGCAATCGTCTATATTCATGTGAGGGCGACACGTGGGATGCCACGCAGCGCCCAAATTCGTGTGGTGATGAAACGTATTCCGCCACCTATACCACCCATCCAAGTGGGTCAATCATTAATGATCATTATTTGACTTCATAAATACAACATAATATAATTATTATAATATTAATCAAATTATAAAATAAAATAACTTTGGTTACGCAACGTTAAAAATTATAATTCTTACTCCATTGGATCAGGTTTGAAAAATACTTCAAAATGAGATACATAAGTACTATGTCCTATAACGTTGGGTTCTTTTTGTGTTAGGATGACATGTGGGACGCCACATGGGAGGGATATGTTTGTGTGAAGATTACACATAGACCCACATCGGTATACGTATAAGCTTGCCGCATAACCTAACAAACAATCTAAGTGTCACACGTTTTATACATCATCGATAATTAAATTTATTATAAATTAGTATATTGTTTCAAAATAGAAAATAAAATAATTTAAGTTACGTAACTCAAAAAAATTATAATCTTATTTCAATGAAGTGGATTTAAAACGTACTTAAAAATGAGATATATATGTTTTATAAGTTTTCGTAGAAGTTAAGTGGATAAGACACGTAGGATAACCATATAAAGTTAAGTCAATTTCATGTGGGCAGACCATGTAGGAAGCAACCTTGGAGACCCAATTTCGTGTGGTGATGACACCTAAGAGCCAGATGAGCGGACACATAAACAAGTCATACAAGTGACATTAATAAATGCATCCTCATTCTTGACAATAATATAGTAATTAAATATAATATTTATAATTTGTTTATTTGTTTCAAATTAGAAATATAAAAACTTTGGTTACGCATTGATAAAAAATCTAAATTTTACGCCATTGCATTGGAAATGAAAAATACTTCAAAATGAGATGTATATGTCCTATATTTAAGCTTATAAAGTTTGAACTTTTTTAGGGAAAATTTTATATAGGTTAAGGATAAAATACGTAGAATAATCATACTGGTAATACATTAATTGAGTATATCACACTAAAATTGGTTCATAATTCGAGTGGTGATATAAAGGTGAGTCAATTTCATGTGGGCACGCCACGTGAGATGCCACATAAGCGCTTAATTGTTTGTGGGCATGACATATGGACGCCACGTAGAGGCCCAAATTCGTGTGACGATGACACTTAAATCACCACATCAGCAAAGCTTGCCGTCACATAAGCCAAACTTTCCACATAACCTAACAACTCAACATCATCCAAGTGTCAGCCTTAATATCTCATCATTAGTTGACTTTATTACATAATTATTAGCATATTTTTATTTTATAAAAGAAATAATTTTAGTTACGTAAGTTAAAAAATTATAAATCCTACTTCAATGGATTAGATTTGAATTTTTTTAAAAATGATATATATTTGTCCTATACAAGTTGAGTCCTTCCTGTGCGGTGATAACATGTAGACACTACATAAGAGGGGATGTTCGTGTGAAAATGACACGTAGACGCTACATCTACATGTGCACAATTTTGCCACATAACTTAACAAATTCATGTCCAAGCTCAACTCATGTTGGCATAACACGCGTAGACGCGACGTAGAGGGCCAAATTTGTGTGACGATAGCACCTAAGTCGCTACATAAGCAAAGGTTGCCACATAACCTCACAACTCATTATCTAAGTGTCACCCATTAATGCGTTATCATTAGTTGGATTTGTTACATATTTATATATTAGCATATTAGTCGGATTTATTATATATTTATATATTAGCATTTTTTTATATTACAAAAATAAAATAATTTAGTTACGTAAGTCAAAAATTTATAAATCTTAGTTAAATGGATTGACTTTAATAGAAGTTCCAAAATAAGATAAATAAGTCCTATACAAGTTAGGTTATTTCCCTGCGGTGATAATATGTAGATGCCATATAAGAGGGAGTGTTCGTGTGAAAATGAGATGTTAGACTATATGTGCACAACTTTGCCACATACAACTTAACAAATATCATCTCCAAATCACACATGATTATCATCATTCGACTTTATTATAAGACTTCTTTCTATATTATTTCAAACTAAAAAAATAAATTTTTAGTTACGTAACTCTAAAAATTATAAATTTTACTTCATTAAAATGATTTTTCTTTTTTGTTTTGGAATTTTGAATTAGGCCTCAAATTATCTTCATAAATTAATCTTTTTTTACATTCATTCTATTTTAGATATAGATCGATTTAGAAGGACTTTTCATACCAAAATAATTAAAATAGTCAAATGTAAAATTAGTTGTGCAGTATAAAACAGGCATGAGGTATCACCTAAAAAGTTATCTTCATTTTCGAGAGATATTAACGAGTCCAGATAAAACTAGTTTACTCTAAAAATGTCCCAACAATCCTCCCCCATTTTTGGAGTAAGCTTAAAACACTTTGATTGTGTATACAAGAAAAAATTCCAAACTTATGCTTAAACGATAGTATCTTAAAGATTGAACTACCGCTTAGTGTATACACATCCAACATTTCGAATTATAATGGTGTCTAAAAAGATTGAACCAAATAATCCAATTGGAAAATTGAAGATATCACACACACACAAGCTTACAACAAACTACATTAGATACTTGACGCTTTAAAAGCCATGCGTCCATATCCTTTCATAAGTGTATATAAAGCCAAGCCCGAGACTCTTTGAAGCGGCCTCGCTTCACACTTTCATAGGTAGACCTTTATATCGTGTTTTGTAACTTAAACACTTTTTCAAAGATCTATTAAGAAATTATATTTCAACCTCCCTTATGTTACAAGACCCAAGCACTCCATTGTCTTTGGGATGACAACAAAAGTTATTGAGTGCTTGCAAATCACTCTTATGAGGTAATTTTACTCATTGAACTCAAGACATGACGTTTTATCAAGCATTGAGTTGAGGTTCCCTCATTGGTGATTTAATTATATGGGCTTACACATCGCTCATGGTTTACCACTATTCAACATTGTGCATACAAATATCCTAGACTGAACCGTCTAGATTTTGTAAAAGTTAATTCATAGTAGTACACTCTACTATCATTTATGATCGATCCAAAACACATGAATGTTATATCATCACCATCACTACACCCTCACCATGGGCATGGATTTCTATAGTGATGTGTCATAACAATTCATACAAATAATAACATTCATTTCACAAGTGAATTAATATAAATAGCAAATACAATTGTGAAAATCCAAATATTCATGGACTTATCATCACAATTAATTAGTTTCTAAATTTAATTAAATAATTAAATTTCTAACTTTTCAGCATTAACTTATAAAAATTTCAAATAATATCACAGAAGGATATCATTCCATGTATGCCACAAGATAGAAAAACTACCACATTTTTCGGCAACATGGCATAGATAATCATATAAACTTTACATGTTCTGATACATGAACATTGATAATTAATAACCGAAGTTTATTAATACCAACTTCAAGTTCTTTCACAAGAAATCCAAATTTAGTTCCTTGAACTTATACAAGATTCTTAAAGTATATCCATAAGGATATCAATATTACTTGCGAATCAACAACTTCAGCCAAATAAAATTTAACCATTTCATATGCAAAGACAATGCGCATAAGTATTAGCCCACTAGAATCTGTACTCACAGGTTCATTGCTCTACACATGTCCAAATTAACATTAATATACATGGCATAAAATGCCAAGAACAATATCCATGTGTTAAAGTAACTGGGCGACATAAAAGATAGTGCAAAATCAATGTAGTCCATTTGCCTTTATTTGACGCAAGACAAATTTACAAGATTTACATCTTGTCACCAACACATCATTTTTCACGGATTATATTTACTCATATAATCGGTTAAAAGCAGGTATAACAAGTAATTATTGTCACAATCTCATCATGCATTTTCGTTGTTTTTGATAACTGCCAAATGCAAACAATAAAGATTAACTGCCATATGCAAACAACAATGGTCTCAATTCCTTATTTATCTCAATTCCTTGGCTTAAATGTCGTGATGATCAGAATGGTCTTTCCTTCCATCGAAAACTTCTTTAACCCATATGGCCGGATTATTGTAAACCATTGATAATCAATCAGTTTCAATCGACTTCTTTAACATTATTGTCAAAATAATGACAGATTTACCGCCATATCCAAAATTTGACAAACTAAACTTTCAGATTGTTAGTACAAATTATTGGATATGAATAAACAAGAGGAACCTGGATAAGGCTTCTAGGAATGTACAAGTACACTTTCCTAAAAGTTTAGTTTCGACCCTCTAGGAAGTGACCGGGTTACACGAAATAACTTCCAAGATACAAAGATGTCACAGAGTACGTTGTTTGCCCCACAATCATACTCCACTATTGCGTTTGCGTTGTTGATATTTGTCTTAACCAATATGACAAATCATCATCTCTAATGTCCATGGTACACTATCTATAAAGAAATAGTCATTCTTCATATAACATGGTTTAACTATTCAAGAAGATAATCCTAACTTCAAATTAAACCAACAACCTTGTACCATCCAAGGAGATCATCTTCTCCTTGTCCAAGGAGAAAGCCCTCTTCTCCTTATTTTTATCTCTCACAATGTGTAAACACCAGGGTTTGAATTTTACTCCCTTTCTCTTGGGTGTTTAGGATAATTTAAGAGTCGCCACCAAATTTTAAGGAAAACACTTGAAAACAATTAAAGAACCCAAATCGAAAGTCTAAAAAGACTCCAACCTAGATTTAATGCACCCCGATCCTGATTGGGGAGAAATTGACTTTAATGACCCAAAGGACCTGGGTACGAATTGGGAAGGTGTTAGGCACCCAATTACTCCCGTTAAATAAACGACCTCTACTAATTGATCTTGATTAATAATTAAAGTTGCACGGTTCCAAACAAGTTCGGTCGTCTAATTTCTAGAATTAACTAAGTGAGTTTGAACAACATGAATTATTGCTATTGTTATCGCTTTGCATATGATTTATCCAATTACATGCTATGAAATAATAAAGCGAAAGATTATTTCAATAAATACACAAGATAATAATATTCTCCAAAACCTACCGTTCTTGCTTAACGCGCCAATTGCCAACTTGCATCAACAAACAAGTTAGTAACTTCATTGAGATTAAATCAAAGCACTAAAGAAGTAGTTAATAAGAACATGCTTCTCATGCAATTATTATAACTAACTAGTGCGGGTGCCCGTGCGATGCACGGACTTCATCTTTTTTTGGTTTTCTCTTGTCAATTATTCTTTTTTTTGTTTTTACATTGGCTCTACATTCATATTGTTATTTGTGGTTTATGATTATCTTGGTTGGTAAATTCTTATATGTACTCGCATGTGTAATACTCCATGTACAACGCGCTTAGCCCAAATAAGGATTGAGCCCAAATGTTTTATTCAACCCAAACAAAATACGCATGTGGTGCACAAAACTTAGTAATCATGGGTATACAACTCTTGCGTTGATCTTAATTGACATTTGTTTTAACAGTCATTAAAGTGTGTTTTCAAAGGGTGTATTACTCTATGGTTTGTATCTGCTATTTTATATCTTTTCATTTCCTTTGCAACTTCCATGATCATTGTGTGAATTTTGGTAACATCATCTGTGTTCAAAATGAGATGTTTGTTTATTTGGTGTTATGTGGTTTGCATTGCAGAGTTGAACACAGTCAGTTTCTCTATCTGTATCCTACATAAAGTAGTTATGAACGTTCTCACATTTCTTCCTGTGCAACTTCAGATTTCTTATTTTTCTATTCCTTTTTTGAACATTTTCATATTTCTTTCATCTTAAACATCAGATTCAACCACTACTATAACTTGTGTAAGACCACAACAATTATTTTCTGCAAGTAAACCTAGCTATGTTTCTTTCTATCGGCATTCATTAAAGGAGTTGGTGCTTTTTTTGTGTGTGAGTGTAAGTGTTCCCTTGACATTAATCAATTTTTTTTTTGATAACATGAAGGACACAAACAAGACCTTTTGCCATCCAAACTTAGTAGAAAATGAGACGGTTTTCAAGTGCGCCATTACATGAGCTGCTTTTTTACCCCTCTCGTCTAACATGACACCACACTATACTAACAAACTATTTTCCTAAATTATAATTCTTGTCAAATAAATATCCTACGAATGAAATGGGCTTTTCTCCTTTCTGCAAGTTTCTCATCAAACTCTTTTATCACCTTTGACCACAAGCAAGTGAACACCACTTTGGATAGCCATATAGAGACCGAACATAATGGTCTGTGCTTCAGCTACCTTGTATTCCCTCTCTAACAGCAGCATGCATCAAGGCGCCATTCTCGTCTCGCAAAACAGCACCCAGACCCACCCCACCTCCTCTTATAAACACAGCATCAGTATTCACTTTCGCAGCCCATGTACCAGGAAGAGACCACTTACTTTCCAGAGTTTCTTTAATCCTAGGCACTGTAGTTGGAGTTGAATTCGGATATG
This sequence comes from Tetragonia tetragonoides, assembly GCA_038025085.1. Classification (NCBI taxonomy): domain Eukaryota; kingdom Viridiplantae; phylum Streptophyta; class Magnoliopsida; order Caryophyllales; family Aizoaceae; genus Tetragonia; species Tetragonia tetragonoides. The sequence goes on from CM076146.1 coordinate 20,969,584, forward strand.
CTTGCACATCCCTTCCAACAACCTCTCTACACATGTGCCACATGTAACATTAAATTTCTGTCATCCCAGGCAGTCCACGCCACTGCCATTAACAACCCAAACTCAGCATCTCCCAATTTACTTTGCCAAGCATCTAACCAGTCCAACGCCCTGCCGTAGTGAGCTTCCTCCACCAACATTGTTAAAGCCGCATTTTCCCACACTTCCGCAACTGTGGGAAAATTTCAAATAACATGTAGGTGCGATTCATATGACACCCCACATCGGAAACAATATGCCGATGCTTGATCAAGTCTTCCCAGTATGTTACCTCGTGACTGAATAGCCCCTGCACATACACGCCAATAAAGACTTCGGTTTTTTTGGGGAAAATTCAATTAATTCTAAACATCTGCTAATTATTCATATTCGGATAGAAGAAACTTGTGAAGCATTGCAAAAGTAAGAACAAATGAACTTTGTAAAGGTACTAGCACAAAATTGTGTAACACATAAACAATAGTAGACGATACTAATTGTAAGAGCATTAGACGTAGGAGCTTTAAAGTCTCATGATGTAGGATCCCCAGAAAAATAAAAGATAAATAAGTTATCAGCGAGAAGTGTCATTTCTTAGTTGATGCTCAAGTTATCATTGTTCTACCAATGAGCAAAAATGCATTTGTATTACTGTTAGTAAGTTTGAAGAGTTTTTATTTATTTATAAATTCATGTCCATCATAAGAGATTTCAAAGGAATAGAACAATCGGTACAAATAGTTATTTATAATTTGAGCAACATTGGAGCACTAACATTAGCGGTCATTTAGAAACTTAATGAGAAAAATTGGAGTTTAGAAGGAGGACTGCACATTAGAAGAAAAACTTAAACCTTAGTTAAACCTGAGAATCATGACATCTTCGTGACATGTGCATGATTGCTAGATTTGAGAAGAACCCTTGAATTTATAATTTTTGCTAGATTTCCAATTGGTCAATTAATTGGAGATTTTCTGCCCGAAGCTTCTCTCATTCTCAAAATTTTCATCTCACAAATCATTAGTAGAACACATTTTTTTTGTTTGCTTGAAATTGTGATAATTGGAGACGAACATAACACACAATTAAGATGATCAGTCTACCTAAAAAACCAAAACATTATTGAATTATGGGTTCACAAAAGATTGTAGTCGCTTTGCTATCAGAGGCTAATACAAAGAATACCTGGTGTGAATGAACAACAATGTGTTGAGTGAAATTCATTCCAATAATTTCTCCATCTAGTTCAAAACACTAGGAGATTATTGAGCAAGAGCAAAGCGATTGAAGTCTCGATAATACCGTTGTTGTTTTCCAATCAAACAAAGGCCAAAAAAATATATATTGCATTAGTTACTTTATTGATCTCTGTAGATGGTAAAAATAGAACGATCATGAAAAAACGATAAAAGAAAAAGTAAAGTAATAACAAATTCCCAATTACTCATTGTTTTCGGATGGAACAAAGTGACATTTGCTAGCTAATTAAAATTGGAAATGGTGAAATCAAGTAAAAAAATGGCAAATCAACCTACCTTCGATATCAATTGGAATTGACTAAACAACTCAGCAACACCTGCAGGCTGTAGAGAAATAAATCAGGGGTATTTAGATTACAAAATAAAACCTCCATTATATATAACATAGGACTACAACTTCTCATATAGAAACCATAAACCTTTCTAAGATCTTCCCGTTAATGGAATATCGATTGCTTCCATTAAAATCACCAGATGATTGCATTATGCATTCGTTAAATCTTCCAAAATTATGGCGGTGGCTTGTAATTGAAATAGGACACTCTATAATAAGGGTAATAATTTAATTGCAAAATAGATGGTAGAATTGCTCTGGTTTGTGATTGGAAATTGTCAAATTCTTGAGATGAAACTGAATTAAAAACAGGAAATCAAAAACCTCAGAGATTTATACCTTCGAAAAGAGGATATGGACACCTGCTTACTTGTTGTCCCATAAAAGCTCGCGAAACGGTGAGCCAGTGCCGCCTATGGAATCATCATTTTACACTACATACTTCAAGTAGTACTCTTTGGTGTTGTATCTGTACAGCCATGCTGCAGCCTATAGCAGCTCATCCCAATAAACGTCTATCATGGAAAATTGAAAGTGTGGTCAGTTTAACAATCTATAAAGAGGAATAATTAGGTGTTATGACTCTTATGAGTAGACTCAATCTTTAGAGTAATATAGAGATCAAAATGAAGTACTTTAATTACTACTTACTGTGTATCCAGTTGAATCATAGAATTGCCTAGCATTTGGGATTGAGTTATCGTATTGCCCCCAAAACGACAAACGCAAAGGAGAAAAGCTGCACAAATCAAAACACATTCCCTTTAGCAAATTAGCAGTTTAGGGACCTTAAGTTTGTGCCAACAAATTTATAACATCACACTCTATTCAAATTGAAGCTAAATAAACTGTAATTACTTTTTGTTACTCAGAGGAGTCCAAACTTAGTAATGATAGGCCCATGTTCAACACAGTAGGATCAACTTGCTGCCTCATACCTAAATTATTCTCAAAGCCTTCAAAGATTTGTAGTCAATATAAATGGGCTATTGTACTGGTGCCCGTATTCACCCCGGCATTCCCATACTGCTGCAAAAGCTATTATCTATGCCTTAAACTTTCTGAATTTCACCACTTTCCATGAAATCAATTTTGTTGGGGATAAGTAAATTTCTACTTTACAGAGTTCATCAAAACCATTTGTATAACTATTGGAAAAGAAATTAGTGAGATGCTGATGAGACCAACTAGTGAATAGACCATGTCCATATGATAAGTGAGGCAGATAAGAGTAAACAAAAAAGAAGTTGAGTGTCATAGGTGTAGTGAAATGGTCAGGTATCCACAAATGACTCTAACCAAACTTAGTGCTTGTCTCTTCATAATTATAACATACATCTAGTCTGAATTCATTGAGTTAAATTCAAATTTCATAAACCACACATCTTACATAACCACTTCATGCTATATGATCTAAGTATTAGATCACAACATTAGCAAAGACGTAATCTATATATTTAAGAATTTCATTATGTAAATATTTGAGTGTTAATTTCATTATCAACCAATGTCGATAAATAGTGGACACAAAATTGTATAGTTCTTTCTAAGATACAATCAGAATATACTTATTGATTGGTAGCATAATAATCTAAAAAATAATAAAGAACTTACATGTGAAACAAATTCTATAACACCAAATTTCGTTCCCAAAAATTCCTCCTACTATGTGACAACAACTGCTTCCTCCTTCTAACCGAAAAGCCGGAATATTCATTCCCCAATGCCCACCAATCATATTCATACATCGTTAAATAAAAACCTCAACAATTGGTGGCATAAATTAGCAAAAACACCCTCAATTCTAACCTCAATCTCTACCCTCTTCTCAACTTCCTTTGAATCAATATTTTCCTTGTTAGAACTCATAAAGTTAACTTACTCCATCAATGCCCAATAGACCAATTCAGAATAATAACAAAAGCGACTTGTTCAGGAACATTATAGAAAAACGAATAAAGGCTGACAAAATAGGATAAAACACAGATTAAATAAAAGTTGGAGCAACATAAATTACCTTTATAAAAGGAACTTCAGAAAGCCAACAAACATTTGGTTTGGATAAATGAGCAGAACCGTTACATTTGAACTGCATGAGGAAAAATTGTAAGAGAAATCAATTGAATTAACTTAATGTAGGGAATCAAAAAGAAAATGAACTGTAGAACTTTTAGTGGAATCAATCAAACTAAACATAAGAAATCAAAAGAAAAATTAATTAAGCAAATTAGCTACAGCCTTATTAATAAATTACACACCTTTATGGAGTTGCTAGCGTTTTGGGGTGTCAGGGAGGTTGAGGGATGGCCATGGGCCATGGCAATGGAAGAGGGAGAGAGATGAGAGTATGTTAATCGCTTATTTGAGGGAAGGAGAGAGACTAAGGGGAGAAAGAGAGTTTGGTAACTGATGGGAAATTCATTATTTTTTTTTTTGAGGGGAGGGGAGTTGTAAGTTGTAAGTTGGTTACTGATAGGAATTCATTTGTGCGTTGCAGACTTGCAGTTACAAATCAGGGCTGGATTTAATTTCTTTTTTTTTTTTTTTTTCCTTTTTTCTTTTGTTGGATAAGTAGATAAAGGATCTTACAACTAAGCCCCATGTCATCTACTGATTTGTCAGCCTCTGATTTAATGTTTGTGTTTTAAACTAATTATATAGATAATAAGAGAATTAATCTAATCATGCAATTACTCTAATTCTACGCTAATTAAACATGTAAATATGCAAAAACATGATTTTGTACTAAACATGCAATAAACAAGAATTAAACTAATCTAACATGATAATTATACTAATATACCAAATCATAATGAAAACATGCAAATTAATCAACCATAAGCATAATCTAGATTAAACATGATTTTAAAAAGAAATGATTTAAAGAAAATAAACCCTCAGGATGGAGAACTTGGATGCTCACTTATGAACGGACGATTTACAAAATATTCTTGTTCTTGATCAAAGGTAGATGAATTATGTATTGTCTTGTGAAGATGAATGATATTAAAGGTTTATTTGTGGTGGAAAGGATAAAGGATCAGTTTTTGTGGTGGAAAGATAATTAGAGTTGTTTTCTTGGTAAAGGAGGAAGGATATGGATGAAGATTGAGAGATTAGGGTTCATTAGAGAGCTCTAGGGTTCAATTTGACCCCTCCCTTGTATTCCCTTTGAAAAAACGGAGAAAAAGAGTATATATAGAGTTAGGTTTAGGTGTGGGACGGAACTGACAAAAAGGCCGGACAAAATAGTCCGTCAGGCGCCTTTCGGGTGGGGCCGCTTGGCGTCCAAGCAAATTTTCTAGGCTCCAAGCGGCCACCACTTGGGCAAGCGGTCCAATCGCTCCAACAAGATAAAGTTTGACGACCCATAACTTCTTCGTTTGACCTCCGATTGACCTGATTTTTGTTTGTATTGGGTTTCTTATTAAAAGGATTTGTTTGGACATTTCATAAGCCTAATTATCATGAGTATTTCGAGAGTTATGACCCAAACACTAAAGAGGTGTCCATTTCATTATACCTTGCGATAATTGGATCATATCTCATTCGTTTCTTATTGGACTTGGACCCATAATATGTCATTTTAAAAGTATTTGTACAAGGAATCCATGTAAAATAGGCCCACTTGTAAATTCTTCCTGTAATGGAGGAAAATCCTATTTGAACCGTGGAATGCGGTAATCAGAACATCGTTTTTGTCCCATAACTTTGTCGAATCACATCTTTTGACTCCGCTGTCCGTTTGGGACAAGGTAAGGGGCGTTGCGAAGGTTATAGAAAGGGGTACGTGATTATGGTGAAATGAGAGGCTTTATTCTAATGATCAAGAGTTTGAACACTTAAAAAATTCTTACTGTCCATGTTATTCCATATCCATCATCATCGGGTTTTCTGTGGGACAGAGACACAATTTAGTGTCTACAGAAGCCCTCACTTTGGCCGAGCTCGAATAGAGCGAAGTTCAAAGTAGTTCAAGCAAGTACCTGCATCTTAGTATCACAAACAGACAAAATATATGCTCCAAAATCGTAGGTGACACGAAAATGTAAGAAGCTTGACCTGAACAAGATTGAAATTGATGAGGCGGAATTCGTCGGATTGAAGTCGAAGGATCCTCGCCTGATTGAACATTGAAGTTTTAATATTGAAGTCGACAGAACTCGCCGAATTGAAGCCGAGGAACTCTCGTCTAAATTGAACATTGAACATTGAAGATTGAATATTGAAGTCGATAGAACTCGCCGGATTGAAGCCGATCAACTCTTGTCTAAATTAAACATTGAACATTGAAGATTGAATATTGAAGTTGACAAAACTCGCCGGATTGAAGCCGATGAACTCTCGTCTAGATTGAACATTGAAGATTCAAGTTGACGGAACTCGCCGGATTGAAACTGATGAACCCTCGTCTGGGTTGTACATTGATATATAATTAATTTCATGAATAAATTATTTTTTCGACGACCCTGTGCTATAGGTCACACAATAAAAACTCTTTAACTATCAGTCGAACGGAGACCCTGTGCTGTAGGTCACATAATAAAAATCCTTCAACTATCATTTGAACAGAGACCCTGTGCTGTAAGTCACACAATAAAAATCCTTCAACTATCAGGTGAACAGAGACCCTGTGCTGTAGGTCACATAATAAAAATCCTTCAACTTTCAGTCGAACGGAGACCCTCTGCTGTAGGTCACACAATAAATATTAAAATAATAAATCATATAATCCTTCGACTCTCTGTCGAATGGAGACCCTGTGCTGTAGGTCACACAATAAATGTCATGGTAAAATAATAAATGAAATGTTCCTTCGACTCTTAGTCGAATAGAGACCCTATGATGTAGGTCACACAATAAAAATCCTTCAACTATCAGTTGAACGGAGACCCTGTGTTGTAGGTCACACAATATATGTTAAAATACTAAATGATATATTCATTCGACTCTCTGTCGAATGGAGACCCTGTGCCGTAGGTCACACAATAAATGTCATGATAAAATAATAAGGGAGCGTTTGGTTGGGGGTAATGATTAAGGGGGTAATGGAATAAATTTTTAGGCTAAAATAGTAAGGTAAAGTGGTGATGAGGGTAATGATTAAGGGAGAAAAATGGAGAAAAGGAAGGAAATGGGAGAAAACCATCACCCTATGAGGAGGTGGGTTTCTATTATCCCTCACATGGGGGTAATCATTACCCTTTTTCTCATAAAATCTAACCCCCACTACCTCACATACCTCTCATTTTAGCCTATAAATTCATTCCATTACCCCCTTAATCATTACCCCCAATCAAACGACCCCTAAATGAAAAGTTCCTTCGACTCTTAGTCGAATAGAGACCCTATTTTGTAGGTCACACAATAGCTTTGACTTTTAGTCAAATGGGAACCTTGTAGTGTAGGTCACACAATAAAAGGTATTTCGTTAGAAATAATACAATAATGAATATTTTGCTCGATTTTCCATCGAAGTAGAGACTTTGTGTCGTAGGTCACACAATAAATGTTATGATAAATGTAATGTGAATGTAATGTCGTGTAGTTTCGACCATTGGTCGAGTAACCTGCGTGGTTATTCAATTATAGAGATAATTGATGCGTTGACTCTTGGTCAAACGCAAACCTGTATAAAAGGTCAGACAAAATAGTTGGTTCAACCAGCCACATACGTAAACATTAATTTGCATATGAGTGTAATCAATGCGATAATCAGAAAATACTCGACTCTTCTGAAAAAAAGTGTTCTATAGGACACACCTACGTCCTAAGACCTTAAAAGATATGGGACAAAATCCTAAGGATTAAACCCAATTAGTGAAGAAAGTTTAGGAACTCACCCAATCAAATGATGATGCAAAAGTCTAATGATATGCAAATCTAATGCATTCAAGTATTATGCTATGAAAATGAGCATGTGAATGTCATGAGACTCAATGCAATGTGATGATAACAAGGCCTAAAGCTCCATGAACCTAACTATGAATGATGATGTATATGACTGGACATATGTGATGCTAAATGTATGCCTAAGAGACAAGACTCCAAGGGAAAAAAAATGAGAGATTGTTTATTATTATTTTTTTTTAGAAAGGAGAGTGCCCTCATAAGTCTTGCGTTAAGTATGTTCTCGAGATGTCTTCAACAAATAGGCAAAGCCCCCAGTGTTGGGGTGTGACCAAGCTCGTCGAAGTAATTTCCTTATGTCGATGAGACCCAAAGTCTTCAAATGCTTTTCACCAGAATTGGGGGAACAAAAGCCCCCAGTGTGGATCAAAGTTTTTTTTTTCTAATGCTGGAGAATCTTCAATTATATCAAGAGTGATGAACGTTTAGATGGAGTCATAGGTCCAACAGATGACAGTTGCAAAGCCACGAGTTGCGATTATAGAGCCAAAGCAAAGTGGAGAAATCTGGGTTGAGATGTGGTACTATGAAAGAATTGGGCTTAAACACTAAAATAAAAAACAACGGGATGTTTTGTGATGGACAGAAGACGATGAAGGTAATTCAAACTCGATTCCAAGTCTTGAGCTCTAAAATGGGCTAAAAATCACGGAAATTTAAAAACCCTTAGAATTCTTAGTTGCCATATGAAAAGTGATTGTTTAGAACCTTTGATTATCACATGTAGAATGTGAGGCTTATAAATGAGATTTTAACGGGGCCGGCCCTCTTAAGAGGTTACCTACGTATCCTTGCGGAATTAGGCCAACACGTAGTTCGAGGACCAAATTTTTTTTTAGTGCCCTAACTTTTGCCTGAGTCATTATCTTCGGGGATCGACTTAGCGAGCTTGCCATTTTTGCCTAAGCCATTGAATGAATATGCTTAGAGGGCTTTTTTTTTATATGCCTTAACTTTTGCCTAGGCCGCCCTTTCGGGTTTTCAACCTAACGGGCCTCCCTTTTTTTTTTTAAGTGAACACACATCTTTGAGGGTCATACCTCTAGGAGGTATTTTGGGTTTTAATGGTGGGCCAAGATGATGGTTGCCAAAGAAGGGTTATTAAGGCTCATACCCATAAAAACCTCCCAGTGTGCCGGGGTGTCACTTTGTGGAAAGGAAACTCTCTCTTTATTTTCGAATCACTTGAGATTTTTTTTTCTTCTTTTTTTCGGAATGTTTTTTTTTTTTTGATCTCTTGCTCTTTGAGCTCTTTCTCTTTTGAGATGGTGGAGTTCTCCTCACCAATTTGTGATTTCGGTAACACTCAAGGATGATGCACACTTCCCATACTCAGGGTTAGGATAAATGTGGTTTAAGAAAGAAAGTCGATTGTGTTTGCTAGCTCAAATGGGCTCCAAGTGGTAACTTTTATTATTGTAGGTGAAAGGATAATAATATAGGGTGCCAAATGAATGCTTCATGTACTCGGTACGACTTTAGGATGTGTGTCCCTTTTTTTTTAATATTTATTGGTCATTCTCAGAAGTCTTAAAAGTTAAGGTCCATTGCATTGTTCAATCAGATTTAGCAACTCAGATTCATCATTGGATTTCCAAGTAAAATATTCCATGAGAAAAGAAAGAGATAAATAAAGGCTTATTTTATTCAATGCACAATGAAGCATTTCAATGCTCAAAAAGGATTCTAAGACAAGACTTGGACTCGACAAAAGAAAGAAAATGGGAGGAACTCTGCAACTTAGCCTAAAACTCTATGACTCAAGATTGGGCTTCGCCATTGGGCTTGGTGTCTATATGGACGACTCCATTATTAATCAAATCTTGAATCTTTCGCTTCAAATACATGCAATCTTCCGTGTGTTGACCATTTCCTTCATGGTATGCGCAATAGGCTATAGGATTCCAATTCTTACCTCCATTATTGGGCTTTGAGTCTAGTACAAGATTGATGAACATATTGTATCCTTCTTTGTCGAGAATTTCATAGGTTTGATCTTCCTCTTTATTGATTTCATTTCCTCGATTGGAGGATCCTCCGTTGTTGGAGAAATTCTTGACTTCATTGTTGCCTACGTTATTGGGTTGTGCATAGGTGTTCATGGCTTGATCTTGTGTAAGTGTCCTTTTGGACCTTTTCATAGTGACATTAACTTCATTTCCTCGATTGGAGGATCCTTCGTTGCTGGAGAAATTCTTAACTTCATTGTTGCCTACGTTATTGGGTTGTGCATAGGCCGCATTGATAACTTGATCTTGTGTGAATGTCCATTTGCACCTTTCTATAGTGGAATTAACTTCATTTGCTCGATTGGAGGTGCTTGCTTTGTGGGAAGGCATAGTGTCTATAAGATCATTGATCTTATTTTTCAAGGTCCAACAACATTCGGTGCAATGTCCTTTTCCTCGATGAAATTCGCAATATAATGAAGGGTTCCATGATGCGCTCCTCTTCTCTACATCTGGGTCTGGAGTTGGACCCATTAGAGTGAGGTGATTGTTCTTGACTAATTTGCCAAGTGCTTTGGTATAAGTCATACTTAATGGTGTGTATTGTCTTTGAGTTCGCTTGTCATAAAGTGTCTTGACTTCATTGTCTTTGTTGAAAGAGCTTCCCGCATGGGGATTCTTCTTGTCTACATTTGGTGGTTGCAGAATGTCTTTGTTCATGAGCTTCTCGAGAGTAGTGCAGAGGCTCATGGGTAATGGCTGCAGAATTTGCTTGACTGACTGGCGAAGAACTTGAGGATTTTGTTGGATGGGGTTCTCCTTTTTGGGATTCTCGTCTTGATCATTAGACTCTAGTATGGAGTATGTGCTTATTGTACCTCCTTCTTTGGCCAACATTTCAATACCAATTAACTTGTCATTCATGCCTTTTAGTTCCTTGAGAATTTCGACTAGGAGCCCTTCGATAGTCCTCTTTGGTGTAGACATGGTGATTGGTTTCGGTGCTTAGCTAAAACCTTGAGCTTATCCAACCTGGACACAATTATTTACTTAATCAGGGACATTGGAGAAGAAAATTTGAAACAAGATTATTGGAAATAACACACTCTTAATTACCCTTGGAATCCTATCGTGTAAGTCTATGATGACATGCAATGATGACAAGTCTATATGCAATGTGGTCTAAGATGAATGCAACTATATTTGACATGCAAATGTTAGAATGATGTAGATCAGTGATGCGAATGTTCATGTGAATTGCATGATATGCAAAGACTCTAAAATGACCTAGACATGTATGCCATGAAACAATGTGTGAGGAAATGACCTACAATGATTATTCATTGTAATCTAAATGTCCTATTTGAGATGCAACATGTATGATCAACACTTAACGAGTAGAGCTACCCATCTATAGTAAATGGGTATTCTAGAATGACGTATGATGCAATATAGAATATTCTATATGTACTAGCATGGAGCTTCTAGAATGAGATGCAATGTAATGAATTTATTTTTATTTTGAAAGAAAGAAAATGTGGGAAATTAATCTAGGATGATTCCTCAAAAAAGTTGTCATAATATACAAGTAACATGTTTAGGCCAAAGATCCTTGACTCAATAAAAGGAAAATACGGAGACTCTTGACTTAGAGACATGGAAAGGGGAATATTTTCGACTCTTAAGAAAGAAAACATGTACTCTTGACTAAGGAAAATGGAGATTGACCCTAGACTCAAATTGGGATAAAAGAAAATATTGTACTCTTGACTAAGGGAAGGGAAATTTTTTTATTCTAGACTTAAATTGGTATAAAATAAAAGATCATACTGTTGAGTAAGAAAATGGGAAGATTTTATTCTAGACTCAAATTGGGATAAAATAAAATATTATACTCTTGACTAAGGAAAGGGAAAATTTTTATTCTAGACTCAAATTGGGATAAAATAAAAGATTATACTCTTAACTAAGGAAAGGGGAAGACTTTATTCAAGACTCAAATTGGGAAAAAATAAATGATCATACTCTTGACTAAGGAAAGGGGAAGACTTTATTCTAGACTCAAATTGGGATAAAATAAAATATTATACTCTTGACTAAGAAAAGGGAAAGAGTTTATTCTAGACTCAAGTTGGGATAAAATAAAATATTATACTCTTGACTAAGGAAAGGAAAATATTTTATTTTATATTCCAAAATTGGGATAAAATAAAAGATATTACTCTTGACTAAGAAAAGGGAAAGTGTTTATTCTAGATTTAAATTGAGATAAAATAAAATAATATACTCTTGACAAAGGAAAGGGAAATATTTTATTCTAGACTCAAAAATTGGGATAAAATAAAAGGTATTACTCTTGACTAAGAAAAGGGGAGATTTTATTCTAGACTCAAATTGGGATAAAATAAAAGATTATAGTATTGACTAAGAAAAGAGGAAGACTTTATTCTAGACTCAAATAAGATAAAATAAATGATCATATTCTAGACTAGGAAGACTTTATTCTTGACTAAGGAAAGGGGAAGATCTTATTCTAGACTCAAATTGGAATAAAAATATTGTACTCTTGACTAAGGAAATGGGAGATTTTATTCTAGACTCAAATTGGGATAAAATAAAATATTATACTCTTGACTAAGAAAAGGGAGGGAAAGAGTTTATTCTAGACTCAAATTGGGATAAATAAAATATTATACTCTTAATTAAGGAAAGGGAAAGATGTTATTCTAGACTCAAAAATTGGGATAAAATAAAAGATATTACTCTTGACAAGAAAAGGGGAAATTTTATTCTAGACTCAAATTGGAATAAAATAAAATATTATACTCTTGACTAAGAAAAGACTGACTCTCTTTATTTTATTTGGGATCTTTGGCTAAAACCATACCTTGGACGGAAAGGAAAAAATTAAGGAAAATATTTTCTCCTAAGGCATCAAGCATCCTAGGTATCATTCATGGAATATTATTTTCTAAAATCAAAATATTTTAGACTCAATCTTAGGCATAGAAGATTACGCAATGATCTCGTTCACGTTAGGGCAAACAACTCATTCACCCAAAAAATGCAGTCACAAAGATCAAGCATGGACATGGGACTGAGTTTCAAGCCTAAAACATTGGTTCTAGTTCATGTAATTGGGTAGGCTTAAGGGTTTTGGTCAAAAGGAACTCATGATCAAGAATGTACAATAATCCGCCGGATGCGCGACAATATGATGCATTCTTGTTATCCTACTCGTTGAATGGACGATTGCGTAGGAAGGTACATGAGGTGGGGGGATACATGTTTCTTGGCAAAGAGGAATCGAATGGATTCCGACCAAGGCACTTCACCACACTCCAAAGGATAAAAACTGGTTAGAACTTGTTAAAACAAGCTCGGAAGTCGCGCAAGCGCATGCAAATGAATGTATGAATGAAAAGCTAACCATTCATATGAGCAATAATAACAAGGTCATGAACAATGCAATTTTAACAATTAATCAAGATCAACTTTCAAGTTACACCCTCTTAATAAATCCTCAGCAGAGTCGCCACTGTAAAAGCCAGGGTTTGAATTTTACTCCCTTTCTCTTGGTTGTTTAGGATAATTGAAGAGTCGCCACCAAATTTTAAGGAAAACACTTGGAAACTAATAAAGAACCCAAATCGAAAGTCTAGAAAGACTCCAACCTTGATTTAATGCACCCCCATCCCGATTGGGGATAAATTGACTCTAATGACCCAAAAGACAAAAGTTGAGTTCGAGGGTGTGGGTACGAACTGGGAAGGTGTTAGGCACCCAATTACGCTCGTTAAATAAACGGCCTCTACTAATTGATTTTGATTTATAATTAAAGTTGCACGGTTCCAAACAAGTCCCATCCGGCCGTCCAAATCCTAGAATTAACTAAGTGGGTTTGAACAACATGAATTATTGCTATGTTATCGCTTTGCATATGATTTATCCAATTACATGCTATGATATAATAAAGCGCAAGATTATTTGAATAAATACACAAGATAATAATATTATCCAAAAACAATCGTTCTTGCTTAACGCTCCAATTGCCAACTTGCATCAATAAACAAGTTGGTAACTTCATCTTTTTTTTAAAGGTAAAATTAGATTTTATTACTTTCCATAATGTTAAAGGTATCCCTGATAACACTGACAACCACAACTGGTGCTCCTAAATCTATGCTAGCTAGGAGAAAAAATAAGCCACAAAAGACAACATCTTATACTCATCCAACATCCCTTCTAGGAAGATCTTTCAGAGAGTATGATCATATTGTCGGCTCTGCAGTGCATTACATTATTTGTACATTAACACATCCAAACAATCCAAATAACACATAGCCTACATCACACTAATCTATTTAAATTGCATAGAAAGTACTGCTGGACTATTAGATTCTTGGCTGCCATTACTCTTGCATGAAGCGCATAAATGATTTGCTTCATAATCTCCTCTGATCGAGTAGCTTGACTCTGAAAAATTAGCTGGTTCCTTGCACGTCATATAGCATAGATGATTCCAGCAAAGCAGGCCTTTACAGCTTGGTGCAGTGGTTGTCTCCCTCCAAATTTTGTAGCCATCTGATGGTAAACATTGGGCCAATCCCACTTGAACTCGGGGATCCGCATCCACAGTGAGGCTTTCTTCCACAAAGTTGCTGCAAACGAGCACTCAAAGAACAAATGCTGAAAAGATTCTTCAGCTTTCATGCATAAGACACAGAAATCAGGTCCATGTATCCCAATCTTGTGTAAATTCTTCCAGGCAGGTAATCTTTATTTAACACACAACCACAAGACAAATCTCCATTTACGCAAAGCAAGTGGGCCCCAAACCTGGTTAGCCCATTCTTTTTTCAGCAAAATAGGTAACAACTTGTGGTAGGTAGCTCCAACTTTATAAGTCAAGATGCTAGAACTGCTTATGATAGAGCCTAGCACAGGTCTCAAATCAAAAAGCTTTGGCATGATCCAGGAAACTTGCATAGGCTTCTCCATAGTCCAAAAGCACCTATTCTTCACATAGTAGGCATCAAGCCATCTCACCTATTCTCACCTATTCTTCACAATAATTTTCTCAAGGATGTTGTATTCCAAGTTCTGAAATTGAAGATCCCCTGCTGCTTAGTTTTGCATCCCCTGTCCATAAAAACCTTCTACATAACTGCTCAAACTGATGGATAACCCCCAATTGTATTGTAAAGAATTGTGCCCAGAAGTTTTGCAACAGAAAAAGAATAGTTTTTTATCAGTTGCAATCTACATGCATATGAAAGAAATTTTGAAGTCCAAGCTTGTATTCTGCTTGTAACTTTCTTGATCAGCTCATCATAGTGACCCATGTGCAATCTTTTGTAAGTCAGTGGAACTCTCAAGCATCTAAAGAGAATTTATCCCTCTTGCATACCAAGATATGTGAGGATATTCTGTTTTTCATTCTCAAAAACTTCTCCAAAATATACATCAGACTTTGTCTCATTTGCCTGTAACCCAGAGCAGACAGAAAACAAATGGAACTTCTCAAATAATACAGTGACAGAAAGGCAATCTCCTATTGAGAACATCAGGAAATCATCGGCAAAGATGCAGTGGGTCAGATCCTCCCTCAAACCCCCCAAGCATCGAGATAAGTAATCCATAGCAATGACAAATAAGTAAGGAGAAATGGGATCTCATTGCCTTATACCTCGCTTAGCAGGGAAAGGGTCGAGGGGACTACCATTAAGCAGCAAAGAATAGCTCACAGTAGAAATACACATCATTACGCATTTCACAAACTTAATATGGAATTGTAAGCCAATGAGCACTTGTTCAAGAAAGCACCATTCAAGAGAGTCATAGGCTTTTGTAAGATCAACTTTCACTACACATCTAGGAGATACCCTTTTTCTCCCATAGTGTTTGATTATCTCATGTGCAAGAATAATATTGTCCCAAATCAATCTTCCTTTTATGCAAGCTGATTGTTCCATGTGAATGGTATCACTAAGCACTGAGGAGATTCTATTGGTGAGGGTTTTAGACAGTATTTTGTAGAGTACATTGCAACAAGCTATAGGTCTATAGTCCCCACAGACGAGGGGTTAGCTTTCTTAGGCACAGGTGTAACAGATGTACAGCCAAGCCCCTCATATTTTCAAGTGGCCCCTATAATATTGCTGTAAGAATCATGCTTTGTCCAGATATTAAAAAAACCTAAAAGGCTTCTTCCCTCTTTGCATGTTTGGCAAAATAGCTATCAATATAGGTGAATGATCAGAGACAAATGGACCTAGAAAATCAGCTTCGACAGCAGGAAAAGTAGAAATCCATTCAAAGTTGCATAGAATTATGTCAATTTTGCTATAAACCCTGTCTTCGACATCATGTTTATTTGTTCATGTAAACTCACCCCCTTTTGCTTTAATATCTTCCAGGCTAAGATTGTAGCAAAAATTCTATAGTTCATCAATTCCTGAAAATATATTACCAAAATGTACTCTATCGGAGATATTCAAGGTAGCATTCAAGTCACCTCCCACCAACCATGGCTCTGTAATATCTTTCCCCAAAGTTTCAATGTTTTTCCAGCAATCTACTCTATGTGCCGCCCCATTCCTAGCATAGACAGCAGTGACTAGAATAGAAGCTCCAGTAACAAAAGCTATTCTCATATGGATAAACTGGTCAGAGACCTCCTCAAACTGAATTTGCAGCACAGCAAGGTCCCATGTTATCCAAATTCTACCATTCTCAGCTGCATTATGATTGCAAAAATACAACCAATTATTGAGTAATGTACAAGCTATTTTATTGGCTTTATGACTTTTAACTCTAGTTTCTAGTAACGCAGCAAAACAAATATTACTCTTTTTCAAACATTTCTGCACATCCTTCAATTTAGAGGGTTTATTTATCCCCCTAACATTCGAAAACAGAAAATTCATTGGGGAGAAGCAGAAGGAGAACTAACCCTGACTTCTGGGTTGTTCCCAACTGTTATAAAAGTATCGCTAGCAGAATTAGAGCCTGCCACTCCTTCTATCATCTCAAATGGCATGCCAAATTGGGGAACACTTTCCTCCTGAAGCACTTCAAAGGAATTGTGTGTTCTCTTCGGGCCTGGCGCTTGCATTCTAGTCCATCTTACCTCCTCAACTTACTGATCAATGTGTTACAAAATTGGTGAGTCTCGACTAGTCTCAGTTACCTTAGTACCCTGAGTATTGGTGGTACCACTAGTAGTAGTGGCTACCCCTGCTGTAGCAGCTCCAGCGTCTCTAGGAACCCATTGTGTTCGTTGAGGTTTTCTTCTTCATGCATTCTAGCATTTTGGCCTTGTAGAGGAGGTATGTTGGTAGTAAACCCACATTTCTCCTCAGTATGACCAAATTTCCTGCACTTTTGGCAAAAGGCAGGTTTCCATTCATAAATCACTGATTGTTTAATCATTGAGCCTTCATCATCTTCAAACCAGACTTCTGACTTATAAGGTAGTGTAATATCTACCTTAATAAGGAGTCTAGCATACGAAATTCTCTCTTGTTTAGCTGTTACTCTGTCTACAGACATAGGTTTCCCTATGCAACTGCCCAGGCGGCTTAATGAGTCCATAGACCAACAGCCTAGAGGCAAATTAGGAAATTGAATCCATAGTGGAACTGTTCTAAAAGCCTCTGGGTCCAGAACAAAGTCAGGAGACTAGTCCTTAAGCATAAGCGGCTTAGCATTGAAAGCATATGAACCACGACTCAGAACATCATCCTTATTAGCCATGGAATCAAATCTAAAAATGAAATACCCCTTATCATGTAAATAGCATTTTGGAGGGAGTCATAAAATTCCAATGAGCTGCTACATATTTCTCCATTTGGCTGAAGTAAGGTGCATCACCCAGTACGAATCCAATCAAAGTAGTGTCCCATTTTTTATACTCAGATTCAATTTCAGTAGGTTTCAACTTAGCAACAGATTTTCCATCCTTCATCACAGGGGGGATGTAAGTCAGTTTCATACTGTAAGAACCCGGGATTTTTAAGGCCACGGAGTGCGTCCTTATAGAAAATTTGTAAGCTGGAGGTTTAGATAAATTCAAGGGACCATCGAGTTAGAAAAGATTTTGTGAAGACTTGAATTGAATAAAAACCATGAAAGAGGTCACAAATCTGCTATCGACATTTTATCGAAGGGACAAACCGAAGGGACAACCCAATAACGCGACAAGTGAACTGATCATGTTTTTAGAAAGACTCCCGCTCATATAGAACATATGAGTACCCAAGAATAAAGGGTTCGGGGGCGAAGGTACAAGGTCGAAAGGTGTTAGGCACCCAACTCGCCCGTTTTATGACGGCCTCTACTAACTCAAATTTGCTTAATAATTTAAGAACATAATTCCCATGCAAAACCAGGTTAACAACCTAGACTTATACTATTAATTGGTTTATCACAAGCATCACAACGTTTATTTTTCACCCTTGTTTAGACATGCATTCGATTGGCAAATGAGCATTACAACGACTAGACATGCTTGGAAGGACAATATTTAGGAAGCAATAAAAGACGTTACTTAGCATGATAGCTACATTATGACTACTAGAAAAATAAACAATTAAGCAATTAATTTGATTTGAGCCCTCGGGAGTTAGTACCAGAACTGTAGGCTATATTTGACAAGAATAGTAAAAAACAAGATCTCAAGAATAAATTTGGAAGAAAGAGGGAGAAGCTTAGAGTCAATACTACTGAGAATAGAGGTTGTCAACTGTAGACTGTCTGTTTTGAACTAAGGGATGAGGGTCATATTTATATGCGTGGGGAAGTAGGGCTGGACGGCTGAAAAGGAGCCGAAAATTGAATTGGGCTTGAAAAAAGAGTCGGGCCAGAGGCTGTGTCAGCGCCGCTAGCGGCCTTGGGTTTTATCCCAGGGTCGCTGACGGCGTTGTCAGCTACCAGCTGGATGTCCTCATAATGACGACATCCAGTCTGTTTTTATTTTATGGAGGAATTTTAGTATTCCGAAAAATATAAAAAGACTATTTTACCCTTGGACGGTAAAAGACGGTTCTATCCCTAAATCGCAACTTGGCGACCGGAAGTCGAAAAGAGGCATGAGAGGTGTCGTTGGAAAGCTCTTGAATGGGGATTTTGAATGGGATTGGAATAAAGGAGTGTTTAGAGGAAAACCTGAGACCTTATCTTAACTATTAAGGCAAAAATGGCGTTCAAGTTTATAAATTACTCCTTTCATCATAGGGCTCTTGCGGAGAAATCTGAAGGCGCTTTTTTGGCGTCTACACATACTCGCAGTTGCTATTCTATTGGAAGCCATATTCACAGAAGAGGGAGAAGTGGGCTCAGGGGTTACCCCTGCTGTCGGATTGGAGGTTTCCGAGACAAGGAGTTGTACCTGAACTGGGGTCGCCGGAGTGACCATACCAGTTGCCTGAGAGGTCCCATCTGGAGTTGGAACCATTAGTAATCGCCTAGAAGCTTGAGGGCGAGATCGATCTGTCGACTCCTCAAACCCTGGCAAGTTCCTCGAAAGCGAACTAAGATTACCTAGGTCTTCACTGTTATCACTTTAATCAATTGCAGAATCCTCACGGTTGGGTTCTTCGTTCCGAAGAAAATCTCGTAGTGAAATTTCTATAGCTCGATTGCTCTTTTTACCCTTCATCAATGTCCGTGGTGCACGATAGTCGTTTCACCATATCATGCGCCTTGAGAGCATTGTAGAGAGAGGAAGAGTGTGTTTCGAAGATTGTTAGTAACTTCATTGAGATTAAATCAAAGCAATAAAGAAGCAATTAATAAGAACATGCTTCTCATGCAATTATTATAACTAATAATAAGAGAATTAATCTAATCATGCAATTACTCTAATTCTACGCTAATTAATCATGTAAATATGCAAAAACATGATGTTTGTACTAAACATGCAATAAACATTAATTAAACTAATCTATCATGATATTTTATACAAATATACCAAATCATAATGAAAACATGCAAAGTAATCAACCATAAGCATAATCTACATAAAACATGATGTTATAAAGAAATGATTTAAAGAAAATAAACTCTCAGAATGGAGAACTTGGATGTTCACTTATGAACGGACGAATTCCCAAAGATTCTTGTTCTTGATCAAAGGTAAATGAATTATGTGTTGTCTTGTGAAGATGAATGATATTAAAGGTTTATTTGTGGCGGAAAGGTTAAAGGATCAGTTTTTATGGTGGAAGGATAATTAGAGTAGTTTTCTTGGTGAAGGAGGAAGGAGATGGATGAAGATTGAGAGATTAGGGTTCATTAGAGAGTTCTAGGGTTCAATTTGACCTCTCCCTTGTGTTCCCCATGAAAGAACGGAGGAAAAGAGTATATATAGAGCTAGGTTTAGGTTTGGGATGGAACTGACAAAAAGGCCGGACAAAATAGTTCATCAGGTGCCTTTTGGGTGGGGCCGCTTGGCATACAAGCTGCTTTTCTGGGCTCCAAGCGGCCACCGCTTGAGCAAGCGGTCCTATCGCTCCAGCAAGCGGTCCAACCGCTCCAACAAGCGGTTTAGCCGCTCCGGCAAGTAGCGAGATAAAGTTTGACGGCACATAAGTTTTTCGTTTGACCTCTGATTGACTGATTCTTCTTATATTGGATTCCTTATTACAAGGGCTTTGTTTGGACATATTACAAGCCCAATTATCATGTGTATTTCAGGAGTTATGACCCAAACACTAAAGAGGTGTCCATTTCAGTATACCTTGCGGTAATTGGATCATATCTCATTCGTTTCTTATTGGACTTGGACCCTTAATATGTCAGTTTGAAGGTATTTGTATGAAGAATCCATGTAAATTAGGCTCACATGGGAATTCTTCCTCTAATGGAAGAAAATCCTATTTGAACCATGGAGTGCGGTAATCAGAACATCGTTTTTGTCCCATAACTTTGTCGAATTACATCTTTTGATTCCGGTGTCCGTTTGGGACAAGGTAAGAGGCGTTGGGAAGGTTATAGAAAGAGGTATGTGATTGTGGTAAAATGAGAGGCTTTATGCCAATGATCAGGAGTTCGAACACTTTAGAAATTCTTACTGTCCATGTTATTCCACTTCCATCATCATTGTGTTTTTTGTGGAACAGAGACACAATTAGGTATTTACACAATGCCTCTCTATATATAGAGATCAAGTCGGTTACTAGAAGTTGGTGGTGGTTACATATGTGGATATTTTGAGACAAATGTCTCTCCTTTAGACATATCTACATATAACCACTGCCACATGGCAAACTATGAGAGACAAGAACTATTTACTCTAAAAATGTCCCAACAGAACGTAAGGGAGCTTACGTGATTTAAAGTGGAACTGCCTTTGTGGTCAAGGTACATTCATTATCTAGATTTGAATTGAGATGTGATTTATTGTCTAGTTTTTATGAATAAAGAATATAATTCATATTGAGATTCATGTTAAGGAATAATTGAATATTTATTTCATTATGTTTAATTCGTATAGAATTATGAGATGAATGAGTTTAGTGAATGCGTCATGAACAGTGTTGGAACCTCACTATGTGTAGCTATGACTGCTTGTTGAGATTCATGTTATATGATGCATGTTAATCTTTGTAATTACGTGGAGTAATTATTTATGGAAATTGAACTAAAAATATTTGAATATTTGTTCAATTTGGATATAGCCTATTGCTATTTGTATCATGTTGGTAAGTATGTAAAATCATGTTCGTAAGCATATCATTTAAATAAGTCGAGATGGACTTTAACTATTGAGCTTGTGGAGAAACAGTAAAACCTGAAAGTGGGTCTTTGCAAGGTGGTGGTGAATTAGAGTTGGATGCTCATTCATGTAAAATTTGTCATCGGACTTGTAAACTATAATTGTTCATTGTGTAACTAAGGTAAGTTACTTGAGAAATGTCAAGTTATGTGAATTATGAAAATGAATTGAGAGTTATGACTTCTTTAGTTATGGATCCACTAAAGGACGCGAATATGAATTTGTCATTTCGTACACTGAGCAGGTCTATAACTGCGGGTATAGCCTCATTGTATTACAGAACTTGTATCCATACGGTGAATTGGGCAAGTTAGTTTGAGAAACAGTTATTCTTGTAAACCTAATTGTTGAGAGAGAGTATGCATACTTAGGAACAGAGGAAATACTTCTAGAAGTCATCTATACTCCGGGACGGTTGATCCCTTTTTGCTAATATGCACATGACTATTAATCCTTTTGAATCAGCCGCGGTTGGTTTGGCAATTCATGTGATTCTCTTCTCTCTAATGGAGTTGGCTAATGGATAATAATAAATATTGATAGCTCTAAATTTTAAGGAAAACACTTGAAAACCAATAAAGAACCCAAATCGAAAGTCTAGAAAGACTCCAACCTTGATTTAATGCACCCCGATCCCGATTGGGGATAAATTGACTCTAATGACCCAAAGGACCAAAGTTGAGTTCGAGGGTGTGGGTACGAATCGGGAAGGTGTTAGGGACCCAATTACGCCCGTTAAATGAACGTCCTCTACTAATTGATTTTAATATATAATTAAAGTTGCAAGGTTCCAAACAAGTCCGGTCGTCCAATTCCTAGAATTAACTAAGTGGGTTTGAACAACATGAATTATTGCTATTGTTATCGCTTTGCATATGATTTATCCAATTACATGCTATGATCTAATAAAGCACAAGATTATTTCAATAAATACACAAGATAATAATATTCTCCAAAACCTACCGTTCTTGCTTAACGCGCCAATTGCCAACTTGAATCAATAAATAAGTTGGTAACTTCATTTTTTTTTAATGGTAAAATTAGATTTTATTACTTTCCATAATGATAAATCATTACAATCACAACCGTAGCAAAAGCTATCCCTGATAACACTGACAACCACAACTGGTGCTCCTAAATCTAAGCTAGCTAGGAGAAAAAATAAGCCACAAAAGACAACATATTATACTCGTCCAACATCCCTTCTAGGAAGATCTTACAAAGAGTATGATCATATTGTCGGCTCTGCAGTTCATTACATTAGTTGTAAATCAACACATCCAAACAATCCAAATAACACACAGCCTACATCACATGAATCTATTTAAATTGCATAGAAAAAACTACTGGGCTATCAGATTCTTGGTTGCCATTACTCTTGCATGAAGCGCATAAATGATCTGCTTCATAATCTCCTCTGACCGAGTAGCTTGACTCTGAAAAATTAGCTGGTTCCTTGCACGCCATATAGCATAGATGATTCCAGCAAAGCAGCTCTTCACAGTTTGGTGTAGTGGTTGCCTCCCTCCAAATTTTGTAGCCATCTGATGGTAAACATTGGGCCAATCCCACTTGAATTCGGGGATCTGCAGCCACAGTGAGGCTTTCTTCCACAAAGTTGCTGCAAACAAGCACTCAAAGAACAAATGCTGAAAAGATTCTTCAACTTTCATGCATAAGACACATACATCAGGTCCATGTATCCCAATCTTGTGTAAATTCTTCCAGACAGCTAATCTTTCTTTAACACACAACCACAAGACGAATCTCCATTTGGGCAAAGCAAGTGGGCACCAAACCTGGTTAGCCCATTCTTTTTTCAGCAAAATAGGTAGCAACTTGTGGTAGGTAGCTCTAACTTTATAAGTCAAGGTGCTAGAACTGCTTATGATAGAGCCTAGAACAGGTCTCAGATCAAAAAGCTTCTACATGATCCAGGAAGCTTGCATAGGCTTCTCCATAGTCCAGAAGCACCTATTCTTCACATAGTAAGCATCAAGCCATCTCACCCATAACTTCTCTTTTTTGTGCTGTATATCCCACAATAATTTTTCCAAGGATGCCGTGTTCCAAGTTCTGAAATTGAAGATCCCCAGCCCTCCCTTTGATGCAGGTATACATAGGTCTTCCCAAGCAACAAGGGCTCTGCTGCTTAGTTATGCAGCCTCTGTCAATAAAAAAACTTCTACATAACTGCTCAATCTGATGGATAACCCCCATTGGTATTGTAAAGAATTGTGCCCAGAAGTTTTGCAACAGAAAAAGAACAGTTTTTATCAATTCCAATCTACCTGCACATGAAAGAAATTTTGAAGTCCAAGCTTGTATTCTGCTTGTAACTTTCTTGATCAGCTCATCATAGTGACCCATGTGCAATCGTTTGGAAGTCAATGGAACTTTCAGGTATCTAAAGAGAATTGATCCCTCTTGCATACCAAGATATGTGAGGACATTCTGTTTTTCAACCTCAGAAACTCCTCCAAAATATACATCAGACTTTGTCTCATTTGCCTGTAACCCAGAGCAGACAGAAAATAGCTGGAACTTCTCAAATAATACAGTGATAGAAAGGCAATCTCCTATTGAGAACATCAGGAGATCATCGGCAAAGATGCAGTGGGTCATATCCTCCCTCAAACCCCCCAAGCATCGAGATAAGTAATCCATAGCAATGACAAATAAGTAAGGAGAAATGGGATCTCCTTGCCTTATACCTCGCTTAGCAAGGAAAGGGTCGAGGGGACTACCATTAAGCAACAAAGAATAGCTCACAGTAGAAATACACATCATTACCCATTTCACAAACTTAATATGGAATTGTAAGCCAATGAGCACTTGTTTAAAGCACCATTTAAGAGAGTCATAGGCTTTCCTAAGATCAACTTTCACTACACATCTAGGAGATACCCCTTTTCTCCCATAGTGTTTGATTATCTCATGTGCAAGAATAATATTGTCCCAAATAAATCTTCTTTTTATGAAAGTTGATTGTTCCATGTGAATGATATCACTAAGAACTGAGGAGATTCTATTGGTGAGGGTTTTAGACAGTATTTTGTAGAGTACATTGCGACAACCTATAGGTCTACAGTCTCCACAGACGAGGGGTTAGCTTTCTTAGACACAAGTGTAACAGATGTACAGTTAAGAGCTCTTAGCATGTTACCTGAATGGAAAGTGCTTTGAATAGCCTGTACCACATCTTCCCCCACTATCTCCCAAGAAGCCTTGTAGAAAGCAGAGGTAAAGCCATTGAGACCAGGGGCTTTATCATCATCAATCTCCCAAAGGGCCTGTTTAATCTCCTTAGCTGAAAATGGTGCACATAAGGATATTTGCTGTTGCACAGACACAGTGGGTTCTGTCTTCATGGTTTCAGTATCTATAACATGGAGTTCACTTGCACAAGAGCCCATCATGTTGCAGAAAAACTGCTGGAGCTCAGCCTTGATAGCTTTCGGATCAGTAAGTTTCACTCCTTGCGCATTGTAGATAGAAGTGACCCTGTTTGTAGACCTTCTGCTCTTTAAAAAAGCAAGGAAATAGCGTGAGTTCTCATCACCTGCTTTTATCCAGTGAATTGATTTTTGCCTTAAAATATTCTCTTCAATACTTCTCAAATTATTCCATTCTGTTGTTGCTGCCCTTTCCTGTGCAACTAAATCAGCATTGAACAAGTCTGTGGTCAATTGATGTTGTGCTGCTAGAAGCTGGTCATGAGCCCTTTCCAGCTTATTCACCAAATTAGGACAATAAAAATCAGCCTGTTTACGTGCAGCTTTCACATTTTTGTTTTTCTGTAACACCTGAAACATATAGGAGCCAAGCCCCTCATATTTTCAGTTGGCCGCTATAATATTGTTGTAAGAATCATGCTTTGTCCAGATATTAAAAAACCTAAAAGGCTTCTTCCCTCTTTGCATGTCTGGCAAAATAGCTATCAGTATAGGTGAATGATCAGAGACAAATGGAGCTAGAAAATCAGCTTCGACAGCAGGAAAAGAAGAAATCCACTCAAAGTTGCATAGAATTCTGTCAATTTTGCTATAAACCCTATCTTCTAGATCATGTTTATTTGTCCATGTAAACTCACCCCCTTTTGCTTTAGTATCATCCAGGCTAAGATTGTAGCAAAAATTCTGTCTGAAAATATATTACCAAAATGTACTCTATCGGAGATTTCAAGGTAGCATTGAAGTCACCTCCCACCAACCATGGCTCTGTAATATCTTTCCCAAAAGCTTCAATGTTTTTCCAACAATCTACTCTTTGTGCAGCCCCGTTCCTAGCATAGACAGCAGTGACTAGAATAGAAGCTCCAGTAACAAAAGCTATTCTCATATGGATAAACTGGTCAGAGACCTCCTCAAACTGAATTTGCAGCACATCAGGGTCCCATGTTATCCAAATTCTACCATTCTCAGCAGCATTATGATTGTAAAAATACAACCAATTATTGAGTAATTTACTAGCTAATTTATTGGCTTTATGACTTTCAACTCTAGTTTCTAGTACCGCAGCAAAACAAATATTACTCTTTTTCAAAAACTTCTGCACATCCTTCAATTTAGAGGGTTTATTAATCCCCCTAACATTCCAAAACAGAAAATTCATTGGGGAGAAGCAGAAGGAGAACTAACCCTGACTTCTGGGTTGTTCCCAAATGTTATCACAGTATCAATAACAGAATTAGAGTCTGCCACTTCTTCCATCATCTCAAATGGCATGCCAAATTGGGGAACACTTTCCTCTTGAAGCACTTCAAAGGAATTGTGTGTTCTCACCGGGCCTGGCTCTTGCATCCTAGTCCATCTTACCTCCTCAACTGACTGATCAATGTGTTACAAAATTGGTGAGTCTTGGCTAGTCTCAGTTACCATAGTACCCTGAGTATTGGTGGTACCACTAGTAGTAGTGGCTACCCTTGTCGTAGCAGCTCCAGGGTCTCTAGGGACCCATTGTGTTCGTTGAGGTTTTCTTCTTCTTTGCCTTCTAGCATTTTGGCCTTCATCATCTTCAAACCAGACTTCTGACTTATAAGGTAGTGTAATGTGTACCTTAATAAGGAGTCTAGCATACGAAATTCTCTCTTGTTCATCTGCTACTCTGTCTACAGACACAGGTTTCCCTATGCAACTGCCCAGGCGGCTTAATGAGTCCAT
This sequence comes from Tetragonia tetragonoides, assembly GCA_038025085.1. Taxonomy (NCBI): domain Eukaryota; kingdom Viridiplantae; phylum Streptophyta; class Magnoliopsida; order Caryophyllales; family Aizoaceae; genus Tetragonia; species Tetragonia tetragonoides. Next base: position 20,995,995 of record CM076146.1, read on the forward strand.
AGACCAACATCCTGGAGGCAAATTAGGAAATTGAATCCACAGTGGAACTGTTCTAAAAGCCTCTGGGTCCAGAACAAAGTCAGGAGACCAGTCCTTAAGCATAAGCGGCTTAGCATTGAAAGCATATGAACCACGACTCAGAACATCATCCTTATCATCCATGGAATCAAATCTAAAAATGAAGTACCCCTTATCATGTAAAATAGCATTTTGGGGGAGTCACAAAATTCCCATGAGCTGCTACATATTTCTCCATTTGGCTGAAATAAGGTGCATCACCCAATACGAATCCAATCAAAGCAGTGTTCCATTTTTTATACTCAGTTTCAATTTCAGTAGGTTTCAACTTAGCAACAGATTTTCCATCCTTAATCAAAGGTGGGATGTAAGTCAGTTTCATACTCGCAGTTGCTATTCTATTGGAAGCCATATTCGCAGAAGAGGGAGAGTTGGGCTCAGGGGTTACCTATGCTGTCAGATTGGAGGTTTCTGGGACAAGGAGTTGTACCTGAACTGGGGTCGCCCGAGTGGCCATACCAGTTGCTTGAGAGTTCCCATCTGGAGTTGGAACCATTAGTAATCGCCTAGAAGCTTAAGGGCGAGATCGATCTGCCGACTCCTCAAACCCTGGCACGCCCCTCGAAAGCGAACTAAGATTACCTAGATCTTCACTGTTATCACTTTCATCAATTGTAGAATCCTCAGGAATGGGTTCTTCGTTCCCAAGAAAATCTCTTAGCGAAATCGCTGTAGCTCGATTGCTCTTTTTACCCTTCATCAATGGTCGTGGTGCACGATAGCCGTTTCAGCATATCATGCTCCTTGAGAGCATTGTAGAGAGAGAAAGAGTGCATTTCGAAGATTGTTAGTAACTTCATTGACATTAAATCAAAGCAATAAAGAAGCACTAAATAAGAACATGCTTCTCATGCAATTATTATAACTAATAACAAGAAAATTAATCTAATCATGAAATTACTCTAATTCTATGCTAATTACACATGTAAATATACAAAAACATGATTTTTGTACTAAACATGCAATAAACATGAATTAAACTAATCTATCATGATAATTATACTAATATACCAAATCATAATGAAAACATGATAATTAATCAACCATAAGCATAATCTAGATAAAAAATAATTTTATAAAGAAATGATTTAAAGAAAACTAACCCTCAGAATGGAGAACATGGATGTTCACTTACGAACGAACGAATTCCCAAATATTCTTGTTCTTGATCAAAGGTAGATGAATTATGTGTTGTCTTGTGAAGATGAATGATATTAAAGGTTTATTTGTGGTGGAAAGTATAAAGGGTCAGTTTTAATGGTGGAAGGATAACTAGAGTTGTTTTCTTGGTGAAGGAGGAAGGAGATGGATGAAGATTGAGAGATTAGGGTCCATTAGAGAGCTCTAGGGTTCAATTTTACCTCTCCCTTGTGTTCCCCTTGAAAAAATGGAGGAAAAGAGTATATATAGAGCTAGGTTTAGGTCTGGGACGGAACTGACAAAAAGGCCAAACAAAATAGTCCATTAGGTGCCTTTTGGGTGGGGTCGCTTGGCATCCAAGCGGCTTTTCTAGGCTCCAAGCGGCCACCGCATAGGAAAGCGGTCCAATCGCTCCAACAAGCGGTCCAACCACTCCAACAAGTGGTCCAACCGCTCCAACAAGCGGTTTAGCCGCTCCGGCAAGTAGCGAGATAAAGTTTGACGGCCCATAACTTTTTCGTTTGACCTCCGATTGACCTAATTCTTTTTGCTTGGATTCCTTAAAAGGGCTTTCTTTGGACATATTATAAGCCCAATTATCATGAGTATTGCGGGCGTTATGGTCCAAACACTAAAGAGGTGTCCATTTCAGTATACCTTGCGGTAATTGGATCATATCTCATTCGTTTCTTATTGGACTTGGACCCTTAATATGTCAGATTGAAGGTATTTGTATGAAGAATCCATGTAAATTAGGCTCACATGGGAATTCTTCCTCTAATGGAAGAAAATCCTATTTGAACCGTGGAGTGCGGTAATCAGAACATCGTTTTTGTCCCATAACTTTGTCGAATTACATCTTTTGACTTCGGTGTCCGTTTAGAACAAGGTAAGCGGCGTTGGGAAGGTTATAGAAAGGGGTATGTGATTGTGGTGAAATGAGAGGCTTTATGCCAATGCTCAAGAGTTCAAACACTTCAGAAATTATTACTGTCCATATTATTCCATATCCATCATCATCGGGTTTTTTGTGGGACAGAGACACAATTTGGTATTTACAGAATGCCTCTCTATATATAGAGATCAAGTCGGCTACTAGATGTTGGTGGTGGTTACATATGTGGATATTTTGAGACAAATATCTCTCCTTTAGACATATCTACATGTAACCACTGCCACATGGCAAACTATGAGAGACGAAAACTATTTACTATAAAAATGTCCCAACAGAACGGAAGGGAGCTTACGTGATTTAAATTGGAGAGTAGGAACTGATTAAAGAACAGATTCTAGGCTTTCTTACTTTGGATATGTGAGGGAAATTTAAGAGAAAGGTGAAAAGAGGTTTTTGTGTAAAAGGGTTTTGATGAAATCAGAATATCCTCTTTTAAGTTTTCCACAACCTCAACTCATCTCTTATATAGAGGGAGCTTGAGGCCTTTGCTTAAGAGTTAAGTATTTTCGAAAACCAAGGCTCCAAAAGATCAAATAAAGTCACATGTTATCTTTTGTAAAGCAACCTTAAAAATCAGTTTGATAAGTACAAAGGAGCCACCTTGATGTCTCAGAAAATGCACCAACCGATTTTCAATGTGAGGTTGCTTGTTTGACTTATGCAATGCACAAGGCTCTAAAAAGGAAGTTTCCTTTTTAAGCCTAGCATGCTTTAGCAAATCAGAAGTTCTTTTGCAGATTACCACTTTAAGGTGATTCCTTTTAGTGCACTAAAGAACCCATTGGATAAAAGGAGTTTGCTAAGCAAGTTGCAAGATAATTTGCTTTTCGAAATTCATTTTTTAAAACTGGACTGGAGGTGGGACCTGACTGTGGGACCTGACCGTGGGACTAAGGTACCAGCTCAGGTTCTATATTCCAGTTTTACCCTCAAGTTAATTTCGCCCAATTTAAATCCTTAGTTCCAAACTCTATGAAATTAATCTCAACACTTTACATGAATCTAAAATAGAAAATACCAATCTTCTATCTTATTCTTCATGTTGCAAGTAGTTTGTCTTTTGAGCTTTTCCATCTTGTTGGGTATATGCGAACGAAACACAATTAAAATTCAAGGCATTAATAATTTAATGAGCATAAGTATATTTAATTGTAATCATCATCAAAACACATAGGGTCCAACAACAAGGCAAGAGATGATGCAGGCACAAGCTCAGTTGCATAATGACCCACTGAATATTATGTTGCAGCAGGAAGAGAGGAAGAAAACATAGGAATTTAACATTTACAGTGGGATAGCTGAGAGCTATTTTCAGCAAAAGAGCAAGGTGGACTGGATCCAACTGGGGCATCGGAACACTAAGTACTGTCACTCAGTGTTGAAGTCAAGAAGACACAATAGCAGGGTGTATGAACTACAGAATGCACAGGGAGAAAACCTCTGTGATCAGCAACAGATTATAGATGAAATGGTGGGTTTCTATCAGGGTATGTTTGGTGCTTGTAATGCAAACAGGAAGAAAGCAAGTGAGAAGATATTTGAGATGGGGTACAAGTTGAATACTGAAGCACAACTAAACATGTTGAGACCCTTCACCAGAAAAGATGTTAAGGAGGCAATGTTTGAGATTGATTCTAACAAAAGCCCAGAGCCAGATGGTTATGGTAGCGGATTCTTCAAATAAACATGGGGGATTATCTCTGATGATATATGTGAGGCAGTCCTGGAGTTCTTCAACTCTGGTAAACTACTCAAACAACTTAATGCAACTGTTTTAACTCTTATCCCCAAAGTTGATAAACCTACTAAAGCTAGTGAGTTTCGACTCATAGCTTGTTGTAATGTATTATATAAGTGTATCTCATAAATGATATGTACAAGAATGAGTCAGGTGCTGCCTAGCTTGGTAAATCACACACAAAATGCATTTGTCAAAAGCAGGTCCATCATGGACAATATATTGGTTTGTCAAGACCTTATTAGACATTATAACAGAAAGAATGCTTCTGCGAGATGTTTAATGAAAATAGACCTCAGGAAAGCATACGACACAGTGAGATGGGAATTTGTAGAGGAAGTTCTTGAGGGTTTCTGTTTTCCTGAAGTGCTCAAGAAATGGGTGATGACCTGTGTTACCTCCACATCTTTCTCTGTTAGTTTTAATGGAGGAATTCATGGATTCTTTAAGGGAAGGAGGGGCCTGAGACAGGGAGATCCAATGTCCCCTCTGTTGTTTGTGCTTGTAATGGAATATTTTTCCAGAATCATGGAGAAGGCGGGGGGCTTGCAGGACTTCACATACCACCCTATGTGCAAAAATCTCAAGCTGAACCACTTTATTTTTGCTGATGACTTGATGTTGTTTTGCAAAGCAACTAAATCTTCTGTGTAGAGAGTAAAAGAGGCATTGCAGTATTTTGAGGTGGTTTCAGGCTTGGGGGTTAATGAGAATAAATCCAAAATTTTCATGTGTGGAGCTACAGAGGCAACAAAACAAGGAATTCTGTAGTTGAAAGGCTTTGAGGAAGGTAGCTTTCCCATGAAGTATTTGGGTATGCCACTAACACCTGTAAAATGGAAAGCAATTTACTGTGAGGTCCTTTGTGACAAGATCACAATGAAAATCAAGAGTTGGTCATCTAAACACCTTTCATACTCAGGTAGATTGCAACTAGTCAATTCAGTGCTACTGTCTATGCAGGTGTACTGGGCTGGAATTTTCATTCTTCCCAGTTATATCATCAAGAAAGTACAGAAAATCTGCACAACGTACCTATGGGGAGGAAATGATCAGAATAGGAAAGTCCCTCTGGTAGCATGGGAGGAGATCTGTGTTCCAAGAAGAAATGGTGGCTTACACATTCAAAACAGTGGAGTGTGGAACGAGGCTGCAGTAGGGAAGCATGTTTGGAACTTAGCTTCGAAAAAAGACACTCTTTGGGTCAAATGGGTCAATGAAGTATATATGAGAGGGCAACCAGTGTGGGACTACATACCAGGTCAGGACACTAGCTGGTGCTGGAGGAAACTACACAAGCTGAAGGATGACCTGAAGAAATGGTATGATGATAATGATAGATGGACTTTGACTAAAGGAGGTGTATATAGTATCAGCAGCTGCTACAGGGCAATGATTGGTGAGTTAGAGAAGTGAAAATTTGCAGATACAATATGGGGCCCTATTCATGTGCGAAAACATAGCTTTACTCTCTGGTTGGTTGTGAAAGGTAGATTATTGACAAAGGACAGAATGAGGAAAATGAACTTCCAGATATCTGATAGTGATTGTGTACTCTGTGACTCAGGGGCAGAGGAGACTCACACGCACCTGTTTTTTGAATATGTTTGGAGTAGGAAGATACTAAAGGAGGTTGCAGATTGGCTACAGATTCAAGTGATTCCTAGATCCATCACCATGATGCAGAGGAATGTTAAAAAACAGGAAGGGAAGGATAAAAGGGATTTGATGTCTGCTCTCTTCGCAGCTACTGCTTATCATTGCTGGATAGCCAGAAACAAGAAAACTTTTAGAGGAGAAACACCTGTAATTCAGCAGGTTGTGACCAGTATTAAAATGGAATTGAAAGCTAGAGTAGAGAAGATTAAAATTCGTAGGCAAAAGTGTAGGAAAAACAGTTTTCTTTTGTTTTTTGATACAGTGAAAGATAATTGATGCATTAGAGTGATTGAGGAATAAAAACCTTGAAGAACCCTTCCTAGAAGGTGACTTCAAGCTTCTATGGCCTATTAGGTTGTAAGTATTGGAGCTTTTGGTAATCAATAAAATTTGTTTTTCCAATATAAGCCGAATCATCGACAATTACTTATGAAATACTATTCTAGCCTAGCTCTACTACACAGCCAATGCTATATAAACACCATCATGCAGACTCCACAATCGATGTTGTTTGACAACAAAGAATGTTAGTTCCCAACTAAGTTAAACAAACTACAAAACAATGACATACAGAATTTCACTTACCAGTTAGGCTGTTGAGGGACACCACATTTTCAAGTTTTCATGTTGTGAAATTAATATCCTCGAATTACCATATGATTATTAAAAACTGTCATGTCTTACCAGGGGCGAAGCCAAGATTCTAAAAGTGGAGGGGTTGAATTTTCTCTTTTAAAATATCAAAATAGCCCTTTTTTGGGTGATTTTTTTTAATAAAAGAAAATTTCACTAGAAAAGTATTTTACATTGTTCTATAGAGCCAAAATCATTTTGCTTATCAATATTAAAAAGGATTATTCAGGTTTTCCATCATTAAATTCTTTTAATAAAATCAAGAAATCTATATTTCATAGAATGAACTCCGAACAATAAAGACATAACAGCAAATGATTATTGATTCTATAAATAAATAGAAAATTGATAATTAATGCTGATTACAATCAAGATAAGAATTTTATATGTTCTTTTTATCTTCACTCTCTACACAAAGGGAAAAAAATTATAGAAAGGGAGTGAGAAAACATGAAAAAAGGTGGCATGGAAATTGGATCTCGCGTCGTGTGCTAGACGAAACATTCTAACCTATGCTACTAACCACTAAAGCAAGGAACTTGTAACTGAATCCAGGTGCAATATATAGTAAATATACACTATTACTACCTGATACTACAAAAAGGAGTTTTGGTTGGGCCAGGCTTATGCCAGCCCCTTCCCTGGCTTTGCCCCTACGTCTTACCACATTGGTATATAAAAATACATCAGTACTACTTAAGCATTTAAAAAATAAAAAAGTGCAGATACCCCAAAATATGTTTTACGGGAAGAATCTCCAGCACATCTTATTTTTTTAACCATGTTTTTACTTTTCTCATTTTTCCTCCTTTTTTTCTCCCTTTTTTTATTTCTCTCTCTCTCTCTCTCTCTCTCTTGTTTGGCGGGCAAGCTTTATTGCACTTTAGCACCTTTTCATCTACCTTCTACCATTAGAAGTGTATACAGTAGAGAAAGAGATTTCCCAAATTTGTTTGCTAGAGAAAGGACTAGACAAGGTAGAGATGACCAAGCAAGAAGATTCCCCAAAATTGACAAAAGAGGGAGCTTTATTTGGAAGTGGTCCAGAATTGTTGCATGATTCGAAAAGGTAAGAATGTTTCCCCTCTTTTTTCATTATTTCTTATTATTTTAACCTAGATTAGTTTAATCTGAAAAAATAAGGCTACATTAGTTTAATCTGAATAATTTAGCTTTATTGATTTGTTTAATCTGTAAAATATGCTTAAACCCTAAATCTTAATTTCTTTAATCTGAAAATTATGCAAAAACCCAAACCCTTGATTTTTTTAATCGAAAATTGAAATCTCAGATGCTTATTTTGAATCTCTAGCTTGTAAAATTATGACATTGGTTGACCTATGAGTGACATTGTGATTAATAAATTATTAAACATTTGCCATGGTTGTTTGTTGTTGCTGAAATTATTAATAACACATATTTATCATGCCAGATGCGAGATTATCAAGAAGTTGTGGTTAGATTTCATCATGGGGGAGAGATTAATATGAGTCTAATGGACTATGTTAGTGGACAAAATGATTCTGTGTACATTGAAATGTGGTGTTTTACTATGATAGGGTTGAAGAAACAATTGAGGAATTTTGGGTATAAAAATCTGCATCTTTTGTGGTATAAGGAGCCTGCGATGTCACTGAGGAGTGGAGGGTTGAGCCCATTAATTCATTTTTTTGGTAACAAATAATTGATTTTATTACCAAACTCTAGCAACCATTACAGATTTACTTCAGTTCACCTAAAACATTGTAAACCAGATTACAAGTTTAGCTAGACATCATTCTATCAACAAACTCACTAACCAGAGCATGATGCTTTTTCTGAAAAACAAACTTTAATCTAATACAGATATCAAGTTTAATCATACTGATAATCTTGGCAGTAGGTAAGGAAGCTTGTTGGAAAATCTGTCTGTTCCTCTCTCTCCATATGTGATACACACAAGCTACAATCCCTGCCGCTACAGCCCATTTACGTACTTTATTGCCTCTTACTCTTCCGGCCCACTTAACAAAGGTTTTGCAGAGGAGCAAGTCTTCTTTTGATTCCCATGCAGCTAAAGACCCCTTGCAAGATCTTTTGGGAGTAGTTGTATTCACAAATGAGGTGCTGCAAGTGCTCATCTGCTAGCTGACACAGAACACACTGCATATCCAAGCCAGGAGTCTGAAATCTAACAAATCTGTCCTTTGTTAACAAACGCCCCATGTGAGCTAACTAGAGTATGAAACCATGTTAATGGATAACTGCTCTGCACCATATGATTCTAGCAGCAGCAATTCTATCATGCTCACCCTGCATCCAGCTATAGCCACTTCCAATGGAATACTCACCTGATCTATGGTGTGACCAGTATGCAGCATCCGAATACCCGACTTTGTATTTGCACTTCAATTTATTGATTTTTTGCCAATACCAACTACTATCACTTTTGCCCACATAATCCCAGAAGTTCACATTCTTTAAATAAATCGCATGGAGCCATTTCACCATAAGGAAGTTTTGCTTGGCTGAAATGACCCAAATATGCTTTCCAATTGCAGCTGTATTCCACAACTTACAGCTCTTGATGCTCATTCCTCCATTCTTACAAGGTAGACACACTCTTTCCCACTCAACCAGTGAAGTTTTCTGTTGGTTATGACCCCAAAGAAACTGCCTGCATACTCTTTCAATTTGTTTGACAATATGTTGGGGTAAGATGAACAAAGAAGCCCAATATACTTGCAGTGAGAAGAGTACGGAGTTCACAAGTTGGCACCTCCCTGCATATGCAAGGTGTCTACTAGACCAACATTTAATTCTGCAAACAATTTTATCAACCAAAGCTTAACAATCTACCTTGTTCCTTTTTGTAGGAGATAGCGGAAGCCCAAGATATCTCATGGGAAAGCTCCCCTTTGTAAACCCTGTAAGCTCTAGAATGCTCTTTTCACACTCAGATTCAATACCAGCAATGTATATACAAGACTTCATGGTGTTAACACATAACCCAGATGTTGCAGCAAATTGAATGAGACAATTATTAAGTATCTCTACAGATTGATACTGCCCTTTGCAAAACAGGAGAAGATCATCCGCAAAACACAGATTTGCCAATTTAAGTGACTTACAGAGAGGATGGAAGCTGAAGCCGGAGGAGAGTGTAGCTTTCTGAATCAGTCAGGTGAGGTACTCCATTGCAAGCACGAACAATAGGGGAGACACTGGATCTCCCTATCGAAGCCCCCTGCCACCCTTGAAAAAACCACAAAGCTTCCCATTTAGCACAATGGAGAAGCCGGTTGTTGTCATACATGCTTCAAGCCAGTTACAGAATTTACTTGGAAAACCATAGGCAACTAGGATCTCCATGATAAACTTCCATCTCACTGTATCATAAGCCTTACGCAGGTCGATCTTCATAAGGCATCTCGGAGATGTCTTTTTCCTACCATAGAGTCTAATCAGGTCCTGGTTAATCAACACATTGTGCATTATAGACATGCCAGCAACAAACGCCCCCTGATTTTCATTAACCAACACAGGTAGTACCTTCTTCAGTCCCGAGCAAATGAGTTTTGAAATCCCTTTATATAACACATTACAACAGGCGATCGGCCTATAGTCATTAGTAGTAGAAGCATTTTCAATTTTCGGGACCAGGTTGCCTTGTAGAACCCTCCACTAAATCCATCCGGACCGGGGCTCTTAATGCTTGGGATGGAAAGCAAAACTTTTTTGATCTCCTCTCTTGTGAATGAAGCAATAAGCCCAAGTTGTTGTTTAACATTAAGTTTTGACCCCGCAGAAATAACATCTTCAACAATATGCTCTCTAGTACATTCCCTGCCTCGCATTTTAGAGAAATAACTAACAAAATGTTCCTCGGTGACAGCAGGATCATAAGATCTTCCTCTATTTATATCACAAACTGAAGTGACCCTAGCTTTATGTCTCTTCTGCTTTATGACTGCATGGAAATAAGCCAAATTTGAGTCTCCTAGCTTAATCCAATCACACTTCTCTGTTTGAGAAGCTTCTCAGCAGCTCGGCTAGTATTATAATAATTCTGCAAGGCTTGTTTTTCTGCTTCCTGGAGAGAACAATCCATCATATCTGCTTGGAGAGCATTTTGTGCATCCTGTAATTTCTGTCTTGAAATATCAACCCTTGTAATAATATCTGCATACTTCGATTGATGTAACCTCTTCAGGTCAGGCCTCTACATCTTTAATTTCTGAACCACTTGGTACATCTTACACCCCTGCACATTCTGCCTCTAGACCGTTGCAACAATACTGTCAAAATTCTCATCATCTATCCACATGTCACATAAACGAAAAGGTTGCTTGCTTCTTTTCAAACTAATTCCCATATGGACCACTGCTAGGGAGTGATCTGAAATGAAATCAGTTTTAAAACTCACTTCAGAATCACCAAATTCCATGATCCAGTAGCCATTAACAAGGACTCTGTCAATTTTTGTCCAAACCCTATCACTCCCATGTTGTTTGTTGCACCAAGTGAATTGGCATCCAGTCCATTTGAGATTCTGTAGATGACACACCTCAACACAATTCCTAAAATCCATTAATTTAGCAAAAGAAACAGGTTGACCACCCATTATGTCTTCTGTATAAAGGACATTGTTAAAATCTCCTAAAATAACCCAAGGTTCATTCATGTTGACCGAGAGTTGCTAGAGATCACTCCACACTCTCATTCTGTCACTCAAGTCATTGTGACCATACACACAAGTATCATAAAACCTTGCTCTAGAAGTAACAAAAGTAACCAAGCAGTGCACAACTTGGTTCGTAGAGAGAAGAATTTGTACCTCATAATTTCCCTTCTCCACATAATCCAAATTCTCCCCTTGGGGTGCTCATTATGATTCACAAAACAACCCCAACCTGAACAAATTTTGTCATATGACTCACCATATTTTTGGATTTTTGATTTTGTTTCAACAAGAGAGCAAAATCCTACGTTATTCCTCCTGCAAAAGAGAGATACCTCTCTTTGCTTATTGGGGTCGTTTAGACCCCTCACATTCCACGCAGGAAGCCTATCCATGACCATCAGGATGAGGGCTCACGTGGATTTGCACATGTAAACATCCATTACCATCATTCTGGGCAGCCATTTCATTACCTTGGTCAAGATACAATACTTCAAAAGAATTTGATGTGGATGTTGAAGCTTCATTATTGCGCTACTTGTGGCCATTTGGGTGCCTATTCACCCTTTGTCATCCACCACCAGCTAGCCCATTTGCAGGAACATCATTATTAATCGACTCTTTATGTGTCTCCACCGCTTCAGTAGCATTAGTATCCTTGCACGTTTCCACCACAAGAGGAACCTTTGGCCGCCAGACCTTCGGTGGAATCTTTCAACATTTAGCCTCCTCATGCCCTAGTGTCTGACAATAAGAGCATCTAATAGGCTTCCACTCATATTCAATTTCCTGAGATATCATTCTCCCATTGACATTCATGTACAACACCTCCTCAGAGAGTTCCATTTATATCCACCTCAACAAGAGCTCGAACATAGTCTCTACTAATTTTGAGTTTTGTATTTTTGTCAACCATGATTGGGTGACCAATAAGGCTGCGTATTTTACTAATTCCCCTTGGGCTCCAATATCTAACATCAAGGTTGTGAAGCTTTATCCAGATAGGAACAGCTGTAATATCAGCGCTTAAAGTTTCCAGGCTATCACCCCATGGTTTCACTATTAATGGTTTACTGTCAAAATGATAAACCCCAATTTGAAGAACTTCGTCTCTACCCACAACAGTTTCAAATGAACTAGAGTGAGCCCATTCTTCATCATCACAATTTTATCCACCCCATGCTCCTTCCAAATCCTACGAATGAAACCATTCATGATCTGAAATGGAGGTCTAGCCCCCAAAATGAAACATACTACCGAAGATTTCCAGTAGTCCAGTTCACTCTGAATATCATCTACTGCAATTTTAGTAAATTTTTGAGTGTGATTTCCTCAAATATACATCATTCACAAACTAATTCCCAAATTAGCTTCGGTTCAAAACTATTTCCCCACATATACACCACGTAGGATCGGACTGTGGCCTGGAAGCAATTTTTATTTTTTTTTTAAAGCGAAAAGCAAAGCCGCTGTGGGCCAGCGCGGCTCTTATGTAAGCCGCTGTCGCCCACAGCGGCTTAAGGAAGCCGCTGTCGCCCACAGCGGCTTTTAGAAGCAGCTGTCCGCAACAGCGGCTTTTGCTGTTGCATTTTCCCAGCGCTTTTCTTTGTTAATTTTCCCCACATTTTCTCTATAGACATATCAACCTGCATAACCAAATACTGACACAGCAAAAAATCCAGACGCCGCTCAACCAACAGTTCATCCAAATTTATATTCCATTGAAAAAATAAACTGATAGTTGATCCAAATTACACATCTCTAAAAGATTTCATTAATCACCAACATAATGTCAATACAAGCCAAAGTTGAGTTAACATAACTCAAATCACCCAAAGAAAATACAACCAACACTACTCCTGCTTACACCCATAGCAAACAAAACAGTAGCTCACACCTAAACAACATTAGCAATACAAAACCTATGAGCAACACCATTACAGTAGCTATGAACCAGCAATAACACCATCACAACAGCAGAACCAGACCTCTATGGAACTCCATCTCGTCCCATGCTCTCCTCGATCCTCAAAGAAGGTGGAGACTCTATGATAGTTGACAATGATTGCACTGAGGATGTCATGGTAGAGCTCAAAGTAGATTTAGTTGTCCGAGGTCGTCGCCTAAATGTCAAAATGGGAGAAGTTTTGGTAAAAGGAGATGCAGATACCGGTGGGGTGGGAGTAATTGGAGTGGCAGGGCTAGGGGAAAGGGAAGGAAATTCAGGCATATCCGCATTTCTGGAAGCGTAGACCATGGTTGAATAGGCATAAGTGGAGGAGTAGGCCGAGGCAGGGGTCGTGGAGGAGTAGGCCGAGGCAGGGCTCGTGGAGTAGGTCTAGGCAGAGGCTGTGGAGGAGCTTGAGGCAAAGGTCGTGGAGAAGGTTGAAGTGGAGGTGGAGTAAGTATTTGTGGAGTATGAGAAGGTGAAATTTGAACTGATGGTGTAGGAGAAGGTGAAATTTGAACAGATGGTGTAGGAGAAGATGAAAATTGGACCGATGGTGGTCGTTCTAGATGTCGATCTGCAGGTGGAGACTCAATAAGATGTCGACTACCAGCTGTATTTAGACACTGGTCGCAATACATCGCTATGTTGCCAAGTAAAGATCGTACATTTGGAGGATACTCCGCACCAGCTTGATCTAACTCACCTTGACATTTCTTTGCTATGGTGGCTATACCGTTGGTCTACATAAGACGTAAAGCACAATCAATAAAATGAAGTTGTTAGAAAAAATAAATGCAGATACGCAATTGCGCATAACCAGGTTGATACTCAGTTGGAGATGATGGTAATAATGGAGTAATAAAGCGACGTGTAATTCCTCTATACCATATCATATAAGGATTATTATACTCCATATGTCCACGAAATAAATCACCAGTAACAACACTCTGAAGACAACTATCCCACTCACAAACATAGACACGATGATGTTTGGCCCAATCCATCTTGTTCTTTCCACGACGATCTGTTTTATGCAACTGAAGACCAGTGTCACATGGCATAGGAACCAACTGCCGAAGACCAAATTGACGCATAACACGATCAGGCAAATGCATCTCAACAATGTCAAAACATATGAGTGGGGTCCTGACACGCCACACAGTGTCATCTACCTCCGGCAGTGACTCCAAGATCTGAGAAGTATATGGCTCCTATATAAACTACAAAGTAAAAAATTGATTGCTCATTTAGAAAAAAAAAATTACATCAATTAACAACTATATGTTCAATTAACAACTGACTAAAAAGACTAAAGATAATTACATCAATCTCAACCTATTGTTTAGTGTTGCAGGTGTTGTGAGGAATCACAACAAACAATGGTTATTGACTTACTAGCAACAACACTATTCACAAAGATGCAATGAGTCTCTAGCTAAAGCAACACTAAATGAGATAAACCTGATCATCACGCTGATGGTCCAGTGCGTCTCTATAATATGCAAGTCCTTTTGGCAAGTCAGCCCTCTGAAGTGATCTTCGAAGCCACCTGTCATCATGCAATAAAAAAAAATTATAGCTTAAAGTAAATTTTCTAAACAGTAAGAGTACATATGAAGTTATCATATACCTGCATCCTAAAGGATCACGATCAGGCTGATACTGCTCATTTGGTTCTATATCCGGGTCTATATGAGAGCCGAGAACTGGTCTACCAATAGGAATGCGCTCCTAAGCCCACAACTATCCAAAGACAAATATATCAAAACACAAAATCATATACACCTCACATGGGAATAAGCTAGTCAGTGTATTACCTGTAAGAGTATCAAAGGTCCAACAATATCCTTCACACCTCGTTTAGACGCCCGACAAAGGTGACGATACATAAAGGCAAGTGTCGCACCCCCCCAGCTGTACTCTGATGCTTTCCTAAGATCCCGAAGCAACGGCAAATAGATGACCTGAATCTCATTGCCTGACTTATCAGCAAATAAAATCGCTCCCATCAATGTAAGGATATATGCTCTAGCATGATACTGAATAATGGCATCATTTGCATCCGATGGGAGATCCTGAAAGCTGAAGGTTTCTATAAGCCAACCAATGTTTAGGCAGATCCTGAAAGCATCCCCATTGCTATTATATATCCTAACAACTCCTCTACCAACCCAAACCAATTATGATTGGAAGTCCCTGTCACTGGATAGCCACGCACTGGCAAGCGCACCAAGACTGCTACATCTTGTAAAGTTATGGTGGCCTCACCAACAGCAAGGTGAAATGTATGAGTCTCTTGACGCCACCTCTCTACTAGAGCGGTAATAAGTCCCCTATCTAAAGGTAAAAAACACAACCTATGTAAGCCATAGAAACCGGCTTCTCTAACATAATCTAAGACACGACTATCTCTTTCTCCCCAATCTTGCAAAGCCTTCAAGTGTTGCCTGCAGTTTAAAGGTGCTGAAACCTGTAAAATCAATAATTAGTTCAACAAATGAAGAAAACAGAACCTGAAATTGTGAGAGAAGTGGAAGAAAATGGACAGCAACATCAACAGGCCTTATTTTAAATCCTGAATTTGTGGTTTAGCATTTCAAACTTTAATCTTTCTTGACTAAACCACAATGAAAACCATCTGTTTTTGCTTCCTTCTATATCAATACTTCGCAACAATTACAAAGTAGAGGACAGCTTCCAAATCCTACATGGCTTCTTTCTCCTGTTTCCTGATGGTAGCAATGCAGTTGTAGTTGCTATGTGTATATTATCTTGAAAGTGATAACTTCTTAGCAATTCATTGTTCCATTCCTAGGGCATTGATCATATTCATCCGCATCATGCTGTTGACACACACATTTTGACTTACGTATTTGAATGCTTTAAAGAAGCACAATACGGCTGGAAGCCTACTTTGTATAAGACATTTAACTAGATTGGTGTTGCAAATAAAAATTTAGTGCTTCTGTAACTCTATATTCATTCCCTATTCTGTTTACTTATCTAAATGATGTCTTCTGTACAAACAGAACATTACGCTTCTTCCTTAACAGATTATTTCTTCTCAAAACAACTTATTTGGCATAGTTTGGTCTTTACTGAACTTCTATGAGAGATTCCTGTATTCAGGCAGGCAAGACTGTGCTTTATGCCTACCCTGGCTATCAAAACAGGGGTAGTACTTGTTTGCTAAGTTCAGGTCACATTGTGAATTTGTGATGACCATAAAAAATAAAGAAGAAAAAAGGTCACATTGTGCTGACATATTTTCAGATTTTCTAATTACAACAGGTATATAAGTAGGTAAAATCCGAGACAACAAAGCTTGCACAAAATGATTGAAAAACTTTGCCACAATTGAGCTCATACAGACCATAGGTAAATCCTGAATTTGTGGTTTAGCATTTCAAACTTTAATCTAAGCGTAGAGATAAATAGGGCACATTTGTGAAACATATATTAAAAGCACTTCATTATGACACCATATAGGTAGTATAAGAAACAGAAAGCACATTACCTGACCACTCCACACATCTTGACTTCTATGGTGTTGTTGTAATGTAAGAACGGATGGATCATGAGGTCCCGGATCCACCGTTAACTCCATGAAATCTACAAGAAATTAATTTATGAATTCTTCATCGTAACCAGAATATATGAATTACAAGAGAACATATATTAAAAATAAATAAATATGTATATAGTATATAAGTTTACCCAGAATTGACATCATTCCTCACTCTTTTATGACAAGTCTTCCTATTGTGGCCCTTATTTCCACACAAACCACATGTCACCTTTCCACGAGGGTTCTCATCCATCTCATTTCGAAGCCTCTTTGATTTTGGTCGCCCTTTACCTCGCTTCATGCTATTGTCAGCAATAACAGTTGGTCCTGTGTAAGGTGTCCAGTAGGCTTTATCGGGAATGGGCTCAAAGTCTGGCTTGTATGTTTCATAGTACTCGATTGAAGAGAAGAATGAGTCTATGAATTGAGCCGGTGACAAGCTATATTCTCTGCAAACAGCAAGTGCATGAGAGCATGGGAACTTGTATAACTGGAGCTTCTTGCAGGTGCAAGTCCTTTGCTGGAAGTTCACAATATGAGTATGACCACCTTTATGCTCCCTACCTCCTTGGCCAGTGGTGACTTGATATTTCCCAATTTGGTGATTGTAAGCATCTATAGTGTGGTGTGCTGCTTTGGCCATGTTGTTTTGTAGCAAATTAGTCAATTTTTCACTATATGCTTGCTGTTCATGAAGTCCTTTCAAGGCCCATCCACGTCTTTCAACAAAATAAGCATTCACCCTATAGAATGAGCACTTCACAAGGGCTGTGATTGGTAGAAAACGTGCTCCCTTCAACACACTATTGAATACTTCAGACAAGTTAGTCGTTATGATGCCATACCTTCTCCCACCATCATGACAAAGGGACCACATACACAAGGGAATATCAGAAAGATATTTATGAGCAGTAGCATTCATTTCACTTATTTTCTTGAATCCAGCATCAAATTTCTTGTCTTGGTGTTGCTCAGCTGACCAACCAAAGAGGTTTCTCAAGTGATTATCCTTGTGTCGAGTATTTAAGTTGGAGGCAAGATGGCGCAAACATAGTCTATGATGGGCATATGGCTCATGCCACTCACCATAGGGATCGTTCATAGTGGACATGATACCCGGATGGCGATCTGAAATAACACAAAGATCATGTCTTTGAGTGACATATAATCTTATGCACGCCATAAACCAAGACCAACTACTTCCATTCTCCCCTTCAACAATGGCGAATGCAAGTGGGAACAATTGTGTATTAGCATCACAACCCATTGCAATAAGGAGAGTCCCCTTGTACTTGCCATATAAATGGGTTCCATCAATACTAGGGGACGACAATGTTTAAACCCCTCAATAGAAGGTCCAAAAGCCCAAAACACCCTTCCAAATATCTCAACAGATGGGTCGGTTGTCGGGTTGTTAGCAAAATGTACAATAGTCCCAAGATTTGCTTCTTTCATTGCTTGCATGAAACGAGGAAGGTCTTCAAAGGATCTCTCCTAATCACCAAATATATGAGCAATTGCTAGTTGTTTCGCTAGCCAAGCCTTCTTGTATGAGATGGTATACTTAAAACGTTCTTGTATTACCTCTATGATGGCACGAACTTTAATAGAGGTGTTTGCACGCACAAGATCCTTAATTTTATGGCTAATAAATTCTAAACCTAGCTGAAAATGATCCTTGGGAACAGAGTCACTAACAGAAGAGGGTGCGTGTGGGCCTTTGTAAACACTAATTCTAAAAGCATCCGAGAATTTGATTTTACTTGCATGAAGCCACCAATGGCATGGTGGATCCCTATTACATACAAGTGTCACTGAATCTTCACTAGACCGCTTGACTTTGAAACCCTGGTTCCTCATTATGTATTATACTTTTACCACATCCTTCAGCACCGTCTTATTATCAAATTCATGACCAGGACAAAATTCATCGCCCTCTTTAAATACATATTTAGCCGTCCAACTCCTCCAAGAATTAACAAAAGATTCATTAATAGGAGTGACGCTAGCAAAGTCTGGAATAGGAGCACCAGAACCAACATCAACCTGCTCATCTCCAGAGCCATCCCCTTCAATGTCTTCACTCCTCGGAGAATCAGGTTCACTATCATACCCAACATCATTCATATCCCCCAACATGTGGTGCTCACCACCACGATTGAAAGAACACAACTTTTGTTCCACAAAGTATTGATCATCGTTGAGCATTCTAGTAAAAGACCCGCTAAATGGTGGGTTTTCCATTGTTGAGGAACTAGGATATGATGGTAAGCTTAGATTAATACACTTTTCCAATTGGTATCACATCAACATACAACTCCATCGATGGTGCCAATGAGTGTCTTACACTAGCCCAAAAAGCACTTAATGAGTTGTCATTTTCCAGTGGTATTACTTTTACACATCCAAGAGTCTTATATTTTATTTTCACCTTCAATTCAGAACTACTTGGATCAAGCTCCATACTCTCGTATATCTTTTTGAGTAACTCACTAAAACACATCTGACTATCGGCAAGCACAAAACAGAACCTTCCACCACTATAACTAACATCTCCATCCTTTTCAATAATATCTCTGCCATAATAACATATAATAGGGTAACCTGAGTATTCCATCTTCCTTGTTCCATGCAAAGATATCAAATTTATTAAACCAAAACAACAATAATAATCACAATTTATGAATAGCATATAATTATATGGAGTAACTGTTTATTAGGTAACAAAATTGAAATAAAAGTTGCAACTGATTCAATGGATTAAACATTACATAACAAATTCACCCCCAATTTATGAATGAAATTATTTTAATCACTATCAAATGAAACTACAGTACCATGTAACCAGAATTACTATGAAAATTCAGAACTAAATAATCAGAATGCAATAACAGAGATTGGCAAATTGACCGTGTGTGTTTGTCATTCCAGGTGAGGAGTGAGTGATGTTAACCAGATAAATTGCAGTTTCAACAATTGGTTTTATCTTGTGTTCTGAAACAGAGCAGGTTAGGTTTATGTCATTACTATGGAGCCATTTTGTATCATAGCCAGTTAGGGTTCAGTTGAATTTTGTTCTCTTTTTTGTTTTTTAAACTTTTCTGGTGAAATGAATGGAATTGCATCTTTTCCTTCTTGATGAAATCAGTCTCCTGTTGTTGCTAAGTACCCGTGCTTATTGCTGACAAACAGAAAACACGAACAAAATAGCAAAACTGACAAAAAACTAACAGAATAGCATAATCTCAATTTTAGGGTTCTACTCCTCACAAATTATAGCACGATTCAAATAAAGACTCAACCTTTGGCAAAATCTAGAACTAAACGCATGAAATTAGGGTAAAGAATTACCTTTTCTCAAACTTCCCCAAAAAGATTAGGGCTTCAACAAATTTTGGGTTGCCGACTGTAGAATGACCGCACGGGGAGGATGACCGGCGACGCTGACGACGAGCCTGACCACGAGAGGACTGAGCACACGGCGGGGGAGGGGGGTAGCAGCGAACGCGGGGGAGGGGGGTAGCAGTGAACGCGGGGGAGGGAGAGCAGGGTAGTGTGAGAATGATCGCGGGGGTGAGAGGATTCGAATGGTCACAGAGCTATTCTATATTGAAAAAATAGAAGGAAAATGAACCGCTGTGGGCGACAGCGGCTTACATAAGAGTCGCGCTGGCCCACAACGGCTTTGCTTTCGCTATTAAAAAAAAAAAAAAAATTCGCTTCCAGGCCACAGTCCGATCCTACGTGGTGTATATGTGGGGAAATAGTTTTGAACCGAAGCTAATTTGGGAATTAGTTTGTAAATGATGTATATTTGAGGAAATCACATAATTTTTGACCCTCATGTACTTCAGGTTCTACAAATTGCAATTTAAAACCAGCTGAGCTAAGCTTTGAGACATCAAATTCATCCCAAGGAAAAGAGGACTTACATGGTTCAGGAAATTCTCGATCAATTTCATCCGCCCATGACCGATTCGATTCTGATCGCAGCTTTTGAACTGTGTCATTCAATTTCTCACGGATACCAGGTTGAATCGGAGATCCCATCGGCCCTAAAATGGACCCAATTATGCGAATTGCACTTTCTAACTTCTCAGCCGTCATATTTTCAAGCTCAAGGTTCATATTCCTTGCAACCCTAGCAAAATCAGGGGATTCCCTTCAACTAAAATTGCCACTATCTCGATTCATTCGCATATTTCTACGCTTACTCTTTGATTTCTGCAATTTTCGACCCCTACATCGAGCTCGACTGTTCCCAGCCACGACGACAGCCCATTAATTTTAGAGTCTCACTTTCAGAGACTTAAATATTATGCTAAGGAGCACAATTTGGTGGAGATTTACTCAACCCATTCTTAAGATGTACCTATAGAAGTGCCCTTACATGAGGTATTTAGGACTAATGAAATACTTCTAGAGGGAGCTACTCAAGAAACTGAACATAAAGCATAACCTACACAAAGCCTAATAGTTAGCCCACAAACCCAACCTCAAAATTTTCCCCTACTAACCCAACCTCTGAGCTTTTCATTGAAACCCAATTTCTTTCTGAGATCCTCAAACAACATATATAGAAAGAAACTTACTCCTAAAAGGAGAAAGCAGCATGCACAGAACACTAAGGGGCCGTTTGGTTGGGGGTAATGATTAAGGGGGTAATGGAATGAATATATAGGCTAAAATGAGAGGTATGTGAGGTAGTGGGAGTTAGATTTTGTGAGAAGGAGGCTAATGATTATCCCAATTTGGGGATAATAGAAACCCACCTCCCCCTAGGGTAATGATATTCCCCCATTTTCCTTCATTTTCTCGATTGCCCCCCTTAATCATTACCCTCATCACCACTTCACCTTACTATTTTAGCCTAAAAATTCATTCCATTACCCCTTTAATCATTACCCCAACAAAACGGCCCCGAAGTCCATTTTAAATAAGTTGAGAAAAAAATCTCATAAATTAGTGTAAATGAAACACCCCGAATTTCCGTCTAATTTAAAATCATTTAAAATCACGAGTTACAGCGGAAAAACCTTAGAAATCCGAAGTGTTATCACCGTATTTAATGTTCAAATTAAATACAAGGCTAGAAAGAAACAAATTAAATACATTGGCAAAAAGAGGGATCAACCGTCCCGGAGTATAAATGACTCCTAGAAGTACTTCCTTTGTTCCTAAGTATGCATACCCTCTCTCAACCCTTAGGTTTACAAGAAGAACTGTTTTATCCACAAAACTTACTTGCCCAATCCATCATATATGGATATAAGTACTACATTGGGGCTACAACTCGCAGATATAGACCTGCCCAACATATCTCAAATAATAATTCTCATTCGCATCCTTTGGTGGACCCATTACCAAAGAAATGTTAACTCTCAATTCATTTTCATAAGGTCATGACATAACAAGTAATACACATATCTTGGTATCTCAATTAACTACTCCGCAGTTACAAAATGAACAATTTAAGTTCACAATTCCGATGACAATAATTTCACATGAATGAGCATCAACACCCTATTCACAACCACCTAACAATATACCTTTTACAGGTTTCCAATATTGTTACCAATTCAATAATTAAAGTCTCATTAACTTATTGAAACAACATTCTTACAAACATGAGCCAAATAGCGATAGGCTATATCCAAATTGAACAAATATTAATCATATCTTTAGTTCAATATCACAAATAATTACTCCACGTAATTACAAAGATTAACATGCATTATCATATAACACGAATCTCAATAAGTAGTCATTGTTACACAAGTGAATTTCTAACATAGTCCTTCATGCATTCACTATCTCGTAATTCTATAAGAATTATCATAAGGAAATAAATAACAATTATCCCTTGTCAACTACCAAGTATGAATACAATAAACCAATAGTCAATACTTTGACCTTTAAACCTCTTAATTAAACTTTAAAGATGGTTTAGTACCTTAAACTTAAATAATTAAGTTGTCGGAATTTTAAGTACCCCATGCATGCTCAAAGACTTTTCAAACCAAACTTGAAAAAGCCAATTAGGAAAATCTTCCATAAACCTTAATTGAAGTCAACAAGTAAAGCGAAAGTCAATCACCCAAAACCATCACCATCAACCAGCACCACCAGCGGGTCCCACCACCAGCAGCTCGCTGGTGGCGCCGGCTAGCGCCTGGCGGCGCACGGCTGCCAGTGACGTCGTGTAGGCTTCGACCGTGTGGGCCTTTTTTTATTTTTTGTTAATCAATTTAACAAATCCAAATCTAAATTAAATCTGAATATTTAATCAATTTACAGATTTAATAAATTCACAAGATCCAACCTTTAAACTCAACATTCGATTCAAATTCACTAAAAACACCAACTCTAACCCTAATCATGATTCTAACATGCAAAATACTAGAATCTAGCAAACCTAGCTCAACATAAATTAGGGTTTGCTCATAAGCATACTAGGGTTAATAAAAACGAAGAATTTGAATCAAGAACAAACCTTTAATAATCAAAAAGCAGTAAAAACACTTACTTAGAATTAAAAAGGATCAACTTTGGACAAGAGGATGAATTGTGAAAGAGTGGAAATTTCTTTCTTCTTCCCTTGTTCCTTTCGGCTGGTTCACGTGAGAGAGAAAGAGATGAGAGGCGTGTGTTTTTTTTTTTTTTTGTTTAAGCAAAGTGTCAGTTGATTAGGAAGTTGAGTAGATTTAGGAAACCTAAATTTATTCCTTCCTTTTCTCAACCCACTTCCTAAAAATTCTCCAACACAACCTCCTTTCAATCTCATATTTTTGGAAATAAATTTTAAAAATAAAATTCTAATTTTCCTCCCCTATATTTTCGCCTAGGGCCGAAAATTATGGTCCCAAATTAGTCTAATATTTTCGGCGAAGCCCGAAAATATTAGCCCACAAAACTCTTCTATTATTTTGGCCCAATTATAATTAATTAGATTCAAAACAAAACCCACACATTATTTAGACATTCTAAATCATGAGTCCAATTAATATTTTAAATCCAAATTTGCATTTTCTTTTAAGTAATTATTATTCTAAAATGAATAATAATACGGAGTATTACATCGTTACCCCCTAAAAGAAGTTTTGTCCTCGAAACTTAAGATCACCACCAAAGTGAAGCTAGTTCCATAAGGCGATGTTTTTCACCACAACTTTCAAAGTTCAACGCAGCAATGCAACTCGAAAGTTTAAAAGTTTTCACAACTTTTCCAAATAACAAAATGAGCATGATGCAACGCAATGCAATGAGTTTTCCTACCTTTAAATTTCTTTTCTTTTGTGGATTGTTACACCCTTCCCCCCTTAAAAAGGTTTCGACCTCGAAACTAAGGCTAAGTACCTTGTTCGAACAGTTGAGGATAACGATTGCGCATATCAGCCTCAATCTCCCAAGTCGCTTCTTCGACTTTGTGGTTAGCCCACAACACTTTCACTAGATTGATCGTAGACACACGAGTTTTCTTCGATTTCTCGTCTAGGATTCTCATAGGCTTAGTTCGTTCTTCAAGAACTCGAACTGGTTGCTCTTCATAGGTGAGTGTGTCATCTAACACCACCTTTTCAGGATTCAGCACATGACTTGGATCATTGTGATACCTCTTGAGTCCAATATACTTTGGGCTAATATAATTTTGGCTAAGCTTCTCTTTACGCCCAAATCTCATCACTCCACGAGTAGGCGATACTTTGAGAAGTACCTTCTCACCAACTTGGAATTCCTCCATCCGTCGATGTTGATCTGCATAGGCTTTCTGTGTATCTTGTGTAGCTTTCATCTTCTCTTGGACCAATTTCACTTGATCCACAATCTATTGGATAAAATCCGGACCAGAAACAAAGGTCTCACTTATGTCGTTCCAACACGTAGGAGATCGAACACTTTCTCCCATACACTACTACAAAAAGAGGATACAAAGTCACTTTTTTGGGCCTTTGAAGTCGGTTTTAAAAGTGACTTCTAAGTGAGTGACATTATAGGGTATGGCATCCAAAGTCCTCTTTTACGCGACCTTAAAGGCTGCCATACGAAGTCACTTTTTTGAAGGAAGTGACTTTGTAGGTGCCTTATGAAGTCGCTTTTCTGTAAAAAGCGACTTCATAGGTACTTTAATCAAGTCGTTTTTTTTTTTAAAAAGAGGACTTCATAGAACAAACTTCTGAGTCCCTTTTATTCAAAAAAGCGACTTTGTAGGCTCATCAGATGGTTATTTCCAGGGAATATAGTGGCAGATCTCGACCAACAACCATTGATATCATAGGACTCTGATGGAATAAGAGCAATTGGTTCTGGTGTCCAATTGATGAGGTCTGTTGATGTTGAGTTTCGCCGTTCTATTTTAGTGTTCCAAACAGCAGCATATGGATATTGTTGATAAAATAGGTGATATACTCCCTTGTAAATCATTGGTCCTATATCAATAAGTATAACAATAAACCTTAGCCAAACAAACAAGCATTTAATTATTTCAACTGTGAGCAAGATTAAAGAGAAAGGCAAGAGATAATCAGACTAACCATTGGGATCTGAATCAGCATGTTAGTCAATTAAGAAAGCAGCACGTACCTCGGAGCAAAGACAAAACTCGGGGCATTTTTGCTCTCTGCACTTACAATTACATGGCATAAAGCCACCACAACATTTGTATCTGTGAACGAGAATGTCAGTAAGTCTGCACACACACAACTTTTGTAATTTGTGTTTGTTTGTTTTGCATTGGTAGATTTAAAAATATGAAACCAATACAGAACCTTGTCATATCACCATAAAGGGCTCGTCTGCGGAGCATGTATGAGGCACAAGGTCTACTACAAGCAAAGAAAACATATCTTAGATGTTTATCATTGATTGATAAATTAACTACTACCCTCTACTGTAAGAAGAATCAGTAATTCACAGACACATAAACCCCAACAGACTACTCCAATACTAGTAAGAAGGATAATGACATAGAAATAAAGAGCGAGCATGCCAAATCAAGTCACTAGATCAGCAAAACATTATATTGTATACAACAAAAATGTATAGAATGGTTTATATCCTGTTAATTGTTTTCCAGGTTTATATATTTATATCTCTGATAGGTCACAACCTCAAGGTGATTTATCTGATCTCCAAGTCTATTTTAATTTGGCATAGAAAAACATTTCTCTGAGCTATCTCTCTCTCTCCTCTTATTTACATGATCAGGTCTCTCATTATGTCATGTTAGAATGCAGGCACAAAAGAGAATTCGGAAATTTCTACATAGTATCTGCATATTGGTAGATGACCACATTAAAGTAACCCAATTGCTAGCTATTAGTCTATAGAGTTGCATAAGCCTCATGGCATATAGTTTTCTCAGAAGTATCAACTGTAAACCATGACAAACAGCCTTCATGAAAAAGGATGACAATCAAGCAAACAGGAACAGAACAAAATTGAGTTCTGACCATCCCAAATTACATGAACAGGAGTAGTAATTGATGCAGGAGCAACATGCTTAAAAAACGATACACATCATATTCACCATTATATAGATCTTAGGAATGATCTTGATTCCTCTACACGGCTCCTCAAGAACAACAATGGTGTTTTCCAAGGGGAATTGAAAGAACATTCAATCTTAGTTCTATTATGTTCGTTTATGGAGCATGTTTTAAAATGGGTTACAATTACATTGCCTCCTACATTGAAGATACTTTGGAATACACGCGCAAGATGGGGATTAAAGCTCTTGTTATATGATCACGTCATTATGGAGAACCTCGTAATCTTGGCAGTTCTGATAGTTGTTCGTATTTTGGCCATAACTCGCTCATACTAAATCTAAACGTGATGATTCAAATCTCTGTAGAAAGATATGATCGAGATCTACAACATTGATGCTTTGAGTTTTCTCTAATTCAAAGCGCAACATGGTCAAAAACGCGTAACAAGTTACAGAACATATTCCTTGCGCGCCAAGGCAACGACTTTAGTTTAGTTATTGTGTCCTAGTTTATTTTAACTTGCTTTTAGCGTGATTTATTGCTTAGGAAACTAATAATCTGGTTATTATTAGCATTATGAGTCCATTAGGAATTAGAAAAGCTGTTAGATAGTTCGTTTTACAATTGTAATCAGTTTAATAGTTAGTTTCCTACTTGGATTAGGATTCCTAGTAGCTTTAGATTTCTTTGTCTATATATAGGGGAGAGCACGAAATTGTAACATAGACTTTGATGATTAATGATTAATACGTGAGTATTTACCCCTCAAATTGAGTGATTCAGTTTGAAACCCTTGTGTGTGATGCGCAAGTCTTGTTCTTGAGTGATTCTTGAACGAAAAACCCCAACCCCTTGAGTGATTTGAGAGGTATATCCCTTTTATTGTTTTGTTTATCAAAAATACAGAAAATCCCTAAATAAATCACATCAACTTGGTATCAGAGCAAGCTTTTGGAGTTTTCTAAAACTTCAAACGATCCAGATTGACAGAAGATTATTAATGTTGTTCGTGTTCGTGCTGCTGTTCATCAGAATTTTGGAGCGCGTTTTTGACAAAGCAATAGTGTTTTTCGCAGGTAACTGGCATTCTGAGCAAAACTAGTTAAGCTTTGCTTACTAGCCCTGTGTTATTTTTGCGAAATTCAATTGTTTACTCCTGTTTTTGAGCCGTTTTGTGTTTTACGAGTGGAAAATATTATTTCGACATTGATCTTATGAAGCAATAAACAATATGAGGTCACCATGGAATTCTAAGTTTATTGAGTCCAGCTTAGATGAGTTTAGTGGGTTGTATTGTTCAAAGGACTTTTGTCGATGGCTTAAGAAGGTTGACGAGTTATTTTTATGTTATGAGTTTACTGACTATGAGCAAGTAAAGATTGTGATTTCTCGCCTAAGAGGACCTGCTCTAGTTTGGTGGGAGTCTTTGAAATCTCGCAGAAAACTCATGAGGAAAGAGAAAATCCGCACCATGAGCAAATTGAAGAAGTATCTCAACGGAAGATTTTCATATCCGAGCAATGATCAAGAATGTTCATGTGCATATTGTTATGATGAAAGTATTAAACTTTTGTTATCTGAGATGAGGGTGAGACGGATTGAACAACAATTGCAGAAGTTAAGAGAAGAGGAACGAGATAATAACCAATGTTCCAATTGTTTTGGTTTCGGTCACTTTATAGATGAATGTGCTACAAAGTTTCAAGTAACTATAGAATACATTAAAGAAGTGCACGAGGCTGAAGAATCTTTGAGATCTTGTGAAGTCAAAGAACCAAAGAACGGGATCATTGAGGAGTTTTTGCAAAAATCTGATCTTTATGGTTCGTTTAAAGATATTGTTCCTATTGAAGACTCACAAGAAAAGGCCAAGAACATGGATTCCATGATTGATGTTCAAGTTTATGTTTCAAAACAACAAACCGTGGTTCATGAGTTTGTTGAGGAAGAATTCATTGAACCAGATAATATTGGTGATTTTCTTGATGATCTTGGTTATAATGATGACCTTTTGAAAGAAGAATTTTCTTTTGACCCAAGTCAACCACCTATATTTGATGAGGTAAGTCAAGAAGATGAGGTTGACATCATTACTAACCTTGTGGTCGTGGATTCATTGAAGACATCTCAACATGATTCATTGTTTTTCAAATATGAAGACTTTGTTCATACTGACTTCTCCAAGAATTGTACGATTTATTTGATGGAAGATCATGGAGACAGAACTCAAGAAAAGATTGTTACCGACCAAGAATTGGGGACAATTCTTTTTGAAGAAAGGGAGATTGATGCAGGAGCAACATGCTTAAAAAACGATACACATCATATTCACCATTATATAGATCTTAGGAATGATCTTGATTCCTCTACACGGCTCCTCAAGAACAACAATGGTGTTTTCCAAGGGGAATTGAAAGAACATTCAATCTTAGTTCTATTATGTTCGTTTATGAAGCATGTTTTAAAATGGGTTACAATTACATTGCCTCCTACATTGAAGATACTTTGGAATACACGCGCAAGATGGGGATTAAAGCTCTTGTTATATGATCACGTCATTATGGAGAACCTCGTAATCTTGGCAGTTCTGATAGTTGTTCGTATTTTGGCCATAACTCGCTCATAATAAATCTAAACGTGATGATTCAAATCTCTGTAGAAAGATATGATCGAGATCTACAACATTGATGCTTTGAGTTTTCTCTAATTCAAAGCGCAACATGGTCAAAAACGCGTAACAAGTTACGGAACATATTCCTTGCGCGCCAAGGCAACGACTTTAGTTTAGTTATTGTGTCCTAGTTTATTTTAACTTGCTTTTAGCGTGATTTATTGCTTAGAAAACTAATAATCTGGTTATTATTAGCATTATGAGTCCATTAGGAATTAGAAAAGCTGTTAGATAGTTCGTTTTACAATTGTAATCAGTTTAATAGTTAGTTTCCTACTTGGATTAGGATTCCTAGTAGCTTTAGATTTCTTTGTCTATATATAGGGGAGAGCACGAAATTGTAACATAGACTTTGATGATTAATGATTAATACGTGAGTATTTACCCCTCAAATTGAGTGATTCAGTTTGAAACGCTTGTGTGTGATGCGCAAGTCTTGTTCTTGAGTGATTCTTGAACGAAAAACCCCAACCCCTTGAGTGATTCGAGAGGTATATCCCTTTTATTGTTTTGTTTATCAAAAATACAGAAAATCTCTAAATAAATCACATCAACTTGGTATCAAAGCATATGATCTACAACATTGATGCTTTGAGTTTTCTCTAATTCAAAGCGTAACATGGTCAAAAACGCGTAACAAGTTACGGAACATATTCCTTGCGCGCCAAGGCAACGACTTTAGTTTAGTTATTGTGTCCTAGTTTATTTTAACTTTCTTGTAGCGTGATTTATTGCTTAGGAAACTAATAATCTGGTTATTATTAGCATTATGAGTCCATTAGGAATTAGAAAAGCTGTTAGATAGTTCGTTTTACAATTGTAATCAGTTTAATAGTTAGTTTCCTACTTGGATTAGGATTCCTAGTAGCTTTAGATTTCTTTGTCTATATATAGGGGAGAGCACGAAATTGTAACATAGACTTTGATGATTAATGATTAATACGTGAGTATTTACCCCTCAAATTGAGTGATTCAGTTTGAAACCCTTGTGTGTGATGCGCAAGTCTTGTTCTTGAGTGATTCTTGAACGAAAAACCCCAACCCCTTGAGTGATTCGAGAGGTATATCCCTTTTATTGTTTTGTTTATCAAAAATACAGAAAATCCCTAAATAAATCACATCAGTAATGAATAGTACTCACATAGTATCATACATTTTCAGTCGCACCTACAACTGAAACTAACTACAAATCTTTGTGAAAACACCATCAAGGCTTAAGGTAGGCACCAGAGTCACAAGCATGCAACTCCAGGGAACATGGGATAATAAGAGATAAACGAGAAATGGACCTTGTACAACATTGATGGAACAGTTAAACAACAAATGACTAAGCAAGCAAAAACATACTCAATTACACAGAAAATGACAAACTGGAAAGAAAATATTTGATCATGGCAGCCTGACCACTCCAACAGTTCACAATAGCTTAATCAAGTGAAATAACAAACATTTTGATAAAAAAAAAAAACTAACAAAAAACTAAACATCACAATAGATAAATTACTCAAGAGAACAATCACCATAATAGTTATTCCAATCAAATGAATTAGAACAAAGAAAGATACTCACGTTGCCCAAACGATTATTGAGGGTTTAGATCAAACTCGCAGCACAACCCTGAGCCTCAACAGGCATCTTACAAGCAGTACATCCCCAGGCGAACTCTTCTCCTATTTAGTTATAAAATGGAATAAATTAGCAAACCACCAGGCAATTTATAAGCTCTTCACACAGTTACAACTAAATCGTGACATTCCCAGAATCTAGAGTGGTAATTGGTACAAAACAACGAAGAATAGCAAGTGCACGTTGAACCTTCCTGTCTGCACTTTGAATTTCAGGAAGGAGCGAAAGAAACGGTCTAACCAAGTGCAACACTCTAAAACACTAGTGTAACTATTACTGAGCTAAATCCAGCAGAATTGACTTGGAAAATTGTGAAACCATATGTTGGAGTTCAGTTGGAGTTCAGTTGGAGTTATATTACAATTCTTATTTGTATTTCACGTGTGCTTTCTCCTGGTCAAAGGTCTACTCATTACATTGCTTCCATCAGCATCCTAGGCCACTTAGCCACAGGCAATCTGTTACCTAAATTTCATGTAGTCATGGGTACTATTATGGTTGTTCTTAACCACTAGCTACGGGCATATATGTGGCTGTCATTTGCAGTGATTACCTTCTTGGCTTCAGCCAATATCCCACACGCCTGGAAATTAAGAGGAGTATTAGATTTCTTCAAAAAGTAAATACCTTCTTGGCTTCAGCCAATATCACGATTGGGGAAACAAGAAACTTAGATCATTTTCATTCATCTGGTACTACCCTCTATATTTTAGCCATATCTACTCTATGTCATCAGCCAATATCACCAAATTAAATCCAACGCACAACAATATGTAACAAATCATATATTTTAGTAAAACAATTTGAACAGTTAGACATGCAACTTGACTAATTCCAGAGAGGTTACCATTTTCAACTAGAACTAAGAGAAGAGATGTCAATTTAACAAGTTAGATTCTTCAAGTAAAATCTATCAGGGGATAAGCAAATTACAGCCAATTTCATGTTTTACAAGGAGTTTGAACTTCAGTTACCTTGAGCTATACTATGCCCTCAAAACCCCAAAACCAAATCAAATCAATTAACTACTTTCTCATCTGCAAAGAGTTCCACAAAACAGAAATAAGCACTAGAACACGACACTAAATTTATTCTTTAATGAGCCTCAAGTTGCAAAAGATTTACCTTGTAATCACCATTGCAACCAAGTAAACACCACCGCTCTATTAAAATATAAAAATTGAGCAACCGTAAGAATTTCTAGGAACTTTTTTAATTGAGAGCACACGTTAAGAGCTTTCTCTCTTCAGGTGTACGTTTAAGTGGGTTTCACTAAAGTGCACCCTCACCGGCGATGAGTCGTCAGGCGAAGAAAAAGAAGGCTAAGGCAGTGGCTCTTCAACAATCGATTTCGACATCAACGAATGGAGCTACAAAAATGATGTCTGAACCTCCGTCTGGTCAAGCTACGAAGGCATCTTCTTCTGGTTCGAAACCACCGAAGCTCCGCCGTACTAAGAGTGGACTAACCCTCCTCCGAGAGAGGATGGTCATGTCTCCGATTCAATCTCTGAAATTGATGAAGAACACGATCCCATTCCTGGTTCAGTTGCTCGCAAGCTCTTATTCTCGGATTCTTCTTGGCACCCAACTCTTGAATGTGGCGGTGGAGAATCAGAGAAACCACCGGAGGTAATGCAAGGTGATAATACAGTGTCAAACTCTGAGCTGATTCAAGGTAATCGTAATCCTCAATTAGGATTATCTCTGGCTTATGTACCTCTAGTAATTGAAAATGGTAATCTGATTGTGAAATTAGATGCAAACGCCATTAAAACTCAAACAAAGCTATGGGAAAATGCTCTAATTGTGTATGTGCTTGCTGATTCACCGACATTCAATGATATGTTGAAATTTGTGAATGGGGTGTGGCATTTTGTGAAACAGCCTAGGGTTTATATGCATGAACTTTGATATTTTATATTCAGATTTGCTGATAGGGATAAAGTTATGGAATTAGGACCTTATTATGTGAATTATATAGGCTTATAATGCCGCAAGAATGGGTGAGCAATTTCCAATTTACACCTGAATTGATAAGGATTGTTCCATTGTGGGTTAAATTCCGATCCCTAATTTACCAATACCCTGCTGGGTAGGTAAGAACTTATCAAGAATTGCTAGTTTTGTTGGCAAACCTCTACATACAGATGCTTTAACTGCAAAGCAGGATAGGCTAGCTTATGCCATGATCTTAGTGGAGATTGATGTTTCAAAACGTTTTCCAACAAAAATGCCCATCTATAACCCTGATGGCAGTTGGTTTGAACAGATAATAGACTATGATTGGAAGCCTAAGATTTGTACAGATTGTGCAAAATTTGGACATGTCACTGGAAAATGTCATGAAGCAGCAATGAATCAACAACCAAAGGATAATCTACAGCCTAGAACTCATCCACAACCGGTAGAGAAGAGGGTTTTACAGAAAAAACAGAAACAAATCTGGGTACCACGATCAAAACCTGTTGCAAACAATGATGCTGGAGTTCAACAAGAACCTGAAACTAAACAGATTGTACATGATAATCCATATACTCATGTGCTTGACAAGGGGAAGCAGATCATGGTGTATCATGGGGATTCAGCACAGGGGTCACAAATTCTGTCGCAGAGTTATGCAGTAGTTGTGCAGCATAACAGGTATGAGATTCTTGAGACATACACAGAAAATGTGAGAGAAATTCAGGATAGTGGAAGTTACTACCATTCTCACATGCCACCATGATTATAGTCTCTTGGAATGTTAGGGGTCTCCATAAACCCCATAAGCAAGAAGTTGTGATTAAGAATAAAATTCATGTCTTTGCTTGTTTAGAGACTAGAGTTAAACAACGTAAATCAAAAAAAATTGTTGATTTCGTTGCTCACACTTGCTATTATGTTTTATACTGAAGCTCCTAGCTAATGGTCGTATTTGGCTTTTGTGGAAACTTGATTATGTTGATCTTCAAGTGTCACAAACTCACTGCCAGTTCATTCATTGTAAAAGTAAGGATAAGGCTACTAATTTTCAATGTGAGGCATCTTTTGTCTATGGTTTAAACTCTGTTGCTGAGAGGTTGGTGCTCTGGAGAGATCTTGCTGTATATGGTAATTCTACAAATCCCTGGCTTGTTCTTGGGGATTTTAATGCTGTCTTTTCAGTTGACGATAGGATTAACGGGGTGCCAGTTCATAAAGCAGAGACTAAAGATTTTCAGAACTTTCTTGATGTCAGTGGCTTATTTCATCTTAAAAGTAAGGGCTAGAATTTTACATGGAGTAACAGACAATCTGTAAATGATAGAATCTACAACCGGATTGATTGGATTTTAGGAATTATTGATTACTAGATGCAGGAATATGGAGGGATTGAAGCTGATTTTCTAAATCCTATGATTTCAGATCATAGCATTATCTCTTTATCCACTTGCAATGCTACTGTACAAGGGCCTAGACCCTTCAGGCTCTATAATACCCTGTTGAATAATGTGGAACTGAATGCAATTGTTCAGGAAGGATGTAATATGCATTTTGATGGGCATCTTATGTTCCAGATTTGGAAAAAACTGAAGTTTATTGCAAAGAAAGCTTCTCACATACAGAGATCAACTTGTCAAGTTGACTCTAAACTGAAGAAAGCTCAAATTGAGCTTGACAAACTGCAAACTCAGATGCAAATCAGTCCCCTTGACAGTCATCTAGTTGAGCAGGAGAAGAGCTGACCTGCAAGCGAAGATTATTAGGCAGCAATCTAGAGCTATGTGGATAAGAAGTGGTGATCAGAACACCAGTTTCTTTCATGCACAAGTGAAAGCTAGAAGAGCTTATAATGCAATCACTTCCATCTATAATGAAGAAGGGGTTAAACTCATTGACCCTCATGCAGTTCAACAGGAGTTTATTCATTTCTTTCAGAACCTGATGGGAGTCTCTGATAACAGCTTGCCTGCAATTGATCTTAATATCATAAGAGATGTCCCTACACTCAGCATTCAGCAACAACAACATCTAGTTGCAGATATTTCTGACTCTGAAATTCTCCAAGCTCTTAAAGATCTTGCAGCCGAAAAGGCTTCAGGTATTGATGGTTTTCCTACAGAGTTCTTCAAGTCTTACTCGCATGTTATTGGTTTGGATGTTATAAAAGAAATTATACAGTTTTTTGCAAATAACTATATGCTCAAAGCTATTAATTGTGCAACTGTTACCTTGGTTCCAAAGGTGAAAAATCCCACTTATATCAGAGAATTCAGACCTAGCTTGTTGTACTGCAATTTACAAACTGATATCCAAGATTTTGACTGCTAGGCTCAAGGTTGTGATTGATTTACTTGTTAGTTCTGCCCAATCTGCCTTCATTGAAGGTAGACGCATCCAGGATAATGAGTTAATTAAAAGTTACACTAGGAAAGGGTTAACACCTAGATATATGCTTAGTGTTGATTTGAAGAAGGCCTATGATTCTATTGAATGGGGTTTTCGGCGTATGGTACTACTTGAGTTGGGGATACCTTATAAGTTTGTAAATTGGGTTATAAGCTGTGTTACTACAGTTAGTTACTCTCTTCTGCTTAATGGTGGTCTTACTTCTGTCTTCCTTGCAAAGAAAGGACTTCGTCAAGGGGATCCTATGTCACCATATCTCTTTGTTCTTGTTATGGAATATCTGAATAGGTCTTTGAAGCAACTGAAGAAAAAACCCAAGCTTTCAATACCACCCTAGATGCAAGAAGTTGGATATTACTCATGTTTGTTTTTGCAGATGACCTCCATTTATTCTGCAAAGGAGATAGTATTTCCATTCAGTTACTTTTTGAAGCATTCAGTCACTTTTCCAAAGTTTCTAGTCTGCAAGCAAACATGAACAAAAGCTCCATTTATTTTTCTGGAGTCAAGAGTGAAGATCAAGAGCACATTTCATCTGCAATGGGGATTCCTATTGGTAGGTTACCTTTCAAGTACTAGGGAGTGCCTCTTTCTTCCAAAAAGCTGACAGTGATGCAATGTATACCACTAGTTGTATAAATATTGGCTCGAGTCACTTGCTGGAACTCGAGGTTCTTATCTTATAGGGGTAGATTGCAACTCATCAATAGTGTATTATTTGGCATGTAAACTTACTGGGCGCAAGTCTTTCTCTTGGCAAAGAAAATCATTAAGATGGTTATTCAGTGTGCAGAACCTTCTAGTGGATAGGGCAGGCTATCACTTCCAAAAGGGAAATTGTAGCTTGGAATAAAATCATCTTGCCGGCTCATGCAAGGGGATTAAATGTCATAGACATATACAATCGGAAGATGGTTGCTTTGTGCAAACTTATCTGGGCTGTAGAGTTGAAAAAAGATAAATTGTGGATTCATACTTATTATTTGAAGGGTGCTTCAATTCTTACTTCTAGAGTCCCTCAAGAAGCAAGCTGGACTATAAGGAAGATCTATCAAGCTAGGGAGTGGTTGGATCATGCTAAGGATCAACTAGCTTCTTTTGTTAAAAATGGAAAGTTCAGCATAAAAACTGCTTATACCTTCTTCTCCCATATCTAGAACTTATGACAGTGGAAGAGATTGGTGATGCTACCAGGTATTATCCCAAAACATAAATTCATTCTTTGGATTGGTCTCCATGGGAAACTTATGACTGCTGATAGATGTCTGGCATGGGGGATGAATATTGCTGGTGACTGTGCTTTATGTAACACAAAGCAAGTAGAAACTTTGGAACATCTGTTTTTCCTCTGTCCTTTCTCTTGCTCGATCTAGAAGACTTTATTACAGTGGATGGGTATTCAACGTCAACCCCTCGGTTGGAGCCATGAAGTGAACTGGATGCAACAAAAACTGAAGGGGGCTAGGCCAATAGTCTGCGTACTGGGATTCTTGTTTTCAGCTAGTGTATATCATATTTGGATTGCCAGAAATAAAATAAAGTTTCAGCAACAGTGCACTACACAGAAACAGATTGCATACGCCATTGTGAGAGAACTTCATTGTAGAGGTCTAGACTTCCCTAAGTAGAATGTAATGCTTTCTTCCCTTAGTGGTTATCCCCAGTGTTAGATTTTAAGCTTTGTTAGCTTAAATCTCTAGAGTCCTGTATTGAGATCTGGTTGGTAAGTCAAACCGCCAATTGTACTTCATTGTTTCCCATTGGTTATTGAAAACTATTTTTATTGACCAAAAAAAATAAAATTTCTAGGGTTACATGCAATAAAAAAATGAGGAACAAAACTGCAAAGTAGAAATTGGGATTTGAGAGAGAGAAAACTTACTTCATTGCCCAATTTCACTGACAAGGCAGCACCAGTTTAACATCGCAACCACCGGGAGATGATACAACAAGCCCTAAATCAAGATATTATAGTTAGATTAGAAGAGTTTACAGAGAAAAAAAAAACATCTATAAATGAGAAACAAAAAAAAAATCAAAGCCCTAAACCCTAACCCTAACAATAACCAGATAAGAAATGCAAACAACATGTCATCGGCCATAACGCAAAGAAATTCAAAATCAAGCAAAAATCAATTTTTTCATAGAAATTCATTAGAAAACACAGAAATCGCAAACTCAACACATAAATCATTCATCACAACCTTGCTGAAAAGTAGAAATTGAGATTTGAGAGAGAGAAAACTTACTTCGTTGCCCAACTTCACCGACAAGGCACCACCAGTTTTATATCGCATCCACATGTCGGTAAATCAACGAAGCTTGAATTAACATCAGGAAATGAAGATTCATCGTCTTAATTTAACTAACCTGAGTGAGATCGAGAAAGAGAGAGGTAGAGTAAAATAGAAAGCTTAGAGTTGAGAGGAGATGAGTCTCAATTGGCGATTTTGGTGGTGGAGTCGTCGCCGGAACCTGAGGGAGGGAAGAGAGAGAAAATGGTTGGGGAGATGGATTTTAGATATGAGTAAAGCAGGGGAAGGGTTAGCCGTGAGAAGAGATTGGTAGCAAGCTTCTTTTTCTTTTTCTGTTTTTTAACTTTAACGACCCTTTTTCAATAAGCGTCTTTATAGGCCCTGTATTAAAAGTCCGTTTTTTCACAAAAACCGACTTCTTTTGTGAACAGACATACGAAGTCATTTTTTAAAAAAAAAAAACGACTTCCAACTTTTTGAGTTATTTACAAAATCGCCACCCCCTCAGTATACAAGTCCCTTTTCTTATTACCGACTTTGTAGCTATGTTTTGTAGTAGTGATACATCGCCTCGTAAGGTGCTCTACCAATGCTCGCATGGTAGCTATTGTTGTATGAGAACTAAATCAAAGGCACAACTCCTTTCCCAAGAGTCCTTCATTTCTAGAGCACGGGTTCTCAACATGTCCTCCAGAGTCTGAATAGTATGCTCCGTTTGTCCATCTGTCACAGGATGAAATGCCGTACTAAATTTCAACTTTGTTCCAAACGCAGTCTGCAGTTTGTCCCAAAAGTTCGACAAGAATCTCAAATCCCCGTCTGACACAATGTCTTTAGCTACCTCATGTAACCTCAAGGCCTTTTTCACATAAGCTTCAGTGAGTTGGTCCATTGACCAAGTCTTCTTCATTGCAATGAATCTCGCCGTTTTCGTCAATTGATCGACAATGACCCAAATAGTGTCCTTCTTGGACCACGTCCTTGGTAATCCAGTCACGAAATCCATCAGGATTGAATCCCATTTCCAACTAGGAATTTCGAGTGATTGAACAAGACCTCCATGCCTTCTGTGTTCGATCTTCACCTTTTGACAAGTTAGACACCTTGCCAAAAATTCAGCACAATCTCGCTTCAGGTTTGTCCACCAAAACTGGAGTTTCAAATCTTTGTAGAACCTATCACCACCTAGGTGAACAGAATACGCAGTTCCATGCGCCTCATCGAGAATCTTCCTCTTCAACTCGACGTTGTTTAGTACACAACAACGCCCCTTCATCTTGATCGTACCATCATCAAGGATCTCATAATCAGGATGCTTCCCATCCTTGATCTTGACACGTAACTCCTCCAGAAATGAATCATGAACTTGCAACTGCTGAATCTCATCATAGATCGATGGTAGCACTACAAGTGCATTCAGCAACACTGGAGGCTCACCTTGTTGAACCACCTCTAAGTCCAACATTCTAAATTCCTCACACAAATCATATGGTAGCACCATCATGTTATTCACAGTATGCGAACTCTTCCTACTGAACCCATCATCCACTACATTGGTCGTTCCCTCGTGATACTAAATATCCAGATCGTACTCAGATATAAACTCGAGCCATCTCCGTTGCCTAATGTTCAACTCCTTCTGAGAGAAGATATACTTCAAACTCTTGTGATCTGTAAAGATCTTGCAACGAGCTCCATACAAACAATGCCTCCAAATCTTCAAGGAAAAACCTACATCAGCTAACTCTATGTCATGAGTAGGGTAATTCTTCTCATGCACTTTCAACTAGCGAGAGGCATAAGCAACAAACTTGCCATGTTGCATAAGTACACACCCCAACCCACTCTTAGATGTATCACTATACACCTCAAAACCCTTCTGTACCAGACAGTAAAGTCAAAACTGGTGCCGTCGCCAACCTCTTCTTAAGCTCTTGGAAAGCTTTTTCACATTGTTCCGTCCACTTGTATTTCATCTCCTTTTTCATCAAATTGGTGATAGGTCTCGCTACCTTGGAGAAGTCTTGCACAAATATGCTATAATAGCCAGCCAATCCGAGGAAACTTGGTACCTCAGTCACACTTTTCAGAGCATGCCAATCCATGACAACCTGAATCTTAGAAGGATCAACAAAAACTCCTTCTTTAGAGATAATGTGCCCATGAAAAGCAACACTCTCTAGCCAAAACTCACAGTTCAAGAGTTTAGCGTACAACTTCTAATTTCTCAAAATTTCCAAG
This sequence comes from Tetragonia tetragonoides, assembly GCA_038025085.1. NCBI lineage: Eukaryota > Viridiplantae > Streptophyta > Magnoliopsida > Caryophyllales > Aizoaceae > Tetragonia > Tetragonia tetragonoides. The sequence continues at coordinate 21,035,029 of CM076146.1, forward strand.
ACAGTTCTCAAATGTCTTGCGTGCTCCTCCTTGTCTTTAGAATACACCAAAATATCATCAATAAACACGACCACAAAACTATCCAGATATGGTCTAAAGGTGTTATTCATCATCTCCATAAACTTGGCAGGTGGATTAGTTAACCCAAAAGGCATAATTGTAAACTCATAAATGCCCATACCTTGTCCTAAAGGCAGTTTTCGCAATGGCTACCTCATCAATCCTCAATTGATGATAACCAGACCGCAAATCAACCTTCAGAAACACTCCAACTCCTTGGAGTTGAACAAACAGGTCTTCTATCCTAGATAAAGGATACCTATTCTTGACAGTGACCTTGTTCAACTCACGATAATCAATGCAAAGACGCAGACTAACATCCTTCTTCCTCACAAACAAAACTGGCGGACCCCAAGATGATACACTAGGTCTAATGTACCCCTTGTCTAACAACTCCTCTAGTTGTCCTTTAAGCTCTTTCATCTCCAAAGGTGCCATTCTATATGGTGCCCTCGAAATCGGACCCGTTCCAAGAACTAGGTCAATGTGAAACACAGTCGCTCTAACTAGTGGCATACTAGGAATTTCCTCAGGAAACACATCCGGAAAACTCACTAACCACATCAATCTTTGAGATTTCCTCATCTATTCCCTCTAAATTCTGAATGTGACACAAAAATTCTTTACATCCCTTCTCTAAGTATTTCTTCGCCACTAAAATTGAAATAATCCCAATTCCTCCCTTAGTGACAATTCCTTTATAAGAGATTCTATTACCACTAGGACCTTTCAGCGATATCTTTTGTTCACTACAATCGATTCTCGCTTTATACTTCCTAAGCCAATTCATGCCCAAGATAACATCAATATCTCTCAACTTAAACCTAGTAAGGTCTACAAGCAATTCAGACCCTGCAATGTTCACACGAACATTGGGATGCACAACTTTAAACAATACCACCTCTCCCGAAAAATGGCGATACTAGTCTCTAAAGACTCTCACAATTTCTATCCCATGTTTCTTAACAAAGTTTTCAGATATGAATGAATGTGATGCTCCAGAATCAAATAATACATAGGTAGGCAAAGAATTTACAAGAAACGTACCAGTCACCACATTGTTTGCTGCATCAGCCTGCTGTACTTGATTTATCACAAACAAACAACCCCTATTTCTGTTCTGGTTGCCATTATTGTTCTGAACATTTCCAGCCCGTCCATTCAGCCCATTTTGTCGATTACCACCCTAAGTTGTTCCTATTCTGACCCTGAACTACAGGAGCTTGAACATTGTTGTTGCCCCCACCATTGTTTCCAATCTTGCCCTTTTGAGGACAGTTAAACGAACGATGCCCCAACTCTTGGCAAGTGAAACAGTTCACCTTGTTGTCAGCATAGTCAACTCCCTGGTGATTCTTATTGCACCTTTTGCACATGTAGGGTTTGTTCTTCCAACCCCCATTATTACGATGTCCATTTCCATGCCATTACCATTCTTGGAATTTCCACTCTCATTGTGGTTATTCCCCTTGTTGTTATTCTCATTTTGATTGTTTCCTCCCTCGAACTTAACCTTCTTATCTCCACCACTACCCTGGTGGTTGTCAAACATTATCTTCTTACCAGTCACCTCCTCTCTGTGCTTTTGAACCGCAGCTTGGTTCGCAGCACGATTGTAGACCTCTTTCATGGTCTGACAGATATAACCCCCAAAAGACTCACGAATGGTCCAGTACAACCCATTCTGGAATCTACGAGCCTTGTGTTGTTCCGTAGGGACTAACCCTACAGCGAAACGAGCTAGAACGTCAAACTTTTCAGCATATTCCTGAACAGTCATCCTTTGTTGGATGAGGTTCAAGAACTCATTATACTTCTGGTCTTGGAGATGCTCTGGGTAATACTCCTCTCTAAGGACCGTTTTGAAAATTGCCCAGTTAAAACCCTCTCAAGCCCTTATAACGGTACCATTGGTTCTCCACCAACGATCTGCCTTCTTCCGTAGTTGGTAGACAGCAATGTCAACCTTCAGTGCCTCCGGACACCAAGTAATCGCAAATATTTTCTCCAAATACCCTGTCCAGTCGCTAAGGATTACAGTATCCTCGCGTCCCTAAAAAACAGGCGCATTTTGCCCCTTAATCTTTTTTGACACTGAGGCGAAATCGTCGCCCCTAACTATTCTGTCCTCCTCCCTTTACATCATCTGCTCGATGAATGCATTGGATTGCGCCAAGGCTTGTTGGGACTGAGCTAGTTGCGCCAACAAAGCTTGCGCATTCATCTCCCCATTGTCGTTGTTGTCCCCCATGAAACTGGTAGATTGTTCGGCTCCTTGTCTATTTTTCCTAGGTGGCATCTAGCAACCTAAATGATCAACAAAAGCAAAAGAAAAGCGTATTACCTACCCATATCACACTCATGTGCGATACTAACACCTAACATACATATACGACTCATATATATATGTTTCAATTAGCCAACTAGGGCTCTAGGCTCTTATTGCTTTCATGCATTGCCTTTCAACACTCTTGCACACTAGCAAGTTCAAGGTTTCAATAGACTTTGTTCTTTTTTAAAAATAAACAAATCATAATCACATTGAAACATTCATGCCTTTCTCACATAGGCGCTTTCACAATACTCATGCTTCAAATAGCAAGTAAAAATAACACATTTCTTTGTAACAATTCCATATCATAAACCAAATAGTCAAGTATTTGTTCTAAAAAATGAGTGCTTGCCAAACCAAGCCTCATAAAGCATGACTAAAGTAAAGATAACATTCTAATAATTAATGTCAAAACAAATGGCTCGCATGCCGAAATTAAGTCTCAAATAGTTTCTTCAAATAAAACTACATCGAACATCACGCTGTCTTCGTTATCTTGCGCTTCTTCGCGCGTCTCTCTTGGAGTTTCTCTTGGTAGAATACCTCGAGACTCTCTTCAAGCTCATTAAACAACTCCGTTTCAAGCTTCTTGGCCTCATCGACTGCATCCTCTTTATCCTCCTTCGCAGGATGTGGTGGAAATCTAAACTTACGTTGTATCTCAACTAACGCAAGTTCCTTCATCTCGTCGATTTTGTCGATGATGTCAGGGTGTTTCGTGAAGTACTCCTTCGGCCAACGCATGGGGCCGCTAAAGATAGAGTCGAAGCTTTCCTTGAACGGTTTTCTTGCGTCGTAGGATTGCTTCCGCTCGTCATGTAGCTTGTCTCTCAAAGCCTCCCAAATTTGGTTATGGCCAAAAGCCTTGTACATAACATATGCCTTCATGCGTTGTGACCTCACGGTAGACTTATCTCCGTGGTAGTCATTATACTCCTTGAAAATCGCACGCGTCTCGCTCTCGAAGTCGTGCAAGCGCTTGTCCCCTTTCCATTGCAGTGTTCGCGGATCTCTAGGTGAACGAGTCATCTGCAAGCGGGAAACAACACGTTAGTACTTCACTCGAGTACTCCAAATGATACCAAAACAAGTAAAAGAAATAAACCAACTCATTTCTTGCTACTACTTTGTTACTCTTTGTCTTCCTCTAGTTTCCTCAGTCAAGCACACCACCAACGCACTACCACAATTCCTCATCATGCATCACCCTCATGTTCTCCACTCTCTCTCTCTTCTCTCAACTTTACTGTTAGTTCTACTAGTTCACTGTTCAAGACCAAAGTTTTCTCTCTCCTCTCAGTACTGTTCACGCGAGTCTCTCCCTCCTCTCTCCTTTGTTTCTATTGCTGCTGGTTCGGTTGGGTTGCCATGGACTCGACCACCAGGCTCCAAACGCCGCCTAGTCGCCACCCAAGTCGATGCCTTGTTCGTCCTTTTAGTTGGTTTGTGTCCAGAAACCCTAACCCTAAATTGAATTGGGTATTTAGTGACTTGAATTCTGAATTGGGTTTTAATTTATCTACTTTGTTTATATGCATATATGATGGATGTTTGAAGATTGAATTGGAAGATTTATGGTGCATAATTGCCTTTGGTGGTTCGATTAGAGGTAACTTATATCTATATCGTACGGTCCTTTTTAGATTTATTTTGAGTATACTACATGTATGGGTAATTGAATTGATTTGACCATAAGTTATTGTATAGTAGCTATCTGTGTAAATTCCAGCTAGTATTATGGTGAATGCTGATGTTAAGTGTGAGTATGTAAGTCATGTTTATTAACTTGGAAATATGTATCTGTTGTTGGTAGGTAGGCTATCTCCAAGTTCAATATGCATGAGAGGAAAACAGTAAATTATTAGCTAGTATCTAGAATATCTGGAACCTAGATATATGTTGTTTAGAATACTATAGATGGTGTATGGAAAGTAAATAATGTATAAGTTAGTCAAATTAGTAAAAGAAACATAATTAAGCTTCTATATGAGTTTGAGGAACTATACCAGCATATTATGCTTGTTATCTTGATTAATTGGTTGATTGGATTATGTGAGTAAGTTACAGGTTAGATACTACTCTAGAAATAGTATGCTAGGAGTATTAAGATACATGTATGAATGAACTCAAAACCACCTTTTCCTGCTTGTAGATATTTTGCTGCTGATGTGTTAGATTAAAGGTGTACTTGTTTGTTAGTTAAAGGATATGCAATGAGATATCCCTTTTAGTTATATACTAGTACAAGTAAATTATATGAAAGGTGAATGATTATTAATGTGTTTTATGTACTGGTATGATTGATATGAACAAGAATATCTAGCTGCTGTTTTTGGTTGTGCATTAAGTATTCTATCTGCAAACTTGGATTATGTGAGAATGATTATGTTAAGACTCTAGTTTACAAGTTAAAGTGTGTAGGTTTGCTATGAGGTATTAGACCAATTGTTTACATGTTTGAGCTATTTCTGCTAGGTTGTGATATACAAGTAAAGAAGTGAATCAAGAGAAAGAAAAGGAATGAGAATGTATTCCTATGCTATGAGCTATGAATGTTATGAGCAAGTATATGACGTATTGTGCAAACGTCATAAGAGATAAAGGAAAGAAAAAGTTAATAAAAGCTACTAATCATTAAAAGTGGAAGATGACACCTGGTAGTTTAGGAACTTTTGGGTAACAACAGATAAGTTCGGGAGACGTCCCATATGAGTTTTGAACTGGGACCCCATCCCAGATGTGGCTATTGACCCCCAGATGTGGTCAACAGTTCCCATGAGCCCCCAGATGTGGCTAGGCGACCCCCAGATGTGGTCGGAGGTTTTAAATGCCCCCAGATATGGCAGCCCTAGCATTCTAACCTCCCTTGTGTCAAGTTAAAAGTATGAAGCTACCAAACTAAAGTTAAAGAAGAACAATTGAGTTGAACAATTAAGCTAACAAGAGTATAAGACACGAGAAAGATGGAAATGACAAGCTATTTAAGTTTCATGGGTGGTTCTTGTTGTTGCTTTCTTTAGTGTAAATGTCGTTACCTAGATAAAGCATATAGATTAGAACTATTAGTTGTTTATGTAATGATTTACAGTTTAGGTAGGATTCATGTAAGTGTTTTATGTGAGTTATGCATATACGTGTATATCTTGAACTGAATTTAAGATGGTCTTTACGTGATTGATGTGAGTTACTCAGTTCACGCTGACCCGTTTTCGGGCTGTCACCCACGATATGAATCGTGTATTTCCCTGGTGACAAATTATTTGTATGCGGGTTATTTTGTGGTGAGGACGCTCCAGATAGTAGCCGAATAGAGTCTTGGCAAGAAGAGCTTGCTTTTAGATTTAAATTATATTTCTAGCTTACTGATTAAATGTAATAAATAGACCATTATAGTAATTCACAAAATTATTATTAGAAGTCAGTTGAAGAACCTTACACTCAGTCTATGAGTGAGTGTGGCGGTAGCACCCGGATTTTATTAGAGTCTTCCGCTGGGTTGATTGGATTTTGTTTTAATATTCTGTTTAAGCAGGTTTTGATGTGAAATAAGTAACAAAACGGAAATTAACCTTTGATAGTATCACACAAAGGGATCTTGTTCAAGAATCACTCAAGAACAACTCACGATTCACTCGTAAGGGTTTCAACCTGAATCACTCAGTTTGAGGGGTAAATACTCACGTATTCAATAATTAATCATCAAAGCACGAGTTTACAATAGCAAGCTCTCCCCTATTTATAGACAAAGAAAATCTAAAGCTATTCGGAATCCTAATCCTAGTCCGAATAGGAAACTAACTACGAAACTGACTACAATTGTAAAACGGACTAACTAAGCTTTCCTAACACCTAATGGACTTCTAATACTAATAACAATCAGATTATTACTCTCCTAAACATATTCTAACTAATTAAGGGAATACTAAACGAAATCGAACTAAACAACTGATTACCTAGCGCCCAAGGCTCAAAACCGTTGGATCAGTTTCCTTGGCGCCCAAGGCTTCTTCTTTTCAGCTTCTAGTCATCTTCTTGCCACTCTAACATAGTTACCTCACACTTTACCTCACGTGGCATTATACTCTTGGCAATGAGCAGCTCAAGATCAAGCATTAACGTTTCAAGAACTGGGTTCTTGGACGTTCTTGATTCGTCGTCTTCTTGCTTGTCCTTTAACGTACTTGGCCTTGCATCAGGTTTTGTAAAGGCGATAACTTGGGATGCCTATTTACAAAGGGGACTCTGCCGAAATTTTGGCATGACTTTTATCTATTTTTTTATTTATTTATTTTTTATCTCTCAACCCTTAGGTTTACAAGAAGAACTGTTTCATCCACAAAACTTACTTGCCCAATAATCATATATGGATACAAGTACTACATTGGGGCTACGACTCGCAGACATAGACCTGCCCATCATATCTCAAATAACAATTTCCATTCGCATCCTTTGGTGGATCCATTACCAAAGAAATCTTAACTCTCAAATCATTTTCATAAGGTGATCACATAACAAATAATACAAATATCTTGGCATCTCAAGTAACTACTCCATAGTTACAAAATGAACAATTTAAGTTCACAATTCTGATGACAATAATTTCACATGAATGAGCATCAACACCCTATTCAGAACCACCTAACAATATACCTTTTATAAGTTTCCAATATTGTTTACCAATTCAATAGTCAAAGTCTCATTAACTTATTGAAATAACATGCTTACAAACATGAGCCAAATAGCGATAGGCTATATCCAAACTGAACAAATATTAATCATATCTTTAGTTCAATATCACAAATAATTACTCCACGTAATTACAAAGATTAACATGCATAATCATATAACATGAACCTCAACAAGTAGTCATTGCTACACAAGTAGATTTCTAACATATTCAGTCATGCATTCACTATCTCATAATTCTATACGAATTATCATAAGGAAATAAATAACAATTATCCCTTGTCAACAACCAAGTATGAACTAAAATCTCAATTCAATACTAGACAATGAATATACAACTTCCCCCTCGGCATGAAATTACTAACAATGAATTACCTTTAACAAAGAAAAGGCAACACAACAAACCACGTAAGCTCCTTACGTTCAAGTGCGGTCAACGGGCCCTAACTAATCCACAATAAACTAATAGTCAATACTTTGCCCTCTAAACCTCTTAATTAAACTTTAAAGATGGTTTAGTACCTTAAACTTAAATAATTAAATTGCTGGAATTTTAAGTACCCCATGCATGCTCAAAGACACACTTGTAGAAAAACTACCATGTGCATCGCCTAATATGTGACGGTTGATCATGACAACCGTCGCTCATAGTGAGGCGGTAGAAGTTTTGTAAATAAGTATCGTGAATGTGCAACGGTTCTTCTCTATAACCGCCACAAAGAAACTAAAAATCAAAAAACAAAAACACGGAAAAGAATGTGCGACGATTGATATGAATGACCGCTACACATAGTCCAATTATTTGCGTCGGTCATTATTATTGACCGTCACACATTCCCCTAAAAAAATCACCCACCCTTTCTGAGTTCCCACAGTCACCCTAACCCAACTATTTTTCTTATCGCCTCTCTCTCTCTCTCTCTCTCTCTCTCTCTCTCTCTCTCAAAAACTCAACTCTATTCCCTCAAATCACATCTCCTCATCAGATCTCCACTCTCCTCCAGCTTTGTCACCTACTGCTAGCGAAGAATAAGAAACAATCACCTCTCATTTTCGCTCTCTAAAGCTTATCTCTTTCCCCATCATTTCCTCCATTAAAGCATTTAACTCGAAACCCTAGGTTTTGGGCGTTTTGAGTTGTTTCGGAATTTTTGAGTGTTTGCTCACTAAATCTGAGTTGGTTGTCTGAGTTTTCCGTCGATCCGTAGTACCCTCACATTGAAGGTATGTCTTTCTCTTTGATTGTGGATTTGTTGTTGCTCAATTTGTTTTGGGTTTTCGCCAATACTTCGAATTGGGCTTGCTTGTTGCTCAATTTTATCGCGTATGTATGAAATATATGAAGGATTTAGGTTCAATTTGTACAAATTTTTGTTTAACCCTTTAATAAAAAGTGAATGAGTGAATTAATGTTCTCGTATGTCTGTATTCGTGGCTCTACAGATCTGCTTCTACTACTCTTTTCACTTTCTAAGTGTCAGCATCTATTAAAAAATTACGAACTAGAGTAATGAGTATAATGATTTTGTGATGTATGCTTGATTACAGGTTAAAGTGGGGTGAAGAGGAAATTCGGGAAAGGTGGGTTGTGTCATTCGTGGTGATGACAGGGCTATAGTATTTTTGTTTTTGCAATCATTGAGGTAAAGTTTAATAGATTGATGGCAAATGTTTAAGACACAAAATTGGTCCAATTTGATACAGAAATTCATTGTTTAAGTTTGGGAAATAGAGATGAATATAATGGTTATATTTGCTTTTATTATCTGTTTTTATTTTTTGGTCTCGTAGATCATTTACATGTCATTTGAAAACATATGAGTAAGAGTATTCAATTATCTTAGATTTATAAAGGCAAATTCAATTAATGGATACCTTATTCTAATTGGAAGTCTGATATGCATATGATGACATGTCATATATGTGGTTTATCAACTCTATGTTCTTTAGTGGATTTAATTAATTAGATAGAAAGATATAAGATGACCAATTGGTCATTGGGTGACTGAATCAACTATCTTTCTATTTATCATGTTGTCTACTTATGTTTATACCACCCCGGCTCCCCTGAAATACAGATAACATTGATGAAACTTAATCAATGGACTTGGTCTCGGTTAACCTATTTTAACCAAAGAAAATTTTCTTTCGTGTAGTGCTAATAGTTATGTTTTCCCCTTCAGTTTTTGCTATCACCCTTCTCAGAATTTATTTCTCTTGATCGTTTTTCTTATATGTCTCACTTGAAATCCTACCAGCTTTAAAGTGGATACAGGCACTATAACTGTCGGAAGTGCTCTAGCATGAGGTTCCTTATACTGTCTACACCCAGAGAAATGGTATTAAGATTGCTTTATTTTATTTCTTCACCGGGGATTATTTTAATTTATATATATGATTTCCATATATACATCATTATCATTTATTTTGCTTGTTCTGAATCTGCATGAGTACTTCAGAGTTCTATCTTGCAAGCAGTTAATTTATCTTACATTTTCAATATTTTACTTTCACCCTATGTCATCAACAGGTGGTTGTATCATAAACATGAGACTGTTTGGGACTTTAATTTGGTGAGTCTCTTTGAGCAGTGAACTTCTGTTGCAGACTGAAAGGAAGAATATGTATTTTCTGTGTCTACATATGTTGTTCCTAGGAATAATTTTAGATAATTAAATTCTGGATTTCATGCCTCCATTTTGTATCATATTTGATGTATACATCAGGATTAAGTTGGGTTTTGTTTACCCTCAAAAAAAAAGTTGTGTTTTGTTTGATTGTTGGTTTTGCTTTATGGAGCATATTTTAGTCATTTTACCACATTAGAGGCTCTTACTAGTTGTGATTAGTAGGAAATATAACATTCAAGTTCAGTTTTAGCATTATGTTCAATATAGCATTCAAGTTCAGTTTTAGCAGATTTTGCTATGATTAAACTTGGCATTTGAATACGGGCATATGGTATGAAATTATGCAAGCTTTTTTCAAACCCAGATGGACATTTTCCCAGGACTAACACTACGATCAAGAACTGATGTCTATGCTTATCAATGACATTCGTTTATTAGGAACTTTACCCTGGACATTTTATTGGTGCTCATGAGTTTTTGAGGGGCATTTATTAGGTACTTCGGAAAAATGTGCAGGATGTACTCAATGAGGTTAATGAGACCATGTTTGTGCATGAATCATGATTAAGAAGCTAGTTAGGGCATGTTTATAGGGAAGTATAAGGTGCCTATGAATTCTAGCCTTGTGGTGGAAAGTCCAGGGAGGTTAGTGAGGGACAAGGGGGCAGCTGTTATTCGTTGAGGCTTTCTTGTAAAAATCTGGAAGTATTGTTGATCTTACCTTTATTGAAGCTATGCATTGTGAGATGCTGAATGCGACCTTGAATTATCTGAGCTTAACTGGGACAGGCTGATCAGTGAAAACTTTGGAAACACCTTCTCACCAAATGTTAAATTCCTTAGTTGACGTATTAGGGCAGGTGATATTGGACACTCCAGGGAAGTCGTTGCATATAAATGGCATATGGTTTACAAGGATCACACAATTGCATTGTTTACTACTGCAACAATGGCGCTGGCTTATTTGAGGTTCTTTCTCTGCCTGAAGAATAAAAAAAAAAAAAAAAAATGTAACTACCTTCTTCCAGTTACTGAGCGTTGATCAGATTTGGACGGTGGTCCTTAGGAGCATTGCTGATTATTTAGTTACTGATTAGTCTGTATTGTGTTCATATTTGGTAAATATTGTTGACATTAGTCATTCTGTGAGAAATGCCCAACTTCGATACTAGAATAGGTTGGAAAGAATTTAAGAAGATGAAATGAAGACATCTTGATCTTGTTTTATGTCGTTAATGAATTTACAATATCATCTGTTTTCACCTTGTCAGGAACTAACAGAATGATAGACCCAAGTCCGTAATAGTTTTCTCTGATGTTCATGTGTTTTTATTCATTTCAGTGTTGTAACTGGTTAGTTAGGCTGTAAGAGTGAGTACATATGGACCTCCCCTGATCCTGCCCTCTCGGTGTTGGGGCTGAAACCAATAGGCTCAGATTTTCATAAGCTAACCTTGTCCTTAAAGGGTTAAGTGGAGCAAGAAATAGAGACTTGGCATTAACTAGTTGACTTTAGGAACTCTTACCCCCTCAATATTCTAAGCAAAAGAGGTAGTCTTGTTACGGTGTGAATATTAGAGTTACGCTGAATTTTTATAGTGAGAGTGGATCTGCCTATCTAAGCACAAGACATGATTGTACAAAAATCTAAACGTGTCTTTGATGACCTGGTATGTCATATGCAGTATTTAAGAGAGGGATACAATTGTCGATCATGGCTGCATGAATTAACTATTATGCATGACCATCACTGTAAACCTCCTTCCGGGGCATAGAGAGCTAGCATACGCAAATCAAAATCACTAAAATATAGCATTCAAGTTCAATTTTAGCAGATTTTGCTGCTTCTGCTGCTTGGAGTTTGCTGTAATTGCTGTTGTGTTTTGCTGTATTTTCTACTGCAGTTTTTTGTATAATGCGGGGACTGTTTGCCGTTGTTGTTGTTGTTGTTGTTTGCTGTAATTTTGTTGTTGTTGTTTGTTGTTAAATGTTGTTCCTGTTTGTTAATGCTTCTTGCAGGTTGTTGTTGGTGTTGTGTCTACTTGTTGGTGATTATACTGATGGCTGCTACAGCAGTTGCTGGCTTGATTTCAACAGTTTTATTGGTTTTTTATTATCGTTGGGCTTGATTGCAGCAGTTTTGATTGCCTAGCATTTTTTGATTTAATGAAATTATATAAGGCTATGCTTTGGTACCTTTTATGCATTTAGATGAGACTTTGAAGACTATTAGCTCAGATGGTAGAGCAATTGTGCTATTGCACAAAAGACGTGGATTCGAATCCCACATAGGCTGATTTTATGGAGATGTAACTTTTTTGCTAAAAAAAAAAGAAAAAAAAAAGAGAATGTGTGACGGTTCATGTCAACAATCGTCACCCATAATCAAGAATGTGTGACGTTTCATTTATAACAACCGCCACACAAAGTAGGAATGTGTGACGGCTGTTCACTTCAACCGTCACACATACTCGAAGAATGTGTGACGGTTCTTGATAATAACCGTCGCACATTCTTTTTCTGTGGCGGTCAATGAACTGTCGCACATTCTCTGCGACAATGTGTGACCCCCCAGTTTGTGGTGGTCGATAACCGTCGCACATTAGTGTTTTGAAACGCCACACATGACCCTTTCTACACTAGTGAAATTTCAAACCAAACTTTAAAAAACCAATTAGGAAAACTTTCCATAAACCCCAATTGAAGTCAACAAGTAAAGCAAAAGTCAAACACCCAAAACCAGCACCACTAGCAGCCCACTAGCGGCGCACGGCTGGGCCGTGCGTCGCGCATGCTTCGGCAGTGTGCCCCCCCCCTTTTTTTTGTTAATCAATTTAACAAATCCAAATCTAAATTAAATCTGAATATTTAACCAATTTACAGATTTAATAAATTCACAAGATCCAACCTTTAAAATCTACCTTTGATTGAAATTCACTATAAACACCAAATCCAACCCTAATCATGATTATAACATGCAAAATACAAGAATCTAGCAGCCGTAGGTCAAAAACATAAATTAGGGTTTGCTCATAAACATAATAGGGTTTATACAAACGAAGAATTTGAATCAAGAACAAACCTTTAAAAATCAAAAGGCAATAAAAACACTTACTTGGAATTAAAAAGGATCAACTTTGGTCAAGAGGATGAATTATGAAAGAGTGGAGATTTCTTTCTTCTTCCCCTTGTCCTTTTAGGCTGGTTCACGTGAGAGAGAAAGAGATGAGAGGCGTGTGTTTTGTTTGTTTAAGTAAAGTGTCAGTTGATTAGGAAGTTTAGTAGATTTAGGAAACCTAAATTTATTCCTTCCTTTTCTCAACCCACTTCCTAAAAATATTTTCCAACACAACCTCCTTTCAATCTCCCCTTTTTGGAAACAAATTTTAAAAATAAAATTCTGATTTTCCTCCCTCATATTTTCTGCTAGGGCCGAAAATTATGGTCCCAAATTAGTCTAATATTTTCGGCCAAGCCCGAAAAAATTAGCCCACAAAACTCTTTTATTATTTTGGCCCAATTATAATTAATTAGATCCAAAATAAAACCCACACATCAATTAGGCATTCTAATTCATGAGCTCATTAATATTTTAAATCCAAATTTGCGTTTTCTTTTTAAGTAATTATTTCTAAAATGAATAATAATACGGCGTATTACAGTAAAGCACCTGCAACTGAGTTACAATGGAGTGATGAAGAAGATGTGCATGTAAGATCAGACTCTGATGGTACGACTGATGATGAAACTTGCAAAATGGACCCTACTGAGCTGTATGATGATGATCAGTCTGAGGGTGCTGAGGAGAAAGGTGGCAGGGTGAATGATGGTGATGCTATTGGTCATATGATTCTTGAGTTTGAAGTGTCAGGTTTAGGAGACCAAACTGGTGAATTTGATCAAGATATTGCGGGTTATGAATCTCATGATTCACTTGAAGGGTACCATGATGTAATTGCTAAAGAGTTGCATTATGATAATGAAGAGATTATGGAGATCAGGACAAATAATAGAAGGATTAGAGAGAGGCAAGCAATGACACCAGGCTCTTCATTATTTACACCAGCTCCAAGGGAAACATCTGGGGAAAATGCAGATGAGAATGCTAGGGCAGGTACATTACAAGATGAAGAGCAGGTGCTTGAAGATGGGAGGTACAAATCATCAACCTGGCCACCCTTTATGACCACCTATGAGGGTGGTTGTGTATTAGATCAGAGAGATAGCGATGATGAAGGTCCTTTAGTACAAGACTCTGAAGAAGAACAAGATAATGATGCTGATTTTGATAACGATAAAGCTGAAAAGCAAAAGAAGAAAAGGACAAGGAACAGTTAAATTAATTATCCAACTTTTAATGAGAAGACTGATATGATAAAAGATCAGTTCTTCAAAGGCCTGAAGTTTAGGAGCCAAAAAGATTTTGAAAGATGTTATATTGTGGTACATTCAGCACTTAAAGAATGATAAGCAAAGGGTATTTTTTGGTTGTTCTGGATTTTATTCGGAAATTTCTTGTGGACCAGACTTGGAACATCCTAGGGGATAGGATATTAATTCTATACAACCAATGCATCAATGTGTTAGAACATTTGAGAATAGTAGGTTGGTTGATGATAAATGGCTTGCGAAGGAGTATCTTGATAAATTTTTGAGAAATCCAAGAATATCCAACGGAGATGAAAGCTGAAATGAAAAATAGATATAAGATTGTGGTGGGAATAAGAAAGTGTATGAAGGCAAAAGAAAGGCATTAAACAAAAGATATTCAGTTATTAAACAATGAGGTGAGGAGAGATGAGGCGAATTTTTCTCTCGGCGTACGGTTAGCTAACCCTTTGCTAATCTACGATGCTCACTGAATTTCAGTAATTCTCTGTCATCTTCGCCTGATTTTAGCGATTGATTCTGTTTTCATTCTCTGAATTATGCTCCTCATCCTCAAAAATTTGAGTTTATTTCAAAATCTTGTTATGGCTACTGGTGAGTTGGACTCATATGCGGATTCTATGCAGTGTAATCGACAGTTTGATGCCGTGTTAAAGCTCAAGTTCAATCCGACCCAATTTGTTGCTGCTAAAAACGTCAAGTTCAGTGAATCTGAGTGGAATGAGGGTCTCGAACAGTGGAAGTTCACGTTGATTGGGTATGTTCTTGAGCTTAAACATTCTTTGAATTCTATTATGGCCTGTTTGGATATGGCCATTTGATTTCAAATCCCTCATTTGGGCCAAATCAGGTGTTTGGCAATCCAAAATATTATACATTTGTATTGGGCCAAATCTGAAGTAATTTGGATAGGCCTTTGAAGCTTGTATTTCAAATACACACAAAAACACTATCAATTTGAAATTCAGCCCACCTCACAAATCACTATACAAACCCACACCACTCTCTCTCCTCTCTCTCTCCACTAACCACGACACACACACACTCTCTGCCTCCACCACTCTTTCCTCTCTCTCTCCTCCCCTGCCTCCACCTCTCTTTCCTCTCTCTCTCTCTCCCCTGCGAACACAGAGCTCTCCCATGGAAGAGAAATCTGTGCATTGAACCAAATTAAGCACCCAATGAAACAAATACGTAAGGATCCAGATCGAAATCGAAACAAACACTCTTCTCGGTGATCATAAAAAATCAGGCGTTGGTTCGTTAAAATGGCAAAATTGCAGCACCATCGCCAAAACCTTAATGCTCTCTGATACAAGATACTTCATGCCAAATCACAACATCATCGCCGAAAAGATTTTCCTGTTCGATTTAGCGATCTTTTTGAATGTATTTGGAGGATTCTTAGACTAGGAATCGAATTGAGCATATTGAGTTTTGGGGATAGATAGAGAATTAGGGTTAGGGTTTGGGTTTTGAGTGCAGTAGCACGTTGAAGGACAAGAGATATCATATTTACGGAGAGATCAATTCCAACAACCTCAATACCAAAGTTCTCAGCCATGTAAAAAGCAGATCCACCTATGCCACAGCACACATCAAGAACTTTCTGGCTGGGCTTTAGGTCCAGCTTCGAAACCAACTCTCTTGTTGTTTCTGCATAATTAGATGATATAAATTAGTCAGATTATTGTTATTTAAGTGTCCATAAGTAGAAAATTGTATAGCTAACCAAACAATAGTTGGATTTCGAATTGTACAATTGAAATTTCTTGTTTTGTCCAAACAAGAAATTTAGATTTCAAATTGATGAATTGAAATTCTTTGTTTTCCCAAACAATGGAATTGATTTTGAATTGCAAAATTTCAATTTACGGAATTGAATTCATGATATTCAAATCAAATATTGGTATCCAAACGCACTCTTAAGGGTTTTGTGAACATGCAATGGAAGGAGTGTGGTAGGATTGAAACGCACTTAATTAATAATAGTGGCATCTTCCTGTTTTGTTTTGAATCTGAAGAAATGATGAGTAAATTTTTTGAAAGTGGCCATTGGTATTATAAACATCGTCTGTTCATAGTTAAACATTGGACGGTCGATATGGATTTAAAATCGATTGATGTTACTGTTGTACCTTTATGGATTAAATTGCATTTTCTAAAGTATAATCTTTGGACTGAGATTGGTTTTAATAGGATTGGTAGTGTACTAGGTCGGCCTCTATGCACTAATGGTGTAAAAGCCGCTATGACAAAATTATGATATGCTCGTTTGTGTGTGGAAATAAGTGTGAAAGCTGCACTTTCAAAAACTGTTCAACTTCATGGCCCAGATGGGGTAGTATATGACCAAGAATTTAAATATTTGAATGGTTGCCTCATAAGTGTTCTAAGTGCTCGGTGTTTGGTCATTCTGATGACAAATGCAAAAAACATCTATCTAGTTCAAGTGTGGAGATCTAGACCAGTCCATCAGGTTCTTGGTGCGACTACTTTAGGTAGTGAAGCTGCAGTTGTGGCTAATGATATACAAAATTCTGGCCCTAATGGTTCACTCAGGTCTGTTCCAGTGTCTTAGCAGGAAGTTGTCACTATCCCTACTACATCGGCTAATGTGAGTGAGTGTTAGCAGCATCCTAAAGGAGATACTACTAGTGTACCTCAGAGTGGAGCTTGTGTCGCTTCTGGGACCCGTGATAATGGATGGAAGACTGTTAATCCAAGAAATGGTCCTCCTTGTGCTACTTCTGCAGCACAGGAATACATACCTCCTATATTCATGAATAATCCTTTTGAGGAATTGAGGTATGCCAGTGAAGAACCTACCTTAGCTTTTGCTGCAAAACTTCTAAACTTTCTGGCAAACAACCTGTCAAACAAGTTCCTAAAGGGATAGCCAGTTGAAGCCTGGCAATCAACTTCCAAGATGAGTCAGATTGGGGTCTGGAATGTCAGGGGTTTGAACCTCTCCGACAAACAAAAAGAAGTTAAGTCTTTCCTTCTTAATAACAATTTTGCAGTTTATGGTTAAGTAGAGGTGAAAGGTGACAACAATACAGTTACAAACCTAGTGAATAATGTTGCTAGTGGATGGCATGTTGTACATAATTTTGGTTTTGGCGGAAATGGTAGAATCTTAGTTCTATGTCAGCCAAGTTTTGCGCAAGTTTAAGTTTTATAGATAACTCCTCAACTTATTCATTGTGTTGTTGCTATGAGGGGTGGCGTTGATGTTTTTTCATGACATTTGTGTATGCTATGAACAATGCAAAACATAAAGCTCCGTTGTGGGCCGATCTTCTCAAAATTGCAAAACAAGTTACTGGTGCTTGGGTGGTGTACGTTAGGCGATTTCAATTGTATTCTTTTTTCGCATGAGAAAATGAGTGGAACCCCTGTTTGTGGGGTTGATATGGTTGTATTACAGCATTTGTCATCTTAGACTTTTTTGCTTGATTTGTGTTATGTGGGTTTGCTCTATACATTGAGTGACAAACCCAAGCATCAAGAAAGAGTCCTTGTTAATGGGGATTGGCTCTCTTTGCTGGAGAACAGTTTTTCCGATTGGCAATGCTAATGGACCTATTTTATCAGCTGAGAGCTGTATTACTCTCTGTGAAATTGTGACTCAAGAGGAGGTGAAAGAGGTTATGTTCCAGATTGGCAATGTTAAGGCTCCGGGTCCCGATGGGTATGGTGCTTGTTTTTTAAAGTAAAGTTAGAGTGTGATTGGAGGTGAAGTTATTGCTGCTATACAAGAGTGCCTTTCCTCTGGTATGATGCTCAAGCAATTAAACTCAACTATTATTTCTCTTATTCCTAAGGTCCCCAATCCTACCTATGCATCTTAATTCTGTCCCATCTCATGTTGTAATGTGCTTTACAAATGTTTAGCAAATGTGTTAGCCAACAAACTAAGATATGTTTTACATGAAGTTGTTGGGCTTCAACAAGGAGTTTTTTAAAAGCAGATCCATTGTGCATAATATTTTACTAGCACGAGAGTTGCTCGCTCATTATGACAGGAGGCAAATTAGTCCTAGGCTGGATATTAAAGTGGATTTAAAAAAGGCTTACGACACAATTGGGTGGCATTTTCTGATTGATGCCATGACAAAGCTTGTTGTTCCTTCTAGGTTTATTAGTTGGATTCGAATGTGTGTCACAACTGTCTCATATTTTCTTGTTGTGAATGGTGAACTTGTAGACGCCAAAAAAGCGTCTTCAGATTTCTCCATAAAAGCCCAATGATGAAAGGAGTAATTTATAAACTTGAATGATATTTTTTGCTTTGATGTAAAATAAGGTCTCAGGTTTTTCCTCGATCACTCCTTTATTTCGATCACATTCAAAAGCCTCGTTCAAGAGCATTCCAGCGACACTCTCGTGTCCTTTTCGGACCCCCGGTTGCCAAGTTGCTACCCGAGGGTAAAACCGTCTTTTACTGCAGAAGTGTAAAACAGTCTTTTCACATTTTCGGAACATTAAAACTTCCTTCGAAAATTAAAATAGACTGGATGTCGTCATTATGACGACATCCAGCAGGCAGGCTCACAGCCGTCGGCGGCGCTAGGTGATTTCCCAGGGCCGCTAGCGGCGCTTGCTGGGTCTTCTGAAGCCCGAATTTTTCAAAGCCCAATCTCCAAATTTCGGTCATTCTTCACCCATCCAACCCTATTCTTTTCTCTATAAATACGACCCTCCACCCTTAGTTCAATCACATAGTCTATAGTTGACAACCTCTATTCTCGGTTGTGTACTCCCGAGCTTCCCCCTCTTTCTTCCAAATTTTTTCTTTGCTTGATATATATTTTACTATTCATTAGCTAAATAGCCTACATTTCAGGTACTAAACTCTTGAGGGCTCAAATTAAATTACTTGCCTAATTGTTTATTTTCTAGTAATCATAATGTAGATATCATGCAAATCATGCTCTTTATTGCTTCCTAAATACTGTCTTTCAATTATGTAAATAAGCTAGCTGTTGTAATGCTCAATTTGCCAATCGAATGCATGTCTAAATAAGGGTCAATAATAAATGTTGTGATGCTTGTGATGAACCAATTAATAGTCTAAGTGTAGGCTGTTAATCCGGTTTGTGTGGGAATCATGTCTTTAAATTATTATGAAACTTGAGTTAGTAGAGGCCGTCATAATGCGGGCGAGTTGGGTGCCTAACACCTTCCCACCTCGTACCTTCGCCCCCGAACCCTTTATTCTTGGGTACTCACATGTTCAATATGAGCGGGAGTCTTTCAAAAAACATGATTAGTTCACTTATCGCGCTATTGGGTTGTCCCTTCGATAAAACGCCAAAGCTGATTTGTGACCTCTTTCGTGGTTTTTATTCAATTCAAGTCTTTTCAAATGCTTTTCTAACTCGACGGTTCCTTGGACTTATCTAAAGCCCCCAACTTACAAATTTTCTATAAGGACACACTCCAGGGAGGGAGGCCAAAAGTCCTGGGTTCTTACAGTGGCGACTTCACTAGGGATTTATTTAAGAGGATGAGACTCGAAAGTCAAGTTTGCTTAATTGTTTAATAAAATGTTCCATATATTGCATCATTTGCATGTGCCTTGGCACAACCTTTTGACCCCTATCGACCCTCGAGGAAGTTTGGGCCGCAACTCGTAGACAACCCGTCTATCTAAAGGTATATACAGTTGTCCTATCCTACAAATCGGCGCTTCCTCACCCACGACTCATCGACTCTTGTAGATGAAAAAGAATTACAATTGATGTATCGACCATCCGCCGAACGGAAATTGTAAAAGCCTCTAGCCCACGTTCGTGCATTCTCTTGCTTGTTGTGCATGTGTCGTTGTAATGCCCGTCTGATCACATGTTTGCTTGTAACTACGTCGGTGTAATGCTTGCCTGAATGCATTAATGTCGTGACTATGTGTCAACATGTACTTACGTGTTAGGAGTCTTTTCTTTTCTTTTTAGGTAGTTCCTAATGCCCAAAAATAGTGCGAGAATTCAATACAATGAACACTCGTTTCCTCGATGATATATTTTCATATAACGTCGAAGTCATGAACATTTTTCTGGGACCTTTTAGCAAAAAATAAAATAAAATTGTCAGTCTCTCGAACTTCCCCTCTCCCATTTTTTATTTTTTTTCTTTTTTTTTTTTTGTTGTAATTCAGATTTGGCCCAAGAAAAAAACAAACAAAAAATGGCGTGAAAAAATAATCAGAAAAATCAAAAAAAAATAAAAGCCGAAATTCTTTTTTTTGTTTTATACCATTTTCCACTTTCTTTGAGTCTAGAAAATCAAAAAAAAAAATAAATAAAATAGGATGATCCGTCTTTTGCTATTTTTCTTATTTTCCTTCATCGACTTTATTTTTCTTTGATATTAGGGGAAGTATTTGGGCATTTAGGTTTAAGGATCTTTTTTTTAGGACAATGTCTTTTCTATGTCTGGGCCATCATTTTTCTTAGATGAGAGTTTCATGGTCTTTCTTGTTACTAAGTGCTCCATACTTCCTATTCAGGATTAGGGGTCCAAGGAAGAAAGAGACATTGAAAGAGGTCCAACTTGACTTTCAACATAACATCAAGTCAAGGCAATTATGGGACACACCAGTGTTTGTCCTCTCCATTTGAAAATCGAAGATCCATATCTCAAGGAAAGCCTAATCCGGTTCCCCAAGAACCAGAAAAGAAACGCAAGAGTGGCGAATCCTCCTCAAATGTTTCGCCAAAAGAAGGTCTCATGCCCCGAATCAAGCCAAGGAGGGAATTTGCCCCATTAGGAATAACTCTCAGTACAGCTTTGGAGAGGCTAGTGGACAAGGAGATACTACGACCTTTAGGCCCCACTCCAGAATCTGAAGCTAAAAGTCGCAATTGGAATGCCAACCAATACTGCAAATATCACCAACGCAAAGGGCATGACACAAATAACTGCTGGGCCCTTAAACATGTCATCCAAGACAAAACAGACAATGACACCCTACCATTGCCTAAAAGTGAAGGAACTGAAAGTAACGTTGACCTCCTGGGTGCCACTAATCATATCACTACTAAAGATCCTAAAGATTATTCTCACCTCATTTACGAGGAAGGGGTTTACTTTGATCTCACAAAAATCTTACAAAGAGGAGTCGGATCTGGAAAAAGGTGAGATAGAAGACAACAGGATGAGGTACAGAAAAGTCTGGATT
The DNA here is from genome assembly GCA_038025085.1 of Tetragonia tetragonoides. NCBI lineage: Eukaryota > Viridiplantae > Streptophyta > Magnoliopsida > Caryophyllales > Aizoaceae > Tetragonia > Tetragonia tetragonoides. The sequence continues at coordinate 21,056,309 of CM076146.1, forward strand.
GGATAATCAGGGGAATTCATGAAATAAAGGAAAATGTCGATATTCTGGAAGAGCACACCTCTAAGCGCAGAAGCACGATAATCTTGGCTAGAGAAGAAACATGGCGGCGCCAAGACCTCCTCTACCACAAGATGTCCAAATATGGATACGTCCTCCCAAGGACTCCCACATCCAGATTGATCCCATGGGACGGAAATCGCTTTCTAAGCTGTACCTACTTCGCAGCCGAAGGGCATCACATCAACCAGTGCATGCGCTTTAAGGGACTAGTCCTACACTTCATCGACCAAGGAAGAATGTGGCTGCCATATACCTAGACCATCAGTTGGTGACGTCATAGTCAAGAATGATACACACCTCTCTTTGACCCAATGAAAGCTGTCATGAACGCATTAGTGTGGAGAGGTGACATTCAGACTTGTGTCCCCCCGGAAGATGTTAAAGCTACACAAGAAGAGGATCGCCCTTACTGCAAATAACACCGAATCTTCGGACACCATACAGATGAATGCCTTCGCCTAAAGGACGACATCTAAGAGGTCATTGACAAGGGAGAAGTTCCACCACCGTTGACAGATGGCGACGTCGAGGATGGGGCCAGGAATTAGTTGGCTACAGACAAGGGACAAGAGCTAGATTAGTCAAGTCTAAGTCCCAAGCTTTGTTGAGTTAGGAGCTTAGCTAAGTCCGTAGGTCAAGTCATAAACAGGGGTTGTTCCCCTTTTACTGCTTTCTAAGTCTAGTTTCTTTCTTTTGATGGGAGTTAGAGACCATTTTCTCTAAAGTCATGTGTGCTTATTTCCTGCAAATAAATAAAAATTCCTCTTGCTCAATTCTTTCTTTGTTTAGCTATTGATAAACCCGATGAACTCAAAAGTTGCACAAATTATTAACTAATCAACTTAAGCAATGTAAGCAAACTTCGCAAAGTAAGAATGTAAATTATTCTTTTGAAACAGGGAATTGAGCAAATGAACTCTCTCAACGATGCCACTTTCTACAACAACCTCGACACGTGTCGAATCCTAGCTCCAATTGAAGAAGATCCTTGGTACCAAGATGTTTTCAACTACATCACCAAGGGCATGCACGGACCCTCCAGATACGCCAATAAGAGCTAAACGGGCCATCCATCTTTTAGCGGTACAATACATAGAATACAAGGGGCTTCTGTAAAAAAAGCCCCACAATGGAGTCAACCTCAGATGCGTAAACACCAAAGAAGCTGCGAAAATCATAGATGAGGTACACAATGGTGTGTGCGAACCGCAAATGAATGTTCGAATGCTCTCTAGAAAAATCCTATGACTAGGATATTACTGGACCACCATGGAAAGAGATTGTTACGACTATGTCAAGAAATGCAAGAAATGCCAGATATATGCCAACCTACAGCATATGCTATCTTCAATGCTCAATAACTTCACGTCCCCTTGGCCATTTTCTGCATGGGGAATCGACATCATTGGTAAGATCATCCCCAAGGGCTCTGGAGGACATGAATACATCCTAGTAGCCATAGACTATTTTACCAAGTGGGTAGAAGCCCAATCCTATGCCATCCTCACATCCAAACAAGTGTTCAAATTCATAAGGAACAACATTGTTATGACCTAAAATATCCAGTCAGGCCCAATGGATCATTCTCCACTTTCGTGGACCCTGATGGGCCTTCTGTAAACTACTAATCCAAGAGGCGTCCCTGTGGATACACGCGTCAAGCAGGGACGAGGCCAATTAGCTCCTCCTATCTACGGATGCCACGTGTAGCCTGGAGATTGCCCTAGGACCAGTGAAATCCGCACCTATAAATACAGCCATTTCAGGTATGAACAGAACAACTACTTCCCAATCAATCAATTCATTTATTACCTAATAGAGAGAAAACTGACTTAAGCATCGGAGCGGGGATCCCGGAAATCCCCTCCGGGCTAGTGACGTATTCTGCTTCTTGCAGGTATCATACAGCTCAACTTCCAGTACTCCCAGTGTTCGAGGAAAGCCCCACAACATTTGGCGGCGTCTGTGGGGAGTACTGAAATACAAAACACCAATTCATTACCTTGCTTGAATAGATTGAATGACGGTAGTAGAAGATATCACCGATGAATCCAGCCCGGCAGCCCCTCACGGGCAGTCGGCGGATCCATTGGTCCCAAACCCAATGGCGCCCCCAGCGTGCCGAGCAACGATCTTGACCTCCGGCGGCCAGCCCCTCATAGAAGGAATCGTCTATGAGGGCGACTTTTCCGGGCTCTGGCCGAGATGCAGCAGACCATAATGGAGGGCGTTGCGAAGGAGGTACAGAACGCGTTGAGGTCACAGCCCGTCCCGTCCAGGCCAATCAACGTTCCGAATTTTGGAACAATGCCGGCCACCCCAGCCGTACGGCAGGCCCCGCGGCGATGCCTAGACCAGAAAGACGCGAGACATATGATCGACCGCTGGCAGGAGAGGAACCGCGAGCCTCCTAGTCAGCGAGAACGAGGAGAACCTTCCCGAACAGACGCCCGTGAAACACTCAACCGTCTGCAGAGGGAGCGTCAGCAGTCTTCGACACCCTATGTCGAGGATGAGTGCAGCTTAGGAACGTTTCGGAGTGATGGTCAGAGAAAGACCATCATCATTCCCTCTACACCTCGGCAGGATGATCGAGCTGAGGGAAGCCGGAATGACGGCAGCAAAAAACACTCGGTTAGCTCACTGGCACGAAGGTTGGGAGAGCTCTACGTGGACGAGAAAAAGCTTGACTTGCCCTTCACCAAGGAAATCCTGTTTTCCCCGAGGGTAGAAAAAATCAAGGTCCCGCCGATACCTAACTATGACGGAGCTGCGCTGATAGTTCCTAACGAGCATGTTGATACATACATGGCGAATATGCACACATACACCATGGATGTCCCGACATTGTGTAAGTTTTTCCCGCCGACTCTACGGGGCCTGGCGTTAAAATGGTTCAGGGAACTTCCCAGGGGGTCGATTCACAGTTTTGACGCCCTTGCGGACAAGTTCGCCAAACATTTTGTTGAAGTCAGGAAAGAGCCGCTCCGCGGATACCTAAAACGGTTCAACACAGCCAAGATTGAAATCAGCAGAGTAAACGATGAGGTGGCTTACTCTTACTTCGTTCAAGGGCTCCTGCCGGGCAACTTCAAATTTGACTTGATCCAAAAGAAGGTAACAACCTTAAGCGAAGCCCTGGCACGAGCCGAAGACTTCTGCACTGCCACCGAGGTCGTCTATTCCAATAGAGAGAGGGGTACGGAGAATAATACTGCTCAGGGAAAGAAGAGATCCGCTGAGATAATGACGGCCGGGACCTCTAGACCTAAGAGAGGTACACCGCGGAAGGCCAGCCGACTGTCTTATGCAAACTATGACGGAGAATACCCCTTCTCGTATCCTCGAGAAGTAATATTCACCGATATAAAATATAAGAACTGGTTGCGGGAACCCAGCAGAATCCGACAACCATACAAATTCCGCGACAAGGCAAAGTACTGCGACTTTCACGGAGATGTCGGTCATTCGACGGCAGAATGCAATGATTTAGAGAAGGCTCTGCGGTTGTTGTTTTCCCAAGGCCGGCTGAAGAACTATGTGAAGAGGGACGCGGTGATTACCCTGGCCCCTAAGAAACCTACCAACCATGCGGCCGATGGAACTGAAAGCGATGAAGGTGATTTTGTCGCCACAATCGCAGGCGGCCTACCACTCGACGACCGCACGATCAGCGGGCACAAGGCTTACGTCCGAGAAGCCAGCCAAGTTATGTTGCTCGCTCCAGGACAGATTAAACCAATGCCGTCGATGACATTCTCGGAAAGAGACTCCAAGAGCATCGTCACCCCACACGACGATCCCATGGTCGTCGAACTTAAAATCCAGGATCATCGCATGAAGAGGGTGCTGATTGATAGCGGAAGCTCGGCGGACTTGTTGTCGATAGAATGCCTGTGGCAACTAAATTACAAAGAAGAGAAGCTGCAAAGAGTAACCTGGCCAATTGTCGATTTCGGAAAAAAGGTGGTACACCCGATTGGAACATGTAAGCTTCCTGTCCGCTTCGGACCGCCGGGCAAATGTCGCAATAGTTACATCGACTTCCTCATTGTCGAAGATGCATCAGCATACAATGTCATTCTCGGCCGAACCTCCCTGAATAAGGTACGAGCCGTCGTCGCCACACATATGCTGCTGATGAAGTTCGAATGCAATGACGGTTCCGTAGGAAGCTTGTATGGAGATCAAAAGGTAGGTCGAGAGTGCTACTTTACAATGGTAACGCCGATACTGAAAAGCGACGAGTCAGAGGCAGAAAGGAAGGGCAAGAGAAAACAGGTCATAGAAACTATGAGCATCAGTGGATCAAATGCCGACGATATTGACCCACGTTCGAAAAACAGCGAATCAGCCGAGGCAGCTGAAGAAACTGAGGACATCCCACTTGATGAGAGCTTCCCCGATAAAACTGTAAATATCGGAAGCTCGCTGATAGGCAAGGATCGAACAGAGCTGATCGCTGTGCTGAGGTCTTACAAAGATATTTTCGCATTCTCAGCTAAGGATATGTTGGGCGTCAGCCCCGACACAATTGTGCACAGCCTCGACGTCTTACCTTCAGCCATCCCTGTAAAGAAAAAGAAAAGACACCTTGGCGAAGAGCGGAATAGGGCAGTGAGAGAAGAAGTGACGAAACTCATGGAAGCAGGATTCATCAGGGAATGTCAATACCCAAGCTGGACCAGCAACGTAGTCCTGGTAAAGAAGCCAAATGGGTCCTGGCGGATGTGGGTCGATTTCACTAATCTAAACAAGGTCTGCCCAAAAGACAGCTTTCCACTGCCCCGCATCGACAGAATGGTTGACTCCACTGCTGGTCATCAGACACTGAGCCTGATGGATGCCTACTCGGGATACCATCAGGTCCAACTCGACGAGGCCGACCAAGAGAATACCGCGTTCATCACAGAACATGGATTGTACTGTTACAAGGTAATGCTGTTCGGACTCAAAAACGCCGGGGCAACATACCAAAGGTTGGTCAATCGACTTTTTGAGTACCAGCTTGGGGATAATGTCGAGGTATATGTGGATGATATGATAGTGAAAACGGAAAAGGGAGGAAGCCATGTCAGAGACTTACAACAAACATTCGAGAATCTCCGGCTATACGACATGAAGCTGAATCAAAAAAAGTGCACGTTTGGAGTCCAGGCTGGAAAATTCTTGGGTTACATGATAAGCCAAATGGGATCGACGCCAACCCTGACAAAGTTGCCGCCATCCTTGACATGACGCCGCCCCGAACAGTCAAAGAGGTGCAAAAGTTGGCCGGTTGTATCGCGGCCGTGGGAAGATTTATAGCCCGAGGTGCCGATAAAAGCGCACCTTTCTTCAACACCATCAGGAAGAACACCAAGTTCAGCTAGACTGAGGAGGCAATCAGAACCGGCCGTGGGAAGATTCATAGCCCGAGGTGCCGATAAAAGCGCACCTTTCTTCAACACCATCAGGAAGAACACCAAGTTCAGCCGGACTGAGGAGGCAATCAGAGCATTCGAGGAATTAAAGCAATATCTCACAAAGCTCTCCACGATGGTTGCCCCCAACTCGGGTGAGGAACTGTTCTGCTACCTAGCCACGTCAGAAACAACAGTCAGCATGGTACTTTACGTCGAAAGAGATAAGGTTCAAAAGCCCGTGTACTACACTAGCCACGCTTATAACGGCGTGGAGGCCAGCTACCAACTGACCGAAAAAGTTGTACTCGCTCTTTTCACAGCAAGTAAGCGATTGAAACCATACTTTGAGTCTCACAAAGTGGTCGTTCTGTCTGACCATCCGCTCAAGAACATCCTCGGCAAATTTGATAATGCTGGCCGAATGTTAAAATGGGTCGTACACTTGCAAGGGATGGGCATTGAGTATGAGCCTCGAAAGGCTATTAAAGGACAAGCCCTCGCGGACTTTCTCGCAGAAAGCACAAGGCAACCGACGTCCTCCCCCGATCCAGACATTCCATGGACCATCTACGTAGATGGATCATCAACAACCCAGGGCTCGGGAGCAGGGCTCATCTGCACCTCGCCTGAGGGAGAAGACTATGAATACGCCCTCAGGTTGAAGTTCAACGCCACAAACAATGAAGCAGAATATGAAGCACTAATCGCGGTCATAGAATATTGCCTAACCGCTGGGGCATGCAAAATCCGGGCTTACTCTAACTCCCAGCTTGTAGTCAGCCAGATACTAGGGACATACGAAGCTAGAGAAAAAAACATGAGGGCCTACCTCGCCAAAACGAAAGAGCTCATCTCTCAATTGATCACTTTTGAGGTCAGCCAAGTGCCCCGATCAGAAAATAATCAAGCCGATGCCCTGTCAAAGCTCGCTAGTTCGGAAAAAAATGACCACCCTCGAACGGTGTTCTGGGATATCAAAGTCGGACGCAGCATTGATAAAGTAGAGAGTATGGTCATAGACAGAAGCCCCACTTGGATGGATCCCATCATCCTCCTAGCAGATGGTACGCTGCGGGAAGATAAAAAGGAGGCGGAAAAAATTGAAAGAAGGGCAAAATGGTTCACCATGTTCGAAGGCCGATTGTACAAACAGTCATATACTCATCCACTACTGAAATGCATTAGCCCATCGTCCGGCCAGAAAGTTTTAGCTGAGCTCCACGACGGCATCTGCAACTCGCACATCGGCGGGCGGGCGCTAATAGGAAAAACTCTCAGAATGGGTTACTTCTGGCCCACTCTGAGACAGGATGCCATCTCATACACCAAAAAATGCGACAAATGTCAGAGATTCGCCAACACCGCCCAAAAGCCGGCAACTGAACTTCACCCCATTTCCACTACCTTACCCTTTGCCCGCTGGGGCATGGACATTCTTGGCCCCTTCACCATGGCCAAATATCAGAGGAAGTTTGTCATAGTCGCTGTCGACTATTTCACAAAATGGATCGAGGCCGATGTCAAGAAATTCATTTGGCGAAACATCATCACTCGTTTCGGGTGCCCCACAAACATCACGTTCGACAACGCAGCCCAATTCGAAACACCAAAACTTCAGGACTGGCTCAAGAAGTATGGGATAACAGGCAACTTCACAGCAGTAGCCAACCCCCAGGCCAACGGGCAGGCTGAGTCTTCCAACAAACAAATTTTGCTGGGCTTGAAGCGAAGACTGGATAAAGCAAAGGGCCTGTGGGCTGACGAGCTGCTAAATGTCCTGTGGTCCCTTCGAACAACCGAAAAGAACGCGACTGGTGAGACACCATTTATGCTGGTCTACGGGGCCGAAGCTGTGTTGCCGATTGAAACAAAAGAACCAACTCTTCGCATCTTGATGTACGATGAAATGGTTAACAACGCACATCATCGCAAAGAGCTTGATGTGCTCCCAGAGAGACGAGGTGACGCACTGTTGCGAGCTGAGATTTACCGCCTAAGAATGGAAAGGCACTACAACAAAACAGTATGCCCCTGACCACTGTATATCGGCGACCTGGTGCTTTGAAAGACTGAGTCAATTGGGAAAGCATCTGAGTTCGGCAAGCTAACCCCAACATGGGAAGGTCCATATCTGGTTGTCGAAGAGCTGCGGCAAGGAACCTATCGACTATCCACCCTCGACGGGTAAATGCTCCCGAGGCCCTGGAACACTGTCAACTTGAAGAAGTACTATGTCTAAGCGCCATCAATCATGCTTGGAAAAGACAAGGGCAACAACGCTCATCTAGGCAAAATAATCACCCGTGTAATCGCAATATTTACTTGTAATCACCTTTGCGGTGCAAACTTTACATGAATGAGAACACGGGCTTCAGCCTATTTATGAATTTTATTTACTGCTTCAATAAAAGAAAAAGTTCATTCATCAAAACTGTGACTAGAACACGGACTCTAACAACAGTTAGCTAAAATCAGTCCAACTCACAGAAACATACGAGCCTTGACAAAACGTCAACTAAGATCGGCTTAAAAATCTTACTATCAAAACGGACTCTGACCAAAAGGCCAGCTAATACATCAGTCCAGATAGGCAAGAACAAATTATATTTCATGTAATTTTGGGGCATTATTATTACAATCATAAAAATACAAGAAATACACATTACACTAAACCGGCGTCAGGTGGGGCATCGTCCTCCGGGCGAATATCGCTAACATCAAGCAGCTCGTCATCGTCAGCCGACGGAGAACCAGCATCGGACGGATTGGAATAATCCGAAGCCGTGCCCCCCGAACCTTCTGTCCAAGAATCAGCAGAGGATTCCTCCCCAGAACCACCGTCGTCAGAGATCCGTGCTGGAAAACCCTCTGCACCGGGATCATCAGGAACATCCCGTTGGACACTTTCCTCGACAAAATCCAAACCAACATCATCAAAATCGCCAGGATCCAAAGCAGTCTACCTCGGCGGATTATCGGTATCCATAGGATCGTCAAAGTCAAAGATATCATCCAAATCTTCACGGACATGATCCTCGGCATTGCCGTCACCCTTGGCAAAAAGATCCGGCGCCCCAAGGTTGTCATCAGAATTAAAGCCGACCTCGGACTGATTCTTGCCCTGAGGATCGGCAGGGTCTGCAGATTCAGCCGGGCCGCTCGCCATTTCAGGTCCTTCCGACGGCAAGGCAGGCGGCCCGCCGGCGCGATTTCCCTTTAAACGCGCTAACTCCTCGCGCAGGGCCAAGTTCTCTTCACGAAGGGCCAGGTTCTCTAGGTGCAATTGGTTCCTCCTGGATTTCTCCTCTTCAAACTCCTGTTCCATAACCGCCATCTTGGCGAGAGGGCCTTCTCGTTCTTCATCTATCTTCACACCTTGCATCTGCCTGCAACTGCTTATTAGCCTCACGCAGTTCCCGTCATTCCCTGGCATACCCTTTTGCTCGGCACATCATGGGATAAAAGTAATGCTGGAAACCTCCAACGCAAACCATCAGCTCCACGAGAACGCGATGAATCTCATCCATCTGCTTCATTCAAAGGCTGTAGAGGAAATCTAGGTTGGCATCCGGAATCATACCCATCATCTAATCAAGAAAGTCATTCAATTCTTCCGTCTCTCCGCGGGCAATCGCCTTCATATAGGAAAAACCCTCCGGACGGGGAGGAGGGTTGCTGGAGCTAGCACCCTTGGAAGCACCTGACTTCCGGGCAGCTGCCCAAGCTTCATAAGCTTGAGATGCATTGTTAGATGTAAGGGCCGATAAGTCATCGACGAAATCAGATTCACGAGCTATCACATCCCCCTCGGCGTCAACCTCAAAATGGCGAGCTGTACTCCCGGCGGCCATTAAGATGGGGGCACACGCAGGATTCTTCCCTTGACGGCTAGTAACGACGCGGGGTTCGTCACCAGGATCGACTCCCTTATGAAGACGTACCCGCTTGCGCGCGACCTTTTTCGTAGGGTCCTTTATGGATCGGCGAATGGCATCTAGGATGCCTGCCGAGTGAAACCTATCATCGTCAACCTTGACATCCGATGTATCCTGCGGTACGCTGCAATTCAGCCAAGCCGACTGATCTCCATGATTTGGAGAAGTCATATCGCGAGAGAGCGTATTTCAACAAGTGCGTCTTAAAAAAAGTGAGACAAAAATGAACGATAAGAAAAGAAGTTCAGAAGAATTTATAGACAAAACAAGCATTCTCAGAAGAACTTTATAGACAAAAAGGTCTGTTCTCATTCATGAAATGCCTGCTCGCGAGCGACGCGCCTCTCATGAGTCAACGCTTCCTCAAGAAGCACAGCATACTCATCAGAACGTTTAAACTCGGCAATGATCTCCTCGCGCGACGAAGAGACATCGTATCCAGAAACTTGCCGTGTTGCGCTCTGAACTTCTTGTTTGTACTTTTCAATCTCAAGCTGCGCCTTTTCAATTTGGCTCTGGATGTCGGCAACAGTCTTGTCCCTGCTGGTAATCAGCTCGGACTTTTCCTTCAGCTCGGACTTCAGCGCATCGATCTCTGTCGTCCTCCCAAGAGCCTCGGTTCTCACGCCCTCCTCGGAGGCCTTTGTTTCGTCAAGCTCGGCCTTTACGCGTTTATACTCCGCGCACCACTTGACCGCGACATCCTTGTACTGCTGCACTTTGGCCTCAAGACCTTGGATCTTTTTGTCAACGCCATCACGCTGACGACGAAGTAAATGAAGATTGGCAAGTTCAGGATGTAGCCTCTCAATGGTGCTGACAGAGCCCAAAAATTGCTGCACAGATTATTTAAATTGATCAAAATGACAAATGTATCAGCAAAGGCATAAAGCGTCAAACAAAATCAGCTAAAAACTTACAACTCCGGCAGACGAAACCAGATCACACATCATCCATTCTGCCGAATGTTCCCCAACCATGGCCTTAGTGTCAGCCGAACTTTTCAGCAGCTCGGCAATAGCACCTAACACTTTCTTTTGAGGTTCGATCCAAGCCCTATCAGTGGAAATCAAATCCCCAACAAGCGTAACCCATCTCCCCATTTTTCCGCCACCGGTATGTCTTTCAGCGCCATGTTCGGCCGGGGCTGTTCCACATCCATAGCTGCCGCCCGGAACTCTACACCCTCGGCGGGATGGGGAGGAACTTCCCCGCCTTCGGCGTCACCAGAAGAATTGAAAATAAAAGACGGAGTGGTGCGAACAGGGATCTCACAGGACGTCGCCATCCTCGGCCTCTTCTGAAACGGCCCGCCCCTCCTACCAGTAGACCGCTCAAAAAGCACCATCTCGGATGGCTCTTCCTCAATAGCCCCAGTAGGCCGGTGAGCTTGCGCTTGAGCCCTCCTCATGTGAGAGCGGCGCTTAGCCCCCGCTAAGGTTTCAGAATGAGAGCTCGGCTGTTTATCCACCAGCACCGGGTCACGCGCCATAAAAGATGTTGGCATTTGTAGATCCTCATTGCCGAGAGGAATATGATCGACCCCGAGCGCCACCCAGAAATCCTTTACCTTCTCCAGAGCGGCAACGCTTATATCTAGCTCCTCTCGCCGTTGAGCCATGGAGAGCAACCTCACCATATCCCCTGCAACGAAATTAGAATAAAAACCGAGGAACTAAAACGGACACACAATCGGAATTACAACAGACATACCTTTATGCTCGTCAGGGACTTTGAGGAGGCCAGCAAAGACCAAGTGCCCGGCATCCTTGAACCACTGAAGGCAAGGACAATACCTAACCCGGTGGCGCACTTTCCTACCGGCAGAATCTAGCACGGAAACAAACTTGAAACTGTTTAGTGAGAACTCGTGGCTCGGCGAGAGAGCGACCAGATCAGATCCTGCCGGCACGGCGTGATATGTAACATTGAAATCAGGAACATCTTTCCAACCGTCTGGTCGGCGAATAAAAACCCAACGATCCTTCCAATTGTGATACTTTGAGTAGGGATAACAAAAGGGCAAGAAATCTGGTCTATAACCGGCAGTGTAGCAATAAGGGCGCGACTGTGAGCTGGCAGTTTTCAAAATAACGATGTACTTAAAGACGTTCAGCGAAAGGGAAAACCCCATGACTTTGCACATCGCAAGATAACCGTTTATTGCCGCCCACATATTTGGTAGAAGTTGGGCCGGGGCAACGCCATAGTCCGCTAGAAGTTCAACAACGAACGGCGACATAGGGAGACGAAACCCCGTCTTGATCATGCCATTATCCACGGCAATACAGTTGCCATCAGGAGGGCAGAAGACAACATCGCCCTCGCCGGGGAAAGAAAGTGTACAGACCTCGGGCAAACCGAGCTGACCCTTGAAACTGGTCAGCTGATCATCATTTGTCGCCGTGCGGTGAACCCATGGCAAATATGGAGCCGAGTAGGCAACTTCCTCGGCAGCCGACGACAATTCAATGGACTTCTGCCGAAGAATTTCTCGGTATGACTTGCCGGAAGACTGTGACGATGACGGAACACCTCCAGTGGTCATATTTGAAGAATTTTTAGAGAGAAGTCAAAGAAAACACTAAGCACAATAATCAGAGAGACAAACGAAAAGCAAATGATTGCAAAAATGAAAAGTTCACACATTTATATAGGGGCACGACTCAACCCCAGAAATACACATACAAGAGCACAGAGTGCAAATACAAGACCCAAGAATGTTACACAAGCCCAAGCCCACCCATCTTATGCAAGTCCCCTTGAAGGCGCTGACACACGTCTTCCAGCTCCTTTTGACGCGAGCCCAGCCGCTCGTACAAAGCGTGAGCCGACCTCAACTCACTTTCAAAACCGGCAATCTTCAGAGACGTCTCTTGTAGACGGGAATGAATGCCAGCAAGCTCCGCCTTGATTCTCGCGACATCAGCCACCTTTTTCTGTCGATCAACACACTGAGGAAAAACGGCCTCTGCTTTTGCCGAAGAAGAACCCTCGGCATCACTAGATCACTTATCAGCATCTGATCTCGCCTGCGACCAGCCCTCAGACGAAGGAGAGCAGCGGCGACAGCTAAGAGGAGTTGCCGAAGAGAAATGAATTCTCTCGGCAATTATGTCCTTTTCCAACAAACTCGCGAGCTCTAACTTCACCGGCTTGCCGAGGGATGAATCTTCCAGATGCCGGGCATACCAGGAGGCCAGACTTTCGCCAGCACGATTCTCGCCATAACGGATGCCCCCTCCTGAACTATGCGCAAAGGCGTCTTGGACGAAGAATCAAGACTTTCCCGGTACAGCCTCTTCGCTGTTTTTCGCAGCCTGTAGGGGCTAACGACTTCAGGCTCACCCTCAGAGTCACTAGACCCAGAGGAAATCACAATAGTTGAAACCATAATGGGAGAAACTCTAACAGGCATAACCAAATTGGATCTCACATTTATACAAAGACAACCAAAGTACAGAGCAAACAGATGACGTCACCTACGACCAACAACAAATTGCCATCTGTCAAACTGATAGATACGAATCAATTGGTCATTAAAGCAAGTCAACAATGAAACCCCCTAGCCCCCACGAGTTTCTTAGGGCAAAAAACGAGAAGAAACGCCTGGGGAACAGGAGAACCAGAAAGAAAGAAACAACCTCAAGACGCAAGAAATCAGAGTTAATTTTTGGGGCAAAAGAACATCGTTCTCATTCATTAAAGAGCCGAGTAGTGACCGGCATTACAAGATCGCCAAGGAAAAGGATCGGCAAAAAAAAAAAAAAAAAAAAAAAAAAAAAAAAACTCCACAACACTACAATCAAGCTTGCCGACCAGAATGATGAGTACCAGCATCCCTCCTAAGCTCGTTTCTCAGAAACCCACAAAACTCAAACAGCCCGTCTTGCCGACGCCTAAGCTCGGCAACACGAGCCTTCGCATCATCCGGGTCAGCCTGGATGGCCACAACCAGCCGCTCAACTTCATGAAGGTCCAGAACAAGAGATCCCAAGCTCCCAAGGTTGGTCTTAAGCCCTTCCTCATATTCCGCGCGTTTTATTGTCCCATCGAGTCCCTGGCCGTAACGTGGATGACCTTCAAAACCCAGAGGGGGCGAGACACTCCTCTCAAGCTTGATATCTTTACCCTTGAAAGATAAGGGAATTCGGCGAGGTGAAGTACCTCCAGCGGTCGCGCCGCTAGAAGAAGGAAGCCCTAGGACTATCTGCCCGGGAAGTACTGAGTGGCCGGGGGCATCCAGAGTCGCACCAGCCGCCACTGAACACCGAGTTGTCGGCCTGTCTGGTCGGCAAAAAGAAGCAGCAAGCCGAGGACGCTTGCCAGACCCGCCTTGTCGTGCCTCGTCAGACGAATTAGCCATATTTAAAGTGTTGAGATTCCTGATGCCAATACAAATGGAAGAGAAAAATCTAATTGCACAAATCACGTACGGACAAAAAGACCGAGCGTTTATATAGAAAAACGCCCCAGGCTCAAAGAAGACGAAACGCCTCCTTCGAGTGCATTAATTGTCAGAAACGCTTTGTCTCCTATCGGTTCCACAAAACCGTTCCTGAGGGGCAAATTTTATGACCTAAAATATCCAGTTAGGCCCAATGGATCATTCTCCACTTTCGTGGACCCTGATGGGCCTTCTGTAAACTACTAATCCAAGAGGCGGCCCTGTGGATACATGCGTCAAGCAGGGACTAGGCCAATTAGCTCCTCCTATCTACGGATGCCACGTGTCGCCTGGAGATTGCCCTAGGACCCGTGAAATCCGCACCTATAAATACAGTCATTTCAGGTATGAACAAAACAACTACTTCCCAATCAATCAATTCATTTATTACCTAATAGAGAGAAAACTGACTTAAGCATCGGAGCGGGGATCCCGGAAATCCCCTCCGGGCTAGTGACGTATTCTTCTTCTTGCAGGTATCATACAGCTCAACTTCCAGTACTCCCAGTGTTCGAGGAAAGCCCCACAACAAACATCATCTGCGTGTATGGTATTCCGCATGAAATCATTAGCGACCATGAATCCCACTTCAAAGCCGAAACAACCACCCTACTGAAAAACTACAAAATCCAGCACCACAAATCCCCCTTACCGATCCCATACCAATGACGCAGTAGAAGCTGACAACAAAAACCTCAAAACCATGATCGAGAAAATGGTAAAGAACTACAAAGATTGGCCCGTGACACTTCTAGTTGCACTTTGGGGGTATAGAACATCCATAAGGTCATCCACAGGAGCTACACCTTATTCTCTAGTCTACGGGATGGAAGCTGTAATACCCATTGAAGTTCAATTACCCTCCATGCGAATTTACCCCATCAGAAACACGATGGATGCAAGCCCGTTTTGATGATTCATGTTTATGGATGAAAGGCGCCTACGAGCTCTAAACCACTCACACATGTACCAACAACGCATGGCAAGAGCATTTAACAAAAAAAGTTCGACCCCGAAATCTAAAAGAAGGGGACTTAGTTTGGAAAGAATTGCGTGCACCAGTTACTGACCCCAGAGGTAAATTCCGACCAAATTTGTCCGGCACGTTCATCATCAAAGACATCTTATTAGAAGGTGCAGCCTGGCTTATGGACATTGATGGCATCGAGTTCAGTCAGCTCACCAACATTGATCAACTAAAGAAGTGCTACGTCTTAAAGAAACTATTTTAATCCTTCTTCCCTTGGGAAGGCTTTGTTGAAGAGTTCTTCTTTGAAAGAACCTGGCTTGAGGACGACCTATGATCGCTTCCTTGAGCTGGGGGCTTGTGTCTTTTCATAACATGATAGCCTTCCTCGTAAGGCCCTTCCTTTCTTTTCTTGCTTTCTGTTCCTGAGTCATACCTAGGTACTAGCTGGTTCCACTCGTCACGACGAAGGGCTCGCCTCGCTTCTCCATCACTGTAAGAAAGCCAAGTTAAGTAGGTCTCAGAAACTTGAGTTGGGGCAATCACCCGGGATACTGTCCAACGATCCCTGTCGCGCAAGTATGTGCTCCAGTTCTTAGCAAATTCAGTTGTCAAAGCCAGGGTAGGTTGTCTCGTAGTCTCCTGATGAGGAATAACTTGCTTTAACCCTTATTGCCTCATGACCCTAGAGGGAAAGAAGCATGTACTCCTGTACAGACCCACTATCATACTATGAGGAATAAATTTGCAGCAAGCAACCAAAGAGGTCAAACCCCACCAAGATACATGCCAACGAATAACAGGTCCAACATGGAAAAAGGCATCCCATTCAGCAAGGGTCTTCTCATCATACAACCTTTTCCTAACAAAAAAACTAGCAGTAGTATAAGTTTTTCTCTTCCAAGCTTGAGGGGTACGAGCAATCATCTTTCTGGGGCAAAATTTTTAACCTGTCAAGCCCTAAAATAGTTCCCCCCTACAACCAGATGCAAAAGAGAATGCCCTTCAGCTATTTGATTCACCACTCGTAACAACGATGCTCTACCCAGGTTAAATGATTATGCATTAACAAACAATAGGCGATTCAACAAACAGAGTACAAAAGCCTGTCGACGGTAACGCCTAAATATTGCTCAGAAGAGGAAGCAAACATTTCATAGATTTGAACTAAGTCCACATCGGCACCAGGAATCATGATTTTGGCTTCCGCAAAAAGCCTAGGGATTTCCTGTACTGATTACTAAAACCATCCTTCAAATAAGGAACAGCTGGGAAAGAACATCAGACATGTTAGTGATTGCAGCAAATTCTTCTACTAAAGGGCATAATTAAGAGTTACCAAAACGGAAAATGTGCAAGGCTGGGTCCCAATAGTTCAATGCAGATCGAAGAAGAAGCCACAAAATTTTGGTCGGTTCTGAGCCAACAAGGTTGAGATATGGTATGAAGCCAGTTCTAATTTGTCTTCCACACTCAGATTTTTGCACCAAGCATCGAACAGATTTCCAAAGGATATTACCATGATAGAAGCTATGAGAAATTTGGGGAGCTAAAGTCTGAAAAAGAGATACGACCTTGGGCATCCCGTAAATCCTATTTATAGGCAAAAGATTGGGTCAGAAAAGAGCTAGAAATTTGCGAAAAAGCCCAAAGCCAGAGCCAAAAGCAACTCTGGCCAGCGCCGCTAGTGGCCCTTAGTGTTGGCCCAGAGCCGCCAGTGGCCCAGCTCCCTTTTGGTTTTATAGGGGGTATAATATGTGTAATTTTTGCTTTTTTGCTTTTTCTTGCAATTTTCACCTTATTTTTTTTACTTTATTCCCTAAATTGTGTTCTACTCTTTACCGCACAACACATTGCATAATTAGAGATCAGACGGGCATAATCGAGTCATAATAGCATACATGTCATATAATATGCCTAAAAACAGGAGTTCAAGTACTGAACACCAAGATCTACAAATCAAGTCTACACTACTCAGTTGGGGTCATCATCACCATTGCTATGAGCCTCATCTTAAACGGAAGGCCCATGATCGTAACTCCCGGCCTAGTAGTAGAAAGAGCCCTGAGTACTGAATGACCTGTAAACTGGTCTGTTGTTGTTAGGTCTCATGTCCCGTCCATCATGCATAGGCGCGCGCATTGGGGTACCCGCCGAAAACCCCGTCCCGAAGAGGCTTTCCGTAGCTTGGCTAGAAAAGTCCATAGCCACATTCTGGTATGAAAGCCCGGCTTGGGGCACATCCCATCCAGGAGCATTCGCCCAACCTCTAGCCATGGGAGTCACAACGGGCCTACTACTCAAAGAGGGCTAGAAGCCCGCTAGAGAAAACATCTCAGGCACAGGAAGGTGCGGCCTAGAAGGGCCGGGCACCTCATCAATAGGAGGCCTGGACGCCGCCACAGTAGGAAAATGAGTAACGGATGTTCTACTTGGCGAAGAAGCTCTCGCAGGGGTCCCACAGAACACAATCAAGACCAGAATGTTAAACTAAGCACTCCAGTTAGCTAAACAAAAAGACAAAAGTACACTTACGCTAGTAGTTCAAGATCGGGAACTCTTCCCTGGACCCATCATCCGGTTACATCCTTTCTTCAGCAAGTGGATGAGCTTGAAGACTTGGGAAGTTTGTTCCCGGTTCAGCTGCAAGAGAAAACAAAAGACAGCGTCAGTATTCGAAAACAAAACAAGCCAAAAAACAAGAGAGGATAAAAACATACCCCACACAATCATCGAACAATGGAAAGCCCTCCATTGCCTCTCCATTAGCGATATGTAGGGGAAGCTTCCCTGTTATACGACCCCCGCTCTCACCAATGTACCTCACCTCATTACTCGGCAAGGTCACACTTGGGGGCTGACTACGAGGAACTCTAGAGTGGGACCTCCAGGGTCCCCGAGGAGCCAAACGATCCTCATACAAAGACACAAAAGTCAGTACACTACAAATATAGCTAAAAAACACGAATCAAGATTTTACCTCGGAAGTAAGATCCGGCATCAAGAGATCCAAGCAGTAGGCCAGGTACACTGATGTACGGTCTAAGCCATCAACCTCTGGCTCAACAAACTGCATGGCCGCAGCGCTCTGAATAACGACTCCCAAATCAGTCACGCTCAGACAGCGCAGGAAGAACATGGTCATAGGGGGGTCCTCTGGAACCAAACGACCACCCAGGCAAGGATAGACCAGTCGAGTCAAGCTGTCCCCCAAGTACCACTCAAAGCTAAATGGCCCCTCAAGCACTACCCGCAAGGTAGATACCCTGAAGGACTCAGTGGTAATATAGAACGAGAACCACAGAATGTCATCAAAAGTGATCCACGTCACCTGCAGAATACAAGATCAAAGCTCATTCACTTCAAATGAACCAAAGTTCATTCACATCAAATGGACCACAAAAAAAATATATACATGCACAAAATAAGTTAAAAGCAACATATCTCGGACGCGGCCCGACTCTCGAAAGTGACCCGAAAATCCTCCAAAGAGGAAAATGGATGGCTATCCCTACCGACCCACCGTGAACCCAGTAGAAACATCCTCAAACCAGGACGGTGAGGACCAAAAGCTGGAAATACTCAAAGAACCACAGCTTCCATACAAGCAAGACAATCAGATACGGATCTACTACAAACTATGCATATGCACAAAGAATAAAAAAATATATGCCTACCTCCAGTATCCTCCAAGGGCCAGTAGTAGACGCCCTTCGACTCGTCGCCTTAGGCCTGCAAGCCTGACGACACTATTTCACCAATGAAGCGTACGCAAGAGCACGAAAATTGTACTCATGTACTTTGGTCAAGTCATCCAGGCATGTCAGAAAGTCAACCTGACATACACTCTTATTTTGGGCAAAAATGGTCGCCCCAAACAGATAGGCCAAAAAGATGCAGGCTCGCTGATCCTCAGTAAGCCCCTGCTCAGTCACAGTTCCCCATAACTTCGGTAAGGAGACTCGGTCCTCCACAAATGAAGCAGCAACATGCCCATATACCTCATACAACCTATCGGCCTGCTGATGGTAGCTCGTGTCATACCGTAGAGGACGCCCTCTAAAGCACAAGCCCGTCAGTACGGCAAACTGATAAGCGAACAAACAAAATTTTCTCAACACCCCATATACTACAAATTCAGTCCAAATAATTCCACACAAGTATTATACAGCTGACCACCAATCCAGTATAATCCAAATTTGTTCGTGTGCTGGAGCACTATCAGTTCAAATTTTCAGTACAAAATAAATAAACTGAACAAAACCAAAGAAGTCAGAAACATACCAAATGTGGGTTGGACAGATGACCCCGTCTGTTCAACAGAAAGATACTAGAATCCCAGGCCTCTGCCGGACGCCAGTCCAAACGCATGAACGAGTCATGGTACAGAGTCGCCTCGTCTGCATGTCGTGGAGGAGGTATCCTAGATGACGGTTTTCCTCTTCCTCACCCATTGGACGCTTCCCTTTTTCTTAGGGAGCCATTCAAGCTTTCTCTCTCTATAAGTGCAAATTTCAAATGCCAGATTCGCAAGACACAATTACCCATTCAATAATGCAACCCAAAATTCAGCTACTAGGCGAAAAATTAAACAAGTTGAAGATAAAAAGCAAGGAGTTTGGTCAACAGTTGACTTACCTTCAACAATGTGGGAGGCTCGACAATGGCGTAAGCTCGACGAAGAAGAAATGAAAGTGGAGCAAACGCGAAGAAGCTCGCGAAATCCCATTTTATTCAGCTCGAGTGACCGCCACTAGCGGCGCTCAAAGTGAAGCCCAACACCGCTAGCGGCCCTGGTTATTCTGCACACGCGCCACCCCCTCTTGACCCACGACATTTTTTTAGCCCAAAATTCATTATTTTGCACAATTGGTTCACGGCGAAGACCAGTACAAAGCGCGCGGGCAAGAATTTCTTTGGCCCAGAAATTCAAAAATCAACAGTTGGCCCATTTTACGGTACCAAGTACTGTCAAGAATAACTAACCCATTTGTTTTGTAGGTCCCCAAGTGCATAAGCCCAGACATTCTTCGACAATATTGATCGCCCGGAGCGGTCAAAATATCTATAAGCCCAGTTGATTCTCTGGCATTATATTTGGGGACGGCCAGTGATCCCCAATTGATCTTAAGCCCAATTGATTCTCTGGCATTATTTTAGGGGACCGCCGGTGATCCCCAATTGATTTTAAGCCCAATTTATTCTCTGGCATTATTTCTTTTGGGGTTTCGGCTAGTGACCCCAATTCATTTTAAGCCAAGTTGATTCTCTGGCACTATTTATTTTGGAACAGCCGGTGTTCGCAAATTGTTTTTAAGCCGACATTATTTATTTTTGGGGTCGGCCAGTGACCCCAATTGATTTTAAGCACATTTGATTCTCTAGCATTATTTATCTTCGTGACAGCCGGTGTTCGCAAATTTTGTTAGGGACGAAGTCCCCAGTTTAGTATTCTCGGGTGCAAAGCTCCCAGAGACGAAGTCCCTATAATCAGGGGCAAAGCTCCCAGTGGCGAAGTCCCTATAATCGGGTGCAAAGAGCCCAGGGACGAAGCCCCCATTTTCTTTTCGGGTGCAAAGCGCGCAGGGACAAAGTCCTCATTTTAAGAAATTTGGGGTGGAAAGCACGTAGGGGTGAAGACCCCGCCTTATGTTTCAGTCAATGATTGCTTAAGCTATTGCATTTAAACTGTTTATATGTTTTAACCATTTACGGCCGTCATTTTGATCGCTCTGTCTCGTCGACCTTTTCGTTTCTCGTGCAGGGACGGAATCTCTTGATATCTGCCGAGTAGTGTTTAGTCTCTGTTTCTTAGAACAAAGCATTTATACTATTCACTCTCACTAGTGTTATTTTCCATTTACAACCATCATGTTGATCGCGCTGTCTCGTTGACTTTTTCGTTTCTCGTGCAGGGACAGAATCTCTGCATCCGCCGAGTGATGTTTTGTCACTATTTGTTGAAGCATTCTACATTGATCATTCTCAAAGTGTCACTAACTTTTTCATTTGCTCTGAATACAGGTCCCTTGCAGGCATTAATACCAGAGAACTTAGCACATTTGGGGTATCCCTTCCCCCTAAAAAAGGAAATGAAAATAGAAAAAATTTTAAAAGGAAAATAATTAAAGAAAATAAGGAATCAGAAAATAAAAGGATAATGTGGAACTTGATAGTCCTAATAAAAAGAAGCAAAGAAAATAAAAAGGGAATAAAGAGGAAAGTGGCAAAGGCCAAAATTAAGGTAAGGAAAATCTAAGGAAAAGCTTCCAAAAACTGTCTACGTAGGAAATAGGAAGGTAGAACTCGGTCAAGGAAAGGTCGAGTTCACCGAGGTCGGTCTCGCGAAGTTGCACATCAGGTACCTATACATGGGACCGCTAGAGCTCCTAGTGGCTATGCTAGAGCTCAAGCGGCAGAGCCGACTGGGCTAGCAGTTGAACCGCTTGTCCTAGCGGTCAAGCCGCTAGCTCGGCTATTCTTCTTTGGCTAATAGATTGAGAATGTCAGTGAACCATTCCTCTTCGTCCTCCTCATTGATGCATACTTCAAGTGCATTGCAAAAGGCGGGCTCGGTGCGCCTTTGAATGTTAATTGGCATAGTGATAACATCATCCGGAATATTTATCATGGAGGCCGATTTTGCTAAGCCATCTGCGAACTGGTTGTCATCTCTTGGAAGATATGTGAAACGGACATGAGTGAAATATTTGGCTATCTTTTCAAGATTTTCCTGGTAAGGTGCCAGGGATTCGCTTTTCACTCTCCATTTTTGGAGACTTGATTTATGATGAGTGTTGAGTCTCCATATACCTTTAGGTCCTTGATTTTCAGTTCTATTGCCGCTTCTAAACCAATGATGCATGCTTCGTATACGGCGCCGTTGTTAGTTACCTCATGGTCTAACTTGACGGCTATGGGAGTATGTGCGCCTTCGGGGCTGACTAATAGTACTCCTACACCAAAACCCTTTTGGTTTGAGGCTCCGTCAATGTGTAACTGCCTAAGTATTTTCTTCGACATTCATTATTCCTTTATAAGGGAAGTCATGCATGGCATCCTCGCTACTAACTGGGTTTTCGGCGAGATGTTTAGAAATGACGTGTCCTTTGATCACCTTTTGGTGTTCAAAAGTTAGATCGAATTCTGAAAGCATCACAGTCCACCTTGCTATTCTTCCACTAAGTATGGGTTTTCCGAATAAGTACTTTAGTGGATTCATCCTTGACTTTATATGGATCGAGTGTTGTAGCATGTAGTGTCGAAGCTTCTTTGTCGCAGTGTCCAATGCGAGGCACGTTTTCTCTAATGTGGAGTATCGCGTTTTGTATTCCGCAAATTTCTTACTATGGTAGTATATTGCCTTTTCATCATTCCTCCACCTTTTGGGGCCAACATAGCGCCCATGGCAGTTTCTGTGACTGTTAGGTATAGCATAAGCGGTTTTCCCGGAATTGGTGAAACCAATACGGGTGGGTTAGCTAAATACTCTTTAATTTTATCAAAGGCTTGTTGACATTGATCGTCCCATGTAGATTTGGTGTTCTTTTTGAGCTTTTTGAATATGGACTCACATGTAATAGTCAATTTGGATATGAATCGATTTATATATTGGAGTCGCCCTGAAAAGCCCCTTATCTCCTTCTCATTTTTAGGAGAGGGCATATCTCTTATAGCTTTGATCTTGGTAGGATCAATTTCAATGTCTGTTGTGCTTATGACAATCCCAAGAGTTTGCCAGAAGTTACTCCAAATGCACACTTTTGGGGATTTAACCTCATGTTGTAGTTTCGAAGTCTGTCGAACAATTTTCTTAGAGAGGGTACATGCCCTTCTCTCTCTTTGAATTAGATGATCATATCGTCTATGTACACATCGGCTTCTTTGTGCATCATGTCATGTAGAAGGGAAGTTGCGATTCTTTGGTATGTTGCTTTCACATTTTTCAACCCGAAAGGTATGACAATGTAGCAGTCTGTACCCCATTGGTTATGAAGGTGGTTTTCTCCATGTCTTTTTCTGCCATTTGTATTTGGTTATACCCTGCATAGCCATCTATGAATGATAAAAGGGCATGTCCTGCGGTATTATCCACTAGTACGTCTATATGTGGCAAGGGAAAGTCGTCTTTTGGACTCGTCATGTTTAGATCTCTGAAATCGATGACATTCTTACTTTACCATCCTTTTTTGGAATGGGTACTATGTTAGCAATCCATTCTGGATATTGAGCGATCTTAATGAAACCCGCTGCGAGCTGTTTTTGTACTTCTTCTTTGATTTTCAGTGTCCACTCAGGTTTCTTCCTCCGAAGTTTCTGTTTTACCGGTTTTGACTCTGGATTGAGCGGTATTGTATGCTGCGCTATCTCACGACTTATTTCTAGCATATCTTTGTAGGACCAAGCGAAAACGTTTATGTATTCTTTTAAGAGATTTATAAAGCTTTCTCGCTCTTTGGGAGTTAGTGATAAGCCAATGCGCACTTGTCGCGGCTCTTGATCACTTGCAAGGTTAATTAATTATGTTTCTTCCACAATTGAAGTCTTTTGTTCATGCTCTAGAAGTGCTTTAGTTACTTCTTTTTGCAATTCTTGTTCATCTTTTGAATTATTAGCTACTAAGTAATCCAAGAAGTAAGCAGAAACAATACTCATTTCATTGATAGAAGAAGTTGGAACATCAGCTGAGGCATTACTATTGGCTTTAACATCACTAGACTTGCAAGTATAATTAGACAAAGATATGGGTGGACTACCCGATTCTACTATATTAGACTCGTCTTCAGAATCAGACTCAGTCCGGTCATAGTCAGTGTCGGTGTCAGACTTGGGTCCTTCGGCGATCGTGATCTTGATCTTCTTTCCGTTGGCTCCAGTCCAGCTTATGGTGCGTTTCTGCTTTGTGAGTTGACCCTGGTTTGGAGTGATGAACTTAGTTGGGTCAAAGTTTGCATCTTGAATTTCATTAGTGACATTGTGGAGCTCCTTATCTTTTGGATGGTGGCGCTCTTGTCCAAATAGTAGACCCAAAGCATTATTAGGTGTGTTCTCTACCCAATCAAAATTTATCCTTCTTCTTACAGGCAAAGGAGTTTCTTCCAATGTATAGCAATCTTGGAAGACTTCAAACCCGGGAACTGGGACTTCATACACAGGGAGAACATAAGGCTCGAGAAAGCCATAATAAGGGAATGGATCTCCAGAATGGATGAATTGCCCGTTTAAAGTGTGCGGGTATGGTGACATGGGAATGTCATAGGCCTTGTTTACCTTAATGGCCCTTCTCTTTGCTTTTTCCTTACAGATGCATTCCCATATTTCTCGCTTGGTGGGATTGTAGCCCAGTCCAAAGAGATTATTTCAAGCTTTGGATGACCAAACTTGAAGTGGTTTGGAGACATCTTTGCCTAGAGCAGTGCCAGGGATGAAGTGTCCCTGATTCCTTTGGATGGCATTAATTCCTAGATGGCAATATGGTGTGAAAGGAGCTACATCTTGCTCAAGTAGGGCGACGCCTTCGGTCATGAAAGCCCAGAATTCTTCGTCTTGTGTAGTGTGCTCGACCTTGAGAATCGGTATATCTTCAATGCTACCAATCATAGAATCAGCTCTAACCTCTAAAACTACCCCTCCGACCATCCTTTTGACCTTTTGGTGTAAAGTTGAGGCTATCGCATTTAGTCCATGGAGCCATGGGCATCCTAGGAGCAAATTGAATCAGGCTGGGATACCGATGACATGAAATTGAACCATCTTCTCAATTGGTCCAATGTTAAGGTTGACTGAAAAAATATGCCTAGGACATTTCGTTTGAATTGTCATAGGCGCTCAACCCTTGTGTGGCATGCGCGAGGTTGTTGACATTTATACCCAAACATTAGGCTGTCCTTAGGGGACAGACATTGACAGCGAATCCATTGTCTATCAAAGTCATTGGGACTTGTTTTTTCTCACATATGGAAGTTAGGTAGAGTGCCTTGTTGTGGTGAGTTCTTTCGGATGGAAGGTACTCGCTAGTGAATGCAATTGCTTGCAAAGAATTTCCTTTTGTGAGGAGATTGACAAAATCATCCGGAGTAGCTTTGGGTGAAACCATGGTTTTGTTAAGTGATTTACGTAAGGCATTCTTGTGTACTTTAGATGTGGTCAAGAGTTTCCATATAGAAGTATCAGCTTTAGTCTTTTGAAGTTGCTTAAGTAGTATAGTGCCAAGGCACTTTACCATACTCCATTGGCTAAGAAACTAGTTTGAACTTGTAAAAACAAGCTCGGAAGTCGCGCAAGCGCATGCACATGCACATGAATGCAATGGATGCAATTTAATAAGATGAATGACAAGTCACAAAAATAATAATAACACTCAAGGTAGTGAACCCAGCAAAAATAATAGCATTGAATTAGTTTTCAAGTTACACCCTCTTAATCATGTCCCCAGTGAAGTCGCCACTATAGACTACCAGGATTAACGCGTCGCCCTTTTCCGCCCCTCGGCCGGACGCCTCGCCTCGCCCCGAAAGGGCGGAGGGAGAAGAATCGAAAGGGAAAGAAGAGGGGAAGAAGCTAGTAGCCTAGGAAAACGTCATTGCTTGTGAATCATTCGAGTGTGAATGCACATGAAGCTTTATCCATTTGTACTAGGGACATGATTAAGATTGTCGGAAGTCGCCACCAAATTTAAGGAAATTTGGAATCCTTGGAATCAAGTCGATAGTCTAAAACGACGTCAACCAAATTCCTGTACACCCCAATCCCTATTGGGGAAATTAATTTCATAAATGAGTTCGGGGGCGTGAGTACGAGTTAAGAAGGTGTTTGGCACCCAACTCGCCCGTTAGCAACGACGACCTTTACTAATCAATTCAATGCAATTATTAATACTACGGTTCCAAACAGGGTTCCATTTGTCCAAATTCCTAGTTTTAACTAATGGGTTGAACAATCATTATTATTGTGACCACTTTGAACAACTTATCAAATTACATTTTTTTAATGCTAAAAACGATAAATATGCTAAACCTGCGAATTAGAGGACAAACAAGACAATTCATCCCAACAATCACAAATAACCATAATATTGATAAATAGCGATAAAAATAAACAATCATACATTCACTTATTCATTGGGTGTAATACAAGCCCTTTTGCTCAAAACGCGCCCATGAACATATCACATAAACCAAATTCGTTAGAGGATAACAAGCAAATATAAAATTTAATGAACTTATTAGGTTTAATGCTTGAACTCTTGCTCTTGATGAAGTATCAAGGTTTATCTTATGGTGCTAGGGCTAGCCTAAAGAACGAGTAGAATCAGAAATTTAGGGTTTATTATTGTGAATTACCTACCTTGAAGCCAATGTTTTGTCTCCAACTGTCAACCAACAGAGAATGTCCAATCTAAAATTCTCAACCTCTTCAACTGAACCCTAAGGTTTGGTTATATAGAAGAGGGGGAGCTGCCAGGGTTTGGCACGGAAATCAAATGGGCCTCGAATTTGCCGTCCGCGAGAAAAGGTCCAGGCGGCCATTGGGCTAGGCCAAGCGGTTGAACCGCCGCTTGAACTCAAGCGTGGCCGCTTGGACTAGAGCGGCCTGCCTGTATAGGCGCCTGACATGCTTTCTGCAGAGGAGGCTATTCCGAGGGGTCCACACTGAGTTTCCTTGTTTGACCAAGGGTTGACTCAAGAGTTTGGGTTCCCTTTCGGGTCCTTGGGCTCAAAGAGGCCTATCTTTCAGTTTTGGACTCCAAATGAATTGAGTCCAAGTGGTTTGGATCACCTGTACAAAAGGCTTCCACTAGTTATATCAAATGAATTAGGCTAATTTTCAGAGAAATTATTCTCGCAATCCACGTTCAAGCAAAATCTAATCCTTTCGTCATCGGGTTTTTAGGGGACTTAACATAGACACAATTTTCGGTGTCTACAGTTGTGCGTTTGTCCTTGGAGCGTTTTTGGGATACTACCAACACATTCCACTTACCGAATGGGGAGATGATGATTACTCCATCGCAGTTTTCAATTTTGACCGGGGTATCTTGCGTGGGTACGCCCATGGTTTATGGCGTTACCATTTGGAAGCGTAAGGCGGAATTGGTTGACCTTTTTGGCCTGTGGGGCAACACTTGGGGTCATCACTGTCGTTCTTATAGTGAGCTCGTTGCGGCTTTGAAGGACCCGAGGTATAAGAGAAATACCTCGGTGGAACAGAAGGTGAGGATGTTTGTCGAGGATGTTTGTCGCCTATCTTCTTGCTACCTCTATCTTTAGTGATAAGGGGGAGCGTATTCATGCCATCTACCTCCCGAGTCTGCTGGACTGGGATAGAGTAACAGAGTACAACTGGGGGTTGCCGGGCTACGCCAACCTCGTCAGATGCATGCGGTATGGGTGTCGCGTGAACGACGAGGGGTACAAGCAGGCGAAGCTTTCTTTTGTCAGCTTGTGCGGCTTTTGGAAGGTTTTGCAAGTGCACGTTCTTTTTCTTCTTTTATCGTATTTATTCTATTTATATGCATGATTTAAGTGTATGGTGCTTAATCTCATGTTTGGATGTAGCCTTGGTTTTTCGAGCATTTCCCGGAGGTGGCGCCTACTAGCTGGACGTTGGATTTCCCGACCTGCATCACATGGGCCCATAGGGGTCCTGTGCCCTTGAGCACTCTCCAGCAATTTATGGAGGCCCTACTTCGTATTGACTCGCACAAGGTAAAATATCGCTTTTGTTGTATGGATTGCACTTCTTGTATGGAAATATCTTATGTTGCCTGTTTATGCAGATTGATTACTTCCCGTGCGCGAAGTATCATGAGTTAGCTCCGGACGCCATCCTTGCTTCTAGGGCAATGGACTGTCAGACTGATTGCAGGTCCGTTCTCTTTTGAATGGTATTTGGGTGAGCGGGTTTTTCGTCAGGTCTATCCCGACTTGGATGGTCTTAGGATTCCTTTGGATCCTCCCTCAACAATGTTCTTGGTGAGGTGCCTATCTCGTGAGCAGGTTGCTGCGGCCATGGTTGGTTCGAATGCTATGCGGTATTTGTGGGAGCCTGGTGAGGACCTTGTGGGTCACTATGAGCAGTTCCGCCGTGATCGCCTCATGCCTTCATTTGTGGGCTTGAAGGTAAGAATAATTATACTTGATACTCTATGCCTTTTGCCTATTTCTACTAACTTGTTTTTGAAGGAATTTCTAACTACTAACATGATCATACATGCATAATAGATATTCGATTAACCTAGAAAAACATGCGATTACTGCAATTAAATATCAAATCGAAATCCTACCTCACTCCTTTGGTTGCTGGTTGGATGAACAGTGGTTGGGTATGGACTAACACGTCAGATGTCGTGCCTCAACTGGTATCCATACACAGGTTCAAATCCACACGTCAGTATGCTAGTACAACGATCCCGTTCACAACCTCCGTTCTCTCTTTACTCTAATGACACACAGTTAAAGTTTCGTGAAAAGTAATTATCACGTGTAACCGTAACTGATCAGGAGTCACGAAATAAATAGAGAGGCAGGAGGGCTGATTAGGTTAAGTGTGTAATGGGCCTAATCCGAATTAGACCCTTCTAATAAAACGAGTTTGTTAAGTGTGTGACCCCGATGGTTTACTTAATGTGGCAGTAAGTCCAACTCTTTTCGGGCCCACAAACCGTAATTAGTTTCTCGCAAAACATTACGATTACCCATACTAAGTAAAGATCGGTTTCCACAGTCCAACCAATAATGCAATTATTAATTCTTACTATGATTAGTTCATAGGACAAATCCAACAGTTTTACCTTGTAGGAGCCTCGGGTTGATAACTTTAGTGTAACAACTTACAGTGAGTTCCTCTTCACCACCATAGACAAGAAATACACCCTTAGTCCTTCTTAAGTACTTGAGGATGCTCTTGACTGCGACCTAGTGACTTTCACCTGGATTAGATTGGTATCTACTCATCATGCTCAAACCACAAGCAACGTCTGGACGAGTACACATCATGGCATACATGATAGAACCTGTAGCAGAAACATAAAGAATTCTAGTCATGCGATCTCTCTCATCTTGTGTCAAAAGACACTGAGTCTTGCTAAGAGTTATGCCATGTGACATGGGAAGATTACCTTTCTTGGAATCTTGCATGTTGAACCTTTTCAACACCTTATCTATATAGGTACTCTGGCTTAAGCCCAAGAGCCTTTTTGATGTATCTCTATACATCCTAATCTCCAAGATATAGGTTGTCTCACCCATGTCTTTCATTGAGAAACACTTTCCCAAAAAGGCCTTGACTGACTGAAGTATAGGAATATCATTTCCAATCAGTAATATGTCGTTCACATATAAGACCAAGAATACCACAGTGCTCCCACTAACCTTCTTGTAAACACAAGGTTCCTCTTCGCACCTAAGGAAATCAAACTCTTTGATTGCCTCATTGAAGCGAAGATTCTAACTCCTGGATGCCTGCTTCAATCCATAAATAGATGGCTGAAGCTTGCATACCTTTCCTCCTAGTGATGTGAAGCCCTCCGGTTGTGTCATGTACACATCCTCTTCTAGGTTTCCATTAAGGAAAGCTGTCTTCACATCCATTTTCCATATCTCATAGTCATAATATGCAGCAATGGCAAGGCATATCCTAGTACAGTGATCCCATTCACAACCTCCGTTCTCTCCTTACTCTAATGACACATAGTTTGGGTTTCGTGAAAACTGATTATCACGTGTAACCCTAACTGATCGGGAGTCACGAAATAAATAGAGAGGCAGGAGGGCTGATTAGGTTAAGTGTGTAATGGGCCTAATCCGAATTAGAGCCTTCTAATAAAACGAGTCTATTAAGTGTGCGACCCTGATGGTTTACTTAATGTGGCAGTAAGTCCAAAACTCTTTTTCGGGCCCACAAACCGTAATTGGTTTCTAGCAAACATTACGATTACCCATATTAAGTAAAGATGGGTTTCCACAGTCCAACCAATAATGCAATTATTAATTCTTACTATGATTAGTTCATAAGGCAAATCCAACAGTTTTACCTTGTAGGAGCCTCGGGTTGATAATATAACGTCGAGGTGGACGTCCCAGACATGTGGGGTCATGGTCAGCATTATGGCGAGAAGGAGTGCTGGAGGGAGATCCTCATGACCGAGGATCTTGATGAGGACATTCAGGGTCTACTTCTCGTTGGGCATCCAGGGGTAAACTCGTAATTTCAAAAAAGACGTATGCTTTTTTTTTATATGCTTGTGCTAAATTTTTGTTTTGTACAGCTTGATCGTGAGCAAACTGGAAGGTCCTCAAGATGGTTCATGCCATGAAGTCTTGGATATCTCTATCCCTTTCGAATGGTACTTGCTCGATCAAGAGCTGACTTGGACAAGGTAAGTTTTTATTTGCAGTTTCAAAGTTGCGTGCTTTGAGAAATGTGTTTATAATTTTTATGTTGAATGCAGACTGAGTACCGTCGACCTCTTCCTCGTAGGTCATGACAGGTGGTGTTGTCGGATGATGAGGGTGTGATCTCACCTTAGCGTAGTCCTCCTCGAGAGAGGAGCCCGCAGAGGGAGAGTCCTAGGAGAGAGAGGATGCATGTGCATCGGTCGGACCGCCATGGTGGGAGTAGGATGATTCTGTACGTGGAGCCTACTCTTATGCATGTTCCGATGTATCCTCCTTCTCCCTGGTATGCGGGATATCCTTCATATGGCGGACTTTACTATTAGCCCCCAGTTCCTGTTTCGATGGTGCCTACCATGCCTGCTCGAGCCTCGTGGGGTTATGATTCGAGCTGTGCCGGAGAGGGGACCTCGTATCGGGAGCTTGCCCGAAGCTCCTCATTTAACCCTAGCCAGCTTGCAGCGTTTATTTTTGGTGCTGAGGGGCGTAGGTTGGAGAACCATTTCGAGGTGACCCGTACGGATGACCAAGATGCGGGTGATGGTAAATTTTATGAAAACGTATTTTTGTGAAATACGTTTGAACATTTTGGATTGAACAAAAACATTCAGATTTATGCTTGTAAATATTTGCATGATTATTATTATTTGTCCCTGCACATTGTTAGGCTTATGCAAATGCACACATAGTCAAGCAAAAGCGCAAATAATAGCCACTTAGAAAAAATGGTACAGCAAAAAAGTTTAAATTGGGTGTACCCAATCCCCCCTAAAAGAAAATTGAAAAAAGGGAAGGGGTGAAATGAAATGAAATGAAAATAATAATAAAAAGGATGAATAAAATAAATAGAAACAAAGATGATAATCAGAAAACAAAATAAGGAAATTGTGGAGTTTCCATTAATTTTAAGGAAATAATACAAAGGGGAAAGAAAATAAAAGAAAATAGGAAAATAACCTTACTAGGGTAAAAAAAAAAAGGTTAAGGAAAGTCCAAAAATCATAGAAAAAAAGCTACTCGGCGGCGGACAGAAGGCGCTCTGCAGCAGGCGCTCTGTACGGAGATGGAATCATGGGCCGCTGGGGCCAGCAGCGTACTGCTGGGGCTCAGCGGTGTGCCACCAGAGCTCAGCAGCAGGCCACCGTGTCTGTGCTGCATTATCGAGTACCGCTGGGCCGCCAACGGTTGACTTAGGGGCCGCTGGGGCCCTATTTTCAACGGGTTGCCTTATTTTCGTCCTTCTTCGTGCGAGCTCTATACCAGCCTTGGGTTAGTCCGATTTGGGACATCACCTTCACAATTTATCATTATTAGAAAGCTCTTAGATAGAGAAACCCCCTTATTTGCCAAGAAATCAGCCATTACAAGTTTCGATGTTAAGTCTGACAAGTGGTTACAGTCAACGACTCTCAAAGAGAGGATGAGACTTTTTCCTTTCCACTTGAATGCCCCTTTCCACCTCAAACAAGTCCAAATTGTGTGGAACCTCCTTGAGGCCGCGGTGGAGTTTTGGGATGAGAAGCTCCACGTTTTTCGGTTTGGATAGAATGAATCATGTCCTCTTCCCAAGGAATTTGCCGCTATTATTGGATTCCCTCATGACAAGGCTCCTGCTACTCCATGGCTTGGAGTAAATTTTGAAGGCTACTTCAAGAAGTATCTTGGCGTTTCACCAACTCAAGCCTCCTCCGTTGCTAGGACTGAAGAACTAGACCTCAATGGTATAATTGACATCTTCTATCCCAAGGTAAGGGACTATGATATGATGAGTGAAGCTGTAACACCCCGGATTTTATAACTAATAAATAAATAAAAATGAATAAAATCACGCCGAAAATCGGGCAGAGTTTCCTTTGTAAATAGACATCCTAAGTTATCGACTTGACAAAAACCTGCTTAAACAGAAAATACAACAAAACCAACATTTACAAACTGACAGCGGAAGAAATCTAACTAAATCCGGAGCATCACTGCCACACTCACTCATACAAATGAGTGCAAGGCAAACATTACAACTCTGAACAAACCAAGTATCTCTAACAATCTATTAATTACATTCAAAATAAACAACAATGTAAACATCTTCATAGCTCTGAATCCACTAGTCCATTTAGATCTTCACAACCTGTAAAACATGCATCTGATTGATAATCTGCCTGCTTGCTGCCTGATTTGATTTGTTTTCCTGCTTAAATACCTTCGCATTCCTAGCTTCCCAGATAGCATGACTCACTGCAGCTAGGAGAGCTTTCACAAACTTTTTGCGTACACTTTTACCCACAGCAGCTTTCATAGCCCATTCCTGCACTTGATCCCAAGTGAAAGCAAGAACAGGCACACCAACCCAATTCATCACAATCTGCAGCAGCTGTTTAGAAAATGAGCACTCAATGAAGAGGTGTGAGTGAGATTCAGCAGCAGAGTTACATAATACACATCCCAGATTTGTGACATTCCCAAGACCAAGCCTAACCATTCTATCCACAGTAGGTAGCCTTTGCTGGCAAACCAACCAAAAGCAGAAGGCTTGTTTTGGCAGATTCAGGGGAGCCCAGCAAAGCTTAGTCCAAGCCATCACGGGGTTATCATGAACCAATTTCCAGTAAGCAACACTTATTGAATAAGTATGACTGGACTGAATAACATTTTTTACCTCCTCTCTATCATCAAAAAGCTTTTTTATCATCCAAGAAGCTTGCGGAGGACTAGTCATCTGCTAAAAGTTTTGTCCTTTAATATAGTATGTAGAGACCCATTGAATCCATAGTTTCTCTTTCAACTTATGGATGTCCCAAACTAGCTTACCAACATAAGCCACATTCCAAAGATGCATCTGAAAGATCCCTAATCCACCCCTAGATTTGGGAGTACAAACATGCTCCCATGCTACAAGAGCTCTCCTGGAAGGATTACATGACCCAGTGCACAGAAAAGAACGACAAAGCTTCTCAATATGATTCAGTACAGCATGGGGTAAAATGAACACCTACGACCAGTAACATTGCAAGGGGAACACCACACTTTTAAGCAACTATGAAAGTAACCTGCTAGTCCAACTTGACATTCTAGCAGTCACCTTCTCAATAATGGGGCTACATTGATCAATGGAAAGTCTCTTGGATGACAAGGGCACTCCAAGATACTTAACAGGTAGAGACCCTCTCACAAACATAGTATTCTGCAAAATAAGTTGTTTACTTTCCTTAGTAATCCCTCCAAAATAGATCTCAGATTTATTAACATTTGCCTGAAGACCTGAAGCTGTTGAAAACTCATTGAGACACTGCAGTAGGTGTCTAATAGAAGTAATATCACCCCGAGAGAATAAAAGAAGGTCATCTGCAAAAATGCTATGACAAAGTTTGAATTTGGAGCACTTAGGGTGATATTTAAATTCAGGTTGTCTCTTCAGCTGATCAAGGCACCTTGATAAGTATTCCATTCCCAAGACAAACAAATAAGGGGAAAGCGGGTCACCCTGTCTTAGACCCTTCTTAGCAGGAAAAGGTCTCATCAAGGAACCATTATAGCTCACAGAATAGCTCACAGTTGAAATACACTTCATAATCATCTGAACAAATCTAGCAGGGAAATGGAGAGAGTATAGCATTTGTTCAATAAAAGGCCACTCAATCGAGTCATACGCCTTCCTCAAGTCTATCTTGAGATGGCATCGAGGGGAGATATGCTTCCTCCCATAATGCTTAACCAACTCATGTGCAAGGATAACATTATCAGTGATTTTCCTCCCCTTCACAAAAGTTGATTGCTCCTCATGAATGATAGAGTCAAGCACACCACACATTCTATTTGTAAGTACTTTAGATGCAATCTTGTAAAGTACATTACAACATGAGATAGGTCTAAACTCACTGACAGAAGAGGGGTTGATTACCTTAGGCACCAAGGTAATTGAAGTGCAGTTAACACTCTTGATGATCTGACCCTGTTGTAGCATATAAACCACAGCTTCACACACATCTTTATTAATAATTGACCCAGCTTCACACACATCTTTATTAATAATTGACCATGCTTTCTTATAGAAGGACACAGAAAAGCTGGAGATTTTTCCTCATCCATATCCCATAGAGCCTACTTCACCTCCTCAATAGTATAATCTTGAGCTAGAACAAGCTGCTGATTAAAATTTAAAACTGAACCCTTTTCTACCATATCACCATTGACAACAGGAAGGTTAGTAGCACATGCTCCCATTAACCCTTTATAAAACATCAAAAATTCCTCCTGAATAATTGTGTGATCCTCAATCTTACAGCCTTGTGAGTCATATATATATGTAATCTTGTTACTAGCCCTTCGAGCTTTAATAGATGCATGGAAGAACTTTGTATTTCCATCCCCACACTTGATCCAGTTGAGACCAGATTTCTGTCTCATAGAAGCTTCCTCAAAGCAATTTATCAAGCTTTGCCAGTAGTGTCTTCTCATCATCAATGAGCTGAGAATTAAACAAGTCCTGTTGTAGGCTCTCCTGAACTGAAGCTAACTCCCCCATGGCTAAATGAATCTTCTCTTGCAACCCATAATATTGCCTAGAAAACTTCTTCAATGCACATTTCACTTGTTTCAGCTTCTAAATAACCTTGAACAAAGGTGCCCCTCTCCCCTCATATTTCCAATTCTCCTGAACTAAATTCAAGAAATTTTCATCCAATGCCCAGTGAGAGAAGAATCTAAAAGGTTTATTGCCCCTTACAGTATCCAGGTGAATCGTAACCAGCCTTGCGCAGTGATCAGAAAATTTATTCTGCACATAGTCAACTTCAGCCAAGGGAAACTCACTCAGCCATTCTTCATTGCCTACCACTCTATCAAGCTTTGTATACACTATGCTAGAGACATTGTTTCTATTGCACCAAGTAAAATCCCACCCTTTAGACCTTATGTCAGCCAATTTTAAGTCAAAAAACATGTCCTGCAGCTTGACCTCCTGCCATTGTGAGAAATTCTCTCCTCAGGCTTCAATGTAGCGTTGAAATCTCCACCAATTAGCCAAGGTACCACATAAATCCCTTGTTGCAAGAAATTCCAGCACCTCTTCCTACCACCTCTTCCTACCAGTGCAATCATTTCTGCCATAGACAGCAGAAAAAATTAAAGTTTTAGAATCCCCAAACCATCTTACCTTAGCAGAGATGCACTGGTCCATTTCAGAGATAATACGCACAATAACTTCTGTAGAATCCCAGACTAACATTACTCTTCCATTAGGAGCAGATTGGTGGTTGCAAGCAATCCTCCAGTCACCCCCAGGTTATTCTTCAAACTATCTACTTTTGATGCCTTTATTTTAGTCTCAAGAAGCCCTGCAATATCAATCTTGTGCTGTTGTAGAAAGCTTTTGAGACCCCTCTGCTTAGAGGGTTTACTAAGGCCTCTCATATTCATGAAGAGGCATTTCATTGGACAGTTGTAGTGGGAGGAGAGACTGTCACCCCATCTCCAGCCTCCTTCTCTTGCATTCCTGCAGTTTCATCTTCAATAACCACAATTGTTCCATCAGGCATTGCTTCATATATCACAGTACCACTAGAGCTAGCAAGTGTTGCAAATGGATTAGAGATTGCAACATTTGTGTCAGAAGTCGCTATTTTCTTCCCCTTTGCCTAAATAGTTTTCCAACCATCCTTATCAGGATTGTTAATATTAACCACAGGCTGAGCCTGCATAGGTTGCTTGGCAACCCATTGACCCTTAACCTTTCTCTTCTTCTTTCTTTTAGGAGCATAAGGTTTTGCTATAGGGTTCTGAGTTGGCTTCTCTTTACCACAGTCTTCAATTTGATGCCCAAAGAGCAAACACTTAGAACATAGAACAGGCTCCCAATCATACAGTACCTCCTGCTTAAACACCAGTCCATCATCATCTGTAATAGTAATCTCCCTCTCCAGAGGCTTAGTGATATCTATGTCAATCAACAATCTAGCAAAGGAAATTCTCTCCTACTTAGTGGTCACTTGGTCTGCCATTAAAGGCTTACCCAGATAACTTCCAATTCGACTCAAGGAATCAGCTGACAAGCATGACAAAGGCAACTTAGGTAACTGAACCCAAAGAGGTAGATTTCTCACTGTTTCAGAGTTAATCTTGAATTTATCTACCCATTGTCTCAGCACAAAAGGTTTGAAGTTATACAGAAATGGCCCAGCATCAATCACAGTTTGCATGTCTTCTTTAGATTGAAATCGAAACACATAATAGCAACCCTCATGAGGAAAAATCCTAGGTTTTATACCCTTCCAGTACGAATCAACATATTGGATTATTTGTCTAAGATACGGATTCTCCCCCAAAACAAATCCAATCAACGTGAATTTCCATTTATCACTTTCAGATTTTAGTTCCAATTTATTCAACACACCAACTGGTTTACCATCACGAATAATAGGTGGTATAAAACTCAATTTCAGGCATGGAGTAGCAGGGTTCACAGGGTTTTGGGGTACTTGAGAAGATGGAGCTGAAATTGAGGCCTCAGACGCCGGAGATGAAGCCTGGCCTGGAGTTGCCACCATCTCCAATCGCCTAGCAAGCTTCCCAGCTGGTTCCCCGGGGTTCGGTATACCCTTGGAGTGAGATGTACCCGAAAAAGCCACACTCGCATCATCTGCGTCTTCTACCTCCGGAACAGAATCAAGTTCGTGTCTAGGTTGTGAGTTTAAGAAATCATTCAGAGAAGTTTTCTTAGCAGAGAGCTTGCCTTTTTGCCATTTTTACCCATCGAG
The DNA here is from genome assembly GCA_038025085.1 of Tetragonia tetragonoides. Classification (NCBI taxonomy): domain Eukaryota; kingdom Viridiplantae; phylum Streptophyta; class Magnoliopsida; order Caryophyllales; family Aizoaceae; genus Tetragonia; species Tetragonia tetragonoides. The sequence goes on from CM076146.1 coordinate 21,093,267, forward strand.
CTAGCAAAAATGGTGAATAGCGTACGTTAGCAATTTCGCCTAAACGTGCACCATCAGAGATTGTACTTTCTTTAATTTCTTGTAATAACATACTCCAATCTACTCCCCCATGTAATCGAATATCGCATAGGTTCATCATAGGCCCACCATTGAAGAAAAATGGATGCACACACACGTAACACAGAAAGCAACCAATCAGCTTTTGCTGAGTAACCAAGCATTCTATCGAAGCATATAATCATGAGTTAATATATACATTAATGAACTAAAAACAACGAGTTTTCAACTCAGGTCATAAGACCTTCACATAGCATAGGCCCTCTTAGCTCTTTTAAGTAAAATCCCATAAGTTCTATATACTAGCTCAAACCCAACCATTGCTCTCAGTCACTAGCTCCTAGCCTCAACAATGTGGGAAGTGAACTGGCGGTAAAACCCGCAGAAACAAAACCATCCCATAACTCGGTCATAGGCCCCCATAACTCATAACATACCCCGCAGGGTCTCAAAAGTCCACTCTCGGACCCATTCATAACCATGTAACCATTTTCATAAAAATAATGCTCATCACCTAAGAAATAATCTTAGGCTACTTACCCACATGGCAATAGCTAAAGAGACTAACAACTTACGAACCTCAAACCAAGATCAATATCAAATCATTTTCATTCTCATATTCTCATTTCATTCCACATACCCAATTCGGGTCAATAACAAAACAAGATTCACCATATGGCACGGGTTCCCAAAGAATCATACAGCTCGGTTTAGTTCTCAATCGTACTTTAATCATGGCCTTTCTATGTTTCCTATCTATTGTGTATCTCAGAACTTTAATGCTAAGGCCATCAGCCTCTTAATACTTCAATTACTCTAACTAATTAGCATCTCAATCTAGATGTTGCTCAAACAATGAAACTACAAGGCATACAAGGTTCCAATGCATACCTAACAGTAAGTACTATGGCATTTTCAGCCTATGATAGTTCATATCAGCATATAACAGTTTATACAAACATTTAAACATATACTCAGCAACAATTAGCAAAAACCAACCAATTAAACACAAGCAAAAGCAACCTCATAATTGAATTTACAGAATCCAACATATAGTAATTCGGTTCACATATTAATCACATATCAAGCATCCAATTCATACATAAAAAAAAAAAGAAAATAACATCCAACTTCAAAGTGATTAGAAAGAGTTACCTCTAATCCAATCCCCAAAGCAATTAGCATCCAAAATTGCTCGATCAATCACCAATCATTTTAATTACATGCATAAAACAGAATAAATGAAACAAACTCAAAATCAGAAATTAAATTAAGCAAAACCAATCTAGGTTTTAGAGTTTTCGAAATCAAACCAACTGATACGGCGAATTGGGCAGATTGGGCATGAACTTCGGTGCGATTACTGGTAGCACTCGGAGAACTGGTGGTCGCCGTCCATGGCAGTAGCAAGCACGAGCAGAGGAGAGAGAATACACACCTAAAACAGAGAGGAGAGAAAAAATTCGACCATCCCAAGAAGGGTTCGATCACCAGCAGTACAGTCCATGGAAACGCAGTAAAGTTTTGGCGAAAAGAGAGATGAAGTGGCGGAGATGGTGGTCGTGGCGTGAAGGAGAACCATGGTGATGGTGGTTCTTGTGGTTTTGAGCGTGACAGAGAGCAAAAGAGAAAAATAGGGTGAAGGGTTTGAACTGATGTAGATAACAAGGAGAAAGGCGTTGTTAGATAATTGAAGTCGGTTTTGACTTCTAAACCTTTTTTTTTCTTTTTTTCTTTTTTTAAAAGCCAAAATAAATACACATAAACATATACAACTAAATATACAAATCAAAATAATTCCAAAATACTTATTTTTACTTTAGATAATAATAAATTATTTTCTGAAAATACCGTAAATAGTCGGGGTATATACAAAAGCCTACTATAGGCGCGCCTTTATTCTATGCCTTTTACATAGGTACCTCTTTGTTGGTGGAGGTAATAAGGGTAAGTGTTGCATGCTTAGAATTATAGAACAAAAAACGACTTTACCCCTATGTCTCTTGTGCTTGGTGAAACTTTAATATGCTTGGACCGCGAGAAACAAGAGTCCTCGTTTGGTGGATGGACAGGGAGCCCTCTCCTTCTTCAAGTAAGTGCTTGGCTTTGCATGAATTTATTTTGTCTGTTAATAAAGTTTGAATCTTTGTTGGATTGTTGACTTTATTTTTGCTTGCTTTTGTAGATATGGCTCCTTGAGCATATGTGTTTCATTGAGAGGCCCGCCAATGCTGTCAAGTACCAATCGAAATAATTTCCCGCTTGCCCGAGGTTGTACTACGAGTCTACCATGGATGAATGGCGCGGGTATCTCAAAACTTGCCCTTTGCTAAGGTGGACCGTAAAGTGGTGGGGCCTTAAATCCGCAATAGGGTGTAACAAGGACACGGTATATTATCAAATTCTTGGCCTTTTAAACTCCACTTATATCTCTCCTACTCATATAATGCGACAATAAGGAAACGCCAAATCATCCCACAAAAAGATAGTGTGCCTCCTACCGCGCGGACTTTGACAATTATCATGGTAAGATCTTCGGAATGTGCTTGGGACCATCGTCCTAATTCGACCATACCTCACATCAAAGCTCCAACAACTATCTCTTCGGCTTATGAGGCTTGGATGGATTGCAAAACCGTGGAGGGTCGCCGTGTATGTAGAAAATCCAAGTAAGGTGATCTCAAGACCCAATCGGCCAAAGCTAGCCTAAGACTTTCAAACCCCAATGATCCGAAAGGGAAGGGTAAGAAGAAAGGAGTTAAGCATGTAAAGGGCATCCTTAACCTTAAGGATAAAAAAGTTTTGGAAAAGATTACTACTAAACTAAAAGAAGTAGCCCCACCTTGGGCCAATGACCATGAAGCATCTTCAAGCACAACTCTAATGGAAGTTGAAGAAGAAGAGCCTATTGTTCCTGAGAGATGGGCCAATGAACGAGAAGCTGAGGGCATCATAGAGGATGAGCCCATGAAGGAAGCGGATCCTCCTACCGAAGCTACAGAGTAGTCCACTAGTGTCAATACTCTTTTGGAGCATGTCTAGCTTAGGATTGCCTTTTTGTTGCATTTAAATTTAATAAGGGTGATGTCCCCCTTTAGGACTTAAATCTAAATATTGCATTTTTATTTTGAATTGCCAAGTCATTAGAGTTGTAATGAACTTTTATTATTTCTAATGGAGACATGCTCAAATTTATGCAATATTGCAACTTTATTTGGTTTATTATTATTTTAACAACTTTTGAACGCAAAAATGATGAAGGGGTCTGACCCAACTGGAATTGGGTTATCCTACGTATCCTTTTAGGGAAATCAGGCCGCTTGTAGTTCTTGTTCGTGCAGTAAAACATTGAATCCCGTTTTTTTTTTCTTTTTCTTTTTTTTCCGGGATCACTTAGCCTTTTATGGGCCTCCCAAAAGTACTATTTCGAATGTCTTGCTTAGGCATAGAAATTCTTTAAATGATCCATATTTATCCATTGACTAAACTCAATCCCGTCTAAGTCTGCCAATCGTGCAGCTCCGCCGATTAGAATTTTTGTGACAAGAAAATGTGCGGACCAGCTGGGTCTAAACTTGCCTCGAGGGTCAGTTTCGTTGGCCCTCACTTCCTTGAGTACTAGGTCTCCCACTTTGAGATCTCTCATCATGAGCTTTTGGTTGAAGTGTTTTGCCAATCTTTTTTGGTAGATTCTCACATTATGCAACGCTTGCAATCTCTTCTCATCCAATAGGACTAATTGGTCATACAGGGCTTGGATCCAATCCGCTTTCGGAATTTGGCTTTCCAAAACGATCCTTAGAGATGGGACCTCTAGTTTGATTGGCAAGACAACTTCCATCCCATAAACTAGAGAGTAGGGTGTTGCTCCCGTTGATGCGCGAATGGAAGTCCGATACCCCCAAAGTGTGAATGGCAACTTATCGGGCCAATCATAGTAATTTTCAGCCATTCTCTAGATGATTTTCTTGATATTCTTGTTGGCTACTTCTACTACGCTGTTAGTTTGCGGCTTGTAAGGAGACGATTTTCGATTGCTTCTTTCATAAAATGCGATTACTTATTCATGTTAGATTATTAGATTGATTGACCAGATATATGGTGTTGGAGAGTTGTGCTATGGTTGAATGATAGGCATGATGAAGTGTTGGTAGATTTGTGTGACTAAGGTTGCGTGATATTGTGAGTGTTGTATTAATTGAGTAAATTATGTAAGTTAATCATAATATGACCGAACGATATGTTGATGCATGATGATTGAGTAATTATATAATGATTTTGTAAACGCATTTTGAGATGAATATGACTCTAAGGGAGGAATAAGAAATATTTGAGATTATACACGAGTCTCGACTGAGAAATGATGATAATTATGAGACGATTAACTCCCAAAAAGAAAAACGATGACTTAATGAATAAATTGTAGTATGCTCCGAAAAGTGGTAGCCTTGGGATATTGAAGAGCATGTGAGTGTGCACACTTTCATAAATGAGTGTGTAGGATTAAACCCATTGGCGATTAAGTTGAGTGTTTCACTTCATCACGGTTTAATATGAGTTTATGAGATTGAGTAGGGTGATAACCCGAGTTTATGATAACGCCGATAGGCTGAATGAATGATATATATATAGGGTCGACAGACCTGAGTGTAGGGCTCAAAGAGCCTAAGTTACGCATGCTCTTCCATACCAACTAACTCTAAAATTGGTTATGCCTTAGTTTGCGAGAAATCTAAAGACTCTTGTATGTTAAGTTGTGCTTTAGGAACTTTGAAATACCAAGATGAAAGGGCGTAGCTACATAGGGGGCGGGCATGGGCCTGGCCAAAGTAGCTTTTCCAAAAATATATAATGTTGCTGACCACATTTATAACATGAATTGTTGATTGCTTTAGCGGTCCAAGTCTTGTTTGTGGTTCTGTTTGGTAATTGACCATTGTTCGAATTTAGAAACTTGCAATTTTGGCACTCCCTTTCCACTATTTTAGCTGCTTCAGTACTTTTGTTTATTATTTGGCGAATCGGCGGTTGTTGATTTTTTTTTTCTTATTTCGTTTTTTTTAGCAAACAAGGGACTTTAGAGCTTAACTAAAATCATTTGAACCATAATATGACGATATCTGATTTATCTCTTTGAAAAATTTTCTCATTTATTTCATAGTAAACTTAAATTATGACATACAGTATAAATTGGTTTAGTGACCATCTATAATTTCAAAATCACAAAATTTCGTATAAGGCGGCCTCAGGGCCGTTCCTAAGGTTTTTGAGGCTCTGGGGCGGGATAAAAATGAGGGCCCCTCAGTATGAATAACTTGTTTTATCGGCAAAAAATAAAATAAAATTTGGACCCCGTATTAGGAAATGAGGATATGAAGAATGAAAAATTATTTTAAATTATAGAAAAATGGGGGCCAAAGAGATTTGATCTCAAAATCTAATGTAGGTAAGGAGCAACACAACTCATTTCCAACCAAGGAACCAGACCCTTTTTCATGTTTAGTATTTGCAAGTTTTTTTATTTATCTTAATTTTGCATTGTTGTTTGGGCCCTCTACAGACTGGGCCCTAGGCGGTCGCCCCTCTGGCCACCCCCTTGGGCCGGCTCTGGGCGGCCTCAAGGTGAGGCCTCTCATACAAGCATGATGTCATGCTTATATATGGAGGTAGCTTTACCTTGAGGTGGCTTCATACAAGACTTATTGTTTAAAAATTGGTTTGAATTCATTAACATTAATATTGTTATGTACTATCTATGCTTGTTGATATAAAGTGAAGGATTTTTTCGGCCCCTCTCAAGAAAAAATCCTGGCTTCGCCCCTGCCAAGATATGATTTTAGAATAAATTGGAAAGATAATCCCTTTAAATTATAATATTTATATAATGATTAATATTAGCTATCTTAAGTGTTGGTTGCTAAATGTCTTGTGTGGAAATGCTGATGATTGTTCTTGACTTGATGGCTTAGTCGGATATTCAGTCAATTCTGTTATATGAGTTAAATTGTGATCAAGTGATTGATTGTTTGACTGAGGTTATTTAAATATGTGATATCACTTTAGTGACAATTGAAAGTGTTATGGCAGAATGTGATTGAAAGTATAATTGGTGGAGTTATATGAGACTTTTTATTATTCCTTACATTGTCTTAATATATGTTATATGTGTCTGGGTAATTTTACATGTGTATCTTGAATTCTCTATGTATTTTGGTGGTCAATATAAGATAATCATTCGTTATAATATGCTTCGGTGTGATTTGATAATCTTGTATGTTTGTCTTGAATGTTATTATTGGAGGTGGCAAACGGGTCGATCAGGTTGGGTTCAGGTTGGGTCAGTTTCGGTCGGGTCATTTACAGGTCGGGTCGTTTCAGTTTCGGGTTGGGAAATGCTTATTCATGACCCAGAGCGTTCGGGTTCGGGTCGACCCAACGGGTTGTGCATTTATTTTTTAAATAGGTTATAATTGCATAATTAATTGTATTTTCAGCTTTAAAATAAAAAATTTGCAGACTATAATGTTATTATATATGGTTTTAATCTACTTGAAAACTATTTCGTAAAGTTTTTACAAGTTATTATGTTTTTACTAATGCATACGAAGTATCAAACCGCTACCTATCTAACAATTAGTTAACATCGTTCCACAAGGATTAGAAAAACCCTTATTAAAGAGAAATCTGAAACTACATATGTCAAAATTGGTTGATATGTAAGAAATTCTAATATGATTAAGCTTTTTGTCATTCACTTTTCTCATGCTGATATGTCTTATTTTGAAAGCCTCAACCCAACGGGTCGACCCAGAGCGGGTTCGGGTTTGACCCAATAAATGTCGGTTTTTCGGGTTCGGTAAGTATCGGGTTTCGGGTAAGAATTCTTTGATCAAGACCCAAACTTTTCTGGTCGGTATGGGTCGAGTTCTCGGGTCGGGTCAAATTTTGCCAGCTCTAGTTATTATGGTGGTTATTGGTGAGCATAATATATAATTCATCATTATGACTCAAGGGATTTATATGAGATATTGTATTTATCATATGATGTTATTTATTTCAAGATCATTTATGCTCTTCATTGGTGAAGAAAAGTCTAAAAATGGATAACCTATGTGCTAAGTGTTACCTGCTAAAAAGATCGCCAAATAAAATGTTTTTACGGGGTAGAGTGGATTTATTTACCTTCGGCCAATTTTCTTTTATTGGGTTTTTCTTTTCTTTTTATTTTTCTATCTGCGATGATCCAGGGGTTTGGGGAGGAGATCATTAGCAGGTTGATCAAACTTAAAGTTGAGACCGACTAGAAGTGGAAAGGACGTTTTCAAAGCAAAGACGTTAGTCAGATTTTTTGCTTAGTCGAGCACCAACTTAATACTAGCTTAAGTTAAATTATTATAAAAAGACGAAGATGACTAAATTGTAGTTCACCTTAGTTAATGACTATTAGAGTTTCAATTATATAAGAGTATAACTCAATAAAGAGAGTTTTAATGTAGCCTTGCAGCTATCCTCTGAATAGTTGCGACAGTAATGCTCGAGAATTAGATTTCGCTTTCGCATTAGTATTAGCTTAGCGTCTAATAAGCAGTACGAAATTTTGGGGCGTTACAATGTGTGTTTGGGTCCCTTGAAAGAAAGCTTCAAAAAGACCTGCAGACCAATCATAGGTGTAGACGAATGTTTTTTAAAACACGCTTGTGGTGGTATGCTACTTTGTACAGTTGGGAGAGATGGCAATAACCACATGTTCCCATTGGCATGGGCAGTGGTTGAGGTGAGAGAAAAGATAGTTGGATGTGGTTCTTGAAATTGGTAGGGGTTCTTAGGATTTACACATGGGAAGAAAACGAAAATCTGGTAACCTTCCCATTATCTTCAGCATCCTTGACAAATACTCCATTACCAAGGCAAAGAGGAGAGGAGACACATGATCTCCCTGCCTGATTCCTCTTTTGCCTTCAAAATAACCAAAAGAACTTCCATTGACACACAAGTTAAAAACTACAGTTTTGACACAGGCCATTATACATTTATAGAATTTTTCGTGAAATCTGTAGCCAATTAACATCTCCTCAATGAAGTCCCATTGGATGTTATCATAGGCCTTCCTCAAGTCTATCTTCAACAAGCACCTAGCAGAAACATTTTTTCTGTTGTAATGTTTTATGATATACTAACATATCATTACATTATGCACAATGTTCCTTCCATTAATAAAAGCACCTTGTTTCAAAGACAAAATCTCAGGCAACACCAGTCTAACTCTATCACAAATCACTTTTGATATGCATTTGTAAATTGTGTTGCAACATGCTATGGGCCTAAAATCAGCAGCTGTAGTAGGTGGACATGCCTTTGGTATCAATTACATGTTGGTTGAAATCACGGAAATCAGCATTTTTGCATTGGCAAAGAAGTCCATAATGGCATTAGTGACCACTTCACCAACAATTGGCCAAGCATCTCTATAAAAACCGCTACCAAACCTATCAGGACTAGGCTTTTTTTAATGTCAATGCTAAACAAAGCAGTTTTACTCTTTTCCTTTGTGACTGGAGCAACTAGCATTACTTGTTGCTGTAGAGTGAACTTCTTTCCTTCACCAAACACATCCTGATTGGCTATACATCTGCTATTTTCAGCTGCCCCCCCCCCCCCCCCCCCCAGCATGCCTTTGTATAATCTGGTAAGTTGTTCTTGAATCAGTTCTTTTGATCTTATCTTTTCCCCATCTTGATTCTCTAAGGATAACACTCTATTCATTTTCCTTCTATGTCTTAAGACGTTATGGAAGAATTGAGTATTCTAATCCCCTTGTTGGATCCACTTTATTTTGCTCGTATGCTGTAAAAACGACTCTGCATCCTTGTTGACTTGTAGAAACTTGATTCTAGTATACCTTTCAGCTTGTTGAATAGCGGTATCCAGGGGTTGTGCATGGGCTGCAACCTATGCTTGTTCCATTTTGATTATTGCCTGTTGAACACCATTCAATAAATTAGGGAATTCATGTTTATTTAGCTTTTTAAGAGCTAGCTTAACTCTTTTCAGTTTACAAGTCACCATGTACACCATAGAACCAGCAACCTGATCATTCCAGGCTTGCTTAACAATCTGCAAGAAATAATCATGCTTTCCCCACATGTTATAGTACTTGAAAGATGCTCTATTCCTCTAAATACAATGACTGAGTTGTAAAAGACCAGGGCAATGATTTGATGTTCCCTCAATGAGAAAATTAACAGTACAATCCTCATAATCTTGCAGCCACAAATCATTTGCAAAGACTCTATCAAATTTTGAGTACACTCGAAAATTTACAGTCATACTTGACCCTTTGATCAACCAACATCCCTCTTTCATTCTGAAACTGAATAACATCAGGAAATTTGCCACCTATGTCCACCTCTACCAGCAAGTGAGCATAATTGACACCAACTTTGTTTTGAATATTTTTATCTGCCATCAATGGATTCCCTAGCAAACTTCCAAGCTTACTTAGACCATCTGCACTCCAATATTTGATGTCTAAACCAAGCAGTCTCACCAAAATAGGAACAGACGAAACCTCCTCGTTAGATAAATCAAGATCCTCAGTCCATGGTCTAACAATTAGGGGTTTATTATCAAAGTGAAATATACCAGTTTCAAGCACCTTGTCTCTAGAGGTGGCAATCGGGCGGGTCGGGTCGATTTTAGGTTGGGGTATGTCGGTTTTGGGTCATTATGGGTTCGGATAATATCGGGTTTGAAATTTGTCGGATCGGGATGCATCAAGGGTGTTGAAACGGTTTCTTGCTAATGTATGGTTTCAGGTAGGTTTGGATCGTGTTACTCGGGTTTAGGTTGACTCGGGTTACGGATTAGTTCGGATATCAGGTCATATTCGGTCGGGTTAGTTCGGATTTTGGGTCATATTATATCAGGTTTATTTTGGGTCATTCAATATAGTTTGTCACAAATAATAACTACTCCTTCTGTCTGTTCCAAAATTTGTAATTAGATACATTATAAAAACATGATTTCTAAAAATATAATTAAAATAAATCTAACAATATTATTTTTAATTGAAAATAATCATTTTTTCGCTCATGATGGTCCAAATTTGTAAACTTTGACTTTCAAAACGTAAATGGCAAGGTGTGTGTGTATATATATATATATATATATATATATATATATATATATATATATATATATATATATATATATATATATATATAAAATATAAAAAGTATAGTAAATGGTAAGCTCAAATAAAAATATAAAGTCTAGGAGTAGGAGTCGAACATGAGACCCCTTGTTTGGGGTTTTTACTCTTTCACCACTAAGTCATACTCCATCTTGCGTAATGTATAGTAAATTAAACATATTTTAATAGTACTCACAGCAGGCCAAGATATATATCTAAAATCATGTTTTCTACTTTCTAATTTTTCAACATTTCATAAAAATAGTATTATATAGTATTATACTCCCTCCATCCCATTATATAAGTCGTTCTAGAAAATTATATTTTTTCCATAATATAAGTCATTTTAGGGTTCCATTAAAGCAATTATTATTTTTTACCCATGGAAAATCTAAAGTAATTAAATTTTTTTGTTAGAATTGAGACTATTTAATGACTTTCTTAATTCTTGTGCAGAAACCTTCAAATCCCTATATAATGGGAGGTGGGAGTATCTTGTAAAAAGTAAAATCAAATAATAGAATGAGATAGTAAATTAGTAATGTTTTAAACACTACTCAATTATTATTGGTGTATCCTTATTGATAACAAAATACTTCCTATGTTTCATAATATAAGTCGTTTTAGAAAATTGATTTTGTGTCATATTCTAAATAATTTTAGAGTTTCAATAGAGCATTTATTATTGATTACCCAATCTACCCTTATTTAACATAAAATCAATAATATAAAGTCCAAGGGCAATCTAGTCAAGTAAAACTAGTTTTGTTAGAATTGACAATATTTAATGACATTGTTAAATCTTGTGCAAAAACCTTAAACACCCTATTTAATGGAACATAGAGAATAATAATGACAAGCACATAGCATTCAGCACACACCTCACACGAGACAAAGCTAGTATATTAATAATATCACTACTCTATATGCTCATTAATTCTCGATCGGTTTCAAATAAGTTATGGTGCTTTATACAATTATACTCCATGTGCCCAGAAAAAGTTTAAATCTTCTATAAATTAAATACTATTCAATTATTAGTGGTGCATCCTTATAAATGAAAAATAATAATTACAAGTAAGCACATATCATTCAACACATATATCGCACGAGGAAAAACTACTAAGCTATTGTTTTAATATTATTACTAATCTATATGTTCATTAAGTCGAATGTTTTCAAATAATAAATTATGATAATTTATATACTATATGTCGTCCCAACAAAACTTTTTATCTTCTATAAATGAAAGCATTTGAACAAGCGAATGCCTATTATACCCGTACAATTTCTTATCATAAACCCAAAGAGTACGAGAGACTCTCTCTTGCACTAACAACGACTTGATGGGTGACAAAAGGAAAAAAAACCAAGATGGAAAAAGATGTTCTATTTTTTTCCTTCATTTTAGGTCCATTCAGTTGAAAAATATTAATTTTAAGAAAAATCTTATTTTTTGGAAAAAAAAAGATAATTTTTTTACATTTATTTTTGGCAATAAAAGTTATTCATATTGATTTTTTCCAAAAAATAATTTATTCATATAAATTTAAACATTAACAAATCTGAATTTACTATAGCGATATGAATATAAAATTAATATATTACTATAAGAATATATAAAGAGCAAGTCTTGCGTGAGATATTTAAAATAATGAAGGAAAATATTTAATCGTGGTTGGCGCCAAAAGATGAAATTTTTTAGCATATATGGAAAAGGTCAGTCACCAAAACCCAAAACCCAAAAATTAAAAAAATACTCTATAAGTTAAAAAAAAATAAAAAAAATGTCCTAGTAGTTGATTTGCTTTTTGCCTGCATATGCTAATTTCTAGTTTATTAGTTTGCTTACGCCTACGTACGTCTCTTTGAAAAAAGTAATATAGTAATTTTTGATTTTTTTTAGGAAAAATCTAGTAATCTTTTTTATTTACTAAAAGATCACATATATATTCAAATTAATTAGGTTACTTAGTCATTAAACCCTAAATGTTTATCTCTCTCCTCTTATCTCAGTCTCACTTCTCCTTTCTTCTTGTTTCTTTCTTTGCTTCCCCTTCTCTCTAAGTCTCTATCAAAGTGGTGAAGTCAACAATTTAACATGCCTCATGAAATAGATGATTATTTTGGCAGTCCCTCTGAAGGTAAGTAGGCAATTGACTTGTGTATTTATATTCATTATTAAATATTTAAATGAAAAGTTCATGATCTTAATTGGTGGACCTAAACCATTATTTATTGTATGATTAATGATTGATTATGGTGTATTATCGGTGTATGCTATTCAATAATCAATAGTAATCAAGTTGCTAGCTTGCTACATTTAATATATTGTTGGCTATATTATACGTGTTAATATTTTAATGTAAAAAGGTTTGTAGGTTTTTTATTATAAAGAAATAGATTAGACCTGCTCATACTCCATAAAATCTGTCAACAAACTACATCAACGGTGAAAGGAAGGCATAAGCTCAGGGCAGATATTACATTAGTCATTAAATCAACAAGTTTTCACACATGCAGCTAGAAACATACGAGTATTTTGTTTGCACAGGTACCTTCAATTTATCCCACACCTTTACAGTAATGTCAAGGCCCCGCAACACCACAAGTCTTAATAGATTTTGTGTTTTTTTTATAACAACGTTTCAATAGATTTGGATATACACTTTCAAACACAAATGCCTATGAACAAAATAAAATATTTAAAATATATTGACAGAAGACAAAGGGAGGTAGTTTTACTAAGTAAAGCTACGTGCCAATAAGTCACTGACTTATTTTTAATAGTTTTCTTTTTCATCGCCTATTTTATGTAGTGTACTAGTATTCCACTTTTCAATGTTTCCTTAAAAAATTTACTATGTTCTATTAGACTAATATAGTATACCTTTTTACATGTTTTATATGTTCTAAATATTGGGATACTGTTATTGCAGTTGCAATAATAACAAATGGAGAAACAACAGCTGAAGAAGCACGAATTACTGAAAGAAATGACAACAAAACCGAGGACGATGATACTGCTTTGCATGTTGCATTGGGTAAGCGAAAGAGGTATTCTTGGGTTTGGAAACATTACAAAGTTGACATCGATTCGAAAGAAAATTTGACAGGTATTTGTAAGTATTGTAATATTGGAAAATATAATGCCTCTTCACATTGTGGGACTTCAAATTTCACTAGGCATTTACAGGCTTGTAATGAGTATAAGAAACCTAATGGTGAGGATAAAGGTACTGGGAAGAATATTAATCAAACTATTTACCGAGAGTTATTAGCCGAGGCAATAATGAGACATGGATATAGTTTTTCGTGGGCTGAACACGAGGGGAACAGAAAAATTCACAAGTATCTCAATGATAATGTTCAACCAATATCGACAAATACTGCAAAGAAAGTTTATTTCCAGATGCATGTTGATCTAAAAAAAAGATTAAGAATACTTTAAGAGAACTTCCAGGTAGGATATGTTTGACATCAGATTTTTTCGACTTCATGTACTTCAAGGGGCTACTTGTGTGTTATGGCTCACTATATTGATCAAAATTGGCAATTGCAAAGTAAGTTGCTTTGTTTTCTCCATTGCCCTCCTCCACATGGTGGGTATGACTTGTGTGAACAAGTTACTACTATTCTTTTGGATCGGGGTATTTAAAATAAGGTGTTTTCTTTGACTGTTGATAATGTAAGCAACAATGATAAGATGATATCTTACTTGAAACAAGGGGTACTAAAGGATTTGATATGTAGGGGTAAACACTTTCACGTTCGATGTTGTGCTCATATTTTGAATCTAATAGTCAAAAATGGCTTGAAAGTGATTGACAGCTGTGTAGTGAAGTTAAGAGAGGGTATTAAATACATTGATGGATCCGAAGGAAGGATAGATAAAGTTTTTAACTGTGCAAAGAAGGTTGGAATACCCTTTTCTTATGAATTATGGTTGGATGTCCCAACTAGGTGGAACTCAACATATATTATCCTTGACAGGGCTTTTAAGTATCGCTATGTACCTAATCTTTATTTCGATGGAATTGATGGTGGTTCTAAATATAGTCTTACATTCACTGAATGGAATAAAGTTGAAAAGATGTGCAACTTGTTGGAGTCGTTTTATGAAGTTACTAACTTATTTTCTGGGAGTAACTACCCAACTGCGGCTTTATATTTCCCTTATGTGTAGAAAATTCATATGCGTTTGAAAAAAGCAGTAATTTGTGGTGATGATAATATTAGTGACTCAGTTAATAAGATGTTAGTAAAGTTTGAAAAGTAGTTGGGATGAATATGTTATGGTCCTTGCATTTGGGGTTGTCTTTGATCCAAGATATATGATGGAGTTTGTGGAGTTTGCTTTGAAAAAAATACACAGTAACTCAGAAGGAGTAAGGTTAGCTAGTGAAGTGCGGATCCAGTTTGATGAACTTTATAAAGTATATGAAGACCTTGCTGGTATTGTTAGACCTTCGAATTGGGGAGAAGCAACAACTGTTACACAACCTCTGGATGATATTGGGGTATGTATCCATTGTCACGTTAAATATGTTTGTGTGTGTGTGTGTGTGTGTGTTATATTGACTTTTACCTTCGTTTTTTTTTTTATATAACGTGATATAGGAATTTTCATCATTTGACCAATTTGATTCAGCAACAAAGATAGAGGTTGCTGTATATTTGAAAGATCCCAAAATGTTAATTTCATGCAAGTTCAATATGCTTGCTTATTGGAAAGAAAGCTCTAATCGTTTTCCAATACTTTCTTCCATGGCGAGAGATGTATTAGCTATTCCAATCACTACTGTGGCTTCAGAATCAACATTTAGCATGGGAGGAAGAATTTTGAATAAATGGAGAAGTTGGCTGGTATCAAAAAATGTAAATGCACTAGTGACCTGCAAACATTGGTTAACGGGTTATGATGGTAAGATGTAGTTACATTATATTGTTTTATTATTACCATAACATACTTGTGTTTTTATATTTTAAACATTTACTTGTAGATTTTAAAGAAGAAGGAGTTTCTATGAATGTCTCAAATCATTCTGACGATGAAGAAAATTAATGAGCACTAATTTTGTATGTTTCTTTCATTCTTTACTTTTATTTGAAAAATTAATGGTTATCTGTTTTAGTTAATAAATTGCATAACTTGTAGTTGGTTATTCCATTTTAATGACATGAATCAACTTTCATAATATTGTTTTAGGTGCTGCTCGTCAGGTTTGATGATGGGTGATCAAGAAAGGTTGATACTACAGTCTACTAGTGGCCAAAAGAGTTGAGCCAAGTATCATTATGGCATATAGGCGTTAGTTGTTTGGTTGTTTAGTCTAAGTGTTTTTTTTTTTTAGAGTGGAAGTTTGGATATCTTTTATGTTATGCATTTCAGCATTTGTAATAAAGTCTATAGAGTGAAGTTTAATGACTTATTGCCAACTTTTCCCAATAGAATGTTCAAACAATTGTTTTTTTTTTTGTTCAATATCTCTTTAACAAGAAATTGCGATATCTTTAGTATTACTTGTTTTAACATTTTTATGAAAAATAAAATATTTTCAAAAGAAATAATTATATGTTGACATTCATTTTAAGAATATTATTCTAGGGAATAAAAGATTATATAAATTAACTAATGTTTAGTGTATTTTTATTGGGGTAATAATAATAGCTTTTATTACCTTGAAAGATAAACAAATTACAATTTGTCAATCAACACAAATTAATTGGTAAATTAAAAATGCTAAAATAACAAAGAACAAAATAAAAAATAAATTAATCCCGCTGAACCCTAGTGACTGGTCGGACCGCCCAAGCGAACGGTCAAACCGCTTGCCATGCGGCTTGGCCGCTTGCCATGCGGCTTGGCCGCTTGCCCAAGCGCTTATACCGCTCCAGCCAGCGGCATGGGCGCTCCAGCAAGCGACTCGACCGCTACACCAAGCGGTTTAGCCGCTTGCACCAGCAGTTAAGCCGCCTGACACCTCTCCTCTTTTAATATTGTATTCAGAGCCATTGGTTCAAAATCAGTGGGCCCCACGTGAGGCCCATAGCAGCTATTTGCCCGCCAATGTCGGTTTATGAAAGCAGGACTACTTAAACAAACAGGGTTCTACATTTACACTTGTATTATTCCATAGGCTCGCGTTTGACCAAAGGTTTGAGCAACATTTTATTACCCTTTACAATTACATTTACTATCTATCTATTTCTAACAAAATATACATTTATTGTGTGACCTACAGCACAGGATCTCCCTTTGACAGAGAATCGAAGGACATTTATTGTGTGACCTACAGCATAGGGTCTCCCTTCGACCGAGAATCGAAGGACATTGATTGTGTGACCTACATCACAGTGTCTCCCTTCGACCGAGAGTTGAAGGATTATATCATTTATTTCTAACGAAATTTACATTTATTGTGTGACCTATAGCATAGGGTCTCCCTTTGACAAAGAATCGAAGGAATAGATCATTTATTATCTTATATACTTATATTGTGTGACCTACAACACAGGGATCTTGCTTCGATTAAAAAATCAAGCAAAACATTAATCTTTATCTTTGTGAAATACGTTTATTGTGTGGCCTATAACACAGGGTCTCCGTTCAACTGATAATCGAAGGATTAATATTGTGTGACCTACAGCACATGGTCTACGTTCGACTGATAATCGAAAGATTTTTATTGTGTGACGTACATCACAGGGTCAAACTCTCGGTCAAAGAATCGGGAGAATTATTAATTATTCCATAACTGTTCGCTTATTTATCTATAATTGTCTGTCACCTCATTCAGTTTTGTAGACGCCAAAAAAGCGCCTTCAGATTTCTCCGCAAAAGCCCGATGATGAAAGGAGTAATTTATAAACTTGAATGCTATTTTTGCTTTAATAGTTAAGATAAGGTCTCATGTTTTCCTCTAAACACTCCTTTATTCCAATCCTATTCAAAAGCCCCGTTCAAGAGCTTTCCAACGACACCTCTCATGCCCCTTTCCGACTCCCGGTCGCCAAGTTGCTATTTAGGGGTAGAACCGTCTTTTACCGTCCAAGGGTAAAACGGTCTTTTCATATTTTTTGAAATACTAAAATTCCTCCGGAAAATAAAAATAGACTGGATGCCGTCATTATGATGACATCCAGCTGGCAGCTGACAGCGCCGTCAGCGGCCCTGGGATAAAACACAGGGCCGCTAGAGGCCCGGGCTGATAATGCAGGGCCGCTAGCGGCGCTGACACAGCCTCTGGCCCGACTCTTTTTTCAAGCCCATTTTAATTTTCGGCTCCTTTTCAGCCGTCCAGCCCTACTTGCCCACGCCTATAAATATGACCCTCCTCCCTTAGTTCAAAACACACAGTCTACAGTTGACAACCTCTATTCTCAGTAGTATTGACTCTGAGCTTCTCCCTCTTTTTTTCAAATTTATTCTTCAGATCTTGTCTTTTACTATTCTTGTCAAATATAGCCTACAGTTCAGGTACTAACTCCTGAGGGCTCAAATTAAATTAATTGTCTAATTGTTTATTTTCTAGTAGTCATAAAGTAGATATCATGCTAGAATAACGTCTTTTATTGCTTCCTAAATATTGTCCTTCCAAGCATGTCTAGTCATTGTAATGCTCAACTTGTCAATCAAAGGCATGTCTAAACAAGGGTTAAAATAAATGTTGTGATGCTTGTGATGAACCAATTAATAGTCTAAGACTAGGTTGTTAATCCGGTTTGTGTGGGAATCATGTCTTTAAATTGTTAAGCAAACTTGAGTTAGTAGAGGCCGTCATAAACGGGCAAGTTGGGTGCCTAACACCTTACCACGTCGTACCTTCGCCCCCGAACCCTTTATTCTTGGGTACTCATATGTTCTATATGAGCGGTAGTCTTTCTAAAAACATGATTAGTTCAGTTATCGCGCTATTGGGTTGTCCCTTCGGTTTGTCCCTTCGATAAAACGCCGATTGCAGATTTGTGACCTCTTTTATGGTTTTTATTCAATTCAAGTCTTTACAAAATATTTTCTAACTCGACGGTTCCTTGAACTTATCTAAAGCCCCCAGCTTAAAAAATTTCTATAAGGACGCACTCCGTGGAGCAGGTAGGAATCCCGGGTCCTTACAGTGGCGACTTCACTAGGGATTTATTTAAGAGGGTGAGACTCGAAAGTCAAGTTTGCTTAATTGTTTAAATAACATGTTCCATATTTTTGCATCATTTGCATGTGCTTTGGCACAACCTCTTGACCCTTATCAACCCTCGAGGAAGTTTGTGTCGCAACTCGTAGACAACCCGTATATCTAAAGGAATATACAGTTGTCCTATCATGCAAATGGACGCTTCCTCACCCATGACTCATCAATCCTTGTTGACGAAAAGAATTACAATTTATGTGTTGAGCATCCGCCGAACGCAGTGGCGGAACTAGAAATTTTTTATTAGGGGGGCCAGAGCTTGCTTTAGAATTTGCTTTTTAAATTTGACTAGAAAGTCAGGTAACCAAAAAATTATCCTATTCAATCGTTCAGAAATAAATTGCTAAAGGACAAGTTAAAAAAGTTTGACAAAAGTTGAGAGATAGCAGGACATGTAGGGGGGTTATCATCTGTACTGTGTTGATAGTGATATTTTCTATCTCACTCAGTTTATGTCATTCACTCCAAATTACTTCGTCTTCTAAATCTCGACAATAGTATATATAAGTCTACGGTCTACAATCATATTTATTTGTCAATAACTTTGATATATATGAACTAGGTATTTGTTTAGCATAAAATTTGTATTCCTAATAAAGTTTTTTCTCATCTGACTAAAAACTCTCAATATTTATATATAGCAAAGAAAATGACAAGTGATAATGAAATGCAATTTAAAAGCATGAAAAAGAAAAGAATGTGAGTTTAAAAAAGACTCCCAAAATTTATTTGTACTAATGTATAGAAAAATGAAATTAAAAGGATAGGACATGTAAAAGAAAGTGGGTTTTTCTTAAAAAGAAAGGAGATGTGAAAAGAAAGTGGGCCTAACAAAAAAATGAAGAAAACAAAAGCTAAGAGGGAAGCAAAAAAGCTATCAGCAAGAATAGATCCAGGATTGCTAGCGTTGAAGGTAAGCAAGCACCAGGAACTCTACTTCATCTAAACCAGCCGAGCTACATTTGTTTTATGTCAAGCTTGTGACTTACATTTGTTTTAGTGCTTTTCAGAACCATGGGGGAGGCCATCGCTTACATCAGCCCCCCTGGTTCCGCCCATGGCCGAACGAAATTTGTAATTTGTTGTGGTAACCTCACAGCAGCCAAAAGCCTCTAGCCTACATTCGTGCATCCGCTTGCTTGTTGTGCATGTGTCGTTGTAATGTCCGTCTGATCACATGTTTGCCTGTAATTATGTCGTTGTAATGCTTAGTTGAATGCTTGAATATCGTGATTATGTGCCAACATGTACTTACGTTCTAGGAGTCTTTTCTTTTATTTTTTGCTAGTTCCTAATGCCCGAAGATGGTGCGAGAATTCAATTCAATGAACACCCGTCATTTTCCCGATTAAAACAATTTTCTAGGATCTTTTTAGCAAAAAGGAAGGGTCAGTCTCCCAATTTACCCTCTCTCTTTTTTTCTATTTCATTATTTTCTTTTTCTTTTTATGTAATTCAGATTCAGTCAAAAAATAAAAGAAAATCGAAAACCAAAAAAAAAAAAAAAGGCCAAAAATAAAAAAAAGCCGCCGAAAATCAAAATAAAAAAAAGAACGAAATTCTTCTATTTTTATTTTTATCCCATTTTCTATTTCCTTTGAGTCTAGAAAAATAAAAAAAATAGGATAGTCAGTCTTTTTCTATTTTTCTTATTTCCGTTCATTGACTTTATTTTCCTTTGATATTAGGGAAATATCTGGGTATTTAGGCTTGAGGATCTTTTTTTTAGGACAATGTGTTTTTCTATGTGTGGGTCAGCATTTTTTTCTTAGGTGAGAGTCTCATGGTTTTTTCTCGTTACTAAGTGCTCAGTGCTTCCTATTCAGGATAGGGGGTCCGAAGAAGAAAGGAAACCTTGACAAAAGTCGGGCTCAGCCTTCGGCAAGACTGGTTCGTCTGCAACCGTCTACACTACCAGGTTCTCGTTTACCTCCGCCACAAACAGCCTCACCATCCATAAATTCGCCATCACTACATACCTTTTTCTCCACACCTATCACCCCTCCCAACTTCACGATGCCTAAGACCACTGATGAAAGACTGGATGAGCTCATGAGTGAGCTAGAAAGGGTACGACTCAAGGTTGAAGATATAGAAAGGAAAAGAGAAGAATAATTAAGAGTTTCCTCTGATTCCGACTCTGAGGAAGAAGGGCCAAATGCCATGCTGGCTAAGATCACCTCTGTGCTCAAGAGTAGCGGCCTGATTTCCAACTACAGTGCCAATGTTGGAAAGTTTGACACTAAGATCAAGGGCAAACTTCCGGCCAAATTCTCTTTGCCTGAAGTACCCACCTTCACTGGAGTCGACAATCTGCAGGATCACCTGAAATCCTTCACTACTGCTATGGCTCTAAGGGGAATCAACAAGAAACTCTATGCCCATTTGTTTTCCCAGACCCTTGATACACATGCTCGATGGTGGTTCTACACCCTGGATCTGGAAAGCTACCCAACCTGGTCCGATTTTAACACAGTCTTCCTGGCTCGATACAAGGACAACGCTACGCTCCCCATCACCTTGAGAGAACTTGAAATCACCACTCAAGAGAAGAACGAGGGATTCACTAAATTCCTCTGTCGATGGAAATCCAAGATAGCTGAAATGGTGGAAAGACCCTCTAAAACCGAACAAATTAGGCATTTCATTAAGAACCTGCAACCAGCCTATAAGAACCACCTTCAATATCAGGCCATTGACTCATACCAGCGTCTTTATGACGTTGGCATCTCATTGAAGATGATCTCAACAAGAACAAAGACCAAGTCACCCCTAAGCCCTTCACTTATGGGAGATACAAGAGGACAACTGCTGGAGCCTCTTCTGACGCTCAGGTTAATGAGGTAGCCGTTGTGAATACCTTTGCCGAAAGAAAGCCATCAAGAGAATTTACCCCTCTTGGTATGACCTTGTCACATGCTCTTGAAAGAATGATAAAAAATAATCTACTGCAGCCTATCGGACCTACTCCAGAACCATCTGTTAAGGGCCGCAACTGGAAAGAGGGGGAATACTGCAAGTACCATAAAGGAAAAGGGCATGACACCAACAACTGTTGGGCTCTTAAACATGGTATCCAAGATAGGATTGAGAACGGTACCATACCCTTACCAAAACTTGTTCAAGCACCCAACAACTCAAACAACCCTTTAGGAGCAATCCTGCATATTAGTATTGAAGATGCCTTGGGAATATGGGACAGTGACGAGGAAGACGTATGGGAGGTCCAAACCAGATCTCCCTTAGGCGTGGCCCATTTGACACGTTCTAGTCATCATTATAGGCCACCAAATATCTATAGTGACAGGGTCCAACCTCCAGCTGAAGATGAAGTCGAAGAAGTTCCTGCAAAGGACAAAGAATCTCCTATCATAGGACAACTCAAAAGAATCAAAGCCTATATCTCCATTTGGCAGCTCTTAGCCTCGTCCTACGAACATCGACAGGCCATTTTGGAAGCCTTGTCAAAAGTTTCAGTATCACAGGATATGAGGCCTGACGAGCTGGTCAATTTCTTAGTAGGCGATAAACCTCAACCAACCATTACCTTCTCCAACAGCGAGCTACCTCCCGGAGGTTCCTCACACAATAATGCCCTGTACCTGACTGTATTCGCCATGGGCAAGTATGTGCCTATGACCCTAGTGGACAACGGATCTGCCGTGAATGTATGTCCATTGAGAACCGCAGCAAAATTGGGCATTAATATCAAGAATTTGGCTCACTCCGCACAACGTCTACGTGCTTATGACAACTCCAGTCGAAAGGTCCTTGGCACCATAACCATGAACGTCACCTCTGGAGCTATAGAGAAAATGGTCCAGTTTTACATCATGGATATTCCGGCCACTTTCAACTTGTTATTGGGACGACCTTGGCTCCATGGTTTAAATGCTATAGCCTCTACCCTCCACCACAAAGTCAAGATGATGCTAGAAGGAGCAATTGTGGAAATCGAGGCCAACCCCATCAAAGCCACCATTGATAAAGCTCCTGTCTTGAAGATAAAACATGATAGTGAGGATATTAACCTTTGAGGATTTTCTCCCGAAGAGGTAGCCCTCATAGAGGAAGACATCAAATCTTACAACTCAAATGGTTCTGGAGAATTCGAGACCTATCCTCCTGAAGAAACAGGAGAGCCTGATGAGTTCCAAGAAATAAAAGAAACCGTCGGGGGATGTCTATCTACGTGGCACACCACCACAACGCAATTCAGCAAATGAGGGAGAAAACCGCCTCGTTGGAAAAACCCACAGAATGCGACATTGTTCTGGCAAAAGGGAAAGCCTGTTTCCAACAAGATAAAATGTTTAGCAAGATGGTCAAGTACGGATATGCTCACGCAAGAAGGCCTACCCCTTGAATGCTTCCCAGGGACGAAAATCCCTATCTTCGGTGCAAGTATTGTGAAGCCAATGGGCGTCATACCAACCAGTGCAAGCGTCGAAAAAAGGGTAATCACCACCTTCATCTATCAAGGAACCATTTGGTCACCTAGCGCTTGGGCTATAAAAGGATGGCGCTGCTTCGACCAGAAACAGTATACACATATGAACATCCCCATTGGCAACATCATGAATACCCTCATATGGAGAGGAGATCTTAGGCCCATGATTCCCGCTGACAACCTCCAGAAAATAAACAAAGACGAGGACTCCTACTGCCGCTATCACCAAACCTTTGGCCACTACGCGGATGATTGCAATCGCCTGAAGGATGATATACAGAAAATCATAGACAGTGGAGAGATCCCGCTGCCCCTAAAGGAAGAAGAAGAGGCCTGGAATTAGTTGGTTACCCGCAAGAGCTAGAGGAATCGAGTCTTAGTCCCCAAGTTTTGTCGAGTTAGGATCCTAGCTAAATCTTTAGGTTGAGTCTGGAACAGGGGGTGTTCCCCTTTTACTTTTCTTTCGAAGTCTAGTTTCTTTTTGATGGGAATTAGAGACCCTCTTCTCTAAAGTCATGTGTGCTTATCTTTTTTTGCAAATCAATAAAAATTCCTCTTGCTCTTTTCTTTCTTTGTTTGGCTATTGATAAATCCAATGAACACAAAAGTTACACAAATCATTAATCAATTTAAGCAACGTAAGTAAATTTCGCACAACAAGAATACAGATTATCTCTTTTTACAGGAATTTGAGTAGCTGAACTCCCTCAACAATGCCACTCCACAAGAAGAAGCGAGCCAGCCTTTCGCAACAACCTCGACACAGAAATGACCCTGGCTCCAATCGAAGAGGATCCTTGGTATCAAAACGTCTTCAACTACATCACCAAAGGAATATATCCTCAAGATACACCACTAAGTGCTCAACGGGTCATCCGTCTCTTAGCGGCGCAATACATAGAATACAAGGCTGTTCTATACAAAACAAATCCCACAATGGAGTCAACCTCAGATGCATGAACTCCGAATAAGCTTATGGACGAGGTCCACAATGGTGTGTGCGGACCACACATGAATGGTCGAATGCTCTCTAGATAGGTCCTACGACTGGAATACTATTGGACCACTATGGAAAGAGATTGTTACGACTATGTTAAGAAGTGCAAGAAATGTCAGATATATGCCAACCTGCAGCATATGCCACCCTCAATGCTCCACAACTTCACATCCCCTTGGCCATTTTCTGCATGGGGAATAGATATCATTGGTAAGATCACCCCAAAAGGTTCGGGAGGACATGAGTACATCCTAATAGCCATAGACTATTTTACCAAATGGGTTGAAGCCCAATCTTATGTCATCCTTACCTCCAAGCAAGTGTCCAAATTCATAAGGAACAACATCATTTGCCAATACGGCGTTCCGCATGAAATTATCAGTGATCATGGATCCCATTTCAAAGCTGAGACAGCCACCCTCCTCAAAAACTACAAAATCCAGCACCACAAATCATCCCCTTACCAACCCCAAACCAATGGCGCAGTAGAAGCCCCTAACAAAAACCTCAAGACTATCATTGAAAAGATGATAGAAAACTACAAAGATTGGCCCGTAAAACTCCCATTTGCCCTTTGGGGATATAGGACATCCATAATATCCTCTACGAGAGCAACACCTTATTCCCTAGTCTACGGAATGGAAGCGGTTCTACCCATAGAAGTCCAACTACCCTCCATGCGCATAGCCTTAGAGGGAGAAATTCCCGAAACCCAATGGTTACAAGCCCGCTACGAAGAACTCATGTTCACGGATGAAAGACGCCTACGAGCCCTAGACCATTCCCACATGTACCAGCAACGCATGGCAAGAGCATTCAACAAAAAGGTCCAACCTCAGAATTTAAAGGAAGAGTACTTAGTTTGGAAAAAATGACGTGCCCCAGTAACCGACCCCAGAGGCAAATTTCGACCAAACTGGTCCGGTCCGTTCATCATCAAAGACATTCTATCAGGAGGCGCGGTCAGACTCATGGACATTGACGGCATCGAGTTCGGTCAGCTCACCAATATGGACCAACTGAAGAAGTGCTACGTCTAAAAATAAAAAAAATAAAAGAAGAAAAAGACGTACACAAATTGAACGAACTACGCTGGCCTGATTCCACACTGGATACGTAGGTAACCCTTTTAAGGGGCCCGACCAAAATCAATCTAAAACTCCATTCAACTCATTCAAAAAGGGATAATCTTTATTCAAACTGAACGAATAAGCTTACATTGCAAAAAATTAACTTACTAAGGTTAAAGAAAAAAAAGTGCAACTACGAGGGTTTAAGCTAAACAAACTCTTATTACTTTTTTTAAAACTAGACTTGCTTTCTAAGAAAACTACGTTAATCCTTCTTCCCTTTAGAAGAATTCGTCGAAGAGTTCTTCTTTGAAGGACCCTGGCTTGAGGACGACCTGTGATCGCTTCCTTTAGCTGGGGCCTTGACTCTTTTCAGTACATGATAGCCTCCCACATGAGGCCCTTCCTTTCTTTTCTTGCTTCATGTTCTTGAGTCATACTTAGGCTTTAGTTGGTCCCACTCCTCATGACGAAGGACCCGTCTCGCTTCTCCATCACTGCAGGAAAGCCAGTTCAAGTAGGACTCCGAAACTTGAGTTGGGGCAATCACCCAAGGTACAGTCAAGTGGTCCTGGCTACGCCAGTATTTTCCCCAATCCACAGTAAATTCAGTGGTCAAAGATCTGATAGGTGGTTTCCTGGTCTCCTGACGAGGGATAACCTGCTCCAACCCATACTGTCCCATGACCCTAGAAGGAAAGAAGAAAGTACTCTTGTAAAGACCCAGTATGGTAGTATGAGGAACCAAATTGTCACAAGCCACTAAGGAAGTCAAGCTCCACCAAGGCACATGCCAACAGATGACAGGTCCTGCATGGAAAAAGGCATCCCATTCAGCAAGGGTCTTTTTTTCATATAGCCTTTTCCTAACAAAAAAGCTAGCCGCAGTATAAGTTTTCTTTGACCAAGCTCGAGGGACACGAGCTATCATATTCTCTAGTGACTCTATTAGCCTCAGATAGCACATAACCAAATTCGAAGCAGCAGGGGGCTGCTAGAAATAGCTTCGTGAGGAGAGATTTTCAACCTGTCAAGCCCTATAATAGTTTTCCCTACCACCAGATGCAAAGGAGAGTGCCCTTCAGCCATTTGATTTACCACTCGCAACAACGAGGCTCTACCTAAGTTAGTAGACGCTGCATTAGCAAATAATAGACGGGTAAACATGCAAAGTAAAAAATCCTGTCGGCGACAACGCCTAAATATTCCACTTTTGTCAGAGGAAATAGCAAATTTTTCACAGAGTTGAACCAAGTCCACATCGACACCAAGAATCATGCTTTTGGCTTCTGCAGATGACAAGCCTAGGGATTTCCTATACTGAGCAGTAAAATCATCTCTCAAATACGGCACAGCTGGAGGAAGAACATCAAGCATATTGGTGATTGCAGCAAATTGTTCAACTAAAGAGCATAATTCAGAATTACCAAAACAGACGACATGCAAGTCTGGGTCCCAATAATTCAAAGCAGATCGAAGAAACGGCCACAATATTTTTGTTGGTTTTAAAGTCAGCAAGGTAGAGACATGGAACGGAGCAAGTTCAAGTTTTTCTTCTATGGTCAAATTTTTACACCAAGCATCAAACAGGTTTTCAAAGAATTTCACCATGGTAGAAGCTTTGGGAAATTTGAGAGAGCTAAAGTCTGAAAAGTGATACAACATCAAGTATCCCGTAAATCCTATTTATAGGCAAAAAATGCGGGCCAAAAGAAGTCAGAAATCCATGAAAAAGCCCAGCCAAGCGCCGCTAGCAGCCCTGACCCTGTCCCAGTCAGCTTTTCCTCTTTTTCCAGCCCGCTCACTTGGTCTATTCAACTCGACTTAAGCCCAGTTTACGAACGACGGAATTACAAAGCCCGAGACTCTCTTAGCTTTTATCTTTTCTATTTTCTTTTTTTTTTATTTTCTTTTTTTAGGGGGTATAATATGTGTAATTTTTGCTTTTTCTTGCAATTTTTACCTTTTTCCTTATTTTGTTCCCTAATTTGTGGCCTACTCTTTACTGCATAACACATTGCATAGTTAGAGATCAGACGGACATAATCGAGTCATCATTTCATACATATCATAGAAATGCATAAAAACAGGAGTTCAAAATCTCAAGGTCAATGTCTACAAAGAAATCCAACACCGCTCAACCAGAGTCGTCATCGCCATTGTTGTCTGCCTCATCATCAATGGACGACCCCTGACCGTAGTTCCCAGTCAAATGATGGAGAGAAGAGCTATAAATGGGCCTGCTGTTGTTGGGCCTCATGTCCCGCCTATCATATGCTGGTGCGCGGATGGGGGTACCTGCCGAAAACCCCGCTGCGAAGAAGCTCTCTATGACCTGACTAGCAAAGTCCATAGCCACATCCTGATACGAAGGCCCAGTATGAGGCACATCCCATCCAGAGGCGTTCGCCCAACCTCCAGCCGTGGGGGTAACAATATGCCTGTTGTAAAGAGAAGGCTGGAAACCCGTGGGGGTAACAATAGGCCGGCTGTAAAGAGAAGGCTGGAAATTAGGGAATGTACAGCAAAGAAAGTTCGGGTGCCTCATCAACAGGAGGCCTGGTCACAGCTACGAGAGGTGAACGAGCAACAGACGGTCTACTCGCCGAAGAGGCCCTCGCAGCAGAAGAATGTCGAGGTCCCACCGAGGACGAAGACTGAGACATCTGCAAACAATCAAGATCAAGATGTTAAGTTAAGCACTTCACTTAGCTAAAACAAAAGATGAAACTCTACGTACATCAACGGTCTTAGACCGAGAACTCTTTCCCTTGCCCATCTGTAATACCCCGTATTATTATTCATTTTATAATAATAATTACTTAAAAAGAAAATGCGAATTTGGATTTAAAATATTAATTTGGCTCATGATTTAAAATGCCTAATTAATGTATGGGTTGCTTTGGATCCAATTAAATTAATTGGGCGAAAATAAAAGAAAGAAATTAGGCTTGATTATTTTCGGATTGGCCGAAAACAATCAAGGCCTAATTAGGGCCATTATTTTTGGCCAAGAGCCGAAATTATGGAGCAAGATCAGTTTTTATTTTGTGAAAATTATTTCCTAAAAAAGTGGATTTTGAGAGGGTTTGACTGGTTATTAGTTTGGGAAGTTGAAGGAGAAAAGAAAGGAGTAGAATTAGGGATTTGGTTTCCTAATTGGACTCAACTTCCTCACTCATCAACTTAACCTAGAGAAAACAAAAAAACGGCACTCATCTCTCACTCTCTCAAACTCACGCACGACACCAAGATCAAAAGAAGAGAAGTTCATCACTCTCTCACAATTCATTCTTTGCTCAGTTTTAATCCTTGATTTTTAAGTAAGTGTTCTAAACTTGTTTTCTTTGATTATTAAAAGCTTTTAAATTCAATTTAAGTATGAGTTTTATGAACCCTAATTTTGTATGAGTAAACCCTAATTTAGTTTTTCCTAGGGTTTGCTAGATTCTATTATTTTTGCATGATAGAATCATGATTAGGGTTTGGGTTGTTGTTTTATTGAACTGAATCAAAGTTTGAGTTCAAAAGGTTAGATCTTTGTAATTTAATTAAATCTAGAAATTTATTAATTGTGGATTTAATTAGATTAGGGTTTGTTAAATTTGATTAACCAAAAAAAAAAAGAAGGTTTTGGGTGGTGGAACACGGCAGGGCCATGTACTGCACACGGCAGCACCCTGCCGTGTTGCAGTCGGCAGCACCGAGCTGCTGGCCGTGCGGCCTGCGGCGGCTGCCCGACGCCATCAGCCACCGCTGGCGGTGGTCAGCGGTGGTGATGAGTGGTTGATGATGGTGGTGTTTTGGTGTTGACTTATTTTGACTTGTTGACTTGTTTTTAAGGTTTTGGAAAGTTTTCTAATTTAGTTGTCTAAATTATTTTTTTGGAAACTTTGAGCATGCGTGAGTAACAAAAATTCCAGCAACTTAACTAATTTAATTAAGAGTACTAAATCATCTTTAAAGTTTAATAAAGTGGTTTAGAAGTCAAGGTATTGAATATTGTTGTATTGTGGATTTGTTAGGGCCCGTTGACCGCGCTTGAAACGTAAGGAGCTTACGTTGTTTGCTTGTTGGACTTGCCTTATTATAAAGGTAATTCATGTCTAGATGAATTATGAAATCTCTTTGTCATAATTCATATCTATTCGGATTTGTATTCATTTGTCTAGTAGTGGATTGAGAATGTGAATTCATATTTGGACTTGTGAGTATTTTAAAAAGGGATAATTAATGTTTATTTCCTTGTGATAATTCGTATAGAATTATATGTTAGTGAATGCATGTATAATGTTGAAAATTCACTTTGTGTAGCAATGTCTACTTGTGTATATTCATGTGAGGAGATGCATGTTTTGTTATTGGTTTTTGAACGAAAATTATGTTAGTAATTGTTCAATTGGAGTATAGCTTGAAATTGCTATTTTTGGTATCATGTTAGTAAGCATGTGAATCATGTTAGAAGCATGTTACTTCAATAAGTTGAAATGAACTTTGACTATTGAATTAGGTGGTTTTGAATTGAGGCCTAGATGCCATTCATGTAAAATTTGCCATCGGAAATTGTAACCATATTGTGTTACTTGAGTGCCAAGATTATGTGTATTACTTGTTATGTGATCACCAAATTAAATTGAATTGAGAGTTAAGACTTCTTTGGTAATGGATCCACCGAAGGAGGCGAATGGGAATTTGTCACTTGTTACGTTGAGTGGTTCCATTGGTTATGGCCTCAATTTATTTAGTTAAATCTTGTATCCATACAAAGAGCAATTGGGCAAGTGAAGTTTTGTGGATGAAACTGTTCTTCTTGTAAACCTAAGGGTTGAGAGAGGGTATGCATACTTAGGAACATCTAGAAGTACTTCGGGAGTCATCTATACTTCGGGACGGTTGATCCCTCTTTTTCCATTATTCACGGGACTAAGACCCTATTGAATTGACTGCGGTTGGTTTGACAATTCATGCGATTCTCTTCTCTCTAATGAACTTGGCTAATGGATAATAATAAAAATGAGATTTATTATTTGGTGATTATTGTGTCTTTAAGTTTAAAGCATGTTGTCTTTATTTTCTTAAAGTATGATCAGTATTTTTATTGGATTAAGTATATGGACTTAACTTTGAGATTGAAATGGATTATGTGGTTATGAATTACTCAGCGTAGCTGATTGGTTGTTTTTCTTTTTACTTGTGTTTGTTGCCCATTTCTCTTCAATGGTGGACCTATGATGAACCTATATGGAATTCGTCTATATGGGGGAGTAGATTGACAGGATTTGTAGCTCAAGGAGTAGAGCGAAAAGGCGACAAAAGAAGATTGTAAATCTTCTAAGAACATTTATTTTATTGTTTAATTTGGAACTTCTTTTACTATTGGGATTTTATATTGTAATGAGATCAATTCTCTTGCATGAGAATTAATAAGTTTAATATTTCTATTTCATTTTGGATTATTTGTTTTAAGTTAGTTGGAAAAGATAGTTAATATTTAATTATCTAGTATGTATGTTTGTGATATATAACATTTGTTTTCTTTCTAGCCTTGTTTTTAATTTGAACATTAAATACGGCGGTAGCGCTTCGAATTTCTAGGGTTTTTCCGCTGCAACTCGTGATTTTAAATGGTTTTAAATTAGACGGAAGTTCGTGGTGTTACAAGTTGGTATCAGAGCGTATGTTACTGTCCCTAATATACGTTTTGATTGTAAAGTATGTCATTAAGACATATTCTTAGGATGAAAAACTTAAATAGACTTAAGTTATGTGAATAAAAGATTTGTAAGCTGAAATGAGTTTAATTGTTCTTTTACTTGTTTTGGTATTATTTGAAGTACTCGAGTGAAGTACTAACGTGTTGTTTCCCGTTTGCAGATGAGTCGTTCGCCCAGAGATCCACGAACTCTGCAATGAAAAGGGGACAAGAGTCTGCACGACTTCGAGTTCGAGGCGCGTGCGACCTTCAAGGAAGTATAACGACTACCATGGAAACAAGTCTACCTTGAGGTCACAACGCATGAAGGCGTATGTTATGTACAAGGCTTTTGGGCATAACAAGATTTAGGAGGTTTTCAGAGACAAGCTTCATGACGAGTGGGAGCAATCCTACGACACGGGAAGGCCGTTCAAGGAGAGCTTCGATTCTATCTTTAGTCGCGCTATGCTTTGGCCGAAGGATTATTTCACGAAGCATCCTGGCATCATCGACAAGATCGACGAGATGAAGGAGCTTGCGTTGGTCAAATTTCAACGTAAGTTCAAATTTCCACCGAGTCCTGCGAAGAAGGACAAGGAGGAAGTGGTCGACGAGGCCAAGGAGCTCGAAAAGGATTTGTTCAATGAGATGGACCAGAGTCTCGATGAAATCTACCCGGAGACGCTCCAAGCGAAGCGCGCAAAGAAGCGCAAGGTCGCGAAGAAAGCATGATTCCTTAGTTTTGATTAGTTTTGATGGAGTAAACTATTTGAGACTTTATTTGGGCCTGCGAGCCATTTGTTTTGAAATTTATGTTTAGAATGTTAAAATTTTGCTTTACTTCATGCTTTGAGGCTTGGTTTGGACAAATACATGATTATTTGATTTATGAGATGAAATTTTTTGCAAGAAATGTGTTATTTACTTGCTATTTGGAGCATGATCGAGTATTGTAAAAGCGCCTATGACAAAGGCATGGATGTTTCATTATGATTGTGATTTGTGTATTTTTGAGAAAGAATAAAGTCTATTGAAACCTGAGCTTGCTTGTACGCAAGAGTGTGATAAGGTCATGCTTGAATGCAATAAGTGCCTAGAGCCCTAGTTGGCTATTGAACATATATATGAGTTAAGTGTATATGTTAGTTGTGATTGTCACACATGAGTGTGATATGGGTAGCTAATACTCTTTTTCTTTTGCTTTTGTTGATCTTTTAGGTTGCTAGATGCCACCTAGAAGAAATAGACCAAGAGTCGAGGAATCTACTAGCTCGATGGGAGATAATAACAACAACATCGGGAATGGGGAGGAAATGGCGCAAGCCTTATTAGCGCAACTTGCTCAGTCACAGCAAGCCCTGGCGCAGTCTAATGCATTCATCGCGCAGATGATGCAGAGGGAAGACACGAGGGTTACTGGGGGTGACAACCTCGCCGCAGTATCCAAGAAGATTAAAAGGCATAATCTGCCTGTATTTTAGGGGCGCGAGGATCCCTTACTTCTCGACGATTGGACGCGGGATTTGGAGAAAATCTTCGCAATAACTGGGTGTCCGGAGGCACTTAAGGTAGACAGTGCTATCTATCTGTTCTGGAAGAAGGCAGATCGGTTGTGGACAACCAATGGTACCTCAATTAGAGCTCGATCGGGATTTAATTGGGAAATGTTCAAAACGGTTCTTCGAGAGGAGTTCTACCCAGAATATCTCCAGGTTCAGAAGTATAACGAGTTCTTGAACCTTATCCAAGGGAGGATGACTGTTTAGGAATATGCTGAAAAGTTTGACGACCATGCTCGTTTCGCGGGAGAATTAGTCTTTACGGAACGGCAGAGGGTCCGTAGATTCCAGAATGGGTTGTACTAGACCATTCGTGAGGCTTTTGAGGGTTATAAGTGTCAAACTGTGCAAGAGGCCTACAATCGTGAGGCAAATCAAGCTGCGATTTTTAAGCACCGAGAGGAGGTGACTGGGAAAAAGAGGAAGTTTGATGACCATCAGGGTAGTGGTGGTGAGAAGAGGGAGAAGTTCCGGGGAGGGAACAACCAAAATGGAAACAACAACAACAACAACAACAACAACAACAACAACAACAACAACAACAACAACAACAACAACAAGGAGAATAACCACAACAAGGGTGGGAATTCCAAGAATGAAAATGGCAAGAGGGCAATGGAAATGGCCATAAGAACAATGGGGGTTGGAAGGGCAAACCCTACATTTGCAAGAGATGCAATAAGAATCACCCAGGGGTAGATTGTGCGGGAAATAAGGTGAAGTGCTACACTTGTCAAGAGTTGGGGCATCGTTCTTTTGATTGTCCTCAGAAGGGAAAGATCATGAACAATTGTGGGGGCAACAACAATGTTCAAGCTCCTGCAGCTCAGGGTCAAAATGGGAACAACCAGGGTGGTAATCGGCAGATTGGGCTGAATGGACAGGCTGGAAATGTTCAGAACAATAATGGCAACCAGAACAGAAATGGAGGTTGTTTGTTTGTGATGAATCAAGTACAGGCTGATGCGGCAAACAATGTGGTGACTGGTACGTTTCTTGTAAATTCTTTGCCTGCCTATGTATTATTTGATTCTGGAGCATCACATTCATTCATATCTGAAAACTTTGTTAAGAAACATGGGATGGGATTAGTAGAGTCTTTCGAGACTAATATCGCCACTCCTACTGAAGAGGTGGTATTGTGTAAAGTAGTGCATCCCAATGTTCGTGTGAACATTACAGGGTCTGACTTACCTGCAGAACTGATTGAGTTTCAATTGGGGGATTTTGATGTCATTTTGGGGATGAACTGGCTCAACAAGTATAAAGCGAGAATCGATTGTAGCGAACAAAAGATATCGCTGAAAGGGCCAAGAGGTAATAGAATCTCTTATAAAGGAATTGTCACTAAGGGAGGAATTGGGATTATTTCAATGTCAGTGGCGAAAAAGCACTTAGAGAAGGGATGTGAAGGATTTTTGTGTCACATTCAGAATGTAGAGGGAATAGACGAGGAAATCTCAAAGATTGATGTGGTCAATGAGTTTCCGGATGTGGTTCCAAAGGAGATTCCTGGTATGCCACCAGTGAGGGATACTGTGTTTCCAATTGACCTAGTTCCTGGAATAAGTCCGATTTCGATGGCACCGTAAAGAATGGCACCTTTAGAGATGAAAGAGCTAAAGGAGCAATTGGAGGAGTTGTTAGAGAAGGGGTACATTAGACCTAGTAGTCTGCGTCTCTGCATTGACTATCGTGAGTTGAACAAGGTCACTGTCAAGAATAGGTATCCTCTACCTAGGATTGAAGACCTATTTGATCAACTCCAAGGGGCTGGAGTGTTTTCTAAGGTGGATTTGCGGTCTGGTTATCATCAGCTGAGGATTGATGAGGTCGACATTGCGAAAACTGCCTTTAGGACAAGGTATGGGCATTATCAGTTTATTGTTATGCCATTTGGGTTAACTAATGCACCTTCTAAGTTTATGGAGATGATGAATAACACCTTTAGACCATATCTGGATAGCTTTGTGGTCGTGTTTATTGATGATATTTTTGTGTATTCGAAAGACAAGGAGGAACACGCAAGACACTTCAGGACTGTCTTGGAAGTGTTGCGGAATGAGAAGTTGTACGCTAAACTCTCAAAGTGTGGGTTTTTGTTAGAGACTGTTGTTTTGACTATAGTGTTAGTCTTGATTATGCGTTGCTATACACAGACAATGTTTATTATGCGCTTCTAAAAATGGGTTGGGATGTGTGCTTATGCAAAATGGCATAGTGGTTGCTTATGGCTCTCGCCTGTTGAAAGTGCATGAGAAGAACTACCCTACTCATGACATGGAGTTAGCTGATGTGATTTTTGCCTTGAAAATCTGGAGGCATTACTTGTATGGAGCTCGTTGCAAGATCTTCACAGATCACAAGAGTTTGAAGTATATCTTCACTCAAAAGGAGTTGAATATGAGGCAACGGAGATGGCTTGAGTTGATATCTGAGTACAATCTAGATATTCAATATCACGAGGAAAAGGCCAATGTAGTGGCTGATGGGTTGAGTAGGAAGACTGTGAACAACATGATGGTGCTACCGTAGGACTTGTGTGAGG
Organism: Tetragonia tetragonoides; assembly: GCA_038025085.1. Classification (NCBI taxonomy): domain Eukaryota; kingdom Viridiplantae; phylum Streptophyta; class Magnoliopsida; order Caryophyllales; family Aizoaceae; genus Tetragonia; species Tetragonia tetragonoides. The sequence continues at coordinate 21,128,024 of CM076146.1, forward strand.
AATTCAGGAAGTTAGACTTAGAAGTTGTTCAACAAGGTGAGACTACAGTGTTGCTGAATGCATTTGTAGTCCGACCGTCAATCTATGATGAGATCCGACAGTTGCAAGTTCATGACCCGTTTCTGGAGGAGTTACGTGTCAAGATCAAGGAAGGAAAGCATCCTGAATATGAGATCCTTGATGATGGTACGATCAAGATGAAGGGGCGTTGGTGTGTACCAAACAATGCCGAGATAAAAAAGACAATTTTAGATGAGGCGCACGGAACTGCGTATTGTGTTCACCCATGTGGTGATAAGTTGTACTAAGACTTGAAACTTCAGTTTTGGTGGTCAAACATGAAGCGAGAGTGTGCTGAGTATGTGGCAAGATGTCTTACTTGTCAAAATGTGAAGATCGAACACAGGAGGCCTAGAGGTCTTTTTCAATCGCTGGAAATTCTTGGATGGAAATGGGATTCAATCTCAATAGATTTCGTGACTGGATTACCAAAGACGAGATCTGGCAAGGACACTATTTGGGTTATTGTCGATTGACTGATGAAAACGGCGAGATTCATTACATTGAAGAAAACTTGGTCGATGGACCAACTCGCTGAGGCTTATGGGAAGGAAGTCTTGAGGTTACATGGAGTGCCTAAAGACATTAGGCAGGGATACGAGATTCTTGTCCAACTTTTGGGGCAAACTGCAAGATGCCTTTGGTACAAAGTTGAAATTTAGTACGACATTTCATCCTGCGACAGATGGTCAAATGGAGCGTACTATTCAGACATTGGAGGACATGTTGAGAGCTTATTCTCTGGAGATGAAGGACTCTTGGGAGAAGAGTTTACTTTTGATTGAGTTCTCCTACAATAATAGCTACCATGCGAGTATTGGTAGAGCACCTTATGAGGCGTTGTATGGGAGGAAGTGTCGATCTCCTACGTGTTGGAACGACATAAGTGAGACCTTTGTTTTGGGTCCGGATTTTATCCAAGAAACTGTGGTCAAGTGAAACTTGTCCAAGAGAAGATGAAAGCTGCAAAAGATAGACAGAAAGCCTCTGTAGATCAACATCGACAAATGGAGGAATTCCTAGTTGGTGAGAAGGTACTTCTCAAAGTATCACCTACGCGCAGAGTTATGAGATTTGGGCACAAAGGGAAGCTTAGCCCAAAGTATATTGGACCCTACGAGATTCTCGAAAGAGTTGGAGAGGTCGCTTATAGGCTTGCTATGCCTATGGATTTGGAGCAAGTGCACGATGTGTTCCACGTGTAACAACTCAAGAGATATCACCACGATCCAAGTCATGTGCTGAATCCTGAAAAGGTTGTGTTAGATGACACACTTACCTATGAAGAGCAACCAGTTCGAGTCCTTGAGGAGCGAACTAAACCTGTGAGGATTCTAGACGAGAAAACGAAGAAAACTCGTGCGTCTAGGATCAATCTTGTGAAAGTGTTGTGGGCTAACCACAAAGTCGAAGAGGCGACTTGGGAAACTGAGGGTGATATGCGCAAGTGTTATCCTCAACTGTTCGAATAAGGTATTTAACCTTAGTTTCGAGGTCGAAACCTTTTTAGGGGGGAAGGGTGTAACAATCCACAAAAGGAAAAGAAACAAAGACTAAAAAAACTCATTGCATTGCATTGCATCATGCTCATTTTGTTATTTGAAAAAGTTGTGAAAATTTTTAAACATTCAAGTTACATCGTTGTGTATTGAACTTTGAAAGTGTGGTGGAAAAATATCGTTTTATGGAACTAGCTTCACTTTGTTGGTGATCTTAAGTTTTGAGGACGAAACTTCTTTTAAGGGGGTAAGGATGTAATGCCCCGTATTATTATTCATTTTAGAATAATAAGTACTTAAAAAGAAAATGCAATTTTGGATTTAAAATATTAATTGGGCTCATGATTTAAAATGCCTAATCAGGAGCAAAAGAAAAGGCCACTCATCTCTCACTCTCTCAAACTCACGCACGACACCAGGAGCAAAAGAAGAGAAGTTCATCACTCTCTCACAATTCATTCTTTGCTCAGTTTTAATCCTTGATTTTCAAGTAGGTGTTCTAAACTTGTTTTCTTTGATTATTAAAAGCTTTTAAATTCAATTCAAGTATGAGTTTTATGAACCCTAATTTTGTATGAGTAAACTTTAATTTAGTTTTGCCCAGGGTTTGCTAGATTCTATTATTTTTGCATGATAGGATCATGATTAGGGTTTGGGTTGTTGTTTTATTGAATTGAATCAAAGTTTGAGTTCAAAAGGTTAGATCTTTATAATTTAATTAAATCTGAAAATTTATTAATTGTGGATTTAATTAGATTTAGGGTGGTGCAACACGGCAGGGCCGTGTACTGCACACGGTAGCACCGAGCTGCTGGCCGTGCGGCCAGCGGCAACTGCCCGGCGCCACCCGCCACCGCTGGCGGTGGTCAGCGGTGGTGATGAGTGGTTGATGATGGTGGTGTTTTGGTGTTTTGGTGTTGACTTGTTTTGACTTGTTGACTAGTTTTTAGGGTTTTGGAAAGTTTCCTAATTTAGTCGTGTAAATTGTTTTTTTAAAAACTTTGAGCCTGCATGAGTAACGAAAATTCAAGCAACTTAATTAATTTAATTAAGGGTACTAAATCATCTTTAAAGTTTAATAAAGTGGTTTACAAGTCAAGGTATTGACTATTGTTGTATTGGAAATTTGTTAGGGCCCGTTGATCGCGCTTGAAACGTAAGGAGCTTACGTTGTTTGCTTGTTGGACTTGCTTTATTTTAAAGTTAATTCATGTCTAGATGAATTATGAAATCTCTTTGTCATATTTCATATCTATTGGGATTTGTATTCATTTGTCTATTATTGAATTGAGAATGTGACTTCACATTTGGACTTGTGAGTATTTCGAAAAGGGATAATTAATGTTTATTTCCTTGTGATAATTCGTATAGAATTATATGTTAGTGAATGCATGTATAATGTTGGAAATTCACTTTGTGTAGCAATGTTTACTTGTTTATATTCATGTGAGGAGATGCATGTTTTGTTATTGGTTTTTGAACGAAAATTAGGTTAATAATTGTTGAATTGGAGTATAGCTTGAAATTGCTATTTTTGGTATCATATTAGTGAGCATATGAATCATGTTAGAAGCATGTTACTTCAATAAGTTGAAATGAACTTTGACTATTGAATTAGGTGGTTTTGAATTGAGGCCTAGATGCCATTCATGTAAAATTTGCCATCGGAAATTGTAACCATATTGTGTTACTTGAGTGCCAAGATTATGTGTATTACTTGTTATGTGATCACCATATTAAATTGAATTGAGAGTTAAGACTTCTTTGATAATGGATCCACCAAAGGAGGCGAATGAGAATTTGTCACTTGTTACGTTGAGTGGTTCCATTGGTTATGGCCTCAATGTATTTAGTAAAAGCTTGTATCCATACAAAGAGCAATTGGGCAAGTGATGTTTTGTGGATGAAACTATTCTTCTTTTAAACCTAAGGGTTGAGAGAGGGTATGCATACTTAGGAACATCTAGAAGTACTTCGGGAGTCATCTATACTCCGGGACGGTTGATCCCTCTTTTTCCATTGACACGGGACTAAGATCCTATTGAATCGACTGCGGTTAGTTTGACAATTCATGCGATTCTCTTCTCTCTAATGAGCTTGGCTAATGGATAATAATAAATATGAGATTTATTATTTGGTGATTATTGTGTTTTTAAGTTTAAAGCATGTTGTCTTTATTTCCTTAAAGTATGATCACTATTTTTATTGGATTAAGTATATGGACTTAACTTGAAGATTAAAATGGATTATGTGGTTATGAATTACTCAGCGTAGCTGATTGGTTGTTTTTCTTTTTACTTGTGTTTGTTGTCCATTTCTCTTCAATGGTGGACCTATGATGAACCTATATGGAATTCGTCTATATGGGGGACTAGATTGACAGGAATTGTAGGTCAAAGAGTAGAGCTAGTGAGAAGGCGACAAAAGAAGATTGTAAATCTTCTAAGAACATTTATTTTTTGTTTAGTTTGGAACTTCTTTTACTATTGGGATTTTATATTGTAATGAGATTAATTCTCTTGCATGAGAATTAATAAGTTTAATATTTCTATTTCATTTGGATTATTTGTTTTAAGTTAGTTGGAAAAGATAGTTAATATTTAATTATCTAGTACGTATGTTGGGGATATATAACATTTGTTTTCCTTCTAGCCTTGTATTTAATTTGAACCTTAAATACGGCGGTAGCGCTTCGAATTTCTAAGGTTTTTCCGCTGAAACTCGTGATTTTAAATGATTTTAAATTAGACGGAAATTCGGGGTGTTACACCATCACTCGGCCATAGTCTTTCTTCAGCAGGTGAATGAGCTTGAAGATCTGAGAGGTCTGCTCCTGGTTCAACTACAAAAAAAAAAAAAAAAAAAAAACAGAAACACAAGAGATATAGTTAACACTCCAAAACAAACACAAGATCCAAGAAGGGATAAAAAGGAACTTACCCCTGTACAACCATCAGGCAAGGGCAAGCCCTCCACATCCTCTCCGTCAGCCATATGTAGAGGAAACTCCTCTACTATGCGTCCCCCGCTCTCCCCAATATACCTCACCTCATTAGTCGGTAAGGTCACGCTTGGGGGCTAGCCCCGAGGAACTCTAGAATGGGACCTCCTGGGACCCTAAGGAGTCAGACGATCTGTCTGCAAAACACAACAAGTCAGTATATCATGCATATAGCTAAAAAGATGCAGATAAATTTCTTACCTCAGAAGTGAGGTCCGGCATCAGACGACCTAAGCAATAGGTAAGGTACACAGCCGTGCGGTCCAAGCCAACAATCTCCTGCTCCAGAAACTCCGTGGCCGCCATACCACGAGCCACGACCCCCAAGTCCCGCACGCTCAGTCCTCGCAGATAGAACATGGTCAGGGGAGGGTCCTCCGGAACCAGATGACTATCCCAGGTGGGATGAATCAGCCGGGTCAAACGGTCCCCCAAGTACCTTACAAAGCCAAATGGCCCCTCGAAGACCACCCACAAGGAGGATACCCTAAAGGACTACATAGTAATATGGGGCGGAACCTCAAGAATACCATCAAAAGCGGACCATGACACCTGCAGGTTACCAGTTCAAAAGTTTATTCACACCAAATGGACCAAAAAAGAATATATGCACAAGTCAACAACAACATACCATAGACGCGGCATGACTCTCAAAGGTAGCCCGAAAATGCGCCAAAGAGGTAAATGAGTGGTTATCTCTACCAATCCACCGTGAACCTAGTGGGAACATCCTCAAACCAGGACGGTGAGGACCAAATGCCGGAAAATACTCAAAGAACCACAGCTGCCATACAAGCAAAAAGGGAAAGAATGAGCTTCACATTCAAAACCATATGCAAAGAAAAAAAAGAATATATGGGCCTACCTCCAGTATCCTCCACGGGCCCGAGATGGATGCCCTCTCACTCGTCGGCTTAGGCCTGCAAGCCTGACGATACCATCTCACCAAGGAAGTATAAGCAGAAGCACCGAAGTTGTACTCATGAACCTTGGTCAAATCCTCTAAACATGTCAAGTAACTGACTTGACATACGCTCTTCTTCTGAGCAAAAATGGTTGACCCCAACAAGCAAGCCAGGAAAATGCGGGCTCTTTGCTCCTCGGTAAACCCCTGCTCCGCCAAAGCTGCCCATAACCGCAACAAAGAAACCCGATCCTTATCAAAAAAGGAAGACACATGCCCATAAAGCTCGAGCAACCTGTCACTCTGTTGCCAGTAACTCGCGTCGTACCGAATACGACGCCCTCTAAAGGATAGACTCGTCAACACAGCGAACTGATAAGGGGTGGGGAACATCTCTCCTAGAGGCGTATGAAAAGTGTTCGTGGAATCCCAGAACCTCTCCAATAGCCCCCTAGCGATAATCCTAGAATCCCCAGAGTGACAAGCAGGGATAACAATCAGAAAATGGTCAAAACCCGAGCCCAATACCAAATTCCTAGCTCCAACTGAAAAAGTCTCCAACATCATAGCTCAATGGGAGGTAAACCCATGAGCCTGCAACAAAATGCCAACACTCTAGCCAACAAACAAAATTTTCTCAACAACCCATATACGACAAATACAACCAAAATAATTCCACACAAATTATATACAGCTGACCACCAGTCCAATACAAGCCCCAATTTGTTCGTGTGCCGAAGCACTAACAGTTCAAATTTTCAGAAAAATATATACTGAACAAAAAAAAAGAGAGTCAGAAAACATATGACTCTGCCTCTCCGGTAGTAAAATACTACGGTCCCAAACCCCAACTGGGCGCCAGTACAGTCGCATAAATGAGTCATGATACAGTCGAGCTCCATTCGAATGATGGGTCGGAGGTGTACTAGTGGAGGGAACCCCAGTACGGAAAAGGTCTCGGTCATCCTCCCCCTCACCCTTGGGACGTTTTTCTTTGTCTGTGGGACCCATGAGAGTACAATGAAGCTTTCTCTCTCTACAAGTGGAAAATTAAAAGTTTCAGATTCGCAAGAAACAAGCACCCATTCAATGCAACCCAAAATTCAGCAACTAGGTGGAAAAATAAGCAAGTTCAAGAGAAAAACCGAAGAGTTTGGTAAAGAATTGACTTACCTCAAGCAAGTTGGAGCACTCAACAATGGTGGGTATTCGACAATTGCTCTCGGCGAAGAAGAAGAAGAAGTAGCACGCGAAAAAAAAAACACGCTGAAGCACTCTTATTTGGCTCAAGCTGAGCGGCGCTAGCTGCGCTCGCTAGAGCCACTAGCGGCCCTCACCCGAGGCCCAGCGCCAGCGACGCTGGCCTGGGACGCTAGCTGCACTGCAGTTGCATACACGGGCCCACTTGCTGTCCCACGACCCTTTTTCCAGTCCAAAGTTCGTTATTCTAGTTCGTTTGCAGCATATTTCAGTACCAAGCGCGCGGAAGTGAGACTCTTTGGCCCACAAATTCAAATTCGACAGTTAGCTCATTTTACGGTACCAACTATTTTCAGGTAAAACTAACCCGATTATTTTTGCAGTTCCCAAATAATGAAGCCCGGATATATACTGCGACATCTTTTACTGCCCAGAGTGTCAAAATTATTTTTTAAGCCTGAAAGGTGTATCGGAGTTACCCGATCATTCTCAAAGTATTACTAATCTTTTCATTACCTCTGAGTACAAGTCCCCAGCAGACGTTTAGACCATCTACGAGCGGTTTTCTATCCTGCTAACCATAACCTTTATTTCTCTTGTGTTCACAGAGATGAAATCTTAGCACACTGCGAACATGTCCCAACACAGGTTTGTCTTCATATGCATACATACTGTACACTCTCACACACCGTGTGCACATAAGCATCCTGCATGTCGCCTTCGGAATTTTTTGATCTTCGCTTTTAGTCAAGCTTGATCAAAGTGAGGGCTTCTGTAGACGCCAAAAAAGCGCCTTCAGATTTCTCCGCAAAAGCCCGATGATGAAAGGAGTAATTTATAAACTTGAACGCTATTTTTGCTTTAATAGTTAAGATAAGGTCTCAGGTTTTTCCTCTAAAAACTCCTTTATTCCAATCCCATTCAAAAGCCCCGTTCAAGATCTTTCCAACGACACCTCTCATGCCCCTTTCCGACTCCCGGTCGCAAAGTTGCGATTTAGGGGTAGAACCATCTTTTACCTTTCAAGGGTAAAACGGTCTTTTCATATTTTTCGGAATACTAAAATTCCTCCGAAAAATAAAAATAGACTGGATGTCGTAATTATGACGACATCCAGCTGGCAGCTGACAGCGTCGTCAGCGGCCCTGGGATAAAACCCAGCGCCGCTAGCGGCGCTGACACAGCCTCTGGCCCGACTCTTTTTTCAAGCCCAATTCAGTTTTCGACTCCTTTTCAGTCGTCCAGCCCTACTTCCCCACGCCTATAAATATGACCCTCCTCCCTCAGTTCAAAACACAGTCTACAATTGACAACCTCTATTCTCAGTAGTATTGACTCTGAGCTTCTTCCTCTTTCTTCCAAATTTATTCTTGAGATCTTGTCTTTTACTATTCTTGTCAAATATAGCCTATAGTTCAGGTACTAACTCCTGAGGGCTCAAATTAAATTAATTGCCCAATTGTTTATTTTCTAGTAGTCATAATGTAGATATCATGCGAGAATAACTTCTTTTATTGCTTCCTAAATAATGTCCTCCCAAGCATGTCTAGTCGTTGTAATACTCAACTTGTCAGTCAAATGCATGTCTAAACAAGGGTTAAAATAAATGTTGTGATGCTTGTGATGAACCAATTAATAGTCTAAGTTTAGGTTGTCAATCCGATTTGTGTGGGAATCATGTCTTTAAATTGTTAAGCAAACTAGAGTTAGTAGAGGTTGTCATAAACAGGCGAGTTGGGTGCCTAACACCTTCCCACCTCGTACCTTCGCCCCCGAACCCTTTATTCTTGGGTACTCATATGTTCTATATGAGCAGGAGTCTTTCTAAAAACATGATTAGTTCACTTACCGCGCTATTCGGTTGTCCATTCGGTTTGTCACTTCGATAAAACGCCGATAGCAGATTTGTGACCTCTTTCATGATTTTTATTCAATTTAAGTCTTTACAAAATCTTTTCTAACTCGACGGTTCCTTGAACTTATCTAAAGCCCCCAGCTTACAAATTTTCTATAAGGACGCACTCCGTGGAGCAGGTAGGAATCCCGGGTCCTTACAAGTTTATTTATCTTTAACTGTTATTCACCTCAGTCAGTTTACCTGTTTGTTGAATCATACAGGTATTAGCACTGGAATACTTTGACCTTCACTCTATTCAAGCTCGGCCAAAGTAGCGGCTTCCGTAGACACTAAAAATTGTGTCTATGTTAAGTCCCCTAAAAACCCGATGATGAAATTATTGGATTTTGCTCGAACTTGGGTTGCGAGAATGATTGCTCTGATGATTAGCCCATTTCATTTCAATTAGCTAGTGGAAGCCTTTTATACAGGTGATTTAAACAAGTTGGACTCAATTCATTTGGAGTCCAAAACTAAAAGATCGATAGCCCTCTTTGAGCCCAATAACCTGAAAGGGAACCCAAACCCTTGAGTCAACCGTTAGTCAAACAAGGAAACTCAGTCAATCCCGTGTGGACCCCTCGGATAAGCCTCCCCCGCGCGAAAATTCAGTCAGGCGCCTGTTAGAGCATACCACTCCAGGTCCAAGCGGCCACACTTGTGTTCAAGCGGTTCAACTGCTTGGACTGACCCAATGGCCGCCTGGACCATTTTTCGCGGACGGCAATTTCTTGGGCCATTCAATTTCCGTGCCAAACCTTGGAAGCTCCCCCTCTTCTATATAAACAAACCTTAGGGTTTAGTTGAACAGGTTGGCAGTTAGAGACTCCCGTGGTTGGGAATTTTAAAGGATGGACATTCTCAAGATGTCTCCCAAGTGATTTCTCTCTCATAATAAACCCTAAATTTTTTATTCTACTCCTTGTTTAGGCTACCCCTAGCACCACAAGAATAAACCTTCATACTTCATCAAGAGCAACCATTCAAGCATTAAAACCCAATAAGTTCATTGTGAGCATCCAGGTAATCCAACCTGAGGGTTTTCAATGAATTCTTTACTTGCTTGTTATTTACTAACGATTTTAGTTTATGTGATATGTACATGCATGACGCGTTTTGAGCAAAAGGACTTGTGTTAAACCCAATGATTGAATGAATGAATGGATGAATGAATGCGTTTATTTTATAGCTCTTTATTATAATTGTGCTTGTTTGCGATTGATTGGATGAATTGTCTTGTTTGTCTTCATATTTATCGAGTTGGCAAAACTAGGATTTAGCATATTTATCGTTTTTAGTATTAAAAGCATGTAAATTTGATAAGTTGTTGAAAGTGGTCACATTAGTAATGTTTGTTCGAACCACTAGTTAAAACTAGGAATTTTCACAAATTGAACCTTGTTTGGAACCGCAGCATTAATAATTGCATTGAACTAATTAGTAAAGGTCGTTGTCGTTAACGGGCGAGTTGGGTGCCTAACACCTTCTTAACTTGTACTCACGCCCCCGAACTCACTAATGAAGTCAATTTCCCCAATAGGGATTGGGGTGCACAGGAATCGAGTTGACGTCTTTTTAGACTATTGACTTGATTCTGAGGGTTCCAAATTTCCTTAAATTTGGTGGCATCTTCTAACAATCTTAATCACGTCCCAAGTACAACGGATAAATCTTCTTGTGCATTCACACTCGAAAGATTCACAAACAATGACGTTTCCTAGGCTACTCGTTCCCTATCCCTTCGTTTCCCTCAGCCCGTCCGGGCGAGGCGAGACGATGAGGGGTGGAAGGGCGATTCCCGGTAGTCTACAAAAGGGACTCATGATCAAGAATGTACAATAACCCGCGAGATGCGCGACAATATGATACATTCTTGTTGTCTTACACGTCGAATGGACGATTCTATAGGAAGGTACATAAGGTTGGGAGATCCATGTTTCTTGGCAAAGAAGAATCGAATGGATTATCACCAAGGTACTTCACCACACTCCATTGGCTAACAAACTACTTTGAACTTGTAAAAACAAACTCGAAAATCGCTCATGCACATGCACATGAATGTAATGGATGCAAATTAATAAGATGAATGACAAGTCACAATAATAAAAAGAACACCCAAGGTAGTGGACCAAGTAAAAATAATGTCTTTGAACTAATTTTGAAGTAACACCCTCTTAATCAAGTCCCCAATGAAGTCGCCACTGTAAACTATTGGGAACTGCCTCCCCGTTCTCCCCTCGCCGGCGGAGGGCGGAGGACCGCGCCCCTTTAGAATCGGGTCGCGATTGGGGAAAAATGGAAGGAAGAGTAGTTTAGGAAATGTCGTTGTCTGTGAATCTTTTGAGTGTGAATGCACATGAAGATTTATTCATTGTACTAGGGACATGATTAAGATTGCTAGAAGTCGCCACAAAGTTTAAGAAAATTTGGAACCTTAGAATCAAGTCAATAGTCTAAAAAAGACATCAACCCAATTCTCGTGCACCCCGGCCAATCCCTATTGGGGAAATTGACTTCATTAATGAGTTCGGGGGCGTGAGTACGAGTTAGGAAGGTATTAGGCACCCAACTCGCCCGTTAGCAACAATGGCCTTTACTAATCAATTCAATGCAATTATTAATACTACGGTTCCAAACAGGGTTCAATTTGTCCAAATTTCTTGTTTTGACTAATGGGTTGAACAATCATTATTATTGTGACCACTTTTAACAACTTATCAAATTTACATGCTTTTTAATGCTAAAATCGATAAATATGCCAAGACCTGCAAATTAGAGGACAAACAAAGCAATTCATCCATGAATCACAAACAAGCATAATTATAATAAAAAGCATTAAAAAATAGACATTCATTCATTGGGTTTAATACAACCCCTTTTTGCCCAAAACGCGCCATACATATACATATCAAATAAAACCAAAATCGTTAGTAATAACAAGCAAAATAAATAAATTTTTTTGAAACGCTCAGGTTGGATTACCTAGATGCTCACAATGAACTTACTGGGTTTGATGCTTGAATTATTGCTCTTGATGAAGGTTTTAGTTTTGTGGTGTTAGGACTAGCCTATAGAAGGAGTAGAATCAAAATTTAGGGTTTCTATTTGGGAGAGAAGCCAATTGAAAAACCAACCTAGGAGTTTCTCACTGCCAACCTGAGAGGGAAGCTGACCGACCCCTTCAACTGAACACTAAGGTTTGTTTATATAGAAGAGGGGGAGCTGCCAGGGTTTGGCACGGAAAACTAATGGGCCAAGAAATTGCCGTCCGCGAAAAGGAGTCCAGGCGGCCATTGGGCCAAGCTAAGCCGTTGAACCGATGGGACAAGCGGTCAAGCCGCTTGGCAAGCGACTCATCCGTTTAAGGAAGCGGTCAAGCCGCTTGGCTAACGGCACAGCCGCTTGTCCTAGCGGCGGCCACTTGAAAGCAAGCGTGGCCACTTGGACATGGAGCGATATGCTCAAACAGGCGCCTGACTAACTTATCGCGCAGAGGAGGCTATTATGTGGGGTACACGAGGGTTTGGCTGAGTTCCCTTGTTGACCAAGGGTTGACTCAATGGTTTGGGTTTCCTTTCGGGCTCTTGGGCTTTAAAAGGCCTATCTTTCAGTTTTGGACTCTAATTGAATTGAGTCCAACTGGTTTGGATCACCTTTACAAAAGGCTTCCATATCTCAAATCAAATAATTGAACTGGGCTAATCATCAGAGCAATTATTCTCGCAACCCAAATTCGAGCAAAATCCAATCCTTTCATCATCGGGTTTTTAGGAGACTAAATACAGACACAAATTTTGGTGTCTACAACTGGTAAGGGTATAATTGACCGCAAGTGAGCATGTAGTACCACTAAGTCAACCAACGCAATTATGTGAATGGAATTTTTAGCGAGAGTAAGGCTCCTAATGGATCTCTAGGAGTAGTCGAGCAATCGGGATTTCACCCAAATGGTGTAATTCGGGGATGAGTGATTTCCTAGATACTTATATGCACATCGCATTGTGTTCAGGATGGATCATTCCCATTTCTATTTTAAGTCCTCTAGAGTCGTTAATTATGCTATAGGTAGTGTGCACACTATAGTCATTAAGTACATGGCATGATTATATCTTTCGCTAAACAGCATGGGTAATCGTTGTTCTATTCTCTCTCTTACTTCTCTCTAATCAAGACGGATTGTCTATGTCGTGTTTGGAATGATCATTAAACAAGATTGAATGTAAATAAATATTGTTTATGCATATGCTTAATTATATTCTTAACTGCTCATGCAAATGAATTTTAATGGATTTAAGTTGGCGTGGACTCCTTTGGAAACTCTCTTTTCATTAAGTTAGTTTGGTATTTAGTTTGTGCCCAAGTTTGGGGGTTTTAATAATATTTATTGGATTTAAGTTCACTTTTAGATAACTCTGATTTCAATGTTTAGTTTGTTTTAGTTTGTTTAGTAAGCTCCTTTTAATACCTGGTCTTTCTTTCTGCTTAGTATTTACTCCCTAGTGATAAATGTTGCAGAAATTACTCTTGGGTTTGTGACGGTTCAGTAGTGTCGAGTCATGTATAATGACGTTGATAGTTCCCAGGAAAATGTTGGAAATTCAGGGGTGTTACACACTAGAACTGACAAACCACAAGATCACGTCGAGTCCATCACTTCTACCATGGGCCTGAGAGGAGTCAGCAAGAGTCTCTACATACATCTGTTCCTACAGACTCTTGATACTCCTGCTCGTCATTGGTTCTTCACCCAGAATCTAGAGGAGTATCACATATGGTCGGATTTCTTTTCAATCTTCCTTGCACATTACAAGGCCAATGTGACTCTGCCTATGACCCTTCGACAGTTAGAGATCACTAAGCAAGAAAAAGATGAGAGTTACTACTTCCCTTCAGTGTTGGAGGTCTAAGATAGCTGAGATGGTCGAGCGACCATCATAACTAATCAAATCCTCCAATTCATCAATAATCTACAGCCTCATTACAAGGAACATCTCATCTATCAAGCCATTGACTCCTACCACCGGCTCTATGATGGGGGTATCCTAAGCGAAGATAACCTTCTTATGAATGCCACTTATGTTGCGAACGAACAACGCAAGTATCCACAGGGGGTTGTCCTCCATATCTCTGTCGAACAACCCATGTCTAGTCTATCTTTTCAGTTCGGCCATAGAGTTTATCTTTTTTCTCGTGTAATGTTTTTCTTCCATTCAATAAAGATTGTATTTTGATTCTTATCATTGTTCTTTTTACTTCTATGATGAACTTCAGTTACCTATGACTGAATAACAAAAAAAAAATTCAAAAAAACAAATAGCCTTCATTATGGAGAAAATCTAAAACAAGAACTCCCTAATGATCATATCCATAGAGCATATACAGTTGAACCGTCCATGCTGAGGACATGAGGCATTCATTTGACATCTCACATCAAAAATCATTCTACCCGTCTACATCATTACCACATGCAGCTCTTTGAGCTATAAACACATATCCTTTCATTTCTTAACCACATCATCCTTACCCTGGAAATGGATGTGTGCGACATGGGAATAAAAGCGACCTTCTAGGCATGATGGACCAACCTACAAAAACGCCACCGAGAGAAAGATAAAAAAACAGAGAGAACTCGAAAGTTCAAGAACAAAAAAAATGAGAAAGAAAAATTCAAGAGAGATCAAACATCCAAAAAGAGTGCAAATACTTCAAGCACATAAAACAAAATGGTGGTCTAACCTAAGCATTAGTCTCTAAGCCACTTTGTCAACATCACAAGCTTCTTTACCATCATCAAGCATAGTTTAGGGAGGGATTAACATTGGGTTTCTTTGAGCCTTATCCTTTTCTTTGTCACCTTTACCCAGCCTTAGCATACAATCCAAAAGCCCTCAAAGAGGCACGACTTTTCAATTGCGTAGTCGTGAACAACGTTGTCCTGATTTCGCACACTAGATACGTAGGAAACCTCAATGAGGCCCGACCACGAAAATAACTTTGTCACATGATCATAAGGAGTTCTCCCATTCCAGCATCGTTCATTGAAGGCTAAAGAAAGATAAAAGAAAAGCCTGATAGGTTGAAAACACGAAAGGGTGGCTTAGCCAAAAGTTACGGTAATGAAAAAAAATGAAAAAGCTGAAAATAATTTTGTGAGGATTTTTGAGCATAGTTTCTCATGTAAGAATTCTCTTTGGATAGTCATCTAGAGTCATACTCATCGCCTTTCTCGTAGACTTCCCCGCAGGGGGCTACTTTTTCAAAACAAGTTAGTTCAACAACCCTCAAAGTTGTCCAACTCGTCCCCATCCTATTAGTCGGGACATTTACTATTGTTGCATCAAGTCTCTCACATCTTAGAATTCAGAGCCCCTCAAGCACGGTCATGTTCATTAAACCACACATCAAACTGGGGGCTGATTCTCCCTTTACTACACCCAGTCTTTCCCACTAATCTCATACTCTGTCAAGATCACCATAGGAATGGAATTCCTCCTCAAAAACCTTTTCCAACATGAAGACCCTCTTCAAACCCTGTTGGAGAGTCGTGCATACTAGGCTAGGCTGCATGGAGCCATGAGTAAAAAAGTGTCTGCATACACCAGATTTGCATAAGTGTCAGAATCGGCTTAAAGGCATACATGTGTACGTGATTTCTCAATGTCTTGAGTCCCTATGCTTTACGTGTCATTTCCCCTTGCCCCATGCATGTTGCCTTGTCAAATTTTTGTGCATGATCATTTCAGCATGACTATTGCATTTTGCTTCGTTCATATCCCTACCACAGACCCAACTTTGTCAGCTCTCTATTCCAACCAGCGAGCCCAAAGCTCAATATTCAACAAAAAATCAAAATCAAGCCCGGAAGCAACCTTCTGACAACAATCAAGAACGGAAATAACCATAGGACTACAACCAAACGCGTAAGCAACTTCCGACTACAATTACGCAAGGAAGTAGCCTTCCAACCCCAAAGGCACAAAAGCAGCCTTCCCACCACAGTCAAATCAAGGTAACACTAACCCATTTGTTTTATATGCCAACAAGTAGCGTCTTCAAAACACACAATTCACGCCCTTCTTATAAACACTAACTCATTTGTTTTGCATCCCTTGTATTTTTTCTAACGACTAATATTTTGTTCCACAGGGTTAATTTTTCGCAAAATATATGATTTACTCTAACTGCTAATATGTTGTTTCACAGAGATAGATTTTTCGAAAAATATGTGCTATTGTGTTAGACTACGGATCTATTGTTTTGCAAGGATGGATTTTCCACAAAATGCATTTAACCCCCCTAATAACTCGCATTAGATTATGCGTAGGTAAAATTATTCGAAGCTATTCACTTATTTGAAGCTATTCAATTATTAGAAGCCATTCATTTATTTGAAGCTATTCAGTTACTTTCGGTCACTGCTTTGACCTTTTATAATCCATTTATAGTCAATCACGCCCAAAATCTGTGGTTGCAGTATCTCGTCAACTTTTTCATTCCCAATGTAGGAAAATAACCTTGACACCCACCAAGCATGTTTTAGTCAATGTTTTCTTATACTGACAACTATACTATTCAACCTCATAATTGTTGTTTTTCCCATCTACAGTCAGTCGCGCCCAAAACCCGTGGTTGCGCTGTCTCGCTAACGTTTTCACTCTCTAAGAATACAGGTCTCCTGCAGTTGTTCACCTTCCACATTGAGCGTTTTCACTCCTAACCATTACCTTATTTTTTCCTCTGTTCACAGAGATCGAATCTTAGCATCCATCGAGCGTGTTACAGTTAAGGTTTTCCTACTTTGCATTCATATTGTACACTCTCATACACTGTTCGCACATTAGCATCCTGGATGTCGCCTTTGAAACACTTTGATGTTCTCTTTAATCAAGCTCAATCAAAGTGGGGTCTTCTGTACACGCCAAAAAACTGTTGTCAGATTTCTCCAAGTGCCCGATGATGAAATGAGTAATTTATGTGCATGTTTGCTACTATGCATTAGTAGGTAAATCAGATCTCAAGTTTTTTGAAAGTTTCATCCATTTCCACATCATTCAAAAGCCCATTTCAATATATTTCTAACGCTTCCTTCCGTGTCGAAATCTGATTCTGCACTTAAGAATTATGGTCAAATGAAGTTAAGACTTAAAACAGATGTAGCCGAATACTGCAGAACGTGATTCTGGCCCATTTTGTGAGTTTGTCTGGATGAATAAATTTTCCAGCCTCACATTTCTGGATTTCGTATTCAAATATATTTCCAATGACATATCATGAGACCACACCAAATTTTCAACCAAGGAGTTACGAGCCCAACACTGACCAATGCTCCAAACCTGACCACTCCTTACTCTTTCGGGCATATCTCCATATCCACAAAGCATTTGGGTCAAAAACTAACTCCATTTGAAACTAGACTGAATATCCTTTCCTTATCATTTTGAATCATCGCATTCTTATTCCGGATTGAGATATGGGCTTCAGACGTCAGGCCTACGAAACCTCACGCGATAATCCGCGCGTCGTTTATCTCCACGCGGATTTCAGTGTTTAACGTACTTACAACTCTTCCAAGGCGGCAATTTCACCCACCATAATTTCACCTCCTAATCCTAGGTATCTCCACCTCCTCCTCTCCTATAAATACACCCCTTCACCCCTTATCAAAATCACACATTCTACAGACAGTCTTTTTGTAGACAACTCTATTCTCAGGAGTATATATTGACATTGAGCTTCCACCGCTTTCTTTCCTCGAGATCTATTTTACTATTCTTTGCTAAATAACCTAAAGTTCAGGTATTAAAATCTTGAGGGCTCATATCAACTTTGTTACTTTCCTGTTTATTTTCTAGTTGCTAAAATATAGATATCATGTTGGTCATGCTCTTTATTGCTTTTCGGGAGCCAGCTACCAATATTATTTGAACATGCAATTGATTGACAAGTTGAGCAACATAACGATAGGACATAATTTGTACAAGAATTAAACATAGTATTGAGGAAGCGATAAAAACATGATTTGCATGTTATCTACATTTTGGCAATTAAACAATAAACAAGAAAGCAATTAATTTGATTTGAGCCCTCAAGAATTAGTACCTGAAATATAGGAAATTTAGCAAAGAGTATAAGAAAACAAGGTCTCATGAGAGACAAGAAATAGAGAGAGAATGCCTAAACAAGTGGTCGGTTCTTGCAAACTACTGGTTGTCTGATGCAGACTGAGCAACTTGGACTGAAGGGTCGTAGGCTCTATTTAAAGTGGTATGAAGTAGGGTTGCACGGGTGAAAGATAGAGACGTGCACGTGAAACTGGGTGAAAACGTTGTTGCTAGTTGGGAGGAGCGACAACCGCTGGCGGCTATGGCGGTAGCTGTTAGTGAATGTCGCTAGAAAGTCGGGCTCGGCAAAGGCCACAGCCGTTAGTGGCTATGGACATCTGGTCCACAGCCGTCAGCGGATGTCGTAATGGATAAGATATCTTTTACGGAGCCAGCTAGCTCGATAGAATTGCAAACGTGGTCTGTTTTAAGGCTGCATTTATCGGAGGTAAAAGGACAATTTTACCCTTTTGGGGTGAAATTACGATTTTGCTCCTAAGGACTAGAAAAGGCGATTTTACCCCCGATTATGACCGGGAGTCGGAATGAGGTTTCAGAGGTATCCTTGGAAAGCTATTTAGTGAGGCTATTGAATGGAAATGAGATGGAATGGCAATTTTAGAAGACTTGAGATCTTATTTACCTACCAAAGCATAACAGCAAATAGGTACATTTCATCACCGGGCTTTTGCTAAGAAGACTAACGATACTTTTTAGGCATCTATAAGCACCATCCCCGGGTTTGGAATGGTTCTGTAGTGTCGAGTCATGGATAATGACGTCGGACATCGTCCACAGAAATCGTTGCGAATTCGAGGGATGTTACAGCAGCCGTGTCATCGAAGCATGGACAGAGCGATTGGCTAGAAATAAAAAGCGAAGAGAAGATCTATACACAGATCGATAGTGCGGCGGGGTATGAGATGGCAAGAGGACAATAGGATGTGGGATCTAGGGGTTAGGGGGTTTCAGGTGTATCAAAGGGGTCATGGTCCGAGATCTTTTTCTCAAGCAAACATACTTGAGGTAGGACACGAACTCTAAAACCCTAGTGCAATTAAGACTATAATTCGTAGGTTCCTAATGCATCCTAATTTCTAATTTACATCATCACCATGGATATTCAAACAAGCACTCAAAATCACCTTGGATTTTAAATAAGCACTCGAATGGAGAGGGTCTAAGTTCAAAATCCTTCTACTTCTCCTAAAATGAGGTTCGGATTGGCTTGAATGGCTTAGGTTCTGATGACAAAACCTCATGATTATCTAATGTACCAATGGAGGCAAAGGAGTCACAAATACTTAGTTATCCCTTGTCAATGGAGAGGGAAGGTATCGTGGGGCGAATGGAGACAGGAAAGTGAATCTAGCGCTGTTCTTGAAGCGGCATGACACATCCAAAACTCCATATAAAAGGTTCAAAGATAGGGTTCAAAGGAGGCAATCATGCGTTTGAGACTCATGCCCCATTATGCAAGTATGAATGGGATGAACAATAAGATCAATCAATAATGATAATCTAATCAAACTCAAAGTCGTTCAAGTTTTAGCCTCACTGTAGAAACCCTCGTTAAAAACACGAACGAACTTGATCTCGGGCGCTGATCTAAACATGTCAATATGCGCATATCCCCTAAACGAGGCGAGGAACGAGAACGAGTTTTGAATCTTTTCTGCAGGAGTTTGGAGTTTCACATGAACGGGCCCTTTCGAGGAGGACTTGCCAAAAACTTTGTTTAGTTCAACTGTAAGGTGTTGTACATGTGTAATCGGAGTCGCCACATAATTTTTAAAGGAAATTAAGAAAACTTATTTTTGGTCTAAATTAAGGAAAACAGTTTTAATCAAAACCATCCCCTTAAGATCCCGAGTGGGGATATACCTGACTCTCATGGCTGAAGGATGAGGCAAGAGATAGGATTCGGGGGGTAATCTTACGAGAGATGAATGATGGAATGAAGCGTTAACGTACTTGCCCGTAGCAACCAGACTCTACTAGCACTTTGACTTTGATTAGATTATTATCATTGATCTACAAACAATCAATTCATGTTATGGTGATTTAATGCATATCTTTGAACCCAATGACCACTTTGTTAAACATGCTTCAAGTTCATGCTGATCTAAGAAAGTAGTAAACATACGCAATCAATGTTGGTAATCTAAATAATGATAATCAAGCAATGACAAAGATAATAACCAGGAAATTACATGGCTTTGGGGTTGGGGAATTACAATAACAAGACCAAATCAAACAATTGAATAATCAATAAAGATGCAAAATTTAATTAGTAAAACATGCAAAGATTGATTTTAATTCATCATCGCCCTCAGGAAAACCTACATGTTCGACGATAGCTTCGATTTAGCAACCATAGAAGTAGTGTTGCAATGCAGTCAAAACCGACCTTTTAGATCTGTAGAGGATCCGGAGCAGAATCGATGGTGTGAAGGTTGTGATGTGTGAAGGATGAATGCTCGTTGGATGTTTCGGAGATTTAATGGAGGATTTCGGAAATTCCCTTTCATCTCACAATGAACTCTCAAGTTGTAGGGTTTTCTCTCTCTTATGAATCGAGAATGGAATTGCACAAATTTCTATATCTCTTTACAAAGTTATGATTGGTTGTCCCAGAAAGGGGGGTTCTGCTTTTGTATTTATAGAAAAAAACAGGAAAGAACCGGAATAATCAAACTGAATCAAAATCCCGCACGAATCGGTGCCACGTGGCACCATGGAATACTGGCGCCGGGTGTGCACTGGGTCAAGACCCAACGGGGTCAATGTAAGGACCCTGGATTGTTTTCCCTCGCGGAGTGTGTCCTTATAGAAAAATTGTAAGCTGGGGACTTAGATAAGTTCAAGGTCCGTCGAGGTAGAAAAGCATTTGAAAAGACTTGAATTTTGAATTGAATAATAACCATGAAAGAGGTCAAAATTCTACTACTGGCATTTTACCGAAGGGACAACCCAATAGCGTGAAAAGTGAACTAATCATGTTTTCAGAAAGACTCCCACTCATATAGAACATATGCTTACCCCATAATAAAGGGTTCGAGAGGGAAGTTATGAGAAGGGAAGGTATTAGGCACCCAACTCGCTCGTTTTATGACGACCTCTACTAACTCAAGTTTGCTTAATAATTTAAAGACATAATTCCCACACAAAACCGAATAAATAACCTAAATTAGACTATTAATTGGTTCACCAAAAGCATCACCAATTTGATTATTGACCCATATTTAGACATGCATTTGATTGGCAAGTTGAGCATTATGACAACTAGACATGGTTATTTACATAATTGAAAGACAGTATTTAGGAAGCAATAAAAGGCATGATTAGCATGATATCTACATTTTGACTATTAAAAAATAAACAGTTAAGCAATTAAATTGATTTAAGCCTCAGGAGTTTTGTACCTGAACTATAGGCTATTTAGCAATTGATTAGTAAAGCAAGATCTTAAGCAAAAATTGATTCGGAAGAAAGAGGGAGAAGCTCGGAATTAATACTACTGAGAATAGAGGTTGTCAGCTATAGACTGTGTGTTTTGAACTGAAGGTGGAGGGTCGTATATATAGTGGACGGACTGGGGTTGATCGGGTGACAAGATAGAGCCGAAAAGTTAAAAGATCGGCTGAAAACTGGCGCCAGCTAGCTCAGCCACAGCTGCTAGCAGCTCTAGATTTTCATCAACAACCGCTAGCGGCTCTGGGCAGAGTCGTTGACGGCTCTCGAGCTGCCAGATGAATGTCGTCATGTGACATTTTTGGGATTTTTCGGATGAAATTGGGTTCCTAAGAAAATGAGAAAAGACCGTTTTACCCTTCTTGCGGTAAAAGATGGTTTTACCCTCGATTAGAAACTTTGTAACCGAGGATCGGAAAAGGACACGAGAGGTGTCGTAGGAAAGCTCTTGAACGAGGCTTTTGAATGCGATCGAGATAAAAGAGCAGATTGGACAAACTCGAGACCTCATTTTACCTATCAAAGGAATAATAACATTCAAGTATATAAATTACTCCTTTTATCATCAGGTTTTTGCGGAGAAGTCTGACCACCACTTTGATCGAGCTTGAGTAAAAGCAAAGATCAAAGTATTCCGAAGGCGACATGCAAGATGCTGATGTGCACTTAGTGTGTGAGAATGTACAGTATGCATGCACATTAGCCAAACCTTGACTGAAATGCGCTTGGTGGAGGCTAAGATCTCTGTGAACACAAGAAAGAAATAAACCTAAGATCTCTGTGAGCACGAGTGATCGAAGGCCTAGGAGGCCTCGCCACGGGAACATGCTACAAAGGAAAACCTGAGTCAGAAAATTATAAAAAATTCAAATCAATTATTATTACTTGAAATGAACATACTTCCCGAACGTCGGATCTACGACTCGTGCACATACTCCGAGTCGCGAACATGGAGATCCACTTCTTGAGGGCATGTATGCCCCTATACATCTTTCGCGTCTCGGCAGCATCCAACTGTACAAACAGAAGAAGAGTCCATATAGATTTAAACTTATCCCCCTACAACCAGTTGGTAGAGGCAATCCCTCGACCTCCTCATCAGGGCCGCGAAACTCCAGAATCGAAGAACTTGAGGAGACCCGTCCGCTCCTGTATAGCCCACCGACATGGTCGGCGGAGCAGGGCGCGGACAAGAAGCAGTCTCATGGGACGATTAAGAACTCACAGCAATCTACAACACTTGAAAGTATTAGACACATTTTTAAATTTCCAAACGAAATAAAGAAACAAAGTAAACTACTTACCGGCTCTGCGGTCAAGTTAGGGCACAACCGAGCCTCATCATACTCGGTATACGCCACCTTAAGATGCACCCCCGGGTCAGCCAGGAGCAAGTACTCAAAGGCATTCGCCCCAATTGTGGCCATCCTTACCTGCTCCACAGAAAGATGACGAACATAAAGCATAGAATCCGGAGGATCCAAGAAAATCCTCGAGGCCGGAAGGTCGAAGAAAGTCTGCCTAACCAGTCTCTCTCCCAACAACCACTCAAAACCAAAAGGACCCTCAATGAGGACCCTCTTCTGATCATACTTTCGAGAATCCAGGAATCGGTTCGAGAGGCCTGGGACGTAATCCGTACAGAGGAACCAGATAACCTACAAGGAAAAAAATGAGTACACCAAAGGACGAAAAGGACAAAAACATGAGAAGAGTAATCACTTACATCCTGAGTAGTCAAGGGATATATCGCCTCCCTAAGAGCATGTAGTGTGGTGAAAGGGAAAGAGGCCCACCCATTCAGGTCTGCATCGTTTGAAAAGACAAATCCCTTGTCTCGAGAAGCGGAGCCAGGTCCGAGAAATGTTCATAAAACCAAATCTAAGACATGCAAAGCACATGGATTAGGCACAAAGATATGAGTAAAAGTCGAAACAAAGAATATAAGAAGGGTAAAGGGAAATTACCTCCATGACCCATTGAGGCAATTGGACTGCCTCAAACACCGTAGAAGACAAGAGTATGCGGGAAGACCCCACTTGTACTCTACAACACTCCAAGCTGAAACATAAGCTAAGAAAAGGTGAGCGTGCTGCTCTACCATAAGATTTTTCAGCTTCCTTGGGTTGGTCAAGAACTGGGCCATCACGTAAGTCTGCCCAAACATCATACCATCCCAATTGGCCCCGAAGAGACTTAACATCTCCACCATAGAATCCCTACTCACCTCTCCATAAGTGAGAGGGATTTCGGTGCAAGAGAGCTAGAAAATGAGACCGAACTCGAAAGGGGTGATCATAATCTCACCCATAGGAAAATGAAAGTACCGCTCCGCAAGACCTCTAACAAGTAGTCGATCAGAGCACTCAGCTGAAGCGATAGACACTAAAATATGGCCGAAGCCACAACGCACCACAATGGCGTTGACCTCGGGAGTCATGTACCTACGGGCCTTCTCAATCCCAGAAAGGCTACCGTAAACCCGCATAGTAGCGCTACATCCTACACAACGCGATAATTGCCATATAATTAGCTATATGATCCTAGTAACAACTACCAATCTCCGGTTTAGTCCTAAATTTTACAACCCGTAAAATTTAGCATTCTAACTAAACCAACACAACAAGAGTGAGTTTCACCGAAAATAAATTTCACACAAGTTTACTCTCCACAAATTTACTCAAAATCATCCACCATCATTTAGATAATAAATTTCACTCAAATTTATTTCCACCAAAAAACGATAAGTGCAACGAGAATAAATTTCACACAAATTTATTTTCCACCATTCATAGATGAATTTCACATAAATTCATTCTTCACAAGCAAAGTAATTCAACGAGAAGACAGTTCACAACCCAGAAATTCTATGTTTGTCTACACATGACATACTAGTGTAAAAGAACAAAGTAAAAAAAAAATAATAATAAAAATAAAAAATAAAAACGTACCGGACATTTGGTAGCCACGGTAACCAAATACGCGCTCCTTCTTGAAAAGAAGATCGTGAGCGTCCCAACGATCAGTAGGATAAAACATCACCCGATGATGGGGTATACCGGAAACGAAGACTCGAGTAAAATATTCGGGGTCTCCCTTACAACAATCTTCTGGCCATTCTTCTTCCTACCTCCTCTAAGCTTGGGATCCATGCATGGATGAAGAACAAGAACAAATGAAGTTCCTTTGAAATTTGAGTGAAAATTCACAAAACTCACAAATTCACACAATTTTGAGATTTAACAGTCAAAAACTCAAGAACTACTAGCAAAATCAAGTTTCCTCATAAGAGTTAAGAAGATACATTTACAGGAGAGATGCTCTGTAGGTGCAGGATTAGAAGAAAATACTAACGTGCACCAACTTCATCCATGACCCGCCAAAAATGTTCTGATGCTATGACGGAGGCGGCTCCTCCACCGCCGGAGAAGCGACAGCCAACCCCTGCGACCTCTGACACGGAAACACCCTCTGTTTCAGCGAGTATACATGATTTTGGAGATGCGACATCTTACTATCGCGATATTCCTGGGCTTGAATCTGCAATTATAGTCAGGAACCCTAATCGACGATTGTTCAATATTGGGTCTCTAGAGCTTGGTTCTTCTACTCAGGTAAATGAATCTGAAACCCTTGATGATTCACTTGTGGGCAATCGATTGCATGAAAATGGGCTGAAATTAGATTATATTCCTCCAGTTCTGCGAGAAGGTAAAAAGGTAGCTAAATTGCTTCCTTCTGAAATTGCCAAGGAAAATCAAAAATGGCAGTGTTCCTTGATAGGTTTTGTTATGGGTGATGCTCCATACTATAATCAAATGCTTGAGTTTACTGAAATTTTCTGGAAATTTTTTGCTATGCCCATAGTTTATTTACATGAAAATGGCTACTTCATTTTCAAGTTCGAGACACTGGCTGATTGCAATGAAGTTCTGCATAGGGGACCTTATGTGTTTAACTTTAAACCCTTCCTGTTGCGTGAATGGGTTCCTAATTTCAAGCTTGATCTGAGTTTTATGCATACTGTGCCCTTATGGGTCACTCTCCCTAATTTGCCTCTTGGATGTTGGTCCTCTGATTCCTTGAGTCGAATAGGAAGTTGCATTGGAAAACCTTTGTTTGCTGATAAAATCACTGCAGCTCAAGATCGTATCTCTTATGCTCGTTTACTTGTTAATGTTGATATTAGCTTCCTTATCTGGATGTTGTTCATTTAGATACTGAGGAAGGGGATGTGATTGAACAAAAGGTTGAGTACGAATGGAAACCTGCTTTCTGTAGCAAGTGCAGAAAATTTGGCCACCTTACTGACTCTTGTGGAAAGGAGCACGTTGCAAATTGGCAAGCTCAAAAGAAGAGACGTAAACAAACAAAGCAGTGGGTTGGTAAACAACCTCAGACCACTGAGAATGAAATCTCAGCTGTTGAAATGGTTCAGGAACCAGCACCTATAGCTCCAGCTCCTGTTAATATCTTGTCGAACACTTTGAGAATTGTCACTAATAGGATTGTTCCTCAGCCTTCTCAAGGGGTATCTACTTCAAATTCTTTCCAGCAATTGGAAAGTGACGACCCTGTCTATGGTATGCCTAACTCTCTAATGGTAGGAATTATTGACATAGGTGGTGGTAGATCTGAGGGATTTACCTCCTCTTCTACGCACCCCACATGAGGATCTCTTTCTGGAATGTTAGAGGGCTCAACAAGCCCTCTAAACAGAGAGATGTGAAGAAACATATCCCCTTAAAGAGAATAAATCTTGTTTGTTTACTGGAGACTAGAATTAAGTTCCACAAAATACAAAAAATTGGTAGTTCTTTTCTTCATACTTGGGGTTTCTCTCATAATAGTACTTCTGCTTGTACTGGCAGAGTGTGTTTATTTTGGGTTGTTCTATTTTTTATGTGAATATCTTTGAGATGAGTGAGCAGCATATTACTGTACTCGTTAAAGTGTTAACCTCTGGTTCCCAATTTTATCTTACTGCTGTATATGCCCACAATGATCTTCATAAAAGAGCCCATTGTTGGCACTCTCTCACCTCTTTTGGCGAGAATACTACTATTCCTTGGGTGATTGGTGGCGACTTCAATGCTACCCTCTTGTTTACTGAGAGAGTTCAAATTAATGATCACTACACCGGTTCTGAGGAGATATTAGACCTGTGCACAGCAACAGGTATTGCTGACATTCGAAATCGTGGTGCTGAATTCACTTGGCATAACAAACAGCAGGCTGTTGACAGAGTTTATAGTAAATTAGACAGAGTCATGGGTAATCATGCTTGGCTGACTCAATACCCCAAGGTAGAGTGTGAATTTTCTACGCATGATGCCTCTGATCATGCCATTGCGATTGTTACCTTGGATGCTGAAATTGATCATGGTAGGAAACCATTTAAGTTCTTCAACTTTTGGTCTTCTTGTGATGGTTTCTTTGATATTGTTCAGGAAGCTTGGCACTTTGAAGGTGTTGGGGTTCCCCTTTTCAAAGTTGTGCAGAAACTCAAGCAAGTCAAGCAAGCTTTTAAGCAGGCTCCTTTCTACATGCAAAACGTCTCTCAGAAAATCTCTGATACTAGGAATCAAGTTCAAAATGTGCAAATTTCTCTCCAGCAGGATCTTTTCAATTCTTAGCTAATTGATCAAGAAAGAACTTTGGAGACTAAATTGAAATCTCTCTCAAGTATGGAAGAACACGTCCTGAGACAAAAATCTCGTGCCTCTTGGATCCATTTAGGGGACAACAACGCTACATTCTTCCATGCTCATGTTAAGGCTCGCAGATCCTCTAACAAAATCACATGGATTCAGAATGAAGCTCAACAGAAACTCGCTGATCCAGCACAGGTTCAAGATGAGTTTGTGAATTTTTTCAGAAATTTACTTGGTTCTTGTGCTTTTGAGCTACCCATGATTAATTATGATATAATGCAAAGGGGTCCCCTTCTCACTATGGACCAGCAGCTGTTTCTTCTTGCTCCTTACACAGGTGATGAGGTCAAAAATGCTCTTTGGGACATGGGTGATGATAAGGCTCCTGGGCCCGATGGGTTTTCTGCTCACTTTTATAAGAAGACATGGCATATTGTGGGTGAGGATATTTGTACTGCTGCTCTTGATGTCCTTGATAAGGGTAAGATCCTTAAATCTGTGAACTGCACCTCTATTACATTGGTTCCTAAATGCACCTCTCCTTCCCTTGTGAGTGAATTTAGACCAATTTCGTGCTGTAATGTTTTATATAAAATTATCCCAAAAATGCTTGGCAATAGAATTTCTCATGTTCTTAACTCCCTTATTAATGAAGCTCAAGCTGGCTTTGTTAAAGACTTATTTATTGGAGATAATGTTCTTTTGGCCCATGAAGTAGCTAAGCACTATAACAGGAAGGGTATCTCCCCCAGGTGCATCATTAATATTGATCTAAGAAAGGCATATGATTCCGTTGAATGGCCTTTCCTAGAACTTGTCATGCTTGGACTTGGCTTTCCTTCGCATTTTGTTAAACTCATTATGATGTGCATAAGGTATGTGAGCTACTCTATTCTTTTCAATGGTGCTCCTCTTCAACCCTTTATGGCCAAAAGAGGTTTGCGACAAGGTGATCCACTATCGCCTTACTTGTTTGTCCTTGGTATGGAATATCTTTCTAGATGCTTGGAGGAATTGAAGGATGATCCTGACTTCAATTTTCATCCTCGGTGTGAAAATTTCAACCTTACTCATTGCATTTTTGCAGATGATTTTCTCATGTTCTCTAGAGGGGATCTGCCTTTCCTTATGCTCATGATGGGTAAATTTCATCAATTTTCTGCCTGTTCTGGTCTCACTGCAAATACCAACAAATCTGAACTGTATCTAGCTGGTGTTCCTGTTGATACCAAGTTGCAGATCCTTGAGACACTTAATATGAAAGAAGGTGCACTGCCTATTAGATATCTGGGAGTTCCCCCTCCTTCTCGAAAACTCAAAGTTGCTAATTATGCCCCTTTAATTCACAAAATCACTACCAGAATGCATTGCTGGACTACCAAGCTCCTCTCTTATGCTGGTAGACTCCAGCTAATCAAGGCAGTGACTTATGCTATGCACCATTATTGGTGCCAGTTCTTTAGCTTGCCTAAGTGTGTTATTCAACACATTGAAAAGCTTTGCATATCTTTTCTCTGGGCTGGGAAAGTTGACAAGTCTAGGAGATCTTTGGTTGCTTGGTCTGCTGTGTGTGCTCCTAAATCTAAAGGAGGACTGGGTATTTTTGATATATACACATGGAACATAGCTTGTACGGGGAAACTTCTCTGGGCTCTCAGTAAGAAAAAAGAGACCATGTGGATCCGATGGGTAAATAGCTACTATATTAAAGAGTGTGATATCTGGGATGCAATTATACCTAATCAAGCTGCGTGGGCCATCAAAAATCAGTTTGATAAGAGAGAAAAGCTCAAGAATATTGTTTTGAGCCAGTCTGCTGTATTTTCCATTCGCAAAGCCTATGCTGCACTCCTACAGCAGCTTCCTAGACAACAATGGTGTAGTCAGGTTTGGAACCCTCTTGCTATTCCTAAGCACAGCTTCATAGCTTGGCTAGCTATCCTCAACAGGCTCCCTACGTGGGACAGGTTAAGGAAGCTTGGAACTCAGGGCCCTGGCTTTTGTGTTCTATGTCGACAGCATGAAGAGGATCATGCTCACCTCTTCTTCAGTTGTCCCTACTCTAGTATTATCCTTAACAAATTGCTTTTTGGGCAGGCTCTGGATGTAGAGATCTTCTCTGGCAACAAGTTACTCCTTTTGATATGCAGCAATGTAAAGGCAAACAACCTCGGAAGTTTATTTGTGCTACTGTTCTTGTTGCTGGTATCTATGCGATATGGATTGAAAGAAATAACAGAATCTTCAATGATAAGTCTCTTCCTGCTGAGTCACTTATCAAGCAGATCGTTTGTGACATTCACACTAGAGGACAAACTACCAAGACTAGAGCTTTACATTCCTTTTTATCTGAGTCTTGTAACTTTTTCCCGTGATTCTCCCTTTGTGCTTGTTTTGATTGTTGTGTTCCTTTAGTGTTTTTAAGAGTGTATTTTCCTCTGAGCAGCGGATGATTTTTTCACATCCTTTCCTAGAAGGTGGGCAATCAGATGCGATATGATGCGCTTTGCTCGGGTCTCTAGACATTTGGTGTATTTTGCGTTCTTTGTGATACTTGAGCTGTAATGTCTATCTCTTGGAAGTTAATAAAATATCCATTAATACTGTCCGGAAAAAAAAATCAAGTTTCCTCAAGAATTTGAGCAAGAAAACATCAAGATTTAGTGGAAGGGGCTTTGATGGAGGAAGAAACCTTGAAGAAAATGAAGAGAGAAAGAGAGAGGCACGAAATGGAGAAGATGACCCATTTTGGCCTCCCCCCTTTTTTTATTTTATTAACGCACACTGAACCCTAAGCAACCGGTCAGACCGCTCCGGCAAATGGTCCAGCCCCCAGGTAAGTGGTTGAACCGCCTGCCAAGCGGGTTGGCCGCTTGCCCGAGCGGTTCAACTGCTCCAGCCAGTGGCATGGCTGCTCAAGCAAACAGCTTGATCGCTTCCAAAGTGGTTTAGCTGCTTGCCCTGGTGCTTCAGCCGCTTAACACCCCTCCTTCAGAATATTTTTTTTCTGGCCATTGGTTCAAAATCAGTGGGCCCCACACGAGTCCCAAGGAAGTTATTTGCGCGCCAAAGTCCGTTTATGTAAGCGGGATTATTGAAGCCCACATGTTTGTATATTTACACTCGCCCTATGGCATGGGGTCGCATCTGACCGAAGGTCTGAGCAACATGTTATCACTCTTTATAATTACATTTATCACTATTATTTCTAACAAATTTACATTTATTTTGTGACCTACAGCACAGGGTTCTTGCTTCGATTAAAAATCGAGCAAAATATTTATCTTATTTCTAACAAAATTTACATTTATTGTGTGACCTACAGCACAGGGTTATTGCTTCGATTCAGAATCGAGAAAAACATTTATCTTTTCTAACAAAATTTACATTTATTGCGTGACCTAAACAACACAAGATTCTCGCTTCGGTTGAGAATCGAGTAAAACATTTCTCCTATTTCTATAGAAGTATACATTTATTGTGTGACCTACAACACAAGGTCTCCATTCGTCTGATAATCGAGGGATTTTTATTGTGTGACCTACAGCAAAGGGTCTCCGTTCGACTGATAATCGAAGGATTTTTATTGTGTGACCTACATCACGGGGTCAAACTCTCGGTCAAATAATTGGAGGAATTATTATTTATCTCTAACTGTTTGTCACCTCATTCCGTTTATTTGTTTCTAACTGTTTGTCACCTGATTTAGTTTATTTATCTCTAACTGTCTGTCACCTCATTCAGTTTATTTATCTCTATCTAATTGTCACCTCATTAAGTTTATTTATCTCTAACTGTTTGTCACCTCACTCAGTTTGCTTGTTTGTTAAGTCATGAAGGTATTAGCACAGGAATACTTTGACCTTTGCTCTATTCGAGCTCGGCCAAAGTAGGGGCTTCTGTAGAGACCAAAATTTGTGTCTATAATTAGTCCCCTAAATACCCGATGATGAAAGTATTGGATTTTGCTCGAACTTGGGTTGCGAGAATAATTGCTCTCATGATTAATCCAGTTCATTTGAATTAACTAGTGGACTCCTTTTGTACAGGTGATCCAAACCAGTTGGACTCAATTTCATTGGAGTCCAAACCTGAAAGATAGGCCTCTTTGAGCCCAAGAGCACATAGGGAACCCAAACCGTTGAGTCAACCCATGGTCAACAAGTTCAGTCAAACCCTCGTGGACCCCACGGAATAGCCTCCCCAGTGCGAAAAGTCAGTCTGGCGCCTGTTTGAGCATACCGCTCCAAGTCCAAGCGGCCACACTTGGTTTCAAGTGGCCACCGCTAGGACAAGCGGCTACGCTGTTAGCAGACAGCAATTTCTTGGCCCATTAGTTTTCCGTGCCAAACCCTGGCAGCTCCCCTTCTTCTGTATAAACAAACCATAGGGTTCAGTTGAAGACGTGGTTCTCTGTCACGTTGGGAGTTAGAGGCTCATAAGTGAATTTTTCTC
Organism: Tetragonia tetragonoides; assembly: GCA_038025085.1. Classification (NCBI taxonomy): domain Eukaryota; kingdom Viridiplantae; phylum Streptophyta; class Magnoliopsida; order Caryophyllales; family Aizoaceae; genus Tetragonia; species Tetragonia tetragonoides. The sequence goes on from CM076146.1 coordinate 21,159,269, forward strand.
TCAAATAATAACCTTAAAATATTGGTTCTGCTCTTAGGCTAGCCCTAACACCACAAACTAAAACCTTCATTAAGAGCAATAATTCAGGCATCAAACTCGATAAGTTCATTGTGAGCATCCAAGTAATCCAACCTGAGGGTTTCAATAAATTCATTAATTTTGCTTGTTATTACTAACGATTTTTGTTTTATTTGATATGTACATGCATGTCGCGTTTTGAGAAAAAGGGCTTGTATTGAACCCAATGAATGAATGTCTATTTTTAATGCTTTTTATTATAATTATGCATCTTTGTGATTAATGGATGAATTACTAGCATATTTATCCTTTTTTAGCATTAAAAGCATGTAAATTTGATAAGATGTTAAAAATGGTCACAATAATTAATGTTTATTCAACCCATTAGTTCAATCTTGGAATATGGACAAATTGAACATTGTTTGAAACCGTAGCATTAATAATTGCATTGAACTAATTCGTAAAGGTGGTTGTCCTTAATGGGAAAGTTGGGTGCCTAACACCTTCCTAACTCGTACTCACGTCCCTGAACTCACTAATGAAGTCAATTTCTCCAATAGGGATTGGGGTGCACCAGAATTGGGTTGATGTCGTTTTAGACTATTGACTTGATTCTATGGGTTCCAAGTTTCCTTAAATTTGGTGGCGACTTCTAGCAATCTTAATCACGTCCCTACTACGACGAATAAGTCTTTATGTGCATTCACACTCGAAAGATTCACGAACAATGATGTTTCTTAAACCACTCTCCTCCTTTTCCCCCAAACCGCGGCCCAATTCCGAAGAGCGCGATCCTCCACCCTCTGCGGGGGAAGAGAGCAAGGCGATCCCGGTAGTTACAAAATGTAATAGCTTAAGCAATCATTGCTTGAAACAAATAAAAACAAACAAAGGACAGTATAACCACAATAACTTAAGCAATCATTTACTGACACAAAATAAAATGGATAGTTTAACCGCAACAGTGTAAGCGATCATTGACTGACACAAAAGGGGACAGTTTAACCGCAACACTTTAAGCGGTCATTGACTGACAAAAAGAGGACAGTTTGGCCGCAACAGTTTAAACGGTCATTGACTGACAAAAAATGAACAAGCAACAAGCATCCTAGGTATCATTGATGGAATATTATTTCCTAAAATCAAAATATTCTAGACTCAATCTTAGGCATAGAAGATTACGCAAAGATTGCGTCTACGTTAGGGCAAACAACACATTCACACAAAAAATGCAGTCACAAAGATCTAGCATGGACATGGGACTGAGTTTCAAGCCTAAAATATTGGTTCTAGTTCATGCAATTGGGTAGGTTTAAGGGTTTTGGTCAAAAGGAACTCATGATCAAGAATGTACAATAATCCGCGGGATGCGCGAAAATATGATGCATTCTTGTTATCCTACTCATCGAATGGACGATTGCGTAGGAAGGTACATGAGGTGGGGGATCCATGTTTCTTGGCAAAGAGGCATCAAGTGGATTCCCACCAAGGCACTTCACCACACTCCAAAGGCTAAAAACTGGTTAGAACTTGTTAAAACAAGCTCGGAAGTCGTGAAAGCGCATGCAAATGAATGTATGAATGTATGAATGCAACGCTAACAATTAATATGAGCAATAACAATAATAAGGTCATGAAAAATTCAATATCAATAATTAATCAAGATCAACTTTCAAGTTACACCCTCTTAATAAATTCCCAGTAGAGTTGCCACTTTAAACACCAGGGTTTGAATTTTACTCCCTTTACTCATGGGTGTTTAGGATAATTGAAGAGTCGCCACCAAATTTTAAGGAAAACACTTGGAAACCAATAAAGAACCCAAATCGAAAATCTAGAAAGACTCCAACCTAGGTTTAATGCACCCCAATCCCGATTGGGGATAAATTGACTCTAATGACTCAAAGGACCAAAGTTGAGTTCGGGGGTGTGGGTACGAATTGGGAAAGTGTTAGGCACCCAATTACGCCCGTTAAATAAACGGCCTCTAATAATTGATCTTGATTAATAATTAAAGTTGCACGGTTCCAAGCAAATCCGGTCGTCCAAATCCTAGAATCAACTAAGTGGGTTGAACAACATGAATTATTGCTATTGTTATCGCCTTCCACATGATTTATCCAATCACATGCTATGCATTAATAAAATGCAAGATTAACCCCAATAAAAATACAAGATAATAACATTCTCCAAAACCTATCGTTCTTGCTTAACGCGCCAATTGCCAACTTGCATTAATAAACAAGTTAGTAACTTCATTGGAATTAAACTAAAGTAATAAAGAAGTAACTAGTTAATAAAAACATGCTTCTCATGCAATAATTATAACTAATAAGAAAATTAATTTAATCATTGCTATTAATCTAGTTCTATGCTAGTTTAAACTAATTAAACATATAAATACGCAAAAACATGATTTTTTATACTAAACATGCAATAAACATGAAATTAAACTAATTTAACATGATAAACATACTAATATACAAAATCAAAATGAAAACATGTAAATTAATACCCATAAGCATAATCTAGATAAACATAATTTTATAAAGAATTGGTTATTTAAAGAAAATAAACCCTCAGGATGGAGAACTTGGATGTTTACTTACGAACGGACGAATTCGCAAAGATTCTTGTTCTTGATCAAAGGTAGATGAATTATGTGTTGTCTTGTGAAGATGAATGGTATTAAAGGTTTATTTGTGGTGGAAAGGATAAAGGATCAGTTTTTGTCGTGGAAGGATGATTATAGTGGTTTTCTTGGTGAAGGAGGAAGGAGATGGATGAAGATAGAGAGATTAGGATTAATTAGATATCTCTAGGGTTCAATTTGACCTCTCCATTGTGTTCTCCTTGAGAAAACGGAGAAAAAGAGTATATATAGAGCTAGCTTTAGGTTTGGGACGGAACTAACAAAAAGGCCGAACAAAATAGTCCATTAGGAGCCTCTCGGGTGGGGCCGCTTGGCGTCCAAACGGCTTTGGTAGGCTCCAAGCGGCTATCGCTTGGACTAACGGTCTAGCCGCTAGCGCAAGCCGTTTGGGCAAGCGTTTCAGCCGCTTGCGTAGCGGTTCAGCCGCTCCGGCAAGTAGCGCGACAATGTTTGACGGCCCATAACGTCTTCGTTTGACCTCCGATGGACCTGATTCTTTTTGCATTGGATTCCTTATTCCAAGGGATTTGTTTTCACATTTTATAAGGCCAATTATTATGAGTATTTCGGGATTTATGTCCCAAACACTAAAGAGGTGTCCATTTTAGTATACCTTCTGGTAGTTGGATCATATCTCATTCGTTTATTATTGGACTTGGACCCATAATATGTCATTTTGAAGCTATTTGTATGATAAATCCATGTAAATTATGCCCACTAGAGATTTCTTTTTCTAATGGAGGAAAATCTTATTTGAACCGTGGAGTGCAGTAATCAGAGCATCGTTTTTGTCTCATAACTTTGTCGAATCACATCTTTTGACTCCGGTGTCCGTTTGGGACAAGGTAAGGGGAGTTGGAAAGGTTATAGAAAGGGGCATGTGATTGTAGTGAAATGAGAGGCTTTATGCCCATGATCAAGAGTTCGAACAATTTATAAATTCTTATAGTCCATGTTATTCCATATCCATCATCATCGGGTGTTTATGGGGACTTATCATGGACACAATTTTTGGTATCTACAAATATGCTATGCAGTAAAGAGAAGGAGAAAAATTATGGAATAAATAGAGAATAAGGTAAAAATTGCAAAAGAAAAAGCAAAAGATACACATATCATACCCCCTATAAAAACAAAATGGAAAAAAGTCAAAACTAAGAGGGTCTCGGGTCTGTAATGGTGCTGCTTTTGTAAATTGAACTTGGGTCGTGTGAAATTGACAGGTCGAACGGAACAAAGCTGAAGAAAAGGGAGTTGGGTTGATGTCAGGGCCGCTAGCAGCCCTGGGCACAACCGTTGGCGGCTCTAGGCCTGCGGTGAGGGTCGTTGGTGGCTCTTGCTTGGGCTGTTTGCGAACTATGAATTTTTTGTGGCCCAACCTTTTGCCTATAAATAGAATTGATGGATGTCCAATGTCGTATCTCTTTTCAGACTTTAACTCCCAAATTTCACAATGTTTTTATCATGGCGAAATCCTTTAAAAACTTGTTCAAAGCTTGGTGCAAAAATATGACTATGGAAGTTAAACTAGAATTGGCTCCGTATCATATTTTCACCCTACAAGCTTTGAGACCAACTAAAATTTTGTGGCCTCTTCTACGATCTTCTCTGAACTATTGGGATACAGAATTGTATGTCTTCTGCTTTGGTGATTCTGAATTGTGTCCCTTAACAGAAGAAATTGCCGCTATAATCAACATGTCTAATGTTCTTCCCCCAAGTTTGCCTTATTTGAGGGATGGTTTTAGCAACCAATAGAGGAATTCTCTAGGCTTGTAATCTGCTGAAACCAAAAGTATTATCATTGGTGTTGATGTTGACTTAGTCATGATCTGTGAGAAGTTTGCTTCATCTTCTGAGTAGGATATGATATTAAGACACTGTCGTCGACGGGCCTTTGTTCTCTATTTGTTGAACCGTCTATTGTTTATCAATGCACAAACATCTAACATGGGTAGAGGCTCGTTGTTGCGAGTAGGAGATCAAATGGCTGAAGGGCATTCTCCTTTGCATATGGTTGTAGGAGAAACCATTCTAAGGCTTGACATGCTGAAGATATTGCCTAGGTAAGCGTTTTCTGGCAGCCCCTTATTGCTTTGGATTTGGTTATGTGAGCACTTAAGGTTGATAGAGTCACCAGAAAAAATGATAGATCGGGCTCCTAATTCTTGGAGGGGAAGAACCTATACTACTGCTAGCTTTCTGGTTAGGAAAAGGTTGTATGATGAGAAGATCCTTGTTGAATGGGACAACTTTTTCAAGGCTGGACCTTTTGTCCGTTGGTATGTGCTCTGGTGGGGTTTGACTTCTATGGTTGCTTGCTGTAAGAATATCCCATGTACTAAGATAGTAAGTTTGTAGAGGAGTACATTTTTCTTTTCTTCTACGGTCATGAGGAAATATGGGTTGAAACATGTTATCCCTCGTCAGGAGACTATGAAACAAACTGTCATTGCCTTGACAACTGATTTTGCTCAGAGTTGGAGTGTATACTGGCAAGGCAGGGATCGTTGGACGGTACCTGGGATAATTTCCCCAACTCAAGTTTCTGAATCTTACTAGTCCTGGATTTCCTGTAGCGATGGAGAAACAAGGAGAACCCTTTGTCATGAGGAGTGGAGCCAGCTAGTACCTAGTTATGACTCAGGAACAGAGATCAAGAAAATAAAGGAAGAGCCTTATCAAAAAGGTTGTCATGTTTTGAAAAGAGGCAAGCCCCCAGCTCAAGAAAGCAATCATTAGTCGTACTCAAGCCGAGGTACTTCAAAGAAGAACTCTTCAACGAAACCTTCTAAAGAGAAGAAGGATTAAAATAGTTTCTTTAGAAAGCAAGTCTAGTTTTTAAAAAAAAAAAAGTAATAAGAAGTTGTTTAGCTTAAACCCTCATTAGTTGCCTTTTTCTTTTTGTAACCTTAGGAGATTTAATTTATGCAATGTAAGCTTATTCGTTCAATTTCAATAAAGATTGTCCTTTTTGAATGAGTTGAATGGAATTTGTGATTTATTTCGTCGGGCCCCATAAAAGGGTTGCCTACGTATCCAGTGTGGAATCAGGCCAGCGTAGTTTGTTCAATCTGTGTTCAGTTTTTTTTTCCCCTTAACGTAGCACTTGTTCTGTTGATCTAAATTTGTGAACTGACTGAACTCGATGCCATCAATATCCATTAGCTGGAATGCACCTCCTAATAGAATGTCTTTGATTATGAATGGACCAGACAAATTTGGTCGAAATTTGCCCTTGTGGTCAATAACTGGTGCGCGCAATTCCTTCCAAACCAAATCGCCTTCTTTCAGATTTCCAGGTCGAACATTTTTGTTGAATGCCCTTGCCATGCATTGTTGGTACATATGTGAGTGGTCTAGGGCCCATAGTCGTCTTTCATCCATGAACATGAGTTCATCATAACGGGCTTGCATCCATTGTGTTTCCGAAAGTTCACCTTCTAAGGCAATTTGCATAGAAGGTAGCTGAATCTCTATAGGTACTACTGCTTCCATCCTGTAGACTAGGGAGTAAGGTGTAGCTCCTATTGACGACCTTATAGCTGTTCTGTATCCCCAAAGTGCAAATGGGAGTTTGATGGACCAATCTTTGCAGTTTTCGACCATTTTCTTGATAATGGTTTTGAGGTTCTTGTTGGCGGCTTCTAATACACTATTGGTTTGGGGTCGATAAGGGGAGGATTTGTGGTGTTAGATTTTGTAACTTTTCAGTAAGGTGGTTGTTTCGGCATTGAAATGGGATCCATGGTCACTAATGATTTCATGTGGAACGCCATACCGGCAGATCGATGATGTTATTCCTTATGAACTTGGACATAGGATTGTGCTTCAACCATTTAGTAAAATAGTCTATGGCTACAAGGATGTATTCATGTCCTCCAAAGCCCTTGGGGGCGATCTTGCCAATGATATCGATTCCCCAATCATAAAAAAGCCAAGAGGATGTGAAGTTATGTAGGATTGAGGGTGGGATATGTTTTAGGTTGGCATAGATTTGGCATTCCTTGCACTTTTTGACATAGTTGTAGCAGTCATTCTCCATGGTGGTCCAGTAATACTGTAGGCTACGAGAATTTTCTCCCCTTTTTTCTGATTTCTGGGCAGCCGGCTGGATAGCCTGGGAGAGCGTGTCTTTGGGTTTCGTGAATCTCTTGAGTGTGAATGCACATAAGGATTTTCCTTTCGTACTAAGGACATGATTAATATTGTCGGAAGTCGCCACCAAATTTAAGGAAATTTGGAAGCTTTGGAATCAAGTCGATAGTCTAGAAAGACGTTGTAAGGACCCAGGATTTTTGTCCAATCCAACGTTATTGGTTTCCACGGAGTATGTCCTTAGAGAAAATTTGTAGGGTGGGGGTTTAGATAAGTTCAAGGAACCGTCGAGATAGAAAAGCTTTTGAAAAGACTTGAATTGAATAAAACCATGAAAGAGGTCACGAATCTGCTATCGGCCTTTTATCGAAAGGACAAATCAAAAGGACAACCCAATAGTGCGATACGTGAACTGATCATGTTTTTAGAAAGACACCCTCTCATATAGAACATATGAGTACCCAAGAATAAGGGTTCGGGGGCGAAGGTACGAGGTGGGAAGGTGTTAGGCACCCAACTCGCCCGTTTTATGACGGCCTCTACTAACTCAAGTTTGCTTAATAATTTAAAGACATAATTCCCATGCAAAATCGAATTAACAACCTAGACTTAGACTATTAATTAGTTCATCACAAGCATCACAACATTTATTAATGACCCTTATTTAGACATGCATTCGTTTTGACAAGTTGGGCAACACAACAACTATACAGACAATATTAGGAAGGAATAAAAGACCTTACTTAGCATGATATCTACATTATGACTACTAGAAAATAAACAATTAGGCAATTAATTTAATTTGAGCCCTCAGGAGTTAGTACCTGAACTGTAGGCTATATTTGACAAAAATAGTAAAAGGCAAGATCTCAAGTTTGGAAGAAAGAGGGAGAAGCTTAGAGTCAATACTACTGAGAATAGAGGTTGTCAACTATAGACTGTGTGTTTTGAACTGATGGAGGAGGGCTGTATTTATAGGTGTGGAGTAGTAGGGTTGGACGGCTGAAAAGGAGCTTGAAAAACGAGTCGGGCCAGAAGCCACGTCACCGCCGCTAGCGGCCCTAGGTTTTATCCTAGGGCCGCTGACGGCTATCAGCTGCCAGCTGGATGTCATCATAATGACGATATCCAGTCTATTTTTGTTTTCCGGAGGAATTTTAGTATTCCGTAAAATATGAAAAGACCGTTTTACCCTTGGGCGGTAAAAGACGGTACTACCCCTGATTCGCAACTTGGCAACAAGGAGTCGGAAAGGGGCATGAGAGGTGTCGTTGGAAAGATCTTGAACGGGGTTTTTGAATGGGGTTGGAACAAAGGAGTGTTTGGAGGAAAACCTGAGACCTTATCTTAACTATTAAATCAAAAATAGCGTTCAAGTTTATAAATTACTCATTTCATCATTGGGGTTTTGCGGAGAAATCTGAAGGCGCTTTTTTGGCGTCTACAGAAACTCCCACTTTGATCAAGCTTGAGTAAAAGCAAAGATCAAAGTATTGCGAAGGCGACATGTAGGATGCTGATATGCACACTGTGTGTGAGGGTGTACAGTATCTATGCATATGAAGACAAACCTGAGTTGGGACATGGTCGTAGCGTGCTAAGATTTCATCTCTATGAACACAAGAGAAAATAAAGGTTATGGTAGCAAGATAGAGCACCGCTCGTAGATGGTCTAAACGTCTGTTGGGGACCTGTATTCAGAGTGAATGAAAAAATTCGTAATACTTTGAGAATGATCAACGTGGAGTGCTTTGACAAACACTGACTAAACACCACTTGGCGGGGGTCGAGATTCCGTCCATGTACGAGAAACGAAAAAGTCAACGAGACAGCGCGATTAAAAATAACAGCTGTAAATGGAAAGTAACGTGAGAGTGAATAGTATAAATGCTTTATCGAGCAAACAGTGACTAAACACCACTCGGCGGATGCCGAGATTCCGTCCCTGCACAAGAAACAAAAAGGTTGAAGAGACAGCGCGTTCAAAATGACGGCTGTAAAATGGTTAAAACATATGAACAGTTTAAATGCAATAGCTTAAGCAATCATTGACTGAAACATATATAAAAATAAATAAATAATGGACAGTATAACTACAACAGTTTAAGCAATCATTGACTGACACATAATAAGTAACCTCGCAGTAGGACAGTTTAACCGCAATAGCTTAAGCGATCATTGACTGACCCCAAATTCGGTAAGACCGATAGACTTTCCGGGCTTAAAAATATATTTGGCACTCTGGGCAGTGAGAGTCGTCGCTGCATGTATCCGAGTTTCAGTATTTTGGACCTGCAAAATTTGATTGGGTTAGTTTTACTTGAAATTAGTTGGTACCGTAAAATGGGCCAACTGTCGAATTTGAATTTGTGGGCCAAAGGGACTTGCTCCCGCGCGCTTGGTACTGATATTCGCCGCGAACGAACTGGAATAACGAACTCATGGCTGGCAAAAGGATCATGGGACAGCAAGTGGGGCCCGCGTGTGCAAGGCCTGCACGACCGCTAGCGAGCTTGAGCCGAATAAGAAGTGCTTCAGCGCTTTTTTTTCTTTCCCGCGTTCAATTCTTCTTCTTCGCCGAGCCTATTGTCAAGAGCATTGTCGAAAGCCACCATTGTTGAGTGCTCCACTTTGCGTGAGACAAGTCAATTCTTGACCAAATTCTTCGATTTTTGTCTTGAATTTGCTTATTTTTCTGCCTAGTTGCTGAATTCTGAGTTGCATTGTTGAATGGGTGCTTGTTTCTTGCGAATCTGAAACTTTTAATTTCCCACTTGTAGAGAGAGAAAGCTTCATTGTACTCCCATGGCTCCCGCAGGCAAAGGAAAACGTCCCATGGGTGAGGGGGAGGATGACCGGGACCTCTTCCGTACTAGGCTTCCCTCTACAAGGACACCTTCGACCCATCGTTCGGATGGAGCTCGACTGTATCAGGACTCATTTATGTGACTGGACTGGTGCCTGACTAGGGTTTGGAACCGTAGTATTTTACTACTGGAGAGGCAGAGCCATCTGTCTAACCCTGAGCTGGTTTGTTTTCTCACTCTCGTGTTTTCCTGATCTGCATGTATATTTTGAACGGAAAATTTGAACTGTTAGTGCTTCGGCACACGAACAAATTGGGACTTGTACTGAATTGGTGGTCAGCTGTATATAATCTATATGGAATTATTTTAGCTGTATTTGTAGTATATAGGGTGTTGAGAAAAATTTGTTTGTTGTCTAGGGTGTTGCAATTTTGTTGCAGGCTCATGGGTCTACCTCCTATTGGGCTATGATGTTGGAGAATTTTTTTTGTTGGTGCTAGGAACTTGGTATTGGGCTCGGGTTTTGACCATTTCCTGACTGTTATCCCTGCTTGCTAGGGGGCTATTGGAGAGGTTCTGGGATTCCACGAACACTTTTCATACGCTTGTAGGAGAGATGTTTCCTACCCCTTATCAGTTCGTTGTGCTGACGGGTCTATCCTTTAGAGGGCGTCGTATTCAGTACGACGCGGGCTACTGGCCTGACAACAGAGTGATAGGTTACTCGAGCTTTATGGGCCTGTGTCTGCCCATTTTGATAAGGATCGGGTTTCTTTGGTGCGGTTATGGGCGGCTTTGGCGGAGCAGGGGCTTACTGAGGAGTAGAGAGCCCGTACTTTCCTGGCTTGCTTGTTGGGGTCGACCATTTTTGCTCAGAAGAAGAGCGTATGTCAAGTCGGTTTTTTGACATGTTTAGAGGATTTGACCAAGGTTCATGAGTACAACTTTGGCGCTTCTGCTTATGCTTCCTTGGTGAGATGGTGTCGTTAGGCTTGCAAGCCTAAGCCGACGAGTGAGAGGCCGTCTATCTCGGGTCCGTGGAGGATACTGGAGGTAGGCTCATCAGTTCCTTCTCTTCTTTTTCTTTGCCCGTGTATGCTTTTGGATTTGGATCTTACTTTCTTGCTTGTATGGCAGCTGTGGTTCTTTGAGTATTTTCCGGCCTTTGGTCCTCACCGTCCTGGTTTGAGGATGTTCCCACAAGGTTCACGGTGGATTGGTAGGGATAACCACTCATTTACCTCTCTAGAGCATTCTCGGGCTACTTTTGAGAGTCACGCCGCGTCTATGGTATGTTGTTGTTGACTTGTGCATATATTCTTTTTGGTCCATTTGGTGTGAATGAACTTTTGAACTGGTAACCTACAGGTATCATGGTCCGCTTTTGATGGTATTCCTGGGTTCCGCCCCATATTACTATGGAGTCTTTCAGGGTGTCCTCCTTGCGGGTGGTCTTCGAGGGGCCATTTGGCTTTGTATGGTACCTGGGGGACCGCTTGACCCGGCTGATTTATCCTACTTTGGGTAGTCATCTGGTTTCGGAGGATCCTCCCTTGACCATTTTCTATCTGCGCGGTCTGAGCGTGCGGGACTTGGGAGTCGTGGCTCGTGGTATGGTGGCCACGGAGTTTCTTATGCCAGAAGTTGTTGGCTTGGACCGCACGGCCGTGAACCTGGCTTACTGCTTGGATCGTCTGATGCCGGACCTCACTTCTGGGGTAAGAAATTTATCTGCATCCTTTTAGCTATATGTATGATATACTGACTTCTTGTGTCCCGCAGGCGGATCGTCTAGCTCCTCAAGGTCCTAGGAGGTCTCATTCCAGAGTTCGTCGGGGTCAACCCCCAAGCGTAACCTTGCTGACTATTGAGGTGAGGTATATTAGGGAGAGCGGGGAACGCATAGTAGAGGAGTTCCCTCTACATATGGCTGATGGAGAGGATGTGGAGGGCTTGCCTTTGCCTGACGGTTGTACGGGGGTAAGTTCCTTTTTATCCCTTCTTGTATTTGTGTTTGCTTTTGAGTGCCGACTCTGTGTCTTGTGTTTGTGTTTTTATAGCTGAACCACGAGCAGACATCTCAAATCTTCAAGCTCATTCACCTGCTAAAGAAAGGCTATGGCCGGGTGATGGGCAAGGGGAAGAGTTCTCGGTCTAAGACTATTGATGTAAGTAGACTTTCATCCTTTGTTTGGTTAAGTGAAGTGCTTAACTTAACATCTCGATCTTGATTGTTTGCAGATGTCTCAGTCTTCGTCCTCGGTGGGACCTCGACATTCTTCTCCTGCGAGGGCCTCTTCGGCGAGCAGACCGTCTGTTGCTCGTTCACCTCCCGTAGCTGTGTCTAGGGCTACTGTTGATAAGGTGCCCGGACCTTCTGTGCCGTACATTCCTGAGATGTTCTCCCCTGCGGGTTTCCAGCCTTCACTTCATAGCAGGCCTATTGTTACCCCCACGGCTGGAGGTTGGGAGAACGCCCCTGGATGGGATGTGCCTTATACTGGGCCTTCGTATTAGGACGTGGCTATGGACTTTGCTAGTAAAGCCACAGGGAGCCTCTTCGGAGCGGGGTTTTCGGCAGGTACCCCCATGCGTGTACCTGCATATGATAGGCATGACATGAGGCCTGACAAAAGCAGGCCCATTTATCGCTCTTCTCTCTATTATTCGGCTAGGAACTATGGTCAGGGGCCGTCCGTTGATGATAAGGCTGACAGCAACGGCGATGACGACTCTGGTTGATCGGTGTTGGATCTCTTTGTAGACATTGACCTTGAGATTTGGAACTCCTGTTTTTATGCATTTTTGTGATATGTATGATATGATGACTCGACTATGTCCGTCTGATCTCTAAATATGCAATGTGTTATGCAGTAGGAAAAAGCCACAATTTAGGGAATAAAATAAAGAAAAAGGTAAAAATTGCAAGAAAAAGCAAAAATTACACATATTATACCCCCTAAAAAAATGAAAATAGTAACAAAAAAAAATAAAATGAAAAAGATAAAACTAAGAGAGTCTCGGGCTTTGTAACTCAGTCGTGTGCATCAAACTGGGCTTAAATTGAGCTGACTGGACCAAGTGGGTGGGCTAGAGCGAGAGGAAAAAGCAGACTGGGACAGGGTCAGGGCCGCTAGCAGCGCTGGGCTGGGCCGCTAGCGATGTTGGGCTGGGCCGCTAGCGGCACTGTTCTACGGGCTAAGGCCGCTAGCGGCGCTGGTCAAGGCCGCTAGCCGCCTTGACCAAAGTCACTGACGGCTCTGGTTTGGGCTTTTTCATGGTTTCTTACTTCTTTTGGCCCTTATTTTTGCCTATAAATAGGATTTACGGGATGCTTGATGTTGTATCACTTTCAGACTTTTAGCTCTCTCAAATTTCCCAAATCTTCTACCATGGTGAAATCCTTTGAAAACCTGTTCGATGCTTGGTCCAAAAATCTTACCATAGAAGAAAAACTTGAACTGGCTCAATTCCATGTCTCTACCTTACTGACTTTGAGACCAACCAAAATATTATGGCCCCTTCTTCGATCTGCTTTGAATTATTGGGACCCCGATTTGCATGTCTTTCGCTTTGGTAACTCTGAATTATGCCCTTTAGTTGAAGAATTTGATGCGATCACCAACATGCCTGATGTTCTTCCTCCAGCTGTGCCGTACTTGAGAGATGGTTTTAGTGCTCAGTATAGGAAATCCCTAGGCTTGTCATCTGCAGAAGCCAAAAGTATGATTCTTGGTGTCGATGTGGACTTGGTTCAATCTGTGAAAAAATTGCTATTTGCTCTGACAAAAGTGCAATATTTAGGCGTTGTCGCCGACAAGCTTTTGTACTTTGCCTGTTAAACCGCCTATTGTTTGCTAATGCAGAACCGCCTAACTTTGGTAGAGCCTCGTTGCTGCGAGTGGTTATCAAATGGTTGAAGGGCATTCTCCTTTGCATCTGGTTGTAGGGGAAACTATTATTGGGCTTGACAGGTTGAAAATCTCTCCTCACGAAGCTTTTTCTGGAAACCCCCTGCTGCTTCAAATTTGGTTATGTGAGCATCTGAGGTTAATAGAGTCACCAGAGAATATGATAGCTCGTGTCCCTCGAGCATGGTCGAAGAAAACTTATACTGCGGCTAGCTTGGTTAGGAAGAGGCTATTTCCTGAAAAGTCCCTTGCTGAATGGGATGCCTTTTTCCATGCAGGACCTGTTATCCGTTGGCATGTGTCCTGGTGGAGCTTGACTTCCTTCGTGGCTTGTGACAATTTGGTTCCTCATACTATCATACTAGGTCTGTACAGGACTACTTTCTTCTTCCCCTTTAGGGTTATGAGGCAATACGGATTGAAGCAGGTTATCCCTCATCACGAGACTACGAGACCAACTATCGTAGCTTTGACCACTGAATTTGCTGCGGATTAGGGAAAGTATTGGCGTAGCCGGGACCGTTGGACTGTACCTCGGGTTATTGCCCCAACTCAAGTTACTGAGACTTACTTGAATTGGCTTTTCTGCAATGATGGAGAAGCGAGACGAGCCCTTCGTCATGAGGAGTGGGACCAACTAAAGCCTAAGTATGACTCAAGAACAGGAAGCAAAAAAAGAAAGGAAGGGCCTCAGGTGGGAGGCTATCATGTACTGAAAAGAGTCAAGCCCCAGCTCAAGGGAGCGATGATAAGTCGTCCTCAAGCCAGGGTCCTTCAAAAAGAACTCTTCGACGAAGCCTTCTAAAGGGAAGAAGGATTGAAGTAGTTTTCTCAGGAAGCAAGTCTAGTTTTAAAAAAAAGTAATAAGAATTTGTTTAACTTAAACCCTCGTAGTTGCACTTGTTTTTTGTAACCTTAGTAAGTTAATTTTTGCAATGTAAGCTTATTCGTTCAGTTTGAATAAAGATTACCCTTTTTTGAATGAGTTGAGTGGAATTTTGGATTGATTTTGACCGGGCCCCTTAAAAGGGTTACCTACGTATCCAGTGTGGAATCAAGCAAGCGTAGTTCGTTCAACTTGTGCACGTCTTTTATTTTTTTTTTTCGGATTATTATTATTATTTTTTTAGACATAGCACTTCTTCAGTTGGTCCATATTGGTGAGCTGACTGAACTCGATGCCGTCAATGTCCATCAGTCTGACTGCGCCTCCTGATAAAATGTCTTTGATGATGAACGGACCGGACCAGTTTGGTCGAAATTTTCCTCTGGGGTCGGAAACTGGGGCACGTAATTCTTCCCAAACTAAATCTCCTTCCTTGTTGAATGCTCGATGCCGTCAATGTCCATGAGTCGGACCTTTTTGTTGAATGCTCTCGCCCTGCGCTGCTGGTACATGTGGGAATGGTCTAGGGCCCGTAGGCGTCTTTCATCCGTGAACATGAGTTCTTCGTAGCGGGCTTGTAACCATTGGGTTTCAGGAATTTCACCCTCTAAGGCTATGCGCATGGAGGGTAGTTGGATTTCTATGGGTAGAACCGCTTCCATTTCGTAGAGTAGGGAATAAGGTGTTGCTCCCGTAGAGGATCTTATGGATGTCCTATATCCCCAAAGGACAAATGGGAGTTTTATGAGCCAATCTTTGTAGTTTTCTATCATCTTTTCAATGATAGTCTTGAGGTTTTTGTTGGCGGCTTCTACTGCGCCATTGGTTTGGGCACGGTAAGGGGATGATTTGTGGTGCTGGATTTTGTAGTTTTCGAGGAGGGTGGCTGTCTCGGCTTTGAAATGGGATCCATGGTCACTGACATTTTCATGCTGAACGTCATAGCGACAAATGATGTTGTTCCTTATGAACTTGGACACTTGTTTGGAGGTGAGGATGGCATAGGATTGGGCTTCAACCAATTTGATAAAATAGTCTATGGCTACTAGGATGTACTCATGTCCTCCCGAGCCTTTCAGGGTGATTTTACCAATGATGACTATTCCCCATGCGGAAAACGGCCAAGGGGATGTGATGTTGTGGAGCATTGAGGGTGGCATATGCTGCAGGTTGGCATATATCTGACACTTCTTGCACTTCTTGACATAGTCGTAGCAATACCTTTCCATAGTGGTCCAGTAGTATCCCAATCATAAGACATTTCTAGAGAGCATTCGACCATTCATGTGTGGTCCGCACACACCATTGTGTACCTCGTCCATAATCTCTGCGGCTTCTTCGGAGTTCACGCATCTGAGGTTGACTCCGTTGTGGGATTTCTTGTACAGAACCCCCTTGTATTCTATGTATTGTGCCTCTAAGAGACGGATAGCCCGTTGAGCTCTTAGTGGTTCGTCTTGAGGGTATATCCCTTTGGTGATGTAGTTGAAGACGTCTTGGTACCAAGGATCCTCTTTGATTGGAGCCAGGGTCATTTCTATGTCAAGGTTATTGCAAAAGGCCGGTTCGCTTCTTCTTTGTGGAGTGACGTCGTTGAAGGAGTTCAGTTGCTCAAATTCCTGTAAAAAGCGATGATCTGCGTTCGTGCTTTGCGAAGTTTACTTACATTGCTTAAATTGGTTAGTTAATGATTTGTGCAACTTTTAAGTTCATTGGATTTATCAATAGCTAAACAAGGAAAAAAATGAGCAAGAGGAATTTTTATTGATTTGCAAAAAGAGATAAGCACACATGACTTTAGAGAAGAGGGTCTCTAATACCCGTCAAAAAGAAACTACACTTAGAAAGAAAAGTAAAAGGGGAACACCCCCTTGTTCTAGACTAAACCTAAAGATTTAGCTAGGATCCTAACTCAACAAAACTTAGGGACTCAGACTCGATTCCTCAATCTCTTGCGGGTGGCCAACTAGTTCCAGGCTCTATAGGTATCATCTTCTTCTTTCCTGTACATCATCTTTCAAATGCATGAGGTAAAGCTTCACGGGAATTTCGGAAGCAAAGCAAGTTAACCCGTTTTGGGTCAATCCCTATGTCAACTTGTGTGGGTTTTTCTGCGGCTCATGAACATGCACTGTGAACTTGAATATGTGGGATTTTGGAGGAGAAACGGCTCCGGAATT
Source organism: Tetragonia tetragonoides (assembly GCA_038025085.1). NCBI lineage: Eukaryota > Viridiplantae > Streptophyta > Magnoliopsida > Caryophyllales > Aizoaceae > Tetragonia > Tetragonia tetragonoides. The sequence goes on from CM076146.1 coordinate 21,175,822, forward strand.
AATGACGGATTGGATGTCATACTTCAAACGGTAGCATTGTTCGGTGAGATGACCAAAGCACCTATGATATCTGCAATAGAGGTAATGATCTTCCTCTTCCGGCCAAACTCCTTCTAAGAACTGCAGATTTCCGCGGCGAAGTAGAGCCGTCATGACATCGTGAATAGGTACTGTTAGTGGAGTGAATTCCCTGGTAGGATGCTCGATCTTTCCTTGGATACCAATGATGCGCGGGCCACATGGTCCCTTCATCAATGAAGGCTTGGATTTTCTCCCTCGGATTCCTGCAATCATTGGTGTGATGTGCGCAGGCTCGACAGTACTCACAATAAACACTTGGGTTTTCATTTTCTGGAAGGAGTTCATAGGTAGGTCCCACCGAATGCAGGTATCCATATGCCCTCATTTGCTGGAAAATGTGTTCTTGAGGCCAACGGGATTGGCCCTGATTAAGAATGATCTTATCCCCTTCTAGAGCCTTAATTCTTTGTTCTAACCCAGCAACCGTCTTCTGCAGCCTTGCGCTTCAACAAACGCTTCAACCGTCTATCTCTGAGTGATAGACGACTGTGTACTGAGATAGGTAGTCAATATCGTCTTGCGCTTCAACAAAGGCTTGGATTGACTTGTTCGTGCTTCTGTACTCAACGAGTCTAGGGATTTCATCAGGATCAAGGCCCACTTGAATCTTGGCCTCTCGCAGTGATTGGTCCGATTGTTCCCCTAAGTCAAGGGATTCATCTTGAGTATCCAGTATCGATTCTTTTGAAGCTTCGCGGGCCGGATATGCAGTTGTTACAAAATGAGTCTTGACCATCTTGGCATTCTGGCCCATTTTCGATCTTTGCCTGAGGAGAGATCCCTCTTGTGTATCTTCAGTTGAGGAACGCTTGTTGGACCCTGGCATGATTTCAACGAGTAGATGACCATTTATAATCAAAACGCCACGGACTCTCATTTAAGAAAAATGTTGACCCACATATAGAAAACACATTGTCCTAAAAAAATAAGTCCTTATGCCTAAATGCCCGAATATTCCCTAACATCAAAGGAAAATAAAGTCAATGAAAATAATAAAAATAGAAAAAGACTGACTATCCTATTTTTTATTTTTCTAGACTCAAAGAAAATGGAAGATGGGATAAAATAAAATAAAAGAATTTCGGTCCTTTTTTTTATTTTTCCCGATTTTTTTTTTATTTTTTTCGGCGGCCTTTTTTTTTTTTGCCGATTTGTTTTGTTTTTTTTTTTAGTTTTCCCTTTTTTTTGACCGAATCTGAATTACATCAAAAGAAAAAAAAAATAAAGAAATAGAAAAAGGGAGAGGGAAAATTGGGAGACTAACTCTTTTTTTTTGCTAAAAGATCCTAGAAAATTGTTCATGACTTTTAGAATATATCATTGGGAAAATGATGGGTGTTCATTGAATTTGAATTCTCGCACCATATTTGGGCATTAGGAATTAGCTAAAAATAAAAGAAAAGGCTCCTAACACGTAGGTACATGTTGGCACATAATCACGATATTCATGCATTCAGACAAGCATTACAACGACATAATTACAGGCAAACATGTGATCAGACGGACATTACAACGACCCATGCACAACAAGCAAGCGGTTGCTAGGTGCTTTTGGCTCCTGTGAGGTTACCACGACAAATTACAATTTTCGTTCGGCGGATGGTCGACACATCAATTGTAATTTTTTTCATCAACAAGGATTGATGAGTCATGGGTGAGGAAGTGTCGATTTGCACGATAGGACAACTGTATATTCCTTTAGATATACAGGTTGTCTACGAGTTGCGACACAAACTTCCTCGAGGGTCGATAAGGGTCAAAACGTTGTGCCAAGGCGCATGCAAATGATGCAAATGATGCAAAAATATGGAACATGTTATTTAAACAATTAAGCAAACTTGACTTTCGAGTCTCACCCTCTTAAATAAATCCCCAGTGAAGTCGCCACTGTAAGGACCCGGGATTTTCGTCCAATCCAATGTTATTGGTTTCCGCGGAGTATGTCCTTATAGAAAATTTGTAAGTTGGGGGTTTAGATAAGTTCAAGGAATCGTCGAGTTAGAAAAGCATTTGAAAAGACTTGAATTGAATAAACCCATGAAAGAGGTCACGAATCTGCTATCGACGTTTTATCGAAGGGACAAACCGAAGGGACAACCCAATAGCACGATAAGTGAACTGATCATGTTTTTAGAAAGACTCTCGCTCATATAGGACATATGAGTACCCAAGAATAAGGGTTCGGGGGCGAAGGTACGAGGTGGGAAGGTGTTAGGCACCCAACTCGCCCGTTTTATGACGGCCTCTACTAACTCAAGTTTGCTTAATAATTTAAAGACATAATTCCCATGCAAAATCGGATTAACAACCTAGACTTAGACTATTAATTGGTTCATCACAAGCATCACAACATTTATTAATGACCCTTATTTAGACATGCATTCGTTTTGACAAGTTGGGCAGCACAACGACTATACAGACAATATTTAGGAAGCAATAAAAGACGTTACTTAGCATGATATCTACATTATGACTACTAGAAAATAAACAATTAGGCAATTAATTTAATTTGAGCCCTCAGGAGTTGGTACCTGAACTGTAGGCTATGTTTGACAAAAATAGTAAAATGCAAGATCTCAAGTTTGGAAGAATGAGGGAGAAGCTCAGAGTCAATACTACTGAGAATAGAGGTTGTCAACTGTAGACTGTGTGTTTTGAACTCAGGGATGAGGGTTGTATTTATAGGCGTCGAGGAGTAGTGTTGGACGGCTGAAAAGGAGTTGAAAATTGAGTTGGGATTGAAAAAAGAGTCGGGCCAGAAGCCACGTCAGCGCTGCTAGCAGCCCTGGTCAGGGCCGCTAGCGGCTTTGGGTTTTATCCCAGGGCCGCTGACGGCTGTCAGCTGCCAGCTGTATGTCGTTATCGACATGCAGTCTATTTTTATTTTCCTGAAGAAGTTTAGTTTTCCGAAAAATAGGAAAAGACCGTTTTATCCTTGGGCAGTAAAAGACGGTTCTACCCCTGAATCGCAACTTGGCGACCGGGAGTTGGAAAGGGGCATGAGAAGTGTCGTTGGAAAGCTCTTGAACGGGGCTTTTGAATGGGGTTGGAATAAAGGAGTGTTTGGAGGAAAACCTGAGACCTTATCTTAAGTATTAAAGCAAAAATAGCGTTCAAGTTTATAAATTACTCCTTTCATCATCGGGCTTTTGCGGAGAAATCTAAAGGAGTTTTTTGGGCGTCTACAGACGTCAACTCAATTCTTGTGCACCCCAATCCCTATTGGGAAAATTGACTTCATATTGAGTTCGGGGGCGTGAGTAAGAGCTAGGAAGGTGTTAAGCACCTAACTAATCAATTCAATGCGATTATTAATGCTACGGTTCCAAACAAGGTTCAATTTGTCCAAATTCCTAGTTTTAATTAATGGGTTGAACAAACATTATTATCGTGACCACTTTTAACAACTTATCAAATTCACATGCTTTTGTTGCTAGAAAACGATAAATATGCTAAACCTGCAAGTTAGAAGGCAAACAAGGTAATTCATCCACCAATACACAAACAAAGCATAATTTCATAAAGATCAATAAATAATAAACATGCATTCATTCATCCGTTTATTAGGCTTAATACAAGCCCTTTTTGCTTAAAACGCGCCATGCATGTATATATCACATAAACCAAACTCGTTAGTAAATAACAAGCAATATAAAATTAATTTGAAAACCCTCATGGTGGATTACCTGGATGCTCACAATGAACTTATTGGGTTGCTATGCTTGAATTCTTGCTCTTGATGAAGTATGAAAGTTTATTTTGTGGTGCTAGGGCTAGCCTTAAGAATGAGTAGAATCAGAATTTAGGGTTTAATATGAGAGAGAATGTCTAAACTCTAAAAATCTCAACCAAGAGACCAACTTGAAAGAAAAACTGCCAACCTCTCTAGAGAATGTCCAACCTCTTCAACTAAACCCTAAGGTTTCTTTATATAGAAGAGGAGGAGTGATGCGGGAGCATGCAGCTCAAAAAGAAGATACCATGGCCACTAGTCAACTTCTTGCTAGCATTGGTACCATTGGCTACATGGACGCTCTAAAGGATAATCCTAGTTGTTCTAAGGGTTATACCTTAATTACTTTGCTTAATTAGTCCTTAATTACGCTTGTAATAATGCTTAGGCGTAGCTCTAAGTTCTGCATTTTGTTTTGTTAAATATGCGTACTAATTAGGCCGTACAAAAGGATTTTGTTCCTTAGCTTAGTATGTTGATAAAAATAGCATAGAGTGGGCAGCAAGGCAGCAGCAAATGAAGATGAAAGGTACAACAGCACCCATTAGTGGATTCGTACAAAGGAGGCGCTCCAAATTGTACTATCCGAGTACACTTGTGAGCTGGCGCCAGGACCACAAAAATGGCTCCTTTTGAGAACCTTATCTCATTGTGCCACCTTAGCTTGTTTCTAGAACGATCCTCTAGGGTTTTTAGCTTATAAATAGTATCCTTATCCTTGTAAGAAAGCAGATTTGATGAATGAAAACACAAGATAGAACTCTGCCTCTGTTCACAAGCTATGCTTGGGTATTTACGCTTCTACTAATTCTTTCTTAGTGCTTAATTGCTTGGGAGAGATTAGCAAGGGTGGGGATCCTCTTAAACGACTAAACTTGTGCTTAATTGCTGGATTTTGGAGTTAAGAGTTAATTGCTTTATTTATCTAAACACAAAAACACAAAAAGAAGTCACTCTGTTTCATTCCGACGAGCTTGCTGTTTGTTTTCGCATCAATTTGGTATCAGAGCTTTGGCTATTAAGCTCGTTTCTCTGGGATTCTTGTTATTTGTTCTGTTATCTTTCTTCTCGTGGTGGTTTCAAGTGGAAAGGAGGAGTTTTCGACCTTCAAACAGCTCCTTCTATTTCATCGCTCTCGCTGTACGAGCGACTGGAGCAGTCTTGGGATTTCTTTTATATCTGAAGTTCTAGAGGTAAAGTTTGTGACTTTCTTAGTTCTTTGAATTCCTAAGACATAGATCTACAAAACTCTCTTGGTGAAATTTTGATTTTGTCTTAGAAAGTCGTGAGATAATTCATGTTATTTGGCTCTGTTTTATATGCGTTTGAGCTGAAGCTAGTTGTTTGCTGTTGGGTTTGCTGAATACTTGGTTGCACTGAGTTTGTGATTATTGGGTTATTTGTTGAGAATTTCGGATTGGGTTTTTTGTTGTGTGAAATCTTGAGTAAACCTGATTTGCGCTGAAGTTGTGGTATATTTATTTTAGTGGGTTTTGTTCTTTGTTTTGTTATTTGCTGCATATGAGCTACTGGTTTTCTTCACTTGTGTATTGATGCTGGAGTTGTATGGGTGGTTGTGAGCTGGTGGTATTGTGAAGGATTGAATCGAACTTGCTATATCGTTGTGCGTTGTCATGTATTCTAAGTTGTTGGTGTTCTCCTCTGCCCATTTTAAACAACAAAAATAGTCCACAAAGAGCCCATTTAGCCCAAACACAATTCCTAGCTACAAAGGAAACCAAGCACCACAAGAATAACCTCCTATGGTTCCAAGCTTAATCCGAAAGGGTATACATTTGATTTCCCTAACTTTGATGGAAGGTCTAGTACGTTTCTAGGGTGGCTTGAATCCATGGACAAATGGTTTGATCTCCTTGACTACTCGGACTTTGAAAACGTCAAAGTAGTGGCCTCTACCTTTAGAGGTTATGCTTTAGATTGGTGGGAGAAGTTGAAGGCTCAAAGAAAACGGATGAGGAAAGACAAAATCAGAAGTTGGAGTAAGTTGCGGAGAGATCTCAAAAGGGAATTCTTACCCGATTTTACTTCACATATGCCTTTCTCTCCATTTAGTATTGATCAAAAACCTGCTGAAACTAAAACCATTGAAAGTGCATTTAGCGATCTTTATTTAAGTGCTTTCCATGGAGACAGGATTCCAGTAAAGAGGTCGTTGAATAGATGTTTGAAATGTTGCGGTTGGGGACATGTGTATACGGAATGTTCTAACAAGAGGATAGTGAGTTTTCAAGAATGGCAAGAGGTTACCGAGATAGAATCTGCTGTGCCTCAAGATGACCGTGCAAGTTCAAAAACGAGAAAGCAAAGATGTTTCCATTGTCGTGATCTTGGTCACTTTCATGCCGCTTTTCCTAACAAGAATGCTATGCAATCTAAATTTTCAGAACATGAACTCGAGTCCCGTGACAGCTCCATTACAAATGAAGACTGTAAAGTTGCAGGCCCCATTGCCGAACAAGAAGCAACTGAATGTAGCCTTTTAAAGGATAAATGTGTTGTGCTGCTGCCTACTGAAATTCCAGCAGCTCCCCTAGCTGTTACAAGATCTTTTTCTACTGCTGAAACGGAAGACGAGAAGCCCCCAACATTCTGTTCAAAAAGAAGCTTATGTTCTCCTATAAACAACAACTTTTCTGCAGTAAACAGCAAATTTTCTGCCGTAAACATCAACTTTTCTGCTGTAAACAACTTATGTTCTGCTGTAAACAGCAACTTGTCAACTGTAAACAACTTGTGTTTTGCTGTAAATAGCAACTTTCAGCGCAGTTACAAAGAAGGAGAAGAGAGCATCATGTATGTCCTAAAAGAGACATTCCACGACCCCATGCTTGAGAGCGTTTTGCGGCGGCTATCTTCTACCCGTTCCGAAACTATCAAAATGCTGAATCTATATTTGTTTGAGGGTGTAACTCAAGGGAACAAATCTAAATGGAAAGAGTTCACGCACTTTGCTAAAGTGGGAATTGTCTCAAACCCATCTTTGATCTTTGAAGCAAAAATTCAGCAAGCTTTAAGTGATGTCACGAAATCTATCGGGGTATGGATCCGAGGAAGTGTTCGAGGTGGTAAATTCAACAACTAGTTCTTTGAGCTACAATGGAAGTTTTTCTACTTCGAGGATTTGTGGGCAAGTCCTAAACAACCCCGGGTGTTTGATGCGGGAGCATGCAGCTCAAAAAGAAGATACCATGGCCACTAGTCAACTTCTTGCTAGCATTGGTACCATTGGCTACATGGACGCTCTTAAGGATAATCCTAGTTGTTCTAAGGGTTATACCTTAATTACTTTGCTTAATTAGTCCTTAATTACGCTTGTAATAATGCTTAGGCGTAGCTCTAAGTTCTGCATTTTGTTTTGTTAAATATGCGTACTAATTAGGCCGTACAAAAGGAGTTTGTTCCTTGGCTTAGTATGTTGATAAAAATAGCCTGAAAATAGCATAGAGTGGGCAGCAAGGCAGCAGCAAATGAAGATAAAAGGTACAACAGCACCCACTAGTGGATTCGTACAAAGGAGGCGCTCCAAATTGTACTATCCGAGTACACTTGTGAGCTGGTGCCAGGACCACAAAAATGGCTCCTTTTGAGAACCTTATCTCATTGTGCCACCTTAGCTTGTTTCTAGAACGATCCTCTAGGGTTTTCAGCTTACAAATAGTATCCTTATCCTTGTAAGAAAGCAGATTTGATGAATGAAAACACAACATAGAGCTCTCCCTCTGTTCACAAGCTATGCTTGGGTATTTACGCTTCTACTAATTCTTTCTTAGTGCTTAATTGATTGGGAGAGATTAGCAAGGGTGGGGATCCTCTTAGACGACTAAACTTGTGCTTAATTGCTGGATTTTGGAGTTAAGAGTTAATTGCTTTATTTATCTAAACACAAAAAGAAGTCACTCTATTTCATTCCGACGAGCTTGCTGTTTGTTTTCACATCGAGGAGCTGCCAGGGTTTGGCACGAAAATCGAATGGCCTCGAATTTGCCGTCCACGAGAAAAGGTTCAAGTGGTCATGCAACTAGGCCGAGCGGCTGAACCGCTATGACAAGCAGTTGAACCGCTTGTCAAGCGGCTTAGCCGCTAGGCAAGCGGTGAAGCCGCTTCGCCTAGCGGCATAGCCGCTCGTCCTAGTGGCCAACGCTTGAACTCAAGCGTGGCCGCTTGGACCTGGAGCGGTCTGCCTGCATAGGCGCCTGACGTGCTTTTCACGCGGGGGAGGCTTTTCCGAGGGGGTCCACGCGGGATTGACTGAGTTCCCTTGTTTGACCGAGGGTTGACTCAAGGGTTTGGGTTCCCTTTCGGGCCCTTAGGTTCAAAGAGGCCTATCTCTCAGTTTTGGACTCCAATTGATTTGAGTCCAACTGGTTTGGATTACCTGTACAAGAGGCTTCCACTGGTTAAATCAAATGAACTGGGCTAATCATCAGAGCAATTATTCTCGCAACCCAAATTCGAGCAAAATCCAATCCTTTCATCATCGGGTTTTTATGGTGACTTATCATAAACACAATTTTTGGTGTCTACAGAAACCCCTACTTTGGCCTAGCTCAAATAGAGCGAAGGTCAAAGTATTCCTGTGCCAATACCTGCAATAAATAGGCAAACTGAGTGAGGTGACAATCAGTTAGAGAAAAACGATAATTTTAAGGATAAATTAGTAATTTCCCGGTTTATTTGACCGAGAATTTGACCCTATACTGTAGGTCAAACAATAAAAATCCTTCGACTATCAGTCGAATGGAGAGACCCTGTGCTGTAAGTTACACAATAAAACACTTCGTTAGAAATAAAGTAAATGATAAAAATCCTTCGACTTTTAGTCGAAGGGAGACCCTGTGCTTGTAGGTTACACAATAAATGTCCTTCGGTTTTCAGTCGAAGGGAACATGTGTTGTAGGTTACACAATAAAAATATTTCGTTAGAAATAAGAAAGATGATAAAAGTCCTTCGGCTTTTAGTCGAAAGGAGACCCTGTGTTGTAGGTTACACAATAAATGTCCTTCGATTTTCAGTCGAAGAGGAACTTGTGTTGTAGGTTACACAATAAAAATATTTTGTTAGAAATAAGATAGATGATAAAAATCCTTCGGCTTTTAGTCGAAGGGAGACCCTGTGCTGTAGGTCATAAAATAAATGTCCTTCGTTTTTCAGTCGAAGGGGAACCTTTGTTGTAGGTTACACAATAAAAATATTTTGTTAAAGCTAAGATAGATGATAAAAATCATTCGGCTTTTAGTTGAAGGGAGACCACGTGCTGTAGGTCATACAATAAATGTCCTTCGATTTTCAGTCGAAGGGGAACCTGTGCTGTAGGTTACACAATAAAAATATTTTGTTAGAAATAAGATAGATGATAAAAATCCATAGGCTTTTACTCAAAGGGAGGTTGTAGGTCATACAATAAATTTCCTTCGATTATCAGTCGAAGGGGAACCTGTGCTGTAGGTTACACAATGAAAATATTTAGAAATAAGATGGGTAGTAAATGTTATTGTAAAGGGTAATAAAATGTTGCTCAGACCTTCGGTCAAACGCGAGCCTATGCCATAGGCCGAGTATAAATGTACCAACCTGTTGGTTTAAAGTAGTCCTGCTTTCATAAACGGACTTTGGCGCGCAAATAACTGCTATGGGCCTCACGTGGGGCCCACTAATTTTGAACCAATGGCCCTTAGAATATTGTAACGGAAAAGTGTATGGCGGTCAAAGCGCCACGTCAAACGGTTAAACCGCTAGGTGGAGCGGCTAAACCGCTTGCTGGAGCGGCTACGCCGCTTGGTGGAACGGTTGAACCGTTTCTCCCAACGGTCAAGCCATTTGGACTAGTGGCCAAGCCGTATGGCTTGTGGTTCAACCGCCAGCGTGGCGGTCTAACCGTCCACCTAAGCGATTTGACCGGTCGCTAGGTCTTCACGGTAGAATAAAGGGGAAAAGAAGGGGGAGGCCGAAATGGGTCTTCTTCCATTTCGTGTCTTCTTCTTCTCTCTCCTCCATTTTTTTTCAAGCTTTCAACCTCCATTAAAGCCCCTAGCTCCAAATCTTGAGGTTTTCTTGCTCAAATTCTTAGTAGAACTTGGCTTTGTTAGTTGTTATTGTGTTTTTGAGTGTCAAAACTCAAAATTGTGTGAATTTGTGAGTTTCGTGAGTTTCACTCAAATTTCCAAAAACTCTATTTTTTGCTCTTCATCCATGGATCCTAAACTTAGAAGAGGTAGGAAAAGGAAGGAGCAAGAGATTGTTGTGCGGGAGGCCCCGAATGTTTTTACTCGGGTCTTCGTTTCTAGTATACCCCGTCACCGGGTGGGTGAGCACTGGTTAGTCCAGGATGAGTTCACTCGTAGTGATTTCCATCCTACCGATCGTTGGGAGCCCCACGATCTTGTTTTCAAGAAGAAGGAGCATTTGGTTACCGTTGGTACCAAATGTCGGGTATGTCATTTTTTTTCTTTCTTTTGCTCTTTACACTTAGAAAATCATGTGTAGGGGAACATAGAATTTTTAGGTTGAGAACTGTAGTGTAGCTAATGTGGAAAACCAATTTGCGTGAAATTGTTTTTCTTGCCAGTTTGCGCATTCCGTAGGTTGCTTGTATTGTATATATTTTGGATGTGAAGAATGAATTTGTGTGAAATTCATCTTTGATGTTGGAAAATAAATTTGTATGAAATTTATTCTCGTTGCAATTATCATTTCTTTGTGAAAATAAACTTGAGTGAAGTTTATTTTTATTGTGATGGTAGATGGTTCTTTGAGTATATTTGTGGAGAATAAACTTGTGTTAAATTCGTTCTCGTTAAAATTTACTCTTATTATATTGGTTTAGCTGAAATGCTAAATACCTGCAGTATACATAGAGCTCTTTTCTAGATTTGCTTTTAATCCAGAAACTTGTGAGAAATGATCAAAAGCATTATATAGCATCTTGACTGATATCAGATCCCCACGGCAGAACATAAGTAAATCATCATCAAAGCAGACATGGAGAAGCTCAAGTTTGCCACATTTAGGATGGAAATTAAAGTTAGGATCAGACCTAAGTTGCTTGAGACTCCTATGCAGATACTCCATAGCTAAAACAAACAACAAGGGGGACATAGGATCACCTTGAAGCAACCCTTTCTTTGCCTCAAATTTTGGGGTCATGGATGCATTCAGCAGAATAGTGTAGGTGACAGAGGACACACAAGTCATGATCAAAGAAACGAATTTGTAAGGTAACCCAAGCTCTGATACTACCATCTTGAGGAAACTCCATTCAATAGAGTCGTAAGCCTTCCTCAAATCTACTTTAAGCATACACCTAGGAGAAATATGCTTCCTAGTGTATCCTTTAATTATCTCATGACTAAGTAGTATGTTGTCAAAAATATGTCTGCCCTTGATAAATGCAGATTGAGAGAAACCAACAATCATATCAACAAAAAATCTGAGTCTATTTGTTAGGATGTTAGCAATCAACTTATATAGCGTGGAGCAGCAAGAAATTGGTCTAAAATCCTTAACATAAGAAGGTTTAAGTACTTTTGGGATCAAGGTTAGAGTAGTGCAGTTTATACCTTTCAGCAGTTTCCCATTAGCAAAGAACTGTTTGATTGCTGCACTCACCTCAGGTCCAATGAGATTCCAGTTTTGCTTGAAGAACTCAGCTGGGAACCCATCAATACCAGGGCTTCTATCAAGGGGAAGCTCATGTAAAACATCCACAATCTCCTGATCAGTCACTACAGCAACTAACTGAGCTTGTTGCTCCAAGGATAAAGTGGGGCCATCTCTAATAATTGCAAGATCAATACCAGGAAGTTCCAAAGCAGAATCTCCCATAAGACCATGAAAGAAATTTAGAAACTCAGTCTGGATAGTAGCAGGGTCAGTGAGCTTAACACCTCCTTCAGTGTATATAGAAGACACCTTGTTAATATCTTGCCTTGCCTTCAGTTGAGCATGAAAAAATTTAGTGTTAGAGTCACCCTGACGAATCCATGTAGCTCTAGATTTCTGTCTAAGCACCTTCTCATGAGTGGAGGAGCAGATTTCCAAATCATGTAATATGCTTTTTTCTTTTGAGATAATTCCAGCATGAAAAGGCTGTTGTTTAGTTCCTCTTGGACACTGTTTAGCTCAGCTTGTACTGCAGAAAGTTTTTTTTCAAGTTGAGCCACATCTTTGTTCATATGTGCTGCTCTTTTCCTGATAATATTGAGTTTTTTCCACACTCTACACATAGCATAGCCTTGAAAATTTGTGTTCCAAACTGCAGAGACCTCATGCTTGAATTGGTCTTGCTCTAGGAGGACAGTAAGAAGCCTGAAAGGTCGAGGTCCTGTGCTCCAAATAATGTCAGTATTCATGAATAAAGGAGAGTGATCAGAGAAGAGTGGATTTAGGTAATCAAGCTCAAGATGGCCATATGTCTGCATCCAGCTTACATTATCAAAACCCCAATCAATGTGACCGTAAATCCTGTCTGCAGCCTCTTGCCTATTACTCCATGAGAATCCCCATCCTTTCCTCTTCACTTGAAACAAAGGAACTGCATCAATGCAATTCCTGAAGTTCTGAACCTCAGCCTGATGCACAGGAGCACCATTGACATGATCATTAACACTTAGTAAGTTGTTAAAGTCACCAAGGAGGAGCCAAGGGCCTGTCATGCCATTCCCTAGACCATGAATAGCTTGCCACAGCTCCTGTCTTTCAGCAACAGTATTCAATCCATACACAACAGTCAGAGACCAAGAGAAAGCAGAATGCTTGTCCTGCACTGTTAGATGGATATATTGCTCACCTATGTGACAAACATTTATTTCAACATTTTGGGTTTTCCATAAGATCGGAATCTACAATTTTTTGCAACAGAAATATTAGAGAGATATTCCCAATTGCTAAATTTTCTCATAATTTTATCAAAATTTCCCCTTCTTATTCTGGTCTCAAGAAAACCAATCATATCTACTTTATTCTGCAGCAAAAAGGATTTAAGTTCCTTTTGCTTGAAGGGCTTATTCAGCCCTCTCAAGTTCCATGTGAGGAATTTCATGGTGGTGGATCCTCAACAGATGAGGAGCTTGCCTTTTGCTGGTGAATTTCAAGTACATTCTGGCTGTAGGTTTCCTAAATAGCAAAAGGATTTACACTTAAGATATCAGAGACAACATGTTCCTGCTCATGTACAATTCCCTGAGAACTATGTTCTTCAACCATAATTCCCTTGCCCTTGTCACCAACTTGGATGGCAACAGGTTGTGGAGAAGAGGCGTGCTGGGGTCCAGCTCCCACCGCAGTTAGTGCAGTACCACCAGCTGCAGCTCCTCCTCTAATTTGTCTCCACTCTTTCCTCTTTTTCCTCCTTCTTCTCTTCTGCTAGACAAAACCATCTCCATGGGTAGCTTGACCAAATGTTTGTGAGCAGTTGGGAGCCAAGTGCCCAAATTTAGTGCATTCAATATAAAAGAGTGGCTTCCAATCATAGTCAATCAACTGTTTTATATACCCCCCATCTAGATGTTCAATGTCCATTGAGTCAGGGAGGGGTTTTGAAATATCTGTTTCAATTAGAATTCTAGCATAAGAGACTCTCTCCTGGAGAGCAGTCAATTTGTCATTATGCAGGGGCTTCCCCACAAAGCTAGCAACCCTTCCTAGATTCTCAACAGACCAACATGGCAGAGGGAGGTTAGGGAATTTCACCCACAAAGGTATGACTCTCAAAACCTCATTATTGAACTTAAAATCTGCCTCCCATAGCTTCAGAATCATTGGTTTATTGTGAAAATAAAATGGCCCTTTTTGCAGCACATCATCTCTTTCAGTTGCAGAATCAAATCGAAACATAAAATACCCATCATCATGGAGATAAATGCGTGGAGTGGGAACAAAGTGCCAAACACCCTTTACGAAATTAAGCATATCCTTAAAAACAGGTGATTCACCCAGCACATACCCAATGAGAGTGTATTTCCAAGAATTTTCTTGTAGTTTAAAAGCAGAAGCATCCAACTTAACAATCACATTCCCATTAACAGTCATAGGAGGTACAAAACTTAGGTTTAATCCAGTTGAAGAGGAGCGATTACCTTGAACACCCACAGCAGGTGTTGGCTGAGTAGAGTTGTCAGAGTAGGTAAGGCGCCGCCCAGCGTTGGAGGGACCTACCAGTGTGGCCTTCTCAGAGCCCATCACAGAGTCTTCTTCCTCTACTAGCGGTAAGTCTCCAAATACGATTTGAGGAACCTCAATTCCAACACCAGATGATGGAGTAGGAACATGCGTTGTAAACCCAGAGCCAGGGGTGGCGCTGGTGGTGGTCGATTTCTTCTGCCGGCGGCACATAGCCGCTAAAACGTAGGATAACCCAGCTTAAACTACGCCTGTAGAGAAAATTGCCTTAACGTGCGCCTCCCAACTTTTGTTTTTTTCTTGTCCTCCCAATTTTTTTAGTTGACGTCTTTCTAAACTATGGGCTTGATTCCAAGGTTTTCAAATTTCCTTAAATTTGGTGGCGACTTCCGACAATCTTAATCATGTCCTTAGTACGAAAGGAAAATCTTCATGTGCATTCACACTCAAGGGATTCACGAAACCCAAAGAGACGCTCTCCCAGGCTATCGAGCCGGCCGCTCGAAAATTAGAAAAGGGGAGAAAAATCTGGTGGCATACAGCAGGGTAGATACCCTGAAGGACTCAGTGGTAATATGGACAGGACCCCAGGAATGTCGTCAAAAGCGGTCCATGTCATCTGCAGATTACAAGATAAAAGTTCATTCACATCAAATAAACCAATGTTCATTCACATCAAATGGACCACAAAAAAAAAAATATACACAAAATAAGTCAAAGGCAACACGCCTCAGACGCGGCCCGACTCTCGAAAGTGACCCAAAAATCCTCCAAAGAGAAAAACAGATAGCTATCCCTACCGACCCACCCGGAACCCAGTGGGAACATCCTCAAACCAGGACGATGAGGACCAAAAGCGGAAAAATACTCAAAGAACCACAACTTCCATACGAGCAGGAACAATCAGATACGGATCTACTACAAAGTATGCATATACACAAGGAACAAATATATATATATATATATATATATATAAGCCATTATCCTCCACGGGCCAGTGATAGACGCCCTCCGACTCATTGGCTTAGGCCTACAAGCCTAACAACACCATCTCACCAAGGAAGCATACGCAGGAGCACTAAAATTGTACTCATGTACTTTGGTCAAGTCATCCAAACATGTCTGAAAGCCAACTTGACATACACTCTTCTTCTGGGCAAAAATGGTCGCCCCCAACAGATAGGCCAAAAAGATACGGGCCCGCTGATCCTCAATAAGATCCTGCTGAGTCAAAGCTCCCCATGGCTTCGGTAAGGAGACTCGATCATCCTCAAGGGAAGCAGCAACAGGCCTATATAGCTCATACAACCTATCAGTCTGCCGATGGTAACTCATGTCATATCGTAGAGGACCCCCTCTAAAGGACAATCCCATCAAAACGGGGAACTGATAAGGAGTGGGGAACATCTCTCCCACGGGTGTATGGAAGGTGTTTGTAGTGTCCCAAAACCTCTCCAGTAAACCACGGGAAATCATCCTAGTATCCCCAGAATGACAAACGGGGATAACCGACAAAAAATACTCGAAACGTGAAGCCTGAATTATCCCCTTAGTCCTCTCAGAAAAAGTGTCCAACATTATGACCTAGTTCGAAGTGGACCCATGAGCCTGCAGATAAGCACCAACTCCCTAGCCAACAAACAAAAATTTTCTCAACACCCCATATACTACAAATACAGTCCAAAAAATTTCACACAAGTATTATATACAGCTAACCAACAATCCAGTATAATCCCAATTTAATGGTGTGCCGGAGCACTAATAGTTCAAAATTTCAGTACAAAATAAATAAAATGAACAAAGCCAAAGAAGTCAGAAACATACCAGATGATGGTTGGACAGATGACTCCGTCTGTCCAACAGCAAGACACTACGATCCCAAACCTCTACCGGACGCTAGTCCAGACGCATGAACGAGTCCTGGTACAGAGTCGCCCCGTCTGCATGTCGTGGAGGAGGTATCCTAGATGACGGGAACCCAGTACGAAAGAAGTCACGATTTTCCTCTCCCTCAACCATAGGACGCTTTCCTTTGTCTTTGGGAGTCATAGATGAAGAATTCAAGCTTTCTCTCTCTACAAGTTCAAATTTTGAATGTCAGATTTGCAAGATACAAGTACCCATTCAACAATAACGTAACCCGAAATTCAGCTACTAGGCGAAACTTAAACATGTTCAAGACAAAAAGCAAGAAATTTGGTCAAAAATTGACTTACCTTCAAAGATGTGGGAAGCTCAACAATGGCGGAAGCTCGACGAAGAAGAAGAAGAAGAGAAAATGGGCAAAAAACGCGAAAAAGCTGGCAAAAAATCAATTTATTCAGCTTAATTGAGGGCCACTAGCGGCGCTCGTGAGAGCCACTAGCGGCGCTTTCCTAGGCCGCCTGCGGCCCTGGTCAGTCTACACGCGCGGGCCCCCTGCTGCCCCACGACATTCTTTTCAGCCCAAAAATCGTTATTTTGCACAGTTGGTTCACGGCGCAGATCAGTACCAAGCGCGCGGGAACAGATCCCTTTGGCCCCCAAATTCAAAATTCATTAGTTGGCCCATTTTACGGTACCAACTACTATCAGGTAAAACTGACCCATCGTTTTGCAGGTCCCCAAGTGCACAGTCCTAGATATTCCCCGACAATATTGATCACCCGGAGTGGTCAAATTATTTTTAAGCCTAGTTGGTTCTCTGGCTCAAATTATTTCAGGGACAAAGTCCCTATAATCGGGTGCGAGGCCCCTAATTTAATGCTTCCGGGAGCGAAGCTCTCATGGACAAAGTCCCTATTTTCTAGTGCAAAACTCCTAGGGACAAAGTCCCTATAACCGGGGACGAAGTCCCTATACCCAAGGACGAAGTCCCTATAATCAGGTGCCAAGCACCTAGGGGTGAAGACCTCGCCTTATGTTTCAGTCAATGATTGCATAAGATATTGCATTTAAATTGTTCATATGTTTTAACCATTTATAGCCGTCATTTTGATCGCGCTATCTCGTTGACTTTTTTGTTTCTCGTGCAGGGACGGAATCTCGGCATCCGCCCGGTGGTGTTAAGTCACTGTTTGTTGAAGCATTCTACATTGATCATTCTCAAAGTGTCACTAACTTCTTCATTTACTTTGAATACAGGTCCCTAGCAGGCATTAATACCATCACCGAGCATTGTTTGCCCTACTAACCATTACCTTTGTTTTTCTTGTATTCACAGAGATGAAATCTTAGCGCGCAACGAGCATGTCCCAATTTAGGTTTGCCTTCATATGCATGCATACTGTACACCCTCACACACCACACGCACATCAGCATCCTACATGTCGCCTTTGGAATACTTTGATCTTCGCTTTTACTCAAGCTCGATCAAAGTGGGGGCTTCTGTAGACGCCAAAAACGCGTCTTCAGATTTTTCTGCAAAAGCCCGATGATGAAAGGAGTAATTTATAAACTTGAATGCTATACTTTCTCTGATAGGTAAAATAAGGTCTCAGGTTTTTCCTCGACCACTTCTTCATTTCGATCACATTCAAAAGCCCCGTTCAAGAGCTTTCCAACGACACCTCTCGTGTCTTTTTTCGACTCCCGGTTGCCAAGTTTCTAAGCGAGGGTAGAATCGTTTTTTACCGCAGAAGGGTAAAATGGTCTTTGCACATTTTGGAACACTAGAAATTCCTCCCAAAATTAAAATAGACTGGATGTCGTCATTATGACGACATCCAGCTGGCAAGCTTACAGCCGCCAGTGGCACTGGATTTTCAGCCATCGCCGCCAACAGTGCTAGTGATATCCTAGAGCCGCTAGCGGCGCTCGCTGGGTCTTCTAAGCCCGTCTTTTTTTCAAGCCCATTCTCCAAATTTCGGTCATTCTCCACTCGTCCAACCCTAGTCCTTCACCTATAAATATGACCCTCGACCCTCAGTTTAAAACACACAGTCTACAATTGACAACCTCTATTCTCGGTTGAGTACTCCCGAGCTTCTCCCTCTTTCTTCCAAATTCATTCTTTGCTTGAGATCTATTTTTTACTATTCATTTGCTAAATAGCCTAAAGTTCAGGTACTAACTCCTAAGGGCTCAAATTAAATTAATTGCCTAACTGTTTATTTTTTAGTAGTCACAATGTAGATATCATGCTAATCACGTCTTTTATTGCTTACTAAATATTGTCTTTCAATTCCAAGCATGTCTAGTCGTTGTAATGCTCAACTTGCCAATCGAATGCATGTCTAAATAAGGGTCAATAATAAATGTTGTGATGCGTGTGATGAACCAATTATTAGTCTAATCTATGTTGTTAATCCGGTTTGTGTGGGAATCATGTCTTTAAATTATTAAGCAAACTTGAGTTAGTAGAGGCCGTCATAAAACGGGCGAGTTGGGTGCCTAACACCTTCCCACCTTGTACCTTCACCCCCGAACCCTTTTCTTGGGTACTCATATGTTCTATATGAGCGGGAGTCTTTCTAATAACATGATCAGTTCACTTATCGCGCTACTCGGTTGTCCCTTCGGTTTGTCCCTTCGATAAAATGTCGTGTGACCTCTTTCATGGTTTTTATTCAATTCAAGTCTTTTTAAAAGCTTTTATAACTCGACGGTTCCCTGAACTTATCTAAAGCCCCCAGCTTACAAATTTTCTATAAGGACACACTCCGTGGAGCGAGGCCAAAAGTTCCGAGTCCTTACAGATTGCCATATTTTAATTTTTTTTTTGGTAATTAAGAATTTTGTATATTCACCAGAATAAACGTTTACAACATTGACCTAAAAAATAGGTCTCTCAAAATGTAACACCCCGAATTTTTGCCTAATTTAAAATCACTTAAATATCACGAGTTACACCGAAAATACTGGAAGTTCTTAGCGTTACCACCATATTTAATGTTCAAATTAAATACAATGCTAGAATAATAAAAAAAAATGTTGGAATCCCTAAAACAAAACATACTAGATAATTAAATATTAACTATCTTTCCAAACTAAACTTAAAAGAAATAAATCCAAAACGATAAAGAAATATTAAACTGTTAATTTTCATGCAAGAGAATTACTATTAATTCTCATGCAAGAGAATTACTATAAATTCTCATGCAAGAGAATTAACAATATTACAATAATCTCCCAAATAGTTCATTAATACAAAAGTCTAAACAATAAAAAAAATATTTTTAGAAGATATATTATCTTCTTTGATCGCCTCTTCTAGCTCCCAAACCCGAGCTAACAATCCTTTCAATCTACTTTCCCATACGAACGAATTTCGTATAGGTTCATCATAGGCCCACGATTAAAGAGAAATGGAGAACAAACACAAGTAAAAAGAAAAATAAGCAATCAGCTACGCTGGGTAATCCATAACCACATAATCCATTTCAATCTCCAAGTTAAGCCAACATGCTTAATAAAAATAATAACAATCATGCTTTCAATCATTAAAAGACAACATGCTTAAAAAAGACAAGCATCAATCACCAAATAATAAATCAATATTTATTATTATCCATTAGCCAAGTCTATTAGAGAGAAGAGAATCACATGAAATGTCAAACCAACCGCAGCTGATTCAAAAAGGATCTCAGTTCTTTGCATATAGCAAAAAGGGATCAACCGTAACGGAGTATAGATGACTTCTAGAAGTACTTCCTCCGTTCCTAAGTATGCATACTCTCTCTCAGCCCTTAAGTTTAAAAGAAAAACTGTTTATCAAAACTAACTTGCACAATCCTCATGTATGGATATAAGTAATACATTGGGGCTACGACCCGCAGACATAGACCTGCCCAATGTACAAATAAAGTGACAAATTTTCATTCGCGTCCTTAAGTGGATCCATACCAAAAAAGTCTCAACTCTCCATTTATTTTCATAAGGTGATCACATAACAAGTAATACACATATCTTGACATTCTCAATTAACTACTCGATCAACAGTTACAAAATGAACAATTTATGCTCACAATTCCGATGGCAATTTCACATGAATGAACAACAAGGCTCAAATTCACAACCACCTCGCAATACCCACTCTTCGGGTTTCATTAATCTCCACAAAATCAATAGTCAAAGTTCATCTCAACTAATTGCAACAACATGCTTACTAACATGATGTAAATAGCGATAGGCTATATCCAAATTGAACAAATATTAGTCACATCTTCAGTTCAATATCACAAAGAATTACTCTACGTAATTACAAAGATTTACATGCATCATATAACATGAATCTCAACAAGTAGTCATTCCTACACAAAGTGAATTTCCAACATAGTTCATCATGCATTCACTATCTCATAATTATGAACGAATTAACATAAGGAAATAAATATTAATTACTCCTTTGTCATAGTATTTCACAATGAACCAATATAATACATCTAGACATGAATTACATTGAGAAAAAAGACAATTCCAAGCAATTTACATAAACTCCCTTTCGTTATTAGGTGCGGTCAACGAGTCCTAACAAATCCACAATAATCCAAAAGTCATTACATTGAGTTGTAAACCTCTAAATCAAACATTAAAGATGGTTTAGCTCATTAAACTTAAATAACTAATAACTTGTTGAAAATTTATTACTCATGCATGCTCGGTGATTTTTCGAACCAAACTTTCATAAATCAAATTAGGAAAATAATTCACAAACCAGGATTGAAGTCAACACTTAAAAATAAAAGTCAAACCAACAACCAACACCAACATCACCACCACCGACGGCCCCACCTCCGGTCTGCCATCAGCGGTCGATGGCCGCCGACACCAGCCACGGCAGGCGGCCGGGACATGTCGCGCGTCGCACGATTTAAACCTTTTTTTTTATCAGTTTAACAAACTCAAAACCTAAGTAAATCTGAATATTTACCATAATTACAGATTTAATAAATTTCATAAAGATTCAAACTTTAATTCAACCTTTGATTTAAAGTCAATAAAAACTTCAAATCAAACCCTAAACATGATTCTAACATGAAAAATACTAGAATCTAGCAACCTTGGGTTAAAACACAAATTAGGAATTACTCAACAACATGCAAAAGGTCATAAAAACTCAAACTTTAATCAAGATCAAAGCTTTTAAAAATCAAAAACTAATTAAAAACACTTACTTGTAAAATTAGAATCAAACTTGAGCAAGAGGATGAATTATGAAAGAGAGCCAAAAAAATTTCTTTCTTCTCCCCTTGGTTCGGTCGTGTGAGAGAGGGAGCAAGAGTGAGAGTCTTTTTTTTTTTTTAGGTTAAGTAGATGATGAGAGGGAAGTTGAGTCTAATTAGGAAACCCAATTTCCTAAATTCACTCCTTCCTTATCTCCCTCCACTTCCTAATTAACTCCCAATCACACTCCTCTAATCCTACAACTTTAGGAAATAAATTTTAGAAAATAAAAATCTGATTTTTGCCCATAATTTCGGCTAGGGGATGAAATACAAGCCCAAGGCTTGCTCAATATTTTCGGCCAATCCAAAAATACTAGCTATCTTAATCTTATAAATAATTTCTTTTTATTTTGGCCCAATTAAATTAAATTAAATTAGGTCCAAAACTAAAAACCCACTTATTAATAAGGCAATTTAAACACTCAAGAGCCCAAATAATATTTTTAAATCCAAATTCACAATTTTTTTATACGTAATTATTATTATAAAATAAATAATAATACGGTGTATTACACAAAATAACCAACTCAACACCTCAAATCACAGTGGATTAACTCACCTACAAAGCATCAGTAGAGGGGATATGCCCACCTTCTATGAAGAGTATATACCCACCCTTTACCTTCATATGCTTTGGTAAGTTTAGAAGACCCCTACTACAAAGTATTAATCAAGCGATTACACACAAACTCAAACTGGAGCTATAAACTCAAAGCCTCCATGGACATCTTCACTGGTGTTGAGCTATATGACGTCTCGCAGACATCATCATCTTATTGATTTGGTAGATTATCTTGTTAACATTGGTAGATCTGTTTTGAAAAATTCTCAGATTCCGTTCAATCCAAAAAAGGTACATAATTGTAGCAAAACTCGTTTTGACAGCAGAAGCAATAGGCTTCTTTCCTTTAAATATGCTAATCACAATCTCACATATATGCTGCCAATCTCCAGCAGGGATTGTTAGACCAAGCCACTGAAGTATCCCTTGCCATACTTTCCGAGAGAACATACACTCAAAGAACAAATGTTTTTGAGATTTAGCATGCTTTCCACAAAGGACACACATAGGGTCACAATTGACCCCCCATCAAAGTAGCATGCTTTTAGATCTCAGTCTATCCTGCAGTGCTAGCCATAGCACAAAAACAGTCTTAGGAGCAGCTAAATTAGAACAAATAAGATTCTTCCATGAGACATTATGCACGGGTCCTCTACGTTTTTGATAGGTGTGCTTGATAGAGAACTTATTCTTTCCCACAACACAATGCGGATAGTGAGTCTACGACCACAGGTCATTCTTATACCAATTAGCTCGCATCTATGTGTCCTTCATATGTTAACCCTCACAGCAAATGGTCGTTCACGTGGCATCCTCATATAAAATAGGTCCCAAAAAAATAATGCATCTACCAGATTGTATTGGGTCAAATATAGGACATTGATATCTCATTAAGGACTATTTTTCGGTTCGGATTCAAAGAAGTAAGAATTTATTATTTTTTAAACTGCGTAACCAAAGTTATTTTATGTTATATATAGTTTGAACAACATGTTAGTCGTATTAATAAACTCAGTAAAATAATTGTATTAATTAATGGATGCCACTTGCATCACCTGCTTACGTGACAACTTATGTGTCAAACTCATACGAATATGACTCGTCTACGTGGCGCCCCATCTACCATTACCACCTAATAGATGAGCTCTCACAAAAGTGCCACATGAAAAGACTGGCAAGACTATCTAGAGCCCAAACTATTTGTCTTCATATACTCAATAGTGGTTAGTGGTTTGTCTCTGTAAAACCCCTTTTTCTTTTTCTTTTTCTTTTTTTTAAGACAGAATGTAAATATTTTTTTATGAGAAGTTTATTTAGGTAACACAATTGGTGTTACATAATATATTCTTAACTTTGAGGTTAGAAGTTCAAATTTTAGAATTACCACTTTTTAATTAATAACACAATGAAAGTAACAAATGGGATGACAATACATGGCAAGAGTGATATAAGCGGTGCTAGCAAGCCTGTGTTGTGTTTTGATAGATAGATAGATAGATCGTAGATAGATAGATATAGATAGATAGATAGATAGATAGATAGATAGACAGGGCTTGCCCCTCTCTAACACGAAAACAAAAAAACAAAAAAACATGTGGATGGTGAGTCGACATCCACATATCATTCTTTCACCAATTAGATCGCATCTATGTGTCTTTCATATGTCAAACCTCACAGTAAATGGCCGTACAAGTGGCATCCTCACATGAAATATGACCCAAAAAATATTCATCTACCAAATTGTATTTGGTCAAATATAAGACATGTATATCTCATTTTGGGTATTTTTTTATTAGCAATGCATAAGAATTATAATTTTTTAAATTGCGTAACAAAAGTTATTTTATTTGATCATAATTTGAACAACAATAATGATAGCACTCATTAATGGATGCCACTTGCATGACTTACTTACATGGCAGCTTATGTGTCAAACCCAGCATACAAATATGACTCACCTACGTGAAACCCCATGTGTCGTTACCACCAAATAGGAGAGGTCTCTTGTGTCATATGGCAAGACTGCTGGCAAGGTGGCACTGTGTTTTAATATTTAGTATAGATAGATAGATATATAGATTAACTAAATTGAACTAAACCAGATAGTAGTTGTGTAAGACAATACCAGTGTCATTGAATTATAATGAACGAATTGATGCTAAAACAACTAGAAAAGAACACACCAATAATCCACAATTTATTATTATTTTTTTTTTTGTGCTAACAATTTATTAGTATGTGGATCGTACAAAATTCTCTTAAGAAGCGGAATTGTATAAGTACTACTCAACAGATATTTTGGCACGCAGTTGGTAGTTGGTAGCTGGTAGCCGGTTTGGTCAACTGATTGTCGTCAACTTGTTGTGCTAGCTGTTTTGACTATTGATTGTAAAAAGATATTTGATAAAGTGAGTTTTGGTAGCTGATTAGATGTAAAATGACCAATATGGATATTGAGATAACTTTCTATTGTTAAAATAAAAACAATTGTTAATAATAATTATTAATATATTAATAGTATTCATGAAATTAATAATAATATTTATAAATTTTAGCAATATTTATTATGTTAGTTAATTATATTTATTTAATTAATTATAATATTTAACTTACCATTAGTTTCTAAGCAAGCATTGATGATGATGATAATAAGAAGAATAATAATATTAATGATGATGATGATGATGATGATGATGATGATGATGATGATAATAATAATAATAATAATAATAATAATAATAATAATAATAATAATAATAATAATAATAATAATAATAATAATAATAATAAGGATTTTTGTTGAAAACTACCTTACTTTCTTCATTTTTTCTAGGAAACTACTTCACTTTCTTTAAGTTGTGTGGAACTACTTTATTCATAATTTTTTTTGTCAAAGACTACCAAATGACGGAATCCCCTCTAACAGGAATTAACTTTGCCCATTAATAATTTGATTTGACAAATTCACCCCCATCTTGTACCTTCACGTGCGTACTTATCAACAAAAAAACTCACGTGCCTCTCAAGTCTCAGACCACCCATGGCCGCCATGGACACCTTGTTTGCCAGACCACCTTCCTAGCTTCAGCTTGGAGCACCAAAATCCCCCTTCTCTCTCTCCTCTCTTCCCTTCCCATTAAATTAATTAAATAAAACTCACTCCCTTTTGTATCTCCACTCTTACAGATGAAATCATAAAATTCTCCAAATCCTAGATTTCAAACCAACCCAAATCATAAACCCTTGCTCTCTCTCTCACTACTAACTGTGTCATTCTTTCCAATCAAAAGAGGAGGAAAGAGGAAAAAAAATGGCTGAAAAATAGGATGGAGCTTCAGAATATAGTGAAAAAAACACTAAACGCGTTGTATCATCACCAAGACGACGTTGTTCATATGCAAGCTGATCGATGGCTTAAAGAACTTCAGTTATTCTAAGTCAATTTCCAAAATTAAACGCAATTCAAGAAAAGCCCCAAATTCGATTACCGTAAATTCTGGAATTTCGGGAAACGATAAGTTAAGGATTATTGGAGAAGTTTTTACCTGGATGATTCAACCACAGAAGAGGTGAGTAAGAGAGCAACAGAGAATAGAGAAGGAGATGACAGAGCATCAGCACAGAGGAGAGCTGAGAGATCAGAGAGTAAAAGTGAGACAATAAGAAATAAGGGGGGGGGGGGGGAATAGACGGAATACGGTCAAAGAGAAAGAAATCATTTTCAGTTCAGTCAACATGTTTAAGTGAGGGGTTTTAATGTCTTTTCCTAGCAAAGTTAATCTTGTTAGAGAAAATTCCGTCATTTGGCCGTCTTTGACAAAAACAAAATTATGGACTAAGATAGTTCTCTACAACCTAAAGAAAGTAAGATAGTTTCCCACAAAAAGTGAAGAAAGTAGGGTAGTTCTCAACAAAAAATCCTAATAATAATATACTTAGTAGTAGTAGTCGTAGTAGTGGTACTATTATTACTAATCATAATAATTAAGTATTGGGTTAAGATTGTCAGTTTACGTAATAATTCAATAAGCTGACCCCAAAAGCTACCCCTACCCAATTTTTTGTAACTCAGAATGTTGGGTCAAAAAAGCCAATGAAAAAGCTGGTAACTAAACACTAAAATTTGATAGTTGGATGGTCAATTGGTCAAACAATCCAGATTGTCCAACAAGCTGTCTAGAAAGCCACCAACCAAACAAGGGCATAGTATGTAATTAATTTTTGTAATAAGTATAGTTTCATATAATAATCAAACATAAAAAGAAGAAAATAAATAGATAAACCTTGGGTGGGGCAACGTTAACAATTGCTCGTATGAGACCATGATACACATATACTAAGTGTATGTGGAGAGAGATATACACAAATAATCTTAGTTATCCACATGTCCATAATTAAGAATTATCTTTTACAGCTTGTGGAGGGAAAATAGGAGGTTTTAGAGGGAAAAATAAGAAGGCCAAAGGAGGGAACAAAATCAGGTTTGGAGCCAAAATATAAATAAATAAAAAAAAAAAGGAAAGGGAATGTGAAAGATAAAAAAAAAAAAAAAAAAGAAGAAGGATGAGAGAGAAGAAGTAAAGGAAATAAAAAAATAAATAAAAACGAGCTCCATTGTTTCCGGTCATCTCCAACTTCTCTGATTACTCTTCCGCGACATTCCGGAGAAAAGCGAATTTTTCGGCAAAAGAGGAGCTCGGTTGTTATCGACTTATTCATACGGTAGTGCTTTTGAAAAAATATTTTCCGACAAAACTTTACACCATTTTTCCTAATTAATTTTTCGGCGAAGAGTGACCGTCCCTTCTTTGTTCTGGTTGTTTTCTTCTCGTGTTTATCGAAAAGTTTTTTTCGTATGACAATCAAAGCAGGTGGTTAATGTATATATTGGTAGCAAAATAATTTTTATTTATAAATTTGTAAATGTCGTAGTTGGTAGCAAAATTGTTATGATTGATGATATGCATTTGGAAGGCAGTAGTTGTTAGTACTTGGATTTTTTGTTAGTGAAGACTTTGGTAGCAAAATTATATCTTTCCAAGTTAATACATGACCGCAAACTCGACGGAAAAAATGTCTACCCAGAAAAAAATAATAATAAAATAAAATAAAAAAGATGTTTCGGTTCTATCTCGACACATTGAAACATGAATATTTCTGGGTGTCTAAACCAACTAGGAAATTCTACATTTCACTGATTTTAGAAATTTCTAATCTTCGCTGAAAAAAAAAAAGAAAAATTGAAGGGGTTGCAGCGGTTGGAGAGAGAGGGGGGCGGGTGAGTACCGCTGCAAGGTCGCCGGAAAATTGTAAAGGAAGGGGGAGAGTCATCTAATTTTCTAATTTCTAAAATGAATATTAATTTAAATTTGTTAGTATTAAATGCTTATTTGCTTTTCCATTTGAATTTCAAATCCAAAATTTCAAAATCAATTGAAAATTCCATTTGAAAAAAATTCTTACCCACATTTAATGAGATTCACCCAATATTCAAGTACGTTGCCAAGTGTAAGGCTAAGATACTTTGTGTATATCTCTCTACATACACTTAGTATACATGTAGCCTTCTCCGCTTGTATGGGCAATGCAAATTGCATAGTTGTTCCCTCTCGATCAATAAATATAGGTCCCGCTATGGTGTTATTGGACATTTTAGTCTGGGGCATTTAGTCGAGAAACTGCACTAGATTGGTCCCCTTGCTCATGTGTTTCAAGCAAGTTTATATGGGCACGATCAAAGAAAGTTTCGGAGGAGCCCAATCAAGGGGAGAAGGCTACATGAACACTAAATGTATGTAGAGAGATGTACACAAAGCATCTTAATCTTACACTTGGCAACCTACTTGAATATTGGGTGAATCTCATTAAATGTGAGTAAGAATTTTTTTCAAATGAAATTTTCAATTGATTTTGAAATTTTCAAATTGATTTTGAAATTTTGAATTTGATATTCAAATGGAAAAGCAAACAAGCATTTAATACTAACAAATTTTAATTAATATTTATTTTGCATATTAGAAAATTAGATGACTCTCCCCCTCCCCTTACAATTTTCCGGCTACCTTGCAGTTACTCACCCGCCCCCCTCTCTCTCTCTCCAACCGCTGCAACCCCTTCAAATTTATTTTTTTTTTCCGGTGAAGATTATAAATTTCTAAAATCAGTGAAATATAAAATTTCCTAGTTGATTGAGATACCCAAAAATATTCATGTTTCAATGTGTCGAGATAGAACAGGAAAATCTTTTTTTTTTTTTTTTCCTGGGTAGCCATTTTTTCTGCCGAGTTTGAGGTCATGTATTAACTTGTAAAGATGTAATTTTGCTACCAAAGTCTTCACTAAAGAAAAATCCAAGTACTAACATATACTGCATTCCAAATGCATATCATCAATCATAACAATTTTGCTACCAACTACGACATTTACAAGTTTACAAATGAAAATTATTTTGCTACAAATATATACATTAACCACCTGTTTTGATTGTCATACGAATTTTGATAAACACGAGAAGAAAAACAACCAGAACAAAGAACGGACGGTCACTCTTCGCCGGAAAATTAATCAGGAAAAATGGTGTAAAGTATTGCCGGAAAATATTTTTTCAAAAGCACTACCGTATGAATAAGTCAATAACAACCGGGCTCCTCTTTCGCCGAAAATTCGCTTTTCGCCGGAATGTCGCCGGAGAGTAATCGGAGAAGATGGAGATGACTGGAAACAATGGAGCTCGATTTTTTATTTATTTATTTGTTTCCTTTTATGTTTTCTCTCTCATCCCTTTTTTTTTTGGTATTTCACATTCCCTTTCTTTTTTTCTATTTTGGCTCCAAACCTGATTTTTTCCCCTCCTTTGGCCCCCTTATTTTCCCTCTAAAACCTCGTATCACTACAAGAAAAACGGGCTTAGACAACGCCCTAAAAGTGTCGCTCAATGTAGAGAAAGCGTTGGCAAAGACTTTAGCCAACACTTTTCCTACCGTTGAGTTTGATAGGCGTTGGCATAGGTCTAAGCCAACGCTTTTTTAGGCTATGCCAACACTTTCTTTAAGTGTCGCAAGAAGGTAGCAATTCCAACACTTTTACCTAAAATTTAAGCCAACACTTTTGATTATCTATGCCAACACTTTTTCACTATCCTAAGCCAAAGTTAAGGCCACAGTTTTTTTTCTATATGACAACACTAATGGCACATGTGTACATATATGTGCTTTCATAATATGTTGATATAGAGTATTAATGGCGCATGGAAAGTCTTTAAAGTTTACAATTAAACATATTTTAAATTGCTAAAGTATAATCTCAAATTCATATTATTAATATATATTCTCCAATACATAAGAATTACAAGGGATTCCCAAAAAATGTATACAGTGAATAAAGACAAAAAAAAAAGTCTACATTCTCACCATTTCTCGTTCGCTGATGGAAAAAAAAATTAATCACCATCAATCGGCTCCTGTAAAATGTAAGACAAAGTACATGTCAAATAAAAAAATGTTAGACAAAGTACATGCATAACTGAACATCAACTGCATCCAGTCTTATTTCGTGTGGTATTAACAATATTTAACATAAGGGGAATATATCCCTTTTTTGACTCGAGAGTTCGGATTAATTATAGTGGGTATGGTCTGTGTTAATTAGCTAATCTACTATTAGTAACCCATCTATGAACCTGATTCCTTATCCAGCTCAGACCCCCAGTTCATGCAAATCTAATGCATATATACTCAGAATTCAGATCAGAAATTCATCTCATAAAAACAGAACAAAACATCCTAACATAAACTTTATCATCACATATAATCAGCTTTGACTTCAATCCTCACATGTGTAGTGATTTTATATGCATTTCAGTCATTTTAACATACAACATATAGGTGCCATAGTCCAAAATCAGGTTCGACATTGTGAGCAAAATTCAGTTCACAGTCAATAGAAAATCAATTGAGTAAATACATAAAAATGAATCATTGCTATCTCCTTTGGATCCCCAGTTAACTACCTAGGTTTCACTACTGAGTTACACACGCCGATCAAGATGGAACCACCGTCGGCAAAGGTCAGACAAATGCTCCTTCGACTTCCTGTTTTCTTTTTTCCTTGGGGGCAGAGGGGGAAGACCAATGTAAGAAAGAGTTATTAATAGACAGGATCAAAAATTTTCAACTACGGAAAGCAGGAGACAAAAAGAACAAAGAGGTTAGTTTATAGTCAGTTTTCAACTACCAAGTTCAGATAAAGTATAGAACAAAATGCTTCAAGTTAGACCGGAGACACAGATTTCAAGAGAACAACTTCTGATATACAAGGACACCAGAAGTAGAATCTGGGGTTCCTTTCCTGAGTTTCCACTAATTTTCACTCCACAAGTTGAAAAAGAAGATTCTTAATTATGGACTTGTGGATGACTGAGATTATTTGTGTATATCTCTGCACATACACTTAGCGTATGTGTATAAGGTCCCAATCAAGGTGTGCTGAGTTTACTTACTACTGCCGAAAGAGAGAGAAAGGGACTGTGGAAATATGGACAAAACAATTTTTTTTATCATTATTTATTTGATAACCAAGTAATTTATCCGTCAATAACACAAAATGAGGTTACAATGACAAGTAGCATCACAATATAGAACGGACTCTCCACCTTTTTGGAAAGGTTGAAATTGACTAAGTTGTTATTTTCTTGCACTAACGTACTCTCTCTGTTCTAAAACCTGCTGGCCACTTTTCTTTTACATTCGTTTTAAAATCTCCTACCTAGTACAAACATACCTTTTTAGTAATGTTTTAGGTGTTAAAAGACTCATCTACCTTTACTTTTCTTGTCATCATTACTTTTCAACTCCTCTCTCATGTTAAAGTAAGGAGCAAGTAAGAGCTTTTTATTCTTAAATCAATTTTCATTAAACCTCGTGCCAAGGAGAAGTGCATAGCACATTTTGAAACGAAATACTCCAACGCAACCGATAATAAATCTTCCAAAAGAAAGCTATGACTAAAAAAAAGATTACAAACTCACGAGATCAAAGTATATATTAATAACGCCATAAGGTAGGACAACAATGGGGCGGGGCGGGGCGGGTGCGAAGTGTACCTTATCCACACCTGCGTCCACTATAGATATGGTTCGCCCCTTTTCAGGGCGATTACTAAGTGCTATTAACGTATAGGATTATCACAAATTTGTTATGCTTGAGCAAATATTAAAATAAGATTAGTCGTCAACATAATAGTGCGTGACAATTTTTTTTAATTTTTGATTTTTTTTTTGAATTGCAATTAAGCTATTGTCTTTGAGAATAATGATAATTGAATCCATATTATTGTTAGGGACGAGTAAGGAATATACCAGTGAGCTATCCACGCACCCATGCTTACACGATAGTGGCAACTGGCAAATGGCAATTGCAGCTAAGTAGTTAACCGATGAAAGGCAAAATCTTTTCCCATCATATCATATATCATATATATATACACAAAAAATTCTATAAGACGGTCTTTTCGTAAATTTTGGTGAGACGGGGGTCACTTTTCAATGAAACAAGGGTCACTGCTACTATAAGTGACCCCTACATTTCTAAATAGTGACCCCATTTTTCTATGAGTTGGTCTCAAACAAGACTTATTTTCGTGTGGTGTCGATACGTGGGATGCCACATAGGCAAGCCACGTCGTGTGGGCATGACACGTAAGCACAAACTTGACATGTAGCATGACACATCATCCATCATTAATGTCTCATCATTAGTTGACTTAATTACATATTTATTAGCATATTTCTAAATTACAAAATAAAATAACTTTGGTTACGTAAGTCAAAAAATTATAAATCTAACTCCGTTGAATTGGATTTAAAAAATGCTTCAGAACGAGGTATATATGTATATGTCCTATAAAAGTTGGGTTTTTTCCATGTGGTGGTGACACGTAGGACGTCACATAAGAGGAAATATTCGTGTGAACATGACACATAGACGCCGTTATTTCCGTGTGGTAATGACACGTAGGACGTCATATAAGAGAAAATTTCGTGTGAAGATGACACATATACCCCACATGTGCTCAACTTTGTCACATAGTTTTAGTTGTGCAGTATAAAATGAGCATGTGCTATCAACTTTTAGGGCACATATATCGCTAATGCAGAATGAGTTTATTCATTATTTTCATTAATTGAATTACTTATTAAAATTAGTGTACATATCTATCTAAACTTAGTCCAATCTCATTACAAATGGAGGTGACATGAAAGTATCATTTCCAAGAATTAGCAACATCCTATGGATAGAAGTCTTTGCAAAAATAAAATTAAAATGTATTTTACTAATAATATTAATAATTTCACATCAAATATTTTAAGCATTATATTATTAAATATATTCATAAAATTATTTTACGAGCCCGTTCAAAGCACGGGAATATGACATGTAGACGCCATATAGTTTTAGTTGTGCTGTATAAAATGAGCATGAAGTATCAACTTTTAGTGTACATTTACCATTAATGCATAATGAGTTTATTCATTTTTTTCTAATTGAATTACTTATTAAAATTATTGTGTTTATACTACTTTTATTCTCTATTTAAATTTAGTCCAATCTCATTACACATTTTCAAGAATTAGCATGCATCCTATGGATAGAATTCTTTCCAAAAATAAATTAAGAAGTATTTTATCAAGAATATTAAAAATTTTACTTCAAATATTGTAAGCATTTTATTATTAAATATATTCATAAAATTATTTTACGAGCCCTAGTTATATATATGATTGAGTTGCAGGTTGCAAAGACGTGTGTTCCATCTAAGTCCAACAAAAGATACTAGTCCATATAATCAAAACAAAATGCTAACATTGATTAAACATTCACTTAAGTCTCGCGTGGCTTTCGGTTTCTGTCTCTTTTCTAGTCCTACAAGGCTACACTACCCTTTACAAACGTATTGGTTTCCAATAATCCCAGGGTGGGTTAGGGTTGAGATTTTCAACCCGTTTATTAAATGGGTTAGGTTAAGGTTGAAATTTTTAACCCGAAAATGACCTGTTCAACCTGTTTACTTACTTATGTCAATTTTATTTTTGAAATTTAGTAAATATTTATGATCCAAATAATTAATAATCACTGAAAAATATAAATTCTCCTTAATCCAATAGTTTGTTTTGTATATATCTACTTACCATAGACATTTGAGGGTAAATATGCCCTTTAAATCAAGTTTTTACCATTTTTTACTTATAATAAATTAGTTAAATGGGATAAACGGGTCGACCTGATTAACATGTTTATTAAATGGGTTGGGTTAGGGTTGGAGTTTTCGATCCATTTAAAAAACAGGTCAATTATGTTGAACCCGAACCCGACCCGACCTGATCTATTTGCCAGGCCTACATGTGCCCATGCCACAAAATTCCAGTATTATCTGCAAACCACTACTTCACGCATGGCAGCTCAGGAAATGGTGGCCTCGCCAGTGGTGGCGATGCAGGTACCAGAAACTTCTAGTCATGTATATATTACCCTGTCATAAATATCAGGTACTCCTCAAATTAGAGGGTGGTTTTAGGATAACAATAAGTCTTGTGTAATAACAACTTACGGAAAAATGGGGTCACTATTAAAAAATATAGGCATTATTTATGGTGAAAGGTGACCCTTATTTTATTGAAAAGTGATCCCATCTCACTAAGTTACAAAAAGACCGTCTTATACAAGTATTTATGTTAGGATATATAGGAAAAAAATAAAAAATAAATTTAAATTTTCTATTAACATCACGATGTAAGCAAGTTAATATCATAACACTTGAAAATTTTCAGATGCGGGTATAACCGCAAGTTGAGGCCAAAACATGTAGCAGCAATCTTGGACGGGAATAGAAGATGGGCCAAGGCGCACGGCAAAGAGCTGGACTATACAGTGTTTTGTCAAAGTTACATGGCGCTTGCTGATCTGTGTATTAAATGGGGAATTCCTACACTGTCTTGCTTCATTTTCTCCACTGACAACTGGAAACGCCCAAAGGTAATCATTCTCGCTCTACCGTACTACATGCACTCATGTACATGTTCATCTCATGCATTAGATTGATGTTATTAGCCATGATATTTCCTCGGTTCCAATATTGAATAAAATAAAAAGTAAAAAATTCATGCCACTTTGATACTTACTTGAGAATATAAACATTCCTAATTGTTAAGAAGTCTACCAATTAGATCTTTTAAATAGTAAAATTGGGAAGAAGAAGAAAAAACAAAACAAAAAAACACTATGAACAACCACTGAACAGTCTACAGTATATTGATATCCTTTTGTTTACCCGCTCTTGTCAATGATAATAACTTTAACAAACTAGTAGTTGATATTTTTTCAGCAACTCTTGTGTGAGACCAAATCATAGAAAATTGGGGTCATTTTTTAGAAATAAAGGGGTCACTTATTGTGAGCAGTGACCCTTGTTTCATTGAAAATTGACTCCCCTATCACCATAAGTTTCGAAAAGATCGTCTTATAAAAGTTTTTGTGATATTTTTTTTGATGTTATTTTTCATTACACATGGCAATAGATCGTGAGTATCCACGAACCCACTCTACCCGCTTTAAATAATTGGGTGAAAATCCGAATAAACGGGTTCTTTGATGGGTGGATCGGGTGGTGGGTCGGGTGGGATTTGGGTGATGATTTTCCACCCACGATCCCAACCCGCAAATCCACCCATCACCTGTTTAATATTTTAATATACATTTAAAAAAAAAAGAACCATAAAAAAAACAGAAATACAAAGTATTGTTTATTTGTTGCTGCAAGACATGGATGATGATGAGGAGATGGATATCTAAAGGCTTGAAACCATGAATTTTACCCCTCTGGATGCTTTGTTGTTGTTGTTGTCGTCGTCTTTGTAATATTTTATGAAATTTGATGTGTTAAGTTAGCTTTTTTTTGTCTAGGTCCCTTATTTTAGTTTACCTCTTTATTTCACCCGTTTATCACCTGTATCCACCTGTTTACCCATGGGTGATAGGTGGATTGGATGCGGGTGGAGTGTTTCGTGGGTGATGGGTGGACGGATGAAGTTTAAAAATTAAATAGGTGGATGCGGGTGATGCTCCACCCGACCCAAATCCCACCCATTGCCAAGCCTACCTAATATATATATATATATATATATATATATATAAGCGGTCAAGATATGTTTTTAGGAGAATAGGACAAGCGCGTCATTAAGCAAATAAGTAAGGACAAACTCGTGCTTTCGCGTGTTGATATAAATAACCCTGAACAGTGCTCACCAGACCCCCCTCTCGTCTCCTGCTCCAACATTCTCTCTCTCTCCTCCCAGCTCTCACCACTCACTCTCTCTCTTCGAACGTCTCTCCGTTTCTCTCTCCTCTCGGGTTCTCTCTTTCTCTCTCCACCGTGATTCTCTCTCTTAAACCGCCATTAATGGCGACTTTGAGCTCTATCACTGTTTCAGATTCAAATGGATACCATTAAATTGCCGACAGTAAGCTCGATTGGAATTTTAATGTGAATTTCAATTCCAATTTTGTGGTTCTAGAGGTGCTTTTTGATGTAAATTTCAATTGATTTATGTGGATTTCGTGTTTGTTATGGTGCAAAATTTCATTGTGGTAGTCTTCTTCTTAAAATCGGTGGATCTAAGCATACCTAAGCTCAAGTACCCTCTCTCTATCTCATGTTCGTTTCTCTCTCTGTACCTCTCTCAATTGTTTAGTATCCTGCTAAAAAGATTGTTTTGCCTAATTGAATTGCTAAATTCCTTGTTGAACTTTTCAATTTCTTTGGAATCTGTCATAGATGGTGAATTTATCAAATTGATGTGAATTGTACCCTAAAAAATGATGTGGATTGTGATGTTGATTATCATCAAGTTAGTGCAACTTAAGGACCTTCAAA
The DNA here is from genome assembly GCA_038025085.1 of Tetragonia tetragonoides. NCBI lineage: Eukaryota > Viridiplantae > Streptophyta > Magnoliopsida > Caryophyllales > Aizoaceae > Tetragonia > Tetragonia tetragonoides. Next base: position 21,211,407 of record CM076146.1, read on the forward strand.
TTCACCTATATGACATTGTAATAGACTGGTTTACTTGATAGGCAGATTGTTCTTCAGTTAGTATTGGTTTTGAATTTTATTTGAAGTTATTGTGTCTCAGTTTTTCGATTGGATTCACCTGCTGAGATTATGAGCTGCAATTGACTGCTCGGCAAAATTCCAGTAGTGGTGCTATCATTTTAGAGCCTATAGACGTAGTTTTGGATTCGTTCTTCTTAACCTTTATTGCTGGAGTTGGAATTTTAGCTTAGCAATCACAAGAATTATCTAGGTTGACTGAGACTCTTGGCTTGAAAATATGTTTGTTATAATCTGAAATCTTAACTAGAATGTTTGTCTACTGTCTAAAGAAGGAAAACTAAAGTAACATGCCATATTATTTTCTAAAGTAACATGCCAGATTTAATACTCAGTGGAGTTCCCATGCTCTCTAGTTTGCTCATTAGTAGTATAGCTTTTATGACCAGCATTTGCTTTGCTAGATACTTGCTTCAAACCTTCAAAGGGGAACATAAGTCTCTCATGATTTGTCTATCATTGTTGCACGACTCCTTGCAAACTGCCATACCCCATTGAGAAGTTCAGGCTTGGCTTTAAGTAAGTAGCTAAACTTTGGTGTATCTTTGAAATTCAATAAAAGGTAATGTACCTTTGGTATAATCTTAGTGTACCTTTGATATTGCTTCAGTGTACCTTTCATATTTTTTTATTGTACTTGTGGTGTAATTTTGATATAAGCCTATGATATAGTTGAATGTACCTTTGGTATAGTCTTAGTGTACCTTTGATATTCCAGCGACCTGCCGTCGCGCTATCTCGTCTTCTTTGTCTAATCGTCCTCTCTCTTCTCCTCTCTCTCTCACTGTCATGCTTGAGGGTTTGATCCTCGATTTTGAGCAGGTTTGAGGGTTCATCCTCGATTTTGAGCTTCAATTAGGAAGGCGGTACTCAAGGCTTCGAATTTTATGGTTTTAGAGGTGCTTTTTGATGTAAATTTTAATTTGTTTTTTTGGTGTTAGTGGTATTTTTTGATGTAAATTATAATTGATTTATGTCGATTTGGTATTTGATTTAGTGCAAAATTTCATTGGGGTGGTCTTCTTCCAGTCGCTGGATGTAAGCATAGCTAAGCTAAAGTATTTTCTATCTATCTCAGGTTCGTTTCTCTCTCTGTATCTCTCTCAATTGCTAAATTTCTTGTTCAATTGCTGAATTATTGAGTTTCAGGGTTGAACTATAGAGTTTCAGGGTTGAATTGTTTAGTTTCTTGACGAAAATGATTATGGTGTGGCTTGTGGTTATGTTGTGTAGAATTGGGGGTCGGTTTGTGGTTTGATGAGTAGAAATTAGTTTTTTTTTTTTTTTTAATGCAAATCTGTAGCTAGATGTGAAGTAATTGAAGTGCAAAAAAAAAAAAAAATCCTGTACCTTTGACTTTGTGTTAGTATACCTTTGATGTTTATTGTACCTTTGGTATAATTTTGCATCTCATTTTAAAAGTTGAGCAGACACACCTTGGCCCATTTTCTGAAATTATAGGCAGATGAAATAGGGATAATTATTAACAGGAAAATTAGATTTTGAAATTTCAGGCAATTGGGTAGGCAGTTAATTGTATATATGCTTGGCTTCGTATAGATACAGTCTTTCAAACTCAGTGTGAAAAATGTACATATTGTGTCATTGATCATTTTCTTATTCAATAGTCAAACCAAAATGCAAAATATATAGTGAGAACAACCTTGTCCGCTTGTTATTATGTAATGACTTAGTATATCAAGAGGACATGAAGCATGTGGCTCAAATATTAGACATCACTGAAAAGAGCAAGTCTCAGGTCAAAGTAATCACTTCCGTTGTAGGAGTATGTTTTAAGATTATACCATCAATTATAGTAGTCTTTGTTGCATTCTAGTTACTGCCGCTGCTATTTGTCATTTTGTTGCTGCCGTATTGTCATTTTGTTTGTTGCTGTATACTCGTCCATTTAAATCTGCTCATGATACTTTGTTTGGGTAGAATAGTCAGATATTAACCTGGAGATCAGAGTTTGAGTGTATCTTTGATATTATTTGGTTGAAATAAGCGAATACGTCAATTGGTTTAGTTCAATATTTCCCCCAAATAAATGGAGCCAAATCCCCTAACCAAGCAACTACCAAGAACCCTTTGGCCACAACCTGCAAATCATTAAAGCTACAGCAAACAGGGAATTCTCCCAAATCTTTGAGACGGCCCTGCGGATATAGGTAAGGTACATGGGGTACCATTGCTCCCCCAGTATCATTATTCTTAGTACCTCAGTGCTTCTAACGAAGCAGATTAATTATTTAGAGGTTCATTCACAGAGAGGTCAGGGCGAGGAGTCACTAGTTTTTACTGTTGCAAATATGCTGATACATTGGAGGGTGTCAAAATACCCAAACACATTCTGAACAGATCTAGTGGGAATACTGATGGAAAGGTGGATTTGGGTCGATATCCTCTATCAAAAAGTGGGTATTGGTGGATCTAATGGGGTTTGGTACGGCTAGTACTGGGGGTGATGTTGTTGAGCTGGTTTAAGAGAGAGAAAAAGATTGGGGCAACGATTGTTTTTGTTGTTTTGTGGAGTTTGTTTGTTATTGGGTGTTGTTAAGATTTGTTTTAATGAGTTGGATGGTAATGAATGGAATGTCATTAGGTGCTCAGTTTAAAGCGTATTAATAGTAACTTATTCAGAAAGTGTCAATCTCCTGGTGTTTGCTAACATAAACCCTTTTCATGCTAGTTGTTGCACCCTGCTTAAAGTAAAAACTAGTTCCAACTAGATGCACATTTGGTATTCTTTTTGTATAATCCAATGATAATTGTAACTGAAGTATTTTTTGTAGCTATGGAGACGCGATTGCGATCACATCAACCAGTGCCCCTTCAACAAATTGCACCATCAACTTTAGGTCAAGATCTTCATATCGAAACAATGTACACCCTTTTTACCCCCTCTTTCATATATGTTCAGTTTTTTTTTCAATATACACCAAATAACTTGTTTGCCTTTTATTGTGATTTTGTAGCAAAAAAAACTAGGAAAAAAAAGACAATTAGAAGTCTTTGATGAGGACAGAAATGTTAGGGTGAAACGAGAGGATGCCAAACAGTCCCAATTTGCTCGCATGTGTCTTGCCCCAATGATGAAATTTATAAGCGTCATGACTCATGCCCAGAAACAAGATATCAAGGGTATTGGTTTTGGTAGCTTGCTGCTACTTAAGACTGACAAGTTGCCTAGTGACTTGTCACGTTGGTTGGTTTCTAATTTCAGCCCTTTCTTATGTTATTTGCCCCTCGATGGCGATAGTAAGTTGTACATGACCGAGGAGAACGTGCATTTGACTTTGGGGTTGCCTAAGGGTGATACACATGTCATTGAAGCCAATAGAAACTTAGAGACAGAAGAATATGACTCTTTGTTTAGAACCTGGCGGCAACAATGGCCTTCAATTGATGAGTTGACAGTGACTCATGCCCTAGATAAGATGAAGGAGCAGAGAGATGAAGGCATACAGTTCAAAAGAAATTTTGTAGTATTTATGGTGTCAACATTGATATATGGAAGTCAAAATGCAAGGCCCAATTGTAGTATATTGAAATTCCTTGGAGATGTGGATGAAATAAAAAAATTAAATTGGTGTGGGTTCACGCTCGACAAATTGAAGGAAACAGTTCGATTGTGGCAGTCTTCAAAGAGTGCAGGAAAAATTTCAAAGGGCCCATACTTTTCTTGATGGTAATTCTCATGTTTTGAGCTCCATCATCTATTATAATTGTCCATCACATTGTCACATATTTACTCCCTTATTCATTGCATTTCATTTAAGGTTGGGAATTGGAGAGATTTTGTTGTGGTCCTGTTTCTTATTTAACTTATATTTGGTTTTACTTTTATACTAGTTATATTCCCGTGCGATGCACGGTTTGTGTGTTCATAACAACTAAAAGTCTAAAACATTTTCATTGAAACAAATTTTTCGCCAATATCACATCTTGTTACGGAATTCCTAATCTATATGGACTTCTCCTTTTTTATACTCAAATCAATTTTCTTACTTTCCTGTTTAATTCTAGTTGCATGCCCCGTGCGATGCACAATTTTATATAAATATGTTCGGTTTCATATTAATAAAAAAACTTTTTTATTTCATATATTCAGTTTCATATAAATATTTTATGTAACATCTTGCTACGAAATTTCTAATATTATGAACATCTCCCTTCTATACTCAAATCAACTTTCTTCCTTTCCTTTTTAATTCTAGTTGCATGGCTGATGGCCCGTGCTATGCACGATTTTATTTAAATATATTTGGTTTTATATAAAAATATTTTTTATGTTATTGATTTATTTAATGTGATATTTAAGTAGATAGATACATTCCCTAATTGACATATAGGTAAAATGAATTTTCATTGGAAATTATGACATCATAAAAAAGAATTAAATAGTACTAATATCATGTTTGTACTAATAGAATTATACATGCACCTAAACTATTGATAACATGTTAATATTTACTTGTGTCAAAGACTTGTGTCAATCTAGCAAAGGTACACATTCACTACTTATTTCATGTTTGTACAATTACAATTACAAACCCAGTTAGAGAAAGTAGAATCAAAATACTCATGAGGCCGGACTTAGTTTTTCGTATTTCCTGTGGAATCTATAGTTGAGTTGTTGGCTAGCCTAGCAAAGGTGATCATGTTTCTACATACTCTTACTTTACATGAAGAAGTACTTCATGATACTGAAATTCATAGGGACAAATAAATCTTGGAGACCATGATTAAAATATACATAAGAGTATATAAGAACGTTTCTTATGTATATGAAGTAATTCATGTTCTTTATTCACAAGGTTTCTTAACAAATTAAGATGGTTCATTTAGTGATCCAAAATGGCTAAGCTACTTTCTCTATTAACTCTTTGAATGGGTGGGCGATTGAGATAAAGTCAACTCACAAAACAGCAGTGGGATGCCAAAAGTTCAATTAACATATGAAAGGTTCATCGTATTAGTACTTAAATATTAGGTTTTAATACTATGATGACATGTCGCTTATTTATCCATTGAGATGGAGCCTATGTGTCCATCTAACAACAATGCAAATTCACTTATATATATAACTAGTTACATTTCCGTGCGATGCACGATTTGTGTGTTTACAACAAATTATATATTTTTATTGTACAAACTTGTAACAAATTTTTCGCCTAGGTCACATCGTACTATACTTCATTCCTAATCTATGAACCTCCCCCTTTTTATACTTAAATCAACTTTGTTGTTTTCCTGTTTAATTCTAGTTGTATGGCCCGTGCGATGTCTGAACTTTTTAGCATACTATAGTAATTTATAGCCTATAAATATATGAAACAATAAGAAAAATATTTTTCAATAATTAAGTATTATCATATCATTATTCCTCTATAACGACATAAATTCGTAAATAATTATGAATCTACGAAGATCATAAATAAATTTTTTATACTTTATCTATCTATTCTCCATCATACTGCCCAAATCCGATGCATGCATTAATAATAAATATACAACTAAGGTGGCCAACATACATCGAATCAAAATCAAACTTGAACCAAAGTGTGAATGTAATAAATAAGAGTATGACATCATTTACATGTGGCATATGATAATGGTGTAGAAGCTTATGTGGATGCACTCGTGTCATTATAGCAATTGTGCACAGTCACTTACATGCATATGTTATATCCCCTTAATATGCTACAAACCTACAATTTTGCATTAATTGTAGGACAAAGTACAAAAAAATACTACGTATACAATATCTCGTTTTATCGCTAATCATTATTTATTATTTTTATTGAAATTTACTCCACTATCTAGTGTCCAATATCCAGTTTAAAAGATCACCACTACCACTACTGCAACCATACTACTATTATTATATTACTGTAATTTACTCTGATATCCAATCTAATAAAAAATATCATAAGTATCAAATTGATGCAATGAAATTAAGTTGGAGTTTTAGAAGGAACCGAAATGGGTTGCACCTGGCCTCTTCCATTCAAGATACAAAAAATAACCTACTGCATTCTCAGTTTCTCAATCCCAATTTTGAGCTTTAAATACTTGGAACTCAAAACCCCAAAACGGTATTCTCGTATGAATTGCCGAAATGGGCCAAAAGATGCCATATTACCCTTGAGATTGCATAAATGAATAGGTCAATAATATGGCTTTTATTAGAGGTGGCTTAGTAAATGCATGAATTCTTTAAGTCTCTTATTTAATCATTTGACTTATGGCTTACATGGCAACATTACTTGGCAAATTGCTTACATGGTAAATCCTACGTGTCATTGTAGCAATTGACAACATTCACTTATATATATATATATATATATATATATATATATATATATATATATATATATATATATATATATATATATAATAGATATGTAATCAATCAACATTTCCAATCATATCATCATGGACAATAGAGAGGATCTTTAAAAGATTTCATCAACAAAGGGTCGATGGTTTTGATAAAGGCAGTGTTAGTGAGAGATTGAAAATTGATGGTACAAGAGCTTGCAACGAGGAAGATGAGAGGGCAAGAGACAATGGAAAGGATGAAATGAAGGTAATTTTAATGTTTAAATTTGGTCAGTCCATTGAACACCATGGATAATTTTTGGGTTAGGTGACATAGACGAGCATAAGGGAAAACCCTCAATCAGCATGGACTACTACAGAGTCTATTAGTTCCTTCCTCGTGAAATATGTGGTAGAATACATTTCCATTTTCCCCAACCAAGAAATTATAAACATATACGAAGTTTCATGATTAAGGTATTTTCGTTGTATAATTTTATATTAATGTTGAACCATAAATGCAAAAACCTGATAATCAGGAGGGAGTTTAATGGCAGCACTGGTTCCATGAATTTGGCGTTTGAATATCATTATCCCCTACTTGTAGATATCCAAGGAATAAATACCAGAAGTAAAACCTCAAGCAGTTGTCACCCAAAGCCATGTATGTACTGGCCGAATAGCCCCAATACTAATCATTTAGGATAGGCTTGGGACTGGGACTGACATCGGCTATGTTCTACTTCTCCGTGTAAAAATAGTAATGCTAGTAAAAATTAATTGTAATTTTCATTTCAATTATATTGGAAGGACTTCAAAGCTTCAATTTTATACTGCTCATGCTCCCTACTGCTTTTACTCTAATCGATCATCTCCGTAAGGAGTAGCACAATTCAAACTTAATGTTTGCCTCATGTGGTCTGCTACTCCTATATATATCACTACAATAAAGCATCATTTGTGCCACGGTTAAACCCGTGACACAAGATTGAAATTTCCGTGGCTGAACTATCTAGCCACGGGAGAACAAGTTGACTAGTCCCGTGGCACAAGTGAGCGTGGCTAGGATATTGCCACGGAAAATAAGATTTCGTGGCATAATTTTTTTTCCTGCCACGGATACACTAGTGGCTATCTAAATACTCTAGCCACAACTATTAAACGTGGCAAAACAAGTATATCCGTGGCTGGTACCTCATCTAGCCACAAGTTAAATCGTGGCAGAAAATTGGTGCCACAAAACTTAACGTGGCTAGCTAAATTATCTATCACATGCTTTCCCGTGGCCAAAGTTTGCTATATTGTGGCTAATATTAGTAAATACTGTTTTAATGACTTGGTTAAAATCTTAAAAATATATGTACAAGCATAACAAAATAATATGTGGTGACCGTTCAGGAGATGGTGCACTCATTTAGACATAAGTAAGGGGCGAAAGGTAACATGATTGTGAAGATAGACTTAGAGAAAGCATATGATCGTCTTGATTGGGGATTCATCTACGAAACTCTTCTTGAGTTAAGACTTCCTCAACAACTGACTGAACTGATATTATCATGACTTGTCTTACAACGAGCCCCATCAAGATGCTTTGGAATGGGACGGAAACAGAGGCTTTTTTCCCATCTAGAGGAATACGCTAAGGTGACCCGCTTTCCCCATACATCTTTGTACTCTGTATGGAACGATTGGCGCATCTTATTATTACTGCAGTAGAGGAGGGGACTTGGAAACCGGTCAGAGCTAGCCGATATGGGCCTCCAATTTCCCATCTTTTTTTTGTCGATGATTTGATGCTATTTGCTGAAGCCTCAGTGGAACAGATACAGATTATTAAATCTTGCCTTGATACATTCTGCAACAACTCGGGACAGAAGGTCAGCTTTGATAAATCAAGTATTTTCCTCAGCACCAATGTGCCTAATCATGTTGCTACAGATATATCTCATCTAGCCAATATTCCAGTGCGTGATGATCTGGGAAAATATCTTGGCATGCCTACTATAAATGGGCGTGTAACTCGGGACACTTTCAGCTATATTCTAGATAGAGTATATAAACGTCTCGGGGTGGAAGGCCAAAACTCTCTCACTGGCTGGTAGAGTTCCTTTGGCGCAATCGACTTTGAATGCTATACCCTCCTATACCATGCAATCTGCCTATCTTTCGCGTTCTGTGTGTGATGAAGTAGACAAGTGCTGTAGAGGGTTTGTATGGGGCGATTACAATGAACGTCGCAAAATTCATAATGTGGCATGGAAAGATGTCTCACGTCCTAAGGAGGCTGGAGGACTCGGGATACGCTCTATGCGTCAAGCAAACGCCACGTCTATGGCTAAACTGGGTTGGCGACTTGTAAATGAACCAACTAGCCTGTGGTCTAGAGTTGTGCGCTCGAAGTATTGCAAAGGGCGTTGTGACCTTGATATGTTCCAACCAAGGGCGGACTCTTCGAACGCTTGGAAGGGAATCACAGCAAACAAGGATGTACTTTTGGACGGGGCACCAATGAATATTGGTAATGGCTACTCAACTTTATTCTGGACTCACAGATGGGTGGACGATGAGCCTCTCATTAATCATGCTGCTCGTCCCTTGACAGAAGGAGAAGAGAGCAAAACTGTTTTTGACTACTGGGATTTTGACCAAGGTTGGCTCTGGGATCATTTTAGTGATGCTCTACCTCAACACATCCTGCTCAAAATTGCCTCGCTAGAGGTCATTAATGATCCAGACGGAAAGGATAGCTTCACTGGGGGTCCCTCCATATCAGGTAATTTCACCACAAAATATGCCTTTCAAATTGTGAGAAAAGGAGAAGGGAATATTCCTGACAACAAGTGGAAATTAGCCTGGAAAATTCAAGCGCCCCAGAGAATTCGTTGCTTTATTTGACTCCTACTACATGACAGACTTATGACGAATTTAAATCGCTACAAAAGGAGAATTGCTAATAAGCCATCCTGTAGCTGCTGCGTAAATACAGTAGAAGACCGAGATCATTTATTTCGTGACTGTCCAATAGCTTGCCGAGCTTGTGAATCCCGCTGTCAGGATACAGTTTAAAGAACAAGATACTACAAAGTTCTAACGCCCCAGAATTTCAGACTGCTTATTAAATGCTAAGCTAATACTAATGCGGAAGCGAAACCTAATTCTGGGACATTACCGCCGCAACTATTCCGAGAATAGCTGCAAGGCTAAAATAAAAACTCAATTTACTGAATGATATTCTTATATATCTGATATTTTAATAGTGAGCTACAAAGTCATAGTTGTCTAGTTTTTAACAAACTAAGAGTTAAGCTAGTAATAAGCCGGTGTTCAACTACGCAAAATATCCGGCTAACTTCTTCGTTGCAAAAGCGTCATTTCCACTTCTAATCGGTCCCAACTCCAACTATGATCAACCTGGTAATAGTCCAAACCACTGGATCATCGCAGGTAGAAAAAGAAAAGAAAAACCAATAAAAGAAAATTAGCCGAAGCTAAACAAATCCACTCTACCCCGTAAAAACATTTTATTAGGCGGTCTTTTTAACACGTAACACTTAGCACATCGGTTATCTATTTTTAGACTTACCTTCAATGATGGGAAGCTCAAGTGATTCGTTAATAAATAACATTATATCATAAATCATTTATCTCATTTACAAGTACATAAGTCATAATAATTAATCGTATAATGATCACCGTAATATGTATAGCATCCAAAACATACATGTACAGTTATCAAGTCACACCCAAAGAATATTAAGATAACTCTTATAAGTCCACCAATCAAAACAATCAATCATATACTGCAATAACACAATAATCTCAGAGTGTCATCAAGCTAGCAATAATAAAGTCATCTTCCAGATTCATACCAATAGGTCATCCAACTATATGTCCATCACCCTAGATGTAAGAGCTGTTAAAACGCGTAAATGCATTCAAAAGGTGGAGTTAAAGCTTGTTTGTACTTGTAAACATCTTTGGTGTAGTTTCTCACTCAAATGAATGCACACAAAGCGTAAATGCATTCAAAAGGTGGAGTTAAAGCTTGTTTGTACTTGTAAACATCCTTGGTGTAGTTTCTCACTCAAATGAATGCAAACAAAGCATTTGGGTGCTTTCTCTTAATATACAACACAAAAGACCTCAATCTCTTTCACCCTAATCGTAAGACCTGTTAAAACGCGTAAATACATTCAAAAGCTTGAGTTGAAGCTTGTTTGTACTTGTAAACATCCTTGGTTAAGTTTCTCACTCAAATGAATGCAAACAAAGCTTTTGGTTGCTTTGTTTGCATTCATTTGAGTGAGAAACTACACCAAGTTTGGGTACTACACCAAGGATGTTTACAACTACAAACAATTCATTTTAAAAGGTTAATCATTGGAGTTTCTCACTCAAATGAATGCAAACAAAGCTTGTTTGTAGTTGTAAACATCCTTGGTGTAGTACCCAAACTTGGTGTAGTTTCTCACTCAAATGAATGCAAACAAAGCAACCAAAAGCTTTGTTTGCATTCATTTGAGTGAGAAACTTAACCAAGGATGTTTACAAGTACAAACAAGCTTCAACTCAAGCTTTTGAATGTATTTATGCGTTTTAACAGCTCTTAGGATTAGGGTGAAAGAGATTGAGGCCTTTTGTAAACAAATGTTTCTCCAATCATTCGAGTGAGAAACTACACCAAGGATATTTACAAGTACAAACAAGCTTTAACTCAAGCTTTTGAATGCATTTACGCGTTTTAAAAGCTCATATGACTAGGGTGAAAAAGATTGAGTACTTTTGTGTTGTATTTTAAGAGAAAGCAACCAAAAGCTTTGTTTGCATTCATTTCAGTTAGAAACTACACCAAGGATGAAATATAGTTTGAGCTTTACCACTCAAATGAATGCTTTGTTTGCATTCATTTCAGTGAGAAACTACACCAAGAATGTTTACAAGTACAAACAAAGCATTTACGTGTAGGTGGAGTTGAAGCTTGTTTGTACTTGTAAACATCCTTGGTGTAGTTTCTCACACAAATGAATGCAAACAAAGCATTTGTGTGATTTCTCTTAATATACAACACAAAAGAACTCAATCTCTTTCAACCTAGTCGTATGAGGTTTTAAAACGCGTATATGCATTCAAAAGGTGGAGTTAAAGCTTCAACTCAAATGAATGCAAACAAAGCATTTGGGTGCTTTCTCTTAATATACAACACAAAAGACCTCAATCTCTTTCACCCTAGTTATATGAGCTGTTAAAACGCGTAAATGCATTCAAAAGGTGGAGTTAAAGCTTGTTTGTACTTGTAAACATCTTTGGTGTAGTTTGTCCCTCAAATGAATGCAAACAAAGCATTTGGGTGCTTTCTCTTAATATACAACACAAAAGACCTCAATCTCTTTCACCCTAGTCATATGAGCTTTTAAAACGCGTAAATGCATTCAAAAGCTTGAGTTGAAGCTTGTTTGTACTTGTAAACATCCTTGGTTAAGTTTCTCACTCAAATGAATGCAAACAAAGCATTTGGGTGCGTTCTCTTAAAATACAACACAAAAGAACTCAATCTCTTTCACCCTTGTAGTATGAGCTTTTAAAACGCTTAAATGCATTCAAAAGCTTGAGTTCAAGCTTGTTTGTAGTTGTAAACATCCTTGGGGTAGTTTCACACTCAAATGAATGTAAACAAAGCATTTGTGAGCTTTTTCTTAATATACAACACAAAAGAACTCAATCTCTTTCACCCTAGTTGTAAGAGCTGTTAAAATGCGTAAATGCATTCGAAAGGTGGAGTTAAAGCTTGTTTGTGCTTGTAAACATCCTTGGTGTAGTTTCTCACTCAAATGAATGCAAACAAAGCATTTGGGTGCTTTCTCTTAATATACAACACAAAAGACCTCAATCTCTTTCACCCTAGTTGTAAGAGCTGTTAAAATGCGTAAATGCATTCAAAAGGTGGAGTTAAAGCTTGTTTGTACTTGTAAACATCCTTGGTGTAGTTTCTCACCCAAATGAATGCAAAGAAAGCATTTGGGTGCTTTCTCTTAATATACAACACAAAAGAACTCAATCTCTTTCACCCTAGTTGTAATAGCTGTTAAAATGCGTAAATGCATTCAAAAGGTGGAGTTGAAGCTTGTTTGTACTTGTAAACATCCTTGGTGTAGTTTCTCCCTCAAATGAATGCAAACAAAGCATTTGGGTGCTTTCTCAACACAAAAAAACTCAATCTCTTTCACCCTAGATGTAAGAGCTGTGGAAACGCGTAAATGCATTCAAAACGCGTAAATTCATTCAAAAGCTTGAGTTGAAGGTGTTTTGTTCTTGTAAACATCCTTGGTGTAGTTTCTCACTTAAATGAATGCAAACAAAGCATCTGGGTGCTTTCTCTTAATGTACAACACAAAAGAACTCAATCTCTTTCACCGTAATCGTAAGAGCTGTTAAAACACGTAAATGCATTCAAAAGCTTGAGTTTAAGCTTGTTTGTACTTGTAAACATCCTAGGTGTAGTTTCACACTCAAATGAATGCAAACAAAGTATTTGGATGCTTTCTTTTAATATACAACACAAAAGAACTGAAATCTCTTTCACCCTACTCGTATAAGCTTTTAAAACGCATAAATGCATTCAAAAGCTTGAGTTGAAGCTTGTTTGTACTTTAAAACAATCTTCATGAAGTTTCATACTCAAATGAATCCAAACAAAGTATTTTGATCATTTCTTTTAATATACAACACAAAAGAACTCAAATCTCTTTCACCCTACTCGTAAGACCTTTTAATTCGAGCATTGCTAATTCAATTAAAACTCACTCAAATGAATGCAAACAAAGCATTTGGGTGCTTTCTCTTAATATACAACACAAAAGAACTCAATCTGTTTCACCCTAGTCGTATGAGGTTTTAAAACGCGTAAATGCTTTCAAAAGGTGGAGTTAAAGCTTGTTTGTACTTGTAAACATCCTTGGTGTAGTTTCTCACTCAAATTAATGCAAAGAAAGCATTTGGGTGCTTTCTCTTAAAATACAACACAAAAAAAGTCAAATCTCTTTCAAAAGATTCTCAATATACATTTAAGAGAAACGCGTAAATGTCAAGATTTTTGGTTTACAAGTACCTCTAGCAACCTTGATTACTTGTAAACTACACGTAAATGCTTTGTTTGCATTCATTTGAGTGAGAAACTACACCAAGGATGTTTACAAGTACAAACAAGCTTTAACTCCACCTTTTGTATGCATTTACGCGTTTTAACAGCTCTTACATCTAGGGTGAAAGAGATTGAGTTCTTTTGTGTTGTATATTAAGAGAAAGCACCCAGATGCTTTGTTTGCATTCATTAGAGTGAAAAACTTAACCAAGGATGTTTACAAGTACAAACAAGCTTCAACTCAAGCTTTTGAATGTATTTACGCATTTTAACAGCTCTTACGATTAGGGTGAAAGAGATTGAGGTCTTTTGTGTTGTTGATGCAGGGGCAAGTACGTTAAAGGACAAGCAAGAAGACGACGAATCAAGAACGTCCAAGAACCCAGTTCTTGAAACGTTAATGCTTGATCTTGAGCTGCTCATTGCCAATAGTATAATGCCACGTGATGTAATGTGTGAGGTAACTATGTTAGAGTGGCAAGAAGATGACTAGAAGCTGAAAAGAAGAAGCCTTGGGCGCCAAGGAAACTGTTCCAACGGTTTTGAGCCTTGGGCGCTAGGTAATCAGTTGTTTAGTTCGATTTCGTTTAGTATTCCCTTAATTAGTTAGAATATATTTAGGAGAGTAATAATCTGATTGTTATTAGTATTAGAATTCCATTAGGTGTTAGGAAAGCTCTTAGTTAGTCCGTTTTACAATTGTAGTCAGTTTCGTAGTTAGTTTCCTATTCAGACTAGGATTAGGATTCCGAATAGCTTTAGATTTTCTTTGTCTATGAATAGGGGAGAGCTTGCTATTGTAAACTCGTGCTTTGATGATTAATTATTGAATACGTGAGTATTTACCCCTCAAACTGAGTGATTCAGGTTGAAACCCTTACGAGTGATTCGTGAGTTATTCTTGAGTGATTCTTGAACAAGATCCCTTTGTGTGATACTATCAAAGGTTAATTTCCGTTTTGTTACTTATTTCACATCAACTTGGTATCAGAGCTAAAGGTTTGAGCTTTCTTAAGTTTAAACAACACGGTCCTGAGCATAAACACGACACCATAGCGAGCTTTAGAGAAAGATTCTTGCAAGATCCACCCTTTGTTCACGAAGACAGCCAAGAAACCCCCAAGAAACCAACAACCGAAGCTATGGGTGAGCCCAGCGAACTAGCAAAGTTGTTAACAGCCATGGAGGATCTTAGGACGTCTTTCAAATCTCAAGAAGAGCGAATGGCTGCTATGGAAAGAAGAAACCAAGAAGATAGGGAGAACATGGAGACAAGGATGTGCAGAATTCATTGGAGAAACCACAACCGTGACCCCGACTTCGATGAGGAGTTTGAAGACACAAGTGGGACTAGAACCAATGACGCTCCTAAACCACGACATGCCTATGATGATGACAGGAACTTGAAGGTCGAACTCCCTGAATATGACGGTTCCTACGACCCAGAGGCCTTTCTTGATTGGCTTAGAACTATGGAGAGAGTCTTTGAATACAAGGAGTATGATGAGCGGCGAAGATGCAAGTTAGCCACGCTTAAACTCACCAAGCATGCTTCTTTATGGTATGAAAACCTAAAGGCTCGACGCAAGAAGGAAGAGAAAGCAAAGATTGAGACTTGGGACAAACTCAAGAAATATTTAAAGAAACGATTTTTGCCTAAAGAATTTGAGCAAGAACAGTTTTTGAAACTCACGTCCTTAAGCCAAGAAACCTCAAGTGTACAAGACTAACTCCAGAAGTTTGAACATATGCACATGATGTGTGATCTTGAGGAGAAGGAGGAGTTAAAGATCGCGCGGTTCATCAAAGGTCTAAACCCAACTCTAAGGCGCAAGGTAGAGCTTGTTCCTTACGTAACCTTTGAGGACGTCTGCAAAATCGCTCTCAAGATTGAGAAGCAAGAGAAGGAGCAAAAACCGATTTTGCGTTGTATATTAAGAGATAGGTTCCAAATACTTTGTTTGCATTCATTTGAGTGTGAAACTACACCGAGGATGTTTAAAAGTACAAACAAGCTTCAACTCAAGCTTTTGAATGCATTTACGCGTTTTAACAGCTCTTACGACTAGGGTGAAAGAGATTGAGTTCTTTTGTGTTGTATTTTCAGAGAAAGCACCCAAAAGCTTTGTTTGCATTCATTAGAGTGAGAAACTACATCTAGGATATTTACAAGTACAAACAAGCTTCAACTCAAGCTTTTGAATGCATTTACGCGTTTTAAAAGCTCATATGACTAGGGTGAAAAAGTTTGAGTTCTTTTGTGTTGTATTTTAAGAGAAAGCATCCAAAAGCTTTGTTTGCATTCATTTCAGTGAGAAACTACACCAAGTATGTTTACAAGTACAAACAAGCTTCAAACTCTGATGCGTTGGTGATGCATTAACATCAGATCACCAAGAGACTAGATTGAGTGTCATTGCAATGATCTTGGCCAATGGGACACTCTCAAGATAAGTGATGACATTTCTGGTTCTAAAGGCATTATTGTCCTTTTGGCCACTTAAACTTGATTATGTTCGTGCGTGATTAGTCCATACAACTTAATTAGTCCGTACAAATAAGTATCTGTGATTAGTGTTAATTATAGTGCACCCTGCATGTAATTAGCATAATTAACAAATGTAATTAGTTGTTGTTTGAATTCCCTAAGTAGGTTCTGAGTAAGGCGCGCCTAAGAGCACATGGGGCAGGTAAGGATAAAGAATGAGGCTCCTTACAGCTCACCCACGTTTGTCCTTATGCAAGGACAAGCAACAGCTGTCAAGTGGTCCAAAACGGAAGGAAATGCGCTCCAAATTGTACTGCACGTATTTGGCTCATTTCTGGGCAAAATACTGAAGTTTCATTTTGCTTGGGCACTACTCTTGGACAGCTCACCCTTTCTAGAGTATTCTTAGGTTATTAGGGCACATTTGTGACCCCTATAAATATGTAAGAACAGCTGATGTAAAAGGTACTTGATGATGAATGAAAATATGAAATGGCTGCTGCCTTTTGCTTACAAACCTTGTTGTTCTTTATAATGTCCTTAGGGATATTTGGTGAAACAAGTAGTATCCTTTAGCTATGACTTGGTGGTTAAATCCTTTATAGTCTTGGTGGTGGTGCTATCTATCCTCCCTCTTCTTATTTTTCATTTCATTTACTTCGTTTTCAATCTCTATAATCAAAAAATAAACAAAATATTATCAAAATACCCATTGTTCGAAAACGAGCTAAAACCTTCAGTTTTGCTAACGCATCAGTTGGTATCAGAGCTTTGGTTATTTAGCTCGTTCATCTGGATCCATTGAATATTTGGGAAGTTAGCTTTCTTATCCAAGTGGTTTGAAGAGGAAAGCTTGAGTCTTTGGCCCTCAAACAGACTCAAACATTCAGGCACTCTTGCTGAAAGGCGGTGGCGAGCAGTTTTACGATTCATATTATATCTGGAGTTCTAGAGCTTATCTAAGTTCATTTCTTCAGAGTGCTTTCTTCATTAAGAAGTCCTCTAACTCCTCAAGGTGGTTTCAAGGAAAAAGATTGAGATTTGGGCACCCAAGTAACCATTTTCTCCCATTGACGCCTGCTGGACGTGCGATTGGACTAAGATGGCTCTTGGAGGCGTTTCTAAAGGTAAAGGTGTGAACTTGGCTATTTTTCTGAGTTCCTAAGACCTTTGTCTTTCAACATCTCTTGGTGGTTTTGGTGTTATTGTTTTCATTTGGAGCAGTTTATTCGTTTGAGTGGACGTTCTGTTTTGGTTTGAGAAACTGTCATTGTTTTATGCTGCGAGTAGTGTGTTGATTTGTTTACTGGGTTTATTGGATTTTGATCAAGGCATATGAGTTGTTGCATGAGCTAGTTGCTGTTGATTTAAGCACATGAACTATTGAGCATTTAGAGTTTTGTTTACTCGTGAAGTTTGGTTGCTATTACACTGACAGGATTGAACTTTAGTGAGCAATCTGTTTGTTATACAAACATGTTTCCTTATTTCCTACAGTAGTCCACAAAGAACGCAAAACAACCCAAACACCATCCGAACTCAAACACAACCGAATCCACAAAATGCCTTGTCGTTATCATACCAAGTATAATGATGATGACTTAGAGATTGACTTTCCTAAATTTGGTGGGTTCCTCTATTTTGAAGATTTTTATGCATGGCTTGAGACGGTGGATGAATGGTTTAAAGTCTTGGAGTTTTCTAATCACAAGAAAATAGAACTTGTGACGAGTTCTTTTGATTGTGATGCTTTGATTTGGTGGGAACTCTTAGAAATTAGAAGGAGCAGGATTGGGAAGGGCAAAATCCAAAGTTGGAGTGAGATGCGAGAAGAGCTCATTAGAAAGTTTGTGCCAAAGTTCACGTCACGAGCTTTTTACACTCCACACAACCTTGAGCATGTAGCTAGTGTGAAAGCTACTGAAAATGCAACTCCCATAATTGTGAGCCTAGAGGAATGGCAAATGATTGGTGAATTTCAAGAACCCACTTTGTTTCAAGAAGAACAAAAGGACGACCCGAGCAATGTTCTTGATTCAGCAATCGTTGTGGAAGAATTACAACCCCATGGTGATGAAACTGTCATTTGTGAAGATATCGTGCAAGCAAAAATCGCACCTTTACTCGTACAACACACTGAGCAACAAGTTTCTGTTATAGAAAGTACTTTACAGCTTGAGCATGACAACAAAAATAACTCTATGGAGGTCACAAAACCTGGTTTAGCGAAATGTAATGCAGCACCTCATACAACATGTCATTTACCTAGAAAATCAGAACTTAAAGTTGTATGTGATGACATGGCTAGTTCACATGCTGAAATTGAACAAGTTTTTGAGAAGCATCATGGTGGAAGCAGCAGGTTTGATAGTGATTGGCATGAGTGTGGTCGCTTCCCTCGAGTGGGCATCGGTGTAACTACAACAAGCCACTTTGATGTGAACAAGAAGCGAGCTAAGGGTGATGTGACAAAATTGATAGGAGCCTGGATCCGAGGCCGAATTAGGGGTGCGAAGTTCAGCACCTACATGTTTGAGTTAAATTGGATGGCTTTCTTTTTCACGGACTTGAGGGCAAGTCCCAAAATAGAAGAGGAGAATGATGCGTTGGTGATGCATTAACATCAGATCACCAAGAGACTAGATTGAGTGTCATTGCAATGATCTTGGCCAATGGGACACTTTCAAGATAAGTGATGACATTTCTGGTTCTAAAGACATTATTGTCCTTTTGGCCACTTAAACTTGATTATGTTCGTGCATGATTAGTCCGTACAACTTAATTAGTCCGTACAAATAAGTATCTGTGATTAGTGTTAATTATAGTGCACCCTGCATGTAATTAGCATAATTAACAAATGTAATTAGTTGTTGTTTGAATTCCCTAAGTAGTTGCTGAGTAAGGCGCGCCTAAGAGCACATGGGGCAGGTAAGGATGAAGAATGAGGCTCCTTACAGCTCACCCACGTTTGTCCTTATGCAAGGACAAGTAACAGCTGTCAAGTGGTCCAAAACGGAAGGAAATGCGCTCCAAATTGTACTGCACGTATTTGGCTCATTTCTGGGCAAAATACTGAAGTTTCATTTTGCTTGGGCACTACTCTTGGACAGCTCACCCTTTCTAGAGTATTCTTAGGTTATTAGGGCACATTTGTGACCCCTATAAATATGTAAGAACAGCTGATGTAAAAGGTACTTGATGATGAATGAAAATATGAAATGGCTGCTGCCTTTTGCTTACAAACCTTGTTGTTCTTTATAATGTCCTTAGGGATATTTGGTGAAACAAGTAGTATCCTTTAGCCATGACTTGGTGGTTAAATCCTTTATAGTCTTGGTGGTGGTGGTATCTATCCTCCCTCTTCTTATTTTTCGTTTCATTTACTTCGTTTTTAATCTCTATAATCAAAAAACAAACAAAATATTATCAAAATACCCATTGTTTGAAAACGAGCTAAAACCTTCAGTTTTGCTAAGGTATCAACCTCATACGATTGGGGTGAAAGAGATTGAGGTCTTTTGTGTTGAATATTAAGAGAAAGCACCCAAATGCTTTGTTTGCATTCATTTGAGTGCGAAAATACAGCAAGGATGTTTACAGGTACAAACACGCTTTAACTCCACCTTTTGAATGCATTTACGCGTTTTAACAGCTCTTACATCTAGGGTGAAAGAGATTGAGTTCTTTTGTGTTGTATATTAAGAGAAAGCACCCAAATGCTTTGTTTGCAATCATTTGAGGGAGAAACTACACCAACGAAGTTTACAAGTACAAACAAGCTTCAACTCAAGCTTTTGAAAGCATTTACGCGTTTTAAAACCTCATACGACTAGGGTGAAAGAGATTGAGGTCTTTTGTGTAGTATATTAAGAGAAAGCACCCAAATGCTTTCTTTGCATTAATTTCAGTGAGAAACTACACCAAGGATGTTTCCAAGTACAAACAAGCTTCAACTTCAAGCTTTTGAAAACATTTACGCGTTTTAAAACCTCATACGACTAGGGTGAAAAAGATTGAGTTCTTTTGTATTGTATTTTAAGAGAAAGCAACCAAAAGCTTTGTTTGCATTCATTGGAGTGAGAAACTACACCAATAATGTTTACAAGTACAAACAAGCTTCAACTCAAGCTTTTGAATGCATTTACGCGTTTTAAAAGCTCATATGACTAGGGTGAAAAAGATTGAGTTCTTTTGTGTTGTATATTAAGAGAAAGCACCCAAATGCTTTGCATTAATTTGAGTGAGAAACTTAACCAAGGATGTTTACAAGGACCAACAAGCTTCAACTTAAGCTTTTGAATGCATATACGCGTTTTAAAACCTCGTACGACTAGGGTGAAAGAGATTGAGTTCTTTTGTGTTGTATTTTCAAATAAAACACCCAAAAGCTTTGTTTGCAATCATTGGAGTGAGAAGCTACACCAAGGATGTTAACAAGTACAAACAAGCTTAAACTCAAGCTTTTGAATGCATTTACGCGTTTTAAAGGCTCATATGACTAGGGTGAAAAAGATTGAGTTCTTTTGTGTTGTATATTAAGAGAATGCACCCAAATGCTTTGTTTGCATTCATTTGAGTGAGAAACTTAACCAAGGTTGTTTACAAGTACCAACAAGCTTCAACTTAAGCTTTTGAATGCATATACGCGTTTTAAAACCTCATACGACTAGGGTGAAAGAGATTGAGTTCTTTTGTGTTGTATTTTCAGAGAAAGCACCGAAAAGCTTTGTTTGCATTCATTGGAGTGAGAAACTACAACAAGGATGTTTACAAGTACAAACAATCATCAACTCAAGCTTTTGAACGTATTTACGCGTTTTAAAAGCTTATATGACTAGGGTGAAAGAGATTGAGGTCTTTTGTGTGGTTTATTAACAGAAAGCACCCAAATGCTTTGTTTGCATTCATTTGAGTGAGAAACTACACCAAGGATGTTTACTAGTACAAACAAGCTTTAACTCCACCTTTTGAATGCATTTACGCGTTTTAACAGCTCTTACGACTAGGGTGAAAGAGATTGGGTTCTTTTGTGTTGTATTTTCAGAGAAAGCACCCAAATGCCTTGTTTGCATTCATTTGAGTGAGAAACTTAACCAAGGATGTTTACAAGTACAAACAACCTTCAACTCAAGCTTTTGAATGTATTTACGCGTTTTAACAGCTCTTACGATTAGGGTGAAAGAGATTGAGGTTTTTTGTGTTGTATATTAAGAGAACGCACCCAAATGCTTTGTTTGCATTCATTTGAGTGAGAAACTACACCAAGGATGTTTACAATTACAAACAAGCTTTAACTCCACCTTTTGAATGCATTTACGCGTTTTAACAGCTCTTACATCTAGGGTGAAAGAGATTGAATTCTTTTGTGTTGTACATTAAGAGAAAGCACCCAAATGCTTTGTTTGCATTCATTTGAGGGAGAAACTACACCAAGGATGTTTACAAGTACAAACAAGTTTCAACTCAAGCTTTTGAATGCATTTACGCATTTTAACAGCTCTTACAACTAGGGTGAAAGAGATTGAGTTCTTTTGTGTTGTATATTAAGAGAAGTCACACAAATGCTTTGTTTGCATTCATTTGAGTGAGAAACTACACCAAAGATGTTTACAAGTACAAACAAGCTTTAACTCCACCCTTTGAATGCATTTACGCGTTTTAACAGCTCTTACATCTAGGGTGAAAGAGATTGAGGTCTTTTGTGTTGTATATTAAGGGAAAGCACCCAAATGCTTTGTTTGCATTCATTTGAGTGAGAAACTACACCAAGGATGTTGACAAGTACAAACAAGCTTTAACTCCACCTTTTGAATGCATTTACGCGTTTTAACAGCTCTTACGACAAGGGTGAAAGAGATTGAGTTCTTTTGTGTTGTATATTAAGAGAAAGCACCCAAAAGCTTTGTTTGCATTCATTTCAGTGAGAAACTACACCAAGAATGTTTACAAGTACAAACAAGCTTCAACTCAAGCTTTTGAATGCATTTACGCGTTTTAAAAGCTCATATGACTAGGGTGAAAGAGATTGAGTTCTTTTGTGTTGTATATTAAGAGAAAGCACCAAGATACTTTGTTTCCATTCATTTGAGTGAGAAACTACACCAAGGATGTTTACAAGCACAAACAAGCTTTAACTCCACCTTTTGAATGCATTTACGCATTTTAACAGGTCTTACAACTAGGGTGAAAGAGATTGAGTTCTTTTGTGTTGTATATTAAGAGAAATCACCCAAATGGTTTGTTTGCATTCATTTGAGTGAGAAACTACACCAAGGATGTTTACAAGTACAAACAAGTTTCAACTCAAGCTTTTGAATGCATTTACGCGTTTTAACAGCTCTTAGGACTAGGCGGAAAGAGATTGAGTTCTTTTGTGTTGTATATTAAGAAAAAGCATCCAAAAGCTTTGTTTGCATTCATTGGAGTGAGAAACTCAATCTCTTTTGTGTTTACAAGTACAAACAAGCTTCAACTCAAGCTTAAGAGAAAGCACCCAAAAGCTTTGTTTAATTCATTTCAGTGAGAAACTACACCAAGGGTGTTTACAAGTACAAACAAGCTTTAACTCCACCTTTTGAATGCATATACGCGTTTTAAAACCTCATACAACTAGGGTGAAAGAGATTGAGTTCTTTTGTGTTGTATTTTCAGAGAAAGCACCCAAAAGCTTTGTTTGCATTCATTGGAGTGAGAAACTACACCAAGGATGTTTACAAGTACAAACAAGCTTCAACTCAAGCTTTTGAAAGCATTTAAGCGTTTTAACAGCTCTTACATCTAGGGTGAAAGAGATTGAGTTCTTTTGTGTTGTATATTAAGAGAAAGCACCCAAATGCTTTGTTTGCATTTCATTTGAGTGTGAAACTACACCAAGGGTGTTTACAAGTACAAACAAGCTTCAACTCAAGCTTTTGAATCCATTGACGCGTTTTAACAGCACTTACAACTAGGGTGATAGAGATTAATATACAACACAAAAGACCTCAATCTTTTTCACCCTAGTCATATGAGCTTTTAAAACGCGTAAATGCATTCAAAAGGTTGAGTTGAAGCTTGTTTGTACTTGTAAACATTCTTGGTGTAGTTTCTCACTGAAATGAATGCAAACAAAGCTTTTGGTTGTACTTGTAAATATCCTTGTAAACATCCTAGGTGTAGTTTCACACTCAAATGAATGCAAACAAAGTATTTGGATGCTTTCTCTTAATATACAACACAAAAGAACTCAAATCTCTTTCACCCTACTCGTATAAGCTTTTAAAACCCGTAAATGCATTGAAAAGCTTGAGTTGTAGCTTGTTTGTACTTGTAAACATCCTAGGTGTAGTTTCACACTGAAGTGAATGCAAACAAAGTATTTGGATGCATTCTCTTAATATACAACACAAAAGAACTCAAATCTCTTTCACCCTACTCGTATCAGCTTTCAAAACGTGTAAATGCATTCAAAAGCTTGAGTTGTAGCTTGTTTGTACTTTAAAACATTCTAGGTGTAGTTTCATACTAAAATGAATGCAAACAAAACATTGTGGTGCTTTCTCTTAATATAAAACACAAAAGAACTCAATCTCTGTCCCCCTAGTCGTAAGAGCTGTTAAAACGCGTAAATGCATTCAAAGGCTTGAGTATTTGAGGATAAACAATCCTAGGTGTAGGTGACAAAGAGGGGGAGAAAGAGATTTGAGTTCTTTTGTGTTGTATATTAAGTTTTCTCTTTTAAGAGATTGAGTTCTTTTGTCTTGTATTTTCAGAGAATGCACCCAAAAGCTTTGTTTGCATTCATTTGAGTGAGAAACTACACCTAAGTGAATGTTTTAATGTTTGCTCAATTACTTTCACCCTAGTCATAAGAGCTGTTAAAATGCGTAAATGCATTCAAAAGCTTGATTTTAAGCTTGTTTGGACTTGTAAACATCCTTTGTGTAGTTTCACATTCAAATGAATGCAAACAAAGCATTTGGGTGCTTTCTGTTAGTATAAAAAAAAAAGAACTCAATTACTTTCACCCTTGTCGTAAGAGCTGTCAAAACGCGTAAACTGAATTATTTAAATGATCGGGTTTGTATATTAATGATTTAAAGCTTGCAATCAAACAAGCTCCGGATATTAAGGCTTTAACTCCACCTTTTGAATGCATTTACGCGTTTTAACAGCTCTTACATCTAGGGTGAAAGAGATTGAGGTCTTTTGTGTTGTATATTAAGAGAAAGCACCTAAATGCTTTGTTTGCATTCATTTGAGTGAGAAACTACACCAAGGATGTTTACAAGTACAAACAAGCTTCAACTCAAGCTTTTGAATGTATTTACGCGTTTTAACAGCTCCAATGATTAGGGTGAAAGAGATTGAGGTCTTTTGTGTTGTATATTAAGAGAAAGCACCCAAATGCTTTGTTTGCATTCATTTGAGTGAGAAACTACACCAAGGATGTTTACAAGTACAAACAAGCTTCAACTCAAGCTTTTGAATGTATTTACGCGTTTTAACAGCTCCAACGATTAGGGTGAAAGAGATTGAGGTCTTTTGTGTTGTATATTAAGAGAAAGCACCCAAATGCTTTGTTTGCATTCATTTGAGTGAGAAACTACACCAAGGATGTTTACAAGTACAAACAAGCTT
This sequence comes from Tetragonia tetragonoides, assembly GCA_038025085.1. Classification (NCBI taxonomy): domain Eukaryota; kingdom Viridiplantae; phylum Streptophyta; class Magnoliopsida; order Caryophyllales; family Aizoaceae; genus Tetragonia; species Tetragonia tetragonoides. The sequence goes on from CM076146.1 coordinate 21,236,057, forward strand.
TAACTCTACCTTTTGAATGCATTTACGCGTTTTAACAGCACTTACATCTAGGGTGAAAGAGATTGAGTTCTTTTGTGTTGTATATTAAGAGAAAGCACCCAAATGCTTTGTTTGCATTCATTTGAGTGAGAAACTACACCAAGGATGCTTACAAGTACAAACAAGCTTCAACTCAAGCTTTTGAATGCATTAACGCGTTTTAACAGCTCTTACGACTAGGCGAAAAGAGATTGAGTTCTTTTGTGTTGTATATTAAGAAACAGCACCCAAATGCATTGTTTGCATTCATTTGAGTGTGAAACTACCCCAAGGATGTTTACAACTACAAACAAGCTTGAACTCAAGCTTTTGAATGCATTTAAGCGTTTTAAAAGCTCATACGACAAGGGTGAAAGAGATTGAGTTCTTTTGTGTTGTATCTTAAGAGAACGCACCCAAATGTTTTCTTTGCATTCATTTGAGTGAGAAACTACACAAAAGATGTTTACAAGTACCAACAAACTTCAGCTTAAGCTTTTGAATGCATATACGCGTTTTAAACAGTTTCTTAATTTTGTTTGCATTCACCTTTTGAATTTACAAGTACAAACAATCAAATGAATGCAAATAAAGCATTTGGGTGCTTTCTCTTAATATACAACACAAAAGAACTCAATCTCTTTCACCCTAGATGTAAGAGCTGTTAAAACGCGTAAATGCATTCAAAAGGTGGAGTTAAAGCTTGTTTGTACTTGTAAACATCCTTGGTGTAACGCAAATTTACGCGTTTTAACAGCACTTACATCTAGGGTGAAAGAGATTGAGTTCTTTTGTGTTGTATATTAAGAGAAAGCACCCAAATGCTTTGTTTGCATTCATTTGACTGAGAAACTACACCAAGGATGTTTACAAGTACAAACAAGCTTTAACTTAAGCTTTTGAATGCATATACGCGTTTTAACAGCTCTTACGACTAGGGTGAAAGAGATTGAGTTCTTTTGTGTTGTATTTTCAGAGAAAGCACCCAAAAGCTTTGTTTGCATTCATTGGAGTGAGAAACTACACCAAGGATGTTTACAAGTAAATTTGCGTTACACCCAGGATGTTTACAAGTACAAACAAGCTTCAACTCCACCTTTTGAATGCATTTACACGTTTTAACAGATCTTACAACTAGGGTGAAAGAGATTGAGATCTTTTGTGTTGTATATTAAGAGAAAGTACCCAAATGCTTTCTTTGCATTAATTTGAGTGAGAAACTACACCAAGGATGTTTACAAGTACAAACAAGCTTTAACTCCACCTTTTGAATGCATTTACGCGTTTTGAGTTGAAGCTTGTTTGTACTTGTAAACATCCTTGGTGTAGTTTCTCACTCCAATGAATGCAAACAATGCTTTTGGGTGCTTTCTCTGAAAATACAACACAAAAGAACTCAATCTCTTTCACCCTTGTCGTAAGAGCTGTTAAAACGCGTAAATGCATTCAAAAGGTGGAGTTAAAGCTTGTTTGTACTTGTAAACATCCTTGGTGTAGTTTCTCACTCCAAGGAATGCAAACAAAGCTTTTGGGTGCTTTCTCTGAAAATACAACACAAAAGAACTCAATCTCTTTCACCCTAGTCGTAAGAGCTGTTAAAACGCGTAAATGCATTCAAAAGGTGCAGTTAAAGCTTGTTTGTACTTGTAAACATCCTTGGTGTAGTTTCTCACTCAAATGAATGCAAACAAAGCATTTGGGTGCTTTCTCTTGATATACAACTCAAAAGACCTCAAATCTCTTTCACCTTACTCGTATTCATTTGTTTGCATTCATTTGAGTGTGAAACTACACTTAGGATGTTTACAAGTACAAACAAGCTTCAACTCAAGCTTTTGAATGCATTTACGCGTTTTAAAAGCTCATACGAATACGGTGAAAGAGATTGAGGTCTTTTGTATTTGGGTGCTTTCTCTTAATATACAACACAAAAGAACTCAATCTCTTTCACCCTAGTCGTATGAGGTTTTAAAACGCGTATATGCATTCAAAAGCTTAAGTTGAAGCTTATGCATTCAAAAGCTTAAGTTGAAGCTTGTTGGTACTTGTAAACATCTTTGTTGTAGTTTCTCACCCAAATGAATGCAAAGAAAACATTTGGGTGCGTTCTCTTAATATACAACACAAAAGAACTCAATCTCTTTCACCCTACTCCTATGAGCTTTTAAAACGCGTAATTGAATTCAATGAAGCTTGTTTGTAACTATAAACATCCTAGGTGTAATTTCACACTCAAATGAATGCAAACAAAGTATTTCACCCTCGTCGTAAGAGCACTTAAAACGCGTAATGAATTCAAAACGCGTAAATGCATTCAAAAGCTTGAGTTGAAGCTTGTTTGTACTTGTAAACATCCTTGGTGTAGTTTCTCACTCAAATGAATGCAAACATAGCATTTGGGTGCTTTCTCTTAATATACAACACAAAAGACCTCAATCTCTTTCACCCTAGTCGTATGAGCTTTTAAAACGCTTAAATGCATTCAAAAGCTTGAGTTCAAGCTTGTTTGTAGTTGTAAACATCCTTGGGGTAGTTTCACACTCAAATGAATGTAAACAAAGCATTTGGGTGCAATAACACAATAATCTCGGAGTGTCATCAAGCTAGCAATAACCAAGTCATCTTCCAGATTCATACTAATAGGTCGTCCAACTATATGTCCATCACCCTAGATGTAAGAGCTGTTAAAACTCGTAAATGCATTCAAAAGGTGGAGTTAAAGCTTGTTTGTACTTGTAAACATCTTTGGTGTAGTTTCTCACTCAAAAGAATGCAAACAAAGCGTAAATGCATTCAAAAGGTGGAGTTAAAGCTTTTTCTGTACTTGTAAACATCCTTGGTGTAGTTTCTCACTCAAATGAATGCAAACAAAGCATTTGGGTGATTTCTCTTAATATACAACACAAAAGACCTCAACCTCTTTCACCCTAATCGTAAGAGCTGTTAAAACGCGTAAATACATTCAAAAGCTTATGTTGAAGCTTGTTTGTACTTGTAAACATCCTTGGTTAAGTTTCTCACTCAAATGAATGCAAACAAAGCAAGCTTTGTTTGCATTCATTTGAGTGAGAAACTACACCAAGTTTGGGTACTACACCAAGGATGTTTACAACTACAAACAATTCATTTTAAAATGTTAATCATTGGAGTTTCTCACTCAAATGAATGCAAACTAAGCAACCAAAAGCTTTGTTTGCATTCATTTGAGTGAGATACTTAACCAAGGATGTTTACAAGTACAAACAAGCTTCAACTCAAGCATTTGAATGTATTTACGCGTTTTAACAACTCTTAGGATTAGGGTGAAAGAGATTGAGGCCTTTTGTAAACAAATGTTTCTCCAATCATTCGAGTGAGAAACTACACCAAGGATGTTTACAAGTACAAACAAGCTTTAACTCAAGCTTTTGAATGCATTTACGCGTTTTAAAAGCTCATATGACTAGGGTGAAAAAGATTGAGTACTTTTGTGTTGTATTTTAAGAGAAAGCAACCAAAAGCTTTGTTTGCATTCATTTCAGTTAGAAACTACACCAAGGATGAAATATAGTTTTAGCTTTACCACTCCAATGAATGCAAACAAAGCTTTGTTTGCATTCATTTCAGTGAGAAACTACACCAAGAATGTGTACAAGTACAAACAAAGCATTTACGTGTAGGTGGAGTTGAAGCTTGTTTGTACTTGTAAACATCCTTGGTGTAGTTTCTCACACAAATGAATGCAAACAAAGCATTTGTGTGATTTCTCTTAATATACAACACAAAAGAACTCAATCTCTTTCACCCTAGTCGTATGAGGTTTTAAAACGTGTATATGCATTCAAAAGGTGGAGTTAAAGCTTCAACTCAAATGAATGCAAACAAAGCATTTGGGTGCTTTCTCTTAATATACAACACAAAAGACCTCAATCTCTTTCACCCTAGTCATATGAGCTGTTAAAACGCGTAAATGCATTCAAAAGGTGGAGTTAAAGCTTGTTTGTACTTGTAAACATCCTTGGTGTAGTTTGTCCCTCAAATGAATGCAAACAAAGCATTTGGGTGCTTTCTCTTAATATACAACACAAAAGACCTCAATCTCTTTCACCCTAGTCATATGAGCTTTTAAAACGCGTAAATGCATTCAAAAGCTTGAGTTGAAGCTTGTTTGTACTTATAAACATCCTTGGTTAAGTTTCTCACTCAAATGAATGCAAACAAAGCATTTGGGTGCGTTCTCTTAAAATACAACACAAAAGAACTCAATCTCTTTCACCCTTGTCGTATGAGCTTCTAAAACGCTCAAATGCATTCAAAAGCCTGAGTTCAAGTTTGTTTGTAGTTGTAAACATCGTTGGGGTAGTTTCACACTCAAATGAATGTAAACAAAGCATTTGCGAGCTTTTTCTTAATATACAACACAATAGAACTCAATCTCTTTCACCCTAGTTGTAAGAGCTGTTAAAATGCGTAAATGCATTCAAAAGGTGGAGTTAAAGCCTGTTTGTGCTTGTAAACATCCTTGGTGTAGTTTATCACTCAAATGAATGCAAACAAAGCATTTGGGTGCTTTCTCTTAATATACAACACAAAAGACCTCAATCTCTTTCACCCTAATTGTAAGAGCTGTTAAAATGCGTAAATGCATTCAAAAGGTGGAGTTAAAGCTTATTTGTGCTTGTAAACATCCTTGGTGTAGTTTCTCACCCAAATGAATGCAAAGAAAGCATTTGGGTGCTTTCTCTTAATATACAACACAAAAGAACTCAATCTCTTTCACCCTAGTTGTAATAGCTGTTAAAATGCGTAAATGCATTCAAAAGGTGGAGTTGAAGCTTGTTTGTACTTGTAAACATCCTTGGTGTAGTTTCTCCCTCAAATGAATGTAAACAAAGCATTTGGGTGCTTTCTCTTAATATACAACACAAAAGATGATGCAGGAGCAACATGCTTAAAAAATGATACACATCATATTCACCATTATATGGATCTTAGGAATGATCTTGATTCCTCTACACGGCTCCTCAAGAACAACAATGGTGTTTTCCAAGGGGAATTGAAAGAACATTCAATCTTAGTTCTATTATGTTCGTTTATGGAGCATGTTTTAAAATGGGTTACAATTACATTGCCTCCTACATTGAAGATACTTTGGAATACACGCGCAAGATGGGGATTAAAGCTCTTGTTATATGATCACGTCATTATGGAGAACCTCGTAATCTTGGCAGTTCTGATAGTTGTTCGTATTTTGGCCATAACTCGCTCATACTAAATCTAAACGTGATGATTCAAATCTGTGTAGAAATATATGATCGAGATCTACAACATTGATGCTTTGAGTTTTCTCTAATTCAAAGCGCAACATGGTCAAAAACGCGTAACAAGTTACGGAACATATTCCTTGCGCGCCAAGGCAACGACTTTAGTTTAGTTATTGTGTCCTAGTTTATTTTAACTTGCTTTTAGCGTGATTTATTGCTTAGGAAACTAATAATCTGGTTATTATTAGCATTATGAGTCCATTAGGTATTAGGAAAGTTGTTAGTTAGTTCATTTTACAATTGTAATCAGTTTCATAGTTAGTTTCCTACTTGGATTAGGATTCCTAGTAGCTTTAGATTTCTTTGTCTATATATAGGGGAGAGCACGAAATTGTAACATAGACTTTGATGATTAATGATTAATACGTGAGTATTTACCCCTCAAATTGAGTGATTCAGTTTGAAACCCTTGTGTGTGATGCGCAAGTTTTGTTCTTGAGTGATTCTTGAACGCAAAACCCCAACCCCTTGAGTGATTCGAGAGGTATATCCCTTTTATTGTTTTGTTTATCAAAAATACAGAAAATCCCTAAATAAATCACATCAAAAGAACTCAATCTCTTTCACCCTAGATGTAAGAGCTGTGAAAACGCGTAAATGCATTCAAAAGGTGGAGTTAAAGCTTGTTTGTACTTGTAAACATCCTTGGTGTAATTTCTCTTCAAATGAATTCAGACAAAGGATGTTTACAAGTACAAACAAAGCGTTTGGGTGCTTTCTCTTAGGATCAAAAATACAGAAAATCTTTAAATAAATCACATCAACAAACAAGCTTTAACTCCACCTTTTGATTACATTTACGCGTTTTAAAAGCTCATATGACTAGGGTAAAAGAGATTGAGGTCTTTTGTGTTGTATATTAAGAGAAAGCACCCAAATGCTTTGTTTGCATTCATTTGAGTGAGAAACTACACCAAGGATGTTTAGAAGTACAAACAAGCTTTAACTCCACCTTTTGAATGCATTTACGCGTTTTAACAGCTCTTACGACTAGGGTGAAAGAGATTGAGTTCTTTTGTGCTGTATTATCAGAGAAAGCACCCAAAAGCTTTGTTTGCATTCATTGGAGTGAGAAACTACACCAAGGATGTTTACAAGTACAAACAAGCTTCAACTCAAAATTTTGAATGTATTCACAATCAAATGAATGCAAATAAAGCATTTGTGTGCTTTCTCTTAATATACAACAGAAAAGAACTCAATCTCTTTCACCCTAGTCGTAAGAGCTGTTAAAACGCTTTAATGCATTCAAAACGCGTAAATTCATTAAAAAGCTTGAGTTGAAGGTGTTTTATTCTTGTAAACATCCTTGGTGTAGTTTCTCACTTAAATGAATGCAAACAAAGCATCTGGGTGCTTTCTCTTAATATACAACACAAAAGAACTCAATCTCTTTCACCGTAATCGTAAGAGCTGTTAAAACGCGTAAATGCATTCAAAAGCTTGAGTTTAAGCTTGTTTGTACTTGTAAACATCCTAGTTGTAGTTTCACACTCAAATGAATGCAAACAAAGTATTTGGATGCTTTCTTTTAATATACAACACAAAAGAACTCAAATCTCTTTCACCCTACTCGTATAAGCTTTTAAAATGCATAAATGCAGTCAAAAGCTTGAGTTGAAGCTTGTTTGTACTTTAAAACAATCTTCATGAAGTTTCATACTCAAATGAATCCAAACAAAGTATTTTGATCATTTCTTTTAATATTCAACACAAAAGAACTCAAATCTCTTTCACCCTACTCGTAAGACCTTTTAATTCGAGCATTGCTAATTCAATTAAAACTCACTCAAATGAATGCAAGCAAAGCATTTGGGTGCTTTCTCTTAATATACAACACAAAAGAACTCAATCTGTTTCACCCTAGTCGTATGAGGTTTTAAAACGCGTAAATGCTTTCAAAAGGTGGAGTTAAAGCTTGTTTGTACTTGAAAACATCCTTGGTGTAGTTTCTCACTCAAATGAATGCAAACAAAGCATTTGGGTGCGTTCTCTTAAAATACAACACAAAAGAACTCAATCTCTTTCACCCTTGTCGTATGAGCTTCTAAAACGCCCAAATGCATTCAAAAGCCTGAGTTCAAGCTTGTTTGTAGTTGTAAACATCGTTGGGGTAGTTTCACACTCAAATGAATGTAAACAAAGCATTTGCGAGCTTTTTCTTAATATACAACACAAAAGAACTCAATCTCTTTCACCCTAGTTGTAAGAGCTGTTAAAATGCGTAAATGCATTCAAAAGGTGGAGTTAAAGCTTGTTTGTGCTTGTAAACATCCTTGGTGTAGTTTATCACTCAAATGAATGCAAACAAAGCATTTGGGTGCTTTCTCTTAATATACAACACAAAAGACCTCAATCTCTTTCACCCTAGTTGTAAGAGCTGTTAAAATGCGTAAATGCATTCAAAAGGTGGAGTTAAAGCTTGTTTGTGCTTGTAAACATCCTTGGTGTAGTTTCTCACCCAAATGATTGCAAAGAAAGCATTTGGGTGCTTTCTCTTAATATACAACACAAAAGAACTCTATCTCTTTCACCCTAGTTGTAATAGCTGTTAAAATGCGTAAATGCATTCAAAAGGTGGAGTTGAAGCTTGTTTGTACTTGTAAACATCCTTGGTGTAGTTTCTCCCTCAAATGAATGTAAACAAAGCATTTGGGTGCTTTCTCTTAATATACAACACAAAAGAACTCAATCTCTTTCACCCTAGATGTAAGAGCTGTGAAAACGCGTAAATGCATTCAAAAGGTGGAGTTAAAGCTTGTTTGTACTTGTAAACATCCTTGGTGTAATTTCTCTTCAAATGAATTCAGACAAAGGATGTTTACAAGTACAAACAAAGCGTTTGGGTGCTTTCTCTTAATTTGGAAACAAACAAAAGCTTTTACAACGCGTATATGCATTCAAAAGCTTAAGTTGAAGCTTGTTGGTACTTGTAAACATCCTTGGTTAAGTTTCTCACTCAAATGAATGCAAACAAAGCATTTGGGTGCTTTCTCTTAATATACAACACAAATGACCTCAATCTCTTTCACCCTAGTCGTATGAGGTTTTAAAACGCGTAAACACATTCAAAAGCTTGAGTTGAAGCTTGTTTGTACTTGTAAACATCCTTGGTGTAGTTTCTCCCTCAAATGAATGCAAACAAAGCATTTGGGTGCTTTCTCTTAATATACAACACAAAAGAACTCAATCTCCTTCAACCTAGTCGTACAAGCTGTTAAAATGCGTAAATGTATTCAAAAGCTTGAGTTGAAGCTTGTTTGTACTTGTAAACATCCTAGGTGTGAAACGACAATCTCTTTCAGAGAAAGCACCAAAAGTCTTTGTTTGCATTCATTGGAGTGAGAAACTACACCAAGAATGTCTACAAGTACAAACAAGCTTCAACTCAAGCTTTTGAATGTATTTACGCGTTTTAACAGCTCTTACGACTAGGGTGAAAGAGATTGAGTTCTTTTCTGTTGTATATTAAGAGAAAGTACACAAATGCTTTATTTGCATTCATTTGATTGTGAATACATTCAAAATTTTGAGTTGAAGCTTGTTTGTACTTGTAAACATCCTTGGTGTAGTTTCTCACTCCAATGAATGCAAACAAAGAATTTGGGTGCTTTCTCTTAATATACAACACAAAAGAACTCAATCTTTTTCACCCTAGTCGTATGAGCTTTTAAAACGCGTAAATGCATTCAAAAGCTTGAGTTGAAGCTTGTTTGTACTTGTAAACATCCTTGGTTAGGTTTCTCACTCAAATAATTGCAAACAAAGCATTTGGGTGCTTTCTCTTAAATGTTTGTACTTTTAAACACAAAAGAGATTGAGTTCTTTTGTGTTGTATTTTCAGAGAAAGCACCCAAATGGTTTGTTTGCATTCATATGAGTGAGAAACTATACCAAGGATGTTTACAAGTACAAACAAGCTTTAACTCCACCTTTTGATTACATTTACGCGTTTTAAAAGCTCATATGACTAAGGTGAAAGAGATTGAGGTCTTTTGTGTTGTATATTAAGAGAAAGCACCCAAATGCTTTGTTTGCATTCATTTGAGTGAGAAACTACACCAAGGATGTTTAGAAGTACAAACAAGCTTTAACTCCACCTTTTGAATGCATTTACGCGTTTTAACAGCTCTTACGACTAGGGTGAAAGAGATTGAGTTCTTTTGTGTTGTATTATCAGAGAAAGCACCCAAAAGCTTTGTTTGCATTCATTGGAGTGAGAAACTACACCAAGGATGTTTACAAGTACAAACAAGCTTCAACTCAAAATTTTGAATGTATTCACAATCAAATGAATGCAAATAAAGCATTTGTGTGCTTTCTCTTAATATACAACAGAAAAGAACTCAATCTCTTTCACCCTAGTCGTAAGAGCTGTTAAAACGCGTAAATGCATTCAAAACGCGTAAATTCATTAAAAAGCTTGAGTTGAAGGTGTTTTATTCTTGTAAACATCCTTGGTGTAGTTTCTCACTTAAATGAATGCAAACAAAGCATCTGGGTGCTTTCTCTTAATATACAACACACAAGAACTCAATCTCTTTCACCGTAATCGTAAGAGCTGTTAAAACGCGTAAATGCATTCAAAAGCTTTAGTTTAAGCTTGTTTGTACTTGTAAACATCCTTGGTGTAGTTTCATACTCAAATCTTCATGAAGTTTCATACTCAAATGAATCCAAACAAAGTATTTTGATCATTTCTTTTAATATTCAACACAAAAGAACTCAAATCTCTTTCACCCTACTCGTAAGACCTTTTAATTCGAGTATTGATAATTCAATTAAAACTCACTCAAATGAATGCAAACAAAGCATTTGGGTGCTTTCTCTTAATATACAACACAAAAGAACTCAATCTGTTTCACCCTAGTCGTATGAGATTTTAAAACGCGTAAATGCTTTCAAAAGGTGGAGTTAAAGCTTGTTTGTACTTGTAAACATCCTTGGTGTAGTTTCTCACTCAAATTAATGCAAAGAAAGCATTTGGGTGCTTTCTCTTAAAATACAACACAAAAAAACTCAAATCTCTTTCAAAAGATTCTCAATATACATTTAAGAGAAACGCGTAAATGTCAAGATTTTTGGTTTACAAGTACCTCTAGCAACCTTGATTACTTGTAAACTACATGTAAATGCTTTGTTTGCATTCATTTGAGTGAGAAACTACAGCAAGGATGTTTACAAGTACTAACAAGCTTTAACTCCACCTTTTGAATGCATTTACGCGTTTTAACAGCTCTTACATCTAGGGTGAAAGAGATTGAGTTCTTTTGTGTTGTATATTAAGAGAAAGCACCCAGATGCTTTGTTTGCATTTATTAGAGTAAGAAACTTAACCAAGGATGTTTACAAGTGCAAACAAGCTTCAACTCAAGCTTTTGAATGTATTTACGCGTTTTAACAGCACTTACGATTAGGGTGAAAGAGATTGAGGTCTTTTGTGTTGTATATTAAGAGAAAGCACCCAAATGCTTTGTTTGCATTCATTTGAGTGAGAAACTACACCAAGGATGTTTACAAGTACAAACAAGCTTTAACTCCACCTTTTGAATGCATTTACACGTTCTAACAGCTCTTACATCTAGGGTTTGGGTGCATTAACGCATTTTAAATGCATATACGCGTTTTAAACAGTTTGGGTGTTTACAAGTACTTGTGTTGTATTTTCAGAGAAAGCACCCAAAAGCTTTGTTTGCATTCACTGGAGTGAGAAACTACACCAAGGATGTTTACAAGTACAAACAAGCTTCAACTCAAGCTTTTGAATGTATTTACGCGTTTTAAAACCTCATACGACTAGGGTGAAAGAGATTGAGGTCTTTTGTGTTGTATATTAAGAGAAAGCACCCAAATGCTTTGTTTGCATTCATTTGAGTGAGAAACTACACCAAGGATGTTTACAAGCACAAACAAGCTTTAACTCCACCTTTTGAATGCATTTACGCATTTTAACAGCTCTTACAACTAGGGTGAAAAAGATTGAGTTCTTTTGTGTTGTATTTTTGATGTGAAATAAGTAACAAAACGGAAATTAACCTTTGATAGTATCACACAAAGGGATCTTGTTCAAGAATCACTCAAGAACAACTCACGAATCACTCGTAAGGGTTTCAACCTAAATCACTCAGTTTGAGGGGTAAATACTCACGTATTCAATAATTAATCATCAAAGCACGAGTTTACAGTAGCAAAGATCTCCCCTATTTATAGACAAAGAAATCTAAAGCTATTCGGAATCCTAATCCTAGTCCGAATAGAAAACTAACTACGAAACTGACTACAATTGTAAAACAGACTAACTAACAGCTTTCCTAACACCTAATGGACTTCTAATACTAATAACAATCAGATTATTACTCTCCTAAACATATTCTAACTAATTAAGGGAATACTAAACGAAATCGAACTAAACAACTGATTACCTAGTGCCCAAGGCTCAAAACCGCTGGAACAGTTTCCTTGGCGCCCAAGGCTTCTTCTTTTCAACTTCTAGTCATCTTCTTGCCACTCTAACATAGTTACCTCACACTTTACCTCACGTGGCATTATACTCTTGGCACTGAGCAGCTCAAGATCAAGCATTAACGTTTCAAGAACTGGGTTCTTTGACGTTCTTGATTCGTCGTCTTCTTGCTTGTCCTTTAACGTACTTGCTCCTGCATCAACCTCCCCTTCTTTAAAAGAATTTGCCCTCAATTTCGTATCCTCTAAGTAAGGGCTAAGATCACCAACATTGAAGGTTGAGCTCACGTTTCCATACTCACTAGGAAGATCAATCTTGTATGCATTGTCTCCAATCTTCTCTAGAACTTGAAAAGGACCATCTGCTCGAGGCATAAGCTTGTTCTTGCGTCTAGAAGGAAATCTTTCTTTGCGCAGGTGTAGCCAAACTAAGTCACCAGGTTCAAATAGAACTTGCTCTCTTCCCTTGTTAGCTCTAGCTTGGTACCTTGAGTTCATCTTCTCTACTCGCGCACGAACTTGCTCACAGGTCTTCTTGAAAGCTTGTTGTCTTGCCTTGGCATCTACATTGATAACATCATCTCTAGGCAAAGACACGAAATCAATAGGCAAATAAGGATTAGTGCCATACACAATCTCAAATGGAGAACGACCCGTGGTAAATCCAGGCGTTCTGTTATATGCAAACTCCGCATGTGCTAGCTTAATATCCCAATCTTTTGTGCTTCTACTCACCAACCCTCTAAGCAAAGTACCAAGGGTCCTGTTTGTAACCTCGGTTTGCCCATCTGTTTGTGGGTGATGTGAAGTGCTAAAGAGTAACTTCGTCCCAACGAGTCTCCAAAGTGTCTTCCAAAAGTAACTCAGAAACTTAGTATCTCGATCCGACACAATGGTCTTGGGAATGCCATGTAGCCTCACTATCTCTTTATAGAACAAGTCAGCAACATGAGAGGCGTCATCGGTCTTGTGACATGGCACAAAGTGCGCCATCTTGGACAATCTATCAACAACAACCATCACAGCATCTTTTCCCCTTTGAGTTCTAGGGAGTGCCACAATGAAATCCATGCTCACACTCTCCCAGGGAATGCTAGGAACCGGTAATGGTGTGTATAACCCTTTGTGAAAAGCACTCTTGGCCCGTTGACATGTAGCGCATCTCGTCACAATAGCATGTACATCTTTGAGCATCTTAGGCCAATAAAAGTGTTCTTGTAACATCTCAAGGGTTTTAGTTACTCCAAAATGTCTAGCTAATCCTCCCGAGTGAACTTCTCTAACCAATAGCTCACGTACAGAGGACCTAGGAACGCAGAACTTGTTCCTCTTGAATAGAAACCCATCTTGTATGAAATAATCACCATGCTCCCCCTCTTTGCAAGCTCTAAATGACTCAGAGAAATCAGCATCCTTGTCATATAGTTCTTGGAGATGTTCAAAGCCTAGGAGCTTCGCTTCAAGTGTCAAAAGCAAGTGGTTTCTTCGTGAAAGAGCATCAGCAACAACATTGCTCTTCCCATCTTTGTACTTGGCCAAGAATGTAAAAGATTGTAGAAACTCTACCCACTTGGCATGTCTAGGGTTTAGTTTCTGTTGGCCATGAATGTACTTGAGAGCTTCATGATCCGAGTGCAACACGAAAGGCTTAGGCCTTAAATAATGGGACCAATGCTCCAAAGCTCTCACAATTGCATAGAACTCTCGATCATATATAGAATAATTCAAACGAGCTCCATTCAATTTCTCACTAAAATAGGCAATAGGACGTTTTTCTTGAATTAAAACAGCGCCTATACCTACCCCACTAGCATCACATTCAACTTCAAACAATCTATCAAAATCTGGTAACGCTAGAATAGGTGCTTGACACAACTTCTCTTTGACCTCAACAAAGGCCTTTTGCGCACTTTCACTCCAATTAAACTCTCCTTTTTTCATTAATTCAGTAATAGGAGCAGTAATGGAACTAAAATTGCGTATAAACCTCCGATAAAATGATGCCAAGCCATGAAAACTACGTACCTCATGTATATTGGTTGGAGCTGGCCATGAAGCCATAGCTTCTACGTTGGACGGATCAACATGTACACCATCTTTGGACACAATGTAACCAAGGAATATAACCTTAGGAAGCATGAAATCACACTTCTCTAACTTGCCAAAAAGCTGTTGTTCCTTTAGCTTCTCAAATTCGCGCTGTAGATGTACTAGATGTTCCTCCTTGGTCTTGCTGAATATAAGAATATCATCAAGGTAAACCACAACAAATTTACCAAGGAATGCTCTCAATACCTCGTTCATCAACCTCATGAATGTGCTAGGAGCGTTGCACAAGCCAAAAGGCATTACTAACCACTCATACAAACCATGTCGTGTCTTGAACACGGTTTTCCATTCATCCCCCTCCTTGATTCTCACTTGATGGTATCCAGCTCTAAGATCTATCTTGGAAAACAACTGGGAACCATGTAGCTCGTCTAACATATCATCTAATCTTGGCATAGGGAACCTATATTTGATTGTGATATTGTTGACACCTCTGCTATCAATGCACATACGCCATGTCCCATCTTTCTTAGGCACAAGTAACGCAGGAACAGCGCATGGACTTAGACTTTCTCTCACATAGCCTCTTTGCACAAGCTCTTCAACTTGTCTTTGTAACTCTTTGGCTTCTTCGGGGTTACACCGATATGCTGGCCTATTTGGAAGTGGTGCTCCAGGAACTAGGTCAATTTGGTGTTCTATGCCACGCATAGGAGGTAAACCAGGGGGTAACTCCTCGGGGAACACTTCTTTGAACCTCTCTAACAATAGGCGTAACTCAGGATCATAATTGGGATTGTTACACATGTTAGGTTCAAACAACAACACTAGGTAGCTCATAGTTTCACTAGCCACCTCTTTTTCCATCTCTTTCTCTCCTATGACCATTACACGACTCGCCTTTTTACTAGCCTTTGCTTCTTTAACTTGAGTGGCAGTCAAGGGTAACAATTTGATTCGTTTCTGGTTATGCTCAACAGTATAGATATTGTTTACACCATCATGACTAACTTTCCTATCAAATTGCCAAGGACGACCTAATAATATATGACAAACACCCATAGGCAGTGCATCACACCATAGATCGTCTTTATAACCTCCTAAAGTAGAGCAAACTCTAGCTTGTTTAGTCACTTTTAACCCTCCCCCATCATTCAACCATTGCACAGTATAGGGTTTAGGATGACTTTTAGTAGGCAAATCAAGCTTATCAACCATCTCTTTAGAGGCAACATTAGTACAACTCCCAGAGTCAATAATCAAATTGCAAACTTTACCTCTAACCTTGCAGCGAGAATGGAATATTTGCTCCCTTTGGTCGGACTCATCATCGGCCACAGTCGTATGTAGCAACTTCGTAAGGATTAGGGTCTCTCCAACCTCGGGTATACCATAATCTTCAATGAATGGCTCTCCATTATCTTCATCACTATCCTCGGTTATGGGCATAACAAACGAGGGTTCCATCTCTTCTAGCTCAGCGATGGTGAGCGCTTTCTTCGAGCCGCACTCATAGGCATAGTGTCCATATCCTTGACACTTGAAACAACGCAGTTGGTTCTTGTCCTTAGTAGCCACGGCTTTGCCTTTGTCTTGAGTTACGGGCTTGCTAGGGACACTTGCGCTCTTGGAGAATGTTGCATTCTCTCTCGCATTGTATTGGTTCCGAAAATTTGTATAGCCTTTAATCACATCTCGGGAAACCGGTTTTTGCTCCTTCTCTTGCTTCTCAATCTTGAGAGCGATTTTGCAGACGTCCTCAAAGGTTACGTAAGGAACAAGCTCTACCTTGCGCCTTAGAGTTGGGTTTAGACCTTTGATGAACCGCGCGATCTTTAACTCCTCCTTCTCCTCAAGATCACACATCATGTGCATATGTTCAAACTTCTGGAGGTAGTCTTGTACACTTGAGGTTTCTTGGCTTAAGGACGTGAGTTTCAAAAACTGTTCTTGCTCAAATTCTTTAGGCAAAAATCGTTTCTTTAAATATTTCTTGAGTTTGTCCCAAGTCTCAATCTTTGCTTTCTCTTCCTTCTTGCGTCGAGCCTTTAGGTTTTCATACCATAAAGAAGCATGCTTGGTGAGTTTAAGCGTGGCTAACTTGCATCTTCGCCGCTCATCATACTCCTTGTATTCAAAGACTCTCTCCATAGTTCTAAGCCAATCAAGAAAGGCCTCTGGGTCGTAGGAACCGTCATATTCAGGAAGTTCGACCTTCAAGTTCCTGTCATCATCATAGGGATGTCGTGGTTTAGGAGCGTCATTGGTTCTAGTCCCACTTGTGTCTTCAAACTCCTCATTGAAGTCGGGGTCACGGTTGTGGTTTCTCCAATGAATTCTGCGCATCCTTGTCTCCATGTTCTCCCTATCTTCTTGGTTTCTTCTTTCCATAGCAGCCATCCGCTCTTCTTGAGATTTGAAAGACGTCCTAAGATCCTCCATGACTGTTAACAACTTTGCTAGTTCGCTGGGCTCACCCATAGCTTCGGTTGTTGGTTTCTTGGGGGTTTCTTGGCTGTCTTCGTGAACAAAGGGTGGATCTTGCAAAAATCTTTCTCTAAAGCTCGCTATGGTGTCGTGTTTATGCTCAGGACCGTGTTGTTTAAACTTAAGAAAGCTCAAACCTTTAGCTCTGATACCAAGTTGATGTGAAATAAGTAACAAAACGGAAATTAACCTTTGATAGTATCACACAAAGGGATCTTGTTCAAGAATCACTCAAGAACAACTCACAAATCACTCGTAAGGGTTTCAACCTAAATCACTCAGTTTGAGGGGTAAATACTCACGTATTCAATAATTAATCATCAAAGCACGAGTTTACAGTAGCAAAGATCTCCCCTATTTATAGACAAAGAAATCTAAAGCTATTCGGAATCCTAATCCTAGTCCGAATAGAAAACTAACTACGAAACTGACTACAATTGTAAAACAGACTAACTAACAGCTTTCCTAACACCTAATGGACTTCTAATACTAATAACAATCAGATTATTACTCTCCTAAACATATTCTAACTAATTAAGGGAATACTAAACGAAATCGAACTAAACAACTGATTACCTAGCGCCCAAGGCTCAAAACCGCTGGAACAGTTTCCTTGGCGCCCAAGGCTTCTTCTTTTCAACTTCTAGTCATCTTCTTGCCACTCTAACATAGTTACCTCACACTTTACCTCACGTGGCATTATACTCTTGGCACTGAGCAGCTCAAGATCAAGCATTAACGTTTCAAGAACTGGGTTCTTTGACGTTCTTGATTCGTCGTCTTCTTGCTTGTCCTTTAACGTACTTGCTCCTGCATCAATTTTAAGAGAAAGCAACCAAATGCTTTGTTTGCATTCATTTCAGTGAGAAACTACACCAAGAATTTTTACAAGTACAAACAAGCTTCAACTCAAGCTTTTGAATGCATTTACGCGTTTTAAAAGCTCATATGACTAGGGTGAAAGAGATTGAGGTCTTTTGTGTTGTATATTAAGAGAAAGCACCCAAATGCTTTGCTTGCATTCATTTGAGTGAGAAACTACACCAAGGATGTTTACAAGTACAAAAAAGCCTTAACTCCACCTTTTGAATGCATTTACGCATTTTAACAGCTCTTACATCTAGGGTGAAAGAGATTGAGTTCTTTTTTGTTGTATATTAAGAGAAAGCACCCAAATGCTTTGTTTGCATTCATTTGAGGGAGAAACTACACCAAGGATGTTTACAAGTACAAACAAGCTTCAACTCAAGCTTTTGAAAGCATTTACGCGTTTTAAAACCTCAAACGACTAGGGTGAAAGAGATTGAGGTCTTTTGTGTTGTATATTAAAAGAAAGCACCCAAATGCTTTGTTTGTACTTTTAAACTTCCTGAAATGAATACATTTAAAAGCTCATACAAAGGTGTAGTTTATCATGTTTTGAACTCAAATGAATGCACTCTAGTCTTTCACCCTAGTCGTATGAGGTTTTAAAACGCGTAAATGCTTTCAAAAGCTTGAGTTGAAGCTTGTTTGTACTTGTAAACATCCTTGGTGTAGTTTCACACTCAAATGAATGCAAACAAAGCATTTGTGTGATTTCTCTTAATATACAACACAAAAGAACTCAATCTCTTTCACCCTAGTTGTAAGAGCTGTTAAAATGCGTAAATGCATTCAAAAGGTTGAGTTAAAGCTTGTTTGTACTTGTAAACATCCTTGGAGTAGTTTCTCACTCAAATGAATCCACTCAAAGCATTTGGGTGCTTTCTCTTAATATACAACATAAAAGAACTCAATCTCTTTCACCCTAGATGTAAGAGCTGTTAAAACGCGTAAATGCATTCAAAAGGTGGAGTTAAAGCTTGTTTGTACTTGTAAACATCCTTGGTGTAGTTTCTGCCTCAAATGAATGCAAACAAAGCATTTGGGTGCTTTCTCTTAATGTACAACACAAAAGAACACAATCTCTTTCACCCTAGATGTAAGAGCTGTTAAAACGCGTAAATACATTCAAAAGCTTGAGTTGAAGCTTGTTCGTACTTGTAAACATCCTTGGTTATGTTTCTCACTCATACGAATGCAAACAAAGCTTCTGGGTGCTTTCTCTTAATATACAACACAAAAGAACTCAATCTCTTTCACCCTAGTCGTAAGAGCTGTTAAAACGCATAAACGCATTCGAAAGGTGGAGTTAAAGCTTGTTTGTAGTTGTAAACATCCTTGGTGTAGTTTCTCACTCAAATGAATGCAAACAAAGCATTTGGGTGCTTTCTCTTAATATACAACACAAAAGACCTCAATCTCTTTCACCCTAATCGTAAGAGCTGTTAAAACGCGTAAATACATTCAAAAGCTTGAGTTGAAGCTTGTTTGTACTTGTAAACATCCTTGGTTATGTTTCTCACTCAAATGAATGCAAACAAAGCATTTTGGTGCTTTCTCTTAATATACAACACAAAAGACCTCAAATCTCTTTCACCCTACTCATATTCATTTGTTTGCATTCATTTGAGTGTGAAACTACACCTAGGATGTTTACAAGTACAAACAAGCTTCAACTCAAGCTTTTGAATGCATTTACGCGTTTTAAAAAGTGATACGAATAGGGTGAAAGAGATTTGAGTTCTTTGTGTTGTATATTAAGAGAAAGCATCCAAACACTTTGTTTGCATTCATTTGCGTGTGAAACTACACCTTGGATGTTTACAAGTACAAACAAGCTTTAACTCCACCTTTTGAATGCATTTACGCGTTTTAACAGCTCTTACATCTAGGGTGAAAGAGATTGAGTTCTTTTGTGTTGTATATTAAGAGAAAGCACCCAAATGCTTTGTTTGCATTCATTTGAGTGAGAAACTTAACCAAGGATGTTTACAAGTACAGACAAGCTTTAACTCCACCTTTTGAATGCATTTACGCGTTTTAACAGCTCTTACATCTAGGGTGAAAGAGATTGTGTTCTTTTGTATTGTACATTAAGAGAAAGCACCCAAATGCTTTGTTTGCATTCATTTGAGGCAGAAACTACACCAAGGATGTTTACAAGTACAAACAAGCTTTAACTCCACCTTTTGAATGCATTTACGCGTTTTAAAAGCTCATACGAGTAGGGTGAAAGAGATTTGAGTTCTTTTGTGTTGTATATTAAGAGAATGCAACCAAATACTTTGTTTGCATTCATTTGAGTGTGAAACTACACCTAGGATGTTTGCAAGTGCAAACAAGCTTCAACTCAAGCTTTTGAATGCATTTACGCGTTTTAAAAGGTTATACGAGCTTTTGAAGAGAAACTTACAAGGATTCCCCTAGTAGCGGAGAGCGAACCGGGAAGAGCCCAGCTTTAAAATCGGGCGGCCTCGCCGTCCGAATTGTAGTCTGGAGAATCGTCCTCTGCGGCGGACCGGGCCCAAGTCCCCTGGAAAGGGGCGCCAGAGAGGGTGAGAGCCCCGTCGTGCCCAGACCCTGTCGCACCACGAGGCGCTGTCCTAATACACGGAAATACATATGATAGAGAAAGCTTGAATTGAAGCTGTTAAAACAATGAAAAGCTTCAACTCAAGCTTTTGAATGCATTTACGCGTTTTGAAAGCTCATACGAGTAGGGTGAAAGAGATTTGAGTTCTTTTGTGTTGTATATTAAGAGAAAGCATCCAAATACTTTGTTTGCATTCATTTGAGTGTGAAACTACATCTAGGAAGTTTAAAAGTACAAACAAGCTTTAACTCCACCTTTTGAATGCATTTACGCGTTTTAACAGCTCTTACATCTAGGGTGAAAGAGATTTGAGTTCTTTTGTGTTGTATATTAAGAGAAAGCAGCCAAATACTTTGTTTGCATTCATTTGAGTGTGAAACTACACCTAGAATGTTTTAAAGTACAAACAAGCTTCAAATGTTTTGTTTACATTCATTTGAGTGTGAAACTACACCAAGGGTGTTTACAAGCACAGAAAAGCATTTAGTTTTAACACACTCATATTGAGTTGAAGCTTGTTTGTACTTGTAAACATTCTTGGTGTAGTTTCTCACTGAAATGAATGCAAACAAAGAATTTGGGTGCTTTCTCTTAATATAGAACACAAAAGAACTCAATCTCTTTCACCCTAGATGTAAGAGCTGTTAAAACGCGTAAATGCATTCAAAAGGTGGAGTTAAAGCTTGTTTGTACTTGTAAACATCCTTGGTGTAGTTTCTCACTCAAATGAATGCAAACAAAGCATTTGGGTGCTTTCTCTTAATTTACAACACAAAAGACCTCAATCTCTTTCACCCTAGTCATATAAGCTTTTAAAAGCACCCAAATTTACGGCTCTACAAAAGGGTAAAACTAGCTTCAACATTAAGCTTTTGAATGCAAACAAAGTATTTGGGTGCTTTCTCCAAATATACAACACAAATGAACTCAATCTCTATCACCCTAGGTTTAAGTGTTGTTAAAACGCGTCAATGCATTCAAAAGCTAGAGTTGAAGCTTGTTTGTACTTGTAAACATCCTTGGTGTAGTTTCTCACTCAAATGAATGCAAACAAAGCATTTGTGTGCTTTCTCTTAATATACAACAGAAAAGACCTCAATCTCTTTCACCCTAATCGTAAGAGCTGTTAAAACGCGTAAATACATTCAAAAGCTTGAGTTGAAGCTTGCTTGTACTTGTAAACATCCTTGGTGTAGTTTCTCACTCAAATGAATGCAAACAAAGCAATTGGGTGCTTTCTCTTAATATACAACACAAAAGAACTCAATCTCTTAATATTAAGTACAAATCTATAATGCTTTATTTAAAACGCGTAAATGCATATGAATGCAAGTTCATATGCATTTACGCGTTTTAGCAGCTCTTACGACTAGGGTGAAAGAGATTGAGTTCTTTTGTGTTATATTTTAAAACGCGTAAATGCATTCAAAAGGTGGAGTTAAAGCTTGTTTATACTTGTAAACATCCTTGATGTAGTTTCTCACTCAAATGAATGCAAACAAACCATTTGGGTGCTTTCTCTGAAAATACAACACAAAACAACTCAATCTCTTTTGTGTTTACAAGTACAAACAAGCTTCAACTCAAGCTTAAGAGAAAGCACCCAAATGCTTTGTTTACATTCATTTGAGTGTGAAACTACCCCAAGGATGTTTACAACTACAAACAAGCTTGAACTCCACCTTTTGAATGCATATACACGTATTAAAACCTCTTACGATTAGGGTGAAAGAGATTGAGATCTTTTGTGTTGTATTTTCAGAGAAAGCACCCAAAAGCTTTGTTTGCATTCATTGGAGTGACAAACTACACCAAGGATGTTTACAAGTACACACAACCTTCAACTCAAAATTTTGAATGTATTCACAATCAGATGAATGCAAATAAAGCATTTGTGTGCTTTCTCTTACTATACAACAGAAAAGAACTCAATTTTTTTCACCCTAGTCGTAAGAGCTTTTAAAACGCGTTAATGCATTCAAAAGCTTGAGTTGAAGCTTGTTTGTACTTGTAAACATCCTTAGTGTAGTTTCTCACTCCAATGAATGCAAACAAAGCTTTTGGGTGCTTTCTCTTAAAATACAACACAAAAGAACTCAATCTTTTTCACCCTAGTCATATGAGCTTTCAAAACGCGTAAATGCATTCAAAAGCTTGGGTTGAAGCTTGTGTGTACTTGTAAACATTCTTAGTGTAGTTTCTCACTCCAATGAATGCAAACGAAGCTTTTGGGTGCTTTCTCTGAAAATACAACACAAAAGAACTCAATCTCTTTCACCCTAGTCGTAAGAGCTGTTAAAACGCGTAAATGCATTCAAAACGCGGAAATGCATTCAAAAGCTTTAGTTGAAGCTTGTTTGTACTTGTAAACATCCTCGGTGTAGTTTCACACTCAAATGAATGCAAACAAAGTATTTTGATGCTTTCTCTTAATATACAACACAAAAGAACTCAAATCTCTTTCACCCTACTCGTATAAGCTTTTAAAACGCGTAAATGCATTCAAAAGCTTGAGTTGAAGCTTGTTTGTACTTGTAAACATCCTAGGTGTAGTTTCACTCAAATGAATGCAAACAAATTATTTGGATGCTTTCTCTTAATATACAACACAAAAGAACTCAAATCTCTTTCACCCTACTCGTATGAGCTTTCAAAACGCGTAAATGCATTCAAAAGGTGGAGTTAAAGCTTGTTTGTACTTGTAAATATCCTTGGTGTAGTTTCTCCCTCTAATGAATGCAAACAAAGCATTTGGGTGCTTTCTCTTAATATACAACACAAAAGAACTCAATCTCTTTCACCCTAGATGTAAGAGTTGTTAAAACGCGTAAATACATTCAAAAGGTGGAGTTACATCTTGTTTGAACTGGTAAACATCGTTGGTTAAGTTTCTCACTCAAATGAATGCAAACAAAGCATTTGGGTGCTTTCTCTTAATATACAACACAAAAGAACTCAATCTCTTTCACCCTAGATGTAAGAGCTGTTAAAACGCGTAAATGCATTCAAAAGGTGGAGTTAAAGCTTGTTTGTACTTGTAAACATCCAAGGTGTAGTTTCACACGCAAATGAATGCAAACAAAGTGTTTGGATGCTTTCTCTTAATATACAACACAAAGAATGCAAACAAGCTTCAACCCAAGCTTTTGTAAATTCATTGGAGTGAGAAACTACACTAAGAATGTTTACAAGTACACACAAGCTTCAACCCAAGCTTTTGAATGCATTTACGCGTTTTAACAGCTCTTACATCTAGGGTGAAAGAGATTGAGTTCTTTTGTGTTGTATATTAAGAGAAAGCACGCAAAAGGTGAATGCAAACAAATTTAAGAAACTGTTTAAAACGCGTATATGCATTCAAAAGCTTAAGTTGAAGCTTGTTGGTACTTGTAAACATCTTTGGTGTAGTTTCTCACTCAAATGAATGCAATGAAAACATTTGGGTGCGTTCTCTTAATATACAACACAAAAGAACTCAATCTGTTTCACGCTTAAATGCATTCAAAAGCTTGAGTTTAAGCTTGTTTGTACTTGTAAGCATCCTTGGTGTAGTTTCTCACTCCAATGAATGCAAACAAAGCTTTTGGGTGCTTTCTCTGAAAATACAACACAAAAGAACTCAATCACCCAAAAGCATTGTTTGCATTCATTTGAGTGAGAAACTACACCAAGGATGTCTACAAGTACCAACAAGCTTCAACTTAAGCTTTTGACTGCATATACGCGTTTTAAAACCTCATACGACTAGGGTGAAAGTGATTGAGTTCTTTTGTGTTGTATTTTCAGAGAAAGCACCCAAAAGCTTTGTTTGGATTCATTGGAGTGAGAAACTACACCAAAGATGTTTACAAGTACAACCAAGCTTTAACTCCACCTTTTGAATGCATTTACGCGTTTTAACAGCTCTTACATCTAGGGTGAAAGAGATTGAGTTCTTTTGTGTTGTATTTTCAGAGAAATTACCCAAAAGCTTTGTTTGCATTCATTGGAGTGAGAAACTTAACCAAGGATGTTTACAAGTACAAACAAGCTTCAACTCAAGCTTTTGAATGTATTTACGCGTTTTAACAGCTCTTACGATTAGGGTGAAAAAAATTGAGGTCTTTTGTGTTGTATATTAAGAGAAAGCACACAAATGCTTTATTTGCATTCATTTGATTGTGAATATATTCAAAATTTTGAGTTGAAGCTTGTTTGTACTTGTAAACATCCTTGGTGTAGTTTCTCACTCCGCGTAAATGCATTCAAAACCTTGAGTTGAAGCTTGTTTGTACTTGTACACATTCTTGGTGTAGTTTCTCACTCAAATAAATGCAAACAAAGCATTTGGGTGCTTTCTCTTAATATACAACACAAAAGGCCTCAATCTCTTTCACCCTAGATGTAAGAGCTGTTAAAACGCGTAAATGCATTCAAAAGGTGGAGTTAAAGCTTGTTTGTACTTGTAAATTCAAAAGGAGAATGCAAACAAAATTAAGAAACTGTTTAAAACGCGTTAATACATTCAAAAGCTTGAGTTGAAGCTTGTTTGTACTTGTAAACATCTTTGGTGTAGTTTCTCACTCTAATGAATGCAAAGAAAACATTTGGGTGCGTTCTCTTAATATACAACACAAAAGAACTCAATCTTTTTCACCCAAGTCGTATGAGGTTTTAAAACGCGTAAATTCTTTCAAAAGCTTGAATTGAAGCTTGTTTGTACTTGTAAACATTCTTCGTGTAGTTTCTCACTGAAATGAATGCAAACAAAGCTTTTGCTTGCTTTCTCTGAAAGTACAACACAAAAGAACTCAATCTCTTTCACCCTAGTCGTATGAGGTTTTAAAACGCGTAAATGCATTCAAAACGCGTAAATGCATTCCAAAGCTTGAGTTGAAGCTTGTTTGTACTTGAAAACATTCTTGGTGTAGTTTCTCACTCCAATGAATGCAAACAAAGCTTTTGGGTGCTTTCTCTGAAAATACAGCACAAAAGAACTCAATCTCCTTCACCCTAGTCATAAGAGCTGTTAAAACGCTTAAATCTCTTGGTCTAGTTTCTCACTGAAATGAATGCAAACAAAGCTTTTGGTTGCTTTCTCTTAAAATACAACACAAAATAACTCAATCTTTTTCACCCTAGTCATATGAGCTTTTAAAACGCGTAAATGCGTTCAAAAGCTTGAGTTAAAGCTTGTTTGTACTTGTAAACATCCTTCGTGTAGTTTCTCACTGAAATGAATGCAAACAAAGCATTTGGGTGCTTTCTCTGAAAATACAACACAAAAGAACTCAATCTCTTTCACCCTAGTCGTAAGAGCTGTTAAAACGCGTAAATGCATTCAAAAGGTGGAGTTAAAGCATGTTTGTACTTGTAAACGTCCTTGGGGTAGTTTCTCACTCAAATGAATGCAAACAAAGCATTTGGGTTCTTTCTCTTAATATACAACACAAAAGACCTCAATCTCTTTCACCCTAGTCATATGAGCTTTTAAAACGCGTAAATGCATTCAAAAGCTTGAGTTGAAGCTTGTTTGTACTTATAAACATTCTTGGTGTAGTTTCTCACTGAAATGAATGCAAACAAAGCTTTTGGTTGCTTTCTCTTAAAATACAACACAAAAGAACTCAATCTTTTTCACCCTAGTCATATGAGCTTTTAAAACGCGTAAATGCATTCAAAAGTTTGAGTTGAAGCTTGTTGGTACTTGTAAACATTCTTGGTGTAGTTTCTCACTGAAATGAATGCAAACAAATCTTTTGGTTGCTTTCTCTTAAAATACAACACAAAAGAACTCTACTATCAATGCACATACGCCATGTCCCATCTTTCTTAGGCACAAGTAACGCAGGAACAGCGCATGGACTTAGACTTTCTCTCACATAGCCTCTTTGCACAAGCTCTTCAACTTGTCTTTGTAACTCTTTGGCTTCTTCGGGGTTACACCGATATGCTGGCCTATTTGGAAGTGGTGCTCCAGGAACTAGGTCAATTTGGTGTTCTATGCCACGCATAGGAGGTAAACCAGGGGGTAACTCCTGGGGGAACACTTCTTTGAACCTCTCTAACAATAGGCGTAACTCAGGATCATAATTGGGATTGTTACACATGTTAGGTTCAAACAACAACACTAGGTAGCTCATAGTTTCACTAGCCACCTCTTTTTCCATCTCTTTCTCTCCTATGACCATTACACGACTCGCCTTTTTACTAGCCTTTGCTTCTTTAACTTGAGTGGCAGTCAAGGGTAACAATTTGATTCGTTTCTGGTTATGCTCAACAGTATAGATATTGTTTACACCATCATGACTAACTTTCCTATCAAATTGCCAAGGACGACCTAACAATATATGACAAACACCCATAGGCAGTATATCACACCATAGATCGTCTTTATAACACCCTAAAGTAAAGCAAACTCTAGCTTGTTTAGTCACTTTTAACCCTCCCCCATCATTCAACCATTGCACAGTATAGGGTTTAAGATGACTTTTAGTAGGCAAATCAAGCTTATCAACCATCTCTTTAGAGGCAACATTAGTACAACTCCCAGAGTCAATAATCAAATTGCAAACTTTACCTCTAACCTTGCAGCGAGAATGGAATATTTGCTCCCTTTGGTCGGACTCATCATCGGCCACAGTCGTATGTAGCAACTTCGTAAGGATTAGGGTCTCTCCAACCTCGGGTATACCATAATCTTCAATGAATGGCTCTCCATTATCTTCATCACTATCCTCGGTTATGGGCATAACAAACGAGGGTTCCATCTCTTCTAGCTCAGCGATGGTGAGCTCTTTCTTCGAGCCGCACTCGTAGGCATAGTGTCCATATCCTTGAAACTTGAAACAACGCAGTTGGTTCTTGTCCTTAGTAGCCACGGCTTTGCCTTTGTCTTGAGTTATGGGCTTGCTAGGGACACTTGCGCTCTTGGAGAATGTTGCATTCTCTCTCGCATTGTATTGGTTCCGAAAATTTGTATAGCCTTTAATCACATCTCGGGCAACCGGTTTTTGCTCCTTCTCTTGCTTCACAATCTTGAGAGCGATTTTGCAGACGTCCTCAAAGGTTACGTAAGGAACAAGCTCTACCTTGCGCCTTAGAGTTGGGTTTAGACCTTTGATGAACCGCGCGATCTTTAACTCCTCCTTCTCCTCAAGATCACACATCATGTGCATATGTTCAAAGTTCTGGAGGTAGTCTTGTATACTTGAGGTTTCTTGGCTTAAGGACGTGAGTTTCAAAAACTGTTCTTGCTCAAATTCTTTAGGCAAAAATCGTTTCTTTAAATATTTCTTGAGTTTGTCCCAAGTCTCAATCTTTGCTTTCTCTTTCTTCTTGCGTCAAGCCTTTAGGTTTTCATACCATAAAGAAGCATGTTTGGTGAGTTTAAGCGTGGCTAACTTGCATCTTCGCCGCTCATCATACTCCTTGTATTCAAAGACTCTCTCCATAGTTCTAAGCCAATCAAGAATGGCCTCTGGGTCGTAGGAACCGTCATATTCAGGGAGTTCAACCTTCAAGTTCCTGTCATCATCATAGGGATGTCGTGGTTTAGGAGCGTCATTGGTTCTAGTCCCACTTGTGTCTTCAAACTCCTCATCGAAGTCGGGGTCACGGTTGTGGTTTCTCCAATGAATTCTGCGCATCCTTGTCTCCATGTTCTCCCTATCTTCTTGGTTTCTTCTTTCCATAGCAGCCATCCGCTCTTCTTGATATTTGAAAGACGTCCTAAGATCCTCCATGGCTGTTAACAACTTTGCTAGTTCGCTGGGCTCACCCATCGCTTCGGTTGTTGGTTTCTTAGGGGTTTCTTGGCTGTCTTCGTGAACAAAGGGCGGATCTTGCAAGAATCTTTCTCTAAAGCTCGCTATGGTGTCGTGTTTATGCTCAGGACCGTGTTGTTTAAACTTAAGAAAGCTCAAACCTTTAGCTCTGATACCAAGTTGATGTGAAATACGTAACAAAACGGAAATTAACCTTTGATAGTATCACACAAAGGGATCTTGTTCAAGAATCACTCAAGAACAACTCACGAATCACTCGTAAGGGTTTCAACCTGAATCACTCAGTTTGAGGGGTAAATACTCACGTATTCAATAATTAATCATCAAAGCACGAGTTTACAATAGAAAAGATCTCCCCTATTTATAGACAAAGAAATCTAAAGCTATTCGGAATCCTAATCCTCGTCCGAATAGGAAACTAACTACGAAACTGACTACAATTATAAAACGGACTAACTAACAGCTTTCCTAACACCTAATGGACTTCTAATACTAATAAAAATCAGATTATTACTCTCCTAAATATATTCTAACTAATTAAGGGAATACTAAACGAAATCGAACTAAACAACTGATTACCTAGCGCCCAAGGCTCAAAACCGCTGGAACAGTTTCCTTGGCGCCCAAGGCTTCTTCTTTTCAGCTTCTAGTCATCTTCTTGCCACTCTAACATAGTTACCTCACACTTTACCACACGTGGCATCATACTCTTGGCAATGAGCAGCTCAAGATCAAGCATTAACGTTTCAAGAACTGGGTTCTTGGACGTTCTTGATTCGTCTTCTTCTTGCTTGTCCTTTAACGTACTTGCTCCTGCATCAAATGAATGCAAACAAAGCATTTGGGTGCTTTCTCTTAATATACAACACAAAAGAACTCAATCTTTTTCACCCTAGTCTTATGAGCTTTTAAAACGCGTAAATACATTCAAAAGCTTGAGTTGAAGTTTGTTTGTACTTGTAAACATTCTTGGTGTAGTTTCTCAATGAAAGGAATGCAAACAAAGCTTTTGGTTGCCTTCTCTTAAAATACAACACAAAAGAACTCAAATCTTTTTCACCCTAGTCATATGAGCTTTTAAAACGCGTAAATGCATTCAAAAGCTTGTTTGTACTTGTAAACATCCTTGGTTAAGTTTCTCACTCAAATGAATGCAAACAAAGCATTTGGATGCTTTCTCTTAATATACAACACAAAAGACCTCAATCTCTTTCACCCTAGATGTAAATGCATTCAAAACGCGTAAATGCTTTCAAAAGCTTGAGGTGAAGCTTGTTTGTACTTGTAAACATCCTTGGTCTAGTTTCTCACTTAAATGAATGCAAACAAAGCATCTGGGTTTTTTACAACTAGGGTGAAAGAGATTGAGTTCTTTTGTGTTTATGCGTTTTGAATGCATTTACGCGTTTTAAAACCTCATATGACTAGGGTGAAAGAGATTGAGTTCCCTCTACCCGACCCGTAAGAGCTTGAGTTGAAGCTTGTTTGTACTTGTAAACATCCTTGGTGTAGTTTCTCACTCCAATGAATGCAAACAAAGCTTTTGGGTGCTTTCTCTTAATATACATTACCAAAGACCTCAATCTCTTTCACCCTAGTCATATGAGCTTTTAAAACGCGTAAATATATTCAAAAGCTTGAGTTGAAGCTTGTTTGTACTTGTAAACATCCTTGGTGTAGTTTCTCACTCAAATGAATGCAAAGAAAGCTTTTGGGTGCTTTTTCTTAATATACAACACAAAAGAACTCATCTCTTTTCGCCAAGTCGTAAGAGCTGTTAAAACGCGTAAATGCATTCAAAAGGTGGAGTTAAAAGCTTTGTTTGTACTTGTAAACATCCTTGGTGTAGTTTCTCACTCAAATGAATGCAACCAAAGCATTTGGGTGCTTTCTCTTAATATACAACACAAAAGACCTCAATCTCTTTCACCCTAGTCATATGAGCTTTTAAAACGCGTAAATGCATTCAAAAGCTTGAGTTGAAGCTTGTTTGTACTTGTAAACATCCTTGGTTAAGTTTCTCACTCAAATGAATGCAAAGAAAACATTTGGGTGCGTTCTCTTACTCAAATGAATGCAAAGAAAACATTTGGGTGCGTTCTCTTAATATACAACACAAAAGAACTCAATCTCTTTTACCCTTGTCATATGAGCTTTTAAAACGCTTAAATGCATTCAAAAGCTTGAGTTCAGGCTTGTTTGTAGTTGTAAACATCCATGGGGTAGTTTCACACTCAAATGAATGTAAACAAAGCATTTGGGTGCTTTCTCTTAATATACAACATAAAAGAACTCGATCTCTTTCACCCTAGTTGTAATAGCTGTTAAAATGCGTAAATGCATTCAAAAGGTGGAGTTAAAGCTTGTTTGTGCTTGTAAACATCCTTGGTGTAGTTTCTCACTCAAATGAATGCAAACAAAGCATTTGGGTGCTTTCTCTTAATATACAACACAAAAGACCTCAGTCTCTTTCACCCTAGTCGTATGAGCTTTTAAAACGCATAAATGCATTCAAAAGCTTGAGTTGAAGCTTGTTTGTACTTGTAAACATTCTTGGTGTAGTTTCTCACTGAAACGAATGCAAACAAAGCTTTTGGTTGCTTTCTCTTAAAATACAACACAAAAGAACTCAAATCTCTTTCACCCTAGTCATATGAGCTTTTAAAATGCGTAAATACATTCAAAAGCTTGAGTTGAAGCTTGTTTGTACTTGTAAACATCCTTGGTGTAGCTTCTCACTCCAATGAATGCAAACAAAGCTTTTGGGTCTTTTCTTTGAAAATACAACACAAAAGAACTCAATCTCTTTCACCCTAGATATAAGAGCTGTTAAAACGCCTACATGCATTCAAAAGGTAGAGTTAAAGCTTGTTTGTACTTGTAAACATCCTTGGTGTAGTTTCTCACTCAAATGAATGCAAACAAAGCATTTGGGTGCTTTCTCTTAATATACAACACAAAACACCTCAATCTCTTTCACCCTAGTCATATGAGCTTTTAAAACGCGTAAATACATTCAAAAGCTTGAGTTGAAGCTTGTTTGTACTTGTAAACATCCTTGGTGTAGTTTCTCACTCCAATGAATGCAAACAAAGCTTTTGGGTGCTTTCTCTGAAAATACAACACAAAAGAACTCAATCTCTTTCACCCTAGAAGTAAGAGCTGTTAAAACGCGTAAATGCATTCAAAAGGTGGAGTTAAAGCTTTGTTTGTACTTGTAAACATCCTTGGTGTAGTTTCTCACTCAAATGAATGCAAACAAAGCATTTGGGTGCTTTCTCTTAATATACAACACAAAAGACCTCAATCTCTTTCACCCTAGTCATATGAGCTTTTAAAACGCGTAAATGCATTCAAAAGCTTGAGTTGAAGCTTGTTTGTACTTGTAAACATCCTTGGTTAAGTTTCTCACTCAAATGAATGCAAAGGAAACATTTGGGTGCGTTCTCTTACTCAAATGAATGCAAAGAAAACATTTGGGTGCGTTCTCTTAATATACAACACAAAAGAACTCAATCTCTTTTACCCTTGCCATATGAGCTCTTAATATTCATTTGAGTTGTTCTTGAGTGATTCTTGAACAAGATCCCTTTGTGTGATACTATCAAAGGTTAATTTCCGTTTTGTTACTTATTTCACATCAACTTGGTATCAGAGCAAGTGTGCAAAGTAAACAGAACAACCAAGGAACTAGCAAGAGAACATCCATTCTTGTTTACTTCGAGTTTCTTTGGTGGTTATGCATTAAATTGACTCCTACAAAGATAATTACATGGAGTTTACACACAAGATCGGGATTAAAGCTCTTATTATATGATCTCATTCGTTATAAGGATTCCCGTAATTTTGACAGCTTCTACACTGGTTCGTATTTTAATCATAACTCACTCATACGACATGGGATCGTGGTGATTTAAAGTTCTGTAGAAAGCTGGAAAAGAGATCTAAAACTCCTATCTTTTGAGTTTTCCCATATTCGAAACGTAACAGGGTTTAAAAGGCGATTTAATTTACAGTGGAAAGCTGTTCCCACGGGTTTTAGCCTTGGGCGCCAAGTAATTAGCTGTTTGAGTTTGATTTCGTTTGCCTATTTCCTTAATTAGTTAGAATATATTTAGGAAAGTAGTATTCTGATTATTAGTAGCATTAGGAGTCCATTAGGTATTAGGAAAGCTGTTAATTAGCTCGTTTTACAATTGTAGTCAGTTTCGTAGTTAGTTTCCTATTTGGACTAGGATTAGGATCCCGAATAGCTTTAGATTTCTTTGTCTATAAATAGGGGAGAGCTTTGCTATTGTAAACTCGTGTTTTGATGATTAATTATTGAATACGTGAGTATTTACCCCTCAAACTGAGTGATTCAGGTTGAAACCCTTACGAGTGATTCGTGAGTTCTTCTTGAGTGATTCTTGAACAAGATCCCTTTGTGTGATACTATCAAAGGTTAATTTCCGTTTTGTTACTTATTTCACATCAACTTGGTATCAGAGCTAAAGGTTTGAGCTTTCTTAAGTTTAAACAACACGGTCCTGAGCATAAACACGACACCATAGCGAGCTTTAGAGAAAGATTCTTGCAAGATCCACCCTTTGTTCACGAAGACAGCCAAGAAACCCCCAAGAAACCAACAACCGAAGCTATGGGTGAGCCTTGCGAACTAGCAAAGTTGTTAACAGCCATGGAGGATCTTAGGACGTCTTTCAAATCTCAAGAAGAGCGGATGGCTGCTATGGAAAGAAGAAACCAAGAAGATAGGGAGAACATGGAGACAAGGATGCGCAGAATTCATTGGAAAAACCACAACCGTGACCCCAACTTTGATGAGGAGTTTGAAGATACAAGTGGGACTAGAACCAATGACGCTCCTAAACCACGACACCCCTATGATGATGATAGGAACTTGAAAGTTGAACTCCCTGAATATGACGGTTCCTACGATCCAGAGGCCTTTCTTGATTGGCTTAGAACTATGGAGAGAGTCTTTGAATACAAGGAGTATGATGAGCGGCGAAGATGCAAGTTAGCCACGCATAAACTCACCAAGCACGCTTCTTTTTGGTATGAAAAACTAAAGGCTCGACGCAAGAAGGACGGGAAAGCAAAGATTGAGACTTGGGACAAACTCAAGAAATATTTAAAGAAACGATTTTTGCCTAAAGAATTTGAGCAAGAACAGTTTTTGAAACTCACATCCTTAAGCCAAGAAACCTCAAGTGTACAAGACTACCTCCAGAAGTTTGAACATATGCACATGATGTGTGATCTTGAGGAGAAGGAGGAGTTAAAGATCGCGCGGTTCATCAAAGGTCTAAACCCAACTCTAAGGCGCAAGGTAGAGCTTGTTCCTTACGTAACCTTTGAGGACGTCTGCAAAATTGCTCTCAAGATTGAGAGGCAAGAGAAGGAGCAACAACTAGTGCACCTACGAGCACAACAAGCATACCAACAAGCGCGTCAACATCGAAATCATAAGTTGGACTACATGAAACGATGCATAATAAATGATCAACCCATCAATGAAGATAGGCTCTTTGTTGTGGATACATTCAAAGGAAAACCAGATCTTGATGATTACTTTAAAGATATTGTTCCTATTGAAGATTCACAAGAAAAGACCAATAACATTGACCCCCTTATTGTTGTTCAAGTTAATAATTCAAGACTACCAACTGTGGTTGATGAGTTTCTCAAAGAAATATTCATTGAACCAGAAAATATTGGTGATTTCCTTGAAGATCTTGATTATATTGATGACATGCAAGAGGAATCCGAGATGGAGTTGGAACTTCTTGAATCTAGCTTTGATCAAGAACAAGAAAGAGATGTCCATCAAGAAGACAGCAGCAAGGCTCTTAACCTTGTGGGTTCATTGGAAATTTGTAAGGAAAATTTGATGAATATACAGGTTTGGGAGAAGATTACTATATACGAAAAATTGAGAACAATTCTTTTTGAAGAAAGGGAGATTGATGCGGGAGCAAGTGTGCAAAGTAAACAGAACAACCAAGGAACTAGCAAGAGAACATCCATTCTTGTTTACATCGAGTTTCTTTGGTGGTTATGCATTAAATTGACTCCTACAAAGATAATTACATGGAGTTTACACACAAGATCGGGATTAAAGCTCTTATTATATGATCTCATTCGTTATAAGGATTCCCGTAATTTTGACAGCTTCTACACTGGTTCGTATTTTAATCATAACTCACTCATACGACATGGGATCATGGTGATTCAAAGTTCTGTAGAAAGCTGGAAAAGAGATCTAAAACTCCTATCTTTTGAGTTTTCCCATATTCGAAACATAACAGGGTTTAAAAGGCGATTTAATTTACAGTGGAAAGCTGTTCCCACTGGTTTTAGCCTTGGGCGCCAAGTAATTAGCTGTTTGAGTTTGATTTCGTTTGCCTATTTCCTTAATTAGTTAGAATATATTTAAGAAACTAGTATTCTGATTATTAGTAGCATTAGGAGTCCATTAGGTATTAGGAAAGCTGTTAATTAGCTCGTTTTACAATTGTAGTCAGTTTCGTAGTTAGTTTCCTATTTGGACTAGGATTAGGATCCCGAATAGCTTTAGATTTCTTTGCCTATAAATAGGGGAGAGCTTTGCTATTGTAAACTCGTGCTTTGATGATTAATTATTGAATACGTGAGTATTTACCCCTCAAACTGAGTGATTCAGGTTGAAACCCTTACGAGTGATTCGTGAGTTGTTCTTGAGTGATTCTTGCACAAGATCCCTTTGTATGATACTATCAAAGGTTAATTTCCGTTTTGTTATTTCACATCAAGTTTCAGACTCAAATGAATGCAAACAAAGCATTTGGGTGCTTTCTCTTAATATACAACCCAAAAGAACTCAAATCTCTTTCACCCTAGTAATATGAGCTTTTAAAACGCGTAAATGCATTCAAAAGCTTAAGTTGAAGGTTGTTTGTACTTGTAAACATCCTAGGTGTAGTTTCACACTCAAATGAATGCAAACAAAGTATTTGGATGCTTTCTCTTAATATACAACACAAAAGAACTCAATCTTTTTCACCCTATTCATATGAGCTTTTAAAACGCGTAAATGCATTCAAAAGCTTGAGTTGAAGCTTGTATGTACTTGTAAACATCCTTGGTGTAGTTTCGCAATCAAATGAATGCAAACAAAGCATTTGTGTGCTTTCTCTTAATATACAACACAAAAGAACTCAATCTCTTTCACCCTAGTCGTAAGAGCTGTTAAAATGCTTAAATGCAATAAAAAGCTTCAGTTGAAGCTTGTTTGTACTTATAAACATCCTAGGTGTAGTTTCTCACTCCAATGACTAGGGTGAAAAAGATTGAGTTCTTTTGTGTTGTATTTTAAGAGAAAGCAACCAAAAGCTTTGTTTGCATTCATTTCAGTGAGAAACTACACCAAGAATGTCTACAAGTACAAACAAAGCATTTACTACACCAAAGTTGTTTACAAGTACCAACAAGCTTCACCTTAAGCTTTTGAATGCATATACGCATTTTAACAGCTCTTACGATTAGGGTGAAAGAGATTGAGTTCTTTTGTGTGATTTCTCTTAATATACAAGTACAAAAATATCTAGATTTACTCTTTTTTGTTTTATACTAACAGAAAGCACCCAAATGCTTTGTTTGCATTCATTTGAATGTGAAACTACACAAAGGATGTTTACAAGTACAAACAAGCTTAAACTCAAGCTTTTGAATGCATTTACGCGTTTTGAATGCATTTACGCGTTTTAACAGCTCTTACGACTAGGGTGAAAGAGATTGAGTTCTTTTGTGTTGTATATTAAGAGAAAGCACCCAGATGCTTTGTTTGCATTCATTTGAGTGAGAAACTACACCAAGGATGTACACAAGTACAAACAAGCGTCAACTCAAGCTTTTGAATGCATTTACGCGTTTTGAATGGATTTACGTGTTTTAACGCTCTTATGACTAGAGTGAAAGTAATTGAGTTCTTTTGTGTGGTATATAAAGAGAAAGCACCCAAATGCTTTGCTTGCATTCATTTGAATGTAAAACTACACCAAGGACTTTGACAAGTACATATAAGCTTCAACTCAAGTTTTTAAATGCCTTTACGCGTTTTAAAAGCTCATACGAGTAGGGTAAAAGAGATTTGAGTTCTTTTGTGTTGTATATTAAGAGAAAGCATCCAAATACTTTGTTTGCATTCATTTGAGTGAGAAACTACACCAAGGATGTTTCCAAGTACAAACAAGCTTTAACTCCACCTTTTGAATGCATTTACGCGTTTTAACAGCTCTTACATCTAGGGTGAAAGAGATAGAGTTCTTTTGTGTTGTATTTTCAGAGAAAGCACCCACACCAAGAATGTTTTAAAGTGCAAACAAGCTTCAACACAAGCTTTTAACTAGGGTTAAAGAAAGCATTTGGGTGCTTTCTCTTAATATACAACACAAAAGAACTCAATCTCTTTCACCTTAGTCGTAAGAGCTGTACGCTTAAATGCATTCAAAACGCGTAAATGCATTCAAAAGCATGAGTTGAAGCTTGTTTGTCCATGTAACCATCCTTGGTGTAGTTTCTCACTTAAATGAATGCAAATAAAGCATCTGGGTGCATTCTCTTAATTTTCAACCCAAAAGAACTCAATCTCTTTCACCCTAGTCGTAAAAGCTGTTAAAACGCGTAAATCCATTCAAAACGCGTTAATGCATTCAAAAGCTTGAGTTGACGCTTGTTTGCACTTGTAAACATCCTTGGTGTAGTTTCTCACTCAAATGAATGCAAACAAAGCATCTGGGTGCTTTCTCTTAATATACAACACAAAAGAACTCAATCTCTTTCACCCTCGTCGTAAGAGCTGTTAAAACACGTAATTCATTCAAAACGCGTAAATGCATTCAAAAGCTTGACTTGAAGCTTGTTTGTACTTGTAAACATCCTTGGTGTAGTTTCTCACTCAAATGAATGCAAACATAGCATTTGGGTGCTTTCTCTTAATATACAACACAAAAGACCTCAATCTCTTTCACCCTAGTCATATGAGCTTTTAAAACGCGTAAATGCATTCAAAAGCTTGAGTTGAAGGTTGTTTGTACTTGTAAACATCCTTGGTTAAGTTTCTCACTCAAATGAATGCAAACAAAGCATTTGGGTGCTTTCTCTTAATATACAACACATAAGACCTCAATCTCTTTCACCCTAATCGTAAGAGCTGTTAAAACGGGTAAATACATTCAAAAGCTTGAGTTGAAGCTTGTTTGTACTTGTAAACATCCTTGGTGTAGTTTCTCACTCAAATGAATGCAAACAAAGCATTTGGGTGCTTTCTTTTAATATACAACACAAAAGACCACAATCTCTTTCACCCCAATCGTAAGAGCTGTTAAAACGCGTAAGTACATTCAAAAGCTTGAGTTGAAGCTTGTTTGTACTTGTAGACATCCTTGGTGTAGTTTCTCACTCAAATGAATGCAAACAAAGCATCTGGGTGCTTTCTCTTAATATACAACACAAAATAACTCAATCTCTTTCACCTTAGTCGTAAGAGCTGTTAAAACGCGTAATTGCATTCAAAACGCGTAAATGCATTCAAAAGCTTGAGTTGAACCTTGTTTGTACTTGTAAACATCCTTTGTGTAGTTTCACATTCAAATGAATGCAAACAAAGCATTTAAGCTTTCAAAACGCGTATGAGCAAACAAAGCTTCAACTCAAGGGTGAAAGAGATTGAGTTTCTTTTGTGTTGTATATTAAGAGAAAGCACACAAATGCTTTTTTTGCATTCATTTGAATGTGAATACATTCAAAATTTTGAGTTGAAGCTTGTTTGTACTTGTAAACATCCTTGGTGTAGTTTCTCACTTCGCGTAAATTTTGAATATGGCCTTACAAGTACTTTTGTGATACCCAATCAAGGAGCTGTGAAAACGCGTAAATGCATTCAAAAGCTTAAGTTGAAGCTTGAGTTGTAGCTTGTTTGTACTTTAAAAAATTCTAGGTGTAGTTTCAAACTCAAATGAATGCAAACAAAGCATTTGGGTGCTTTCTCTTAATATACAACACAAAAGAACTCAAATCTCTTTCACCCTAGTCATATGAGCTTTTAAAACGCGTAAATGCATTCAAAAGCTTAAGTTGAAGCTTGTTCGTACTTGTAAACATCCTAGGTGTAGTTTCACACTCAAATGAATGCAAACAAAGTATTTGGATGCTTTCTCTTAATATACAACACAAAAGAACTCAATCTTTTTCACCCTAGTCATATGAGCTTTTAAAACGCGTGAATGCATTCAAAAGCTTGAGTTGAAGCTTGTATGTACTTGTAAACATCCTTGGTGTAGTTTCACAATCAAATGAATGCTTTGTGTGCTTTCTCTTAATATACAACACAAAAGAACTCAATCTCTTTCACCCTAGTCGTAAGAGCTGTTAAAATGCTTAAATGCAATAAAAAGCTTCAGTTGAAGCTTGTTTGTACTTATAAACATCCTAGGTGTAGTTTCTCACTCCTGATGTGAAATAAGTAACAAAACGGAAATTAACCTTTGATAGTATCACACAAAGGGATCTTGTTCAAGAATCACTCAAGAATAACTCACGAATCACTCGTAAGGGTTTCAACCTGAATCACTCAGTTTAAGGGGTAAATACTCACGTATTCAATAATTAATCATCAAAGCACGAGTTTACAATAGCAAAGCTCTCCCCTATTTATAGACAAAGAAATCTAAAGCTATTCGGGATCCTAATCCTAGTCCAAATAGGAAACTAACTACGAAACTGACTACAATTGTAAAACGAGCTAATTAACAGCTTTCCTAATACCTAATGGACTCCTAATGCTACTAATAATCAGAATACTACTTCCCTGAATATATTCTAACTAATTAAGGAAATAGGCAAACGAAATCAAACTCAAACCGCTAATTACTTGGCGCCCAAGGCTAAAACCCGTGGGAACAGCTTTCCACTGTAAATTATAACGTCTTTTAAACCCTGTTACGTTTCGAATATGGGAAAACTCAAAAGATAGGAGTTTTAGATCTCTTTTCCAGATTTCTAAAGAACTTTGAATCACCATGATCCCATGTCGTATGAGTGAGTTATGATTAAAATACGAACCAGTGTAGAAGCTGTCAAAATTACGGGAATCCTTATAACGAATGAGATCATATAATAAGAGCTTTAATCCCGATCTTGTGTGTAAACTCCATGTAATTATCTTTGTAGGAGTCAATTTAATGCATAACCACCAAAGAAACTCGATGTAAACAAGAATGGATGTTCTCTTGCTAGTTCCTTGGTTGTTCTGTTTACTTTGCACACTTGGGTGCTTTCTCTTAATATACAACACAAAAGAGCTCAATCTCTTTCACCCTAGTCATATGAGCTTTTAAAACGCGTAAATGCATTCAAAAGCTTGAGTTGAAGCTTGTTTTTACTTGTAAACATCCTTGGTGTAGTTTCTCACTCAAATGAATGCAAACAAAGCATTTGGGTGCTTTCTCTTAGTATACAACACAAAAGACCTCAAATCTCTTTCACCCTACTCGTATTCATCTGTTTGCATTCATTTGAGTGAGAAACTAAAGCAAGGATGTTTACAAGTACAAACAAGCTTCAACTCAAGCTTTTGCATGCATTTACGCGTTTTAAAAGCGCATACGACTAGGGTGAAAGAGATTGAGTTCTTTTGTGTTGTATATTAAGAGAAAGCACCCAGATACTTTGTTTGCATTCATTTAAGTGACAAACTACACCAAGGATGTTTAGAAGTACAAACAAGCTTCAACTCAAGCTTTTGAATGCATTTACGCGTTTTGAATGCATTTACGCGTTTTAACAGCTCATATGACTAGGGTGAAAAAGATTGAGTTCTTTTGTGTTGAAAATTAAGAGAATGCACCCAGATGCTTTATTTGCATTCATTTAAGTGAGAAACTACACCAACGATATTTAAAAGTACAAACAAGCTTCAACTCAACCTTTTGAATGCATTTACGCGTTTTGAAAGCATTTACGCGTTTTAACAGCTCTTACGACTAGGGTGAAAGCTTTAACTCCACCTTTTGAATGCATATACGCGTTTTAAAACCTCATACGACTAGGGTGAAAGAGATTGAGTTCTTTTGTGTTTTATATTAAGAGAAATCACACAAAAGCTTGTTTGTACTTGTAAACATCCTTGGTGTGAAACTACACC
Organism: Tetragonia tetragonoides; assembly: GCA_038025085.1. NCBI lineage: Eukaryota > Viridiplantae > Streptophyta > Magnoliopsida > Caryophyllales > Aizoaceae > Tetragonia > Tetragonia tetragonoides. Next base: position 21,275,783 of record CM076146.1, read on the forward strand.
AAAGATTGGTAGGTACAAACATATATTTTAATGCTTTGCATTCATTTACGCGTTTTGAATGCATTTACTCGTATTTTTATATTAAGAATATAAAGAGATTGGAGTTCTTTTGTGTTGTATATTAAGAGAGAAACCATCCAATTACTTTGTTTGCATTCATTTGAGTGTGAAACTACATCTAGGAAGTTTAAAAGTACAAACAAGCTTCAACTCAAGCTTTTGGATGCATTTACGCATTTTAAATGGTCTTATGAGTAGGGCGAAAGAGATTGGAGCTCTTTACGCGTAAATGCATTCAAAAGCTTGAGTTGAACCTTGTTTGTACTCTAAACGCGTAAATGCATTCAAAACTTGATAAACTACACCTTTGTATAACTTTGTTTGCATTCATTTAAGCGTACAAACAAACGAAGGACCCCGAGCGAACGCTCACAACCGTTGCGACCCCATGTCAGGCGGGGCTACCCGCTGAGATTAAGCATATCAATAAGCGGAGGAAGAGAAACTTACAAGGATTCCCCTAGTAGCGGACTCAAGCTGTTAAAACGCGTTGTGAGCAACCTTGTTTACAAGTACAATGCATTCATTTGGGTGTCTTTTGTGTTGTATATTAAGAGAAAGCAGCCAAATGCTTTGTTTGCATTCATTTGAGTGAGAAACTACACCAAGGATGTTTACAAGTACAAACAAGCTTTAACTCCACCTTTTGAATGCATTTACGCGTTTTAACAGCTCTTACGACTAGGGTGAAAGAGATTGAGGACTTTTGTGTTGTATATTAAGTTTACAAGTACAAACAAGCTTCAACTCAAGCTTTTGAATGTATTTACGCGTTTTAACAGCTCTTACGATTAGGGTGAAAGATATTGAGGTCTTTTGTGTTGTATATTAAGAGAAAGCACCCAAATGCTTAGTTTGCATTCACTTGAGTGAGAAACATAACCAAGGATGTTTACAAGTACAAACAAGCTTCAACTCCAGCTTTTGAATGCATTTACGCGTTTTAAAAGCTCATATGACTAGGGTGAAAGAGATTGAGCTCTTTTGTGTTGTATATTAAGAGAAAGCACCCAAATGCTTTGTTTGCATTCATTTGAGTGAGAAACTTAACCAAGGATGTTTACAAGTACAAACAAGCTTTAACTCCACCTTTTGAATGCATTTACGCATTTTAACAGCTCTTACAATTAGGGTGAAAGAGATTGAGTTCTTTTGTGTTGTATATCAAGAAAAATCACCCAAATGCTTTGTTTGCGTTCATTTGAGTGAGAAACTAGACCAAGGATGTTTACAAGTACAAACAAGCTTAAATTCAAGCTTTTGAATGCATTTACGCGTTTTAACAGCTCTTACATCTAGGGTGAAAGAGATTGAGTTCTTTTGTGTCGTATATTAAGAGAAAGCACCCAAATGCTTTGTTTGCATTCATTTGAGGGAGAAACTAAACCAAGGATGTTTACAAGCACAAACAAGCTTTAACTCCACCTTTTGAATGCATTTACGCGTTTTAACAGCTCTTACGACTAGGGTGAAGGAGACTGAGTTCTTTTGTGTTGTATATTAAGAGAAATCACACAAATGCTTTGTTGGCATTCATTTGAGTGAGAAACTACACCAAGAATGTTTACAAGTACAAACAAGCTTCAACTCAAAATTTTGAATGTATTCACAATCAAATGAATGCAAAGAAAGCATTTGGGTGCGTTCTCTTAATATACAACACAAAAGACCTCAATCTCTTTCACCCTAGATGTAAGAGCTGTTAAAACGCGTAAATGCATTCAAAAGGTGGAGTCAAAGCTTGTTTGTACTTGTAAACATCCTTGGAGTAGTTTCTCACTCAAATGAATACAAACAAAGCATTTGTGTTATATCTCTTAATATACAACACAAAAGAACTCAATCTCTTTCACCCTGGATGTAAGAGCTGTTAAAACGCGTAAATGCATTCAAAAGGTGGAGTTAAAGCTTTTTTGTACTTGTAAACATGTTTGGTGTAGTTTTCTCACTCAAATGAATGCAAACAAAGCGTAAATGCATTCAAAAGGTGGAGTTAAAGCTTGTTTGTACTTGTAAACATCCTTGGTGTAGTTTCTCACTCAAATGAATGCAAACAAGCATTTGGGTGCTTTCTCTTAATATACAACACAAAAGACCTCAATCTCTTTCACCCTAATCGTAAGAGCTGCTAAAACGCGTAAATAGAATCAAAAGCTTGAGTTAAAGCTTGTTTGAACTTGTAAACATCCTTGGTTAAGTTTCTCACTCAAATGAATGCAAACAAAGCATTTGGATGCTTTCTCTTAAAATACAACACAAAAGAACTCAATCTTTTTCACCCTAGTCATATGAGCTTTTAAAACGCGTAAATGCATTCAAAAGCTTGAGTTGAAGCTTGTTTGTACTTGTAAACATTCTTGGTGTAGTTTCTCACTCCAATGAATGCAAACAAAGCTTTTGGGTGCTTTCTCTGAAAATACAACACAAAAGAATTCAATCACCCAAATTGTTTGTTTGCATTTATTTGAGTGAGAAACTACACCAAGGATATTTACAAGTACAAACAAGCTTGAACTCCACCTTTTGAATGCATATACGCGTTTTAAAACCTCTTACGACTAGGGAGAAAGTGATTGAGTGCTTTTGTGTTGTATTTTCAGAGAAAGCACCCAAAAGCTTTGTTTGCATTCATTGGAATGAGAAGCTACACCAAGGATGTTTATAAGTACAAAGAAGCTTCAACTCAGAATTTTGAATGTATTCACAATCAAATGAATGCAAATAAAGCATTTGGGTGCTTTCTCTTAATATACAACACAAAAGACCTCAATCTCATTCACCCTAGTCGTATGAGGTTTTAAAACTCGTAAATGCTTTCAAAAGCTTGAGTTGAAGCTTGTTTGTACTTGTAAACATCCTTGGTTAAGTTTCTCACTCAAATGAATGCAAACAAAGCTTTTGGTTCTTTTGGATTGCATTCATTTGAGTGTGAAACTACACCAAGGATGTTTACAAGTACAAACAAGCTTCAACTCAAGCTTTTGAATGCATTTACGCGTTTTGAAACCTCTTACGACTAGGCGACAAGAGATTGAGTTCTTTTGTGTTGTATATTAAGAAAAAGCTCGCAAATGCTTTGTTTACATTCATTTGAGGGAGAAACTACACCAAGGATGTTTACAACTACAAACAAGCTTGAACTCAAGCTTTTGAATGCATTTACGCGTTTTAACAGCTCTTACGACTAGGCGAAAAGAGATTGAGTTCTTCTGTGTTGTATATGAGTTCTTCTGTGTTGTATATTAAGAAAATGCTCGCAAATGCTTTGTTTACATTCATTTGAGTGTGAAAACTACCCCAAGGATGTTTACAACTACAAACAAGCTTGAACTCAAGCATTTGAATGCATTTAAGCGTTTTAAAAGCTCATACGACAAGGGTGAAAGAGATTGAGTTCTTTTGTTTTGTATATTAAGAGAACGCAACCAAATGTTTTCTTTGCATTCATTTGAGTGAGAAACTACACCAAAGATGTTTACAAGTACAAACAAGCTTCAACTCAAGCTTTTGGATGTATTTACGCATTTTAAAAGCTCATATGACTAGGGTGAAAAAGATTGAGTTCTTTTGTGTTGTATTTTAAGAGAAAGCAACCAAAAGCTTTGTTTGCATTCATTTCAGTGAGAAACTACACCAAGAATGTTTACAAGTACAAACCAGCTTCAACTCAAGCTTTTGAATGCATTTACGCGTTTTGACTGCTCTTACAACTTTTAACAGCTCTTACAACTAGGGTGAAAGAGATTGTGTTCTTTTGTGTTGTATATTAAGAGAAATCACACAAATGCTTTGTTTGCATTCATTTGAGGGAGAAACTACACCAAGGATGTTTACAACTACAAACAAGCTGGAACTCAAGCTTTTGAATGCATTTACGCGTTTTAACAGCTCTTACGACTAGGCGAAAAGAGATTGAGTTCTTCTGTGTTGTATATTAAGAAAAAGCTCGCAAATGCTTTGTTTACATTCATTTGAGTGTGAAACTATCCCAAGGATGTTTACAACTACAAACAAGCTTGAACTCAAGCTTTTGAATGCATTTAAGCGTTTTAAAAGCTCATACGACAAGGGTGAAAGAGATTCAGTTCTTTTGTTTTGTATATTAAGAGAACGCAACCAAATGTTTTCTTTGCATTCATTTGAGTGAGAAACTACACCAAAGATGTTTACAACTACAAACAAGCTTCAACTCAAGCTTTTGAATGTATTTACGCGTTTTAAAAGCTCATATGACTAGGGTGAAAAAGATTGAGTTCTTTTGTGTTGTATTTTAAGAGAAAGCAACCAAAAGCTTTGTTTGCATTCATTTCAGTGAGAAACTACACCAAGAATGTTTACAAGTACAAACCAGCTTCAACTCAAGCTTTTGAATGCATTTACGCGTTTTGACTGCTCTTACAACTTTTAACAGCTCTTACAACTAGGGTGAAAGAGATTATGTTCTTTTGTGTTGTATATTAAGAGAAATCACATAAATGCTTTGTTTGCATTCATTTGAGGGAGAAACTACACCAAGGATGTTTACAACTACAAACAAGCTTGAACTCAAGCTTTTGAATGCAAACAAAGCTTTTGGTTGCTTTGTATGCATTCATTTGAGTGAGAAACTACACCAAGGATGTTTACAAGTGCAAACAAGCTTCAACTGAAGCTTTTTATTGCATTTAAGCATTTTAACAGCTCTTACGACTAGGGTGAAAGAGATTGAGGTCTTTTGTGTTGTACATTAAGAGAAAGCACCCAAATGCTTTGTTTGCATTCATTTGAGTGAGAAACTACACCAAGGATGTTTACAAGTACAAACAAGCTTTAACTCCACCTTTTGAATGCATTTACGCTTTGTTTGCATTCATTTGCATCCTAGGTGTAGTTTCTCACTCAAATGAATGCAAACAAAGCATTTGGGTGCTTTCTCTTAATATACAACACAAAAGAACTCAATCTCTTTCACCCTAGTCATATGAGCTTTTAAAACGCGTAAATACATTCAAACGCTTGAGTTGAAGCTTGTTTGTACTTGTAAACATCCTTGGTGTAGCTTCACAATCAAATGAATGCAAACAAAGCATTTTTTAATACCCGTAAATACATTCAAACGCTTGGGTGCTTTCTCTTAATATACAACACAAAAGACCTCAATCTCTTTGAGTTGATTGAGTTGAAGCTTGTTTGTACTTGTAAACATCCTTGGTGTAGTTTCTCACTCCAAAGAATGCAAACAAAGCTTTTGGGTGCTTTCTCTGAAAATACAACACAAAAGAACTCAATCTCTTTCACCCTAGATGTAAGAGCTGTTAAAACGCGTAAATACATTCAAAAGCTTGAGTTGAAGGTTGTTTGTACTTGTAAACATCCTTGGTGTAGTTTCTCACTCCAATGAATGCAAACAAAGCTTTTGGGTGCTTTGTTTGAAAATACAACACAAAAGAACTCAATCTCTTTCACCCTAGTCGTATGAGGTTTTAAAACGCGTATATGCATTCAAAAGGTGGAGTTAAAGCTTGTTTGTACTTGTAAACATCCTTGTTGTAGTTTCTCACTGAAATGAATGAAAACAAAGCTTTTGGGTGCTTTCTCTTAAGCTTGAGTTGAAGCTTGTTTGTACTTGTAAACACAAAAGAGATTGAGTTTCTCACTCCAATGAATGCAAACAAAGCATTTGGGTGCTTTCTCTTAATATACAACACAAAAGAACTCAATCTCTTTCACCCTAGTCATATGAGCTTTTAAAACGCGTAAATACATTCAAACGCTTGAGTTGAAGCTTGTTTGTACTTGTAAACATCCTTGGTGTAGCTTCACAATCAAATGAATGCAAACAAAGCATTTTTTAATACGCGTAAATACATTCAAACGCTTGGGTGCTTTCTCTTAATATACAACACAAAAGACCTCAATCTCTTTGAGTTGATTGAGTTGAAGCTTGTTTGTACTTGTAAACATCCTTGGTGTAGTTTCTCACTCCAAAGAATGCAAACAAAGCTTTTGGGTGCTTTCTCTTAAAATACAACACAAAAGAACTCAATCTCTTTCACCCTAGATGTAAGAGCTGTTAAAACGCGTAAATACATTCAAAAGCTTGAGTTGAAGGTTGTTTGTACTTGTAAACATCCTTGGTGTAGTTTCTCACTCCAATGAATGCAAACAAAGCTTTTGGGTGCTTTGTTTGAAAATACAACACAAAAGAACTCAATCTCTTTCACCCTAGTCGTATGAGGTTTTAAAACGCGTATATGCATTCAAAAGGTGGAGTTAAAGCTTGTTTGTACTTGTAAACATCCTTGTTGTAGTTTCTCACTGAAATGAATGCAAACAAAGCTTTTGGGTGCTTTCTCTTAAGCTTGAGTTGAAGCTTGTTTGTACTTGTAAACACAAAAGAGATTGAGTTTCTCACTCCAATGAATGCAAACAAAGCATTTGGGTGCTTTCTCTTTATATACCACACAAAAGAACTCAATTACTTTCACATATGAGCTTTTAAAACGCGTCAATGCATTCAAAAGCTTGTGTTTAAGCTTGTTTGTACGTCTAAACATCCTTGGTTAAGTTTCTCACTCAAAAGAATGCAAACAAAGCATTTGGGTGCTTTCTCTTAATATACAACACAAAAGAACTCAATCTCTTTCACCCTAATCGTATAAGCTGTTAAAACGCGTAAATACATTCAAAAGCTTGAGTTGAAGCTTGTTTGTACTTGTAAACATCCTTGGTTAAGTTTCTCACTCAAATGAATGCAAACAAAGCATTTGGGTGCTTTCTCTGAAAATACAACACAAAAGAACTTAATCTCTTTCACCCTAGTCGTATGAGGTTTTAAAACGCATATATGCATTCAAAAGCTTAAGTTGAAGCTTGTTGGTACTTGTAAATATCCTTGGCTAAGTTTCTCACTCAAATGAATGCAAACAAAGCATTTGGGTGCTTTTTCTTAATATACAACACAAAAGAACTCAATCTTTTTCACCCTAGTCGTAAGAGCTTTTGAATGTAAACAAAGTACACCAAGATTGAGTTCTTTTGTACATTTAAACATTCATTTGATTGTGAATACATTCAAAAGCTTGAGTTGAAGCTTGTTTGTACTTTAAAACATTCTAGGTGTAGTTTCACACTCAAATGAATGCAAACAAAGTATTTGGATGCTTTCTCTTAATATACAACACAAAAGAACTCAAATCTTTTTCACCCTACTCGTATGAGCTTTTAAAACGCGTAAATGCATTCAAAAACTTGAGTTGAAGCTTATTTAAACTTGTAAACATCCTTGGTGTAGTTTTACATTGAAATGAATGCAAACAAAGCATTTGGGTGCTTTCTCTTTATATACCACAAGAAAGAACTCAATTACTTTCACCCTAGTCATAAGAACTGTTAAAATGCGTATATGCATTCACCCAGATGCTTTTGTGACTAGGGTGAAAGAGATTGATTTCTTTTGTGTTGTATATTAAGAGAAAGCACCCAGATGCTTTGTTTGCATTCATTTGAGTGAGAATATACACCAAGGATGTTTACAAGTACAAACAAGCGTCAACTCAAGCTTTTGAATGCATTTACGCGTTTTGAATGGATTTATGCGTTTTAACAGCTTTTACGACTAGGGTGAAAGAGATTGAGTTCTTTTGTGTTGAAAATTAAGAGAATGCACCCAGATGCTTTATTTGAATTCATTTAAGTGAGAAACTACACCAAGGATGTTAACAAGTACAAACAAGCTTCAACTCATGCTTTTGAATGCATTTACGCGTTTTGAATGCATTTAAGCGTACAGCTCTTACGACTAAGGTAAAAGAGATTGAGTTCTTTTGTGTTGTATATTAAGAGAAAGCACCCAAATGCTTTCTTTCACCCTATTTAAAAGCTTGTGTTGAAGCTTGTTTGCACTTTAAAACATTCTTGGTGTGGGTGCTTTCTCTGAAAATACAACACAAAAGAACTCAATCTCTTTCACCCTAGATGTAAGAGCTGTTAAAACGCGTAAATGCATTCAAAAGGTGGAGTTAAAGCTTGTTTGTACTTGTAAACATCCTTGGTGTAGTTTCTCACTCAAATGAATGCAAACAAAGCATCTGGGTGCTTTCTCTTAATATACAACACAAAAGAACTCAATCTCGTTCACCGTAGTTGTAAGAGCTGTTAAAATGCGTAAATGCATTCAAAAGGTGGAGTTGAAGCTTGTTTGTACTTGTAAACATCCTTGGTGTAGTTTCTCACTCAAATGAATGCAAACAAAGCATTTGGGTGCGTTCTCTTAAAATACAACACAAAACAACTCAATCTCTTTCACCCTTGTCGTATGAGCTTTTAAAACGCTTAAATGCATTCAAAAGCTTGAGTTCAAGCTTGTTTTTAGTTGTAAACATCCTTGGGGTAGTTTCACACTCAAATGAATGTAAACAAAGCATTTGCGAGCTTTTTCTTAATATACAACACAAAAGAACTCAATCTCTTTTCGCCTAGTCGTAAGAGCTGTTAAAACGTGTAAATGCATTCAAAAGCTTGAGTTGAAACTTGTTTGTACTTGTAAACATTCTTGGTGTAGTTTCTCACTCAAATGAATGCAAACAAACCATTTGGGTGATTTCTCTTAATATACAACACAACAGAACTCAATCTCTTTCACCCTAGTTGTAAGAGCTGTTAAAATGCGTAAATGCATTCAAAAGGTGGAGTTAAAGCTTGTTTGTGCTTGTAAACATCCTTGGTGTAGTTTCTCACTCAAATGAATGCAAACAAAGCATTTTGGTGCTTTCTCTTAATATACAACACAAAAGACCTCAATCCCTTTCACCCTAATCGTAAGAGCTGTTAAAACGCGTAAATGCATTCAAAAGGTGGAGTTAAAGCTTGTTTGTACTTGTAAACATCCTTGGTGTAGTTTCTCACTCAAATGAATGCAAACAAAGCATTTGGGTGCTTTCTCTTAATATACAACACAAAAGAACTCAATCTCTTTCACCCTAGTCGTAAGAGCTGTTAAAACGCGTAAATGCATTCAAAAGGTGGAGTTAAAGCTTGTTTGTACTTGTAAACATCCTTGGTGTAGTTTCTCACTCAAATTAATGCATAGAAAGCATTTGGGTGTTTTCTCTTAATATACAACACAAAAGAACTCAATCTCCTTCACCCTAGTCGTAAGAGCTGTTAAAACGCGTAATTGCATTCAAAACGCGTAAATGCATATAAAAGCTTGAGTTGAAGCTTGTTTGTACTTGTGAACATCCTTGGTGTAGTTTCTCACTCAAATGAATGCAAACAAAGCATTTGGGTGCTTTCTCTTAATATACAACACAAAAGACCTCAAATCTCTTTCACCCCACTCGTATTCATTTGTTTGCATTTCATTTGAGTGAGAAACTACACCAAGGATGTTTACAAGTACAAACAAGCTTCAACTCAAGCTTTTGCATGCATTTACGCGTTTTAAAGCGCATACGACTTGGGTGAAAGAGATTGAGTTCTTTTGTGTTGTATATTAACAGAAAGCACCCAGATACTTTGTTTGCATTCATTTAAGTGAGAAACTACACCAAGGATGTTTAGAAGTACAAACAAGCTTCAACTCAAGCTTTTGAATGCATTTACGCGTTTTAACAGCTCATATGACTAGGGTGAAAAAGATTGGGTTCTTTTGTGTTGAAAATTAAGAGAATGCACCCAGATGCTTTATCTGCATTCATTTAAGTGAGAAACTACACCAAGGATGTTTAAAAGTACAAACAAGCTTCAACTCAACCTTTTGAATGCATTTACGCGTTTTGAATGCATTTACGCGTTTTAACAACTCTTACGACTAGGGTGAAAGCTTTAACTCCACCTTTTGAATGCATATACGCGTTTTAAAACCTCATACGACTAGGGTGAAAGATATTGAGTTCTTTTGTGTTGTATATTAAGAGAAATCACACAAAAGCTTGTTTGTACTTGTAAACATCCTTGGTGTGAAACTACACCCAAGATTGGTAGGTACAAACATATATTTTAATGCTTTGCATTCATTTACGCGTTTTGAATGCATTTACGCGTATTTTTATATTAAGAATATAAAGAGATTGGAGTTCTTTTGTGTTGTATATTAAGAGAGAAACCATCCAATTACTTTGTTTGCATTCATTTGAGTGTGAAACTACATCTAGGAAGTTTAAAAGTATAAACAAGCTTCAACTCAAGCTTTTGGATGCATTTACGCGTTTTAAAAGGTCTTATGAGTAGGGCGAACGAGATTGGAGTTCTTTACGCGTAAATGCATTCAAAAGCTTGAGTTGAACGTTGTTTGTACTCAAAACGCGTAAATGCATTCAAAACTTGATAAACTACACCTTTGTATAACTTTGTTTGCATTCATTTAAGCGTACAAACAAACGAAGGACCCCGAGCGAACGCTTACAACCGTTGCGACCCCATGTCAGGCGGGGCTAACCGCTGAGTTTAAGCATATCAATAAGCTGGGGAAGAGAAACTTACAAGGATTCCCCTAGTAGCGGACTCAGGCTGTTAAAACGCGTTGTGAGCAACCTTGTTTACAAGTACAATGCATTCATTTGGGTGTGTTTTGTGTTGTATATTAAGAGAAAGCAACCAAATGCTTTGTTTGCATTCATTTGAGTGAGAAACTACACCAAGGATGTTTACAAGTACAAACAAGCTTTAACTCCACCTTTTGAATGCATTTACGTGTTTTAACAGCACTTACGACTAGGGTGAAAGAGATTGAGGTCATTTGTGTTGTATATTAAGTTTACAAGTACAAACAAGCTTCAACTCAAGCTTTTGAATGTATTTACGCGTTTTAACAGCTCTTAGGATTAGGGTGAAAGAGATTGAGTTCTTTTGTGTTGTATATTAAGAGAAAGCACCCAAATGCTTTGTTTGCATTCATTTGAGTGAGAAACTTAACCAAGGATGTTTACAAGTACAAACAAGCTTCAACTCAAGCTTTTGAATGCATTTACGCGTTTTAACAGCTCTTACATCTAGGGTGAAAGAGATTGAGTTCTTTTGTGTTGTATATTAAGAGAAAGCATACATTTGAGGGAGAAACTACACCAAGGATGGTTACAAGTACAAACAAGATTCAACTCAAAATTTTGAATGTATTCACAATCAAATGAATGCAAATAAAGCATTTGGGTGCTTTCTCTTAATATACAACACAAAAGACCTCAATCTCTTTCACCCTAGTCGTATGAGGTTTTAAAACGCGTAAATGCTTTCAAAAGCTTGAGTTGAAGCTTGTTTGTACTTGTAAACATCCTTGGTGTAGTTTCTCCTTCAAATGAATGCAAACAAAGCATTTGGGTGCTTTCTCTTAATATACAACACAAAAGTGCTCAATCTCTTTCACCCTAGATGTAAGAGCTGTTAAAACGCGTAAATGCATTCAAATGGTGGAGTTAAAGCTTGTTTGTACTTGTAAACATCATTGGTGTAGTTTCTCACTCAAATGAATGCAAACTACTTTCATCCAGTTGTAGTTTCTCACTCAAATGAATGCAAACAAAGATATACAAAGGTGTAGTTTATCAAGTTTTGAATGCATCAAAATGAAAGCACCCAAAAGCTTTGTTTGCATTATTGGGGTGAGAAACAACACCATGAATGTTTATAAGTACCAACAAGCTTCAACTTAAGCTTTTGAATGCATATACGCGTTTTAAACGATTTCTTAATTTTGTTTGCATTCACCTTTTGAATTTACAAGTACAAACAATCAAATGAATGCAAACAAAGCATTTGCGAGCTTTTTCTTAATATACAACACAAAAGAACTCAATCTCTTTTCGCCTAGTCGTAAGAGCTTTTAAAACGCGTAAATGCATTCAAAAGCTTGAGTTGAAACTTGTTTGTACTTGTAAACATCCTTGGTGTAGTTTCTCACTCAAATGAATGCAAACAAACCATTTGGGTGATTTCTCTTAATATACAACACAAAAGAACTCAATCTCTTTCACCCTAGTTGTAAGAGCTGTTAAAATGCGTAAATGCATTCAAAAGGAATTAAAGCTTGTTTGTACTTGTAAACATCCTTGGTGTAGTTTCTCCTTCAAATGAATGCAAACAAAGCATTTGGGTGCTTTCTCTTAATATACAACACAAAAGAACTCAATCTCTTTCACCCTAGATGTAAGAGCTGTTAAAACGCGTAAATGCATTCAAAAGGTGGAGTTAAAGCTTATTTGTACTTGTAAACATCCTTGGTGTAGTTTTTCACTCAATTGCAAACAAAGCATTTGGGTGCTTTCTCTTAATATACAACACAAAAGACCTCAATCTCTTTCACCCTAGTCCTATGAGCTTTTAAAACGCGTAAATACATTCAAAAGCTTGAGTTGAAGCTTGTTTCTACTTGTAAACATCCTTGGTGTAGTTTCTCACGCCAATGAATGCAAACAAAGCTTTTGGGTGCTTTCTCTGAAAATACAACACAAAAGAACTCAATCTCTTTCACCCTAGTGGTAAGAGCTGTTAAAACGCGTAAATGCATTCAAAAGGTGGAGATAAAGCTTGTTTGTACTTGTAAACATCCTTGGTGTAGTTTCTTACTCAAATGATTGCAAACAAAGCATTTGGGTGCCTTCTCTTAATTTAAAACATAAAAGAACTCAACTACTTTCACCCTAGTCGTGAGAGCAGTCAAAACGCGTAAATGCATTCAAAAGCTTGAGTTGAAGCTTGTTTGTACTTGTAAAAATTCTTGGTGTAGTTTCTCACTGAAATGAATGCAAACAAAGCTTTTGGTTGCTTTCTCTTAAAATACAACACAAATGAACTCAATCTTTTTCACCCTAGTCATATGAGCTTTTAAAACGCGTAAATGCATTCAAAAGCTTGAGTTGAAGCTTGTTTGTACTTGTAAACATCCTTGGTGTAGTTTCTCACTCAAATGAATGCATACAAAGCTCCCAAATGCTTTGTTTCCATTCATTTGAGTGAGAAACTACACCAAGGATGTTTACAAGTACAAACAAGCTTTAGCTCCACCTTTTGAATGCATTTACTTGTTTTAACAGCTCTTACATCTAGGGTGAAAGAGATTGAGTTCTTTGTGTTGTACTTTCAGAGAAAGCACCCACACCAAGAATGTTTTAAACTGCAAACAAGCTTCAACACAAGCTTTTGAATGCATTTACGCGTTTTTAAAGCTCATACGAGTAGGGTGAAAGAGATTTGAGTTCTTTTGTGTTGTATATAAAGAGAAAGCATCCAAATACATTCTTTGGATTCATTTGAGTGTGAAACTACACCTGGGATGTTTACAAGTACAAACAAGCTTCAACTCAAACTTTTGAATGCATTTACGCGTTTTAAAAGCTCATACGAGTAGGGTGTAAGAGATTTGAGTTCTTTTGTGTTGTATATTAAGAGAAAGCACCCAAAAGCTTTGTTTGCATTCATTTCAGGGAGAAACTACACCAAGAATGTTTACAAGTACCAAGAAGCTTCAACTTAAGCTTTTGAATGCATATACGCGTTGTATTTTCAGAGAAAGCACCCAAAAGCTTTGTTTGCATTCATTTGCATCCTAGGTGTAGTTTCTCACTCAAAGGAATGCAAACAAAGCATTTGGGTGCTTTCTCTTAATACACAACACAAAAGAAGTCAATCTCTTTCACCCTAGTCATATGAGCTTTTAAAACGCGTAAATACATTCAAACGCTTGAGTTGAAGCTTGTTTGTTTTTGTAAACATCCTTGGTGTAGTTTCACAATCAAACGAATGCAAACAAAGCATTTTTTAATACGCGTAAATGCATACAACACAAAGGACCTCAATCTCTTTCACCCTTGTCGTAAGAGCTGTCAAAAACGCGTAAATCCAGTCAAAACGCGTAAATGCATTCCAAAGCTTGAGTTGAAGCTTGTTTGTACTTGTAAATATCCTAGGTGTAGTTTCTCACTCCAATGAATGCACACAAAGCTTTTGGGTGCTTTCTCTGAAAATACAACACAAAAGAACTCAATCTCTTTCACCCTAGATGTAAGAGCTGTTAAAACGCGTAAATACATTCAAAAGCTTGAGTTGAAGCTTGTTTGTACTTGTAAACATCCTTGGTGTAGTTTCTCACTCCAATGAATGCAAACAAAGCTTTTGGGTGCTTTATCTGAAAATACAACACAAAAGAACTCAATCTCTTTCACCCTAGTCGTATGAGGTTTTAAAACGCGTATATGCATTCAAAAGGTGGAGTTAAAGCTTGTTTGTACTTGTAAACATCCTTGGTGTAGTTTCTCACTGAAATGAATGCAAACAAAGCTTTTGGGTGCTTTGTCTTAAGCTTGAGTTGAAGCTTGTTTGTACTTGTAAACACAAAAGAGATTGAGTTTCTCACTCCAATGAATGCAAACAAAGCATTTGGGTACTTTCTCTTTATATACCACACAAAAGAACTCAATTACTTTCACATATGAGCTTTCAAAACGCGTCAATGCATTCAAAAGCTTGAGTTTAAGCTTGTTTGTACGTGTAAACATCCTTGGTTATGTTTCTCACTCAAATGAATGCAAACAAAGAATTTGGGTGCTTTCTCTTAATATACAACACAAAAGAACTCTATCTCTTTCACCCTAATCGTAAGAGCTGTTAAAACGCGTAAATACATTCAAAAGCTTGAGTTGAAGCTTGTTTGTACATGTAAACATCCTTGGTTAAGTTTCTCACTCAAATAAATGCAAACAAAGCATTTGGGTGCTTTCTCCGAAAATACAACACAAAAGAACTCAATCTCTTTCACCCTAGTCGTATAAGGTTTTAAAACGCGTATATGCATTCAAAAGCTTTAGTTGAAGCTTGTTGGTACTTGTAAACATCCTTGGTTAAGTTTCTCACTCAAATGAATGCAAACAAAGCAATTGGGTGCTTTCTCTTAATATACAACACAAAAGAACTCAATCTTTTTCACCCTAGTCGTAAGAGCTTTTGAATGTAAACAAAGTACACCAAGATTGAGTTCTTTTGTACATTTAAACATACATTTGATTGTGAATACATTCAAATGCTTGAATTGAAGCTTGTTTATACTTTAAAACATTCTAGGTGTAGTTTCACACTCAAATGAATGCAAACAAAGTATTTGGATGCTTTCTCTTAATATACAACACAAAAGAACTCAAATCTTTTTCACCCTACTCCTATGAGCTTTTAAAACGCGTAAATGCATTCAAAAACTTGAGTTGAAGCTTATTTGTACTTGTAAACATCCTTGGTGTAGTTTTACATTCAAATGAATGTAAACAAAGCATTTTGGAGCTTTCTCTTTATATACGACACAAAAGAACTCAATTACTTTCACCCTAGTCATAAGAGCTGTTAAAATGCGTAAATGCATTCAAAAGCGGGAGTTTAAGCTTGTCTGTACTTGTAAACATCCTTTATGTAGTTTCACATTCAAATGAATGCAAACAAAGCATTTGGGTGCTTTCTGTTAGTATAAAACAAAAAAGGGTAAATCTTAAGTTGTTAAAAAAGAGAAATCACAAAAAAGAACTCAATCTCTTTCACCCTAATCGTAAGAGCTGTTAAAATGCGTATATGCATTCAAAAGCTTAAGTTGAAGCTTGTTGGTCCTTGTAAACATCTTTGGTGTAGTTTCTCACTGAAATGAATGCAAACCAAGCTCTTGGGTTCTTTCTCTTAAAATACAACACAAAAGAACTCAATCTTTTTCACCCTAGTCATATGAGCTTTTAAAACACGTAAATGCATTCAAAAGCTTGAGTTGAAGCTTGTTTGTACTTGTAAACATTCTTGGTGTAGTTTCTCACTGAAATGAATGCAAACAAAGCTTTTGGTTGCTTTCTCTTAAAATACAACACAAAAGGACTCAATCTCTTTCACCCTAATCATATGAGCTTTTAAAACGCGTAAATGCATTCAAAAGCTTGAGTTGAAGCTTGTTTGTACTTGTAAACATCCCAGGTGTAGTTTCACACTCAAATGAATGCAAACAAAGCATTTGGGTGCTTTCTCTTAATATACAACACAAAAGACCTCAATCTCTTTCACCCTAGATGTAAGAGCTGTTAAAACGCGTAAATGCATTCAAAAGGTGGAGTTCAAGCTTGTTTGTACTTGTAAACATCTTTGGTGTAGTTTCTCACTCAAATGAATGCAAACAAAGCGTAAATGCATTCAAAAGGTGGAGTTAAAGCATGTTTGTACTTGTAAACATTCTTGGTGTAGTTTCTCACTGAAATGAATGCAAACAAAGCTTTTGGTTGCTTTCTCTTAAAATACAACATAAAGAACTCAATCTTTTTCACCCTAGTCATATGAGCTTTTAAAACGCGTAAATGCATTCAAAAGCTTGAGTTGAAGCTTGTTTGTACTTGTAAACATTCTTGGTGTAGTTTCTCACTCAAATGAATGCAAACAAAGCATTTTGCGCTTCCTCTTAATATACAACACAAAAGACCTCAATCTCTTTCACCCTAATCGTAAGAGCTGTTAAAACGCGTAAGTACATTTAAAAGCTTGAGTTGAAGCTTGTTTGTACTTGTAAACATCCTTGGTGTAGTTTCTCACTCAAATGAATGCAAACAAAGCATTTGGGTGATTTCTCTTAATATACAACACAAAAGAACTCAATCTCGTTCACCCTAGTTGTAAGAGCTGTTAAAATGCGTAAATGCATTCAAAAGGTGGAGTTAAAGCTTGTTTGTGCTTGTAAACATCCTTGGTGTAGTTTCTCACTCAAATGAATGCAAACAAAGCATTTGGGTGCTTTCTCTTAATATACAACACAAAAGAACTCAATCTTTTTCACCCTAGTCGTAAGAGCTTTTGAATGTAAACAAAGTACACCAAGATTGAGTTCTTTTGTACATTTAAACATTCATTTGATTGTTAATACATTCAAAAGCTTGAGTTGAAGCTTGTTTGTACTTTAAAACATTCTAGGTGTAGTTTCACACTCAAATGAATGCAAACAAAGTATTTGGATGCTTTCTCTTAATATACAACACAAAAGAACTCAAATCTTTTTCACCCTACTCCTATGAGCTTTTAAAACGCGTAAATGCATTCAAAAACTTGAGTTGAAGCTTATTTGTACTTGTAAACATCCTTGGTGTAGTTTTACATTCAAATGAATGCAAACAAAGCATTTGGGAGCTTTCTCTTTATATACGACACAAAAGAACTCAATTACTTTCACCCTAGTCATAAGAGCTGTTAAAATGCGTAAATGCATTCAAAAGCTTGAGTTTAAGCTTGTCTGTACTTGTAAACATCCTTTATGTAGTTTCACATTCAAATGAATGCAAACAAAGCATTTGGGTGCTTTCTGTTAGTATAAAACAAAAAAGGGTAAATCTAGATATTTTTGTACTTGTATATTAAGAGAAATCACAAAAAAGAACTCAATCTCTTTCACCCTAATCGTAAGAGCTGTTAAAATGCGTATATGCATTCAAAAGCTTAAGTTGAAGCTTGTTGGTCCTTGTAAACATCTTTGGTGTAGTTTCTCACTGAAATGAATGCAAACCAAGCTCTTGGGTTCTTTCTCTTAAAATACAACACAAAAGAACTCAATCTTTTTCACCCTAGTCATATGAGCTTTTAAAACACGTAAATGCATTCAAAAGCTTGAGTTGAAGCTTGTTTGTACTTGTAAACATTCTTGGTGTAGTTTCTCACTGAAATGAATGCAAACAAAGCTTTTGGTTGCTTTCTCTTAAAATACAACACAAAAGGACTCAATCTCTTTCACCCTAATCATATGAGCTTTTAAAACGCGTAAATGCATTCAAAAGCTTGAGTTGAAGCTTGTTTGTACTTGTAAACATCCCAGGTGTAGTTTCACACTCAAATGAATGCAAACAAAGCATTTGGGTGCTTTCTCTTAATATACAACACAAAAGACCTCAATCTCTTTCACCCTAGATGTAAGAGCTGTTAAAACGCGTAAATGCATTCAAAAGGTGGAGTTCAAGCTTGTTTGTACTTGTAAACATCTTTGGTGTAGTTTCTCACTCAAATGAATGCAAACAAAGCGTAAATGCATTCAAAAGGTGGAGTTAAAGCTTGTTTGTACTTGTAAACACTCTTGGTGTAGTTTCTCACTGAAATGAATGCAAACAAAGCTTTTGGTTGCTTTCTCTTAAAATACAACATAAAGAACTCAATCTTTTTCACCCTAGTCATATGAGCTTTTAAAACGCGTAAATGCATTCAAAAGCTTGAGTTGAAGCTTGTTTGTACTTGTAAACATTCTTGGTGTAGTTTCTCACTCAAATGAATGCAAACAAAGCATTTTGCGCTTCCTCTTAATATACAACACAAAAGACCTCAATCTCTTTCACCCTAATCGTAAGAGCTGTTAAAACGCGTAAGTACATTTAAAAGCTTGAGTTGAAGCTTGTTTGTACTTGTAAACATCCTTGGTGTAGTTTCTCACTCAAATGAATGCAAACAAAGCATTTGGGTGATTTCTCTTAATATACAACACAAAAGAACTCAATCTCGTTCACCCTAGTTGTAAGAGCTGTTAAAATGCGTAAATGCATTCAAAAGGTGGAGTTAAAGCTTGTTTGTGCTTGTAAACATCCTTGGTGTAGTTTCTCACTCAAATGAATGCAAACAAAGCATTTGGGTGCTTTCTCTTAATATACAACACAAAAGAACTCAATCTTTTTCACCCTAGTCGTAAGAGCTTTTGAATGTAAACAAAGTACACCAAGATTGAGTTCTTTTGTACATTTAAACATTCATTTGATTGTTAATACATTCAAAAGCTTGAGTTGAAGCTTGTTTGTACTTTAAAACATTCTAGGTGTAGTTTCACACTCAAATGAATGCAAACAAAGTATTTGGATGCTTTCTCTTAATATACAACACAAAAGAACTCAAATCTTTTTCACCCTACTCCTATGAGCTTTTAAAACGCGTAAATGCATTCAAAAACTTGAGTTGAAGCTTATTTGTACTTGTAAACATCCTTGGTGTAGTTTTACATTCAAATGAATGCAAACAAAGCATTTGGGAGCTTTCTCTTTATATACGACACAAAAGAACTCAATTACTTTCACCCTAGTCATAAGAGCTGTTAAAATGCGTAAATGCATTCAAAAGCTTGAGTTTAAGCTTGTCTGTACTTGTAAACATCCTTTATGTAGTTTCACATTCAAATGAATGCAAACAAAGCATTTGGGTGCTTTCTGTTAGTATAAAACAAAAAAGGGTAAATCTAGATATTTTTGTACTTGTATATTAAGAGAAATCACAAAAAAGAACTCAATCTCTTTCACCCTAATCGTAAGAGCTGTTAAAATGCGTATATGCATTCAAAAGCTTAAGTTGAAGCTTGTTGGTCCTTGTAAACATCTTTGGTGTAGTTTCTCACTGAAATGAATGCAAACCAAGCTCTTGGGTTCTTTCTCTTAAAATACAACACAAAAGAACTCAATCTTTTTCACCCTAGTCATATGAGCTTTTAAAACACGTAAATGCATTCAAAAGCTTGAGTTGAAGCTTGTTTGTACTTGTAAACATTCTTGGTGTAGTTTCTCACTGAAATGAATGCAAACAAAGCTTTTGGTTGCTTTCTCTTAAAATACAACACAAAAGGACTCAATCTCTTTCACCCTAATCATATGAGCTTTTAAAACGCGTAAATGCATTCAAAAGCTTGAGTTGAAGCTTGTTTGTACTTGTAAACATCCCAGGTGTAGTTTCACACTCAAATGAATGCAAACAAAGCATTTGGGTGCTTTCTCTTAATATACAACACAAAAGACCTCAATCTCTTTCACCCTAGATGTAAGAGCTGTTAAAACGCGTAAATGCATTCAAAAGGTGGAGTTCAAGCTTGTTTGTACTTGTAAACATCTTTGGTGTAGTTTCTCACTCAAATGAATGCAAACAAAGCGTAAATGCATTCAAAAGGTGGAGTTAAAGCTTGTTTGTACTTGTAAACACTCTTGGTGTAGTTTCTCACTGAAATGAATGCAAACAAAGCTTTTGGTTGCTTTCTCTTAAAATACAACATAAAGAACTCAATCTTTTTCACCCTAGTCATATGAGCTTTTAAAACGCGTAAATGCATTCAAAAGCTTGAGTTGAAGCTTGTTTGTACTTGTAAACATTCTTGGTGTAGTTTCTCACTCAAATGAATGCAAACAAAGCATTTTGCGCTTCCTCTTAATATACAACACAAAAGACCTCAATCTCTTTCACCCTAATCGTAAGAGCTGTTAAAACGCGTAAGTACATTTAAAAGCTTGAGTTGAAGCTTGTTTGTACTTGTAAACATCCTTGGTGTAGTTTCTCACTCAAATGAATGCAAACAAAGCATTTGGGTGATTTCTCTTAATATACAACACAAAAGAACTCAATCTCGTTCACCCTAGTTGTAAGAGCTGTTAAAATGCGTAAATGCATTCAAAAGGTGGAGTTAAAGCTTGTTTGTGCTTGTAAACATCCTTGGTGTAGTTTCTCACTCAAATGAATGCAAACAAAGCATTTGGGTGCTTTCTCTTAATATACAACACAAAAGAACTCAATCTTTTTCACCCTAGTCGTAAGAGCTTTTGAATGTAAACAAAGTACACCAAGATTGAGTTCTTTTGTACATTTAAACATTCATTTGATTGTTAATACATTCAAAAGCTTGAGTTGAAGCTTGTTTGTACTTTAAAACATTCTAGGTGTAGTTTCACACTCAAATGAATGCAAACAAAGTATTTGGATGCTTTCTCTTAATATACAACACAAAAGAACTCAAATCTTTTTCACCCTACTCCTATGAGCTTTTAAAACGCGTAAATGCATTCAAAAACTTGAGTTGAAGCTTATTTGTACTTGTAAACATCCTTGGTGTAGTTTTACATTCAAATGAATGCAAACAAAGCATTTGGGAGCTTTCTCTTTATATACGACACAAAAGAACTCAATTACTTTCACCCTAGTCATAAGAGCTGTTAAAATGCGTAAATGCATTCAAAAGCTTGAGTTTAAGCTTGTCTGTACTTGTAAACATCCTTTATGTAGTTTCACATTCAAATGAATGCAAACAAAGCATTTGGGTGCTTTCTGTTAGTATAAAACAAAAAAGGGTAAATCTAGATATTTTTGTACTTGTATATTAAGAGAAATCACAAAAAAGAACTCAATCTCTTTCACCCTAATCGTAAGAGCTGTTAAAATGCGTATATGCATTCAAAAGCTTAAGTTGAAGCTTGTTGGTCCTTGTAAACATCTTTGGTGTAGTTTCTCACTGAAATGAATGCAAACCAAGCTCTTGGGTTCTTTCTCTTAAAATACAACACAAAAGAACTCAATCTTTTTCACCCTAGTCATATGAGCTTTTAAAACACGTAAATGCATTCAAAAGCTTGAGTTGAAGCTTGTTTGTACTTGTAAACATTCTTGGTCTAGTTTCTCACTGAAATGAATGCAAACAAAGCTTTTGGTTGCTTTCTCTTAAAATACAACACAAAAGGACTCAATCTCTTTCACCCTAATCATATGAGCTTTTAAAACGCGTAAATGCATTCAAAAGCTTGAGTTGAAGCTTGTTTGTACTGGTAAACATCCCAGGTGTAGTTTCACACTCAAATGAATGCAAACAAAGCATTTGGGTGCTTTCTCTTAATATACAACACAAAAGACCTCAATCTCTTTCACCCTAGATGTAAGAGCTGTTAAAACGCGTAAATGCATTCAAAAGGTGGAGTTAAAGCTTGTTTGTGCTTGTAAACATCCTTGGTGTAGTTTCTCACTCAAATGAATGCAAACAAAGCATTTGGGTGCTTTCTCTTAATATACAACACAAAAGAACTCAATCTTTTTCACCCTAGTCGTAAGAGCTTTTGAATGTAAACAAAGTACACCAAGATTGAGTTCTTTTGTACATTTAAACATTCATTTGATTGTGAATACATTCAAAAGCTTGAGTTGAAGCTTGTTTGTACTTTAAAACATTCTAGGCGTAGTTTCACACTCAAATGAATGCAAACAAAGTATTTGGATGCTTTCTCTTAATATACAACACAAAAGAACTCAAATCTTTTTCACCCTACTCCTATGAGCTTTTAAAACGCGTAAATGCATTCAAAAACTTGAGTTGAAGCTTGTTTGTGCTTGTAAACATCCTTGGTGTAGTTTTACATTCAAATGAATGCAAACAAAGCATTTGGGAGCTTTCTCTTTCTATACGACACAAAAGAACTCAATTAGTTTCACCCTAGTCATAAGAGCTGTTAAAATGCGTAAATGCATTCAAAAGCTTGAGTTTAAGCTTGTCTGTACTTGTAAACATCCTTTATGTAGTTTCACATTCAAATGAATGCAAACAAAGCATTTGGGTGCTTTCTGTTAGTATAAAACAAAAAAGGGTAAATCTAGATATTTTTGTACTTGTATATTAAGAGAAATCACAAAAAAGAACTCAATCTCTTTCACCCTAATCGTAAGAGCTGTTAAAATGCGTATATGCATTCAAAAGCTTATGTTGAAGCTTGTTGGTCCTTGTAAACATCTTTGGTGTAGTTTCTCACTGAAATGAATGCAAACCAAGCTCTTGGGTTCTTTCTCTTAAAATACAACACAAAAGAACTCAATCTTTTTCACCCTAGTCATATAAGCTTTTAAAACACGTAAATGCATTCAAAAGCTTGAGTTGAAGCTTGTTTGTACTTGTAAACATTCTTGGTGTAGTTTCTCACTGAAATGAATGCAAACAAAGCTTTTGGTTGCTTTCTCTTAAAATACAACACAAAAGGACTCAATCTCTTTCACCCTTATCATATGAGCTTTTAAAACGCGTAAATGCATTCAAAAGCTTGAGTTGAAGCTTGTTTATACTTGTAAATATCCCAGGTGTAGTTTCACACTCAAATGAATGCAAACAAAGCATTTGGGTGCTTTCTCTTAATATACAACACAAAAGACCTCAATCTCTTTCACCCTAGATGTAAGAGCTGTTAAAACGCGTAAATGCATTCAAAAGGTGGAGTTCAAGCTTGTTTGTACTTGTAAACATCTTTGGTGTAGTTTCTCACTCAAATGAATGCAAACAAAGCGTAAATGCATTCAAAAGGTGGAGTTAAAGCTTGTTTGTACTTGTAAACATTCTTGGTGTAGTTTCTCACTGAAATGAATGCAAACAAAGCTTTTGGTTGCTTTCTCTTAAAATACAACATAAAGAACTCAATCTTTTTCACCCTAGTCATATGAGCTTTTAAAACGCGTAAATGCATTCAAAAGCTTGAGTTGAAGCTTGTTTGTACTTGTAAACATTCTTGGTGTAGTTTCTCACTCAAATGAATGCAAACAAAGCATTTTGCGCTTCCTCTTAATATACAGCACAAAAGACCTCATTCTCTTTCACCCTAATCGTAAGAGCTGTTAAAACGCGTAAGTACATTTAAAAGCTTGAGTTGAAGCTTGTTTGTACTTGTAAACATCCTTGGTGTAGTTTCTCACTCCAATGAATGCAAACAAAGCATTTGGGTGATTTCTCTTAATATACAACACAAAAGAACTCAATCTCGTTCACCCTAGTTGTAAGAGCTGTTAAAATGCGTAAATGCATTCAAAAGGTGGAGTTAAAGCTTGTTTGTGCTTGTAAACATCCTTGGTGTAGTTTCTCACTCAAATGAATGCAAACAAAGCATTTGGGTGCTTTCTCTTAATATACAACACAAAATAACTCAATCTTTTTCACCCTAGTCGTAAGAGCTTTTGAATGTAAACAAAGGACACCAAGATTGAGTTCTTTTGTACATTTAAACATTCATTTGATTGTGAATACATTCAAAAGCTTGAGTTGAAGCTTGTTTGTACTTTAAAACATTCTAGGTGTAGTTTCACACTCAAATGAATGCAAACAAAGTATTTGGATGCTTTCTCTTAATATACAACACAAAAGAACTCAAATCTTTTTCACCCTACTCCTATGAGCTTTTAAAACGCGTAAATGCATTCAAAAACTTGAGTTGAAGCTTATTTGTACTTGTAAACATCCTTGGTGTAGTTTTACATTCAAATGAATGCAAACAAAGCATTTGGGAGCTTTCTCTTTATATACGACACAAAAGAACTCAATTACTTTCACCCTAGTCATAAGAGCTGTTAAAATGCGTAAATGCATTCAAAAGCTTGAGTTTAAGCTTGTCTGTACTTGTAAACATCCTTTATGTAGTTTCACATTCAAATGAATGCAAACAAAGCATTTGGGTGCTTTCTGTTAGTATAAAACAAAAAAGGGTAAATCTAGATATTTTTGTACTTGTATATTAAGAGAAATCACAAAAGAGAACTCAATCTCTTTCACCCTAATCGTAAGAGCTGTTAAAATGCGTATATGCATTCAAAAGCTTAAGTTGAAGCTTGTTGGTCCTTGTAAACATCTTTGGTGTAGTTTCTCACTGAAATGAATGCAAACCAAGCTCTTGGGTTCTTTCTCTTAAAATACAACACAAAAGAACTCAATCTTTTTCACCCTAGTCATATGAGCTTTTAAAACACGTAAATGCATTCAAAAGCTTGAGTTGAAGCTTGTTTGTACTTGTAAACATTCTTGGTGTAGTTTCTCACTGAAATGAATGCAAACAAAGCTTTTGGTTGCTTTCTCTTAAAATACAACACAAAAGGACTCAATCTCTTTCACCCTAATCATATGAGCTTTTAAAACGCGTAAATGCATTCAAAAGCTTGAGTTGAAGCTTGTTTGTACTTGTAAACATCCCAGGTGTAGTTTCACACTCAAATGAATGCAAACAAAGCATTTGGGTGCTTTCTCTTAATATACAACACAAAAGACCTCAATCTCTTTCACCCTAGATGTAAGAGCTGTTAAAACGCGTAAATGCATTCAAAAGGTGGAGTTAAAGCTTGTTTGTACTTGTAAACATCTTTGGTGTAGTTTCTCACTCAAATGAATGCAAACAAAGCGTAAATGCATTCAAAAGCTGGAGTTAAAGCTTGTTTGTACTTGTAAACATTCTTGGTGTAGTTTCTCACTGAAATGAATGCAAACAAAGCTTTTGGTTGCTTTCTCTTAAAATACAACATAAAGAACTCAATCTTTTTCACCCTAGTCATATGAGCTTTTAAAACGCGTAAATGCATTCAAAAGCTTGAGTTGAAGCTTGTTTGTACTTGTAATCATTCTTGGTGTAGTTTCTCACTGAAATGAATGCAAAAAAAGCTTTTGGTTGCTTTCTCTTAAAATACAACACAAAAGAACTCAATTTTTTTCACCCTAGTCATTGGTGTGAGAAACTACACCTAGGATGTTTACAAGTACAAACAAGGTTCAACTGAAGCTTTTTATTGCATTTAAGCATTTTAACAGCTCTTACGACTAGGGTGAAAGAGATTGAGTTCTTTTGTTTTGTATATAAAGAGAAAGCACATAAATGCTTTGTTTGCATTCATTTGATTGTGAAACTACACCAAGGATGTTTACAAGTACATTCAAGCTTCAACTCAAGCTTTTGAATGCTTTTACGCGTATTAAAAGCTCATACGACTAGGATGAAAAAGATTGAGTTCTTTTGAGTTGTATATTAAGAGAAAGCACCCAAATGCTTTGTTTGCATTCATTTGAGTGTGAAACTACACCTAGAATGTTTTAAAGTACAAACAACCTACAACTCAAGCTTCAACTTAAGCTTTTGAATGCATTTACGCGTTTTCATAGCTCCTTGATTGGGTAACACAAAAGTACTAGTAAGCCCATATTCAAACTTTACGCGGAGTGAGAAACTACACCAAGGATGTTTACAAGTACAAACAAGCTTCAACTCAAAATTTTGAATGTATTCACAATCAAATGAATGCAAATAAAGCATTTGTGTGCTTTCTCTTAATATACAACACAAAAGAAACTCAATCTCTTTCACCCTTGAGTTGAAGCTTTGTTTGCTCATACGCGTTTTAAAAGCTTAAATGCTTTGTTTTCATTCATTTGAATGTGAAACTACACAAAGGATGTTTACAAGTACAAACAAGCTTCAACTCAAGTGTTTGAATGCATTTACGCGTTTTGAATGCAATTACGCATTTTAACAGCTCTTACAACTAGGGTGAACGAGATTGAGTTCTTTTGTGTTGTATATTAAGAGAAATCACCGAAATGCTTTGTTTGCATTCATTTGAGTGAGAAACTACACCAAGGATGTTTACAAGTACAAACAAGCTTCAACTCAAGCTTTTGAATGTATTTACGCGTTTTAACAGCTCTTACGATTAGGGTGAAAGAGATTGAGGTCGTTTGTGTTGTATATTAAGAGAAAGCACCCAAATACTTTGTTTGCATTCATTTGAGTGAGAAACTACACCAAGGATGTTTACAAGTACAAACAAGCTTCAACTCGCTTTTGAATGCATTTACGCGTTTTAACAGCTCTTACGATTAGGGTGAAAGAGATTGAGGTCTTTTGTGTTGTATATTAAGAGAAAGCACCCAAATGCTTTGTTTGCATTCATTTGAGTAAGAAACTTAACCAAGGATGTTTACAAGTACAAACAAGCTTCAACTCAAGCTTTTGAATGCATTTACGCGTTTTAAAAGCCCATATGACTAGGGTGAAAGAGATTGAGGTCTTTTGTGTTGTATATTAAGAGAAAGCACCCAAATGCTATGTTTGCATTCATTTGAGTGAGAAACTACACCAAGGATGTTTACAAGTACAAACAAGCTTCTACTCAAGCTTTTGAATGCATTTACGCGTTTTGAATGTATTTACACGTTTGAACAGCTCTTACGACTAGGGTGAAAGAGATTGAGTTCTTTTGTGTTGTATATTAAGAGAAAGCATCCAGATGCTTTGTTTGCATTCTTTTGAGTGAGAATATACACCAAGGATGTTTACAAGTACAAACAAGCGTCAACTCATGTTTTTGAATGCATTTACGCGTTTTGAATGGATTTACGCGTTTTAACAGCTTTTACGACTAGGGCGAAAGAGATTGAATTCTTTTGTGTTGAAAATTAAGAGAATGCACCTAGATGCTTTATTTGCATTCATTTAAGTGAGAAACTACACCAAGGATGTTAACAAGTACAAACAAGCTTCAACTCATGCTTTTGAATGTATTTACGCGTTTTGAATGCATTTAAGCGTAAAGCTCTTACGACTAAGGTGAAAGAGATTGAGTTCTTTTGTGTTGTATATTAAGAGAAAGCACCCAAATGCTTTCTTTCACCCTAGTTAAAAGCTTATGTTGAAGCTTGTTTGCACTTTAAAACATTCTTGGTGTGGGTGCTTTCTCTGAAAATACAACACAAAAGAACTCAATCTCTTTCACCCTAGATGTAAGAGCTGTTAAAACGCGTAAATGCATTCAAAAGGTGGAGTTAAAGCTTGTTGTACTTGTAAACATCCTTGGTGTAGTTTCTCACTCAAAGGAATGCAAACAAAGCATCTGGGTGCTTTCCCTTAATATACAACACAAAAGAACTCAATCTCGTTCACCGTAGTTGTAAGAGCTGTTAAAATGCGTAAATGCATTCAAAAGGTGGAGTTGAAGCTTGTTTGTACTTGTAAACATCCTTGGTGTAGTTTCTCACTCAAATGAATGCAAACAAAGCATTTGGGTGCTTTCTCTTAATATACAACACAAAAGACCTCAATCTCTTTCACCCTAGTCATATGAGCTTTTAAAACGCGTAAATGCATTCAAAAGCTTGAGTTGAAGCTTGTTTGTACTTGTAAACGTCCTTGGTTAAGTTTTGATGTGAAATAAGTAACAAAACGGAAATTAACCTTTGATAGTATCACACAAAGGGATCTTGTTCAAGAATCACTCAAGAACAACTGACGAATCACTCGTAAGGGTTTCAACCTGAATCACTCAGTTTGAGGGGTAAATACTCACGTATTCAATAATTAATCATCAAAGCACGAGTTTACAGTAGCAAAGCTCTCCCCTATTTATAGACAAAGAAATCTAAAGCTATTCGGAATCGTAATCCTAGTCCAAATAGGAAACTAACTACGAAACTGACTACAATCGTAAAACGAGCTAATTAACAGCTTTCCTAATACCTAATGGACTCCTAATGCTACTAATAATCAGAATACTACTTTCCTAAACATATTCTATCTAATTAAGAAAATAGGCAAACGAAATCAAACTCAAACAGCTAATTACTTGGCGCCCAAGGCCAAAACCGCTAGAACAGTTTTGTTCTGTAACTTCAATTGCCTTTTCAACTCCTTTACGTTCTGAATATGGAAAAACTCAAAGCATGGGAGTTTTAGATGTCATTTCCAGCTTTCTACAGAACTTTGAATCACCACGATCCCATGTCGTATGAGTGAGTTATGATTAAAATACGAACCAGTGTAGAAGCTGTCAAATTTACGGGAATCCTGATAACGAATGTGATCATATAATAAGAGCTTTAATCCCGACCTTGTGTGGAAAATCCATGTACTTATCTTTATAGGAGCCAATTTAATGCATAACCACCAAAGGAACTCGATGTAAACAAGAATTATGGTCGCTTGCTAGTTCCTTGGTTGTTTTGTTTACTTTGTACACTTGCTCCCGCATCAATCTCCCTTTCTTCAAAAAGAATTGTCCTCAATTCTTCGTATATAGTAATCTTCTCCCAAACCTGTATATTCATCAAATTTTCCTTACAAATTTCCAATGAACCCACAAGGTTAAGAGCCTTGCTGCTGTCTTCTTGATGGACATCTCTTTCTTGTTCTTGATCAAAGCTAGATTCAAGAAGTTCCAACTCCATCTCGGATTCCTCTTGCATGTCATCAATATCACCAATATTTTCTGGTTCAATGAATATTTCTTCGATAAACTCATCAACCACAGTTGGTAGGCTTGAATTATTAACTTGAACAACAATAAGGGGGTCAATGTTATTGGTCTTTTCTTGTGAATCTTCAATAGGAACAATATCTTTAAAGTAATCATCAAGATCTGGTTTTCCTTTGAATGTATCCACAACAAAGAGCCTATCTTCATTGATGGGTTGATCATTTATTATGCATCCTTTCATGTAGTCCAACTTATGATTTCGATGTTGACGCGCTTGTTGGTATGCTTGTTGTGCTCGTAGGTGCACTAGTTGTTGCTTCTTCTCTTGCCTCTCAAACTTGAGAGCTATCTTGCAAACATACTCAAAGGATATGTAAGGAACAAGCTCCACCTTGCGCCTTAGAGTTGAGTTTAGTCCTTTGATGAATCTTGCAATCTTTAACTCATCCCTCTCCACGAGATCACACATCATGTGCGCGTTTTCAAAATTTTGGAGGTAGTCTTGTACACTTGAGGTTTCTTGGCTTAAGGACGTGAGTTTCAAGAACTGTGCTTGCTCAAACTCTTTAGGCAAAAATCGGTTCTTTAAATGTTTCTTGAGTTTGTCCCAAGTCTCAATCTTTGCTTTCCCGTCCTTCTTGCGTCGAGCCTTTAGTTTTTCATACCAAAAAGAAGCATGCTTGGTGAGTTTATGCGTGGCTAACTTGCATCTTCGCCGCTCATCATACTCCTTGTATTCAAACACTCTCTCCATAGTTCTAAGCCAATCAAGAAAGGCCTCTGGATCGTAGGAACCGTCATATTCAGGGAGTTCGACTTTCATGTTCCTATCATCATCATAGGGGTGTCGTGGTTTAGGAGCGTCATTGGTTCTAGTCCCACTTGTGTCTTCAAACTCCTCATCTTAGTCAAGGTCACGGTTGTGGTTTCTCCAATGAATTCTGCGCATCCTTGTCTGTACTTGTAGGTGGAGTTGAAGCTTGTTTGTACTTGTAAACATCCTTGGTGTAGTTTCTCACTCAAATGAATGCAAACAAAGCATTTGGGTGCTTTCTCTTAATATACAACACAAAAGAACTCAATCTCTTTAACCCTAGTGGTAAGAGCTGTTAAAACGCGTATATGCATTCAAAAGCTTAAGTTAAAGCTTGTTTGTACTTGTAAACATCCTTGGTGGAGTTTCTCACTCAAATGAATACAAACAAAGCATTTGGGTGCTTTCTCTTAATATACAACACAAAAGACCTCAATCTCTTTCACCCTAGTCATATGAGCTTTTAAAACGCGTAAATACATTCAAAAGCTTGAGTTGAAGCTTGTTTCAAAACGCGTAAATGCATTCAAAAGCTTGAGTTGTAGCTTGTTTGTACTTTAAAACATTCTAGGTGTATTTTCATACTAAAATGAATGCAAAAAAAACATTGTGGTGCTTTCTCTTAATATACAACACCCAAATGTTTTCTTTGCATTCATTTGAGTGAGAAACTACACCACAGATGTTTACAAGTACCAACAAGCTTCAACTTAAGCTTTTGAATGCATATACGCGTTTTAAAACCTCATACGACTAGGGTGAAAGAGATTGAGTTCTTTTGTGTGGTAGATTAAGAGAAAGCACCCAGATGCTTTGTTTGCATTCATTTGAGTGAGAAACTTAACCAAAGATGTTTACAAGTACCAACAAGCTTCAACTTAAGCTTTTGAATGCATATACGCGTTTTAACAGCTCTTACCACTAGGGTGAAAGAGATTGAGTTCTTTTGTGTTGTATATTAAGAGAAAGCACCCAAATGCTTTGTTTGCATTCATTTGAGTGAGAAACTACACCAAGGATGTTTACAAGTACAAACAAGCTTCAACTCCACCTACACGTAAATGCTTTGTTTGCACTTGTAAACATTCTTGGTGTAGTTTCTCACTGAAATGAATGCAAACAAAGCTCATATTAAGAGAAAGCATCCAAACACTTTGTTTGCATTCATTTGAATGTGAAACTACACCTAGAATGTTGACAAGTAGAAACAAGCTTCAACTCAAGCTTTTGAATGCATTTACGCGTTTTAAAAGCTCATATGACTAGGGTGAAAAAGATAATCGTAAGAGCTGTTAAAACGCGTATATGCATTCAAAAGCTTAAGTTGAAGCTTGTTGGTACTTGTAAACATCTTTGGTGTAGTTTCTCACTCAAATGAATGCAAAGATAACATTTGGGCGCGTTCTCTTAATATACAACACAAAAGAACTCAATCTCTTTCACCCTAGTTGTAAGAGCTGTTAAAACGCGTAAATGCATTCAAAAGGTGGAGTTAAAGCTTTGTTTGTACTTGTAAACATCCTTGGTGTAGTTTCTCACTCAAATGAATGCAAACAAAGCATTTGTGTGCTTTCTCTTAATATACAATACAAAAGAACTCAATCTCTTTCACCCTAGTCGTAAGAGCTGTTAAAATGCCTAAATGCAATAAAAAGCTTCAGTTGAAGCTTGTTTGTACTTGTAAACATCCCTTGTGTAGTTTCTCACTGAAATGAATGCATACAAAGCAACCAAAAGCTTTGTTTGCATTCATTTGAGTGAGAAACTACACGAAGGATGTTTACAAGCACAAAAAAGCTTTAACTCCACCTTTTGAATGCATTTACGCATTTTAACAGCTCTTACAATTAGGGTGAAAGAGATTGAGTTCTTTTGTGTTGTATATTAAGAGAAATCACCCAAATGCTTTGTTTGCATTCATTTGAGTGAGAAACTACACCAACGATGTTTACAAGTACAAACAAGCTTCAACTCAAGCTTTTGAATGTATTTACGCGTTTTAACAGCTTAAGTTGAAGCTTGTTGGTACTTGTAAACATCCTTGGTTAAGTTTCTCACTCAAATGAATGCAAACAAAGCATTTGGGTGCTTTCTCTTAATATACAACTCAAATGAACTCAATCTCTTCCACCCTAGATGTAAGAGCTGTTAAAACGCGTAAATGCATTCAAAAGGTGGAGTTAAAGCTTGTTTGTACTTGTAAACATCTTTGGTGTAGTTTCTCACTCAAATGAATGCAAACAAACCATTTGGGTGATTTCTCCTAATATACAACACAAAAGAATTCAATCTCTTTCACCCTAGTCGTAAGAGCTGTTAAAACGCGTAATTGCATTCAAAACGCGTAAATACATTCAAAAGCTTGAGTTGAATCTTGTTTGTACTTGTAAACATCGTTGGTGTAGTTTCTCACTCCGATGAATGCAAACAAAGCTTTTGGGTGCTTTCTCTGAAAATACAACACAAAAGAACTCAATCTCTTTCACCCTAGATGTAAGAGCTGTTAAAACGCGTAAATGCATTCAAAAGGTGGAGTTAAAGCTTTGTTTGTACTTGTAAACATCCTTGGTGTAGTTTCTCACTCAAATGAATGCAAACAAAATATTTGGGTGCTTTCTCTTAATATACAACACAAAAGACCTCAAGCTCTTTCACCCTAGTCATATGAGCTTTTAAAACGCTTAAATGCATTCAAAAGCTTGAGTTGAAGATTGTTTGTACTTGCAAACATCCTTGGTTAAGTTTCTCACTCAAATGAATGCAAACAAAGTATTTGGGTGCGTTCTCTTAAAATACAACACAAAAGAACTCAATCTCTTTCACCGTTGTCGTATGAGCTTTTAAAACGCTTAAATGCATTCAAAAGCTTGAGTTCAAGCTTGTTTGCAGTTGTAAACATCTTTGGGGTAGTTTCACACTCAAATGAATGTAAACAAAGCATTTGCGAGTTTTTTCTTAATATACAACACAAAAGAACTCAATCTCTTTTCGCCTAGTCGTAAGAGCTGTTAAAACGCGTAAATGCATTCAAAAGCTTAAGTTGAAATTTGTTTGTACTTGTAAACATCCTTGGTGTAGTTTCTCACTCAAATGAATGCAAACAAACCATTTGGGTGATTTCTCTTAATATACAACAAAAAAAAGAACTCAATCTCTTTCACCCTAGATGTAAGAGCTGTTAAAACGCGTAAATGCATTCAAAAGGTGGAGTTAAAGCTTTTTTGTACTTGTAAACATCCTTGGTGTAGTTTCGCACTCCAATGAATGCAAACAAAGCTTTTGGGTGCTTTCTCTTAACATACAACACAAAAGACCTCAATCTCTTTCACCCTAATCGTAAGAGCTGTTAAAACGCGTAAATACATTCAAAAGCTTGAGTTGAAGCTTGTTTGAACTTGTAAACATCCTTGGTGCAGTTTCACACTCAAATGTATCCAAACAAAGTATTTGGATGCTTTCTCTTAATGTACAACACAAAAGAACTCAAATCTCTTTCACCCTACTCGTATGAGCTTTTAAAACGCGTAAATGCATTCAAAAGCTTGAGTTGAAGCATGTTTGTACATTTAAACATCCTAGGTGTAGTTTCACACTCAAATGAATGCAAACAAAACATTTGGGTGCTTTCTCTTAATGAACAACACAAAAGAACTCAATCTCTATCACCCTAGTCGTAAGAGCTGTTAAAACGCGTAAATGCATTCAAAAGCTTTAGTTGAAGCTTGTATGTACGCGTAAACGCGTAAAAATGTACAAACATGCTTACTTTGGTGACATTATGGTCAAGGTCACCCAAATGCTTTGTTTGCATTCATTATGCACCCAAACGCGTAAAATGCATTCAAAAGTCGTTTGACTAGGGTGAAAGAGATTGAGTTCTTTTGTATAAAACTTTGTAAACATTGGAGTGAAAAACTACACCAAGGATGTTTACAAGTACAAACAAGCTTTAACTCCACCTTTTGAATGCATATACGCGTTTTAAAACCTCATACGACTAGGGTGAAAGAGATTGAGTTCTTTTGTGTTGTATTTTCAGAGAAAGCACCCAAAAGCTTTTTTTGCATTCATTGGAGTGAGAAACTACACCAAGGATGTTTACAAGTACAAACAAGCTTCAACTCAAATTTTTGAAAGCTTTGTTTGCATTCAGTTGAGTGAGAGACTACACCAAGAATGTTTACAAGTACAAACAAGCTTCAACTCAAAATTTTGAATGTATTCACAATCAAATGAATGCAAACAAAGCATTTGGGTGCTTTCTCTTAATATACAACACAAAAGACCTCAATCTCTTTCACCCTAGATGTAAGAGCTGTTAAAACGCGTAAATGCATTCAAAAGGCGGAGTTAAAGCTTGTTTGTACTTGTAAACATCTTTGGTGTAGTTTCTCACTCAAATGAATGCAAACAAAGCATTTGTGTGATATCTCTTAATATACAGCACAAAAGAACTCAATCTCTTTCACCCTGGATCTAAGAGCTGTTAAAACGCGTAAATGCATTCAAAAGGTGGAGTTAAAGCTTTTTTGTACTTGTAAAGATGTTTGGTGTAGTTTCTCACTCAAATGAATGCAAACAAAGCGTAAATGCATTCAAAAGGTGGAGTTAAAGCTTGTTTGTACTTGTAAACATCTTTGGTGTAGTTTGTCACTCAAATGAATGCAAACAAGCATTTGGGTGCTTTCTCTTAACATACAACACAAAAGACCTCAATCTCTTTCACCCTAATCGTAAGAGCTGTTAAAACGCGTAAATACATTCAAAAGCTTGAGTTGAAGCTTGTTTGAACTTGTAAACATCCTTGGTTAAGTTTCTCACTCAAATGAATGCAAACAAAGCATTTGGGTGCTTTCTCTTAAAATACAACACAAAAGAACTCTATCTTTTTCACCCTAGTCATATAAGCTTTTAAAACGCGTAAATGCATTCAAAGGCTTGAGTTGAAGCTTGTTTGTACTTGTAAACATTCTTGGTGTAGTTTCTCACTCCAATGAATGCAAACAAAGCTTTTGGGTGCTTTCTCTGAAAATACAACACAAAAGAACTCAATCACCCAAATGGTTTGTTTGCATTTATTTGAGTGAGAAACTACACCAAGGATGTTTACAAGTACAAACAAGTTTTAACTCCACCTGTTGAATGCATATACGCGTTTTAAAACCTCTTACGACTAGGGTGAAAGAGATTGAGTTCTTTTGTGTTGTATTTTCAGAGAAAGCACCCAAAAGCTTTGTTTGCATTCATTGGAGTGAGAAACTACACCAAGGATGTTTACAAGTACAATGAAGCTTCAACTCAAAATTTTGAATGTATTCACATTCAAATGAATGCAAATAAAGCATTTGGGTGCTTTCTCTTAATATACAACACAAAAGACCTCAATCTCTTTCACCCTAGTCGTATGAGGTTTTAAAACGCGTAAATGCTTTCAAAAGCTTGAGTTGAAGCTTGTTTGTACTTGTAAACATCCTTGGTTAAGTTTCTCACTCAAATGAATGCAAACAAAGCTTTTGGTTCTTTTGGATTGCATTCATTTGAGTGTGAAACTACACCAAGGATGTTTACAAGTACAAACAAGCTTCAACTCAAGCTTTTGAATGCATTTACGCGTTTTGAAACCTCATACGACTAGGGTGAAAGAGATTGAGTTCTTTTGTGTTGTATATTAAAAGAAATCACCCAAATGGTTTGTTTGCATTCATTTGAGTGAGAAACTACACCAAGGATGTTTACAAGTACAAACAAGTTTTGATGCGGGAGCAAGTGTGCAAAGTAAACAGAAAAACCAAGGAACTAGCAAGAGAACATATATTCTTGTTTACATCGAGTTCTTTTGGTGGTTATGCATTAAATTGACTCCTATAAAGATAATTACATGGAGTTTCCATACAAGGTCGGGATTAAAGCTCTTATTATATGATCACATTCGTTATCAGGATTCCCGTAATTTTGACAGCTTCTACACTGGTTCGTATTTTAATCATAACTCACTCATACGACATGGGATCATGGTGATTCAAAGTTCTGTAGAAAGCTGAAAACGACATCTAAAACTCCCATGCTTTGAGTTTTCCCATATTCAGAATGTAACGGAGCTGAAAAGGCAATTGAAGTTACAGAGCAAAACTGTTCCAGCGGTTTTGAGCCTTGGGCGCTAGGTAATCAGTTGTTTAGTTCGATTTCGTTTAGTATTCCCTTAATTAGTTAGAATATGTTTAGGAGAGTAATAATCTGATTGTTATTAGTATTAGAAGTCCATTAGGTGTTAGGAAAGCTGTTAATTAGCTCGTTTTACAATTGTAGTCAGTTTCGTAGTTAGTTTCCTATTTGGACTAGGATTAGGATTCCGAATAGCTTTAGATTTCTTTGTCTATAAATAGGGGAGAGCTTTGCTATTGTAAACTCGTGCTTTGATGATTAATTATTGAATACGTGAGTATTTACCCCTCAAACTGAGTGATTCAGGTTGAAACCCTTACGAGTGATTCGTGAGTTGTTCTTGAGTGATTCTTGAACAAGATCCCTTTGTGTGATACTATCAAAGGTTAATTTCCGTTTTGTTACTTATTTCACATCAAGTTTCAACTCAAGCTTTCGAATGCATTTACGCGTTTTAACAGCTCTTACGACTAGGCGAAAAGAGATTGAGTTCTTTTGTGTTGTATATTAAGAAAAAGCTCGCAAATGCTTTGTTTACATTCATTTGAGTGTGAAACTACCCCAAGGATGTTCACAACTACAAACAAGCTTGAACTCAAGCTTTTGAATGCATTTAAGCGTTTTAAAAGCTCATACGACATGGGTGAAAGAGATTGAGTTCTTTTGTTTTGTATATTAAGAGAACGCAACCAAATGTTTTCTTTGCATTCATTTGAGTGAGAAACTACACCAAAGATGTTTACAAGTACAAACAAGCTTCAACTCAAGCTTTTGAATGTATTTACGCGTTTTAAAAGCTCATATGACTAGGGTGAAAAAGATTGAGTTCTTTTGTGTTGTATTTTAAGAGAAAGCAACCAAAAGCTTTGTTTGCATTCATTTCAGTGAGAAACTACACCAAGAATGTTTACAAGTACAAACCAGCTTCAACTCAAGCTTTTGAATGCATTTACGCGTTTTGACTGCTCTTACAACTTTTAACAGCTCTTACAACTAGGGTGAAAGAGATTGTGTTCTTTTGTGTTGTATATAAAGAGAAATCACACAAAGGCTTTGTTTGCATTCATTTGAGGGAGAAACTACACCAAGGATGTTTACAACTACAAACAAGCTTGAACTCAAGCTTTTGAATGCATTTAAGCGTTTTAAAAGCGCATACGATTAGGGTAACAGTCCACCTTTTGAATGCATTTACGCGTACTGCTTTGTTTGCATTCATTTGAGTTGAAGCTACACCTTTTGAATGCATTTACGCGTTTTAACAGCTCTTACATCTTGGGTGAAAGAGATTGAGGTCTTTTGTGTTTCATATTAAGAGAAAGCACCCAAATGCTTTGTTTGCTAAAACGCGTAAATACATTCAAAAGCTTGAGTTGAAGCTTGTTTGTACTTGTAAACATCCTTGGTTAAGTTTCTCACTCAATCATCCTAATCGTAAGAGCTGTTAAAACCCGTAAATACATTCAAAAGCTTGAGTTAAAGTGATGCAGGAGCAAGTACGTTAAAGGACAAGCAAGAAGACGACGAATCAAGAACGTCCAAGAACCAAGTTCTTGAAACGTTAATGCTTGATCTTGAGCTGCTCATTGCCAAGAGTATAATGCCACATGAGGTAAAGTGTGAGGTAACTATGTTAGAGTGGCAAGAAGATGACTAGAAGCTGAAAAGAAGAAGCCTTGGGCGCCAAGGAAACTGTTCCAGCGGTTTTGAGCCTTGGGCGCTAGGTAATCAGTTGTTTAGTTCGATTTCGTTTAGTATTCCCTTAATTAGTTAGAATATGTTTAGGAGAGTAATAATCTGATTGTTATTAGTATTAGAAGTCCATTAGGTGTTAGGAAAGCTGTTAGTTAGTCCGTTTTACAATTGTAGTCAGTTTCGTAGTTAGTTTCCTATTCGGACTAGGATTAGGATTCCGAATAGCTTTAGATTTCTTTGTCTATAAATAGGGGAGAGCTTTGCTATTGTAAACTCGTGCTTTGATGATTAATTATTGAATACGTGAGTATTTACCCCTCAAACTGAGTGATTCAGGTTGAAACCCTTACGAGTGATTCGTGAGTTGTTCTTGAGTGATTCTTGAACAAGATCCCTTTGTGTGATACTATCAAAGGTTAATTTCCGTTTTGTTACTTATTTCACATCAACTTGGTATCAGAGCTAAAGGTTTGAGCTTTCTTAAGTTTAAACAACACGGTCCTGAGCATAAACACGACACCATAGCGAGCTTTAGAGAAAGATTCTTGCAAGATCCACCCTTTGTTCACGAAGACAGCCAAGAAAACCCCAAGAAACCAACAACCGAAGCTATGGGTGAGCCCAGCGAACTAGCAAAGTTGTTAACAGCCATGGAGGATCTTAGGACGTCTTTCAAATCTCAAGAAGGGCGGATGGCTGCTATGGAAAGAAGAAACCAAGAAGATAGGGAGAACATGGAGACAAGGATGCGCAGAATTCATTGGAGAAACCACAACCGTGAGCCCAACTTCGATGAGGAGTTTGAAGACACAAGTGGGACTAGAACCAATGACGCTCCTAAACCACGACACCCCTATGATGATGACAGGAACTTGAAGGTCGAACTCCCTGAATATGACGGTTCCTACGACCCAGAGGCCTTTCTTGATTGGCTTAGAACTATGGAGAGAGTCTTTGAATACAAGGAGTATGATGAGCGGCGAAGATGCAAGTTAGCCACGCTTAAACTCACCAAGCATGCTTCCTTATGGTATGAAAACCTAAAGGCTCGACGCAAGAAGGAAGAGAAAGCAAAGATTGAGACTTGGGACAAACTCAAGAAATATTTAAAGAAACGATTTTTGCCTAAAGAATTTGAGCAAGAACAGTTTTTGAAACTCACATCCTTAAGCCAAGAAACCTCAAGTGTACAAGACTACCTCCAGAAGTTTGAACATATGCACATGATGTGTGATCTTGAGGAGAAGGAGGAGTTAAAGATTGCGCGGTTCATCAAAGGTCTAAACCCAACTCTAAGGCGCAAGGTAGAGCTTGTTCCTTACGTAACCTTTGAGGACGTCTGCAAAATTGCTCTCAAGATTGAGAAGCAAGAGAAGGAGCAAAAACCGGTTGCCCGAGATGTGATTAAAGGCTATACAAATTTTCAGAACCAATACAATGCAAGAGAGAATGCAACATTCTCCAAGAGCGCAAGTGTCCCTAGCAAGCCCGTAACTCAAGACAAAGGCAAAGCCGTGGCTACTAAGGACAAGAACCAACTGCGTTGTTTCAAGTGTCAAGGATATGGACACTATGCCTATGAGTGCGGCTCGAAGAAAGCGCTCACCATCGCTGAGCTAGAAGAGATGGAGCCCTCGTTTGTTATGCCCATAACCGAGGATAGTGATGAAAATATTGGAGAGCCATTCATTGAAGATTATGGTATACCCGAGGTTGGAGAGACCCTAATCCTTACGAAGCTGCTACATACGACTGTGGCCGATGATGAGTCCGACCAAAGGGAGCAAATATTCCATTCTCGCTGCAAGGTTAGAGGTAAAGTTTGCAATTTGATTATTGACTCTGGGAGTTGTACTAATGTTGCCTCTAAAGAGATGGTTGATAAGCTTGATTTGCCTACTAAAAGTCATCCTAAACCCTATACTGTGCAATGGTTGAATGATGGGGGAGGGTTAAAAGTGACTAAACAAGCTAAAGTTTGCTTTACTTTAGGGTGTTATAAAGACGATCTATGGTGTGATGTACTGCCTATGGGTGTTTGTCATATATTGTTAGGTCGTCCTTGGCAATTTGATAGGAAAGTTAGTCATGATGGTGTAAACAATATCTATACTGTTGAGCATAACCAGAAACGAATCAAATTGTTACCCTTGATTGCCACTGAAGTTAAAGAAGCAAAGGCTAGTAAAAAGGCGAGTCGTGTAATGGTCATAGGAGAGAAAGAGATGGAAAAAGAGGTGGCTAGTGAAACTATGAGCTACCTAGTGTTGTTGTTTGAACCTAACATGTGTAACAATCCCAATTATGATCCTGAGTTACGCCTATTGTTAGAGAGGTTCAAAGAAGTGTTCCCCGAGGAGTTACCCCCTGGTTTACCTCCTATGCGTGGCATAGAACACCAAATTGACCTAGTTCCTGGAGCACCACTTCCAAATAGGCCAGCATATCGGTGTAACCCCGAAGAAGCCAAAGAGTTACAAAGACAAGTTGAAGAGCTTGTGCAAAGAGGCTATGTGAGAGAAAGTCTAAGTCCATGCGTTGTTCCTGCGTTACTTGTGCCTAAGAAAGATGGGACATGGCGTATGTGCATTGATAGTAGAGCTGTCAACAATATCACAATCAAATATAGGTTCCCTATACCAAGATTAGACGATATGTTAGACGAGCTACATGGTTCCCAGTTGTTTTCCAAGATAGATCTTAGAGCTGGATACCATCAAGTGAGAATCAAGGAGGGGGATGAATGGAAAACCGCATTCAAGACACGACATGGTTTGTATGAGTGGTTAGTAATGCCTTTTGGCTTGTGCAACGCTCCTAGCACATTCATGAGGTTGATGAACGAGGTATTGAGAGCATTCCTTGGTAAATTTGTTGTGGTTTACCTTGATGATATTCTTATATTCAGCAAGACCAAGGAGGAACATCTAGTACATCTACAGCGCGTATTTGAGAAGCTAAAGGAACAACAGCTTTTTGGCAAGTTAGAGAAGTGTGATTTCATGCTTCCTAAGGTTATATTCCTTGGTTACATTGTATCCAAAGATGGTGTACATGTTGATCCGTCCAAGGTAGAAGGTATGGCTTCATGGCCAGCTCCAACCAATATACATGAGGTACGTAGTTTTCATGGCTTGGCATCATTTTATCGGAGGTTTATACGCAATTTTAGTTCCATTACTGCTCCTATTACTGAATTAATGAAAAAAGGAGAGTTTAATTGGAGTGAAAGTGCGCAAAAGG
The DNA here is from genome assembly GCA_038025085.1 of Tetragonia tetragonoides. Taxonomy (NCBI): domain Eukaryota; kingdom Viridiplantae; phylum Streptophyta; class Magnoliopsida; order Caryophyllales; family Aizoaceae; genus Tetragonia; species Tetragonia tetragonoides. Next base: position 21,316,485 of record CM076146.1, read on the forward strand.
CCTTTGCTGAGGTCAAAGAGAAGTTGTGTCAAGCACCTATTCTAGCATTACCCGATTTTGATAGATTGTTTGAGGTTGAATGTGATGCTAGTGGGGTGGGTATAGGCGCTGTTTTAATTCAAGAAAAACGTCCTATTGCCTATTTTAGTGAGAAATTGAATGGAGCTCGTTTGAATTATTCTACATATGATCGAGAGTTCTATGCAATTGTGAGAGCTTTGGAGCATTGGTCCCATTATTTAAGGCCTAAGCCTTTTGTGTTGCACTCGGATCATGAAGCTCTCAAGTACATTCATGGCCAACAGAAACTAAACCCTAGACATGCCAAGTGGGTAGAGTTTCTACAATCTTTTACATTCTCGGCCAAGTACAAAGATGGGAAGAGCAATGTTGTTGCTGATGCTCTTTCACGAAGAAACCACTTGCTTGTGACACTTGAAGCGAAGCTCCTAGGCTTTGAACATCTCCAAGAACTATATGACAAGGATGCTGATTTCTCTGAGTCATTTAGAGCTTGCAAAGAAGGGGAGCATGGTGATTATTTCATACAAGATGGGTTTCTATTCAAGAGGAACAAGTTCTGTGTTCCTAGGTCCTCTGTACGTGAGCTATTGGTTAGAGAAGTTCACTCGGGAGGATTAGCTGGACATTTTGGAGTAACTAAAACCCTTGAGCTGTTACAAGAACACTTTTATTGGCCTAAGATGCTCAAAGATGTACATGCTATTGTGACGAGATGCGCTACATGTCAACGGGCCAAGAGTGCTTTTCACAAAGGGTTATACACACCATTACCGGTTCCTAGCATTCCCTGGGAGAGTGTGAGCATGGATTTCATTGTGGCACTCCCTAGAACTCAAAGGGGAAAAGATGCTGTGATGGTTGTTGTTGATAGATTGTCCAAGATGGCGCACTTTGTGCCATGTCACAAGACCGATGACGCCTCTCATGTTGCTGACTTGTTCTATAAAGAGATAGTGAGGCTACATGGCATTCCCAAGACCATTGTGTCGGATCGAGATACTAAGTTTCTGAGTTACTTTTGGAAGACACTTTGGAGACTCGTTGGGACGAAGTTACTCTTTAGCACTTCACATCACCCACAAACAGATGGGCAAACCGAGGTTACAAACAGGACCCTTGGTACTTTGCTTAGAGGGTTGGTGAGTAGAAGCACAAAAGATTGGGATATTAAGCTAGCACATGCGGAGTTTGCATATAACAGAACGCCTGGATTTACCACGGGTCGTTCTCCATTTGAGATTGTGTACGGCATTAATCCTTATTTGCCTATTGATTTCGTGTCTTTGCCTAGAGATGATGTTATCAATGTAGATGCCAAGGCAAGACAACAAGCTTTCAAGAAGACCTGTGAGCAAGTTCGTGCGCGAGTAGAGAAGATGAACTCAAGGTACCAAGCTAGAGCTAACAAGGGAAGAAAGCAAGTTCTATTTGAACCTGGTGACTTAGTTTGGCTACACCTGCGCAAAGAAAGATTTCCTTCTAGACGCAAGAACAAGCTTATGCCTCGAGCAGATGGTCCTTTTCAAGTTCTAGAGAAGATTGGAGACAATGCATACAAGATTGATCTTCCTAGTGAGTATGGAAACGTGAGCTCAACCTTCAATGTCGGTGATCTTAGCCCTTACTTAGAGGATACGAATTTGAGGGCAAATTCTTTTAAAGAAGGGGAGGTTGATGCAGGAGCAAGTACGTTAAAGGACAAGCAAGAAGACGACGAATCAAGAACGTCCAAGAACCAAGTTCTTGAAACGTTAATGCTTGATCTTGAGCTGCTCATTGCCAAGAGTATAATGCCACATGAGGTAAAGTGTGAGGTAACTATGTTAGAGTGGCAAGAAGATGACTAGAAGCTGAAAAGAAGAAGCCTTGGGCGCCAAGGAAACTGTTCCAGCGGTTTTGAGCCTTGGGCGCTAGGTAATCAGTTGTTTAGTTCGATTTCGTTTAGTATTCCCTTAATTAGTTAGAATATGTTTAGGAGAGTAATAATCTGATTGTTATTAGTATTAGAAGTCCATTAGGTGTTAGGAAAGCTGTTAGTTAGTCCGTTTTACAATTGTAGTCAGTTTCGTAGTTAGTTTCCTATTCGGACTAGGATTAGGATTCCGAATAGCTTTAGATTTCTTTGTCTATAAATAGGGGAGAGCTTTGCTATTGTAAACTCGTGCTTTGATGATTAATTATTGAATACGTGAGTATTTACCCCTCAAACTGAGTGATTCAGGTTGAAACCCTTACGAGTGATTCGTGAGTTGTTCTTGAGTGATTCTTGAACAAGATCCCTTTGTGTGATACTATCAAAGGTTAATTTCCGTTTTGTTACTTATTTCACATCATAAAGCTTGTTTGTACTTGTAAACATCCTTGGTTAAGTTTCTTACTCAAATGAATGCAAACAAAGATTTTGGTTGCTTTGTATGCATTCATTTGAGTGAGAAGCTACACCAAGGATGTTTACAAGTACAAACAAGCTTCAACTGAAGCTTTTTATTGCATTTAAGCATTCTAACAGCTCTCACGACTAGGGTGAAAGAGATTGAGGTCTTTTGTGTTGTATATTAAGAGAAAGCACCCAAATGCTTTGTTTGCATTCATTTGAGTGAGAAACTACACCATGGATGTTTACAAGTACAAACAAGCTTTAACTCCACCTTTTGAATGCATTTACGCTTTGTTTGCATTCATTTGCATCCTAGGTGTAGTTTCTCACTCAAATGAATGCAAACAAAGCATTTGGGTGCTTTCTCTTAATATACAACACAAAAGAACTCAATCTCTTTCACCCTAGTCATATGAGGTTTTAAAACGCGTAAATACATTCAAACGCTTGAGTTGAAGCTTGTTTGTACTTGTAAACATCCTTGGTGTAGTTTCACAATCAAATGAATGCAAGCAAAGCATTTTTTAATACGCGTAAATGCATACAACACAAAAGACCTCAATCTCTTTCACCCTTGTCGTAAGAGCTGTTAAAACGCGTAAATGCATTCAAAACGCGTAAATGCATTCCAAAGCTTGAGTTGAAGCTTGTTTGTACTTGTAAACATCCTTGGTGTAGTTTCTCACTCCAATGAATGCAAACGAAGCTTTTGGGTGCTTTCTCTGAAAATACAACACAAAAAAACGCAATCTCTTTCACCCTAGTCGTATGAGGTTTTAAAACGCGTATATGCATTCAAAAGGTGGAGTTAAAGCTTGTTTGTACTTGTAAACATCCTTGGTGTAGTTTCTCACTCCAATGAATGCAAACAAAGCTTTTGGGTGCTTTCTCTGAAAATACAACACAAAAGAACTCAATCTCTTTCACCCTAGTCGTATGAGGTTTTAAAACGCGTATATGCATTCAAAAGGTGGAGTTAAAGCTTGTTTGTACTTGTAAACATCCTTGGTGTAGTTTCTCACTGAAATGAATGCAAACAAAGCTTTTGGGTGCTTTCTCTTAAACTTGAGTTGAAGCTTGTTTGTACTTGTAAACACAAAAGTGATTGAGTTTCTCACTCCAATGAATGCAAACAAAGCATTTGGGTGCTTTCTCTTTATATACAACACAAAAGAACTCAATCTCTTTCACCCTAGTCATATGAGCTTTTAAAACGCGTAAATACATTCAAACGCTTGAGTTGAAGCTTGTTTGTTTTTGTAAACATCCTTGGTGTACTTTCACAATCAAATGAATGCAAACAAAGCATTTTTTAATACGCGTAAATGCATACAACACTAAAGACCTCAATCTCTTTCACCCTTGTCGTAAGAGCTGTTAAAACGCGTAAATCCATTCAAAACGCGTAAATGCATTCCAAAGCTTGAGTTGAAGCTTTTTTGTACTTGTAAACATCCTTGGTGTAGTTTCTCACACCAATGAATGCAAACAAAGCTTTTGGGTGCTTTCTCTGAAAATACAACACAAAAGAACTCAATCTCTTTCACCCTAGATGTAAGAGCTGTTAAAACGCGTAAATACATTCAAAAGCTTGAGTTGAAGCTTGTTTGTACTTGTAAACATCCTTGGTGTAGTTTCTCACTCCAATGAATGCAAACAAAGCTTTTGGGTGCTTTCTCTGAAAATACAACACAAAAGAACTCAATCTCTTTCACCCTAGTCGTATGAGGTTTTAAAACGCGTATATGCATTCAAAAGGTGGAGTTAAAGCTTGTTTGTACTTGTAAACATCCTTGGTGTAGTTTCTCACTGAAATGAATGCAAACAAAGCTTTTGGGTGCTTTCTCTTAAGCTTGAGTTGAATCTTGTTTGTACTTGTAAACACAAAAGAGATTGAGTTTCTCACTCCAATGAATGCAAACAAAGCATTTAAAACATCCTTTCTCTTTATATACCACACAAAAGAACTCAATTACTTTCACATATGAGCTTTTAAAACGCGTCAATGCATTCAAAAGCTTGAGTTTAAGCTTGTTTGTACGTGTAAACATCCTTGGTTAAGTTTCTCACTCAAATGAATGCAAACAAAGCATTTGGGTGCTTTCTCTTACTATACAACACAAAAGAACTCAGTCTCTTTCACCCTAATCGTAAGAGCTGTTAAAATGCGTAAATACATTCAAAAGCTTGAGTTGAAGCTTGTTTGTACTTGTAAACATCCTTGGTTAAGTTTCTCACTCAAATGAATGCAAAAAAGCATTTGGGTGCTTTCTCTGAAAATACAACACAAAAGAACTCAATCTCTTTCACCCTAGTCGTATGAGGTTTTGAAACGCGTATATGCATTCAAAAGCTTTAGTTGAAACTTGTTGGTACTTGTAAACATCCATGGTTAAGTTTCTCACTCAAATGAATGCAAACAAAGCATTTGGGTGCTTTCTCTTAATATACAACACAAAAGAACTCAATCTTTTTCACCCTAGTCGTAAGAGCTTTTGAATGTAAACAAAGTACACCAAGATTGAGTTCTTTTGTACATTTAAACATTCATTTGATTGTGAATACATTCAAAAGCTTGAGTTGAAGCTTGTTTGTACTTTAAAACATTCTAGGTGTAGTTTCACACTCAAATGAATGCAAACAAAGTATTTGGATGCTTTCTCTTAATATACAACACAAAAGAACTCAAATCTTTTTCACCCTACTCGTATGAGCTTTTAAAACGCGTAAGTGCATTCAAAAACTTGAGTTGAAGCTTATTTGTACTTGTAAACATCCTTGGTGTAGTTTTACATTCAAATGAATGCAAACAAAGCATTTGGGAGCTTTCTCTTTATATACCACACAAAAGAACTCAATTACTTTCACCCTAGTCATAAGAGCTGTTAAAATGCGTAAATGCATTCAAAAGCTTGAGTTTAAGCTTGTCTGTACTTGTAAACATCCTTTGTGTAGTTTCACATTGAAATGAATGCAAACAAAGCATTTGGGTGCTTTCTGTTAGTATAAAACAAAAAAGAGTAAATCTAGATATTTTTGTACTTGTATATTAAGAGAAATCACAAAAAAGAACTCAATCTCTTTCACCCTAATCGTAAGAGCTGTTAAAATGCGTATATGCATTCAAAAGCTTAAGTTGAAGCTTGTTGGTACTTGTAAACATCTTTGGTGTAGTTTCTCACTGAAATGAATGTAAACAAAGCTTTTGGGTTCTTTCTCTTAAAATAGAACACAAAAGAACTCAATCTTTTTCACCCTAGTCATATGAGCTTTTAAAACGCGTAAATGCATTCAAAAGCTTGAGTTGAAGCTTGTTTGTACTTGTAAACATTCTTGGGGTAGTTTTTCACTCAGATGAATGCAAACAAAGCATTTGGGTGCTTTCTCTTAATATACAACACAAAAGACCTCAATCTCTTTCACCCTAATCGTAAGAGCTGTTAAAACGCGTAAATACATTTAAAAGCTTGAGTTGAAGCTTGTTTGTACTTGTAAACATCCTTGGTGTAGTTTCTCACTCAAATGAATGCAAACAAAGCATTTGGGTGATTTCTCTTAATATACAACACAAAAGAACTCAATCTCGTTCACCCTAGTTGTAAGAGCTGTTAAAATGCGTAAATGCATTCAAAGGTGGAGTTAAAGCTTGTTTGTGCTTGTAAACATCCTTGGTGTAGTTTCTCACTCAAATGAATGCAAACAAAGCATTTGGGTGCTTTCTCTTAATATACAGCACAAAAGACCTCAATCTCTTTCACCCTAGTCATATGAGCTTTTAAAACGCGTAAATGCATTCAAAAGCTTGAGTTGAAGCTTGTTTGTACTTGTAAACATCCTTGGTTAAGTTTCTCACTCAAATGAATGCAAACAAAGCATTTGGGTGCGTTCTCTTAAAATAAAACACAAAGAACTCAAATCTCTTTCACCCTAGTCGTATGAGGTTGTAAAACGCGTAAATGCATTCAAAAGCTTGAGTTGAAGCTTGTTTGTACTTGTAAACATTCTTGGTGTAGTTTCTCACTGAAATGAAGCTTTTGGCTGCTTTCTCTTAAAATACAACACAAAAGAACTCAATCTTTTTCACCCTAGTCATTGGAGTGAGAAAGTACACCTAGGATGTTTACAAGTACAAACAAGCTTCAACTGAAGCTTTTTATTGCATTTAAGCATTTTAACATCTCTTACGACTAGGGTGAAAGTGATTGAGTTCTTTTGTGTTGCATATAAAGAGAAAGCACATAAAGAGAAACTACACCAAGGATGTTTACAAGTACAAACAAGCTTCAACTCAAAATTTTGAATGTATTCACAATCAAATGAATGCAAATAAAGCATTTGTGTGCTTTCTCTTAATATACAACACAAAAGAAACTCAATCTCTTTCACCCTTGAGTTGAAGCTTTGTTTGCTCATACGCGTTTTAAAAGCTTAAATGCTTTGTTTGCATTCATTTGATTGTGAAACTACACCAAGGATGTTTACAAGTACATACAAGCTTCAACTCAAGCTTTTGAATGCTTTTACGCGTTTTAAAAGCTCATACGAATAGGATGAAAAAGATTGAGTTCTTTTGTGTTGTATATTAAGAGAAAGCACCCAAATGCTTTGTTTGCATTCATTTGAGTGTGAAACTACACCTAGAATGTTTTAAAGTACAAACAAGCTACAACTCAAGCTTCAACATAAGCTTTTGAATGCATTTACGCGTTTTCACAGCTCCTTGATTGGGTAACACAAAAGTACTTGTAAGCCCATATTCAAAATTTACGCGGAGTGCGAAACTACACCAAGGATGTTCACAAGTACAAACAAGCTTCAACTCAAGCTTTTGAATCTATTTACGCGTTTTAACAGCTCTTACGATTAGGGTGAAAGAGATTGAGGTCTTTTGTGTTGTATATTAAGAGAAAGCACCCAAATGCTTTGTTTGCATTCATTTGAGTAAGAAACTTAACCAAGGATGTTTACAAGTACAAACAAGCTTCAACTCAAGCTTTTGAATGCATTTACGCGTTTTAAAAGCCCATATGACAAGGGTGAAAGAGATTGAGGTCTTTTGTGTTGTATATTAAGAGAAAGCACCCAAATGCTATGTTTGCATTCATTTGAGTGAGAAACTACCCCAAGGATGTTTACAAGTACAAACAAGCTTCTACTCAAGCTTTTGAATGCATTTACGCGTTTTGAATGCATTTACACGTTTTAACAGCTCTTACTACTAGGGTGAAAGAGATTGAGTTCTTTTGTGTTGTATGTTAAGAGAAAGCACCCAGATGCTTTGTTTGCATTCATTTGAGTGAGAATATACACCAAGGATGTTTACAAGTACAAACAAGCGTCAACTCAAGCTTTTGAATGCATTTACGCGTTTTGAATGGATTTACGCGTTTTAACAGCTTTTACGACTAGGGTGAAAGAAATTGAATTCTTTTGTGTTGAAAATTAAGAGAATGCACCCAGATGCTTTATTTGCATTCATTTAAGTGAGAAACTACACCAAGGATGTTAACAAGTACAAACAAGCTTCAACTCATGCTTTTGAATGCATTTACGCGTTTTGAATGCATTTAAGCGTACAGCTCTTACGACTAAGGTGAAAGAGATTGAGTTCTTTTGTGTTGTATATTAAGAGAAAGCACCCAAATGCTTTCTTTCACCCTAGTTAAAAGCTTGTGTTGAAGCTTGTTCGCACTTTAAAACATTCTTGGTGTGGGTGCTATCTCTGAAAATACAACACAAAAGAACTCAATCTCTTTCACCCTAGATGTAAGAGCTGTTAAAACGCGTAAATGCATTCAAAAGGTGGAGTTAATGCTTGTTTGTACTTGTAAACATCCTTGGTGTAGTTTCTCACTCAAATGAATGCAAACAAAGCATCTGGGTGCTTTCTCTTAATATACAACACAAAAGAACTCAATCTCGTTCACCGTAGTTGTAAGAGCTGTTAAAATGCGTAAATGCATTCAAAAGGTGGAGTTGAAGCTTGTTTGTACTTGTAAACATCCTTGGTGTAGTTTCTCACTCAAATGAATGCAAACAAAGCATTTGGGTGCTTTCTCTTAATATACAACACAAAGGACCTCAATCTCTTTCACCCTAGTCATATGAGCTTTTAAAACGCGTAAATGCATTCAAAAGCTTGAGTTGAAGCTTGTTTGTACTTGTAAACGTCCTTGGTTAAGTTTTGATGTGAAATAAGTAACAAAACGTAAATTAACCTTTGATAGTATCACACAAAGGGATCTTGTTCAAGAATCACTCAAGAACAACTCACGAATCACTCGTAAGGGTTTCAACCTGAATCACTCAGTTTGAGGGGTAAATACTCACGTATTCAATAATTAATCATCAAAGCACGAGTTTACAGTAGCAAAGCTCTCCCCTATTTATAGACAAAGAAATCTAAAGCTATTCGGATTCCTAATCCTAGTCCAAATAGGAAACTAACTACGAAACTGACTACAATTGTAAAACGAGCTAATTAACAGCTTTCCTAATACCTAATGGACTCCTAATGCTACTAATAATCAGAATACTACTTTCCTAAACATATTCTATCTAATTAAGGAAATAGGCAAACGAAATCAAACTCAAACAGCTAATTACTTGGGGCCCAAGGCCAAAACCGCTGGAACATTTTTGCTCTGTAACTTCAATTGCCTTTTCAACTCCTTTACGTTCTGAATATGGAAAAACTCAAAGCATGGGATTCTAGAAGTCATTTCCAGCTTTCTACAGAACTTTGAATCACCACGATCCCATGTCATATGAGTGTGTTATGATTAAAATACGAACCAGTGTTGAAGCTGTCAAAATTACGGGAATCCTGATAACGAATGTTATCATATAATAAGAGCTTTATTCCCGACCTTGTGTGGAAAATCCATGTAATTATCTTTATAGGAGCCAATTTAATGCATAACCACCAAAGGAACTCGATGTAAACAAGAATGTATGTTCGCTTGCTAGTTCCTTGGTTGTTTTGTTTACTTTGTACACTTGCTCCCGCATAAAGTTTCTCACTCAAATGAATGCAAACAAAGCATTTGGGTGCGTTCTCCTAAATTCAACACAAAAGAACTCAATCTCTGTCACCCTTGTCGTATGAGCCTTTAAAACGCTTAAATGCATTCAAAAGCTTGAGTTCAAGCTTGTTTGTAGTTGTAAACGTCCTTTTGTTTGCATTCTTGGTGCAGTTTCACACTCAAATGAATGTAAACAAAGCTTTTGCGAGCTTTTTCTTAATATACAACACAAAAGAACTCAATCTCTTTTCGCCTAGTCGTAAGAGCTGTTAAAACGCGTAAATGCATTCAAAAGCTTGAGTTGAAACTTGTTTGTACTTGTAAACATCCTTGGTGTAGTTTCTCACTCAAATGAATGCAAACAAACCTTTTGGGTGATTTCTCTTAATATACAACACAACGGAACTCAATCTCTTTCACCCTAGTTGTAAGAGCTGTTAAAATGCGTAAATGCATTCAAAAGGTGGAGTTAAAGCTTGTTTGTGCATGTAAACATCCTTGGTGTAGTTTCTCACTCAAATGAATGCAAACAAAGCATTTGGGTGCTTTCTCTTAATATACAACACAAAAGACCTCAATCTCTTTCACCCTAATCGTAAGAGCTGTTAAAACGCGTCAATGCATTCAAAAGGTGGAGTTAAAGCTTGTTTGTCCTTGTAAACATCCTTGGTGTAGTTTCTCACTCAAATGAATGCAAACAAAGCATTTGGGTGCTTTCTCTTAATATACAACACAAAAGAACTCAATCTCTTTCACCCTAGTCGTAAGAGCTGTTAAAACGCGTAAATGCATTCAAAAGGTGGAGTTAAAGCTTGTTTGTACTTGTAAACATCCTTGGTGTACTTTCTCACTCAAATTAATGCAAAGAAAGCATTTGGGTGCTTTCTCTTAATATACAACACAAAAGAACTCAATCTCCTTCACCCTAGTCGTAAGAGCTGTTAAAACGCGTAATTGCATTCAAAACGCGTAAATGCATATAAAAGCTTGAGTTGAAGCTTGTTTGTACTTGTAAACATCCTTGGTGTAGTTTCACAATCAAATAAATGCAAACAAAGCATTTGGGTGCTTTCTCTTAATATACAACACAAAAGACCTCAAATCTCTTTCACCCTGATCGTAATTATTTGTTTGCATTCATTTGAGTGAGAAACGACACCAAGGATGTTTACAAGTACAAACAAGCTTCAACTCAAGCTTTTGAATGTATTTACGCGTTTTTACAGCTCTTACGATTAGGGTGAAAGAGATTGAGCTCTTTTGTGTTGTATATTAAGACAAAGCACACAAATGCTTTGTTTGCATTTATTTGAGTGAGAAACTTAACCAAGGATGTTTACAAGTACAAACAAGCTTCAACTCAAGCTTTTGAATGCATTTACGCGTTTTAACAGCTCTTACATCTAGGGTGAAAGAGATTGAGTTCTTTTGTGTTGTATATTAAGAGAAAGCACCCAAATGCTTTGTTTGCATTCATTTGAGGGAGAAACTACACCAAGGATGGTTACAAGTACAAACAAGCTTGAACTCAAAATTTTGAATGTATTCACAATCAAATGAATGCAAATAACGCATTTGGGTGCTTTCTCTTAATATACAACACAAAAGACCTCAATCTCTTTCACCCTAGTCGTATGAGGATTTAAAACGCGTAAATGCTTTCAAAAGCTTGAGTTGAAGCTTGTTTGTACTTGTAAACATCCTTGGTGTAGTTTCTCCCTCAAATGAATGCAAACAAAGCATTTGGGTGCTTTCTCTTAATATACAACACAAAAGAACTCAATCTCTTTCACCCTAGATGTAAGAGCTGTTAAAACGCGTAAATGCATTCAAAAGGTGGAGTTAAAGCTTGTTTGTACTTGTAAACATCCTTGGTGTAGTTTCTCACTCAAATGAATGCAAACTACTTTCATCCAGTTGTAGTTTCTCACTCAAATGAATGCAAACAAAGTTATACAAAGGTGTAGTTTATGAATTTTTGAATGCATCAAAATGAAAGCACCCAAAAGCTTTGTTCGCATTCATTGGAGTGAGAAACTACAATGAATGTTTATAAGTACCAACAAGCTTCAACTTAAGCTTTTGAATGCATATACGCGTTTTAAACAGTTTCTTAATTTTGTTTGCATTCACCTTTTGAATTTACAAGTACAAACAATCAAATGAATGCAAACAAAGCATTTGGGTGATTTCTCTTAATATACAACACAAAAGAACTCAATCTCTTTCGCACTAGTTGTAAGAGCTGTAAAAATGCGTAAATGCATTCAAAAGGTGGAGTTAAAGCTTGTTTGTACTTGTAAACATCCTTGGTGTAGTGTCTCCCTCAAATGAATGCAAACAAAGCATTTGGGTGCTTTCTCTTAATATACAACACAAAAGAACTCAATCTCTTTCACCCTAGATGTAAGAGCTGTTAAAACGCGTAAATGCATTCAAAAGGTGGAGTTAAAGCTTGTTTGTACTTGTAAACATCCTTGGTGTAGTTTCTCACTCAAATGAATGCAATTAAAGCATTTGGGTGCTTTCTCTTAATATACAACACAAAAGAACTCAATCTCTTTCACCCTAGATGTAAGAGCTGTTAAAACGCGTAAATGCATTCAAAAGGTGGAGTTCAAGCTTGTTTGTACTTGTAAACATCCTTGTTGTAGTTTCTCCTTCAAATGAATGCAAACAAAGCATTTGGGTGCTTTCTCTTAATATACAACACAAAAAACCTCAATCTCTTTCACCCTAGTCATATGGGCTTTTAAAACGCGTAAATACATTCAAAAGCTTGAGTTGAAGCTTGTTTGTACTTGTAAACATCCTTGGTGTAGTTTCTCCCTCAAATGAATGCAAACAAAGCATTTGAGTGCTTTCTCTTAATATACAACAAAAAAGACCTCAATCTCTTTCACCCTAGTTATATGACCTTTTAAAACGCGTAAATACATTCAAAAGCTTGAGTTGAAGCTTGTTTGTACTTGTAAACATCCTTGGTGTAGTTTCTCACTCAAATGAATGCAAACAAAGCATTTGGGTGCTTTCTCTTAATATACAACACAAAAGAACTCAATCTCTTTCATCCTAGTCGTAAGAGCTGTTAAAACGCGTAAATACATTCAAAAGCTTGAGTTGAAGCTTGTTTGTACTTGTAAACATCCTTGGTGTAGTTTCTCACTCCAATGAATGCAAACAAAGCTTTTCGGTGCTCTCTCTGAAAATACAACACAAAAGAACTCAATCTCTTTCACCCTAGTCGTAAGAGCTGTTAAAACGCGTAAATGCATTCAAAAGGTGGTCTTAAAGCTTGTTTGTACTTGTAAACATCCTTGGTGTAGTTTCTTACTCAAATGAATGCAAACAAAGCATTTGGGTGCTTTCTCTTAATTTAAAACACAAAAGAACTCAACTACTTTCACCCTAGTCGTAAGAGCAGTCAAAACGCGTAAATGCATTCAAAAGCTTGAGTTGAAGCTTGTTTGTACTTGTAAACATTCCTGGTGTAGTTTCTCACTGAAATGAATGCAAACAAAGCTTTTGGTTGCTTTCTCTTAAAATACAACACAAAAGAACTCAATCTTTTTCACCCTAGTCATATGAGCTTTTAAAACGCGTAAATGCATTCAAAAGCTTGAGTTGAAGCTTGTTTGTACTTGTAAACATCCTTGGTGTAGTTTGTCACTCAAATGAATGCATACAAAGCACCCAAATGCTTTGTTTGCATTCATTTGAGTGAGAAACTACACCAAGGATGTTTACAAGTACAAACAAGCTTTAGCTCCACCTTTTGAATGCATTTACGCGTTTTAACAGCTCTTTCATCTGGGGTGAAAGAGATTCAGAGAAAGCAGTTCTTTTGTGTTGTATATTAAGAGAAAGCACCCACACCAAGAATGTTTTAAACTGCAAACAAGCTTCAACACAAGCTTTTGAATGCATTTACGCGTTTTAAAAGCTCATACGAGTAGGGTGAAAGAGATTTGAGTTCTTTTGTGTTGTATATAAAGAGAAAGCATCCAAATACATTTTTTGGATTCATTTGAGTGTGAAACTACACCTGGGATGTTTACAAGTACAAACAAGCTTCAACTCAAACTTTTGAATGCATTTACGCGTTTTAAAAGCTCATACGAGTAGGGTGAAAGAGATTTGAGTTCTTTTGTGTTGTATATTAAGAGAAAGCACCCAAATGCTTTGTTTGCATTCATTTCAGGGAAAAACTACACCAAGAATGTTTACTAGTACCAACAAGCTTCAACTTAAGCTTTTTTGTGCTTGTAAACATCTTTGGTGTAGTTTCTCACTGAAATGAATGCAAACAAAGCTTTTGGTTGCTTTCTCTTAAAATACAACACAAAAGAACTCAATCTTTTTCACCCTAGTCATTGGATTGAGAAACTACACCTAGGATGTTTGCAAGTACAAACAAGCTTCAACTGAAGCTTTTTATTGCATTTAAGCATTTTAACAGCTCTTACGACTAGGGTGAAAGAGATTGAGTTCTTTTGTGTTGTATATTAAGAGAAAGCACACAAATGCTTTGTTTGCATTCATTTGATTGTGAAACTACACCAAGGATGTTTACAAGTACATACAAGCTTTAACTCAAGCTTTTGAATGCATTTCCGCGTTTTAAAAGCTCATATGACTAGGGTGAAAAAGATTGAGTTCTTTTGTGTTGTATATTAAGAGAAAGCATCCAAATACTTTGTTTGCATTCATTTGAGTGTGAAACTACACCTAGGATGTTTACAAGTACAAACAAGCTTCAACTTAATCTTTTGAATGCATTTACGCGTTTTAAAAGCTCATATGACTAGGGTGAAAGAGATTTTAGTTCTTTTGATGTGAAATAAGTAACAAAACGGAAATTAACCTTTGATAGTATCACACAAAGGGATTTGAGTTCTTTTGATGTGAAATAAGTAACAAAACGGAAATTAACCTTTGATAGTATCACACAAAGGGATCTTGTTCAAGAATCACTCAAGAACAACTCACGAATCACTCGTAAGGGTTTCAACCTGAATCACTCAGTTTGAGGGGTAAATACTCACGTATTCAATAATTAATCATCAAAGCACGAGTTTACAATAGCAAGCTCTCCCCTATTTATAGACAAAGAAAATCTAAAGCTATTCGGAATCCTAATCCTAGTCCAAATAGGAAACTAACTACGAAATTGATTACAAAAATAAAACGAACTAACTCACAGCTTTCCTAATTCCTAATGGACTTCTAATACTAATAACAATCAGATTATTACTCTCCTAAACATATTCTAACTAATTAAGGGAATACTAAACGAAATCGAACTAAACAACTGATTACCTAGCGCCCAAGGCTCAAAACCGCTGGAACAGTTTCCTTGACGCCCAAGGCTTCTTCTTTTCAGCTTCTAGTCATCTTCTTGCCACTCTAACATAGTTACCTCACACTTTACCTCACGTGGCATTATACTCTTGGCAATGAGCAGCTCAAGATCAAGCATTAACGTTTCAAGAACTGGGTTCTTGGACGTTATTGATTCGTCATCTTCTTGCTTGTCCTTTAACGTACTTGCCCCTGCATCATCTTTTGTGTTGTATATTAAGAGAAAGCACCCAAATGGTTTGTTTGCATTCATTTGAGTGTGAAACTACACCTAGAATGTTTTAAAGTACAAACAAGCTACAACTCAAGCTTCAACTTAAGCTTTTGAATGCATTTACGCGTTTTCACAGCTCCTTGATTGGGTATCACAAAAGTACTTGTAAGCCCATATTCAAAATTTACGCGGAGTGAGAAACTACACCAAGGATGTTTACAAGTACAAACAAGCTTCAACTCAAAATTTTGAATGTATTCACAATTAATGAATGCAAATAAAGCATTTGTGTGCTTTCTCTTAATATACAACACAAAAGAAACTCAATCTCTTTTACCCTTGAGTTGAAGCTTTGTTTGCTCATACAAGTTTTAAAAGCTTAAATGCTTTGTTTGCATTCATTTGAATGTGAAACTACACAAAGGATGTTTACAAGTACAAACAAGCTTCAACTCAAGCTTTTGAATGCATTTACGTGTTTTGAATGCAATTACGCGTTTTAACAGCTCTTACGACTAAGGTGAAAGAGATTGAGTTCTTTTGTGTTGTATATTAAGAGAAAGCACCCAGATGCTTTGTTTGCATTCATTTAAGTGAGAAACTACACCAAGTATGTTTACAAGTACAAACAAGCTTCAACTCAAGCTTTTGAATGTATTTACGCGTTTTAACAGCTCTTACGATTAGGGTGAAAGAGATTGAGTTCTTTTGTGTTGTATATTAAGAGAAAGCACCCAAATGCTTTGTTTGCATTCATTTGAGTGAGAAACTACACCAACGATGTTTACAAGTACAAACAAGCTTCAACTCAAGCTTTTGAATGTATTTACGCGTTTTAACAGCTCTTACGAGTAGGGTGAAAGAGATTGAGGTCTTTTGTGTTGTATATTAAGAGAAAGCACCCAAATGCTTTGGTTGCATTCATTTGAGTGAGAAACTTAACCAAGGATGTTTACAAGTACAAACAAGCTTCAACTCAAGCTTTTGAATGCATTTACGCGTTTTAAAAGCTCATATGACTAGGGTGAAAGAGATTGAGGTCTTTTGTGTTGTATATTAAGAGAAAGCACCCAAATGCTATGTATGCATTCATTTGAGTGAGAAACTGCACCAAGGATGTTTACAAGTACAAACAAGCTTCAACTCAAGCTTTTGAATGCATTTACGCGTTTTGAATGCATTTACGCGTTTTAACAGCTCTTACGACTAGGGTGAAAGAGATTGAGTTCTTTTGTGTTGTATATTAAGAGAAAGCACCCAGATGCTTTGTTTGCATTCATTTGAGTGAGAAACTACACCAAGGATGTTTACAAGTACAAACAAGCGTCAACTCAAGCTTTTGAATGCATTTACGCATTTTAACAGCTCTTACGATTAGGGTGAAAGAGATTGAGTTCTTTTGTGTTGTATATTAAGAGAAAGCACCCAAATGCTTTGTTTGCATTCATTTGAGTGAGAAACTACACCAACGATGTTTACAAGTACAAACAAGCTTCAACTCAAGCTTTTGAATGTATTTACGCGTTTTAACAGCTCTTACGAGTAGGGTGAAAGAGATTGAGGTCTTTTGTGTTGTATATTAAGAGAAAGCACCCAAATGCTTTGGTTGCATTCATTTGAGTGAGAAACTTAACCAAGGATGTTTACAAGTACAAACAAGCTTCAACTCAAGCTTTTGAATGCATTTACGCGTTTTAAAAGCTCATATGACTAGGGTGAAAGAGATTGAGGTCTTTTGTGTTGTATATTAAGAGAAAGCACCCAAATGCTATGTATGCATTCATTTGAGTGAGAAACTGCACCAAGGATGTTTACAAGTACAAACAAGCTTCAACTCAAGCTTTTGAATGCATTTACGCGTTTTGAATGCATTTACGCGTTTTAACAGCTCTTACGACTAGGGTGAAAGTGATTGAGTTCTTTTGTGTTGTATATTAAGAGAAAGCACCCAGATGCTTTGTTTGCATTCATTTGAGTGAGAAACTACACCAAGGATGATTGCAAGTACAAACAAGCGTCAACTCAAGCTTTTGAATGCATTTACGCGTTTTAACAGCTCTTACAACTAGGGTGAAAGAGATTGAGTTCTTTTGTGTTGTATATTAAGAGTAATCTCACAAATGCTTTGTTTGCATTCATTTGAGGGAGAAACTACACCAAGGATGTTTACAACTACAAACAAGCTTGAACTCAAGTTTTTGAATGCATTTAAGCGTTTTAAAAGCTCATACGACAAGGGTGAAAGAGATTGATTTCTTTTGTGTTGTATATTAAGAGAACGCACCCAAATGTTTTTTTTTTGCATTCATTTGAGTGAGAAACTACACCAAAGATATTTACAAGTACAAACAAGCTTAAACTCAAGCTTTTGAATGCATTTACGCGTTTTAAAAGCTCATATGACTAGGGTGAAAGAGATTGAGTTCTTTTGTGTTGTATATTAAGAGAAAGCACCCAAAAGCTTTGTTTGCATTCATTTGAGGGAGAAACTACACCAAGGATGTTTACAAGTACAAACAAGCTTCAACTCAAGCTTTTGAAAGCATTTACACGTTTTAAAAGCTCATATGACTAGGGTGAAAGAGATTGAGGTCTTTTGTGTTGTATATTATGAGAAAGCACCCAAATGCTTTGTTTGCATTCATTTGAGGGAGAAACTACACCAAGGATGTTTACAAGTACAAACATGCTTCAACTCAATCTTTTGAAAGCATTTACGCGTTTTAAAACCTCATACGAGTACGGTGAAACAGATTGAGTTCTTTTCTGTTGTATATTAAGAGAAAGCACCCAAATGCTTTGTTTGCATTCATTTGAGTGAGAAACTACACCACGGATGTTTACAAGTACAAACAAGCTTCAACTCAAGCTTTTGAATGTATTTACGCGTTTTAAAAGCTCATATGACTAGGGTGAAAGAGATTGAGTACTTTTGTGTTGTATATTAAGAGAAAGCACCCAAATGCTTTGTTATCATTCATTTGAGTGAGAAACTTAACCAAGTATGTTTACAAGTACAAACAAGCTTCAACTCAAGCTTGAAAAAGCATTTACGCGTTTTAAAACCTCATACAACTAGGGTGAAAGAGATTGAGCTCTTTTGTGTTGTATATTAAGAGAAAGCACCCAAATGCTTTATTTGCATTCATTTGAGTGAGAAACTACACCAAGGATTTTTCCAAGTACAAACAAGCTTTAACTCCACCTTTTGAATGCATTTACGCGTTTTAACAGCTCTTACATCTAGGGTGAAAGAGATTCATTTCTTTTGTGTTGTATATTAAGAGAAAGCACCCAAATGCTTTGTTTGCATTCATTTGAGGGAGAAACTACATCGAGAATGTTTACAAGTACAAACTACACCAAGGATGTTTACAAGTAAAAACAAGTTTCAACTCAAGGTTTTGAATGCATTTACGCGTTTTAACAGCTCTTACGACTAGGCGAAAAGAGATTGAATTCTTTTGTGTTGTATATTAACAAAAAGCTCGGAAATGCTTTGTTTACATTCATTTGAGTGTGAAACTACCCCAAGGATGTTTACAACTAAAAACAAGCTTGAACTCAAGCTTTTGAATGCATTTAAGCGTTTTAAAAGCTCATACCACAAGGGTGAAAGAGATTGAGTTCTTTTGTGTTGTATTTTAAGAGACAGCAACAAAAAGCTTTGTTTGCATTCATTTCAGTGAGAAACTACACCAATAATGATTACAAGTACAAACAAGCTTCAACTCAAGCTTTTGAATGCATTTACGCGTTCTAAAAGCTCATATGACTAGGGTGAAAAAGATTGAGTTCTTTTGTGTTGTATATTAAGAAAAAGCACCCAAATGCTTTGTTTGCATTTATTTGAGTGAGAAACTACACCAAGAATGTTTACAAGTACAAACAAGCTTTAACTCAAGCTTTTGAATGCATTTACGCGGAGTGTTGTATATCAAAATTTTGAGTTGAAGCTTGTTTGTACTTGTAAACATCCTTGGTGTAGTTTCTCACTCCAATGAATGCAAACAAAGCTTTTGGGTGCTTTCTCTGAAAATACAACACAAAAGAACTCAATCACTTTCACCCTAGTCGTAAGAGCTGTTAAAACGCGTAAATGCATTCAAAAGGTGGAGTTAAAGCTTGTTTGTACTTGTAAACATCCTTTGTGTGGCTTCTCACTCAAATGAATGCAAACAAAGCATTTGGGTGCTTTCTCTTAATATACAACACAAAAGACCTCAATCTCTTTCACCCTAGTCATATGAGCTTTTAAAACGCATAAATGCAGTCAAAAGCTTGAGTTGAAGCTTGTTTGTACTTGTAAACATTCTTGGTGTAGTTTCTCACTCAAATGAAAGCACCCAAATGCTTTGTTTGCATTCATTTGAGGGAGAAACTGCACCAAGAATGTTTACAAGTACAAACAAGCTTCAACTCAAAATTTTGATATACAACACTCCGCGTAAATGCATTCAAAAGCTTGAGTTGAAGCTTGTGTTGTATATTAAGAGAAAGCACCCAGATGCTTTGTTTGCATTCATTTGAGTGAGAAACTACACCAAGGATGTTTACAAGTACAAACAAGCGTCAACTCAAGCTTTTGAATGCATTTACGCATTTTAACAGCTCTTACAACTAGGGTGAAAGAGATTGAGTTCTTTTGTGTTGTATATTAAGAGTAATCTCACAAATGCTTTGTTTGCATTCATTTGAGGGAGAAACTACACCAAGGATGTTTACAACTACAAACAAGCTTGAACTCAAGTTTTTGAATGCATTTAAGCGTTTTAAAAGCTCATACGACAAGGGTGAAAGAGATTGATTTCTTTTGTGTTGTATATTAAGAGAACGCACCCAAATGTTTCTTTTTTGCATTCATTTGAGTGAGAAACTACACCAAAGATATTTACAAGTACAAACAAGCTTAAACTCAAGCTTTTGAATGCATTTACGCGTTTTAAAAGCTCATATGACTAGGGTGAAAGAGATTGAGTTCTTTTGTGTTGTATATTAAGAGAAAGCACCCAAATGCTTTGTTTGCATTCATTTGAGGGAGAAACTACACCAAGGATGTTTACAAGTACAAACAAGCTTCAACTCAAGCTTTTGAAAGCATTTACACGTTTTAAAAGCTCATATGACTAGGGTGAAAGAGATTGAGGTCTTTTGTGTTGTATATTATGAGAAAGCACCCAAATGCTTTGTTTGCATTCATTTGAGTGAGAAACTACACCACGGATGTTTACAAGTACAAACAAGCTTTAACTCCACCTTTTGAATGCATATACGCGTTTTAAAACCTCATACGACTAGGGTGAAAGAGATTGAGTTCTTTTGTGTTGTATTTTCAGAGAAAGCACCCACAAGCTTTGTTTGCATTCATTTCAGTGAGAAACTACACCAAGGATATTTACAAGTACAAACAAGCTTCAACTCAAGCTTTTAAATGCATTTACGCGTTTTAAAAGCTCATATTACTAGGGTTAAAAAGCTTGAGTTCTTTTCTGTTGTATATTAAGAGATAGCATCTAAAAGCTTTGTTTGCATTCATTGGAGTGAGAAACTCATTCTCTTTTGTGTTTACAAGTACAAACAAGCTTCAACTCAAGCTTAAGAGAAAGCACCCAAATGCTTTGTTTGCATTCATTTGAGTGTGAAATTACCCCAAGGATGTTCACAACTACAAACAAGCTTGAACTCAAGCTTTTGAATGCATTTAAGCGTTTTAAAAGCTCATACGACAAGGGTGAAAAAGATTGAGTTCTTTTGTGTTGTATATTAAGAGAACGCACCCAAATGTTTTCTTTGCATTCATTTGAGTGAGAAACTACACCAAAGATTTTTACAAGTACCAACAATCTTCAACTTAAGCTTTTGAATGCATATACGCGTTAAAAAACCTCATACGACTAGGGTGAAAGAGATTGAGTTCTTTTGTGTTGTATTTTCAGAGAAAGCACCCAAAAGCTTTGTTTGCATTCATTTGAGTGAGAAACTACACCAAGGATGTTTACAAGTACAAACAAGCTTTAACTCCACCTTTTGAATGCATTTACGCGTTTTAACAGCTCTTACATCTAGTCATATGACCTTTTAAAACGCGTAAATGCATTCAAAAGCTTGAGTTGACGCTTGTTTGTACTTGTAAACATCCTTGGTGTAGTTTCTTACTCAAATGAATGCAAACAAAGCATTTGTGTGATTTCTCTTAATATACAACACAGAAGAACTCAATCTCTTTCACCCTAGTTGTAAGAGCTGTTAAAATGCGTAAATGAATTCAAAAGGTGGAGTTAAAGCTTGTTTGTACTTGTAAACATCCTTGGTGTGAAAGAGATTGAGTTCTTTTGTGTTGTACATTAAGAGAAAGCACCCAAATGCTTTGTTTGCATTCATTTGAGGGAGAAACTACACCAAGAATGTTTACAAGTACAAACAAGATTCAACTCAAGCTTTTGAATGCATTTACGCGTTTTAAAAGCTCATATGACTAGGGTGAAAAAGATTGAGTTCTTTTGTGTTGTATTTTAAGAGAAAGCACCCAAATGCTTTGTTTGCATTCATTTGAGTGAGAAACTTAACCAAGGATGTTTACAAGTACAAACAAGCTTTAACTCAAGCTTTTGAATGTATTTACGCGTTTTAACAGCTCCTACGATTATGGTGAAAGAGATTGAGGTCTTTTGTGTTGTATATTAAGAGAAAGCACCCAAATGCTTTGTTTGCATTCATTTGAGTGAGAAACTACACCAAGGATGTTTACAAGTACAAACAAGCTTCAACTCAAGCTTTTGAATTTATTTACGCGTTTTAACTGCTCTTACGATTAGGGTGAAAGAGATTGAGGTCTTTTGTGTTGTATATTAAGAGAAAGCACCCAAATGCTTTGTGTTGTATATTACCCTAGATGTAAGAGCTGTTAAAATGCGTAAATGCATTCAAAAGGTGGAGTTAAAGCTTGTTTGTACTTGAAAACATCCTTGGTGTAGTTTCTCACTCAAATGAATGCAAACAAACCATTTGGTTGCTTTCTCTTAAAATACAAAACAAAAGAACTCAATCTTTTTCACCCTAGTCATATGAGCTTTTAAAACGCGTAAATGCATTCAAAAGCTTGAGTTGAAGCTTTTTTGTACTTGTAAACATTCTTGGTGTAGTTTCACACTCAAATGAATGCAAACAAAGCATTTGTGTGATTTCCCTTAATATACAACACAAAAGAACTCAATCTCTTTCACCCTAGTTGTAAGAGCTGTTAAAATGCGTAAATGCATTCAAAAGGTTGAGTTAAAGCTTGTTTGTACTTGTAAACATCCTTGGTGTAGTTTCTCACTCAAATGAATGCAAACAAAGCATTTGTGTGATTTCTCTTAATATACAACACAAAAGAACTCAATCGCTTTCACCCTAGATGTAAGAGCTGTTAAAACGCGTAAATGCATTCAAAAGGTGGAGTTAAAGCTTGTTTGTGTTTGTAAACATCCTTGGTGTAGTTTCTCACTCAAATGAATGCAAACAAAGCATTTGGGTGCTTTCTCTTAATATACAACACAAAAGAACTCAATCTTTTTCACCCTAGATGTAAGAGCTGTTAAAACGCGTAAATGCATTCAAAAGGTGGAGTTAAAGCTTGTTTGTACTTGTAAACATCCGTGGTGTAGTTTCTCACTCAAATGAATGCAAACAAAGCATTTGGGTGCTTTCTCTTAATATACAACACAAAAGAACTCAGATCTCTTTCACCCTAGTCATATGAGCTTTTAAAACGCGTAAATGCATT
Source organism: Tetragonia tetragonoides (assembly GCA_038025085.1). Classification (NCBI taxonomy): domain Eukaryota; kingdom Viridiplantae; phylum Streptophyta; class Magnoliopsida; order Caryophyllales; family Aizoaceae; genus Tetragonia; species Tetragonia tetragonoides. The sequence continues at coordinate 21,339,251 of CM076146.1, forward strand.
CAAAAGCTTAAGTTGAAGCTTGTTTGTACTTGTAAACATCTTTGGTGTAGTTTCTCACTCAAATGAATGCAAACAAAGCGTAAATGCATTCAAAACGTGGAGTTAAAGCTTGTTTGTACTTGTAAACATCCTTGGTGTAGTTTCTCACTCAAATGAATGCAAACAAAGCATTTGGGTGCTTTCTCTTAATATACAACACAAAAGACCTCAATCTCTTTCACCCTAATCGTAAGAGCTGTTAAAACGCGTAAATACATTCAAAAGCTTGAGTTGAAGCTTGTTTGTACTTGTAAACATCCTTGGTTAAGTTTCTCACTCAAATGAATGCAAACAAAGCTTTTGGTTGCTTTCTCTTAATATACAACACAAAAGACCTCAATCTCTTTCACCCTAATCGTAAGAGCTGTTAAAATGCGTAAATACATTCAAAAGCTTGAGTTAAAGCTTGTTTGTACTTGTAAACATCCTTGGTTAAGTTTCTCACTCAAATGAATGCAGCTACACCAAGGATGTTTGCATTCATTTGAGTGAGAAACTTAACAAAGGATGTTTACATGTACAAACAAGCTTCAACTCAAGCTTTTGAATGTATTTACGCGTTTTAAAAGCTCATATGACTAGGGTGAAAAAGATTGAGTTCTTTTGTGTTGTATATTATGAGAAAGCACCCAAATGCTTTGTTTGCATTCATTTGAGGGAGAAACTTAACCAAGGATGTTTACAAGTACAAAACAGCTTCAACTCAAGCTTTTGAATTTATTTATGTGTTTTAACAGCTCTTACGATTAAGGTGAAAGAGATTGAGGTCTTTTGTGTTGTATATTAAGAGAAAGCACCCAAATGCTTTGTTTGCATTCATTTGAGTGAGAAACTACACCAAGGATGTTTACAACTACAAACAAGCTTTAACTCCACCTTTTGAATGCATTTACGCAATTTAACAGCTCTTACAACTAGGGTGAAAGAGATTGAGTTCTTTTGTGTTGTATATTAAGAGAAAGCACCCAAATGCTTTGTTTGCATTCATTTGAGGGAGAAACTACATCAAGGATGTTTACAAGTACAAACAAGCTTCAACTCAAGCTTTTGAAAGCATTTATGCGTTTTAAAACCTCATACGACTAGGGTGAAAGAGATTGATGTCTTTTGTGTTGTATATTAAGAGAAAGCACCCAAATGCTTTGTTTGCATTCATTTGAGTGAGAAACTACACCAAGGATGTTTACAAGCACAAACAAGCTTTAACTCCACCTTTTGAATTCATTTACGCATTTTAACAGCTCTTACAACTAGGGTGAAAGATATTGAGTTCTTCTGTGTTGTATATTAAGAGAAATCACACAAATGCTTTGTTTGCATTCATTTGAGTGAGAAATTACACCAAGGATGTTTACAAGTACAAACAAGCTTCAACTCAAGCTTTTGAATGCATTTACGCGTTTTAAAAGCTCATATGACTAGGGTGAAAAAGCTTGAGTTCTTTTCTGTTGTATATTAAGAGAAAGCATCCAAAAGCTTTGTTTGCATTCATTAGAGTGAGAAACTCAATCTCTTTTGTGTTTACAAGTACAAACAAGCTTCAACTCAAGCTTAAGAGAAAGCACTCAAATGCTTTGTTTGCATTCATTTGAGTGAGAAACTACCCCAAGGATGTTTACAACTACAAACAAGCTTGAACTCAAGCTTTTGAATGCATTTAAGCGTTTTAAAAGCTCATATGACAAGGGTGAAAGAGATTGAGTTCTTTTGTGTTGTATATTAAGAGAACGCACCCAAATGTTTTCTTTGCATTCATTTGAGTGAGAAACTACACCAAAGATGTTTACAAGTACCAAAAAGCTTCAACTTAAGCTTTTGAATGCATATACGCGTTTTAAAACCTCATACGACTAGGGTGAAAGAGATTGAGTTCTTTTGTGTTGTATTTTCAGGGAAAGCACCCAAAAGCTTTGTTTGCATTCATAGGAGTGTGAAACTACACCAAGGATGTTTACAAGTACAAACAAGCTTCAACTCAAGCTTTTGAATGCGTTTACGCGTTTTAACAGCTCTTACGACTAGAGTGAAAGAGATGGAGTTCTTTTGTGTTGTATATTAAGAGAAACCACCAAGATACTTTGTTTCCATTCATTTGAGTAAGACACTACACCAAGGATGTCTACAAGTACAAACAAGCTTCAACTCAAGCTTTTGAATGCATTTACCCGTTTTGAATGCATTTACACGTTTTAACAGCTCTTACGACTAGGGTAAAAGAGATTGAGTTCTTCTGTGTTGAATATTAAGAGAAAGCACCCAGATACTTTGTTTGCATTCATTTGAGTGAGAAACTACACCAAGGATGTTTACAAGTACCAACAAGCTTCAAACCAAGCTTTTGAATGTATTTACGCATTTTAACAGCTCTTACAACTAGGGTGAAAGAGACTGAGTTCTTTTGTGTTGTATATTAAGAGAAATCACCCAAATGGTTTGTTTGCATTCATTTGAGTGAGAAACTACACCAAGGATGTTTACAAGTACAAACAAGTTTCAACTCAAGCTTTTGAATGCATTTACGCGTTTTAACAGCTCTTACGACTAGGCGAAAAGAGATTGAGTTCTTTTGTGTTGTATATTAAGAAAAAGTTCGCAAATGCTTTGTTTACACTCATTTGAGTGTGAAACTACCCCAAGGATGTTTACAACTACAAACAAGCTTGAACTCAAGCTTTTGAATGCATTTAAGCGTTTTAAAAGTTCATACGACAAGGGCGAAAGAGATTGAGTTCTTTTGTGTTGTATTTTAAGAGAACGCACCCAAATGCTTTGTTTGCATTCATTTGAGTGAGAAACTTAACCAAGGATGTTTACAAGTACAAACAAGCTTCAACTCAAGCTTTTGAAAGCATTTACGCGTTTTAAAACCTCATACGACTAGGGTGAAAGAGAATGATGTCTTTTGTGTTGTATATTGAGAGAAAGCACCCAAAAGCTTTGTTTTGCATTCATTTGCGTGAGAAACTACACCAAGGATGTTTACAAGTACAAACAAGCTTTAACTCCACCTTTTGAATGCATTTACGCCTTTTACCAGCACTTACATCTAGGGTGAAAGAGATTGAGTTCTTTTGTGTTGTATATTAAGAGAAAGCACCCAAATGCTTTGTTTGCATTCATTTGAGGAGAAACTACACCAAGGATGTTTACAAGTACAAACAATCTTTAACTCCACCTTTTGAATGCATTTACGCGTTTTAACAACTCTTACATCTAGGGTGAAAGAGATTGAGTTCTTTTGTGTTGTATATTAAGAGAAAGCACCCAAATGCTTTGTATGCATTCATTTGAGTGAGAAACTACACCAAGGATGTTTACAAGTACAAACAAGCTTTAACTCCACCTTTTGAATGCATTTACGCGTTTCACTAGCTCTTACATCTAGGGTGAAAGAGATTAAGTTCTTTTGTGTTGTATGTTAAGAGAAAGCACCCAAATTCTTTGTTTGCATTCATTTGAGGAGAAACTACACCAAGGATGTTTACAAGTACAAACAATCTTTAACTCCACCTTTTGAATGCATTTACGCGTTTTAACAGCTCTTACATCTAGGGTGAAAGAGATTGAGTTCTTTTGTGTTGTATATTAAGAGAAAGCACCCAAATGCTTTGTATGCATTCATTTCAGTGAGAAACTACACCAAGGATGTTTACAAGTACAAACAAGCTTCAACTCCTCCTTTTGATTGCATTTACGCGTTTTAACAGGTCTTACATCTAGGGTGAAAGAGATTGAGTTGTTTTGTGTTGTATATTAAGAGAAAGCACCCAAATGCTTTGTTTGCATTCATTTGAAGGAGAAACTACACCAAGGATGTTTACAAGTACAAACAAGCTTCAACTCTAGCTTTTGAACGCATTTTTGCGGTTTAAAACCTCATACGACTCGGGTGAAAGAGATTGATGTCTTTTGTGTTTTATATTAAGAGAAAGCACCCAAATGCTTTGTTTGTACTTTTAAACTTCCTGAAATGAATACATTTAAAAGCTCATACAAAGGTGTAGTTTATCATGTTTTGAACTCAAATGAATGCATTCTTAATATACAACACAAAAGACCTCAATCTCTTTCACCCTAGTCGTATGAGGTTTTAAAACGCGTAAATGCTTTCAAAAGCTTGAGTTGAAGCTTGTTTGTACTTGTAAACATCCTTGGTGTAGTTTCACACTCAAATGAATGCAAACAAAGCATTTGTGTGATTTCTCTTAATATACAACACAAAAGAACTCAATCTCTTTCACCCTAGTTGTAAGAGCTGTTAAAATGCGTAAATGCATTCAAAAGGTTGTGTTAAAGCTTGTTTGTACTTGTAAACATCCTTGGGGTAGTTTCTCACTCGAATGAATGCAAACAAAGCATTTGGGTGCTTTCTCTTAATATACAACACAAAAGAACTCAATCTCTTTCACCCTAGATGTAAGAGCTGTTAAAACGCGTAAATGCATTCAAAAGGTGGAGTTCAAGCTTATTTGTACTTGTAAACATCCTTGGTTTAGTTTCTCTCTCAAATGAATGCAAACAAAGCATTTGGGTGCTTTTTCTTAATATACAACACAAAAGAACTCAATCTCTTTCACCCTAGATGTAAGACCTGTTAAAACGCGTAAATGCATTCAAAAGGTGGAGTTAAAGCTTGTTTGTACTTGTAAACATCCTCGGTGTAGTTTCTCACTCAAATGAATGCAAACAAAGCATTTGGGTGCTTTCTCTTAATATACAACACAAAAGACCTCAATCTCTTTCACCCTAGTCGTATGAGGTTTTAAAACGCGTAAATGCTTTCAAAAGCTTGAGTTGAAGCTTGTTTGTACTTGTAAACATCCTTGGTGTAGTTTCTCCCTCAAATGAATGCAAACAAAGCATTTGGGTGCTTTCTCTTAATATACAACACAAAAGAACTCAATCTCTTTCACCCTAGATGTAAGAGCTGTTAAAACGCGTAAATGTGATGTGAAATAAGTAACAAAACGGAAATTAACCTTTGATAGTATCACACAAAGGGATCTTGTTCAAGAATCACTCAAGAACAACTCACGAATCACTCGTAAGGGTTTCAACCTGAATCACTCAGTTTGAGGGGTAAATACTCATGTATTCAATAATTAATCATCAAAGCACGAGTTTACAATAGAAAAGATCTCCCCTATTTATAGACAAAGAAATCTAAAGCTATTCGGAATCCTAATCCTAGTCCGAATAGGTAACTAACTACGAAACTGACTACAATTGTAAAACGGACTAACTAACAGCTTTCCTAACACCTAATGGACTTCTAATACTAATAACAATCAGATTATTACTCTCCTAAACATATTCTAACTAATTAAGGGAATACTAAACGAAATCGAACTAAACAACTGATTACTTGGGGCCCAAGGCCAAAACCCGTGGGAACAGCTTTCCACTGTAAATTAAATCGCCTTTTAAACCCTGTTACGTTTTGAATATGGGAAAACTCAAAAGATAGGAGTTTTATATCTCTTTTCCAGCTTTCTACAGAACTTTGAATCACCACGATCCCATGTCGTATGAGTGAGTTATGATCAAAATACGAACCAGTGTAGAAGCTGTCAAAATTACGGGAATCCTTATAACGAATGAGATCATATAATAAGAGCTTTAATCCCGATCTCGTGTGTAAACTCCATGTAATTATCTTTGTAGGAGTCAATTTAATGCATAACCACCAAAGAAACTCGATGTAAACAAGAATAGATGTTATCTTGCTAGTTCCTTGGTTGTTCTGTTTACTTTGCACACTTGCTCCCGCATCAATCTCCCTTTCTTCAAAAAGAATTGTCCTCAATTCTTCGTATGTAGTAATCTTCTCCTGAACCTGTATATTCATCAAATTTTCTTTATAAATATCCAATGAACCCACAAGGTTAAGAGCCTTGTTGTTGTCTTCTTGATGGACATCTCTTTCTTGTTCTTGATCAAAGCTAGATTCAAGAAGTCCCAACTCCATCTCGGATTTCTCTTGCATGTCATCAATATAATCAAGATCTTCAAGGAAATCACCAATATTTTCTGGTTCAATGAATATTTCTTCGATAAACTCATCAACCACAGTTGGTAGGCTTGAATTATTAACTTGAACAACAATAAGGGGGTCAATGTTATTCGTCTTTTCTTGTGAATCTTCCATAGGAACAATATCTTTAATGTAATCATCAAGATCTGGTTTTCCTTTGAATGTATCCACAACAAAGAGCCTATCTTCATTGATGGGTTGATCATTTATTATGCACCCTTTCATGTACTCCAACTTATGATTTCGACGTTGAAGCGCTTGTTGGTATGCTTGTTGTGCTCGTAGGTGCACTAGTTGTTGCTCCTTCTCTTGCCTCTCAATCTTGAGAGCTATCTTGCAAACATACTCAAAGGATATGTAAGGAACAAGCTCCACCTTGCGCCTTAGAGTTGAGTTTAGTCCTTTGATGAATCTTGCAATCTTTAACTCTTCCCTCTCCTCGAGATCACACATCATGTACGCGTTTTCAAACTTTTGGAGGTAGTCTTGTACACTTGAGGTTTCTTGGCTTAAGGACGTGAGTTTTAAGAACTGTGCTTGCTCAAACTCTTTAGGCAAAAATCGGTTCTTTAAATGTTTCTTGAGTTTGTCCCAAGTCTCAATCTTTGCTTTCCCGTCCTTCTTGCGTCGAGCATTTAGTTTTTCATACCAAAAAGAAGCATGCTTGGTGAGTTTATGCGTGGCTAACTTGCATCTTCGCCGCTCATCATACTCCTTGTATTCAAAGACTCTCTCCATAGTTCTAAGCCAATCAAGAAAGGCCTCTGGGTCGTAGGAACCGTCATATTCAGGGAGTTCGACCTTCAAGTTCCTGTCATCATCATAGGGATGTCGTGGTTTAGGAGCGTCATTGGTTCTAGTCCCACTTGTGTCTTCAAACTCCTCATCGAAGTCGGGGTCACGGTTGTGGTTTCTCCAATGAATTCTGCGCATCCTTGTCTCCATGTTCTCCCTATCTTCTTGGTTTCTTCTTTCCATAGCAGCCATCCGCTCTTCTTGAGATTTAAAAGACGTCCTAAGATCCTCCATGGCTGTTAACAACTTTGCTAGTTCGTTGGGGTCACCCATAGCTTCGGTTGTAGGTTTCTTGGGGGTTTCTTGGCTGTCTTCTTGAACAAAGGGCGGATCTTGCAAGAATCTTTCTCTAAAGCTCGCTATGGTGTCGTGTTTATGCTCAGGACCGTGTTGTTTAAACTTAAGAAAGCTCAAACCTTTAGCTCTGATACCAAGTTGATGTGAAATAAGTAACAAAATGGAAATTAACCTTTGATAGTATCACACAAAGGGATCTTGTTCAAGAATCACTCAAGAACAACTCACGAATCACTCGTAAGGGTTTCAACCTGAATCACTCAGTTTGAGGGGTAAATACTCACGTATTCAATAATTAATCATCAAAGCACGAGTTTACAATAGAAAAGATCTCCCCTATTTATAGACAAAGAAATTTAAAGCTATTCGGAATCCTAATCCTAGTCCGAATAGGTAACTAACTACGAAACTGACTACAATTGTAAAACGGACTAACTAACAGCTTTCCTAACACCTAATGGACTTCTAATACTAATAACAATCAGATTATTACTCTCCTAAACATATTCTAACTAATTAAGGGAATACTAAATGAAATCGAACTAAACAACTGATTACTTGGGGCCCAAGGCCAAAACCCGTGGGAACAGCTTTCCACTGTAAATTAAATCGCCTTTTAAACCCTGTTACGTTTTGAATATGGGAAAACTCAAAAGATAGGAGTTTTAGATATCGTTTCCAGCTTTCTACAGAACTTTGAATCACCACGATCCCATGTCGTATGAGTGAGTTATGATCAAAATACGAACCAGTGTAGAAGCTGTCAAAATTACGGGAATCCTTATAACGAATGAGATCATATAATAAGAGCTTTAATCCCGATCTTGTGTGTAAACTCCATGTAATTATCTTTGTAGGAGTCAATTTAATGCATAACCACCAAAGAAACTCGATGTAAACAAGAATAGATGTTATCTTGCTAGTTCCTTGGTTGTTCTGTTTACTTTGCACACTTGCTCCCGCATCAAAATGCCTTCAAAAGGTGGAGTTAAAGCTTGTTTGTACTTGTAAACATCCTTGGTGTAGTTTCTCACTCAAATGAATGCAAACAAAGCATTTGGGTGCTTTCTCTTAATATACAACACAAAAGACCTCAAATCTCTTTTACCCTACTCGTATTCATTTGTTTGCATTCATTTAAGGGAGAAACTACACCAAGGATGATGCGGGAGCAAGTGTGCAAAGTAAACAGAACAACCAAGGAACTAGCCAGAGAACATCTATTCTTGTTTACATCGAGTTTCTTTGGTGGTTATGCATTAAATTGACTCCTACAAAGATAATTACATGGAGTTTACACACATGATCGGGATTAAAGCTCTTATTATATGATCTCATTCGTTATAAGGATTCCCGTAATTTTGACAGCTTCTACGCTGGTTCGTATTTTGATCATAACTCACTCATACGACATGGGATCGTGATGATTCAAAGTTCTGTAGAAAGCTGGAAAAGAGATATTTAAAACTACTATCTTTTGAGTTTTCCCATATTCGAAACGTAACAGGGTTTAAAAGGCGATTTAATTTACAGTGGAAAGCTGTTCCCACGGATTTGTGCCTTTGGCGCTAGGTAATCAGTTCTTTAGTTCGATTTCGTTTAGTATTCCCTTAATTAGTTAGAATATGTTTAGGAGAGTAATAATCTGATTGTTATTAGTATTAGAAGTCCATTAGGTGTTAGGAAAGCTGTTAGTTAGTCCGTTTTACAATTGTAGTCAGTTTCGTAGTTAGTTTCCTATTCGGACTAGGATTAGGATTCCGAATAGCTTTAGATTTCTTTGTCTATAAATAGGGGAGATCTTTGCTACTGTAAACTCGTGCTTTGATGATTAATTATTGAATACGTGAGTATTTACCCCTCAAACTGAGTGATTCAGGTTGAAACCCTTACGAGTGATTCGTGAGTTGTTCTTGAGTGATTCTTGAACAAGATCCCTTTGTGTGATACTATCAAAGGTTAATTTCCGTTTTGTTACTTATTTCACATCAACTTGGTATCAGAGCTAAAGGTTTGAGCTTTGTTTACATTCATTTGAGTGAGAAACTACACCAAGGATGTTTACAAGTACAAACAAGTTTCAACTCAAGCTTTTGAATGCATTGACGCGTTTTAACAACACTTACAACTAGGGTGAAAGAGATTGAGTTCTTTTGTGTTGAAAATTAAGAGATTGCACCCAAATGTTTTCTTTGCATTCACCCTAGGCGCCTGATATGCTCAGTTGTAGGGTTAAGCTTTGCGTGCATCATTGAACTTAGAATCAGTTGTGCAAAGCGTTTACTCTTCCAAATCAGTATTTAGCATCCTAAAGCTTGGCGTATTTGGAGGATATGTGTACTAAACAAGAAATGAATGCATTTACAGTTTGTGTTTTAACAGCTTAAACAAAGAGATTGAGTTTTCAAACAAATGTAATTGAAATACTACAACTTTTGAATGCATTTACGCGTTTTAACGGCTCTTACATCTAGGGTGAGTTTGAAACTACACCAAGGTTCTCACTAGGTGTAGTTTCTCACTTAAATGCATGCAAACAAAGCTTTCAAACAAATGTAATTGCATTCATTTGAGTGAGAAACTACACCAAGGATGTTTACAAGTACAAACAAGCTTTAACTCCACCTTTTGAATGCATTTACGCGTTTTAACAGCTCTTACGACTAGGGTGAAAGAGATTGAGTTCTTTTGTGTTGAAAACTAAGAAAATGCACCCAGATGCTTTGTTTGCATTCATTTAAGTGTGAAACTACACCAAGGTTGTTTAAAAGTACAAACAAGCTTCAACTCAAGCTTTTGAATGCATTTACGCGTTTTGAAAGGTCATACGAGTAGGGTGAAAGAGATTGAGGTCTTTTGTGTTGTATATTAAGAGAAAGCACCCAAAAGCTTTGTTTGCATTCATTTGAGTGAGAAACTACACCAAGGATGTTTACAAGTACAAACAAGCTTTAACTCCACCTTTTGAATGCATTTACGCGTTTTAACAGCTCTTACGACTAGGGTGAAAGAGATTGAGTTCTTTTGTGTTGAAAACTAAGAAAATGCACCCAGATGCTTTGTTTGCATTCATTTAAGTGTGAAACTACACCAAGGTTGTTTAAAAGTACAAACAAGCTTCAACTCAAGCTTTTGAATGCATTTACGCGTTTTGAATGCCTTTATGCGTTTAACAGCTCTTACGATGAGGGTGAAAGAGATTAAGTTCTTTTGTGTTGTATATTAGAGAAAGCTCCCAGATGCTTTGTTTGCATTCATTTGAGTAAAAAACTTAACCAAGGATGATTACAAGTACAAACAAGCTTCAACTCAAGCTTTTGAATGTATTTACGCGTTTTAACAGCTCTTACGATTAGGGTGAAAGAGATTGAGGTCTTTTGTGTTGTATATTAAGAGAAAGCACCCAAATGCTTTGTTTGCATTCATTTGAGTGAGAAACTACACCAAGGATGTTTACAAGTACAAACAAGCTTTAACTCCACCTTTTGAATGCATTTACGCGTTTTAACAGCTCTTACGACTAGGGTGAAAGAGATTGAGTTCTTTTGTGTTGAAAACTAAGAAAATGCACCCAGATGCTTTGTTTGCATTCATTTAAGTGTGAAACTACACCAAGGTTGTTTAAAAGTACAAACAAGCTTCAACTCAAGCTTTTGAATGCATTTACGCGTTTTGAATGCCTTTATGCGTTTAACAGCTCTTACGATGAGGGTGAAAGAGATTGAGTTCTTTTGTGTTGTATATTAGAGAAAGCTCCCAGATGCTTTGTTTGCATTCATTTGAGTAAAAAACTTAACCAAGGATGATTACAAGTACAAACAAGCTTCAACTCAAGCTTTTGAATGTATTTACGCGTTTTAACAGCTCTTACGATTAGGGTGAAAGAGATTGAGGTCTTTTGTGTTGTATATTAAGAGAAAGCACCCAAATGCTTTGTTTGCATTCATTTGAGTGAGAAACTACACCAAGGATGTTTACAAGTACAAACAAGCTTTAACTCCACCTTTTGAATGCATTTACGCGTTTTAAAAGCTCATAGGAGTAGGGTGAAAGAGATTGAGTTCTTTTGTGTTGTATATTAAGAAAAAGCACCCAGATGCTTTGTTTGCATTCATTTGAGTGAGAAACTACACCAAGAATATTTACAAGTACAAACAAGCTTCAACTCAAGCTTTTTAATGCTTTCTCTTAAAATACAACACAAAAGAACTCAATCTCTTTCACCCTAGTCATATGAGCTTTTAAAACGCGTAAATGCATTCAAAAGCTTGAGTTGAAGCTTGTTTGTACTTGTAAAAAGATTGAGGTCTTTTGTGTTGTAAGAGCTGTTAAAACGCGTTTTAAAACCCTAGAACATACTAAATCAATAGAAACAACAAAAAATCCGCAAACAAGCCAATATACTAGAATACTCAGGTGTGACTCCCAACATGCATAGTAACCATGTGCTTCCTTTGATATATCTTCATCTTTCACGGAACTGGAGATCTTCACCACAAGTAACGCAATTGCTTGCCCACAAACCTCTGTATGATTCCGTCGATCATGTGTATATTCGGTCCCCAAATTCATACTGCTTCTACTAAGAATCAATCGTACAATAGGCGAAAAAAAAAATCCTATATATAGAAAGGAAGATAAGAAGATCCCTAAAAACTCCACAATGGGAGAGAATTTATTCAACTTAGAACGAAAAAAAGCTAGAAATCAAGATTAAACATGATAAAAATCATCAATCGCAGTGTGGGAATGGCCTAAATCGGCCCTCCTGGCCTGAAAATATATTCTACTAAAGGTTAGGGTTCTAGAGAGAAGGAGGAGAAAGAAAAATTGTTGATGATTTTTGGGGTAGTGTTTAAGAATTGCGACTCTCATATATCGATGGTTAAACGAAATATGAGAGGTGTCAACATAATCCTTGGGGATGAAAGAGGTTTTCTTTTGTGTTAAGATTTGTGAACTATAGATATATGAGAAAGTGAAAATTAATGTTTTAAAATAAGAGAAAAAGAATGCAAAAAAAGCTTTCAAAATTTGTGTTGAAAATTAAGAGAAAGCGCTCAAATGCTTTGTTTACACCATATTTTCCTATTTTCATTTAGGATGTTTTACAAGTACTTTGGTGTAGTTAAAATTATAAGGCTTGGTGTAGCTCTTACGACTAACCGTCATATCCCTTGTTCGTTTCAATGTTTGAATTAGCACAAGTGGTAAGTGCCCTACTTTTTCAACCCTTTTCACATTTACAAACGAGTGTAATGAATTCATTTGAGTGCTTTCTCTTACGAATAGGCGAAAAGAGATTGAGTTCTTTTCTCTTAATATACAACAGAAAAGAACTCAATCTCTTTCACCCTAATAGGCAAAAAGGTGAGAAACTAAACTTAAGCTTTTGAATACATATACGCGTTTTAAAACCTCAGACGACTAGGGTGAAAGAGATTGAGTTCTTTTGTGTTGTATATTAAGAGAAAGCACACAAATGCTTTGTTTGCATTCATTTGAGGGAGAAACTACACCAAGGATGTTTACAAGTACAAACAAGCTTCAACTCAAGCTTTTGAATGTATTTACGCGTTTTAAAACCTCATACAACTAGGGTGAAAGAGATTGAGGTCTTTTGTGTTGTATATTAAGAGAAAGCACCCAAAAGCTTTGTTTGCATTCATTTGAGTGAGAAACTACACCAAGGATGTTTACAAATACAAACAAGCTTTAACTCCACCTTTTGAATGCATTTACGCGTTTTAACAGCTCTTACATCTAGGGTTTGGGTGCATTTACGCGTTTTCAATACATATACGCGTTTTAAACAGTTTGGGTGTTTACAAGTACTTGTGTTGTATTTTCAAAGAAAGCACCCAAAAGCTTGAGTTCAATAGATACAACACCCAAGTATACGCGTATATGCATTCAAAAGGTGGACTTAAAGCTTGTTTGTACTTGTAAACATCCTTGGTGTAGTTTGTGTTGTATATTAAGAGAAAGCACCCAAATGCTTTGTTTGCATTCATTTGAGTCTGAAACTACCCCATGGATGTTTACAACTACAAACAAGCTTGAACTCAAGCTTTTGAATGCATTTAAGCATTTTAAAAGCTCATACGACAAGGGTGAAAGAGATTGAGTTCTTTTGTGTTGTATATTAAGAAAGCACCCAAATGCTTTGTTTGCATTCATTTGAGTGAGAAACTACACCAAGGATGTTTACAAGTACAAACAAGCTTTAACTCCACTTTTTGAATGCATTTACGCGTTTTAACAGCTCTTACATCTAGGGTGAAAGAGATTGAGGTCTTTTCTGTTGTATATTAAGACAAAGCACCCAAATGCTTTGTTTGCATTCATTTGAGTGAGAAACTACACCAAGGATGTTTACAAGTACAAACAAGCTTCAACTCAAGCTTTTGAATGCATTTTGATGTGAAATAAGTAACAAAACGGAAATTAACCTTTGATAGTATCACACAAAGGGATCTTGTTCAAGAATCACTCAAGAACAACTCATGAATCACTCGTAAGGGTTTCAACCTGAATCACTCAGTTTGAGGGGTAAATACTCACGTATTCAATAATTAATCATCAAAGCACGAGTTTACAGTAGCAAAGCTCTCCCCTATTTATAGACAAAGAAATCTAAAGCTATTCGGAATCCTAATCCTAGTCCAAATAGGAAACTAACTACGAAACTGACTACAATTGTAAAACGGACTAACTAACAGCTTTCCTAATTCCTAATGGACTCCTAATGCTACTAATAATCAGAATACTACTTTCCTAAACATATTCTAACTAATTAAGGGAATACTAAACGAAATCGAACTAAACAACTTATTACCTAGCGCCCAAGGCTCAAAACCGCTGGAACAGTTTCCTTGGCGCCCAAGGCTTCTTCTTTTCAGCTTCTAGTCATCTTCTTGCCACTCTAACATAGTTACCTCACACTTTACCTCACGTGGCATTATACTCTTGGCAATGAGCAGCTCAAGATCAAGCATTAACGTTTCAAGAACTGGGTTCTTGGACGTTCTTGATTCGTCGTCTTCTTGCTTGTCCTTTAACGTACTTGCTCCTGCATCAACCTCCCCTTCTTTAAAAGAATTTGCCCTCAAATTTGTATCCTCTAAGTAAGGGCTAAGATCACCGACATTGAAGGTTGAGCTCACGTTTCCATACTCACTAGGAAGATCAATCTTGTATGCATTGTCTCCAATCTTCTCTAGAACTTGAAAAGGACCATCTGCTCGAGGCATAAGCTTGTTCTTGCGTCTAGAAGGAAATCTTTCTTTGCGCAGGTGTAGCCAAACTAAGTCACCAGGTTCAAATAGAACTTGCTTTCTTCCCTTGTTAGCTCTAGCTTGGTACCTTGAGTTCATCTTCTCTACTCGCGCACGAACTTGCTCACAGGTCTTCTTGAAAGCTTGTTGTCTTGCCTTGGCATCTACATTGATAACATCATCTCTAGGCAAAGACACGAAATCAATAGGCAAATAAGGATTAATGCCGTACACAATCTCAAATGGAGAACGACCCGTGGTAAATCCAGGCGTTCTGTTATATGCAAACTCCGCATGTGCTAGCTTAATATCCCAATCTTTTGTGCTTCTACTCACCAACCCTCTAAGCAAAGTACCAAGGGTCCTGTTTGTAACCTCGGTTTGCCCATCTGTTTGTGGGTGATGTAAAGTGCTAAAGAGTAACTTCGTCCCAACGAGTCTCCAAAGTGTCTTCCAAAAGTGACTCAGAAACTTAGTATCTCGATCCGACACAATGGTCTTGGGAATGCCATGTAGCCTCACTATCTCTTTATAGAACAAGTCAGCAACATGAGAGGCGTCATCGGTCTTGTGACATGGCACAAAGTGCACCATCTTGGACAATCTATCAACAACAACCATCACAGCATCTTTTCCCCTTTGAGTTCTAGGGAGTGCCACAATGAAATCCATGCTCACACTCTCCCAGGGAATGCTAGGAACCGGTAATGGTGTGTATAACCCTTTGTGAAAAGCACTCTTGGCCCGTTGACATGTAGCGCATCTCGTCACAATAGCATGTACATCTTTGAGCATCTTAGGCCAATAAAAGTGTTCTTGTAACAGCTCAAGGGTTTTAGTTACTCCAAAATGTCCAGCTAATCCTCCCGAGTGAACTTCTCTAACCAATAGCTCACGTACAGAGGACCTAGGAACACAGAACTTGTTCCTCTTGAATAGAAACCCATCTTGTATGAAATAATCACCATGCTCCCCTTCTTTGCAAGCTCTAAATGACTCAGAGAAATCAGCATCCTTGTCATATAGTTCTTGGAGATGTTCAAAGCCTAGGAGCTTCGCTTCAAGTGTCACAAGCAAGTGATTTCTTCGTGAAAGAGCATCAGCAACAACATTGCTCTTCCCATCTTTGTACTTGGCCGAGAATGTAAAAGATTGTAGAAACTCTACCCACTTGGCATGTCTAGGGTTTAGTTTCTGTTGGCCATGAATGTACTTGAGAGCTTCATGATCCGAGTGCAACACGAAAGGCTTAGGCCTTAAATAATGGGACCAATGCTCCAAAGCTCTCACAATTGCATAGAACTCTCGATCATATGTAGAATAATTCAACCGAGCTCCATTCAATTTCTCACTAAAGTAGGCAATAGGACGTTTTTCTTGGATTAAAACAGCGCCTATACCTACCCCACTAGCATCACATTCAACTTCAAACAATCTATCAAAATCTGGTAACGCTAGAATAGGTGCTTGACACAACTTCTCTTTGACCTCAACAAAGGCCTTTTGCGCACTTTCACTCCAATTAAACTCTCCTTTTTTCATTAATTCAGTAATAGGAGCAGTAATGGAACTAAAATTGCGTATAAACCTCCGATAAAATGATGCCAAGCCATGAAAACTACGTACCTCATGTATATTGGTTGGAGCTCGCCATGAAGCCATAGCTTCTACCTTGGACGGATCAACATGTACACCATCTTTGGACACAATGTAACCAAGGAATATAACCTTAGGAAGCATGAAATCACACTTCTCTAACTTGCCAAAAAGCTGTTGTTCCTTTAGCTTCTCAAATACGCGCTGTAGATGTACTAGATGTTCCTCCTTGGTCTTGCTGAATATAAGAATATCATCAAGGTAAACCACAACAAATTTACCAAGGAATGCTCTCAATACCTCGTTCATCAACCTCATGAATGTGCTAGGAGCGTTGCACAAGCCAAAAGGCATTACTAACCACTCATACAAACCATGTCGTGTCTTGAATGCGGTTTTCCATTCATCCCCCTCCTTGATTCTCACTTGATGGTATCCAGCTCTAAGATCTATCTTGGAAAACAACTGGGAACCATGTAGCTCGTCTAACATATCGTCTAATCTTGGCATAGGGAACCTATATTTGATTGTGATATTGTTGACAGCTCTACTATCAATGCACATACGCCATGTCCCATCTTTCTTAGGCACAAGTAACGCAGGAACAGCGCATGGACTTAGACTTTCTCTCACATAGCCTCTTTGCACAAGCTCTTCAACTTGTCTTTGTAACTCTTTGGCTTCTTCGGGGTTACACCGATATGCTGGCCTATTTGGAAGTGGTGCTCCAGGAACTAGGTCAATTTGGTGTTCTATGCCACGCATAGGAGGTAAACCAGGGGGTAACTCCTCGGGGAACACTTCTTTGAACCTCTCTAACAATAGGCGTAACTCAGGATCATAATTGGGATTGTTACACATGTTAGGTTCAAACAACAACACTAGGTAGCTCATAGTTTCACTAGTCACCTCTTTTTCCATCTCTTTCTCTCCTATGACCATTACACGACTCGCCTTTTTACTAGCCTTTGCTTCTTTAACTTCAGTGGCAGTCAAGGGTAACAATTTGATTCGTTTCTGGTTATGCTCAACAGTATAGATATTGTTTACACCATCATGACTAACTTTCCTATCAAATTGTCAAGGACGACCTAACAATATATGACAAACACCCATAGGCAGTACATCACACCATAGATCGTCTTTATAACACCCTAAAGTAAAGCACACTCTAGCTTGTTTAG
Source organism: Tetragonia tetragonoides (assembly GCA_038025085.1). Classification (NCBI taxonomy): domain Eukaryota; kingdom Viridiplantae; phylum Streptophyta; class Magnoliopsida; order Caryophyllales; family Aizoaceae; genus Tetragonia; species Tetragonia tetragonoides. Next base: position 21,356,473 of record CM076146.1, read on the forward strand.
TCACTTTTAACCCTCCCCCATCTTTCAACCATTGCACAGTATAGGGTTTAGGATGACTTTTAGTAGGCAAATCAAGCTTATCAGCCATCTCTTTAGAAGCAACATTAGTACAACTCCCAGAGTCAATAATCAAATTGCAAACTTTACCTCTAACCTTGCAGCGAGAATGGAATATTTGCTCCCTTTGGTCGGACTCATCATCGGCCACAGCCGTATGTAGCAGCTTCGTAAGGATTAGGGTCTCTCCAACCTCGGGTATACCATAATCTTCAATGAATGGCTCTCCAATATTTTCATCACTATCCTCGGTTATGGGCATAACAAACGAGGGCTCCATCTCTTCTAGCTCAGCGATGGTGAGCGCTTTCTTCAAGCCGCACTCATAGGCATAGTGTCCATATCCTTGACACTTGAAACAACGCAGTTGGTTCTTGTCCTTAGTAGCCACGGCTTTGCCTTTGTCTTGAGTTACGGGCTTGCTAGGGACACTTGCGCTCTTGGAGAATGTTGCATTCTCTCTTGCATTGTATTGGTTCCGAAAATTTGTATAGCCTTTAATCACATCTCGGGCAACCGGTTTTTGCTCCTTCTCTTGCTTCTCAATCTTGAGAGCAATTTTGCAGACGTCCTCAAAGGTTACGTAAGGAACAAGCTCTACCTTGCGCCTTAGAGTTGGGTTTAGACCTTTGATGAACCGCGCAATCTTTAACTCCTCCTTCTCCTCAAGATCACACATCATGTGCATATGTTCAAACTTCTGGAGGTAGTCTTGTATACTTGAGGTTTCTTGGCTTAAGGATGTGAGTTTCAAAAACTTTTCTTGCTCAAATTCTTTAGGCAAAAATCGTTTCTTTAAATATTTCTTGAGTTTGTCCCAAGTCTCAATCTTTGCTTTCTCTTCCTTCTTGCGTCGAGCCTTTAGGTTTTCATACCATAAAGAAGCATGCTTGGTGAGTTTAAGCGTGGCTAACTTGCATCTTCGCCGCTCATCATACTCCTTGTATTCAAAGACTCTCTCCATAGTTCTAAGCCAATCAAGAAAGGCCTCTGGGTCGTAGGAACCGTCATATTCATGGAGTTCGACCTTCAAGTTCCTGTCATCATCATAGGGATGTCGTGGTTTAGGAGCGTCATTGGTTCTAGTCCCACTTGTGTCTTCAAACTCCTCATCGAAGTCGGGGTCACGGTTGTGGTTTCTCCAATGAATTCTGCGCATCCTTGTCTCCATGTTCTCCCTATCTTCTTGGTTTCTTCTTTCCATAGCAGCCATCCGCTCTTCTTGAGATTTGAAAGACGTCCTAAGATCCTCCATGGCTGTTAACAACTTTGCTAGTTCGCTGGGCTCACCCATAGCTTCGGTTGTTGGTTTCTTGGGGGTTTCTTGGCTGTCTTCGTGAACAAAGGGCGGATCTTGCAAGAATCTTTCTCGAAAGTTCGCTATGGTGTCGTGTTTATGCTCAGGACCGTGTTGTTTAAACTTAAGAAAGCTCAAACCTTTAGCTCTGATACCAAGTTGATGTGAAATAAGTAACAAAACGGAAATTAACCTTTGATAGTATCACAAAAAGGGATCTTGTTCAAGAATCACTCAAGAACAACTCATGAATCACTCGTAAGGGTTTTAACCTGAATCACTCAGTTTGAGGGGTAAATACTCACGTATTCAATAATTAATCATCAAAGCACGAGTTTACAGTAGCAAAGCTCTCCCCTATTTATAGACAAAGAAATCTAAAGCTATTCGGAATCCTAATCCTAGTCCAAATAGGAAACTAACTACGAAACTGACTACAATTGTAAAACGGACTAACTAACAGCTTTCCTAATTCCTAATGGACTCCTAATGCTACTAATAATCAGAATACTACTTTCCTAAACATATTCTAACTAATTAAGGGAATACTAAACGAAATCGAACTAAACAACTTATTACCTAGCGCCCAAGGCTCAAAACCGCTGGAACAGTTTCCTTGGCGCCCAAGGCTTCTTCTTTTCAGCTTCTAGTCATCTTCTTGCCACTCTAACATAGTTACCTCACACTTTACCTCACGTGGCATTATACTCTTGGCAATGAGCAGCTCAAGATCAAGCATTAACGTTTCAAGAACTGGGTTCTTGGACGTTCTTGATTCGTCGTCTTCTTGCTTGTCCTTTAACGTACTTGCTCCTGCATCACATTTACGCGTTTTAACAGCTCTTACGACTAGGGTGAAAGAGATTGAGTTCTTTTGTGTTGTATATTAAGAGAAAGCACCCAAATGCTTTGTTTGCATTCATTTGTGTGAGAAACTACACCAAGGATGTTTACAAGTACAAACAAGCTTCAACTCCACCTTTTGAATGCATTTACGCATTTTAACAGCTCTTACAACTAGGGTGAAAGAGATTGAGTTCTTTTGTGTTGTATATTAAGAGAAAGCACCCAAATGCTTTGTTTGCATTCATTTGAGTGAGAAACTACACCAAGGATGTTTACAAGCACAAACAAGCTTTAACTCCACCTTTTGAATGCATTTACGCATTTTAACAGCTCTTACAACTAGGGTGAAAGAGATTGAGTTCTTTTGTGTTGTATATTAAGAGAAATCACCCAAATGGTTTGTTTGCATTCATTTGAGTGAGAAACTACACCAACGATGTTTACAAGTACAAACAAGTTTCAACTCAAGCTTTTGAATGCATTTACGCGTTTTAACAGCTCTTACGACTAGGCGAAAAGAGATTGAGTTCTTTTGTGTTGTATATTAAGAAAAATCTCGCAAATGCTTTGTTTACATTCATTTGAGTGTGAAACTACCCCAAGGATGTTTACAACTACAAACAAGCTTGAACTCAAGCTTTTGAATGCATTTAAGCGTTTTAAAAGCTCATACGACAAGGGTGAAAGAGATTGAGTTCTTTTGTGTTGTATTTTAAGAGAACGCACCCAAATGCTTTGTTTGCATTCATTTGAGTGAGAAACTTAACCAAGGATGTTTACAAGTACAAACAAGCTTCAACTCAAGCTTTTGAATTCATTTACGCGTTTTAAAAGCTCATATGACTAGGGTGAAAGAGATTGAGGTCTTTTGTGTTGTATGTTAAGAGAAAGCACCCAAATGCTTTGTTTGCATTCATTTGAGTGAGAAACTGCACCAAGGATGTTTACAAGTACAAACAAGCTTTAACTCCTCCTGTTGAATGCATTTACGCGTTTTAACAGCTCTTACATCTAGGGTAAAAGAGATTGAGGTCTTTTCTGTTGTATATTAAGACAAAGCACCCAAATGCATTGTTTGCATTCATTGGAGTGAGAAACTACACCAAGGATGTTTACAAGTACAAACAAGCTTCAACTCAAAATTTTGAATGTATTCACAATCAAATGAATGCAAATAAAGCATTTGTATGCTTTCTCTTAATATACAACAGAAAAGAACTCAATCTCTTTCACCCTAGTCATAAGAGCTGTTAAAACGCGTAAATACATTCAAAAGCTTGAGTTGAAGCTTGTTTGTACTTGTAAATATCCTTGGTGTATTTTCACACTCAAATGAATGCAAACAAAGTATTTGGATGCATTCTCTTAATATACAACACAAAAGAACTCAAATCTCTTTCACCCTACTCGTATGACCTTTCAAAACGCGTAAATGCATTCAAAAGCTTGAGTTGAAGCTTGTTTGTACTTGTAAACATCCTAGGTGCAGTTTCACACTCAAATGAATCCAAACAAAGTATTTGGATGCTTTCTCTTAATGTACAACACAAAAGAACTCAAATCTCTTTCACCCTACTCGTATGAGCTTTTATAACGCTTTTTGAGTTCTTTTGTTTGTACTTGTAAACATCCTTGGTGTAGTTTCACACTCATGCTTTGTTTGCATACATTTGAGAAAGTACACATAAATTGTAGCATTTGAGTGTGAAGCTTTTGAATACATTTACTCGTTTTAAAAGTAATGTTACCAAAAGGAGATTGAGTTCTTTTGTGTTGTATTATAAGAGAAAGCACCCAAATGTACTTTTGAATGCAGAACTCAATCTCTTTCACCCTAGTCGTATGAGGTTTTAAAACGCGTATATGCATTTAAAAGGTGGAGTTAAAGCTTGTTTGTACTTGTAAACATCCTTGGCGTAGTTTCTCACTCAAATGAATGCAAACAAAGCATTTGGGTGCTTTCTCTTAATATACAACACAAAATACCTCAATCTCTTTCACCCTAGTCATATGAGCTTTTAAAACCCGTAAATACATTCAAAAGCTTGAGTTGAAGCTTGTTTGTACTTGTAAACATCCTTGGTGTAGTTTCTCACTCCAATGAATGCAAACAAAGCTTTTGGGTGCTTTCTCTGAAAATACAACACAAAAGAACTCAGTCTCTTTCACCCTAGTCGTATGAGGTTTTAAAACGTGTATATGCATTCAAAAGGTGGAGTTAAAGCTTGTTTGTACTTGTAAACATCCTTGGTGTAGTTTCTCACTGAAATGAATGCAAACAAAGCTTTTGGGTGCTTTCTCTTAAGCTTGAGTTGAAGCTTGTTTGTACTTGTAAACACAAAAGAGATTGAGTTTCTCACTCCAATGAATGCAAACAAAGTTTTTGGATGCTTTCTCTTAATATACAACAGAAAAGAACTCAAGCTTTTTCACCCTAGTCATATGAGCTTTTAAAACGCGTAAATGCATTCAAAAGCTTGAGTTGAAGCTTGTTTGTACTTGAGAACATCCTTGGTGTAGTTTCAAACTCAAATGAATGCAAACAAAGCATTTGTGTGATTTCTCTTAATATACAACACAAAAGAACTCAATCTTTTTCACCCTAGTTGTAAGAGCTGTTAAAATGCGTAAATGCATTCAAAAGGTGGAGTTAAAGCTTGTTTGTGCTTGTAAACATCCTTGGTGTAGTTTCTCACTCAAATGAATGCAAACAAAGTATTTGGATGCATTCTCTTAATATACAACACAAAAGAACTCCAATCTCTTTCACCCTACTCGTAAGAGTTTTTAAAACGCGTAAATGCATCCAAAAGCTTGAATTGAAGCTTGTTTGTACTTGTAAACATCCTAGGTGTAGTTTCACACTCAAATGATTGCAAACAAAGTGTTTGGATGGTTTCTCTTAATATGCAACACAAAGAACTCAAATCTCTTTCACCCTATTCGTATGATCTTTTAAAACGCGTAAATGCATTCAAAGGCTTGAGTTGAAGCTTGTTTGTACTTGTAAACATCCTAGGTGTAGTTTCACACTCCAATGAATGCAAACAAAGCTTTTGGGTGCTTTCTCTGAAAATACAACACAAGTACTTGTAAACACCTAAACTGTTTAAAAAGCGTATATGCATTCAAAATGCGTAAATTTTGAGTTGAAGCTTGTTTGTACTTGTAAACATCCTTGGTGTAGTTTGTCACTCCAATGAATGCAAACAAAGCTTTTGGGTGCTTTCTCTGAAAATACAACACAAAAGAACTCAATCTCTTTCACCCTAGTCGTATGAGGTTTTAAAACGCGTATATGCATTCAAAAAGCTTGAGTTGAAGCTTGTTTGTACTTGTAAAGATCCTTGGTTAAGTTTCTCACTCAAATGAATGCAAACAAAGCATCTGGGTGCTTTCTCTTAATATACAACACAAAAGAACTCAATCTTTTTCACCCTAGTCATATGAGCTTTTAAAACGCGTAAATGCATTCAAAAGCTTGAGTTTAAGCTTGTTTGTACTTGTAAACATCCTTGGGGTAGTTTCTCAGTCAAATTAATGCAAACAAAGCATTTGGGTGCTTTCTCTTAATATACAACACAAAAGACCACAATCTCTTTCACCCTAGTCGTATGAGGTTTTAAAACGCGTAAATGCTTTCAAAAGCTTGAGTTGAAGCTTGTTTGTACTTTTAAACATCCTTGGTGTAGTTTCTCCCTCAAATGAATGCAAACAAAGCATTTGGGTGCTTTCTCTTAATATACAACACAAAAGACCTCAATCTCTTTCACCCTAATCGTAAGAGCTGTTAAAACGCGTAAATACATTCAAAACGCGTAAATGCATTCAAAAGCTTGAGTTGAAGCTTGTTTGTACTTGTAAACATCCTTGGTGTACTTTCTCACCTAAATGAATGCAAACAAAGCATCTGGGTTCTCTACGACGTGGGTGAAAGAGAATGAGTTCTTTTGTGTTTACGGGTTTTGAATGCATTTACGCGTTTTAAAAGCTCATATGACTAGGGTGAAAGAGATTGAGTTCTTTTGTGTTGTATTTTCAGAGAAAGCACCCAAAAGCTTTGTTTGCTTTCATTTGCATCCTAGGTGTAGTTTCTCACTCAAATGAATGCAAACAAAGCATTTGGGTGCTTTCTCTTAATATACAACACAAAAGAATTCAATCTTTTTCACCCTAGTCATATGAGCTTTTAAAACGCGTAAATGCATTCAAAAGCTTGAGTTGAAGCTTATATGTACTTATAAACATCCTTGGTGTAGTTTCACAATCAAATGAATGAAAACAAAGCATTTGTGTGCTTTCTCTTAATATACAACACAAAAGAACTCAATCTGTTTCACCCTAGTCGTAAGAGCTGTTAAAATGCTTAAATGCAATAAAAAGCTTCAGTTGAAGCTTGTTTGTACTTGTAAACATCCTTGGTGTAGTTTCTCACTCAAATTAATGCAAACAAAGCATTTGTGTGATTTCTCTTAACATATAACACAAAAGAACTCAATCTCTTTTACCCTAGATGTAAGACCTGTTAAAACGCGTAAATGCATTCAAATGGTGGAGTTAAAGCTTGTTTGTACTTGTAAACATCCTTGGTGTAGTTTATCACTCAAATGAATGCAAACAAAGCATTTGGGTGCTTTCCCTTAATATACAACACAAAAGAACTCAAATCTCTTTCACCCTACTCGTATGAGCTTTTAAAACGCGTAAATGCATTCAAAAGTTTGAGTTGAAGCTTGTTTGTACTTGTAAACATCCTTGGTTAAGTTTCTCACTCAAATGAATGCAAACAAAGCTTTTGGTTGCTTTGTATGCATTCATTTGAGTGAGAAACTACACAGAGGATGTTTACAAGTACAAATAAGGATGTTTACAAGTACAAACAAGCTTTAACTCCACCTTTTGAATGCATTTACGCGTTTTATGAGCTCTTACAACTAGGGTGAAAGAGATTGAGTTCTTTTGTGTTGTATATTAAGGGAAAGCACCCAAATGCTTTGTTTGCATTCATTTGAGTGAGAAACTACACCAAGGATGTTTAAAAGTACAAACAAGCTTTAACTCCACCTTTTGAATGCATTTACGCGTTTTAACAGCTCTTACGACTAGGGTGAAAGAGATTGAGTTCTTTTGTCTTGTATTTTCAGAGAAAGCACCCAAAAGCTTTGTTTGCATTCATTGGAGTGAGAAACTACACCAAGGATGTTTACAAGTACAAACAAGCTTCAACTCCACCTTTTGAATGCATTTACGCATTTTAACAGCTCTTACAACTAGGGTGAAAGAGATTGAGTTCTTTTGTGTTGTATATTAAGAGAAAGCACCCAAATGCTTTGTTTGCATTCATTTGAGTGAGAAACTACACCAAGAATGTTTACAAGTACAAACAAGCTTCAACTCAAAATTTTGAATGTATTCACAATCAAATGAATGCAAATAAAGCATTTGGGTGCTTTCACTTAATATACAACACAAAAGACCTCAATCTCTTTCACCCTAGTCGTATGAGGTTTTAAAACGCGTAAATGCTTTTAAAAGCTTGAGTTGAAGCTTGTTTGTACTTGTAAACAGACTTGGTGTAGTTTCTCCCTCAAATGAATGCAAACAAAGCATTTGGGTGCTTTCTCTTAATATACAACACAAAAGAACTCAATCTCTTTCACCCTAGATGTAAGAGCTGTTAAAACGCGTAAATGCATTCAAAAGGTGGAGTTAAAGCTTGTTTGTACTTGTAAACATCCTTGGTGTAGTTTCTCACTCAAATGAATGCAAACTACTTTCATCCAGTTGTAGTTTCTCACTCAAATGAATGCAAACAAAGGTGTAGTTTATCAAGTTTTGAATGCATCAAAATGAAAGCACCCAAAAGCTTTGTTTGAATTTTTTGTAGTGAGAAACTACGCCAAGAATGTTTACAAGTACCAAGAAGCTTCAACTTAAGCTTTTGAATGCATATACGCGTTTAGGAGAGTACACAGAGGATGTTTACAAGTACAAATAAGGTTGCTTTGTATGCATTCATTTGAGTGAGAGGATGTTTACAAGTACAAATAAGGATGTTTACAAGTACAAACAAGCTTTAACTCCACCTTTTGAATGCATTTACGCGTTTTAACAACTCTTACATCTAGGGTGAAAGAGATTGAGTTCTTTTGTGTTGTATATTAAGAGAAAGCACCCAAATGCTTTGTTTGCATTCATTTGAGTGAGAAACTACACCAAGGATGTTTACAAGCACAAACAAGCTTTAACTCCACCTTTTGAATGCATTTACGCATTTTAACAGCTCTTACAACTAGGGTGATAGAGATTGAGTTCTTTTGTGTTGTATATTAAGAGAAATCACACAAATGCTTTGTTTGCATTCATTTGAGTGAGAAACTACACCAAGGATGCTTACAAGTACAAACAAGCTTCAACTCAAGCTTTTGAATGCATTTACGCGTTTTAAAAGCTCATATAACTAGGGTGAAAAAGCTTGAGTTCTTTTCTGTTGTATATTAAGAGAACGCACCCAAATGTTTTCTTTGCATTCATTGGAGTGAGAAACTACACCAAGCTTCAACTCAAGCTTTTGAATGTATTTACGCGTTTTAACAGCTCTTACGACTAGGGTGAAAGAGATTGAGTTCTTTTCTGTTGTATATTAAGAGAAAGCACACAAATGCTTTATTTGCATTCATTTGATTGTGAATACATTCAAAATTTTGAGTTGAAGCTTGTTTGTACTTGTAAACATCCTTGGTGTAGTTTCTCACTCCAATCAATGCAAACAAAGCTTTTGGGTGCTTTCTCTAAAAATACAACACAAAAGAACTCAATCTCTTTCACCCTAGCTTTCTCTAAAAATGCAAACAAAGCTTTTAAAACGCGTATATGCATTCAAAAGCTTAAGTTGAAGCTTGTTGGTACTTGTAAACATCTTTGGTGTAGTTTCTCACTCAAATGAATGCAAAGAAAATATTTGGGTGCGTTCTCTTAATATACAACACAAAAGAACTCAATCTCTTTCACCCTTGTCGTATGAGCTTTTAAAACGCTTAAATGCATTAAAAAGCTTGAGGTAAAGCTTGTTTGTACTTGTAAACATCCTTGGTGTAGTTTCTCACTCAAATGAGTCCAAACAAAGCATTTGTGTGATTTCTCTTAATATACAACACAAAAGAACTCAATCTCTTTCACCCTTGTTGTAAGAGCTGTTAAAATGCGTAAATGCATTCAAAAGGTGGATTAAAGCTTGTTTGTGCTTGTAAACATCCTTGGCGTAGTTTCTCACTGAAATGAATGAAAACAAAGCATTTGGGTGATTTCTCTTAATATACAACACAAAAGAACTCAATCTCTTTCACCCTAGATGTAAGAGCTGTTAAAACGCGTAAATGCATTCAAAAGGTGGAGTTAAAGCTTGTTTGTACTTGTAAACATCCTTGGTGTAGTTTCGCACTCAAATGAATGCAAACAAAGCATTTGGGTGCTTTCTCTTAATATACAACACAAAAGACCTCAATCTCTTTCACCCTAATCGTAAGAGCTGTTAAAACGCGTAAATACATTCAAAAGCTTAAGTTGAAGCTTGTTTGTACTTGTAAACATCCTTGGTGTAGTTTCTCACTCAAGTGAATGCAAACAAAGCATCTGGGTGCTTTCTCTTAATATACAACACAAAAGAACTCAATCTCTTTCACCCTAGTCGTAAGAGCTGTTAAAACGCGTAATTGCATTCAAAACGCGTAAATGCATTCAAAAGCTTGAGTTTAAGCTTTGTGTAGTTTCACATTCAAGTGAATGCAAACAAAGTATTTGGGTTCTTTCTGTTAGTATAAAACAAAAAAGAGTAAATCTAGATATTTTTGTACTTGTATATTAAGAGAAATCACACAAAAGAACTCAATCCTTTTCACCTTAGTCGTATGAGGTTTTAGAACGCGTAAATGCTTTCAAAAGCTTGAATTGAAGCTTGTTTGTACTTGTAAACATTCTTGGTGTAGTTTCTCACTCAAATGAATGCAAACAAAGGATTTGTGTGATTTCTGTTAATATACAACACAAAACAACTCAATCTCCTTCACCCTAGTTGTAAGAGCTGTTAAAATGCGTAAATACATTCAAAATTTTGAGTTGAAGCTTGTTTGTACTTGTAAATTCTCACTGAAATGAATGCAAACAAAGCTTTTGGTTGCTTTCTCTTAAAATACAACACAAAAGAACTCAATCTTTTTCACCCTAGTCTTATGAGCTTTTAAAACGCGTAAATATATTCAAAAGCCTGAGTTGAAACTTGTTTGAACTTGTAAACATCCTTGGTGTAGTTTCTCACTCAAATTAATGCAAACAAAGTATTTTGGTTGCTTTCTCTGAAAATACAACACAAAAGAACTAAATCTCTTTCACCCTAGTCGCATGAGGTTTTAAAACGCGTATATGCATTCAAAAGGTCGAGTTAAAGCTTGTTTGTACTTGTAAACATCCTTGGTGTAGTGTTCTCACTCCAATGAATGCAAGCAACATTCTCATTTGGGTTCTTTTGTGTTGTATTTTCAGAGAAAGCACCTAAAAGCTTTGTTTGCATTCATTGGAGTGAGAAACTACACCAAGGATGTTAACAAGTACAAACAAGCTTCAACTTAAGCTTTTGAATGAATTTACGCATTTTAAAAGCTTTTACATCTATGGTGAAAGAGATTGAGTTCTTTTGTGTTGTATATTAAGAGAAAGCACCCAAATGCTTTATTTGCATTCAATTGATTGTTTGTACTTGTAAATTCAAAAGGTGAATGCAAACAAAATTAAGAAACTGTTTAAAACGCGTAAACATCCTTGGTTATGTTTCTCACTCAAATGAATGCAAACAAAGCTTTTGGTTGCTTTGTATGCATTCATTTGAGTGAGAAACTACACCAAGGATGTTTACAAGTACAAACAAGCTTCAACTGATGCTTTTTATTGCATTTAAGCATTTTAAAACCTCATACGACTAGGGTGAAAGAGATTGAGTTCTTTTGTGTTGTATATTTAGAGAAATCACCCAAATGGTTTGTTTGCATTCCTTTGAGTGAGAAACTACACCAAGGATGTTTACAAGTAAAAACAAGTTTCAACTCAAGCTTTTGAATGCATTTACGCGTTTTAACAGCTCTTACGACTAGGCGAAAAGAGATTGAGATCTTTTGTGTTGTATCTTAAGAAAAAGCTCGCAAATGCTTTGTTTACATTCATTTGAGTGTGAAACTACCCCAAGGATGTTTACAACTACAAACAAGCTTGAACTCAAGCTTTTGAATGCATTTAAGCGTTTTAAAAGCTCATACGACAAGGGTGAAAGAGATTGAGTTCTTTTGTGTTGTATATTAAGAGAACGCACCCAAATGTTTTCTTTGCATTCATTTGAGTGAGAAACTACACCAAAGATGTTTACAAGTACAAACAAGCTTAAACTCAAGCTTTTGAATGCATTTACGCGTTTTAAAAGCTCATATGACTAGGGTGAAAAAGATTGAGTTCTTTTGTGTTGTATATTAAGAGAAAGCACCCAAATGCTTTGTTTGCATTCATTTGAGTGAGAAACTTAACCAAGGATGTTTACAAGTACAAACAAGTTTCAACTCAAGCTTTTGAATGCATATACGCGTTTTAAAACCTCATACGACTAGGGTGAAAGAGATTGAGTTCTTTTGTGCTGCATTTTCAGAGAAAGCACCCAAAAGCTTTGTTTGCATTCATTGGAGTGAGAAACTACACCAAGGATGTTTACAAGTACAAACAAGCTTCAACTCAAGGTTTTGAATGTATATACGCGTTTTAAAAGCTCATATGACTAGGGTGAAAGCGATTGAGGTCTTTTGTGTTTTGTTTTAAGAGAAAGCACCCAAATGCATTGTTTGCATTCATTTGAGTGAGAAACTACACCAAGGATGTTTACAAGTACAAACAAACTTTAACTCAAAATTTTGAATGTATTTACGCGTTTTAGAAGCTCATATGACTAGGGTGAAAAAGATTGAGTTCTTTTGTGTTGTATATTAAGAGAATGCTTTGTTTGCATTCATTTGAGTGAGAAATTACACCAAGGATGTTTACAAGTACAAACAAGCTTTAACTCCACCTTTTGAATGCATTTACGCGTTTTAACAGCTCTTACATCTAGGGTGAAAGAGATTGAGTTCTTTTGTGTTGTATATTAAGAGAAAGCACCCAAATGCTTTTTTTGCATTCATTTGAGGGAGAAACTATACCAAGGATGTTTACAAGTAAAAACAAGCTTCAACTCAAGCTTTTGAAAGCATTTACGCGTTTTAAAACGTTATACGACTAGGGTGAAACAGATTCAGTTCTTTTCTGTTGTATATTAAGAGAAAGCACCCAAATGCTTTGTTTGCATTTATTTGAGTGAGAAACTACACCAAGGATGTTTACAAGTACAAACAAGCTTCAACTCAAAATTTTGAATGTATTTACGCGTTTTAACAGCTCTTACGACTAGGGTGAAAGACTTGAGTCTTTTGTGTTGTATATTAAGAGAACGCACCCAAATGTTTTCCTTGCATTCATTTGAGTGAGAAACTACACCAAAGATGTTTACAAGTACCAACAAGCTTTAACTTAAGCTTTTGAATGCATATACGCGTTTTAAAACCTCATACGACTAGGGTGAAAGAGATTGAGTTCTTTTGTGTTGTATTTTCAGAGAAAGCACCCAAAAGGTTTGTTTGCATTCATTGGAGTGAGAAACTACACCAAGGATGATTACAAGTACAAATAAGCTTCAACTCAAGCTTTTGAATGTATTTCGCGTTTTTAAAGCTCATATGACTAGGGTGAAAGAGATTGAGGTCTTTTGTGTTGTATATTATGAGAAAGCACCCAAATGATTTGTTTGCATTCATTTGAGTGAGAAACTACACCAAGGATGTTTACAAGTACAAACAAGCTTTAACTCCACCTTTTGAATGAATTTACGCGTTTTAACAGCTCTTACGACTAGGGTGAAAGAGATTGAGTTCTTTTGTGTTGTATTTTCAGAGAAAGCACCCAAAAGCTTTGTTTGCATTCATTGGAGTGAGAAACTAGACCAAGGATGTGTACAAGTACAAACAAGCTTCAACTCAAAATTTTGAATGTATTCACATACAAATGAATGCAAATAAAGCATTTGTGTGCTTTCTCTTAATATACAACAGAAAAGAACTCAATCTCTTTCACCCTAGTCGTAAGAGCTGTTAAAACGCGTAAGTACATTCAAAAGCTTGAGTTGAAGCTTGTTTGTACTTGTAAACATCCTTGGTGTAGTTTCTCACTCCAATGAATGCAAACAAAGCTTTTGGGTGCTTTCCCTGAAAATACAACACAAAAGAACTCAATCTCTTTCACCCTAGTCGTATGAGGTTTTAATGCGCGTATATGCATTCAAAAGCTTAAGCTGAAGCTTGTTGGTACTTGTAAACATCTTTGGTGTAGTTTCTCACTCAAATAAATGCAAAGAAAACATTTGGGTGCGCTCTCTTAATATACAACATAAAAGAACTCAATCTCTTTCACCCTTGACGTATGAGCTTTTAAAACGCTTAAATGCATTCAAAAGCTTGAGTTCAAGCTTGTTTGTAGTTGTAAACATCCTTGGGGTAGTTTCACACTCAAAAGAATGTAAACAAAGCATTTTCGAGCTTTTTCTTAATATACAACACAAAAGATCTCAATCTCTTTTCGCCTAGTCGTAAGAGCTGTTAGAACGCGTAAATGCATTCAAAAGTTTGAGTTGAAACTTGTTTGTACTTGTAAACATCCTTGGTGTAGTTTCTCACTCAAATGAATGCAAACAAACCATTTGGGTGATCTCTCTTAATATACAACACAAAAGAACTCAATCTCTTTCACCCTAGTTGTAAGAGCTGTTAAAATGCGTAAATGCATTCAAAAGGTGGAGTTAAAGCTTGTTTTTGCTTGTAAACATCCTTGGTGTAGTTTCTCACTCAAATGAATGCAAACAAAGCATTTGGGTGCTTTCTCTTAATATACAACACAAAAGAACTCAATCTTTTTCACCCCAGTCATATGAGCTTTTAAAACGCGTAAATACATTCAAAAGCTTGAGTTCAAGATTGTTTGTACTTGTAAACATCCTTGGTGTAGTTTCTCACTCCAATGAATGTAAACAAAACTTTTGGGTGCTTTCTCTGAAAATACAACACAAAAGAACTCAATCTCTTTCACCCTAGTCGTTTGAGGTTTTAAAACGCGTATATGCATTCAAAAGCTGAAGTTGAAGCTTGTTGGTACTTGTAAACATCCTTGGTTAAGTTTCTTACTCAAATGAATGCAAACAAAGCATTTGGGTGCTTTCTCTTAATATACAACACAAAAGAACTCAATCTTTTTCACCCTAGTCATATGAGCTTTTAAAACGCGTAAATGCATTCAAAAGCTTGAGTTGAAGCTTGTTTGTACTTGTAAACATTCTTGCTGTAGTTTCTCACTGAAATGAATGCAAACAAAGCATTTGGATGCTTTCTCTTAATATACAACACAGAAGACCTCAATCTCTTTCACCCTAGTCGTATGAGGTTTTAAAACGCGTAAATGCTTTCAAAAGCTTGAGTTGAAGCTTGTTTGTACTTGTAAACATCCTTGGTGTAGTTTCTCCCTCAAATGAATGCAAACAAAGCATTTCGGTGCTTTCTCTTAATATACAACACAAAAGAACTCAATCTCTTTCACCCTAGATGTAAGAGCTTTTAAAACGCGTAAATGCATTCAAAAGGTGGAGTTAAAGCTTGTTTGTACTTGTAAACATCCTTGGTGTAGTTTCTCACTCAAATTAATGCAAACAAAGCATTTGGGTGCTTTCTCTTAATATACAACACAAAAGAACTCAATCTCTTTCACCCTAGTCATATGAGCTTTTAAAATGCTTAAATGCATTCAAAAGCTTGAGTTCAAGCTTGCTAGTAGTTGTAAACATCCTTGAGGTAGTTTCACACTCAAATGAATGTAAACAAAGCATTTGCGAGCTTTTTCTTAATATACAACACAAAAGAACTCGATCTCTTTTCGCCTAGTCGTAAGAGCTGTTAAAACGGGTAAATGCATTCAAAAGCTTGAGTTGAAACTTGTTTGTACTTGTAAACATCCTTGGTGTAGTTTCTCACTCAAATGAATGCAAACAAACCATTTGGGTGATTTCTCTTAATATACAACACAAAAGAACTCAATCTCTTTCACCCTAGTTGTAAGAGCTGTTAAAACGCGTAAATGCATTCAAAAGATGGTGTTAAAGCTTGTTTGTACTTGTAAACATCCTTGGTTGATGCGTTAGCATCAGGTCATCAAGTTACGAGCGTGAGCATTAATGCATTTATCATGGCATTTGGGACTCTCTCACGTTTGAATGGTGATAATTCTGGTCCTAGAGGTCTTAGTGTCCTTTTGGCCACTTAATCTAGGTTATGTCCGTACAAGATTAATCCGTACAAATAAGCATTTGTGATTAGTGTTAGTTATAGTGTACCCTACATGTAATTAGCATAATTAACAAATGTAATTAGTTGTTATTTGAATTCCCTAAGTAGTTGCTGAGTAAGGCACGCCTAAGAGCACATGGGGCAGGTAAGGATGAAGAATGAGGCTCCTTACAGCTCACCCACGTTTGTCCTTATGCAAGGACAAGCAACAGCTGTCAAGTGGTCCAAAACGGAAGGAAATGAGCTCCAAATTGTACTTCACGTATTTGGCTCATTTTTGGGCAAAATACTGAAGTTTCATTTTGCTTGGGCACTACTCTTGGACAGCTCACCCGTTCTAGAGTATTCTTAGGTTATTAGGGCACATTTGTGACCCCTATAAATATGTAAGAACAGCTGATGTAAAAGGCACTTGATGATGAATGAAAATATGAAATGGCTGCTGCCTTTTGCTTACAAACCTTGTTGTTCTTTATAATGTCCTTAGGGATATTTGGTGAAACAAGTAGTATCCTTTAGCCTTGACTTGGTGGTTAAATCCTTTATAGTCCTGGTGGTGGTGCTATCTATCCTCCCTCTTCTTATTTTTCGTTTCATTTACTTCGTTTTCAATCTCTATAATCAAAAAACAAACAAAATATTATCAAAACATCCATTGTTCGAAAACGAGCTAAAAGCTTCAGTTTTGCTAACGCATCATTTGGTATCAGAGCATAGGTTTAACCTTAGCACAATTTTCTCTCATCAAAGTTCTCTCCTTTCTTGTCTTAATCACGTCCAAAGTTCCAATCTTTGAGTCACAAAAGAACCCATTTACAGCCCAAACACAATTCCTAGCTTAAACACAACCAAACTCACAAACAGCCATGGATGATGAACAAATACCCAGAAATTTAACTCTTGAGCAAGCTAAAGAGCTTAGGAGAGAAAGGGAGATGCGTGAGGTTAAGGAACAACTTAGCAACCTCACCCAACAAATGACTGATTTTCTCAACATTGGTAGAGGTAGAGCTCGTGGTCGAGGTGATGATGATGGTTCTCTTAGTCCAAGGAGAAAAGATGAGCAATGGGGTGATTTAAAGTTTGAACCCCCTGATTTTGATGGTGGTACAAACCCAGATGACTATTTGGAGTGGGAGCAACAAATGGGTAGATTGTTTGATACCAAGGGGTATAGTGAGGAAAAGAGTTTCAAAGTTGCTGTTTTGAAGCTCAAAAAGTATGCTTCTTTGTGGTATGAAAGCATGAAACTACAAAGAGAGCGTGAGGGTAAATCTATGGTGCGTTCATGGCCCAAGCTTAAGAAAATCATGCACAAACGCTTTGTGCCCCCTTCCTATACTCAAGATCTCTACCTCAAGCTCACAAATTTCAGTCAAGGAACTCTAAGTGTAGCAGATTACATTAGAGATTTTGAGCAACTACAAATCAGAACCGGCATTGTAGAGGATCCACAACTCTCAATTGCGCGTTTTATTTCTGGTTTAGACACCAATGTTGGTAATAGAGTTGAAGTACAGCCTTTTTGGTCTCTAGATGATGTATACAAGTTGGCTTTGAAGATTGAAAAGCAAGAGAAAGCTAAGAAACCAGCAGCAAAGCCCTCATTTAGGAGTTTTACTCCTCGGGCAGAAAGTTCTTCTAAAGGGAGCGAAAATGACAAAAGGTTTCCTAGAGATCCTAAGGCCAACAAGGATGCTCTTAGACCATCTCTCTCTAGGAAATGCTTCAAGTGTCAAGGCTATGGACACTTTCAAGCTGAGTGCCCCAACAAAAGAGTGTTATCTCTCCGTGAGTATGATGAGCTTAGGCAATTGGATGACGATAAGGAGCAGAATGAAGAGCAATCTATTGACGATGAGTTGGACATTGAACCTGACCAAGGCTCACCTCTATTGGTGGTTCAAAGGGTCCTTCATGCTAGAGAGGCAGAGGAGACACTATCTCAAAGGGAGAAGATATTTCAAACCAAGTGCACCGTGAAAGAAAAGCTTTGCACTTTAATCATTGATGGCGGTTCTTGCACCAATGTGGCGTCTACTCTCATGGTGGAAAAGCTTGGATTGGCCACCAAAGAACACCCTCATCCTTATTCCTTGCAATGGTTAGAGAAGGGAAGCAAAGCCAAGGTAACAAAACAAGTCACGATCCCTTTTTCGATTGGAAAAGTATACAATGATGAGATTTTGTGTGATGTGATCCCCATGGATGCTTGTCATTTGCTGTTAGGTAGACCTTGGTTATATGATAGAAGATTAATGCATGATGGCTTTAGAAATGTTTACTCTTTTGAGGTTCAGGGAAAGAAAATTAATTTGCAACCCGCAAAATCGTCTTTATGTGGGGGAACGCAAGTTGGGGAGGGTTCTTCTGTTTCTAACTCATCAAAGCATGCTATGATTGTTAAAGGTGCTGATTTAGAGTATGAAATGGTGCATGGAAATGTTGTTTATATGCCGGTGTTGCTTGGGGAGAATGAGAACATTGTTGGAAAGCCTTTACATGCGTTAATGCAACCTTTGCTTGAAAAGTATGTCGACGTGTTCCCATATGATTTACCCCATGGTTTGCCACCCATTAGGGGCATAGAGCATCAAATAGACTTTGTTCCGGGAACCTCACTTCCTAACAAAGTAGCTTATAGGTGTAATCCCCAAGAGACTAAGGAGTTACAACGTCAAGTAGAGGAGTTACTTGATAGGGGATACATTAGAGAGAGCATGAGTCCTTGTAGTGTACCAGCTCTCCTTGTGCCAAAAAAGGATAGAAGCATGAGAATGTGTGTTGATAGCCGTTCAATTAACAACATTACCATTAAGTATAGATATCCAATTCCTCGCTTGGATGATATGCTTGATGAGCTGTTTGGTTCTTGTGTCTTCTCTAAAGTGGATTTGAGGAGTGGTTACCATCAAATTAGAATGAAGGATGGGGATGAATGGAAGACAGCCTTCAAGACGAAAGGGGGTCTTTATGAATGGCTTGTAATGCCATTTGGGTTGTCCAATGCTCCTAGCACATTCATGCGTCTTATGAATGAGGTATTGCGTTCCTTTATTGGTAAATTTGTTGTTGTGTATTTTGATGATATTCTCATATACTCTAAGAGTGATTCTGAGCATGTGCAGCACCTAACACGCGTTTTTGAGGCTCTAAGGCAATACAAGCTGTTCCTAGTGTCACGTTTCTTGGTTACATTGTGTCCAAGGATGGTATAGCTGTTGATCCCAGCAAGGTTGAGGCGATTAAGACATGGCCTACTCCTACTAGCATCACGCAAGTAAGGAGCTTCCATGGGCTAGCTTCTTTTTACAGAAGATTCATCAAGCAATTCAGCTCTCTTTTAGCACCACTTACAAATTGTATTAAGAAAGGTGTCTTTGAGTGGACTCCCATGGCTCAAAATGCTTTTGAGGCCATCAAGGAAAGGCTTAGCTCCACCCCTATACTAGCTTTGCCTAACTTTGATCAACCATTTGAAGTGGAATGTGATGCTTGTGGAACCGGTATTGGAGCTGTTTTGGTGCAAAATAAGCGTCCTATTGCTTATTTCAGTGAGAAGTTGAATGGTTCAAGAGGGAATTACAGCACTTATGACAAAGAGTTCTATGCAATTGTGAGGGCTCTTGATCATTGGGCTCATTACTTAAAACCAAGGCAGTTTATTTTGCACTCTGATCATGAAGCATTGGTCAAGAAAACACTCAAGGGGTGGGATCAAACTCTACCACATGCTGAGTTTGCATACAATCGGGCTCCTCATTATACAATGGGCAAGTCTCCTTTTGAAATCAATTATGGGGTCAATCCATTAACTCCTATTGATCTTTTGCCCTGGCCTATTGAGAGGAAGGTGAGTCCAGATGCTGAAACGTTTGCTAAAGACATGAAAAAGCTACACGAGCAGATTACAAGCCGTATAGAGAAGATGAATGAGTTGTATAAGAACAAGGCAAACAAGCACCGCAAACAACATGAGTTTAATCCAGGAGATTTAGTGTGGTTACACCTTAGGAAGGAGAGGTTTCCAGCAAAAAGAAAGCACAAGTTGATGCCCAGATCAGAAGGCCCTTTTAAAATCATCGAGAAGATCAACGACAATGCATACAAGCTTGAACTGCCTGGAGAGAGTTCAATTTCAGCAACTTTTAATGTGGGAGATCTGCTGCCTTATTTGGAGGATGAATACCTTGATGATTTGAGGGCAAATCCAAAAAAAGTTGGGGAGGATGATGCGTTAGCATCAGGTCATCAAGTTACGAGCGTGAGCATTAATGCATTTATCATGGCATTTGGGACTCTCTCACGTTTGAATGGTGATAATTCTGGTCTTAGAGGTCTTAGTGTCCTTTTGGCCACTTAATCTAGGTTATGTCCGTACAAGATTAATCCGTACAAATAAGCATTTGTGATTAGTGTTAGTTATAGTGCACCCTGCATGTAATTAGCATAATTAACAAATGTAATTAGTTGTTATTTGAATTCCCTAAGTAGTTGCTGAGTAAGGCACGCCTAAGAGCACATGGGGCAGGTAAGGATGAAGAATGAGGCTCCTTACAGCTCACCCACGTTTGTCCTTATGCAAGGACAAGCAACAGCTGTCAAGTGGTCCAAAACGGAAGGAAATGAGCTCCAAATTGTACTGCACGTATTTGGCTCATTTCTGGGCAAAATACTGAAGTTTCATTTTGCTTGGGCACTACTCTTGGACAGCTCACCCGTTCTAGAGTATTCTTAGGTTATTAGGGCACATTTGTGACCCCTATAAATATGTAAGAACAGCTGATGTAAAAGGCACTTGATGATGAATGAAAATATGAAATGGCTGCTGCCTTTTGCTTACAAACCTTATTGTTCTTTATAATGTCCTTAGGGATATTTGGTGAAACAAGTAGTATCCTTTAGCCTTGACTTGGTGAATAAATCCTTTATAGTCCTGGTGGTGGTGCTATCTATCCTCCCTCTTCTTATTTTTCGTTTCATTTACTTCGTTTTCAATCTCTATAATCAAAAAACAAACAAAATATTATCAAAACATCCATTGTTCGAAAACGAGCTAAAAGCTTCAGTTTTGCTAATGCATCATTGGTGTAGTTTCTCACTCCAATGAATGCAAACAAAGCATTTGGGTGCTTTCACTTAATATACAACACAAAAGACCTCAATCTCTTTCACCCTAGTCGTATGAGGTTTTAAAACACGTAAATGCTTTCAAAAGCTTGAGTTGAAGCTTGTTTGTACTTGTAAACATCCTTGGTGTAGTTTCTCCCTCAAATGAATGCAAACCAAGCATTTGGGTGCTTTCTCTTAATATACAACACAAAAGAACTCAATCTCTTTCACCCTCGATGTAAGAGCTGTTAAAACGCGTAAATGCATACAAAAGGTGGAGTTAAAGCTTGTTTGTACTTGTAAACATCCTTGGTGTTGTTTCTCACTCAAATGAATGCAAACAAAGCATTTGGGTGCTTTCTCTTAATATACAACACAAAAGAACTCAATCTCTTTCACCCTAGTCATATGAGCTTTTAGAACGCTTAAATGCATTCAAAAGCTTGAGTTCAAGCTTGCTTGTAGTTGTAAACATCCTTGAGGTAGTTTCACACTCAAATGAATGTAAACAAACCATTTGCGAGCTTTTTCTTAATAAACAACACAAAAGAACTCAATCTCTTTTCGCCTAGTGGTAAGAGCTGTTAAAACGCGTAAATGCATTCAAAAGCTTGAGTTGAAACTTGTTTGTACTTGTAAACATCCTTGGTGTAGTTTCTCACTCAAATGAATGCAAACAAACCATTTGGGTGATTTCTCTTAATATACAACACAAAAGAACTCAATCTCTTTCACCCTAGTTGTAAGAGCTGTTAAAACGCGTAAATGCATTCAAAAGGTGGAGTTAAAGCTTGTTTGTACTTGTAAACATCCTTGGTGTAGTTTCCCACTCCAATGAATGCAAACAAAGCATTTGGGTGCTTTCTCTTAATATACAACACAAAAGACCTCAATCTCTTTCACCCTAGTCGTATGAGGTTTTAAAACGCGTAAATGCTTTCAAAAGCTTGAGTTGAAGCTTGTTTGTACTTGTAAACATCCTTGGTGTAGTTTCTCCCTCAAATGAATGCAAACAAAGCATTTGGGTGCTTTCTCTTAATATACAACACAAAAGAAATCAATCTCTTTCACCCTAGATGTAAGAGCTGTTAAAACGCGTAAATGCATTCAAAAGGTGGAGTTAAAGCTTGTTTGTACTTGTAAACATCCTTGGTGTAGTTTCTCACTCAAATGAATGCAAACAAAGCATTTGGGTGCTTTCTCTTAATATACAACACAAAAGAACTCAATCTCTTTCACCGTAGTCATATGAGCTTTTAAAACGCGTAAATACATTCAAAAGCTTGAGTTGAAGCTTATTTGTACTTGTAAACATCCTTGGTGTAGTTTCTCACTCCAATGAATGCAAACAAAGCTTTTGGGTGCTTTCTCTGAAAATACAACACAAAAGAACTCAATCTCTTTCACCCTAGTCGTATGAGGTTTTAAAACGCGTATACGCATTCAAAAGCTTGAGTTGAAGCTTGTTTGTACTTGTAACCATCCTTGGTGTAGCTTCTCAGTCAAATGAATGCAAACAAAGCATTTGGGTGCTTTCTCTTAATAAACAACACAAAAGAACTCAATCTCTTTCACCCTAGATGTAAGAGCTGTTAAAACGCGTAAATGCATTCAAAAGGTGGAGTTAAAGCTTGTTTGTACTTGTAAACATCCTTGGTGTAGTTTCTCACTCAAATGAATGCAAACAAAGCATTTGGGTGCTTTCTCTTAATATACAACACAAAAGACCTCAAATCTCTTTCACCCTACTCGTATTCATTTGTTTGGATTCATTTGAGTGTGAAACTACACCTGGGATGTTTACATGTACAAACAAGCTTCACCTCAAGCTTTTGAATGCATTTACGCGTTTTAAAAACTCATACGAATAGGGTGAAAGAGATTTGAGTTCTTTGTGTTGTATATTAAGAGAAAGCATCCAAACACTTTGCTTGCATTCATTTGCGTGTGAAACTACACCTTGGATATTTACAAGTACAAACAAGCTTCAACTCAAGCTTTTGAATGCAAGCTTTTTAATGCATTTACGCGTTTGGGTGCATAATGAATGCAAACAAAGCATTTGGGTGACCTTGACCATAATGTCACCAAAGTAAGCATGTTTGTACATTTTTACGCGTTTACGCGTACATACAAGCTTCAACTCAAGCTTTTGAATGCATTTACGCGTTTTAACAGCTCTTACGACTAGGGTGATAGAGATTGAGTTCTTTTGTGTTGTTCATTAAGAGAAAGCACCCAAATATTTTTTTTGCATTCATTTGAGTGAGAAACTACACCAAGAATGTTTACAAGTACAAACTAGCTTCAACTCAAGCTTTTGAATGCATTTACGCGTTTTAAAAGCTCATATGACTAGGGTGAAAGAGATTGAGATCTTTTGTGCTGTATATAAAGAGAAAGCACCCAGATGCTTTGTTTGCATTCATTTGAGTGAGAAACTACACGAAGGATGTTTACAAGTACAAACAAGCTTCAACTCAAGCTTTTGAATGCATATACGCGTCTTAAAACCTAATACGACTAGGGTGAAAGAGATTGAGTTCTTTTGTGTTGTACTTTCAGAGAAAGCACCCAAAAGCTTTGTTTGCATTCATTGGAGTGAGAAACTACACCAAGGATATTTACAAGTACAAACAAGCTTCAACTCAAGCTCTTACGGGTCGGGTAGAGGGAACTCAATCCCTTTCACCCTAGTCATATGAGGTTTTAAAACGCGTAAATGCATTCAAAACGCATAAACACAAAAGAACTCAATCTCTTTCACCCTAGTCGTAAAGCACCCAAAAGCTTTGTTTGCATTCATTGGAGTGTGAAACTACACGTAGTATGTTTACAAGTACAAACAAGCTTCAACTCAAACTTTTGATTCCATTTACGCGTTTTAAAAGCTCATATGACTAGGGTGAAAAAGATTGTGTTCTTTTGTGTTGTATTTTAAGAGAAAGCAACCAAAAGCTTTGTTTGCATTCATTTCAGTGAGAAACTACACCAAGAATGTTTACAAGTACCAACAAGCTTCAACTCAAGCTTTTGTATGCATTTACGCGTTTTAAAAGCTCATATGACTAGGGTGAAAAAGATTGAGGTCTTTTGTGTTGTATATTAAGAGAAAGCACCCAAATGCTTTGTTTGCATTCATTTGAGTGAGAAACTACACCAAGGATGTTTACAAGTACAAACAAGCTTTAACTCCACCTTTTGAATGCATTTACACGTTTTAACAGCTCTTACATCTAGGGTGAAAGAGATTGAGTTCTTTTGTGTTGTATATTAAGAAAAAGCACCCAAATGCTTTGTTTGCAGTCATTTGAGGGAGAAACTACACCAAGGATGTTTACAAGAACAAACAAGCTTTAACTCCACCTTTTGAATGCATTTACGCGTTTTAACAGCTCTTACATCTAGGGTGAAAGAGATTGAGTTCTTTTGTGTTGTATATTAAGAGAAAGCACCCAAATGCTTTGTTTGCATTCATTTGAGGGAGAAACTACACCAATGATGTTTACAAGTACAAATAAGCTTCAACTCAA
The DNA here is from genome assembly GCA_038025085.1 of Tetragonia tetragonoides. Taxonomy (NCBI): domain Eukaryota; kingdom Viridiplantae; phylum Streptophyta; class Magnoliopsida; order Caryophyllales; family Aizoaceae; genus Tetragonia; species Tetragonia tetragonoides. The sequence continues at coordinate 21,380,769 of CM076146.1, forward strand.
GCTTTTGAAAGCATTTACGCGTTTCAAAACCTCATACGACTAGGGTGAAAGAGATTGAGGTCTTTTGTGTTGTATATTAAGAGAAAGCATCCAAATACTTTGTTTGCATTCATTTGAGTGTGAAACTACACCTAGGATGTTTACAAGTACAAACAAGCTTAAACTCAAGCTTTTGAATGCATTTACGCGTTTTAACAGCTCTTACGATTAGGGTGAAAGAGATTGAGTTCTTTTGTGTTGTATATTAAGAGAAAGCACCCAGATGCTTTGTTTGCATTCATTTAATTGAGAAACTACACCAAGGATGTTTACAAGAACAAAAGACCTTCAACTCAAGCTTTTGAATGCATTTACGCGTTTTGAATGCATTTACGCGTTTTAACAGCTCTTACGACTAGGGTGAAAGAGATTGAGTTCTTTTGTGTTGAAAATTAAGAGAATGCACCAAGATGCATTTGCATTCATTTAAGTGAGAAACTACACCAAGTATGTTTAAAAGAACAAACAAGCTTCAGCTAAAGCTTTTGAATGCATTTACGCGTTTTGAATGCATTTACGCGTTTTGACAGCTCTTACGACTAGTGTGAAAGAACTCAATCTCTTTTCGCCTACTCGTAAGAGCTGTTAAAACGCGTAAATGCATTCAAAACGCGTAAATGCATTCAAAAGCTTAAGCTGAAGCTTGTTTGTACTTGTAAACATTCTTGGTGTTGTTTCTCACTCCAATGAATGAAAACAAACCTTTTGGGTGCTTTCTCGGAAAATACAACACAAAAGAACTCAATCTCCTTCACCCTAGTCGTAAGAGCTGTTAAAACGCGTAAATGCATTCAAAACGCGGAAATGCATTCAAAAGCTTGAGTTGAAGCTTGTTTGTACTTGTAAACATCCTAGGTGTAGTTTCTCACTCAAGTACAAACTATCAAATGCGTAAATGCATTCAAAAGCTTGAGTTAAAGCTTGTTTGTACTTGTAAACATCTTTGGTGTAGTTTCTCACTCAAATGAATGCAAAGAAAACATTTGGGTGCGTTCTCTTAATATACAACACAAAAGAACTCAATCTCTTTCACCCTTGTCGTATGAGCTTTTAAAACGTTTAAATGCATTGAAAAGCTTGAGTTCAAGCTTGTTTGTAGTTGTAAACATCCTTTGGGTAGTTTCACACTCAAATGAATGTAAACAAAGCATTTGCGAGCTTTTTCTTAATATACAACACAAAAGAACTCAATCTCTTTCACCCTAGTTGTAAGAGCTGTTAAAATGCGTAAATGCATTCAAAAGCTTGAGTTGAAGCTTGTTTGTACTTGTAAACATCCTTGGTGTAGTTTCTCACTCAAATGAATGCAAACAAAGCATATGGGTGCTTTCTCTTAATATACAACACAAAAGAACTCAATCTCTTTCACCCTAGATGTAAGAGCTGTTAAAACGCGTAAATGCATTCAAAAGGTGGAGTTAAAGCTTGTTTGTACTTGTAAACATCTTTGGTGTAGTTTCTCACTCAAAATGAATGCAAACAAAGCATCTGGGTGCTTTCTCTTAATATACAACACAAAAGAACTCAATCTCTTTCACCCTAGATGTAAGAGCTGTTAAAACGCGTAAATGCATTCAAAAGGTGGAGTTAAAGCTTGTTTGTACTTGTAAACATCATTGGTTAAGTTTCTCACTCCAATAAATGCAAACAAAACATTTTGAGTTGAAGCTTGTTTGTACTTGTAAACATGTACACAAAAATGTTGTTTACAAGTCAATGCATTCAAAACTTGAAGCTTGTTTTAAAACATCTACACCAATAATGTTTTGTTTGCATTCATTGGAGTGAGACCTCAATCTCTTTCACCCTAGTCGTATGAGCTTTTAAAACCCTTAAATGCATTCAAAAGTTTGAGTTCAAGCTTGTTTGTAGTTGTAAACATCCTTGGGGTAGTTTCACACTCAAATGAATGCAAACAAAGCATTTGGGTGCTTTCTCTTAAGCTTGAGTTGAAGCTTGTTTGTACTTGTATACACAAAAGAGATTGAGTTTCTCACTCCAACGAATGCAAACAAAGCTTTTGGATGCTTTCTCTTAATATACAACAGAAAAGAACTCAAGCTTTTTCACCCTAGTCATATGACCTTTTAAAACGCGTAAATGCATTCAAAAGCTTGAGTTGAAGCTTGTTTGTACTTCTAAACATCCTGGGTGTAGTTTCTCACTATTAGGAATGCAAACAAATGTAAATCAATTGCAATATAGGAGCTTTGGAATGCATTTACGCGTTTTAACAGCTCTTACGACAAGGGTGAAAGACATTGAGGTCTTTTGTGTTGTATGCATTTACGCGTTTTAAAAGCTCATATGACTAGGGTGAAAAAGATTGAGTTCTTTTGTGTTGTATATTAAGAGAAAGCATCCAAATGCTTTGTTTGCATTCATTTGAGTGAGAAACATAACCAAGGATGTTTACAAGTACAAACAAGCTTCAACTAAAGCTTGAAAAAGCATTTACGCATTTTAAAAGCTCATATGACTAGGGTGAAAAAGATTGAGTTCTTTTGTGTTGTATTTTAAGAGAAAGCAACCAAAAGCTTTGTTTGCATTCATTTCAGTGAGAAACTACACCAAGAATGTTTACAAGTACCAACAAGCTTCAACTCAAGCTTTTCAATGCATTTACGCGTTTTAAAAGCTCATATGATTAGGATGAAAAAGATTGAGTTCTTTCGTGTTGTATTTTAAGAGAAAGCAACCAAAAGCTTTGTTTGCATTCATTTCAGTGAGAAACGACACCAAGAATGTTTACAAGTACCAACAAGCTTCAACTCATGCTTTTGAATGCATTTACGCGATTTAAAAGCTCATATGACTAGGGTGAAAAAGATTGAGTTCTTTTGTGTTGTATTTTAAGAGAACGCACCCAAATGCTTTGTTTGCATTCATTGGTATAGAGTTGATGCTTGTTCGTACTTCTAAACATTCTTGGTGTAGTTTCTCACTGAAATGAATGCAAACAAAGCTTTTTGTTGCTTTCTCTTAAAATATAACACAAAAGAACTCAATCTTTTTCACCCTAGTCATATGAGCTTTTAAAACGCGTAAATGCATTCAAAAGCTTGAGTTGAAGTTTGTATGTACTTGTAAACATCCTTGGTGTAGTTTCACAATCAAATGAATGCAAACAAAGCATTTGTGTGCTTTCTCTTAATATACAACACAAAAGAACTCAATCTCTTTCACCCTAGTCGTAAGAGCTGTTAAAACGCGTAAATACATTCAAAAGCTTGAGTTGAAGCTTGTTTGTACTTCTAAACATCCTTGGTGTAGTTTCTTACTCCAATGAATGCAAACAAAGTTTTTGGGTGCTTTCTCTGAAAATACAACACAAAAGAACTCAATCTCTTTCACCCTAGTCGTATGAGGTTTTAAAACGCGTATATGCATTCAAAAGCTTAAGTTGAAGCTTGTTGGTACTTGTAAACATCTTTGGTGTAGTTTCTCACTCAAATGAATGCAAACAAAGCTTTTGGGTGATTGAGTTCTTTTGTGTTGTATTTTCAGAGAAAGCACCCAAAAGCTTTGTTTGCATTAGTTGGAGTGAGAAACTACACCAAGGATGTTTACAAGTACAAACAAGCTTAAACTCAAGCTTTTGAATGCATTTGAGCGTTTTAAAAGCTCATACGATAAGGGTGAAAGAGATTGAGTTCTTTTGTGTTGTATATTAAGAGAAAGCCCCCAAATGTTTTCTTTGCATTCATTTTAGTGAGAAACTACACCAAAGATGTTTACAAGTCCCAACAAGCTTCAACTTAAGCTTTTGAATTCATATACGCTTTCTAAACAGTTTTTTAATTTTGTTTGCATTCACCTTTTGAATTTACAAGTAGAAACAATCAAAGCATTTGGGTGCTTTCTCTTAATATACAACACAAAAGACCTCAATCTCTTTCACCCTAGTCGTATGAGGTTTTAAAACGCGTAAATGCTTTCAAAAGCTTGAGTTGAAGTTTGTTTGTACTTGTAAACATCCTTGGTGTAGTTTCTCCCTCAAATGAATGCAAACAATGCATTTGGGTGCTTTCTCTTAATATACAACACAAAAGAACTAAATCCCTTTCACCCTAGATGTAAGAGCTGTTAAAACGCGTAAATGCATTCAAAAGGTGGAGTTAAAGCTTGTTTGTACTTGTAAACATCCTTGGTGTAGTTTCTCACTGAAATGAATGCAAACAAAGCTTTTGGGTTCTTTCTCTGAAAATACAACTCAAAAGAACCCAAATGAGAATGTTGCTTGCATTCATTGGAGTGATAAACTACACCAAGGATGTTTAAAAGTACAAACAAGCTTTAACTCCACCTTTTGAATGCATATACGCGTTTTAAAACCTCATACGACTAGGGTGAAAGAGATTGAGTTCTTTTGTGTTGTATTTTCAGTGAAACCATCCAATAACTTTGTTTGCATTCATTTGAGTGAGAAACTACACCAAGGATGTTTACAAGTACAAACAAGCTTCAACTCAAACTTTTGAATGCATTTACGCGTTTTGAACGCAATTACGCGTTTTAACAGCTCTTACGACTAGGGTGAAAGAGATTTAGTTCTTTTGTGTTGTATATTAAGAGAAAAATGCGTAAATGCATTCAAAAGTTTGAGTTGAAGCTTGTTTGTACTTGTAAACATCCTTGGTTAAATTTCTCACTCAAATGAATGCAAACAAAGCATTTGGGTGCTTTCTCTTAATATACAACACAAAAGACCTCAAATCTCTTTCACCCTACTCGTATTCATTTGTTTGCATTCATTTGAGTGTGAAACTACACCTAAGATGTTTACAAGTACAAACAAGCTTCAACTCAAGCTTTTGAATGCATTTACGCGTTTTAAAAGCTCATACGAATAGGGTGAAAGAGATTTGAGTTTTTTGTGTTGTATATTAAGAGAAAGCATCCAAACACTTTGTTTGCAATCATTTGCGTGTGAAACTACACCTTGGATGTTTACAAGTACAAACAAGCTTTAACTCCACCTTTTGATGCGTTAGCAAAACTGAATTAACGAGCTAAGAAAACCAAAGCTCTGATACCAACTGATGCGTTAGCAAAACTGAAGCTTTTAGCTCGTTTTCGAACAATGGATGTTTTGATAATATTTTGTTTGTTTTGTGATTATAAAGATTGAAAACGAAGTAAATGAAATGAAAAATAAGAAGAGGGAGGATAGATAGCACCACCACCAAGACTATAAAGGATTTAACCACCAAGTCAAGGCTAAAGGATACTACTTGTTTCACCAAATATCCCTAAGGACATTATAAAGAACAACAAGGTTTGTAAGCAAAAGGCAGCAGCCATTTCATATTTTCATTCATCATCAAGTACCTTTTACATCAGCTGTTCTTACATATTTATAGGGGTCACAAATGTGCCCTAATAACCTAAGAATACTCTAGAAAGGGTGAGCTGTCCAAGAGTAGTGCCCAAGCAAAATGAAACTTCAGTATTTTGCCCAGAAATGAGCCAAATACGTGCAGTACAATTTGGAGCGCATTTCCTTCCGTTTTGGACCACTTGACAGCTGTTGCTTGTCCTTGCACAAGGACAAACGTGGGTGAGCTGTAAGAGGAGCCTCAAGCTTCATCCTTATCCATTCCATGTGCTTTTAGACTCTCCTCATTCAGCAACTACTTAGGGAATTCAAATAACAACTAATTACATTTGTTAATTATGCTAACTACATGCAGGGTGCACTATAATTAACAATAATCACAAATATTTATTTGTACGGACTAATTAAGTTGTACGGACTAATAATCAAGATTAGGTGGCCAAAAGGACAGTAATCCCTTTAGAACCAGAAATATCATCACTTATCTTGAGAGTGTCCCATTGCCAAGATCATTGCAATGACACTAAATCTAGTCTCTTGATGATCTGATGTTAATGCACCACCAACGCATCACCTTTTGAATGCATTTACGCGTTTTAACAGCTCTTACATCTAGGGTGAAAGAGATTGAGTTCTTTTGTGTTGTATATTAAGAGAAAGCACCCAAATGCTTTGTTTGCATTCATTTGAGTGAGAAACTTAACCAAGGATGTTTACAAGTACAAACAAGCTTTAACTCCACCTTTTGAATGCATTTACGCGTTTTAACAACTCTTACATCTAGGGTGAAAGAGATTGAGTTCTTTTGTGTTGTATATTAAGAGAAAGCACCCAAATGCTTTGTTTGCATTCATTTCAGGGAGAAACTACACCAAGGATGTTTACAAGTACAAACAAGCTTTAACTCCACCTTTTGAATGCATTTACGCGTTTTGAAAGCTCATACGAGTAGGGTGAAAGAGATTTGAGTTCTTTTGTGTTGTATAGTAAGGGAAAGCATCCAAATACTTTGTTTGCATTCATTTGAGTGTGAAACTACACCTAGGATGTTTACAAGTACAAACAAGCTTCAACTAAAGCTTTTGAATGCATTTACGCGTTTTAAAAGCTCATACGAGTAGGGTGAAAGAGATTTGAGTTCTTTTGTGTTGTATATTAAGAGAAAGCATCCAAATACTTTGTTTGCATTCATTTGAGTGTGAAACTACACCTAGGATGTTTACAAGAACAAACAAGCTTCAACTCAAGCTTTTGAATGCATTTCCGCGTTTTGAATGCATTTACGCGTTTTAACAGCTCGTACGACTAGGGTGAAAGAGATTGAGTTCTTTTGTGTTGTATTTTCATAGAAAGCACCCAAAAGCTTTGTTTGCATTCATTGGAGTGAGAAACTACACCAAGAATGTTTACAAGTACACACCAGCTTCAACTCAAGCTTTTGAATGCATTTACGCGTTTTAAAAGCTCATATGACTAGGGTGAAAAAGATTGAGTTCTTTTGTGTTGTATTTTAAGAGAAACAACCCAAAAGCTTTGTTTGCATTCATTGGAGTGAGAAACTACACCAAGGATGTTTACAAGTACAATCAAGCTTCAACTCAAGCTTTTGAATGTATTTACGCGTTTTAAAATCTCTTACGACTAGGGTGAAAAAGATTGAGTTCTTTTCTGTTGTATATTAAGAGAAAGCAGACAAATGCTTTATTTGCATTCATTTGATTGTGAATACATTCAAAATTTTGAGTTGAAGCTTGTTTGTACTTGTAAACATCCTTGGTGTAGTTTCTCACTCCAATGAATGCAAACAAAGCTTTTGGGTGCTTTCTCTTAAAATACAACACAAAAGAACTCAATCTCTTTCACCCTAATCGTAAGGGGTTTTAAAACGTGTATATGCATTCAAAAGGTGGAGTTCAAGCTTGTTTGTAGTGGTAAACATCCTTGAGGTACTTTCACACTCAAGCTTTTGAATGTATTTAAGCGTTTTAAAAGCTCATACGACAAGGGTGAAAGAGATTGAGGGCTTTTCTGTTGTATATTAAGAGAAAGCACACAAATGCTTTGTTTGCATTCATTTGAGTGAGAAACTACACCAAGGATGTTTACAAGTACAAACAAGCTTCAACATAAGCTTTTGAATGCATTGACGCGTTTTAACAACACTTACAACTTGGGTGATAGAGATTGAGTTCATTTGCGTTGTATATTAGGGGAAAGCACACAAATACTTTGTTTGCATTCAAAAGCTTAATGTTGAAGCTAGTTTTACCCTTTTGTAGAGCCGTAAATTTGGGTGCTTTTAACAGCTCATATGACTAGGGTGAAAGAGATTGAGGTCTTTTGTGTTGTATATTAAGAGAAAGCACACAAATGCTTTGTTTGCATTTATTTGATTGTGAAACTACACCAAGGATGTTGACAAGTACATACAAGCTTCAACTCAAGCTTTTGAATGCATTTACGCGTTTTAAAAGCTCATATGACTAGGGTGAAAGAGATTGAGTTCTTTTGTGTTGTATTTTCAGAGAAAGCACCCAAAAGCTTTGTTTCCATTCATTTCAGTGAGAACCTACACCAAGAATGTTTACAAGTACAAACAAGCTTCAACTAAAGCTTTTGAATGCATTTACGCGTTTTAAAAGCTCATATGACTAGGGTGAAAGAGATTGAGTTCTTTTGTGTTGTATATTAAGAAAAATCACACAAATGCTTTGTTTGCATTCATTTGAGGGAGAAACTACACCAAGGATGTTTACAAGTACAAACAAGCTTCAACTCAAGCTTTTGAATGTATTTACGTGTTTTAACAGCTCTTGTTTACAAGTACAAACAAGCTTCAACTCAAGCTTTTGAATGCATTTACGCGTTTTAAAAGCTCATATGACTAGGGTGAAAAAGATTGAGTTCTTTTGTGTTGTATTTTAAGAGAAAGCAACGAAAAGCTTTGTCTGCATTCATTTCAGTGAGAAACTACACCAAGAATGTTTACAAGTACAACAAGCTTCAACTCAAGCTTTTGAATGCATTTACGCGTATTAAAAGCTCATATGACTAGCGTGAAAGCTTGTTTGTACTTGTAAACATCCTTGGTTAAGTTTCTCACTCAAATGAATGCAAACAAAGCATTTGGGTGCTTTCTCTTAATATACAATACAAAAGACCTCAATCTCTTTCACCCTAATCGTAAGAGCTGTTAAAACGCACCCATTTGTTAAAAAGCATTTGTTTGCATTCATTTGAGTGAGAAACTACACCAAGAATGTTTACAAGTACAAACAAGCTTCAACTCAAGCTTTTGAATGCATTTACGCGGAGTGAGAAACTACACCAAGGATGTTTACAAGTACAAACAAGCTTCAACTCAAAATTTTGAATGTATTCACAATCAAATGAATGCAAATAAAGCATTTGTGTGCTTTCTCTTAATATACAACAGAAAAGAACTCAATCTCTTTCACCCTAGTCGTAAGAGCTGTTAAAACGCGTAAATACATTCAAAAGCTTGAGTTGAAGCTTGTTTGTACTTGTAAACATCCGAGGTGCAGTTTCACACTCAAGTATATCCAAACAAAGTATTTGGATGCTTTCTCTTAATGTACAACACAAAAGAACTCAAATCTCTTTCACCCTACTCGTATGAGCTTTTAAAACGCGTAAATGCATTCAAAAGCTTGTTTGTAAATGCATACAATTTCAGTGAGAAACTTACACCAAGAATGTTTACAAGTACAAACAAGCTTTAACTCGAGTTTTTGAATGCATTTACGCGTTTTAAAAACTCAAGCTTTTGCACCCTAGGATGTTTACAAATCTCTTGAGTTGAAGCTTGTTTGTACTTGTAAACATCCTTGGTGAAGTTTCTCACTCAAATTAATGTTTACCCCATCCGCTTCCCTCCCGACAATTTCAAACACTCTTTGACTCTCTTTTCAAATTCCTTTTCATCTTTCCCTCGCTGTACTTGTTCGCTATCGGTCTCTCGCCAGTATTTAGCCTTGGACGGAATTCACCGCCCGCTTAGGGCTGCATTCCCAAACAACCCGACTCGGCGACAGCGCCTCATTGTGCGACAGGGTCCGGGCACGACGGGGCTCTCACCCTCTCCAGCGCCCCTTTCCAGGGGAGTACAATTCGGACGGCGAGGCCGCCCGATTTTAAAGCTGGGCTCTTCCCGGTTCGCTCGCTGCTACTAGGGGAATCCTTGTAAGTTTCTCTTCAAAAGCTTAAATGCAATAAAAAAGATTGAGTTCTTTTGTGTTGTATTTTAAGAGAAAGCACCCAAATGCTTTGTTTGCATTCATTTGAGTGTGAAACTACCCCAAAGATGTTTACAACTACAAACAAGGTTGAACTCAAGCTTTTGAATGCATTTAAGCGTTTTAAAAGCTCATACGACAAGGGTGAAAGAGATTGAGTTCTTTTGTGTTGTATATTAAGAGAACGCACCCAAATATTTTCTTTGCATTCATTTGAGTGAGAAACTACACCAAAGATGTTTACAAGTACCAACAAGCTTCAACTTAAGCTTTTGAATGCATATACGCGTTTTAAAACCTCATACGACTAGGGTGAAAGAGATTGAGTTCTTTTGTGTTGTATTTTCAGAGAAAGCACCCAAAAGCTTTGTTTGCATTCATTGGAGTGAGAAACTACACCAAGGATGTTTACAAGTACAAACAAGCTTCAACTCAAGCTTTTGAATGTATTTACGCGTTTTAACAGCTCTTACGACTAGGGTGAAAGAGATTGAGTTCTTTTCTGTTGTATATTAAGAGAAAGCACACAAATGATTTATTTGCATTCATTTGATTGTGAATACATTAAAAAATTTGAGTTGAAGCTTGTTTGTACTTGTAAACATCGTTGGTGTAGTTTCTCACTCCAATGAATGCAAACAAAGCTTTTGAGTGCTTTCTCACTCCAATGAATGCAAACAAAGCTTTTGAGTGCTTTCTCTGAAAATAAAACACAAAAGAACTCAATCTCTTTCACCCTAGTCGTAAGAGCTGTTAAAACGCGTAAATGCATTCAAAAGGTGGAGTTAAAGCTTGTTTGTACTTGCAAACATCCTTGGTGTAGTTTCTTACTCAAATGAATGCAAACAAAGCATTTGGGTGCTTTCTCTTAATATACTACACAAAAGACCTCAATCTCTTTCACCCTAGTCATATGAGCTTTTAAAACGCGTAAATGCATTCAAAAGCTTGAGTTGAAGCTTGTTTGTACTTGTAAACATTCTTGGTGTAGTTTCTCACTCCAATGAATGCAAACAAAGCTTTTGGGTGCTTTCTCTGAAAATACAACACAAAAGAACTCAATCTCTTTCACCCTAGTCGTATGAGGTTTTAAAACGCGTATATGCATTCAAAAGCTTAAGTTGAAGCTTGTTGGTACTTGTAAACATCTTTGGTGTAGTTTCTCACTCAAATGAATGCAAAGAAAATATTTGGGTGCGTTCTCTTAATATACAACACAAAAGAACTCAATCTCTTTCACCCTTGTCGTATGAGCTTTTAAAACGCTTAAATGCATTCAAAAGCTTGAGTTCAAGGTTGTTTGTAGTTGTAACATCCTTGGGGTAGTTTCACACTCAATTGAATGTAAACAAAGCATTTGCGAGCTTTTAAAAGGCGTAAATGCATTCAAAAGGTGGAGTTAAAGCTTGTTTGTGCTTGTAAACATCCTTGGTGTAGTTTCTCACTCCAATGAATGCAAGCAACATTCTCATTTGGTTCTTTTGTGTGAAAAAGATTGAGTTCTTTTGTGTTGTATTTTAAGAGAAAGCACCCAAATGCTTTGTTTGCATTCATTTGAGTGAGAAACAAAGCATTTGGGTGCTTTCTCTTAATATACAACACAAAAGACCTCAATCTCTTTCACCCTAATCGTAAGAGCTGTTAAAACGCGTAAATACATTCAAAAGCTTGAGTTGAAGCTTGTTTGTACTTGTAAACATCTTTGGTGTTGTTTCTCACTCAAATGAATGCAAACAAAGCGTAAATGCATTCAAAAGGTGGAGTTAAAGCTTGTTTGTACTTGTAAACATCCTTGGTGTAGTTTCTCACTCTAATGAATGCAAACAAAGCATTTGGGTGCTTTCTCTTAATATACAACACAAAAGACCTCAATCTCTTTCACCCTAGTCATATGAGCTTTTAAAACGCGTAAATGCATTCAAAAGCTTGAGTTCAAGCTTGTTTGTACTTGTAAACATTCTTGGTGTAGTTTCTCACTGAAATGAATGCAAACAAAGCTTTTGGTTGCTTTCTCTTAAAATACAACACAAAAGAACTCAATCTTTTTCACCCTAGTCATATGAGCTTTTAAAACGCGTAAATACATTCGAAAGCTTGAGTTGAAGCTTGTTTATACTTGTAAACATCTTTGGTGTAGTTTCTCACTCAAATGAATGCAAAGAAAACTTTTGGGTGCGTTCTCTTAATATACAACACAAAAGAACTCAATCTCTTTCACCCTTGTCGTATGAGCTTTTAAAACGCTTAAATGCATTCAAAAGCTTGAGTTCAAGGTTGTTTGTAGTTGTAACATCCTTGGGGTAGTTTCACACTCAATTGAATGTAAACAAAGCATTTGCGAGCTTTTAAAAGGCGTAAATGCATTCAAAAGGTGGAGTTAAAGCTTGTTTGTGCTTGTAAACATCCTTGGTGTAGTTTCTCACTCAAATGAATGCAAACAAAGCATTTGGGTGCTTTCTCTTAATATACAACACAAAAGACCTCAATCTCTTTCACCCTAGTCGTATGAGGTTTTAAAAAGTGTAAATACATTCAAAAGCTTGAGTTGAAGCTTGTTTGTACTTGTAAACATCCTTGGTGTAGTTTCTCACTCAAATGAATGCAAACAAAGCATTTGGGTGCTTTCTCTTAATATACAACACAAAAGAACTCAATCTCTTTCACCCTAGTTGTAAGAGCTGTTAAAATGCGTAAATGCATTCAAAAGGTGGAGTTAAAGCTTGTTTGTAGTTGTAAACATCCTTGGTGTAGTTTCTCACTCAAATGAATGCAAACAAAGCATTTGGGTGCTTTCTCTTAATATACAACACAAAAGACCTCAATCTCTTTCTCCCTAATCGTAAGTGCTGTTAAAACGCGTAAATACATTCAAAAGCTTGAGTTGAAGCTTGTTTGTACTTGTAAACATCCTTGGTTAAGTTTCTCACTCAAATGAATGCAAACAAAGCATTTGGGTGCTTTCTCTTAATATACAACACAAAAGAACTCAATCTTTTTCACCCTAGTCATATGAGCTTTTAAAACGCGTAAATGCATTCAAAAGCTTGTGTTGAAGCTTGTTTGTACTTGTAAACATTCTTGGTGTAGTTTCTCACTGAAATGAATGCGAACAATGCATTTGGTTGCTTTCTCTTAATATACAACACATAAGAACTCAACCTCTTTCACCCTACTCATATGAGCTTTTAAAACGCGTAAATGCATACAAAAGCTTGAGTTGAAGCTTGTTTGTACTTGTAAACATTCTTGGTGTAGTTTCTCACTCAAATGAATGCAAACAAAGCATTTGTGTGATTTCTCTTAATATACAACACAAAACACCTCAATCTCTTTCACCCTAGTCATATGAGTTTTTAAAACGCGTAAATACATTCAAAATTTTGAGTTGAAGCTTGTTTGTACTTGTAAACATCCTTGGTGTAGTTTCTCACTCCAATGAATGCAAACAAAGCATTTGGGTGCTTTCTCTTAATATACAACACAAAAGAACTCAATCTCTTTCACCCTAGATGTAAGAGCTGTTAAAACGCGTAAATGCATTCAAAAGGTGGAGTTAAAGCATGTTTGTACTTGTAAACATCCTTGGTGTAGTTTCTCACTCAAATGAATGCAAACAAAGGATTTGGGTGCTTTCTCTTAATATACAACACAAAAGACCTCAATCTCTTTCACCCTAGTCATATGAACTTTTAAAACGCGTAAATACATTCAAAATTTTGAGTTGAAGGTTGTTTGTACTTGTAAACATCCTTGGTGTAGTTTCTCACTCCAGTGAATGGAAACAAAACTTTTGGGTGCTTTCTCTGAAAATACAACACAAAAGAACTCAATCTCTTTCACCCTAGTCGTATGAGGTTTTAAAACGCGTATATGCATTCAAAAGGTGGAGTTAAAGCTTGTTTGTACTTGTAAACATGCTTGGTGTAGTTTCTCACTCAAATGAATGCAAACAAAAGCATTTGGGTGCTTTCTCTGAAAATACAACAGAAAAGAACTCAAATCTCTTTCACCCTAGTCATATGAGCTTTTAAAACGCGTAAATGCATTCAAAAGCTTGAGTTGAAGCATGTTTGTACTTGTAAACATTCTTGGTGTAGTTTCTCATTGAAATGAATGCAAACAAAGCTTTTGGTTGCTTTCTCTTAAATTACAACACAAAAGAACTCAATCTTTTTCACCCTAGTCATATGAGCTTTTAAAACGCTTAAATGCATTCAAAAGCTTGAGTTGAAGCTTGTTTGTACTTGTAAACATCCTTGGTGTAGTTTCTCACTCAAATGAATGCATACAAAGCAACCAAAAGCTTTGTTTGCATTCATTTGAGTGAGAAACTTAACCAAGGATGTTTACAAGTACAAACAAGCTTCAACTCAAGCTTTTGAATGTATTTACGCGTTTTAACAGCTCTTACGATTAGGGTGAAAGAGATTGAGGTCTTTTGTGTTGTATATTAAGAGAAAGCACCCAAATGCTTTGTTTGCATTCATTTGTGTGAGAAACTACACCAAGGATGTTTACAAGTACAAACAAGCTTTAACTCCACCTTTTGAATGCATTTACGCGTTTTAACAGCTCTTACATCTAGGGTGAAAGAGATTGAGTTCTTTTGTGTTGTATATTAAGAGAAAGCACCCAAATGCTTTGTTTGCATTCATTTGAGTGAGAAACTATACCAAGGATGTTTACAAGTACAAACAAGCTTTAACTCAAGCTTTTGAATGCATTTACGCGTTTTAAAAGCTCATATGACTAGCGTGAAAAAGATGGAGTTCTTTTGAGTTGTATTTTAAGAGAAAGCAACCAAAAGCTTTGTTTGCATTCATTTCAGTGAGAAACTACACCAAGGATGAAATATAGTTTGAGCTTTACCTCCCCAATGAATGCAAACAAAGCTTTGTCTGCATTCATTTCAGTGAGAAACTACACCAAGAATGTTTACAAGTACAAACAAAGCATTTACGTGTAGGTGGAGTTGAAGCTTGTTTGTACTTGTAAACATCCTTGGTGTAGTTTCTCACTCAAATGAATGCAAACAAAGCATTTGTGTGATTTCTCTTTATATAAAACACAAAAGAACTCAATCTCTTTCACCCTAGTCGTATAAGGTTTTAAAACGCGTATATGCATTCAAAAGGTCGAGTTAAAGCTTCAACTCAAATGAATGCAAACAAAGCATTTGGGTGCTTTCTCTTAATATACAACACAAAAGACCTCAATCTCTTTTCACCCTAGTCATATGAGCTGTTAAAACGCGTAAATGCATACAAAAGGTGGATTTAAAGCTTGTTTGTACTTGTAAACATCCTTGGTGTAGTTTCTCACTCAAATGAATGCAAACAAAGCATTTGGGTGCTTTCTCTTAATATACAACAAAAGACCTCAATCTCTTTCACCCTAGTCATATGAGCTTTTAAAATGCGTAAATGCATTCAAAAGCTTGAGTTGAAGCTTGTTTGTACTTCTAAACATCCTTGGTTAAGTTTCTCACTCAAATGAATGCAAACAAAGCATTTGGGTGCGTTCTCTTAAAATAAAACACAAAAGAACTCAATCTCTTTCACCCTTGTCGTATGAGCTTTTACAAACGCTTAAATGCATTCAAAAGCTTGAGTTCAAGCTTGTTTGTAGTTGTAAACATCCTTGGGGTAGTTTCACACTCAAATGAATGTAAACAAAGCATTTGCGAGCTTTTTCTTAATATACAACACAAATGAACTCAATCTCTTTTCGCCTAGTCGTAAGAGCTGTTAAAACGCGTAAATGCATTCAAAAGCTTGAGTTGAAACTTGTTTGTACTTGTAAATATCCTTGGTGTACTTTCTCACTCAAATGAATGCAAACAAACCATTTGGGTGATTTCTCTTAATATACAACACAAAAGAACTCAATCTCTTTCACCCTAGTTGTAAGCGCTGTTAAAATGCGTAAATGCATTCAAAAGGTGGAGTTAAAGCTTGTTTGTGCTTGTAAACATCCTTGGTGTAGTTTCTCACCCAAATGAATGCAAACAAAGCATTTGGGTGCTTTCTCTTAATAAACAACACAAAAGAACCCAATCTCTTTTGCCCTAGTTGTAGGAGCTATTAAAATGCGTAAATGCATTCAAAAGGTGGAGTTGAAGCTTGTTTGTACTTGTAAACATCCTTGGTGTAGTTTCTCCCTCAAATGAATGCAAACAAAGCATTTGGGTGCTTTCTCTTAATATACAACACAAAAGAACTCAATCTCTTTCACCCTAGATGTAAGAGTTGTTAAAACGCGTAAATGCATTCAAAAGGTGGAGTTAAAGCTTGTTTGTACTTGTAAACATCCTTGGTGTAGTGTCTGACTCAAATGAATTCAAACAAAGGATGTTTACAAGTACAAACAAAGCATTTGGGTGCTTTCTCTTAATTTGGAAACAAACAAAAGCTTTTACAACGCGTATATGCATTCAAAAGCTTAAGTTGAAGCTTGTCGGTACTTGTAAACATCCTTGGTTAAACATCCTCGGTATTTATTTGCATTCATTTGATTGTGAATACATTCAAAATTTTGATTTGAAGCTTGTTTGTACTTGTAAACATCGTTGGTGTAGGTTCTCACTCCAATGAATGCAAACAAAGCTTTTGGGTGCTTTCTCTGAAAATACAACAGAAAAGAACTCACTCTCTTTCACCCTAGTCGTAAGAGCTGTTAAAACGCATAAATGCATTCAAAAGGTGGAGTTAAAGCTTGTTTGTACTTGTAAACATCCTTGGTGTAGTTTCTTACTCAAATGAATGCAAACAAAGCATTTGGGTGCTTTCTCTTAATATACAACACAAAAGACCTCAATCTCTTTCACCCTAGTCGTATGAGTTTTAAAATGCGTAAATACATTCAAAAGCTTGAGTTGAAGCTTGTTTGTACTTGTACACATCCTTGGTGTAATTTCTCCCTCAAATGAATGCAAACAAAGCATTTGGGTGCTTTCTCTTAATATACAACACAAAAGAACTCAATCTCCTTCACCCTAGTCGTAAGAGCTGTTAAAATGCGTAAATGCATTCAAAAGCTTGAGTTGAAGCTTGTTTGTACTTGTAAACATCCTAGGTGTGAAACAACAATCTCTTTCAGAGAAAGCACCAAAAGTCTTTGTTTGCATTCATTGGAGTGAGAAACTACACCAAGAATGTTTACAAGTACAAACAAGCTTCAACTCAAGCTTTTGAATGTATTTATGCGTTTTAACAGCTCTGACGACTAGGGTGAAAGAGATTGAGTTCTTTTCTATTGTATATTAAGAGAAAGCACACAAATGCTTTATTTGCATTCATTTGATTGTGAATACATTCAAAATTTTGAGTTGAAGCTTGTTTGTACTTGTAAACATCCTTGGTGTAGTTTCTCACTCCAATGAATGCAAAGAAAGCATTTGGGTGCTTTCTCTTAATATACAACACAAAAGAACTCAATCTCTTTCACCCTAGTCGTATGAGCTTTTAAAACGCGTAAATGCATTCAAAAGCTTGAGTTGAAGCTTGTTTTGTACTTGTAAACATCCTTGGTTAAGTTTCTCACTCAAATGAATGCAAACAAAGCATTTGGGTGCCTTCACTTAATATACAACACAAAAGACCTCAATCTCTTCACCCTATTCGTAAGAGCTGTTAAAACGCGTAAATACATTCAAAAGCTTGGGTTGAAGCTTGTTTGTACTTGTAAACATCCTTGGTGTAGTTTCTCACTCAAATGAATGCAAACAAAGCATCTGGGTGCTTTCTCTTAATATACAACACAAAAGAACTTAAATCTCTTTCACCCTACTCGTATAAGCTTTTAAAACGCGTAAATGCATACGAAACGCCTAAATGCATTCAAAAGCTTGAGTTGAAGCTTGTTTGTACTTGTATACATCCTTGGTGTAGTTTCTCACTCAAATGAATGCAAACAAAGCATCTTGGTGCTTTCTCTTAATATACAACGCAAAAGAACTCAATCTCTCTCACCCTTGTCGTATGAGCTTTTAAAACGCTTAAATGCAATCAAAAGCTTGAGTTCAAGCTTGTTTGTAGTTGTAAACATCCTTGGGGTAGTTTCACACTCAAATGAATGCAAACAAAGCATTTGGGAGCTTTTTCTTAATATACAACACAACAGAACTCAATCTCTTTTCGCCTAGTCGTAAGAGCTGTTAAAACGCGTAAATGCATTCAAAAGCTTGAGTTGAAACTTGTTTGTACTTGTAAACATCCTTGGTGTAGTTTCTCACTCAAATAAATGCAAACAAACCATTTGGATGAGTTCTCTTAATATACAACACAAAAGAACTCAATCTCTTTCACCCTAGTCATATGAGCTTTTAAAACGCGTAAAACATTCATTTGAGTGAGAAACTACACCAAGAATGTTTAGAAGTACACCAAGGATGTTTACTCTTAATATACAACAGAAAAGAACTCAATCTCTTTCACCTTAGATGTAAGAGCTGTTAAAACGCGTAAATGCATTCAAAAGGTGGAGTTAAAGCTTGTTTGTACTTGTAAACATCCTTGGTGTGGTTTCTCACTCAAATGAATGCAAACAAAGCATTTGGGTGCTTTCTCTTAATATACAACACAAAAGACCTCAAATCTCTTTCACCCTACTCGTATTCATTTGTTTGCATTCATTTGAGTGTGAAACTACACCTATGATGTTTACAAGTACAAACAAGTTTCAACTCAAGCTTTTGAATGCATTTACGCGTTTTCACAGCTCTTATGACTAGGGTGATAGAGATTGAGTTCTTTTGTGTTGTATATTAAGAGAAAGCACCCAAATGTTTTGTTTACATTCATTTGAGTATGAAACTACACCTAGAATGTTTTAAAGTACAAACAAGCTACAACTCAAGCTTTTGAATGCATTTACGCGTTTTGAAAGCTCATACGAGTAGGGTGAAAGAGATTTGAGTTCTTTTGCGTTGTATATTAAGAGAAAGCATCCAAATACTTTGTTTGCATTGTATATTAACATAAAGCACCCAAATGCTTTGTTTGCATTCATTTGAGTGAGAAACACCAAGGATGTTTACAAGTACAAACAAGCTTTAACTCCACCTTTTGAATGCATTTTACGCGTTTTAACAGCTCATACGACAAGGGTGAAAGAGATTGAGTTCTTTTGTGTTGTATATTAAGAGAAAGCACCCAAATGCTTTGTTTGCATTCATTTGAGTGAGAAACTTAACCAAGGATGTTTACAAGTACAAACAAGCTTCAACTCAAGCTTTTGAAAGCATTTACGCGTTTTAAAACCTCATACGACTTGGGTGAAAGAGATTGAGGTCTTTTGTGTTGTATATTAAGAGAAAGCACCCAAATGCTTTGTTTGCATTCATTTGAGTGTGAAACTACACCAAGGATGTTTTCAACTACAAACAAGCTTGAACTCAAGCTTTTGAATGCATTTAAGCGTTTTAAAAGCTCATACGACAAGGGTGAAAGAGATTGAGTTCTTTTGTGTTGTATATTAAGAGAACGCACCCAAATGTTTTCTTTGCATTCATTTGAGTGTGAAACTACCCCAATCTCTTTCACGCTAGTCATATGAGCTTTTAAAACGCGTAAATGCATCCAAAAGCTTGAATTGAAGCTTGTTTGTACTTGTAAACATCCTAGGTGTAGTTCACACTCAAATGAATGCAAACAAAGTATTTGGATGCTTTCTCTTAAAGAAAGTACATTTGGGTGATTTAAGAGCTGCTTCTCACTCAAAAACTTCCTGAATGAGCAATTAAAACTACACCTAGGATGTTTAAATGTACAAACATGGTTCAACTTGAGTTTTAATTGAATTAGCAATGCTCGAATTAAAAGGTCTTACGAGTAGGGTGAAAGAGATTTGAGTTCTTTTGTGTTGTATATTAAAAGAATTGATCCAAATACTTTGTTTGGATTCATTTGAGTATGAAACTACATGAACATTGTTTTAAAGTACAAACAAGCTTCAACTCAAGCTTTTGAATGCATTTACGCGTTTTAAAAGCTTATACGAGTAGGGTGAAAGAGATTTGAGTTCTTTTGTGTTGTATATTAAGAGAAAGCATCCAAATACTTTGTTTGCATTCATTTGAGTGTGAAACTACACCTAGTATGTTTACAAGTACAAACAAGCTTAAACTCAAGCTTTTGAATGCATTTACGCGTTTTAACAGCTCTTACGATTAGGGTGAAAGAGATTGAGTTCTTTTGTGTTGTATATTAAGAGAAAGCACCCAGATGCTTTGTTTGCATTCATTTAAGTGAGAAACTACACCAAGGATGTTTACAAGAACAAAAGACCTTCAACTCAAGCTTTTGAATGCATTTACGCGTTTTGAATGCATTTACGTGTTTTAACAGCTCTTACGACTAGGGTGAAAGAGATTGAGTTCTTTTGTGTTGAAAATTAAGAGAATGCACCCAGATGCATTTGCATTCATTTAAGTGAGAAACTACACCAAGGATGTTTACAAGTACAAACAAGCTTCAGCTTTTGAATGCATTTACGCGTTTTGAATGCATTTACGCGTTTTGACAGCTCTTACGACTAGGGTAAAAGAGAATGCATTTACGCGTTTTAAAAGCTCATATGACTAGGGTGAAAAAGCTTGAGTTCTTTTGTGTTGTATTTTAAGAGAAAGCAACCAAAAGCTTTGTTTGCATTCATTTCAGTGAGAAACTACACTAAGGATGAAATATAGTTTGAGCTTTACCACTCCAATGAATGCAAAGAAAGCTTTGTTTGCATTCATTTCAGTGAGAAACTACACCAAGAATGTTCACAAGTACAAACAAAGCATTTACGTGTAGCTTGAGTTGAAGCTTGTTTGTACTTGTAAACATCCTTGGTGTAGTTTCTCACTCAAATGAATGCAAACAAAGCATTTGTGTGATTTCTCTTAATATACAACACAAAAGAACTCAATCTCTTTCACCCTAGTCGTATGAGGTTTTAAAACGCGTATATGCATTCAAAAGGTGGAGTTAAAGCTTGTTTGTACTTGTAAACATCCTTGGTGTAGTTTCTCACTCAAATGAATGCAAACAAAGCATTTGGGTGCTTTCTCTTAATATACAACACAAAAGACCTCAATCTCTTTCACCCTAGTCGTATGAAGTTTTAAAACGCGTAAATGCTTTCAAAAGCTTGAGTTGAATCTTGTTTGTACTTGTAAACAAAGCTTGGTGTAGTTTCTCACTCCAATGAATGCAAACAAAGGTTTAACTCCACCTTTTGAATGCATTTACGTCTTTTAACAGCTCTTACATCTAGGGGGAAAGAGATTGAGTTCTTTTGTGTTGTATTTTCAGAGAAAGCACCCAAAAGCTTTGTTTGCATTCATTGGAGTGTGAAACTACACCAAGGATGTTTACAAGTACAAACAAGCTTCAACTCAAGCTTTTGAATGCATTTAGGCGTTTCGTATGCATTTACGCGTTTTAAAAGCTTATACGAGTAGGGTGAAAGAGATTTAAGTTCTTTTGTGTTGTATATTAAGAGAAAGCACCCAGATGCTTAACTCAGAGAAAGCACCCAGATACGAGTAGGGTGAAAGAGATTTAAGCTTTGTTTGCATTCATTTGAAGAGAGAAACTACACCAAGTTTGTTTACAAGTACAAACAAGGTTTAACTCAAGCTTTTGAATGCATATACGCGTTTTAAAACCTCATACGACTAGGGTGAAAAAGATTGAGTTCTTTTGTGTTGTATGTTAAGAGAAAGCACCCAAATGCTTTGTTTGCATTCATTTGAGTGAGAAACTTTACCAAGGGTGTTTACAAGTACAAACAAGCTTCAACTCAAGCTTTTGAATGCATTGACGCGTTTTAACAGCACTTACAACTAGCGTGATAGAGATTGAGTTCTTTTGTGTTGTATATTAAGAGAAAGCACCCAAATGCTTTGTTTGCATTCATTTGAGGGAGAAACTACACCAAGGATGTTTACAAGTACAAACAAGCTTTAACTCCACCTTTTGAATGCATTTACGCATTTTAACAGCTCTTACGAGTAGGGTGAAAGAGATTGAGTTCTTTTGTGTTGTATTTTCAGAGAAAGCACCCAAATGCTTTCTTTGCATTCATTTGAGTGTGAAACTACCCCATGGATGTTTACAACTACAAACAAGCTTTAACTCAACCTTTGGAATGCATTTACGCATTTTAACAGCTCTTACAACTAGGGTGAAAGAGATTGGGGTCTTTTGTGTTGTATATTAAGAGAAAGCACCCAAATACTTTGTTTGCATTCATTTGAGTGAGAAACTACACCAAGGATGTTTACAAGTACAAACAAGCTTTAACTCCACCTTTTGAATGCATTTACGCGTTTTAACAGCTCTTACATCTAGGGGGAAAGAGATTGAGTTCTTTTGTGTTGTATATTAAGAGAAAGCACCCGAATGCTTTGTTTGCATTCATTTGACTGAGAAACTACACCAAGGATGTTTACAAGCACAAACAAGCTTTAACTCCACCTTTTGAAGGCATTTACGCATTTTAACAGCTCTTACAACTAGGGTGAAAGAAATTGAGTTGTTTTGTGTTGTATATTAAGAGAAATCACACAAATACTTTGTTAGCATTCATTTGAGTGAGAAACTACACCAAGGATGTTTACAAGTACAAACAAGCTTCAACTCAAGCTTTTGAATGCATTTACGCGTTTTAAAAGCTCATATGACTAGGGTGAAAAAGCTTGAGTTCTTTTCTGTTGTATATTAAGAGAAAGCATCCAAAAGCTTTGTTTGCATTCATTGGAGTGAGAAACTCAATCTCTTTTGTGTTTTCAAGTACAAACAAGCTTCAACTCAAGCTTAAGAGAAAGCACCCAAATGCTTTGTTTGCATTCATTTGAGTGTGAAACTACCCCAAGGATGTTTACAACAACAAACAAGCTTGAACTCAAGCTTTTGAATGCATTTAAGCGTTTTAAAAGCTCATACGACAAGGGTGAGAGAGATTGAGTTCTTTTGTGTTGTATATTAAGAGAAAGCACCCAAATGCTTTGTTTGCATTTATTTGAGTGAGAAAATACACCAAGGATGTTTACAAAGTACTAATAACCTTCAACTCAAGCTTTTGAATGCATTTAGGCGTTTTGAATGCATTTACGCGTTTTAAAAACTTATACGAGTAGGGTGAAAGAGATTTGAGTTCTTTTGTGTTGTATATTAAGAGAAAGCACCCAGATGCTTTGTTTGCATTCATTTGAGTGAGAAACTACACCAAGGATGTTTACAAGTACAAACAAGCTTCAACTCAAGCTTTTGAATGTATTTACGCGTTTTAACAGCTCTTACGATTAGGGTGAAAGAGATTGAGGTCTTTTGTGTTTTATATTAAGAGAAAGCACCCAAATGCTTTGTTTGCATTCATTGGAGTGAGAAACTACACCAAGGATGTTTACAAGTACAAACAACCTTCAACTCAAAATTTTGAATGTATTCACAATCAAATGAATGCAAATAAAGCATTTGTGTGCTTTCTCTTAATATACAACAGAAAAGAACTCAATCTCTCTCACCCTAGTCGTAAGAGCTGTTAAAACGCGTAAATACATTCAAAAGCTTTAGTTGAAGCTTGTTTGTACTTGTAAACATTCTTGGTGTAGTTTCTCACTCCAATGAATGCAAACAAAGACTTTTGGTGCTTTCTCTGAAAGAGATTGTAGTTTCACACCTAGGATGTTTACAAGTACAAACAAGCTTCAACTCAAGCTTTTGAATGCATTTACGCATTTTAACAGCTCTTACGACTAGGGTGAAGGAGATTGAGTTCTTTTGTGATGTATATTAAGAGAAAGCACCCAAATGCTTTGTTTGCATCCATTTGAGGGAGAAACTACACCAAGGATGTTTACAAGTAGAAACAAGCTTCAACTCAAGCTTTTGAATGTGTTTACGCGTTTCAAAACCTCATACGACTGGGGTGAAAGAGATTGAAGTCTTTTGTGTTGTATATTAAGAGAAAGTACCCAAATGCTTTGTTTGCATTCATTTGAGTGAGAAACATAACCAAGGATGTTTACAAGTACCAACAAGCTTCAACTTAAGCTTTTGAATGCATATACGCGTTGTAAAAGCTTTTGTTTGTTTCCAAATTAAGAGAAAGCACCCGAATGCTTTGTTTGTACTTGTAAACATCCTTTGTTTGAATTCATTTGAGTGAGAAACTACACCAAGGATGTTAACAAGTACAAACAAGCTTTAACTCCACCTTTTGAATGCATTTACGCGTTTTAACAGCTCTTACATCTAGGGTTAAAGAGATTGAGTTCTTTTGTGTTGTATATTAAGAGAAAGCACCCAAATGCTTTGTTTGCATTCATTTGAGGGAGAAACTACACCAAGGATGTTTACAAGTACAAACAAGCTTCAACTCCACCTTTTGAATGCATTTACGCGTTTTAACAGCTCTTACATCTAGGGATAAAGAGATTGAGTTCTTTTGTGTTGTATATTAAGAGAAAGCACCCAAATGCTTTGTTTGCATTCATTTGGGTGAAAAACTACACCAAGGATGTTTACAAGCACAAACAAGCTTTAACTCCACCTTTTGAACGCATTTACGTATTTTAACAGCTCTTACAACTAGGGTGAAAGAGATTGAGTTCTTTTGTGTTGTATATTAAGAGAAATCACCCAAATGGTTTGTTTGCATTCATTTGAGTGAGAAACTACACCAAGGATGTTTACAAGTACAAACAAGTTTCAACTCAAGCTTTTGAATGCATTTACGCGTTTTAACAGCTCTTACGACGAGGCGAAAAGACATTGAGTTCTTTTGTGTTGTATATTAAGAAAAAGCTCGCAAATGCTTTGTTTACATTCATTTGAGTGTGAAACTACCCCAAGGATGTTTACAACTACAAACAAGCTTGAACTCAAGCTTTTGAATGCATTTAAGCGTTTTAAAAGCTCATACGACAAGGGTGAAAGAGATTGAGTTCTTTTGTGTTGTATTTTAAGAGAACGCACCCAAATGCATTGTTTGCATTCATTTGAGTGAGAAACTTAACCAAGGATGTTTACAAGTACAAACATGCTTCAACTCAAGCTTTTGAATGCATTTACGCGTTTTAAAAGCTCATATGACTAGGGTGAAAGAGATTGAGGTCTTTTGTGTTGTATATTAAGAGAAAGCACCCAAATGCTTTGTTTGCATTCATTTGAGTGAGAAACTACACCAAGGATGTTTACAAGTACAAACCAGCTTTAACTCCTCCTTTTGAATGCATTTACGCGTTTTAACAGCTCTTACATCTAGGGTGAAAGAGATTGAGGTCTTTTGTGTTGTATATTAAGAGAAATCACACAAATGCTTTGTTTGCATTGATTTGAGTGAGAAACTACACCAAGGATGTTTACAACTACAAACAAGCTTCAACTCAAGCTTTTGAATGCATTTACGCGTTTTAAAAGCTCATATGACTAGGGTGAAAGAGATTGAGTTCTTTTGTGTTGTATATTAAGAGAACGCACCCAAATGTTTTCTTTGCATTCATTTGAGTGAGAAACTACACCAAAGATATTTACAAGTACCAACAAGCTTCAACTCAAAATTTTGAATGTATTCACAATCAAATGAATGCAAATAAAGCATTTGTGTGCGTCCTCTTAATATACAATACAAAAGAACTCAATCTTTTTCACCCTAGTCATATGAGCTTTTAAAACGCGTAAATGCATTCAAAAGCTTGAGTTGAAGCTTGTTTGTACTTGTAAACATCCTTGGTTAAGTTTCTCGCTCAAATGAATGCAAACAAAGCATTTGGGTGCTTTCTCTTAATATACAACACAAAAGACCTCAATCTCTTTCACCCTAGATGTAAGAGCTGTTAAAACGCGTAAATGCATTCAAAACGTGGAGTTAAAGCTTTTTTGTACTTGTAAACATCCTTGGTGTAGTTTCTCACTCCAATGAATGCAAACAAAGCATTTGGGTGCTTTCTCTTAATATACAACACAAAAGAACTCAATCTCTTTCACCCTAGTCGTATGAGGTCTTAAAACGCGTATATGCATTCAAAAGCTTAAGTTGAAGCTTGTTGATACTTGTAAATATCTTTGGTGTAGTTTCTCACTCAAATGAATGCAAAGAAAACATTTGGGTGCGTTCTCTTAATATACAACACAAAAGAACTCAATCTCTTTCACCCTTGTCATATGAGCTTTTAAAACGCTTAAATGCATTTAAAAGCTTGAGTTCAAGCTTGTTTGTAGTTGTAAACATCCTTGGGGTAGTTTCAGACTCAAATGAATGCAAACAGAGCATTTGGGTGCTTTCTCTTAAGCTTGAGTTGAAGCTTGTTTGTACTTGTAAATATCTTTGGTGTAGTTTCTCACTCAAATGAATGCAAAGAAAACATTTAGGTGATTTCTCTTAATATACAACAGAAAAGAACTCAAGCTTTTTCACCCTAGTCATATGAGCTTTTAAAACGCGTAAATGCATTCAAAAGCTTGAGTTGAAGCTTGTTTGTACTTGTAAACATTCTTGGTGTAGTTTCTCACTGAAATGAATGCAAACAAAGCATTTGGTTGCTTTCTCCTAAAATACAACACAAAAGAACTCAAATCTTTTTCACCCTAGTCATATGAGCTTTTAAAACGCGTAAATGCATTCAAAAGCTTCAGTTGAAGCTTCTTCGTACTTGTAAACATCCGTGGTGTAGTTTCTCACTCAAATGAATGCAAACAAAGTATTTGTGTGATTTCTCTTAATATACAACACAAAAGAACTCAATCTCTTTCACCCTAGTTGTAAGGGCTGTTAAAATGCGTAAATGCATTCAAAAGGTGGAGTTAAAGCTTGTTTGTGCTTGTAAACATCCTTGGTGTAGTTTCTCACTCAAATGAATGCAAACAAAGCGTAAATGCATTCAAAAGGTGGAGTTAAAGCTTGTTTGTACTTGTAAACATCCTTGGTTTAGTTTCTCACTCAAATGAATGCAAACAAAGCATTTGGGTGCTTTCTCTTAATATACAACACAAAAAAACTCAATCTCTTTCACCCTAGTTGTAAGAGCTGTTAAAATGCGTAAAAGCATTCAAAAGGTGGAGTTAGAGCTTGTTTGTGCTTGTAAACATCCTTGGTGTAGTTTCTCACTCAAATGAATGCAAACAAAGTATTTAGGTGCTTTCTCTTAATATACAACACAAAAGAACTCAATCTCTTTCACCCTAGATGTAAGAGCTGTTAAAACGCGTAAATGCATTCAAAAGGTGGAGTTAAAGCTTGTTTGTACTTGTAAACATCCTTGGTGTAGTTTCTCCCTCAAATGAATGCAAAAAAAGCATTTGGGTGCTTTCTCTTAATATACAACACAAAAGACCTCAATCTCTTTCACCCTAATCGTAAGGGCTGTTAAAACGCGTAAATACATTCAAAAGCTTGAGTTGAAGCTTGTTTCTACTTGTAAACATCTTTGGTGTAGTTTCTCACTCAAATGAATGCAAACAAAGCGTAAATGCATTCAAAAGGTGGAGTTAAAGCTTGTTTGTACTGGTAAACATCCTTGGTGTAGTTTCTCACTCAAATGAATGCTAACAAAGCATTTGGGTGCTTTCTCTTAATATACAACACAAAAGACCTCAATCTCTTTCACCCTAGATGGAAGAGCTGTTAAAACGCGTAAATGCATTCAAAAGGTGGAGTTAAAGCTTGTTTGTACTTGTAAACATCTTTGGTGTAGTTTCTCACTCAAATGAATGCAAACAAAGCGTAAATGCATTCAAAAGGTGGAGTTAAAGCTTGTTTGTACTTGCAAACATCCTTGGTGTAGTTTCTCAGTCAAATGAATGCAAACAAAGCATTTGGGTGCTTTCTCTTAATATACAATACAAAAGACCTCAATCTCTTTCACCCTAATCGTAAGAGCTGTTAAAACGCGTAAATACATTCAAAAGTTTGAGTTGAAGCTTGTTTGTACTTGTAAACATCCTTGGTTAAGTTTCTCACTCAAATGAATGCAAACTAAGCATTTGGGTGCTTTCTCTTAAAATACAACACAAAAGAACTCAATCTTTTTCACCCTAGTCACATGAGCTTTTAAAACGCGTAAATGCATTCAAAAGCTTGAGTTGAAGCTTGTTTGTACTTGTAAACATTGTTGGTGTAGTTTCTCCCTCAAATGAATGCAAACAAAGCATTTGGGTGCTTTCTCTTAATATACAACACAAAAGAACTCAATCTCTTTCACCCTAGATGTAAGAGCTGTTAAAACACGTAAATGCATTCAAAAGGTGGAGTTAAAGCTTGTTTGTACTTGTAAACATCCCTGGTGTAGTTTCTCACTCAAAGGAATGCAAACAAAGCTTTTGGGTGCTTTCTCTGAAAATACAACACAAAAGAACTCAATCTCTTTCACCCTAGTCGTATGAGGTTTTAAAACGCGTATATGCATTCAAAAGCTTAAGTTGAAGCTTGTTGGTACTTGTAAACATCTTTGGTGTAGTTTCTCACTCAAATGAATGCAAAGAAAACATTTGGGTGCGTTCTCTTAATATACAACACAAAAGAACTCAATCTCTTTCACCCTTGTCGTATGAGCTTTTAAAACGCTTAAATGCATTCAAAAGCTTGAGTTCAAGCTTGTTTGTAGTTGTAAATATCCTTGGGGTAGTTTCACACTCAAATGAATGCAAACAAAGCATTTGGGTGCTTTCTCTTAAGCTTGAGTTGAAGCTTGTTTGTACTTGTAAACACAAAAGAGATTGAGTTTCTCACTCCAATGAATGCAAACAAAGTTTTTGGATGCTTTCTCTTAATATACACTAGAAAAGAACTCAAGCTTTTTCACCCTAGTAATATGAGCTTTTAAAACGCGTAAATATATTCAAAAGCTTGAGTTGAAGCTTGTTTGTACAACATCCTTGGTGTAGTTTCTCACTGAAATTAATGCAAACAAAGCTTTTGGGTGCTTTCTCTGAAAATACAACACAAAAGAACTCAATCTCTTTCACCCTAGTCGTATGAGGTTTTAAAACGCGTATATGCATTCAAAAGGTGGAGTTAAAGCTTGTTTGTACTTGTAAACATCCTTGGTGTAGTTTCTCACTCAAATGAATGCAAACAAAGCATTTGGGTGCTTTCTCTTAATATACAACACAAAAGACCTCAATCTCTTTCACCCTAGTCATATGAGCTTTTAAAACGCGTAAATACATTCAAAAGCTTGAGTTGAAGCTTGTTTGTACTTGTAAACATCCTTGGTGTAGTTTCTCACTCCAATGAATGAAAACAAAGCTTTTGGGTGCTTTCTCTGAAAATACAACACAAAAGAACCCAAATGAGAATGTTGCTTGCATTCATTGGAGTGAGAAACTACACCAAGGATGTTTACAAGTACAAACAAGCTTTAACTCCACCTTTTGAATCCATATACGCGTTTTAAAACCTCATACGACTAGGGTGAAAGAGATTGAGTTCTTTTGTGTTGTATTTACAAAAGATTAACAAAAGATTATTTCTTTTGTGTTCTTTAGACTTAATTGATTACTGAATTAAAGTACTGGAAGCTATCACTTGGTGTATAAAGTTTCTGACCTATGTAACATTACATACATGACAATGTGGTCGTACGTACTATTAAATATATATATCGAATTTGATTGCCACCTTGTAACATGCCAACTGTTTTTTCTTTTCTAAGGTGGAATTAGTGTCACCCATGATGTGATCTTATGGAATAGATTAATAGAAACGTTTCTAATGTTAAGTTGCGATTCTTGCGAATGAATAAACGTTTCTAATTTGATGTACTTCAGTACTTGTGTTTTTTGTACGGATTCTATTATTCATGTGGTCGTCTGGTACTTTTTTTTGAGGGAAAAAATATAATTTGCATTAATAATAGGCTATACGGCATCTACAAACGATATCAAATTCAACAATAAACGGATCTAAAATATCAGAAAACATTCTAATTGAAACAATATCAAGTATTTGAATATATATATATATATATATATATATATATATATATATATATATATATATATATATATATATATATATATATATAATACTATGCTATTTAATATCCAAAATGAATGCAAACAAACATGTGGGACTTAAGGAGATACTTTGGAGTGAGAAAGAGATTTGAAACGCTTGAGTTTATTGTTGAATTTGATATCGTTTTAATAGTCACCGTACTGAAAGTATTTGCATTTATATATATATGTAACTAAATAGGTTTTTTACGCGTACTTTGTTTTGTTTGCATTCATTTGGTTAAGCTTTTAATGAAAATGTATAATTTAGGAGAAACTACACCATACAATGTACTTGTTTGTACTTGTAAACAATCTTGGTGTAGTTTCTCACTGAAATGAATGCAAACAAAGCATTTGGTTGCTTTCTCCTAAAATACAACACAAAAGAACTCAAATCTTTTTCACCCTAGTCATATGAGCTTTTAAAACGCGTAAATACATTCAAAAGCTTCAGATGAAGCTTGTTTGTACTTGTAAACATCCGTGGTGTAGTTTCTCACTCAAATGAATGCAAACAAATTATTTGTGTGATTTCTCTTAATATACAACACAAAAGAACTCAATCTCTTTCACCCTAGTTGTAAGGGCTGTTAAAATGCGTAAATGCATTCAAAAGGTGGAGTTAAAGCTTGTTTGTGCTTGTAAACATCCTTGGTGTAGTTTCTCACTCAAATGAATGCAAACAAAGCGTAAATGCATTCAAAAGGTGGAGTTAAAGCTTGTTTGTACTTGTAAACATCCTTGGTTTAGTTTCTCACTCAAATGAATGCAAACAAAGCATTTGGGTGCTTTCTCTTAATATACAACACAAAAAAACTCAATCTCTTTCACCCTAGTTGTAAGAGCTGTTAAAATGCGTAAAAGCATTCAAAAGGTGGAGTTAGAGCTTGTTTGTGCTTGTAAACATCCTTGGTGTAGTTTCTCACTCAAATGAATGCAAACAAAGTATTTAGGTGCTTTCTCTTAATATACAACACAAAAGAACTCAATCTCTTTCACCCTAGATGTAAGAGCTGTTAAAACGCGTAAATGCATTCAAAAGGTGGAGTTAAAGCTTGTTTGTACTTGTAAACATCCTTGGTGTAGTTTCTCCCTCAAATGAATGCAAAAAAAGCATTTGGGTGCTTTCTCTTAATATACAACACAAAAGACCTCAATCTCTTTCACCCTAATCGTAAGGGCTGTTAAAACGCGTAAATACATTCAAAAGCTTGAGTTGAAGCTTGTTTCTACTTGTAAACATCTTTGGTGTAGTTTCTCACTCAAATGAATGCAAACAAAGCGTAAATGCATTCAAAAGGTGGAGTTAAAGCTTGTTTGTACTTGTAAACATCCTTGGTGTAGTTTCTCACTCAAATGAATGCTAACAAAGCATTTGGGTGCTTTCTCTTAATATACAACACAAAAGACCTCAATCTCTTTCACCCTAGATGGAAGAGCTGTTAAAACGCGTAAATGCATTCAAAAGGTGGAGTTAAAGCTTGTTTGTACTTGTAAACATCTTTGGTGTAGTTTCTCACTCAAATGAATGCAAACAAAGCGTAAATGCATTCAAAAGGTGGAGTTAAAGCTTGTTTGTACTTGCAAACATCCTTGGTGTAGTTTCTCAGTCAAATGAATGCAAACAAAGCATTTGGGTGCTTTCTCTTAATATACAACACAAAAGACCTCAATCTCTTTCACCCTAATCGTAAGAGCTGTTAAAACGCGTAAATACATTCAAAAGTTTGAGTTGAAGCTTGTTTGTACTTGTAAACATCCTTGGTTAAGTTTCTCACTCAAATGAATGCAAACTAAGCATTTGGGTGCTTTCTCTTAAAATACAACACAAAAGAACTCAATCTTTTTCACCCTAGTCACATGAGCTTTTAAAACGCGTAAATGCATTCAAAAGCTTGAGTTGAAGCTTGTTTGTACTTGTAAACATTGTTGGTGTAGTTTCTCCCTCAAATGAATGCAAACAAAGCATTTGGGTGCTTTCTCTTAATATACAACACAAAAGAACTCAATCTCTTTCACCCTAGATGTAAGAGCTGTTAAAACACGTAAATGCATTCAAAAGGTGGAGTTAAAGCTTGTTTGTACTTGTAAACATCCCTGGTGTAGTTTCTCACTCAAAGGAATGCAAACAAAGCTTTTGGGTGCTTTCTCTGAAAATACAACACAAAAGAACTCAATCTCTTTCACCCTAGTCGTATGAGGTTTTAAAACGCGTATATGCATTCAAAAGCTTAAGTTGAAGCTTGTTGGTACTTGTAAACATCTTTGGTGTAGTTTCTCACTCAAATGAATGCAAAGAAAACATTTGGGTGCGTTCTCTTAATATACAACACAAAAGAACTCAATCTCTTTCACCCTTGTCGTATGAGCTTTTAAAACGCTTAAATGCATTCAAAAGCTTGAGTTCAAGCTTGTTTGTAGTTGTAAATATCCTTGGGGTAGTTTCACACTCAAATGAATGCAAACAAAGCATTTGGGTGCTTTCTCTTAAGCTTGAGTTGAAGCTTGTTTGTACTTGTAAACACAAAAGAGATTGAGTTTCTCACTCCAATGAATGCAAACAAAGTTTTTGGATGCTTTCTCTTAATATACACTAGAAAAGAACTCAAGCTTTTTCACCCTAGTAATATGAGCTTTTAAAACGCGTAAATATATTCAAAAGCTTGAGTTGAAGCTTGTTTGTACTTGTAAACATCCTTGGTGTAGTTTCTGACTGAAATTAATGCAAACAAAGCTTTTGGGTGCTTTCTCTGAAAATACAACACAAAAGAACTCAATCTCTTTCACCCTAGTCGTATGAGGTTTTAAAACGCGTATATGCATTCAAAAGGTGGAGTTAAAGCTTGTTTGTACTTGTAAACATCCTTGGTGTAGTTTCTCACTCAAATGAATGCAAACAAAGCATTTGGGTGCTTTCTCTTAATATACAACACAAAAGACCTCAATCTCTTTCACCCTAGTCATATGAGCTTTTAAAACGCGTAAATACATTCAAAAGCTTGAGTTGAAGCTTGTTTGTACTTGTAAACATCCTTGGTGTAGTTTCTCACTCCAATGAATGCAAACAAAGCTTTTGGGTGCTTTCTCTGAAAATACAACACAAAAGAACCCAAATGAGAATGTTGCTTGCATTCATTGGAGTGAGAAACTACACCAAGGATGTTTACAAGTACAAACAAGCTTTAACTCCACCTTTTGAATCCATATACGCGTTTTAAAACCTCATACGACTAGGGTGAAAGAGATTGAGTTCTTTTGTGTTGTATTTACAAAAGATTAACAAAAGATTATTTCTTTTGTGTTCTTTAGACTTAATTGATTACTGAATTAAAGTACTGGAAGCTATCACTTGGTGTATAAAGTTTCTGACCTATGTAACATTACATACATGGCAATGTGGTCGTACGTACTATTAAATATATATATCGAATTTGATTGCCACCTTGTAACATGCCAACTGTTTTTTCTTTTCTAAGGTGGAATTAGTGTCACCCATGTTGTGATCTTATGGAATAGATTAATAGAAACGTTTCTAATGTTAAGTTGCGATTCTTGCGAATGAATAAACGTTTCTAATTTGATGTACTTCAGTACTTGTGTTTTTTGTACAGATTCTATTATTCATGTGGTCGTCTGGTACTTTTTTTTGAGGGAAAAAATATAATTTGCATTAATAATAGGCTATACGGCATCTACAAACGATATCAAATTCAACAATAAACGGATCTAAAATATCAGAAAACATTCTAATTGAAACAATATCAAGTATTTGAATATATATATATATATATATATATATATATATATATATATATATATATATATATATATATATATATATATATATATATATATATATATATATAATACTATGCTATTTAATATCCAAAATGAATGCAAACAAACATGTGGGACTTAAGGAGATACTTTGGAGTGAGAAAGAGATTTGAAAAGCTTGAGTTTATTGTTGAATTTGATATCGTTTTAATAGTCACCGTACTGAAAGTATTTGCATTTATATATATATGTAACTAAATAGGTTTTTTACGCGTACTTTGTTTTGTTTGCATTCATTTGGTTAAGCTTTTAATGAAAATGTATAATTTAGGAGAAACTACACCATACAATGTACTTGTTTGTACTTGTAAACATTCTTGGTGTAGTTTCTCACTGAAATGAATGCAAACAAAGCATTTGGTTGCTTTCTCCTAAAATACAACACAAAAGAACTCAAATCTTTTTCACCCTAGTCATATGAGCTTTTAAAACGCGTAAATGCATTCAAAAGCTTCAGTTGAAGCTTGTTTGTACTTGTAAACATCCTTGGTGTAGTTTCTCACTCAAATGAATGCAAACAAAGTATTTGTGTGATTTCTCTTAATATACAACCCAAAAGAACTCAATCTCTTTCACCCTAGTTGTAAGGGCTGTTAAAATGCGTAAATGCATTCAAAAGGTGGAGTTAAAGCTTGTTTGTGCTTGTAAACATCCTTGGTGTAGTTTCTCACTCAAATGAATGCAAACAAAGCATTTGGGTGCTTTCTCTTAATATACAACACAAAAGAACTCAATCTCTTTCACCATAGTTGTAAGAGCTGTTAAAATGCGTAAATGCATTCAAAAGGTGGAGCTAAAGCTTGTTTGTGCTTGTAAACATCCTTGGTGTAGTTTCTCACTCAAATGAATGCAAACAAAGCCCTTGGGTGCTTTCTCTTAATATACAACACAAAAGACCTCAATCTCTTTCACCCTAGTCGTTTGACGTTTTAAAACGCGTATATGCATTCAAAAGGTGGAGTTAAAGCTTGTTTGTACTTGTAAACATCCTTGGTGTAGTTTCTCACTCAAATGAATGCAAACAAACCATTTGGGTGATTGAGTTCTTTTGTGTTGTATTTTCAGAGAAAGCACCCAAAAGCTTTGTTTGCATTCATTGGAGTGAGAAACTACACCAAGGATGTTTACAAGTACAAACAAGCTTCAACTCTAAATTTTGAATGTATTCACAATCAAATGAATGCAAATAAAGCATTTGTGTGCTTTCTCTTAATATACAACCAAAAAGAACTCAATCTCTTTCACCCTAGTCGTAAGAGCTTTTAAAACGCGTAAATACATTCAAAAGCTTGAGTTGAAGCTTGTTTGTACTTGTAAACATTCTTGGTGTAGTTTCTCACTCCAATGAATGCAAACAAAGCATTTGGGTGCTTTCTCTTAATATACAATACAAAAAAACTCAATCTCTTTCACCCTAGTCGTATGAGGTTTTAAAACGCGTATATGCATTCAAAAGCTTAAGTTGAAGCTTGTTGGTACTTGTAAACATCTTTGGTGTAGTTTCTCACTCAAATGAATGCAAAGAAAACATTTGGGTGCGTTCTCTTAATATACGACACAAAAGAACTCAATCTCTTTCACCCTTGTCGTATGAGCTTTTAAAACGCTTAAATGCATTCAAAAGTTTGAGTTCAAGCTTGTTTGTAGTTGTAAACCTCTTTGGGGTAGTTTCACACTCAAATGAATGCAAACAAAGCATTTGGGTGCTTTCTCTTAAGAAACAACACAAAAGAACTCAATCTTTTTATTGCATTTAAGCTTTTGAAGAGAAACTTACAAGGATTCCCCTAGTAGCGGCGAGCGAACCGGGAAGAGCCCAGCTTTAAAATCGGGCGGCCTCGCTGTCCGAATTGTAGTCTGGAGAAGCGTCCTCTGCGGCGGACCAGGCCCAAGTCCCCTGGAAAGGGGCGCCAGAGAGAGTGAGAGCCCCGTCGTGCCCGGACCCTGTCGCACCACGAGGCGCTGTCGCCGAGTCGGGTTGTTTGGGAATGCAGCCCTAAGCGGGCGGTGATTTCCGTCCAAGGCTAAATACTGGCGAGAGACCGATAGCGAACAAGTACCGCGAGGGAAAGATGAAAAGGACTCTGAAAAGAGAGTCAAAGAGTGCTTGAAATTGTCGGGAGGGAAGCGGATGGGGTAAACATTCATTTGAGTGAGAAACTTAACCAAGGATATTTACAAGTACAAACAAGCTTCAACTCAAGAGATTTGAGTGTGAAACTGCACCTAGGATGTTTACAAGTACAAACAAGCTTCAGCTCAAGCTTTTGAATGTATTTACGCGTTTTAACAGCTCTTACGACTAGGGTGAAAGAGATTGAGTTCTTTTCTGTTGTATATTAAGAGAAAGCACACAAATGCTTTATTTGCATTCATTTGATTGTGAATACATTCAAAATTTTGAGTTGAAGCTTGTTTGTACATGTAAACATCCTTGGTGTAGTTAAAGCTAGTTTCTATATAGAATTTGATTGCCACCTTGTAACATGCCAACTGTTTTTTCTTTTCTAAGGTGGAATTAGTGTCACGCATGATGTGATCTTATGGAATAGATTAATAGAAACATTTCTAATGTTAAGTTGCGATTCTTGCGAATGAATAAACGTTTCTAATTTGATGTACTTTAGTACTTGTGTTTTTTGTACGGATTCTCTTATTCAAAAACAAAGTATTTTGGTTAAGCCCATGTTTCATGATAAGTACATCTAGGGTAAAACCTCAAACCCAAACGCGTAAATGCTTTCAAAAGCTTGGTTTTGGTTTTAAGTTCTTGGTGTAAACGTTTTGATGTTTACAAGCTTTTGAGTTATTATCCCGTATAGCTCAATTGGAGTTCAATACTACACATCAATATACAACACAAAAGAAACACAAAACACCAAGAGTTTTTGAATGCATTTACGCGTTTTAAAAGCTCATACGAATAGGGTGAAAGAGATTTGAGTTCTTTGTGTTGTATATTAAGAGAAATCACCCAGATGCTTTGTTTGCATTCTTAAATGTATAATTCAATCCAGTTATAATTAAATTTAAAAGGTGACCTCACAAGAGATTTGATTACAAGTACAAACAAGATAAATGCATTTGAATGAAACTACACCAAGAATTAAACATTTAAGAGAAACATCCTAGGTGTAGTTTCTCACTCAAATGAATGCAAACAAAGCATTTGGGTCCTTTCTCTTAATATACAATACAAAAGACCTCAATCTCTTTCACCCTAGTCGTATGAGGTTTTAAAACGCGTAAATGCTTTCAAAAGCTTGAGTTGAAGCTTGTTTGTACTTGTAAACATCCTTGGTTAAGTTTCTCACTCAATCACCCTAATCGTAAGAGCTGTTAAAACGCGTAAATACATTCAAAAGCTTGAGTTGAAGCTTGTTTGTACTTGTAAACATCCTTGGTTAAGTTTCTCACTCAAATGAATGCAAACAAAGCTTTTGGTTGCTTTGTATGCATTCATTTGAGTGAGAAACTACACCAAGGATGTTTACAAGTACAAACAAGCTTCAACTGAAGCTTTTTATTGCATTTAAGCATTTTAACAGCTCTTACGACTAGGGTGAAAGAGATTGAGTTCTTTTGTGTTGTATATTAAGAGAAAGCACACAAATGCTTTGTTTGCATTCATTTGATTGTGCAACTACACTAAGGATGTTTACAAGTACATACAAGCTTCAACTCAAGCTTTTGAATGCATTTACGCGTTTTAAAAGCTCATATGACTAGGGTGAAATAGATTGAGGTCTTTTGTGTTGTATATTAAGAGAAAGCTCCCAAATGATTTGTTTGCATTCATTTGAGTGAGAAACTACACCAAGGATGTTTACAAGTACAAACAAGCTTTAACTCCACCTTTTAAATGCATTTACGCGTTTTAAAAGCTCATATGATTAGGGTGAAAGAGATTGAGTTCTTTTGTGTTGTATATTAAGAGAAATCACCCAAATGGTTTGTTTGCATTCATTTGAGCGAGAAACTACACCAAGGATGTTTACAAGTACAAACAAGTTTCAACTCAAGCTTTTGAATGCATTTACGCGTTTTAACAGCTCTTACGACTAGGCGAAAAGAGATTGAGTTCTTTTGTGTGGTATATTAAGAGAAAGCACCCAAATGCTTAGTTTGCATTCATTTGAGTGTGAAACTACACCTAGGATGTTTAAATGTACAAACATGGTTCAACTTGAGTTTTAATTGAATTAGCAATGCTCGAATTAAAAGGTCTTACGAGTAGGGTGAAAGAGATTTAAGTTCTTTTGTGTTGTATATTAAAAGAAATGATCCAAATACTACATGAAGTTTGTTTTAAAGTACAATCAAGCTTCAACTCAAGCTTTTGAATGTATTTACGCGTTTTAACAGCTCTTACATCTAGGGTGAAAGAGATTGAGTTCTTTTGTGTTGTATATTAAGAGAAAGCTGATACGTTTGCAATTACAACCTTAGCAATTTGTAAACAAAAACAGAGGATTAAGCGAAGAGAGGATAATGAGTATCACCACCAAAGCTATAAAGGATTAAACCACCAAGCTATGGATAAAGAATACTACTTGCTCACCAAATAACCCTAAGATTATTGTAAAGAACGCAAGATTTGTAAGAAGGCAGCAGCCGTGTATTTTTCATTCATCAACCAGTGCCTTTTACATCAGCTGTTCTTACATATTTATAGGGGTCACAAATATGCCCTAATAACCTAAGAATACTCTAGAAAGGGTGAGCTGTCCAAGAGTAGTGCCCAAGCAAAATGAAACTTCAGTATTTTGCCCAGAAATGAGCCAAATACGTGCAGTACAATTTGGAGCGCATTTCCTTCCGTTTTGGACCACTTGACAGCTGTTGCTTGTCCTTGCATAAGGACAAACGTGGGTGAGCTGTAAGGAGCCTCATTCTTCATCCTTACCTGCCCCATGTGCTCTTAGGCGCGCCTTACTCAGCAACTACTTAGGGAATTCAAATAACAACTAATTACATTTGTTAATTATGCTAATTACATGTAGGGTGCATTATAACTAACACTAATCACAAATGCTTATTTGTACGGATTAATCTTGTACGGACATAACCTAGATTAAGTGGCCAAAAGGACACTAAGACCTCTAGGACCAGAATTATCACCATTCAAACGTGAGAGAGTCCCAAATGCCATGATAAATGCATTAATGCTCACGCTCGTAACTTGATGATCTGATGCTAACGCATCATCCTCCCCAATTTTTTTTGGATTTGCCCTCAAATCATCAAGGTATTCATCCTCCAAATAAGGCAGCAGATCTCCCACATTAAAAGTTGCTGAAATTGAACTCTCTCCAGGCAGTTCAAGCTTGTATGCATTGTCGTTGATCTTCTCGATGATTTTAAAAGGGCCTTCTGATCTGGGCATCAACTTGTGCTTTCTTTTTGCTGGAAACCTCTCCTTCCTAAGGTGTAACCACACTAAATCTCCTGGATTAAACTCATGTTGTTTGCGGTGCTTGTTTGCCTTGTTCTTATACAACTCATTCATCTTCTCTATACGGCTTGTAATCTGCTCGTGTAGCTTTTTCATGTCTTTAGCAAACGTTTCAGCATCTGGACTCACCTTCCTCTCAATAGGCCAGGGCAAAAGATCAATAGGAGTTAATGGATTGACCCCATAACTGATTTCAAAAGGAGACTTGCCCGTTGTATAATGAGGAGCCCGATTGTATGCAAACTCAGCATGTGGTAGAGTTTGATCCCACCCCTTGAGTGTTTTCTTGACCAACCCTCTAAGTAGAGTTGTGAGGGTTCTATTGGTCACTTCGGTTTGCCCATCGGTTTGGGGATGATAGGCTGTGCTGAACAAGTGCTTGGTACCCAACAATTTCCATAATGTTTTCCAAAAGTAACTCAAAAATTTAGAGTCCTTATCCGAGACAATGGAGCTTGGAACCCCATGAAGGCGAATGATCTCTTTGAAGAACAACTCAGCAATATGTGAGGCATCACTTGTTTTGTTGCAAGGAACAAAGTGAGCCATTTTTGAGAATCTGTCGACAACAACCATCACGGCATCCTTGCCTCTTGGTGTACGAGGAAGTGCCACTATGAAATCCATGCTTAGATCATGCCATGGACAAGTGGGAGTAGGAAGAGGCTTGTACAAGCCCTGGTGAAAATGGGACTTAGATTGTTGACAAGAGGCACACCTCGTGATTATGGATTGGACATCTCCTTGCATTCTTGGCCAATAAAAGTGCTCACTTAAGACCTCAAGAGTCTTCACAATGCCAAAGTGGCCAGCCAATCCTCCTAAGTGAGCTTCCCTTATAAGTAGGTCTCGAATTGAGCCCTTAGGGATACACAATCTGTTGTGCTTGAAAAGGAACCCTTCATGAATGTGAAAAGGGCCTTTTTCCACCTCCTTGCTGCCATCAAACATGGGAGAGAAATCTGGATCATCTTTGTAAAGTTCCCGTATGAAAGAGAAGCCTAAAACCTTCGCCTCGAGGATAGACAACATAGAATGTCGCCTTGATAAAGCATCGGCTACCACATTGCTTGCACCAGTTTTGTACTTAGATACAAAGGAGAATGATTGAAGATATTCCACCCATTTAGCATGTCTTGAACTCAACTTGTGCTGCCCATTAATATACTTCAACGCTTCATGATCAGAGTGCAAAATGAACTGCCTTGGTTTTAAGTAATGAGCCCAATGATCAAGAGCCCTCACAATTGCATAGAACTCTTTGTCATAAGTGCTGTAATTCCCTCTTCAACCATTCAACTTCTCACTGAAATAAGCAATAGGACGCTTATTTTGCACCAAAACAGCTCCAATACCGGTTCCACAAGCATCACATTCCACTTCAAATGGTTGATCAAAGTTAGGCAAAGCTAGTATAGGGGTGGAGCTAAGCCTTTCCTTGATGGCCTCAAAAGCATTTTGAGCCATGGGAGTCCACTCAAAGACACCTTTCTTCATACAATCCGTAAGTGGTGCTAAAAGAGAGCTGAATTGCTTGATGAATCTTCTGTAAAAAGAAGCTAGCCCATGGAAGCTCCTTACTTGCGTGATGCTAGTAGGAGTAGGCCATGTCTTAATCGCCTCAACCTTGCTGGGATCAACAGCTATACCATCCTTGGACACAATGTAACCAAGAAACGTGACACTAGGAACAAAGAAATCACATTTCTCAAGCTTAGCAAACAGCTTGTATTGCCTTAGAGCCTCAAAAACGCGTGTTAGGTGCTGCACATGCTCAGAATCACTCTTAGAGTATATGAGAATATCATCAAAATACACAACAACAAATTTACCAATAAAGGAACGCAATACCTCATTCATAAGACGCATGAATGTGCTAGGAGCATTGGACAACCCAAATGGCATTACAAGCCATTCATAAAGACCTCCTTTCGTCTTGAAGGCCATCTTCCATTCATCCCCATCCTTCATTCTAATTTGATGGTAACCACTCCTCAAATCCACTTTAGAGAAGACACAAGAACCAAACAGCTCATCAAGCATATCATCCAAGCGAGGAATTGGATATCTATACTTAATGGTAATGTTGTTAATTGAACGGCTATCAACACACATTCTCATGCTTCCATCCTTTTTTGGCACAAGGAGAGCTGGTACACTACAAGGACTCATGCTCTCTCTAATGTATCCCCTATCAAGTAACTCCTCTACTTGACGTTGTAACTCCTTAGTCTCTTGGGGATTACACCTATAAGCTGCTTTGTTAGGAAGTGAGGCTCCCGGAACAAAGTCTATTTGATGCTCTATGCCCCTAATGGGTGGCAAACCATGGGGTAAATCAGATGGGAACACGTCGACATACTTTTCAAGCAAAGGTTGTATTAACGCATGTAAAGGCTTTCCAACAATGTTCTCATTCTCCCCAAGCAACACCAGCATATAAACAACATTTCCATGCACCATTTCATACTCTAAATCAGCACCTTTAACAATCATAGCATGCTTTGATGAGTTAGAAACAGAAGAACCCTCCCCAACTTGCGTTCCCCCACATAAAGACAATTTTGCGGGTTGCAAATTAATTTTCTTTCCCTGAACCTCAAAAGAGTAAACATTTCTAAAGCCATCATGCATTACTCTTCTATCATATAACCAAGGTCTACCTAACAGCAAATGACAAGCATCCATGGGGATCACATCACACAAAATCTCATCATTGTATACTTTTCCAATCGAAAAAGGGATTGTGACTTGTTTTGTTACCTTGGCTTTGCTTCCCTTCTCTAACCATTGCAAGGAATAAGGATGAGGGTGTTCTTTGGTGGCCAATCCAAGCTTTTCCACCATGAGAGTAGACGCCGCATTGGTGCAAGAACCGCCATCAATGATTAAAGTGCAAAGCTTTTCTTTCACGGTGCACTTGGTTTGAAATATCTTCTCCCTTTGAGATAGTGTCTCCTCTGCCTCTCTAGCATGAAGGACCCTTTGAACCACCAATAGAGGTGAGCCTTGGTCAGGTTCAATGTCCAATTCATCGTCAATAGATTGCTCTTCATTCTGCTCGTTATCGTCATCCAATTGCCTAAGCTCATCATACTCACGGAGAGATAACACTCTCTTGTTGGGGCACTCAGCTTGAAAGTGTCCATAGCCTTGACACTTGAAGCATTTCCTAGAGAGAGATGGTCTAAGAGCATCCTTGTTGGCCTTAGGATCTCTAGGAAACCTTTTGTCATTTTCGCTCCCTTTAGAAGAACTTTCTGCCCGAGGAGTAAAACTCCTAAATGAGGGCTTTGCTGCTGGTTTCTTAGCTTTCTCTTGCTTTTCAATCTTCAAAGCCAACTTGTATACATCATCTAGAGACCAAAAAGGCTGTACTTCAACTCTATTACCAACACTGGTGTCTAAACCAGAAATAAAACGCGCAATTGAGAGTTGTGGATCCTCTACAATGCCGGTTCTGATTTGTAGTTGCTCAAAATCTCTAATGTAATCTGCTACACTTAGAGTTCCTTGACTGAAATTTGTGAGCTTGAGGTAGAGATCTTGAGTATAGGAAGGGGGCACAAAGCGTTTGTGCATGATTTTCTTAAGCTTGGGCCATGAACGCACCCTAGATTTACCCTCACGCTCTCTTTGTAGTTTCATGCTTTCATACCACAAAGAAGCATACTTTTTAAGCTTCAAAACAGCAACTTTGAAACTCTTTTCCTCACTATACCCCTTGGTATCAAACAATCTACCCATTTGTTGCTCCCACTCCAAATAGTCATCTGGGTTTGTACAACCATCAAAATCAGGGGGTTCAAACTTTAAATCACCCCATTGCTCATCTTTTCTCCTTGGACTAAGAGAACCATCATCATCACCTCGACCACGAGCTCTACCTCTACCAATGTTGAGAAAATCAGTCATTTGTTGGGTGAGGTTGCTAAGTTATTCCTTAACCTCACGCATCTCCCTTTCTCTCCTAAGCTCTTTAGCTTGCTCAAGAGTTAAATTTCTGGGTATTTGTTCATCATCCATGGCTGTTTGTGAGTTTGGTTGTGTTTAAGCTAGGAATTGTGTTTGGGCTGTAAATGGGTTCTTTTGTGACTCAAAGATTGGAACTTTGGACGTGATTAAGACAAGGAAGGAGAGAACTTTGATGAGAGAAAATGGTGCTAAGGTTAAACCTATGCTCTGATACCAAATGATACGTTTGCAATTACAACCTTAGCAATTTGTAAACAAAAACAGAGGATTAAGCGAAGAAAGTATAATGAGTATCACCACCAAAGCTATAAAGGATTAAACCACCAAGCTATGGATAAAGAATACTACTTGCTCACCAAATAACCCTAAGATTATTGTAAAGAACGCAAGATTTGTAAGAAGGCAGCAGCCGTGTATTTTTCATTCATCAACCAGTGCCTTTTACATCAGCTGTTCTTACATATTTATAGGGGTCACAAATATGCCCTAATAACCTAAGAATACTCTAGAAAGGGTGAGCTGTCCAAGAGTAGTGCCCAAGCAAAATGAAACTTCAGTATTTTGCCCAGAAATGAGCCAAATACGTGCAGTACAATTTGGAGCGCATTTCCTTCCGTTTTGGACCACTTGACAGCTGTTGCTTGTCCTTGCATAAGGACAAACGTGGGTGAGCTGTAAGGAGCCTCATTCTTCATCCTTACCTGCCCCATGTGCTCTTAGGCGCGCCTTACTCAGCAACTACTTAGGGAATTCAAATAACAACTAATTACATTTGTTAATTATGCTAATTACATGCAGGGTGCATTATAACTAACACTAATCACAAATGCTTATTTGTACGGATTAATCTTGTACGGACATAACCTAGATTAAGTGGCCAAAAGGACACTAAGACCTCTAGGACCAGAATTATCACCATTCAAACGTGAGAGAGTCCCAAATGCCATGATAAATGCATTAATGCTCACGCTCGTAACTTGATGATCTGATGCTAACGCATCAAAAGCTCATACGAACTGCTATAATCTTTTGCATTCCTAATACACGTAAATACATATGATAGAGAAAGCTTGAATTGAAGCTGTTAAAACAATCAAAAGCTTCAACTCAAGCTTTTGAATGCATTTACCCGTTTTGAAAGCTCATACGAGTAGGGTGAAAGAGATTTGAGTTCTTTTGTGTTGTATATTAAGAGAAAGCATCCAAATACTTTGTTTGCATTCATTTGAGGGTGAAACTACATCTAGGAAGTTTAAAAGTACAAACAAGCTTCAAATGTTTTGTTTACATTCATTTGAGTGTGAAACTACACCAAGGGTGTTTACAAGTACAGAAAAGCATTTAGTTTTAACACACTCATATTGAGTTGAAGCTTGTTTGTACTTGTAAACATTCTTGGTGTAGTTTCTCACTG
Organism: Tetragonia tetragonoides; assembly: GCA_038025085.1. Taxonomy (NCBI): domain Eukaryota; kingdom Viridiplantae; phylum Streptophyta; class Magnoliopsida; order Caryophyllales; family Aizoaceae; genus Tetragonia; species Tetragonia tetragonoides. Next base: position 21,425,071 of record CM076146.1, read on the forward strand.
AAATGAATGCAAACAAAGCATTTGGGTGCTTTCTCTTAATAAACAACACAAAAGAACTCAATCTCTTTCACCCTAGATGTAAGAGCTGTTAAAACGCGTAAATGCATTCAAAAGGTGGAGTTAAAGCTTGTTTGTACTTGTAAACATCCTTGGTGTAGTTTCTCACTCAAATGAATGCAAACAAAGCATTTGGGTGCTTTTTCTTAATAAACAACACAAAAGACCTCAATCTCTTTCACCCTAGTCATATGAGCTTTTAAAAGCACCCAAACTAGCTTCAACATTAAGCTTTTGAATGCAAACAAAGTATTTGGGTGCTTTCTCCTAATATACAACACAAATGAACTCAATCTCTATCACCCTAGTTGTAAGTGTTGTTAAAACGCGTCAATGCATTCAAAAGCTTCAGTTGAAGCTTGTTTGTACTTGTAAACATCCTTGGTGTAGTTTCTCACTCAAATGAATGCAAACAAAGCATTTGTGTGCTTTCTCTTAATATACAACAGAAAAGACCTCAATCTCTTTCACCCTAATCGTAAGAGCTGTTAAAACGCGTAAATACATTCAAAAGCTTGAGTTGAAGCTTGTTTGTACTTAACAGCTTCAATTCAAGCTTTCTCTATCATATGTATTTACGTGTATTAGGAATGCAAAAGATTATAGCAGTTCGTATGCTTTGTTTACAACTCAAGCTTAAGAGAAAGCACCCAAATGCTTTGTTTGCATTCATTTGAGTGTGAAACTACCCCAAGGATGTTTACAACTACAAACAAGCTTGAACTCCACCTTTTGAATGCATATACACGTTTTAAAACCTTTGTTTGCATTATCAGAGAAAGCACCCAAAAGCTTTGTTTGCATTCATTGGAGTGAGAAACTACACCAAGGATGTTTACAAGTACAAACAAGCTTCAACTCAAAATTTTGAATGTATTCACAATCAAATGAATGCAAATAAAGCATTTGTGTGCTTTCTCTTAATATACAACAGAAAAGAACTCAATCTCTTTCACCCTAGTCGTAAGAGCTTTTAAAACGCGTAAATAATTCAAAAGCTTGAGTTGAAGCTTGTTAGTACTCGTAAACATCCTTGGTGTAGTTTCTCACTCCAATGTATGCAAACAAAGCTTTTGGGTGCTTTCTCTTAAAATACAACACAAAAGAACTCAATCTTTTTCACCCTACTCATATGAGCTTTTAAAACGCGTAAATGCATTAAAAAACTTGAGTTGAAGCTTGTGTGTACGTGTAAACATTCTTGGTGTAGTTTCTCACTCCAATGAATGCAAACAAAGCTTTTGGGAGCTTTCTCTGAAAATACAACACAAAAGAACTCAAGTCTCTTTCACCCTACTCGTATAAGCTTTTAAAACGCGTAAATGCATTCAAAAGCTTGAGTTGAAGCTTGTTTGTACTTGTAAACATCCTAGGTGTAGTTTCACACTCAAATGAATGCAAACAAAGTATTTGGATGCTTTCTCTTAATATACAACACAAAAGAACTAAAATCTCTTCCACCCTACTCGTATAAGCTTTTAAAACGCGTAAATGCATTCAAAAGCTTGAGTTGAAGCTTGTTTGTGCTTGTAAACATCCTAGGTGTAGTTTCACACTCAAATGAATGTAAACAAAGTATTTGGATGTTTTCTCTTAATATACAACACAAAAGAACTCAAATCTCTTTCACCCTACTCGTATGAGCTTTCCAAACGCGTAAATGCATTCAAAAGGTGGAGTTAAAGCTTGTTTGTACTTGCAAACATCCTTGGTGTAGTTTCTCCCTCAAATGAATGCAAACAAACCATTTGGGTGCTTTCTCTTAATATACAACACAAAAGAACTCAATCTCTTTCACCCTAGATGTAAGAGTTGTTAAAACGCGTAAATGCATTCAAAAGGTGGAGTTAAAGCTTGTTTGTACTTGTAAATATCCTTGGTTAAGTTTCTCACTCAAATGAATGCAAACAAAGCATTTGTGTGATTTCTCTTAATATACAACACAAAAGAACTCAATCTCTTTCACCCTAGTTGTAAGAGCTGTTAAAATGGGTAAATGCATTCAAAAGGTGGAGTTAAAGCTTGTTTGTGCTTGTAAACATCCTGGGTGTAGTTTCTCACTCAAATGAATGCAAACAAAGCATTTGGGTGCTTTCTCTTAATATACAACACAAAAGAACTCAATCTCTTTCACCCTAGATGTAAGAGCTGTTAAAACGCGTAAATGCATTCAAAAGGTGGAGTTAAAGCTTTCTTGTACTTGTAAACATCAAACGGATGTTTACAAGTACAAACAAGCTTGCTTGTAAACAAAGTTTTGAATGCAATTACGCGTTTTAACAGCTCTTCTGACTAGGGTGAAAGAGATTGAGTTCTTTTGTGTTGTATATTAAGAGAAAGCACCCAGATGCTTTGTTTGCATTCATTTGAGTGAGAAACTACACCAAGGATGTTTACAAGTACAAACAAGCTTCAACTCAAGCTTTTGAATGTATTTACGAGTTTTAACAGCTCTTACGATTAGGGTGAAAGAGATTGAGGTCTTTTGTGTTGTATATTAAGAGAAAGCACCCAAATGCTTTGATTGCATTCATTTGAGTGAGAAACATAACAAAGGATGTTTACAAGTACAAACAAGCTTCAACTCAAGCTTTTGAATGCATTTACGCGTTTTAAAAGCTCATACAACTAGGGTGAAAGAGATTGAGTTCTTTTGTGTTGTATATTAAGAGAAAGCACCCAGATGCTTTGTATGCATTCATTGGAGTGAGAAACTACACCAAGGATGTTTACAAGTACAAACAAGCTTCAACTCAAAATTTTGAATGTAGTCACAATCAAAGGAATGCAAATAAAGCATTCAAAAGAACCCAATCTCTTTCACCCTAGTCGTAAGAGCTGTTAAAACGCGTAAATACATTCAAAAGCTTGAGTTGAAGCTTGTTTGTACTTGTAAACATCCTTGGTTAAGTTTCTCACTCAAATGAATGCAAACAAAGCATTTGGGTGCTTTCTCTTAATATACAATACAAAAGAACTCAATCGTTTTCACCCTAGTTGTATGAGCTTTTAAAACGCGTAAATGCATTCCAAAGCTTGAGTTGAAGCTTGTTTGTACTTGTAAACATCCTTTGGTTAAGTTTCTCACTCAAATGAATGCAAACAAAGCATTTGGGTGCTTTCTCTTAATATACAACACAACAGACCTCAATCTCTTTCACCCTAATCGTAAGAGCTGTTAAAACGCGTAAATACATTTGAGTGTAACTACACCAATGTCTTTTGTACGCAATTATTAGAGAGTTGCATTTGAGTGTAACTACACCAATGTCTTTTGTACGCAATTATTAACTTATAAACTGATACTTTTGAATGCATACAACTAGCTGTTAAAACGCGTAAATGCGTAAATGCATTCAAAAGCTTGAGTTGAAGCTTGTTTGTACTTGTAAACATTCTTGGTGTAGTTTCTCGCTGAAATGAATGCAAACAAAGCTTTTGGTTGCTTTCTCTTAAAATACAACACAAAAGAACTCAATCTTTTTCACCCTAGTCATATGATCTTTTAAAACGCGTAAATGCATTCAAAAGCTTGAGTTGAAGCTTGTTTGTACTTGTAAACATCCTTGGTTAAGTTTCTCACTCAAATGAATGCAAACAATGCTTTTGGTTGCTTTGTATGCATTCATTTGAGTGAGAAACTACACCAAGGATGTTTACAAGTACAAACAAGCTTCAACTGAAGCTTTTTATTGCATTTAAGCATTTAACAGCTCATATAACTAGGGTGAAAGAGATTGAGTTCTTTTGTGTTGTATATTAAGAGAAATCACCCAAATGGTTTGTTTGCATTCATTTGAGTGATAAACTACACCAAGGATGTTTACAAGTACAAACAAGTTTTAACTCAAGCTTTTGAATGCATTTACGCGTTTTACTAACTCAACTCCGAACAAAGTTTTCTATCATTTTTTCAATGATATTCTTGGTGTAGTTTCTCACTCAAATGAATGCAAACAAAGCATTTGTGTGATTTCTCTTAATATACAACACAAAAGAACTCAATCTCTTTCACCCTAGTTGTAAGAGCTGTTAAAATGCGTAAATACATTCAAAATTAAGTACAAATGTATAATGCTTTATTTAAAACGCGTAAATGCATATGAATGCAAGTTCTCTTTTCTGTTTGTACTTGTAAACATCCTTGTAAACATCCTAGGTGTAGTTTCACACTCAAATGAATGCAAACAAAGTATTTGGATGCTTTCTCTTAATATACAACACAAAAGAACTCAAATCTCTTTCACCCTACTCGTATGAGCTTTCAAAACGCATAAATACATTCAAAAGCTTGAGTTGTAGCTTGTTTGTACTTTAAAACATTCTAGGTGTAGTTTCATACTAAAATGAATGCAAACAAAACATTGTGGTGCTTTCTCTTAATATAAAACACAAAAGAACTCAATCTCTATCACCCTAGCCGTAAGAGCTGTTAAAACGCGTAAATGCATTCAAAAGCTTGAGTATTTGAGGATAAACAATCCTAGGTGTAGGTGACAAAGAGGGGGAGAAAGAGATTTGAGTTCTTTTGTGTTGTATATTAAGCTTTCTCTTTTAAGAGATTGAGTTCTTTTGTGTTGTATTTTCAGAGAATGCACCCAAAAGCTTTGTTTGCATACATTTGAGGGAGAAACTACCCCAAGGATGTTTACAACTACAAACAAGCTTGAACTCAAGACTCAATCTTTTTCATCCTAGTCATATGAGGTTTTAAAACGCGTAAATGCATTCAAAAGCTTGAGTTAAAGCTTTTTTGTACTTGTAAACATCCTTGGTGTAGTTTCTCACCCAAATGAATGCAAACAAAGCATTTGGGTGCTTTCTCTTAATATACAACACAAAAGAACTCAATCTCTTTCAACCTAGATGTAAGAGCTGTTAAAACGCGTAAATGCATTCAAAACCTTAAGTTGAAGCTTGTTTGTACTTGTTAACATCCTTGGTGTAGTTTCTCACTCCATTGAATGCAAACAAAGCTTTTGGGTGCTTTCTCTTAAAATACAACACAAAAGAACCCAAATGAGAATGTTGCTTGCATTCATTGGAGTGAGAAACTACACCAAGGATGTTTACAAGTACAAACAAGCTTTAACTCCACCTTTTGAATGCATATACGCGTTTTAAAACCTCATAGGACTAGGGTGAAAGAGATTGAGTTCTTTTGTGTTGTATTTTCAGAGAAAGCAACCAAAATACTTTGTTTGCATTAATTTGAGTGAGAAACTACACCAAGGATGTTTACAAGTTCAAACAAGCTTTTGAATGTATTTACGCGTTTTAAAAGCTCATATGACTAGGGTGAAAAAGATTGAGTTCTTTTGTGTTGTATTTTAAGAGAAAGCAACCAAAAGCTTTGTTTGCATTTATTTCAGTGAGAATTTACAAGTACAAACAAGCTTCAACTCAAAATTTTGAATGTATTTACGCATTTTAACAGCTCTTACAACTAGGGTGAAAGAGATTGAGTTCTTTTGTGTTGTATATTAAGAGAAATCACACAAATGCTTTGTTTGCATTCATTTGAGTGAGAAACTACACCAAGAATGTTTACAAGTACAAACAAGCTTCAATTCAAGCTTTTGAAAGCATTTACGCGTTTTAAAACCTCATACGACAAGGGTGAAAAAGATTGAGTACTTTTGTGTGATTTCTCTTAATATACAAATACAAAAATATCTAGATTTACTCTTTTTTGTTTTATACTAACAGAAAGCACCCAAATGCTTTGTTTGCATTCCTTTGAATGTGAAACTACAAAAAGGATGTTTACAAGTACAAAGAAGCTTAAACTCAAGCTTTTGAATGCATTTACGCGTTTTGAATGCAATTACGCGTTTTAACAGCTCTTACGACTAGGGTGAAAGAGATTGAGTTCTTTTGTGTTGTATATTAAGAGAAAGCACCCAGATGCTTTGTTTGCATTCATTTGAGTGAGAAACTACACCAAGGATGTTTACAAGTGCAAACAAGCTTCAACTCAAGCTTTTGAATGTATTTACGAGTTTTAACAGCTCTTACGATTAGGGTGAAAGAGATTGAGGTCTTTTGTGTTGTATATTAAGAGAAAGCACCCAAATGCTTTGATTGCATTCATTTGAGTGAGAAACATAACAAAGGATTTTTACAAGTACAAACAAGCTTCAACTCAAGCTTTTGAATGCATTTACGCGTTTTAAAAGTTCATACAACTAGGGTGAAAGAGATTGAGTTCTTTTGTGTTGTATATTAAGAGAAAGCACCCAGATGCTTTGTATGCATTCATTGGAGTGAGAAACTACACCAAGGATGTTTACAAGTACAAACAAGCTTCAACTCAAAATTTTGAATGTAGTCACAATCAAATGAATGCAAATAAAGCATTTGTGTGCTTTCTCTTAATATACAACAGAAAAGAACCCAATCTCTTTCACCCTAGTCGTAAGAGCTGTTAAAACGCGTAAATACATTCAAAAGCTTGAGTTGAAGCTTGTTTGTACTTGTAAACATCCTTGGTTAAGTTTCTCACTCAAATGAATGCAAACAAAGCATTTGGGTGCTTTCTCTTAATATACAATACAAAAGAACTCAATCGTTTTCACCCTAGTTGTATGAGCTTTTAAAACGCGTAAATGCATTCAAAAGCTTGAGTTGAAGCTTGTTTGTACTTGTAAACATCCTTGGTTAAGTTTCTCACTCAAATGAATGCAAACAAAGCTTTTGGGTGCTTTCTCTTAATATACAACACAAAAGACCTCAATCTCTTTCACCCTAATCGTAAGAGCTGTTAAAAGGCGTAAATACATTCAAAAGCTTGGTGTAGTTTCACACCTAGGATATTTACAAGTAGAAACAAGCTTCAACTCAAGCTTTTGAATGCATTTACGCATTTTAACAGCTCTTACGACTAGGGTGAAGGAGATTGAGTTCTTTTGTGTTGTATATTAAGAGAAAGCACCCAAATGCTTTGTTTGCATTCATTTGAGGGAGAAACTACACCAAGGATGTTTACAAGTACAAACAAGCTTCAACTCAAGCTTTTGAATGCATTTACGCGTTTTAAAAGCTCATACGACTAGGGTGAAAGAGATTGAGGTCTTTTGTGTTGTATATTAAGAGAAAGCTCCCAAATGCTTTGTTTGCATTCATTTGAGTTAGAAACTTAACCAAGGATGTTTACAAGTACCAACAAGCTTCAACTTAAGCTTTTGAATGCATATACGTGTTGTAAAAGCTTTTGTTTGTTTCCAAATTAAGAGAAAGCACCCAAATGCTTTGTTCGTACTTGTAAACATCCATTGTTTGAATTCATTTGAGTGAGAAACTACACCAAGGATGTTTACAAGTACAAACAAGCTTTAACTCCACCTTTTGAATGCATTTACGCGTTTTAAGAGCTCTTACATCTAGGGTGAAAGAGATTGAGTTCTTTTGTGTTATATATTAAGAGAAAGGACCCAAATGCTTTGATTGCATTCATTTGAGGGAGAAACTACACCAAGGATGTTTACAAGTACAAACAAGCTTCAACTCAAGCTTTTGAATGCATATAAGCGTTTTAAAAGCTCATACGACAAGGGTGAAAGAGATTGAGTTCTTTTGTGCTGTATATTAAGAGAACGCACCCAAATGTTTTCTTTGCATTCATTTGAGTGAGAAACTACACCAAAAATGTTTACAATTACAAACAAGCTTCAACTCAAGCTTTTGAATGTATTTACGCGTTTTAAAAGCTCATATGACTAGGATGAAAAAGATTGAGTTCTTTTGTGTTGTAGTTTAAGAGAAAGCAACCAAAAGCTTTGTTTGCATTCATTTCAGTGAGAAACTACACCAAGAATGTTTACAAGTACAAACAAGCTTTAACTCCACCTTTTGAACGCATTTACGCGTTTTAACAGCTCTTACGACTAGGGTGAAAGAGATTGAGTTCTTTTGTGTTGTATTTTCAGAGAAAGCATTCAAAAGCTTGAGTTTAAGCTTGTTTGTACTCGTAAACATCCTAAGTGTAGTTTCACACTCAAATGAATGCAAACAAAGTATTTGGATGCTTTCTCTTAATATACAACACAAAATAGCTCAAATCTCTTTCACCCTACTCGTATAAGCTTTTAAAACGCGTAAATGCATTTAAAAGGTTGAGTTGAAGCTTGTTTGTACTTGTTAACATTCTTGGTGTAGTTTCTCACTGAAATGAATGCAAACAAAGCTTTTGGTTGCTTTCTCTTAAAATACAACACAAAAGAACTCAATCTTTTCCACCCTAGTCGTATGAGGTTTTAAAACGCGTAAATACATTCAAAAGCTTGAGTTGCAGCTTGTTTGTACTTGTAAACATCCTTGGTGTAGTTTCTCACTCCAATGAATGCAAACAAAGCTTTAACTCCACCTTTTGAATGCATTTACGCGTTTTAACAGCTCTTACATCTAGGGTGAAAGAGATTGAGTTCTTTTGTGTTGTTTATTAGAGAAAGCACCCAAATGCTTTGTTTGCATTCATTTGAGTGAGAAACTACACCAAGGATGTTTACAAGTACAAACAAGTTTCAATTCAAGCTTTTGTGATGCAGGAGCAAGTACGTTAAAGGACAAGCAAGAAGACGACGAATCAAGAACGTCCAAGAACCCAGTTCTTGAAACGTTATTGCTTGATCTTGAGCTGCTCATTGCCAAGAGTATAATGCCACGTGAGGTAAAGTGTGAGGTAACTATGTTAGAGTGGCAAGAAGATGACTAGAAGCTGAAAAGAAGAAGCCTTGGGCGCCAAGGAAAGTGTTCCAGCGGTTTGAGCCTTGGGCGCTAGGTAATCAGTTGTTTAGTTCGATTTCGTTTAGTATTCCCTTAATTAGTTAGAATATGTTTAGGAGAGTAATAATCTGATTGTTATTAGTATTAGAAGTCCATTAGGTGTTAGGAAAGCTGTTAGTTAGTCCGTTTTACAGTTGTAATCAGTTTTATAGTTAGTTTCCTATTCGGACTAGGATTAGGATTCCGAATAGCTTTAGATTTTCTTTGTCTATAAATAGGGGAGGCTTTGCTACTGTAAACTCGTGCTTTGATGATTAATTATTGAATACGTGAGTATTTACCCCTCAAACTGAGTGATTCAGGTTGAAACCCTTACGAGTGATTCGTGAGTTGTTCTTGAGTGATTCTTGAACAAGATCCCTTTGTGTGATACTATCAAAGGTTAATTTCCGTTTTGTTACTTATTTCACATCAACTTGGTATCAGAGCTAAAGGTTTGAGCTTTCTTAAGTTTAAACAACACGGTCCTGAGCATAAACACGACACCATAGCGAGCTTTAGAGAAAGATTCTTGCAAGATCCGCCCTTTGTTCACGAAGGCAGCCAAGAAACCTTTGAGGACGTCTGCAAAATTGCGCGGTTCATCAAAGGTCTAAACCCAACTCTAAGGCGCAAGGTAGAGCTTGTTCCTTACGAAACCTTTGAGGACGTCTGCAAAATTGCTCTCAAGATTGAGAAGCAAGAGAAGGAGCAAAAACCGGTTGCCCGAGATGTGATTAAAGGCTATACAAATTTTCAGAACCAATACAATGCAACAGAGAATGCAACATTCTCCAAGAGCGCAAGTGTCCCTAGCAAGCCCGTAACTCAAGACAAAGGCAAAGCCGTGGCTACTAAGGACAAGAACCAACTGCGTTGTTTCAAGTGTCAAGGATATGGACACTATGCCTATGAGTGCGGCTCGAAGAAAGCGCTCACCATCGCTGAGCTAGAAGAGATGGAGCCCTCGTTTGTTATGCCCATAACCGAGGATAGTGATGAAAATATTGGAGAGCCATTCATTGAAGATTATGGTATACCCGAGGTTGGAGAGACCCTAATCCTTACGAAGCTGCTACATACGACTGTGGCCGATGATGAGTCCGACCAAAGGGAGCAAATATTCCATTCTCGCTGCAAGGTTAGAGGTAAAGTTTGCAATTTGATTATTGACTCTGGGAGTTGTACTAATGTTGCCTCTAAAGAGATGGTTGATAAGCTTGATTTGCCTACTAAAAGTCATCCTAAACCCTATACTGTGCAATGGTTGAATGATGGGGGAGGGTTAAAAGTGACTAAACAAGCTAGAGTTTGCTTTACTTTAGGGTGTTATAAAGACGATCTATGGTGTGATGTACTGCCTATGGGTGTTTGTCATATATTGTTAGGTCGTCCTTGGCAATTTGATAGGAAAGTTAGTCATGATGGTGTAAACAATATCTATACTGTTGAGCATAACCAGAAACGAATCAAATTGTTACCCTTGACTGCCACTGAAGTTAAAGAAGCAAAGGCTAGTAAAAAGGCGAGTCGTGTAATGGTCATAGGAGAGAAAGAGATGGAAAAAGAGGTGGCTAGTGAAACTATGAGCTACCTAGTGTTTTTGTTTGAACCTAACATGTGTAACAATCCCAATTATGATCCTGAGTTACGCCTATTGTTAGAGAGGTTCAAAGAAGTGTTCCCCGAGGAGTTACCCCCTGGTTTACCTCCTATGCGTGGCATAGAACACCAAATTGACCTAGTTCCTGGAGCACCACTTCCAAATAGGCCAGCATATCGGTGTAACCCCGAAGAAGCCAAAGAGTTACAAAGACAAGTTGAAGAGCTTGTGCAAAGAGGCTATGTGAGAGAAAGTCTAAGTCCATGCGCTGTTCCTGCGTTACTTGTGCCTAAGAAAGATGGGACATGGCGTATGTGCATTGATAGTAGAGCTGTCAACAATATCACAATCAAATATAGGTTCCCTATGCCAAGATTATACGATATGTTAGACGAGCTACATGGTTCCCAGTTGTTTTCCAAGATAGATCTTAGAGCTGGATACCATCAAGTGAGAATCAAGGAGGGGGATGAATGGAAAACCGCGTTCAAGATACGACATGGTTTGTATGAGTGGTTAGTAATGCCTTTTGGCTTGTGCAACGCTCCTAGCACATTCATGAGGTTGATGAACGAGGTATTGAGAGCATTCCTTGGTAAATTTGTTGTGGTTTACCTTGATGATATTCTTATATTCAGCAAGACCAAGGAGGAACATCTAGTACATCTACAGCGCGTATTTGAGAAGCTAAAGGAACAACAGCTTTTTGGCAAGTTAGAGAAGTGTGATTTCATGCTTCCTAAGGTTATATTCCTTGGTTACATTGTGTCCGAAGATGGTGTACATGTTGATCCGTCCAAGGTAGAAGCTATGGCTTCATGGCCAGCTCCAACCAATATACATGAGGTACGTAGTTTTCATGGCTTGGCATCATTTTATCGGAGGTTTATACGCAATTTTAGTTCTATTACTGCTCCTATAACTGAATTAATGAAAAAAGGAGAGTTTAATTGGAGTGAAAGTGCGCAAAAGGCCTTTGTTGAGGTCAAAGAGAAGTTGTGTCAAGCACCTATTCTAGCATTACCCGATTTTGATAGATTGTTTGAGGTTGAATGTGATGCTAGTGGGGTAGGTATAGGCGCTGTTTTAATTCAAGAAAAACGTCCTATTGCCTATTTTAGTGAAAAATTGAATGGAGCTCGTTTGAATTATTCTACATATGATCGAGAGTTCTATGCAATTGTGAGAGCTTTGGAGCATTGGTCCCGTTATTTAAGGCCTAAGCCTTTTAGGTTGCACTCGGATCATGAAGCTCTCAAGTACATTCATGGCCAACAGAAACTAAACCCTAGACATGCCAAGTGGGTAGAGTTTCTACAATCTTTTACATTCTCGGCCAAGTACAAAGATGGGAAGAGCAATGTTGTTGCTGATGCTCTTTCACGAAGAAACCACTTGCTTGTGACACTTGAAGCGAAGCTCCTAGGCTTTGAACATCTCCAAGAACTATATGACAAGGATGCTGATTTCTCTGAGTCATTTAGAGCTTGCAAAGAAGGGGAGCATGGTGATTATTTCATACAAGATGGGTTTCTATTCAAGAGCATGGTGATTACTTTGTGCCATGTCACAAGACCGATGACGCCTCTCATGTTGCTGACTTGTTCTATAAAGAGATAGTGAGGCTACATGGCATTCCCAAGACCATTGTGTCGGATCGAGATACTAAGTTTCTGAGTTACTTTTGGAAGACACTTTGGAGACTCGTTGGGACGAAGTTACTCTTTAGCACTTCACATCACCCACAAACAGATGGGCAAACCGAGGTTACAAACAGGACCCTTGGTACTTTGCTTAGAGGGTTGGTGAGTAGAAGCACAAAAGATTGGGATATTAAGCTAGCACATGCGGAGTTTGCATATAACAGAACGCCTGGATTTACCACGGGTCGTTCTCCATTTGAGATTGTGTACGGCATTAATCCTTATTTGCCTATTGATTTCGTGTCTTTGCCTAGAGATGATGTTATCAATGTAGATGCCAAGGCAAGACAACAAGCTTTCAAGAAGACCTGTGAGCAAGTTCGTGCGCGAGTAGAGAAGATGAACTCAAGGTACCAAGCTAGAGCTAACAAGGGAAGAAAGCAAGTTCTATTTGAACCTGGTGACTTAGTTTGGCTACACCTGCGCAAAGAAAGATTTCCTTCTAGACGCAAGAACAAGCTTATGCCTCGAGCAGATGGTCCTTTTCAAGTTCTAGAGAAGATTGGAGACAATGCATACAAGATTGATCTTCCTAGTGAGTATGGAAACGTGAGCTCAACCTTCAATGTCGGTGATCTTAGCCCTTACTTAGAGGATACGAATTTGAGGGCAAATTCTTTTAAAGAAGGGGAGGTTGATGCAGGAGCAAGTACGTTAAAGGACAAGCAAGAAGACGACGAATCAAGAACGTCCAAGAACCCAGTTCTTGAAACGTTAATGCTTGATCTTGAGCTGCTCATTGCCAAGAGTATAATGCCACGTGAGGTAAAGTGTGAGGTAACTATGTTAGAGTGGCAAGAAGATGACTAGAAGCTGAAAAGAAGAAGCCTTGGGCGCCAAGGAAAGTGTTCCAGCGGTTTTGAGCCTTGGGCCCTAGGTAATCAGTTGTTTAGTTCGATTTCGTTTAGTATTCCCTTAATTAGTTAGAATATGTTTAGGAGAGTAATAATCTGATTGTTATTAGTATTAGAAGTCCATTAGGTGTTAGGAAAGCTGTTAGTTAGTCCGTTTTACAGTTGTAATCAGTTTTATAGTTAATTTCCTATTCGGACTAGGATTAGGATTCCGAATAGCTTTAGATTTTCTTTGTCTATAAATAGGGGAGGCTTTGCTACTGTATACTCGTGCTTTGATGATTAATTATTGAATACGTGAGTATTTACCCCTCAAACTGAGTGATTCAGGTTGAAACCCTTACGAGTGATTCGTGAGTTGTTCTTGAGTGATTCTTGAACAAGATCCCTTTGTGTGATACTATCAAAGGTTAATTTCCGTTTTGTTACTTATTTCACATCATTTTGAATGCATTTACGCATTTTAACACCTCTTACAACTAGGGTGAAAGAGATTGAGTTCTTTTGTGTTGTATATTAAGAAAAAGCTCGCAAATGCTTTGTTTACATTCATTTGAGTGTGAAACTACCCCAAGGATGTTTACAACTACAAACAAGCTTGAACTCAAGCTTTTGAATGCATTTAAGCGTTTTAAAAGCTCATACGACAAGGGTGAAAGAGATTGAGTTCTTTTGTGTTGTATATTAAGAGAACGCACCCAAATGTTTTCATTCAATTCATTTGAGTGAGAAACTACACCAAAGATGTTTACAAGTACCAACAAGCTTCAACCCAAGCTTTTGAATGTATTTACGCGTTTTAAAAGCTCATATGACTAGGGTGAAAGAGATTGAGGTCTTTTGTGTTGTATATTAACAGAAAGCACCCAAATGCTTTGTTTGCATTTATTTGAGTGAGAAACTACACCAAGTATGTTTACAAGTACAAACAAGCTTTAACTCCACCTTTTGAATGCATTTACGCGTTTTAACAGCTCTTACATCTAGGGTGAAAGAGATTGAGTTCTTTTCTGTTGTATATTAAGAGAAAGCACCCAAATGCTTTGTTTGCATTTATTTGAGTGAGAAACTACACCAAGGATGTTTACAAGTACAAACAAGCTTCAACTCAAAATTTTGAATGTATTTACACGTTTTAACAGCTCTTACGACTAGGGTGAAAGAGTTGAGGTCTTTTGTGTTGTAGATTAAGAGAAAGCACCCAAATGCTTTCTTTGCATTAATTTGAGTGAGAAACTACACCAAGGATGTTTACAAGTTCAAACAAGTTTCAACTCAAGCTTTTGAATTAATTTACGCGTTTTAACAGCTCTTACGACTAGGCGAAAAGAGATTAAGTTCTTTTAGCCTAGTCGTAAAAGCGGTCAAAATGCGTAAATGCATTCAAAACGCGTAAATGCATTCAAAAGGTTAAGCTGAAGCTTGTTTTTACTTGTAAACATCCTTGGTGTAGTTTATCACTTAAATGAATGCAAATGCATCTGGGTGCATTCTCTTAATTTTCAACACAAAAGAACTCAATCTCTTTCACCCTAGTCGTAAGAGCTGTTAAAACGCGTAAATACATTCAAAAGCTTGAGTTGAAGGTCTTTTGTTCTTGTAAACATCCTTGGTGTAGTTTCTCACTTATATGAATGCAAACAAAACATCTGGGTGCTTTCTCTTAATATACAGCACAAAAGAACTCAATCTTTTTCACCCTGATCGTAAGAGCTGTTAAAACGCGTAAATGCATTCAAAACCTTGAGCTGAAGCTTGTTTGTCCTTGTAAAAATCCGTGGTTAAGTTTCTCACTCAAATGAATGCAAACAAAGCATTTGGGTGCGTTCTCTTAAAATACAACACAAAAGAACTCAGTCTCTTTCACCCTTGTCGTATGAGCTTTTAAAACGCTTAAATGCATTCAAAAGCTTGAGTTCAAGCTTGTTTGTAGTTGTAAACATCCTTGGAGTAGTTTCACACTCAAATGAATGTAAACAAAGCATTTGCGGGCTTTTTCTTAATATACAACACAAAAGAACTCAATCTCTTTTCGCCTAGTCGTAAGAGCTGTTAAAACGCGTAACTGCATTCAAAAGCTTGAGTTGAAACTTGTTTGTACTTGTAAACATCCTTGGTGTAGCTTCTCACTCAAATGAATGCAAACAAACCATTTGGGTGATTTCTCTTAATATACAACACAAAAGAACTCAATCTTTTTCACCCTAGTTGTATGAGGTTTTAAAACGCGTAAATGCATTCAAAAGCTTGAGTTGAAGCTTGTTTGTACTTGTAAACATCCTAGGTGTAGTTTCTCACTCAAATGAATGCAAACAAATGAATACGAGTAGGGTGAATGAGATTTGAGGTCTTTTGTGTTGTATATTAAGAGAAAGCACCCAAATGCTTTGTTTGCATTCATTTGAGTGAGAAACTACACCAAGGATGTTTACAAGTACAAACAAGCTTTAACTCCACCTTTTGAATGCATTTACGCGTTTTAACAGCTCTTACATCTAGGGTGAAAGAGATTGAGTTCTTTTGTGTTGTATATTAAGAGAAAGCACCCAAATGCTTTGTTTGCATTCATTTGAGGGAGAAACTACACCAAGGATGTTTACAAGTACAAACAAGCTTCAACTCAAGCTTTTGAAAGCATTTACGCGTTTTAAAACCTCATACGACAAGGGTGAAAGAGATTGTGTTCTTTTGTGTTGTATATTAAGAGAACGCACCCAAATGTTTTCTTTGCATTCATTTGAGTGAGAAACTACACCAAAGATGTTTACAAGTACAAACAAGCTTTTGAATGTATTTACGCGTTTTAAAAGCTCATATGACTAGGGTGAAAGAGATTGAGGTCTTTTGTGTTGTATATTAAGAGAAAGCAACCAAAAGCTTTGTTTGCATTCATTTCAGTGAGAAACTACACCAAGAATGTTTACAAGTACAAACAAGCTTCAACTCAAGCTGTTGAATTCATTTACGCGTTTTAAAAGCTCATATGACTAGGGTGAAAGAGATTGAGGTCTTTTGTGTTGTATATTAAGAGAAAGCACCCAAATGCTTTGTTTGCATTCATTTGAGTGAGAAACTACACCAAGGATGTTTACAAGTACAAACAAGCTCATATGACTAGGGTGAAAAAAAACTCTTTCACCCTAGTCGTAAGAGCTGTGTTGTAATTGAATTACCAATGTTTGTACATTTAAACAAACGCGTGTTTTTATTTTGTCCAAATACTTTGTTTGCATTCATTTGAGTGTGAAACTACACCTAGGATGTTTACAAGTACAAACAAGCTTCAACTCAAGCTTTTGAATGCATTTACGATTTTTAAAAGCCCATACGAGTAGGGTGAAAGAGATTTGAGTTCTTTTGCGTTGTATATTAAGAGAATGCATCCAAATACTTTGTTTGCATTCATTTGAGTGAGAAACTACACCAAGGATGTTTACAAGTACAAACAAGCGTTAACTCCACCTTTTCAATGCATTTACGCGTTTTAACAGCTCTTACATCTTGGGTGAAAGAGATTGAGTTGTTTTGTGTTGTATTTTAAGAGAAAGCACCCACACCAAGAATGTCTTAAAGTTCAAACAAGCTTCAACACAAACTTTTGAATGCATTTACGCGTTTTAAAAGCTCATACGAGTAGGGTGAAAGAGATTTGAGTTTTTTTGTGTTGTATATTGAGAGAAAGCATCCAAATACTTTGTTTGGATTCATTTGAGTGTGAAACTACACCTGGGATGTTTACAAGTACAAACAAGCTTCAACTCAATCTTTTGAATGCATTTATGCGTTTTAAAAGCACATACGAGTAGGGTGAAAGAGATTTGAGTTCTTTTGTGTTGTGTATTAAGAGAAAGCACCCAAACGCATTGTTTGCATTCATTTGAGTGAGAAACTACACCAAGGTTGTTTACAAGTACAAACAAGATTTAACTCAAGCTTTTGAATGCATTTACGCGTTTTAAAAGCTCATACGAGTAAGAAACTACACCAAAGATGTTGACAAGTACAAACAATGTTTAACTCCACCTTTTGAATGCATTTACGCGTTTTAACAGCTCTTACATCTAGGGTGAAAGAGATTGAGTTCTTTTGTGTTGTATATTAAGAGAAAGCACCCAAATGCTTTGTTTGCATTCATTTGAGGGAGAAACTACACCAAGGATGTTTACAAGTACAAACAAGCTTCAACTCAAGCTTTTGAAAGCATTTACGCGTTTTAAAACCTCATACGACAAGGGTGAAAGAGATTGTGCTCTTTTGTGTTGTATATTAAGAGAACGCACCCAAATGTTTTCTTTGCATTCATTTGAGTGAGAAACTACACCAAAGATGTTTACAAGTACAAACAATCTTCAACTCAAGCTTTTGAATGTATTTACGCGTTTTAAAAGCTCATATGACTAGGGTGAAAGAGATTGAGGTCTTTTGTGTTGTATATTAAGAGAAAGCAACCAAAAGCTTTGTTTGCATTCATTTCAGTGAGAAACTACACCAAGAATGTTTACAAGTACAAACAAGATTCAACTCAAGCTTTTGAATTCATTTACGCGTTTTAAAAGCTCATATGACTAGGGTGAAAGAGATTGAGGTCTTTTGTGTTGTATATTAAGAGAAAGCACCCAAATGCTTTGTTTGCATTCATTTGAGTGAGAAACTACACCAAGGATGTTTACAAGTACAAACAAGCTCATATGACTAGGGTGAAAAAAAACTCTTTCACCCTAGTCGTAAGAGCTGTGTTGTAATTGAATTACCAATGTTTGTACATTTAAACAAACGTGTATTTTTATTTTGTCCAAATACTTTGTTTGCATTCATTTGAGTGTGAAACTACACCTAGGATGTTTACAAGTACAAACAAGCTTCAACTCAAGCTTTTGAATGCATTTACGATTTTTAAAAGCCCATACGAGTAGGGTGAAAGAGATTTGAGTTCTTTTGCGTTGTATATTAAGAGAATGCATCCAAATACTTTGTTTGCATTCATTTGAGTGAGAAACTACACCAACGATGTTTACAAGTACAAACAAGCGTTAACTCCACCTTTTCAATGCATTTACGCGTTTTAACAGCTCTTACATCTTAGGTGAAAGAGATTGAGTTGTTTTGTGTTGTATTTTAAGAGAAAGCACCCACACCAAGAATGTCTTAAAGTTCAAACAAGCATCAACACAAACTTTTGAATGCATTTACGCGTTTTAAAAGCTCATACGAGTAGGGTGAAAGAGATTTGAGTTCTTTTGTGTTGTATATTGAGAGAAAGCATCCAAATACTTTGTTTGGATTCATTTGAGTGTGAAACTACACCTGGGATGTTTACAAGTACAAACAAGCTTCAACTCAATCTTTTGAATGCATTTATGCGTTTTAAAAGCACATACGAGTAGGGTGAAAGAGATTTGAGTTCTTTTGTGTTGTGTATTAAGAGAAAGCACCCAAACGCATTGTTTGCATTCATTTGAGTGAGAAACTACACCAAGGTTGTTTACAAGTACAAACAAGATTTAACTCAAGCTTTTGAATGCATTTACGCGTTTTAAAAGCTCATACGAGTAAGAAACTACACCAAAGATGTTGACAAGTACAAACAATCTTTAACTCCACCTTTTGAATGCATTTACGCGTTTTAACAGCTCTTACATCTAGGGTGAAAGAGATTGAGGTCTTTTGTGTTGTATATTAAGAGAAATCACACAAATGCTTTGTTTGCATTCATTTGAGTGCGAAACTACACCAAGAATGTTTACAAGTACAAACAAGCTTCAACTCAAGCTTTTGAATGCATTTACGCGGTTTAAAAGCTCATATGACTAGGGTGAAAGAGATTGAGTTCTTTTGTGTTGTATATTAAGAGAAAGCACCCAAATGCTTTGTTTGCATTCATTTGAGTGAGAAACTACACCAAGGATGTTTACAAGTACAAACAAGCTTTAACTCCACCTTTTGAATGCATTTACGCGTTTTAACAGCTCTTACATCTTGGGTGAAAGAGATTGAGTTCTTTTGTGTTGTATATTAAGAGAAAGCACCCAAATGCTTTGTTTGCATTCATTTGAGTGAGAAACTACACCAAGGATGTTTACAAGTACAAACAAGCTTCAACTCAAGCTTTTGAATGCATTTACGCGTTTTGAATGCATTTACGCATTTTAACAGCTCTTACAACTAGGGTGAAAGAGATTGAGTTCTTTTGTGTTGTATATTAAGAGAAAGCACCCAAATGCTTTGTTTGCATTTGAGTGAGAAACTACACCAAGGATGTTTACATGTACAAACAAGCTTCAACTCAAGCTTTTGAATGCATTTACGCGTTTTAAAAGCTCATATGAGTAGGGTGAAAGAGATTTGAGTTCTTTTGTGTTGTATATTAAGAGAAAGCATCCAATACTTTTTTTTCATTCATTTGAGTGTGAAACTATACCTAGGATGTTTACAAGTACAAACAAGCTTCAACTCAAGCTTTTGAATGCATTTACTCGTTTTAAAAAACTCATACGAGTAGGGTGAAAGAGATTTGAGTTCTTTTGTGTTGTATATTAAGAGAAAGCATCCAAATACTTTTTTTCCATTCATTTAAGTGTGAAACTACACCTAGGATGTTTACAAGTACAAACAAGCTTCAACTCAAGCTTTTGAATGTATTTATGCGTTTTAAAAGCTCATACGAGTAGGGTGAAAGAGATTTGAGTTCTTTTGTGTTGTGTATTAAGAGAAAGCATCCAAATACTTTTTTTTCATTCATTTGAGTGAGAAACTACACCAAGGATGTTTACAAGTACAAACAAGCTTTAACTCCACCTTTTGAATGCATTTACGCGTTTTAACAGCTCTTACATCTAGGGTGAAAGAGATTGAGTTTACAGTTACAAACAAGGATGCATTTACGCGTTTTGTGTGATACTATCAAAGGTTAATTTCCGTTTTGTTACTTATTTCACATCATTTACAGTTACAAACATGCTTCAACTCAAGCTTTTGAATGCATTTACACGTTTTAAAAGCTCATACGAGTAGGGTGAAAGAGATTTGAGTTCTTTTGTGTTGTATATTAAGAGAAAGCATCCAAATACTTTGTTTGCATTCATTTGAGTGTGAAACTTTACCGAGGATGTTTACAAGTACTAACAAGCTTCAACTCAAGCTTTTGAATGTATTTACGCGTTTTAAAAGCTCATACGAGTAGGGTGAAAGAGATTTGAGTTCTTTTGTGTTGTATATTAAGAGAAAGCATTGAAATACTTTGTTTGCATTCATTTGAGTGTGAAACTACACCTAGGATGTTTACAAGTATAACCAACCTTCAGCTCAAGCTGTTGAATGAATTTACGCGATTTAAAAGCTCATACGACTAGGGTGAAAGAGATTTGAGTTCTTTTGTGTTGTATATTAAGAGAAAGCATCCAAATACTTTATTTGCATTCATTTGAGTGTGAAACTACACCGAGGATGTTTACAGTTACAAACAAGCTTCAACTCAAGCTTTTGAATGCATTTACGCGTTTTAAAAGCTCATACGAGTAGGGTGAAAGAGATTTGAGTTCTGTTGTGTTGTATAGTAAGAGAAAGCATCCAAATACTTTGTTTGAATTCATTTGAGTGTGAAACTATACCTAGGATGTTTACAGTTACAAACAAGCTTCAACTCAAGCTTTTGAATGAATTTACGCATTTTAACAGCTCTTACGACTATGGTGATAGAAATTGAGTTCTTTTGTGTTGTATATTAAGAGAAAATATCCAAATACTTTGTTTGCATTCATTTGAGTGTGAAATAACACCAGGGTTTTTTACAAGTACAAACAAGCTTCAACTCAAGCTTTTGAATGCATTTACGCGTTTTAAAAGCTCATACGAGTAGGGTGAAAGAGAGTTGATTTCTTTTGTGTTGTATATTAAGAGAAAGCACCCAAATGTTTAGTTTGCATTCTTTTGAGTATGAAACTACACCAAGAATGTGTTAAATTACAAACAAGCTTCAACCCAAGCTTTTGAATGCATTTACGCGTTTTAAAAGCTCATACGAGTAGGGTGAAAGAGATTTGAGTTCTTTTGTGTTGTATATTAAGAGAAAGCATCCAAATACTTTTTTTCCATTCATTTAAGTGTGAAACTACACCTAGGATGTTTACAAGTACAAACAAGCTTCAACTCAAGCTTTTGAATGTATTTACGCGTTTTAAAAGCTCATACGAGTAGGTTGAAAGAGATTTGAGTTCTTTTGTGTTGTATATTAAGAGAAAGCATCAAAATACTTTGTCTGCATTCATTTGAGTGTGAAACTACACCGAGGATGTTTACAAGTACAAACAAGCTTCAACTCAAGCTTTTGAATACATTTACGCGTTTTAAAAGCTCATACGAGTAGGGTGAAAGAGATTTGAGTTCTTTTGTGTTGTATAGTAAGAGAAAGCATCCAAATACTTTGTTTGCATTCATTTGAGTGTGAAACTATACCTAGCTTCAACTCAAGCTTTTGAATGAATTTACGCGTTTTAACAGCTCTTACGACTAGGGTGATAGAAATTGAGTTCTTTTGTGTTGTATATTAAGAGAAAATATCCAAATAGTTTGTTTGCATTCATTTGAGTGTGAAATAACACCAGGGTTTTTTACAAGTACAAACAAGCTTCAACTCAAGCTTTTGAATGCCTTTACGCGTTTTAAAAGCTCATACGAGTAGGGTGAAAGAGATTTGAGTTCTTTTGTGTTGTATATTAAGAGAAAGCATTCAAATACTTTGTTTGCACTCATTTGAGTGTGAAACTACACCTAGGATGTTTACAATTATAAACAAGCTTAAAGTCAAGCTGTTGAATGAATTTACGCGATTTAAAAGCTCATACGAGTAGGGTGAAAGAGATTTGAGTTCTTTTGTGTTGTATATTAAGAGAAAGCATCCAAATACTTTGTTTCCATTCATTTAAGTGTGAAACTACACGTAGGATGTTTACAAGTACAAACAAGCTTCAACTCAAGCTTTTGAATGTATTTACGCGTTTTAAAAGCTCATACGAGTAGGGTGAAAGAGATTTGAGTTCTTTTGTGTTGTATATTAAGAGAAAGCATTCAAATACTTTGTTTGCATTCATTTGAGTGTGAAACTACACCTAGGATGTTTACAAGTATAAACAAGCTTCAGCTCAAGCTGTTGAATGAATTTACGCGATTTAAAAGCTCATACGAGTAGGGTGAAAGAGATTTGAGTTCTTTAGTGTTGTATATTAAGAGAAAGCAACCAAATACTTTGTTTGCATTCGTTTGAGTGTGAAACTACACCGAGGATGTTTACAAGTACAAACAAGCTTCAACTCAAGCTTTTGAATGTATTTACGCGTTTTAAAAGCTCATACGAGTAGGGTGAAAGAGATTTGAGTTCTTTTGTGTTGTATATTAAGAGAAAGCATTCGAATACTTTGTTTGCACTCATTTGAGTGTGAAACTGCACCTAGGATGTTTACAATTATAAACAAGGTTCAACTCAAGCTGTTGAATGAATTTACGCGATTTAAAAGCTCATACGACTAGGGTGAAAGAGATTTTTTGAGTTCTTTTGTGTTGTATATTAAGAGAAAGCATCCAAATACTTTGTTTCCATTCATTTAAGTGTGAAACTACACGTAGGATGTTTACAAGTACAAACAAGCTTCAACTCAAGCTTTTGAATGCATTTACGCGTTTTAAAAGCTCATACGAGTAGGGTGAAAGAGAGTTGATTCCTTTTGTGTTGTATATTAAGAGAAAGCACCCAAATGTTTAGTTTGTATTCGTTTGAGTGTGAAACTACACCGAGGATGTTTACATGTACAAACAACTTCAACCCAAGCTTTTGAATGTATTTACGCGTTTTAAAAGCTCATACGAGTAGGATGAAAGAGATTTGAGTTCTTTTTTGTTGTATATTAAGAGAAAGCATTCAAATACTTTGTTTGCATTCATTTGAGTGTGAAACTACACCTAGGATGTTTACAAGTATAAACAAGATTCAACTCTAGCTGTTGAATGAATTTACGCGATTTAAAAGCTCATACGACTAGGGTGAAAGAGATTTGAGTTCTTTTGTGTTGTATATTAAGAGAAGGCATCCAAATACTTTGTTTCCATTCACTTAAGTGTGAAACTACACCTAGGATGTTTACAAGTACAAACAAGTTTCAACTCAAGCTTTTGAATGCATTTACGCGTTTTAAAAGCTCATACGAGTATGGTTAAAGAGATTTGATTTCTTTTGTGTTGTATATTAAGAGAAAGCACCCAAATGTTTTGTTTGCATTCTTTTGAGTATGAAACTACACCAAGAATGTGTTAAATTACAAACAAGCTTCAACTCACGCTTTTGAATGCATTTACGCGTTTTAAAAGCTCATACGAGTAGGGTGAAAGAGATTTGAGTTCTTTTGTGTTGTATATTAAGAGAAAGCATCCAAATACTTTGTTTGCATTCGTTTGAGTGTGAAACTACACCGAGGATGTTTACAAGTACAAACAAGCTTCAACTCAAGCTTTTGAATGTATTTACGCGTTTTAAAAGCTCATACGAGTAGGGTGAAAGAGATTTGAGTTCTTTTGTGTTGTATATTAAGAGAAAGCATCCAAATACTTTGTTTGCATTCATTTGAGTGTGAAACTAGACCTAGGATGTTTACAGTTACAAACAAGCTTCAACTCAAGCTTTTGAATGCATTTACGCGTTTTAAAAGCTCATACGAGTAGGGTGAAAGAGAGTTGATTTCTTTTGTGTTGTATATTAAGAGAAAGCACCCAAATGTTTAGTTTGCATTCTTTTGAGTATGAAACTACACCAAGAATGTGTTAAATTACAAACAAGCTTCAACCCAAGCTTTTGAATGCATTTACGCGTTTTAAAAGCTCATACGAGTAGGGTGAAAGAGATTTGAGTTCTTTTGTGTTGTATATTAAGAGAAAGCATCCAAATACTTTTTTTCCATTCATTTAAGTGTGAAACTACACCTAGGATGTTTACAAGTACAAACAAGCTTCAACTCAAGCTTTTGAATGTATTTACGCGTTTTAAAAGCTCATACGAGTAGGGTGAAAGAGATTTGAGTTCTTTTGTGTTGTATATTAAGAGAAAGCATCAAAATACTTTGTCTGCATTCATTTGAGTGTGAAACTACACCGAGGATGTTTACAAGTACAAACAAGCTTCAACTCAAGCTTTTGAATACATTTACGCGTTTTAAAAGCTCATACGAGTAGGGTGAAAGAGATTTGAGTTCTTTTGTGTTGTATAGTAAGAGAAAGCATCCAAATACTTTGTTTGCATTCATTTGAGTGTGAAACTATACCTAGCTTCAACTCAAGCTTTTGAATGAATTTACGCGTTTTAACAGCTCTTACGACTAGGGTGATAGAAATTGAGTTCTTTTGTGTTGTATATTAAGAGAAAATATCCAAATAGTTTGTTTGCATTCATTTGAGTGTGAAATAACACCAGGGTTTTTTACAAGTACAAACAAGCTTCAACTCAAGCTTTTGAATGCCTTTACGCGTTTTAAAAGCTCATACGAGTAGGGTGAAAGAGATTTGAGTTCTTTTGTGTTGTATATTAAGAGAAAGCATTCAAATACTTTGTTTGCACTCATTTGAGTGTGAAACTACACCTAGGATGTTTACAATTATAAACAAGCTTAAAGTCAAGCTGTTGAATGAATTTACGCGATTTAAAAGCTCATACGAGTAGGGTGAAAGAGATTTGAGTTCTTTTGTGTTGTATATTAAGAGAAAGCATCCAAATACTTTGTTTCCATTCATTTAAGTGTGAAACTACACGTAGGATGTTTACAAGTACAAACAAGCTTCAACTCAAGCTTTTGAATGTATTTACGCGTTTTAAAAGCTCATACGAGTAGGGTGAAAGAGATTTGAGTTCTTTTGTGTTGTATATTAAGAGAAAGCATTCAAATACTTTGTTTGCATTTATTTGAGTGTGAAACTACACCTAGGATGTTTACAAGTATAAACAAGCTTCAGCTCAAGCTGTTGAATGAATTTACGCGATTTAAAAGCTCATACGAGTAGGGTGAAAGAGATTTGAGTTCTTTAGTGTTGTATATTAAGAGAAAGCAACCAAATACTTTGTTTGCATTCGTTTGAGTGTGAAACTACACCGAGGATGTTTACAAGTACAAACAAGCTTCAACTCAAGCTTTTGAATGTATTTACGCGTTTTAAAAGCTCATACGAGTAGGGTGAAAGAGATTTGAGTTCTTTTGTGTTGTATATTAAGAGAAAGCATTCGAATACTTTGTTTGCACTCATTTGAGTGTGAAACTGCACCTAGGATGTTTACAATTATAAACAAGGTTCAACTCAAGCTGTTGAATGAATTTACGCGATTTAAAAGCTCATACGACTAGGGTGAAAGAGATTTTTTGAGTTCTTTTGTGTTGTATATTAAGAGAAAGCATCCAAATACTTTGTTTCCATTCATTTAAGTGTGAAACTACACGTAGGATGTTTACAAGTACAAACAAGCTTCAACTCAAGCTTTTGAATGCATTTACGCGTTTTAAAAGCTCATACGAGTAGGGTGAAAGAGAGTTGATTCCTTTTGTGTTGTATATTAAGAGAAAGCACCCAAATGTTTAGTTTGTATTCGTTTGAGTGTGAAACTACACCGAGGATGTTTACATGTACAAACAACTTCAACCCAAGCTTTTGAATGTATTTACGCGTTTTAAAAGCTCATACGAGTAGGATGAAAGAGATTTGAGTTCTTTTTTGTTGTATATTAAGAGAAAGCATTCAAATACTTTGTTTGCATTCATTTGAGTGTGAAACTACACCTAGGATGTTTACAAGTATAAACAAGATTCAACTCTAGCTGTTGAATGAATTTACGCGATTTAAAAGCTCATACGACTAGGGTGAAAGAGATTTGAGTTCTTTTGTGTTGTATATTAAGAGAAGGCATCCAAATACTTTGTTTCCATTCACTTAAGTGTGAAACTACACCTAGGATGTTTACAAGTACAAACAAGTTTCAACTCAAGCTTTTGAATGCATTTACGCGTTTTAAAAGCTCATACGAGTATGGTTAAAGAGATTTGATTTCTTTTGTGTTGTATATTAAGAGAAAGCACCCAAATGTTTTGTTTGCATTCTTTTGAGTATGAAACTACACCAAGAATATGTTAAATTACAAACAAGCTTCAACTCACGCTTTTGAATGCATTTACGCGTTTTAAAAGCTCATACGAGTAGGGTGAAAGAGATTTGAGTTCTTTTGTGTTGTATATTAAGAGAAAGCATCCAAATACTTTGTTTGCATTCGTTTGAGTGTGAAACTACACCGAGGATGTTTACAAGTACAAACAAGCTTCAACTCAAGCTTTTGAATGTATTTACGCGTTTTAAAAGCTCATACGAGTAGGGTGAAAGAGATTTGAGTTCTTTTGTGTTGTATATTAAGAGAAAGCATTCAAATACTTTGTTTGCATTCATTTGAGTGTGAAACTACACCAAGGATGTTTACAAGTATAAACAAGCTTCAACTCAAGCTGTTGAATGAATTTACGAGATTTAGAAGCTCATACGACTAGGGTGAAAGAGATTTGATTTCTTTTGTGTTGTATATTAAGAGAAAGCATCCAAATTCTTTGTTTGCATTCATTTGAGTGTGAAACTACACCGAGGATGTCTACAGTTACAAACAAGCTTCAACTCAAGCTTTTGAATGCATTTACGCGTTTTAAAAGCTGATACGAGTAGGGTGAAAGAGATTTGAGTTCTTTTGTGTTGTATATTAAGAGAAAGCATCCAAATACTTTGTTTGCATTCATTTGAGTGTGAAACCACACCTTGGATGTTTACAAGTACAAACAAGCTTCAACTCAAGCTTTTGAATGTATTTACGCGTTTTAAAAGCTCATACGACTAGGGTGAAAGAGATTTGAGTTCTTTTGCGTTGTACATTAAGAGAAAGCATCCAAATACTTTGTTTTCATTGATTTAAGTGTGAAACTACACCTAGGATGTTTACAAGTACAAACAAGCTTCAACTCAAGCTTTTGAATGTATTAACGCGTTTTAAAAGCTCATACGAGTAGGGTGAAAGAGATTTGAGTTCTTTTGTGTTGTATATTAAGAGAAAGCATTTAAATACTTTGTTTCCATTCATTTAAGTGTGAAACTACACCTAGGATGTTTACAAGTACAAACAAGCTTCAACTCAAGCTTTTGAATGTATTTACGCGTTTTAAAAGCTCATACGAGTAGGGTGAAAGATATTTGAGTTCTTTTGTGTTGTATAGTAAGAGAAAGCATCCAAATACTTTGTTTACATTCATTTGAGTGTGAAACTACACCTAGGATGTTTACAAGTACAAAGAAGCTTCAACTCAAGCTTTTGAATGTATTTACGCGTTTTAAAAGCTCATACGAGGAGGGTGAAAGAGATTTGAGTTCTTTTGTGTTGTAAGAGAAAGCATCCAAATACTTTGTTTGCATTCATTTGAGTGTGAAACTACACCTAGGATGTTTACAAGTACAAACAAGCTTCAACTCAAGCTTTTGAATGAATTTACGCGTTTTAACAGCTCTTACGACTAGGGTGATAGAAATTGAGTTCTTTTGAGTTGTATATTAAGAAAAAATATCCAAATACTTTGTTTGCATTCAATTGAGTGTGAAAAAACACCAGGGTTGTTTACCAGTACAAACAAGCTTCAACTCAAGCTTTTGAATGCATTTACGCGTTTTGAAAGCTCATACGAGTAGGGTGAAAGAGATTTGATTTCTTTTCTGTTGTATATTAAGAGAAAGCGCCCAAATGTTTTGTTTGCATTCTTTTGAGTATGAAACTACACCAAGAATGTGTTAAATTACAAACAAACTTCAACTCAGGCTTTTGAATGCATTTGCGCGTTTTAAAAGCTCATACGAGTAAGGTGAAAGAGATTTGAGTTCTTTTGTGTTGTATATTAAGAGAAAGCATCAATACTTTGCTTGCATTCATTTGAGTGTGAAACTACACCTAGGATGTTTACAGTTACAAACAAGCTTCAACTCAAGCTTTTGAATGCATTTACGCGTTTTAAAAGCTCATACGAGTAGGGTGAAAGAGATTTGAGTTCTTTTGTGTTGTATAGTAAGAGAAAGCATCCAAATACTTTGTTTGAATTCATTTGAGTGTGAAACTATACCTAGGATGTTTACAGTTACAAACAAGCTTCAACTCAAGCTTTTGAATGAATTTACGCGTTCTAAAAGCTCATACGAGTAGGGTGAAAGAGATTTGAGTTCTTTTGTGTTGTATATTAAGAGAAAGCATTCGAATACTTTGTTTGCACTCATTTGAGTGTGAAACTGCACCTAGGATGTTTACAATTATAAACAAGGTTCAACTAAAGCTGTTGAATGAATTTACGCAATTTAAAAGCTCATACGACTAGGGTGAAAGAGATTTTTTGAGTTCTTTTGTGTTGTATATTAAGAGAAAGCATCCAAATACTTTGTTTCCATTCATTTAAGTGTGAAACTACACGTAGGATGTTTACAAGTACAAACAAGCTTCAACTCAAGCTTTTGAATGCATTTACGCGTTTTAAAAGCTCATACGAGTAGGGTGAAAGAGAGTTGATTCCTTTTGTGTTGTATATTAAGAGAAAGCACCCAAATGTTTAGTTTGCATTCTTTTGAGTATGAAACTACACCAAGAATGTGTTAAATTACAAACAAGCTTCAACCCAAGCTTTTGAATGCATTTACGCGTTTTAAAAGCTCATACGAGTAGGGTGAAAGAGATTTGAGTTCTTTCGTGTTGTATATTAAGAGAAAGCATCCAAATACTTTGTTTGTATTCGTTTGAGTGTGAAACTACACCGAGGATGTTTACAAGTACAAACAAGCTTCAACTCAAGCTTTTGAATGTATTTACGCGTTTTAAAAGCTCATACGAGTAGGATGAAAGAGATTTGAGTTCTTTTTTGTTGTATATTAAGAGAAAGCATTCAAATACTTTGTTTGCATTCATTTGAGTGTGAAACTACACCTAGGATGTTTACAAGTATAAACAAGCTTCAACTCTAGCTGTTGAATGAATTTACGCGATTTAAAAGCTCATACGACTAGGGTGAAAGAGATTTGAGTTCTTTTGTGTTGTATATTAAGAGAAAGCATCCAAATACTTTGTTTCCATTCATTTAAGTGTGAAACTACACCTAGGATGTTTACAAGTACAAACAAGTTTCAACTCAAGCTTTTGAATGCATTTACGCGTTTTAAAAGCTCATACGAGTATGGTTAAAGAGATTTGATTTCTTTTGTGTTGTATATTAAGAGAAAGCACCCAAATGTTTTGTTTGCATTCTTTTGAGTATGAAAGTACACCAAGAATGTGTTAAATTACAAACAAGCTTCAACTCACTCTTTTGAATGCATATACGCGTTTTAAAAGCTCATACGAGTAGGGTGAAAGAGATTTGAGTTCTTTTGTGTTGTATATTAAGAGAAAGCATTCAAATACTTTGTTTGCATTCATTTGAGTGTGAAACTACACCGAAGATGTTTACAAGTATAAACAAGCTTCAACTCAAGCTGTTGAATGAATTTACGCGATTTAAAAGCTCATACGACTAGGGTGAAAGAGATTTGAGTTCTTTTGTGTTGTATATTAAGAGAAAGCATCCAAATTCTTTGTTTGCATTCATTTGAGTGTGAAACTACACCGAGGATGTTTACAGTTACAAACAAGCTTCAACTCAAGCTTTTGAATGCATTTACGCGTTTTAAAAGCTCATACGAGTAGGGTGAAAGAGATTTGAGTTCTTTTGTGTTGTCTATTAAGAGAAAGCATCCAAATACTTTGTTTGCATTCATTTGAGTGTGAAACCACACCTTGGATGTTTACAAGTACAAACAAGCTTCAACTCAAGCTTTTGAATGTATTTACGCGTTTTAAAAGCTCATACGACTAGGGTGAAAGAGATTTGAGTTCTTTTGTGTTCTATATTAAGAGAAAGCATCCAAATACTTTGTTTCCATTGATTTAAGTGTGAAACTACACCTAGGATGTTTACAAGTACAAACAAGCTTCAACTCAAGCTTTTGAATGTATTAACGCGTTTTAAAAGCTCATACGAGTAGGGTGAAAGAGATTTGAGTTCTTTTCTGTTGTATATTAAGAGAAAGCATTTAAATACTTTGTTTCCATTCATTTAAGTGTGAAACTACACCTAGGATGTTTACAAGTACAAACAAGCTTCAACTCAAGCTTTTGAATGTATTTACGCGTTTTAAAACCTCATACGAGTAGGGTGAAAGATATTTGAGTTCTTTTGTGTTGTATAGTAAGAGAAAGCATCCAAATACTTTGTTTGCATTCATTTGAGTGTGAAACTACACCTAGGATGTTTACAAGTACAAAGAAGCTTCAACTCAAGCTTTTGAATGTATTTACGCGTTTTAAAAGCTCATACGAGGAGGGTGAAAGAGATTTGAGTTCTTTTGTGTTGTAAGAGAAAGCATCCAAATACTTTGTTTGCATTCATTTGAGTGTGAAACTACACCTAGGATGTTTACAAGTACAAACAAGCTTCAACTCAAGCTTTTGAATGAATTTACGCGTTTTAACAGCTCTTACGACTAGGGTGATAGAAATTGAGTTCTTTTGAGTTGTATATTAAGAGAAAATATCCAAATACTTTGTTTGCATTCAATTGAGTGTGAAATAACACCAGGGTTGTTTACCAGTACAAACAAGCTTCAACTCAAGCTTTTGAATGCATTTACGCGTTTTGAAAGCTCATACGAGTAGGGTGAAAGAGATTTGATTTCTTTTCTGTTGTATATTAAGAGAAAGCGCCCAAATGTTTTGTTTGCATTCTTTTGAGTATGAAACTACACCAAGAATGTGTTAAATTACAAACAAGCTTCAACTCAGGCTTTTGAATGCATTTGCGCGTTTTAAAAGCTCATACGAGTAAGGTGAAAGAGATTTGAGTTCTTTTGTGTTGTATATTAAGAGAAAGCATCAATACTTTGCTTGCATTCATTTGAGTGTGAAACTACACCTAGGATGTTTACAGTTACAAACAAGCTTCAACTCATGCTTTTGAATGCATTTACGCGTTTTAAAAGCTCATACGAGTAGGGTGAAAGAGATTTGAGTTCTTTTGTGTTGTATAGTAAGAGAAAGCATCCAAATACTTTGTTTGAATTCATTTGAGTGTGAAACTATACCTAGGATGTTTATAGTTACAAACAAGCTTCAACTCAAGCTTTTGAATGAATTTACGCGTTCTAAAAGCTCATACGAGTAGGGTGAAAGAGATTTGAGTTCTTTTGTGTTGTATATTAAGAGAAAGCATTCGAATACTTTGTTTGCACTCATTTGAGTGTGAAACTGCACCTAGGATGTTTACAATTATAAACAAGGTTCAACTAAAGCTGTTGAATGAATTTACGCGATTTAAAAGCTCATACGACTAGGGTGAAAGAGATTTTTTGAGTTCTTTTGTGTTGTATATTAAGAGAAAGCATCCAAATACTTTGTTTCCATTCATTTAAGTGTGAAACTACACGTAGGATGTTTACAAGTACAAACAAGCTTCAACTCAAGCTTTTGAATGCATTTACGCGTTTTAAAAGCTCATACGAGTAGGGTGAAAGAGAGTTGATTCCTTTTGTGTTGTATATTAAGAGAAAGCACCCAAATGTTTAGTTTGCATTCTTTTGAGTATGAAACTACACCAAGAATGTGTTAAATTACAAACAAGCTTCAACCCAAGCTTTTGAATGCATTTACGCGTTTTAAAAGCTCATACGAGTAGGGTGAAAGAGATTTGAGTTCTTTCGTGTTGTATATTAAGAGAAAGCATCCAAATACTTTGTTTGTATTCGTTTGAGTGTGAAACTACACCGAGGATGTTTACAAGTACAAACAAGCTTCAACTCAAGCTTTTGAATGTATTTACGCGTTTTAAAAGCTCATACGAGTAGGATGAAAGAGATTTGAGTTCTTTTTTGTTGTATATTAAGAGAAAGCATTCAAATACTTTGTTTGCATTCATTTGAGTGTGAAACTACACCTAGGATGTTTACAAGTATAAACAAGCTTCAACTCTAGCTGTTGAATGAATTTACGCGATTTAAAAGCTCATACGACTAGGGTGAAAGAGATTTGAGTTCTTTTGTGTTGTATATTAAGAGAAAGCATCCAAATACTTTGTTTCCATTCATTTAAGTGTGAAACTACACCTAGGATGTTTACAAGTACAAACAAGTTTCAACTCAAGCTTTTGAATGCATTTACGCGTTTTAAAAGCTCATACGAGTATGGTTAAAGAGATTTGATTTCTTTTGTGTTGTATATTAAGAGAAAGCACCCAAATGTTTTGTTTGCATTCTTTTGAGTATGAAAGTACACCAAGAATGTGTTAAATTACAAACAAGCTTCAACTCACTCTTTTGAATGCATATACGCGTTTTAAAAGCTCATACGAGTAGGGTGAAAGAGATTTGAGTTCTTTTGTGTTGTATATTAAGAGAAAGCATTCAAATACTTTGTTTGCATTCATTTGAGTGTGAAACTACACCGAAGATGTTTACAAGTATAAACAAGCTTCAACTCAAGCTGTTGAATGAATTTACGCGATTTAAAAGCTCATACGACTAGGGTGAAAGAGATTTGAGTTCTTTTGTGTTGTATATTAAGAGAAAGCATCCAAATTCTTTGTTTGCATTCATTTGAGTGTGAAACTACACCGAGGATGTTTACAGTTACAAACAAGCTTCAACTCAAGCTTTTGAATGCATTTACGCGTTTTAAAAGCTCATACGAGTAGGGTGAAAGAGATTTGAGTTCTTTTGTGTTCTATATTAAGAGAAAGCATCCAAATACTTTGTTTCCATTGATTTAAGTGTGAAACTACACCTAGGATGTTTACAAGTACAAACAAGCTTCAACTCAAGCTTTTGAATGTATTAACGCGTTTTAAAAGCTCATACGAGTAGGGTGAAAGAGATTTGAGTTCTTTTCTGTTGTATATTAAGAGAAAGCATTTAAATACTTTGTTTCCATTCACTTAAGTGTGAAACTACACCTAGGATGTTTACAAGTACAAACAAGCTTCAACTCAAGCTTTTGAATGTATTTACGCGTTTTAAAACCTCATACGAGTAGGGTGAAAGATATTTGAGTTCTTTTGTGTTGTATAGTAAGAGAAAGCATCCAAATACTTTGTTTGCATTCATTTGAGTGTGAAACTACACCTAGGATGTTTACAAGTACAAAGAAGCTTCAACTCAAGCTTTTGAATGTATTTACGCGTTTTAAAAGCTCATACGAGGAGGGTGAAAGAGATTTGAGTTCTTTTGTGTTGTAAGAGAAAGCATCCAAATACTTTGTTTGCATTCATTTGAGTGTGAAACTACACCTAGGATGTTTACAAGTACAAACAAGCTTCAACTCAAGCTTTTGAATGAATTTACGCGTTTTAACAGCTCTTACGACTAGGGTGATAGAAATTGAGTTCTTTTGAGTTGTATATTAAGAGAAAATATCCAAATACTTTGTTTGCATTCAATTGAGTGTGAAATAACACCAGGGTTGTTTACCAGTACAAACAAGCTTCAACTCAAGCTTTTGAATGCATTTACGCGTTTTGAAAGCTCATACGAGTAGGGTGAAAGAGATTTGATTTCTTTTCTGTTGTATATTAAGAGAAAGCACCCAAATGTTTTGTTTGCATTCTTTTGAGTATGAAACTACACCAAGAATGTGTTAAATTACAAACAAGCTTCAACTCAGGCTTTTGAATGCATTTGCGCGTTTTAAAAGCTCATACGAGTAAGGTGAAAGAGATTTGAGTTCTTTTGTGTTGTATATTAAGAGAAAGCATCCAAATACTTTGCTTGCATTCATTTGAGTGTGAAACTACACCTAGGATGTTTACAAGTATAAACAAGCTTCAACTCAAGCTGTTGAATGAATTTACGCGATTTAACAGCTCTTACGACTTGGGTGATAGAAATTGAGTTCTTTTGTGTTGTATATTAAGAGAAAGCATCCCAATACTTTGTTTTCATTCATTTGAGTGTGAAACTACACCTAGGATGTTTACAAGTATATACAAGCTTCAACTCAAGCTGTTGAATGAATTTACGCGATTTAACAGCTCTTACGACTAGGGTGATAGAAATTGAGTTCTTTTGTGTTGTATATTAAGAGAAAGCTTCCAAATACTTTGTTTGCATTCATTTGAGTGTGAAACTACACCTAGGATGTTTACAGTTACAAACAAGCTTCAACTCATGCTTTTGAATTCATTTACGCGTTTTAAAAGCTCATACGAGTAGGGTGATAGAGATTTGAGTTCTTTTGTGTTGTATAGTAAGAGAAAGCATCCAAATATTTGTTTGCATTCATTTGAGTGTGAAACTACACCTAGGATGTTTGCAAGTGCAAACAAGCTTCAACTCAAGCATTTGAATGCATTTACGCGTTTTAAAAGCTCATACGAGTAGGGTGAAAGAGATTTGAGTTCTTTTCTGTTGTATATTAAGACAGAGCATCCAAATACTTTGTTTGCATTCATTTGAGTGTGAAACTACACCAAGGATGTTTACAGTTACAAACAAGCTTCAACTCAAGCTTTTGAATGCGTTTACGCGTTTTAAAAGCTCATACGAGTAGGGTGAAAGAGATTTGAGTTCTTTTGTGTTGTATATTAAGAGAAAGCATCCAAATACTTTTTTTGCATTCATTTGAGTGTGAAACTATACCTTGGAAGTTTATAGTTACAAACAAGCTTCAACTCAAGCTTTTGAATGCGTTTACGCGTTTTAAAAGCTCAAACGAGTAGGGTGAAAGAGATTTGAGTTCTTTTGTGTTGTATATTAAGAGAAAGCATCCAAATACTTTTTTTTCATTCATTTGTTACAAACAAGCTTCAACTCAAGCTTTTGAATGCGTTTACGCGTTTTAAAAGCTCAAACGAGTAGGGTGAAAGAGATTTGAGTTCTTTTGTGTTGTATATTAAGAGAAAGCATCCAAATACTTTTTTTTCATTCATTTGAGTGTGAAACTACACCTAGGATGTTTACAAGTACAAACAAGCTTCAACTCAAGCTTTTGAATGTATTTACGCGTTTTAAAAGCTCATACGAGTAGGGTGAAAGAGATTTGAGTTCTTTTGTGTTGTATATTAAGAGAAAATATCCAAATACTTTGTTTGCATTGATTTGAGTATGAAATAACACCAGGGTTGTTTACAAGTACAAACAAGCTTCAACTCAAGCTTTTGAATCCATTTACGCGTTTTAAAAGCTCATACGAGTAGGGTGAAAGAGATTTGAGTTCTTTTGTGTTGTATATTAAGAGAAAGCATCCAAATACTTTATTTGCATTCATTTGTGTGTGAAACTACACCCTGGATGTTTACAAGTACAAACAAGCTTCAACTCAAGCTTTTGAATGTATTTACGCGTTTTAAAAGCTCATACGACTAGGGTGAAAGAGATTTTTTGAGTTCTTTTGTGTTGTATATTAAGAGAAAGCATCCAAATACTTTGTTTCCATTCATTTAAGTGAGAAACTACACGTAGGATGTTTACAAGTACAAACAAGCTTCAACTCAACCTTTTGAATGCATTTACGCGTTTTAAAAGCTCATACGAGTAGGGTGAAAGAGAGTTGATTCCTTTTGTGTTGTATATTAAGAGAAAGCACCCAAATGTTTAGTTTGCATTCTTTTGAGTATGAAACTATACCAAGAATTTGTTAAATTACAAACAAGCTTCAACCCAAGCTTTTGAATGCATTTACGCGTTTTAAAAGCTCATACGAGTAGAGTGAAAGAGATTTGAGTTCTTTTGTGTTGTATATTAAGAGAAAGCATCCAAATACTTTGTTTCCATTCATTTGAGTGTGAAACTACACCGAGGATGTTTACAGTTACAAACAAGCTTCAACTCAAGCTTTTGAATGCATTTACGCGTTTTAAAAGCTCATACGAGTAGGGGGAAAGAGATTTGAGTTCTTTTGTGTTGTATATTAAGAGAAAGCATCCAAATACTTTGTTTGCATTCATTTGAGTGTGAAACCACACCTTGGATGTTTACAAGTATAAACAAGCTTCAACTCAAGCTTTTGAATGTATTTACGCGTTTTAAAAGCTCATACGACTAGGGTGAAAGAGATTTGAGTTCTTTTGTGTTGTATATTAAGAGAAAGCATCCAAATACTTTGTTTCCATTGATTTAAGTGTGAAACTACACCTAGGATGTTTACAAGTACAAACAAGCTTCAACTCAAGCTTTTGAATGTATTAACGCGTTTTAAAAGCTCATACGAGTAGGGTGAAAGAGATTTGAGTTCTTTTGTGTTGTATATTAAGAGAAAGCATTTAAATACTTTGTTTCCATTCATTTAAGTGTGAAACTACACCTAGGATGTTTACAAGTACAAACAAGCTTCAACTCAAGCTTTTGAATGTATTTACGCGTTTTAAAAGCTCATACGAGTAGGGTGAAAGATATTTGAGTTCTTTTGTGTTGTATAGTAAGAGAAAGCATCCAAATACTTTGTTTGCATTCATTTGAGTGTGAAACTACACCTAGGATGTTTACAAGTACAAAGAAGCTTCAACTCAAGCTTTTGAATGTATTTACGCGTTTTAAAAGCTCATACGAGGAGGGTGAAAGAGATTTGAGTTCTTTTGTGTTGTAGGAGAAAGCATCCAAATACTTTGTTTGCATTCATTTGAGTGTGAAACTACACCTAGGATGTTTACAAGTACAAACAAGCTTCATTTCAAGCTTTTAAATGTATTAACGCGTTTTAAAAGCTCATACGAGGAGGGTGAAAGAGATTTGAGTTCTTTTGTGTTGTAGGAGAAAGCATCAAAATACTTTGTTTGCATTCATTTGAGTGTGAAACTACACCTAGGATGTTTACAAGTACAAACAAGCTTCAACTCAAGCTTTAGAATGAATTTACGCGTTTTCACAGCTCTTACGACTAGGGTGATAGAAATTGAGTTCTTTTGTGTTGTATATTAAAAGAAAATATCCAAATACTTTGTTTGCATTCATTTGAGTGTGAAATAACACCAGGGTTGTTTACCAGTACAAACAAGCTTCAACTCAAGCTTTTGAATGCATTTACGCGTTTTGAAAGCTCATACGAGTAGGGTGAAAGAGATTTGATTTCTTTTCTGTTGTATATTAAGAGAAAGCACCCAAATGTTTTGTTTGCATTCTTTTGAGTATGAAACTACACCAAGAATGTGTTAAATTACAAACAAGCTTCAACTCAGGCTTTTGAATGCATTTGCGCGTTTTAAAAGCTCATACGAGTAAGGTGAAAGAGATTTGAGTTCTTTTGTGTTGTATATTAAGAGAAAGCATCCAAATACTTTGCTTGCATTCATTTGAGTGTGAAACTACACCTAGGATGTTTACAAGTATAAACAAGCTTCAACTCAAGCTGTTGAATGAATTTACGCGATTTAACAGCTCTTACGACTAGGGTGATAGAAATTGAGTTCTTTTGTGTTGTATATTAAGAGAAAGCATCCCAATACTTTGTTTTCATTCATTTGAGTGTGAAACTACACCTAGGATGTTTACAAGTATATACAAGCTTCAACTCAAGCTGTTGAATGAATTTACGCGATTTAACAGCTCTTACGACTAGGGTGATAGAAATTGAGTTCTTTTGTGTTGTATATTAAGAGAAAGCTTCCAAATACTTTGTTTGCATTCATTTGAGTGTGAAACTACACCTAGGATATTTACAGTTACAAACAAGCTTCAACTCATGCTTTTGAATTCATTTACGCGTTTTAAAAGCTCATACGAGTAGGGTGAAAGAGATTTGAGTTCTTTTGTGTTGTATAGTAAGAGAAAGCATCCAAATATTTGTTTGCATTCATTAGAGTGTGAAACTACACCTAGGATGTTTGCAAGTGCAAACAAGCTTCAACTCAAGCATTTGAATGCATTTACGCGTTTTAAAAGCTCATACGAGTAGGGTGAAAGAGATTTGAGTTCTTTTGTGTTGTATATTAAGAGAGAGCATCCAAATACTTTGTTTGCATTCATTTGAGTGTGAAACTACACCAAGGATGTTTACAGTTACAAACAAGCTTCAACTCAAGCTTTTGAATGCGTTTACGCGTTTTAAAAGCTCATACGAGTAGGGTGAAAGAGATTTGAGTTCTTTTGTGTTGTATATTAAGAGAAAGCATCCAAATACTTTTTTTGCATTCATTTGAGTGTGAAACTATACCTTGGAAGTTTATAGTTACAAACAAGCTTCAACTCAAGCTTTTGAATGCGTTTACGCGTTTTAAAAGCTCAAACGAGTAGGGTGAAAGAGATTTGAGTTCTTTTGTGTTGTATATTAAGAGAAAGCATCCAAATACTTTTTTTCCATTCATTTGAGTGTGAAACTACACCTAGGATGTTTACAAGTACAAACAAGCTTCAACTCAAGCTTTTGAATGTATTTACGCGCTTTAAAAGCTCATACGAGTAGGGTGAAAGAGATTTGAGTTCTTTTGTGTTGTATATTAAGTGAAAATATCCAAATACTTTGTTTGCATTCATTTGAGTATGAAATAACACCAGGGTTGTTTACAAGTACAAACAAGCTTCAACTCAAGCTTTTGAATGCATTTACGCGTTTTAAAAGCTCATACGAGTAGGGTGAAAGAGATTTGAGTTCTTTTGTGTTGTATATTAAGAGAAAGCATCCAAATACTTTATTTGCATTCATTTGTGTGTGAAACTACACCGTGGATGTTTACAAGTACAAACAAGCTTCAACTCAAGCTTTTGAATGTATTTACGCGTTTTAAAAGCTCATACGAGTAGGGTGAAAGAGATTTGAGTTCTTTTGTGTTGTATATTAAGAGAAAGCATCCAAATACTTTGTTTCCATTCATTTAAGTGTGAAACTACACCTAGGATGTTTACAAGTACAAACAAGCTTCAACTCAAGCTTTTGAATGTATCAACGCGTTTAAAAAGCTCAGACGAGTATGGTGAAAGAGATTTGAGTTCTTTTGTGTTGTATATTAAGAGAAAGCATCTAAATACTTTGTTTGCATTCATTTAAATGTGTGAAACTACACCTAGGATGTTTACAAGTACAAACAAGCTTCAACTCAAGCTGTTAATATAATTTTACGCGTTTTAACAGCTCTTACGACGAGGGTGATAGAAATTGAGTTCTTTTGTGTTGTATATTAAGAGAAAGCATCCAAATCCTTTGTTTGCATTCACTACAGGTAGGATGTTTACAGTTACAAACAAGCTTCAACTCATGCTTTTGAATGTATTTACGCGTTTTAAAAGCTCATACGAGGGGTGGAAGAGATTTGAGTTCTTTTGTGTTGTATATTAAGAGAAAATATCCACATACTTTGTTTGCATTCATTTGAGTGTGAAATAACACCAGGGTTGTTTACAAGTACAAACAAGCTTCAACTCAAGCTTTTGAATGCATTTACGCGTTTTAAAAGCTCATACGAGTAGGGTGAAAGAGATTTGAGTTCTTTTGTGTTGTATATTAAGAGAAAGCATCCAAATACTTTGTTTGCATTCATTTGTGTGTGAAACTACACCGAGGATGTTTACAAGTAAAAACAATCTTCAACTCAAGCTTTTGAATGTATTTACGCGTTTTAAGAGCTCATACGAGTAGGGTGAAAAAGATTTGAGTTCTTTTGTGTTGTATATTAAGAGAAAGCATCCAAATACTTTGTTTCCATTCATTTAAGTGTGAAACTACACCTGGGATGTTTACAAGTACAAACAAGCTTCAACTCAAGATTTTGAATGTATCAACGCGTTTAAAAAGCTCAGACGTGTAGGGTGAAAGAGATTTGAGTTCTTTTGTGTTGTATATTAAGAGAAAGCATTCAAATACTTTGTTTGCATTCATTTGAGTGTGAAACCAAACCTAGGATGTTTACAAGTATAAACAAGCTTCAACTCAAGCTGTTGAATGAATTTACGCGATTTAACAGCTCTTACGACTAGGGTGATAGAAATTGAGTTCTTTTGTGTTGTATATTAAGAGAAAGCATCCAAATACTTTGTTTTCATTCATTTGAGTGTGAAACTACACCTAGGATGTTTACAGTTACAAACAAGCTTCAACTCATGCTTTTGAATTCATTTACGCGTTTTAAAAGCTCATACGAGTAGGGTGAAAGAGATTTGAGTTCTTTTGTGTTGTATAGTAAGAGAAAGCATCCAAATACTTTGTTTTCATTTGAGTGTGAAACTACACCTAGGATGTTTACAAGTACAAACAAGCTTCAACTCAAGCTTTTGAATGCATTTACGCGTTTTAACAGCTCTTACGACTAGGGTGATAGAATTTGAGTTCTTTTGTATTGCACATTAAGAGAAAGCACCCAAATGTTTTGTTTGCATTCCATTTGAGTATGAAACTACACCAAGAATGTTTTAAAGTATAATCAAGCTTCAACTCAAGCTTCTGAATGCATTTACGCGTTTTAAAAGCTCATACGAGTAGGGTGAAAGAGATTTGAGTTCTTTTGTGTTGTATAATAAGAGAAAGCATCCAAATACTTTGTTTCCATTCATTTAAGTGTGAAACTACACCTGGGATGTTTACAAGTACAAAAAAGCTTCAACTCAAGCTTTTGAATGTATTTACGCGTTTTAAATGCTCATACTAGTAGGGTGAAAGAGATTTGAGTTCTTTTGTGTTGTATAGTAAGAGAAAGCATCCAAATACTTTGTTTTCATTTGAGTGTGAAACTACACCTAGGATGTTTACAAGTATAAACAAGCTTCAACTCAAGCTGTTAAATGTAATTTACGCGATTTAACAGCTCTTACGACTAGGGTGATAGAAATTGAGTTCTTTTGTGTTGTATATTAAGAGAAAGCATCCAAATACTTTGTTTTCATTCATTTGAGTGTGAAACTACACCTAGGATGTTTATAGTTACAAACAAGCTTCAACTCATGCTTTTGAATTCATTTACGCGTTTTAAAAGCTCATACGAGTTGGGTGAAAGAGATTTGAGTTCTTTTGTGTTGTATAGTAAGAAAAAGCATCCAAATACTTTGTTTGCATTCATTTGAGTTTGAAACTACACCTAGGATGTTTACAAGTACAAACAAGCTTCATTTCAAGCTTTTAAATGTATTAACGCGTTTTAAAAGCTCATACGAGGAGGGTGAAAGAGATTTGAGTTCTTTTGTGTTGTAGGAGAAAGCATCAAAATACTTTGTTTGCATTCATTTGAGTGTGAAACTACACCTAGGATGTTTACAAGTACAAACAAGCTTCAACTCAAGCTTTAGAACTAATTTACGCGTTTTAACAACTCTTACGACTAGGGTGATAGAAATTGAGTTCTTTTGTGTTGTATATTAAAAGAAAATATCCAAATACTTTGTTTGCATTCATTTGAGTGTGAAATAACACCAGGGTTGTTTACCAGTACAAACAAGCTTCAACTCAAGCTTTTGAATGCATTTACGCGTTTTAAAAGCTCATACGAGTAGGGTGAAAGAGATTTGATTTCTTTTCTGTTGTATATTAAGAGAAAGCACCCAAATATTTTGTTTGCATTCTTTTGAGTATAAAACTACACCAAGAATGTGTTGAATTACAAACAAGCTTCAACTCAGGCTTTTGAATGCATTTACGCGTTTTAAAAGCTCACACGAGTAAGGTGAAAGAGATTTGAGTTCTTTTGTGTTGTATATTAAGAGAAAGCATCCAAATACTTTGTTTGCATTCATTTGAGTGTTTAACTACACATAGGATGTTTACAAGTATAAACAAGCTTCAACTCAATCTGTTGAATGAATTTACGCGATTTAACAGCTCTTACGACTAGGGTGATAGAAATTGAGTTCTTTTGTGTTGTATATTAAGAGAAAGCATCCAAATACTTTGTTTTCATTCATTTGAGTGTGAAACTACACCTAGGATGTTTACAAGTATATACAAGCTTCAACTGAAGCGGTTGAATGAATTTACGCGATTTAACAGCTCTTACGACTAGGGTGATAGAAATTGAGTTCTTTTGTGTTGTATATTAAGAGAAAGCTTCCACATACTTTGTTTGCATTCATTTGAGTGTGAAACTACACCTAGGATGTTTACAGTTACAAACAAGCTTCAACTCATGCTTTTGAATTCACTTACGCGTTTTAAAAGCTCATACGAGTAGGGTGAAAGAGATTTAAGTTCTTTTGTGTTGTATAGTAAGAGAAAGCATCCAAATATTTGTTTGCATTCATTTGAGTGTGAAACTACACCTAGGATGTTTGCAAGTGCAAACAAGCTTCAACTCAAGCATTTGAATGCATTTACGCGTTTTAAAAGCTCATACGAGTAGGGTGAAAGAGATTTGAGTTCTTTTGTGTTGTATATTAAGAGAGAGCATCCGAATACTTTGTTTGCATTCATTTGAGTGTGAAACTACACCGAGGATGTTTACAGTTACAAACAAGCTTCAACTGAAGCTCTTGAATGCATTTACGCGTTTTAAAAGCTCATACGAGTAGGGTGAAAGAGATTTGAGTTCTTTTGTGTTGTATATTAAGAGAAAGCATCCAAATACTTTTTTTGCATTCATTTGAGTGTGAAACTATGCCTAGGAAGTTTACAGTTACAAACAAGCTTCAACTTAAGCTTTTGAATGCGTTTACGCGTTTTAAAAGCTCAAACGAGTAGGGTGAAAGAGATTTGAGTTCTTTTGTGTTGTATATTAAGAGAAAGCATCCAAATACTTTGTTTGCATTCATTTGAGTGTGAAACTACACCTAGGATGTTTGCAAGTACAAACAAGCTTCAACTCAAGCTTTTGAATGTATTCACGCGTTTTAAAAGCTCA
Organism: Tetragonia tetragonoides; assembly: GCA_038025085.1. Classification (NCBI taxonomy): domain Eukaryota; kingdom Viridiplantae; phylum Streptophyta; class Magnoliopsida; order Caryophyllales; family Aizoaceae; genus Tetragonia; species Tetragonia tetragonoides. The sequence goes on from CM076146.1 coordinate 21,467,903, forward strand.
TACGAGTAGGGTGAAAGAGATTTGAGTTCTTTTGTGTTGTATATTAAGAGAAAGCATCCAAATACTTTGTTTGCATTCATTTGAGTGTGAAACCACACCTAGGATGTTTACAAGTATAAACAACCTTCAACTCAAGCTGTTGAATGAATTTACGCGATTTAACAGCTCTTACGACTAGGGTGATAGAAATTGAGTTCTTTTGTGTTGTATATTAAGAGAAAGCATCCAAATACTTTGTTTTCATTCATTTGAGTGTGAAACTACACCTAGGATGTTTACAGTTACAAACAAGCTTCAACTCATGCTTTTGAATTCATTTACGCGTTTTAAAAGCTCATACGAGTAGGGTGAAAGAGATTTGAGTTCTTTTGTGTTGTATAGTAAGAGAAAGCATCCAAATACTTTGTTTTCATTTGAGTGTGAAACTACACCTAGGATGTTTACAAGTACAAACAAGCTTCAACTCAAGCTTTTGAATGCATTTACGCGTTTTAACAACTCTTACGACTAGGGTGATAGAATTTGAGTTCTTTTGTATTGTACATTAAGAGAAAGCACCCAAATGTTTTGTTTGCATTCCATTTGAGTATGAAACTACACCAAGAATGTTATAAAGTATAATCAAGCTTCAACTCAAGCTTCTGAATGCATTTACGCGTTTTAAAAGCTCATACGAGTAGGGTGAAAGAGATTTGAGTTCTTTTGTGTTGTATATTAAGAGAAAGCATCCAAATACTTTGTTTCCATTCATTTAAGTGTGAAACTACACCTGGGATGTTTACAAGTACAAACAAGCTTCAACTCAAGCTTTTGAATGTATTTACGCGTTTTAAATGCTCATACGAGTAGGGTGAAAGAGATTTGAGTTCTTTTGTGTTGTATAGTAAGAGAAAGCATCCAAATACTTTGTTTTCATTTGAGTGTGAAACTACACCTAGGATGTTTACAAGTATAAACAAGCTTCAACTCAAGCTGTTAAATGTAATTTACGCGATTTAATAGCTCTTACGACTAGGGTGATAGAAATTGAGTTCTTTTGTGTTGTATATTAAGAGAAAGCATCCAAATACTTTGTTTTCATTCATTTGAGTGTGAAACTACACCTAGGATGTTTACAGTTACAAACAAGCTTCAACTCATGCTTTTGAATTCATTTACGCGTTTTAAAAGCTCATACGAGTTGGGTGAAAGAGATTTGAGTTCTTTTGTGTTGTATAGTAAGAAAAAGCATCCAAATACTTTGTTTGCATTCATTTGAGTGTGAAACTACACCTAGGATGTTTACAAGTACAAACAAGCTTCATTTCAAGCTTTTAAATGTATTAACGCGTTTTAAAAGCTCATACGAGGAGGGTGAAAGAGATTTGAGTTCTTTTGTGTTGTAGGAGAAAGCATCAAAATACTTTGTTTGCATTCATTTGAGTGTGAAACTACACCTAGGATGTTTACAAGTACAAACAAGCTTCAACTCAAGCTTTAGAATGAATTTACACGTTTTCACAGCTCTTACGACTAGGGTGATAGAAATTGAGTTCTTTTGTGTTGTATATTAAAAGAAAATATCCAAATACTTTGTTTGCATTCATTTGAGTGTGAAATAACACCAGGGTTGTTTACCAGTACAAACAAGCTTCAACTCAAGCTTTTGAATGCATTTACGCGTTTTGAAAGCTCATACGAGTAGGGTGAAAGAGATTTGATTTCTTTTCTGTTGTATATTAAGAGAAAGCACCCAAATGTTTTGTTTGCATTCTTTTGAGTATGAAACTACACCAAGAATGTGTTAAATTACAAACAAGCTTCAACTCAGGCTTTTGAATGCATTTGCGCGTTTTAAAAGCTCATACGAGTAAGGTGAAAGAGATTTGAGTTCTTTTGTGTTGTATATTAAGAGAAAGCATCCAAATACTTTGCTTGCATTCATTTGAGTGTGAAACTACACCTAGGATGCTTACAAGTATAAACAAGCTTCAACTCAAGCTGTTGAATGAATTCACGCGATTTAACAGCTCTTACGACTAGGGTGATAGAAATTGAGTTCTTTTGTGTTGTATATTAAGAGAAAGCATCCAAATACTTTGTTTGCATTCATTTGAGTGTGAAACTACACCAAGGATGTTTACAGTTACAAACAAGCTTCAACTCAAGCTTTTGAATGCGTTTACGCGTTTTAAAAGCTCATACGAGTAGGGTGAAAGAGATTTGAGTTCTTTTGTGTTGTATATTAAGAGAAAGCATCCAAATACTTTTTTTGCATTCATTTGAGTGTGAAACTATACCTTGGAAGTTTATAGTTACAAACAAGCTTCAACTCAAGCTTTTGAATGCGTTTACGCGTTTTAAAAGCTCAAACGAGTAGGGTGAAAGAGATTTGAGTTCTTTTGTGTTGTATATTAAGAGAAAGCATCCAAATACTTTTTTTCCATTCATTTGAGTGTGAAACTACACCTAGGATGTTTACAGTTACAAACAAGCTTCAACTCATGCTTTTGAATTCATTTACGCGTTTTAAAAGCTCATACGAGTAGGGTGAAAGAGATTTGAGTTCTTTTGTGTTGTATATTAAGAGAAAGCATCCAAATACTTTGTTTTCATTCATTTGAGTGTGAAACTACTCCGAGGTTGTTTACAAGTACAAACAAGCTTCAACTCAAGCTTTTGAATGTATTTACGCGTTTTAAAAGCTCATACGAGTAGGGTGAAAGAGATTTGAGTTCTTTTGTGTTGTATATTAAGACAAAGCATTCAAATACTTTGTTTGCATTCATTTGAGTGTAAAACTACACCTAGGATGTTTACAAGTATAAACAAGCTTCAACTCAAGCTGTTGAATGAATTACGCGATTTAACAGCTCTTACGACTAGGTGGATAGAAATTGAGTTCTTTTGAGTTGTATATTAAGAGAAAGCATCCAAATACTTTGTTTTCATTCATTTGAGTGTGAAACTACACCTAGGATGTTTACAAGTACAAACAAGCTTCAACTCAAGCTTTTGAATGTATTTACGCGCTATAAAAGCTCATACGAGTAGGGTGAAAGAGATTTGAGTTCTTTTGTGTTGTATATTAAGAGAAAATATCCAAATACTTTGTTTGCATTCATTTGAGTATGAAATAACACCAGGGTTGTTTACAAGTACAAACAAGCTTCAACTCAAGCTTTTGAATGCATTTACGCGTTTTAAAAGCTCATACGAGTAGGGTGAAAGAGATTTGAGTTCTTTTGTGTTGTATATTAAGAGAAAGCATCCAAATACTTTATTTGCATTCATTTGTGTGTGAAACTACACCGTGGATGTTTACTAGTACAAACAAGCTTCAACTCAAGCTTTTGAATGTATTTACGCGTTTTAAAAGCTCATACGAGTAGGGTGAAAGAGATTTGAGTTCTTTTGTGTTGTATATTAAGAGAAAGCATCCAAATACTTTGTTTCCATTCATTTAAGTGTGAAACTACACCTAGGATGTTTACAAGTACAAACAAGCTTCAACTCAAGCTTTTGAATGTATCAACGCGTTTAAAAAGCTCAGACGAGTATGGTGAAAGAGATTTGAGTTCTTTTGTGTTGTATATTAAGAGAAAGCATCTAAATACTTTGTTTGCATTCATTTGAATGTGTGAAACTACACCTAGGATGTTTACAAGTACAAACAAGCTTCAACTCAAGCTGTTAATATAATTTTACGCGTTTTAACAGCTCTTACGACGAGGGTGATAGAAATTGAGTTCTTTTGTGTTGTATATTAAGAGAAAGCATCCAAATCCTTTGTTTGCATTCACTACAGGTAGGATGTTTACAGTTACAAACAAGCTTCAACTCATGCTTTTGAATGTATTTACGCGTTTTAAAAGCTCATACGAGGGGTGAAAGAGATTTGAGTTCTTTTGTGTTGTATATTAAGAGAAAATATCCAAATACTTTGTTTGCATTCATTTGAGTGTGAAATAACACCAGGGTTGTTTACAAGTACAAACAAGCTTCAACTCAAGCTTTTGAATGCATTTACGCGTTTTAAAAGCTCATACGAGTAGGGTGAAAGAGATTTGAGTTCTTTTGTGTTGTATATTAAGAGAAAGCATCCAAATACTTTGTTTGCATTCATTTGTGTGTGAAACTACACCGAGGATGTTTACAAGTAAAAACAATCTTCAACTCAAGCTTTTGAATGTATTTACGCGTTTTAAAAGCTCATACGAGTAGGGTGAAAGAGATTTGAGTTCTTTTGTGTTGTATATTAAGAGAAAGCATCCAAATACTTTGTTTCCATTCATTTAAGTGTGAAACTACACCTGGGATGTTTACAAGTACAAACAAGCTTCAACTCAAGATTTTGAATGTATCAACGCGTTTAAAAAGCTCAGACGAGTAGGGTGAAAGAGATTTGAGTTCTTTTGTGTTGTATATTCAGAGAAAGCATTCAAATACTTTGTTTGCATTCATTTGAGTGTGAAACCAAACCTAGGATGTTTACAAGTATAAACAAGCTTCAACTCAAGCTGTTGAATGAATTTACGCGATTTAACAGCTCTTACGACTAGGGTGATAGAAATTGAGTTCTTTTGAGTTGTATATTAAGAGAAAGCATCCAAATACTTTGTTTTCATTCATTTGAGTGTGAAACTACACCTAGGATGTATACAGTTACAAACAAGCTTCAACTCATGCTTTTGAATTCATTTACGCGTTTTAAAAGCTCATACGAGTAGGGTGAAAGAGATTTGAGTTCTTTTGTGTTGTATAGTAAGAGAAAGCATCCAAATACTTTGTTTGCATTCATTTGAGTGTGAAACTACACCTAGGATGTTTACAAGTACAAACAAGCTTCAACTCAAGCTGTTGAATGAATTTACGCGATTTAACAGCTCTTACGACTAGGGTGATAGAAATTGAGTTCTTTTGTGTTGTATATTAAGAGAAAGCATTCAAATACTTTGTTTGCATTCATTTGAGTGTGAAACTACACCTAGGATGTTTACAAGTATAAACAAGCTTCAACTCAAGCTGTTGAATGAATTTACGCGATTTAACAGCTCTAACGACTAGGGTGATAGAAACTAAGTTCTTTTGTGTTGTATATTAAGAGAAAGCATCCAAATACGTTGTTTGCATTCATTTGAGTGTGAAACTACACCTAGGATGTTTACAAGTACAAACAAGCTTCAACTCAAGCTGTTGAATGAATTTACGCGATTTAACAGCTATTACAACTAGGGTGATAGAAATTGAGTTCTTTTGTGTTGTATATTAAGAGAAAGCATCCAAATACTTTGTTTTCATTCATTTGAGTGTAAAACTACACCGACGATGTTTACAGTTACAAACAAGCTTCAACTCATGCTTTTGAATTCATTTACGCGTTTTAAAAGCTCATACGAGTAGGGTGAAAGAGATTTGAGTTCTTTTGTGTTGTATAGTTAGAGAAAGCATCCAAATACTTTGTTTCCATTCATTTGAGTGTGAAACTACACCGAGGATGTTTACAAGTACAAACAAGCTCCAACTCAAGCTTTTGAATGAATTTACGTGTTTTAACAGCTCTTACGACTAGGGTGATAGAAATTGAGTTCTTTTGTGTTGTATATTAAGAGAAAATATCCAAATACTTTGTTTGCATTAATTTGAGTGTGAAATAATACCAGTGTTGTTTACAAGTACAAACAAGCTTCAACTCAAGCTTTTGAATGCATTTACGCGTTTTAAAAGCTCATACGAGTAGGGTGAAAGAGATTTGATTTCTTTCGTGTTGTATATTAAGAGAAAGCTCCCAAATGTTTTGTTTGCATTCTTTTGAGTATGAAACTACACCAAGAATGTGTTAAATTACAAACAAGCTTCAACTCAAGCTTTTTAATGCATTTACGCGTTTTAAAAGCTCGTACGAGTAGGGTGAAAGAGTTTTGAGTTCTTTTGTGTTGTATATTAAGAGAAAGCATCCAAATACTTTGTTTGCATTCATTTGAGTGTAAAACGACTCCGAGGATGTTTACAAGTACAAACAAGCTTCAACTCAAGCTTTTGAATGTATTTACGCGTTTTAAAAGCTCATACGAGTAGGGTGAAAGAGGTTTGAGTTCTTTTGTGTTGTATATTAAGACAAAGCATTCAAATACTTTGTTTGCATTCATTTGAGTGTGAAACTACACCTAGGATGTTTACAAGTATAAACAAGCTTCAACTCAAGCTGCTGAATGAATTTACGCGATTTAACAGCTCTTACGACTAGGGTGATAGAAATTGAGTTCTTTTGAGTTGTATATTAAGAGAAAGCATCCAAATACTTTGTTTTCATTCATTTGAGTGTGAAACTACACCTAGGATGTATACAGTTACAAACAAGCTTCAACTCATGCTTTTGAATTCATTTACGCGTTTTAAAAGCTCATACGAGTAGGGTGAAAGAGATTTGAGTTCTTTTGTGTTGTATAGTAAGAGAAAGCATCCAAATACTTTGTTTTCATTTGAGTGTGAAACTACACCTAGGATGTTTACAAGTACAAACAAGCTTCAACTCAAGCTTTTGAATGCATTTACGCGTTTTAACAGCTCTTACGACTAGGGTGATAGAATTTGAGTTCTTTTGTATTGTACATTAAGAGAAAGCACCCAAATGTTTTGTTTGCATTCCATTTGAGTATGAAACTACACCAAGAATGTTTTAAAGTATAATCAAGCTTCAACTCAAGCTTCTGAAAGCATTTACGCGTTTTAAAAGCTCATACGAGTAGGGTGAAAGAGATTTGAGTTCTTTTGTGTTGTATAATAAGAGAAAGCATCCAAATACTTTGTTTCCATTCATTTAAGTGTGAAACTACACCTGGGATGTTTACAAGTACAAACAAGCTTCAACTCAAGCTTTTGAATGTATTTACGCGTTTTAAATGCTCATACGAGTAGGGTGAAAGAGATTTGAGTTCTTTTGTGTTGTATAGTAAGAGAAAGCATCCAAATACTTTGTTTTCATTTGAGTGTGAAACTACACCTAGGATGTTTACAAGCATAAACAAGCTTCAACTCAAGCTGTTCAATGTAATTTACGCGATTTAACAGCTCTTACGACTAGGGTGATAGAAATTGAGTTCTTTTGTGTTGTATATTAAGAGAAAGCATCCCAATACTTTGTTTTCATTCATTTGAGTGTGAAACTACACCTAGGATGTTTACAAGTATATACAAGCTTCAACTCAAGCTGTTGAATGAATTTACGCGATTTAACAGCTCTTACGACTAGGGTGATAGAAATTGAGTTCTTTTGTGTTGTATATTAAGAGAAAGCTTCCAAATACTTTGTTTGCATTCATTTGAGTGTGAAACTAAACCTAGGATGTTTACAGTTACAAACAAGCTTCAACTCATGCTTTTGAATTCATTTACGCGTTTTAAAAGCTCATACGAGTAGGGTGAAAGAGATTTGAGTTCTTTTGTGTTGTATAGTAAGAGAAAGCATCCAAATATTTTGTTTGCATTCATTTGAGTGTGAAACTACACCTAGGATGTTTGCAAGTGCAAACAAGCGTCAACTCAAGCATTTGAATGCATTTACGCGTTTTAAAAGCTCATACGAGTAGGGTGAAAGAGATTTGAGTTCTTTTGTGTTGTATATTAAGAGAGAGCATCCAAATACTTTGTTTGCATTCATTTGAGTGTGAAACTACACCAAGGATGTTTACAGTTACAAACAAGCTTCAACTCAAGCTTTTGAATGCGTTTACGCGTTTTAAAAGCTCATACGAGTAGGGTGAAAGAGATTTGAGTTCTTTTGTGTTGTATATTAAGAGAAAGCATCCAAATACTTTTTTTGCATTCATTTGAGTGTGAAACTATACCTTGGAAGTTTATAGTTACAAACAAGCTTCAACTCAAGCTTTTGAATGCGTTTACGCGTTTTAAAAGCTCAAACGAGTAGGGTGAAAGAGATTTGAGTTCTTTTGTGTTGTATATTAAGAGAAAGCATCCAAATACTTTTTTTCCATTCATTTGAGTGTGAAACTACACCTAGGATGTTTACAGTTACAAACAAGCTTCAACTCATGCTTTTGAATTCATTTACGCGTTTTAAAAGCTCATACGAGTAGGGTGAAAGAGATTTGAGTTCTTTTGTGTTGTATATTAAGAGAAAGCATCCAAATACTTTGTTTTCATTCATTTGAGTGTGAAACTACTCCGAGGTTGTTTACAAGTACAAACAAGCTTCAACTCAAGCTTTTGAATGTATTTACGCGTTTTAAAAGCTCATACGAGTAGGGTGAAAGAGATTTGAGTTCTTTTGTGTTGTATATTAAGACAAAGCATTCAAATACTTTGTTTGCATTCATTTGAGTGTAAAACTACACCTAGGATGTTTACAAGTATAAACAAGCTTCAACTCAAGCTGTTGAATGAATTACGCGATTTAACAGCTCTTACGACTAGGTGGATAGAAATTGAGTTCTTTTGAGTTGTATATTAAGAGAAAGCATCCAAATACTTTGTTTTCATTCATTTGAGTGTGAAACTACACCTAGGATGTGTACAGTTACAAAAAGCTTCAACTCATGCTTTTGAATTTATTTACGCGTTTTAAAAGCTCATACGAGTAGGGTGAAAGAGATTTGAGTTCTTTTGTGTTGTATAGTAAGAGAAAGCATCCAAATACTTTGTTTGCATTCATTTGAGTGTGAAACTACACCTAGGATGTTTACAAGTACAAACAAGCTTCAACTCAAGCTGTTGAATGAATTTACGCGATTTAACAGCTCTTACGACTAGGGTGATAGAAATTGAGTTCTTTTGTGTTGTATATTAAGAGAAAGCATTCAAATACTTTGTTTGCATTCATTTGAGTGTGAAACTACACCTAGGATGTTTACAAGTATAAACAAGCTTCAACTCAAGCTGTTGAATGAATTTACGCGATTTAACAGCTCTAACGACTAGGGTGATAGAAACTAAGTTCTTTTGTGTTGTATATTAAGAGAAAGCATCCAAATACTTTGTTTGCATTCATTTGAGTGTGAAACTACACCTAGGATGTTTACAAGTACAAACAAGCTTCAACTCAAGCTGTTGAATGAATTTACGCGATTTAACAGCTATTACAACTAGGGTGATAGAAATTGAGTTCTTTTGTGTTGTATATTAAGAGAAAGCATCCAAATACTTTGTTTTCATTCATTTGAGTGTAAAACTACACCGACGATGTTTACAGTTACAAACAAGCTTCAACTCATGCTTTTGAATTCATTTACGCGTTTTAAAAGCTCATACGAGTAGGGTGAAAGAGATTTGAGTTCTTTTGTGTTGTATAGTTAGAGAAAGCATCCAAATACTTTGTTTCCATTCATTTGAGTGTGAAACTACACCGAGGATGTTTACAAGTACAAACAAGCTTCAACTCAAGCTTTTGAATGAATTTACGTGTTTTAACAGCTCTTACGACTAGGGTGATAGAAATTGAGTTCTTTTGTGTTGTATATTAAGAGAAAATATCCAAATACTTTATTTGCATTAATTTGAGTGTGAAATAATACCAGTGTTGTTTACAAGTACAAACAAGCTTCAACTCAAGCTTTTGAATGCATTTACGCGTTTTAAAAGCTCATACGAGTAGGGTGAAAGAGATTTGATTTCTTTCGTGTTGTATATTAAGAGAAAGCTCCCAAATGTTTTGTTTGCATTCTTTTGAGTATGAAACTACACCAAGAATGTGTTAAATTACAAACAAGCTTCAACTCAAGCTTTTTAATGCATTTACGCGTTTTAAAAGCTCGTACGAGTAGGGTGAAAGAGTTTTGAGTTCTTTTGTGTTGTATATTAAGAGAAAGCATCCAAATACTTTGTTTGCATTCATTTGAGTGTGAAACGACTCCGAGGATGTTTACAAGTACAAACAAGCTTCAACTCAAGCTTTTGAATGTATTTACGCGTTTTAAAAGCTCATACGAGTAGGGTGAAAGAGGTTTGAGTTCTTTTGTGTTGTATATTAAGACAAAGCATTCAAATACTTTGTTTGCATTCATTTGAGTGTGAAACTACACCTAGGATGTTTACAAGTATAAACAAGCTTCAACTCAAGCTGCTGAATGAATTTACGCGATTTAACAGCTCTTACGACTAGGGTGATAGAAATTGAGTTCTTTTGAGTTGTATATTAAGAGAAAGCATCCAAATACTTTGTTTTCATTCATTTGAGTGTGAAACTACACCTAGGATGTATACAGTTACAAACAAGCTTCAACTCATGCTTTTGAATTCATTTACGCGTTTTAAAAGCTCATACGAGTAGGGTGAAAGAGATTTGAGTTCTTTTGTGTTGTATAGTAAGAGAAAGCATCCAAATACTTTGTTTTCATTTGAGTGTGAAACTACACCTAGGATGTTTACAAGTACAAACAAGCTTCAACTCAAGCTTTTGAATGCATTTACGCGTTTTAACAGCTCTTACGACTAGGGTGATAGAATTTGAGTTCTTTTGTATTGTACATTAAGAGAAAGCACCCAAATGTTTTGTTTGCATTCCATTTGAGTATGAAACTACACCAAGAATGTTTTAAAGTATAATCAAGCTTCAACTCAAGCTTCTGAATGCATTTACGCGTTTTAAAAGCTCATACGAGTAGGGTGAAAGAGATTTGAGTTCTTTTGTGTTGTATAATAAGAGAAAGCATCCAAATACTTTGTTTCCATTCATTTATGTGTGAAACTACACCTGGGATGTTTACAAGTACAAACAAGCTTCAACTCAAGATTTTGAATGTATTTACGCGTTTTAAATGCTCATACGAGTAGGGTGAAAGAGATTTGAGTTCTTTTGTGTTGTATAGTAAGAGAAAGCATCCAAATACTTTGTTTTCATTTGAGTGTGAAACTACACCTAGGATGTTTACAAGTATAAACAAGCTTCAACTCAAGCTGTTAAATGTAATTTACGCGATTTAACAGCTCTTACGACTAGGGTGATAGAAATTGAGTTCTTTTGTGTTGTATATTAAGAGAAAGCATCCAAATACTTTGTTTTCATTCATTTGAGTGTGAAACTACACCTAGGATGTTTACAGTTACAAACAAGCTTCAACTCCTGCTTTTGAATTCATTTACGCGTTTTAAAAGCTCATACGAGTTGGGTGAAAGAGATTTGAGTTCTTTTGTGTTGTATAGTAAGAAAAAGCATCCAAATACTTTGTTTGCATTCATTTGAGTTTGAAACTACACCTAGGATGTTTACAAGTACAAACAAGCTTCATTTCAAGCTTTTAAATGTATTAACGCGTTTTAAAAGCTCATACGAGGAGGGTGAAAGAGATTTGAGTTCTTTTGTGTTGTAGGAGAAAGCATCAAAATACTTTGTTTGCATTCATTTGAGTGTGAAACTACACCTAGGATGTTTACAAGTACAAACAAGCTTCAACTCAAGCTTTAGAATGAATTTACGCGTTTTAACAGCTCTTACGACTAGGGTGATAGAAATTGAGTTCTTTTGTGTTGTATATTAAAAGAAAATATCCAAATACTTTGTTTGCATTCATTTGAGTGTGAAATAACACCAGGGTTGTTTACCAGTACAAACAAGCATCAACTCAAGCTTTTGAATGCATTTACGCGTTTTAAAAGCTCATACGAGTAGGGTGAAAGAGATTTGATTTCTTTTCTGTTGTATATTAAGAGAAAGCACCCAAATGTTTTGTTTGCATTCTTTTGAGTATAAAACTACACCAAGAATGTGTTGAATTACAAACAAGCTTCAACTCAGGCTTTTGAATGCATTTACGCGTTTTAAAAGCTCACACGAGTAAGGTGAAAGAGATTTGAGTTCTTTTGTGTTGTATATTAAGAGAAAGCATCCAAATACTTTGTTTGCATTCATTTGAGTGTGAAACTACACGTAGGATGTTTACAAGTATAAACAAGCTTCAACTCAATCTGTTGAATGAATTTACGCCATTTAACAGCTCTTACGACTAGGGTGATAGAAATTGAGTTCTTTTGTGTTGTATATTAAGAGAAAGCATCCAAATACTTTGTTTTCATTCATTTGAGTGTGAAACTACACCTAGGATGTTTACAAGTATATACAAGCTTCAACTCAAGCGGTTGAATGAATTTACGCGATTTAACAGCTCTTACGACTAGGGTGATAGAAATTGAGTTCTTTTGTGTTGTATATTAAGAGAAAGCTTCCACATACTTTGTTTGCATTCATTTGAGTGTGAAACTACACCTAGGATGTTTACAGTTACAAACAAGCTTCAACTGAAGCTCTTGAATGCGTTTACGCGTTTTAAAAGCTCATACGAGTAGGATGAAAGAGATTTGAGTTCTTTTGTGTTGTATATTAAGAGAAAGCATCCAAATACTTTTTTTGCATTCATTTGAGTGTGAAACTATGCCTAGGAAGTTTACAGTTACAAACAAGCTTCAACTCAAGCTTTTGAATGCGTTTACGCGTTTTAAAAGCTCAAACGAGTAGGGTGAAAGAGATTTGAGTTCTTTTGTGTTGTATATTAAGAGAAAGCATCTAAATACTTTGTTTGCATTCATTTGAGTGTGAAACTACACCTACGATGTTTACAAGTATATACAAGCTTCAACTCAAGCTGTTGAATGAATTTACGCGATTTAACAGCACTTACGACTAGGGTGATAGAAATTGAGTTCTTGTGTGTTGTATATTAAGAGAAAGCATCCAAATACTTTGTTTTCATTCATTTGAGTGTAAAACTACACCGACGATGTTTACAGTTACAAACAAGCTTCAACTCATGCTTTTGAATTCATTTACGCGTTTTAAAAGCTCATACGAGTAGGGTGAAAGAGATTTGAGTTCTTTTGTGTTGTATATTAAGAGAAAGCATCCAAATACTTTGTTTTCATTCATTTGAGTGTGAAACTACTCCGAGGTTGTTTACAAGTACAAACAAGCTTCAACTCAAGCTTTTGAATGTATTTACGCGTTTTAAAAGCTCATACGAGTAGGGTGAAAGAGATTTGAGTTCTTTTGTGTTGTATATTAAGACAAAGCATTCAAATACTTTGTTTGCATTCATTTGAGTGTAAAACTACACCTAGGATGTTTACAAGTATATACAAGCTTCAACTTAAGCTGTTGAATGAATTTACGCGATTTAACAGCTCTTACGACTAGGTGGATAGAAATTGAGTTCTTTTGAGTTGTATATTAAGAGAAAGCATCCAAATACTTTGTTTTCATTCATTTGAGTGTGAAACTACACCTAGGATGTGTACAGTTACAAAAAGCTTCAACTCATGCTTTTGAATTTATTTACGCGTTTTAAAAGCTCATACGAGTAGGGTGAAAGAGATTTGAGTTCTTTTGTGTTGTATAGTAAGAGAAAGCATCCAAATACTTTGTTTGCATTCATTTGAGTGTGAAACTACACCTAGGATGTTTACAAGTACAAACAAGCTTCAACTCAAGCTGTTGAATGAATTTACGCGATTTAACAGCTCTTACGACTAGGGTGATAGAAATTGAGTTCTTTTGTGTTGTATATTAAGAGAAAGCATTCAAATACTTTGTTTGCATTCATTTGAGTGTGAAACTACACCTAGGATGTTTACAAGTATAAACAAGCTTCAACTCAAGCTGTTGAATGAATTTACGCGATTTAACAGCTCTAACGACTAGGGTGATAGAAACTGAGTTCTTTTGTGTTGTATATTAAGAGAAAGCATCCAAATACGTTGTTTGCAGTCATTTGAGTGTGAAAGTACACCTAGGATGTTTACAAGTACAAACAAGCTTCAACTCAAGCTGTTGAATGAATTTACGCGATTTAACAGCTATTACAACTAGGGTGATAGAAATTGAGTTCTTTTGTTTTGTATATTAAGAGAAAGCATCCAAATACTTTGTTTTCATTCGTTTGAGTGTAAAACTACACCGACGATGTTTACAGTTACAAACAAGCTTCAACTCATGCTTTTGAATTCATTTACGCGTTTTAAAAGCTCATACGAGTAGGGTGAAAAAGATTTGAGTTCTTTTGTGTTGTATAGTTAGAGAAAGCATCCAAATACTTTGTTTCCATTCATTTGAGTGTGAAACTACACCGAGAATGTTTACAAGTACAAACAAGCTTCAACTCAAGCTTTTGAATGAATTTACGTGTTTTAACAGCTCTTACGACTAGGGTGATAGAAATTGAGTTCTTTTGTGTTGTATATTAAGAGAAAATATCCAAATACTTTGTTTGCATTAATTTGAGAGTGAAATAATACCAGTGTTGTTTACAAGTACAAACAAGCTTCAACTCAAGCTTTTGAATGCATTTACGCGTTTTAAAAGCTCATACGAGTAGGGTGAAAGAGATTTGATTTCTTTTGTGTTGTAAGAGAAAGCTCCCAAATGTTTTGTTTGCATTCTTTTGAGTATGAAATTACACCAAGAAAGTGTTAAATTACAAACAAGCTTCAACTCTAGCTTTTTAATGCATTTACGCGTTTTAAAAGCTCGTACGAGTAGGGTGAAAGAGTTTTGAGTTCTTTTGTGTTGTATATTAAGAGAAAGCATCCAAATACTTTGTTTGCATTCATTTGAGTGTGAAACGACTCCGAGGATGTTGACAAGTACAAACAAGCTTCAACTCAAGCTTTTGAATGTATTTACGCGTTTTAAAAGCTCATACGAGTAGGGTGAAAGAGGTTTGAGTTCTTTTGTGTTGTATATTAAGACAAAGCATTCAAATACTTTGTTTGCATTCATTTGAGTGTGAAACTACACCTAGGATGTTTACAAGTATAAACAAGCTTCAACTCAAGCTGTTGAATGAATTTACGCGATTTAACAGCTCTTACGACTAGGGTGATAGAAATTGAGTTCTTTTGAGTTGTATATTAAGAGAAAGCATCCAAAGACTTTGTTTTCATTCATTTGAGTGTGAAACTACACCTAGGATGTATACAGTTACAAACAAGCTTCAACTCATGCTTTTGAATTCATTTACGCGTTTTAAAAGCTCATACGAGTAGGGTGAAAGAGATTTGAGTTCTTTTGTGTTGTATAGTAAGAGAAAGCATCCAAATACTTTGTTTGCATTCATTTGAGTGTGAAACTACACCTAGGATGTTTACAAGTACAAACAAGCTTCAACTCAGGCTGTTGAATGAATTTACGCGATTTAACAGCTCTTACGACTAGGGTGATAGAAATTGAGTTCTTTTGTGTTGTATATTAAGAGAAAGCATTCAAATACTTTGTTTGCATTCATTTGAGTGTGAAACTACACCTAGGATGTTTACAAGTATAAACAAGCTTCAACTCAAGCGGTTGAATGAATTTACGCGATTTAACAGCTCTTACGACTAGGGTGATAGAAATTGAGTTCTTTGGTGTTGTATATTAAGAGAAAGCATTCAAATACTTTGTTTGCATTCATTTGAGTGTGAAACTACACCTAGGACGTTTACAAGTATAAACAAGCTTCAAGTCAAGCTGTTGAATGAATTTACGCGATTTAACAGCTCTTACGACTAGGGTGATAGAAATTGAGTTCTTTTGTGTTGTATATTAAGAGAAAGCATCCAAATACTTTGTTTTCATTCATTTGAGTGTGAAACTACACCTAGGATGTTTACAGTTACAAACAAGCTTCAACTCATGCTTTTGAATTCATTTACGCGTTTTAAAAGCTCATACGAGTAGGGTGAAAGAGATTTCAGTTCTTTTGTGTTGTATAGTAAGAGAAAGCATCCAAATACTTTGTTTGCATTCATTTGAGTGTGAAACTACACCTAGGATGTTTACAAGTACAAACAAGCTTCAACTCAAGCTTTTGATTGTATTTACGAGTTTTAAAAGCTCATACGAGTAGGGTGAAAGAGATTTGAGTTCTTTTGTGTTGTATATTAAGAAAAAGCATCCAAATACTTTGTTTGCATTCATTTGAGTGTGAAACTACACCTAGGATGTTTACAAGTACAAACAAGCTTCAACTCAAGCTTTTGATTGTATTTACGAGTTTTAAAAGCTCATACGAGTAGGGTGAAAGAGATTTGAGTTCTTTTGTGTTGTATATTAAGAGAAAGCATCCAAATACTTTGTTTGCATTCATTTGAGTGCGAAACTACACCGACGATGTTTACAAGTACAAACAAGCTTCAACTCAAGCTTTTGAATGTATTTACGCGTTTTAAAAGCTCATACGAGTAGGGTGAAAGAGATTTGATTTCTTTTGTGTTGTATATTAAGAGAAAGCTCCCAAATGTTTTGTTTGCATTCTATTGAGTATGAAACTACACCAAGAATGTGTTAAATTACAAACAAGCTTCAACTCAAGCTTTTGAATGCATTTACGCGTTTTAAAAGCTCGTACGAGTAGGGTGAAAGAGTTTTGAGTTCTTTTGTGTTGTATATTAAGAGAAAGCATCAAAATACTTTGTTTGCATTCATTTGAGTGTGAAACTACTCCAAGGATGTTTACAAGTACAAACAAGCTTCAACTCAAGCTTTTGAATGTATTTACGCGTTTTAAAAGCTCATACGAGTAGGGTGAAAGAGATTTGAGTTCTTTTGTGTTGTATATTAAGAGAAAGCATCCAAATACTTTGTTTGTATTCATTTGAGTGTGAAACTACACCTAGGATGTTTACAAGTATAAACAAGCTTCAACTCAAGCTGTTGAATGAATTTACGCGATTAAACAGCTCTTACGACTAGGGTGATAGAAATTGAGTTCTTTTGTGTTGTATATAAAGAGAAAGCATCCAAATACTTTGTTTTCATTCATTTGAGTGTCAAGCTACACCTAGGATGTTTACAGTTACAAACAAGCTTCAACTCATTCTTTTGAATTCATTTACGCGTTTTAAAAGCTCATACGAGTAGGGTGAAAGAGATTTGAGTTCTCTTGTGTTGTATAGTAAGAGAAAGCATCCAAATACTTTGTTTGCATTCATTTGAGTGTGAAACTACACCTAGGATGTTTACAAGTACAAACAAGCTTCAACTCAAGCTGTTGAATGAATTTACGCGATTTACCAGCTCTTACGACAAGGGTGATAGAAATTGAGTTCTTTTGTGTTGTATATAAAGAGAAAGCATTCAAATACTTTGTTTGCATTCATTTGAGTGTGAAACTACACCTAGGATATTTACAAGTATAAACAAGCTTCAACTCAAGCTGTTGAGTGAATTTACGGGATTTAACAGCTCTTACGACTAGGGTGATAGAAATTGAGTTCTTTTGTGTTGTATATTAAGAGAAAGCATCCAAATACTTTGTTTTCATTCATTTGAGTGTGAAACTACACCTAGGATGTTTATAGTTACAAACAAGCTTTAACTCATGCTTTTGAATTCATTTACGCGTTTTAAAATTGCATACGAGTAGGGTGTAAGAGATTTCATTTCTTTTGTGTTGTATAGTAAGAGAAAGCATCCAAATACTTTGTTTGCATTCATTTGAGTGTGAAACTACACCTAGGATGTTTACAAGTACAAACAAGCTTCAACTCAAGCTGTTGAATGAACTTACGCGATTTAACAGCTATTACGACTAGGGTGATAGAAATTGAGTTCTTTTGAGTTGTATATTAAGAGAAAGCATCCAAATACTTTGTTTTCATTCATTTGAGTGTGAAACTACACCGACGATGTTTACAGTTACAAACAAACTTCAACTCATGCTTTTGAATGCATAAACGCGTTTTAAAAGCTCATACGAGTAGGGTGAAAGAGATTTGAGTTCTTTTGTGTTGTATAGTTAGAGAAAGCATCAAAATACTTTGTTTCCATTCATTTGAGTGTGAAACTACACCGAGGATGTTTACAAGTACAAACAAGCTTCAACTCAAGCTTTTGAATGAATTTACGTGTTTTAACAGCTCTTACGACTAAGGTGATAGAAATTGAGTTCTTTTGTGTTGTATATTAAGAGAAAATATCCAAATACTTTGTTTGCATTAATTTGAGAGTGAAATAATACCAGTGTTCTTTACAAGTACAAACAAGCTTCAACTCATGCTTTTGAATTCATAAACGCGTTTTAAAAGCTCATACGAGTAGGGTGAAAGAGATTTGAGTTCTTTTGTGTTGTATAGTTAGAGAAAGCATCAAAATACTTTGTTTCCATTCATTTGAGTGTGAAACTACACCTAGGATGTTTACAAGTACAAACAAGCTTCAACTCAAGCTGTTGAATGAATTTACGCGATTTACCAGCTCTTACGACAAGGGTGATAGAAATTGAGTTCTTTTGTGTTGTATATAAAGAGAAAGCATTCAAATACTTTGTTTGCATTCATTTGAGTGTGAAACTACACCTAGGATGTTTACAAGTACAAACAAGCTTCAACTCAAGCTGTTGAATGAACTTACGCGATTTAACAGCTATTACGACTAGGGTGATAGAAATTGAGTTCTTTTGAGTTGTATATTAAGAGAAAGCATCCAAATACTTTGTTTTCATTCATTTGAGTGTGAAACTACACCGACGATGTTTACAGTTACAAACAAACTTCAACTCATGCTTTTGAATTCATAAACGCGTTTTAAAAGCTCATACGAGTAGGGTGAAAGAGATTTGATTTCTTTTGTGTTGTATATTAAGAGAAAGCTCCCAAATGTTTTGTTTGCACTCTTTTGAGTATGAAACTACACCAAGAAAGTGTTAAATTACAAACAAGCTTCAACTCAAGCTTTTTAATGCATTTACGCGTTTTAAAAGCTCGTACGAGTAGGGTGAAAGAGTTTTGAGTTCTTTTGTGTTGTATATTAAGAGAAAGCATCCAAATACTTTGTTTGCATTCATTTGAGTGTGAAACGACTCCGAGGATGTTTACAAGTACAAACAAGCTTCAACTCAAGCTTTTGAATGTATTTACGCGTTTTAAAAGCTCATACGAGTAGGGTGAAAGAGGTTTGAGTTCTTTTGTGTTGTATATTAAGACAAAGCATTCAAATACTTTGTTTGCATTCATTTGAGTGTGAAACTACACCTAGGATGTTTACAAGTATAAACAAGCTTCAACTCAAGCTGTTGAATGAATTTACGCAATTTAACCGCTCTTACGACTAGGGTGATAGAAATTGAGTTCTTTTGAGTTGTATATTAAGAGAAAGCATCCAAATACTTTGTTTTCATTCATTTGAGTGTGAAACTACACCTAGGATGTATACAGTTACAAACAAGCTTCAACTCATGCTTTTGAATTCATTTACGCGTTTTAAAAGCTCATACGAGTAGGGTGAAAGAGATTTGAGTTCTTTTGTGTTGTATAGTAAGAGAAAGCATCCAAATACTTTGTTTGCATTCATTTGAGTGTGAAACTACACCTAGGATGTTTACAAGTACAAACAAGCTTCAACTCAAGCTGTTGAATGAATTTACGCGATTTAACAGCTCTTACGACTAGGGTGATAGAAATTGAGTTCTTTTGTGTTGTATATTAAGAGAAAGCATTCAAATACTTTGTTTGCATTCATTTGAGTGTGAAACTACACCTAGGATGTTTACAAGTATAAACAAGCTTCAACTCAAGCTGTTGAATGAATTTACGCGATTTAACAGCTCTTACGACTAGGGTGATAGAAATTGAGTTCTTTTGTGTTGTATATTAAGAGAAAGCATTCAAATACTTTGTTTGCATTCATTTGAGTGTGAAACTACACCTAGGACGTTTACAAGTATAAACAAGCTTCAACTCAAGCTGTTGAATGAATTTACGCGATTTAACAGCTCTTACGACTAGGGTGATAGAAATTGAGTTGTTTGGTGTTGTATATTAAGAGAAAGCATTCAAATACTTTGTTTGCATTCATTTGAGTGTGAAACTACACCTAGGACGTTTACAAGTATAAACAAGCTTCAAGTCAAGCTGTTGAATGAATTTACGCGATTTAACAGCTCTTACGACTAGGGTGATAGAAATTGAGTTCTTTTGTGTTGTATATTAAGAGAAAGCATCCAAATACTTTGTTTTCATTCATTTGAGTGTGAAACTACACCTAGGATGTTTACAGTTACAAACAAGCTTCAACTCATGCTTTTGAATTCATTTACGCGTTTTAAAAGCTCATACGAGTAGGGTGAAAGAGATTTCAGTTCTTTTGTGTTGTATATTAAGAGAAAGCATCCAAATACTTTGTTTGCATTCATTTGAGTGTGAAACTACACCTAGGATGTTTACAAGTACAAACAAGCTTCAACTCAAGCTTTTGATTGTATTTACGAGTTTTAAAAGTTCATACGAGTAGGGTGAAAGAGATTTGAGTTCTTTTGTGTTGTATATTAAGAGAAAGCATCCAAATACTTTGTTTGCATTCATTTGAGTGCGAAACTACACCGAGGATGTTTACAAGTACAAACAAGCTTCAACTCAAGCTTTTGATTGTATTTACGAGTTTTAAAAGCTCATACGAGTAGGGTGAAAGAGATTTGAGTTCTTTTGAGTTGTATATTAAGAGAAAGCATCCAAATACTTTATTTTCATTCATTTGAGTGTGAAACTCCACCTAGGATGTTTACAGTTACAAACAAGCTTCAACTCATGCTTTTGAATTCATTTACGCGTTTTAAAAGCGCATACGAGTAGGGTGAAAGAGATTTGATTTCTTTTGTGTTGTATAGTAAGAGAAAGCATCCAAATACTTTGTTTGCATTCATTTGAGTGTGAAACTACACCTAGGATGTTTACAAGTACAAACAAGCTTCAACTCAAGCTGTTGAATGAACTTACGCCATTTAACAGCTATTACGACTAGGGTGATAGAAATTGAGTTCTTTTGAGTTGTATATTAAGAGAAAGCATCTAAATACTTTGTTTCCATTCATTTGAGTGTGAAACTACACCGACGATGTTTACAGTTACAAACAAGCTTCAACTCATGCTTTTGAATTCATAAACGCGTTTTAAAAGCTCATACGAGTAGGGTGAAAGAGATTTGAGTTCTTTTGTGTTGTATAGTTAGAGAAAGCATCCAAATACTTTGTTTCCATTCATTTGAGTGTGAAACTACACCGAGGATGTTTACAAGTACAAACAAGCTTCAACTCAAGCTTTTGAATGAATTTACGTGTTTTAACAGCTCTTACGACTAGGGTGATAGAAATTGAGTTCTTTTGTGTTGTTTATTAAGAGAAAATATCCAAATACTTTGTTTGCATTAATTTGAGAGTGAAACAATACCAGTGTTGTTTACAAGTACAAACAAGCTTCAACTCAAGCTTTTGAATGCATTTACGCGTTTTAAAAGCTCATACGAGTAGGGTGAAAGAGATTTGATTTCTTTTGTGTTGTAAGAGAAAGCTCCCAAATGTTTTGTTTGCATTCTTTTGAGTATGAAATTACACCAAGAAAGTGTTAAATTACAAACAAGCTTCAACTCTAGCTTTTTAATGCATTTACGCGTTTTAAAAGCTCGTACGAGTAGGGTGAAAGAGTTTTGAGTTCTTTTGTGTTGTATATTAAGAGAAAGCATCCAAATACTTTGTTTGCATTCATTTGAGTGTGAAACGACTCCGAGGATGTTTACAAGTACAAACAAGCTTCAACTCAAGCTTTTGAATGTATTTACGCGTTTTAAAAGCTCATACGAGTAGGGTGAAAGAGGTTTGAGTTCTTTTGTGTTGTATATTAAGACAAAGCATTCAAATACTTTGTTTGCATTCATTTGAGTGTGAAACTACACCTAGGATGTTTACAAGTATAAACAAGCTTCAACTCAAGCTGTTGAATGAATTTACGCGATTTAACAGCTCTTACGACTAGGGTGATAGAAATTGAGTTCTTTTGAGTTGTATATTAAGAGAAAGCATCCAAATACTTTGTTTTCATTCATTTGAGTGTGAAACTACACCTAGGATGTATACAGTTACAAACAAGCTTCAACTCATGCTTTTGAATTCATTTACGCGTTTTAAAAGCTCATACGAGTAGGGTGAAAGAGATTTGAGTTCTTTTGTGTTGTATAGTAAGAGAAAGCATCCAAATACTTTGTTTGCATTCATTTGAGTGTGAAACTACACCTAGGATGTTTACAAGTACAAACAAGCTTCAACTCAAGCTGTTGAATGAATTTACACGATTTAACAGCTCTTACGACTAGGGTGATAGAAATTGAGTTCTTTTGTGTTGTATATTAAGAGAAAGCATTCAAATACTTTGTTTGCATTCATTTGAGTGTGAAACTACACCTAGGATGTTTACAAGTATAAACAAGCTTCAACTCAAGCTGTTGAATGAATTTACGCGATTTAACAGCTCTTACGACTAGGGTGATAGAAATTGAGTTCTTTGGTGTTGTATATTAAGAGAAAGCATTCAAATACTTTGTTTGCATTCATTTGAGTGTGAAACTACACCTAGGACGTTTACAAGTATAAACAAGCTTCAAGTCAAGCTTTTGAATGCATTTACGCGTTTTAAAAGCTCATACGAGTAGGGTGAAAGAGATTTGATTTCTTTTGTGTTGTAAGAGAAAGCTCCCAAATGTTTTGTTTGCATTCTTTTGAGTATGAAATTACACCAAGAAAGTGTTAAATTACAAACAAGCTTCAACTCTAGCTTTTTAATGCATTTACGCGTTTTAAAAGCTCGTACGAGTAGGGTGAAAGAGTTTTGAGTTCTTTTGTGTTGTATATTAAGAGAAAGCCTCCAAATACTTTGTT
Organism: Tetragonia tetragonoides; assembly: GCA_038025085.1. Taxonomy (NCBI): domain Eukaryota; kingdom Viridiplantae; phylum Streptophyta; class Magnoliopsida; order Caryophyllales; family Aizoaceae; genus Tetragonia; species Tetragonia tetragonoides. The sequence continues at coordinate 21,490,507 of CM076146.1, forward strand.
TGCATTCATTTGAGTGTGAAACGACTCCGAGGATGTTTACAAGTACAAACAAGCTTCAACTCAAGCTTTTGATTGTATTTACGAGTTTTAAAAGCTCATACGAGTAGGGTGAAAGAGATTTGAGTTCTTTTGTGTTGTATATTAAGAGAAAGCATCCAAATACTTTGTTTTCATTCATTTGAGTGTGAAAGTCCACCTAGGATGTTTACAGTTACAAACAAGCTTCAACTCATGCTTTTGAATTCATTTACGCGTTTTAAAAGCGCATACGAGTAGGGTGAAAGAGATTTGATTTCTTTTGTGTTGTATAGTAAGAGAAAGCGTCCAAATACTTTGTTTGCATTCATTTGAGTGTGAAACTACACCTAGGATGTATACAGTTACAAACAAGCTTCAACTCATGCTTTTGAATTCATTTACGCGTTTTAAAAGCTCATACGAGTAGGGTGAAAGAGATTTGAGTTCTTTTGTGTTGTATAGTAAGAGAAAGCATCCAAATACTTTGTTTGCATTCATTTGAGTGTGAAACTACACCTAGGATGTTTACAAGTACAAACAAGCTTCAACTCAAGCTGTTGAATGAATTTACACGATTTAACTGCTCTTACGACTAGGGTGATAGAAATTGAGTTCTTTTGAGTTGTATATTAAGAGAAAGCATCCAAATACTTTGTTTTCATTCATTTGAGTGTGAAACTACACCGACGATGTTTACAGTTACAAACAAGCTTCAACTCATGCTTTTGAATTCATTTACGCGTTTTAAAAGCTCATACGAGTAGGGTGAAAGAGATTTGAGTTCTCTTGAGTTGTATAGTTAGAGAAAGCGTCCAAATAATTTTTTTCCATTCATTTGAGTGTGAAACTACACCGAGGATGTTTACAAGTACAAACAAGCTTCAACTCAAGCTTTTGAATGAATTTACGTGTTTTAACAGCTCTTACGACTAGGGTGATAGAAATTGAGTTCTTTTGTGTTGTATATTAAGAGAAAATATCCAAATACTTTGTTTGCATTAATTTGAGTGTGAAATAATACCAGTGTTGTTTACAAGTACAAACAAGCTTCAACTCAAGCTTTTGAATGCATTTACGCGTTTTAAAAGCTCATACGAGTAGGGTGAAAGAGATTTGATTTCTTTTGTGTTGTATATTAAGTGAAAGCTCCCAAATGTTTTGTTTTCATTCTTTTGAGTATGAAACTACACCAAGAATGTGTTAAATTACAAACAAGCTTCAACTACAGCTTTTGAATGCATTTACGCGTTTTAAAAGCTCGTACGAGTAGGGTGAAAGAGATTTGAGTTCTTTTGTGTTGTATATTAAGAGAAAGCATCCAAATACTTTATTTGCATTCATTTGAGTGTGAAACTACACCGAGGATGTTTACAAGTACGAACAAGCTTCAACTCAAGCTTTTGAATGTATTTACGCGTTTTAAAAGCTCATACGAGTAGGGTGAAAGAGATTTGAGTTCTTTTGTGTTGTATATTAAGAGAAAGCATTCAAATACTTTGCTTGCATTCATTTGAGTGTGAAACTACACCTAGGATGTTTAGAGTTACAAACAAGCATCAACTCATGCTTTTGAATTCATTTACGCGTTTTAAAAGCTCATACGAGTAGGGTGAAAGAGATTTGAGTTCTTTTGTGTTGTATAGTAAGAGAAAGCATCCAAATACTTTGTTTGCATTCATTTGAGTGTGAAACTACACCTAGGATGTTTACAAGTACAAACAAGCTTCACCTCAAGCTTTTGATTGTATTTACGAGTTTTAAAAGCTCATACGAGTAGGGTGAAAGAGATTTGAGTTCTTTTGTGTTGTATATTAAGAGAAAGCATCCAAATACTTTGTTTGCATTCATTTGAGTGTGAAACTACACCAAGGATGTTTACAAGTACAAACAAGCTTCAACTCAAGCTTTTGAATGTATTTACGCGTTTTAAAAGCTCATACGAGTAGGGTGAAAGAGATTTGAGTTCTTTTGTGTTGTATATTAAGAGAAAACATTCAAATACTTTGTTTGCATTCATTTGAGCGTGAAACTACACCTAGGATGTTTACAAGTGTAAACAAGCTTCAACTCAAGCTGTTGAATGAATTTACGCGATTTAACAGCTCTTACGACTAGGGTGATAGAAATTGAGTTCTTTGGTGTTGTATATTAAGAGAAAGCATTCAAATACTTTGTTTGCATTCATTTGAGTGTGAAACTACACCTAGGATGTTTACAAGTATAAACAAGCTTCAACTCAAGCTGTTGAATGAATTTACGCGATTTAACAGCTCTTACGACTAGGGTGATAGAAATTGAGTTCTTTGGTGTTGTATATTAAGAGAAAGCATTCAAATACTTTGTTTGCATTCATTTGAGTGTGAAACTACACGTAGGACGTTTACAAGTATAAACAAGCTTCAAGTCAAGCTTTTGAATGCATTTACGCGTTTTAAAAGCTCATACGAGTAGGGTGAAAGAGATTTGATTTCTTTTGTGTTGTAAGAGAAAGCTCCCAAATGTTTTGTTTGCATTCTTTTGAGTATGAAATTACACCAAGAAAGTGTTAAATTACAAACAAGCTTCAACTCTAGCTTTTTAATGCATTTACGCGTTTTAAAAGCTCGTACGAGTAGGGTGAAAGAGTTTTGAGTTCTTTTGTGTTGTATATTAAGAGAAAGCCTCCAAATACTTTGTTTGCATTCATTTGAGTGTGAAACGACTCCGAGGATGTTTACAAGTACAAACAAGCTTCAACTCAAGCTTTTGATTGTATTTACGAGTTTTAAAAGCTCATACGAGTAGGGTGAAAGAGATTTGAGTTCTTTTGTGTTGTATATTAAGAGAAAGCATCCAAATACTTTGTTTTCATTCATTTGAGTGTGAAAGTCCACCTAGGATGTTTACAGTTACAAACAAGCTTCAACTCATGCTTTTGAATTCATTTACGCGTTTTAAAAGCGCATACGAGTAGGGTGAAAGAGATTTGATTTCTTTTGTGTTGTATAGTAAGAGAAAGCGTCCAAATACTTTGTTTGCATTCATTTGAGTGTGAAACTACACCTAGGATGTATACAGTTACAAACAAGCTTCAACTCATGCTTTTGAATTCATTTACGCGTTTTAAAAGCTCATACGAGTAGGGTGAAAGAGATTTGAGTTCTTTTGTGTTGTATAGTAAGAGAAAGCATCCAAATACTTTGTTTGCATTCATTTGAGTGTGAAACTACACCTAGGATGTTTACAAGTACAAACAAGCTTCAACTCAAGCTGTTGAATGAATTTACACGATTTAACTGCTCTTACGACTAGGGTGATAGAAATTGAGTTCTTTTGAGTTGTATATTAAGAGAAAGCATCCAAATACTTTGTTTTCATTCATTTGAGTGTGAAACTACACCGACGATGTTTACAGTTACAAACAAGCTTCAACTCATGCTTTTGAATTCATTTACGCGTTTTAAAAGCTCATACGAGTAGGGTGAAAGAGATTTGAGTTCTTTTGAGTTGTATAGTTAGAGAAAGCGTCCAAATAATTTTTTTCCATTCATTTGAGTGTGAAACTACACCGAGGATGTTTACAAGTACAAACAAGCTTCAACTCAAGCTTTTGAATGAATTTACGTGTTTTAACAGCTCTTACGACTAGGGTGATAGAAATTGAGTTCTTTTGTGTTGTATATTAAGAGAAAATATCCAAATACTTTGTTTGCATTAATTTGAGTGTGAAATAATACCAGTGTTGTTTACAAGTACAAACAAGCTTCAACTCAAGCTTTTGAATGCATTTACGCGTTTTAAAAGCTCATACGAGTAGGGTGAAAGAGATTTGATTTCTTTTGTGTTGTATATTAAGTGAAAGCTCCCAAATGTTTTGTTTTCATTCTTTTGAGTATGAAACTACACCAAGAATGTGTTAAATTACAAACAAGCTTCAACTACAGCTTTTGAATGCATTTACGCGTTTTAAAAGCTCGTACGAGTAGGGTGAAAGAGATTTGAGTTCTTTTGTGTTGTATATTAAGAGAAAGCATCCAAATACTTTATTTGCATTCATTTGAGTGTGAAACTACACCGAGGATGTTTACAAGTACGAACAAGCTTCAACTCAAGCTTTTGAATGTATTTACGCGTTTTAAAAGCTCATACGAGTAGGGTGAAAGAGATTTGAGTTCTTTTGTGTTGTATATTAAGAGAAAGCATTCAAATACTTTGCTTGCATTCATTTGAGTGTGAAACTACACCTAGGATGTTTAGAGTTACAAACAAGCATCAACTCATGCTTTTGAATTCATTTACGCGTTTTAAAAGCTCATACCAGTAGGGTGAAAGAGATTTGAGTTCTTTTGTGTTGTATAGTAAGAGAAAGCATCCAAATACTTTGTTTGCATTCATTTGAGTGTGAAACTACACCTAGGATGTTTACAAGTACAAACAAGCTTCACCTCAAGCTTTTGATTGTATTTACGAGTTTTAAAAGCTCATACGAGTAGGGTGAAAGAGATTTGAGTTCTTTTGTGTTGTATATTAAGAGAAAGCATCCAAATACTTTGTTTGCATTCATTTGAGTGTGAAACTACACCAAGGATGTTTACAAGTACAAACAAGCTTCAACTCAAGCTTTTGAATGTATTTACGCGTTTTAAAAGCTCATACGAGTAGGGTGAAAGAGATTTGAGTTCTTTTGTGTTGTATATTAAGAGAAAACATTCAAATACTTTGTTTGCATTCATTTGAGCGTGAAACTACACCTAGGATGTTTACAAGTGTAAACAAGCTTCAACTCAAGCTGTTGAATGAATTTACGCGATTTAACAGCTCTTACGACTAGGGTGATAGAAATTGAGTTCTTTGGTGTTGTATATTAAGAGAAAGCATTCAAATACTTTGTTTGCATTCATTTGAGTGTGAAACTACACCTAGGACGTTTACAAGTATAAACAAGCTTCAAGTCAAGCTGTTGAATGAATTTACGCGATTTAACAGCTCTTACGACTAGGGTGATAGAAATTGAGTTCTTTTGTGTTGTATATTAAGAGAAAGCATCCAAATACTTTGTTTTCATTCATTTGAGTGTGAAACTACACCTAGGATGTTTACAGTTACAAACAAGCTTCAACTCATGCTTTTGAATTCATTTACGCGTTTTAAAAGCTCATACGAGTAGGGTGAAAGAGATTTCAGTTCTTTTGTGTTGTATAGTAAGAGAAAGCATCCAAATACTTTGTTTGCATTCATTTGAGTGTGAAACTACACCTAGGATGTTTACAAGTACAAACAAGCTTCAACTCAAGCTTTTGATTGTATTTACGAGTTTTAAAAGCTCATACGAGTAGGGTGAAAGAGATTTGAGTTCTTTTGTGTTGTATATTAAGAGAAAGCATCCAAATACTTTGTTTGCATTCATTTGAGTGCGAAACTACACCGAGGATGTTTACAAGTACAAACAAGCTTCAACTCAAGCTTTTGAATGTATTTACGCGTTTTAAAAGCTCATACGAGTAGGGTGAAAGAGATTTGAGTTCTTTTGTGTTGTATATTAAGAGAAAGCATCCAAATACTTTGTTTTCATTCATTTGAGTGTGAAAGTCCACCTAGGATGTTTACAGTTACAAACAAGCTTCAACTCATGCTTTTGAATTCATTTACGCGTTTTAAAAGCGCATACGAGTAGGGTGAAAGAGATTTGATTTCTTTTGTGTTGTATAGTAAGAGAAAGCGTCCAAATACTTTGTTTGCATTCATTTGAGTGTGAAACTACACCTAGGATGTTTACAAGTACAAACAAGCTTCAACTCAAGCTATTGAATGTATTTACGCGTTTTAAAAGCTCATACGAGTAGGGTGAAAGAGGTTTGAGTTCTTTTGTGTTGTATATTAAGACAAAGCATTCAAATACTTTGTTTGCATTCATTTGAGTGTGAAACTACACCTAGGATGTTTACAAGTATAAACAAGCTTCAACTCAAGCTGTTGAATGAATTTACGCGATTTAACAGCTCTTACGACTAGGGTGATAGAAATTGAGTTCTTTTGAGTTGTATATTAAGAGAAAGCATCCAAATACTTTGTTTTCATTCATTTGAGTGTGAAACTACACCTAGGATGTATACAGTTACAAACAAGCTTCAACTCATGCTTTTGAATTCATTTACGCGTTTTAAAAGCTCATACGAGTAGGGTGAAAGAGATTTGAGTTCTTTTGTGTTGTATAGTAAGAGAAAGCATCCAAATACTTTGTTTGCATTCATTTGAGTGTGAAACTACACCTAGGATGTTTACAAGTACAAACAAGCTTCAACTCAAGCTGTTGAATGAATTTACGCGATTTAACAGCTCTTACGACTAGGGTGATAGAAATTGAGTTCTTTTGTGTTGTATATTAAGAGAAAGCATTCAAATAATTTGTTTGCATTCATTTGAGTGTGAAACTACACCGACGATGTTTACAGTTACAAACAAGCTTCAACTCATGCTTTTGAATTCATTTACGCGTTTTAAAAGCTCATACGAGTAGGGTGAAAGAGATTTGAGTTCTTTTGTGTTGTATAGTCAGAGAAAGCATCCAAATAATTTTTTTCCATTCATTTGAGTGTGAAACTACACCGAGGATGTTTACAAGTACAAACAAGCTTCAACTCAAGCTTTTGAATGAATTTACGTGTTTTAACAGCTCTTACGACTAGGGTGATAGAAATTGAGTTCTTTTGTGTTGTATATTAAGAGAAAATATCCAAATACTTTGTTTGCATTAATTTGAGTGTGAAATAATACCAGTGTTGTTTACAAGTACAAACAAGCTTCAACTCAAGCTTTTGAATGCATTTACGCGTTTTAAAAGCTCATACGAGTAGGGTGAAAGAGATTTGATTTCTTTTGTGTTGTATATTAAGTGAAAGCTCCCAAATGTTTTGTTTTCATTCTTTTGAGTATGAAACTACACCAAGAATGTGTTAAATTACAAACAAGCTTCAACTACAGCTTTTGAATGCATTTACGCGTTTTAAAAGCTCGTACGAGTAGGGTGAAAGAGATTTGAGTTCTTTTGTGTTGTATATTAAGAGAAAGCATCCAAATACTTTATTTGCATTCATTTGAGTGTGAAACTACACCGAGGATGTTTACAAGTACGAACAAGCTTCAACTCAAGCTTTTGAATGTATTTACGCGTTTTAAAAGCTCATACGAGTAGGGTGAAAGAGATTTGAGTTCTTTTGTGTTGTATACTAAGAGAAAGCATTCAAATACTTTGTTTGCATTCATTTGAGTGTGAAACTACACCTAGGATGTTTAGAGTTACAAACAAGCTTCAACTCATGCTTTTGAATTCATTTACGCGTTTTAAAAGCTCATACGAGTAGGGTGAAAGAGATTTGAGTTCTTTTGTGTTGTATAGTAAGAGAAAGCATCCAAATACTTTGTTTGCATTCATTTGAGTGTGAAACTACACCTAGGATGCTTACAAGTACAAACAAGCTTCACCTCAAGCTTTTGATTGTATTTACGAGTTTTAAAAGCTCATACGAGTAGGGTGAAAGAGATTTGAGTTCTTTTGTGTTGTATATTAAGAGAAAGCATCCAAATACTTTGTTTGCATTCATTTGAGTGTGAAACTACACCGAGGATGTCTACAAGTACAAACAAGCTTCAACTCAAGCTTTTGAATGTATTTACGCGTTTTAAAAGCTCATACGAGTAGGGTGAAAGAGATTTGAGTTCTTTTGTGTTGTATATTAAGAGAAAACATTCAAATACTTTGTTTGCATTCATTTGAGCGTGAAACTACACCTAGGATGTTTACAAGTGTAAACAAGCTTCAACTCAAGCTGTTGAATAAATTTACGCGATTTAACAGCTCTTACAACTAGGGTGATAGAAATTGAGTTCTTTTGTGTTGTATATTAAGAGAAAGCGTCCAAATACGTTGTCTTAATTTATTTGAGTGTGAAACTACACCTAGGATGTTTACAGCTACAAACAAGCTTCAACTCATGCTTTTGAATTCATTTACGCGTTTTATAAGCTCATACGAGTAGGGTGAAAGAGATTTGACTTCTTTTGTGTTGTATAGTAAGAGAAAGCATCCAAATACTTTGTTTGCATTCACTTGAGTGTGAAACTACACCTAGGATGTTTACAAGTACAAACAAGCTTCAACTCAAGCTGTTGAATGAATTTACGCGATTTAACAGCTCTTACGACTAGGGTGATAGAAATTGAGTTCTTTGGTGTTGTATATTAAGAGAAAGCATTCAAATACTTTGTTTGCATTCATTTGAGTGTGAAACTACACCTAGGATGTTTACAAGTATAAACAAGCTTCAACTCAAGCTGTTGAATGAATTTACGCGATTTAACAGCTCTGACGACTAGGGTGATAGAAATTGAGTTCTTTTGTGTTGTATAATAAGAGAAAGCATCCAAATACTTTGTTTGCATTCATTTGAGTGTGAAACTACACCTAGGATGTTTACAAGTACAAACAAGCTTCAACTCAAGCTTTTGATTGTATTTACGCGTTTTAAAAGCTCATACGAGTAGGGTGAAAGAGATTTGAGTTCTTTTGTGTTTTATATTAAGAGAAAGCATCCAAATACTTTGTTTGCATTCATTTGAGTGTGAAACTACAGCAAGGATGTTTACAGTTACAAACAAGCTTCAACTCAAGCTTTTGAATGCATTTACGCGATTTAACAGCCCTTACGACTAGGGTGATAGAAATTCAGTTCTTTTGTGTTGTATATTAAGAGAAAGTATTCAAATACTTTGTTTGCATTCATTTGAGTGTGAAACTACACCTAGGATGTTTACAAGTACAAACAAGCTTCAACTCAAGCTGTTGAATGAATTTACGCGATTTAACAGCCCTTACGACTAGGGTGATAGAAATTCAGTTCTTTTGTGTTGTATATTAAGAGAAAGCATTCAAATACTTTGTTTGCATTCATTTGAGTGTGAAACTACACCTAGGATGTTTAGAAGTATAAACAAGCTTCAGCTCAAGCTGTTGAATGAATTTACGCGATTTAACAGCTCTTACGACAAGGGTGATAGAAATTGAGTTCTTTTGTGTTGTATATTAAGAGAAAGCATCCAAATACTTTGTTTTCATTCATTTCAGTGTGAAACTACACCTAGGATGTTTACAGTTACAAACAAGCTTCAACTCATGCTTTTGAATTCAGTTACGCGTTTTAAAAGCTCATACGAGTAGGGTGAAAGAGATTTGAGTTCTTTTGTGTTGTATAGTAAGAGAAAGCATCCAAATACTTTTTTTGCATTCATTTGAGTGTGAAACTACACCTAGGATGTTTACAAGTACAAACAAGCTTCAACTCAAGCTGTTGAATGAATTTACGCGATTTAACAGCTCTTACGACTAGGGTGATAGAAATTGAGTTCTTTTGTGTTGTATATCAAGAGAAAGCATTCAAATACTTTGCTTGCATTCATTTGAGTGTGAAACTACACCTAGGATGTTTACAAGTATAAACAAGCTTCAACTCAAGCTGTTGAATGAATTTATGCGTTTTAAAAGCGCATACGAGTAGGGTGAAAGAGATTTGAGTTCTTTTGTGTTGTATATTAAGACAAAGCATTCAAATACTTTGTTTGCATTCATTTGAGTGTGAAACTACACCTAGGATGTCTACAAGTATAAACAAGCTTCAACTCAAGCTGTTGAATGAGTTTACGCGATTTAACAGCTCTTACGACTAGGTGGATAGAAATTGAGTTCTTTTGAGTTGTATATTAAGAGAAAGCATCCAAATACTTTGTTTTCATTCATTTGAGTGTGAAACTACACCTAGGATGTATACAGTTACAAACAAGCTTCAACTCATGCTTTTGAATTCATTTACGCGTTTTAAAAGCTCATACGAGTAGGGTGAAAGAGATTTGAGTTCTTTTGTGTTGTATAGTAAGAGAAAGCATCCAAATACTTTGATTGCATTCATTTCAGTGTGAAACTACACCTAGGATGTTTACAAGTACAAACAAGCTTCAACTCAAGCTGTTGAATGAATTTACGCGATTTAAAAGCTCATACGAGTAGGGTGAAAGAGATTTCAGTTCTTTTGTGTTGTATAGTAAGAGAAAGCATCCAAATACTTTGTTTGCATTCATTTGAGTGTGAAACTACACCTAGGATGTTTACAAGTACAAACAAGCTTCAACTCAAGCTTTTGATTGTATTTACGAGTTTTAAAAGCTCATACGAGTAGGGTGAAAGAGATTTGAGTTCTTTTGTGTTGTATATTAAGAGAAAGCATCCAAATACTCTTTTTGCATTCATTTGTGTGCGAAACTACACCGAGGATGTTTACAAGTACAAACAAGCTTCAACTCAAGCTTTTGAATGTATTTACGCGTTTTAAAAGCTCATACGAGTAGGGTGAAAGAGATTTGAGTTCTTTTGTGTTGTATATTAAGAGAAAGCATCCAAATACTTTATTTTCATTCATTTGAGTGTGAAACTCCACCTAGGATGTTTACAGTTACAAACAAGCTTCAACTCAAGCTTTTGAATTCATTTACGCGTTTTAAAAGCGCATACGAGTAGGGTGAAAGAGATTTGAATTCTTTTGTGTTGTATAGTAAGAGAAAGCATCCAAATACTTTGTTTGCATTCATTTGAGTGTGAAACTACATCTAGGATGTTTACAAGTACAAACAAGCTTCAACTCAAGCTGTTGAATGAACTTACGCGATTTAACAGCTATTACGACTAGGGTGATAGAAATTGAGTTCTTTCGAGTTGTATATTAAGAGAAAGCATCCAAATACTTTGTTTTCATTCATTTGAGTGTGAAACTACACCGACGATGTTTACAGTTACAAACAAGCTTCAACTCATGCTTTTGAATTCATAAACGCGTTTTAAAAGCTCATACGAGTAGGGTGAAAGAGATTTGAGTTCTTTTGTGTTGTATAGTTAGAGAAAGCATCCAAATACTTTGTTTCCATTCATTTGAGTGTGAAACTACACCGAGGATGTTTACAAGTACAAACAAGCTTCAACTCAAGCTTTTGAATGAATTTACGTGTTTTAACAGCTCTTACGACTAGGGTGATAGAAATTGAGTTCTTTTGTGTTGTATATTAAGAGAAAATATCCAAATACTTTGTTTGCATTAATTTGAGAGTGAAATAATACCAGTGTTGTTTACAAGTACAAACAAGCTTCAACTCAAGCTTTTGAATGCATTTACGCGTTTTAAAAGCTCATACGAGTAGGGTGAAAGAGATTTGATTTCTTTTGTGTTGTAAGCTCAAGCTCCCAAATGTTTTGTTTGCATTCTTTTGAGTATGAAACTACACCAAGAAAGTGTTAAATTACAAACAAACTTCAACTCTAGCTTTTTAATGCATTTACGCGTTTTAAAAGCTCGTACGAGTAGGGTGAAAGAGTTTTGAGTTCTTTTGTGTTGTATATTAAGAGAAAGCATCCAAATACTTTGTTTGCATTCATTTGAGTGTGAAACGACTCCGAGGATGTTTACAAGTACAAACAAGCTTCAACTCAAGCTTTTGAATGTATTTACGCGTTTTAAAAGGTCATACGACTAGGGTGAAAGAGGTTTGAGTTCTTTTGTGTTGTATATTAAGACAAAGCATTCAAATACTTTGTTTGCATTCATTTGAGTGTGAAACTACACCTAGGATGTTTACAAGTATAAACAAGCTTCAACTCAAGCTGTTGAATGAATTTACGCGATTTAACAGCTCTTACGACTAGGGTGATAGAAATTGAGTTCTTTTGAGTTGTATATTAAGAGAAAGCATCCAAATACTTTGTTTTCATTCATTTGAGTGTGAAACTACACCTAGGATGTTTACAAGTATAAACAAGCTTCAACTCAAGCGGTTGAATGAATTTACGCGATTTAACAGCTCTTACGACTAGGGTGATAGAAATTGAGTTCTTTGGTGTTGTATATTAAGAGAAAGCATTCAAATACTTAATTTGCATTCATTTGAGTGTCAAACTACACCTAGGACGTTTACAAGTATAAACAAGCTTCAAGTCAAGCTGTTCAATGAATTTACGCGATTTAACAGCTCTTACGACTAGGGTGATAGAAATTGAGTTCTTTTGTGTTGTATATTAAGAGAAAGCATCCAAATACTTTGTTTTCATTCATTTGAGTGTGAAACTACACCTAGGATGTTTACAGTTACAAACAAGCTTCAACTCATGCTTTTGAATTCATTTACGCGTTTTAAAAGCTCATACCAGTAGGGTGAAAGAGATTTCAGTTCTTTTGTGTTGTATAGTAAGAGAAAGCATCCAAATACTTTTTTTGCATTCATTTGAGTGTGAAACTACACCTAGGATGTTTACAAGTACAAACAAGCTTCAACTCAAGCTTTTGATTGTATTTACGAGTTTTAAAAGCTCATACGAGTAGGGTGAAAGAGATTTGAGTTCTTTTGTGTTGTATATTAAGAGAAAGCATCCAAATACTTTGTTTGTATTCATTTGAGTGCGAAACTACACCGACGATGTTTACAAGTACAAACAAGCTTCAACTCAAGCTTTTGAATGTATTTACGCGTTTTAAAAGCTCATACGAGTAGGGTGAAAGAGATTTGAGTTCTTTTGTGTTGTATATTAAGAGAAAGCATCCAAATACTTTGTTTGCATTCATTTGAGTGTCAAATAATACCAGTGTTGTTTACAAGTACAAACAAGCTTCAACTCAAGCTTTTGAATGCATTTACCCGTTTTAAAAGCTCATACGAGTAGGGTGAAAGAGATTTGATTTCTTTTCTGTTGTATATTATTAGAAAGCTCCCAAATGTTTTGTTTGCATTCTATTGAGTATGAAACTACACCAAGAATGTGTTAAATTACAAACAAGCTTCAACTCAAGCTTTTGAATGCATTTACGCGTTTTAAAAGCTCGTACGAGTAGGGTGAAAGAGTTTTGAGTTCTTTTGTGTTGTATATTAAGAGAAAGCATCAAAATACTTTGTTTGCATTTATTTGAGTGTGAAACTACTCCGAGGATGTTTACAAGTACAAACAAGCTTCAACTCAAGCTTTTGAATGTATTTACGCGTTCTAAAAGCTCATACGAGTAGGGTGAAAGAGATTTGAGTTCTTTTGTGTTGTATATTAAGAGAAAGCATTCAAATACTTTGTTTGCATTCATTTGAGTGTGAAACTACACCTAGGATGTTTACAAGTATATACAAGCTTCAACTCAAGCTGTTGAATGAATTTACGCGATTAAACAGCTCTTACGACTAGGGTGATAGAAATTGAGTTCTTTTGTGTTGTATATAAAGAGAAAGCATCCAAATACTTTGTTTTCATTCATTTGATTGTAAAGCTACACCTAGGATGTTTACTGTTACAAACAAGCTTCAACTCATGCTTTTGAATTAATTTACGCGTTTTAAAAGCTCATACGAGTAGGATGAAAGAGATTTGAGTTCTCTTGTGTTGTATAGTAAGAGAAAGCATCCAAATACTTTGTTTGCATTCATTTGAGTGTGAAACTACACCTAGGATGTTTACAAGTACAAACAAGCTTCAACTCAAGCTGTTGAATGAATTTACGCGATTTACCAGCTCTTACGACAAGGGTGATAGAAATTGAGTTCTTTTGTGTTGTATATAAAGAGAAAGCATTCAAATACTTTGTTTGCATTCATTTGAGTGTGAAACTACACCTAGGATATTTACAAGTATAAACAAGCTTCAACTCAAGCTGTTGAATGAATTTACGGGATTTAACAGCTCTTACGACTAGGGTGATAGAAATTGAGTTCTTTTGTGTTGTATATTAAGAGAAAGCATCCAAATACTTTGTTTTCATTCATTTGAGTGTGAAACTACACCTAGGATGTTTACAGTTACAAACAAGCTTCAACTCATGCTTTTGAATTCATTTACGCGTTTTAAAAGCTCATACGAGTAGGGTGAAAGAGATATCAGTTCTTTTGTGTTGTATAGTAAGAGAAAGCATCCAAATACTTTGTTTGCATTCATTTGAGTGTGAAACTACACCTAGGATGTTTACAAGTACAAACAAGCTTCAACTCAAGCTTTTGATTGTATTTACGAGTTTTAAAAGCTCATACGAGTAGGGTGAAAGAGATTTGAGTTCTTTTGTGTTGTATATTAAGAGAAAGCATCCAAATAATTTGTTTGCATTCATTTGAGTGCGAAACTACACTGAGGATGTTTACAAGTACAAACAAGCTTCAACTCATGCTTTTGAATGTATTTACGCGTTTTAAAAGCTCATACGAGTAGGGTGAAAGATATTTGAGTTCTTTTGTGTTGTATATTAAGAGAAAGCATCCAAATACTTTATTTTCATTCATTTGATTGTGAAACTCCACCTAGGATGTTTACAGTTACAAACAAGCTTCAACTCATGCTTTTGAATTCATTTACGCGTTTTAAAAGCGCATACGAGTAGGGTGAAAGAGATTTGATTTCTTTTGTGTTGTATAGTAAGAGAAAGCATCCAAATACTTTGTTTGCATTCATTTGAGTGTGAAACTACACCTAGGATGTTTACAAGTACAAACAAGCTTCAACTCAAGCTGTTGAATGAACTTACGCGATTTAACAGCTATTACGACTAGGGTGATAGAAATTGAGTTCTTTTGAGTTGTATATTAAGAGAAAGCATCTAAATACTTTGTTTTCATTCATTTGAGTGTGAAACTACACCGACGATGTTTACAGTTACAAACAAGCTTCAACTCATGCTTTTGAATTCATAAAGGCGTTTTAAAAGCTCATACGAGTAGGGTGAAAGAGATTTGAGTTCTTTTGTGTTGTATAGTTAGAGAAAGCATCCAAATACTTTGTTTCCATTCATTTGAGTGTGAAACTACACCGAGGATGTTTACAAGTACAAACAAGCTTCAACTCAAGCTTTTGAATGAATTTACGTGTTTTAACAGCTCTTACGACTAGGGTGATAGAAATTGAGTTCTTTTGTGTTGTATATTAAGAGAAAATATCCAAATACTTTGTTTGCATTAATTTGAGAGTGAAATAATACCAGTGTTGTTTACAAGTACAAACAAGCTTCAACTCAAGCTTTTGAATGCATTTACGCGTTTTAAAAGCTCATACGAGTAGGGTGAAAGACATTTGATTTCTTTTGTGTTGTAAGAGAAAGCTCCCAAATGTTTTGTTTGCATTCTTTTGAGTATGAAATTACACCAAGAAAGTGTTAAATTACAAACAAGCTTCAACTCTAGCTTTTTAATGCATTTACGCGTTTTAAAAGCTCGTACGAGTAGGGTGAAAGAGTTTTGAGTTCTTTTGTGTTGTATATTAAGAGAAAGCATCCAAATACTTTGTTTGCATTCACTTGAGTGTGAAACGACTCCGAGGATGTTTACAAGTACAAACAAGCTTCAACTCAAGCTTTTGAATGTATTTACGCGTTTTAAAAGCTCATACGAGTAGGGTGAAAGAGGTTTGAGTTCTTTTGTGTTGTATATTAAGACAAAGCATTCAAATACTTTGTTTGCATTCATTTGAGTGTGAAACTACACCTAGGATGTTTACAAGTATAAACAAGCTTCAACTCAAGCTGTTGAATGAATTTACGCGATTTAACAGCTCTTACGACTAGGGTGATAGAAATTGAGTTCTTTTGAGTTGTATATTAAGAGAAAGCATCCAAATACTTTGTTTTCAGTCATTTGAGTGTGAAACTACACCTAGGATGTATACAGTTACAAACAAGCTTCAACTCATGCTTTTGAATTCATTTACGCGTTTTAAAAGCTCATACGAGTAGGGTGAAAGAGATTTGAGTTCTTTTGTGTTGTATAGTAAGAGAAAGCATCCAAATACTTTGTTTGCATTCATTTGAGTGTGAAACTACACCTAGGATGTTTACAAGTACAAACAAGCTTCAACTCAAGCTGTTGAATGAATTTACGCGATTTAACAGCTCTTACGACTAGGGTGATAGAAATTGAGTTCTTTTGTGTTGTATATTAAGAGAAAGCATTCAAATACTTTGTTTGCATTCATTTGAGTGTGAAACTACACCTAGGACGTTTACAAGTATAAACAAGCTTCAACTCAAGCTGTTGAATGAATTTACGCGATTTAACAGCTCTTACGACTAGGGTGATAGAAATTGAGTTCTTTGGTGTTGTATATTAAGAGAAAGCATTCAAATACTTTGTTTGCATTCATTTGAGTGTGAAACTACACCTAGGACGTTTACAAGTATAAACAAGCTTCAAGTCAAGCTGTTGAATGAATTTACGCGATTTAACAGCTCTTACGACTAGGGTGATAGAAATTGAGTTCTTTTGTGTTGTATATTAAGAGAAAGCATCCAAATACTTTGTTTTCATTCATTTGAGTGTGAAACTACACCTAGGATGTTTACAGTTACAAACAAGCTTCAACTCATGCTTTTGAATTCATTTACGCGTTTTAAAAGCTCATACGAGTAGGGTGAAAGAGATTTCAGTTCTTTTGTGTTGTATATTAAGAGAAAGCATCCAAATACTTTGTTTGCATTCAATTGAGTGTGAAACTACACCTAGGATGTTTACAAGTACAAACAAGCTTCAACTCAAGCTTTTGATTGTATTTACGAGTTTTAAAAGCTCATACGAGTAGGGTGAAAGAGATTTGAGTTCTTTTGTGTTGTATATTAAGAGAAAGCATCCAAATACTTTGTTTGCATTCATTTGAGTGCGAAACTACACCAAGGATGTTTACAAGTACAAACAAGCTTCAACTCAAGCTTTTGAATGTATTTACGCGTTTTAAAAGCTCATACGAGTAGGGTGAAAGAGATTTGAGTTCTTTTGAGTTGTATATTAAGAGAAAGCATCCAAATACTTTATTTTCATTCATTTGAGTGTGAAACTCCACCTAGGATGTTTACATTTACAAACAAGCTTCAACTCATGCTTTTGAATTCATTTACGCGTTTTAAAAGCGCATACGAGTAGGGTGAAAGAGATTTGATTTCTTTTGTGTTGTATAGTAAGAGAAAGCATCCAAATACTTTGTTTGCATTCATTTGAGTGTGAAACTACACCTAGGATGTTTACAAGTACAAACAAGCTTCAACTCAAGCTGTTGAATGAACTTACGCGATTTAACAGCTATTACGACTAGGGTGATAGAAATTGAGTTCTTTGGTGTTGTATATTAAGAGAAAGCATTCAAATACTTTGTTTGCATTCATTTGAGTGTGAAACTACACCTAGGACGTTTACAAGTATAAACAAGCTTCAAGTCAAGCTGTTGAATGAATTTACGCGATTTAACAGCTCTTACGACTAGGGTGATAGAAATTGAGTTCTTTTGTGTTGTATATTAAGAGAAAGCATCCAAATACTTTGTTTTCATTCATTTGAGTGTGAAACTACACCTAGGATGTTTACAGTTACAAACAAGCTTCAACTCATGCTTTTGAATTCATTTACGCGTTTTAAAAGCTCATACGAGTAGGGTGAAAGAGATTTGAGTTCTTTTGTGTTGTATATTAAGAGAAAGCATCCAAATACTTTGTTTGCATTCATTTGAGTGCGAAACTACACCGAGGATGTTTACAAGTACAAACAAGCTTCAACTCAAGCTTTTGAATGTATTTACGCGTTTTAAAAGCTCATACGAGTAGGGTGAAAGAGATTTGAGTTCTTTTGTGTTGTATATTAAGAGAAAGCATCCAAATACTTTGTTTTCATTCATTTGAGTGTGAAAGTCCACCTAGGATGTTTACAGTTACAAACAAGCTTCAACTCATGCTTTTGAATTCATTTACGCGTTTTAAAAGCGCATACGAGTAGGGTGAAAGAGATTTGATTTCTTTTGTGTTGTATAGTAAGAGAAAGCGTCCAAATACTTTGTTTGCATTCATTTGAGTGTGAAACTACACCTAGGATGTTTACAAGAACAAACAAGCTTCAACTCAAGCTATTGAATGAACTTACGCGATTTAACAGCTATTACGACTAGGGTGATAGAAATTGAGTTCTTTTGAGTTGTATATTAAGAGAAAGCATCCAAATACTTTGTTTTCATTCATTTGAGTGTGAAACTACACCGACGATGTTTACAGTTACAAACAAGCTTCAACTCATGCTTTTGAATTCATTTACGCGTTTTAAAAGCTCATACGAGTAGGGTGAAAGAGATTTGAGTTCTTTTGTGTTGTATAGTTAGAGAAAGCATCCAAATAATTTTTTTCCATTCATTTGAGTGTGAAACTACACCGAGGATGTTTACAAGTACAAACAAGCTTCAACTCAAGCTTTTGAATGAATTTACGTGTTTTAACAGCTCTTACGACTAGGGTGATAGAAATTGAGTTCTTTTGTGTTGTATATTAAGAGAAAATATCCAAATACTTTGTTTGCATTAATTTGAGTGTGAAATAATACCAGTGTTGTTTACAAGTACAAACAAGCTTCAACTCAAGCTTTTGAATGCATTTACGCGTTTTAAAAGCTCATACGAGTAGGGTGAAAGAGATTTGAGTTCTTTTGTGTTGTATATTAAGAGAAAGCATCCAAATACTTTATTTGCATTCATTTGAGTGTGAAACTACACCGAGGATGTTTACAAGTACGAACAAGCTTCAACTCAAGCTTTTGAATGTATTTACGCGTTTTAAAAGCTCATACGAGTAGGGTGAAAGAGATTTGAGTTCTTTTGTGTTGTATATTAAGAGAAAGCATTCAAATACTTTGTTTGCATTCATTTGAGTGTGAAACTACACCTAGGATGTTTAGAGTTACAAACAAGCTTCAACTCATGCTTTTGAATTCATTTACGCGTTTTAAAAGCTCATACGAGTAGGGTGAAAGAGATTTGAGTTCTTTTGTGTTGTATATTAAGAGAAAGCATCCAAATACTTTGTTTGCATTCATTTGAGTGTGAAACTACACCGAGGATGTTTACAAGTACAAACAAGCTTCAACTCAAGCTTTTGAATGTATTTACGCGTTTTAAAAGCTCATACGAATAGGGTGAAAGAGATTTGAGTTCTTTTGTGTTGTATATTAAGAGAAAACATTCAAATACTTTGTTTGCATTCATTTGAGCGTGAAACTACACCTAGGATGTTTACAAGTGTAAACAAGCTTCAACTCAAGCTGTTGAATGAATTTACGCGATTTAACAGCTCTTACGACTAGGGTGATAGAAATTGAGTTCTTTTGTGTTGTATATTAAGAGAAAGCGTCCAAATACTTTGTCTTAATTTATTTGAGTGTGAAACTACACCTAGGATGTTTACAGCTACAAACAAGCTTCAACTCATGCTTTTGAATTCATTTACGCGTTTTATAAGCTCATACGAGTAGGGTGAAAGAGATTTGACTTCTTTTGTGTTGTATAGTAAGAGAAAGCATCCAAATACTTTGTTTGCATTCACTTGAGTGTGAAACTACACCTAGGATGTTTACAAGTACAAACAAGCTTCAACTCAAGCTGTTGAATGAATTTACGCGATTTAACAGCTCTTACGACTAGGGTGATAGAAATTGAGTTCTTTGGTGTTGTATATTAAGAGAAAGCATTCAAATACTTTGTTTGCATTCATTTGAGTGTGAAACTACACCTAGGATGTTTACAAGTATAAACAAGCTTCAACTCAAGCTGTTGAATGAATTTACGCGATTTAACAGCTCTTACGACTAGGGTGATAGAAATTGAGTTCTTTTGTGTTGTATAATAAGAGAAAGCATCCAAATACTTTGTTTGCATTCATTTGAGTGTGAAACTACACCTAGGATGTTTACAAGTACAAACAAGCTTCAACTCAAGCTTTTGATTGTATTTACGCGTTTTAAAAGCTCATACGAGTAGGGTGAAAGAGATTTGAGTTCTTTTGTGTTTTATATTAAGAGAAAGCATCCAAATACTTTGTTTGCATTCATTTGAGTGTGAAACTACAGCAAGGATGTTTACAGTTACAAACAAGCTTCAACTCAAGCTTTTGAATGCATTTACGCGATTTAACAGCCCTTACGACTAGGGTGATAGAAATTCAGTTCTTTTGTGTTGTATATATTAAGAGAAAGCATTCAAATACTTTGTTTGCATTCATTTGAGTGTGCAACTACACCTAGGATGTTTACAAGTACAAACAAGCTTCAACTCAAGCTGTTGAATGAATTTACGCGATTTAACAGCCCTTACGACTAGGGTGATAGAAATTCAGTTCTTTTGTGTTGTATATTAAGAGAAAGCATTCAAATACTTTGTTTGCATTCATTTGAGTGTGAAACTACACCTAGGATGTTTACAAGTATAAACAAGCTTCAACTCAAGCTGTTGAATGAATTTACGCGATTTAACAGCTCTTACGACTAGGGTGATAGAAATTGAGTTCTTTTATGTTGTATATTAAGAGAAAGCATCCAAATACTTTGTTTGCAATCATTTGAGTGTGAAACTACACCTAGGATGTTTACAGTTACAAACAAGCTTCAACTCAAGCTTTTGAA
The DNA here is from genome assembly GCA_038025085.1 of Tetragonia tetragonoides. Lineage (NCBI taxonomy): Eukaryota > Viridiplantae > Streptophyta > Magnoliopsida > Caryophyllales > Aizoaceae > Tetragonia > Tetragonia tetragonoides. The sequence continues at coordinate 21,510,973 of CM076146.1, forward strand.
TGCATTTACGCGTTTTAAAATCGCATACGAGTAGGGTGAAAGAGATTTGAGTTCTTTTGTGTTGTATATTAAGACAAAGCATTCAAATACTTTGTTTGCATTCATTTGAGTGTGAAACTACACCTAGGATGTCTACAAGTGTAAACAAGCTTCAACTCAAGCTGTTGAATGAGTTTACGCGATTTAACAGCTCTTACGACTAGGTGGATAGAAATTGAGTTCTTTTGAGTTGTATATTAAGAGAAAGCATCCAAATACTTTGTTTTCATTCATTTGAGTGTGAAACTACACCTAGGATGTATACAGTTACAAACAAGCTTCAACTCATGCTTTTGAATTCATTTACGCGTTTTAAAAGCTCATACGAGTAGGGTGAAAGAGATTTGAGTTCTTTTGTGTTGTATAGTAAGAGAAAGCATCCAAATACTTTGATTGCATTCATTTGAGTGTGAAACTACACCTTGGATGTTTACAAGTACAAACAAGCTTCAACTAAAGCTGTTAAATGAATTTACGCGATTTAAAAGCTCATACGAGTAGGGTGAAAGAGATTTCAGTTCTTTTGTGTTGTATAGTAAGAGAAAGCATCCAAATACTTTGTTTGCATTCATTTGAGTGTGAAACTACACCTAGGATGTTTACAAGTACAAACAAGCTTCAACTCAAGCTTTTGATTGTATTTACGAGTTTTAAAAGCTCATACGAGTAGGGTGAAAGAGATTTGAGTTCTTTTGTGTTGTATATTAAGAGAAAGCATCCAAATACTTTGTTTGCATTCATTTGAGTGCGAAACTACACCGAGGATGTTTACAAGTACAAACAAGCTTCAACTCAAGCTTTTGAATGTATTTACGCGTTTTAAAAGCTCATACGAGTAGGGTGAAAGAGATTTGAGTTCTTTTGTGTTGTATATTAAGAGAAAGCATCCAAATACTTTATTTTCATTCATTTGAGTGTGAAACTCCACCTAGGATGTTTACAGTTACAAACAAGCTTCAACTCATGCTTTTGAATTCATTTACGCGTTTTAAAAGCGCATACGAGTAGGGTGAAAGAGATTTGAATTCTTTTGTGTTGTATAGTAAGAGAAAGCATCCAAATACTTTGTTTGCATTCATTTGAGTGTGAAACTACATCTAGGATGTTTACAAGTACAAACAAGCTTCAACTCAAGCTGTTGAATGAACTTACGCGATTTAACAGCTATTACGACTAGGGTGATAGAAATTGAGTTCTTTTGAGTTGTATATTAAGAGAAAGCATCCAAATACTTTGTTTTCATTCATTTGAGTGTGAAACTACACCGACGATGTTTACAGTTACAAACAAGCTTCAACTCATGCTTTTGAATTCATAAACGCGTTTTAAAAGCTCATACGAGTAGGGTGAAAGAGATTTGAGTTCTTTTGTGTTGTATAGTTAGAGAAAGCATCCAAATACTTTGTTTCCATTCATTTGAGTGTGAAACTACACCGAGGATGTTTACAAGTACAAACAAGCTTCAACTCAAGCTTTTGAATGAATTTACGTGTTTTAACAGCTCTTACGACTAGGGTGATAGAAATTGAGTTCTTTTGTGTTGTATATTAAGAGAAAATATCCAAATACTTTGTTTGCATTAATTTGAGAGTGAAATAATACCAGTGTTGTTTACAAGTACAAACAAGCTTCAACTCAAGCTTTTGAATGCATTTACGCGTTTTAAAAGCTCATACGAGTAGGGTGAAAGAGATTTGATTTCTTTTGTGTTGTAAGCTCAAGCTCCCAAATGTTTTGTTTGCATTCTTTTGAGTATGAAACTACACCAAGAAAGTGTTAAATTACAAACAAGCTTCAACTCTAGCTTTTTAATGCATTTACGCGTTTTAAAAGCTCGTACGAGTAGGGTGAAAGAGTTTTGAGTTCTTTTGTGTTGTATATTAAGAGAAAGCATCCAAATACTTTGTTTGCATTCATTTGAGTGTGAAACGACTCCGAGGATGTTTACAAGTACAAAGAAGCTTCAACTCAAGCTTTTGAATGTATTTACGCGTTTTAAAAGGTCATACGAGTAGGGTGAAAGAGGTTTGAGTTCTTTTGTGTTGTATATTAAGACAAAGCATTCAAATACTTTGTTTGCATTCATTTGAGTGTGAAACTACACCTAGGATGTTTACAAGTATAAACAAGCTTCAACTCAAGCTGTTGAATGAATTTACGCGATTTAACAGCTCTTACGACTAGGGTGATAGAAATTGAGTTCTTTTGAGTTGTATATTAAGAGAAAGCATCCAAATACTTTGTTTTCATTCATTTGAGTGTGAAACTACACCTAGGATGTATACAGTTACAAACAAGCTTCAACTCATGCTTTTGAATTCATTTACGCGTTTTAAAAGCTCATACGAGTAGGGTGAAAGAGATTTGAGTTCTTTTGTGTTGTATAGTAAGAGAAAGCATCCAAATACTTTGTTTGCATTCATTTGAGTGTGCAACTACACTTAGGATGTTTACAAGTACAAACAAGCTTCAACTCAGGCTGTTGAATGAATTTACGCGATTTAACAGCTCTTACGACTAGGGTGATAGAAATTGAGTTCTTTTGTGTTGTATATTAAGAGAAAGCATTCAAATACTTTGTTTGCATTCATTTGAGTGTGAAACTACACCTAGGATGTTTACAAGTATAAACAAGCTTCAACTCAAGCGGTTGAATGAATTTACGCGATTTAACAGCTCTTACGACTAGGGTGATAGAAATTGAGTTCTTTGGTGTTGTATATTAAGAGAAAGCATTCAAATACTTTGTTTGCATTCATTTGAGTGTCAAACTACACCTAGGACGTTTACAAGTATAAACAAGCTTCAAGTCAAGCTGTTCAATGAATTTACGCGATTTAACAGCTCTTACGACTAGGGTGATAGAAATTGAGTTCTTTTGTGTTGTATATTAAGAGAAAGCATCCAAATACTTTGTTTTCATTCATTTGAGTGTGAAACTACACCTAGGATGTTTACAGTTACAAACAAGCTTCAACTCATGCTTTTGAATTCATTTACGCGTTTTAAAAGCTCATACGACTAGGGTGAAAGAGATTTCAGTTCTTTTGTGTTGTATAGTAAGAGAAAGCATCCAAATACTTTGTTTGCATTCATTTGAGTGTGAAACTACACCTAGGATGTTTACAAGTACAAACAAGCTTCAACTCAAGCTTTTGATTGTATTTACGAGTTTTAAAAGCTCATACGAGTAGGGTGAAAGAGATTTGAGTTCTTTTGTGTTGTATATTAAGAGAAAGCATCCAAATACTTTGTTTGCATTCATTTGAGTGCGAAACTACACCGACGATGTTTACAAGTACAAACAAGCTTCAACTCAAGCTTTTGAATGTATTTACGCGTTTTAAAAGCTCATACGAGTAGGGTGAAAGAGATTTGAGTTCTTTTGTGTTGTATATTAAGAGAAAGCATCCAAATACTTTGTTTGCATTCATTTGAGTGTGATATAATACCAGTGTTGTTTACAAGTACAAACAAGCTTCAACTCAAGCTTTTGAATGCATTTACCCGTTTTAAAAGCTCATACGAGTAGGGTGAAAGAGATTTGATTTCTTTTGTGTTGTATATTAAGAGAAAGCTCCCAAATGTTTTGTTTGCATTCTATTGAGTAGGAAACTACACCAAGAATGTGTTAAATTACAAACAAGCTTCAACGCAAGCTTTTGAATGCATTTACGCGTTTTAAAAGCTCGTACGAGTAGGGTGAAAGAGTTTTGAGTTCTTTTGTGTTGTATATTAAGAGAAAGCATCAAAATACTTTGTTTGCATTCATTTGAGTGTGAAACTACTCCGAGGATGTTTACAAGTACAAACAAGCTTCAACTCAAGCTTTTGAATGTATTTACGCGTTTTAAAAGGTCATACGAGTAGGGTGAAAGAGGTTTGAGTTCTTTTGTGTTGTATATTAAGACAAAGCATTCAAATACTTTGTTTGCATTCATTTGAGTGTGAAACTACACCTAGGATGTTTACAAGTATAAACAAGCTTCAACTCAAGCTGTTGAATGAATTTACGCGATTTAACAGCTCTTACGACTAGGGTGATAGAAATTGAGTTCTTTTGAGTTGTATATTAAGAGAAAGCATCCAAATACTTTGTTTTCATTCATTTGAGTGTGAAACTACACCTAGGATGTATACAGTTACAAACAAGCTTCAACTCATGCTTTTGAATTCATTTACGCGTTTTAAAAGCTCATACGAGTAGGGTGAAAGAGATTTGAGTTCTTTTGTGTTGTATAGTAAGAGAAAGCATCCAAATACTTTGTTTGCATTCATTTGAGTGTGAAACTACACTTAGGATGTTTACAAGTACAAACAAGCTTCAACTCAGGCTGTTGAATGAATTTACGCGATTTAACAGCTCTTACGACTAGGGTGATAGAAATTGAGTTCTTTTGTGTTGTATATTAAGAGAAAGCATTCAAATACTTTGTTTGCATTCATTTGAGTGTGAAACTACACCTAGGATGTTTACAAGTATAAACAAGCTTCAACTCAAGCGGTTGAATGAATTTACGCGATTTAACAGCTCTTACGACTAGGGTGATAGAAATTGAGTTCTTTGGTGTTGTATATTAAGAGAAAGCATTCAAATACTTTGTTTGCATTCATTTGAGTGTCAAACTACACCTAGGACGTTTACAAGTATAAACAAGCTTCAAGTCAAGCTGTTCAATGAATTTACGCGATTTAACAGCTCTTACGACTAGGGTGATAGAAATTGAGTTCTTTTGTGTTGTATATTAATAGAAAGCATCCAAATACTTTGTTTTCATTCATTTGAGTGTGAAACTACACCTAGGATGTTTACAGTTACAAACAAGCTTCAACTCATGCTTTTGAATTCATTTACGCGTTTTAAAAGCTCATACGACTAGGGTGAAAGAGATTTCAGTTCTTTTGTGTTGTATAGTAAGAGAAAGCATCCAAATACTTTGTTTGCATTCATTTGAGTGTGAAACTACACCTAGGATGTTTACAAGTACAAACAAGCTTCAACTCAAGCTTTTGATTGTATTTACGAGTTTTAAAAGCTCATACGAGTAGGGTGAAAGAGATTTGAGTTCTTTTGTGTTGTATATTAAGAGAAAGCATCCAAATACTTTGTTTGCATTCATTTGAGTGCGAAACTACACCGACGATGTTTACAAGTACAAACAAGCTTCAACTCAAGCTTTTGAATGTATTTACGCGTTTCAAAAGCTCATACGAGTAGGGTGAAAGAGATTTGAGTTCTTTTGTGTTGTATATTAAGAGAAAGCATCCAAATACTTTGTTTGCATTCATTTGAGTGTGATATAATACCAGTGTTGTTTACAAGTACAAACAAGCTTCAACTCAAGCTTTTGAATGCATTTACCCGTTTTAAAAGCTCATACGAGTAGGGTGAAAGAGATTTGATTTCTTTTGTGTTGTATATTAAGAGAAAGCTCCCAAATGTTTTGTTTGCATTCTATTGAGTAGGAAACTACACCAAGAATGTGTTAAATTACAAACAAGCTTCAACTCAAGCTTTTGAATGCATTTACGCGTTTTAAAAGCTCGTACGAGTAGGGTGAAAGAGTTTTGAGTTCTTTTGTGTTGTATATTAAGAGAAAGCATCAAAATACTTTGTTTGCATTCATTTGAGTGTGAAACTACTCCGAGGATGTTTACAAGTACAAACAAGCTTCAACTCAAGCTTTTGAATGTATTTACGCGTTCTAAAAGCTCATACGAGTAGGGTGAAAGAGATTTGAGTTCTTTTGTGTTGTATATTAAGAGAAAGCATCCAAATACTTTGTTTGTATTCATTTGAGTGTGAAACTACACCTAGGATGTTTACAAGTATAAACAAGCTTCAACTCAAGCTGTTGAATGAATTTACGCGATTAAACAGCTCTTACGACTAGGGTGATAGAAATTGAGTTCTTTTGTGTTGTATATAAAGAGAAAGCATCCAAATACTTTGTTTTCATTCATTTGAGTGTAAAGCTACACCTAGGATGTTTACTGTTACAAACAAGCTTCAACTCATGCTTTTGAATTCATTTACGCGTTTTAAAAGCTCATACGAGTAGGGTGAAAGAGATTTGAGTTCTCTTGTGTTGTATAGTAAGAGAAAGCATCCAAATACTTTGTTTGCATTCATTTGAGTGTGAAACTACACCTAGGATGTTTACAAGTACAAACAAGCTTCAACTCAAGCTGTTGAATGAATTTACGCGATTTACCAGCTCTTACGACAAGGGTGATAGAAATTGAGTTCTTTTGTGTTGTATATAAAGAGAAAGCATTCAAATACTTTGTTTGCATTCATTTGAGTGTGAAACTACACCTAGGATATTTACAAGTATAAACAAGCTTCAACTCAAGCTGTTGAATGAATTTACGGGATTTAACAGCTCTTACGACTAGGGTGATAGAAATTGAGTTTTTTTGTGTTGTATATAAAGAGAAAGCATTCAAATACTTTGTTTGCATTCATTTGAGTGTGAAACTACACCTAGGATATTTACAAGTACAAACAAGCTTCAACTAAAGCTGTTAAATGAATTTACGCGATTTAAAAGCTCATACGAGTAGGGTGAAAGAGATTTCAGTTCTTTTGTGTTGTATAGTAAGAGAAAGCATCCAAATACTTTGTTTGCATTCATTTGAGTGTGAAACTACACCTAGGATGTTTACAAGTACAAACAAGCTTCAACTCAAGCTTTTGATTGTATTTACGAGTTTTAAAAGCTCATACGAGTAGGGTGAAAGAGATTTGAGTTCTTTTGTGTTGTATATTAAGAGAAAGCATCCAAATACTTTGTTTGCATTCATTTGAGTGCGAAACTACACCGAGGATGTTTACAAGTACAAACAAGCTTCAACTCAAGCTTTTGAATGTATTTACGCGTTTTAAAAGCTCATACGAGTAGGGTGAAAGAGATTTGAGTTCTTTTGTGTTGTATATTAAGAGAAAGCATCCAAATACTTTATTTTCATTCATTTGAGTGTGAAACTCCACCTAGGATGTTTACAGTTACAAACAAGCTTCAACTCATGCTTTTGAATTCATTTACGCGTTTTAAAAGCGCATACGAGTAGGGTGAAAGAGATTTGAATTCTTTTGTGTTGTATAGTAAGAGAAAGCATCCAAATACTTTGTTTGCATTCATTTGAGTGTGAAACTACATCTAGGATGTTTACAAGTACAAACAAGCTTCAACTCAAGCTGTTGAATGAACTTACGCGATTTAACAGCTATTACGACTAGGGTGATAGAAATTGAGTTCTTTTGAGTTGTATATTAAGAGAAAGCATCCAAATACTTTGTTTTCATTCATTTGAGTGTGAAACTACACCGACGATGTTTACAGTTACAAACAAGCTTCAACTCATGCTTTTGAATTCATAAACGCGTTTTAAAAGCTCATACGAGTAGGGTGAAAGAGATTTGAGTTCTTTTGTGTTGTATAGTTAGAGAAAGCATCCAAATACTTTGTTTCCATTCATTTGAGTGTGAAACTACACCGAGGATGTTTACAAGTACAAACAAGCTTCAACTCAAGCTTTTGAATGAATTTACGTGTTTTAACAGCTCTTACGACTAGGGTGATAGAAATTGAGTTCTTTTGTGTTGTATATTAAGAGAAAATATCCAAATACTTTGTTTGCATTAATTTGAGAGTGAAATAATACCAGTGTTGTTTACAAGTACAAACAAGCTTCAACTCAAGCTTTTGAATGCATTTACGCGTTTTAAAAGCTCATACGAGTAGGGTGAAAGAGATTTGATTTCTTTTGTGTTGTAAGCTCAAGCTCCCAAATGTTTTGTTTGCATTCTTTTGAGTATGAAACTACACCAAGAAAGTGTTAAATTACAAACAAGCTTCAACTCTAGCTTTTTAATGCATTTACGCGTTTTAAAAGCTCGTACGAGTAGGGTGAAAGAGTTTTGAGTTCTTTTGTGTTGTATATTAAGAGAAAGCATCCAAATACTTTGTTTGCATTCATTTGAGTGTGAAACGACTCCGAGGATGTTTACAAGTACAAAGAAGCTTCAACTCAAGCTTTTGAATGTATTTACGCGTTTTAAAAGGTCATACGAGTAGGGTGAAAGAGGTTTGAGTTCTTTTGTGTTGTATATTAAGACAAAGCATTCAAATACTTTGTTTGCATTCATTTGAGTGTGAAACTACACCTAGGATGTTTACAAGTATAAACAAGCTTCAACTCAAGCTGTTGAATGAATTTACGCGATTTAACAGCTCTTACGACTAGGGTGATAGAAATTGAGTTCTTTTGAGTTGTATATTAAGAGAAAGCATCCAAATACTTTGTTTTCATTCATTTGAGTGTGAAACTACACCTAGGATGTATACAGTTACAAACAAGCTTCAACTCATGCTTTTGAATTCATTTACGCGTTTTAAAAGCTCATACGAGTAGGGTGAAAGAGATTTGAGTTCTTTTGTGTTGTATAGTAAGAGAAAGCATCCAAATACTTTGTTTGCATTCATTTGAGTGTGAAACTACACCTAGGATGTTTACAAGTACAAACAAGCTTCAACTCAAGCTGTTGAATGAATTTACGCGATTTAACAGCTCTTACGACTAGGGTGATAGAAATTGAGTTCTTTTGTGTTGTATATTAAGAGAAAGCATTCAAATAATTTGTTTGCATTCATTTGAGTGTGAAACTACACCTAGGATGTTTACAAGTACAAACAAGCTTCAACTCAAGCTGTTGAATGAATTTACGCGATTTAACAGCTCTTACGACTAGGGTGATAGAAATTGAGTTCTTTGGTGTTGTATATTAAGAGAAAGCATTCAAATACTTTGTTTGCATTCATTTGAGTGTGAAACTACACCTAGGACGTTTACAAGTATAAACAAGCTTCAAGTCAAGCTGTTGAATGAATTTATGCGATTTAACAGCTCTTACGACTAGGGTGATAGAAATTGAGTTCTTTTGTGTTGTATATTAAGAGAAAGCATCCAAATACTTTGTTTTCATTCATTTGAGTGTGAAACTACACCTAGGATGTTTACAGTTACAAACAAGCTTCAACTCATGCTTTTGAATTCATTTACGCGTTTTAAAAGCTCATACGAGTAGGGTAAAAGAGATTTCAGTTCTTTTGTGTTGTATAGTAAGAGAAAGCATCCAAATACTTTGTTTGCATTCATTTGAGTGTGAAACTACACCTAGGATGTTTACAAGTACAAACAAGCTTCAACTCAAGCTTTTGATTGTATTTACGAGTTTTAAAAGCTCATACGAGTAGGGTGAAAGAGATTTGAGTTCTTTTGTGTTGTATATTAAGAGAAAGCATCCAAATACTTTGGTTGCATTCATTTGAGTGCGAAACTACACCGAGGATGTTTACAAGTACAAACAAGCTTCAACTCAAGCTTTTGAATGTATTTACGCGTTTTAAAAGCTCATACGAGTAGGGTGAAAGAGATTTGAGTTCTTTTGTGTTGTATATTAAGAGAAAGCATCCAAATATTTTGTTTGCATTCATTTGAGTGCGAAACTACACCGAGGATGTTTACAAGTACAAACAAGCTTCAACTCAAGCTTTTGAATGTATTTACGCGTTTTAAAAGCTCATACGAGTAGGGTGAAAGAGATTTGAGTTCTTTTGTGTTGTATATTAAGAGAAAGCATCCAAATACTTTGTTTTCATTCATTTGAGTGTGAAAGTCCACCTAGGATGTTTACAGTTACAAACAAGCTTCAACTCATGCTTTTGAATTCATTTACGCGTTTTAAAAGCTCATACAAGTAGGGTGAAAGAGATTTGAGTTCTTTTGTGTTGTATAGTTGGAGAAAGCATCCAAATAATTTTTTTCCATTCATTTGAGTGTGAAACTACACCGAGGATGTTTACAAGTACAAACAAGCTTCAACTCAAGCTTTTGAATGAATTTACGTGTTTTAACAGCTCTTACGACTAGGGTGATAGAAATTGAGTTCTTTTGTGTTGTATATTAAGAGAAAATATCCAAATACTTTGTTTGCATTAATTTGAGTGTGAAATAATACCAGTGTTGTTTACAAGTACAAACAAGCTTCAACTCAAGCTTTTGAATGCATTTACGCGTTTTAAAAGCTCATACGAGTAGGGTGAAAGAGATTTGATTTCTTTTGTGTTGTATATTAAGTGAAAGCTCCCAAATGTTTTGTTTTCATTCTTTTGAGTATGAAACTACACCAAGAATGTGTTAAATTACAAACAAGCTTCAACTACAGCTTTTGAATGCATTTACGCTTTTTAAAAGCTCGTACGAGTAGGGTGAAAGAGATTTGAGTTCTTTTGTGTTGTATATTAAGAGAAAGCATCCAAATACTTTATTTGCATTCATTTGAGTGTGAAACTACACCGAGGATGTTTACAAGTACGAACAAGCTTCAACTCAAGCTTTTGAATGTATTTACGCGTTTTAAAAGCTCATACGAGTAGGGTGAAAGAGATTTGAGTTCTTTTATGTTGTATATTAAGAGAAAGCATCCAAATACTTTATTTTCATTCATTTGAGTGTGAAACTCCACCTAGGATGTTTAAAGTTACAAACAAGCTTCAACTCATGCTTTTGAATTCATTTACGCGTTTTAAAAGCGTATACGAGTAGGGTGAAAGAGATTTGATTTCTTTTGTGTTGTATAGTAAGAGAAAGCGTCCAAATACTTTGTTTGCATTCATTTGAGTGTGAAACTACACCTAGGATGTTTACAAGTACAAACAAGCTTCAACTCAAGCTATTGAATGAACTTACGCGATTTAACAGCCATTACGACTAGGGTGATAGAAATTGAGTTCTTTTGAGTTGTATATTAAGAGAAAGCATCTAAATACTTTGTTTTCATTCATTTGAGTGTGAAACTACACCGACGATGTTTACAGTTACAAACAAGCTTCAACTCATGCTTTTGAATTCATAAACGCGTTTTAAAAGCTCATACGAGTAGGGTGAAAGAGATTTGAGTTCTTTTGTGTTGTATAGTTAGAGAAAGCATCCAAATACTTTGTTTCCATTCATTTGAGTGTGAAACTACACCGAGGATGTTTACAAGTACAAACAAGCTTCAACTCAAGCTTTTGAATGAATTTACGTGTTTTAACAGCTCTTACGACTAGGGTGATAGAAATTGAGTTCTTTTGTGTTGTATATTAAGAGAAAATATCCAAATACTTTGTTTGCATTAATTTGAGAGTGAAATAATACCAGTGTTGTTTACAAGTACAAACAAGCTTCAACTCAAGCTTTTGAATGCATTTACGCGTTTTAAAAGCTCATACGAGTAGGGTGAAAGAGATTTGATTTCTTTTGTGTTGTAAGCTCAAGCTCCCAAATGTTTTGTTTGCATTCTTTTGAGTATGAAACTACACCAAGAAAGTGTTAAATTACAAACAAGCTTCAACTCTAGCTTTTTAATGCATTTACGCGTTTTAAAAGCTCGTACGAGTAGGGTGAAAGAGTTTTGAGTTCTTTTGTGTTGTATATTAAGAGAAAGCATCCAAATACTTTGTTTGCATTCATTTGAGTGTGAAACGACTCCGAGGATGTTTACAAGTACAAAGAAGCTTCAACTCAAGCTTTTGAATGTATTTACGCGTTTTAAAAGGTCATACGAGTAGGGTGAAAGAGGTTTGAGTTCTTTTGTGTTGTATATTAAGACAAAGCATTCAAATACTTTGTTTGCATTCATTTGAGTGTGAAACTACACCTAGGATGTTTACAAGTATAAACAAGCTTCAACTCAAGCTGTTGAATGAATTTACGCGATTTAACAGCTCTTACGACTAGGGTGATAGAAATTGAGTTCTTTTGAGTTGTATATTAAGAGAAAGCATCCAAATACTTTGTTTTCATTCATTTGAGTGTGAAACTACACCTAGGATGTATACAGTTACAAACAAGCTTCAACTCATGCTTTTGAATTCATTTACGCGTTTTAAAAGCTCATACGAGTAGGGTGAAAGAGATTTGAGTTCTTTTGTGTTGTATAGTAAGAGAAAGCATCCAAATACTTTGTTTGCATTCATTTGAGTGTGAAACTACACCTAGGATGTTTACAAGTACAAACAAGCTTCAACTCAAGCTGTTGAATGAATTTACGCGATTTAACAGCTCTTACGACTAGGGTGATAGAAATTGAGTTCTTTTGTGTTGTATATTAAGAGAAAGCATTCAAATAATTTGTTTGCATTCATTTGAGTGTGAAACTACACCTAGGATGTTTACAAGTACAAACAAGCTTCAACTCAAGCTGTTGAATGAATTTACGCGATTTAACAGCTCTTACGACTAGGGTGATAGAAATTGAGTTCTTTGGTGTTGTATATTAAGAGAAAGCATTCAAATACTTTGTTTGCATTCATTTGAGTGTGAAACTACACCTAGGACGTTTACAAGTATAAACAAGCTTCAAGTCAAGCTGTTGAATGAATTTATGCGATTTAACAGCTCTTACGACTAGGGTGATAGAAATTGAGTTCTTTTGTGTTGTATATTAAGAGAAAGCATCCAAATACTTTGTTTTCATTCATTTGAGTGTGAAACTACACCTAGGATGTTTACAGTTACAAACAAGCTTCAACTCATGCTTTTGAATTCATTTACGCGTTTTAAAAGCTCATACGAGTAGGGTAAAAGAGATTTCAGTTCTTTTGTGTTGTATAGTAAGAGAAAGCATCCAAATACTTTGTTTGCATTCATTTGAGTGTGAAACTACACCTAGGATGTTTACAAGTACAAACAAGCTTCAACTCAAGCTTTTGATTGTATTTACGAGTTTTAAAAGCTCATACGAGTAGGGTGAAAGAGATTTGAGTTCTTTTGTGTTGTATATTAAGAGAAAGCATCCAAATACTTTGGTTGCATTCATTTGAGTGCGAAACTACACCGAGGATGTTTACAAGTACAAACAAGCTTCAACTCAAGCTTTTGAATGTATTTACGCGTTTTAAAAGCTCATACGAGTAGGGTGAAAGAGATTTGAGTTCTTTTGTGTTGTATATTAAGAGAAAGCATCCAAATATTTTGTTTGCATTCATTTGAGTGCGAAACTACACCGAGGATGTTTACAAGTACAAACAAGCTTCAACTCAAGCTTTTGAATGTATTTACGCGTTTTAAAAGCTCATACGAGTAGGGTGAAAGAGATTTGAGTTCTTTTGTGTTGTATATTAAGAGAAAGCATCCAAATACTTTGTTTTCATTCATTTGAGTGTGAAAGTCCACCTAGGATGTTTACAGTTACAAACAAGCTTCAACTCATGCTTTTGAATTCATTTACGCGTTTTAAAAGCTCATACAAGTAGGGTGAAAGAGATTTGAGTTCTTTTGTGTTGTATAGTTGGAGAAAGCATCCAAATAATTTTTTTCCATTCATTTGAGTGTGAAACTACACCGAGGATGTTTACAAGTACAAACAAGCTTCAACTCAAGCTTTTGAATGAATTTACGTGTTTTAACAGCTCTTACGACTAGGGTGATAGAAATTGAGTTCTTTTGTGTTGTATATTAAGAGAAAATATCCAAATACTTTGTTTGCATTAATTTGAGTGTGAAATAATACCAGTGTTGTTTACAAGTACAAACAAGCTTCAACTCAAGCTTTTGAATGCATTTACGCGTTTTAAAAGCTCATACGAGTAGGGTGAAAGAGATTTGATTTCTTTTGTGTTGTATATTAAGTGAAAGCTCCCAAATGTTTTGTTTTCATTCTTTTGAGTATGAAACTACACCAAGAATGTGTTAAATTACAAACAAGCTTCAACTACAGCTTTTGAATGCATTTACGCTTTTTAAAAGCTCGTACGAGTAGGGTGAAAGAGATTTGAGTTCTTTTGTGTTGTATATTAAGAGAAAGCATCCAAATACTTTATTTGCATTCATTTGAGTGTGAAACTACACCGAGGATGTTTACAAGTACGAACAAGCTTCAACTCAAGCTTTTGAATGTATTTACGCGTTTTAAAAGCTCATACGAGTAGGGTGAAAGAGATTTGAGTTCTTTTCTGTTGTATATTAAGAGAAAGCATCCAAATACTTTATTTTCATTCATTTGAGTGTGAAACTCCACCTAGGATGTTTAAAGTTACAAACAAGCTTCAACTCATGCTTTTGAATTCATTTACGCGTTTTAAAAGCGTATACGAGTAGGGTGAAAGAGATTTGATTTCTTTTGTGTTGTATAGTAAGAGAAAGCGTCCAAATACTTTGTTTGCATTCATTTGAGTGTGAAACTACACCTAGGATGTTTACAAGTACAAACAAGCTTCAACTCAAGCTATTGAATGAACTTACGCGATTTAACAGCCATTACGACTAGGGTGATAGAAATTGAGTTCTTTTGAGTTGTATATTAAGAGAAAGCATCTAAATACTTTGTTTTCATTCATTTGAGTGTGAAACTACACCGACGATGTTTACAGTTACAAACAAGCTTCAACTCATGCTTTTGAATTCATAAACGCGTTTTAAAAGCTCATACGAGTAGGGTGAAAGAGATTTGAGTTCTTTTGTGTTGTATAGTTAGAGAAAGCATCCAAATACTTTGTTTCCATTCATTTGAGTGTGAAACTACACCGAGGATGTTTACAAGTACAAACAAGCTTCAACTCAAGCTTTTGAATGAATTTACGTGTTTTAACAGCTCTTACGACTAGGGTGATAGAAATTGAGTTCTTTTGTGTTGTATATTAAGAGAAAATATCCAAATACTTTGTTTGCATTAATTTGAGAGTGAAATAATACCAGTGTTGTTTACAAGTACAAACAAGCTTCAACTCAAGCTTTTGAATGCATTTACGCGTTTTAAAAGCTCATACGAGTAGGGTGAAAGAGATTTGATTTCTTTTGTGTTGTAAGAGAAAGCTCCCAAATGTTTTGTTTGCATTCTTTTGAGTATGAAATTACACCAAGAAAGTGTTAAATTACAAACAAGCTTCAACTCTAGCTTTTTAATGCATTTACGCGTTTTAAAAGCTCGTACGAGTAGGGTGAAAGAGTTTTGAGTTCTTTTGTGTTGTATATTAAGAGAAAGCATCCAAATACTTTGTTTGCATTCATTTGAGTTCGAAACGACTCCGAGGATGTTTACAAGTACAAACAAGCTTCAACTCAAGCTTTTGAATGTATTTACGCGTTTTAAAAGCTCATACGAGTAGGGTGAAAGAGGTTTGAGTTCTTTTGTGTTGTATATTAAGACAAAGCATTCAAATACTTTGTTTGCATTCATTTGAGTGTGAAACTACACCTAGGATGTTTACAAGTATAAACAAGCTTCAACTCAAGCTGTTGAATGAATTTACGCGATTTAACAGCTCTTACGACTAGGGTGATAGAAATTGAGTTCTTTTGAGTTGTATATTAAGAGAAAGCATCCAAATACTTTGTTTTCATTCATTTGAGTGTGAAACTACACCTAGGATGTATACAGTTACAAACAAGCTTCAACTCATGCTTTTGAATTCATTTACGCGTTTTAAAAGCTCATACGAGTAGGGTGAAAGAGATTTGAGTTCTTTTGTGTTGTATAGTAAGAGAAAGCATCCAAATACTTTGTTTGCATTCATTTGAGTGTGAAACTACACCTAGGATGTTTACAAGTACAAACAAGCTTCAACTCAAGCTGTTGAATGAATTTACGCGATTTAACAGCTCTTACGACTAGGGTGATAGAAATTGAGTTCTTTTGTGTTGTATATTAAGAGAAAGCATTCAAATAATTTGTTTGCATTCATTTGAGTGTGAAACTACACCTAGGATGTTTACAAGTACAAACAAGCTTCAACTCAAGCTGTTGAATGAATTTACGCGATTTAACAGCTCTTACGACTAGGGTGATAGAAATTGAGTTCTTTGGTGTTGTATATTAAGAGAAAGCATTCAAATACTTTGTTTGCATTCATTTGAGTGTGAAACTACACCTAGGACGTTTACAAGTATAAACAAGCTTCAAGTCAAGCTGTTGAATGAATTTACGCGATTTAACAGCTCTTACGACTAGGGTGATAGAAATTGAGTTCTTTTGTGTTGTATATTAAGAGAAAGCATCCAAATACTTTGTTTTCATTCATTTGAGTGTGAAACTACACCTAGGATGTTTACAGTTACAAACAAGCTTCAACTCATGCTTTTGAATTCATTTACGCGTTTTAAAAGCTCATACGAGTAGGGTAAAAGAGATTTCAGTTCTTTTGTGTTGTATAGTAAGAGAAAGCATCCAAATACTTTGTTTGCATTCATTTGAGTGTAAAACTACACCTAGGATGTTTACAAGTACAAACAAGCTTCAACTCAAGCTTTTGATTGTATTTACGAGTTTTAAAAGCTCATACAAGTAGGGTGAAAGAGATTTGAGTTCTTTTGTGTTGTATATTAAGAGAAAGCATCCAAATACTTTGTTTGCATTCATTTGAGTGCGAAACTACACCGAGGATGTTTACAAGTACAAACAAGCTTCAACTCAAGCTTTTGAATGTATTTACGCGTTTTAAAAGCTCATACGAGTAGGGTGAAAGAGATTTGAGTTCTTTTGTGTTGTATATTAAGAGAAAGCATCCAAATACTTTGTTTTCATTCATTTGAGTGTGAAAGTCCACCTAGGATGTTTACAGTTACAAACAAGCTTCAACTCGTGCTTTTGAATTCATTTACGCGTTTTAAAAGCGTATACGAGTAGGGTGAAAGAGATTTGATTTCTTTTGTGTTGTATAGTAAGAGAAAGCGTCCAAATACTTTGTTTGCATTCATTTGAGTGTGAAACTACACCTTGGATGTTTACAAGTACAAACAAGCTTCAACTCAAGCTATTGAATGAACTTACGCGATTTAACAGCCATTACGACTAGGGTGATAGAAATTGAGTTCTTTTGAGTTGTATATTAAGAGAAAGCATCCAAATACTTTGTTTTCATTCATTTGAGTGTGAAACTACACCGACAATGTTTACAGTTACAAACAAGCTTCAACTCATGCTTTTGAATTCATTTACGCGTTTTAAAAGCTCATACAAGTAGGGTGAAAGAGATTTGAGTTCTTTTGTGTTGTATAGTTAGAGAAAGCATCCAAATAATTTTTTTCCATTCATTTGAGTGTGAAACTACACCGAGGATGTTTACAAGTACAAACAAGCTTCAACTCAAGCTTTTGAATGAATTTACGTGTTTTAACAGCTCTTACGACTAGGGTGATAGAAATTGAGTTCTTTTGTGTTGTATATTAAGAGAAAATATCCAAATACTTTGTTTGCATTAATTTGAGTGTGAAATAATACCAGTGTTGTTTACAAGTACAAACAAGCTTCAACTCAAGCTTTTGAATGCATTTACGCGTTTTAAAAGCTCATACGAGTAGGGTGAAAGAGATTTGATTTCTTTTGTGTTGTATATTAAGTGAAAGCTCCCAAATGTTTTGTTTTCATTCTTTTGAGTATGAAACTACACCAAGAATGTGTTAAATTACAAACAAGCTTCAACTACAGCTTTTGAATGCATTTACGCTTTTTAAAAGCTCGTACGAGTAGGGTGAAAGAGATTTGAGTTCTTTTGTGTTGTATATTAAGAGAAAGCATCCAAATACTTTATTTGCATTCATTTGAGTGTGAAACTACACCGAGGATGTTTACAAGTACGAACAAGCTTCAACTCAAGCTTTTGAATGTATTTACGCGTTTTAAAAGCTCATACGAGTAGGGT
Organism: Tetragonia tetragonoides; assembly: GCA_038025085.1. NCBI lineage: Eukaryota > Viridiplantae > Streptophyta > Magnoliopsida > Caryophyllales > Aizoaceae > Tetragonia > Tetragonia tetragonoides. Next base: position 21,528,699 of record CM076146.1, read on the forward strand.
GAAAGAGATTTGAGTTCTTTTCTGTTGTATATTAAGAGAAAGCATCCAAATACTTTATTTTCATTCATTTGAGTGTGAAACTCCACCTAGGATGTTTACAGTTACAAACAAGCTTCAACTCATGCTTTTGAATTCATTTACGCGTTTTAAAAGCGCATACGAGTAGGGTGAAAGAGATTTGATTTCTTTTGTGTTGTATAGTAAGAGAAAGCATCCAAATACTTTGTTTGCATTCATTTGAGTGTGAAACTACACCTAGGATGTTTACAAGTACAAACAAGCTTCAACTCAAGCTGTTGAATGAACTTACGCGATTTAACAGTTATTACGACTAGGGTGATAGAAATTGAGTTCTTTTGAGTTGTATATTAAGAGAAAGCATCTAAATACTTTGTTTTCATTCATTTGAGTGTGAAACTACCCCGACGATGTTTACAGTTACAAACAAGCTTCAACTCATGCTTTTGAATTCATAAACGCGTTTTAAAAGCTCATACGAGTAAGGTGAAAGAGATTTGAGTTCTTTTGTGTTGTATAGTTAGAGAAAGCATCCAAATACTTTGTTTCCATTCATTTGAGTGTGAAACTACACCGAGGATGTTTACAAGTACAAACAAGCTTCAACTCAAGCTTTTGAATGAATTTACGTGTTTTAACAGCTCTTACGACTAGGGTGATAGAAATTGAGTTCTTTTGTGTTGTATATTAAGAGAAAATATCCAAATACTTTGTTTGCATTAATTTGAGAGTGAAATAATACCAGTGTTGTTTACAAGTACAAACAAGCTTCAACTCAAGCTTTTGAATGCATTTACGCGTTTTAAAAGCTCATACGAGTAGGGTGAAAGAGATTTGATTTCTTTTGTGTTGTAAGAGAAAGCTCCCAAATGTTTTGTTTGCATTCTTTTGGGTATGAAATTACACCAAGAAAGTGTTAAATTACAAACAAGCTTCAACTCTAGCTTTTTAATGCATTTACGCGTTTTAAAAGCTCGTACGAGTAGGGTGAAAGAGTTTTGAGTTCTTTTGTGTTGTATATTAAGAGAAAGCATCCAAATACTTTGTTTGCATTCATTTGAGTGTGAAACGACTCCGAGGATGTTTACAAGTACAAACAAGCTTCAACTCAAGCTTTTGAATGTATTTACGCGTTTTAAAAGCTCATACGAGTAGGGTGAAAGAGGTTTGAGTTCTTTTGTGTTGTATATTAAGACAAAGCATTCAAATACTTTGTTTGCATTCATTTGAGTGTGAAACTACACCTAGGATGTTTACAAGTATAAACAAGCTTCAACTCAAGCTGTTGAATGAATTTACGCGATTTAACAGCTCTTACGACTAGGGTGATAGAAATTGAGTTCTTTTGAGTTGTATATTAAGAGAAAGCATCCAAATACTTTGTTTTCATTCATTTGAGTGTGAAACTACACCTAGGATGTATACAGTTACAAACAAGCTTCAACTCATGCTTTTGAATTCATTTACGCGTTTTAAAAGCTCATACGAGTAGGGTGAAAGAGATTTGAGTTCTTTTGTGTTGTATAGTAAGAGAAGGCATCCAAATACTTTGTTTGCATTCATTTGAGTGTGAAACTACACCTAGGATGTTTACAAGTACAAACAAGCTTCAACTCAAGCTGTTGAATGAATTTACGCGATTTAACAGCTCTTACGACTAGGGTGATAGAAATTGAGTTCTTTTGTGTTGTATATTAAGAGAAAGCATTCAAATAATTTGTTTGCATTCATTTGAGTGTGAAACTACACCTAGGATGTTTACAAGTACAAACAAGCTTCAACTCAAGCTGTTGAATGAATTTACGCGATTTAACAGCTCTTACGACTAGGGTGATAGAAATTGAGTTCTTTGGTGTTGTATATTAAGAGAAAGCATTCAAATACTTTGTTTGCATTCATTTGAGTGTGAAACTACACCTAGGACGTTTACAAGTATAAACAAGCTTCAAGTCAAGCTGTTGAATGAATCTACGCGATTTAACAGCTCTTACGACTAGGGTGATAGAAATTGAGTTCTTTTGTGTTGTATATTAAGAGAAAGCATCCAAATACTTTGTTTTCATTCATTTGAGTGTGAAACTACACCTAGGATGTTTACAGTTACAAACAAGCTTCAACTCATGCTTTTGAATTCATTTACGCGTTTTAAAAGCTCATACGAGTAGGGTGAAAGAGATTTCAGTTCTTTTGTGTTGTATAGTAAGAGAAAGCATCCAAATACTTTGTTTGCATTCATTTGAGTGTGAAACTACACCTAGGATGTTTACAAGTACAAACAAGCTTCAACTCAAGCTTTTGATTGTATTTACGAGTTTTAAAAGCTCATACGAGTAGGGTGAAAGAGATTTGAGTTCTTTTGTGTTGTATATTAAGAGAAAGCATCCAAATACTTTGGTTGCATTCATTTGAGTGCGAAACTACACCGAGGATGTTTACAAGTACAAACAAGCTTCAACTCAAGCTTTTGAATGTATTTACGCGTTTTAAAAGCTCATACGAGTAGGGTGAAAGAGATTTGAGTTCTTTTGTGTTGTATATTAAGAGAAAGCATCCAAATACTTTGTTTGCATTCATTTGAGTGCGAAACTACACCGAGGATGTTTACAAGTACAAACAAGCTTCAACTCAAGCTTTTGAATGTATTTACGCGTTTTAAAAGCTCATACGAGTAGGGTGAAAGAGATTTGAGTTCTTTTGTGTTGTATATTAAGAGAAAGCATCCAAATACTTTGTTTTCATTCATTTGAGTGTGAAAGTCCACCTAGGATGTTTACAGTTACAAACAAGCTTCAACTCATGCTTTTAAATTCATTTACGCGTTTTAAAAGCGTATACGAGTAGGGTGAAAGAGATTTGATTTCTTTTGTGTTGTATAGTAAGAGAAAGCGTCCAAACACTTTGTTTGCATTCATTTGAGTGTGAAACTACACCTAGGATGTTTACAAGTACAAACAAGCTTCAACTCAAGCTATTGAATGAACTTACGCGATTTAACAGCCATTACGACTAGGGTGATAGAAATTGAGTTCTTTTGAGTTGTATATTAAGAGAAAGCATCCAAATACTTTGTTTTCATTCATTTGAGTGTGAAACTACACCGACGATGTTTACAGTTACAAACAAGCTTAAACTCATGCTTTTGAATTCATTTACGCGTTTTAAAAGCTCATACGAGTAGGGTGAAAGAGATTTGAGTTCTTTTGTGTTGTATAGTTAGAGAAAGCATCCAAATAATTTTTTTCCATTCATTTGAGTGTGAAACTACACCGAGGATGTTTACAAGTACAAACAAGCTTCAACTCAAGCTTTTGAATGAATTTACGTGTTTTAACAGCTCTTACGACTAGGGTGATAGAAATTGAGTTCTTTTGTGTTGTATATTAAGAGAAAATATCCAAATACTTTGTTTGCATTAATTTGAGTGTGAAATAATACCAGTGTTGTTTACAAGTACAAACAAGCTTCAACTCAAGCTTTTGAATGCATTTACGCGTTTTAAAAGCTCATACGAGTAGGGTGAAAGAGATTTGATTTCTTTTGTGTTGTATATTAAGTGAAAGCTCCCAAATGTTTTGTTTTCATTCTTTTGAGTATGAAACTACACCAAGAATGTGTTAAATTACAAACAAGCTTCAACTACAGCTTTTGAATGCATTTACGCTTTTTAAAAGCTCGTACGAGTAGGGTGAAAGAGATTTGAGTTCTTTTGTGTTGTATATTAAGAGAAAGCATCCAAATACTTTATTTGCATTCATTTGAGTGTGAAACTACACCGAGGATGTTTACAAGTACGAACAAGCTTCAACTCAAGCTTTTGAATGTATTTACGCGTTTTAAAAGCTCATACGAGTAGGGTGAAAGAGATTTGAGTTCTTTTGTGTTGTATATTAAGAGAAAGCATTCAAATACTTTGTTTGCATTCATTTGAGTGTGAAACTACACCTAGGATGTTTAGAGTTACAAACAAGCTTCAACTCATGCTTTTGAATTCATTTACGCGTTTTAAAATTTCATACGAGTAGGGTGAAAGAGATTTGAGTTCTTTTGTGTTGTATAGTAAGAGAAAGCATCCAAATACTTTGTTTGCATTCATTTCAGTGTGAAACTACACCTAGGATGTTTACAAGTACAAACAAGCTTCACCTCAAACTTTTGATTGTATTTACGAGTTTTAAAAGCTCATACGAGTAGGGTGAAAGAGATTTGAGTTCTTTTGTGTTGTATATTAAGAGAAAGCATCCAAATACTTTGTTTGCATTCATTTGAGTGTGAAACTACACCGAGGATGTTTACAAGTACAAACAAGCTTCAACTCAAGCTTTTGAATGTATTTACGCGTTTTAAAAGCTCATACGAGTAGGGTGAAAGAGATTTGAGTTCTTTTGTGTTGTATATTAAGAGAAAACATTCAAATACTTTGTTTGCATTCATTTGAGCGTGAAACTACACCTAGGATGTTTACAAGTGTAAACAAGCTTCAACTCAAGCTGTTGAATGAATTTACGGGATTTAACAGCTCTTACGACTAGGGTGATAGAAATTGAGTTCTTTTGTGTTGTATATTAAGAGAAAGCGTCCAAATACTTTGTCTTAATTTATTTGAGTGTGAAACTACACCTAGGATGTTTACAGCTACAAACAAGCTTCAACTCATGCTTTTGAATTCATTTACGCGTTTTAAAAGCTCATACGAGTAGGGTGAAAGAGATTTGACTTCTTTTGTGTTGTATATTAAGAGAAAGCATCCAAATACTTTGTTTGCATTCATTTGAGTGTGAAACTACACCGAGGATGTTTACAAGTACAAACAAGCTTCAACTCAAGCTTTTGAATGTATTTACGCGTTTTAAAAGCTCATACGAGTAGGGTGAAAGAGATTTGACTTCTTTTGTGTTGTATAGTAAGAGAAAGCATCCAAATACTTTGTTTGCATTCACTTGAGTGTGAAACTACACCTAGGATGTTTACAAGTACAAACAAGCTTCAACTCAAGCTGTTGAATGAATTTACGCGATTTAACAGCTCTTACGACTAGGGTGATAGAAATTGAGTTCTTTGGTGTTGTATATTAAGAGAAAGCATTCAAATACTTTGTTTGCATTCATTTGAGTGTGAAACTACACCTAGGATGTTTACAAGTATAAACAAGCTTCAACTCAAGCTGTTGAATGAATTTACGCGATTTAACAGCTCTTACGACTAGGGTGATAGAAATTGAGTTCTTTTGTGTTGTATAATAAGAGAAAGCATCCAAATACTTTGTTTGCATTCATTTGAGTGTGAAACTACACCTAGGATGTTTACAAGTACAAACAAGCTTCAACTCAAGCTTTTGATTGTATTTACGCGTTTTAAAAGCTCATACGAGTAGGGTGAAAGAGATTTGAGTTCTTTTGTGTTTTATATTAAGAGAAAGCATCCAAATACTTTGTTTGCATTCATTTGAGTGTGAAACTACAGCAAGGATGTTTACAGTTACAAACAAGCATCAACTCAAGCTTTTGAATGCATTTACGCGATTTAACAGCCCTTACGACTAGGGTGATAGAAATTCAGTTCTTTTGTGTTGTATATTAAGAGAAAGCATTCAAATACTTTGTTTGCATTCATTTGAGTGTGAAACTACACCTAGGATGTTTACAAGTACAAACAAGCTTCAACTCAAGCTGTTGAATGAATTTACGTGATTTAACAGCCCTTACGACTAGGGTGAAAGAAATTCAGTTCTTTTGTGTTGTATATTAAGAGAAAGCATTCAAATACTTTGTTTGCATTCATACGAGTGTGAAACTACACCTAGGATGTTTACAAGTATAAACAAGCTTCAACTCAAGCTGTTGAATGAATTTACGCGATTTAACAGCTCTTACGACAAGGGTGATAGAAATTGAGTTCTTTTGTGTTGTATATTAAGAGAAAGCATCCAAATACTTTGTTTTCATTCATTTCAGTGTGAAACTACACCTAGGATGTTTACAGTTACAAACAAGCTTCAACTCATGCTTTTGAATTCAGTTACGCGTTTTAAAAGCTCATACGAGTAGGGTGAAAGAGATTTGAGTTCTTTTGTGTTGTATAGTAAGAGAAAGCATCCAAATACTTTTTTTGCATTCATTTGAGTGTGAAACTACACCTAGGATGTTTACAAGTACAAACAAGCTTCAACTCAAGCTGTTGAATGAATTTACGCGATTTAACAGCTCTTACGACTAGGGTGATAGAAATTGAGTTCTTTTGTGTTGTATATTAAGAGAAAGCATTCAAATACTTTGCTTGCATTCATTTGAGTGTGAAACTACACCTAGGATGTTTACAAGTATAAACAAGCTTCAACTCAAGCTGTTGAATGAATTTATGCGTTTTAAAAGCGCATACGAGTAGGGTGAAAGAGATTTGAGTTCTTTTGTGTTGTATATTAAGACAAAGCATTCAAATACTTTGTTTGCATTCATTTGAGTGTGAAACTACACCTAGGATGTCTACAAGTATAAACAAGCTTCAACTCAAGCTGTTGAATGAGTTTACGCGATTTAACAGCTCTTACGACTAGGTGGATAGAAATTGAGTTCTTTTGAGTTGTATATTAAGAGAAAGCATCCAAATACTTTTTTTTCATTCATTTGAGTGTGAAACTACACCTAGGATGTATACAGTTACAAACAAGCTTCAACTCATGCTTTTGAATTCATTTACGCGTTTTAAAAGCTCATACGAGTAGGGTGAAAGAGATTTGAGTTCTTTTGTGTTGTATAGTAAGAGAAAGCATCCAAATACTTTGTTTGCATTCATTTGAGTGTGAAACTACACCTAGGATGTTTACAAGTACAAACAAGCTTCAACTCAAGCTGTTGAATGAATTTACGCGATTTAACAGCTCTTACGACTAGGGTGATAGAAATTGAGTTCTTTGGTGTTGTATATTAAGAGAAAGCATTCAAATACTTTGTTTGCATTCATTTGAGTGTGAAACTACACCTAGGATGTTTACAAGTATAAACAAGCTTCAACTCAAGCTGTTGAATGAATTTACGCGATTTAACAGCTCTAACGACTAGGGTGATAGAAACTGAGTTCTTTTGTGTTGTATATTAAGAGAAAGCATCCAAATACGTTGTTTGCATTCATTTGAGTGTGAAACTAAACCTAGGATGTTTACAAGTACAAAAAAGCTTCAACTCAAGCTGTTGAATGAACTTACGCGATTTAACAGCTATTACGACCAGGGTGATAGAAATTGAGTTCTTTTGAGTTGTATATTAAGAGAAAGCATCCAAATACTTTGTTTTCATTCATTTGAGTGTGAAACTACACCGACGATGTTTACAGTTACAAACAAGCTTCAACTCATGCTTTTGAATTCATTTACGCGTTTTAAAAGCTCATACGAGTAGGGTGAAAGAGATTTGAGTTCTTTTGTGTTGTATAGTTAGAGAAAGCATCCAAATACTTTGTTTCCATTCATTTGAGTGTGAAACTACACCGAGGATGTTTACAAGTACAAACAAGCTTCAACTCAAGCTTTTGAATGAATTTACGTGTTTTAACAGCTCTTACGACTAGGGTGATAGAAATTGAGTTCTTTTGTGTTGTATATTAAGAGAAAATATCCAAATACTTTGTTTGCATTAATTTGAGTGTGAAATAATACCAGTGTTGTTTACAAGTACAAACAAGCTTCAACTCAAGCTTTTGAATGCATTTACGCGTTTTAAAAGCTCATACGAGTAGGGTGAAAGAGATTTGATTTCTTTTGTGTTGTATATTAAGTGAAAGCTCCCAAATGTTTTGTTTTCATTCTTTTGAGTATGAAACTACACCAAGAATGTGTTAAATTACAAACAAGCTTCAACTACAGCTTTTGAATGCATTTACGCGTTTTAAAAGCTCGTACGAGTAGGGTGAAAGAGATTTGAGTTCTTTTGTGTTGTATATTAAGAGAAAGCATCCAAATACTTTATTTGCATTCATTTGAGTGTGAAACTACACCGAGGATGTTTACAAGTACGAACAAGCTTCAACTCAAGCTTTTGAATGTATTTACGCGTTTTAAAAGCTCATACGAGTAGGGTGAAAGAGATTTGAGTTCTTTTGTGTTGTATATTAAGAGAAAGCATTCAAATACTTTGTTTGCATTCATTTGAGTGTCAAACTACACCTAGGATGTTTACAGTTACAAACAAGCTTCAACTCATGCTTTTGAATTCATTTACGCGTTTTAAAAGCTCATACGAGTAGGGTGAAAGAGATTTGAGTTCTTTTGTGTTGTATAGTAAGAGAAAGCATCCAAATACTTTATTTGCATTCATTTGAGTGTGAAACTACACCTAGGATGTTTACAAGTACAAACAAGCTTCACCTCAAGCTTTTGATTGTATTTACGAATTTTAAAAGCTCATACGAGTAGGGTGAAAGAGATTTGAGTTCTTTTGTGTTGTATATTAAGAGAAAGCATCCAAATACTTTGTTTGCATTCATTTGAGTGTGAAACTACAGCAAGGATGTTTACAAGTACAAACAAACTTCAACTCAAGCTTTTGAATGTATTTACGCGTTTTAAAAGCTCATACGACTAGGGTGATAGAAATTCAGTTCTTTTGTGTTGTATATTAAGAGAAAGCATTCAAATACTTTGTTTGCATTCATTTGTTTGTGAAACTACACCTAGGATGTTTACAAGTATAAACAAGCTTCAACTCAAGCTCTTGAATGAATTTACGCGATTTAACAGCTCTTACGACAAGGGTGAAAGAGATTTGAGTTCTTTTGTGTTGTATATTAAGAGAAAGCATTCAAATACTTTGTTTGAATTCATTTGAGTGTGAAACTACACCGAGGATGTTTACAAGTACAAACAAGCTTCAACTCAAGCGTTTGAATGTATTTACGCGTTTTAAAAGCTCATACGAGTAGGGTGAAAGAGATTTGAGTTCTTTTGTGTTGTATATTAAGAGAAAACATTCAAATACTTTGTTTGCATTCATTTGAGCGTGAAACTACACCTAGGATGTTTACAAGTATAAACAAGCTTCAACTCAAGCTGTTGAATGAATTTACGCGATTTAACAGCTCTTACGACTAGGGTGATAGAAATTGAGTTCTTTTGTGTTGTATATTAAGAGAAAGCGTCCAAATATTTTGTCTTAATTTATTTGAGTGTGAAACTACACCTAGGATGTTTACAGCTACAAACAAGCTTCAACTCATGCTTTTGAATTCATTTACGCGTTTTAAAAGCTCATACGAGTAGGGTGAAAGAGATTTGACTTCTTTTTTTGTTGTATAGTAAGAGAAAGCATCCAAATACTTTGTTTGCATTCACTTGAGTGTGAAACTACACCTAGGATGTTTACAAGTACAAACAAGCTTCAAGTCAAGCTGTTGAATGAATTTACGCGATTTAACAGCTCTTACGACTAGGGTGATAGAAATTGAGTTCTTTGGTGTTGTATATTAAGAGAAAGCATTCAAATACTTTGTTTGCATTCATTTGAGTGTGAAACTACACCTAGGATGTTTACAAGTATAAACAAGCTTCAACTCAAGCTGTTGAATGAATTTACGCGATTTAACAGCTCTTACGACTAGGGTGATAGAAATTGAGTTCTTTTGTGTTGTATAATAAGAGAAAGCATCCAAATACTTTGTTTGCATTCATTTGAATGTGAAACTACACCTAGGATGTCTACAAGTATAAACAAGCTTCAACTCAAGCTGTTGAATGAGTTTACGCGATTTAACAGCTCTTACGACTAGGTGGATAGAAATTGAGTTCTTTTGAGTTGTATATTAAGAGAAAGCATCCAAATACTTTGTTTGCATTCATTTGAGTGTGAAACTACAGCAAGGATGTTTACAAGTACAAACAAACTTCAACTCAAGCTTTTGAATGTATTTACGCGTTTTAAAAGCTCATACGACTAGGGTGATAGAAATTCAGTTCTTTTGTGTTGTATATTAAGAGAAAGCATTCAAATACTTTGTTTGCATTCATTTGTTTGTGAAACTACACCTAGGATGTTTACAAGTATAAACAAGCTTCAACTCAAGCTCTTGAATGAATTTACGCGATTTAACAGCTCTTACGACAAGGGTGATAGAAATTGAGTTCTTTTGTGTTGTATATTAAGAGAAAGCATCCAAATACTTTGTTTTCATTCATTTCAGTGTGAAACTACACCTATGATCTTTACAGTTACAAACAAGCTTCAACTCATGCTTTTGAATTCAGTTACGCGTTTTAAAAGGTCATACGAGTAGGGTGAAAGAGATTTGAGTTCTTTTGTGTTGTATAGTAAGAGAAAGCATCCAAATACTTTTTTTGCATTCATTTGAGTGTGAAACTACACCTAGGATGTTTACAAGTACAAACAAGCTTCAACTCAAGCTGTTGAATGAATTTACGCGATTTAACAGCTCTTACGACTAGGGTGATAGAAATTGAGTTCTTTGGTGTTGTATATTAAGAGAAAGCATTCAAATACTTTGTTTGCATTCATTTGAGTGTGAAACTACACCTAGGATGTTTACAAGTATAAACAAGCTTCAACTCAAGCTGTTGAATGAATTTACGCGATTTAAAAGCTCTTACGACTAGGGTGATAGAAATTGAGTTCTTTTGTGTTGTATAATAAGAGAAAGCATCCAAATACTTTGTTTGCATTCATTTGAGTGTGAAACTACACCTAGGATGTTTACAAGTACAAACAAGCTTCAACTCAAGCTTTTGATTGTATTTACGCGTTTTAAAAGCTCATACGAGTAGGGTGAAAGAGATTTGAGTTCTTTTGTGTTTTATATTAAGAGAAAGCATCCAAATACTTTGTTTGCATTCATTTGAGTGTGAAACTACAGCAAGGATGTTTACAAGTACAAACAAACTTCAACTCAAGCTTTTGAATGTATTTACGCGTTTTAAAAGCTCATACGTCTAGGGTGATAGAAATTCAGTTCTTTTGTGTTGTATATTAAGAGAAAGCATTCAAATACTTTGTTTGCATTCATTTGTTTGTGAAACTACACCTAGGATGTTTACAAGTATAAACAAGCTTCAACTCAAGCTCTTGAATGAATTTACGCGATTTAACAGCTCTTACGACAAGGGTGATAGAAATTGAGTTCTTTTGTGTTGTATAATAAGAGAAAGCATCCAAATACTTTGTTTTCATTCATTTCAGTGTGAAACTACACCTATGATGTTTACAGTTACAAACAAGCTTCAACTCATGCTTTTGAATTCAGTTACGCGTTTTAAAAGCTCATACGAGTAGGGTGAAAGAGATTTGAGTTCTTTTGTGTTGTATAGTAAGAGAAAGCATCCAAATACTTTTTTTGCATTCATTTGAGTGTGAAACTACACCTAGGATGTTTACAAGTACAAACAAGCTTCAACTCAAGCTGTTGAATGAATTTACGCGATTTAACAGCTCTTACGACTAGGGTGATAGAAATTGAGTTCTTTTGTGTTGTATATTAAGAGAAAGCATTCAAATAATTTGCTTGCATTCATTTGAGTGTGAAACTACACCTAGGATGTTTACAAGTATAAACAAGCTTCAACTCAAGCTGTTGAATGAATTTACGCGATTTAACAGCTCTTACGACTAGGGTGATAGAAATTGAGTTCTTTTGTGTTGTATATTAAGAGAAAGCATTCAAATACTTTGTTTGCATTCATTTGAGTGTGAAACTACACCTAGGATGTTTACAAGTATAAACAAGCTTCAACTCAAGCTGTTGAATGAATTTACGCGTTTTAAAAGCGCATACGAGTAGGGTGAAAGAGATTTGAGTTCTTTTGTGTTGTATATTAAGACAAAGTATTCAAATACTTTGTTTGCATTCATTTGAGTGTGAAACTACACCTAGGATGTCTACAAGTATAAACAAGCTTCAACTCAAGCTGTTGAATGAGTTTACGCGATTTAACAGCTCTTACGACTAGGTGGATAGAAATTGAGTTCTTTTGAGTTGTATATTAAGAGAAAGCATCCAAATACTTTGTTTTCATTCATTTCAGTGTGAAACTACACCTATGATGTATACAGTTACAAACAAGCTTCAACTCATGCTTTTGAATTCATTTACGCGTTTTAAAAGCTCATACGAGTAGGGTGAAAGAGATTTGAGTTCTTTTGTGTTGTATAGTAAGAGAAAGCATCCAAATACTTTGTTTGCATTCATTTGAGTGTGAAACAACACCTGGGATGTTTACAAGTACAAACAAGCTTCAACTCAAGCTGTTGAATGAATTTACGCGATTTAACAGCTCTTACGACAAGGGTGATAGAAATTGAGTTCTTTTGTGTTGTATATTAAGAGAAAGAATTCAAATACTTTGTTTGCATTCATTTGAGTGTGAAACTACACCTAGGATGTTTACAAGTATAAACAAGCTTCAACTCAAGCTGTTGAATGAATTTACGCGATTTAACAGCTCTTACGACTAGGGTGATAGAAATTGAGTTCTTTTGTGTTGTATATTAAGAGAAAGCATCCAAATACGTTGTTTGCATTCATTTGAGTGTGAAACTACACCTAGGATGTTTACAAGTACAAACAAGCTTCAACTCAAGCTGTTGAATGAATTTACGCGATTTAACAGCTATTACGACTACGGTGATAGAAATTGAGTTCTTTTGTGTTGTATATTAAGAGAAAGCATCCAAATACTTTGTTTTCATTCATTTGAGTGTAAAACTACACCGACGATGTTTACAGTTACAAACAAGCTTCAACTCATGCTTTTGAATTCATTTACGCGTTTTAAAAGCTCATACGAGTAGGGTGAAAGAGATTTGAGTTCTTTTGTGTTGTATAGTTAGAGAAAGCATCCAAATACTTTGTTTCCATTCATTTGAGTGTGAAACTACACCGAGGATGTTTACAAGTACAAACAACCTTCAACTCAAGCTTTTGAATGAATTTACGTGTTTTAACAGCTCTTACGACTAGGGTGATAGAAATTGAGTTCTTTTGTGTTGTATATTAAGAGAAAATATCCAAATACTTTGTTTGCATTACTTTGAGTGTGAAATAATCCCAGTGTTGTTTACAAGTACAAACAAGCTTCAACTCAAGCTTTTGAATGCATTTACGCGTTTTAAAAGCTCATACGAGTAGGGTGAAAGAGATTTGATTTCTTTTGTGTTGTATATTAAGTGAAAGCTCCCAAATGTTTTGTTTTCATTCTTTTGAGTATGAAACTACACCAAGAATGTGTTAAATTACAAACAAGCTTCAACTACAGCTTTTGAATGCATTTACGCGTTTTAAAAGCTCGTACGAGTAGGGTGAAAGAGATTTGAGTTCTTTTGTGTTGTATATTAAGAGAAAGCATTCAAATACTTTGTTTGCATTCATTTGTTTGTGAAACTACACCTAGGATGTTTACAAGTATAAACAAGCTTCAACTCAAGCTCTTGAATGAATTTACGCGATTTAACAGCTCTTACAACAAGGGTGATAGAAATTGAGTTCTTTTGTGTTGTATATTAAGAGAAAGCATCCAAATACTTTGTTTTCATTCATTTCAGTGTGAAACTACACCTAGGATGTTTACAGTTACAAACAAGCTTCAACTCATGCTTTTGAATTCAGTTACGCGTTTTAAAAGCTCATACGAGTAGGGTGAAAGAGATTTGAGTTGTTTTGTGTTGTATAGTAAGAGAAAGCATCCAAATACTTTTTTTGCATTCATTTGAGTGTGAAACTACACCTAGGATGTTTACAAGTACAAACAAGCTTCAACTCAAGCTGTTGAATGAATTTACGCGATTTAACAGCTCTTACGACTAGGGTGATAGAAATTGAGTTCTTTTGTGTTGTATATTAAGAGAAAGCATTCAAATACTTTGCTTGCATTCATTTGAGTGTGAAACTACACCTAGGATGTTTACAAGTATAAACAAGCTTCAACTCAAGCTGTTGAATGAATTTACGCGATTTAACAGCTCTTACGACTAGGGTGATAGAAATTGAGTTCTTTTGTGTTGTATATTAAGTGAAAGCATTCAAATACTTTGTTTGCATTCATTTGAGTGTGAAACTACACCTACGATGTTTACAAGTATAAACAAGCTTCAACTCAAGCTGTTGAATGAATTTACGCGTTTTAAAAGCGCATACGAGTAGGGTGAAAGAGATTTGAGTTCTTTTGTGTTGTATATTAAGACAAAGCATTCAAATACTTTGTTTGCATTCATTTGAGTGTGAAACTACACCTAGGATGTCTACAAGTATAAACAAGCTTCAACTCAAGCTGTTGAATGAGTTTACGCGATTTAACAGCTCTTACGACTAGGTGGATAAAAGTTGAGTTCTTTTGAGTTGTATATTAAGAGAAAGCATCCAAATACTTTGTTTTCATTCATTTGAGTGTGAAACTACACCTATGATGTATACAGTTACAAACAAGCTTCAACTCATGCTTTTGAATTCATTTACGCGTTTTAAAAGCTCATACGAGTAGGGTGAAAGAGATTTGAGTTCTTTTGTGTTGAATAGTAAGAGAAAGCATCCAAATACTTTGTTTGCATTCATTTGAGTGTGAAACTACACCTAGGATGTTTACAAGTACAAATAAGCTTCAACTCAAGCTGTTGAATGAATTTACGCGATTTAACAGCTCTTACGACAAGGGTGATAGAAATTGAGTTCTTTTGTGTTGTATATTAAGAGAAAGCATTCAAATACTTTGTTTGCATTCATTTGAGTGTGAAACTACACCTAGGATGTTTACAAGTATAAACAAGCTTCAACTCAAGCTGTTGAATGAAATTACGCGATTTAACAGCTCTTACGACTAGGGTGATAGAAATTGAATTCTTTTGCGTTGTATTTTAAGAGAAAGCATCCAAATACGTTGTTTGCATTCATTTGAGTGTGAAACTACACCTAGGATGTTTACAAGTACAAACAAGCTTCAACTCAAGCTGTTGAATGAATTTACGCGATTTAACAGCTATTACGACTACGGTGATAGAAATTGAGTTCTTTTGTGTTGTATATTAAGAGAAAGCATCCAAATACTTTGTTTTCATTCATTTGAGTGTAAAACTACACCGACGATGTTTACAGTTACAAACAAGCTTCAACTCATGCTTTTGAATTCATTTACGCGTTTTAAAAGCTCATACGAGTAGGGTGAAAGAGATTTGAGTTCTTTTGTGTTGTATAGTATGAGAAAGCATCCAAATACTTTGTTTGCTTTCATTTGAGTGTGAAACTACACCTAGGATGTTTACAAGTATAAACAAGCTTCAACTCAAGCTGTTGAATGAATTTACGCGATTTAACAGCTCTTACGACTAGGGTGATAGAAATTGAGTTCTTTTGTGTTTTGTATTAAGAGAAAGCATCCAAATACTTTGTTTTCATTCATTTGAGTGTGAAACTACACCTAGGATGTTTACAGTTACAAACAAGCTTCAACTCAAGCTTTTGAATGAATTTACGTGTTTTTACAGCTCTTACGACTAGGGTGATAGAAATTGAGTTCTTTTGTGTTGTATATTAAGAGAAAATATCCAAATACTTTGTTTGCATTAATTTGAGTGTGAAATAATACCAGTGTTGTTTACAAGTACAAACAAGCTTCCACTCAAGCTTTTGAATGCATTTACGCGTTTTAAAAGCTCATACGAGTAGGGTGAAAGAGATTTGATTTCTTTTGTGTTGTATATTAAGAGAAAGCTCCCAAATGTTTTGTTTGCATTCTTTTGAGTATGAAACTACACCAAGAATGTGTTAAATTACAAACAAGCTTCAACTCAACCTTTTTAATGCATTTACGCGTTTTAAAAGCTCGTACGAGTAGGGTGAAAGAGTTTTGAGTTCTTTTGTGTTGTATATTAAGAGAAAGCATCCAAATACTTTGTTTTCATTCATTTCAGTGTGAAACTACACCTAGGATGTTTACAGTTACAAACAAGCTTCAACTCATGCTTTTGAATTCAGTTACGCGTTTTAAAAGCTCATACGAGTAGGGTGAAAGAGATTTGAGTTCTTTTGTGTTGTATATTAAGAGAAAGCATCCAAATACTTTGTTTGCATTCATTTGAGTGTGAAACGACTCCGAGGATGTTTAAAAGTACAAACAAGCTTCAACTCAAGCTGTTGAATGTATTTACGCGTTTTAAAAGCTCATACGAGTAGGGTGAAAGAGATTTGAGTTCTTTTGTGTTGTATATTAAGACAAAGCATTCAAATACTTTGTTTGCATTCATTTGAGTGTGAAACTACACCTAGGATGTTTACAAGTATAAACAAGCTTCAAGTGAAGCTGTTGAATGAATTTACGCGATTTAACAGCTCTTACGACTAGGGTGATAGAAATTGAGTTCTTTTGTGTTGTATATTAAGAGAAAGCATTCAAATACTTTGTTTGCATTCATTTGAGTGTGAAACTACACCTAGGATGTTTACAAGTATAAACAAGCTTCAACTCAAGCTGTTGAATGAATTTACGCGATTTAACACCTCTTACGACTAGGGTGATAGAAATTGAGTTCTTTGGTGTTGTATATTAAGAGAAAGCATTCAAATACTTTGTTTGCATTCATTTGAGTGTGAAACTACACCTAGGACGTTTACAAGTATAAACAAGCTTCAAGTCAAGCTGTTGAATGAATTTACGCGATTTAACAGCTCTTACGACTAGGGTGATAGAAATTGAGTTCTTTTGTGTTGTATATTAAGAGAAAGCATCCAAATACTTTGTCTTAATTTATTTGAGTGTGAAACTACACCTAAGATGTTTACAGCTACAAACAAGCTTCAACTCATGCTTTTGAATTCATTTACGCGTTTTAAAAGCTCATACGAGTAGGGTGAAAGAGATTTGACTTCTTTTGTGTTGTATAGTAAGAGAAAGCATCCAAATACTTTGTTTGCATTCATTTGAGTGTGAAACTACACCTAGGATGTTTACAAGTACAAACAAGCTTCAACTCAAGCTGTTGAATGAATTTACGCGATTTAAGAGCTCTTACGACTAGGGTGATAGAAATTGAGTTCTTTGGTGTTGTATATTAAGAGAAAGCATTCAAATACTTTGTTTGCATTCATTTGAGTGTGAAACTACACCTAGGATGTTTACAAGTATAAACAAGCTTCAACTCAAGCTGTTGAATGAATTTACGCGATTTAACAGCTCTTACGACTAGGGTGATAGAAATTGAGTTCTTTTGTGTTGTATATTAAGAGAAAGCATCCAAATACTTTGTTTGCATTCATTTGAGTGTGAAACTACACCTAGGATGTTTACAAGTACAAACAAGCTTCAACTCAAGCTTTTGATTGTATTTACGCGTTTTAAAAGCTCATACGAGTAGGGTGAAAGAGATTTGAGTTCTTTTGTGTTGTATATTAAGAGAAAGCATCCAAATACTTTGTTTGCATTCATTTGAGTGTGAAACTACAGCAAGGATGTTTACAAGTACAAACAAGCTTCAACTCTAGCTTTTGAATGTATTTACGCGTTTTAAAAGCTCATACGAGTAGGGTGAAAGAGATTTGAGTTCTTTTGTGTTGTATATTAAGAGAAAGCATTCAAATACTTTGTTTGCATTCATTTGAGTGTGAAACTACACCTAGGATATTTACAAGTACAAACAAGCTTCAACTCAAGCTGTTGAAAGAATTTACGCGATTTAACAGCTCTTACGACTAGGGTGATAGAAATTCAGTTCTTTTGTGTTGTATATTAAGAGGAAGCATCCAAATACTTTGTTTGCATTCATTTGAGTGGGAAGCTACACCGACGATGTTTACAAGTACAAACAAGCTTCAACTCAAGCTTTTGAATGTATTTGCGCGTTTTAAAAGCTCATACGAGTAGGGTGAAAGAGATTTGAGTTCTCTTGTGTTGTATATTAAGAGAAAGCATCCAAATACTTTGTTTGCATTCATTTGAGTGTGAAACTACAGCAAGGATGTTTAAAATTACAAACAAGCTTCAACTCAAGCTTTTGAATGTATTTACGCGTTTTAAAAGCTCATACGAGTAGGGTGAAAGAGATTTGAGTTCTTTTGTGTTGTATATTAAGAGAAAGCATTCAAATACTTTGTTTGCATTCATTTGAGTGTGAAACTACACCTAGGATGTTTACAAGTACAAACAAGCTTCAACTCAAGCTGTTGAAAGAATTTACGCGATTTAACAGCTCTTACGACTAGGGTGATAGAAATTCAGTTCTTTTGTGTTGTATATTAAGAGGAAGCATCCAAATACTTTGTTTGCATTCATTTGAGTGGGAAGCTACACCGACGATGTTTATAAGTACAAACAAGCTTCAACTCAAGCTTTTGAATGTATTTACGCGTTTTAAAAGCTCATACGAGTAGGGTGAATGAGATTTGAGTTCTTTTGTGTTGTATATTAAGAGAAAGCATCCAAATACTTTGTTTCCATTCATTTAAGTGTGAAACTATACCTAGGATGTATACAAGTACAAACAAGATTCAACTCAAGCTTTTGAATGAATTTACGTGTTTTAACAGCTCTTACGACTAGGGTGATAGAAATTGAGTTCTTTTGTGTTGTATATTAAGAGAAAATATCCAAATACTTTGTTTGCATTAATTTGAGTGTGAAATATTACCAGTGTTGTTTACAAGTAAAAACAAGCTTCAACTCAAGCTTTTGAATGCATTTACGCGTTTTAAAAGCTCATACGAGTAGGGTGAAAGAGATTTGATTTCTTTTGTGTTGTATATTAAGAGAAAGCTCCCAAATGTTTTGTTTACATTCTTTTGAGTATGAAACTATACCAAGAATGTGTTAAATTACAAACAAGCTTCAACTCAAGCTTTTGAATGCATTTACGCGTTTTAAAAGCGCATACGAGTAGGGTGAAAGATATTTGACTTCTTTTGTGTTGTATAGTAAGAGAAAGCATCCAAATACTTTGTTTTCATTCATTTGAGTGTAAAACTACACCGACGATGTTTACAGTTACAAACAAGCTTCAACTCATGCTTTTGAATTCATTTACGCGTTTTAAAAGCTCATACGAGTAGGGTGAAAGAGATTTGAGTTCTTTTGTGTTGTATAGTTAGAGAAAGCATCCAAATACTTTTTTTCCATTTATTTGAGTGTGAAACTACACCTAGGATGTTTACAAGTACAAACAAGCTTCAACTCAAGCTTTTGATTGCATTTACGCGTTTTAAAAGCTCATACGAGTAGGGTGAAAGAGATTTGAGTTCTTTTGTGTTGTATATTAAGAGAAAGCATCCAAATACTTTGTTTGCAATCATTTGAGTGTGAAACTACACCGAGGATGTTTACAAGTACAAACAAGCTTCAACTCAAGCTTTTGAATGTATTTACGCGTTTTAAAAGCTCATACGAGTAGGGTGAAAGAGATTTGAGTTCTTTTGTGTTGTATATTAAGAGAAAGCATCCAAATACTTTGTTTCCATTCATTTAAGTGTGAAACTATACCTAGGATGTTTACAAGTACAAACAAGCTTCAACTCAAGCTTTTGAATGAATTTACGTGTTTTAACAGCTCTTACGACTAGGGTGATAGAAATTGAGTTCTTTTGTGTTGTATATTAAGAGAAAATATCCAAATACTTTGCTTGCATTAATTTGAGTGTGAAATAATACCAGTGTTGTTTACAAGTACAAACAAGCTTCAACTCAAGCTTTTGAATGCATTTACGCGTTTTAAAAGCTCATACGAGTAGGGTGAAAGAGATTTGATTTCTTTTGTGTTGTATATTAAGAGAAAGCTCCCAAATGTTTTGTTTGCATTCTTTTGAGTATGAAACTACACCAAGAATGTGTTAAATTACAAACAAGCTTCAACTCAAGCTTTTGAATGCATTTACGCGTTTTAAAAGCTCGTACGAGTAGGGTGAAAGAGATTTGAGTTCTTTTGTGTTGTATATTAAGAGAAAGCATCCAAATACTTTGTTTGCATTCATTTGAGTGTGAAATCACACCGAGGATGTTTACAAGTATAAACAAGCTTCAACTCAAGCTGTTGAATGAATTTACGCGATTTAACAGCTCTTACGACTAGGGTGATAGAAATTGAGTTCTTTGGTGTTGTATATTAAGAGAAAGCATTCAAATACTTTGTTTGCATTCATTTGAGTGTGAAACTACACTTAGGATGTTTACAAGTATAAACAAGCTTCAACTCAAGTTGTTGAATGAATTTACGCGATTTAACAGCTCTTACGACTAGGGTGATAGAAATTGAGCTTTTGTGTTGTATATTAAGAGAAAGCATCCACATACTTTGTTTTTATTCATTTGAGTGTAAAACTACATCTAGGATGTTTACAGTTACAAACAAGCTTCAACTCATGCTTTTGAATTCATTTACGCGTTTTAAAAGCTCATACGAGTAGGGTGAAAGAGATTTGAGTTCTTTTGTGTTGTATATTAAGAGAAAACATTCAAATAGTTTGTTTGCATTCATTTGAGTGTGAAACTACACCTAGGATGTTTACAAGTATAAACAAGCTTCAACTCAAGTTGTTGAATGAATTTACACGATTTAACAGCTCTTACGACTAGGGTGATAGAAATTGATGCGTTGGCATCAAGCTCCTCTCTTCACTTAAGTGCCATACAATCTGTTCTTGGTCCATCAATGATACTATCATGTTCTATGGCACTCTTTAATGGTCCTAGGGGCCTTAATGTCCTTTCAATGACATTAATGATGCGTTAGCATCAGGTCATCAAGTTACGAGCGTGAGCATTAATGCATTAATCATGGCATTTGGGACTCTCTCACGTTTGAATGGTGATAATTCTGGTCCTAGAGGTCTTAGTGTCCTTTTGGCCACTTAATCTAGGTTATGTCCGTACAAGATTAATCCGTACAAATAAGCATTTGTGATTAGTGTTAGTTATAGTGCACCCTGCATGTAATTAGCATAATTAACAAATGTAATTAGTTGTTATTTGAATTCCCTAAGTAGTTGCTAAGTAAGGCGCGCGCGCCTAAGAGCACATGGGGCAGGTAAGGATGAAGAATGAGGCTCCTTACAGCTCACCCACGTTTGTCCTTATGCAAGGACAAGCAACAGCTGTCAAGTGGTCCAAAACGGAAGGAAATGCGCTCCAAATTGTACTGCACGTATTTGGCTGATTTCTGGGCAAAATACTGAAGTTTCATTTTGCTTGGGCACTACTCTTGGACAGCTCACCCTTTCTAGAGTATTCTTAGGTTATTAGGGCACATTTGTGACCCCTATAAATATGTAAGAACAGCTGATGTAAAAGGCACTTGATGATGAATGAAAATATGAAATGGCTGCTGCCTTTTGCTTACAAACCTTGTTGTTCTTTATAATGTCCTTAGGGATATTTGGTGAAACAAGTAGTATCCTTTAGCCTTGACTTGGTGGTTAAATCCTTTATAGTCCTGGTGGTGGTGCTATCTATCCTCCCTCTTCTTATTTTTCGTTTCATTTACTTCGTTTTCAATCTCTATAATCAAAAAACAAACAAAATATTATCAAAACATCCATTGTTCGAAAACGAGCTAAAAGCTTCAGTTTACGCGTTTTAAAAGCTCATACGAGTAGGGTGAAAGAGATTTGAGTTCTTTTGCGTTGTATAGTAAGAGAAAGCATCCAAATACTTTGTTTGCATTCATTTGAGTGTGAAACTACACCTGGGATGTTTACAAGTACAAACAAGCTTCAACTCATGCTTTTGATTGTATTTACGAGTTATAAAAGCTCATACGAGTAGGGTGAAAGAGATTCGAGTTCTTTTGTGTTGTATATTAAGAGAAAGCATCCAAATACTTTGTTTGCATTCATTTGAGTGTGAAACTACACCGAGGATGTTTACAAGTACAAACAAGCTTCAACTCAAGCTTTTGAATGTATTTACGCGTTTTAAAAGCTCATAAGAGTAGGGTGAAAGAGATTTGAGTTCTTTTGTGTTGTATATTAAGAGAAAACACTCAAATACTTTGTTTGCATTCATTTGAGTGTGAAACTACACCTAGGATGTTTACAAGTATAAACAAGCTTCAACTCAAACTGTTGAATGAATTTACGCGATTTAACAGCTCTTACGACTAGGGTGATAGAAATTGAGTTCTTTTGTGTTGTATATTAAGAGAAAGCATCCAAATACTTTGTTTTCATTCATTTGAGTGTGAAACTACACCTAGGATGTTTACAGTTACAAACAAGCTTCAACTCATGCTTTTGAATTCATTTACGCGTTTTAAAGCTCATACGAGTAGGGTGAAAGAGATTTGAGTTGTTTTGTGTTGTATAGTAAGAGAAAGCATCCAAATACTTTGTTTGCATTAATTTGAGTGTGAAACTACACCTACGATGTTTACAAGAACAAACAAGCTTCAACTCAAGCTGTTGAATGAATTTACGCGATTTAACAGCTCTTACGACTAGGGTGATAGAAATTGAGTTCTTTTGTGTTGTATATTAAGAGAAAGCATTCAAATACTTTGTTTGCATTCATTTGAGTGTGAAACTACACCTAGGATGTTTACAAGTATAAACAAGCTTCAACTCAAGCTTTTGAATGAATTTACGCGATTTAAGAGCTCTTACGACTAGGGTGATAGAAATTGAGTTCTTTTGTGTTGTATATTAAGAGAAAGCATCCAAATTCTTTGTTTTCATTCATTTGAGTGTGAAACTACACCTAGGATGTTTACAGTTACAAACAACCTTCAACTCACGCTTTTGAATTCATTTACGCGTTTCAAAAGCTCATACGAGTAGGGTGAAAGAGATTTGAGTTCTTTTGTGTTGTATAGTAAGAGAAAGCATCCAAATACTTTGTTTCCATTCATTTGAGTGAGAAACTACACCTAGGATGTTTACAAGTACAAACAAGCTTCAACTCAAGCTTTTGATTGTATTTACAAGTACAAACAAGCTTCAACTCAAGCTTTTGAATGTATTTACGCGTTTTAAAAGCTCATACGAGTAGGGTGAAAGAGATTTGAGTTCTTTTGTGTTGTATATTAAGAGAAAGCATTCAAATACTTTGTTTGCATTCATTTGAGTGTGAAACTACACCTTGGATGTTTACAAGTATAAACAAGCTTCAACTCAAGCTCTTGAATGAATTTACGCGATTTAACAGCTCTTACGACTAGGGTGATAGAAATTGAGTTCTTTTGTGTTGTATATTAAGAGAAAGCATCCAAATTCTTTGTTTTCATTCATTTGAGTGTCAAACTACACCTAGGATGTTTACAGTTACAAACAAGCTTCAACTCATGCTTTTGAATTCATTTACGCGTTTTAAAGCTCATACGAGTAGGGTGAAAGAGATTTGAGTTCTTTTGTGTTGTATAGTAAGAGAAAGCATCCAAATACTTTGTTTGCATTAATTTGAGTGTGAAACTACACCTACGATGTTTACAAGAACAAACAAGCTTCAACTCAAGCTGTTGAATGAATTTACGCGATTTAACAGCTCTTACGACTAGGGTGATAGAAATTGAGTTCTTTTGTGTTGTATATTAAGAGAAAGCATTCAAATACTTTGTTTGCATTCATTTGAGTGTGAAACTACACCTAGGATGTTTACAAGTATAAACAAGCTTCAACTCAAGCTTTTGAATGAATTTACGCGATTTAAGAGCTCTTACGACTAGGGTGATAGAAATTGAGTTCTTTTGTGTTGTATATTAAGAGAAAGCATCCAAATTCTTTGTTTTCATTCATTTGAGTGTGAAACTACACCTAGGATGTTTACAGTTACAAACAACCTTCAACTCACGCTTTTGAATTCATTTACGCGTTTCAAAAGCTCATACGAGTAGGGTGAAAGAGATTTGAGTTCTTTTGTGTTGTATAGTAAGAGAAAGCATCCAAATACTTTGTTTCCATTCATTTGAGTGAGAAACTACACCTAGGATGTTTACAAGTACAAACAAGCTTCAACTCAAGCTTTTGATTGTATTTACAAGTACAAACAAGCTTCAACTCAAGCTTTTGAATGTATTTACGCGTTTTAAAAGCTCATACGAGTAGGGTGAAAGAGATTTGAGTTCTTTTGTGTTGTATATTAAGAGAAAGCATTCAAATACTTTGTTTGCATTCATTTGAGTGTGAAACTACACCTTGGATGTTTACAAGTATAAACAAGCTTCAACTCAAGCTCTTGAATGAATTTACGCGATTTAACAGCTCTTACGACTAGGGTGATAGAAATTGAGTTCTTTTGTGTTGTATATTAAGAGAAAGCATCCAAATTCTTTGTTTTCATTCATTTGAGTGTCAAACTACACCTAGGATGTTCACAGTTACAAACAAGCTTCAACTCATGCTTTTGAATTCATTTACGCGTTTTAAAGCTCATACGAGTAGGGTGAAAGAGATTTGAGTTCTTTTGTGTTGTATAGTAAGAGAAAGCATCCAAATACTTTGTTTCCTTTCATTTGAGTGTGAAACTACACCTAGGATGTTTACAAGTATAAACAAGCTTCAACTCAAGCTGTTGAATGAATTTACGCGATTTAACAGCTCTTACGACTAGGGTGATAGAAATTGAGTTCTTTTGTGTTGTATATTAAGAGAAAGCATTCAAATACTTTGTTTGCATTCATTTGAGTGTGAAACTACACCTAGGATGTTTACAAGTATAAACAAGCATCAACTCAAGCTGTTGAATGAATTAACGCAATTTAACAGCTCTTACAACTAGGGTGATAGAAATTGAGTTCTTTTGTGTTGTATATTAAGAGAAAGCATCCAAATACTTTGTTTCCATTCATTTAAGTGTGAAACTACACCTAGGATGCTTACAAGTACAAACAAGCTTCAACTCAAGCTTTTGAATGTATTTACGCGTTTTAAAAGCTCATACGAGTAGGGTGAAAGAGATTTGAGTTCTTTTGTGTTGTATAGTAAGAGAAAGCATCCAAATACTTTGTTTGCATTCATTTGAGTGTGAAACTACAACTAGGATATTTACAAGTACAAACAAGTTTCAACTCAAGCTGTTGAATGAATTTACGCGATTTAACAGCTCTTACGACTAGGGTGATAGAAATAGAGTTCTTTTGTGTTTTATATTAAGAGAAAGCATCCAAATACTTTGTTTTCATTCATTTGAGTGTGAAACTACACCTAGGATGTTTACAGTTACAAACAAGCTTCAACTCATGCTTTTGAATTCATTTACGCGTTTTAAAAGCTCATACGAGTAGGGTGAAAGAGATTTGAGTTCTTTTGTGTTGTATGGTAAGAGAAAGCATCCAAATACTTTGTTTGCATTCATTTGAGTGTGAAACTACACCTAGGATGTTTACAAGTACAAACAAGCTTCAACTCAAGCTTTTGATTGTATTTACGCGTTTTAAAAGCTTATACGAGTAGGGTGAAAGAGATTTGAGTTCTTTTGTGTTGTATATTAAGAGAAAGCATCCAAATACTTTGTTTGAATTCATTTGAGTGTGAAACTACACCGAGGATGTTTACAAGTACAAACAAGCTTCAACTCAAGCGTTTGAATGTATTTACGCGTTTTAAAAGCTCATACGAGTATGGTGAAAGAGATTTGAGTTCTTTGGTGTTGTATATTAAGAGAAAGCATTCAAATACTTTGTTTGCATTCATTTGAGTGTGAAACTACACCTAGGATGTTTACAAGTATAAACAAGCTTCAACTCAAGCTGTTGAATGAATTTACGCGATTTAACAGCTCTTACGACTGGGGTGATAGAGATTGAGTTCTTTTGTGTTGTATATTAAGAGAAAGCATCCAAATACTTTGTTTTCATTCATTTGAGTGTGAAACTACACCTAGGATGTTTACAGTTACAAACAAGCTTCAACTCATGCTTTTGAATTCATTTTCGCGTTTTAAAAGCTCATACAAGTAGGGTAAAAGAGTTTTGAGGTCTTTTGTGTTGTATAGTAAGAGAAAGCATCCAAATACTTTGTTTGCATTCATTTGAGTGTGAAACTACACCTAGGATGTTTACAAGTACAAACAAGCTTCAACTCAAGCTTTTGATTGTATTTACGCGTTTTAAAAGCTCATACGAGTAGGGTGAAAGAGATTTGAGTTCTTTTGTGTTGTATATTAAGAGAAAGCATCCAAATACTTTGTTTGCATTCATTTGAGTGTGAAACTACACCTAGAATGTTTACAAGTACAAACAAGCTTCAACTCAAGCTTTTGATTGTATTTACGCGTTTTAAAAGCTCATACGAGTAGGGTGAAAGAGATTTGAGTTCTTTTGTTTTGTATATTAAGAGAAAGCATCCAAATACTTTGTTTGAATTCATTTGAGTGTGAAACTACACCGAGGATGTTTACAAGTACAAACAAGCTTCAACTCAAGCTGTTGAATGAATTTACGCGATTTAACAGCTCTTACGACTAGGGTGATAGAAATTGACTTCTTTTGTGTTGTATATTAAGAGAAAGCATCCAAATATTTTGTTTTCATTCATTTGACTGTGAAACTACACCTAGGATGTTTACAGTGACAAACAAGCTTCAACTCATGCTTTTGAATTCATTTACGCGTTTCAAAAGCTCATACGAGTAGGGTGAAAGAGATTTGAGTTCTTTTGTGTTGTATATTAAGACAAAGCATCCAAATACTTTGTTTCCATTCATTTAAGTTTGAAACTACACCTAGGATGTTTACAAGTACAAACAAGCTTCAACTCAAGCTTTTGAATGTATTTACGCGTTTTAAAAGCTCATACGAGTAGGGTGAAAGAGATTTGAGTTCTTTTGTGTTGTATAGTAAGAGAAAGCATTGAAATACTTTGTTTGCATTCATTTGAGTGTGAAACTATACCTATTATGTTTACAGTTACAAACAAGCTTCAACTCAAGCTTTTGAATGCATTTACGCGTTTTAAAAGCTCATACGAGTAGGGTGAAAGAGATTTGAGTTCTTTTGTGTTGTATATTAAGAGAAAGCATCCAAATACTTTGTTTCCATTCATTTAAGTGTGAAACTACACCTAGGATGCTTACAAGTACAAACAAGCTTCAACTCAAGCTTTTGAATGTATTTACGCGTTTTAAAAGCTCATACGAGTAGGGTGAAAGAGATTTGAGTTCTTTTGTGTTGTATAGTAAGAGAAAGCATCCAAATACTTTGTTTGCATTCAGTTGAGTGTGAAACTACACCTACGATGTTTACAAGTACAAACAAGCTTCAACTCAAGCTTTTGATTGTATTTACGCGTTTCAAAAGCTCATACGAGTAGGGTGAAAGAGATTTGAGTTCTTTTGTGTTGTATATTAAGAGAAAGCATCCAAATACTTTGTTTGAATTCATTTGAGTGTGAAACTTCACCGAGGATGATTACAAGTACAAATAAGCTTCAACTCAAGCTTTTGAATGTATTTACGCGTTTTAAAAGCTCATACGAGTAGGGTGAAAGAGATTTGAGTTCTTTTGTGTTGTATATTAAGAGAAAGCATTCAAATACTTTGTTTGCATTCATTTGAGTGTGAAACTACACCTAGGATGTTTACAAGTATAAACAAGCTTCTACTCAAGCTGTTGAATGAATTTACGCGATTTAACAGCTCTTACGACTAGGGTGATAGAAATTGAGTTCTTTTGTGTTGTATATTAAAAGAAAGCATCCAAATTCTTTGTTTTCATTCATTTGAGTGTGAAACTACACCTAGGATGTTTACAGTCACAAACAAGCTTCAACTCATGCTTTTGAATTCATTTACGCGTTTTAAAGCTCATACGAGTAGGGTGAAAGAGATTTGAGTTCTTTTGTGTTGTATAGTATGAGAAAGCATCCAAATACTTTGTTTGCTTTCATTTGAGTGTGAAACTACACCTAGGATGTTTACAAGTATAAACAAGCTTCAACTCAAGCTGTTGAATGAATTTACGCGATTTAACAGCTCTTACGACTAGGGTGATAGAAATTGAGTTCTTTTGTGTTGTATATTAAGAGAAAGCATTCAAATACTTTGTTTGCATTCATTTGAGTGTCAAACTACACCTAGGATGTTTACAAGTATAAACAAGCTTCAACACAAACTGTTGAATGAATTTACGCGATTTAACAGCTCTTACGACTAGGGTGATAGAAATTGAGTTCTTTTCTGTTGTATATTAAGAGAAAGCATGCAAATTCTTTGTTTTCATTCATTTGAGTGTGAAACTACACCTAGGATGTTTACAGTTACAAACAAGCTTCAACTCATGCTTTTGAATTCATTTACGCGTTTTAAAAGCCCATACGAGTAGGGTGAAAGAGATTTGAGTTCTTTTGTGTTGTATAGTAAGAGAAAGCATCCAAATACTTTGTTTGCATTCATTTGAGTGTGAAACTACATCTAGGATGTTTACAAGTACAAACAAGCTTCAACTCAAGCTGTTGAATGAATTTACGCGATTTAACAGCTCTTACGACTAGGGTGATAGAAATTGAGTTCTTTTGTGTTGTATATTAAGAGAAAGCATCCAAATACTTTGTTTGCATTCATTTAAGTGTCAAACTACACCTAGGATGTTTACAAGTATAAACAAGTTTCAACTCAAGCTGTTGAATGAATTTACGCGATTTAACAGCTCTTACGACTAGGGTGATAGAAATTGAGTTCTTTTCTGTTGTATATTAAGAGAAAGCATGCAAATTCTTTGTTTTCATTCATTTGAGTGTGAAACTACACCTAGGATGTTTACAGTTACAAACAAGCTTCAACTCATGCTTTTGAATTCATTTATGCGTTTTAAAAGCTCATACGAGTAGGGTGAAAGAGATTTGAATTCTTTTGTGTTGTATATTAAGAGAAAGCATCCAAATACTTTGTTTCCATTCATTTAAGTTTGAAACTACACCTAGGATGTTTACAAGTACAAAGAAGCTTCAACTCAAGCTTTTGAATGTATTTACGCGTTTTAAAAGCTCATACGAGTAGGGTGAAAGAGATTTGAGTTCTTTTGTGTTGTATAGTAAGAGAAAGCATTGAAATACTTTGTTTGCATTCATTTGAGTGTGAAACTATACCTATTATGTTTACAGTTACAAACAAGCTTCAACTCAAGCTTTTGAATGCATTTACGCGTTTTAAAAGCTCATACGAGTAGGGTGAAAGAGATTTGAGTTCTTTTGTGTTGTATATTAAGAGAAAGCATCCAAATACTCTGTTTCCATTCATTTAAGTGTGAAACTACACCTAGGATGCTTACAAGTAAAAACAAGCTTCAACTCAAGCTTTTGAATGTATTTACGCGTTTTAAAAGCTCATACGAGTAGGGTGAAAGAGATTTGAGTTCTTTTGTGTTGTATATTAAGAGAAAGCATCCAAATACTTTGTTTGAATTCATTTGAGTGTGAAACTACACCGAGGATGTTTACAAGTACAAACAAGCTTCAACTCAAGCTTTTGAATGCATTTACGCGTTTTAAAAGCTCATACGAGTAGGGTGAAAGAGATTTGAGTTCTTTTGTGTTGTATATTAAGCGAAAGCATTCAAATACTTTGTTTGCATTCATTTGAGTGTGAAACTACACCTAGGATGTTTACAAGTATAAACAAGCTTCAACTCAAGCTGTTGAATGAATTTACGCGATTTAACAGCTCTTACGACTAGGGTGATAGAAATTGAGTTCTTTTGTGTTGTATATTAAGAGAAAGCATCCAAATACTTTGTTTTCATTCATTTGAGTGTGAAACTACACCTAGGATGTTTACAGTTACAAACAAGCTTCAACTCATGCTTTTGAATTCATTTACGCGTTTCAAAAGCTCATACGAGTAGGGTGAAAGAGATTTGAGTTCTTTTGTGTTGTATATTAAGAGAAAGCATCCAAATACTTTGTTTGAATTCATTTGAGTGTGAAACTACACCGAGGATGTTTACAAGTACAAACAAGCTTCAGCTCAAGCGTTTGAATGTATTGACGCGTTTCTAAAGCTCATACGAGTAGGGTGAAAGAGATTTGAGTTCTTTTGTGTTGTATATTAAGCGAAAGCATTCAAATACTTTGTTTGCATTCATTTGAGTGTGAAA
Source organism: Tetragonia tetragonoides (assembly GCA_038025085.1). Taxonomy (NCBI): domain Eukaryota; kingdom Viridiplantae; phylum Streptophyta; class Magnoliopsida; order Caryophyllales; family Aizoaceae; genus Tetragonia; species Tetragonia tetragonoides. The sequence continues at coordinate 21,558,695 of CM076146.1, forward strand.
CTACACCTAGGATGTTTACAAGTATAAACAAGCTTCAACTCAAGCTGTTGAATGAATTTACGCGATTTAACAGCTCTTACGACTAGGGTGATAGAAATTGAGTTCTTTTGTGTTGTATATTAAGAGAAAGCAACCAAATACTTTGTTTTCATTCATTTGAGTGTGAAACTACACCTAGGATGTTTACAGTTACAAACAAGCTTCAACTCATGCTTTTGAATTCATTTACGCGTTTCAAAAGCTCATACGAGTAGGGTGAAAGAGATTTGAGTTCTTTTGTGTTGTATATTAAGAGAAAGCATCCAAATACTTTGTTTGAATTCATTTGAGTGTGAAACTACACCGAGGATGTTTACAAGTACAAACAAGCTTCAACTCAAGCGTTTGAATGTATTGACGCGTTTCTAAAGCTCATACGAGTAGGGTGAAAGAGATTTGAGTTCTTTTGTGTTGTATATTAAGCGAAAGCATTCAAATACTTTGTTTGCATTCATTTGAGTGTGAAACTACACCTAGGATGTTTACAAGTATAAACAAGCTTCAACTCAAGCTGTTGAATGAATTTACGCGATTTAACAACTCTTACGACTAGGGTGATAGAAATTGAGTTCTTTTCTGTTGTATATTAAGAGAAAGCATCCAAATACTTTGTTTTCATTCATTTGAGTGTGAAACTACACCTAGGATGTTTACAGTTACAAACAAGCTTCAACTCATGCTTTTGAATTCATTTTCGCGTTTTAAAAGCTCATACAAGTAGGGTAAAAGAGTTTTGAGTTTTTTTGTGTTGTATAGTAAGAGAAAGCATTGAAATACTTTGTTTGCATTCATTTGAGTGTGAAACTATACCTATTATGTTTACAGTTACAAACAAGCTTCAACTCAAGCTTTTGAATGCATTTACGCGTTTTAAAAGCTCATACGAGTAGGGTGAAAGAGATTTGAGTTCTTTTGTGTTGTATATTAAGAGAAAGCATCCAAATACTTTGTTTCCATTCATTTAAGTGAGAAACTACACCTAGGATGCTTACAAGTACAAACAAGCTTCAACTCAAGCTTTTGAATGTATTTACGCGTTTTAAAAGCTCAAACGAGTAGGGTGAAAGAGATTTGAGTTCTTTTGTGTTGTATATTAAGAGAAAGCATCCAAATACTTTGTTTGAATTCATTTGAGTGTGAAACTACACCGAGGATGTTTACAAGTACAAACAAGCTTCAACTCAAGCGTTTGAATGTATTGACGCGTTTCTAAAGCTCATACGAGTAGGGTGAAAGAGATTTGAGTTCTTTTGTGTTGTATATTAAGCGAAAGCATTCAAATACTTTGTTTGCATTCATTTGAGTGTGAAACTACACCTAGGATGTTTACAAGTATAAACAAGCTTCAACTCAAGCTGTTGAATGAATTTACGCGATTTAACAGCTCTTACGACTAGGGTGATAGAAATTGAGTTCTTTTGTGTTGTATATTAAGAGAAAGCATTCAAATACTTTGTTTGCATTCATTTGAGTGTCAAACTACACCTAGGATGTTTACAAGTATAAACAAGCTTCAACTCAAACTGTTGAATGAATTTACGCGATTTAACAGCTCTTACGACTAGGGTGATAGAAATTGAGTTCTTTTGTGTTGTATATTAAGAGAAAGCATCCAAATACTTTGTTTGCATTCATTTGAGTGTCAAACTACACCTAGGATGTTTACAAGTATAAACAAGCTTCAACTCAAGCTGTAGAATGAATTTACGCGATTTAACAGCTCTTACGACTAGGGTGATAGAAATTGAGTTCTTTTGTGTTGTATATTAAAAGAAAGCATCCAAATTCTTTGTTTTCATTCATTTGAGTGTGAAACTACACCTAGGATGTTTACAGTCACAAACAAGCTTCAACTCATGCTTTTGAATTCATTTACGCGTTTTAAAGCTCATACGAGTAGGGTGAAAGAGATTTGAGTTCTTTTGTGTTGTATAGTATGAGAAAGCATCCAAATACTTTGTTTGCTTTCATTTGAGTGTGAAACTACACCTAGGATGTTTACAAGTATAAACAAGCTTCAACTCAAGCTGTTGAATGAATTTACGCGATTTAACAGCTCTTACGACTAGGGTGATAGAAATTGAGTTCTTTTGTGTTGTATATTAAGAGAAAGCATTCAAATACTTTGTTTGCATTCATTTGAGTGTCAAACTACACCTAGGATGTTTACAAGTATAAACAAGCTTCAACTCAAACTGTTGAATGAATTTACGCGATTTAACAGCTCTTACGACTAGGGTGATAGAAATTGAGTTCTTTTCTGTTGTATATTAAGAGAAAGCATCCAAATACTTTGTTTTCATTCATTTGAGTGTGAAACTACACCTAGGATGTTTACAGTTACAAACAAGCTTCAACTCATGCTTTTGAATTCATTTTCGCGTTTTAAAAGCTCATACAAGTAGGGTAAAAGAGTTTTGAGTTTTTTTGTGTTGTATAGTAAGAGAAAGCATTGAAATACTTTGTTTGCATTCATTTGAGTGTGAAACTATACCTATTATGTTTACAGTTACAAACAAGCTTCAACTCAAGCTTTTGAATGCATTTACGCGTTTTAAAAGCTCATACGAGTAGGGTGAAAGAGATTTGAGTTCTTTTGTGTTGTATATGAAGAGAAAGCATCCAAATACTTTGTTTCCATTCATTTAAGTTTGAAACTACACCTAGGATGTTTACAAGTACAAAGAAGCTTCAACTCAAGCTTTTGAATGTATTTACGCGTTTTAAAAGCTCATACGAGTAGGGTGAAAGAGATTTGAGTTCTTTTGTGTTGTATAGTAAGAGAAAGCATTGAAATACTTTGTTTGCATTCATTTGAGTGTGAAACTATACCTATTATGTTTACAGTTACAAACAAGCTTCAACTCAAGCTTTTGAATGCATTTACGCGTTTTAAAAGCTCATACGAGTAGGGTGAAAGAGATTTGAGTTCTTTTGTGTTGTATATTAAGAGAAAGCATCCAAATACTTTGTTTCCATTCATTTAAGTGTGAAACTACACCTAGGATGCTTACAAGTAAAAACAAGCTTCAACTCAAGCTTTTGAATGTATTTACGCGTTTTAAAAGCTCATACGAGTAGGGTGAAAGAGATTTGAGTTCTTTTGTGTTGTATATTAAGAGAAAGCATCCAAATACTTTGTTTGAATTCATTTGAGTGTGAAACTACACCGAGGATGTTTACAAGTACAAACAAGCTTCAACTCAAGCTTTTGAATGCATTTACGCGTTTTAAAAGCTCATACGAGTAGGGTGAAAGAGATTTGAGTTCTTTTGTGTTGTATATTAAGCGAAAGCATTCAAATACTTTGTTTGCATTCATTTGAGTGTGAAACTACACCTAGGATGTTTACAAGTATAAACAAGCTTCAACTCAAGCTGTTGAATGAATTTACGCGATTTAACAGCTCTTACGACTAGGGTGATAGAAATTGAGTTCTTTTGTGTTGTATATTAAGAGAAAGCATCCAAATACTTTGTTTTCATTCATTTGAGTGTGAAACTACACCTAGGATGTTTACAGTTACAAACAAGCCTCAACTCATGCTTTTGAATTCATTTACGCGTTTCAAAAGCTCATACGAGTAGGGTGAAAGAGATTTGAGTTCTTTTGTGTTGTATATTAAGAGAAAGCATCCAAATACTTTGTTTAAATTCATTTGAGTGTGAAACTACACCGAGGATGTTTACAAGTACAAACAAGCTTCAGCTCAAGCGTTTGAATGTATTGACGCGTTTCTAAAGCTCATACGAGTAGGGTGAAAGAGATTTGAGTTCTTTTGTGTTGTATATTAAGCGAAAGCATTCAAATACTTTGTTTGCATTCATTTGAGTGTGAAACTACACCTAGGATGTTTACAAGTATAAACAAGCTTCAACTCAAGCTGTTGAATGAATTTACGCGATTTAACAGCTCTTACGACTAGGGTGATAGAAATTGAGTTCTTTTGTGTTGTATATTAAGAGAAAGCATCCAAATACTTTGTTTTCATTCATTTGAGTGTGAAACTACACCTAGGATGTTTACAGTTACAAACAAGCTTCAACTCATGCTTTTGAATTCATTTACGCGTTTCAAAAGCTCATACGAGTAGGGTGAAAGAGATTTGAGTTCTTTTGTGTTGTATATTAAGAGAAAGCATCCAAATACTTTGTTTGAATTCATTTGAGTGTGAAACTACACCGAGGATGTTTACAAGTACAAACAAGCTTCAACTCAAGCGTTTGAATGTATTGACGCGTTTCTAAAGCTCATACGAGTAGGGTGAAAGAGATTTGAGTTCTTTTGTGTTGTATATTAAGCGAAAGCATTCAAATACTTTGTTTGCATTCATTTGAGTGTGAAACTACACCTAGGATGTTTACAAGTATAAACAAGCTTCAACTCAAGCTGTTGAATGAATTTACGCGATTTAACAGCTCTTACGACTAGGGTGATAGAAATTGAGTTCTTTTCTGTTGTATATTAAGAGAAAGCATCCAAATACTTTGTTTTCATTCATTTGAGTGTGAAACTACACCTAGGATGTTTACAGTTACAAACAAGCTTCAACTCATGCTTTTGAATTCATTTTCGCGTTTTAAAAGCTCATACAAGTAGGGTAAAAGAGTTTTGAGTTTTTTTGTGTTGTATAGTAAGAGAAAGCATTGAAATACTTTGTTTGCATTCATTTGAGTGTGAAACTATACCTATTATGTTTACAGTTACAAACAAGCTTCAACTCAAGCTTTTGAATGCATTTACGCGTTTTAAAAGCTCATACGAGTAGGGTGAAAGAGATTTGAGTTCTTTTGTGTTGTATATTAAGAGAAAGCATCCAAATACTTTGTTTCCATTCATTTAAGTGAGAAACTACACCTAGGATGCTTACAAGTACAAACAAGCTTCAACTCAAGCTTTTGAATGTATTTACGCGTTTTAAAAGCTCAAACGAGTAGGGTGAAAGAGATTTGAGTTCTTTTGTGTTGTATATTAAGAGAAAGCATCCAAATACTTTGTTTGAATTCATTTGAGTGTGAAACTACACCGAGGATGTTTACAAGTACAAACAAGCTTCAACTCAAGCGTTTGAATGTATTGACGCGTTTCTAAAGCTCATACGAGTAGGGTGAAAGAGATTTGAGTTCTTTTGTGTTGTATATTAAGCGAAAGCATTCAAATACTTTGTTTGCATTCATTTGATTGTGAAACTACACCTAGGATGTTTACAAGTATAAACAAGCATCAACTCAAGCTGTTGAATGAATTTACGCGATTTAACAGCTCTTACGACTAGGGTGATAGAAATTGAGTTCTTTTGTGTTGTATATTAAGAGAAAGCATTCAAATACTTTGTTTGCATTCATTTGAGTGTCAAACTACACCTAGGATGTTTACAAGTATAAACAAGCTTCAACTCAAACTGTTGAATGAATTTACGCGATTTAACAGCTCTTACGACTAGGGTGATAGAAATTGAGTTCTTTTGTGTTGTATATTAAGAGAAAGCATCCAAATACTTTGTTTGCATTCATTTGAGTGTCAAACTACACCTAGGATGTTTACAAGTATAAACAAGCTTCAACTCAAGCTGTAGAATGAATTTACGCGATTTCACAGCTCTTACGACTAGGGTGATAGAAATTGAGTTCTTTTCTGTTGTATATTAAGAGAAAGCATGCAAATTCTTTGTTTTCATTCATTTGAGTGTGAAACTACACCTAGGATGTTTACAGTTACAAACAAGCTTCAACTCATGCTTTTGAATTCATTTACGCGTTTTAAAAGCTCATACGAGTAGGGTGAAAGAGATTTGAGTTCTTTTGTGTTGTATATTAAGAGAAAGCATCCAAATACTTTGTTTCCATTCATTTAAGTTTGAAACTACACCTAGGATGTTTACAAGTACAAACAAGCTTCAACTCAAGCTTTTGAATGTATTTACGCATTTTAAATGCTCATACGAGTAGGGTGAAAGAGATTTGAGTTCTTTTGTGTTGTATAGTAAGAGAAAGCATTGAAATACTTTGTTTGCATTCATTTGAGTGTGAAACTATACCTATTATGTTTACAGTTACAAACAAGCTTCAACTCAAGCTTTTGAATGCATTTACGCGTTTTAAAAGCTCATACGAGTAGGGTGAAAGAGATTTGAGTTCTTTTGTGTTGTATATTAAGAGAAAGCATCCAAATACTTTGTTTCCATTCATTTAAGTGTGAAACTACACCTAGGATGCTTACAAGTAGAAACAAGCTTCAACTCAAGCTTTTGAATGTATTTACGCGTTTTAAAAGCTCATACGAGTAGGGTGAAAGAGATTTGAGTTCTTTTGTGTTGTATATTAAGCGAAAGCATTCAAATACTTTGTTTGCATTCATTTGAGTGTGAAACTACACCTAGGATGTTTACAAGTATAAACAAGCTTCAACTCAAGCTGTTGAATGAATTTACGCGATTTAACAGCTCTTACGACTAGGGTGATAGAAATTGAGTTCTTTTGTGTTGTATATTAAGAGAAAGCATCCAAATACTTTGTTTTCATTCATTTGAGTGTGAAACTACACCTAGGATGTTTACAGTTACAAACAAGCTTCAACTCATGCTTTTGAATTCATTTACGCGTTTCAAAAGCTCATACGAGTAGGGTGAAAGAGATTTGAGTTCTTTTGTGTTGTATATTAAGAGAAAGCATCCAAATACTTTGCTTCCATTCATTTAAGTTTGAAACTACACCTAGGATGTTTACAAGTACAAACAAGCTTCAACTCAAGCTTTTGAATGTATTTACGCGTTTTAAAAGCTCATACGAGTAGGGTGAAAGAGATTTGAGTTCTTTTGTGTTGTATAGTAAGAGAAAGCATTGAAATACTTTGTTTGCATTCATTTGAGTGTGAAACTATACCTATTATGTTTACAGTTACAAACAAGCTTCAACTCAAGCTTTTGAATGCATTTACGCGTTTTAAAAGCTCATACGAGTAGGGTGAAAGAGATTTGAGTTCTTTTGTGTTGTATATTAAGAGAAAGCATCCAAATACTTTGTTTCCATTCATTTAAGTGTGAAACTACACCTAGGATGCTTACAAGTACAAACAAGCTTCAACTCAAGCTTTTGAATGTATTTACGCGTTTTAAAAGCTCAAACGAGTAGGGTGAAAGAGATTTGAGTTCTTTTGTGTTGTATATTAAGAGAAAGCATCCAAATACTTTGTTTGAATTCATTTGAGTGTGAAACTACACCGAGGATGTTTACAAGTACAAACAAGCTTCAACTCAAGCGTTTGAATGTATTGACGCGTTTCTAAAGCTCATACGAGTAGGGTGAAAGAGATTTGAGTTCTTTTGTGTTGTATATTAAGCGAAAGCATTCAAATACTTTGTTTGCATTCATTTGAGTGTGAAACTACACCTAGGATGTTTACAAGTATAAACAAGCTTCAACTCAAGCTTTTGAATTCATTTACGCGTTTTAAAAGCTCATACGAGTAGGGTGAAAGAGATTTGAGTTCTTTTGTGTTGTATATTAAGAGAAAGTATCCAAATACTTTGTTTTCATTCATTTGAGTGTGAAACTACACCCAGGATGTTTACAGTTACAAACAAGCTTCAACTCATGCTTTTGAATTCATTTACGCGTTTCAAAATCTCATACGAGTAGGGTGAAAGAGATTTGAGTTCTTTTGTGTTGTATATTAAGAGAAAGCATCCAAATACATTGTTTCCATTCATTTAAGTTTGAAACTACACCTAGGATGTTTACAAGTACAAACAAACTTCAACTCAAGCTTTTGAATGTATTTACGCGTTTTAAAAGCTCATACGAGTAGGGTGAAAGAGATTTGAGTTCTTTTGTGTTGTATAGTAAGAGAAAGCATCCAAATACTTTGTTTGCATTCATTTGAGTGTGAAACTACACCTAGGATGTTTACAAGTATAAACAAGCTTCAACTCAAGCTGTTGAATGAATTTACGCGATTTAACAGCTCTTACGACTAGGGTGATAGAAATTGAGTTCTTTTGTGTTGTATATTAAGAGAAAGCATTCAAATACTTTGTTTGCATTCATTTGAGTGTCAAACTACACCTAGGATGTTTACAAGTATAAACAAGCTTCAACTCAAGCTGTTGAATGAATTTACGCGATTTAACAGCTCTTACGACTAGGGTGATAGAAATTGAGTTCTTTTCTGTTGTATATTAAGAGAAAGCATGCAAATTCTTTGTTTTCATTCATTTGAGTGTGAAACTACACCTAGGATGTTTACAGTTACAAACAAGCTTCAACTCATGCTTTCGAATTCATTTACGCGTTTTAAAAGCTCATACGAGTAGGGTGAAAGAGATTTGAGTTCTTTTGGGTTGTATATTAAGAGAAAGCATCCAAATACTTTGTTTCCATTCATTTAAGTGTGAAACTACACCTAGGATGCTTACAAGTACAAACAAGCTTCAACTCAAGCTTTTGAATGTATTTACGCGTTTTAAAAGCTCATACGAGTAGGGTGAAAGAGATTTGAGTTCTTTTGTGTTGTATATTAAGAGAAAGCATCCAAATACTTTGTTTGAATTCATTTGAGTGTGAAACTACACCGAGGATGTTTACAAGTACAAACAAGCTTCAACTCAAGCGTTTGAATGTATTGACGCGTTTCTAAAGCTCATACGAGTAGGGTGAAAGAGGTTTGAGTTCCTTTGTGTTGTATATTAAGCGAAAGCATTCAAATACTTTGTTTGCATTCATTTGAGTGTGAAACTACACCTAGGATGTTTACAAGTATAAACAAGCTTCAACTCAAGCTGTTGAATGAATTTACGCGATTTAACAGCTCTTACGACTAGGGTGATAGAAATTGAGTTCTTTTGTGTTGTATATTAAGAGAAAGCATCCAAATACTTTGTTTTCATTCATTTGAGTGTGAAACTACACCTAGGATGTTTACAGTTACAAACAAGCTTCAACTCATGCTTTTGAATTCATCTACGCGTTTCAAAAGCTCATACGAGTAGGGTGAAAGAGATTTGAGTTCTTTTGTGTTGTATATTAAGAGAAAGCATCCAAATACTTTGTTTGAATTCATTTGAGTGTGAAACTACACCGAGGATGTTTACAAGTACAAACAAGCTTCAACTCAAGCTTTTGAATGTATTTACGCGTTTTAAAAGCTCATACGAGTAGGGTGAAAGAGATTTGAGTTCTTTTGTGTTGTATATTAAGAGAAAGCATCCAAATACATTGTTTCCATTCATTTAAGTTTGAAACTACACCTAGGATGTTTACAAGTACAAACAAACTTCAACTCAAGCTTTTGAATGTATTTACGCGTTTTAAAAGCTCATACGAGTAGGGTGAAAGAGTTTTGAGTTCTTTTGTGTTGTATAGTAAGAGAAAGCATCCAAATACTTTGTTTGCATTCATTTGAGTGTGAAACTACACCTAGGATGTTTACAAGTACAAATAAGCTTCAACTCAAGCTGTTGAATGAATTTACGCGATTTAACAGCTCTTACGACTAGGGTGATAGAAATTGAGTTCTTTTGTGTTTTATATTAAGAGAAAGCATCCAAATACTTTGTTTTCATTCATTTGAGTGTGAAACTACACCTAGGATGTTTACAGTTACAAACAAGCCTCAACTCATGCTTTTGAATTCATTTACGCGTTTTAAAAGCTCATACGAGTAGGGTGAAAGAGATTTGAGTTCTTTTGTGTTGTATATTAAGAGAAAGCATCCAAATAATTTGTTTCCATTCATTTAAGTTTGAAACTACACCTAGGATGTTTACAAGTACAAATAAGCTTCAACTCAAGCTTTTGAATGTATTTACGCGTTTTAAAAGCTCATACGAGTAGGGTGAAAGAGATTTGAGTTCTTTTGTGTTGTATAGTAAGAGAAAGCATTGAAATACTTTGTTTGCATTCATTTGAGTGTGAAACTATACCTATTATGTTTACAGTTACAAACAAGCTTCAACTCAGGCTTTTGAATGCATTTACGCGTTTTAAAAGCTCATACGAGTAGGGTGAAAGAGATTTGAGTTCTTTTGTGTTGTATATTAAGAGAAAGCATCCAAATACTTTGTTTCCATTCATTTAAGTGTGAAACTACACCTAGGATGCTTACAAGTACAAACAAGCTTTAACTCAAGCTTTTGAATGTATTTACGCGTTTTAAAAGCTCATACGAGTAGGGTGAAAGAGATTTGAGTTCTTTTGTGTTGTATAGTAAGAGAAAGCATCCAAATACTTTGTTTGCATTCATTTGAGTGTGAAACTACACCTAGGATGTTTACAAGTACAAACAAGCTTCAACTCAAGCTTTTGATTGTATTTACGCGTTTTAAAAGCTCATACGAGTAGGGTGAAAGAGATTTGAGTTCTTTTGTGTTGTATATTAAGAGAAAGCATCCAAATACTTTGTTTGAATTCATTTGAGTGTGAAACTACACCGAGGATGATTACAAGTACAAACAAGCTTCAACTCAAGCTTTTGAATGTATTTACGCGTTTTAAAAGCTCATACGAGTAGGGTGAAAGAGATTTGAGTTCTTTTGTGTTGTATATTAAGAGAAAGCATTCAAATACTTTGTTTGCATTCATTTGAGTGTGAAACTACACCTAGGATGTTTACAAGTATAAACAAGCTTCTACTCAAGCTGTTGAATGAATTTACGCGATTTAACAGCTCTTACGACTAGGGTGATAGAAATTAAGTTCTTTTGTGTTGTATATTAAGAGAAAGCATCCAAATTCTTTGTTTTCATTCATTTGAGTGTGAAACTACACCTAGGATGTTTACAGTTACAAACAAGCTTCAACTCATGCTTTTGAATTCATTTACGCGTTTTAAAGCTCATACGAGTAGGGTGAAAGAGATTTGAGTTCTTTTGTGTTGTATAGTATGAGAAAGCATCCAAATACTTTGTTTGCTTTCATTTGAGTGTGAAACTACACCTAGGATGTTTACAAGTATAAACAAGCTTCAACTCAAGCTGTTGAATGAATTTACGCGATTTAACAGCTCTTACGACTAGGGTGATAGAAATTGAGTTCTTTTGTGTTGTATATTAAGAGAAAGCATTCAAATACTTTGTTTGCATTCATTTGAGTGTCAAACTACACCTAGGATGTTTACAAGTATAAACAAGCTTCAACTCAAGCTGTTGAATGAATTTACGCGATTTAACAGCTCTTACGACTAGGGTGATAGAAATTGAGTTCTTTTCTTTTGTATATTAAGAGAAAGCATGCAAATTCTTTGTTTTCATTCATTTGAGTGTGAAACTACACCTAGGATGTTTACAGTTACAAACAAGCTTCAACTCATGCTTTCGAATTCATTTACGCGTTTTAAAAGCTCATACGAGTAGGGTGAAAGAGATTTGAGTTCTTTTGGGTTGTATATTAAGAGAAAGCATCCAAATACTTTGTTTCCATTCATTTAAGTGTGAAACTACACCTAGGATGCTTACAAGTACAAACAAGCTTCAACTCAAGCTTTTGAATGTATTTACGCGTTTTAAAAGCTCATACGAGTAGGGTGAAAGAGATTTGAGTTCTTTTGTGTTGTATATTAAGAGAAAGCATCCAAATACTTTGTTTGAATTCATTTCAGTGTGAAACTACACCGAGGATGTTTACAAGTACAAACAAGCTTCAACTCAAGCGTTTGAATGTATTGACGCGTTTCTAAAGCTCATACGAGTAGGGTGAAAGAGGTTTGAGTTCCTTTGTGTTGTATATTAAGCGAAAGCATTCAAATACTTTGTTTGCATTCATTTGAGTGTGAAACTACACCTAGGATGTTTACAAGTATAAACAAGCTTCAACTCAAGCTGTTGAATGAATTTACGCGATTTAACAGCTCTTACGACTAGGGTGATAGAAATTGAGTTCTTTTGTGTTGTATATTAAGAGAAAGCATCCAAATACTTTGTTTTCATTCATTTGAGTGTGAAACTACACCTAGGATGTTTACAGTTACAAACAAGCTTCAACTCATGCTTTTGAATTCATTTACGCGTTTCAAAAGCTCATACGAGTAGGGTGAAAGAGATTTGAGTTCTTTTGTGTTGTATATTAAGAGAAAGCATCCAAATACTTTGTTTGAATTCATTTGAGTGTGAAACTACACCGATGATGTTTACAAGTACAAACAAGCTTCAACTCAAGCTTTTGAATGTATTTACGCGTTTTAAAAGCTCATACGAGTAGGGTGAAAGAGATTTGAGTTCTTTTGTGTTGTATATTAAGAGAAAGCATCCAAATACATTGTTTCCATTCATTTAAGTTTGAAACTACACCTAGGATGTTTACAAGTACAAACAAACTTCAACTCAAGCTTTTGAATGTATTTACGCGTTTTAAAAGCTCATACGAGTAGGGTGAAAGAGATTTGAGTTCTTTTGTGTTGTATAGTAAGAGAAAGCATCCAAATACTTTGTTTGCATTCATTTGAGTGTGAAACTACACCTAGGATGTTTACAAGTACAAACAAGCTTCAACTCAAGCTTTTGATTGTATTTACGCGTTTTAAAAGCTCATACGAGTAGGGTGAAAGAGATTTGAGTTCTTTTGTGTTGTATAGTAAGAGAAAGCATTGAAATACTTTGTTTGCATTCATTTGAGTGTGAAACTATACCTATTATGTTTACAGTTACAAACAAGCTTCAACTCAAGCTTTTGAATGCATTTACGCGTTTTAAAAGCTCATACGAGTAGGGTGAAAGAGATTTGAGTTCTTTTGTGTTGTATATTAAGACAAAGCATCCAAATACTTTGTTTCCATTCATTTAAGTGTGAAACTACACCTAGGATGCTTACAAGTACAAACAAGCTTCAACTCAAGCTTTTGAATGTATTTACGCGTTTTAAAAGCTCATACGAGTAGGGTGAAAGAGATTTGAGTTCTTTTGTGTTGTATAGTAAGAGAAAGCATCCAAATACTTTGTTTGCATTCATTTGAGTGTGAAACTACACCTAGGATGTTTACAAGTACAAACAAGCTTGAACTCAAGCTTTTGATTGTATTTACGCGTTTTAAAAGCTCATACGAGTAGGGTGAAAGAGATTTGAGTTCTTTTGTGTTGTATAGTAAGAGAAAGCATTGAAATACTTTGTTTGCATTCATTTGAGTGTGAAACTATACCTATTATGTTTACAGTTACAAAGAAGCTTCAACTCAACCTTTTGAATGCATTTACGCGTTTTAAAAGCTTATACGAGTAGGGTGAAAGAGATTTGAGTTCTTTTGTGTTGTATATTAAGAGAAAGCATCCAAATACTTTGTTTGAATTCATTTCAGTGTGAAACTACACCGAGGATGTTTACAAGTACAAACAAGCTTCAACTCAAGCGTTTGAATGTATTGACGCGTTTCTAAAGCTCATACGAGTAGGGTGAAAGAGGTTTGAGTTCCTTTGTGTTGTATATTAAGCGAAAGCATTCAAATACTTTGTTTGCATTCATTTGAGTGTGAAACTACACCTAGGATGTTTACAAGTATAAACAAGCTTCAACTCAAGCTGTTGAATGAATTTACGCGATTTAACAGCTCTTACGACTAGGGTGATAGAAATTGAGTTCTTTTGTGTTGTATATTAAGAGAAAGCATCCAAATACTTTGTTTTCATTCATTTGAGTGTGAAACTACACCTAGGATGTTTACAGTTACAAACAAGCTTCAACTCATGCTTTTGAATTCATTTACGCGTTTCAAAAGCTCATACGAGTAGGGTGAAAGAGATTTGAGTTCTTTTGTGTTGTATATTAAGAGAAAGCATCCAAATACTTTGTTTGAATTCATTTGAGTGTGAAACTACACCGATGATGTTTACAAGTACAAACAAGCTTCAACTCAAGCTTTTGAATGTATTTACGCGTTTTAAAAGCTCATACGAGTAGGGTGAAAGAGATTTGAGTTCTTTTGTGTTGTATATTAAGAGAAAGCATCCAAATACATTGTTTCCATTCATTTAAGTTTGAAACTACACCTAGGATGTTTACAAGTACAAACAAACTTCAACTCAAGCTTTTGAATGTATTTACGCGTTTTAAAAGCTCATACGAGTAGGGTGAAAGAGATTTGAGTTCTTTTGTGTTGTATAGTAAGAGAAAGCATCCAAATACTTTGTTTGCATTCATTTGAGTGTGAAACTACACCTAGGATGTTTACAAGTACAAACAAGCTTCAACTCAAGCTTTTGATTGTATTTACGCGTTTTAAAAGCTCATACGAGTAGGGTGAAAGAGATTTGAGTTCTTTTGTGTTGTATAGTAAGAGAAAGCATTGAAATACTTTGTTTGCATTCATTTGAGTGTGAAACTATACCTATTATGTTTACAGTTACAAACAAGCTTCAACTCAAGCTTTTGAATGCATTTACGCGTTTTAAAAGCTCATACGAGTAGGGTGAAAGAGATTTGAGTTCTTTTGTGTTGTATATTAAGACAAAGCATCCAAATACTTTGTTTCCATTCATTTAAGTGTGAAACTACACCTAGGATGCTTACAAGTACAAACAAGCTTCAACTCAAGCTTTTGAATGTATTTACGCGTTTTAAAAGCTCATACGAGTAGGGTGAAAGAGATTTGAGTTCTTTTGTGTTGTATAGTAAGAGAAAGCATCCAAATACTTTGTTTGCATTCATTTGAGTGTGAAACTACACCTAGGATGTTTACAAGTACAAACAAGCTTGAACTCAAGCTTTTGATTGTATTTACGCGTTTTAAAAGCTCATACGAGTAGGGTGAAAGAGATTTGAGTTCTTTTGTGTTGTATAGTAAGAGAAAGCATTGAAATACTTTGTTTGCATTCATTTGAGTGTGAAACTATACCTATTATGTTTACAGTTACAAAGAAGCTTCAACTCAACCTTTTGAATGCATTTACGCGTTTTAAAAGCTTATACGAGTAGGGTGAAAGAGATTTGAGTTCTTTTGTGTTGTATATTAAGAGAAAGCATCCAAATACTTTGTTTGAATTCATTTGAGTGTGAAACTACACCGAGGATGATTACAAGTACAAACAAGCTTCAACTCAAGCTTTTGAATGTATTTACGCGTTTTAAAAGCTCATACGAGTAGGGTGAAAGAGATTTGAGTTCTTTTGTGTTGTATATTAAGAGAAAGCATTCAAATACTTTGTTTGCATTCATTTGAGTGTGAAACTACACCTAGGATGTTTACAAGTATAAACAAGCTTCTACTCAAGCTGTTGAATGAATTTACGCGATTTAACAGCTCTTACGACTAGGGTGATAGAAATTGAGTTCTTTTGTGTTGTATATTAAAAGAAAGCATCCAAATTCTTTGTTTTCATTCATTTGAGTGTGAAACTACACCTAGGATGTTTACAGTCACAAACAAGCTTCAACTCATGCTTTTGAATTCATTTACGCGTTTTAAAGCTCATACGAGTAGGGTGAAAGAGATTTGAGTTCTTTTGTGTTGTATAGTATGAGAAAGCATCCAAATACTTTGTTTGCTTTCATTTGAGTGTGAAACTACACCTAGGATGTTTACAAGTATAAACAAGCTTCAACTCAAGCTGTTGAATGAATTTACGCGATTTAACAGCTCTTACGACTAGGGTGATAGAAATTGAGTTCTTTTGTGTTGTATATTAAGAGAAAGCATTCAAATACTTTGTTTGCATTCATTTGAGTGTCAAACTACACCTAGGATGTTTACAAGTATAAACAAGCTTCAACTCAAACTGTTGAATGAATTTACGCGATTTAACAGCTCTTACGACTAGGGTGATAGAAATTGAGTTCTTTTGTGTTGTATATTAAGAGAAAGCATCCAAATACTTTGTTTGCATTCATTTGAGTGTCAAACTACACCTAGGATGTTTACAAGTATAAACAAGCTTCAACTCAAGCTGTTGAATGAATTTACGCGATTTAACAGCTCTTACGACTAGGGTGATAGAAATTGAGTTCTTTTCTGTTGTATATTAAGAGAAAGCATGCAAATTCTTTGTTTTCATTCATTTGAGTGTCAAAACTACACCTAGGATGTTTACAGTTACAAACAAGCTTCAACTCATGCTTTTGAATTCATTTACGCGTTTTAAAAGCTCATACGAGTAGGGTGAAAGAGATTTGAGTTCTTTTGTGTTGTATATTAAGAGAAAGCATC
This sequence comes from Tetragonia tetragonoides, assembly GCA_038025085.1. Taxonomy (NCBI): domain Eukaryota; kingdom Viridiplantae; phylum Streptophyta; class Magnoliopsida; order Caryophyllales; family Aizoaceae; genus Tetragonia; species Tetragonia tetragonoides. The sequence goes on from CM076146.1 coordinate 21,574,856, forward strand.
CAAATACTTTGCTTCCATTCATTTAAGTTTGAAACTACACCTAGGATGTTTACAAGTACAAACAAGCTTCAACTCAAGCTTTTGAATGTATTTACGCGTTTTAAAAGCTCATACGAGTAGGGTGAAAGAGATTTGAGTTCTTTTGTGTTGTATAGTAAGAGAAAGCATTGAAATACTTTGTTTGCATTCATTTGAGTGTGAAACTATACCTATTATGTTTACAGTTACAAACAAGCTTCAACTCAAGCTTTTGAATGCATTTACGCGTTTTAAAAGCTCATACGAGTAGGGTGAAAGAGATTTGAGTTTTTTTGTGTTGTATATTAAGAGAAAGCATCCAAATACTTTGTTTCCATTCATTTAAGTGTGAAACTACACCTAGGATGCTTACAAGTACAAACAAGCTTCAACTCAAGCTTTTGAATGTATTTACGCGTTTTAAAAGCTCATACGAGTAGGGTGAAAGAGATTTGAGTTCTTTTGTGTTGTATATTAAGCGAAAGCATTCAAATACTTTGTTTGCATTCATTTGAGTGTGAAACTACACCTAGGATGTTTACAAGTATAAACAAGCTTCAACTGAAGCTGTTGAATGAATTTACGCGATTTAACAGCTCTTACGACTAGGGTGATAGAAATTGAGTTCTTTTGTGTTGTATATTAAGAGAAAGCATCCAAATACTTCGTTTTCATTCATTTGAGTGTGAAACTACACCTAGGATGTTTACAGTTACAAACAAGCTTCAACTCATGCTTTTGAATTCATTTACGCGTTTCAAAAGCTCATACGAGTAGGGTGAAAGAGATTTGAGTTCTTTTGTGTTGTATATTAAGAGAAAGCATCCAAATACTTTGCTTCCATTCATTTAAGTTTGAAACTACACCTAGGATGTTTACAAGTACAAACAAGCTTCAACTCAAGCTTTTGAATGTATTTACGCGTTTTAAAAGCTGATACGAGTAGGGTGAAAGAGATTTGAGTTCTTTTGTGTTGTATAGTAAGAGAAAGCATTGAAATACTTTGTTTGCATTCATTTGAGTGTGAAACTATACCTATTATGTTTACAGTTACAAACAAGCTTCAACTCAAGCTTTTGAATGCATTTACGCGTTTTAAAAGCTCATACGAGTAGGGTGAAAGAGATTTGAGTTCTTTTGTGTTGTATATTAAGACAAAGCATCCAAATACTTTGTTTCCATTCATTTAAGTGTGAAACTACACCTAGGATGCTTACAAGTACAAACAAGCTTCAACTCAAGCTTTTGAATGTATTTACGCGTTTTAAAAGCTCAAACGAGTAGGGTGAAAGAGATTTGAGTTCTTTTGTGTTGTATATTAAGAGAAAGCATCCAAATACTTTGTTTGAATTCATTTGAGTGTGAAACTACACCGAGGATGTTTACAAGTACAAACAAGCTTCAACTCAAGCTTTTGATTGTATTTACGCGTTTTAAAAGCTCATACGAGTAGGGTGAAAGAGATTTGAGTTCTTTTGTGTTGTATATTAAGAGAAAGCATCCAAATACTTTGTATGAATTCATTTGAGTGTGAAACTACACCGAGGATGATTACAAGTACAAACAAGCTTCAACTCAAGCTTTTGAATGTATTTACGCGTTTTAAAAGCTCATACGAGTAGGGTGAAAGAGATTTGAGTTCTTTTGTGTTGTATATTAAGAGAAAGCATTCAAATACTTTGTTTGCATTCATTTGAGTGTGAAACTACACCTAGGATGTTTACAAGTATAAACAAGCTTCTACTCAAGCTGTTGAATGAATTTACGCGATTTAACAGCTCTTACGACTAGGGTGATAGAAATTAAGTTCTTTTGTGTTGTATATTAAGAGAAAGCATCCAAATTCTTTGTTTTCATTCATTTGAGTGTGAAACTACACCTAGGATGTTTACAGTTACAAACAAGCTTCAACTCATGCTTTTGAATTCATTTACGCGTTTTAAAGCTCATACGAGTAGGGTGAAAGAGATTTGAGTTCTTTTGTGTTGTATAGTATGAGAAAGCATCCAAATACTTTGTTTGCTTTCATTTGAGTGTGAAACTACACCTAGGATGTTTACAAGTATAAACAAGCTTCAACTCAAGCTGTTGAATGAATTTACGCGATTTAACAGCTCTTACGACTAGGGTGATAGAAATTGAGTTCTTTTGTGTTTTGTATTAAGAGAAAGCATCCAAATACTTTGTTTTCATTCATTTGAGTGTGAAACTACACCTAGGATGTTTACAGTTACAAACAAGCCTCAACTCATGCTTTTGAATTCATTTACGCGTTTTAAAAGCTCATACGAGTAGGGTGAAAGAGATTTGAGTTCTTTTGTGTTGTATATTAAGAGAAAGCATCCAAATACTTTGTTTCCATTCATTTAAGTGTGAAACTACACCTAGGATGCTTACAAGTACAAACAAGCTTCAACTCAAGCTTTTGAATGTATTTACGCGTTTTAAAAGCTCATACGAGTAGGGTGAAAGAGATTTGAGTTCTTTTGTGTTGTATATTAAGAGAAAGCATCCAAATACTTTGTTTGAATTCATTTGAGTGTGAAACTACACCGAGGATGTTTACAAGTACAAACAAGCTTCAACTCAAGCGTTTGAATGTATTGACGCGTTTCTAAAGCTCATACGAGTAGGGTGAAAGAGATTTGAGTTCTTTTGTGTTGTATATTAAGCGAAAGCATTCAAATACTTTGTTTGCATTCATTTGAGTGTGAAACTACACCTAGGATGTTTACAAGTATAAACAAGCTTCAACTCAAGCTGTTGAATGAATTTACGCGATTTAACAGCTCTTACGACTAGGGTGATAGAAATTGAGTTCTTTTGTGTTGTATATTAAGAGAAAGCATCCAAATACTTTGTTTTCATTCATTTGAGTGCGAAACTACACCTAGGATGTTTACAGTTACAAACAAGCTTCAACTCATGCTTTTGAATCATTTACGCGTTTCAAAAGCTCATACGAGTAGGGTGAAAGAGATTTGAGTTCTTTTGTGTTGTATATTAAGAGAAAGCATCCAAATACTTTGTTTGAATTCATTTGAGTGTGAAACTACACCGAGGATGTTTACAAGTACAAACAAGCTTCAACTCAAGCGTTTGAATGTATTGACGCGTTTCTAAAGCTCATACGAGTAGGGTGAAAGAGATTTGAGTTCTTTTGTGTTGTATATTAAGCGAAAGCATTCAAATACTTTGTTTGCATTCATTTGAGTGTGAAACTACACCTAGGATGTTTACAAGTATAAACAAGCTTCAACTCAAGCTGTTGAATGAATTTACGCGATTTAACAGCTCTTACGACTAGGGTGATAGAAATTGAGTTCTTTTGTGTTGTATATTAAGAGAAAGCATCCAAATACTTTGTTTTCATTCATTTGAGTGTGAAACTACACCTAGGATGTTTACAGTTACAAACAAGCTTCAACTCATGCTTTTGAATTCATTTACGCGTTTCAAAAGCTCATACGAGTAGGGCGAAAGAGATTTGAGTTCTTTTGTGTTGTATATTAAGAGAAAGCATCCAAATACATTGTTTCCATTCACTTAAGTTTGAAACTACACCTAGGATGTTTACAAGTACAAACAAACTTCAACTCAAGCTTTTGAATGTATTTACGCGTTTTAAAAGCTCATACGAGTAGGGTGAAAGAGATTTGAGTTCTTTTGTGTTGTATAGTAAGAGAAAGCATCCAAATACTTTGTTTGCATTCATTTGAGTGTGAAACTACACCTAGGATGTTTACAAGTACAAACAAGCTTCAACTCAGGCTGTTGAATGAATTTACGCGATTTAACAGCTCTTACGACTAGGGTGATAGAAATTGAGTTCTTTTGTGTTTTATATTAAGAGAAAGCATCCAAATACTTTGTTTTCATTCATTTGAGTGTGAAACTTCACCTAGGATGTTTACAGTTACAAACAAGCCTCAACTCATGCTTTTGAATTCATTTACGCGTTTTAAAAGCTCATACGAGTAGGGTGAAAGAGATTTGAGTTCTTTTGTGTTGTATATTAAGAGAAAGCATCCAAATAATTTGTTTCCATTCATTTAAGTTTGAAACTACACCTAGGATGTTTACAAGTACAAATAAGCTTCAACTCAAGCTTTTGAATGTATTTACGCGTTTTAAAAGCTCATACGAGTAGGGTGAAAGAGATTTGAGTTCTTTTGTGTTGTATAGTAAGAGAAAGCATTGAAATACTTTTTTTGCATTCATTTGAGTGTGAAACTATACCTATTATGTTTACAGTTACAAACAAGCTTCAACTCAAGCTTTTGAATGCATTTACGCGTTTTAAAAGCTCATACGAGTAGGGTGAAAGAGATTTGGGTTCTTTTGTGTTGTATATTAAGAGAAAGCATCTAAATACTTTGTTTCCATTCATTTAAGTGTGAAACTACACCTAGGATGCTTACAAGTACAAACAAGCTTCAACTCAAGCTTTTGAATGTATTTACGCATTTTAAAAGCTCATACGAGTAGGGTGAAAGAGATTTGAGTTCTTTTGTGTTGTATAGTAAGAGAAAGCATCCAAATACTTTGTTTGCATTCATTTGAGTGTGAAACTACACCTAGGATGTTTACAAGTACAAACAAGCTTCAACTCAAGCTTTTGATTGTATTTACGCGTTTTAAAAGCTCGTACGAGTAGGGTGAAAGAGATTTGAGTTCTTTTGTGTCGTATATTAAGAGAAAGCATCCAAATACTTTGTTTGAATTCATTTGAGTGTGAAACTACACCGAGGATGATTACAAGTAAAAACAAGCTTCAACTCAAGCTTTTGAATGTATTTACGCGTTTTAAAAGCTCATACGAGTAGGGTGAAAGAGATTTGAGTTCTTTTGTGTTGTATATTAAGAGAAAGCATTCAAATACTTTGTTTGCATTCATTTGAGTGTGAAACTACACCTAGGATGTTTACAAGTATAAACAAGCTTCAACTCAAGCTGTTGAATGAATTTACGCGATTTAACAGCTCTTACGACTAGGGTGATAGAAATTGAGTTCTTTTGTGTTGTATATTAAGAGAAAGCATCCAAATTCTTTGTTTTCATTCATTTGAGTGTGAAACTACACCTAGGATGTTTACAGTTACAAACAAGCTTCAACTCATGCTTTTGAATTCATTTACGCGTTTTAAAGCTCATACGAGTAGGGTGAAAGAGATTTGAGTTCTTTTGTGTTGTATAGTATGAGAAAGCATCCAAATACTTTTTTTGCTTTCATTTGAGTGTGAAACTACACCTAGGATGTTTACAAGTATAAACAAGCTTCAACTCAAGCTGTTGAATGAATTTACGCGAATTAACAGCTCTTACGACTAGGGTGATAGAAATTGAGTTCTTTTGTGTTGTATATTAAGAGAAAGCATTCAAATACTTTGTTTGCATTCATTTGAGTGTGAAACTACACCTAGGATGTTTAAAGTATAAACAAGCTTCAACTCAAGCTGTTGAATGAATTTACGCTATTTAACAGCTCTTACGACTAGGGTGATAGAAATTGAGTTCTTTTCTGTTGTATATTAAGAGAAAGCATTCAAATTCTTTGTTTTCATTCATTTGAGTGTGAAACTACACCTAGGATGTTTACAGTTACAAACAAGCTTCAACTCATGCTTTTGAATTCATTTACGCGTTTTAAAAGCTCATACGAGTAGGGTGAAAGAGATTTGTGTTCTTTTGTGTTGTATAGTAAGAGAAAGCATCCAAATACTTTGTTTGCATTCATTTGAGTGTGAAACTACACCTAGCATGTTTACAAGTACAAACAAGCTTCAACTTAAGCTGTTGAATGAATTTACGCGATTTAACAGCTCTTACGACTGGGGTGATAGAAATTGAGTTCTTTTGTGTTTTATATTAAGAGAAAGCATCCAAATACTTTGTCTTCATTCATTTGAGTGTGAAACTACACCTAGGACGTTTACAGTTACAAACAAGCTTCAACTCATGCTTTTGAATTCATTTACGCGTTTTAAAAGCTCATAGGAGTAGGGTGAAAGAGATTTGAGTTCTTTTGTGTTGTATAGTAAGAGAAAGCATCCAAATACTTTGTTTGCATTCAATTGAGTGTGAAACTACACCTAGGATGTTTACAAGTACAAACAAGCTTCAACTCAAGCTTTTGATTGTATTTACGCGTTTTAAAAGCTCATACGAGTAGGGTGAAAGAGATTTGAGTTCTTTTGTGTTGTATAGTAAGAGAAAGCATTGAAATACTTTGTTTGCATTCATTTGAGTGTTAAACTATACCTATTATGTTTACAGTTACAAACAAGTTTCAACTCAAGCTTTTGAATGCATTTACGCGTTTTAAAAGCTCATACGAGAAGGGTGAAAGAGATTTGAGTTCTTTTGTGTTGTATATTAAGAGAAAGCATCCAAATACTTTGATTCCATTCTTTTAAGTGTGAAACTACACCTAGGATGTTTACAAGTACAAACAAGCTTCAACTCAAGCTTTTGAATGTATTTACGCGTTTTAAAAAGCTCATACGATTAGGGTGATAGAAATTGAGTTCTTGTGTGTTGTATATTAAGAGAAAGCATCCAAATACTGTTGAATGCATTTACGCGTTTTAAAAGCTCATACGAGTAGGGTGAAAGAGATTTGAGTTCTTTTGTGTTGTATATTAAGAGAAAGCATTGAAATACTTTGTTTGCATTCATTTGAGTGTGAAACTACACCTAGGATGTTTACAAGTACAAACAAGCTTGAACTCAAGCTTTTGATTGTATTTTCGAGTTTTAAAAGTTCATACGAGTATTGTGAAAGAGATTTGAGTTCTTTTGTGTTTTAAATTAAGAGAAAGCATCCAAATACTTTGTTTGCATTCATTTGAGTGTGAAACTACACCGAGGATGTTTACAAGTACAAACAAGCTTCAACTCAAGCTTTTGAATGTATTTACGCGTTTTAAAAGCTCATACGAGTAGGGTGAAAGAGATTTGAGTTCTTTTGTGTTGTATATTAAGAGAAAACATTCAAATACTTTGTTTGCATTCATTTGAGTGTGAAACTACACCTAGGATGTTTACAAGTATAAACAAGCTTCAACTCAAGCTGTTGAATGAATTTACGCGATTTAACAGCTCTTACGACTAGGGTGATAGAAATTGAGTTCTTTTGTGTTGTATATTAAGAGAAAGCACCCAAATACTTTGTTTTCATTCATTTGAGTGTGAAACTACACCTAGGATGTTTACAGTTACAAACAAGCTTCAACTCATGCTTTTGAATTCATTTACGCGTTTTAAAAGCTCAAACGAGTAGGGTGAAAGAGAATTGATTTCTTTTGTGTTGTATATTAAGAGAAAGCATCCAAATACTTTGTTTTCATTCATTTGAGTGTGAAACTATACCTATTATGTTTACAGTTACAAACAAGCTTCAACTCAAGCTTTTGAATGCATTTACGCTTTTTAAAAGCTCTTACGACTAGGGTGATAGAAATTGAGTTCTTTTGTGTTGTATATTAAGAGAAAGCATCCAAATACTATTTTTGCATTCATTTGAGTCTGAAACTACACCGAGGATGTTTACAGTTACAAACAAGCTTCAACTCATGCTTTTGAATTCATTTACGCGTTTTAAAAGCTCATACGAGTAGGGTGAAAGAGATTTGAGTTCTTTTGTGTTGTATATTAAGAGAAAGCATCCAAATACTTTGTTTGCATTCATTTGAGTGTGAAACTACACCGAGGATGTTTACAAGTTCAAACAAGCTTCAACTCAAGCTTTTGAATGTATTTACGCGTTTTAAAAGCTCATACGAGTAGGGTGAAAGAGATTTGAGTTCTTTTGTGTTGTATATTAAGAGAAAGCATTCAAATACTTTTTTTGCATTCATTTGAGTGTGAAACTACACCTAGGATGTTTACAAGTATAAACAACCTTCAACTCAAACTGTTGAATGAATTTACGCGATTTAACAGCTCTTACGACTAGGGTGATAGAAATTGAGTTCTTTTGTGTTGTATATTAAGAGAGAGCATCCAAATACTTTGTTTGCATTCATTTCAGTGTGAAACTACACCTAGGATGTTTACAGTTACAAACAAGCTTCAACTCATGCTTTTGAATTCATTTACGTGTTTTAAAAGCTCATACGAGTAGGGTGAAAGAGATTTGAGTTCGTTTGTGTTGTATAGTAAGAGAAAGCATCCAAATGCTTTGTTTGCATTCATTTGAGTGTGACACTACACCTAGGATGTTTACAAGTACAAACAAGCTTCAACTCAAGCTTTTGATTGTATTTACGCGTTTTAAAAGCTCATACGAGTAGGGTGAAAGAGATTTGAGTTCTTTTGTGTTGTATGTTAAGAGAAAGCATCCAAATACTTTGTTCCATTCTTTTAAGTGTGAAACTACACCTAGGATGTTTACAAGTACAAACAAGCTGCAACTCAAGCTTTTGAATGTATTTACGCGTTTTAAAAAGCTCATACGACTAGGGTGATAGAAATTGAGTTCTTGTGTGTTGTATATTAAGAGAAAGCATCCAAATACTGTTGAATGCATTTATGCGTTTTAAAAGCTCATACGAGTAGGGTGAAAGAGATTTGAGTTCTTTTGTGTTGTATATTAAGAGAAAGCATCCAAATACTTTGTTTGCATTCCTTTGAGTGTGAAACTACACCGAGGATGTTTACAAGTACAAACAAGCTTCAACTCAAGCTTTTGAATGTATTTACGTGTTTTAAAAGCTCTTACGACTAGGGTGATAGAAATTGAGTTCTTTTGTGTTGTATATTAAGAGAAAGCATCCAAATACTTTGTTTGCATTCATTTGAGTGTGAAACTACACCTAGGATGTTTAAAGTTACAAACAAGCTTCAACTCATGCTTTTGAATTCATTTACGCGTTTTAAAAGCTTATACGAGTAGGGTAAAAGAGATTTGAGTTCTTTTGTGTTGTATAGTAAGAGAAAGCATCCAAATACTTTGTTTGCATTCATTTGAGTGTGAAACTACACCTAGGATATTTACAAGTACAAACAAGCTTCAACTCAAGCTTTTGAATGTATTTACGCGTTTTAACAGCTCTTAGGACTAGGGTGATAGAAATTGAGTTCTTTTGTGTTCTATATTAAGAGAAAGCATCCAAATACTTTGTTTGCATTCATTTGAGTGTGAAACTACACCTAGGATGTTTACAGTTACAAACAAGCTTCAACTCAGGCTTTTGAATTCATTTACGCGTTTTAAAAGCTTATACGAGTAGGGTAAAAGAGATTTGAGTTCTTTTGTGTTGTATAGTAAGAGAAAGCATCCAAATACTTTGTTTGCATTCATTTCAGTGTTAAACTACACCTAGGATGTTTACAAGTACAAACAAGCTTCAACTCAAGCTTTTGAATGTATTTACGCGTTTTAAAAGCTCATACGAATCGGGTGAAAGAGATTTGATTTCTTTTCTGTTGTATATTAAGAGAAAGCACCCAAATGTTTTGTTTGCATTCTTTTGAGTATGAAACTACACCAAGAATGTGTTAAATTACAAACAAGCTTCAACTCAAGCTTTTGAATGCATTTACGCGTTTTAAAAGCTCATACGAGTAGGGTGAAAGAGATTTGAGTTCTTTTGTGTTGTATATTAAGAGAAAGCATCCAAATACTTTGTTTGCATTCATTTGATTGTGGAACTATACCTAGGATGTTTACAGTTACAAACAAGTTTCAACTCAAGCTTTTCAATGCATTTACGCGTTTTAAAAGCTCATACGAGTAGGGTGAAAGAGATTTGAGTTCTTTTGTGTTGTATATTAGGAGAAAGCATCCAAATACTTTGTTTGCATTCATTTGAGTGTGAAACTACACCTAGGATATTTACAAGTACAAACAAGCTCCAACTCAAGCTGTTGAATGAATTTACGCGTTTTAACAGCTCTTACGACTAGGATGATAGAAATTGAATTCTTTTGTGTTGTATATTAAGAGAAAAAATCCAAATACTTTGTTTGCATTCATTTGAGTCTGAAACTACACCGAGGATGTTTACAAGTACAAACAAGCTTCAACTCAAGCCTTTGAATGTATTTACGCGTTTTAAAAGCTCATACGAGTAGGGTGAAAGAGATTTGAGTTCTTTTCTGTTTTATATTTAGAGAAATCATCCAAATACTTTGTTTGCATTCATATGAATGTGTGAAACTACACCTAGGATGTTTACAAGTACAAACAAGCTTCAACTCATGCTTTTGAATGCATTTACGCGTTTTAACAGCTCTTACAACTAGGGTGATAGAATTTGAGTTCTTTTGTGTTTTACATTTAGAGAAAGCACCCAAATGTTTTGTTTGCATTCCATTTGAGTATGAAACTACACCAAGAATGTTTTAAAGTATAATCAAGCTTCAACTCAAGCTTCTGAATGCATTTACGCGTTTTAAAAGCTCATACGAGTAGGGTGAAAGAGATTTGAGTTCTTTTGTGTCGTATATTAAGAGAAAGCATCCAAAATACTTTGTTTGCATTCATTTGAGTGTGAAACTACACCTAGGATGTTTACAAGTACAAACAAGCTTCAACTCAAGCTGTTGAAGGAATTTACGCGTTTTAACAGCTCTTACGACTAGGGTGAAAGAGATTTGAGTTCTCTTGTGTTGTATATTAAGAGAAAGCATCCAAATACTTTGTTTACATTCATTTGAGTGTGAAACTACACCTAGGATGTTTACAAGTACAAACAAGCTTCAACTCAAGCTTTTGATTGTATTTATGCATTTTAAAAGCTCATACCAATAGGGTGAAAGAGATTTGAGTTCTTTTGTGCTGTATAGTAAGAGAAAGCATCCAAATACTTTGTTTACATTCAATTGAGTGTGAAACTACACCTAGGATGTTTACAAGTACAAACAAGCTTCAACTCAAGCTTTTGATTGTATTTATGCATTTTGAAAGCTCATACGAGTAGTGTGAAAGAGATTTGAGTTCTTTTGTGTTGTTTAATATTAAGAGAAAGCATCCAAATACTTTGTTTCCATTCATTTAAGTGTGAAACTACACATAGGATGTTTACAAGTACAAACAAGCTTCAACTCAAGCTTTTGAATGTATTTACGCGGTTTAAATGCTCATACAAGTAGGGTGAAAGAGATTTGAGTTCTTTTGTGTTGTATACTAAGAGAAAGCATCCAAATACTTTGTTTGCATTCATTTGAGTGTGAAACTACACCTAGGATGTTTACAAGTACAAACAAGCTTCAACTCAAGCTGTTGTATGAATCTACGCGTTTTAACAGCTCTTACGACTAGGGTTATAGAAATTGAGTTGTTTTGTGTTGTATATTTTGAAAAAGCATCCAAATACTTTGTTTGCATTCATTTGAATGTGTGAAACTACGTCTAGGATGTTTATAAGTACAAACAAGCTTCAGCTGAAGCTGCTGAACGAATTTACGCGTTTTAAGAGCTCTTACGACTCGGGTAATAGAAATTGAGTTCTTTTGTGTTGAATAATAAGAGAAAGCATCCAAATACTTTGTTTGCATTCATTTGAGTGTGAAACTACACCTAGGATGTTTATAAGTACAAACAAGCTTCAACTCAAGCTTTTGAATGTATTTACGCGTTTTAACAGCTCTTACGGCTAGGGTAATAGAAATTGAGTTGTTTTGTGTTGTATATTAAGTGAAAGCATCCAAATACTTTGTTTGCATTCATTTGAGTGTGAAACTACACCTAGGATGTTTACAGTTACAAACAAGCTTCAACTCAAGCTTTTGAATGTATTTACGCGTTTTAAAAGCTCATACGAGTAGGGTGAAAGAGATTTGAGTTCTTTTGTGTTGTATACTAAGAGAAAGCATCCAAATACTTTGTTTGCATTCATTTGAGTGTGAAACTACACCTAGGATGTTTACAGGTACAAACAAGCTTCAACTCCAGCTGTTGAATGAATTTACGCGTTTTAACAGCTCTTACGGCTAGGGGGATAGAAATTGAGTTCTTTTGTGTTGTATATTAAGAGAAAGCATCCAAATACTTTGTTTGCATTCATTTGAGTGTGAAACTACACCTAGGATGTTTAAAGTTACAAACAAGCTTCAACTCATGCTTTTGAATTCATTTACGCGTTTTAAAAGCTTATACGAGTAGGGTAAAAGAGATTTGAGTTCTTTTGTGTTGTATAGTAAGAGAAAGCATCCAAATACTTTGTTTGCATTCATTTGAGTGTGAAACTACACCTAGGATATTTACAAGTACAAACAAGCTTCAACTCAAGCTTTTGAATGTATTTACGCGTTTTAACAGCTCTTACGACTAGGGTGATAGAAATTGAGTTCTTTTGTGTTGTATATTAAGAGAAAGCATCCAAATACTTTGTTTGCATTCATTTGAGTGTGAAACTACACCTAGGATGTTTACAGTTACAAACAAGCTTCAACTCAGGCTTTTGAATTCATTTACGCGTTTTAAAAGCATATACGAGTAGGGTAAAAGAGATTTGAGTTCTTTTGTGTTGTATAGTAAGAGAAAGCATCCAAATACTTTGTTTGCATTCATTTGAGTGTTAAACTACACCTAGGATGTTTACAAGTACAAACAAGCTTCAACTCAAGCTTTTGAATGTATTTACGCGTTTTAAAAGCTCAGACGAATCGGGTGAAAGAGATTTGATTTCTTTTCTGTTGTATATTAAGAGAAAGCACCCAAATGTTTTGTTTGCATTCTTTTGAGTATGAAACTACACCAAGAATGTGTTAAATTACAAACAAGCTTCAACTCAAGCTTTTGAATGCATTTACGCGTTTTAAAAGCTCATACGAGTAGGGTGAAAGAGATTTGAGTTCTTTTGTGTTTTATATTAAGAGAAAGCATCCAAATACTTTGTTTGCATTCATTTGAGTGTGGAACTATAATTAGGATGTTTACAGTTACAAACAAGCTTCAACTCAAGCTTTTGAATGCATTTACGCGTTTTAAAAGCTCATACGAGTAGGGTGAAAGAGATTTGAGTTCTTTTGTGTTGTATATTAGGAGAAAGCATCCAAATACTTTGTTTGCATTCATTTGAGTGTGAAACTACACCTAGGATATTTACAAGTATAAACAAGCTCCAACTCAAGCTGTTGAATGAATTTACGCGTTTTAACAGCTCTTACGACTAGGATGATAGAAATTGAATTCTTTTGTGTTGTATATTAAGAGAAAAAATCCAAATACTTTGTTTTCATTCATTTGAGTCTGAAACTACACCGAGGATGTTTACAAGTACAAACAAGCTTCAACTCAAGCTTTTGAATGTATTTACGCGTTTTAAAAGCTCATACGAGTAGGGTGAAAGAGATTTGAGTTCTTTTGTGTTTTAGATTTAGAGAAAGCATCCAAATACTTTGTTTGCATTCATATGAATGTGTGAAACTACACCTAGGATGTTTACAAGTACAAACAAGCTTCAACTCATGCTTTTGAATGCATTTACGCGTTTTAACAGCTCTTACAACTAGGGTGATAGAATTTGAGTTCTTTTGTGTTTTACATTTAGAGAAAGCACCCAAATGTTTTGTTTGCATTCCATTTGAGTATGAAACTACACCAAGAATGTTTTAAAGTATAATCAAGCTTCAACTCAAGCTTCTGAATGCATTTACGCGTTTTAAAAGCTCATACGAGTAGGGTGAAAGAGATTTGAGTTCTTTTGTGTCGTATATTAAGAGAAAGCATCCAAAATACTTTGGTTGCATTCATTTGAGTGTCAAACTACACCTAGGATGTTTACAAGTACAAACAAGCTTCAACTCAAGCTGTTGAAGGAATTTACGCGTTTTAACAGCTCTTACGACTAGGGTGAAAGAGATTTGAGTTCTCTTGTGTTGTATATTAAGAGAAAGCATCCAAATACTTTGTTTACATTCAATTGAGTGTGAAACTACACCTAGAATGTTTACAAGTACAAACAAGCTTCAACTCAAGCTTTTGATTGCATTTATGCATTTTAAAAGCTCATACGAGTAGGGTGAAAGAGATTTGAGTTCTTTTGTGTTGTTTAATATTAAGAGAAAGCATCCAAATACTTTGTTTCCATTCATTTAAGTGTGAAACTACACCTAGGATGTTTACAAGTACAAACAAGCTTCAACTCAAGCTTTTGAATGTATTTACGCGGTTTAAATGCTCATACAAGTAGGGTGAAAGAGATTTGAGTTCTTTTGTGTTGTATACTAAGAGAAAGCATCCAAATACTTTGTTTGCATTCATTTGAGTGTGAAACTACACCTAGGATGTTTACATGTACAAACAAGCTTCAACTCAAGCTGTTGTATGAATCTACGCGTTTTAACAGCTCTTACGACTAGGGTTATAGAAATTGAGTTGTTTTGTGTTGTATATTATGAAAAAGCATCCAAATACTTTGTTTGCATTCATTTGAATGTGTGAAACTACGTCTAGGATGTTTATAAGTACAAACAAGCTTCAGCTGAAGCTGCTGAACGAATTTACGCGTTTTAAAAGCTCTTACGACTCGGGTCATAGAAATTGAGTTCTTTTGTGTTGAATAATAAGAGAAAGCATCCAAATACTTTGTTTGCATTCATTTGAGTGTGAAACTACACCTAGGATGTTTATAAGTACAAACAAGCTTCAACTCAAGCTTTTGAATGTATTTACGCGTTTTAACAGCTCTTACGGCTAGGGTAATAGAAATTGAGTTGTTTTGTGTTGTATATTAAGTGAAAGCATCCAAATACTTTGTTTGCATTCATTTGAGTGTGAAACTACACCTAGGATGTTTACAGTTACAAACAAGCTTCAACTCAAGCTTTTGAATGTATTTACGCGTTTTAAAAGCTCATACGAGTAGGGTGAAAGAGATTTGAGTTCTTTTGTGTTGTATACTAAGAGAAAGCATCCAAATACTTTGTTTGCATTCATTTGAGTGTGAAACTACACCTAGGATGTTTACAGGTACAAACAAGCTTCAACTCCAGCTGTTGAATGAATTTACGCGTTTTAACAGCTCTTACGGCTAGGGGGATAGAAATTGAGTTCTTTTGTGTTGTATATTAAGAGAAAGCATCCAAATACTTTGCTTGCATTCATTTGAGTGTGAAACTACACCTAGGATGTTTAAAGTTACAAACAAGCTTCAACTCATGCTTTTGAATTCATTTACGCGTTTTAAAAGCTTATACGAGTAGGGTAAAAGAGATTTGAGTTCTTTTGGGTTGTATAGTAAGAGAAAGCATCCAAATACTTTGTTTGCATTCATTTGAGTGTTAAACTACACCTAGGATGTTTACAAGTACAAACAAGCTTCAACTCAAGCTTTTGAATGTATTTACGCGTTTTAAAAGCTCTTACGACTAGGGGGATAGAAATTGAGTTCTTTTGTGTTGTATATTAAGAGAAAGCATCCAAATACTTTGTTTGCATTCATTTGAGTGTGAAACTACACCTAGGATGTTTAAAGTTACAAACAAGCTTCAACTCATGCTTTTGAATTCATTTACGCGTTTTAAAAGCTTATACGAGTAGGGTAAAAGAGATTTGAGTTCTTTTGGGTTGTATAGTAAGAGAAAGCATCCAAATACTTTGTTTGCATTCATTTGAGTGTTAAACTACACCTAGGATGTTTACAAGTACAAACAAGCTTCAACTCAAGCTTTTGAATGTGTTTACGCGTTTTAAAAGCTCATACGAATAGGGTGAAAGAGATTTGATTTCTTTTCTGTTGTATATTAAGAGAAAGCACCCAAATGTTTTGTTTGCATTCTTTTGAGTATGAAACTACACCAAGAATGTGTTAAATTACAAACAAGCTTCAACTCAAGCTTTTGAATGCATTTACGCGTTTTAAAAGCTCATACGAGTAGGGTGAAAGAGATTTGAGTTCTTTTGTGTTGTATATTAAGAGAAAGCATCCAAATACTTTGTTTGCATTCATTTGAGTGTGGAACTATACCTAGGATGTTTACAGTTACAAACAAGCTTCAACTCAAGCTTTTGAATGCATTTACGCGTTTTAAAAGCTCATACGAGTAGGATGATAGAAATTGAATTCTTTTGTGTTGTATATTAAGAGAAAAAATCCAAGTACTTTGTTTGCATTCATTTGAGTCTGAAACTACACCTAGGATGTTTATAATTACAAACAAACTTTAACTCAAGTTTTTGAATGTATTTACGCGTTTTAACAGCTCTTACGGCTAGGGTAATAGAAATTGAGTTGTTTTGTGTTGTATATTAAGAGAAAGCATCCAAATACTTTATTTGCATTCATTTGAGTGCGAAACTACACCTAGGATGTTTACAGTTACAAACAAGCTTCAACTCAAGCTGCTGAATGAATTTACGCGTTTTAAGAGCTCTTACGACTCGGGTGATAGAA
Organism: Tetragonia tetragonoides; assembly: GCA_038025085.1. Lineage (NCBI taxonomy): Eukaryota > Viridiplantae > Streptophyta > Magnoliopsida > Caryophyllales > Aizoaceae > Tetragonia > Tetragonia tetragonoides. The sequence goes on from CM076146.1 coordinate 21,591,217, forward strand.
ATTGAGTTCTTTTGTGTTGAATAATAAGAGAAAGCATCCAAATACTTTGTTTGCATTCATTTGAGTGTGAAACTACACCTAGGATGTTTATAAGTACAAACAAACTTTAACTCAAGCTTTTGAATGTATTTACGCGTTTTAACAACTCTTACGGCTAGGGTAATAGAAATTGAGTTGTTTTGTGTTGTATATTAAGAGAAACCATCCAAATACTTTGTTTGCATTCATTTGAGTGTGAAACTACACCTAGGATGTTTACAGTTACAAACAAGCTTCAACTCAAGCTTTTGAATGTATTTACGCGTTTTAAAAGCTCATACGAGTAGGGTGAAAGAGATTTGAGTTCTTTTGTGTTGTATACTAAGAGAAAGCATCCAAATACTTTGTTTGCATTCATTTGAGTGTGAAACTACATCTAGGATGTTTACAGGTACAAACAAGCTTCAATTCCAGCTGTTGAATGAATTTACGCGTTTTAACAGCTCTTACGGCTAGGGGGATAGAAATTGAGTTCTTTTGTGTTGTATATTAAGAGAAAGCATCCAAATCCTTTGTTTGCATTCATTTGAGTGTGAAACTACACCTAGGATGTTTACAGTTACAAACAAGCTTCAACTCATGCTTTTGAATTCATTTACGCGTTTCAAAAGCTCAAACGAGTAGGGTGAAAAAGAATTGATTTCTTTTGTGTTGTATATTAAGAGAAAGCATCCAAATACTTTGTTTTCATTCATTTGAGTGTGAAACTATACCTATTATGTTTACAGTTACAAACAAGCTTCAACTCAAGCTTTTGAATGCATTTACGCGTTTTAAAAGCTCTTACGACTAGGGTGATAGAAATTGAGTTCTTTTGTGTGGTATATTAAGAGAAAGCATCCAAATACTATTTTTGCATTCATTTGAGTCTGAAACTACACCGAGGATGTTTACAGTTACAAACAAGCTTCAACTCATGCTTTTGAATTCATTTACGCGTTTTAAAAGCTCATACGAGTAGGGTGAAAGAGATTTGAGTTCTTTTGTGTTGTATATTAAGAGAAAGCATCCAAATACTTTGTTTGCATTCATTTGAGTGTGAAACTACACCGAGGATGTTTACAAGTACAAACAAGCTTCAACTCAAGCTTTTGAATGTATTTACGCGTTTTAAAAGCTCATACGAGTAGGGTGAAAGAGATTTGAGTTCTTTTGTGTTGTATATTAAGAGAAAGCATTCAAATACTTTTTTTGCATTCGTTTGAGTGTGAAACTACACCTAGGATGTTTACAAGTATAAACAACCATCAACTCAAACTGTTGAATGAATTTACGCGATTTAACAGCGCTTACGACTAGGGTGATAGAAATTGAGTTCTTTTGTGTTGTATATTAAGAGAGAGCATCCAAATACTTTGTTTGCATTCATTTCAGTGTGAAACTACACCTAGGATGTTTACAGTTACAAACAAGCTTCAACTCATGCTTTTGAATTCATTTACGTGTTTTAAAAGCTCATACGAGTAGGGTGAAATAGATTTGAGTTCTTTGTGTTGTATAGTAAGAGAAAGCATCCAAATGCTTTGTTAGCATTCATTTGAGTGTGACACTACACCTAGGATGTTTACAAGTACAAACAAGCTTCAACTCAAGCTTTTGAAGGAATTTACGCGTTTTAACAGCTCTTACGACTAGGGTGAAAGAGATTTGAGTTCTCTTGTGTTGTATATTAAGAGAAAGCATCCAAATACTTTGTTTACATTCATTTGAGTGTGAAACTACACCTAGGATTTTTACAAGTACAAACAAGCTTCAACTCAAGCTTTTGAATGCATTTACGCGTTTTAACAGCTCTTACAACTAGGGTGATAGAATTTGAGTTCTTTTGTGTTTTACATTTAGAGAAAGCATCCAAATGTTTTGTTTGCATTCCATTTGAGTATGAAACTACACCAAGAATGTTTTAAAGTATAATCAAGCTTCAACTCAAGCTTCTGAATGCATTTACGCGTTTTAAAAGCTCATATGAGTAGGGTGAAAGAGATTTGAGTTCTTTTGTGTCGTATATTAAGAGAAAGCATCCAAAATACTTTGTTTCCATTCATTTGAGTGTGAAACTACACCTAGGATGTTTACAAGTACAAACAAGCTTCAACTCAAGCTTTTGATTGTATTTATGCATTTTAAAAGCTCATACCAATAGGGTGAAAGAGATTTGAGTTCTTTTGTGCTGTATAGTAAGATAAAGCATCCAAATACTTTGTTTACATTCATTTGAGTGTGAAACTACACCTAGGATGTTTACAAGTACAAACAAGCTTCAACTCAAGCTTTTGATTGTATTTATGCATTTTAAAAGCTCATACGAGTAGGGTGAAAGAGATTTGAGTTCTTTTGTGTTGTTTAATATTAAGAGAAAGGATCCAAATACTTTGTTTCCATTCATTTAAGTGTGAAACTACACCTAGGATGTTTACAAGTACAAACAAGCTTCAACTCAAGCTTTTGATTGTATTTACGCGGTTTAAATGCTCATACAAGTAGGGTGGAAGAGATTTGAGTTCTTTTGTGTTGTATACTAAGAGAAAGCATCCAAATACTTTGTTTGCATTCATTTGAGTGTGAAACTACACCTAGGATGTTTACAAGTACAAACAAGCTTCAACTCAAGCTGTTGTATGAATCTACGCGTTTTAACAGCTCTTACGACTAGGGTTATAGAAATTGAGTTGTTTTGTGTTGTATATTATGAAAAAGCATCCAAATACTTTGTTTGCATTCATTTGAATGTGTGAAACTACGTCTAGGATGTTTATAAGTACAAACAAGCTTCAGCTCAAGCTGCTGAATGAATTTACGCGTTTTAAGAGCTCTTACGACTCGGGTGATAGAAATTGAGTTCTTTTGTGTTGAATAATAAGAGAAAGCATCCAAATACTTTTTTTGCATTCATTTGAGTGTGAAACTACACCTAGGATGTTTATAAGTACAAACAAACTTCAACTCAAGCTTTTGAATGTATTTACGCGTTTTAACAGCTCTTACGGCTAGGGTAATAGAAATTGAGTTGTTTTGTGTTGTATATTAAGAGAAAGCATCCAAATACTTTGTTTGCATTCATTTGAGTGTGAAACTACACCTAGGATGTTTACAGTTACAAACAAGCTTCAACTCAAGCTTTTGAATGTATTTACGCGTTTTAAAAGCTCATACGAGTAGGGTGAAAGAGATTTGAGTTCTTTTGTGTTGTATACTAAGAGAAAGCATCCAAATACTTTGTTTGCATTCATTTGAGTGTGAAACTACATCTAGGATGTTTACAGGTACAAACAAGCTTCAACTCCAGCTGTTGAATGAATTTACGCGTTTTAACAGCTCTTACGGCTAGGGGGATAGAAATTGAGTTCTTTTGTGTTGTATATTAAGAGAAAGCATCCAAATCCTTTGTTTGCATTCATTTGAGTGTGAAACTACACCTAGGATGTTTACAGTTACAAACAAGCTTCAACTCATGCTTTTGAATTCATTTACGCGTTTCAAAAGCTCAAACGAGTAGGGTGAAAGGGCATTGATTTCTTTTGTGTTGTATATTAAGAGAAAGCATCCAAATACTTTGTTTTCATTCATTTGAGTGTGAAACTATACCTATTATGTTTACAGTTACAAACAAGCTTCAACTCAAGCTTTTGAATGCATTGACGCGTTTTAAAAGCTCTTACGATTAGGGTGATAGAAATTGAGTTCTTTTGTGTTGTATATTAAGAGAAAGAATCCAAATACTATTTTTGCATTCATTTGAGTCTGAAACTACACCGAGGATGTTTACAGTTACAAACAAGCTTCAACTCATGCTTTTGAATTCATTTACGCGTTTTAAAAGCTCATACGAGTAGGGTGAAAGAGATTTGAGTTCTTTTGTGTTGTATATTAAGAGAAAGCATCCAAATACTTTGTTTGCATTCATTTGAGTGTGAAACTACACCGAGGATGTTTACAAGTACAAACAAGCTTCAACTCAAGCTTTTGAATGAATTTACGCGATCTAACAGCTCTTACGACTAGGGTGATAGAAATTGAGTTCTTTTGTGTTGTATATTAAGAGAGAGCATCCAAATACTTTGTTTGCATTCATTTCAGTGTGAAACTACACCTAGGATGTTTACAGTTACAAACAAGCTTCAACTCATGCTTTTGAATTCATTTACGTGTTTTAAAAGCTCATACGAGTAGGGGGAAAGAGATTTGAGTTCTTTGTGTTGTATAGTAAGAGAAAGCATCCAAATGCTTTGTTTGCATTCATTTGAGTGTGACACTACACCTAGGATGTTTACAAGTACAAACAAGCTTCAACTCAAGCTTTTGATTGTATTTACGCGTTTTAAAAGCTCATACGAGTAGGGTGAAAGAGATTTGAGTTCTTTTGTGTTGTATATTAAGAGAAAGCATCCAAATACTTTGTTCCATTCTTTTAAGTGTGAAACTACACCTAGGATGTTTACAAGTACAAACAAGCTTCAACTCAAGCTTTTGAATGTATTTACGCGTTTTAAAAAGCTCATACGACTAGGGTGATAGAAATTGAGTTCTTGTGTGTTGTATATTAAGAGAAAGCATCCAAATACTGTTGAATGCATTTACGCGTTTTAAAAGCTCATACGAGTAGGGTGAAAGAGATTTGAGTTCTTTTGCGTTGTATATTAAGAGAAAACATCCAAATACTTTGTTTGCATTCCTTTGAGTGTGAAACTACACCGAGGATGTTTACAAGTACAAACAAGCTTCAACTCAAGCTTTTGAATGTATTTACGCGTTTTAAAAGCTCTTACGACTAGGGTGATAGAAATTGAGTTCTTTTGTGTTGTATATTAAGAGAAAGCATCCAAATACTTTGTTTGCATTCATTTGAGTGTGAAACTACACTTAGGATGTTTACAGTTACAAACAAGCTTCAACTCAGGCTTTTGAATTCATTTACGCGTTTTAAAAGGTTATACGAGTAGGGTAAAAGAGATTTGAGTTCTTTTGTGTTGTATAGTAAGAGAAAGCATCCAAATACTTTGTTTGCATTCATTTGAGTGTTAAACTACACCTAGGATGTTTACAAGTACAAACAAGCTTCAACTCAAGCTTTTGAATGTATTTACGCGTTTTAAAAGCTCATACGAATAGGGTGAAAGAGATTTGATTTCTTTTCTGTTGTATATTAAGAGAAAGCACCCAAATGTTTTGTTTGCATTCTTTTGAGTATGAAACTACATCAACAATGCGTTAAATTACAAACAAGCTTCAACTCAACCTTTTGAATGCATTTACGCGTTTTAAAAGCTCATACGAGTAGGGTGAAAGAGATTTGAGTTCTTTTGTGTTGTATATTAAGAGAAAGCATCCAAATACTTTGTTTGCATTCATTTGAGTGTGGAACTATACCTAGGATGTTTACAGTTACAAACAAGCTTCAACTCAAGCTTTTGAATGCATTTACGCGTTTTAAAAGCTCTTACGACTAGGGTGATAGAAATTGAGTTCTTTTGTGTTGTATATTAAGAGAAAGCATCCAAGTACTATTTTTGCATTCATTTGAGTCTGAAACTACACCGAGGATGTTTACAGTTACAAACAAGCTTCAACTCATGCTTTTGAATTCATTTACGCGTTTTAAAAGCTCATACGAGTAGGGTGAAAGAGATTTGAGTTCTTTTGTGTTGTATATTAAGAGAAAGCATCCAAATACTTTGTTTGCATTCATTTGAGTGTGAAACTACACCGAGGATGTTTACAAGTACAAACAAGCTTCAACTCAAGCTTTTGAATGTTTTTACGCGTTTTAAAAGCTCATACGAGTAGGGTGAAAGAGATTTGAGTTCTTTTGTGTTGTATATTAAGAGAAAGCATTCAAATACTTTTTTTGCATTCATTTGAGTGTGAAACTACACCTAGGATGTTTACAAGTATAAACAACCTTCAACTCAAACTGTTGAATGAATTTACGCGATTTAACAGCTCTTACGACTAGGGTGATGGAAATTGAGTTCTTTTGTGTTGTATATTAAGAGAGAGCATCCAAATACTTTGTTTGCATTCATTTCAGTGTGAAACTACACCTAGGATGTTTACAGTTACAAACAAGCTTCAACTCATGCTTTTGAATTCATTTACGTGTTTTAAAATCTCATACGAGTAGGGTGAAAGAGATTTGAGTTCTTTGTGTTGTATAGTAAGAGAAAGCATCCAAATGCTTTGTTTGCATTCATTTGAGTGTGACACTACACCTAGGATGTTTACAAGTACAAACAAGCTTCAACTCAAGCTTTTGATTGTATTTACGCGTTTTAAAAGCTCATATGAGTAGGGTGAAAGAGATTTGAGTTCTTTTGTGTTGTATATTAAGAGAAAGCATCCAAATACTTTGTTCCATTCTTTTAAGTGTGAAACTACACCTAGGATATTTACAAGTACAAACAAGCTTCAACTCAAGCTTTTGAATGTATTTACGCGTTTTAAAAAGCTCATACGACTAGGGTGATAGAAATTGAGTTCTTGTGTGTTGTATATTAAGAGAAAGCATCCAAATACTGTTGAATGCATTTATGCGTTTTAAAAGCTCATACGAGTAGGGTGAAAGAGATTTGAGTTCTTTTGTGTTGTATATTAAGAGAAAGCATCCAAATACTTTGTTTGCATTCCTTTGAGTGTGAAACTACACCGAGGATGTTTACAAGTACAAACAAGCTTCAACTCAAGCTTTTGAATGTATTTACGCGTTTTAAAAGCTCTTACGACTAGGGTGATAGAAATTGAGTTCTTTTGTGTTGTATATTAAGAGAAAGCATCCAAATACTTTGTTTGCATTCATTTGAGTGTGAAACTACACCTAGGATGTTTAAAGTTACAAACAAGCTTCAACTCATGCTTTTGAATTCATTTACGCGTTTTAAAAGCTTATACGAGTAGGGTAAAAGAGATTTGAGTTCTTTTGTGTTGTATAGTAAGAGAAAGCATCCAAATCCTTTGTTTGCATTCATTTGAGTGTGAAACTACACATAGGATATTTACAAGTACAAACAAGCTTCAACTCAAGCTTTTGAATGTATTTACGCGTTTTAACAGCTCTTACGACTAGGGTGATAGAAATTGAGTTCTTTTGTGTTGTATATTAAGAGAAAGCATCCAAATACTTTGTTTGCATTCATTTGAGTGTGAAACTACACCTAGGATGTTTACAGTTACAAACAAGCTTCAACTCAGGCTTTTGAATTCATTTACGCGTTTTAAAAGCTTATACGAGTAGGGTAAAAGAGATTTGAGTTCTTTTGTGTTGTATAGTAAGAGAAAGCATCCAAATACTTTGTTTGCATTCATTTGAGTGTTAAACTACACCTAGGATGTTTACAAGTACAAACAAGCTTCAACTCAAGCTTTTGAATGTATTTACGCGTTTTAAAAGCTCATACGAATAGGGTGAAAGAGATTTGATTTCTTTTCTATTGTATATTAAGAGAAAGCACCCAAATGTTTTGTTTGCATTCTTTTGAGTATGAAACTACACCAAGAATGTGTTAAATTACAAACAAGCTTCAACTCAAGCTTTTGAATTCATTTACGCGTTTTAAAAGCTCATACGAGTAGGGTGAAAGAGATTTGAGTTCTTTTGTGTTGTATATTAAGAGAAAGCATCCAAATACTTTGTTTGCATTCATTTGAGTGTGAAACTACACCTAGGATGTTTACAAGTACAAACAAGCTCCAACTCAAGCTGTTGAATGAATTTACGCGTTTTAACAGCTCTTACGACTAGGATAATAGAAATTGAATTCTTTTGTGTTGTATATTAAGAGAAAAAATCCAAATACTTTGTTTGCATTCATTTGAGTCTGAAACTACACCGAGGATGTTTACAAGTACAAACAAGCTTCAACTCAAGCTTTTGAATGTATTTACGCGTTTTAAAAGCTCATACGAGTAGGGTGAAAGAGATTTGAGTTCTTTTGTGTTGTATATTTAGAGAAAGCATCCAAATACTTTGTTTGCATTCATATGAATGTGTGAAACTACACCTAGGATGTTTACAAGTACAAACAAGCTTCAACTCATGCTTTTGAATGCATTTACGCGTTTTAAAAGCTCTTACGAGTAGGGTGAAAGAGATTTGAGTTCTTTTGTGTCGTATATTAAGAGAAAGTATCCAAATACTTTGTTTGCATTCATTTGAGTGTGAAACTACACCTAGGATTTTTACAAGTACAAACAAGCTTCAACTCAAGCTTTTGAATGCATTTACGCGTTTTAACAACTCTTACAACTAGGGTGATAGAATTTGAGTTCTTTTGTGTTGTACATTTAGAGAAAGCACCCAAATGTTTTGTTTGCATTCCATTTGAGTATGAAACTACACCAAGAATGTTTTAAAGTATAATCAAGCTTCAACTCAAGCTTCTGAATGCATTTACGCGTTTTAAAAGCTCATACGAGTAGGGTGAAAGAGATTTGAGTTCTTTTGTGTCGTATATTAAGAAAAAGTATCCAAATACTTTGTTTGCATTCATTTGAGTGTGAAACTACACCTAGGATTTTTACAAGTACAAACAAGCTTCAACTCAAGCTTTTGAATGCATTTACGCGTTTTAACAACTCTTACAACTAGGGTGATAGAATTTGAGTTCTTTTGTGTTGTACATTTAGAGAAAGCACCCAAATGTTTTGTTTGCATTCCATTTGAGTATGAAACTACACCAAGAATGTTTTAAAGTATAATCAAGCTTCAACTCAAGCTTCTGAATGCATTTACGCGTTTTAAAAGCTCATACGAGTAGGGTGAAAGAGATTTGAGTTCTTTTGTGTCGTATATTAAGAGAAAGCATCCAAAATACTTTGTTTGCATTCATTTGAGTGTAAAACTACACCTAGGATGTTTACAAGTACAAACAAGCTTCAACTCAGGCTGTTGAAGGAATTTACGCGTTTTAACAGCTCTTACGACTAGCGTGAAAGAGATTTGAGTTCTTTTGTGTTGTATAGTAAGAGAAAGCATCCAAATACTTTGTTTGCATTCATTTGAGTGTGAAACTACACCTAGGATGTTTACAAGTATAAACAACCTTCAACTCAAACTGTTGAATGAATTTACGCGTTTTAAAAGCTCATACGAGTAGGGTGAAAGAGATTTGAGTTCTTTTGTGTTTTATATTAAGAGAAAGCATCCAAATACTTTGTTTGCATTCATTTGAGTGTGAAACTACACCGAGGATGTTTACAAGTAGAAACAAGCTTCAACTCAAGCTTTTGAATGTATTTACGCGTTTTAAAAGCTCATACGAGTAGGGTGAAAGAGATTTGAGTTCTTTTGTGCTGTATATTAAGAGAAAACATTCAAATACTTTGTTTGCATTCATTTGAGTGTGAAACTACACCTAGGATGTTTACAAGTATAAACAAGCTTCAACTCAAGCTGTTGAATGAATTTACGCGATTTAACAGCTCTTACGACTAGGGTGATAGAAATTGAGTTCTTTTGTGTTGTATATTAAGAGAAACCACCCAAATAATTTGTTTTCATTCATTTGAGTGTGAAACTACACCTAGGATGTTTACAGTTACAAACAAGCTTCAACTCATGCTTTTGAATTCATTTACGCGTTTTAAAAGCTCAAACGAGTAGGGTGAAAGAGAATTGATTTCTTTTGTGTTGTATATTAAGAGAAAGCATCCAAATACTTTGTTTTCATTCATTTGAGTGTGAAACTATACCTATTATGTTTACAGTTACAAACAAGCTTCAACTCAAGCTTTTGAATGCATTTACGCGTTTTAAAAGCTCTTACGACTAGGGTGATAGAAATTGAGTTCTTTTGTGTTGTATATTAAGAGAAAGCATCCAAATACTATTTTTGCATTCATTTGAGTCTGAAACTACACCAAGGATGTTTACAGTTACAAACAAGCTTCAACTCATGCTTTTGAATTCATTTACGCGTTTTAAAAGCTCATACGAGTAGGGTGAAAGAGATTTGAGTTCTTTTGTGTTGTATATTAAGAGAAAGCATTCAAATACTTTTTTAGCATTCATTTGAGTGTGAAACTACACCTAGGATGTTTACAGGTACAAACAAGCTTCAACTCAAGCTTTTGAATATATTTACGCGTTTTAAAAGCTCGTACGAGTAGGGTGAAAGAGATTTGAGTTCTTTTGTGTTGTATATTAAGAGAAAGAGCATTCAAATACTTTTTTAGCATTCATTTGAGTGTGAAACTACACCTAGGATGTTAACAAGTATAAACAACCTTCAACTCAAACAGTTGAATGAATTTACGCGATTTAACAGCTCTTACGACTAGGGTGACAGAAATTGAGTTCTTTTGTGTTGTATATTAAGAGAGAGCATCCAAATACTTTGTTTGCATTCATTTCAGTGTGAAACTACACCTAGGATGTTTACAGTTACAAACAAGCTTCAACTCATGCTTTTGAATTCATTTACGTGTTTTAAAAGCTCATACGAGTAGGGTGAAAGAGATTTGAGTTCTTTTGTGTTGTATAGTAAGAGAAAGCATCCAAATGCTTTGTTTGCATTCATTTGAGTGTGACACTACACCTAGGATGTTTACAAGTACAAACAAGCTTCAACTCAAGCTTTTGATTGTATTTACGCGTTTTAAAAGCTCATACGAGTAGGGTGAAAGAGATTTGAGTTCTTTTGTGTTGTATATTAAGAGAAAGCATCCAAATACTTTGTTCCATTCTTTTAAGTGTGAAACTACACCTAGGATGTTTACAAGTACAAACAAGCTTCAACTCAAGCTTTTGAATGTATTTACGCGTTTTATAAAGCTCATACGACTAGGGTGATAGAAATTGAGTTCTTGTGTGTTGTATATTAAGAGAAAGCATCCAAATACTGTTGAATGCATTCATTTGAGTGTGAAACTACACCTAGGATATTTAAAGTTACAAACAAGCTTCAACTCATGCTTTTGAATTCATTTACGCGTTTTAAAAGCTTATACGAGTAGGGTAAAAGAGATTTGAGTTCTTTTGTGTTGTATAGTAAGAGAAAGCATCCAAATACTTTGTTTGCATTCATTTGAGTGTGAAACTACACCTAGGATGTTTACAAGTATAAACAACCTTCAACTCAAACTGTTGAATGAATTTACGCGATTTAACAGCGCTTACGACTAGGGTGATAGAAATTGAGTTCTTTTGTGTTGTATATTAAGAGAGAGCATCCAAATACTTTCTTTGCATTCATTTCAGTGTGAAACTACACCTAGGATGTTTACAGTTACAAACAAGCTTCAACTCATGCTTTTGAATTCATTTACGTGTTTTAAAAGCTCATACGAGTAGGGTGAAAGAGATTTGAGTTCTTTGTGTTGTATAGTAAGAGAAAGCATCCAAATGATTTGTTTGCATTCATTTGAGTGTGACACTACACCTAGGATGTTTACAAGTACAAACAAGCTTCAACTCAAGCTTTTGAAGGAATTTACGCGTTTTAACAGCTCTTACGACTAGGGTGAAAGAGATTTGATTTCTTTTCTGTTGTATATTAAGAGAAAGCACCCAAATGTTTTGTTTACATTCTTTTGAGTATGAAACTACACCAAGAATGTGTTAAATTACAAACAAGCTTCAACTCAAGCTTTTGAATGCATTTACGCGTTTTAAAAGCTCATACGAGTAGGGTGAAAGAGATTTGAGTTCTTTTGTATTGTATATTAAGAGAAAGCATCCAAATACTTTGTTTGCATTCATTTGAGTGTGAAACTACACCTAGGATGTTTACAAGTACAAACAAGCTCCAACTAAAGCTGTTGAATGAATTTACGCGTTTTAACAGCTCTTACGACTAGGATGATAGAAATTGAATTCTTTTGTGTTGTATATTAAGAGAAAAAATCCAAATACTTTGTTTGCATTCATTTGAGTCTGAAACTACACCGAGGATGTTTACAAATACAAACAAGCTTCAACTCAAGCTTTTGAATGTATTTACGCGTTTTAAAAGCTCTTACGAGTAGGGTGAAAGAGATTTGAGTTCTTTTGTGTCGTATATTAAGAGAAAGTATCCAAATACTTTGTTTGCATTCATTTGAGTGTGAAACTACACCTAGGATTTTTACAAGTACAAACAAGCTTCAACTCAAGCTTTTGAATGCATTTACGCGTTTTAACAGCTCTTACAACTAGGGTGATAGAATTTGAGTTCTTTTGTGTTGTACATTTAGAGAAAGCACCCAAATGTTTTGTTTGCATTCCATTTGAGTATGAAACTACACCAAGAATGTTTTAAAGTATAATCAAGCTTCAACTCAAGCTTCTGAATGCATTTACGCGTTTTAAAAGCTCATACGAGTAGGGTGAAAGAGATTTGAGTTCTTTTGTGTCGTATATTAAGAGAAAGCATCCAAAATACTTTGTTTGCATTCATTTGAGTGTAAAACTACACCTAGGATGTTTACAAGTACAAACAAGCTTCAACTCAAGCTGTTGAAGGAATTTACGCGTTTTAACAGCTCTTACGACTAGGGTGAAAGAGATTTGAGTTCTCTTGTGTTGTATATTAAGAGAAAGCATCCAAATACTTTGTTTACATTCATTTGAGTGTGAAACTACACCTAGGATGTTTACAAGTACAAACAAGCTTCAACTCAAGCTTTTGATTGTATTTATGCATTTTAAAAGCTCATACCAATAGGGTGAAAGAGATTTGAGTTCTTTTGTGCTGTATAGTAAGAGAAAGCATCCAAATACTTTGTTTACATTCATTTGAGTGTGAAACTACACCTAGGATGTTTACAAGTACAAACAAGCTTCAACTCAAGCTTTTGATTGTATTTATGCATTTTAAAAGCTCATACGAGTAGGGTGAAAGAGATTTGAGTTCTTTTGTGTTGTTTAATATTAAGAGAAAGCATCCAAATACTTTGTTTCCATTCATTTAAGTGTGAAACTACACCTAGGATGTTTACAAGTACAAACAAGCTTCAACTCAAGCTTTTGAATGTATTTACGCGGTTTAAATGCTCATACAAGTAGGGTGAAAGAGATTTGAGTTCTTTTGTGTTGTATTCTAAGAGAAAGCATCCAAATACTTTGTTTGCATTCATTTGAGTGTGAAACTACACCTAGGATGTTTACAAGTACAAACAAGCTTCAACTCAAGCTGTTGTATGAATCTACGCGTTTTAACAGCTCTTACGACTAGGGTTATAGAAATTGAGTTGTTTTGTGTTGTATATTATGAAAAAGCATCCAAATACTTTGTTTGCATTCATTTGAATGTGTGAAACTACGTCTAGGATGTTTATAAGTACAAACAAGCTTCAGCTCAAGCTGCTGAATGAATTTACGCGTTTTAAGAGCTCTTACGACTCGGGTGATAGAAATTGAGTTCTTTTGTGTTGAATAATAAGAGAAAGCATCCAAATACTTTGTTTGCATTCATTTGAGTGTGAAACTACACCTAGGATGTTTATAAGTACAAACAAGCTTCAACTCAAGCTTTTGAATGTATTTACGCGTTTTAACAGCTCTTACGGCTAGGGTGATAGAAATTGAGTTGTTTTGTGTTGTATATTAAGAGAAAGCATCCAAATACTTTGTTTGCATTCATTTGAGTGTGAAACTACACCTAGGATGTTTACAGTTACAAACAAGCTTCAACTCAAGCTTTTGAATGTATTTACGCGTTTTAAAAGCTCATACGAGTAGGGTGAAAGAGATTTGAGTTCTTTTGTGTTGTATACTAAGAGAAAGCATCCAAATACTTTGTTTGCATTCATTTGAGTGTGAAACTACACCTAGGATGTTTACAGGTACAAACAAGCTTCAACTCCAGCTGTTGAATGAATTTAAGCGTTTTAACAGCTCTTACGGCTAGGGGGATAGAAATTGAGTTCTTTTGTGTTGTATATTAAGAGAAAGCATCCAAATCCTTTGTTTGCATTCATTTGAGTGTGAAACTACACCTAGGATGTTTACAGTTACAAACAAGCTTCAACTCATGCTTTTGAATTCATTTACGCGTTTCAAAAGCTCAAACGAGTAGGGTGAAAGAGAATTGATTTCTTTTGTGTTGTATATTAAGAGAAAGCATCCAAATACTTTGTTTTCATTCATTTGAGTGTGAAACTATACCTATTATGTTTACAGTTACAAACAAGCTTCAACTCAAGCTTTTGAATGCATTTACGCGTTTTAAAAGCTCTTACGACTAGGGTGATAGAAATTGAGTTCTTTTGTGTTGTATATTAAGAGAGAGCATCCAAATACTTTGTTTGCATTCATTTCAGTGTGAAACTACACCTAGGATGTTTACAGTTACAAACAAGCTTCAACTCATGCTTTTGAATTCATTTACGTGTTTTAAAAGCTCATACGAGTAGGGGGAAAGAGATTTGAGTTCTTTGTGTTGTATAGTAAGAGAAAGCATCCAAATGCTTTGTTTGCATTCATTTGAGTGTGACACTACACCTAGGATGTTTACAAGTACAAACAAGCTTCAACTCAAGCTTTTGATTGTATTTACGCGTTTTAAAAGCTCATACGAGTAGGGTGAAAGAGATTTGAGTTCTTTTGTGTTGTATATTAAGAGAAAGCATCCAAATACTTTGTTCCATTCTTTTAAGTGTGAAACTACACCTAGGATGTTTACAAGTACAAACAAGCTTCAACTCAAGCTTTTGAATGTATTTACGCGTTTTAAAAAGCTCATACGACTAGGGTGATAGAAATTGAGTTCTTGTGTGTTGTATATTAAGAGAAAGCATCCAAATACTGTTGAATGCATTTACGCGTTTTAAAAGCTCATACGAGTAGGGTGAAAGAGATTTGAGTTCTTTTGTGTTGTATATTAAGAGAAAACATCCAAATACTTTGTTTGCATTCCTTTGAGTGTGAAACTACACCGAGGATGTTTACAAGTACAAACAAGCTTCAACTCAAGCTTTTGAATGTATTTACGCGTTTTAAAAGCTCTTACGACTAGGGTGATAGAAATTGAGTTCTTTTGTGTTGTATATTAAGAGAAAGCATCCAAATACTTTGTTTGCATTCATTTGAGTGTGAAACTACACCTAGGATGTTTACAGTTACAAACAAGCTTCAACTCAGGCTTTTGAATTCATTTACGCGTTTTAAAAGGTTATACGAGTAGGGTAAAAGAGATTTGAGTTCTTTTGTGTTGTATAGTAAGAGAAAGCATCCAAATACTTTGTTTGCATTCATTTGAGTGTTAAACTACACCTAGGATGTTTACAAGTACAAACAAGCTTCAACTCAAGCTTTTGAATGTATTTACGCGTTTTAAAAGCTCATACGAATAGGGTGAAAGAGATTTGATTTCTTTTCTGTTGTATATTAAGAGAAAGCACCCAAATGTTTTGTTTGCATTCTTTTGAGTATGAAACTACATCAACAATGCGTTAAATTACAAACAAGCTTCAACTCAACCTTTTGAATGCATTTACGCGTTTTAAAAGCTCATACGAGTAGGGTGAAAGAGATTTGAGTTCTTTTGTGTTGTATATTAAGAGAAAGCATCCAAATACTTTGTTTGCATTCATTTGAGTGTGGAACTATACCTAGGATGTTTACAGTTACAAACAAGCTTCAACTCAAGCTTTTGAATGCATTTACGCGTTTTAAAAGCTCTTACGACTAGGTTGATAGAAATTGAGTTCTTTTGTGTTGTATATTAAGAGAAAGCATCCAAATACTATTTTTGCATTCATTTGAGTCTGAAACTACACCGAGGATGTTTACAGTTACAAACAAGCTTCAACTCATGCTTTTGAATTCATTTACGCGTTTTAAAAGCTCATACGACTAGGGTGAAAGAGATTTGAGTTCTTTTGTGTTGTATATTAAGAGAAAGCATCCAAATACTTTGTTTGCATTCATTTGAGTGTGAAACTACACCGAGGATGTTTACAAGTACAAACAAGCTTCAACTCAAGCTTTTGAATGTTTTTACGCGTTTTAAAAGCTCATACGAGTAGGGTGAAAGAGATTTGAGTTCTTTTGTGTTGTATATTAAGAGAAAGCATTCAAATACTTTTTTTGCATTCATTTGAGTGTGAAACTACACCTAGGATGTTTACAAGTATAAACAACCTTCAACTCAAACTGTTGAATGAATTTACGCGATTTAACAGCTCTTACGACTAGGGTGATGGAAATTGAGTTCTTTTGTGTTGTATATTAAGAGAGAGCATCCAAATACTTTGTTTGCATTCATTTCAGTGTGAAACTACACCTAGGATGTTTACAGTTACAAACAAGCTTCAACTCATGCTTTTGAATTCATTTACGTGTTTTAAAATCTCATACGAGTAGGGTGAAAGAGATTTGAGTTCTTTGTGTTGTATAGTAAGAGAAAGCATCCAAATGCTTTGTTTGCATTCATTTGAGTGTGACACTACACCTAGGATGTTTACAAGTACAAACAAGCTTCAACTCAAGCTTTTGATTGTATTTACGCGTTTTAAAAGCTCATACGAGTAGGGTGAAAGAGATTTGAGTTCTTTTGTGTTGTATATTAAGAGAAAGCATCCAAATACTTTGTTCCATTCTTTTAAGTGTGAAACTACACCTAGGATGTTTACAAGTACAAACAAGCTTCAACTCAAGCTTTTGAATGTATTTACGCGTTTTAAAAAGCTCATACGACTAGGGTGATAGAAATTCAGTTCTTGTGTGTTGTATATTAAGAGAAAGCATCCAAATACTGTTGAATGCATTTATGCGTTTTAAAAGCTCATACGAGTAGGGTGAAAGAGATTTGAGTTCTTTTGTGTTGTATATTAAGAGAAAGCATCCAAATACTTTGTTTGCATTCCTTTGAGTGTGAAACTACACCGAGGATGTTTACAAGTACAAACAAGCTTCAACTCAAGCTTTTGAATGTATTTACGCGTTTTAAAAGCTCTTACGACTAGGGTGATAGAAATTGAGTTCTTTTGTGTTGTATATTAAGAGAAAGCATCCAAATACTTTGTTTGCATTCATTTGAGTGTGAAACTACACCTAGGATGTTTAAAGTTACAAACAAGCTTCAACTCATGCTTTTGAATTCATTTACGCGTTTTAAAAGCTTATACGAGTAGGGTAAAAGAGATTTGAGTTCTTTTGTGTTGTATAGTAAGAGAAAGCATCCAAATCCTTTGTTTGCATTCATTTGAGTGTGAAACTACACATAGGATATTTACAAGTACAAACAAGCTTCAACTCAAGCTTTTGAATGTATTTACGCGTTTTAACAGCTCTTACGACTAGGGTGATAGAAATTGAGTTCTTTTGTGTTGTATATTAAGAGAAAGCATCCAAATACTTTGTTTGCATTCATTTGAGTGTGAAACTACACCTAGGATGTTTACAGTTACAAACAAGCTTCAACTCAGGCTTTTGAATTCATTTACGCGTTTTAAAAGCTTATACGAGTAGGGTAAAAGAGATTTGAGTTCTTTTGTGTTGTATAGTAAGAGAAAGCATCCAAATACTTTGTTTGCATTCATTTGAGTGTTAAACTACACCTAGGATGTTTACAAGTACAAACAAGCTTCAACTCAAGCTTTTGAATGTATTTACGCGTTTTAAAAGCTCATACGAATAGGGTGAAAGAGATTTGATTTCTTTTCTATTGTATATTAAGAGAAAGCACCCAAATGTTTTGTTTGCATTCTTTTGAGTATGAAACTACACCAAGAATGTGTTAAATTACAAACAAGCTTCAACTCAAGCTTTTGAATTCATTTACGCGTTTTAAAAGCTCATACGAGTAGGGTGAAAGAGATTTGAGTTCTTTTGTGTTGTATATTAAGAGAAAGCATCCAAATACTTTGTTTGCATTCATTTGAGTGTGAAACTACACCTAGGATGTTTACAAGTACAAACAAGCTCCAACTCAAGCTGTTGAATGAATTTACGCGTTTTAACAGCTCTTACGACTAGGATAATAGAAATTGAATTCTTTTGTGTTGTATATTAAGAGAAAAAATCCAAATACTTTGTTTGCATTCATTTGAGTCTGAAACTACACCGAGGATGTTTACAAGTACAAACAAGCTTCAACTCAAGCTTTTGAATGTATTAACGCGTTTTAAAAGCTCATACGAGTAGGGTGAAAGAGATTTGAGTTCTTTTGTGTTGTATATTTAGAGAAAGCATCCAAATACTTTGTTTGCATTCATATGAATGTGTGAAACTACACCTAGGATGTTTACAAGTACAAACAAGCTTCAACTCATGCTTTTGAATGCATTTACGCGTTTTAAAAGCTCTTACGAGTAGGGTGAAAGAGATTTGAGTTCTTTTGTGTCGTATATTAAGAGAAAGTATCCAAATACTTTGTTTGCATTCATTTGAGTGTGAAACTACACCTAGGATTTTTACAAGTACAAACAAGCTTCAACTCAAGCTTTTGAATGCATTTACGCGTTTTAACAACTCTTACAACTAGGGTGATAGAATTTGAGTTCTTTTGTGTTGTACATTTAGAGAAAGCACCCAAATGTTTTGTTTGCATTCCATTTGAGTATGAAACTACACCAAGAATGTTTTAAAGTATAATCAAGCTTCAACTCAAGCTTCTGAATGCATTTACGCGTTTTAAAAGCTCATACGAGTAGGGTGAAAGAGATTTGAGTTCTTTTGTGTCGTATATTAAGAGAAAGCATCCAAATACTTTGTTTGCATTCATTTGAGTGTGAAACTACACCTAGGATGTTTACAAGTACAAACAAGCTTCAACTCAGGCTGTTGAAGGAATTTACGCGTTTTAACAGCTCTTACGACTAGCGTGAAAGAGATTTGAGTTCTCTTGTGTTGTATATTAAGAGAAAGCATCCAAATACTTTGTTTACATTCATTTGAGTGTGAAACTACACCTAGGATGTTTACATGTACAAACAAGCTTCAACTCAAGCTTTTGATTGTATTTATGCATTTTAAAAGCTCATACCAATAGGGTGAAAGAGATTTGAGTTCTTTTGTGCTGTATAGTAAGAGAAAGCATCCAGATACTTTGTTTACATTCATTTGAGTGTGAAACTCCACCTAGGATGTTTACAAGTACAAACAAGCTTCAACTCAAGCTTTTGATTGTATTTATGCATTTTAAAAGCTCATACGAGTAGGGTGAAAGAGATTTGAGTTCTTTTGTGTTGTTTAATATTAAGAGAAAGCATCCAAATACTTTGTTTCCATTCATTTAAGTGTGAAACTACACCTAGGATGTTTACAAGTACAAACAAGCTTCAACTCAAGCTTTTGATTGTATTTACGAGTTTTAAAAGTTCATACGAGTATTGTGAAAGAGATTTGAGTTCTTTTGTGTTTTATATTAAGAGAAAGCATCCAAATACTTTGTTTGCATTCATTTGAGTGTGAAACTACACCGAGGATGTTTACAAGTAGAAACAAGCTTCAACTCAAGCTTTTGAATGTATTTACGCGTTTTAAAAGCTCATACGAGTAGGGTGAAAGAGATTTGAGTTCTTTTGTGCTGTATATTAAGAGAAAACATTCAAATACTTTGTTTGCATTCATTTGAGTGTGAAACTACACCTAGGATGTTTACAAGTATAAACAAGCTTCAACTCAAGCTGTTGAATGAATTTACGCGATTTAACAGCTCTTACGACTAGGGTGATAGAAATTGAGTTCTTTTGTGTTGTATATTAAGAGAAAGCACCCAAATACTTTGTTTTCATTCATTTGAGTGTGAAACTACACCTAGGATGTTTACAGTTACAAACAAGCTTCAACTCATGCTTTTGAATTCATTTACGCGTTTTAAAAGCTCAAACGAGTAGGGTGAAAGAGAATTGATTTCTTTTGTGTTGTATATTAAGAGAAAGCATCCAAATACTTTGTTTTCATTCATTTGAGTGTGAAACTATACCTATTATGTTTACAGTTACAAACAAGCTTCAACTCAAGCTTTTGAATGCATTTACGCGTTTTAAAAGCTCTTACGACTAGGGTGATAGAAATTGAGTTCTTTTGTGTTGTATATTAAGAGAAAGCATCCAAATACTATTTTTGCATTCATTTGAGTCTGAAACTACACCAAGGATGTTTACAGTTACAAACAAGCTTCAACTCATGCTTTTGAATTCATTTACGCGTTTTAAAAGCTCATACGAGTAGGGTGAAAGAGATTTGAGTTCTTTTGTGTTGTATATTAAGAGAAAGCATTCAAATACTTTTTTAGCATTCATTTGAGTGTGAAACTACACCTAGGATGTTTACAGGTACAAACAAGCTTCAACTCAAGCTTTTGAATATATTTACGCGTTTTAAAAGCTCGTACGAGTAGGGTGAAAGAGATTTGAGTTCTTTTGTGTTGTATATTAAGAGAAAGCATTCAAATACTTTTTTAGCATTCATTTGAGTGTGAAACTACACCTAGGATGTTAACAAGTATAAACAACCTTCAACTCAAACTGTTGAATGAATTTACGCGATTTAACAGCTCTTACGACTAGGGTGACAGAAATTGAGTTCTTTTGTGTTGTATATTAAGAGAGAGCATCCAAATACTTTGTTTGCATTCATTTCAGTGTGAAACTACACCTAGGATGTTTACAGTTACAAACAAGCTTCAACTCATGCTTTTGAATTCATTTACGTGTTTTAAAAGCTCATACGAGTAGGGTGAAAGAGATTTGAGTTCTTTTGTGTTGTATAGTAAGAGAAAGCATCCAAATGCTTTGTTTGCATTCATTTGAGTGTGACACTACACCTAGGATGTTTACAAGTACAAACAAGCTTCAACTCAAGCTTTTGAATGTATTTACGCGTTTTAAAAGCTCTTACGACTAGGGTGATAGAAATTGAGTTCTTTTGTGTTGTATATTAAGAGAAAGCATCCAAATACTATTTTTGCATTCATTTGAGTCTGAAACTACACCGAGGATGTTTACAGTTACAAACAAGCTTCAACTCATGCTTTTGAATTCATTTACGCGTTTTAAAAGCTCATACGAGTAGGGTGAAAGAGATTTGAGTTCTTTTGTGTTGTATATTAAGAGAAAGCATCCAAATACTTTGTTTGCATTCATTTGAGTGTGAAACTACACCGAGGATGTTTACAAGTACAAACAAGCTTCAACTCAAGCTTTTGAATGTATTTACGCGTTTTAAAAGCTCATACGAGTAGGGTGAAAGAGATTTGAGTTCTTTTGTGTTGTATATTAAGAGAAAGCATTCAAATACTTTTTTTGCATTCATTTGAGTGTGAAACTACACCTACGATGTTTACAAGTATAAACAACCTTCAACTCAAACTGTTTAATGAATTTACGCGATTTAACAGCTCTTACGACTAGGGTGATAGAAATTGAGTTCTTTTGTGTTGTATATTAAGAGAGAGCATCCAAATACTTTGTTTGCATTCATTTCAGTGTGAAACTACACCTAGGATGTTTACAGTTACAAACAAGCTTCAACTCATGCTTTTGAATTCATTTACGTGTTTTAAAATCTCATACGAGTAGGGTGAAAGAGATTTGAGTTCTTTGTGTTGTATAGTAAGAGAAAGCATCCAAATGCTTTGTTTGCATTCATTTGAGTGTGACACTACACCTAGGATGTTTACAAGTACAAACAAGCTTCAACTCAAGCTTTTGATTGTATTTACGCGTTTTAAAAGCTCATACGAGTAGGGTGAAAGAGATTTGAGTTCTTTTGTGTTGTATATTAAGAGAAAGCATCCAAATACTTTGTTCCATTCTTTTAAGTGTGAAACTACACCTAGGATGTTTACAAGTACAAACAAGCTTCAACTCAAGCTTTTGAATGTATTTACGCGTTTTATAAAGCTCATACGACTAGGGTGATAGAAATTGAGTTCTTGTGTGTTGTATATTAAGAGAAAGCATCCAAATACTGTTGAATGCATTCATTTGAGTGTGAAACTACACCTAGGATATTTAAAGTTACAAACAAGCTTCAACTCATGCTTTTGAATTCATTTACGCGTTTTAAAAGCTTATACGAGTAGGGTAAAAGAGATTTGAGTTCTTTTGTGTTGTATAGTAAGAGAAAGCATCCAAATACTTTGTTTGCATTCATTTGAGTGTGAAACTACACCTAGGATGTTTACAAGTATAAACAACCATCAACTCAAACTGTTGAATGAATTTACGCGATTTAACAGCGCTTACGACTAGGGTGATAGAAATTGAGTTCTTTTGTGTTGTATATTAAGAGAGAGCATCCAAATACTTTGTTTGCATTCATTTCAGTGTGAAACTACACCTAGGATGTTTACAGTTACAAACAAGCTTCAACTCAGGCTTTTGAATTCATTTACGTGTTTTAAAAGCTCGTACGAGTAGGGTGAAAGAGATTTGAGTTCTTTGTGTTGTATAGTAAGAGAAAGCATCCAAATGATTTGTTTGCATTCATTTGAGTGTGACACTACACCTAGGATGTTTACAAGTACAAACAAGCTTCAACTCAAGCTTTTGAAGGAATTTACGCGTTTTAACAGCTCTTACGACTAGGGTGAAAGAGATTTGATTTCTTTTCTGTTGTATATTAAGAGAAAGCACCCAAATGTTTTGTTTACATTCTTTTGAGTATGAAACTACACCAAGAATGTGTTAAATTACAAACAAGCTTCAACTCAAGCTTTTGAATGCATTTACGCGTTTTAAAAGCTCATACGAGTAGGGTGAAAGAGATTTGAGTTCTTTTGTATTGTATATTAAGAGAAAGCATCCAAATACTTTGTTTGCATTCATTTGAGTGTGAAACTACACCTAGGATGTTTACAAGTACAAACAAGCTCCAACTCAAGCTGTTGAATGAATTTACGCGTTTTAACAGCTCTTACGACTAGGATGATAGAAATTGAATTCTTTTGTGTTGTATATTAAGAGAAAAAATCCAAATACTTTGTTTGCATTCATTTGAGTCTGAAACTACACCGAGGATGTTTACAAATACAAACAAGCTTCAACTCAAGCTTTTGAATGTATTTACGCGTTTTAAAAGCTCTTACGAGTAGGGTGAAAGAGATTTGAGTTCTTTTGTGTCGTATATTAAGAGAAAGTATCCAAATACTTTGTTTGCATTCATTTGAGTGTGAAACTACACCTAGGATTTTTACAAGTACAAACAAGCTTCAACTCAAGCTTTTGCATGCATTTACGCGTTTTAACAGCTCTTACAACTAGGGTGATAGAATTTGAGTTCTTTTGTGTTGTACATTTAGAGAAAGCACCCAAATGTTTTGTTTGCATTCCATTTGAGTATGAAACTACACCAAGAATGTTTTAAAGTATAATCAAGCTTCAACTCAAGCTTCTGAATGCATTTACGCGTTTTAAAAGCTCATACGAGTAGGGTGAAAGAGATTTGAGTTCTTTTGTGTCGTATATTAAGAGAAAGCATCCAAAATACTTTGTTTGCATTCATTTGAGTGTAAAACTACACCTAGGATGTTTACAAGTACAAACAAGCTTCAACTCAAGCTGTTGAAGGAATTTACGCGTTTTAACAGCTCTTACGACTAGGGTGAAAGAGATTTGAGTTCTCTTGTGTTGTATATTAAGAGAAAGCATCCAAATACTTTGTTTACATTCATTTGAGTGTGAAACTACACCTAGGATGTTTACAAGTACAAACAAGCTTCAACTCAAGCTTTTGATTGTATTTATGCATTTTAAAAGCTCATACCAATAGGGTGAAAGAGATTTGAGTTCTTTTGTGCTGTATAGTAAGAGAAAGCATCCAAATACTTTGTTTACATTCATTTGAGTGTGAAACTACACCTAGGATGTTTACAAGTACAAACAAGCTTCAACTCAAGCTTTTGATTGTATTTATGCATTTTAAAAGCTCATACGAGTAGGGTGAAAGAGATTTGAGTTCTTTTGTGTTGTTTAATATTAAGAGAAAGCATCCAAATACTTTGTTTCCATTCATTTAAGTGTGAAACTACACCTAGGATGTTTACAAGTACAAACAAGCTTCAACTCAAGCTTTTGAATGTATTTACGCGGTTTAAATGCTCATACAAGTAGGGTGAAAGAGATTTGAGTTCTTTTGTGTTGTATTCTAAGAGAAAGCATCCAAATACTTTGTTTGCATTCATTTGAGTGTGAAACTACACCTAGGATGTTTACAAGTACAAACAAGCTTCAACTCAAGCTGTTGTATGAATCTACGCGTTTTAACAGCTCTTACGACTAGGGTTATAGAAATTGAGTTGTTTTGTGTTGTATATTATGAAAAAGCATCCAAATACTTTGTTTGCATTCATTTGAATGTGTGAAACTACGTCTAGGATGTTTATAAGTACAAACAAGCTTCAGCTCAAGCTGCTGAATGAATTTACGCGTTTTAAGAGCTCTTACGACTCGGGTGATAGAAATTGAGTTCTTTTGTGTTGAATAATAAGAGAAAGCATCCAAATACTTTGTTTGCATTCATTTGAGTGTGAAACTACACCTAGGATGTTTATAAGTACAAACAAGCTTCAACTCAAGCTTTTGAATGTATTTACGCGTTTTAACAGCTCTTACGGCTAGGGTGATAGAAATTGAGTTGTTTTGTGTTGTATATTAAGAGAAAGCATCCAAATACTTTGTTTGCATTCATTTGAGTGTGAAACTACACCTAAGATGTTTACAGTTACAAACAAGCTTCAACTCAAGCTTTTGAATGTATTTACGCGTTTTAAAAGCTCATACGAGTAGGGTGAAAGAGATTTGAGTTCTTTTGTGTTGTATACTAAGAGAAAGCATCCAAATACTTTGTTTGCATTCATTTGAGTGTGAAACTACACCTAGGATGTTTACAGGTACAAACAAGCTTCAACTCCAGCTGTTGAATGAATTTAAGCGTTTTAACAGCTCTTACGGCTAGGGGGATAGAAATTGAGTTCTTTTGTGTTGTATATTAAGAGAAAGCATCCAAATCCTTTGTTTGCATTCATTTGAGTGTGAAACTACACCTAGGATGTTGACAGTTACAAACAAGCTTCAACTCATGCTTTTGAATTCATTTACGCGTTTCAAAAGCTCAAACGAGTAGGGTGAAAGAGAATTGATTTCTTTTGTGTTGTATATTAAGAGAAAGCATCCAAATACTTTGTTTTCATTCATTTGAGTGTGAAACTATACCTATTACGTTTACAGTTACAAACAAGCTTCAACTCAAGCTTTTGAATGCATTTACGCGTTTTAAAAGCTCTTACGACTAGGGTGATAGAAATTGAGTTCTTTTGTGTTGTATATTAAGAGAAAGCATCCAAATACTATTTTTGCATTCATTTGAGTCTGAAACTACACCGAGGATGTTTGCAGTTACAAACAAGCTTCAACTCATGCTTTTGAATTCATTTACGCGTTTTAAAAACTCATACGAGTAGGGTGAAAGAGATTTGAGTTCTTTTGTGTTGTATATTAAGAGAAAGCATCCAAATATTTTGTTTGCATTCATTTGAGTGTGAAACTACAACGAGGATGTTTACAAGTACAAACAAGCTTCAACTCAAGCTTTTGAATGTATTTACGCGTTTTAAAAGCTCATACGAGTAGGGTGAAAGAGATTTGAGTTCTTTTGTGTTGTATATTAAGAGAAAGCATACAAATACTTTTTTTGCATTAATTTGAGTGTGAAACTACACCTAGGATGTTTACAAGTATAAACAACCTTCAACTCAAACTGTTGAATGAATTTACGCGATTTAACAGCTCTTACGACTAGGGTGATAAAAATTGAGTTCTTTTGTGTTGTATATTAAGAGAGAGCATCCAAATACTTTGTTTGCATTCATTTCAGTGTTAAACTACACCTAGGATGTTTACAAGTACAAACAAGCTTCAACTCAAGCTTTTGAATGTATTTACGCGTTTTAAAAGCTCATACGAATAGGGTGAAAGAGATTTGATTTCTTTTCTGTTGTATATTAAGAGAAAGCACCCAAATGTTTTGTTTGCATTCTTTTGAGTATGAAACTACACCAAGAATGTGTTAAATTACAAACAAGCTTCAACTCAAGCTTTTGAATGCATTTACGCGTTTTAAAAGCTCATACGAGTAGGGTGAAAGAGATTTGAGTTCTTTTGTGTTGTATATTAATAGAAAGCATCCAAATACTTTGTTTGCATTCATTTGAGTGTGGAACTATACCTAGGATGTTTACAGTTACAAACAAGCTTCAACTCAAGCTTTTGAATGCATTTACGCGTTTTAAAAGCTCATACGAGTAGGGTGAAAGAGATTTGAGTTCTTTTGTGTTGTATATTTAGAGAAAGCATCCAAATACTTTGTTTGCATTCATATGAATGTGTGAAACTACACCTAGGATGTTGACAAGTACAAACAAGCTTCAACTCATGCTTTTGAATGCATTTACGCGTTTTAAAAGCTCTTACGAGTAGGGTGAAAGAGATTTGAGTTCTTTTGTGTCGTATATTAAGAGAAAGTATCCAAATACTTTGTTTGCATTCATTTGAGTGTGAAACTACACCTAGGATTTTTACAAGTACAAACAAGCTTCAACTCAAGCTTTTGAATGCATTTACGCGTTTCAACAGCTCTTACAACTAGGGTGATAGAATTTGAGTTCTTTTGTGTTGTACATTTAGAGAAAGCACCCAAATGTTTTGTTTGCATTCCATTTGAGTATGAAACTACACCAAGAATGTTTTAAAGTATAATCAAGCTTCAACTCAAGCTTCTGAATGCATTTACGCGTTTTAAAAGCTCATACGAGTAGGGTGAAAGAGAATTGATTTCTTTTGTGTTGTATATTAAGAGAAAGCATCCAAATACTTTGTTTTCATTCATTTGAGTGTGAAACTATACCTATTATGTTTACAGTTACAAACAAGCTTCAACTCAAGCTTTTGAATGCATTTACGCGTTTTAAAAGCTCTTACGACTAGGGTGATAGAAATTGAGTTCTTTTGTGTTGTATATTAAGAGAAAGCATCCAAATACAATTTTTGCATTCATTTGAGTCTGAAACTACACCGAGGATGTTTACAGTTACAAACAAGCTTCAACTATGCTTTTGAATTCATTTACGCGTTTTAAAAACTCATACGAGTAGGGTGAAAGAGATTTGAGTTCTTTTGTGTTGTATATTAAGAGAAAGCATCCAAATACTTTGTTTGCATTCATTTGAGTGTGAAACTACACCGAGGATGTTTACAAGTACAAACAAGCTTCAACTCAAGCTTTTGAATGTATTTACGCGTTTTAAAAGCTCATACGAGTAGGGTGAAAGAGATTTGAGTTCTTTTGTGTTGTATATTAAGAGAAAGCATTCAAATACTTTTTTTGCATTCATTTGAGTGTGAAACTACACCTAGGATGTTTACAAGTATAAACAACCTTCAACTCAAACTGTTGAATGAATTTACGCGATTTAACAGCTCTTACGACTAGGGTGATAGAAATTAAGTTCTTTTGTGTTGTATATTAAGAGAGAGCATCCAAATACTTTGTTTGCATTCATTTCAGTGTGAAACTACACCTAGGATGTTTACAGTTACAAACAAGCTTCAACTCATGCTTTTGAATTCATTTACGTGTTTTAAAAGCTCATACGAGTAGGGTGAAAGAGATTTGAGTTCTTTTGTGTTGTATAGTAAGAGAAAGCATCCACATGCTTTGTTTGCATTCATTTGAGTGTGACACTACACCTAGGATGTTTACAAGTACAAACAAGCTTCAACTCAAGCTTTTGATTGTATTTACGCGTTTTAAAAGCTCATACGAGTAGGGTGAAAGAGATTTGAGTTCTTTTGTGTTGTATATTAAGAGAAAGCATCCAAATACTTTGTTCCATTCTTTTAAGTGTGAAACTACACCTAGGATGTTTACAAGTACAAACAAGCTTCAACTCAAGCTTTTGAATGTATTTACGCGTTTTAAAAAGCTCATACGACTAGGGTGATAGAAATTGAGTTCTTGTGTGTTGTATATTAAGAGAAAGCATCCAAATACTGTTGAATGCATTTACGCGTTTTAAAAGCTCATACGAGTAGGGTGAAAGAGATTTGAGTTCTTTTGTGTTGTATATTAAGAGAAAACATCCAAATACTTTGTTTGCATTCCTTTGAGTGTGAAACTACACCGAGGATGTTTACAAGTACAAACAAGCTTCAACTCAAGCTTTTGAATGTATTTACGCGTTTTAAAAGCTCTTACGACTAGGGTGATAGAAATTGAGTTCTTTTGTGTTGTATATTAAGAGAAAGCATCCAAATACTTTGTTTGCATTCATTTGAGTGTGAAACTACACCTAGGATGTTTACAGTTACAAACAAGCTTCAACTCAGGCTTTTGAATTCATTTACGCGTTTTAAAAGGTTATACGAGTAGGGTAAAAGAGATTTGAGTTCTTTTGTGTTGTATAGTAAGAGAAAGCATCCAAATACTTTGTTTGCATTCATTTGAGTGTTAAACTACACCTAGGATGTTTACACGTACAAACAAGCTTCAACTCAAGCTTTTGAATGTATTTACGCGTTTTAAAAGCTCATACGAATAGGGTGAAAGAGATTTGATTTCTTTTCTGTTGTATATTAAGAGAAAGCACCCAAATGTTTTGTTTGCATTCTTTTGAGTATGAAACTACATCAAGAATGTGTTAAATTACAAACAAGCTTCAACTCAACCTTTTGAATGCATTTACGCGTTTTAAAAGCTCATACAAGTAGGGTGAAAGAGATTTGAGTTCTTTTGTGTTGTATATTAAGAGAAAGCATCCAAATACTTTTTTTGCAGTCATTTGAGTGTGGAACTATACCTAGGATGTTTACAGTTACAAACAAGCTTCAACTCAAGCTTTTGAATGCATTTACGCGTTTTAAAAGCTCTTACGACTAGGGTGATAGAAATTGAGTTCTTTTGTGTTGTATATTAAGAGAAAGCATCCAAATACTATTTTTGCATTCATTTGAGTCTGAAACTACACCGAGGATGTTTACAGTTACAAACAAGCTTCAACTCATGCTTTTGAATTCATTTACGCGTTTTAAAAGCTCATACGAGTAGGGTGAAAGAGATTTGAGTTCTTTTGTGTTGTATATTAAGAGAAAGCATCCAAATACTTTGTTTGCATTCATTTGAGTGTGAAACTACACCGAGGATGTTTACAAGTACAAACAAGCTTCAACTCAAGCTTTTGAATGTATTTACGCGTTTTAAAAGCTCATACGAGTAGGGTGAAAGAGATTTGAGTTCTTTTGTGTTGTATATTAAGAGAAAGCATTCAAAAATACTTTTTTTGCATTCATTTGAGTGTGAAACTACACCTACGATGTTTACAAGTATAAACAACCTTCAACTCAAACTGTTTAATGAATTTACGCGATTTAACAGCTCTTACGACTAGGGTGATAGAAATTGAGTTCTTTTGTGTTGTATATTAAGAGAGAGCATCCAAATACTTTGTTTGCATTCATTTCAGTGTGAAACTACACCTAGGATGTTTACAGTTACAAACAAGCTTCAACTCATGCTTTTGAATTCATTTACGTGTTTTAAAATCTCATACGAGTAGGGTGAAAGAGATTTGAGTTCTTTGTGTTGTATA
Source organism: Tetragonia tetragonoides (assembly GCA_038025085.1). NCBI lineage: Eukaryota > Viridiplantae > Streptophyta > Magnoliopsida > Caryophyllales > Aizoaceae > Tetragonia > Tetragonia tetragonoides. The sequence goes on from CM076146.1 coordinate 21,620,760, forward strand.
GTAAGAGAAAGCATCCAAATGCTTTGTTTGCATTCATTTGAGTGTGACACTACACCTAGGATGTTTACAAGTACAAACAAGCTTCAACTCAAGCTTTTGATTGTATTTACGCGTTTTAAAAGCTCATACGAGTAGGGTGAAAGAGATTTGAGTTCTTTTGTGTTGTATATTAAGAGAAAGCATCCAAATACTTTGTTCCATTCTTTTAAGTGTGAAACTACACCTAGGATGTTTACAAGTACAAACAAGCTTCAACTCAAGCTTTTGAATGTATTTACGCGTTTTAAAAAGCTCATACGACTAGGGTGATAGAAATTGAGTTCTTGTGTGTTGTATATTAAGAGAAAGCATCCAAATACTGTTGAATGCATTTACGCGTTTTAAAAGCTCATACGAGTAGGGTGAAAGAGATTTGAGTTCTTTTGTGTTGTATATTAAGAGAAAGCATCCAAATACTTTGTTTGCATTCCTTTGTGGGTGAAACTACACCGAGGATGTTTACAAGTACAAACAAGCTTCAACTCAAGCTTTTGAATGTATTTACGCGTTTTAAAAGCTCTTACGACTAGGGTGATAGAAATTGAGTTCTTTTGTGTTGTATATTAAGAGAAAGCATCCAAATACTTTGTTTGCATTCATTTGAGTGTGAAACTACACCTAGGATGTTTAAAGTTACAAACAAGCTTCAACTCATGCTTTTGAATTCATTTACGCGTTTTAAAAACTCATACGAGTAGGGTGAAAGAGATTTGAGTTCTTTTGTGTTGTATATTAAGAGAAAGCATCCAAATACTTTGTTTGCATTCATTTGAGTGTGAAACTACACCGAGGATGTTTACAAGTACAAACAAGCTTCAACTCAAGCTTTTGAATGTATTTACGCGTTTTAAAAGCTCATACGTGTAGGGTGAAAGAGATTTGAGTTCTTTTGTGTTGTATATTAAGAGAAAGCATACAAATACTTTTTTTGCATTCATTTGAGTGTGAAACTACACCTTGGATGTTTACAAGTATAAACAACCTTCAACTCAAACTGTTGAATGAATTTACGCGATTTAACAGCTCTTACGACTAGGGTGATAAAAATTGAGTTCTTTTGTGTTGTATATTAAGAGAGAGCATCCAAATACTTTGTTTGCATTCATTTCAGTGTTAAACTACACCTAGGATGTTTACAAGTACAAACAAGCTTCAACTCAAGCTTTTGAATGTATTTACGCGTTTTAAAAGCTCATACGAATAGGGTGAAAGAGATTTGATTTCTTTTCTGTTGTATATTAAGAGAAAGCACCCAAATGTTTTGTTTGCATTCTTTTGAGTATGAAACTACACCAAGAATGTGTTAAATTACAAACAAGCTTCAACTCAAGCTTTTGAATGCATTTTCGCGTTTTAAAAGCTCATACGAGTAGGGTGAAAGAGATTTGAGTTCTTTTGTGTTGTATATTAAGAGAAAGCATCCAAATACTTTGTTTGCATTCATTTGAGTGTGAAACTACACCGAGGATGTTTACAAGTACAAACAAGCTTCAACTCAAGCTTTTGAATGTATTTACGCGTTTTAAAAGCTCATACGAGTAGGGTGAAAGAGATTTGAGTTCTTTTGTGTTGTATATTAAGAGAAAGCATTCAAATACTTTTTTTGCATTCATTTGAGTGTGAAACTACACCTACGATGTTTACAAGTATAAACAACCTTCAACTCAAACTGTTGAATGAATTTACGCGATTTAACAGCTCTTACGACTAGGGTGATAGAAATTGAGTTCTTTTGTGTTGTATATTAAGAGAGAGCATCCAAATACTTTGTTTGCATTCATTTCAGTGTGAAACTACACCTAGGATGTTTACAGTTACAAACAAGCTTCAACTCATGCTTTTGAATTCATTTACGTGTTTTAAAATCTCATACGAGTAGGGTGAACGAGATTTGAGTTCTTTGTGTTGTATAGTAAGAGAAAGCATCCAAATGCTTTGTTTGCATTCATTTGAGTGTGACACTACACCTAGGATGTTTACAAGTACAAACAAGCTTCAACTCAAGCTTTTGATTGTATTTACGCGTTTTAAAAGCTCATACGAGTAGGGTGAAAGAGATTTGAGTTCTTTTGTGTTGTATATTAAGAGAAAGCATCCAAATACTTTGTTCCATTCTTTTAAGTGTGAAACTACACCTAGGATGTTTACAAGTACAAACAAGCTTCAACTCAAGCTTTTGAATGTATTTACGCGTTTTAAAAAGCTCATACGACTAGGGTGATAGAAATTGAGTTCTTGTGTGTTGTATATTAAGAGAAAGCATCCAAATACTGTTGAATGCATTTACGCGTTTTAAAAGCTCATACGAGTAGGGTGAAAGAGATTTGAGTTCTTTTGTGTTGTATATTAAGAGAAAGCATCCAAATACTTTGTTTGCATTCCTTTGTGTGTGAAACTACACCGAGGATGTTTACAAGTACAAACAAGCTTCAACTCAAGCTTTTGAATGTATTTACGCGTTTTAAAAGCTCTTACGACTAGGGTGATAGAAATTGAGTTCTTTTGTGTTGTATATTAAGAGAAAGCATCCAAATACTTTGTTTGCATTCATTTGAGTGTGAAACTACACCTAGGATGTTTAAAGTTACAAACAAGCTTCAACTCATGCTTTTGAATTCATTTACGCGTTTTAAAAACTCATACGAGTAGGGTGAAAGAGATTTGAGTTCTTTTGTGTTGTATATTAAGAGAAAGCATCCAAATACTTTGTTTGCATTCATTTGAGTGTGAAACTACACCGAGGATGTTTAGAAGTACAAACAAGCTTCAACTCAAGCTTTTGAATGTATTTACGCGTTTTAAAAGCTCATACGTGTAGGGTGAAAGAGATTTGAGTTCTTTTGTGTTGTATATTAAGAGAAAGCATACAAATACTTTTTTTGCATTCATTTGAGTGTGAAACTACACCTTGGATGTTTACAAGTATAAACAACCTTCAACTCAAACTGTTGAATGAATTTACGCGATTTAACAGCTCTTACGACTAGGGTGATAAAAATTGAGTTCTTTTGTGTTGTATATTAAGAGAGAGCATCCAAATACTTTGTTTGCATTCATTTCAGTGTTAAACTACACCTAGGATGTTTACAAGTACAAACAAGCTTCAACTCAAGCTTTTGAATGTATTTACGCGTTTTAAAAGCTCATACGAATAGGGTGAAAGAGATTTGATTTCTTTTCTGTTGTATATTAAGAGAAAGCACCCAAATGTTTTGTTTGCATTCTTTTGAGTATGAAACTACACCAAGAATGTGTTAAATTACAAACAAGCTTCAACTCAAGCTTTTGAATGCATTTTCGCGTTTTAAAAGCTCATACGAGTAGGGTGAAAGAGATTTGAGTTCTTTTGTGTTGTATATTAATAGAAAGCATCCAAATACTTTGTTTGCATTCATTTGAGTGTGGAACTATACCTAGGATGTTTACAGTTACAAACAAGCTTCAACTCAAGCTTTTGAATGCATTTACGCGTTTTAAAAGCTCATACGAGTAGGGTGAAAGAGATTTGAGTTCTTTTGTGTTGTATATTAAGAGAAAGCATCCAAATACTTTGTTTGCATTCATTTGGGTGTGAAACTACACCTAGGATGTTTACAAGTACAAACAAGCTCCAACTCAAGCAGTTGAATGAATTTACGCGTTTTAACAGCTCTTACGACTAGGATGATAGAAATTGAATGCTTTTGTGTTGTATATTAAGAGAAAAAATCCAAATACTTTGTTTGCCTTCATTTGAGTCTGAAACTACACCGAGGATGTTTACAAGTACAAACAAGCTTCAACTCAAGCTTTTGAATGTATTTACGCGTTTTAAAAGCTCATACGAGTAGGGTGAAAGAGATTTGAGTTCTTTTGTGTTGTATATTTAGAGAAAGCATCCAAATACTTTGTTTGCATTCATATGAATGTGTGAAACTACACCTAGGATGTTGACAAGTACAAACAAGCTTCAACTCATGCTTTTGAATGCATTTACGCGTTTTAAAAGCTCTTACGAGTAGGGTGAAAGAGATTTGAGTTCTTTTGTGTCGTATATTAAGAGAAAGTATCCAAATACTTTGTTTGCATTCATTTGAGTGTGAAACTACACCTAGGATTTTTACAAGTACAAAAAAGCTTCAACTCAAGCTTTTGAATGCATTTACGCGTTTTAACAGCTCTTACAACTAGGGTGATAGAATTTGAGTTCTTTTGTGTTGTACATTTAGAGAAAGCACCCAAATGTTTTGTTTGCATTCCATTTGAGTATGAAACTACACCAAGAATGTTTTAAAGTATAATCAAGCTTCAACTCAAGCTTCTGAATGCATTTACGCGTTTTAAAAGCTCATACGAGTAGGGTGAAAGAGATTTGAGTTCTTTTGTGTCGTATATTAAGAGAAAGCATCCAAATACTTTGTTTTCATTCATTTGAGTGTGAAACTATACCTATTATGTTTACAGTTACAAACAAGCTTCAACTCAAGCTTTTGAATGCATTTACGCGTTTTAAAAGCACTTACGACTAGGGTGATAGAAATTGAGTTCTTTTGTGTTGTATATTAAGAGAAAGCATCCAAATACTATTTTTGCATTCATTTGAGTCTGAAACTACACCGAGGATGTTTACAGTTACAAACAAGCTTCAACTATGCTTTTGAATTCATTTACGCGTTTTAAAAACTCATACGAGTAGGGTGAAAGAGATTTGAGTTCTTTTGTGTTGTATATTAAGAGAAAGCATCCAAATACTTTGTTTGCATTCATTTGAGTGTGAAACTACACCGAGGAAGTTTACAAGTACAAACAAGCTTCAACTCAAGCTTTTGAATGTATTTACGCGTTTTAAAAGCTCATACGAGTAGGGTGAAAGAGATTTGAGTTCTTTTGTGTTGTATATTAAGAGAAAGCATTCAAATACTTTTTTTGCATTCATTTGAGTGTGAAACTACACCTAGGATGTTTACAAGTATAAACAACCTTCAACTCAAACTGTTGAATGAATTTACGCGATTTAACAGCTCTTACGACTAGGGTGATAGAAATTGAGTTCTTTTGTGTTGTATATTAAGAGAGAGCATCCAAATACTTTGTTTGCATTCATTTCAGTGTGAAACTACACCTAGGATGTTTACAGTTACAAACAAGCTTCAACTCATGCTTTTGAATTTCATTTACGTGTTTTAAAAGCTCATACGAGTAGGGTGAAAGAGATTTGAGTTCTTTTGTGTTGTATAGTAAGAGAAAGCATCCACATGCTTTGTTTGCATTCATTTGAGTGTGACACTACACCTAGGATGTTTACAAGTACAAACAAGCTTCAACTCAAGCTTTTGAATGTATTTACGCGTTTTAAAAGCTCATACGAGTAAGGTGAAAGAGATTTGAGTTCTTTTGTGTTGTATATTAAGAGAAAGCATTCAAATACTTTTTTTGCATTCATTTGAGTGTGAAACTACACCTAGGATGTTTACAAGTATAAACAACCTTCAACTCAAGCTTTTGAATGTATTTACGCGTTTTAAAAGCTCTTACGACTAGGGTGATAGAAATTGAGTTCTTTTGTGTTGTATATTAAGAGAAAGCATCCAAATACTTTGTTTGCATTCATTTGAGTGTGAAACTACACCTAGGATGTTTACAGTTACAAACAAGCTTCAACTCAGGCTTTTGAATTCATTTACGCGTTTTAAAAGGTTATACGAGTAGGGTAAAAGAGATTTGAGTTCTTTTGTGTTGTATAGTAAGAGAAAGCATCCAAATACTTTGTTTGCATTCATTTGAGTGTTAAACTACACCTAGGATGTTTACACGTACAAACAAGCTTCAACTCAAGCTTTTGAATGTATTTACGCGTTTTAAAAGCACATATGAATAGGGTGAAAGAGATTTGATTTCTTTTCTGTTGTATATTAAGAGAAAGCACCCAAATGTTTTGTTTGCATTCTTTTGGGTATGAAACTACATCAAGAATGTGTTAAATTACAAACAAGCTTCAACTCAACCTTTTGAATGCATTTACGCGTTTTAAAAGCTCATACGAGTAGGGTGAAAGAGATTTGAGTTCTTTTGTGTTGTATATTAAGAGAAAGCATCCAAATACTTTGTTTGCATTCATTTGAGTGTGGAACTATACCTAGGATGTTTACAGTTACAAACAAGCTTCAACTCAAGCTTTTGAATGCATTTACGCGTTTTAAAAGCTCTTACGACTAGGGTGATAGAAATTGAGTTCTTTTTTGTTGTATATTAAGAGAAAGCATCCAAATACTATTTTTGCATTCATTTGAGTCTGAAACTACACCGAGGATGTTTACAGTTACAAACAAGCTTCAACTCATGCTTTTGAATTCATTTACGCGTTTTAAAAGCTCATACGAGTAGGGTGAAAGAGATTTGAGTTCTTTTGTGTTGTATATTAAGAGAAAGCATCCAAATACTTTGTTTGCATTCATTTGAGTGTGAAACTACACCGAGGAAGTTTACAAGTACACACAAGCTTCAACTCAAGCTTTTGAATGTATTTACGCGTTTTAAAAGTTCATACGAGTAGGGTGAAAGAGATTTGAGTTCTTTTGTGTTGTATATTAAGAGAAAGCATTCAAATACTTTTTTTGCATTCATTTGAGTGTGAAACTACACCTACGATGTTTACAAGTATAAACAACCTTCAACTCAAACTGTTGAATGAATTTACGCGATTTAACAGCTCTTACGACTAGGGTGATAGAAATTGAGTTCTTTTGTGTTGTATATTAAGAGAGAGCATCCAAATACTTTGTTTGCATTCATTTCAGTGTGAAACTACACCTAGGATGTTTACAGTTACAAACAAGCTTCAACTCATGCTTTTGAATTTCATTTACGTGTTTTAAAAGCTCATACGAGTAGGGTGAAAGAGATTTGAGTTCTTTTGTGTTGTATAGTAAGAGAAAGCATCCACATGCTTTGTTTGCATTCATTTGAGTGTGACACTACACCTAGGATGTTTACAAGTACAAACAAGCTTCAACTCAAGCTTTTGAATGTATTTACGCGTTTTAAAAGCTCATACGAGTAGGGTGAAAGAGATTTGAGTTCTTTTGTGTTGTATATTAAGAGAAAGCATTCAAATACTTTTTTTGCATTCATTTGAGTGTGAAACTACACCTAGGTTGTTTACAAGTATAAACAACCTTCAACTCAAGCTTTTGAATGTATTTACGCGTTTTAAAAGCTCTTACGACTAGGGTGATAGAAATTGAGTTCTTTTGTGTTGTATATTAAGAGAAAGCATCCAAATACTTTGTTTGCATTCATTTGAGTGTGAAACTACACCTAGGATGTTTACAGTTACAAACAAGCTTCAACTCAGGCTTTTGAATTCATTTACGCGTTTTAAAAGGTTATACGAGTAGGGTAAAAGAGATTTGAGTTCTTTTGTGTTGTATAGTAAGAGAAAGCATCCAAATACTTTGTTTGCATTCATTTGAGTGTTAAACTACACCTAGGATGTTTACACGTACAAACAAGCTTCAACTCAAGCTTTTGAATGTATTTACGCGTTTTAAAAGCACATACGAATAGGGTGAAAGAGATTTGATTTCTTTTCTGTTGTATATTAAGGGAAAGCACCCAAATGTTTTGTTTGCATTTTTTTTGAGTATGAAACTACATCAAGAATGTGTTAAATTACAAACAAGCTTCAACTCAACCTTTTGAATGCATTTACGCGTTTTAAAAGCTCATACGAGTAGGGTGAAAGAGATTTGAGTTCTTTTGTGTTGTATATTAAGAGAAAGCATCCAAATACTTTGTTTGCATTCATTTGAGTGTGGAACTATACCTAGGATGTTTACAGTTACAAACAAGCTTCAACTCAAGCTTTTGAATGCATTTACGCGTTTTAAAAGCTCTTACGACTAGGGTGATAGAAATTGAGTTCTTTTTTGTTGTATATTAAGAGAAAGCATCCAAATACTATTTTTGCATTCATTTGAGTCTGAAACTACACCGAGGATGTTTACAGTTACAAACAAGCTTCAACTCATGCTTTTGAATTCATTTACGCGTTTTAAAAGCTCATACGAGTAGGGTGAAAGAGATTTGAGTTCTTTTGTGTTGTATATTAAGAGAAAGCATCCAAATACTTTGTTTGCATTCATTTGAGTGTGAAACTACACCGAGGATGTTTACAAGTACAAACAAGCTTCAACTCAAGCTTTTGAATGTATTTACGCGTTTTAAAAGCTCATACGAGTAGGGTGAAAGAGATTTGAGTTCTTTTGTGTTGTATATTAAGAGAAAGCATTCAAATACTTTTTTTGCATTCATTTGAGTGTGAAACTACACCTACGATGTTTACAAGTATAAACAACCTTCAACTCAAACTGTTGAATGAATTTACGCGATTTAACAGCTCTTACGACTAGGGTGATAGAAATTGAGTTCTTTTGTGTTGTATATTAAGAGAGAGCATCCAAATACTTTGTTTGCATTCATTTCAGTGTGAAACTACACCTAGGATGTTTACAGTTACAAACAAGCTTCAACTCATGCTTTTGAATTCATTTACGTGTTTTAAAATCTCATACGAGTAGGGTGAAAGAGATTTGAGTTCTTTGTGTTGTATAGTAAGAGAAAGCATCCAAATGCTTTGTTTGCATTCATTTGAGTGTGACACTACACCTAGGATGTTTACAAGTACAAACAAGCTTCAACTCAAGCTTTTGATTGTATTTACGCGTTTTAAAAGCTCATACGAGTAGGGTGAAAGAGATTTGAGTTCTTTTGTGTTGTATATTAAGAGAAAGCATCCAAATACTTTGTTCCATTCTTTTAAGTGTGAAACTACACCTAGGATGTTTACAAGTACAAACAAGCTTCAACTCAAGCTTTTGAATGTATTTACGCGTTTTAAAAAGCTCATACGACTAGGGTGATAGAAATTGAGTTCTTGTGTGTTGTATATTAAGAGAAAGCATCCAAATACTGTTGAATGCATTTACGCGTTTTAAAAGCTCATACGAGTAGGGTGAAAGAGATTTGAGTTCTTTTGTGTTGTATATTAAGAGAAAGCATCCAAATACTTTGCTTGCATTCCTTTGAGTGTGAAACTACACCGAGGATGTTTACAAGTACAAACAAGCTTCAACTCAAGCTTTTGAATGTATTTACGCGTTTTAAAAGCTCTTACGACTAGGGTGATAGAAATTGAGTTCTTTTGTGTTGTATATTAAGAGAAAGCATCCAAATACTTTGTTTGCATTCATTTGAGTGTGAAACTACACCTAGGATGTTTAAAGTTACAAACAAGCTTCAACTCATGCTTTTGAATTCATTTACGCGTTTTAAAAGCTTATACGAGTAGGGTAAAAGAGATTTGAGTTCTTTTGTGTTGTATAGTAAGAGAAAGCATCCAAATACTTTGTTTGCATTCATTTGAGTGTGAAACTACACATAGGATATTTACAAGTACAAACAAGCTTCAACTCAAGCTTTTGAATGTATTTACGCGTTTTAACAGCTCTTACGACTAGGGTGATAGAAATTGAGTTCTTTTGTGTTGTATATTAAGAGAAAGCATCCAAATACTTTGTTTGCATTCATTTGAGTGTGAAACTACACCTAGGATGTTTACAGTTACAAACAAGCTTCACCTCAGGATTTTGAATTCATTTACGCGTTTTAAAAGCTTATACGAGTACGGTAAAAGAGATTTGAGTTCTTTTGTGTTGTATAGTAAGAGAAAGCATCCAAATACTTTGTTTGCATTCATTTGAGTGTTAAACTACACCTAGGATGTTTACAAGTACAAACAAGCTTCAACTCAAGCTTTTGAATGTATTTACGCGTTTTAAAAGCTCATACGAATAGGGTGAAAGAGATTTGATTTCTTTTCTATTGTATATTAAGAGAAAGCACCCAAATGTTTTGTTTGCATTCTTTTGAGTATGAAACTACACCAAGAATGTGTTAAATTACAAACAAGCTTCAACTCAAGCTTTTGAATGCATTTACTCGTTTTAAAAGCTCATACGAGTAGGGTGAAAGAGATTTGAGTTCTTTTGTGTTGTATATTAAGAGAAAGCATCCAAATACTTTGTTTGCACTCATTTGAGTGTGGAACTATACCTAGGATGTTTACAGTTACAAACAAGCTACAACTCAAGCTTTTGAATGCATTTACGCGTTTTAAAAGCTCATACGAGTAGGGTGAAAGAGATTTGAGTTCTTTTGTGTTGTATAATAAGAGAAAGCATCCAAATACTTTGTTTGCATTCATTTGAGTGTGAAACTACACCTAGGATATTTACAAGTACAAACAAGCTCCAACTCAAGCTGTTGAATGAATTTACGCGTTTTAACAGCTCTTACGACTAGGATGATAGAAATTGAATTCTTTTGTGTTGTATATTAAGAGAAAAAATCCAAATACTTTGTTTGCATTCATTTGAGTCTGAAACTACACCGAGGATGTTTACAAGTACAAACAAGCTTCAACTCAAGCTTTTGAATGTATTTATGCGTTTTAAAAGCTCATACGAGTAGGGTGAAAGAGATTTGAGTTCTTTTGTGTTGTATATTTAGAGAAAGCATCCAAATACTTTGTTTGCATTCATATGAATGTGTGAAACTACACCTAGGATGTTTACAAGTACAAACAAGCTTCAACTCATGCTTTGAATGCATTTACGCGTTTTAAAAGCTCTTACGAGTAGGGTGAAAGAGATTTGAGTTCTTTTGTGTCGTATATTAAGAGAAAGTATCCAAATACTTTGTTTGCATTCATTTGAGTGTGAAACTACACCTAGGATTTTTACAAGTACAAACAAGCTTCAACTCAAGCTTTTGAATGCATTTACGCGTTTTAACAGCTCTTACAACTAGGGTGATAGAATTTGAGTTCTTTTGTGTTGTACATTTAGAGAAAGCACCCAAATGTTTTGTTTGCATTCCATTTGAGTATGAATCTACACCAAGAATGTTTTAAAGTATAATCAAGCTTCAACTCAAGCTTCTGAATGCATTTACGCGTTTTAAAAGCTCATACGAGTAGGGTGAAAGAGATTTGAGTTCTTTTGTGTCGTATATTAAGAGAAAGCATCCAAATAGTTTGTTTGCATTCATTTGAGTGTGAAACTACACCTAGGATGTTTACAAGTACAAACAAGCTTCAACTCAGGCTGTTGAAGGAATTTACGCGTTTTAACAGCTCTTACGACTAGCGTGAAAGAGATTTGAGTTCTCTTGTGTTGTATATTAAGAGAAAGCATCCAAATACTTTGTTTACATTCATTTGAGTGTGAAACTACACCTAGGATGTTTACATGTACAAACAAGCTTCAACTCAAGCTTTTGATTGTATTTATGCATTTTAAAAGCTCATACCAATAGGGTGAAAGAGATTTGAGTTCTTTTGTGCTGTATAGTAAGAGAAAGCATCCAAATACTTTGTTTACATTCATTTGAGTGTGAAACTACACCTAGGATGTTTACAAGTACAAACAAGCTTCAACTCAAGCTTTTGATTGTATTTATGCATTTTAAAAGCTCATACGAGTAGGGTGAAAGAGATTTGAGTTCTTTTGTGTTGTTTAATATTAAGAGAAAGCATCCAAATACTTTGTTTCCATTCATTTAAGTGTGAAACTACACCTAGGATGTTTACAAGTACAAACAAGCTTCAACTCAAGCTTTTGATTGTATTTACGAGTTTTAAAAGTTCATACGAGTATTGTGAAAGAGATTTGAGTTCTTTTGTGTTTTATTTTATGAGAAAGCATCCAAATACTTTGTTTGCATTCATTTGAGTGTGAAACTACACCGAGGATGTTTACAAGTAGAAACAAGCTTCAACTCAAGCTTTTGAATGTATTTACGCGTTTTAAAAGCTCATACGAGTAGGGTGAAAGAGATTTGAGTTCTTTTGTGCTGTATATTAAGAGAAAACATTCAAATACTTTGTTTGCATTCATTTGAGTGTGAAACTACACCTAGGATGTTTACAAGTATAAACAAGCTTCAACTCAAGCTGTTGAATGAATTTACGCGATTTAACAGCTCTTACGACTAGGGTGATAGAAATTGAGTTCTTTTGTGTTGTATATTAAGAGAAAGCACCCAAATACTTTGTTTTCATTCATTTGAGTGTGAAACTACACCTAGGATGTTTCCAGTTACAAACAAGCTCCAACTCATGCTTTTGAATTCATTTACGCGTTTTAAAAGCTCAAACGAGTAGGGTGAAAGAGAATTGATTTCTTTTGTGTTGTATATTAAGAGAAAGCATCCAAATACTTTGTTTTCATTCATTTGAGTGTGAAACTATACCTATTATGTTTACAGTTACAAACAAGCTTCAACTCAAGCTTTTGAATGCATTTACGCGTTTTAAAAGCTCTTACGACTAGGGTGATAGAAATTGAGTTCTTTTGTGTTGTATATTAAGAGAAAGCATCCAAATACTATTTTTGCATTCATTTGAGTCTGAAACTACACCAAGGATGTTTACAGTTACAAACAAGCTTCAACTCATGCTTTTGAATTCATTTACGCGTTTTAAAAGCTCATACGAGTAGGGTGAAAGAGATTTGAGTTCTTTTGTGTTGTATATTAAGAGAAAGCATCCAAATAGTTTGTTTGCATTCATTTGAGTGTGAAACTACACCTAGGATGTTTACAAGTACAAACAAGCTTCAACTCAGGCTGTTGAAGGAATTTACGCGTTTTAACAGCTCTTACGACTAGCGTGAAAGAGATTTGAGTTCTCTTGTGTTGTATATTAAGAGAAAGCATCCAAATACTTTGTTTACATTCATTTGAGTGTGAAACTACATCTAGGATGTTTACATGTACAAACAAGCTTCAACTCAAGCTTTTGATTGTATTTATGCATTTTAAAAGCTCATACCAATAGGGTGAAAGAGATTTGAGTTCTTTTGTGCTGTATAGTAAGAGAAAGCATCCAAATACTTTGTTTACATTCATTTGAGTGTGAAACTACACCTAGGATGTTTACAAGTACAAACAAGCTTCAACTCAAGCTTTTGATTGTATTTATGCATTTTAAAAGCTCATACGAGTAGGGTGAAAGAGATTTGAGTTCTTTTGTGTTGTTTAATATTAAGAGAAAGCATCCAAATACTTTGTTTCCATTCATTTAAGTGTGAAACTACACCTAGGATGTTTACAAGTACAAACAAGCTTCAACTCAAGCTTTTGATTGTATTTACGAGTTTTAAAAGTTCATACGAGTATTGTGAAAGAGATTTGAGTTCTTTTGTGTTTTATTTTATGAGAAAGCATCCAAATACTTTGTTTGCATTCATTTGAGTGTGAAACTACACCGAGGATGTTTACAAGTAGAAACAAGCTTCAACTCAAGCTTTTGAATGTATTTACGCGTTTTAAAAGCTCATACGAGTAGGGTGAAAGAGATTTGAGTTCTTTTGTGCTGTATATTAAGAGAAAACATTCAAATACTTTGTTTGCATTCATTTGAGTGTGAAACTACACCTAGGATGTTTACAAGTATAAACAAGCTTCAACTCAAGCTGTTGAATGAATTTACGCGATTTAACAGCTCTTACGACTAGGGTGATAGAAATTGAGTTCTTTTGTGTTGTATATTAAGAGAAAGCACCCAAATACTTTGTTTTCATTCATTTGAGTGTGAAACTACACCTAGGATGTTTCCAGTTACAAACAAGCTCCAACTCATGCTTTTGAATTCATTTACGCGTTTTAAAAGCTCAAACGAGTAGGGTGAAAGAGAATTGATTTCTTTTGTGTTGTATATTAAGAGAAAGCATCCAAATACTTTGTTTTCATTCATTTGAGTGTGAAACTATACCTATTATGTTTACAGTTACAAACAAGCTTCAACTCAAGCTTTTGAATGCATTTACGCGTTTTAAAAGCTCTTACGACTAGGGTGATAGAAATTGAGTTCTTTTGTGTTGTATATTAAGAGAAAGCATCCAAATACTATTTTTGCATTCATTTGAGTCTGAAACTACACCAAGGATGTTTACAGTTACAAACAAGCTTCAACTCATGCTTTTGAATTCATTTACGCGTTTTAAAAGCTCATACGAGTAGGGTGAAAGAGATTTGAGTTCTTTTGTGTTGTATATTAAGAGAAAGCATCCAAATACTTTGTTTGCATTCATTTGAGTGTGAAACTACACCGAGGATGTTTACAAGTACAAACAAGCTTCAACTCAAGCTTTTGAATATATTTACGCGTTTTAAAAGCTCATACGAGTAGGGTGAAAGAGATTTGAGTTCTTTTGTGTTGTATATTAAGAGAAAGCATTCAAATACTTTTTTAGCATTCATTTGAGTGTGAAACTACACCTAGGATGTTTACAAGTATAAACAACCTTCAACTCAAACTGTTGAATGAATTTACGCGATTTAACTGCTCTTACGACTAGGGTGACAGAAATTGAGTTCTTTTGTGTTGTATATTAAGAGAGAGCATCCAAATACTTTGTTTGCATTCATTTCAGTGTGAAACTACACCTAGGATGTTTACAGTTACAAACAAGCTTCAACTCATGCTTTTGAATTCATTTACGTGTTTTAAAAGCTCATACGAGTAGGGTGAAAGAGATTTGAGTTCTTTTGTGTTGTATAGTAAGAGAAAGCATCCAAATGCTTTGTTTGCATTCATTTGAGTGTGACACTACACCTAGGATGTTTACAAGTACAAACAAGCTTCAACTCAAGCTTTTGATTGTATTTACGCGTTTTAAAAGCTCATACGAGTAGGGTGAAAGAGATTTGAGTTCTTTTGTGTTGTATATTAAGAGAAAGCATCCAAATACTTTGTTCCATTCTTTTAAGTGTGAAACTACACCTAGGATGTTTACAAGTACAAACAAGCTTCAACTCAAGCTTTTGAATGTATTTACGCGTTTTAAAAAGCTCATACGACTAGGGTGATAGAAATTGAGTTCTTGTGTGTTGTATATTAAGAGAAAGCATCCAAATACTGTTGAATGCATTTACGCGTTTTAAAAGCTCATACGAGTAGGGTGAAAGAGATTTGAGTTCTTTTGTGTTGTATATTAAGAGAAAGCATCCAAATACTTTGTTTGCATTCCTTTGAGTGTGAAACTACACCGAGGATGTTTACAAGTACAAACAAGCTTCAACTCAAGCTTTTGAATGTATTTACGCGTTTTAAAAGCTCTTACGACTAGGGTGATAGAAATTGAGTTCTTTTGTGTTGTATATTAAGAGAAAGCATCCAAATACTTTGTTTGCATTCATTTGAGTGTGAAACTACACCTAGGATGTTTAAAGTTACAAACAAGCTTCAACTCATGCTTTTGAATTCATTTACGCGTTTTAAAAGCTTATACGAGTAGGGTAAAAGAGATTTGAGTTCTTTTGTGTTGTATAGTAAGAGAAAGCATCCAAATACTTTGTTTGCATTCATTTGAGTGTGAAACTACACATAGGATATTTACAAGTACAAACAAGCTTCAACTCAAGCTTTTGAATGTATTTACGCGTTTTAACAGCTCTTACGACTAGGGTGATAGAAATTGAGTTCTTTTGTGTTGTATATTAAGAGAAAGCATCCAAATACTTTGTTTGCATTCATTTGAGTGTGAAACTACACCTAGGATGTTTACAGTTACAAACAAGCTTCACCTCAGGATTTTGAATTCATTTACGCGTTTTAAAAGCTTATACGAGTACGGTAAAAGAGATTTGAGTTCTTTTGTGTTGTATAGTAAGAGAAAGCATCCAAATACTTTGTTTGCATTCATTTGAGTGTGAAACTACACCTAGGATGTTTACAGTTACAAACAAGCTTCAACTCATGCTTTTGAATTCATTTACGCGTTTTAAAAGCTTATACGAGTAGGGTAAAAGAGATTTGAGTTCTTTTGTGTTGTATAGTAAGAGAAAGCATCCAAATACTTTGTTTGCATTCATTTGAGTGTGAAACTACACCTAGGATATTTACAAGTACAAACAAGCTTCAACTCAAGCTTTTGAATGTATTTACGCGTTTTAACAGCTCTTACGACTAGGGTGATAGAAATTGAGTTCTTTTGTGTTGCATATTAAGAGAAAGCATCCAAATACTTTGTTTGCATTCATTTGAGTGTGAAACTACACCTAGGATGTTTACAGTTACAAACAAGCTTCAACTCAGGCTTTTGAATTCATTTACGCGTTTTAAAAGCTTATACGAGTAGGGTAAAAGAGATTTGAGTTCTTTTGTGTTGTATAGTAAGAGAAAGCATCCAAATACTTTGTTTGCATTCATTTGAGTGTTAAACTACACCTAGGATGTTTACAAGTACAAACAAGCTTCAACTCAAGCTTTTGAATGTATTTACGCGTTTTAAAAGCTCATACGAATAGGGTGAAAGAGATTTGATTTCTTTTCTGTTGTATATTAAGAGAAAGCACCCAAATGTTTTGTTTGCATTCTTTTGAGTATGAAACTACACCAAGAATGTGTTAAATTACAAACAAGCTTCAACTCAAGCTTTGGAATGCATTTACGCGTTTTAAAAGCTCATACGAGTAGGGTGAAAGAGATTTGAGTTCTTTTGTGTTGTATATTAAGAGAAAGCATCCAAATACTTTGTTTGCATTCATTTGAGTGTGAAACTACACCTAGGATGTTTACAAGTACAAACAAGCTCCAACTCAAGCTGTTGAATGAATTTACGCGTTTTAACAGCTCTTACGACTAGGATGATAGAAATTGAATTCTTTTGTGTTGTATATTAAGAGAAAAAATCCAAATACTTTGTTTGCATTCATTTGAGTCTGAAACTACACCGAGGATGTTTACAAATACAAACAAGCTTCAACTCAAGCTGTTGAATGAATTTACGCGTTTTAACAGCTCTTACGACTAGGATGATAGAAATTGAATTCTTTTGTGTTGTATATTAAGAGAAAAAATCCAAATACTTTGTTTGCATTCATTTGAGTCTGAAACTACACCGAGGATGTTTACAAGTACAAACAAGCTTCAACTCAAGCTTTTGAATGTATTTACGCGTTTTAAAAGCTCATACGAGTAGGGTGAAAGAGATTTGAGTTCTTTTGTGTTGTATATTTAGAGAAAGCATCCAAATACTTTGTTTGCATTCATATGAATGTGTGAAACTACACCTAGGATGTTGACAAGTACAAACAAGCTTCAACTCATGCTTTTGAATGCATTTACGCGTTTTAAAAGCTCTTACGAGTAGGGTGAAAGAGATTTGAGTTCTTTTGTGTCGTATATTAAGAGAAAGTATCCAAATACTTTGTTTGCATTCATTTGAGTGTGAAACTACACCTAGGATTTTTACAAGTAAAAACAAGCTTCAACTCAAGCTTTTGAATGCATTTACGCGTTTTAACAGCTCTTACAACTAGGGTGATAGAATTTGAGTTCTTTTGTGTTGTACATTTAGAGAAAGCACCCAAATGTTTTGTTTGCATTCCATTTGAGTATGAAACTACACCAAGAATGTTTTAAAGTATAATCAAGCTTCAACTCAAGCTTCTGAATGCATTTACGCGTTTTAAAAGCTCATACGAGTAGGGTGAAAGAGATTTGAGTTCTTTTGTGTCGTATATTAAGAGAAAGCATCCAAATACTTTGTTTGCATTCATTTGAGTGTGAAACTACACCTAGGATGTTTACAAGTACAAACAAGCTTCAACTCAGGCTGTTGAAGGAATTTACGCGTTTTAACAGCTCTTACGACTAGCGTGAAAGAGATTTGAGTTCTCTTGTGTTGTATATTAAGAGAAAGCATCCAAATACTTTGTTTACATTCATTTGAGTGTGAAACTACACCTAGGATGTTTACATGTACAAACAAGCTTCAACTCAAGCTTTTGATTGTATTTATGCATTTTAAAAGCTCATACCAATAGGGTGAAAGAGATTTGAGTTCTTTTGTGCTGTATAGTAAGAGAAAGCATCCAAATACTTTGTTTACATTCATTTGAGTGTGAAACTACACCTAGGATGTTTACAAGTACAAACAAGCTTCAACTCAAGCTTTTGATTGTATTTACGCGTTTTAAAAGCTCTTACGACTAGGGTGATAGAAATTGAGTTCTTTTGTGTTGTATATTAAGAGAAAGCATCCAAATACTTTGTTTGCATTCATTTGAGTGTGAAACTACACCTAGGATGTTTAAAGTTACAAACAAGCTTCAACTCATGCTTTTGAATTCGTTTACGCGTTTTAAAAGCTTATACGAGTAGGGTAAAAGAGATTTGAGTTCTTTTGTGTTGTATAGTAAGAGAAAGCATCCAAATACTTTGTTTGCATTCATTTGAGTGTGAAACTACACATAGGATATTTACAAGTACAAACAAGCTTCAACTCAAGCTTTTGAATGTATTTACGCGTTTTAACAGCTCTTACGACTAGGGTGATAGAAATTGAGTTCTTTTGTGTTGTATATTAAGAGAAAGCATCCAAATACTTTGTTTGCATTCATTTGAGTGTGAAACTACACCTAGGATGTTTACAGTTACAAACAAGCTTCAAATCATGCTTTTGAATTCATTTACGCGTTTTAAAAGCTTATACGAGTAGGGTAAAAGAGATTTGAGTTCTTTTGTGTTGTATAGTAAGAGAAAGCATCCAAATACTTTGTTTGCATTCATTTAAGTGTGAAACTACACCTAGGATATTTACAAGTACAAACAAGCTTCAACTCAAGCTTTTGAATGTATTTACGCGTTTTAACAGCTCTTACGACTAGGGTGATAGAAATTGAGTTCTTTTGTGTTGCATATTAAGAGAAAGCATCCAAATACTTTGTTTGCATTCATTTGAGTGTGAAACTACACCTAGGATGTTTACAGTTACAAACAAGCTTCAACTCAGGCTTTTGAATTCATTTACGCGTTTTAAAAGCTTATACGAGTAGGGTAAAAGAGATTTGAGTTCTTTTGTGTTGTATAGTAAGAGAAAGCATCCAAATACTTTGTTTGCATTCATTTGAGTGTTAAACTACACCTAGGATGTTTACAAGTACAAACAAGCTTCAACTCAAGCTTTTGAATGTATTTACGCGTTTTAAAAGCTCATACGAATAGGGTGAAAGAGATTTGATTTCTTTTCTGTTGTATATTAAGAGAAAGCACCCAAATGTTTTGTTTGCATTCTTTTGAGTATGAAACTACACCAAGAATGTGTTAAATTACAAACAAGCTTCAACTCAAGCTTTTGAATGCATTTACGCGTTTTAAAAGCTCATACGAGTAGGGTGAAAGAGATTTGAGTTCTTTTGTGTTGTATATTAAGAGAAAGCATCCAAATACTTTGTTTGCATTCATTTGAGTGTGAAACTACACCTAGGATGTTTACAAGTACAAACAAGCTCCAACTCAAGCTGTTGAATGAATTTACGCGTTTTAACAGCTCTTACGACTAGGATGATAGAAATTGAATTCTTTTGTGTTGTATATTAAGAGAAAAAATCCAAATACTTTGTTTGCATTCATTTGAGTCTGAAACTACACCGAGGATGTTTACAAATACAAACAAGCTTCAACTCAAGCTGTTGAATGAATTTACGCGTTTTAACAGCTCTTACGACTAGGATGATAGAAATTGAATTCTTTTGTGTTGTATATTAAGAGAAAAAATCCAAATACATTGTTTGCATTCATTTGAGTCTGAAACTACACCGAGGATGTTTACAAGTACAAACAAGCTTCAACTCAAGCTTTTGAATGTATTTACGCGTTTTAAAAGCTCATACGAGTAGGGTGAAAGAGATTTGAGTTCTTTTGTGTTGTATATTTAGAGAAAGCATCCAAATACTTTGTTTGCATTCATATGAATGTTTGAAACTACACCTAGGATGTTTACAAGTACAAACAAGCTTCAACTCATGCTTTTGAATGCATTTACGCGTTTTAAAAGCTCTTACGAGTAGGGTGAAAGAGATTTGAGTTCTTTTGTGTCGTATATTAAGAGAAAGTATCCAAATACTTTGTTTGCATTCATTTGAGTGTGAAACTACACCTAGGATTTTTACAAGTACAAACAAGCTTCAACTCAAGCTTTTGAATGCATTTACGCGTTTTAACAGCTCTTACAACTAGGGTGATAGAATTTGAGTTCTTTTGTGTTGTACATTTAGAGAAAGCACCCAAATGTTTTGTTTGCATTCCATTTGAGTATGAAACTACACCAAGAATGTTTTAAAGTATAATCAAGCTTCAACTCAAGCTTCTGAATGCAGTTACGCGTTTTAAAAGCTCATACGAGTAGGGTGAAAGAGATTTGAGTTCTTTTGTGTCGTATATTAAGAGAAAGCATCCAAATACTTTGTTTGCATTCATTTGAGTGTGAAACTACACCTAGGATGTTTACAAGTACAAACAAGCTTCAACTCAGGCTGTTGAAGGAATTTACGCGTTTTAACAGCTCTTACGACTAGCGTGAAAGAGATTTGAGTTCTCTTGTGTTGTATATTAAGAGAAAGCATCCAAATACTTTGTTTACATTCATTTGAGTGTGAAACTACACCTAGGATGTTTACATGTACAAACAAGCTTCAACTCAAGCTTTTGATTGTATTTATGCATTTTAAAAGCTCATACCAATAGGGTGAAAGAGATTTGAGTTCTTTTGTGCTGTATAGTAAGAGAAAGCATCCAAATACTTTGTTTACATTCATTTGAGTGTGAAACTACACCTAGGATGTTTACAAGTACAAACAAGCTTCAACTCAAGCTTTTGATTGTATTTACGCGTTTTAAAAGCTCTTACGACTAGGGTGATAGAAATTGAGTTCTTTTGTGTTGTATATTAAGAGAAAGCATCCAAATACTTTGTTTGCATTCATTTGAGTGTGAAACTACACCTAGGATGTTTAAAGTTACAAACAAGCTTCAACTCATGCTTTTGAATTCATTTACGCGTTTTAAAAGCTTATACGAGTAGGGTAAAAGAGATTTGAGTTCTTTTGTGTTGTATAGTAAGAGAAAGCATCCAAATACTTTGGTTGCATTCATTTGAGTGTGAAACTACACATAGGATATTTACAAGTACAAACAAGCTTCAACTCAAGCTTTTGAATGTATTTACGCGTTTTAACAGCTCTTACGACTAGGGTGATAGAAATTGAGTTCTTTTGTGTTGTATATTAAGAGAAAGCATCCAAATACTTTGTTTGCATTCATTTGAGTGTGAAACTACACCTAGGATGTTTACAGTTACAAACAAGCTTCACCTCAGGCTTTTGAATTCATTTACGCGTTTTAAAAGCTTATACGAGTACGGTAAAAGAGATTTGAGTTCTTTTGTGTTGTATAGTAAGAGAAAGCATCCAAATACTTTGTTTACATTCATTTGAGTGTTAAACTACACCTAGGATGTTTACAAGTACAAACAAGCTTCAACTCAAGCTTTTGAATGTATTTACGCGTTTTAAAAGCTCATACGAATAGGGTGAAAGTGATTTGATTTCTTTTCTATTGTATATTAAGAGAAAGCACCCAAATGTTTTGTTTGCATTCTTTTGAGTATGAAACTACACCAAGAATGTGTTAAATTACAAACAAGCTTCAACTCAAGCTTTTGAATGCATTTACGCGTTTTAAAAGCTCATACGAGTAGGGTGAAAGAGATTTGAGTTCTTTTGTGTTGTATATTAAGAGAAAGCATCCAAATACTTTGTTTGCATTCATTTGAGTGTGGAACTATACCTAGGATGTTTACAGTTACAAACAAGCTACAACTCAAGCTTTTGAATGCATTTACGCGTTTTAAAAGCTCATACGAGTAGGGTGAAAGAGATTTGAGTTCTTTTGTGTTGTATATTAAGAGAAAGCATCCAAATACTTTGTTTGCATTCATTTGAGTGTGAAACTACACCAAGGATGTTTACAAGTACAAACAAGCTTCAACTCAAGCTTTTGATTGTATTTATGCATTTTAAAAGCTCATACGTGTAGGGTGAAAGAGATTTGAGTTCTTTTGTGTTGTTTAATATTAAGAGAAAGCATCCAAATACTTTGATTCCATTCATTTAAGTGTGAAACTACACCTAGGATGTTTACAAGTACAAACAAGCTTCAACTCAAGCTTTTGATTGTATTTACGAGTTTTAAAAGTTCATACGAGTATTGTGAAAGAGATTTGAGTTCTTTTGTGTTTTATATTAAGAGAAAGCATCCAAATACTTTGTTTGCATTCATTTGAGTGTGAAACTACACCGAGGATGTTTACAAGTAGAAACAAGCTTCAACTCAAGCTTTTGAATGTATTTACGCGTTTTAAAAGCTCATACGAGTAGGGTGAAAGAGATTTGAGTTCTTTTGTGCTGTATATTAAGAGAAAACATTCAAATACTTTGTTTGCATTCATTTGAGTGTGAAACTACACCTAGGATGTTTACAAGTATAAACAAGCTTCAACTCAAGCTGTTGAATGAATTTACGCGATTTAACAGCTCTTACGACTAGGATGATAGAAATTGAGTTCTTTTGTGTTGTATTTTAAGAGAAAGCACCCAAATACTTTGTTTTCATTCATTTGAGTGTGAAACTACACCTAGGATGTTTCCAGTTACAAACAAGCTCCAACTCATGCTTTTGAATTCATTTACGCGTTTTAAAAGCTCAAACGAGTAGGGTGAAAGAGAATTGATTTCTTTTGTGTTGTATATTAAGAGAAAGCATCCAAATACTTTGTTTTCATTCATTTGAGTGTGAAACTATACCTATTATGTTTACAGTTACAAACAAGCTTCAACTCAAGCTTTTGAATGCATTTACGCGTTTTAAAAGCTCTTACGACTAGGGTGATAGAAATTGAGTTCTTTTGTGTTGTATATTAAGAGAAAGCATCCAAATACTATTTTTGCATTCATTTGAGTCTGAAACTACACCAAGGATGTTTACAGTTACAAACAAGCTTCAACTCATGCTTTTGAATTCATTTACGCGTTTTAAAAGCTCATACGAGTAGGGTGCAAGAGATTTGAGTTCTTTTGTGTTGTATATTAAGAGAAAGCATCCAAATACTTTGTTTGCATTCATTTGAGTGTGAAACTACACCGAGGATGTTTACAAGTACAAACAAGCTTCAACTCAAGCTTTTGAATATATTTACGCGTTTTAAAAGCTCATACGAGTAGGGTGAAAGAGATTTGAGTTATTTTGTGTTGTATATTAAGAGAAAGCATTCAAATACTTTTTTAGCATTCATTTGAGTGTGAAACTACACCTAGGATGTTTACAAGTATAAACAACCTTCAACTCAAACTGTTGAATGAATTTACGCGATTTAACAGCTCTTACGACTAGGGTGACAGAAATTGAGTTCTTTTGTGTTGTATATTAAGAGAGAGCATCCAAATACTTTGTTTGCACTCATTTCAGTGTGAAACTACACCTAGGATGTTTACAGTTACAAACAAGCTTCAACTCATGCTTTTGAATTCATTTACGTGTTTTAAAAGCTCATACGAGTAGGGTGAAAGAGATTTGAGTTCTTTTGTGTTGTATAGTAAGAGAAAGCATCCAAATGCTTTGTTTGCATTCATTTGAGTGTGACACTACACCTAGGATGTTTACAAGTACAAACAAGCTTCAACTCAAGCTTTTGATTGTATTTACGCGTTTTAAAAGCTCATACGAGTAGGGTGAAAGAGATTTGAGTTCTTTTGTGTTGTATATTAAGAGAAAGCATCCAAATACTTTGTTCCATTCTTTTAAGTGTGAAACTACACCTAGGATGTTTACAAGTACAAACAAGCTTCAACTCAAGCTTTTGAATGTATTTACGCGTTTTAAAAAGCTCATACGACTAGGGTGATAGAAATTGAGTTCTTGTGTGTTGTATATTAAGAGAAAGCATCCAAATACTGTTGAATGCATTTACGCGTTTTAAAAGCTCATACGAGTAGGGTGAAAGAGATTTGAGTTCTTTTGTGTTGTATATTAAGAGAAAGCATCCAAATACTTTGTTTGCATTCCTTTGAGTGTGAAACTACACCGAGGATGTTTACAAGTACAAACAAGCTTCAACTCAAGCTTTTGAATGTATTTACGCGTTTTAAAAGCTCTTACGACTAGGGTGATAGAAATTGAGTTCTTTTTTGTTGTATATTAAGAGAAAGCATCCAGATACTTTGTTTGCATTCATTTGAGTGTGAAACTACACCTAGGATGTTTAAAGTTACAAACAAGCTTCAAATCATGCTTTTGAATTCATTTACGCGTTTTAAAAGCTTATACGAGTAGGGTAAAAGAGATTTGAGTTCTTTTGTGTTGTATAGTAAGAGAAAGCATCCAAATACTTTGTTTGCATTCATTTAAGTGTGAAACTACACCTAGGATATTTACAAGTACAAACAAGCTTCAACTCAAGCTTTTGAATGTATTTACGCGTTTTAACAGCTCTTACGACTAGGGTGATAGAAATTGAGTTCTTTTGTGTTGTATATTAAGAGAAAGCATCCAAATACTTTGTTTGTATTCATTTGAGTGTGAAACTACACCTAGGATGTTTACAGTTACAAACAAGCTTCAACTCAGGCTTTTGAATTCATTTACGCGTTTTAAAAGCTTATACGAGTAGGGTAAAAGAGATTTGAGTTCTTTTGTGTTGTATAGTAAGAGAAAGCATCCAAATACTTTGTTTGCATTCATTTGAGTGTTAAACTACACCTAGGATGTTTACAAGTACAAACAAGCTTCAACTCAAGCTTTTGAATGTATTTACGCGTTTTAAAAGCTCATACGAATAGGGTGAAAGAGATTTGATTTCTTTTCTGTTGTATATTAAGAGAAAGCACCCAAATGTTTTGTTTGCATTCTTTTGAGTATGAAACTACACCAAGAATGTGTTAAATTACAAACAAGCTTCAACTCAAGCTTTTGAATGCATTTACGCGTTTTAAAAGCTCATACGAGTAGGGTGAAAGAGATTTGAGTTCTTTTGTGTTGTATATTAAGAGAAAGCATCCAAATACTTTATTTGCATTCATTTGAGTGTGAAACTACACCTAGGATGTTTACAAGTACAAACAAGCTCCAACTCAAGCTGTTGAATGAATTTACGCGTTTTAACAGCTCTTACGACTAGGATGATAGAAATTGAATTCTTTTGTGTTGTATATTAAGAGAAAAAATCCAAATACTTTGTTTGCATTCATTTGAGTCTGAAACTACACCGAGGATGTTTACAAATACAAACAAGCTTCAACTCAAGCTTTTGAATGTATTTACGCGTTTTAAAAGCTCATACGAGTAGGGTGAAAGAGATTTGAGTTCTTTTGTGTTGTATATTTAGAGAAAGCATCCAAATACTTTGTTTGCATTCATATGAATGTGTGAAACTACACCTAGGATGTTTGCAAGTACAAACAAGCTTCAACTCATGCCTTTGAATGCATTTACGCGTTTTAAAAGCTCTTACGAGTAGGGTGAAAGAGATTTGAGTTCTTTTGTGTCGTATATTAAGAGAAAGTATCTAAATACTTTGTTTGCATTCATTTGAGTGTGAAACTACACCTAGGATTTTTACAAGTACAAACAAGCTTCAACTCAAGCTTTTGAATGCATTTACGCGTTTTAACAGCTCTTACAACTAGGGTGATAGAATTTGAGTTCTTTTGTGTTGTACATTTAGAGAAAGCACCCAAATGTTTTGTTTGCATTCCATTTGAGTATGAAACTACACCAAGAATGTTTTAAAGTATAATCAAGCTTCAACTCAAGCTTCTGAATGCATTTACGCGTTTTAAAAGCTCATACGAGTAGGGTGAAAGAGATTTGAGTTCTTTTGTGTCGTATATTAAGAGAAAGCATCCAAAATACTTTGTTTGCATTCATTTGAGTGTAAAACTACACCTAGGATGTTTACAAGTACAAACAAGCTTCAACTCAAGCTGTTGAAGGAATTTACGCGTTTTAACAGCTCTTACGACTAGGGTGAAAGAGATTTGAGTTCTCTTGTGTTGTATATTAAGAGAAAGCATCCAAATACTTTGTTTACATTCATTTGAGTGTGAAACTACACCTAGGATGTTTACAAGTACAAACAAGCTTCAACTCAAGCTTTTGATTGTATTTATGCATTTTAAAAGCTCATACCAATAGGGTGAAAGAGATTTGAGTTCTTTTGTGCTGTATAGTAAGAGAAAGCATCCAAATACTTTGTTTACATTCATTTGAGTGTGAAACTACACCTAGGATGTTTACAAGTACAAACAAGCTTCAACTCAAGCTTTTGATTGTATTTATGCATTTTAAAAGCTCATACGAGTAGGGTGAAAGAGATTTGAGTTCTTTTGTGTTGTTTAATATTAAGAGAAAGCATCCAAATACTTTGTTTCCATTCATTTAAGTGTGAAACTACACCTAGGATGTTTACAAGTACAAACAAGCTTCAACTCAAGCTTTTGAATGTATTTACGCGGTTTAAATGCTCATACAAGTAGGGTGAAAGAGATTTGAGTTCTTTTGTGTTGTATACTAAGAGAAAGCATCCAAATACTTTGTTTGCATTCATTTGAGTGTGAAACTACACCTAGGATGTTTACAAGTACAAACAAGCTTCAACTCAAGCTTTTGAATGTATTTACGCGTTTTAACAGCTCTTACGGCTAGGGTGATAGAAATTGAGTTGTTTTGTGTTGTATATTAAGAGAAAGCATCCAAATACTTTGTTTGCATTCATTTGAGTGTGAAACTACACCTAGGATGTTTACAGTTACAAACAAGCTTCAACTCAAGCTTTTGAATGTATTTACGCGTTTTAAAAGCTCATACGAGTAGGGTGAAAGAGATTTGAGTTCTTTTGTGTTGTATACTAAGAGAAAGCATCCAAATACTTTGTTTGCATTCATTTGAGTGTGAAACTACACCTAGGATGTTTACAGGTACAAACAAGCTTCAACTCCAGCTGTTGAATGAATTTACGCGTTTTAACAGCTCTTACGGCTAGGGGGATAGAAATTGAGTTCTTTTGTGTTGTATATTAAGAGAAAGCATCCAAATCCTTTGTTTGCATTCATTTGAGTGTGAAACTACACCTAGGATGTTTACAGTTACAAACAAGCTTCAACTCATGCTTTTGAATTCATTTACGCGTTTCAAAAGCTCAAACGAGTAGGGTGAAAGAGAATTGATTTCTTTTGTGTTGTATATTAAGAGAAAGCATCCAAATACTTTGTTTTCATTCATTTGAGTGTGAAACTATACCTATTATGTTTACAGTTACAAACAAGCTTCAACTCAAGCTTTTGAATGCATTTACGCGTTTTGAAAAGCTCTTACGACTAGGGTGATAGAAATTGAGTTCTTTTGTGTTGTATATTAAGAGAAAGCATCCAAATACTATTTTTGCATTCATTTGAGTCTGAAACTACTCCGAGGATGTTTACAGTTACAAACAAGCTTCAACTCATGCTTTTGAATTCATTTACGCGTTTTAAAAACTCATACGAGTAGGGTGAAAGAGATTTGAGTTCTTTTGTGTTGTATATTAAGAGAAAGCATCCAAATACTTTGTTTGCATTCATTTGAGTGTGAAACTACACCGAGGATGTTTACAAGTACAAACAAGCTTCAACTCAAGCTTTTGAATGTATTTACGCGTTTTAAAAGCTCATACGAGTAGGGTGAAAGAGATTTGAGTTCTTTTGTGTTGTATATTAAGAGAAAGCATACAAATACTTTTTTTGCATTCATTTGAGTGTGAAACTACACCTAGGATGTTTACAAGTATAAACAACCTTCAACTCAAACTGTTAAATGAATTTACGCGATTTAACAGCTCTTACGACTAGGGTGATAAAAATTGAGTTCTTTTGTGTTGTATATAAGAGAGAGCATCCAAATACTTTGTTTGCATTCATTTCAGTGTGAAACTACACCTAGGATGTTTACAGTTACAAACAAGCTTCAACTCATGCTTTTGAATTCATTTACGTGTTTTAAAAGCTCATACGAGTAGGGTGAAAGAGATTTGAGTTCTTTTGTGTTGTATACTAAGAGAAAGCATCCAAATACTTTGTTTGCATTCATTTGAGTGTGAAACTACACCTAGGATGTTTACAGGTACAAACAAGCTTCAACTCCAGCTGTTGAATGAATTTACGCGTTTTAACAGCTCTTACGGCTAGGGGGATAGAAATTGAGTTCTTTTGTGTTGTATATTAAGAGAAAGCATCCAAATCCTTTGTTTGCATTCATTTGAGTGTGAAACTACACCTAGGATGTTTACAGTTACAAACAAGCTTCAACTCATGCTTTTGAATTCATTTACGCGTTTCAAAAGCTCAAACGAGTAGGGTGAAAGAGAATTGATTTCTTTTGTGTTGTATATTAAGAGAAAGCATCCAAATACTTTGTTTTCATTCATTTGAGTGTGAAACTATACCTATTATGTTTACAGTTACAAACAAGCTTCAACTCAAGCTTTTGAATGCATTTACGCGTTTTGAAAAGCTCTTACGACTAGGGTGATAGAAATTGAGTTCTTTTGTGTTGTATATTAAGAGAAAGCATCCAAATACTATTTTTGCATTCATTTGAGTCTGAAACTACACCGAGGATGTTTACAGTTACAAACAAGCTTCAACTCATGCTTTTGAATTCATTTACGCGTTTTAAAAACTCATACGAGTAGGGTGAAAGAGATTTGAGTTCTTTTGTGTTGTATATTAAGAGAAAGCATCCAAATACTTTGTTTGCATTCATTTGAGTGTGAAACTACACCGAGGATGTTTACAAGTACAAACAAGCTTCAACTCAAGCTTTTGAATGTATTTACGCGTTTTAAAAGCTCATACGAGTAGGGTGAAAGAGATTTGAGTTCTTTTGTGTTGTATATTAAGAGAAAGCATACAAATACTTTTTTTGCATTCATTTGAGTGTGAAACTACACCTAGGATGTTTACAAGTATAAACAACCTTCAACTCAAACTGTTGAATGAATTTACGCGATTTAACAGCTCTTACGACTAGGGTGATAAAAATTGAGTTCTTTTGTGTTGTATATAAGAGAGAGCATCCAAATACTTTGTTTGCATTCATTTCAGTGTGAAACTACACCTAGGATGTTTACAGTTACAAACAAGCTTCAACTCATGCTTTTGAATTCATTTACGTGTTTTAAAAGCTCATACGAGTAGGGTGAAAGAGATTTGAGTTCTTTTGTGTTGTATAGTAAGAGAAAGCATCCACATGCTTTGTTTGCATTCATTTGAGTGTGACACTACACCTAGGATGTTTACAAGTACAAACAAGCTTCAACTCAAGCTTTTGATTGTATTTACGCGTTTTAAAAGCTCATACGAGTAGGGTGAAAGAGATTTGAGTTCTTTTGTGTTGTATATTAAGAGAAAGCATCCAAATAATTTGTTCCATTCTTTTAAGTGTGAAACTACACCTAGGATGTTTACAAGTACAAACAAACTTCAACTCAAGCTTTTGAATGTATTTACGCGTTTTAAAAAGCTTATATGACTAGGGTGATAGAAATTGAGTTCTTGTGTGTTGTATATTAAGAGAAAGCATCCAAATACTGTTGAATGCATTTACGCGTTTTAAAAGCTCATACGAGTAGGGTGAAAGAGATTTGAGTTCTTTTGTGTTGTATATTAAGAGAAAGCATCCAAATACTTTGTTTGCATTCCTTTGAGTGTGAAACTACACCGAGGATGTTTACAAGTACAAACAAGCTTCAACTCAAGCTTTTGAATGTATTTACGCGTTTTAAAAGCTCTTACGACTAGGGTGATAGAAATTGAGTTCTTTTTTGTTGTATATTAAGAGAAAGCATCCAGATACTTTGTTTGCATTCATTTGAGTGTGAAACTACACCTAGGATGTTTAAAGTTACAACCAAGCTTCAAATCATGCTTTTGAATTCAATTACGCGTTTTAAAAGCTTATACGAGTAGGGTAAAAGAGATTTGAGTTCTTTTGTGTTGTATAGTAAGAGAAAGCATCCAAATACTTTGTTTGCATTCATTTGAGTGTGAAACTACACATAGGATATTTACAAGTACAAACAAGCTTCAACTCAAGCTTTTGAATGTATTTACGCGTTTTAACAGCTCTTACGACTAGGGTGATAGAAATTGAGTTCTTTTGTGTTGTATATTAAGAGAAAGCATCCAAATACTTTGTTTGCATTCATTTGAGTGTGAAACTACACCTAGGATGTTTACAGTTACAAACAAGCTTCACCTCAGGCTTTTGAATTCATTTACGCGTTTTAAAAGCTTATACGAGTAGGGTAAAAGAGATTTGAGTTCTTTTGTGTTGTATAGTAAGAGAAAGCATCCAAATACTTTGCTTGCATTCATTTGAGTGTTAAACTACACCTAGGATGTTTACAAGTACAAACAAGCTTCAACTCAAGCTTTTGAATGTATTTACGCGTTTTAAAAGCTCATACGAATAGGGTGAAAGAGATTTGATTTCTTTTCTGTTGTATATTAAGAGAAAGCACCCAAATGTTTTGTTTGCATTCTTTTGAGTATGAAACTACACCAAGAATGTGTTAAATTACAAACAAGCTTCAACTCAAGCTTTTGAATGCATATACGCGTTTTAAAAGCTCATACGAGTAGGGTGAAAGAGATTTGAGTTCTTTTGTGTTGTATATTAATAGAAAGCATCCAAATACTTTGTTTGCATTCATTTGAGTGTGGAACTATACCTAGGATGTTTACAGTTACAAACAAGCTTCAACTCAAGCTTTTGAATGCATTTACGCGTTTTAAGAGCTCATACGAGTAGGGTGAAAGAGATTTGAGTTCTTTTGTGTTGTATATTAAGAGAAAGCATACAAATACTTTTTTTGCATTCATTTGAGTGTGAAACTACACCTAGGATGTTTACAAGTATAAACAACCTTCAACTCAAACTGTTGAATGAATTTACGCGATTTAACAGCTCTTACGACTAGGGTGATAAAAATTGAGTTCTTTTGTGTTGTATATAAGAGAGAGCATCCAAATACTTTGTTTGCATTCATTTCAGTGTGAAACTACACCTAGGATGTTTACAGTTACAAACAAGCTTCAACTCATGCTTTTGAATTCATTTACGCGTTTCAAAAGCTCAAACGAGTAGGGTGAAAGAGAATTGATTTCTTTTGTGTTGTATATTAAGAGAAAGCATCCAAATACTTTGTTTTCATTCATTTGAGTGTGAAACTATACCTATTATGTTTACAGTTACAAACAAGCTTCAACTCAAGCTTTTGAATGCATTTACGCGTTTTGAAAAGCTCTTACGACTAGGGTGATAGAAATTGAGTTCTTTTGTGTTGTATAGTAAGAGAAAGCATCCAAATACTATTTTTGCATTCATTTGAGTCTGAAACTACACCGAGGATGTTTACAGTTACAAACAAGTTTCAACTCATGCTTTTGAATTCATTTACGCGTTTTAAAAACTCATACGAGTAGGGTGAAAGAGATTTGAGTTCTTTTGTGTTGTATATTAAGAGAAAGCATCCAAATACTTTGTTTGCATTCATTTGAGTGTGAAACTACACCGAGGATGTTTACAAGTACAAACAAGCTTCAACTCAAGCTTTTGAATGTATTTACGCGTTTTAAAAGCTCATACGAGTAGGGTGAAAGAGATTTGAGTTCTTTTGTGTTGTATATTAAGAGAAAGCATACAAATACTTTTTTTGCATTCATTTGAGTGTGAAACTACACCTAGGATGTTTACAAGTATAAACAACCTTCAACTCAAACTGTTGAATTAATTTACGCGATTTAACAGCTCTTACGACTAGGGTGATAAAAATTGAGTTCTTTTGTGTTGTATATAAGAGAGAGCATCCAAATACTTTGTTTGCATTCATTTCAGTGTGAAACTACACCTAGGATGTTTACAGTTACAAACAAGCTTCAACTCATGCTTTTGAATTCATTTACGTGTTTTAAAAGCTCATACGAGTAGGGTGAAAGAGATTTGAGTTCTTTTGTGTTGTATAGTAAGAGAAAGCATCCACATGCTTTGTTTGCATTCATTTGAGTGTGACACTACACCTAGGATGTTTACAAGTACAAACAAGCTTCAACTCAAGCTTTTGATTGTATTTACGCGTTTTAAAAGCTCATACGAGTAGGGTGAAAGAGATTTGAGTTCTTTTGTGTTGTATATTAAGAGAAAGCATCCAAATAATTTGTTCCATTCTTTTAAGTTTGAAACTACACCTAGGATGTTTACAAGTACAAACAAACTTCAACTCAAGCTTTTGAATGTATTTACGCGTTTTAAAAAGCTCATATGACTAGGGTGACAGAAATTGAGTTCTTGTGTGTTGTATATTAAGAGAAAGCATCCAAATACTGTTGAATGCATTTACGCGTTTTAAAAGCTCATACGAGTAGGGTGAAAGAGATTTGAGTTCTTTTGTGTTGTATATTAAGAGAAAGCATCCAAATACTTTGTTTGCATTCCTTTGAGTGTGAAACTACACCGAGGATGTTTACAAGTACAAACAAGCTTCAACTCAAGCTTTTGAATGTATTTACGCGTTTTAAAAGCTCTTACGACTAGGGTGATAGAAATTGAGTTCTTTTTTGTTGTATATTAAGAGAAAGCATCCAGATACTTTGTTTGCATTCATTTGAGTGTGAAACTACACCTAGGATGTTTAAAGTTACAAACAAGCTTCAAATCATGCTTTTGAATTCAATTACGCGTTTTAAAAGCTTATACGAGTAGGGTAAAAGAGATTTGAGTTCTTTTGTGTTGTATAGTAAGAGAAAGCATCCAAATACTTTGTTTGCATTCATTTGAGTGTGAAACTACACATAGGATATTTACAAGTACAAACAAGCTTCAACTCAAGCTTTTGAATGTATTTACGCGTTTTAACAGCTCTTACGACTAGGGTGATAGAAATTGAGTTCTTTTGTGTTGTATATTAAGAGAAAGCATCCAAATACTTTGTTTGCATTCCTTTGAGTGTGAAACTACACCTAGGATGTTTACAGTTACAAACAAGCTTCACTTCAGGCTTTTGAATTCATTTACGCGTTTTAAAAGCTTATACGAGTAGGGTAAAAGAGATTTGAGTTCTTTTGTGTTGTATAGTAAGAGAAAGCATCCAAATACTTTGCTTGCATTCATTTGAGTGTTAAACTACACCTAGGATGTTTACAAGTACAAACAAGCTTCAACTCAAGCTTTTGAATGTATTTACGCGTTTTAAAAGCTCATACAAATAGGGTGAAAGAGATTTGATTTCTTTTCTGTTGTATATTAAGAGAAAGCACCCAAATGTTTTGTTTGCATTCTTTTGAGTATGAAACTACACCAAGAATGTGTTAAATTACAAACAAGCTTCAACTCAAGCTTTTGAATGCATATACGCGTTTTAAAAGCTCATACGAGTAGGGTGAAAGAGATTTGAGTTCTTTTGTGTTGTATATTAATAGAAAGCATCCAAATACTTTGTTTGCATTCATTTGAGTGTGGAACTATACCTAGGATGTTTACAGTTACAAACAAGCTTCAACTCAAGCTTTTGAATGCATTTACGCGTTTTAAAAGCTCATACGAGTAGGGTGAAAGAGATTTGAGTTCTTTTGTGTTGTATATTAAGAGAAAGCATCCAAATACTTTGTGTGCATTCATTTGAGTGTGAAACTACACCTAGGATGTTTACAAGTACAAACAAGCTCCAACTCAAGCTGTTGAATGAATTTACGCGTTTTAACAGCTCTTACGACTAGGATGATAGAAATTGAATTCTTTTGTGTTGTATATTAAGAGAAAAAATCCAAATACTTTGTTTGCCTTCATTTGAGTCTGAAACTACACCGAGGATGTTTACAAGTACAAACAAGCTTCAACTCAAGCTTTTGAATGTATTTACGCGTTTTAAAAGCTCATACGAGTAGGGTGAAAGAGATTTGAGTTCTTTTGTGTTGTATATTTAGAGAAAGCATCCAAATACTTTGATTGCATTCATATGAATGTGTGAAACTACACCTAGGATGTTTACAAGTACAAACAAGCTTCAACTCATGCTTTTGAATGCATTTACGCGTTTTAAAAGCTCTTACGAGTAGGGTGAAAGAGATTTGAGTTCTTTTGTGTTGTATATTAAGAGAAAGCATCCAAATACTTTGTTCCATTCTTTTAAGTGTGAAACTACACATAGGATATTTACAAGTACAAACAAGCTTCAACTCAAGCTTTTGAATGTATTTACGCGTTTTAACAGCTCTTACGACTAGGGTGATAGAAATTGAGTTCTTTTGTGTTGTATATTAAGAGAAAGCATCCAAATACTTTGTTTGCATTCATTTGAGTGTGAAACTACACCTAGGATGTTTACAGTTACAAACAAGCTTCACCTCAGGCTTTTGAATTCATTTACGCGTTTTAAAAGCTTATACGAGTAGGGTAAAAGAGATTTGAGTTCTTTTGTGTTGTATAGTAAGAGAAAGCATCCAAATACTTTGCTTGCATTCATTTGAGTGTTAAACTACACCTAGGATGTTTACAAGTACAAACAAGCTTCAACTCAAGCTTTTGAATGTATTTACGCGTTTTAAAAGCTCATACGAATAGGGTGAAAGAGATTTGATTTCTTTTCTGTTGTATATTAAGAGAAAGCACCCAAATGTTTTGTTTGCATTCTTTTGAGTATGAAACTACACCAAGAATGTGTTAATTTACAAACAAGCTTCAACTCAAGCTTTTGAATGCATTTACGCGTTTTAAAAGCTCATACGAGTAGGGTGAAAGAGATTTGAGTTCTTTTGTGTTGTATATTAATAGAAAGCATCCAAATACTTTGTTTGCATTCATTTGAGTGTGGAACTATACCTAGGATGTTGACAGTTACAAACAAGCTTCAACTCAAGCTTTTGAATGCATTTACGCGTTTTAAAAGCTCATACGAGTAGGGTGAAAGAGATTTGAGTTCTTTTGTGTTGTATATTAAGAGAAAGCATCCAAATACTTTGTGTGCATTCATTTGAGTGTGAAACTACACCTAGGATGTTTACAAGTACAAACAAGCTCCAACTCAAGCTGTTGAATGAATTTACGCGTTTTAACAGCTCTTACGACTAGGATGATAGAAATTGAATTCTTTTGTGTTGTATATTAAGAGAAAAAATCCAAATACTTTGTTTGCCTTCATTTGAGTCTGAAACTACACCGAGGATGTTTACAAGTACAAACAAGCTTCAACTCAAGCTTTTGAATGTATTTACGCGTTTTAAAAGCTCATACGAGTAGGGTGAAAGAGATTTGAGTTCTTTTGTGTTGTATATTTAGAGAAAGCATCCAAATACTTTGTTTGCATTCATATGAATGTGTGAAACTACACCTAGGATGTTGACAAGTACAAACAAGCTTCAACTCATGCTTTTGAATGCATTTACGCATTTTAAAAGCTCTTACGAGTAGGGTGAAAGAGATTTGAGTTCTTTTGTGTCGTATATTAAGAGAAAGTATCCAAATACTTTGTTTGCATTCATTTGAGTGTGAAACTACACCTAGGATTTTTACAAGTACAAACAAGCTTCAACTCAAGCTTTTGAATGCATTTACGCGTTTTAACAGCTCTTACAACTAGGGTGATAGAATTTGAGTTCTTTTGTGTTGTACATTTAGAGAAAGCACCCAAATGTTTTGGTTGCATTCCATTTGAGTATGAAACTACACCAAGAATGTTTTAAAGTATAATCAAGCTTCAACTCAAGCTTCTGAATGCATTTACGCGTTTTAAAAGCTCATACGAGTAGGGTGAAAGAGAATTGATTTCTTTTGTGTTGTATATTAAGAGAAAGCATCCAAATACTTTGTTTTCATTCATTTGAGTGTGAAACTATACCTATTATGTTTACAGTTACAAACAAGCTTCAACTCAAGCTTTTGAATGCATTTACGCGTTTTAAAAGCTCTTACGACTAGGGTGATAGAAATTGAGTTCTTTTGTGTTGTATATTAAGAGAAAGCATCCAAATACTATTTTTGCATTCATTTGAGTCTGAAACTACACCGAGGATGTTTACAGTTACAAACAAGCTTCAACTATGCTTTTGAATTCATTTACGCGTTTTAAAAACTCATACGAGTAGGATGATAGAAATTGAATTCTTTTGTGTTGTATATTAAGAGAAAAAATCCAAATACTTTGTTTGCCTTCATTTGAGTCTGAAACTACACCGAGGATGTTTACAAGTACAAACAAGCTTCAACTCAAGCTTTTGAATGTATTTACGCGTTTTAAAAGCTCATACGAGTAGGGTGAAAGAGATTTGAGTTCTTTTGTGTTGTATATTTAGAGAAAGCATCCAAATACTTTGATTGCATTCATATGAATGTGTGAAACTACACCTAGGATGTTTACAAGTACAAACAAGCTTCAACTCATGCTTTTGAATGCATTTACGCGTTTTAAAAGCTCTTACGAGTAGGGTGAAAGAGATTTGAGTTCTTTTGTGTTGTATATTAAGAGAAAGCATCCAAATACTTTGTTCCATTCTTTTAAGTGTGAAACTACACATAGGATATTTACAAGTACAAACAAGCTTCAACTCAAGCTTTTGAATGTATTTACGCGTTTTAACAGCTCTTACGACTAGGGTGATAGAAATTGAGTTCTTTTGTGTTGTATATTAAGAGAAAGCATCCAAATACTTTGTTTGCATTCATTTGAGTGTGAAACTACACCTAGGATGTTTACAGTTACAAACAAGCTTCACCTCAGGCTTTTGAATTCATTTACGCGTTTTAAAAGCTTATACGAGTAGGGTAAAAGAGATTTGAGTTCTTTTGTGTTGTATAGTAAGAGAAAGCATCCAAATACTTTGCTTGCATTCATTTGAGTGTTAAACTACACCTAGGATGTTTACAAGTACAAACAAGCTTCAACTCAAGCTTTTGAATGTATTTACGCGTTTTAAAAGCTCATACGAATAGGGTGAAAGAGATTTGATTTCTTTTCTGTTGTATATTAAGAGAAAGCACCCAAATGTTTTGTTTGCATTCTTTTGAGTATGAAACTACACCAAGAATGTGTTAATTTACAAACAAGCTTCAACTCAAGCTTTTGAATGCATTTACGCGTTTTAAAAGCTCATACGAGTAGGGTGAAAGAGATTTGAGTTCTTTTGTGTTGTATATTAATAGAAAGCATCCAAATACTTTGTTTGCATTCATTTGAGTGTGGAACTATACCTAGGATGTTGACAGTTACAAACAAGCTTCAACTCAAGCTTTTGAATGCATTTACGCGTTTTAAAAGCTCATACGAGTAGGGTGAAAGAGATTTGAGTTCTTTTGTGTTGTATATTAAGAGAAAGCATCCAAATACTTTGTGTGCATTCATTTGAGTGTGAAACTACACCTAGGATGTTTACAAGTACAAACAAGCTCCAACTCAAGCTGTTGAATGAATTTACGCGTTTTAACAGCTCTTACGACTAGGATGATAGAAATTGAATTCTTTTGTGTTGTATATTAAGAGAAAAAATCCAAATACTTTGTTTGCCTTCATTTGAGTCTGAAACTACACCGAGGATGTTTACAAGTACAAACAAGCTTCAACTCAAGCTTTTGAATGTATTTACGCGTTTTAAAAGCTCATACGAGTAGGGTGAAAGAGATTTGAGTTCTTTTGTGTTGTATATTTAGAGAAAGCATCCAAATACTTTGTTTGCATTCATATGAATGTGTGAAACTACACCTAGGATGTTGACAAGTACAAACAAGCTTCAACTCATGCTTTTGAATGCATTTACGCATTTTAAAAGCTCTTACGAGTAGGGTGAAAGAGATTTGAGTTCTTTTGTGTCGTATATTAAGAGAAAGTATCCAAATACTTTGTTTGCATTCATTTGAGTGTGAAACTACACCTAGGATTTTTACAAGTACAAACAAGCTTCAACTCAAGCTTTTGAATGCATTTACGCGTTTTAACAGCTCTTACAACTAGGGTGATAGAATTTGAGTTCTTTTGTGTTGTACATTTAGAGAAAGCACCCAAATGTTTTGGTTGCATTCCATTTGAGTATGAAACTACACCAAGAATGTTTTAAAGTATAATCAAGCTTCAACTCAAGCTTCTGAATGCATTTACGCGTTTTAAAAGCTCATACGAGTAGGGTGAAAGAGAATTGATTTCTTTTGTGTTGTATATTAAGAGAAAGCATCCAAATACTTTGTTTTCATTCATTTGAGTGTGAAACTATACCTATTATGTTTACAGTTACAAACAAGCTTCAACTCAAGCTTTTGAATGCATTTACGCGTTTTAAAAGCTCTTACGACTAGGGTGATAGAAATTGAGTTCTTTTGTGTTGTATATTAAGAGAAAGCATCCAAATACTATTTTTGCATTCATTTGAGTCTGAAACTACACCGAGGATGTTTACAGTTACAAACAAGCTTCAACTATGCTTTTGAATTCATTTACGCGTTTTAAAAACTCATACGAGTAGGATGATAGAAATTGAATTCTTTTGTGTTGTATATTAAGAGAAAAAATCCAAATACTTTGTTTGCCTTCATTTGAGTCTGAAACTACACCGAGGATGTTTACAAGTACAAACAAGCTTCAACTCAAGCTTTTGAATGTATTTACGCGTTTTAAAAGCTCATACGAGTAGGGTGAAAGAGATTTGAGTTCTTTTGTGTTGTATATTTAGAGAAAGCATCCAAATACTTTGATTGCATTCATATGAATGTGTGAAACTACACCTAGGATGTTTACAAGTACAAACAAGCTTCAACTCATGCTTTTGAATGCATTTACGCGTTTTAAAAGCTCTTACGAGTAGGGTGAAAGAGATTTGAGTTCTTTTGTGTTGTATATTAAGAGAAAGCATCCAAATACTTTGTTCCATTCTTTTAAGTGTGAAACTACACATAGGATATTTACAAGTACAAACAAGCTTCAACTCAAGCTTTTGAATGTATTTACGCGTTTTAACAGCTCTTACGACTAGGGTGATAGAAATTGAGTTCTTTTGTGTTGTATATTAAGAGAAAGCATCCAAATACTTTGTTTGCATTCATTTGAGTGTGAAACTACACCTAGGATGTTTACAGTTACAAACAAGCTTCACCTCAGGCTTTTGAATTCATTTACGCGTTTTAAAAGCTTATACGAGTAGGGTAAAAGAGATTTGAGTTCTTTTGTGTTGTATAGTAAGAGAAAGCATCCAAATACTTTGCTTGCATTCATTTGAGTGTTAAACTACACCTAGGATGTTTACAAGTACAAACAAGCTTCAACTCAAGCTTTTGAATGTATTTACGCGTTTTAAAAGCTCATACGAATAGGGTGAAAGAGATTTGATTTCTTTTCTGTTGTATATTAAGAGA
This sequence comes from Tetragonia tetragonoides, assembly GCA_038025085.1. NCBI lineage: Eukaryota > Viridiplantae > Streptophyta > Magnoliopsida > Caryophyllales > Aizoaceae > Tetragonia > Tetragonia tetragonoides. Next base: position 21,660,103 of record CM076146.1, read on the forward strand.
AAGCACCCAAATGTTTTGTTTGCATTCTTTTGAGTATGAAACTACACCAAGAATGTGTTAATTTACAAACAAGCTTCAACTCAAGCTTTTGAATGCATTTACGCGTTTTAAAAGCTCATACGAGTAGGGTGAAAGAGATTTGAGTTCTTTTGTGTTGTATATTAATAGAAAGCATCCAAATACTTTGTTTGCATTCATTTGAGTGTGGAACTATACCTAGGATGTTGACAGTTACAAACAAGCTTCAACTCAAGCTTTTGAATGCATTTACGCGTTTTAAAAGCTCATACGAGTAGGGTGAAAGAGATTTGAGTTCTTTTGTGTTGTATATTAAGAGAAAGCATCCAAATACTTTGTGTGCATTCATTTGAGTGTGAAACTACACCTAGGATGTTTACAAGTACAAACAAGCTCCAACTCAAGCTGTTGAATGAATTTACGCGTTTTAACAGCTCTTACGACTAGGATGATAGAAATTGAATTCTTTTGTGTTGTATATTAAGAGAAAAAATCCAAATACTTTGTTTGCCTTCATTTGAGTCTGAAACTACACCGAGGATGTTTACAAGTACAAACAAGCTTCAACTCAAGCTTTTGAATGTATTTACGCGTTTTAAAAGCTCATACGAGTAGGGTGAAAGAGATTTGAGTTCTTTTGTGTTGTATATTTAGAGAAAGCATCCAAATACTTTGTTTGCATTCATATGAATGTGTGAAACTACACCTAGGATGTTGACAAGTACAAACAAGCTTCAACTCATGCTTTTGAATGCATTTACGCGTTTTAAAAGCTCTTACGAGTAGGGTGAAAGAGATTTGAGTTCTTTTGTGTCGTATATTAAGAGAAAGTATCCAAATACTTTGTTTGCATTCATTTGAGTGTGAAACTACACCTAGGATTTTTACAAGTACAAACAAGCTTCAACTCAAGCTTTTGAATGCATTTACGCGTTTTAACAGCTCTTACAACTAGGGTGATAGAATTTGAGTTCTTTTGTGTTGTACATTTAGAGAAAGCACCCAAATGTTTTGTTTGCATTCCATTTGAGTATGAAACTACACCAAGAATGTTTTAAAGTATAATCAAGCTTCAACTCAAGCTTCTGAATGCATTTACGCGTTTTAAAAGCTCATACGAGTAGGGTGAAAGAGAATTGATTTCTTTTGTGTTGTATATTAAGAGAAAGCATCCAAATACTTTGTTTTCATTCATTTGAGTGTGAAACTATACCTATTATGTTTACAGTTACAAACAAGCTTCAACTCAAGCTTTTGAATGCATTTACGCGTTTTAAAAGCTCTTACGACTAGGGTGATAGAAATTGAGTTCTTTTGTGTTGTATATTAAGAGAAAGCATCCAAATACTATTTTTGCATTCATTTGAGTCTGAAACTACACCGAGGATGTTTACAGTTACAAACAAGCTTCAACTATGCTTTTGAATTCATTTACGCGTTTTAAAAACTCATACGAGTAGGGTGAAAGAGATTTGAGTTCTTTTGTGTTGTATATTAAGAGAAAGCATCCAAATACTTTGTTTGCATTCATTTGAGTGTGAAACTACACCGAGGATGTTTACAAGTACAAACAAGCTTCAACTCAAGCTTTTGAATGTATTTACGCGTTTTAAAAGCTCATACGAGTAGGGTGAAAGAGATTTGAGTTCTTTTGTGTTGTATATTTAGAGAAAGCATCCAAATACTTTGTTTGCATTCATATGAATGTGTGAAACTACACCTAGGATGTTTACAAGTACAAACAAGCTTCAACTCATGCTTTTGAATGCATTTACGCGTTTTAAAAGCTCATACGAGTAGGGTGAAAGAGATTTGAGTTCTTTTGTGTTGTATATTAAGAGAAAGCATCCAAATACTTTGTTCCATTCTTTTAAGTGTGAAACTAATCCTATTATGTTTACAGTTACAAACAAGCTTCAACTCAAGCTTTTGAATGTATTTACGCGTTTTAAAAGCTCATACGAGTAGGGTGAAAGAGATTTGAGTTCTTTTGTGTTGTATATTAAGAGAAAGCATACAAATACTTTTTTTGCATTCATTTGAGTGTGAAACTACACCTAGGATGTTTACAAGTACAAACAAGCTTCAACTCAAGCTTTTGAATGTATTTACGCGTTTTAAAAGCTCATACGAGTAGGGTGAAAGAGATTTGAGTTCTTTTGTGTTGTATATTTAGAGAAAGCATCCAAATACTTTGTTTGCATTCATATGAATGTGTGAAACTACACCTAGGATTTTTACAAGTACAAACAAGCTTCAACTCATGCTTTTGAATGCATTTACGCGTTTTAAAAGCTCATACGAGTAGGGTGAAAGAGATTTGAGTTCTTTTGTGTTGTATATTAAGAGAAAGCATCCAAATACTTTGTTCCATTCTTTTAAGTGTGAAACTATACCTATTATGTTTACAGTTTTAAACAAGCTTCAACTCAAGCTTTTGAATGTATTTACGCGTTTTAAAAGCTCATACGAGTAGGGTGAAAGAGATTTGAGTTCTTTTGTGTTGTATATTAAGAGAAAGCATCCAAATACTTTGTTTTCATTCATTTGAGTGTGAAACTATACCTATTATGTTTACAGTTACAAACAAGCTTCAACTCAAGCTTTTGAATGCATTTACGCGTTTTGAAAAGCTCTTACGACTAGGGTGATAGAAATTGAGTTCTTTTGTGTTGTATAGTAAGAGAAAGCATCCAAATACTTTGTTTGCATTCATTTGAGTCTGAAACTACACCGAGGATGTTTACAGTTACAAACAAGCTTCAACTCATGCTTTTGAATTCATTTACGCGTTTTAAAAACTCATACGAGTAGGGTGAAAGAGATTTGAGTTCTTTTGTGTTGTATATTAAGAGAAAGCATCCAAATACTTTGTTTGCATTCATTTGAGTGTGAAACTACACCGAGGATGTTTACAAGTACAAACAAGCTTCAACTCAAGCTTTTGAATGTATTTACGCGTTTTAAAAGCTCATACGAGTAGGGTGAAAGAGATTTGAGTTCTTTTGTGTTGTATATTAAGAGAAAGCATACAAATACTTTTTTTTGCATTCATTTGAGTGTGAAACTACACCTAGGATGTTTACAAGTATAAACAACCTTCAACTCAAACTGTTGAATGAATTTACGCGATTTAACAGCTCTTACGACTAGGGTGATAAAAATTGAGTTCTTTTGTGTTGTATATAAGAGAGAGCATCCAAATACTTTGTTTGCATTCATTTCAGTGTGAAACTACACCTAGGATGTTTACAGTTACAAACAAGCTTCAACTCATGCTTTTGAATTCATTTACGTGTTTTAAAAGCTCATACGAGTAGGGTGAAAGAGATTTGAGTTCTTTTGTGTTGTATAGTAAGAGAAAGCATCCACATGCTTTGTTTGCATTCATTTGAGTGTGACACTACACCTAGGATGTTTACAAGTACAAACAAGCTTCAACTCAAGCTTTTGATTGTATTTACGCGTTTTAAAAGCTCATACGAGTAGGGTGAAAGAGATTTGAGTTCTTTTGTGTTGTATATTAAGAGAAAGCATCCAAATAATTTGTTCCATTCTTTTAAGTGTGAAACTACACCTAGGATGTTTACAAGTACAAACAAACTTCAACTCAAGCTTTTGAATGTATTTACGCGTTTTAAAAAGCTCATATGACTAGGGTGATAGAAATTGAGTTCTTGTGTGTTGTATATTAAGAGAAAGCATCCAAATACTGTTGAATGCATTTACGCGTTTTAAAAGCTCATACGAGTAGGGTGAAAGAGATTTGAGTTCTTTTGTGTTGTATATTAAGAGAAAGCATCCAAATACTTTGTTCCATTCTTTTAAGTGTGAAACTATACCTATTATGTTTACAGTTACAAACAAGCTTCAACTCAAGCTTTTGAATGTATTTACGCGTTTTAAAAGCTCATACGAGTAGGGTGAAAGAGATTTGAGTTCTTTTGTGTTGTATATTAAGAGAAAGCATACAAATACTTTTTTTGCATTCATTTGAGTGTGAAACTACACCTAGGATGTTTACAAGTATAAACAACCTTCAACTCAAACTGTTGAATGAATTTACGCGATTTAACAGCTCTTACGACTAGGGTGATAAAAATTGACTTCTTTTGTGTTGTATATTAAGAGAGAGCATCCAAATACTTTGTTTGCATTCATTTCAGTGTGAAACTACACCTAGGATGTTTACAGTTACAAACAAGCTTCAACTCATGCTTTTGAATTCATTTACGTGTTTTAAAAGCTCATACGAGTAGGGTGAAAGAGATTTGAGTTCTTTTGTGTTGTATAGTAAGAGAAAGCATCCACATGCTTTGTTTGTATTCATTTGAGTGTGACACTACACCTAGGATGTTTAGAAGTACAAACAAGCTTCAACTCAAGCTTTTGATTGTATTTACGCGTTTTAAAAGCACATACGAGTAGGGTGAAAGAGATTTGAGTTCTTTTGTGTTGTATATTAAGAGAAAGCATCCAAATACTTTGTTCCATTCTTTTAAGTGTGAAACTACACCTAGGATGTTTACAAGTACAAACAAGCTTCAACTCAAGCTTTTGAATGTATTTACGCGTTTTAAAAAGCTCATACGACTAGGGTGATAGAAATTGAGTTCTTGTGTGTTGTATATTAAGAAAAAGCATCCAAATACTGTTGAATGCATTTACGCGTTTTAAAAGCTCATACGAGTAGGGTGAAAGAGATTTGAGTTCTTTTGTGTTGTATATTAAGAGAAAGCATCCAAATACTTTGTTTGCATTCCTTTGAGTGTGAAACTACACCGAGGATGTTTACAAGTACAAACAAGCTTCAACTCAAGCTTTTGAATGTATTTACGCGTTTTAAAAGCTCTTACGACTAGGGTGATAGAAATTGAGTTCTTTTTTGTTGTATATTAAGAGAAAGCATCCAGATACTTTGTTTGCATTCATTTGAGTGTGAAACTACACCTAGGATGTTTAAAGTTACAAACAAGCTTCAAATCATGCTTTTGAATTCATTTACGCGTTTTAAAAGCTTATACGAGTAGGGTAAAAGAGATTTGAGTTCTTTTGTGTTGTATAGTAAGAGAAAGCATCCAAATACTTTGTTTGCATTCATTTGAGTGTGAAACTACACGTAGGATATTTACAAGTACAAACAAGCTTCAACTCAAGCTTTTGAATGTATTTACGCGTTTTAACAGCTCTTACGACTAGGGTGATAGAAATTGAGTTCTTTTGTGTTGTATATTAAGAGAAAGCATCCAAATACTTTGTTTGCATTCATTTGAGTGTGAAACTACACCTAGGATGTTTACAGTTACAAACAAGCTTCACCTCAGGCTTTTGAATTCATTTACGCGTTTTAAAAGCTTATACGAGTAGGGTAAAAGAGATTTGAGTTCTTTTGTGTTGTATAGTAAGAGAAAGCATCCAAATACTTTGCTTGCATTCATTTGAGTGTTAAACTACACCTAGGATGTTTACAAGTACAAACAAGCTTCAACTCAAGCTTTTGAATGTATTTACGCGTTTTAAAAGCTCATACGAATAGGGTGAAAGAGATTTGATTTCTTTTCTGTTGTATATTAAGAGAAAGCACCCAAATGTTTTGTTTGCATTCTTTTGAGTATGAAACTACACCAAGAATGTGTTAAATTACAAACAAGCTTCAACTCAAGCTTTTGAATGCATATACGCGTTTTAAAAGCTCATACGAGTAGGGTGAAAGAGATTTGAGTTCTTTTGTGTTGTATATTAATAGAAAGCATCCAAATACTTTGTTTGCATTCATTTGAGTGTGGAACTATACCTAGGATGTTTACAGTTACAAACAAGCTTCAACTCAAGCTTTTGAATGCATTTACGCGTTTTAAAAGCTCATACGAGTAGGGTGAAAGAGATTTGAGTTCTTTTGTGTTGTATATTAAGAGAAAGCATCCAAATACTTTGTGTGCATTCATTTGAGTGTGAAACTACACCTAGGATGTTTACAAGTACAAACAAGCTCCAACTCAAGCTGTTGAATGAATTTACGCGTTTTAACAGCTCTTACGACTAGGATGATAGAAATTGAATTCTTTTGTGTTGTATATTAAGAGAAAAAATCCAAATACTTTGTTTGCCTTCATTTGAGTCTGAAACTACACCGAGGATGTTTACAAGTACAAACAAGCTTCAACTCAAGCTTTTGAATGTATTTACGCGTTTTAAAAGCTCATACGAGTAGGGTGAAAGAGATTTGAGTTCTTTTGTGTTGTATATTTAGAGAAAGCATCCAAATACTTTGTTTGCATTCATATGAATGTGTGAAACTACACCTAGGATGTTTACAAGTACAAACAAGCTTCAACTCATGCTTTTGAATGCATTTACGCGTTTTAAAAGCTCTTACGAGTAGGGTGAAAGAGATTTGAGTTCTTTTGTGTTGTATATTAAGAGAAAGCATCCAAATACTTTGTTCCATTCTTTTAAGTGTGAAACTACACATAGGATATTTACAAGTACAAACAAGCTTCAACTCAAGCTTTTGAATGTATTTACGCGTTTTAACAGCTCTTACGACTAGGGTGATAGAAATTGAGTTCTTTTGTGTTGTATATTAAGAGAAAGCATCCAAATACTTTGTTTGCATTCATTTGAGTGTGAAACTACACCTAGGATGTTTACAGTTACAAACAAGCTTCACCTCAGGCTTTTGAATTCATTTACGCGTTTTAAAAGCTTATACGAGTAGGGTAAAAGAGATTTGAGTTCTTTTGTGTTGTATAGTAAGAGAAAGCATCCAAATACTTTGCTTGCATTCATTTGAGTGTTAAACTACACCTAGGATGTTTACAAGTACAAACAAGCTTCAACTCAAGCTTTTGAATGTATTTACGCGTTTTAAAAGCTCATACGAATAGGGTGAAAGAGATTTGATTTCTTTTCTGTTGTATATTAAGAGAAAGCACCCAAATGTTTTGTTTGCATTCTTTTGAGTATGAAACTACACCAAGAATGTGTTAATTTACAAACAAGCTTCAACTCAAGCTTTTGAATGCATTTACGCGTTTTAAAAGCTCATACGAGTAGGGTGAAAGAGATTTGAGTTCTTTTGTGTTGTATATTAATAGAAAGCATCCAAATACTTTGTTTGCATTCATTTGAGTGTGGAACTATACCTAGGATGTTGACAGTTACAAACAAGCTTCAACTCAAGCTTTTGAATGCATTTACGCGTTTTAAAAGCTCATACGAGTAGGGTGAAAGAGATTTGAGTTCTTTTGTGTTGTATATTAAGAGAAAGCATCCAAATACTTTGTGTGCATTCATTTGAGTGTGAAACTACACCTAGGATGTTTACAAGTACAAACAAGCTCCAACTCAAGCTGTTGAATGAATTTACGCGTTTTAACAGCTCTTACGACTAGGATGATAGAAATTGAATTCTTTTGTGTTGTATATTAAGAGAAAAAATCCAAATACTTTGTTTGCCTTCATTTGAGTCTGAAACTACACCGAGGATGTTTACAAGTACAAACAAGCTTCAACTCAAGCTTTTGAATGTATTTACGCGTTTTAAAAGCTCATACGAGTAGGGTGAAAGAGATTTGAGTTCTTTTGTGTTGTATATTTAGAGAAAGCATCCAAATACTTTGTTTGCATTCATATGAATGTGTGAAACTACACCTAGGATGTTGACAAGTACAAACAAGCTTCAACTCATGCTTTTGAATGCATTTACGCGTTTTAAAAGCTCTTACGAGTAGGGTGAAAGAGATTTGAGTTCTTTTGTGTCGTATATTAAGAGAAAGTATCCAAATACTTTGTTTGCATTCATTTGAGTGTGAAACTACACCTAGGATTTTTACAAGTACAAACAAGCTTCAACTCAAGCTTTTGAATGCATTTACGCGTTTTAACAGCTCTTACAACTAGGGTGCTAGAATTTGAGTTCTTTTGTGTTGTACATTTAGAGAAAGCACCCAAATGTTTTGTTTGCATTCCATTTGAGTATGAAACTACACCAAGAATGTTTTAAAGTATAATCAAGCTTCAACTCAAGCTTCTGAATGCATTTACGCGTTTTAAAAGCTCATACGAGTAGGGTGAAAGAGAATTGATTTCTTTTGTGTTGTATATTAAGAGAAAGCATCCAAATACTTTGTTTTCATTCATTTGAGTGTGAAACTATACCTATTATGTTTACAGTTACAAACAAGCTTCAACTCAAGCTTTTGAATGCATTTACGCGTTTTAAAAGCTCTTACGACTAGGGTGATAGAAATTGAGTTCTTTTGTGTTGTATATTAAGAGAAAGCATCCAAATACTATTTTTGCATTCATTTGAGTCTGAAACTACACCGAGGATGTTTACAGTTACAAACAAGCTTCAACTATGCTTTTGAATTCATTTACGCGTTTTAAAAACTCATACGAGTAGGGTGAAAGAGATTTGAGTTCTTTTGTGTTGTATATTAAGAGAAAGCATCCAAATACTTTGTTTGCATTCATTTGAGTGTGAAACTACACCGAGGATGTTTACAAGTACAAACAAGCTTCAACTCAAGCTTTTGAATGTATTTACGCGTTTTAAAAGCTCATACGAGTAGGGTGAAAGAGATTTGAGTTCTTTTGTGTTGTATATTTAGAGAAAGCATCCAAATACTTTGTTTGCATTCATATGAATGTGTGAAACTACACCTAGGATGTTTACAAGTACAAACAAGCTTCAACTCATGCTTTTGAATGCATTTACGCGTTTTAAAAGCTCATACGAGTAGGGTGAAAGAGATTTGAGTTCTTTTGTGTTGTATATTAAGAGAAAGCATCCAAATACTTTGTTCCATTCTTTTAAGTGTGAAACTATACCTATTATGTTTACAGTTACAAACAAGCTTCAACTCAAGCTTTTGAATGTATTTACGCGTTTTAAAAGCTCATACGAGTAGGGTGAAAGAGATTTGAGTTCTTTTGTGTTGTATATTAAGAGAAAGCATACAAATACTTTTTTTGCATTCATTTGAGTGTGAAACTACACCTAGGATGTTTACAAGTATAAACAACCTTCAACTCAAACTGTTGAATGAATTTACGCGATTTAACAGCTCTTACGACTAGGGTGATAAAAATTGAGTTCTTTTGTGTTGTATATTAAGAGAGAGCATCCAAATACTTTGTTTGCATTCATTTCAGTGTGAAACTACACCTAGGATGTTTACAGTTACAAACAAGCTTCAACTCATGCTTTTGAATTCATTTACGTGTTTTAAAAGCTCATACGAGTAGGGTGAAAGAGATTTGAGTTCTTTTGTGTTGTATAGTAAGAGAAAGCATCCACATGCTTTGTTTGTATTCATTTGAGTGTGACACTACACCTAGGATGTTTACAAGTACAAACAAGCTTCAACTCAAGCTTTTGATTGTATTTACGCGTTTTAAAAGCACATACGAGTAGGGTGAAAGAGATTTGAGTTCTTTTGTGTTGTATATTAAGAGAAAGCATCCAAATACTTTGTTCCATTCTTTTAAGTGTGAAACTACACCTAGGATGTTTACAAGTACAAACAAGCTTCAACTCAAGCTTTTGAATGTATTTACGCGTTTTAAAAAGCTCATACGACTAGGGTGATAGAAATTGAGTTCTTGTGTGTTGTATATTAAGAAAAAGCATCCAAATACTGTTGAATGCATTTACGCGTTTTAAAAGCTCATACGAGTAGGGTGAAAGAGATTTGAGTTCTTTTGTGTTGTATATTAAGAGAAAGCATCCAAATACTTTGTTTGCATTCCTTTGAGTGTGAAACTACACCGAGGATGTTTACAAGTACAAACAAGCTTAAACTCAAGCTTTTGAATGTATTTACGCGTTTTAAAAGCTCTTACGACTAGGGTGATAGAAATTGAGTTCTTTTTTGTTGTATATTAAGAGAAAGCATCCAGATACTTTGTTTGCATTCATTTGAGTGTGAAACTACACCTAGGATGTTTAAAGTTACAAACAAGCTTCAAATCATGCTTTTGAATTCATTTACGCGTTTTAAAAGCTTATACGAGTAGGGTAAAAGAGATTTGAGTTCTTTTGTGTTGTATAGTAAGAGAAAGCATCCAAATGCTTTGTTTGCATTCATTTGAGTGTGAAACTACACGTAGGATATTTACAAGTACAAACAAGCTTCAACTCAAGCTTTTGAATGTATTTACGCGTTTTAACAGCTCTTACGACTAGGGTGATAGAAATTGAGTTCTTTTGTGTTGTATATTAAGAGAAAGCATCCAAATACTTTGTTTGCATTCATTTGAGTGTGAAACTATACCTATTATGTTTACAGTTACAAACAAGCTTCAACTCAAGCTTTTGAATGCATTTACGCGTTTTAAAAGCTCTTACGACTAGGGTGATAGAAATTGAGTTCTTTTGTGTTGTATATTAAGAGAGAGCATCCAAATACTTTGTTTGCATTCATTTCAGTGTGAAACTACACCTAGGATGTTTACAGTTACAAACAAGCTTCAACTCATGCTTTTGAATTCATTTACGTGTTTTAAAAGCTCATACGAGTAGGGTGAAAGAGATTTGAGTTCTTTTGTGTTGTATAGTAAGCGAAAGCATCCACATGCTTTGTTTGCATTCATTTGAGTGTGACACTACACCTAGGATGTTTACAAGTACAAACAAGCTTCAACTCAAGCTTTTGATTGTATTTACGCGTTTTAAAAGCTCATACGAGTAGGGTGAAAGAGATTTGAGCTCTTTTGTGTTGTATATTAAGAGAAAGCATCCAAATACTTTGTTTGCATTCCTTTGAGTGTGAAACTACACCGAGGATGTTTACAAGTACAAACAAGCTTCAACTCAAGCTTTTGAATGTATTTACGCGTTTTAAAAGCTCTTGCGACTAGGGTGATAGAAATTGAGTTCTTTTTTGTTGTATATTAAGAGAAAGCATCCAGATACTTTGTTTGCATTCATTTGAGTGTGAAACTACACCTAGGATGTTTAAAGTTACAAACAAGCTTCAAATCATGCTTTTGAATTCATTTACGCGTTTTAAAAGCTTATACGAGTAGGGTAAAAGAGATTTGAGTTCTTTTGTGTTGTATAGTAAGAGAAAGCATCCAAATACTTTGTTTGCATTCATTTGAGTGTGAAACTACACGTAGGATATTTACAAGTACAAACAAGCTTCAACTCAAGCTTTTGAATGTATTTACGCGTTTTAACAGCTCTTACGACTAGGGTGATAGAAATTGAGTTCTTTTGTGTTGTATATTAAGAGAAAGCATCCAAATACTTTGTTTGCATTCATTTGAGTGTGAAACTACACCTAGGATGTTTACAGTTACAAACAAGCTTCACCTCAGGCTTTTGAATTCATTTACGCGTTTTAAAAGCTTATACGAGTAGGGTAAAAGAGATTTGAGTTCTTTTGTGTTGTATAGTAAGAGAAAGCATCCAAATACTTTGCTTGCATTCATTTGAGTGTTAAACTACACCTAGGATGTTTACAAGTACAAACAAGCTTCAACTCAAGCTTTTGAATGTATTTACGCGTTTTAAAAGCTCATACGAATAGGGTGAAAGAGATTTGATTTCTTTTCTGTTGTATATTAAGAGAAAGCACCCAAATGTTTTGTTTGCATTCTTTTGAGTATGAAACTACACCAAGAATGTGTTAAATTACAAACAAGCTTCAACTCAAGCTTTTGAATGCATTTACGCGTTTTAAAAGCTCATACGAGTAGGGTGAAAGAGATTTGAGTTCTTTTGTGTTGTATATTAATAGAAAGCATCCAAATACTTTGTTTGCATTCATTTGAGTGTGGAACTATACCTAGGATGTTTACAGTTACAAACAAGCTTCAACTCAAGCTTTTGAATGCATTTACGCGTTTTAAAAGCTCATACGAGTAGGGTGAAAGAGATTTGAGTTCTTTTGTGTTGTATATTAAGAGAAAGCATCCAAATACTTTGTTTGCATTCATTTGAGTGTGAAACTACACCTAGGATGTTTACAAGTACAAACAAGCTCCAACTCAAGCTGTTGAATGAATTTACGCGTTTTAACAGCTCTTACGACTAGGATGATAGAAATTGAATTCTTTTGTGTTGTATATTAAGAGAAAAAATCCAAATACTTTGTTTGCATTCATTTGAGTCTGAAACTACACCGAGGATGTTTACAAGTACAAACAAGCTTCAACTCAAGCTTTTGAATGTATTTACGCGTTTTAAAAGCTCATACGAGTAGGGTGAAAGAGATTTGAGTTCTTTTGTGTTGTATATTTAGAGAAAGCATCCAAATACTTTGTTTGCATTAATATGAATGTGTGAAACTACACCTAGGATGTTGACAAGTACAAACAAGCTTCAACTCATGCTTTTGAATGCATTTACGCGTTTTAAAAGCTCTTACGAGTAGGGTGAAAGAGATTTGAGTTCTTTTGTGTCGTATATTAAGAGAAAGTATCCAAATACTTTGTTTGCATTCATTTGAGTGTGAAACTACACCTAGGATTTTTACAAGTACAAACAAGCTTCAACTCAAGCTTTTGAATGCATTTACGCGTTTTAACAGCTCTTACAACTAGGGTGATAGAATTTGAGTTCTTTTGTGTTGTACATTTAGAGAAAGCACCCAAATGTTTTGTTTGCATTCCATTTGAGTATGAAACTACACCAAGAATGTTTTAAAGTATAATCAAGCTTCAACTCAAGCTTCTGAATGCATTTACGCGTTTTAAAAGCTCATACGAGTAGGGTGAAAGAGATTTGAGTTCTTTTGTGTCGTATATTAAGAGAAAGCATCCAAATACTTTGTTTGCATTCATTTGAGTGTGAAACTACACCTAGGATGTTTACAAGTACAAACAAGCTTCAACTCAAGCTGTTGAAGGAATTTACGCGTTTTAACAGCTCTTACGACTAGGGTGAAAGAGATTTGAGTTCTCTTGTGTTGTATATTAAGAGAAAGCATCCAAATACTTTGTTTACATTCATTTGAGTGTGAAACTACACCTAGGATGTTTACAAGTACAAACAAGCTTCAACTCAAGCTTTTGATTGTATTTATGCATTTTAAAAGCTCATACCAATAGGGTGAAAGAGATTTGAGTTCTTTTGTGCTGTATAGTAAGAGAAAGCATCCAAATACTTTGTTTACATTCATTTGAGTGTGAAACTACACCTAGGATGTTTACAAGTACAAACAAGCTTCAACTCAAGCTTTTGATTGTATTTATGCATTTTAAAAGCTCATACGAGTAGGGTGAAAGAGATTTGAGTTCTTTTGTGTTGTTTAATATTAAAAGAAAGCATCCAAATACTTTGTTTCCATTCATTTAAGTGTGAAACTACACCTAGTATGTTTACAAGTACAAACAAGCTTCAACTCAAGCTTTTGAATGTATTTACGCGGTTTAAATGCTCATGCAAGTAGGGTGAAAGAGATTTGAGTTCTTTTGTGTTGTATACTAAGAGCTTCAACTCAAGCTTTTGAATGTATTTACGCGTTTTAACAGCTCTTACGGCTAGGGTGATAGAAATTGAGTTGTTTTGTGTTGTATATTAAGAGAAAGCATCCAAATACTTTGTTTGCATTCATTTCAGTGTGAAACTACACCTAGGATGTTTACAGTTACAAACAAGCTTCAACTCATGCTTTTGAATTCATTTACGTGTTTTAAAAGCTCATACGAGTAGGGTGAAAGAGATTTGAGTTCTTTTGTGTTGTATAGTAAGCGAAAGCATCCACATGCTTTGTTTGCATTCATTTGAGTGTGACACTACACCTAGGATGTTTACAAGTACAAACAAGCTTCAACTCAAGCTTTTGATTGTATTTACGCGTTTTAAAAGCTCATACGAGTAGGGTGAAAGAGATTTGAGCTCTTTTGTGTTGTATATTAAGAGAAAGCATCCAAATACTTTGTTTGCATTCATTTGAGTGTGAAACTACACCGAGGATGTTTACAAGTACAAACAAGCTTCAACTCAAGCTTTTGAATGTATTTACGCGTTTTAAAAGCTCATACGAGTAGGGTGAAAGAGATTTGAGTTCTTTTGTGTTGTATATTAAGAGAAAGCATACAAATACTTTTTTTGCATTCATTTGAGTGTGAAACTACACCTAGGATGTTTACAAGTATAAACAACCTTCAACTCAAACTGTTGAATGAATTTACGCGATTTAACAGCTCTTACGACTAGGGTGATAAAAATTGAGTTCTTTTGTGTTGTATATTAAGAGAGAGCATCCAAATACTTTGTTTGCATTCATTTCAGTGTGAAACTACACCTAGGATGTTTACAGTTACAAACAAGCTTCAACTCATGCTTTTGAATTCATTTACGTGTTTTAAAAGCTCATACGAGTAGGGTGAAAGAGATTTGAGTTCTTTTGTGTTGTATAGTAAGAGAAAGCATCCACATGCTTTGTTTGCATTCATTTGAGTGTGACACTACACCTAGGATGTTTACAAGTACAAACAAGCTTCAACTCAAGCTTTTGATTGTATTTACGCGTTTTAAAAGCTCATACGAGTAGGGTGAAAGAGATTTGAGTTCTTTTGTGTTGTATATTAAGAGAAAGCATCCAAATACTTTGTTCCATTCTTTTAAGTGTGAAACTACACCTAGGATGTTTACAAGTACAAACAAGCTTCAACTCAAGCTTTTGAATGTATTTACGCGTTTTAAAAAGCTCATACGACTAGGGTGATAGAAATTGAGTTCTTGTGTGTTGTATATTAAGAAAAAGCATCCAAATACTGTTGAATGCATTTACGCGTTTTAAAAGCTCATACGAGTAGGGTGAAAGAGATTTGAGTTCTTTTGTGTTGTATATTAAGAGAAAGCATCCAAATACTTTGTTTGCATTCCTTTGAGTGTGAAACTACACCGAGGATGTTTACAAGTACAAACAAGCTTCAACTCAAGCTTTTGAATGTATTTACGCGTTTTAAAAGCTCTTGCGACTAGGGTGATAGAAATTGAGTTCTTTTTTGTTGTATATTAAGAGAAAGCATCCAGATACTTTGTTTGCATTCATTTGAGTGTGAAACTACACCTAGGATGTTTAAAGTTACAAACAAGCTTCAAATCATGCTTTTGAATTCATTTACGCGTTTTAAAAGCTTATACGAGTAGGGTAAAAGAGATTTGAGTTCTTTTGTGTTGTATAGTAAGAGAAAGCATCCAAATACTTTGTTTGCATTCATTTGAGTGTGAAACTACACGTAGGATATTTACAAGTACAAACAAGCTTCAACTCAAGCTTTTGAATGTATTTACGCGTTTTAACAGCTCTTACGACTAGGGTGATAGAAATTGAGTTCTTTTGTGTTGTATATTAAGAGAAAGCATCCAAATACTTTGTTTGCATTCATTTGAGTGTGAAACTACACCTAGGATGTTTACAGTTACAAACAAGCTTCACCTCAGGCTTTTGAATTCATTTACGCGTTTTAAAAGCTTATACGAGTAGGGTAAAAGAGATTTGAGTTCTTTTGTGTTGTATAGTAAGAGAAAGCATCCAAATACTTTGCTTGCATTCATTTGAGTGTTAAACTACACCTAGGATGTTTACAAGTACAAACAAGCTTCAACTCAAGCTTTTGAATGTATTTACGCGTTTTAAAAGCTCATACGAATAGGGTGAAAGAGATTTGATTTCTTTTCTGTTGTATATTAAGAGAAAGCACCCAAATGGTTTGTTTGCATTCTTTTGAGTATGAAACTACACCAAGAATGTGTTAAATTACAAACAAGCTTCAACTCAAGCTTTTGAATGCATTTACGCGTTTTAAAAGCTCATACGAGTAGGGTGAAAGAGATTTGAGTTCTTTTGTGTTGTATATTAATAGAAAGCATCCAAATACTTTGTTTGCATTCATTTGAGTGTGGAACTATACCTAGGATGTTTACAGTTACAAACAAGCTTCAACTCAAGCTTTTGAATGCATTTACGCGTTTTAAAAGCTCATACGAGTAGGGTGAAAGAGATTTGAGTTCTTTTGTGTTGTATATTAAGAGAAAGCATCCAAATACTTTGTTTGCATTCATTTGAGTGTGAAACTACACCTAGGATGTTTACAAGTACAAACAAGCTCCAACTCAAGCTGTTGAATGAATTTACGCGTTTTAACAGCTCTTACGACTAGGATGATAGAAATTGAATTCTTTTGTGTTGTATATTAAGAGAAAAAATCCAAATACTTTGTTTGCATTCATTTGAGTCTGAAACTACACCGAGGATGTTTACAAGTACAAACAAGCTTCAACTCAAGCTTTTGAATGTATTTACGCGTTTTAAAAGCTCATACGAGTAGGGTGAAAGAGATTTGAGTTCTTTTGTGTTGTATATTTAGAGAAAGCATCCAAATACTTTGTTTGCATTAATATGAATGTGTGAAACTACACCTAGGATGTTGACAAGTACAAACAAGCTTCAACTCATGCTTTTGAATGCATTTACGCGTTTTAAAAGCTCTTACGAGTAGGGTGAAAGAGATTTGAGTTCTTTTGTGTCGTATATTAAGAGAAAGTATCCAAATACTTTGTTTGCATTCATTTGAGTGTGAAACTACACCTAGGATTTTTACAAGTACAAACAAGCTTCAACTCAAGCTTTTGAATGCATTTACGCGTTTTAACAGCTCTTACAACTAGGGTGATAGAATTTGAGTTCTTTTGTGTTGTACATTTAGAGAAAGCACCCAAATGTTTTGTTTGCATTCCATTTGAGTATGAAACTACACCAAGAATGTTTTAAAGTATAATCAAGCTTCAACTCAAGCTTCTGAATGCATTTACGCGTTTTAAAAGCTCATACGAGTAGGGTGAAAGAGATTTGAGTTCTTTTGTGTCGTATATTAAGAGAAAGCATCCAAATACTTTGTTTGCATTCATTTGAGTGTGAAACTACACCTAGGATGTTTACAAGTACAAACAAGCTTCAACTCAAGCTGTTGAAGGAATTTACGCGTTTTAACAGCTCTTACGACTAGGGTGAAAGAGATTTGAGTTCTCTTGTGTTGTATATTAAGAGAAAGCATCCAAATACTTTGTTTACATTCATTTGAGTGTGAAACTACACCTAGGATGTTTACAAGTACAAACAAGCTTCAACTCAAGCTTTTGATTGTATTTATGCATTTTAAAAGCTCATACCAATAGGGTGAAAGAGATTTGAGTTCTTTTGTGCTGTATAGTAAGAGAAAGCATCCAAATACTTTGTTTACATTCATTTGAGTGTGAAACTACACCTAGGATGTTTACAAGTACAAACAAGCTTCAACTCAAGCTTTTGATTGTATTTATGCATTTTAAAAGCTCATACGAGTAGGGTGAAAGAGATTTGAGTTCTTTTGTGTTGTTTAATATTAAAAGAAAGCATCCAAATACTTTGTTTCCATTCATTTAAGTGTGAAACTACACCTAGGATGTTTACAAGTACAAACAAGCTTCAACTCAAGCTTTTGAATGTATTTACGCGGTTTAAATGCTCATGCAAGTAGGGTGAAAGAGATTTGAGTTCTTTTGTGTTGTATACTAAGAGCTTCAACTCAAGCTTTTGAATGTATTTACGCGTTTTAACAGCTCTTACGGCTAGGGTGATAGAAATTGAGTTGTTTTGTGTTGTATATTAAGAGAAAGCATCCAAATACTTTGTTTGCATTCATTTGAGTGTGAAACTACACCTAGGAAGTTTACAGTTACAAACAAGCTTCAACTCAAGCTTTTGAATGTATTTACGCGTTTTAAAAGCTCATACGAGTAGGGTGAAAGAGATTTGTGTTCTTTTGTGTTGTATACTAAGAGAAAGCATCCAAATACTTTGTTTGCATTCATTTGAGTGTGAAACTACACCTAGGATGTTTACAGGTACAAACAAGCTTCAACTCCAGCTGTTGAATGAATTTACGCGTTTAAACAGCTCTTACGGCTAGGGGGATAGAAATTGAGTTCTTTTGTGTTGTATATTAAGAGAAAGCATCCAAATCCTTTGTTTGCATTCATTTCAGTGTGAAACTACACCTAGGATGTTTACAGTTACAAACAAGCTTCAACTCATGCTTTTGAATTCATTTACGCGTTTCAAAAGCTCATACGAGTAGGGTGAAAGAGATTTGACTTCTTTTCTGTTGTATATTAAGAGAAAGCACCCAGATGTTTTGTTTGCATTCTTTTGAGTATGAAACTACACCAAGAATGTGTTAATTTACAAACAAGGTTCAACTCAAGCTTTTGAATGCATTTACGCGTTTTAAAAGCTTATACGAGTAGGGTGAAAGAGATTGAGTTCTTTTGTGTTGTATATTAAGAGAAAGCATCCAAATACTTTGTTTGCATTCATTTGAGTGTGAAACTATACCTAGGATGTTTACAGTTACAAACAAGCTTCAACTCAAGCTCTTGAATGGATTTACGCGTTTTAAAAGCTCATACGAGTAGGATGAAAGAGATTTGAGTTCTTTTGTGTTGTATATTAAGAGAAAGCATCAAAATAATTTGTTTCCATTCATTTAAGAGTGAAACTACACCTAGGATGTTTACAAGTACAAACAAGCTTCAACTCAAGCTTTTGAATGTATTTAGGCGTTTTAAAAGCTCATACGAGTAGGATGAAAGAGATTTGAGTTCTTTTGTGTTGTATATTAAGAGAAAGCATCCAAATACTTTGTTTGCATTCATTTGAGTGTGAAACTATACCTAGGATGTGTACAGTTACAAACAAGCTTCAACTCAAGCTCTTGAATGGATTTACGCGTTTTAAAAGCTCATACGAGTAGGATGAAAGAGATTTGAGTTCTTTTGTGTTGTATATTAAGAAAAAGCATCCAAATACTTCTTTTGCATTCATTTGAGTGTGAAACTACACCTAGGATGTTTACAAGTACAAACAAGCTTCAACTCAAGCTGTTGAATGAATTTACGCGTTTTGAGTTCTTTTGTGTTGTATATTAAGAGAAAGCATCCAAATACTTTGTTTGCTTTCATTTGAGTCTGAAACTACACCGAGAATGTTTACAAGTACAAACAAGCTTCAACTCAAGCTTTTGAATGTATTTACGCGTTTTAAAAGCTCATACGAGTAGGGTGAAAGAGATTTGAGTTCTTTTGTGTTGTATATTAAGAGAAAGCATCCAAATACTTTGTTTGCATTCATTTGAGTGTGAAACTATACCTAGGATGTTTACAGTTACAAACAAGCTTCAACTCAAGCTTTTGAATGCATTTACGCGTTTTAAAAGCTCATACGAGTAGGGTGAAAGAGATTTGAGTTCTTTTGTGTTGTATATTAAGAGAACGCATCCAAATACTTTTTTTGCATTCATTTGAGTGTGAAACTACACCTAGGATGTTTACAAGTACAAACAAGTTTCAACTCAAACTGTTAAATGAATTTACGCGTTTTAACAGCTCTTCCGACTAGGGTGATAGAAATTGAGTTCTTTTGTGTTGTACATTAAGAGAAAGCATCCAAATACTTTGTTTACATTCTTTTGAGTGTGAAACTACACCTACGATGTTTACAAGTACAAACAAGCTTCAACTCAAGCTTTTGAATGCATTGACGCGTTTTAAAAGCTCTTACGACTAGGGTGATAGAATTTGAGTTCTTTTGTGTTGTACATTAAGAGAAAGCACCCAAATGTTTTGTTTGCATTCCACTTGAGTATGAAACTACACCAAGAATGTTTTAAAGTATAATCAAGCTTCAACTCAAGCTTCTGAATGCATTTACGCGTTTTAAAAGCTCATACGAGTAGGGAGAAAGAGATTTGAGTTCTTTTGTGTTGTATATTAAGAGAAAGCATCCAAATAATTTGTTTCCATTCATTTAAGAGTGAAACTACACATAGGATGTTTACAAGTACAAACAAGCTTCAACTCAAGCTTTTGAATGTATTTACGCGTTTGAAAAGCTCATACGAGTAGGTTGAAAGAGATTTGAGTTCTTTTGTGGTGTATATTAAGAGAAAGCATCCAAATACTTGGTTTGCATTCATTTGAGTGTGAAACTACACCTAGGATGTTTACAGTTACAAACAAGCTTCAACTCATGCTTTTGAATTCATTTACGCGTTTTAAAAGCTCATACGAGTAGGGTAAAAGAGATTTGAGTTCTTTTGTGTTGTATAGTAAGAGAAAGCATCCAAATACTTTGTGTGCATTCATTTGAGTGTGAAACTACACCTAGGATGTTTACAAGTACAAAC
Organism: Tetragonia tetragonoides; assembly: GCA_038025085.1. Classification (NCBI taxonomy): domain Eukaryota; kingdom Viridiplantae; phylum Streptophyta; class Magnoliopsida; order Caryophyllales; family Aizoaceae; genus Tetragonia; species Tetragonia tetragonoides. The sequence continues at coordinate 21,680,308 of CM076146.1, forward strand.
AAGCTTCAACTCAAGCTTTTGAATGTATTTACGCGTTTTAAAAGCTCATACGAGTAGGGTGAAAGAGATTTGATTTCTTTTCTGTTGTATATTAAGAGAAAGCACCCAAATGTTTTGTTTGCATTCTTTTGAGTATGAAACTACACCAAGAATGTGTTAAATTACAAACAAGCTTCAACTCAAGCTTTTGAATGCATTTACGTGTTTTAAAAGCTCATACGAGTAGGGTGAAAGAGATTTGAGTTCTTTTGTGTTGTATATTAAGAGAAAGCATCCAAATACTTTGTTTGCATTCATTTGAGTGTTAAACTACACCTAGGATGTTTACAAGTACAAACAAGTTTCAACTCAAGCTGTTAAATGAATTTACGCGTTTTAACAGCTCTTCCGACTAGGGTGATAGAAATTGAGTTCTTTTGTGTTGTATAATAAGAGAAAGCATCCAAATCCTTTGTTTGCATTCATTTGAGTGTGAAACTACACCTAGGATGTTTACAGTTACAAACAAGTTTCAACTCATGCTTTTGAATTCATTTACGCGTTTTAAAAGCTCATACGACTAGGATGAAAGAGATTTGAGTTCTTTTGTGTTGTATAGTAAGAGAAAGCATCCAAATACTTTGTGTGCATTCATTTGAGTGTGAAACTACACCTAGGATGTTTACAGTTACAAACAAGTTTCAACTCATGCTTTTGAATTCATTTACGCGTTTTAAAAGCTCTTACGACTAGGATGAAAGAGATTTGAGTTCTTTTGTGTTGTATAGTATAAGAAAGCTTCCAAATACTTTGTGTGCATTCATTTGAGTGTGAAACTACACCTAGGATGTTTACAAGTACAAACAAGCTTCAACTCAAGCTTTTGAATCTATTTAGGCGTTTTAAAAGCTCATACGAGTAGGATGAAAGAGATTTGAGTTCTTTTGTGTTGTATATTAAGAGAAAGCATCCAAATACTTTGTTTGCATTCATTTGAGTGTGAAACTATACCTAGGATGTGTACAGTTACAAACAAGCTTCAACTCAAGCTCTTGAATGGATTTACGCGTTTTAAAAGCTCATACGAGTAGGATGAAAGAGATTTGAGTTCTTTTGTGTTGTATATTAAGAAAAAGCATCCAAATACTTTGTTTGCATTCTTTTGAGTATGAAACTATACCTAGGAGGTTTACAGTTACAAACAAGCTTCAACTCAAGCTTTTGAATGTATTTACGCGTTTTAACAGCTCTTACGGCTAGGGTGATAGAAATTGAGTTGTTTTGTGTTGTATATTAAGAGAAAGCATCCAAATACTTTGTTTGCATTCATTTGAGTGTGAAACTACACCTAGGATGTTTACAGTTACAAACAAGCTTCAACTCAAGCTTTTGAATGTATTTACGCGTTTTAAAAGCTCATACGAGTAGGGTGAAAGAGATTTGAGTTCTTTTGTGTTGTATACTAAGAGAAAGCATCCAAATACTTTGTTTGCATTCATTTGAGTGTGAAACTACACCTAGGATGTTTACAGGTACAAACAAGCTTCAACTCCAGCTGTTGAATGAATTTACGCGTTTTAACAGCTCTTACGGCTAGGGGGATAGAAATTGAGTTCTTTTGTGTTGTATATTAAGAGAAAGCATCCAAATCCTTTGTTTGCATTCATTTGAGTGTGAAACTACACCTAGGATGTTTACAGTTACAAACAAGCTTCAACTCATGCTTTTGAATTCATTTACGCGTTTCAAAAGCTCAAACGAGTAGGGTGAAAGAGAATTGATTTCTTTTGTGTTGTATATTAAGAGAAAGCATCCAAATACTTTGTTTTCATTCATTTGAGTGTGAAACTATACCTATTATGTTTACAGTTTCAAACAAGCTTCAACTCAAGCTTTTGAATGCATTTACGCGTTTTAAAAGCTCTTACGACTAGGGTGATAGAAATTGAGTTCTTTTGTGTTGTATATTAAGAGAAAGCATCCAAATACTTTGTTTGCATTCATTTGAGTGTGAAACTACACCGAGGATGTTTACAAGTACAAACAAGCTTCAACTCAAGCTTTTGAATGTATTTACGCGTTTTAAAAGCTCATATGAGTAGGGTGAAAGAGATTTGAGTTCTTTTGTGTTGTATATTAAGAGAAAGCATTCAAATACTTTTTTTGCATTCATTTGAGTGTGAAACTACACCTAGGATGTTTACAAGTATAAACAACCTTCAACTCAAACTGTTGAATGAATTTACGCGATTTAACAGCTCTTACGACTAGGGTGATAGAAATTGAGTTCTTTTGTGTTGTATATTAAGAGAGAGCATCCAAATACTTTGTTTGCATTCATTTCAGTGTGAAACTACACCTAGGATGTTTACAGTTACAAACAAGCTTCAACTCATGCTTTTGAATTCATTTACGTGTTTTAAAAGCTCATACGAGTAGGGTGAAAGAGATTTGAGTTCTTTTGTGTTGTATAGTAAGAGAAAGCATCCAAATGCTTTGTTTGCATTCATTTGAGTGTGACACTACACCTAGGATGTTTACAAGTACAAACAAGCTTCAACTCAAGCTTTTGATTGTATTTACGCATTTTAAAAGCTCATACGAGTAGGGTGAAAGAGATTTGAGTTCTTTTGTGTTGTATATTAAGAGAAAGCATCCAAATACTTTGTTCCATTCTTTTAAGTGTGAAACTACACATAGGATGTTTACAAGTACAAACAAGCTTCAACTCAAGCTTTTGAATGTATTTACGCGTTTTAAAAAGCTCATACGACTAGGGTGATAGAAATTGAGTTCTTGTGTGTTGTATATTAAGAGAAAGCATCCAAATACTGTTGAATGCATTTACGCGTTTTAAAAGCTCATACGAGTAGGGTGAAAGAGATTTGAGTTCTTTTGTGTTGTATATTAAGAGAAAGCATCCAAATACTTTGTTTGCATTCCTTTGAGTGTGAAACTACACCGAGGATGTTTACAAGTACAAACAAGCTTCAACTCAAGCTTTTGAATGTATTTACGCGTTTTAAAAGCTCTTACGACTAGGGTGATAGAAATTGAGTTCTTTTGTGTTGTATATTAAGAGAAAGCATCCAGATACTTTGTTTGCATTCATTTGAGTGTGAAACTACACCTAGGATGTTTAAAGTTACAAACAAGCTTCAAATCATGCTTTTGAATTCATTTACGCGTTTTAAAAACTTATACGAGTAGGGTAAAAGAGATTTGAGTTCTTTTGTGTTGTATAGTAAGAGAAAGCATCCAAATATTTTGTTTGCATTCATTTGAGTGTTAAACTACACCTAGGATGTTTACAAGTACAAACAAGCTTCAACTCAAGCTTTTGAATGTATTTACGCGTTTTAAAAGCTCATACGAATAGGGTGAAAGAGATTTGATTTCTTTTCTGTTGTATATTAAGAGAAAGCACCCAAATGTTTTGTTTGCATTCTTTTGAGTATGAAACTACACCAAGAATGTGTTAAATTACAAACAAGCTTCAACTCAAGCTTTTGAATGCATTTACGCGTTTTAAAAGCTCATACGAGTAGGGTGAAAGAGATTTGAGTTCTTTTGTGTTGTATATTAAGAGAAAGCATCCAAATACTTTGTTTGCATTCATTTGAGTGTGGAACTATACCTAGGATGTTTACAGTTACAAACAAGCTTCAACTCAAGCTTTTGAATGTATTTACGCGTTTTAACAGCTCTTACGACTAGGGTGATAGAAATTGAGTTCTTTTGTGTTGTATATTAAGAGAAAGCATCCAAATACTTTTTTTGCATTCATTTGAGTGTGAAACTACACCTAGGATGTTTACATTTACAAACAAGCTTCAACTCAGGCTTTTGAATTCATTTACGCGTTTTAAAAGCTTATACGAGTAGGGTAAAAGAGATTTGAGTTCTTTTGTGTTGTATAATAAAAGAAAGCATCCAAATAATTTGTTTGCATTCATTTGAGTGTTAAACTACACCTAGGATGTTTACAAGTACAAACAAGCTTCAACTCAAGCTTTTGAATGTATTTACGCGTTTTAAAAGCTCATACGAATAGGGTGAAAGAGATTTGATTTCTTTTCTGTTGTATATTAAGAGAAAGCACCCAAATGTTTTTTTTGCATTCTTTTGAGTATGAAACTACACCAAGAATGTGTTAAATTACAAACAAGCTTCAACTCAAGCTTTTGAATGCATTTACGCGTTTTAAAAGCTCATACGAGTAGGGTGAAAGAGATTTGAGTTCTTTTGTGTTGTATATTAAGAGAAAGCATCCAAATACTTTGTTTGCATTCATTTGAGTGTTAAACTACACCTAGGATGTTTACAAGTACAAACAAGTTTCAACTCAAGCTGTTAAATGAATTTACGCGTTTTAACAGCTCTTCCGACTAGGGTGATAGAAATTGAGTTCTTTTGTGTTGTACATTAAGAGAAAGCATCCAAATACTTTGTTTACATTCTTTTGAGTGTGAAACTACACCTACGATGTTTACAAGTACAAACAAGCTTCAACTCAAGCTTTTGAATGCATTGACGCGTTTTAACAGCTCTTACGACTAGGGTGATAGAATTTGAGTTCTTTTGTGTTGTACATTAAGAGAAAGCACCCAAATGTTTTGTTTGCATTCCATTTGAGTATGAAACTACACCAAGAATGTTTTAAAGTATAATCAAGCTTCAACTCAAGCTTCTGAATGCATTTACGCGTTTTAAAAGCTCATACGAGTAGGGTGAAAGAGATTTGAGTTCTTTTGTGTTGTATATTAAGAGAAAGCATCCAAGTAATTTGTTTCCATTCATTTAAGTGTGAAACTACACATAGGATGTTTACAAGTACAAACAAGCTTCAACTCAAGCTTTTGAATGTATTTACGCGTTTGAAAAGCTCATACGAGTAGGGTGAAAGATTTTTGAGTTCTTTTGTGTTGTATATTAAGAGAAAGCATCCAAATACTTAGTTTGCATTCATTTGAGTATGAAACTACACCTAGGATGTTTACAGTTACAAACAAGCTTCAACTCATGCTTTTGAATTCATTTACGCGTTTTAAAAGCTCATACGAGTAGGGTAAAAGAGATTTGAGTTCTTTTGTGTTGTATAGTAAGAGAAAGCATCCAAATACTTTGTGTGCATTCATTTGAGTGTGAAACTACACCTAGGATGTTTACAAGTACAAACAAGCTTCAACTCAAGCTTTTGAATGTATTTACGCGTTTTAAAAGCTCATACGAGTAGGGTGAAAGAGATTTGATTTCTTTTCTGTTGTATATTAAGAGAAAGCACCCAAATGTTTCGTTTGCATTCTTTTGAGTATGAAACTATACAAAGAATGTGTTAAATTACAAACAAGCTTCAACTCAAGCTTTTGAATGCATTTACGTGTTTTAAAAGCTCATACGAGTAGGGTGAAAGAGATTTGAGTTCTTTTGTGTTGTATATTAAGAGAAAGCATCCAAATACTTTGTTTGCATTCATTTGAGTGTTAAACTACACCTAGGATGTTTACAAGTACAAACAAGTTTCAACTCAAGCTGTTAAATGAATTTACGCGTTTTAACAGCTCTTCCGACTAGGGTGATAGAAATTGAGTTCTTTTGTGTTGTATAATAAGAGAAAGCATCCAAATCCGTTGTTTGCATTCGTTTGAGTGTGAAACTACACCTAGGATGTTTACAGTTACAAACAAGTTTCAACTCATGCTTTTGAATTCATTTACGCGTTTTAAAAGCTCATACGAGTAGGGTGAAAGAGATTTGATTTCTTTTCTGTTGTATATTAAGAGAAAGCACCCAAATGTTTTGTTTGCATTCTTTTGAGTATGAAACTACACCAAGAATGTGTTAAATTACAAACAAGCTTCAACTCAAGCTTTTGAATGCATTTACGCGTTTTAAAAGCTCATACGAGTAGGGTGAAAGAGATTTGAGTTCTTTTGTGTTGTATATTAAGAGAAAGCATCCAAATACTTTGTTTGCATTCATTTGAGTGTGGAACTATACCTAGGATGTTTACAGTTACAAACAAGCTTCAACTCAAGCTTTTGAATGCATTTACGCGTTTTAAAAGCTCATACGAGTAGGGTGAAAGAGATTTGAGTTCTTTTGTGTTGTATATTAAGAGAAAGCATCCAAATACTTTGTTTGCATTCATATGAATGTGTGAAACTACACCTTGGATGTTGACAAGTACAAACAAGCTTCAACTCATGCTTTTGAATGCATTTACGCGTTTTAAAAGCTCTTACGAGTAGGGTGAAAGAGATTTGAGTTCTTTTGTGTCGTATATTAAGAGAAAGTATCCAAATACTTTGTTTGCATTCATTTGAGTGTGAAACTACACCTAGGATTTTTACAAGTACAAACAAGCTTCAACTCAAGCTTTTGAATGCATTTACGCGTTTTAACAGCTCTTACAACTAGGGTGATAGAATTTGAGTTCTTTTGTGTTGTACATTTAGAGAAAGCACCCAAATGTTTTGTTTGCATTCCATTTGAGTATGAAACTACACCAAGAATGTTTTAAAGTATAATCAAGCTTCAACTCAAGCTTCTGAATGCATTTACGCGTTTTAAAAGCTCATACGAGTAGGGTGAAAGAGATTTGAGTTCTTTTGTGTCGTATATTAAGAGAAAGCATCCAAATACTTTGTTTGCATTCATTTGAGTGTGAAACTACACCTAGGATGTTTACAAGTACAAACAAGCTTCAACTCAAGCTGTTGAAGGAATTTACGCGTTTTAACAGCTCTTACGACTAGGGTGAAAGAGATTTGAGTTCTCTTGTGTTGTATATTAAGAGAAAGCATCCAAATACTTTGTTTACATTCATTTGAGTGTGAAACTACACCAAGGATGTTTACAAGTACAAACAAGCTTCAACTCAAGCTTTTGATTGTATTTATGCATTTTAAAAGCTCATACCAATAGGGTGAAAGAGATTTGAGTTCTTTTGTGCTGTAGATTAAGAGAAAGCATCCAAATACTTTGTTTACATTCATTTGAGTGTGAAACTACACCTAGGATGTTTACAAGTACAAACAAGCTTCAACTCAAGCTTTTGATTGTATTTATGCATTTTAAAAGCTCATACGAGTAGGGTGAAAGAGATTTGAGTTGTTTTGTGTTGTTTAATATTAAGAGAAAGCATCCAAATACTTTGTTTCCATTCATTTAAGTGTGAAACTACACCTAGGATGTTTACAAGTACAAACAAGCTTCAACTCAAGCTTTTGAATGTATTTACGCGGTTTAAATGCTCATGCAAGTAGGGTGAAAGAGATGTGAGTTCTTTTGTGTTGTATACTAAGAGCTTCAACTCAAGCTTTTGAATGTATTTACGCGTTTTAACAGCTCTTACGGCTAGGGTGACAGAAATTGAGTTGTTTTGTGTTGTATATTAAGAGAAAGCATCCAAATACTTTGTTTGCATTCATTTGAGTGTGAAACTACACCTAGGATGTTAACAGTTAAAAACAAGCTTCAACTCAAGCTTTTGAATGTATTTACGCGTTTTAAAAGCTCATACGAGTAGGGTGAAAGAGATTTGAGTTCTTTTGTGTTGTATACTAAGAGAAAGCATCCAAATACTTTGTTTGCATTCATTTGAGTGTGAAACTACACCTAGGATGTTTACAGGTACAAACAAGCTTCAACTCCAGCTGTTGAATGAATTTACGCGTTTAAACAGCTCTTACGGCTAGGGGGATAGAAATTGAGTTCTTTTGTGTTGTATATTAGGAGAAAGCATCCAAATCCTTTGTTTGCATTCATTTGAGTGTGAAACTACACCTAGGATGTTTACAGTTACAAACAAGCTTCAACTCATGCTTTTGAATTCATTTACGCGTTTTAAAAGCTCATACGAGTAGGGTGAAAGAGATTTGACTTCTTTTCTGTTGTATATTAAGAGAAAGCTCCCAGATGTTTTGTTTGCATTCTTTTGAGTATGAAACTACACCAAGAATGTGTTAAATTACAAACAAGGTTCAACTCAAGCTTTTGAATGCATTTACGCGTTTTAAAAGCTCATACGAGTAGGGTGAAAGAGATTGAGTTCTTTTGTGTTGTATATTAAGAGAAAGCATCCAAATACTTTGTTTGCATTCATTTGAGTGTGAAACTATACCTAGGATGTTTACAGTTACAAACAAGCTTCAACTCAAGCTTTTGAATGCATTTACGCGTTTTAAAAGCTCATACAAGTAGGGTGAAAGAGATTTGAGTTCTTTTGTGTTGTATATTAAGAGAACGCATCCAAATACTTCTTTTGCATTCATTTGAGTGTGAAACTACACCTAGGATGTTTACAAGTACAAACAAGCTTCAACTCAAGCTGTTGAATGAATTTACACGTTTTGAGTTCTTTTGTGTTGTATATTAAGAGAAAGCATCCAAATACTTTGTTTGCTTTCATTTGAGTCTGAAACTACACCGAGAATGTTTACAAGTACAAACAAGCTTCAACTCAAGCTTTTGAATGTATTTACGCGTTTTAAAAGCTCATACGAGTAGGGTGAAAGAGATTTGAGTTCTTTTGTGTTGTATATTAAGAGAAAGCATCCAAATACTTTGTTTGCATTCATTTGAGTGTGAAACTATACCTAGGATGTTTACAGTTACAAACAAGCTTCAACTCAAGCTTTTGAATGCATTTACGCGTTTTAAAAGCTCATAAGAGTAGGGTGAAAGAGATTTGAGTTCTTTTGTGTTGTATATTAAGAGAACGCATCCAAATACTTTTTTTGCATTCATTTGAGTGTGAAACTACACCTAGGATGTTTACAAGTACAAAAAAGTTTCAACTCAAGCTGTTAAATGTATTTACGCGTTTTAACAGCTCTTCCGACTAGGGTGATAGAAATTGAGTTCTTTTGTGTTGTACATTAAGAGAAAGCATCCAAATACTTTGTTTACATTCTTTTGAGTGTGAAACTACACCTACGATGTTTACAAGTACAAACAAGTTTCAACTCAAGCTGTTAAATGAATTTACGCGTTTTAACAGCTCTTCCGACTAGGGTGATAGAAATTGAGTTCTTTTGTGTTGTACATTAAGAGAAAGCATCCAAATACTTTGTTTACATTCTTTTGAGTGTGAAACTACACCTACGATGTTTACAAGTACAAACAAGCTTCAACTCAAGCTTTTGAATGCATTGACGCGTTTTAACAGCTCTTACGACTAGGGTGATAGAATTTGAGTTCTTTTGTGTTGTACATTAAGAGAAAGCACCCAAATGTTTTGTTTGCATTCCATTTGAGTATGAAACTACACCAAGAATGTTTTAAAGTATAATCAAGCTTCAACTCAAGCTTCTGAATGCATTTACGCGTTTTAAAAGCTCATACGAGTAGGGTGAAAGAGATTTGAGTTCTTTTGTGTTGTATATTAAGAGAAAGCATCCAAGTAATTTGTTTCCATTCATTTAAGTGTGAAACTACACATAGGATGTTTACAAGTACAAACAAGCTTCAACTCAAGCTTTTGAATGTATTTACGCGTTTGAAAAGCTCATACGAGTAGGGTGAAAGATTTTTGAGTTCTTTTGTGTTGTATATTAAGAGAAAGCATCCAAATACTTAGTTTGCATTCATTTGAGTATGAAACTACACCTAGGATGTTTACAGTTACAAACAAGCTTCAACTCATGCTTTTGAATTCATTTACGCGTTTTAAAAGCTCATACGAGTAGGGTAAAAGAGATTTGAGTTCTTTTGTGTTGTATAGTAAGAGAAAGCATCCAAATACTTTGTGTGCATTCATTTGAGTGTGAAACTACACCTAGGATGTTTACAAGTACAAACAAGCTTCAACTCAAGCTTTTGAATGTATTTACGCGTTTTAAAAGCTCATACGAGTAGGGTGAAAGAGATTTGATTTCTTTTCTGTTGTATATTAAGAGAAAGCACCCAAATGTTTCGTTTGCATTCTTTTGAGTATGAAACTATACAAAGAATGTGTTAAATTACAAACAAGCTTCAACTCAAGCTTTTGAATGCATTTACGTGTTTTAAAAGCTCATACGAGTAGGGTGAAAGAGATTTGAGTTCTTTTGTGTTGTATATTAAGAGAAAGCATCCAAATACTTTGTTTGCATTCATTTGAGTGTTAAACTACACCTAGGATGTTTACAAGTACAAACAAGTTTCAACTCAAGCTGTTAAATGAATTTACGCGTTTTAACAGCTCTTCCGACTAGGGTGATAGAAATTGAGTTCTTTTGTGTTGTATAATAAGAGAAAGCATCCAAATCCGTTGTTTGCATTCGTTTGAGTGTGAAACTACACCTAGGATGTTTACAGTTACAAACAAGTTTCAACTCATGCTTTTGAATTCATTTACGCGTTTTAAAAGCTCATACGAGTAGGGTGAAAGAGATTTGATTTCTTTTCTGTTGTATATTAAGAGAAAGCACCCAAATGTTTTGTTTGCATTCTTTTGAGTATGAAACTACACCAAGAATGTGTTAAATTACAAACAAGCTTCAACTCAAGCTTTTGAATGCATTTACGCGTTTTAAAAGCTCATACGAGTAGGGTGAAAGAGATTTGAGTTCTTTTGTGTTGTATATTAAGAGAAAGCATCCAAATACTTTGTTTGCATTCATTTGAGTGTGGAACTATACCTAGGATGTTTACAGTTACAAACAAGCTTCAACTCAAGCTTTTGAATGCATTTACGCGTTTTAAAAGCTCATACGAGTAGGGTGAAAGAGATTTGAGTTCTTTTGTGTTGTATATTAAGAGAAAGCATCCAAATACTTTGTTTGCATTCATTTTGAGTGTGAAACTACACCTAGGATGTTTACAAGTACAAACAAGCTCCAACCCAAGCTGTTGAATGAATTTACGCGTTTTAACAGCTCTTACGACTAGGATGATAGAAATTGAATTCTTTTGTGTTGTATATTAAGAGAAAAAATCCAAATACTTTGTTTGCATTCATTTGAGTCTGAAACTACACCGAGGATGTTTACAAGTACAAACAAGCTTCAACTCAAGCTTTTGAATGTATTTACGCGTTTTAAAAGCTCATACGAGTAGGGTGAAAGAGATTTGAGTTCTTTTGTGTTGTATATTTAGAGAAAGCATCCAAATACTTTGTTTGCATTCATATGAATGTGTGAAACTACACCTTGGATGTTGACAAGTACAAACAAGCTTCAACTCATGCTTTTGAATGCATTTACGCGTTTTAAAAGCTCTTACGAGTAGGGTGAAAGAGATTTGAGTTCTTTTGTGTCGTATATTAAGAGAAAGTATCCAAATACTTTGTTTGCATTCATTTGAGTGTGAAACTACACCTAGGATTTTTACAAGTACAAACAAGCTTCAACTCAAGCTTTTGAATGCATTTACGCGTTTTAACAGCTCTTACAACTAGGGTGATAGAATTTGAGTTCTTTTGTGTTGTACATTTAGAGAAAGCACCCAAATGTTTTGTTTGCATTCCATTTGAGTATGAAACTACACCAAGAATGTTTTAAAGTATAATCAAGCTTCAACTCAAGCTTCTGAATGCATTTACGCGTTTTAAAAGCTCATACGAGTAGGGTGAAAGAGATTTGAGTTCTTTTGTGTCGTATATTAAGAGAAAGCATCCAAATACTTTGTTTGCATTCATTTGAGTGTGAAACTACACCTAGGATGTTTACAAGTACAAACAAGCTTCAACTCAAGCTGTTGAAGGAATTTACGCGTTTTAACAGCTCTTACGACTAGGGTGAAAGAGATTTGAGTTCTCTTGTGTTGTATATTAAGAGAAAGCATCCAAATACTTTGTTTACATTCATTTGAGTGTGAAACTACACCAAGGATGTTTACAAGTACAAACAAGCTTCAACTCAAGCTTTTGATTGTATTTATGCATTTTAAAAGCTCATACCAATAGGGTGAAAGAGATTTGAGTTCTTTTGTGCTGTAGATTAAGAGAAAGCATCCAAATACTTTGTTTACATTCATTTGAGTGTGAAACTACACCTAGGATGTTTACAAGTACAAACAAGCTTCAACTCAAGCTTTTGATTGTATTTATGCATTTTAAAAGCTCATACGAGTAGGGTGAAAGAGATTTGAGTTGTTTTGTGTTGTTTAATATTAAGAGAAAGCATCCAAATACTTTGTTTCCATTCATTTAAGTGTGAAACTACACCTAGGATGTTTACAAGTACAAACAAGCTTCAACTCAAGCTTTTGAATGTATTTACGCGGTTTAAATGCTCATGCAAGTAGGGTGAAAGAGATGTGAGTTCTTTTGTGTTGTATACTAAGAGCTTCAACTCAAGCTTTTGAATGTATTTACGCGTTTTAACAGCTCTTACGGCTAGGGTGACAGAAATTGAGTTGTTTTGTGTTGTATATTAAGAGAAAGCATCCAAATACTTTGTTTGCATTCATTTGAGTGTGAAACTACACCTAGGATGTTAACAGTTACAAACAAGCTTCAACTCAAGCTTTTGAATGTATTTACGCGTTTTAAAAGCTCATACGAGTAGGGTGAAAGAGATTTGAGTTCTTTTGTGTTGTATACTAAGAGAAAGCATCCAAATACTTTGTTTGCATTCATTTGAGTGTGAAACTACACCTAGGATGTTTACAGGTACAAACAAGCTTCAACTCCAGCTGTTGAATGAATTTACGCGTTTAAACAGCTCTTACGGCTAGGGGGATAGAAATTGAGTTCTTTTGTGTTGTATATTAGGAGAAAGCATCCAAATCCTTTGTTTGCATTCATTTGAGTGTGAAACTACACCTAGGATGTTTACAGTTACAAACAAGCTTCAACTCATGCTTTTGAATTCATTTACGCGTTTTAAAAGCTCTTACGACTAGGGTGATAGAAATTGAGTTCTTTTGTGTTGTATATTAAGAGAACGCATCCAAATACTTCTTTTGCATTCATTTGAGTGTGAAACTACACCTAGGATGTTTACAAGTACAAACAAGCTTCAACTCAAGCTGTTGAATGAATTTACACGTTTTGAGTTCTTTTGTGTTGTATATTAAGAGAAAGCATCCAAATACTTTGTTTGCTTTCATTTGAGTCTGAAACTACACCGAGAATGTTTACAAGTACAAACAAGCTTCAACTCAAGCTTTTGAATGTATTTACGCGTTTTAAAAGCTCATACGAGTAGGGTGAAAGAGATTTGAGTTCTTTTGTGTTGTATATTAAGAGAAAGCATCCAAATACTTTGTTTGCATTCATTTGAGTGTGAAACTATACCTAGGATGTTTACAGTTACAAACAAGCTTCAACTCAAGCTTTTGAATGCATTTACGCGTTTTAAAAGCTCATAAGAGTAGGGTGAAAGAGATTTGAGTTCTTTTGTGTTGTATATTAAGAGAACGCATCCAAATACTTTTTTTGCATTCATTTGAGTGTGAAACTACACCTAGGATGTTTACAAGTACAAAAAAGTTTCAACTCAAGCTGTTAAATGTATTTACGCGTTTTAACAGCTCTTCCGACTAGGGTGATAGAAATTGAGTTCTTTTGTGTTGTACATTAAGAGAAAGCATCCAAATACTTTGTTTACATTCTTTTGAGTGTGAAACTACACCTACGATGTTTACAAGTACAAACAAGCTTCAACTCAAGCTTTTGAATTCATTGACGCGTTTTAACAGCTCTTACGACTAGGGTGATAGAATTTGAGTTCTTTTGTGTTGTACATTAAGAGAAAGCACCCAAATGTTTTGTTTGCATTCCATTTGAGTATGAAACTACACCAAGAATGTTTTAAAGTATAATCAAGCTTCAACTCAAGCTTCTGAATGCATTTACGCGTTTTAAAAGCTCATACGAGTAGGGTGAAAGAGATTTGAGTTCTTTTGTGTTGTATATTAAGAGAAAGCATCCAAATAATTTGTTTCCATTCATTTAAGTGTGAAACTACACATAGGATGTTTACAAGTACAAACAAGCTTCAACTCAAGCTTTTGAATGTATTTACGCGTTTGAAAAGCTCATACGAGTAGGGTGAAAGTGATTTGAGTTCTTTTGTGTTGTCTATTAAGAGAAAGCATCCAAATACTTGGTTTGCATTCATTTGAGTGTAAAACTACACCAAGAATGTGTTAATTTACAAACAAGCTTCAACTCAAGCTTTTGAATGCATTTACGTGTTTTAAAAGCTCATACGAGTAGGGTGAAAGAGATTTGAGTTCTTTTGTGTTGTATATTAAGAGAAAGCATCCAAATACTTTGTTTGCATTCATTTGAGTGTTAAACTACACCTAGGATGTTTACAAGTACAAACAAGTTTCAACTCAAGCTGTTAAATGAATTTACGCGTTTTAACAGCTCTTCCGACTAGGGTGATAGAAATTGAGTTCTTTTGTGTTTTATAATAAGAGAAAGCATCCAAATCCTTTGTTTGCATTCATTTGAGTGTGAAACTACACCTAGGATGTTTACAGTTACAAACAAGTTTCAACTCATGCTTTTGAATTCATTTACGCGTTTTAAAAGCTCATACGACTAGGATGAAAGAGATTTGAGTTCTTTTGTGTTGTATAGTAAGAGAAAGCATCCAAATACTTTGTGTGCATTCATTTGAGTGTGAAACTACACCTAGGATGTTTACAGTTACAAACAAGTTTCAACTCATGCTTTTGAATTCATTTACGCGTTTTAAAAGCTCTTACGACTAGGATGAAAGAGATTTGAGTTCTTTTGTGTTGTATAGTAAGAGAAAGCATCCAAATACTTTGTGTGCATTCATTTGAGTGTGAAACTACACCTAGGATGTTTACAAGTACAAACAAGCTTCAACTCAAGCTTTTGAATGTATTTAGGCGTTTTAAAAGCTCATACGAGTAGGATGAAAGAGATTTGAGTTCTTTTGTGTTGTATATTAAGAGAAAGCATCCAAATACTTTGTTTGCATTCATTTGAGTGTGAAACTACACCTAGGATGTTTACAAGTACAAACAAGCTCCAACTCAAGCTGTTGAATGAATTTACGCGTTTTAACAGCTCTTACGACTAGGGTGATAGAAATTGAGTTCTTTTGTGTCGTATATTAAGAGAAAGCATCCAAATACTTTGTTTGCATTCATTTGAGTGTGAAACTATACCTAGGATGTGTACAGTTACAAACAAGCTTCAACTCAAGCTTTTGAATGGATTTACGCGTTTTAAAAGCTCATACGAGTAGGATGAAAGAGATTTGAGTTCTTTTGTGTTGTATATTAAGAGAAAGCATCCAAATACTTTGTTTGCATTCTTTTGAGCATGAAACTATACCTAGGAGGTTTACAGTTACAAACAAGCTTCAACTCAAGCTTTTGAATGCATTTACGCGTTTTAAAAGCTCATACGAGTAGGATGAAAGAGATTTGAGTTCTTTTGTGTTGTATGTTAAGAGAAAGCATCCAAATACTTTGTTTGCATTCATTTGAGTGTGAAACTATACCTAGGATGTTTACAGTTACAAACAAGCTTCAACTCAAGCGTTTGAATGCATTTACGCGTTTTAAAAGCTCATACGACTAGGATGAAAGAGATTTGAGTTCTTTTGTGTTGTATATTAAGAGAAAGCATCCAAATACTTTGTTTGCATTCATTTGAGTGTGAAACTACACCTAGGATGTTTACAAGTACAAACAAACTTCAACTCAAGCTGTTGAATGAATTTACGCGTTTTAAAAGCTCAGACGAGTAGGGTGAAAGAGATTTGAGTTCTTTTGTGTTGTATATTTAGAGAAAGCATCCAAATACTTTGTTTGCATTCATTTGAATGTGTGAAACTACACCTTGGATGTTTACAAGTACAAACAAGCTTCAACTCAAGCTGTTGAATGAAATTACGTGTTTTTACAGCTCTTAAGGACTAGGGTGATAGAAATTGAGTTCTTTTGTGTTGTATATTAAAAGAAAGCATCCAAATACTTTGTTTGCATTCATTTGAGTCTGAAACTACACCGAGAATGTTTACAAGTACAAACAAGCTTCAACTCAAGCTTTTGAATGTATTTACGGGTTTTAAAAGCTCATACGAGTAGGGTGAAAGAGATTTGAGTTCTTTTGTGTTGTATATCAAGAGAAAGCATCCAAATACTTTGTTTGCATTCATTTGAGTGTGAAACTATACCTAGGATGTTTACAGTTACAAACAAGCTTCAACTCAAGCTTTTGAATGCATTTACGCGTTTTAAAAGCTCATACGAGTAGGGTGAAAGAGATTTCAGTTCTTTTGTGTTGTATATTAAGAGAACGCATCCAAATACTTTTTTTGCATTCATTTGAGTGTGAAACTACACCTAGGATGTTTACAAGTACAAACAAGCTTCAACTCAAGCTGTTGAATGAATTTACGCGTTTTAACAGCTCTTACGACTAGGGTGATTGAAACTGAGTTCTTTTGTGTTGTATATTAAGAGAAAGCATCCAAATACTTTGTTTGCATTCATTTGAGTCTGAAACTTTACCGAGAATGTTTACAAGTACAAACAAGCTTCAACTCAAGCTTTTGAATGTATTTACGCGTTTTAAAAGCTCATACGAGTAGGGTGAAAGAGATTTTAGTTCTTTTGTGTTGTATATTAAGAGAAAGCATCTAAATACTTTGTTTGTATTCATTTGAATGTGTGAAACTACACCTAGGATGTTTACAAGTACAAACAAGCTTCAACTCAAGCTGTTGATTTAACTTTACGCGTTTTAACAGCTCTTACAACGAGGGTGATAGAAATTGAGTTCTTTTGTGTTGTATATTAAGAGAAAGCATCCAAATCCTTTGTTTGCATTCATTTGAGTGTGAAACTACAGGTAGGATGTTTACAGTTACAAACAAGCTTCAACTCATGCTTTTGAATGCATTTACGCGTATTAAAAGCTCATAAGAGTAGGGTGAAAGAGATTTGAGTTCTTTTGTGTCGTATATTAAGAGAAAGCATCCAAATACTTTGTTTACATTCTTTTGAGTGTGAAACTACACCTAGGATGTTTACAAGTACAAACAAGCTTCAACTCAAGCTTTTGAATGCATTGACGCGTTTTAACAGCTCTTACGACTAGGGTGATAGAATTTGAGTTCTTTTGTGTTGTACATTAAGAGAACGCATCCAAATACTTCTTTTGCAATCATTTGAGTGTGAAACTACACCTAGGATGTTTACAAGTACAAACAAGCTTCAACTCAAACAAAGCACCCAAATGTTTTGTTTGCATTCCATTTGAGTATGAAACTACACCAAGAATGTTTTAAAGTATAATCAAGCTTCAACTCAAGCTTCTGAATGCATTTACGCGTTTTAAAAGCTCATACGAGTAGGGTGAAAGAGATTTGAGTTCTTTTGTGTTGTATATTAAGAGAAAGCATCCAAATAATTTGTTTCCATTCATTTAAGTGTGAAACTACACATAGGATGTTTACAAGTACAAACAAGCTTCAACTCAAGCTTTTGAATGTATTTACGCGTTTTAAAAGCTCATACGAGTAGGGTGAAAGAGATTTGAGTTCTTTTGTGTTGTATATTAAGAGAAAGCATCCAAATACTTGGTTTGCATTCATTTGAGTGTGAAACTAAACCTAGGATGTTTACAGTTACAAACAAGCTTCAACTCATGCTTTTGAATTCATTTACCCGTTTTAAAAGCTCATACGAGTAGGGTAAAAGAGATTTGAGTTCTTTTGTGTTGTATAGTAAGAGAAAGCATCCAAATACTTTGTGTCCATTCATTTGAGTGTGAAACTACACCTATGATGTTTACAAGTACAAACAAGCTTCAACTCAAGCTTTTGAATGTATTTACGCGTTTTAAAAGCTCATACGAGTAGGGTGAAAGAGATTTGATTTCTTTTCTGTTGTATATTAAGAGAAAGCACCCAAATGTTTTGTTTGCATTCTTTTGAGTATGAAACTACACCAAGAATGTGTTAAATTACAAACAAGCTTCAACTCAAGCTTTTGAATGCATTTACGTGTTTTAAAAGCTCATACGAGTAGGGTGAAAGAGATTTGAGTTCTTTTGTGTTGTATATTAAGAGAAAGCATCCAAATACTTTGTTTGCATTCATTTGAGTGTTAAACTACACCTAGGATTTTTACAAGTACAAACAAGTTTCAACTCAAGCTGTTAAATGAATTTACGCGTTTTAACAGCTCTTCCGACTAGGGTGTTAGAAATTGAGTTCTTTTGTGTTGTATAATAAGAGAAAGCATCCAAATCCTTTGTTTGCATTCATTTGAGTGTGAAACTACACCTAGGATGTTTACAGTTACAAACAAGTTTCAACTCATGCTTTTGAATTCATTTACGCGTTTTAAAAGCTCATACGACTAGGATGAAAGAGATTTGAGTTCTTTTGTGTTGTATAGTAAGAGAAAGCATCCAAATACTTTGTGTGCATTCATTTGAGTGTGAAACTACACCTAGGATGTTTACAAGTACAAACAAGCTTTAACTCAAGCTTTTGAATGTATTTAGGCGTTTTAAAAGCTCATACGAGTAGGGTGAAAGAGATTTGAGTTCTTTAGTGTTGTATAGTAAGAGAAAGCATCCAAATACTTTGTTTGCATTCATTTGAGTGTGAAACTACACCTAGGATATTTACAAGTACAAACAAGCTTCAACTCAAGCTTTTGAATGTATTTACACGTTTTAAAAGCTCATACGAGTAGGATGAAAGAGATTTGAGTTCTTTTGTGTTGTATTTTAAGAGAAAGCATCCAAATACTTTGTTTGCATTCATTTGAGTGTGAAACTATACCTTGGATGTGTACAGTTACAAACAAGCTTCAACTCAAGCTTTTGAATGGATTTACGCGTTTTAAAAGCTCATACGAGTAGGATGAAAGAGATTTGAGTTCTTTTGTGTTGTATATTAAGAGAAAGCATCCAAATACTTTGTTTGCATTCTTTTGAGTATGAACCTATACCTAGGAGGTTTACAGTTACAAACAAGCTTCAACTCAAGCTTTTGAATGCATTTACGCGTTTTAAAAGCTCATACGAGTAGGATGAAAGAGATTTGAGTTCTTTTGTGTTGTATGTTAAGAGAAGGCATCCAAATACTTTGTTTGCATTCATTTGAGTGTGAAACTATACCTAGGATGTTTACAGTTACAAACAAGCTTCAACTCAAGCGTTTGAATGCATTTACGCGTTTTAAAAGCTCATACGACTAGGATGAAAGAGATTTGAGTTCTTTTGTGTTGTATATTAAGAGAAAGCATCCAAATACTTTGTTTGCATTCATTTGAGTGTGAAACTACACCTAGGATGTTTACAAGTACAAACAAGCTTCAACTCAAGCTGTTGAATGAATTTACGCGTTTTAACAGCTCTTACGACTAGGATGATAGAAATTGAATTCTTTTGTGTTGTATATTAAGAGAACGCATCCAAATACTTTGTTTGCATTCATTCGAGTCTGAAACTACACGGAGGATGTTTACAAGTACAAACAAGCTTCAACTCAAGCTTTTGAATGTATTTACGCGTTTTAAAAGCTCAGACGAGTAGGGTGAAAGAGATTTGAGTTCTTTTGTGTTGTATATTTAGAGAAAGCATCCAAATACTTTGTTTGCATTCATTTGAATGTGTGAAACTACACCTAGGATGTTTACAAGTACAAACAAGCTTCAACTCAAGCTGTTGATTTAACTTTACGCGTTTTAATAGCTCTTACAACGAGGGTGATAGAAATTGAGTTCTTTTGTGTTGTATATTAAGAGAAAGCATCCAAATCCTTTGTTTGCATTCATTTGAGTGTGAAACTACAGGTAGGATGTTTACAGTTACAAACAAGCTTCAACTCATGCTTTTGAATGCATTTACGCGTTTTAAAAGCTCATACGAGTAGGGTGAAAGAGATTTGAGTTCTCTTGTGTCGTATATTAAGAGAAAGCATCCAAATACTTTGTTTACATTCTTTTGAGTGTGAAACTACACCTAGGATGTTTACAAGTACATACAAGCTTCAACTCAAGCTTTTGAATGTATTTACGCGTTTTAAAAGCTCATACGAGTAGGGTGAAAGAGATTTGATTTCTTTTGTGTTGTATATTAAGAGAAAGCATCCAAATACTTGGTTTGCATTCATTTGAGTGTGAAACTAAACCTAAGATGTTTACAGTTACAAACAAGCTTCAACTCATGCTTTTGAATTCATTTACCCGTTTTAAAAGCTCATACGAGTAGGGTAAAAGAGATTTGAGTTCTTTTGTGTTGTATAGTAAGAGAAAGCATCCAAATACTTTGTGTCCATTCATTTGAGTGTGAAACTACACCTATGATGTTTACAAGTACAAACAAGCTTCAACTCAAGCTTTTGAATGTATTTACGCGTTTTAAAAGCTCATACGAGTAGGGTGAAAGAGATTTGATTTCTTTTCTGTTGTATATTAAGAGAAAGCACCCAAATGTTTTGTTTGCATTCTTTTGAGTATGAAACTACACCAAGAATGTGTTAAATTACAAACAAGCTTCAACTCAAGCTTTTGAATGCATTTACGTGTTTTAAAAGCTCATACGAGTAGGGTGAAAGAGATTTGAGTTCTTTTGTGTTGTATATTAAGAGAAAGCATTCAAATACTTTGTTTGCATTCATTTGAGTGTTAAACTACACCTAGGATGTTTACAAGTACAAACAAGCTTCAACTCAAGCTGTTAAATGAATTTACGCGTTTTAACAGCTCTTCCGACTAGGGTGATAGAAATTGAGTTCTTTTGTGTTGTATAATAAGAGAAAGCATCCAAATCCTTTGTTTGCATTCATTTGAGTGTGAAACTACACCTAGGATGTTTACAGTTACAAACAAGTTTCAACTCATGCTTTTGAATTCATTTACGCGTTTTAAAAGCTCATACGACTAGGATGAAAGAGATTTGAGTTCTTTTGTGTTGTATAGTAAGAGAAAGCATCCAAATACTTTGTGTGCATTCATTTGAGTGTGAAACTACACCTAGGATGTTTACAGTTACAAACAAGTTTCAACTCATGCTTTTGAATTCGTTTACGCGTTTTAAAAGCTCATACGACTAGGATGAAAGAGATTTGAGTTCTTTTGTGTTGTATAGTAAGAGAAAGCATCCAAATACTTTGTGTGCATTCATTTGAGTGTGAAACTACACCTAGGATGTTTACAAGTACAAACAAGCTTCAACTCAAGCTTTTGAATGTATTTAGGCGTTTTAAAAGCTCATACGAGTAGGGTGAAAGAGATTTGAGTTCTTTTGTGTTGTATAGTAAGAGAAAGCATCCAAATACTTTGTTTGCATTCATTTGAGTGTGAAACTACACCTAGGATATTTACAAGTACAAACAAGCTTCAACTCAAGCTTTTGAATGTATTTACACGTTTTAAAAGCCCATACGAGTAGGATGAAAGAGATTTGAGTTCTTTTGTGTTGTATATTAAGAGAAAGCATCCAAATACTTTGTTTGCATTCATTTGAGTGTGAAACTATACCTAGGATGTTTACAGTTACAAACAAGCTTCAACTCAAGCTTTTGAATGCATTTACGCGTTTTAAAAGCTCATACGAGTAGGGTGAAAGAGATTTCAGTTCTTTTGTGTTGTATATTAAGAGAACGCATCCAAATACTTTTTTTGCATTCATTTGAGTGTGAAACTACACCTAGGATGTTTACAAGTACAAACAAGCTTCAACTCAAGCTGTTGAATGAATTTACGCGTTTTAACAGCTCTTACGACTAGGGTGATTGAAATTGAGTTCTTTTGTGTTGTATATTAAGAGAAAGCATCCAAATACTTTGTTTGCATTCATTTGAGTCTGAAACTTTACCGAGAATGTTTACAAGTACAAACAAGCTTCAACTCAAGCTTTTGAATGTATTTACGCGTTTTAAAAGCTCATACGAGTAGGGTGAAAGAGATTTGAGTTCTTTTGTGTTGTATATTAAGAGAAAGCATCTAAATACTTTGTTTGCATTCATTTGAATGTGTGAAACTACACCTAGGATGTTTACAAGTACAAACAAGCTTCAACTCAAGCTGTTGATTTAACTTTACGCGTTTTAACAGCTCTTACAACGAGGGTGATAGAAATTGAGTTCTTTTGTGTTGTATATTAAGAGAAAGCATCCAAATCCTTTGTTTGCATTCATTTGAGTGTGAAACTACAGGTAGGATGTTTACAGTTACAAACAAGCTTCAACTCATGCTTTTGAATGCATTTACGCGTATTAAAAGCTCATAAGAGTAGGGTGAAAGAGATTTGAGTTCTTTTGTGTCGTATATTAAGAGAAAGCATCCAAATACTTTGTTTACATTCTTTTGAGTGTGAAACTACACCTAGGATGTTTACAAGTACAAACAAGCTTCAACTCAAGCTTTTGAATGCATTGACGCGTTTTAACAGCTCTTACGACTAGGGTGATAGAATTTGAGTTCTTTTGTGTTGTACATTAAGAGAACGCATCCAAATACTTCTTTTGCATTCATTTGAGTGTGAAACTACACCTAGGATGTTTACAAGTACAAACAAGCTTCAACTCAAGCTGTTGAATGAATTTACGCGTTTTAACAGCTCTTACGAGTAGGGTGATAGAAATTGAGTTCTTTTGTGTTTTATATTAAGAGAAAGCATCCAAATACTTTGTTTGCATTCATTTGAGTGTGAAATTACACCTAGGATGTTTACAGTTACAAACAAACTTCAACTCAAGCTTTTGAATGCATTTACGCGTTTTAAAAGCTCATACGAGTAGGGTGAAAGAGATTTGAGTTCTTTTGTGTTGTATATTAAGAGAAAGCATTCAAATACTTTGTTTACATTCATTTGAGTGTGAAACTACACCTAGGATGTTTACGGTTACAAACAAGCTTCAACTCAAGCTTTTGAATGTATTTACGCGTTTTAAAAGCTCATACGAGTAGGGTGAAAGAGATTTGAGTTCTTTTGTGTTGTATATTAAGAGAAAGCATCCAAATACTTTGTTTGCATTCATTTGAGTGTGAAACTACACCTAGGATATTTAGAGTTACAAACAAGCTTCAACTCAAGCTTTTGAATGCATTTACGCATTTTAAAAGCTCATACGAGTAGGGTGAAAGAGATTTGAGTTGTTTTGTGTTGTATATTAAGAGAAAGCATCCAAATACTTTGTTTGCATTATTTTGAGTGTGAAACTACACCTAGGATCTTTACAAGTACAAACAAGCTTCAACTCAAGCTTTTGAATGTATTTACGCGTTCTAAAAGCTCATACGAGTACGGTGCAAGAGATTTGAGTTCTTTTGTGTTGTATATTAAGAGAAAACATCCAAATACGTTGTTTGCATTCATTTGATTGTGAAACTACACCTAGGATATTTACAAGTACAAACAAGCTTCAACACAAGCTGTTGAATGAATTTACGCGTTTTAACAGCTCTTACGACTAGGATGAAAGAGATTTGAGTTCTTTTGTGTTGTATATTAAGAGAAAGCATCCAAATACTTTGTTTGCATTCATTTGAGTGTGAAACTACACCTAGGATGTTTACAAGTACAAACAAGCTTCAACTCAAGCTGTTGAATGAATTTACGCGTTTTAACAGCTCTTACGACTAGGATGATAGAAATTGAATTCTTTTGTGTTGTATATTAAGAGAAAGCATCCAAATACTTTGTTTGCATTCATTCGAGTGTGAAACTACACCTAGGATGTTTACAAGTACAAACAAGCTTCAACTCAAGCTTTTGAATGTATTTACGCGTTTTAACAGCTCTTACGAGTAGGGTGTTAGAAATTGAGTTCTTTTGTGTTGTATATTAAGAGAAAGCATCCAAATACTTTGTTTGCATTCATTTGAGTGTGAAATTACACCTAGGATGTTTACAGTTACAAACAAGCTTCAACTCAAGCTTTTAAATGCATTTACGCGTTTTAAAAGCTCATACGAGTAGGGTGAAAGAGATTTGAGTTCTTTTGTATTGTATATTAAGAGAAAGCATCCAAATACTTTGTGTACATTCATTTGAGTGTGAAACTACACCTAGGATGTTTACGGTTACAAACAAGCTTCAACTCAAGCTTTTGAATGTATTTACGCGTTTTAAAAGCTCATACGAGTAGGGTGAAAGAGATTTGAGTTCATTTGTGTTGTATATTAAGAGAAAGCATCCAAATACTTTGTTTGCATTCATTTGAGTGTGAAACTACACCTAGGATGTTTAGAGTTACAAACAAGCTTCAACTCAAGCTTTTGAATGCATTTACGCGTTTTAAAAGCTCATACGAGTAGGGTGAAAGAGATTTGAGTTCTTTTGTGTTGTATATTAAGAGAAAGCATTCAAATACTTTGTTTGCATTCATTTGAGTGTGAAACTATACCTAGGATGTTTACAGTTACAAACAGGCTTCAACTCAAGCTTTTGAATGCATTTACGCGTTTTGAAAAGCTCATACGAGTAGGGTGAAAGAGATTTGAGTTCTTTTGTGTTGTACATTAAGAGAAAGCATTCAAATACTTTGTTTGCAATCATTTGAGTGTGAAACTATACCTAGGATGTATACAGTTACAAACAAGCTTCAACTCAAGCTTTTGAATGCATTTACGCGTTTTAAAAGCTCATACGAGTAGGGTGAAAGAGATTTGAGTTCTTTTGTATTGTATATTAAGAGAAAGCATCCAAATACTTTGTGTACATTCATTTGAGTGTGAAACTACACCTAGTTTGTTTACAGTTACAAACAAGCTTCAACTCAAGCTTTTGAATGCATTTACGCGTTTTAAAAGCTCATACGAGTACGGTGCAAGAGATTTGAGTTCTTTTGTGTTGTATATTAAGGGAAAGCATCCAAATACTTTGTTTGCATTCATTTGAGTGTGAAACTACACCTAGGATGTTTTCAAGTACAAACAAGCTTCAACTCAAGCTGTTGAATGAATTTACGCGTTTTAACAGCTCTTACGAGTAGGGTGATAGAAATTGAGTTCTTTTGTGTTGTATATTAAGAGAAAGCATCCAAATACTTTGTTTGCATTCATTTGAGTGTGAAATTACACCTAGGATGTTTACAGTTACAAACAAGCTTCAACTCAAGCTTTTGAATGCATTTACTCGTTTTAAAAGCTCATACGAGTACGGTGCAAGAGATTTGAGTTCTTTTGTGTTGTATAATAAGAGAAAGTATCCAAATACTTTGTTTGCATTCATTTGAGTGTGAAACTACACCTAGGATGTTTACAGTTACAAACAAGCTTCAACTCAAGCTTTTGAATGCATTTACGCATTTTAAAAGCTCATACGAGTAGGGTGAAAGAGATTTGAGTTCTTTGTGTTGTATATTAAGAGAAAGCATCCAAATACTTTGTTTGCATTCATTTGAGTCTGAAATTACACCTAGGATGTTGACAAGTACAAAAAAGCTTCAACTCAAGCTTTTGAATGTATTTACGCATTTTAAAAGCTCATACGAGTAGGGTGAAAGAGATTTGAGTTCTTTTGTATTGTATATTAAGAGAAAGCATCCAAATACTTTTTTTGCATTCATTTGAGTGTGAAATTACACCTAGGATGTTTACAGTTACAAACAAGCTTCAACTCAAGCTTTTGAATGCATTTACGCGTTTTAAAAGCTCATACGAGTAGGGTGAAAGAGATTTGAGTTTTTTTGTATTGTATATTAAGAGAAAGCATCCAAATACTTTGTGTACATTCATTTGAGTGTCAAACTACACCTAGTTTGTTTACAGTTACAAACAAGCTTCGACTCAAGCTTTTGAATGCATTTACGCGTTTTAAAAGCTCATACGAGTACGGTGCAAGAGATTTGAGTTCTTTTGTGTTGTATATTAAGGGAAAGCATCCAAATACGTTGTTTGCATTCATTTGAGTGTGAAACTACACCTAGGATGTTTTCAAGTACAAACAAGCTTCAACTCAAGCTGTTGAATGAATTTACGCGTTTTAACAGCTCTTACGAGTAGGGTGTTAGAAATTGAGTTCTTTTGTGTTGTATATTAAGAGAAAGCATCCAAATACTTTGTTTGCATTCATTTGAGTGTGAAATTACACCTAGGATGTTTACAGTTACAAACAAGCTTCAACTCAATCTTTTAAATGCATTTACGCGTTTTAAAAGCTCATACGATTAGGGTGAAAGAGATTTGAGTTCATTTGTATTGTATATTAAGAGAAAGCATCTAAATACTTTGTGTACATTCATTTGAGTGTGAAACTACACCTAGGATGTTTACGGTTACAAACAAGCTTCAACTCAAGCTTTTGAATGTATTTACGCGTTTTAAAAGCTCATACGAGTAGGGTGAAAGAGATTTGAGTTCTTTTGTGTTGTATATTAAGAAAAAGCATCCAAATACTTTGTTTGCATTCATTTGAGTGTGAAACTACACCTAGGATGTTTAGAGTTACAAACAAGCTTCAACTCAAGCTTTTGAATGCATTTACGCATTTTAAAAGCTCATACGAGTAGGGTGAAAGAGATTTGAGTTGTTTTGTGTTGTATATTAAGAGAAAGCATCCAAATACTTTGTTTGCATTATTTTGAGTGTGAAACTACACCTAGGATCTTTACAAGTACAAACAAGCTTCAACTCAAGCTTTTGAATGTATTTACGCGTTCTAAAAGCTCATACGAGTACGGTGCAAGAGATTTGAGTTCTTTTGTGTTGTATATTAAGAGAAAACATCCAAATACGTTGTTTGCATTCATTTGATTGTGAAACTACACCTAGGATGTTTACAAGTACAAACAAGCTTCAACACAAGCTGTTGAATGAATTTACGCGTTTTAACAGCTCTTACGACTAGGATGAAAGAGATTTGAGTTCTTTTGTGTTGTATATTAAGAGAAAGCATCCAAATACTTTGTTTGCATTCATTTGAGTGTGAAACTACACCTAGGATGTTTACAAGTACAAACAAGCTTCAACTCAAGCTGTTGAATGAATTTACGCGTTTTAACAGCTCTTACGACTAGGATGATAGAAATTGAATTCTTTTGTGTTGTATATTAAGAGAAAGCATCCAAATACTTTGTTTGCATTCATTCGAGTGTGAAACTACACCTAGGATGTTTACAAGTACAAACAAGCTTCAACTCAAGCTTTTGAATGTATTTACGCATTTTAAAAGCTCATACGAGTAGGGTGAAAGAGATTTGAGTTCTTTTGTATTGTATATTAAGAGAAAGCATCCAAATACTTTGTTTACATTCATTTGAGTGTGAAACTACACCTAGGATTTTTACAGTTACAAACAAGCTTCAACTCAAGCTTTTGAATGTATTTACGCGTTTTAAAAGCTCATACGAGTAGGGTGAAAGAGATTTGAGTTGTTTTGTGTTGTATATTAAGAGAAAGCATCAAAATACTTTGTTTGCATTCATTTGAGTGTGAAACTACACCTAGGATGTTTAGAGTTACAAACAAGCTTCAACTCAAGCTTTTGAATGCATTTACGCATTTTAAAAGCTCATACGAGTAGGGTGAAAGAGATTTGAGTTCTTTTGTGTTGTATATTAAGAGAAAGCATCCAAATACTTTGTTTGCATTATTTTGAGTGTGAAACTACACCTAGGATGTTTACAAGTACAAACAAGCTTCAACTCAAGCTTTTGATTGTATTTACGCGTTCTAAAAGCTCATACGAGTACGGTGCAAGAGATTTGAGTTCTTTTGTGTTGTATATTAAGAGAAAGCATCCAAATACTTTTTTTGCATTCATTTGAGTGTGAAATTACACCTAGGATGTTTACAGTTACAAACAAGCTTCAACTCAAGCTTTTGAATGCATTTACGCGTTTTAAAAGCTCATACGAGTAGGGTGAAAGAGATTTGAGTTTTTTTGTATTGTATATTAAGAGAAAGCATCCAAATACTTTGTGTACATTCATTTGAGTGTCAAACTACACCTAGTTTGTTTACAGTTACAAACAAGCTTCGACTCAAGCTTTTGAATGCATTTACGCGTTTTAAAAGCTCATACGAGTACGGTGCAAGAGATTTGAGTTCTTTTGTGTTGTATATTAAGGGAAAGCATCCAAATACGTTGTTTGCATTCATTTGAGTGTGAAACTACACCTAGGATGTTTTCAAGTACAAACAAGCTTCAACTCAAGCTGTTGAATGAATTTACGCGTTTTAACAGCTCTTACGAGTAGGGTGTTAGAAATTGAGTTCTTTTGTGTTGTATATTAAGAGAAAGCATCCAAATACTTTGTTTGCATTCATTTGAGTGTGAAATTACACCAAGGATGTTTACAGTTACAAACAAGCTTCAACTCAATCTTTTAAATGCATTTACGCGTTTTAAAAGCTCATACGATTAGGGTGAAAGAGATTTGAGTTCTTTTGTATTGTATATTAAGAGAAAGCATCTAAATACTTTGTGTACATTCATTTGAGTGTGAAACTACACCTAGGATGTTTACGGTTACAAACCAGCTTCAACTCAAGCTTTTGAATGTATTTACGCGTTTTAAAAGCTCATACGAGTAGGGTGAAAGAGATTTGAGTTCTTTTGTGTTGTATATTAAGAAAAAGCATCCAAATACTTTGTTTGCATTCATTTGAGTGTGAAACTACACCTAGGATGTTTAGAGTTACAAACAAGCTTCAACTCAAGCTTTTGAATGCATTTACGCATTTTAAAAGCTCATACGAGTAGGGTGAAAGAGATTTGAGTTGTTTTGTGTTGTATATTAAGAGAAAGCTTCCAAATACTTTGTTTGCATTATTTTGAGTGTGAAACTACACCTAGGATGTTTACAAGTACAAACAAGCTTCAACTCAAGCTTTTGAATGTATTTACGCGTTCTAAAAGCTCATACGAGTACGGTGCAAGAGATTTGAGTTCTTTTGTGTTGTATATTAAGAGAAAACATCCAAATACGTTGTTTGCATTCATTTGAGTGTGAAACTACACCTAGGATGTTTACAAGTACAAACAAGCTTCAACACAAGCTGTTGAATGAATTTACGCGTTTTAACAGCTCTTACGAGTAGGGTGATAGAAATTGAGTTCTTTTGTGTTGTATATTAAGAGAAAGCATCCAAATACTTTGTTTGCATTCATTTGAGTGTGAAATTACACCTAGGATGTTTACAGTTACAAACAAGCTTCAACTCAAGCTTTTGAATGCATTTACGCGTTTTAAAAGCTCATACGAGTAGCGTGAAAGAGATTTGAGTTCTTTTGTGTTGTATATTAAGGGAAAGCATTCAAATACTTTGTTTGCATTCATTTGAGTGTGAAACTATACCTAGGATGTTTACAGTTACAAACAAGCTTCAACTCAAGCTTTTGAATGCATTTACGCGTTTTGAAAAGCTCATACGAGTAGGGTGAAAGAGATTTGAGTTCTTTTGTGTTGTACATTAAGAGAAAGCATTCAAATACTTTGTTTGCATTCATTTTAGTGTGAAACTATACCTAGGATGTTTACAGTTACAAACAAGCTTCAACTCAAGCTTTTGAATGCATTTACGCGTTTTAAAAGCTCATACGAGTAGGGTGAAAGAGATTTGAGTTCTTTTGTATTGTATATTAAGAGAAAGCATCCAAATACTTTGTGTACATTCATTTGAGTGTGAAACTACACCTAGTTTGTTTACAGTTACAAACAAGCTTCAACTCAAGCTTTTGAATGCAGTTACGCGTTTTAAAAGCTCATACGAGTACGGTGCAAGAAATTTGAGTTCTTTTGTGTTGTATATTAAGGGAAAGCATCCAAATACGTTGTTTGCATTCATTTGATTGTGAAACTACACCTAGGATGTTTACAAGTACAAACACTGATGCGTTAGCAAAACTGAAGGTTTTAGCTCGTTTTCGAACAATGGGTATTTTGATAATATTTTGGATGCTTTCTCTTAATATACAACACAAAAGAACTCAAATCTCTTTCACCCTACTCGTATGAGCTTGATGCGTTAGCAAAACTGAAGGTTTTAGCTCGTTTTCGAACAATGGATGTTTTGATAATATTTTGTTTATTTTTTGATTATAGAGATTGAAAACGAAGTAAATGAAACGAAAAATAAGAAGAGGGAGGATAGATAGCACCACCACCAAGACTATAAAGGATTTAACCACCAAGTCAAGGCTAAAGGATACTACTTGTTTCACCAAATATCCCTAAGGACATTATAAAGAACAACAAGGTTTGTAAGCAAAAGGCAGCAGCCATTTCATATTTTCATTCATCAACATGTACCTTTTACATCAGCTGTTCTTACATATTTATAGGGGTCAAAAATGTGCCCTAATAACCTAAGAATACTCTAGAAAGGGTGAGCTGTCCAAGAGTAGTGCCCAAGCAAAATGAAACTTCAGTATTTTGCCCAGAAATGAGCCAAATACGTGCAGTACAATTTGGAGCGCATTTCCTTCAGTTTTGGACCACTTGACAGCTGTTGCTTGTCCTTGCATAAGGACAAACGTGGGTGAGCTGTAAGGAGCCTCATTCTTCATCCTTACCTGCCCCATGTGCTCTTAGGCGCGCCTTACTCAGCAACTAATTAGGGAATTCAAACAACAACTAATTACATTTGTTAATTATGCTAATTACATGCAGGGTGCACTATAATTAACACTAATCACAGATACTTATTTGTACGGACTAATTAAGTTGTACGGACTAATCATGCACGAACATAATCAAGTTTAAGTGGCCAAAAGGACAATAATGCCTTTAGAACCAGAAATGTCATCACTTATCTTGAGAGTGTCCCATTGGCCAAGATCATTGCAATGACACTCAATCTAGTCTCTTGGTGATCTGATGTTAATGCATCACCAACGCATCATTCTCCTCTTCTATTTTGGGACTTGCCCTCAAGTCCGTGAAAAAGAAAGCCATCCAATTTAACTCAAACATGTAGGTGCTGAACTTCGCACCCCTAATTCGGCCTCGGATCCAGGCTCCTATCAATTTTGTCACATCACCCTTAGCTCGCTTCTTGTTCACATCAAAGTGGCTTGTTGTAGTTACACCGATGCCCACTCGAGGGAAGCGACCACACTCATGCCAATCACTATCAAACCTGCTGCTTCCACCATGATGCTTCTCAAAAACTTGTTCAATTTCAGCAAGTGAACTAGCCATGTCATCACATACAACTTTAAGTTCTGATTTTCTAGGTAAATGACATGTTGTATGAGGTGCTGCATTACATTTCGCTAAACCAGGTTTTGTGACCTCCATAGAGTTATTTTTGTTGTCATGCTCAAGCTGTAAAGTACTTTCTATAACAGAAACTTGTTGCTTAGTGTGTTGTACGAGTAAAGGTGCGATTGTTGCTTGAATAAGATCTTCACAAATGACAGTTTCATCACCATGGGGTTGTAACTCTTCGACAACGATTGCTGAATCAAGAACATTGCTCGGGTCGTCCTTTTGTTCTTCTTGAAACAAAGTGGGTTCTTGAAATTCTTCACCAATCATTTGCCATTCCTCTAGGCTCACAATGATGGGAGCTGCATTTTCAGTAGCTTTCACACTAGCTACTCGCTCAAGGTTGTGTTGAGTGTAAAAAGCTCGTGACGTGAACTTTGGCACAAACTTTCTAATGAGCTCTTCTCGCATCTCACTCCAGCTTTGGATTTTGCCCTTCCCAATCCTGCTCCTTCTAATTTCTAAGAGTTCCCACCAAATCAAAGCATCACAATCAAAAGAACTCGTCACAAGTTCTATTTTCTTGTGATTAGAAAACTCCAAGACTTTAAACCATTCATCCACCGTCTCAAGCCACGCATAAAAATCTTCAAAATAGAGGAACCCACCAAATTTAGGAAAGTCAATCTCTAAGTCATCATCATTATACTTGGTATGATAACGACAAGGCATTTTGTGGATTCGGTTGTGTTTGAGTTCGGATGGTGTTTGGGTTGTTTTGCGTTCTTTGTGGACTAGTGTAGGAAATAAGGAAACATGTTTGTATAACAAACAGATTGCTCACTAAAAGTTCAATCCTGTCAGTGTAATAGCAACCAAACTTCACGAGTAAACAAAACTCTAAATGCTCAATAGTTCATGTGCTTAAATCAACAGCAACTAGCTCATGCAACAACTCATATGCCTTGATCAAAATCCAATAAACCCAGTAAACAAATCAATACACTACTCGCAGCATAAAACAATGACAGTTTCTCAAACCAAAATAGAACGTCCACTCAAACGAATAAACTGCTCCAAATGAAAACAATAACACCAAAACCACCAAGAGATGTTGAAAGAAAAAGGTCTTAGGAACTCAGAAAAATAGCCAAGTTCACACCTTTACCTTTAGAAACGCCTCCAAGAGCCAGCTTAGTCCAATCGCACGTCCAGCAGGCGTCAATGGGAGAAAATGGTTATTTGGGTGCCCAAATCTCAACCTTTTTCCTTGAAACCACCTTGAGGAGTTAGAGGACTTCTTAATGAAGAAAGCACTCTGAAGAAATGAACTTAGATAAGCTCTAGAACTCCAGATATAATATGAATCGTAAAACTGCTCGCCACCGCCTTTTAGCAAGAGCGCCTGAATGTTTGAGTCTGTTTGAGGGCCAAAGACTCAAGCTTTCCTCTTCAAACCACTTGGATAAGAAAGCTAACTTCCCAAATATTCAATGGATCCAGATGAACGAGCTAAATAACCAAAGCTCTGATACCAACTGATGCGTTAGCAAAACTGAAGGTTTTAGCTCGTTTTCGAACAATGGGTATTTTGATAATATTTTGTGTGTTTTGCGATTATAGAGATTAAAAACGAAGTAAATGAAACGAAAAATAAGAAGAGGGAGGATAGATAGCACCACCACCAAGACTATAAAGGATTTAACCACCAAGTCAAGGCTAAAGGATACTACTTGTTTCACCAAATATCCCTAAGGACATTATAAAGAACAACAAGGTTTGTAAGCAAAAGGCAGCAGCCATTTCATATTTTCATTCATCAACATGTACCTTTTACATCAGCTGTTCTTACATATTTATAGGGGTAAAAAATGTGCCCTAATAACCTAAGAATACTCTAGAAAGGGTGAGCTGTCCAAGAGTAGTGCCCAAGCAAAATGAAACTTCAGTATTTTGCCCAGAAATGAGCCAAATACGTGCAGTACAATTCGGAGCGCATTTCCTTCCGTTTTGGACCACTTGATAGCTGTTGCTTGTCCTTGCATAAGGACAAACGTGGGTGAGCTGTAAGGAGCCTCATTCTTCATCCTTACCTGCCCCATGTGCTCTTAGGCGCGCCTTACTCAGCAACTACTTAGGGAATTCAAACAACAACTAATTACATTTGTTAATTATGCTAATTACATGCAGGGTGCACTATAATTAACACTAATCACGGATACTTATTTGTACGGACTAATTAAGTTGTACGGACTAATCATGCACGAACATAATCAAGTTTAAGTGGCCAAAAGGACAATAATGCCGTTAGAACCAGAAATGTCATCACTTATCTTGAGAGTGTCCCATTGGCCAAGATCATTGCAATGACACTCAATCTAGTCTCTTGGTGATCTGATGTTAATGCATCACCAACGCATCATTCTCCTCTTCTATTTTGGGACTTGCCCTCAAGTCCGTGAAAAAGAAAGCCATCCAATTTAACTCAAACATGTAGGTGCTGAACTTCGCACCCCTAATTCGGCCTCGGATCCAGGCTCCTATCAATTTTGTCACATCACCCTTAGCTCGCTTCTTGTTCACATCAAAGTGGCTTGTTGTAGTTACACCGATGCCCACTCGAGGGAAGCGACCACACTCATGCCAATCACTATCAAACCTGCTGCTTCCACCATGATGCTTCTCAAAAACTTGTTCAATTTCAGCAAGTGAACTAGCCATGTCATCACATACAACTTTAAGTTCTGATTTTCTAGGTAAATGACATGTTGTATGAGGTGCTGCATTACATTTCGCTAAACCAGGTTTTGTGACCTCCATAGAGTTATTTTTGTTGTCATGCTCAAGCTGTAAAGTACTTTCTATAACAGAAACTTGTTGCTTAGTGTGTTGTACGAGTAAAGGTGCGATTGTTGCTTGAATAAGATCTTCACAAATGACAGTTTCATCACCATGGGGTTGTAACTCTTCGACAACGATTGCTGAATCAAGAACATTGCTCGGGTCGTCCTTTTGTTCTTCTTGAAACAAAGTGGGTTCTTGAAATTCTTCACCAATCATTTGCCATTCCTCTAGGCTCACAATGATGGGAGCTGCATTTTCAGTAGCTTTCACACTAGCTACTCGCTCAAGGTTGTGTTGAGTGTAAAAAGCTCGTGACGTGAACTTTGGCACAAACTTTCTAATGAGCTCTTCTCGCATCTCACTCCAGCTTTGGATTTTGCCCTTCCCAATCCTGCTCCTTCTAATTTCTAAGAGTTCCCACCAAATCAAAGCATCACAATCAAAAGAACTCGTCACAAGTTCTATTTTCTTGTGATTAGAAAACTCCAAGACTTTAAACCATTCATCCACCGTCTCAAGCCACGCATAAAAATCTTCAAAATAGAGGAACCCACCAAATTTAGGAAAGTCAATCTCTAAGTCATCATCATTATACTTGGTATGATAACGACAAGGCATTTTGTGGATTCGGTTGTGTTTGAGTTTGGATGGTGTTTGGGTTGTTTTGCGTTCTTTGTGGACTAGTGTAGGAAATAAGGAAACATGTTTGTATAACAAACAGATTGCTCACTAAAGTTCAATCCTGTCAGTGTAATAGCAACCAAACTTCACGAGTAAACAAAACTCTAAATGCTCAATAGTTCATGTGCTTAAGTCAACAGCAACTAGCTCATGCAACAACTCATATGCCTTGATCAAAATCCAATAAACCCAGTAAACAAATCAACACACTACTCGCAGCATAAAACAATGACAGTTTCTCAAACCAAAACAGAACGTCCACTCAAACGAATAAACTGCTCCAAATGAAAACAATAACACCAAAACCACCAAGAGATGTTGAAAGAAAAAGGTCTTAGGAACTCAGAAAAATAGCCAAGTTCACACCTTTACCTTTAGAAACGCCTCCAAGAGCCAGCTTAGTCCAATCGCACGTCCAGCAGGCGTCAATGGGAGAAAATGGTTACTTGGGTGCCCAAATCTCAACCTTTTTCCTTGAAACCACCTTGAGGAGTTAGAGGACTTCTTAATGAAGAAAGCACTCTGAAGAAATGAACTTAGATAAGCTATAGAACTCCAGATATAATATGAATCGTAAAACTGCTCGCCACCGCCTTTCAGCAAGAGCGCCTGAATGTTTGAGTCTGTTTGAGGGCCAAAGACTCAAGCTTTCCTCTTCAAACCAATTGGATAAGAAAGCTAACTTCCCAAATATTCAATGGATCCAGATGAACGAGCTAAATAACCAAAGCTCTGATACCAACTGATGCGTTAGCAAAACTGAAGGTTTTAGCTCGTTTTCGAACAATGGGTATTTTGATAATATTTTGTGTGTTTTGCGATTATAGAGATTAAAAACGAAGTAAATGAAACGAAAAATAAGAAGAGGGAGGATAGATAGCACCACCACCAAGACTATAAAGGATTTAACCACCAAGTCAAGGCTAAAGGATACTACTTGTTTCACCAAATATCCCTAAGGACATTATAAAGAACAACAAGGTTTGTAAGCAAAAGGCAGCAGCCATTTCATATTTTCATTCATCAACATGTACCTTTTACATCAGCTGTTCTTACATATTTATAGGGGTCAAAAATGTGCCCTAATAACCTAAGAATACTCTAGAAAGGGTGAGCTGTCCAAGAGTAGTGCCCAAGCAAAATGAAACTTCAGTATTTTGCCCAGAAATGAGCCAAATACGTGCAGTACAATTTGGAGCGCATTTCCTTCCGTTTTGGACCACTTGACAGCTGTTGCTTGTCCTTGCATAAGGACAAACGTGGGTGAGCTGTAAGGAGCCTCATTCTTCATCCTTACCTGCCCCATGTGCTCTTAGGCACGCCTTACTCAGCAACTACTTAGGGAATTCAAACAACAACTAATTACATTTGTTAATTATGCTAATTACATGCAGGGTGCACTATAATTAACACTAATCACAGATACTTATTTGTACGGACTAATTAAGTTGTACGGACTAATCATGCACGAACATAATCAAGTTTAAGTGGCCAAAAGGACAATAATGCCTTTAGAACCAGAAATGTCATCACTTATCTTGAGAGTGTCCCATTGGCCAAGATCATTGCAATGACACTCAATCTAGTCTCTTGGTGATCTGATGTTAATGCATCACCAACGCATCATTCTCCTCTTCTATTTTGGGTCTGAAAACATTCAAGCTAGGATGTTTACAAGTACAAACAAGCTTCAACTCAAGCTGTTGAATGAATTTACGCGTTTTAACAACTCTTACGAGTAGGGTGATAGAAATTGAGTTCTTTTGTGTTGTATATTAAGAGAAAGCATCCAAATACTTTGTTTGCATTCAATTGAGTGTGAAATTACACCTAGGATGTTTACAGTTACAAACAAGCTTCAACTCAAGCTTTTGAATGCATTTACGCGTTTTAAAAGCTCATACGAGTAGGGTGAAAGAGATTTGAGTTCTTTTGCGTTGTATATTAAGAGAAAGCATCCAAATACTTTGTGTACATTCATTTGAGTGTGAAACTACACCTAGGATGTTTACAAGTAAAAACAAGCTTCAACTCAAGCTGTTGAATGAATTTACGCGTTTTAACAGCTCTTACGAGTAGGGTGATAGAAATTGAGTTCTTTTGTGTTGTATATTAAGAGAAAGCATCCAAATACTTTGTTTGCATTCATTTGAGTGTGAAATTACACCTAGGATGTTTACAGTTACAAACAAGCTTCAACTCAAGCTTTTGAATGCATTTACGCGTTTTAAAAGCTCATACGAGTAGGGTGAAAGAGATTTGAGTTCTTTTGCGTTGTATATTAAGAGAAAGCATCCAAATACTTTGTTTGCATTCATTTGAGTTTGAAACTATACCGAGGATTTTTACAGTTACAAACAAGCTTCAACTCAAGCTTTTGAATGCATTTACGCGTTTTGAAAAGCTCATACGAGTAGGGTGAAAGAGATTTGAGTTCTTTTGTGTTGTATATTAAGAGAAAGCATCCAAATACTTTGTTTGCATTCATTTGAGTCTGAAACTACACCTAGGATGTTTAAAAGTACAAAAAAGCTTCAACTCAAGCTTTTGAATGTATTTACGCATTTTAAAAGCTCATACGAGTAGGGTGAAAGAGATTTGAGTTCTTTTGTATTCTATATTAAGAGAAAGCATCCAAATACTTTGTGTACATTCATTTGAGTGTGAAACTACACCTAGGATGTTTACAGTTACAAACAAGCTTCAACTCAAGCTTTTGAATTCATTTACGCGTTTTAAAAGCTCATACGAGTAGGGTGAAAGAGATTTGAGTTCTTTTGTGTTGTATAATAAGAGAAAGCATCAAAATACTTTGTTTGCATTCATTTGAGTGTGAAACTACACCTAGGATGTTTACAGTTACAAACAAGTTTCAACTCAAGCTTTTGAATGCATTTACGCATTTTAAAAGCTCATACGAGTAGGGTGAAAGAGATTTGAGTTCTTTTGTGTTGTATATTAAGAGAAAGCATCCAAATACTTTGTTTGCATTATTTTGAGTGTGAAACTACACCTAGGATGTTTACAAGTACAAACAAGCTTCAACTCAAGCTTTTGAATGTATTTACGCGTTCTAAAAGCTCATACGAGTACGGTGCAAGAGATTTGAGTTTTTTGTGTTGTATATTAAGAGAAAACATCCAAATACGTTGTTTGCATTCATTTGAGTGTGAAACTACACCTAGGATGTTTACAAGTACAAACAAGCTTCAACTCAAGCTGTTGAATGAATTTACGCGTTTTAACAGCTCTTACGAGTAGGGTGATAGAAACTGAGTTCTTTTGTGTTGTATATTAAGAGAAAGCATCCAAATACTTTGTTTGCATTCATTTGAGTGTGAAATTACACGTAGGATGTTTACAGTTACAAACAAGCTTCAACTCAAACTTTTGAATGCATTTACGCGTTTTAAAAGCTCATACGAGTAGGGTGAAAGAGATTTGAGTTCTTTTGTGTTGTACATTAAGAGAAAGCATCCAAATACTTTGTTTGCATTCATTTGAGTGTGAAACTATACCTAGGATGTTTACAGTTACAAACAAGCTTCAACTCAAGCTTTTGAATGCATTTACGCGTTTTAAAATCTCATACGAGTAGGGTGAAAGAGATTTGAGTTCTTTTGTATTGTATATTAAGAGAAAGCATCCAAATACTTTGTGTACATTCATTTGAGTGTGAAACTACACCTTGGATGTTTACAGTTACAAACAAGCTTCAACTCATGCTTTTGAATGCATTTACGCGTTTTAAAAGCTCATACGAGTAGGGTGAAAGAGATTTGAGTTCTTTTGTGTTGTATATTAAGAGAAAGCATCCAAATACGTTGTTTGCATTCATTTGAGTGTGAAACTACCCCAAGGATGTTTACAGTTACAAACAAGCTTCAACTCAAGCTTTTGAATGCATTTACGCATTTTAAGAGCTCATACGAGTAGGGTGAAAGAGATTTGAGTTCTTTTGTGTTGTATATTAAGAGAAAGCATCCAAATACTTTGTTTGCTTTATTTTGAGTGTGAAAATACACCTAGGATGTTTACAAGTACAAACAAGCTTCAACTCAAGCTTTTGAATGTATTTACGCGTTCTAAAAGCTCATACGAGTACGGTGCAAGAGATTTGAGTTTTTTGTGTTGTATATTAAGGGAAAGCATCCAAATACGTTGTTTGCATTCATTTGAGTGTGAAACTACACCAAGGATGTTTACAAGTAAAAACAAGCTTCAACTCAAGCTGTTGAATGAATTTTCGCGTTTTAACAGCTCTTACGAGTAGGGTGATAGAAATTGAGTTCTTTTGTGTTGTATATTAAGAGAAAGCATCCAAATACTTTGTTTGCATTCATTTGAGTGTGAAATTACACCTAGGATGTTTACAGTTACAAACAAGCTTCAACTCAAGCTTTTGAATGCATTTACGCGTTTTAAAAGCTCATACGAGTAGGGTGAAAGAGATTTGAGTTCTTTTGCGTTGTATATTAAGAGAAAGCATCCAAATACTTTGTTTGCATTCATTTGAGTGTGGAACTATACCGAGGATTTTTACAGTTACAAACAAGCTTCAACTCAAGCTTTTGAATGCATTTACGCGTTTTGAAAAGCTCATACGAGTAGGGTGAAAGAGATTTGAGTTCTTTTGTGTTGTATATTAAGAGAAAGTATCCAAATACTTTGTTTGCATTCATTTGAGTGTGAAACTACTCCTAGGATGTTTACAGTTACAAACAAGCTTCAACTCAAGCTTTTGAATGCATTTACGCATTTTAAAAGCTCATACGAGTAGGGTGAAAGAGATTTGAGTTCTTTTGTATTGTATATTAAGAGAAAGCATCCAAATACTTTGTGTACATTCATTTGAGTGTGAAACTACACCTAGGATGTTTACAATTACAAACAAGCTTCAACTCATGCTTTTGAATGCATTTACGCGTTTTAAAAGCTCATACGAGTAGGGTGAAAGAGATTTGAGTTCTTTTGTGTTGTATATTAAGAGAAAGCATCCAAATACGTTGTTTGCATTCATTTGAGTGTGAAACTACCCCTTGGATGTTTACAGTTACAAACAAGCTTCAACTCAAGCTTTTGAATGCATTTACGCATTTTAAAAGCTCATACGAGTAGGGTGAAAGAGATTTGAGTTCTTTTGTGTTGTATATTAAAAGAATGCATCCAAATACTTTGTTTGCATTATTTTGAGTGTGAAACTACACCTAGGATGTTTACAAGTACAAACAAGCTTCAACTCAAGCTTTTGAATGTATTTACGCGTTCTAAAAGCTCATACGAGTACGGTGCAAGAGATTTGAGTTTTTTGTGTTGTATATTAAGAGAAAACATCCAAATACGTTGTTTGCATTCATTTGAGTGTGAAACTACACCTAGGATGTTTACAGGTACAAACAAGCTTCAACACAAGCTGTTGAATGAATTTACGCGTTTTAACAGCTCTTACGAGTAGGGTGATAGAAATTGAGTTCTTTTGTGTTGTATATTAAGAGAAAGCATCCAAATACTTTGTTTGCATTCAATTGAGTGTGAAATTACACCTAGGATGTTTACAGTTACAAACAAGCTTCAACTCAAGCTTTTGAATGCATTTACGCGTTTTAAAAGCTCATACGAGTAGGGTGAAAGAGATTTGAGTTCTTTTGCGTTGTATATTAAGAGAAAGCATCCAAATACTTTGTTTGCATTAATTTGAGTGTGAAACTATGATGCGTAGGCATCAAGCTCCTCTCTTCACTTAAGTGCCATACAATCTGTTCTTGGTTCATCAATGATACTATCATGTTCTATGGCACTCTTTAATGGTCCTAGGGGCCTTAATGTCCTTTCCATGGCATTAATGATGCGTTAGCATCAGGTCATCAAGTTACGAGCGTGAGCATTAATGCATTAATCATGGCATTTGGGACTCTCTCACGTTTGAATGGTGATAATTCTGGTCCTAGAGGTCTTAGTGTCCTTTTGGCCACTTAATCTAGGTTATGTCCGTACAAGATTAATCCGTACAAATAAGCATTTGTGATTAGTGTTAGTTATAGTGCACCCTGCATGTAATTAGCATAATTAACAAATGTAATTAGTTGTTATTTGAATTCCCTAAGTAGTTGCTGAGTAAGGCGCGCCTAAGAGCACATGGGGCAGGTAAGGATGAAGAATGAGGCTCCTTACAGCTCACCCACGTTTGTCCTTATGCAAGGACAAGCAACAGCTGTCAAGTGGTCCAAAACGGAAGGAAATGCGCTCCAAATTGTACTGCACGTATTTGGCTCATTTCTGGGCAAAATACTGAAGTTTCATTTTGCTTGGGCACTACTCTTGGACAGCTCACCCTTTCTAGAGTATTCTTAGGTTATTAGGGCACATTTCTGACCCCTATAAATATGTAAGAACAGCTGATGTAAAAGGCACTTGATGATGAATGAAAATATGAAATGGCTGCTGCCTTTTGCTTACAAACCTTGTTGTTCTTTATAATGTCCTTAGGGATATTTGGTGAAACAAGTAGTATCCTTTAGCCTTGACTTGGTGGTTAAATCCTTTATAGTCTTGGTGGTGGTGCTATCTATCCTCCCTCTTCTTATTTTTCGTTTCATTTACTTCGTTTTCAATCTCTATAATCAAAAAACAAACAAAATATTATCAAAACATCCATTGTTCGAAAACGAGCTAAAAGCTTCAGTTTTGCTAAAGCATCAGTTGGTATCAGAGCTTTGGTTTTCTTAGCTCGTTAATTCAGAGGTTTTTCTTCATTGAAGAGTCCTCTTTCACCTGGTTTTGGTTTCAAGGAAAAAGGCTGAGATTTGGGTACTCAAGTAAGCATTTTCCCTTGGTGACTCCTGCTGGACGTGCGATTGGACCAAGCTGAGGATCTTTGTTTTTGGAGGCGTTTCAAAAGGTAAAGGTGTCAACTTTGATACTTTTCTGAGTTCCTTAGAAATTTATCTTTCGGAATATCTTGGTGGTTTTGCTTAAATCGTTGTGGGTTGGAGCAGTTTATTGTGGGAAGTTGCTATATGTGCTGAGCGTGAACTAGGATCTTATTTGTTGCATTGCTTGTTTGTTCTGGATTTTACCTGCATATTTGGGGTGAACCTTGAGGGATTTTTGACTGGTTATCTTATTTGGGGTTCTATCGTTGTTATCCAAGTGGTTTGAAGTTGAAAGGTTGAGTCTTTGGCCTTCATTTGTGCTCAAACATTTTGTTGGTCTTGCTGGAATACAACCGGGAATCATTTTGGCGTTTTGTTAATATCTCAAGATCTAGAGATCCATTTTATGCCTTTCTTGGTCCTGTAGACTCCTAAGACCTTATACTACAAAGTTATTTTGGTAGATATCTGGTTTATTCCCCCATGTATGTGAGAAAGTTTGAGATTTCTTGAGCTGTTCGTGTACGTGCAAAATTTAGAATTGTTGTGTTTGAAGTTGAGCTGTTGCAATTGGCGTTTGTTCTCTTATGGATCTTTGTTGAAACTGGAATTGGGTGTTGAATTATTGGATAATTTTGATTATTCATTGCATTTGATTGTCTTATCCCGTCACTCCACAACACCGAGTCCACAAAGAACCCAAAAACAGCCCAAACACCATCCGAACTCAAACACAACCTAACTCCACAAAATGCCTCGTCTTTATGATACCAAGTATAATGATGATGACTTAGAGATAGACTTTCCTAAATTTGGTGGGTTCCTCTATTCTGAAGATTTTTATACGTGGCTTGAGACGGTGGACGAATGGTTTAAAGTCTTGGAGTTTTCTAATCGCAAGAAAATAGAACTTGTGACGAGTTCTTTTGATTGTGATGCTTTGATTTGGTGGGAACTCTTAGAAATCAGAAGAAGAAGGATTGGAAAGGGAAAAATCCAAAGCTGGAGTGAGATGCGTGAAGAGCTCATTAGAAAGTTTGTGCCAAAGTTCACGTCACGAGCTTTTTACACTCAACACAACCTTGAGCATGTAGCTAGTGTGAAAGCTACTGAAAATGCAGCTCCCATAATTGTGAGCCTAGAGGAATGGCAAATGATTGGTGAAGAATTTCAAGAACCCACTTTGTTTAAAGAAGAACAAAAAGACGACCCGAGCAATGTTCTTGATTCAGCAATCATTGTGGAAGAGTTACAAACCCATGGTGAAGAAACTGTCATTTGTGACGATATCGTGCAAGCTGCACAAGGAGCAAATTACAGCAGCATACAGAAAAGATTGCCAACAAGTTCCTTGACCTCTTTATCTCATTTCATCTTGTTTGAGGATGTATTCAAGTGGCAAAAGTTTGATGTGGCAGATTATACGAATTTCCCTAGAGTAGGGATTGGTACAATCGCGCCACTGTTCTTAAAGGTACAAATGCAGCAACATTGTAAAGATGTCACGAGATCAATTGGGGCTTGGATTAGAGGCCGTATTCGGGGTGGAAAGTTCAGCACCTACATCATTGAGCTTAATTGGAAAGCTTTCTACTTCCAGGACTTGAGGGCAAGTCCTAAACAACACCGGGTGTATGATGCGTTGGCATCAAGCTCCTCTCTTCACTTAAGTGCCATGCAATCTGTTCTTGGTCGATTAATGATATTATCATGTCCTAAGGCACTCTTTTAGTACATGGTGGCTTCATTAATGGTCCTAGGGGCATTAATGTCCTTTCTATGGCATAAACCTGGTTTTTGTCCGTACAACATGTAGTGCACATGTCCGTACACAAATAACCT
This sequence comes from Tetragonia tetragonoides, assembly GCA_038025085.1. Lineage (NCBI taxonomy): Eukaryota > Viridiplantae > Streptophyta > Magnoliopsida > Caryophyllales > Aizoaceae > Tetragonia > Tetragonia tetragonoides. The sequence continues at coordinate 21,723,569 of CM076146.1, forward strand.
TGCAATTAGCTTAATTATCACGATTAGTTGATTAACTTGGTTTTTGTCCGTACAAATGTTCGTACACATGTTCGTACTTAAGTAGCTTAATTATGTTGCATGTAATTAGTTAATTAGGAAGTTTTATTTGCATTTTGAATTCCCTAAGTAGCTACTGAATGAGGAGAGTCTAAAAGCACAGGGGATGGATAAGGATGGAGCTTGAGGCTCCTCTTACAGCTCACCCACGTTTGTCCTTGTGCAAGGACAAGTAACAGCTGTCAAGTGGTCCAAAACGGAAGGAAATGCGCTCCAAATTGTACTGCACGTATTTGGCTCATTTCTGGGCAAAATACTGAAGTTTCATTTTGCTTGGGCACTACTCTTGGACAGCTCACCCTTTCTAGAGTATTCTTAGGTTATTAGGGCACATTTGTGACCCCTATAAATATGTAAGAACAGCTGATGTAAAAGACACTTGATGATGAATGAAAATATGAAATGGCTGCTGCCTTTTGCTTACAAACCTTGTTGTTCTTTATAATGTCCTTAGGGATATTTGGTGAAACAAGTAGTATCCTTTAGCCTTGACTTGGTGGTTAAATCCTTTATAGTCCTGGTGGTGGTACTATCTATCCTCCCTCTTCTTATTTTTCGTTTCATTTACTTCGTTTTCAATCTCTATAATCAAAAAACAAACAAAATATTATCAAAACATCCATTGTTCGAAAACGAGCTAAAAGCTTCAGTTTTGCTAACGCATCAGTTGGTATCAGAGCTTTGGTTTTCTTAGCTCGTTAATTCAGAGGTTTTTCTTCATTGAAGAGTCCCCTTTCACCTGGTTTTGGTTTCAAGGAAAAAGGTTGAGATTTGGGTACTCAAGTAAGCATTTTCCCTCGGTGACTCCTGCTGGACGTGCGATTGGACCAAGCTGAGGATCTTTGTTTTTCGAGGCGTTTCAAAAGGTAAAGGTGTCAACTTTGATACTTTTCTGAGTTCCTTAGACATTTATCTTTTGGAATATCTTGGTGGTTTTTCTTAAATCGTTGTGGGTTGGAGCAGTTTATTGTGAGAAGTTGCTATATGTGTTGAGCGTGAACTAGGATCTTGTTTGTTGTGTTGCTTGTTTGTTCTGGATTTTACCTGCATATTTGGGGTGAACCTTGAGGAATTTCTAACTGGTTATCTTATTTGGGGTTCTATCGTTGTTATCCAAGTGGTTTGAAGTTGAAAGGTTGAGTCTTTGGCCTTCATTTGTGCTCAAACATTTTGTTGGTCTTGCTGGAATACAACCAGGAGTCATTTTGGCGTTTTGTTAATATCTCAAGATCTAGAGATCCATTTTATGCCTTTCTTGGTCCTGTAGACTCCTAAGACCTTATACTACAAAGTTATCTTGGTAGATATCTGGTTTATTCCCCCATATATGTGAGAAAGTTTGAGATTTGTTGAGCTGTTCGTGTACGTGCAAAATTTGGAATTGTTGTGTTTGAAGTTGAGCTGTTGCAATTGGCGTTTGTTCTCTTATGGACCTTTGTTGAAACTGGAATTGGGTGTTGAATCATTGGATAGTTTTGAGTATTCATTGCATTTGATTGTCTTATCCCGTCATTCCACAACACAAAGTCCACAAAGAACCCAAAAATAACCCAAACACCATCCGAACTCAAACACAACCTAACTCCACAAAATGCCTCGTCTTTATGATACCAAGTATAATGATGATGACTTAGAGATAGACTTTCCTAAATTTGGTGGGTTCCTATATTCTGAAGATTTTTATACGTGGCTTGAGACGGTGGACGAATGGTTTAAAGTCTTGGAGTTTTCTAATCGCAAGAAAATAGAACTTGTGACGAGTTCTTTTGATTGCGATGCTTTGATTTGGTGGGAACTCTTAGAAATCAGAAGAAGAAGGATTGGAAAGGGAAAAATTAAAAGCTGGAGTGAGATGCGTGAAGAGCTCATTAGAAAGTTTGTGCCAAAGTTCACGTCACGAGTTTTTTACACTCAACACAACCTTGAGCAAGTAGCTAGTGTGAAAGCTACTGAAAATGCAGCTCCCATAATTGTGAGCCTAGAGGAATGGCAAATGATTGGTGAAGAATTTCAAGAACCCAATTTGTTTAAAGAAGAACAAAAAGACGACCCGAGCAATGTTCTTGATTCAGCAATCATTGTGGAAGAGTTACAAACCCATGGTGAAGAAACTGTCATTTGTGACGATATCGTGCAAGCTGCACAAGGAGCAAATTACAGCAGCATACAGACAAGATTGCCAACAAGTTCCTTGACCTTTTTATCTCATTTCATCTTGTTTGAGGATGTATTCAAGTGGCAAAAGTTTGATGTGGCAGATTATACGAATTTCCTTAGAGTAGGGATTGGTACAATCGTGCCACTGTTCTTTAAGGTACAAATGCAGCAACATTGTAAAGATGTCACGAGATCAATTGGGGCTTGGATTACAGGCCGTATTCGGGGTGGAAAGTTCAGCACCTACATGATTCAGCTTCATTGGAAAGCGTTCTACTTCCAGGACTTGAGGGCAAGTCCTAAACAACACCGGGTATATGATGCGTAGGCATCAAGCTCCTCTCTTCACTTAAGTGCCATACAATCTGTTCTTGGTCCATCAATGATACTATCATGTTCTATGGCACTCTTTAATGGTCCTAGGGGCCTTAATGTCCTTTCAATGGCATTAATGATGCGTTAGCATCAGGTCATCAAGTTACGAGCGTGAGCAGTAATGCATTAATCATGGCATCTGGGACTCTCTCACGTTTGAATGGTGATAATTCTGGTCCTAGAGGTCTTAGTGTCCTTTTGGCCACTTAATCTAGGTTATGTCCGTACAAGTACAAATAAGCATTTGTGATTAGTGTTAGTTATAGTGCACCCTGCATGTAATTAGCATAATTAACAAATGTAATTAGTTGTTATTTGAATTCCCTAAGTAGTTGCTGAGTAAGGCGCGCCTAAGAGCACATGGGGCAGGTAAGGATGAAGAATGAGGCTCCTTACAGCTCACCCACGTTTGTCCTTATGCAAGGACAAGCAACAGCTGTCAAGTGGTCCAAAACGGAAGGAAATGCGCTCCAAATTGTACTGCACGTATTTGGCTCATTTCTGGGCAAAATACTGAAGTTTCATTTTGCTTGGGCACTACTCTTGGACAGCTCACCCTTTCTAGAGTATTCTTAGGTTATTAGGGCACATTTGTGACCCCTATAAATATGTAAGAACAGCTGATGTAAAAGGCACTTGATGATGAATGAAAATATGAAATGGCTGCTGCCTTTTGCTTACAAACCTTGTTGTTCTTTATAATGTCCTTAGGGATATTTGGTGAAACAAGTAGTATCCTTTAGCCTTGACTTGGTGGTTAAATCCTTTATAGTCCTGGTGGTGGTGCTATCTATCCTCCCTCTTCTTATTTTTCGTTTCATTTACTTCGTTTTCAATCTCAATAATCAAAAAACAAACAAAATATTATCAAAACATCCATTGTTCGAAAACGAGCTAAAAGCTTCAGTATTGCTAACGCATCAAACTATACCTAGGATTTTTACAGTTACAAACAAGCTTCAACTCAAGCTTTTGAATGCATTTACGCGTTTTGAAAAGCTCATACGAGTAGGGTGAAAGAGATTTGAGTTCTTTTGTGTTGTATATTAAGAGAAAGCATCCAAATAGTTTGTTTGCATTCATTTGAGTGTGAAATTATACCTAGGATGTTTACAAGTACAAACAAGTTTCAACTCAAGCTTTTAAATGTATTTACGCATTTTAAAAGCTCATACGAGTAGGGTGAAAGAGATTTGAGTTCTTTTGTATTGTATATTAAGAGAAAGCATCCAAATACTTTGTGTACATTCATTTGAGTGTGAAACTACACCTAGGATGTTTACAGTTACAAACAAGCTTCAACTCAAGCTTTTGAATGCATTTACGCGTTTTAAAAGCTCATACGAGTAGGGTGAAAAAGATTTGAGTTCTTTTGTGTTGTATATTAAGAGAAAGCATCCAAATACTTTTTTGCATTCTTTTGAGTGTGAAACTACACCTAGGATGTTTACAAGTACAAACAAGCTTCAACTCAAGCTGTTGAATGAATTTACGCGTTTTAGCAGCTCTTACGACTAGGGTGATAGAAATTGAGTTCTTTTGTGTTGTATATTAAGAGAAAGCATCCAAATACTTTGTTTGCATTCATTTGAGTGTGAAACTACACCTAGGATGTTTACAGTTACAAACAAGCTTCAACTCAAGCTTTTGAATGCATTTACGCGTTTTAGAAGCTCATACGAGTAGGGTGAAAGAGATTTGAGTTCTTTTGTGTTGTATATTAAGAGAAAGCATCCAAATACTTTGTTTGCATTCATTTGAATGTGTCAAACTACACCTAGGATGTTTACAAGTACAAACAAGCTTCAAGTCAAGCTGTTGAATGAATTTACGCGTTTTAACAGCTCTTACGACTAGGGTGATAGAAATTTAGTTCTTTTGGGTTGTATATTAAGAGAAAGCATCCAAACACTTTGTTTGCATTCATTTGAGTGTGAAACTACACCTAGGATGTTTACAGTTACAAACAAGCTTCAACTCATGCTTTTCAATGCATTTACGCGTTTTAAAAGCTCATACGAGTAGGGCGAAAGAGATTTGAGTCCTTTTGTGTTGTATATTAAGAGAAAGCATCCAAATTCTTTGTCTGCATTCATTTGAGTGTGAAACTAAACCTAGGATTTTTTACAAGTACAAACAAGCTTCAACTCAAGCTTTTGAATGTATTTACGCGTTTTAAAAGCTCATACGAGTACGGTGAAAGAGATTTGAGTTCTTTTGTGTTGTATATTAAGAGAAAGCACCCAAATACTTTGTTTGCATTATTTTGAGTGTGAAACTACACCTAGGATGTTTACAAGTACAAACAAGCGTCAACTCAAGCTTTTGAATGTATTTACGCGTTCTAAAAGCTCATACGAGTATGGTGCAAGAGATTTGAGTTCTTTTGTGTTGTATATTAAGAGAAAACATCCAAATACGTTGTTTGCATTCATTTGAGTGTGAAACTACACCTAGGATGTTTACAAGTACAAACAAGCTTCAACTCAAGCTGTTGAATGAATTTACGCGTTTTAGCAGCTCTTACGAGTAGGGTGATAGAAATTGAGTTCTTTTGTGTTGTATATTAAGAGAAAGCATCCAAATACTTTGTTTGCATTCATTTGAGTGTGAAATTACACCTAGGATGCTTACAGTTACAAACAAGCTTCAACTCAAGCTTTTGAATGCATTTACGCGTTTTAAAAGCTCATACGAGTAGGGTGAAAGAGATTTGAGTTCTTTTGTGTTCTATATTAAGAGAAAGCATCCAAATACTTTGTTTGCATTCAGTTGAGTGTGAAACTAAACCTAGGATGTTTACAGTTACAAACAAGCTTCAACTCAAGCTTTTGAATGCATTTATGCTTTTTAAAAGCTCATACGAGTAGGGTGAAAGAGATTTGAGTTCTTTTGTATTGTATATTAAGAGAAAGCATCCAAATACTTTGTGTACATTCATTTGAGTATGAAACTACATGTAGGATGTTTACAGTTACAAACAAGCTTCAACTCAAGCTTTTGAATGCATTTACGCGTTTTAAAAGCTCATACGAGTAGGGTGAAAGAGATTTGAGTTCTTTTGTGTTGTATATTAAGAGCAAGCATCCAATTACGTTGTTTGCATTCATTTGAGTGTGAAACTACACCTAGGATGTTTACAAGTATAAACAAGCTTCAACTCAAGCTGTTGAATGAATTTACCCGTTTTAATAGCTCTTACGACTAGGGTGATAGAAATTGAGTTCTTTTGTGTCGTATATTGAGAGAAAGCATCCAAATACTTTGTTTGCATTCATTTGAGTGTGAAACTACACCCAGGATGTTTACAGTTACAAACAAGTTTCAACTCAAGGTTTTGAAAGAATTTACGCGTTTTAAAAGCTCATACGAGTAGGGTGAAAGAGATTTGAGTTCTTTTGTGTTGTATATTAAGAGAAAGCATCCAAATACTTTGTTTGCATTCATTTGAGTGTGAAACTATACCTAGGATGTTTACAGTTACAAACAAGCTTCGACTCAAGCTTTCGAATGCATTTACGCGTTTTAAATGCTCATACGAGTAGGGTGAAAGAGATTTGGGTTCTTTTGTGTTGTATATAAAGCGAAAGCATCCAAATACTTTGTTTGCAATCATTTGAGTTTGAAACTACACCTAGGATGTTTACAGTTACAAACAAGCTTCAACTCAAGCTTTTGGATGCATTTATGCGTTTTAAAAGCTCATACGAGTAGGGTGAAAGAGATTTGAGTTCTTTTGTGTAGTATATTAAGAGAAAGCATCCAAATACGTTCTTTGCATTCATTTGAGTGTGAAACTATACCTAGGATGTTTACAGTTACAAACAAGCTTCAACTCAAGCTTTTGAAAGCATTTACGCGTTTTAAAAAGCTCATACGAGTAGGGTGAAAGAGATTTGGGTTCTTTTGTGTTGTATATTAAGAGAAAGCATCCAAATACTTTATTTGCAATCATTTGAGTGTGAAACTACACCTAGGATGTTTACAGTTACAAACAAGCTTCAACTCAAGCTTTTGAATGCATTTACGCGTTTCAAAAGCTCATACGAGTAGAGTGAAAGAGATTTGAGTTCTTCTGTGTTGTATATTAAGAGAAAGCATCCAAATACTTTGTGTACATTCATTTGAGTTTGAAACTATACCCAGGATGTTTACAGTTACAAACAAGCTTCAACTCAAGCTTTTGAATGCATTTACGCGTTTTAAAAGCTCATACGAGTAGGGTGAAAGAGATTTGAGTTTTTTTGTGTTGTATATTAAGAGCAAGCATCCAATTACGTTGTTTGCATTCATTTGAGTGTGAAACTTCACCTAGGATGTTTACAAGTACAAACAAGCTTCAACTCAAGCTGTTGAATGAATTTACCCGTTTTAACAGCTCTTACGACTAGGGTAATAGAAATTAAGTTCTTTTGTGTCGTATATTAAGAGAAAGCATCCAAATACTTTGTTTGCATTCATTTGAGTGTGAAACTACACCCAGGATGTTTACAGTTACAAACAAGTTTCAACTCAAGGTTTTGAAAGCATTTACGCGGTTTAAAAGCTCATACGATTAGGGTGAAAGAGATTTGAGTTCTTTTGTGTTGTATATTAAGAGAAAGCTTCCAAATACTTTGTTTGCCTTCATTTGAATGTGTCAAACTACACCTATGATGTTTACAAGTACAAAGAAGCTTCAATTCAAGCTGTTGAATGAATTTACGCGTTTTAACAGCTCTTACGACTAGGGTGATAGAAATTGAGTTCTTTTGTGTTGTATATTAAGAGAAAGCATCCAAATACTTTGTTTGCATTCATTTGAGTGTGAAACTACACCTAGGATGTTTACAGTTACAAACAAGCTTCAACTCATGCTTTTGAATGCATTTACGCGTTATAAAAGCTCATACGAGTAGGGTGAAAGAGATTTGAGTCCTTTTGTGTTGTATATTAAGAGAAAGCATCCAAATTCTTTGTTTGCATTCATTTGAGTGTGAAACTAAAACTAGGATGTTTACAAGTACAAACAAGCTTCAACTCAAGCTTTTGAATGTATTTACGCGTTTTAAAAGCTCATACAAGTAGGGTGAAAGAGATTTGAGTTCTTTTGTGTTGTATACTAAGAGAAAGCATCCAAATACTTTGTTTGCGTTCATTTGAGTGTGAAACTACACCTAGGATGGTTACAGTTACAAACAAGCTTCAACTCAAGCTTTTGAATGCATTTGCACGTTTTAAAAGCTCATACGAGTAGGGTGAAAGAGATTTGAGTTCTTTTGTGTTGTATATTAAGAGAAAGCATCCAAATACTTTGTTTGCATTCATTTGAGTGTGAAACTATACCTAGGATGTTTACAGTTACAACAAGCTTCAACTCAAGCTTTTGAATGCATTTACGCGTTTTAAAAGCTCATTCGACAAGGGTGAAAGAGATTTGAGTTCTTTTTTGTTGTATATTAAGAGAAATCATCCAAATACTTTGTTTGCATTCATTTGAGTGTGGAACTACACCCAGGATCATTACAGTTACAAACAAGTTTCAACTCAAGGTTTTGAAAGCATTTACGCGTTTTAAAAGCTCATACGAGTAGGGTGAAAGAGATTTGAGTTCTTTTGTGTTGTATATTAAGAGAAAGCATCCAAATACTTTGTTTGCATTCATTTGAATGTGTGAAAGTACACCTAGGATGTTTACAAGTACAAACAAGCTTCAACTCAAGCTTTTAAATGTATTTACGCATTTTAAAAGCTCATACGAGTAGGGTGAAAGAGATTGGAGTTCTTTTGTATTGTATATTAAGAGAAAGCATCCAAATACTTTGTGTACATTCATTTGAGTGTGAAACTACACCTAGGATGTTTACAGTTACAAACAAGATTCAACTCAAGCTTTTAAATGTATTTACGCATTTTAAAAGCTCATACGAGTATGGTGAAAGAGATTTGAGTTCTTTTGTATTGTTTATTAAGAGAAAGCATCCAAATACTTTGTGTACATTCATTTGAGTTTGAAACTATACCCAGGATGTTTACAGTTACAAACAAGCTTCAACTCAAGCTTTTGAATGCATTTACGCGTTTTGAAAAGCTCATACGAGTAGGGTGAAAGAGATTTGAGTTCTTTTGTGTTGTATATTAAGAGAAAGCAACCAAATACTTTGTTTGCATTCATTTGAGTGTGAAAGTACACCTAGGATGTTTACAAGTACAAACAAGCTTCAACTCAAGCTGTTGAAGGAATTTACGCGTTTTAACAGCTCTTACGACTAGGGTGAAAGAGATTTGAGTTCTCTTGTGTTTTATATTAAGAGAAAGCATCCAAATACTTTTTTACATTCATTTGAGTGTGAAACTACACCTAGGATGTTTACAGTTACAAACAAGCTTCAACTCAAGCTTTTGAATGCATTTATGCTTTTGAAAAGCTCATACGAGTAGGGTGAAAGAGATTTGAGTTCTTTTGTGTTGCATATTAAGAGAAAGCATCCAAATACTTTGTTTGCATTCATTTGAGTGTGAAACTATACCTAGGATGTTTACAGTTACAAACAAGCTTCAACTCAAGCTTTTGAATGCATTTACGTGTTTTAAATGCTCATACGAGTAGGGTGAAAGAGATTGGAGTTCTTTTGTGTTGTATATTAAGAAAAAGCATCCAACTAGTTTGTTTGCATTCATTTGAGTGTGAAATTACACCTAGGATGTTTACAAGTACAAACAAGCTTCAACTCAAGCTTTTAAATGTATTTACGCATTTTAAAAGCTCATACGAGTAGGGTGAAAGAGATTTGAGTTCTTTTGTGTTGTATATTAAGAGAAAGCATCCAAATAGTTTGTTTGCATTCATTTGAGTGTGAAATTTTACCTAGGATGTTTACAAGTACAAACAAGCTTCAACTCAAGCTTTTAAATGTATTTACGCATTTTAAAAGCTCATACGAGTAGGGTGAAAGAGATTGGAGTTCTTTTGTATTGTATATTAAGAGAAAGCATCCAAATACTTTGTGTACATTCATTTGAGTTTGAAACTATACCCAGGATGTTTACAGTTACAAACAAGCTTCAACTCAAGCTTTTGAATGCATTTACGCGTTTTGAAAAGCTCATACGAGTAGGGTGAAAGAGATTTGAGTTCTTTTGTGTTGTATATTAAGAGAAAGCATCCAACTAGTTTGTTTGCATTCATTTGAGTGTGAAATTACACCTAGGATGTTTACAAGTACAAACAAGCTTCAACTCAAGCTTTTAAATGTATTTACGCGTTTTAGCAGCTCTTACGACTAGGGTGATAGAAATTGAGTTCTTTTGTGTTGTATATTAAGAGAAAGCATCCAAATACTTTGTTTGCATTCATTTGAGTGTGAAACTACACCTAGGATGTTTACAGTTACAAACAAGCTTCAACTCATGCTTTTCAATGCATTTACGCGTTTTAAAAGCTCATACGAGTAGGGCGAAAGAGATTTGAGTCCTTTTGTGTTGTATATTAAGAGAAAGCATCCAAATTCTTTGTCTGCATTCATTCGAGTGTGAAACTAAACCTAGGATTTTTTACAAGTACAAACAAGCTTCAACTCAAGCTTTTGAATGTATTTACGCGTTTTAACAGCTCTTACGACTAGGGTGATAGAAATTTAGTTCTTTTGGGTTGTATATTAAGAGAAAGCATCCAAACACTTTGTTTGCATTCATTTGAGTGTGAAACTACACCTAGGATGTTTACAGTTACAAACAAGCTTCAACTCATGCTTTTCAATGCATTTACGCGTTTTAAAAGCTCATACGAGTAGGGCGAAAGAGATTTGAGTCCTTTTGTGTTGTATATTAAGAGAAAGCATCCAAATTCTTTGTCTGCATTCATTCGAGTGTGAAACTAAACCTAGGATTTTTTACAAGTACAAACAAGCTTCAACTCAAGCTTTTGAATGTATTTACGCGTTTTAAAAGCTCATACGAGTACGGTGAAAGAGATTTGAGTTCTTTTGTGTTGTATATTAAGAGAAAACATCCAAATACGTTGTTTGCATTCATTTGAGTGTGAAACTACACCTAGGATGTTTACAAGTACAAACAAGCTTCAACTCAAGCTGTTGAATGAATTTACGCGTTTTAGCAGCTCTTCGAGTAGGGTGATAGAAATTGAGTTCTTTTGTGTTGTATATTAAGAGAAAGCATCCAAATACTTTGTTTGCATTCATTTGAGTGTGAAATTACACCTAGGATGCTTACAGTTACAAACAAGCTTCAACTCAAGCTTTTGAATGCATTTACGCGTTTTAAAAGCTCATACGAGTAGGGTGAAAGAGATTTGAGTTCTTTTGTGTTCTATATTAAGAGAAAGCATCCAAATACTTTGTTTGCATTCAGTTGAGTGTGAAACTAAACCTAGGATGTTTACAGTTACAAACAAGCTTCAACTGAAGCTTTTGAATGCATTTATGCTTTTTAAAAGCTCATACGAGTAGGGTGAAAGAGATTTGAGTTCTTTTGTATTGTATTTTAAGAGAAAGCAACCAAATACTTTGTGTACATTCATTTGAGTATGAAACTACATGTAGGATGTTTACAGTTACAAACAAGCTTCAACTCAAGCTTTTGAATGCATTTACGCGTTTTAAAAGCTCATACGAGTAGGGTGAAAGAGATTTGAGTTCTTTTGTGTTGTATATTAAGAGCAAGCATCCAATTACGTTGTTTGCATTCATTTGAGTGTGAAACTACACCTAGGATGTTTACAAGTATAAACAAGCTTCAACTCAAGCTGTTGAATGAATTTACCCGTTTTAATAGCTCTTACGACTAGGGTGATAGAAATTGAGTTCTTTTGTGTCGTATATTGAGAGAAAGCATCCAAATACTTTGTTTGCATTTATTTGAGTGTGAAACTACACCCAGGATGTTTACAGTTACAAACAAGTTTCAACTCAAGGTTTTGAAAGCATTTACGCGTTTTAAAAGCTTATACGAGTAGGGTGAAAGAGATTTGAGTTCTTTTGTGTTGTATATTAAGAGAAAGCATCCAAATACTTTGTTTGCATTCATTTGAGTGTGAAACTATACCTAGGATGTTTACAGTTACAAACAAGCTTCGACTCAAGCTTTCGAATGCATTTACGCGTTTTAAATGCTCATACGAGTAGGGTGAAAGAGATTTGGGTTCTTTTGTGTTGTATATAAAGAGAAAGCATCCAAATACTTTGTTTGCAATCATTTGAGTTTGAAACTACACCTAGGATGTTTACAGTTACAAACAAGCTTCAACTCAAGCTTTTGGATGCATTTATGCGTTTTAAAAGCTCATACGAGTAGGGTGAAAGAGATTTGAGTTCTTTTGTGTAGTATATTAAGAGAAAGCATCCAAATACTTTGTTTGCAATCATTTGAGTGTGAAACTACACCTAGGATGTTTACAGTTACAAACAAGCTTCAACTCAAGCTTTTGAATGCATTTACGCGTTTCAAAAGCTCATACGAGTAGAGTGAAAGAGATTTGAGTTCTTCTGTGTTGTATATTAAGAGAAAGCATCCAAATACTTTGTGTACATTCATTTGAGTTTGAAACTATACCCAAGATGTTTACAGTTACAAACAAGCTTCAACTCAAGCTTTTGAATGCATTTACGCGTTTTAAAAGCTCATACGAGTAGGGTGAAAGAGATTTGAGTTCTTTTGTGTTGTATATTAAGAGCAAGCATCCAATTACGTTGTTTGCATTCATTTGAGTGTGAAACTACACCTAGGATGTTTACAAGTACAAACAAGCTTCAACTCAAGCTGTTGAATGAATTTACCCGTTTTAACAGCTCTTACGACTAGGGTAATAGAAATTAAGTTCTTTTGTGTCGTATATTAAGAGAAAGCATCCAAATACTTTGTTTGCATTCATTTGAGTGTGAAACTACACCCAGGATGTTTACAGTTACAAACAAGTTTCAACTCAAGGTTTTGAAAGCATTTACGCGGTTTAAAAGCTCATACGATTAGGGTGAAAGAGATTTGAGTTCTTTTGTGTTGTATATTAAGAGAAAGCATCCAAATACTTTGTTTGCCTTCATTTGAATGTGTCAAACTACACCTAGGATGTTTACAAGTACAAAGAAGCTTCAATTCAAGCTGTTGAATGAATTTACGCGTTTTAACAGCTCTTACGACTAGGGTGATAGAAATTGAGTTCTTTTGTGTTGTATATTAAGAGAAAGCATCCAAATACTTTGTTTGCATTCATTTGAGTGTGAAACTACACCTAGGATGTTTACAGTTACAAACAAGCTTCAACTCATGCTTTTGAATGCATTTACGCGTTATAAAAGCTCATACGAGTAGGGTGAAAGAGATTTGAGTCCTTTTGTGTTGTATATTAAGAGAAAGCATCCAAATTCTTTGTTTGCATTCATTTGAGTGTGAAACTAAAACTAGGATGTTTACAAGTACAAACAAGCTTCAACTCAAGCTTTTGAATGTATTTACGCGTTTTAAAAGCTCATACAAGTAGGGTGAAAGAGATTTGAGTTCTTTTGTGTTGTATACTAAGAGAAAGCATCCAAATACTTTGTTTGCGTTCATTTGAGTGTGAAACTACACCTAGGATGGTTACAATTACAAACAAGCTTCAACTCAAGCTTTTGAATGCATTTGCACGTTTTAAAAGCTCATACGAGTAGGGTGAAAGAGATTTGAGTTCTTTTGTGTTGTATATTAAGAAAAAGCATCCAAATACTTTGTTTTCATTCAGTTGAGTGTGAAACTAAACCTAGGATGTTTACAGTTACAAACAAGCTTCAACTGAAGCTTTTGAATGCATTTATGCTTTTTAAAAGCTCATACGAGTAGGGTGAAAGAGATTTGAGTTCTTTTGTATTGTATATTAAGAGAAAGCATCAAATACTTTGTGTACATTCATTTGAGTATGAAACTACATGTAGGATGTTTACAGTTACAAACAAGCTTTTGAATGCATTTGCACGTTTTAAAAGCTCATACGAGTAGGGTGAAAGAGATTTGAGTTCTTTTGTGTTGTATATTAAGAGAAAGCATCCAAATACTTTGTTTGCATTCATTTGAGTGTGAAACTATACCTAGGATGTTTACAGTTACAACAAGCTTCAACTCAAGCTTTTGAATGCATTTACGCGTTTTAAAAGCTCATTCGACAAGGGTGAAAGAGATTTGAGTTCTTTTTTGTTGTATATTAAGAGACATCATCCAAATACTTTGTTTGCATTCATTTGAGTGTGTAACTACACCCAGGATCATTACAGTTACAAACAAGTTTCAACTCAAGGTTTTGAAAGCATTTCCGCGTTTTAAAAGTTCATACGAGTAGGGTGAAAGAGATTTGAGTTCTTTTGTGTTGTATATTAAGAGAAAGCATCCAAATACTTTGTTTGCATTCATTTGAATGTGTGAAAGTACACCTAGGATGTTTACAAGTACAAACAAGCTTCAACTCAAGCTTTTAAATGTATTTACGCATTTTAAAAGCTCATACGAGTAGGGTGAAAGAGATTGGAGTTCTTTTGTATTGTATATTAAGAGAAAGCATCCAAATACTTTGTGTACATTCATTTGAGTTTGAAACTATACCCAGGATGTTTACAGTTACAAACAAGCTTCAACTCAAGCTTTTGAATGCATTTACGCGTTTTGAAAAGCTCATACGAGTAGGGTGAAAGAGATTTGAGTTCTTTTGTGTTGTATATTAAGAGAAAGCATCCAACTAGTTTTTTTGCATTCATTTGAGTGTGAAATTACACCTAGGATGTTTACAAGTACAAACAAGCTTCAACTCAAGCTTTTAAATGTATTTACGCATTTTAAAAGCTCATACGAGTAGGGTGAAAGAGATTTGAGTTCTTTTGTGTTGTATATTAAGAGAAAGCATCCAAATACTTTGTTTGCATTCATTTGAATGTGTCAAACTACACCTAGGATGTTTATAAGTACAAACAAGCTTCAAGTCAAGCTGTTGAATGAATATACGCGTTTTAACAGTTCTTACGACTAGGGTGATAGAAATTGAGTTCTTTTGTGTTGTATATTAAGAGAAAGCATCCAAATACTTTGTTTGCATTCATTTGAGTGTGAAACTACACCTAGGAGTTTTACAGTTACAAACAAGCTTCAACTCATGCTTTTCAATGCATTTACGCGTTTTAAAAGCTCATACGAGTAGGGTGAAAGAGATTTGAGTCCTTTTGTGTTGTATATTAAGAGAAAGCATCCCAATACTTTGTTTACATTAATTTGAGTGTAAAACTAGACCTAGGATGTTTACAGTTACAAACAAGCTTCAACTCAAGCTTTTGAATGCATTTACGCGTTTTAAAAGCTCATACGAGTAGGGTGAAAGAGATTTGAGTTCTTTTGTGTTGTATATTATGAGAAAGCATCCAAATACTTTGTTTGCAATCATTTGAGTGTGAAACTACACCTAGGATGTTTACAGTTACAAACAAGCTTCAACTCAAGCTTTTGAATGCATTTACGCGTTTTAAAAGCTCATACGAGTAGGGTGAAAGAGATTTGAGTTCTTTTGTGTTGTATATTAAGAGCAAGCATCCAATTACGTTGTTTGCATTCATTTGAGTGTGAAACTACACCTAGGATGTTTACAAGTACAAACAAGCTTCAACTCAAGCTGTTGAATGAATTTACCCGTTTTAACAGCTCCTACGACTAGGGTAATAGAAATTAAGTTCTTTTGTGTCGTATATTAAGAGAAAGCATCCAAATACTTTGTTTGCATTCATTTGAGTGTGAAACTACAGCCAGGATGTTTACAGTTACAAACAAGTTTCAACTCAAGGTTTTGAAAGCATTCATGAGGTTTAAAAGCTCATACGAGTAGGGTGAAAGAGATTTGAGTTCTTTTGTGTTGTATATTAAGAGAAAGCATCCAAATACTTTGTTTGCCTTCAATTGAATGTGTCAAACTACACCTAGGATGTTTACAAGTACAAAGAAGCTTCAATTCAAGCTGTTGAATGAATTTACGCGTTTTAACAGCTCTTACGACTAGGGTGATAGAAATTGAGTTCTTTTGTGTTGTATATTAAGAGAAAGCATCCAAATACTTTGTTTGCATTCATTTGAGTGTGAAACTACACCTAGGATGTTTACAGTTACAAACAAGCTTCAACTCATGCTTTTGAATGCATTTACGCGTTTTAAAAGCTCATACGAGTAGGGTGAAAGAGATTTGAGTCCTTTTGTGTTGTATATTAAGAGAAAGCATCCAAATTCTTTGTTTGCAGTCATTTGAGTGTGAAACTAAACCTAGGATGTTTACAAGTACAAACAAGCTTCAACTCAAGCTTTTGAATGTATTTACGCGTTTTAAAAGCTCATACAAGTAGGGTGAAAGAGATTTGAGTTCTTTTGTTTTGTATACTAAGAGAAAGCATCCAAATACTTTGATTGCGTTCATTTGAGTGTGAAACTACACCTAGGATGGTTACAGTTACAAACAAGCTTCAACTCAAGCTTTTGAATGCATTTGCACGTTTTAAAAGCTCATACGAGTAGGGTGAAAGAGATTTGAGTTCTTTTGTGTTGTATATTAAGAGAAAGCATCCAAATACTTTGTTTGCATTCATTTGAGTGTGAAACTATACCTAGGATGTTTACAGTTACAACAAGCTTCAACTCAAGCTTTTGAATGCATTTACGCGTTTTAAAAGCTCATTCGACTAGGGTGAAAGAGATTTGAGTTCTTTTTTGTTGTATATTAAGAGAAATCATCCAAATACTTTGTTTGCATTCATTTGAGTGTGGAACTACACCCAGGATCATTACAGTTACAAACAAGTTTCAACTCAAGGTTTTGAAAGCATTTACGCGTTTTAAAAGCTCATACGAGTAGGGTGAAAGAGATTTGAGTTCTTTTGTGTTGTATATTAAGAGAAAGCATCCAAATACTTTGTTTGCATTCATTTGAATGTGTGAAAGTACACCTAGGATGTTTACAAGTACAAACAAGCTTCAACTCAAGCTTTTAAATGTATTTACGCATTTTAAAAGCTCATACGAGTAGGGTGAAAGAGATTGGAGTTCTTTTGTATTGTATATTAAGAGAAAGCATCCAAATAATTTGTGTACATTCATTTGAGTGTGAAACTACACCTAGGATGTTTACAGTTACAAACAAGCTTCAACTCAAGCTTTTGAATGCATTTACGCGTTTTGAAAAGCTCATACGAGTAGGGTGAAAGAGATTTGAGTTCTTTTGTGTTGTATATTAAGAGAAAGCAACCAAATACTTTGTTTGCATTCATTTGAGTGTGAAAGTACACCTAGGATGTTTACAAGTACAAACAAGCTTCAACTCAAGCTGTTGAAGGAATTTACGCGTTTTAACAGCTCTTACGACTAGGGTGAAAGAGATTTGAGTTCTCTTGTGTTTTATATTAAGAGAAAGCATCCAAATACTTTTTTACATTCATTTGAGTGTGAAACTACACCTAGGACGTTTACAGTTACAAACAAGCTTCAACTCAAGCTTTTGAATGCATTTATGCTTTTGAAAAGCTCATACGAGTAGGGTGAAAGAGATTTGAGTTCTTTTGTGTTGTATATTAAGAGAAAGCATCCAAATACTTTGTTTGCATTCATTTGAGTGTGAAATTACACCTAGGATGTTTACAGTTACAAACAAGCTTCAACTCAAGCTTTTGAATGCATTTACGCGTTTTAAAAGCTCATACGAGTAGCGTGAAAGAGATTGGAGTTCTTTTGTGTTGTATATTAAGAAAAAGCATCCAACTAGTTTGTTTGCATTCATTTGGGTGTGAAATTACACCTAGGATGTTTACAGTTACAAACAAGCTTCAACTCAAGCTTTTGAATGCATTTACGCGTTTTAAAAGCTCATACGAGTAGGGTGAAAGAGATTTGAGTTCTTTTGTGTTGTATATTATGAGAAAGCATCCAAATACTTTGTTTGCAATCATTTGAGTGTGAAACTACACCTAGGATGTTTACAGTTACAAACAAGCTTCAACTCAAGCTTTTGAATGCATTTACGCGTTTTAAAAGCTCATACGAGTAGGGTGAAAGAGATTTGAGTTCTTCTGTGTTGTATATTAAGAGAAAGCATCCCAATACTTCGTTTACATTCATTTGAGTGTAAAACTACACCTAGGATGTTTACAGTTACAAACAAGCTTCAACTCAAGCTTTTGAATGCATTTACGCGTTTTAAGAGCTCATACGAGTAGGGTGAAAGAGAGTTGAGTTCTTTTGTGTTGTATATTAAGAGAAAGCATCCAAATACTTTGTTTGCAATCCTTTGAGTGTGAAACAACACCTAGGATGTTTACAGTTACAAACAAGCTTCAACTCAAGCTGCTGAATGAATTTACGCGTTTTAACAGCTCTTACGACTAGGGTGATAGAAATTGAGTTCTTTTTTGTTGTATATTAAGAGAAAGCATCCAAATACTTTGTTTGCAATCATTTGAGTGTGAAACTACACCCAGGATGTTTACAGTTACAAACAAGCTTCAACTAAAGCTTTTGAATGCATTTACGCGTTTTAAAAGCTCATACGAGTAGGGTGAAAGAGATTTGAGTTCTTTTGTGTTGTATATTAAGAGAAAGCATCCAAATACTTTGTTTGCATTCATTTGAGTGTGAAATTATACCTAGGATGTTTACAGTTACAAACAAGCTTCAACTCAATCTTTTGAATGCATTTACGCGTTTTAAAAGCTCATACGAGTAGGGTGAAAGAGAGTTGAGTTCTTTTGTGTTGTATATTAAGAGAAAGCATCCAAATACTTTTGTTTGCATTCAGTTGAGTGTGAAACTACACCTAGGATATTTACAAGTACAAACAAGCTTCAACTAAAGCTTTTGAATGCATTTACGCGTTTTAAAAGCTCATACGAGTAGGGTGAAAGAGATTTGGGTTCTTTTGTGTTGTATGTTAAGAAAAAGCATCCAAATACTTTGTTTGCAATCATTTGAGGGTGAAAATACACCTAGGATGTTTACAGTTACAAACAAGCTTCAACTCAAGCTTTTGAATGCATTTACGCGTTTTACAAGCTCATACGAGTAGGGTGAAAGAGATTTGAGTTCTTTTGTGTTGTATATTAAGAGAAAGCATCCAAATACTTTGTTTGCATTCATTTGAGTGTGAAACTACACCTAGGATGTTTACAAGTACAAACAAGCTTCAACTCAAGCTGTTGAATGAATTTATGCGTTTTAACAGCTCTTACGACTAGGGTGATAGAAATTGAGTTCTTTTGTGTTGTATATTAAGAGAAAGCATCCAAATACTTTGTTTGCAATCATTTGAGTGTGAAACTACACCTAGGATGTTTACAGTTACAAACAAGCTTCAACTAAAGCTTTTGAATGCATTTACGCATTTTAAAAGCTCCTACGAGTAGGGTGAAAGAGATTTGGGTTCTTTTGTGTTGTATATTAAGAGAAAGCATCCAAATACTTTGTTTGCAATCATTTGAGTGTGAAACTATACCTAGGATGTTTACAGTTACAAACAAGCTTCAACTCAAGCTTTCTAATGCATTTACGCATTTTAAAGCTCATACGAGTAGGGTGAAAGAGATTTGAGTTCTTTTGAGTTGTATATTAAGAGAAACCATCCAAATACTTTGTTTGCAATCATTTGAGTGTGAAACTACACCTAGGATGTTTACAGTTACAAACAAGCTTCAACTCAAGCTTTTGAATGCATTTACGCGTTTTAAAAGCTCATACGAGTAGGGTGAAAGAGATTTGAGTTCTTTTGTGTTGTATATTAAGAGAAATCATCCAAATACTTTGTTTACAATCATTTGAGTGTGAAACTACACCCAGGATGTTTACAGTTACAAACAAGCTTCAACTAAAGCTTTTGAATGCATTTATGCTTTTGAAAAGCTCATACGAGTAGGGTGAAAGAGATTTGAGTTCTTTTGTGTTGTATATTAAGAGAAAGCATCCAAATACTTTGTTTGCATTCATTTGAGTGTGAAATTACACCTAGGATGTTTACAGTTACAAACAAGCTTCAACTCAAGCTTTTGAATGCATTTACGCGTTTTAAAAGCTCATACGAGTAGCGTGAAAGAGATTGGAGTTCTTTTGTGTTGTATATTAAGAAAAAGCATCCAACTAGTTTGTTTGCATTCATTTGGGTGTGAAATTACACCTAGGATGTTTACAGTTACAAACAAGCTTCAACTCAAGCTTTTGAATGCATTTACGCGTTTTAAAAGCTCATACGAGTAGGGTGAAAGAGATTTGAGTTCTTTTGTGTTGTATATTATGAGAAAGCATCCAAATACTTTGTTTGCAATCATTTGAGTGTGAAACTACACCTAGGATGTTTACAGTTACAAACAAGCTTCAACTCAAGCTTTTGAATGCATTTACGCGTTTTAAAAGCTCATACGAGTAGGGTGAAAGAGATTTGAGTTCTTCTGTGTTGTATATTAAGAGAAAGCATCCCAATACTTCGTTTACATTCATTTGAGTGTAAAACTACACCTAGGATGTTTACAGTTACAAACAAGCTTCAACTCAAGCTTTTGAATGCATTTACGCGTTTTAAGAGCTCATACGAGTAGGGTGAAAGAGAGTTGAGTTCTTTTGTGTTGTATATTAAGAGAAAGCATCCAAATACTTTGTTTGCAATCCTTTGAGTGTGAAACAACACCTAGGATGTTTACAGTTACAAACAAGCTTCAACTCAAGCTGCTGAATGAATTTACGCGTTTTAACAGCTCTTACGACTAGGGTGATAGAAATTGAGTTCTTTTGTGTTGTATATTAAGAGAAAGCATCCAAATACTTTGTTTGCAATCATTTGAGTGTGAAACTACACCCAGGATGTTTACAGTTACAAACAAGCTTCAACTAAAGCTTTTGAATGCATTTACGCGTTTTAAAAGCTCATACGAGTAGGGTGAAAGAGATTTGAGTTCTTTTGTGTTGTATATTAAGAGAAAGCATCCAAATACTTTGTTTGCATTCATTTGAGTGTGAAATTATACCTAGGATGTTTACAGTTACAAACAAGCTTCAACTCAATCTTTTGAATGCATTTACGCGTTTTAAAAGCTCATACGAGTAGGGTGAAAGAGAGTTGAGTTCTTTTGTGTTGTATATTAAGAGAAAGCATCCAAATACTTTTGTTTGCATTCAGTTGAGTGTGAAACTACACCTAGGATATTTACAAGTACAAACAAGCTTCAACTAAAGCTTTTGAATGCATTTACGCGTTTTAAAAGCTCATACGAGTAGGGTGAAAGAGATTTGGGTTCTTTTGTGTTGTATGTTAAGAAAAAGCATCCAAATACTTTGTTTGCAATCATTTGAGGGTGAAAATACACCTAGGATGTTTACAGTTACAAACAAGCTTCAACTCAAGCTTTTGAATGCATTTACGCGTTTTACAAGCTCATACGAGTAGGGTGAAAGAGATTTGAGTTCTTTTGTGTTGTATATTAAGAGAAAGCATCCAAATACTTTGTTTGCATTCATTTGAGTGTGAAACTACACCTAGGATGTTTACAAGTACAAACAAGCTTCAACTCAAGCTGTTGAATGAATTTATGCGTTTTAACAGCTCTTACGACTAGGGTGATAGAAATTGAGTTCTTTTGTGTTGTATATTAAGAGAAAGCATCCAAATACTTTGTTTGCAATCATTTGAGTGTGAAACTACACCTAGGATGTTTACAGTTACAAACAAGCTTCAACTAAAGCTTTTGAATGCATTTACGCATTTTAAAAGCTCCTACGAGTAGGGTGAAAGAGATTTGGGTTCTTTTGTGTTGTATATTAAGAGAAAGCATCCAAATACTTTGTTTGCAATCATTTGAGTGTGAAACTATACCTAGGATGTTTACAGTTACAAACAAGCTTCAACTCAAGCTTTCTAATGCATTTACGCATTTTAAAGCTCATACGAGTAGGGTGAAAGAGATTTGAGTTCTTTTGAGTTGTATATTAAGAGAAACCATCCAAATACTTTGTTTGCAATCATTTGAGTGTGAAACTACACCTAGGATGTTTACAGTTACAAACAAGCTTCAACTCAAGCTTTTGAATGCATTTACGCGTTTTAAAAGCTCATACGAGTAGGGTGAAAGAGATTTGAGTTCTTTTGTGTTGTATATTAAGAGAAATCATCCAAATACTTTGTTTACAATCATTTGAGTGTGAAACTACACCTAGGATGTTTACAGTTACAAACAGGCTTCAACTCAAGCTTTTGAATGCATTTACGCGTTTTAAAAGATCATACGAGTAGGGTGAAAGAGATTTGAGTTCTTTTGTGTTGTATATTAAGAGAAAGCATCCAAATACTTTGCTTGCATTCATTTGAGTGTGAAATTATACCTAGGATGTTTACAGTTACAAACAAGCTTCAACTCAAGCTGCTGAATGAATTTACGCGTTTTAACAGCTCTTACGACTAGGGTGATAGAAATTGAGTTCTTTTGTGTTGTATATTAAGAGAAAGCATCCAAATACTTTGTATGCAATCATTTGAGTGTGAAACTACACCTAGGATGTGTACAGTTACAAACAAGCTTCAACTCAAGCTATTGAATGCATTTACGCGTTTTAAAAGCTCCTACGAGTAGGGTGAAAGAGATTTGGGTTCTTTTGTGTTGTATATTAAGAGAAAGCATCCAAATACTTTGTTTGCAATCATTTGAGTGTGAAACTACACCTAGGATGTTTACAGTTACAAACAAGCTTCAACTCAAGCTTTTGAATGCATTTACGCGTTTTAAAAGCTCATACGAGTAGGGTGAAAGAGATTTGAGTTCTTTTGTGTTGTATATTAAGAGAAAGCATCCAAATACTTTGTTTGCATTCATTTGAGTGTGAAACTACACCTAGGATGTTTACAAGTACAAACAAGCTTCAACTCAAGCTGTTGAATGAATTTATGCGTTTTAACAGCTCTTACGACTAGGGTGATAGAAATTGAGTTCTTTTGTGTTGTATATTAAGAGAAAGCATCCAAATACTTTGTTTGCAATCATTTGACTGTGAAACTACACCTAGGATGTTTACAGTTACAAACAAGCTTCAACTCAAGCTGCTGAATGTATTTACGCGTTTTAACAGCTCTTACGACTAGGGTGATAGAAATTGAGTTCTTTTGTGTTGTATATTAAGAGAAAGCATCCAAATACTTTGTTTGCAATCATTTGTGTGTGAAACTACACCTAGGATGTTTACAGCTACAAACAAGCTTCAACTCAAGCTTTTGAATGCATTTACGCATTTTAAAAGCTCATACGAGTAGGGTGAAACAGATTTGGGTTCTTTTGTGTTGTATATTAAGAGAAAGCATCCAAATACTTTGTTTGCATTCATTTGAGTGTGAAACTAGACGTAGGATGTTTACAGTTACAAACAAGCTTCAACTCAAGCTTTTGAATGCATTTACGCGTTTTAAAGCTCATACGAGTAGGGTGAAAGAGATTTGAGTTCTTTTGTGTTGTATATTAAGAGAAAGCATCCAAATACTTTGTTTGCATTCATTTGAGTGTGAAACTAGACCTAGGATGTTTACAGTTACAAACAAGCTTCAACTCAAGCTTTTGAATGCATTTACGCGTTTTAAAAGCTCATACGAGTAGGGTGAAAGAGATTTGAGTTCTTTTGTTTTGTATATTAAGAGAAATCATCCAAATACTTTGTTTGCAATCATTTGAGTGTGAAACTACACCTAGGATATTTACAGTTACAAACAAGCTTCAACTCAAGCTTTTGAATCCATTTACGCGTTTTAAAAGCTCATACGAGTAGGGTGAAAGAGATTTGAGTTCTTTTGTGCTGTATATTAAGAGAAATCAACCAAATACTTTGTTTACAATCATTTGAGTGTGAAACTACACCTAGGATGTTTACAGTTACAAACAAGCTTCAACTCAAGCTTTTGAATGCATTTACGCGTTTTAAAAGATCATACGAGTAGGGTGAAAGAGATTTGAGTTCTTTTGTGTTGTATATTAAGAGAAAGCATCCAAATACTTTGTTTGCATTCATTTGAGTGTGAAATTATACCTAGGATGTTTACAGTTACAAACAAGCTTCAACTCAAGCTGCTGAATGAATTTACGCGTTTTAACAGCTCTTACGACTAGGGTGATAGAAATTGAGTTCTTTTGTGTTGTATATTAAGAGAAAGCATCCAAATACTTTGTTTGCAATCATTTGAGTGTGAAACTACACCTAGGATGTTTACAGTTACAAACAAGCTTCAACTCAAGCTTTTGAATGCATTTACGCATTTTAAAAGCTCCTACGAGTAGGGTGAAAGAGATTTGGGTTCTTTTGTGTTGTATATTAAGAGAAAGCATCCAAATACTTTGTTTGCAATCATTTGAGTGTGAAACTATACCTAGGATGTTTACAGTTACAAACAAGCTTCAACTCAAGCTTTCTAATGCATTTACGAGCTCATACGAGTAGGGTGAAAGAGATTTGAGTTCTTTTGTGTTGTATATTAAGAGAAATCATCCAAATACTTTGCTTACAATCATTTGAGTGTGAAACTACACCTAGGATGTTTACAGTTACAAACAGGCTTCAACTCAAGCTTTTGAATGCATTTACGCGTTTTAAAAGATCATACGAGTAGGGTGAAAGAGATTTGAGTTCTTTTGTGTTGTATATTAAGACAAAGCATCCAAATACTTTGTTTGCATTCATTTGAGTGTGAAATTATACCTAGGATGTTTACAGTTACAAACAAGCTTCAACTCAAGCTGCTGAATGAATTTACGCGTTTTAACAGCTCTTACGACTAGGGTGATAGAAATTGAGTTCTTTTGTGTTGTATATTAAGAGAAAGCATCCAAATACTTTGTATGCAATCATTTGAGTGTGAAACTACACCTAGGATGTGTACAGTTACAAACAAGCTTCAACTCAAGCTATTGAATGCATTTACGCGTTTTAAAAGCTCCTACGAGTAGGGTGAAAGAGATTTGGGTTCTTTTGTGTTGTATATTAAGAGAAAGCATCCAAATACTTTGTTTGCAATCATTTGAGTGTGAAACTACACCTAGGATGTTTACAGTTACAAACAAGCTTCAACTCAAGCTTTTGAATGCATTTACGCGTTTTAAAAGCTCATACGAGTAGGGTGAAAGAGATTTGAGTTCTTTTGTGTTGTATATTAAGAGAAAGCATCCAAATACTTTGTTTGCATTCATTTGAGTGTGAAACTACACCTAGGATGTTTACAAGTACAAACAAGCTTCAACTCAAGCTGTTGAATGAATTTATGCGTTTTAACAGCTCTTACGACTAGGGTGATAGAAATTGAGTTCTTTTGTGTTGTATATTAAGAGAAAGCATTCAAATACTTTGTTTGCAATCATTTGACTGTGAAACTACACCTAGGATGTTTACAGTTACAAACAAGCTTCAACTCAAGCTGCTGAATGTATTTACGCGTTTTAACAGCTCTTACGACTAGGGTGATAGAAATTGAGTTCTTTTGTGTTGTATATTAAGAGAAAGCATCCAAATACTTTGTTTGCAATCATTTGTGTGTGAAACTACACCTAGGATGTTTACAGTTACAAACAAGCTTCAACTCAAGCTTTTGAATGCATTTACGCGTTTTAAAAGATCATACGAGTAGGGTGAAAGAGATTTGAGTTCTTTTGTGTTGTATATTAAGACAAAGCATCCAAATACTTTGTTTGCAGTCATTTGAGTGTGAAATTATACCTAGGATGTTTACAGTTACAAACAAGCTTCAACTCAAGCTGCTGAATGAATTTACGCGTTTTAACAGCTCTTACGACTAGGGTGATAGAAATTGAGTTCTTTTGTGTTGTATATTAAGAGAAAGCATCCAAATACTTTGTATGCAATCATTTGAGTGTGAAACTACACCTAGGATGTGTACAGTTACAAACAAGCTTCAACTCAAGCTATTGAATGCATTTACGCGTTTTAAAAGCTCCTACGAGTAGGGTGAAAGAGATTTGGGTTCTTTTGTGTTGTATATTAAGAGAAAGCATCCAAATACTTTGTTTGCAATCATTTGAGTGTGAAACTATACCTAGGATGTTTACAGTTACAAACAAGCTTCAACTCAAGCTTTCTAATGCATTTACGAGCTCATACGAGTAGGGTGAAAGAGATTTGAGTTCTTTTGTGTTGTATATTAAGAGAAATCATCCAAATACTTTGTTTACAATCATTTGAGTGTGAAACTACACCTAGGATGTTTACAGTTACAAACAGGCTTCAACTCAAGCTTTTGAATGCATTTACGCGTTTTAAAAGATCATACGAGTAGGGTGAAAGAGATTTGAGTTCTTTTGTGTTGTATAGTAAGACAAAGCATCCAAATACTTTGTTTGCATTCATTTGAGTGTGAAATTATACCTAGGATGTGTACAGTTACAAACAAGCTTCAACTCAAGCTATTGAATGCATTTACGCGTTTTAAAAGCTCCTACGAGTAGGGTGAAAGAGATTTGGGTTCTTTTGTGTTGTATATTAAGAGAAAGCATCCAAATACTTTGTTTGCAATCATTTGAGTGTGAAACTACACCTAGGATGTTTACAGTTACAAACAAGCTTCAACTCAAGCTTTTGATTGCATTTACGCGTTTTAAAAGCTCATACGAGTAGGGTGAAAGAGATTTGAGTTCTTTTGTGTTGTATATTAAGAGAAAGCATCCAAATACTTTGTTTGCATTCATTTAAGTGTGAAACTACACCTAGGATGTTTACAAGTACAAACAAGCTTCAACTCAAGCTGTTGAATGAATTTATGCGTTTTAACAGCTCTTACGACTAGGGTGATAGAAATTGAGTTCTTTTGTGTTGTATATTAAGAGAAAGCATCCAAATACTTTGTTTGCAATCATTTGACTGTGAAACTACACCTAGGATGTTTACAGTTACAAACAAGCTTCAACTCAAGCTGCTGAATGTATTTACGCGTTTTAACAGCTCTTACGACTAGGGTGATAGAAATTGAGTTCTTTTGTGTTGTATATTAAGAGAAAGCATCCAAATACTTTGTTTGCAATCATTTGTGTGTGAAACTACACCTAGGATGTTTACAGTTACAAACAAGCTTCAACTCAAGCTTTTGAATGCATTTACGCGTTTTAAAAGCTCATACGAGTAGGGTGAAACAGATTTGGATTCTTTTGTGTTGTATATTAAGAGAAAGCATCCAAATACTTTGTTTGCATTCATTTGAGTGTGAAACTAGACGTAGGATGTTTACAGTTACAAACAAGCTTCAACTCAAGCTTTTGAATGCATTTACGCGTTTTAAAGCTCATACGAGTAGGGTGAAAGAGATTTGAGTTCTTTTGTGTTGTATATTAAGAGAAAGCATCCAAATACTTTGTTTGCATTCATTTGAGTGTGAAACTAGACCTAGGATGTTTACAGTTACAAACAAGCTTCAACTCAAGCTTTTGATTGCATTTACGCGTTTTAAAAGCTCATACGAGTAGGGTGAAAGAGATTTGAGTTCTTTTGTTTTGTATATTAAGAGAAATCATCCAAATACTTTTTTTGCAATCATTTGAGTGTGAAACTACACCTAGGATATTTACAGTTACAAACAAGCTTCAACTCAAGCTTTTGAATCCATTTACGCGTTTTAAAAGCTCATACGAGTAGGGTGAAAGAGATTTGAGTTCTTTTGTGTTGTATATTAAGAGAAATCATCCAAATACTTTGTTTACAATCATTTGAGTGTGAAACTACACCTAGGATGTTTACAGTTACAAACAAGCTTCAACTCAAGCTTTTGAATGCATTGACGCGTTTTAAAAGATCATACGAGTAGGGTGAAAGAGATTTGAGTTCTTTTGTGTTGTATATTAAGAGAAAGCATCCAAATACTTTGTTTGCATTCATTTGAGTGTGAAATTATACCTAGGATGTTTACAGTTACAAACAAGCTTCAACTCAAGCTGCTGAATGAATTTACGCGTTTTAACAGCTCTTACGACTAGGGTGATAGAAATTGAGTTCTTTTGTGTTGTATATTAAGAGAAAGCATCCAAATACTTTGTTTGCAATCATTTGAGTGTGAAACTACACCTAGGATGTTTACAGTTACAAACAAGCTTCAACTCAAGCTTTTGAATGCATTTACGCATTTTAAAAGCTCCTACGAGTAGGGTGAAAGAGATTTGGGTTCTTTTGTGTTGTATATTAAGAGAAAGCATCCAAATACTATGTTTGCAATCATTTGAGTGTGAAACTACACCTAGGATGTTTACAGTTACAAACAAGCTTCAACTCAAGCTTTTGAATGCATTTACGCGTTTTAAAAGCTCATACGAGTAGGGTGAAAGAGATTTGAGTTCTTTTGTGTTGTATATTAAGAGAAAGCATCCAATTACTTTGTTTGCATTCATTTGAGTGTGAAATTATACCTAGGATGTTTACAGCTACAAACAAGCTTCAACTCAATCTTTTGATTGCATTTACGCGTTTTAAAAGCTCATACGATTAGGGTGAAAGAGATTTGGGTTCTTTTGTGTTGTATATTAAGAGAAAGCATCCAAATACTTTGTTCGCAATCATTTGAGGGTGAAACTACACCTAGGATGTTTACAGTTACAAACAAGCTTCAACTCAAGCTTTTGAATGCATTTACGCGTTTTACAAGCTCAAACGAGTAGGGTGAAAGAGATTTGAGTTTTTTTGTGTTGTATATTAAGAGAAAGCATCCAAATACTTTGTTTGCTTTCATTTGAGTGTGAAACTACACCTAGGATGTTTACAAGTACAAACAAGCTTCAACTCAAGCTGTTGAATGAATTTATGCGTTTTAACAGCTCTTACGACTAGGGTGATAGAAATTGAGTTCTTTTGTGTTGTATATTAAGAGAAAGCATCCAAATACTTTGTTTGCAATCATTTGACTGTGAAACTACACCTAGGATGTTTACAGTTACGAACAAGCTTCAACTCAAGCTGCTGAATGTATTTACGCGTTTTAACAGCTCTTACGACTAGGGTGATAGAAATTGAGTTCTTTTGTGTTGTATATTAAGAGAAAGCATCCAAATACTTTGTTTGCAATCATTTGAGTGTGGAACTACACCTAGGATGTTTACAGTTACAAACAAGCTTCAACTCAAGCTTTTGAATGCATTTACGCGTTTTAAAAGCTCATACGAGTAGGGTGAAACAGATTTGGGTTCTTTTGTGTTGTATATTAAGAGAAAGCATCCAAATACTTTGTTTGCAATCATTTGAGTGTAAAACTACACCTAGGATGTTTACAGTTACAAACAAGCTTCAACTCAAGCTTTTGAATGCATTTACGCGTTTTAAAAGCTCCTACGAGTAGGGTGAATGAGATTTGGGTTCTTTTGTGTTGTATATTAAGAGAAAGCAACCAAATACTTTGTTTGCATTCATTTGAGTGTGAAAGTACACCTAGGATGTTTACAAGTACAAACAAGCTTCAACTCAAGCTGTTGAAGGAATTTACGCGTTTTAACAGCTCTTACGACTAGGGTGAAAGAGATTTGAGTTCTCTTGTGTTTTATATTAAGAGAAAGCATCCAAATACTTTTTTACATTCATTTGAGTGTGAAACTACACCTAGGATGTTTACAGTTACAAACAAGCTTCAACTCAAGCTTTTGAATGCATTTATGCTTTTGAAAAGCTCATACGAGTAGGGTGAAAGAGATTTGAGTTCTTTTGTGTTGTATATTAAGAGAAAGCATCCAAATACTTTGTTTGCATTCATTTGAGTGTGAAACTATACCTAGGATGTTTACAGTTACAAAAAAGCTTCAACTCAAGCTTTTGAATGCATTTACGCGTTTTAAATGCTCATACGAGAAGGGTGAAAGAGATTGGAGTTCTTTTGTGTTGTATATTAAGAAAAAGCATCCAACTAGTTTGTTTGCATTCATTTGAGTGTGAAATTACACCTAGGATGTTTACAAGTACAAACAAGCTTCAACTCAAGCTTTTAAATGTATTTACGCATTTTAAAAGCTCATACGAGTAGGGTGAAAGAGATTTGAGTTCTTTTGTGTTGTATATTAAGAGAAAGCATCCAAATAGTTTGTTTGCATTCATTTGAGTGTGAAATTTTACCTAGGATGTTTACAAGTACAAACAAGCTTCAACTCAAGCTTTTAAATGTATTTACGCATTTTAAAAGCTCATACGAGTAGGGTGAAAGAGATTGGAGTTCTTTTCTATTGTATATTAAGAGAAAGCATCCAAATACTTTGTGTACATTCATTTGAGTTTGAAACTATACCCAGGATGTTTACAGTTACAAACAAGCTTCAACTCAAGCTTTTGAATGCATTTACGCGTTTTGAAAAGCTCATACGAGTAGGGTGAAAGAGATTTGAGTTCTTTTGTGTTGTATATTAAGAGAAAGCATCCAACTAGTTTGTTTGCATTCATTTGAGTGTGAAATTACACCTAGGATGTTTACAAGTACAAACAAGCTTCAACTCAAGCTTTTAAATGTATTTACGCATTTTAAAAGCTCATACGAGTAGGGTGAAAGAGATTGGAGTTCTTTTGTATTGTATATTAAGAGAAAGCATCCAAATAATTTGTGTACATTCATTTGAGTGTGAAACTAAACCTAGGATGTTTACAGTTACAAACAAGCTTCAACTCAAGCTTTTGAACGCAGTTACGCGTTTTGAAAAGCTCATACGAGTAGGGTGAAAGAGATTTGAGTTCTTTTGTGTTGTATATTAAGAGAAAGCAACCAAATACTTTGTTTGCATTCATTTGAGTGTGAAAGTACACCTAGGATGTTTACAAGTACAAACAAGCTTCAACTCAAGCTGTTGAAGGAATTTACGTGTTTTAACAGCTCTTACGACTAGGGTGAAAGAGATTTGAGTTCTCTTGTGTTTTATATTAAGAGAAAGCATCCAAATACTTTTTTACATTCATTTGAGTGTGAAACTACACCTAGGATGTTTACAGTTACAAACAAGCTTCAACTCAAGCTTTTGAATGCATTTATGCTTTTGAAAAGCTCATACGAGTAGGGTGAAAGAGATTTGAGTTCTTTTGTGTTGTATATTAGGAGAAAGCATCCAAATACGTTGTTTGCATTCTTTTGAGTGTGAAACTATACCTAGGATGTTTACAGTTACAAACAAGCTTCAACTCAAGCTTTTGAATGCATTTACGCGTTTTAAATGCTCATACGAGTAGGGTGAAAGAGATTGGAGTTCTTTTGTGTTGTATATTAAGAAAAAGCATCCAACTAGTTTGTTTGCATTCATTTGAGTGTGAAATTACACCTAGGATGTTTACAGTTACAAACAAGCTTCAACTCAAGCTTTTGAATGCATTTACGCGTTTTAAAAGCTCATACGAGTAGGGTGAAAGAGATTTGAGTTCTTTTGTGTTGTATATTATGAGAAAGCATCCAAATACTTTGTTTGCAATCATTTGAGTGTGAAACTACACCTAGGATGTTTACAGTTACAAACAAGCTTCAACTCAAGCTTTTGAATGCATTTACGCGTTTTAAAAGCTCATACGAGTAGGGTGAAAGAGATTTGAGTTCTTCTGTGTTGTATATTAAGAGAAAGCATCCCAATACTTCGTTTACATTCATTTGAGTGTAAAACTACACCTAGGATGTTTACAGTTACAAACAAGCTTCAACTCAAGCTTTTGAATGCATTTACGCGTTTTAAGAGCTCATACGAGTAGGGTGAAAGAGAGTTGAGTTCTTTTGTGTTGTATATTAAGAGAAAGCATCCAAATACTTTGTTTGCAATCCTTTGAGTGTGAAACAACACCTAGGATGTTTACAGTTACAAACAAGCTTCAACTCAAGCTGCTGAATGAATTTACGCGTTTTAACAGCTCTTACGACTAGGGTGATAGAAATTGAGTTCTTTTGTGTTGTATATTAAGAGAAAGCATCCAAATACTTTGTTTGCAATCATTTGAGTGTGAAACTACACCCAGGATGTTTACAGTTACAAACAAGCTTCAACTAAAGCTTTTGAATGCATTTACGCGTTTTAAAAGCTCATACGAGTAGGGTGAAAGAGAGTTGAGTTCTTTTGTGTTGTATATTAAGAGAAAGCATCCAAATACTTTGTTTGCATTCATTTGAGTGTGAAACTACACCTAGGATGTTTACAAGTACAAACAAGCTTCAACTCAAGCTGTTGAATGAATTTATGCGTTTTAACAGCTCTTACGACTAGGGTGATAGAAATTGAGTTCTTTTGTGTTGTATATTAAGAGAAAGCATCCAAATACTTTGTTTGCAATCATTTGAGTGTGAAACTACACCTAGGATGTTTACAGTTACAAACAAGCTTCAACTCAAGCTTTTGAATGCATTTACGCATTTTAAAAGCTCCTACGAGTAGGGTGAAAGAGATTTGGGTTCTTTTGTGTTGCATATTAAGAGAAAGCATCCAATTACTTTGTTTGCATTCATTTGAGTGTGAAATTATACCTAGGATGTTTACAGCTACAAACAAGCTTCAACTCAATCTTTTGATTGCATTTACGCGTTTTAAAAGCTCATACGATTAGGGTGAAAGAGATTTGGGTTCTTTTGTGTTGTATATTAAGAGAAAGCATCCAAATACTTTGTTCGCAATCATTTGAGGGTGAAACTACACCTAGGATGTTTACAGTTACAAACAAGCTTCAACTCAAGCTTTTGAATGCATTTACGCGTTTTACAAGCTCAAACGAGTAGGGTGAAAGAGATTTGAGTTTTTTTGTGTTGTATATTAAGAGAAATCATCCAAATACTTTGTTTACAATCATTTGAGTGTGAAACTACACCTAGGATGTTTACAGTTACAAACAGGCTTCAACTCAAGCTTTTGAATGCATTTACGCGTTTTAAAAGATCATACGAGTAGGGTGAAAGAGATTTGAGTTCTTTTGTGTTGTATATTAAGACAAAGCATCCAATTACTTTGTTTGCATTCATTTGAGTGTGAAATTATACCTAGGATGTTTACAGCTACAAACAAGCTTCAACTCAATCTTTTGATTGCATTTACGCGTTTTAAAAGCTCATACGATTAGGGTGAAAGAGATTTGGGTTCATTTGTGTTGTATATTAAGAGAAAGCATCCAAATACTTTGTTCGCAATCATTTGAGGGTGAAACTACACCTAGGATGTTTACAGTTACAAACAAGCTTCAACTCAAGCTTTTGAATGCATTTACGCGTTTTACAAGCTCAAACGAGTAGGGTGAAAGAGATTTGAGTTTTTTTGTGTTGTATATTAAGAGAAAGCATCCAAATACTTTGTTTACAATCATTTGAGTGTGAAACTACACCTAGGATGTTTACAGTTACAAACAAGCTTCAACTCAAGCTTTTGAATGCATTTACGCGTTTTAAAAGCTCATACGAGTAGGGTGAAAGAGATTTGAGTTCTTTTGTGTTGTATATTAAGAGAAAGCATCCAATTACTTTGTTTGCATTCATTTGAGTGTGAAATTATACCTAGGATGTTTACAGCTACAAACAAGCTTCAACTCAATCTTTTGATTGCATTTACGCGTTTTAAAAGCTCATACGATTAGGGTGGAAGAGATTTGGGTTCTTTTGTGTTGTATATTAAGAGAAAGCATTTAAATACTTTGTTCGCAATCATTTGAGGGTGAAACTACACCTAGGATGTTTACAGTTACAAACAAGCTTCAACTCAAGCTTTTGAATGCATTTACGCGTTTTACAAGCTCAAACGAGTAGGGTGAAAGAGATTTGAGTTTTTTTTGTGTTGTATATTAAGAGAAATCATCCAAATACTTTGTTTACAATCATTTGAGTGTGAAACTACACCTAGGATGTTTACAGTTACAAACAGGCTTCAACTCAAGCTTTTGAATGCATTTACACGTTTTAAAAGATCATACGAGTAGGGTGAAAGAGATTTGAGTTCTTTTGTGTTGTATATTAAGACAAAGCATCCAAATACTTTGTTTGCATTCATTTGAGTGTGAAATTATACCTAGGATGTTTACAGTTACAAACAAGCTTCAACTCAAGCTGCTGAATGAATTTACGCGTTTTAACAGCTCTTACGACTAGGGTGATAGAAATTGAGTTCTTTTGTGTTGTATATTAAGAGAAAGCATCCAAATACTTTGTATGCAATCATTTGAGTGTGAAACTACACCTAGGATGTGTACAGTTACAAACAAGCTTCAACTCAAGCTATTGAATGCATTTACGCGTTTTAAAAGCTCCTACGAGTAGGGTGAAAGAGATTTGGGTTCTTTTGTGTTGTATATTAAGAGAAAGCATCCAAATACTTTGTTTGCATTCATTTGAGTGTGAAACTACACCTAGGATGTTTACGAGTACAAACAAGCTTCAACTCAAGCTGTTGAATGAATTTATGCGTTTTAACAGCTCTTACGACTAGGGTGATAGAAATTGAGTTCTTTTGTGTTGTATATTAAGAGAAAGCATCCAAATACTTTGTTTGCAATCATTTGACTGTGAAACTACACCTAGGATGTTTACAGTTACAAACAAGCTTCAACTCAAGCTGCTGAATGTATTTACGCGTTTTAAAAGCTCTTACGACTAGGGTGATAGAAATTGAGTTCTTTTGTGTTGTATATTAAGAGAAAGCATCCAAATACTTTGTTTGCAATCATTTGTGTGTGAAACTACACCTAGGATGTTTACAGTTACAAACAAGCTTCAACTCAAGCTATTGAATGCATTTACGCGTTTTAAAAGCTCCTACGAGTAGGGTGAAAGAGATTTGGGTTCTTTTGTGTTGTATATTAAGAGAAAGCATCCAAATACTTTGTTTGCAATCATTTGAGTGTGAAACTACACCTAGGATGTTTACAGTTACAAACAAGCTTCAACTCAAGCTTTTGAATGCATTTACGCGTTTTAAAAGCTCATACGAGTAGGGTGAAAGAGATTTGAGTTCTTTTGTGTTGTATATTAAGAGAAAGCATCCAAATACTTTGTTTGCATTCATTTGAGTGTGAAACTACACCTAGGATGTTTACAAGTACAAACAAGCTTCAACTCAAGCTGTTGAATGAATTTATGCTTTTTAACAGCTCTTACGACTAGGGTGATAGAAATTGAGTTCTTTTGTGTTGTATATTAAGAGAAAGCATCCAAATACTTTGTTTGCAATCATTTGACTGTGAAACTACACCTAGGATGTTTACAGTTACAAACAAGCTTCAACTCAAGCTGCTGAATGTATTTACGCGTTTTAACAGCTCTTACGACTAGGGTGATCGAAATTGAGTTCTTTTGTGTTGTATATTAAGAGAAAGCATCCAAATACTTTGTTTGCAATCATTTGTGTGTGAAACTACACCTAGGATGTTTACAGTTACAAACAAGCTTCAACTCAAGCTTTTGAATGCATTTACGCGTTTTAAAAGCTCATACGAGTAGGGTGAAAGAGATTTGAGTTCTTTTGTGTTGTATATTAAGAGAAAGCATCCAATTACTTTGTTTGCATTCATTTGAGTGTGAAATTATACCTAGGATGTTTACAGCTACAAACAAGCTTCAACTCAATCTTTTGATTGCATTTACGCGTTTTAAAAGCTCATACGATTAGGGTGAAAGAGATTTGGGTTCTTTTGTGTTGTATATTAAGAGAAAGCATCCAAATACTTTGTTCGCAATCATTTGAGGGTGAAACTACACCTAGGATGTTTACAGTTACAAACAAGCTTCAACTCAAGCTTTGAATGAATTTATGCGTTTTAACAGCTCTTACGACTAGGGTGATAGAAATTGAGTTCTTTTGTGTTGTATATTAAGAGAAAGCATCCAAATACTTTGTATGCAATCATTTGAGTGTGAAACTACACCTAGGATGTGTACAGTTACAAACAAGCTTCAACTCAAGCTATTGAATGCATTTACGCGTTTTAAAAGCTCCTACGAGTAGGGTGAAAGAGATTTGGGTTCTTTTGTGTTGTATATTAAGAGAAAGCATCCAAATACTTTGTTTGCAATCATTTGAGTGTGAAACTACACCTAGGATGTTTACAGTTACAAACAAGCTTCAACTCAAGCTTTTGAATGCATTTACGCGTTTTTAAAAGCTCATACGAGTAGGGTGGAAGAGATTTGAGTTCTTTTGTGTTGTATATTAAGAGAAAGCATCCAAATACTTTGTTTGCATTCATTTGAGTGTGAAACTACACCTAGGATGTTTACAAGTACAAACAAGCTTCAACTCAAGCTGTTGAATGAATTTATGCTTTTTAACAGCTCTTACGACTAGGGTGATAGAAATTGAGTTCTTTTGTGTTGTATATTAAGAGAAAGCATCCAAATACTTTGTTTGCTTTCATTTGAGTGTGAAACTACACCTAGGATGTTTACAAGTACAAACAAGCTTCAACTCAAGCTGTTGAATGAATTTATGCGTTTTAATAGCTCTTACGACTAGGGTGATAGAAATTGAGTTCTTTTGTGTTGTATATTAAGAGAAAGCATCCAAATACTTTGTTTGCAATCATTTGACTGTGAAACTACACCTAGGATGTTTACAGTTACGAACAAGCTTCAACTCAAGCTGCTGAATGTATTTACGCGTTTTAACAGCTCTTACGACTAGGGTGATAGAAATTGAGTTCTTTTGTGTTGTATATTAAGAGAAAGCATCCAAATACTTTGTTTGCAATCATTTGAGTGTGAAACTACACCTAGGATGTTTACAGTTACAAACAAGCTTCAACTCAAGCTTTTGAATGCATTTACGCGTTTTAAAAGCTCATACGAGTAGGGTGAAACAGATTTGGGTTCTTTTGTGTTGTATATTAAGAGAAAGCATCCAAATACTTTGTTTGCAATCATTTGACTGTGAAACTACACCTAGGATGTTTACAGTTACAAACAAGCTTCAACTCAAGCTTTTGAATGCATTTACGCGTTTTAAAAGCTCCTACGAGTACGGTGAAAGAGATTTGGGTTCTTTTGTGTTGTATATTAAGAGAAAGCATCCAAATATTTTGTTTGCAATCATTTGAGTGTGAAACTACACCTAGGATGTTTACAGTTACAAACAAGCTTCAACTCAAGCTTTTGAATGCATTTACGCGTTTTAAAGCTCATACGAGTAGGGTGAAAGAGATTTGAGTTCTTTTGTGTTGTATATTGAGAGAAAGCATCCAAATACATTGTTTGCATTCATTTGAGTGTGAAACTAGACCTAGGATGTTTACAGTTACAAACAAGCTTCAACTCAAGCTTTTGAATGCATTTACGCGTTTTTTAGCTCATACGAGTAGGGTGAAAGAGATTTGAGTTCTTTTGTTTTGTATATTAAGAGAAATCATCCAAATACTTTGTTTGCAATCATTTGAGTGTGAAACTACACCTAGGATGTTTACAGTTACAAACAAGCTTCAACTCAAGCTTTTGAATCCATTTACGCGTTTTAAAAGCTCACACGAGTAGGGTGAAAGAGATTTGAGTTCTTTTGTGTTGTATATTAAGAGAAATCATCCAAATACTTTGTTTACAATCATTTGAGTGTGAAACTACACCTAGGATGTTTACACTTACAAACAAGCTTCAACTCAAGCTTTTGAATGCATTTACGCGTTTTAAAAGATCATACGAGTAGGGTGAAAGAGATTTGAGTTCTTTTGTGTTGTATATTAAGAGAAAGCATCCAAATACTTTGTTTGCATTCATTTGAGTGTGAAACTACACCTAGGATGTTTACAAGTACAAACAAGCTTCAACTCAAGCTGTTGAATGAATTTATGCGTTTTAACAGCTCTTACGACTAGGGTGATAGAAATTGAGTTCTTTTGTGTTGTATATTAAGAGAAAGCATCCAAATACTTTGTTTGCAATCATTTGACTGTGAAACTACACCTAGGATGTTTACAGTTACAAACAAGCTTCAACTCAAGCTGCTGAATGTATTTACGCGTTTTAACAGCTCTTACGACTAGGGTGATAGAAATTGAGTTCTTTTGTGTTGTATATTAAGAGAAAGCATCCAAATACTTTGTTTGCAATCATTTGTGTGTGAAACTACACCTAGGATGTTT
This sequence comes from Tetragonia tetragonoides, assembly GCA_038025085.1. NCBI lineage: Eukaryota > Viridiplantae > Streptophyta > Magnoliopsida > Caryophyllales > Aizoaceae > Tetragonia > Tetragonia tetragonoides. The sequence continues at coordinate 21,761,198 of CM076146.1, forward strand.
ACAGTTACAAACAAGCTTCAACTCAAGCTTTTGAATGCATTTACGCGTTTTAAAAGCTCATACGAGTAGGGTGAAACAGATTTGGGTTCTTTTGTGTTGTATATTAAGAGAAAGCATCCAAATACTTTGTTTGCATTCATTTGAGTGTGAAACTAGACGTAGGATGTTTACAGTTACAAACAAGCTTCAACTCAAGCTTTTGAATGCATTTACGCGTTTTAAAGCTCATACGAGTAGGGTGAAAGAGATTTGAGTTCTTTTGTGTTGTATATTAAGAGAAAGCATCCAAATACTTTGTTTGCAATCATTTGTGTGTGAAACTACACCTAGGATGTTTACAGTTACAAACAAGCTTCAACTCAAGCTTTTGAATGCATTTACGCGTTTTAAAAGCTCATACGAGTAGGGTGAAACAGATTTGGGTTCTTTTGTGTTGCATATTAAGAGAAAGCATCCAAATACTTTGTTTGCATTCATTTGAGTGTGAAATTATACCTAGGATGTTTACAGTTACAAACAAGCTTCAACTCAAGCTGCTGAATGAATTTACGCGTTTTAACAGCTCTTACGACTAGGGTGATAGAAATTGAGTTCTTTTGTGTTGTATATTAAGAGAAAGCATCCAAATACTTTGTTTGCAATCATTTGAGTGTGAAACTACACCTAGGATGTTTACAGTTACAAACAAACTTCAACTCAAGCTTTTGAATGCATTTACGCATTTTAAAAGCTCCTACGAGTAGGGTGAAAGAGATTTGGGTTTTTTTGTGTTGTATATTAAGAGAAAGCATCCAAATACTATGTTTGCAATCATTTGAGTGTGAAACTACACCTAGGATGTTTACAGTTACAAACAAGCTTCAACTCAAGCTTTTGAATGCATTTACGCGTTTTAAAAGCTCATACGAGTAGGGTGAAAGAGATTTGAGTTCTTTTGTGTTGTATATTAAGAGAAAGCATCCAATTACTTTGTTTGCATTCATTTGAGTGTGAAATTATACCTAGGATGTTTACAGCTACAAACAAGCTTCAACTCAATCTTTTGATTGCATTTACGCGTTTTAAAAGCTCATACGATTAGGGTGAAAGAGATTTGGGTTCTTTTGTGTTGTATATTAAGAGAAAGCATCCAAATACTTTGTTCGCAATCATTTGAGGGTGAAACTACACCTAGGATGTTTACAGTTACAAACAAGCTTCAACTCAAGCTTTTGAATGCATTTACGCGTTTTACAAGCTCAAACGAGTAGGGTGAAAGAGATTTGAGTTTTTTTGTGTTGTATATTAAGAGAAAGCATCCAAATACTTTGTTTGCTTTCATTTGAGTGTGAAACTACACCTAGGATGTTTACAAGTACAAACAAGCTTCAACTCAAGCTGTTGAATGAATTTATGCGTTTTAACAGCTCTTACGACTAGGGTGATAGAAATTGAGTTCTTTTGTGTTGTATATTAAGAGAAAGCATCCAAATACTTTGTTTGCAATCATTTGACTGTGAAACTACACCTAGGATGTTTACAGTTACGAACAAGCTTCAACTCAAGCTGCTGAATGTATTTACGCGTTTTAACAGCTCTTACGACTAGGGTGATAGAAATTGAGTTCTTTTGTGTTGTATATTAAGAGAAAGCATCCAAATACTTTGTTTGCAATCATTTGAGTGTGAAACTACACCTAGGATGTTTACAGTTACAAACAAGCTTCAACTCAAGCTTTTGAATGCATTTACGCATTTTAAAAGCTCATACGAGTAGGGTGAAACAGATTTGGGTTCTTTTGTGTTGTATATTAAGAGAAAGCATCCAAATACTTTGTTTGCAATCATTTGACTGTGAAACTACACCTAGGATGTTTACAGTTACAAACAAGCTTCAACTCAAGCTTTTGAATGCATTTACGCGTTTTAAAAGCTCCTACGAGTACGGTGAAAGAGATTTGGGTTCTTTTGTGTTGTATATTAAGAGAAAGCATCCAAATACTTTGTTTGCAATCATTTGAGTGTGAAACTACACCTAGGATGTTTACAGTTACAAACAAGCTTCAACTCAAGCTTTTGAATGCATTTACGCGTTTTAAAGCTCATACGAGTAGGGTGAAAGAGATTTGAGTTCTTTTGTGTTGTATATTGAGAGAAAGCATCCAAATACATTGTTTGCATTCATTTGAGTGTGAAACTAGACCTAGGATGTTTACAGTTACAAACAAGCTTCAACTCAAGCTTTTGAATGCATTTACGCGTTTTTTAGCTCATACGAGTAGGGTGAAAGAGATTTGAGTTCTTTTGTTTTGTATATTAAGAGAAATCATCCAAATACTTTGTTTGCAATCATTTGAGTGTGAAACTACACCTAGGATGTTTACAGTTACAAACAAGCTTCAACTCAAGCTTTTGAATCCATTTACGCGTTTTAAAAGCTCACACGAGTAGGGTGAAAGAGATTTGAGTTCTTTTGTGTTGTATATTAAGAGAAATCATCCAAATACTTTGTTTACAATCATTTGAGTGTGAAACTACACCTAGGATGTTTACACTTACAAACAAGCTTCAACTCAAGCTTTTGAATGCATTTACGCGTTTTAAAAGATCATACGAGTAGGGTGAAAGAGATTTGAGTTCTTTTGTGTTGTATATTAAGAGAAAGCATCCAAATACTTTGTTTGCATTCATTTGAGTGTGAAATTATACCTAGGATGTTTACAGTTACAAACAAGCTTCAACTCAAGCTGCTGAATGAATTTACGCGTTTTAACAGCTCTTACGACTAGGGTGATAGAAATTGAGTTCTTTTGTGTTGTATATTAAGAGAAAGCATCCAAATACTTTGTTTGCAATCATTTGAGTGTGAAACTACACCTAGGATGTTTACAGTTACAAACAAGCTTCAACTCAAGCTTTTGAATGCATTTACGCGTTTTAAAAGCTCCTACGAGTAGGGTGAAAGAGATTTGGGTTCTTTTGTGTTGTATATTAAGAGAAAGAATCCAAATACTTTGTTTGCAATCATTTGAGTGTGAAACTACACCTAGGATGTTTACAGTTACAAACAAGCTTCAACTCAAGCTTTTGAATGCATTTACGCGTTTTAAAAGCTCATACGAGTAGGGTGAAAGAGATTTGAGTTCTTTTGTATTGTATATTAAGAGAAAGCATCCAAATACTTTGTTTGCATTCATTTGAGTGTGAAATTATACCTAGGATGTTTACAGCTACAAACAAGCTTCAACTCAATCTTTTGATTGCATTTACGCGTTTTAAAAGCTCATACGATTAGGGTGAAAGAGATTTGGGTTCTTTTGTGTTGTATATTAAGAGAAAGCATCCAAATACTTTGTTTGCAATCATTTGAGTGTGAAACTACACCTAGGATGTTTACAGTTACAAACAAGCTTCAACTCAAGCTGCTGAATGAATTTACGCGTTTTAACAGCTCTTACGACTAGGGTGATAGACATTGAGTTCTTTTGTGTTGTATATTAAGAGAAAGAATCCAAATACTTTGTTTGCAATCATTTGAGTGTGAAACTACACCTAGGATGTTTACAGTTACAAACAAGCTTCAGCTCAAGCTTTTGAATGCATTTACGCGTTTTAAAAGCTCATACGAGTAGGGTGAAACAGATTTGGGTTCTTTTGTGTTGTATATTAAGAGAAAGCATCCAAATACTTTGCTTGCAATCATTTGAGTGTGAAACTACACCTAGGATGTTTACAGTTACAAACAAGCTTCAACTCAAGCTGCTGAATGAATTTACGCGTTTTAACAGCTCTTACGACTAGGGTGATAGACATTGATTTCTTTTGTGTTGTATATTAAGGGAAAGCATCCAAATACTTTGTTTGCAATCATTTGAGTGTGAAACTACACCTAGGATGTTTACAGTTACAAACAAGCTTCAACTCTAGCTTTTGAATGCATTTACCCGTTTTAAAAGCTCATACGAGTAGGGTGAAAGAGATTTGAGTTCTTTTGTGTTGTATATTAAGAGAAAGCATCCAAATACTTTGTTTGCATTCATTTGAGTGTGAAATTATACCTAGGATGTTTACAGTTACAAACAAGCTTCAACTCAAGCTTTTGAATGCATTTACGAGTTTTAAAAGCTCATACGAGTAGGGTGAAAGAGATTTGGGTTCTTTTGTGTTGTATATTAAGAGAAAGCATCCAAATACTTTGTTTGCAATCATTTGAGGGTGAAACTACACCTAGGATGTTTACAGTTACAAACAAGCATCAACTCAAGCTTTTGAATGCATTTACGCGTTTTACAAGCTCAAACGAGTAGGGTGAAAGAGATTTGAGTTCTTTTGTGTTGTATATTAAGAGAAAGCATCCAAATACTTTGTTTGCATTCATTTGAGTGTGAAACTACACCTAGGATGTTTACAAGTACAAACAAGCTTCAACTCAAGCTGTTGAATGAATTTATGCGTTTTAACAGCTCTTACGACTAGGGTGATAGAAATTGAGTTCTTTTGTGTTGTATATTAAGAGAAAGCATCCAAATACTTTGTTTGCAATCATTTGACTGTGAAACTACACCTAGGATGTTTACAGTTACAAACAAGCTTCAACTCAAGCTGCTGAATGTATTTACGCGTTTTAACAGCCCTTACGACTAGGGTGATAGAAATTGAGTTCTTTTGTGTTGTATATTAAGAGAAAGCATCCAAATACTTTGTTTGCAATCATTTGAGTGTGAAACTACACCTAGGATGTTTACAGTTACAAACAAGCTTCAACTCAAGCTTTTGAATGCATTTACGCGTTTTAAAAGCTCATACGAGTAGGGTGAAACAGATTTGGGTTCTTTTGTGTTGTATATTAAGAGAAAGCATCCAAATACTTTGTTTGCAATCATTTGAGTGTGAAACTACACCTAGGATGTTTACAGTTACAAACAAGCTTCAACTCAAGCTGCTGAATGAATTTACGCGTTTTAACAGCTCTTATGACTAGGGTGATAGACATTGAGTTCTTTTGTGTTGTATATTAAGAGAAAGCATCCAAATACTTTGTTTGCAATCATTTGAGTATGAAACTACACCTAGGATGTTTACAGTTACAAACAAGCTTCAACTCAAGCTTTTGAATGCATTTTCGCGTTTTACAAGCTCAAACGAGTAGGGTGAAAGAGATTTGAGTTCTTTTGTGTTGTATATTAAGAGAAAGCATCCAAATACTTTGTTTGCATTCATTTGAGTGTGAAACTACACCTAGGATGTTTACAGTTACAAACAAGCTTCAACTCAAGCTTTTGAATGCATTTACGCGTTTTAAAAGCTCCTACGAGTAGGGTGAAAGAGATTTGGGTTCTTTTGTGTTGTATATTAAGAGAAAGCATCCAAATACTTTGTTTGCAATCATTTGAGTGTGAAACTACACCTAGGATGTTTACAGTTACAAACAAGCTTCAACTCAAGCTTTTGAATGCATTTACGCGTTTTAAAAGCTCATACGAGTAGGGTGAAACAGATTTGGGTTCTTTTGTGTTGTATATTAAGGGAAAGCATCCAAATACTTTGTTTGCAATCATTTGAGTGTGAAACTACACCTAGGATGTTTACAGTTACAAACAAGCTTCAACTCAAGCTGCTGAATGTATTTACGCGTTTTAACAGCTCTTACGACTAGGGTGATAGAAATTGAGTTCTTTTGTGTTGTATATTAAGAGAAAGCATCCAAATACTTTGTTTGCAATCATTTGAGTGTGAAACTACACCTAGGATGTTTACTGTTACAAACAAGCTTCAACTCAAGCTTTTGAATGCATTTACGCGTTTTAAAAGCTCATACGAGTAGGGTGAAACAGATTTGGGTTCTTTTGTGTTGTATATTAAGAGAAAGCATCCAAATACTTTGTTTGCAATCATTTGAGTGTGAAACTACACCTAGGATGTTTACAGTTACAAACAAGCTTCAACTCAAGCTGCTGAATGAATTTACGCGTTTTAACAGCTCTTACGACTAGGGTGATAGACATTGAGTTCTTTTGTGTTGTATATTAAGAGAAAGCATCCAAATACTTTGTTTGCATTCATTTGAGTGTGAAATTATACCTAGGATGTTTACAGCTACAAACAAGCTTCAACTCAATCTTTTGATTGCATTTACGCGTTTTAAAAGCTCATACGATTAGGGTGAAAGAGATTTGGGTTCTTTTGTGTTGTATATTAAGAGAAAGCATCCAAATACTTTGTTTGCAATCATTTGAGTGTGAAACTACACCTAGGATGTTTACAGTTACAAACAAGCTTCAACTCAAGCTGCTGAATGAATTTACGCGTTTTAACAGCTCTTACGACTAGGGTGATAGACATTGAGTTCTTTTGTGTTGTATATTAAGAGAAAGAATCCAAATACTTTGTTTGCAATCATTTGAGTGTAAAACTACACCTAGGATGTTTACAGTTACAAACAAGCTTCAGCTCAAGCTTTTGAATGCATTTACGCGTTTTAAAAGCTCATACGAGTAGGGTGAAACAGATTTGGGTTCTTTTGTGTTGTATATTAAGAGAAAGCATCCAAATACTTTGCTTGCAATCATTTGAGTGTGAAACTACACCTAGGATGTTTACAGTTACAAACAAGCTTCAACTCAAGCTGCTGAATGAATTTACGCGTTTTAACAGCTCTTACGACTAGGGTGATAGACATTGATTTCTTTTGTGTTGTATATTAAGGGAAAGCATCCAAATACTTTGTTTGCAATCATTTGAGTGTGAAACTACACCTAGGATGTTTACAGTTACAAACAAGCTTCAACTCAAGCTTTTGAATGCATTTACGCGTTTTAAAAGCTCATACGAGTAGGGTGAAAGAGATTTGAGTTCTTTTGTGTTGTATATTAAGAGAAAGCATCCAAATACTTTGTTTGCATTCATTTGAGTGTGAAATTATACCTAGGATGTTTACAGTTACAAACAAGCTTCAACTCAAGCTTTTGAATGCATTTACGCGTTTTAAAAGCTCATACGAGTAGGGTGAAAGAGATTTGGGTTCTTTTGTGTTGTATATTAAGAGAAACCATCCAAATACTTTGTTTGCAATCATTTGAGGGTGAAACTACACCTAGGATGTTTACAGTTACAAACAAGCATCAACTCAAGCTTTTGAATGCATTTACGCGTTTTACAAGCTCAAACGAGTAGGGTGAAAGAGATTTGAGTTCTTTTGTGTTGTATATTAAGAGAAAGCATCCAAATACTTTGTTTGCATTCATTTGAGTGTGAAACTACACCTAGGATGTTTACAAGTACAAACAAGCTTCAACTCAAGCTGTTGAATGAATTTATGCGTTTTAACAGCTCTTACGACTAGGGTGATAGAAATTGAGTTCTTTTGTGTTGTATATTAAGAGAAAGCATCCAAATACTTTGTTTGCAATCATTTGACTGTGAAACTACACCTAGGATGTTTACAGTTACAAACAAGCTTCAACTCAAGCTGCTGAATGTATTTACGCGTTTTAACAGCCCTTACGACTAGGGTGATAGAAATTGAGTTCTTTTGTGTTGTATATTAAGAGAAAGCATCCAAATACTTTGTTTGCAATCATTTGAGTGTGAAACTACACCTAGGATGTTTACAGTTACAAACAAGCTTCAACTCAAGCTGCTGAATGAATTTACGCGTTTTAACAGCTCTTACGACTAGGGTGATAGACATTGAGTTCTTTTGTGTTGTATATTAAGAGAAAGCATCCAAATACTTCGTTTGCAATCATTTGAGTATGAAACTACACCTAGGATGTTTACAGTTACAAACAAGCTTCAACTCAAGCTTTTGAATGCATTTTCGCGTTTTACAAGCTCAAACGAGTAGGGTGAAAGAGATTTGAGTTCTTTTGTGTTGTATATTAAGAGAAAGCATCCAAATACTTTGTTTGCATTCATTTGAGTGTGAAACTACACCTAGGATGTTTACAGTTACAAACAAGCTTCAACTCAAGCTTTTGAATGCATTTACGCGTTTTAAAAGCTCCTACGAGTAGGGTGAAAGAGATTTGGGTTCTTTTGTGTTGTATATTAAGAGAAAGCATCCAAATACTTTGTTTGCAATCATTTGAGTGTGAAACTACACCTAGGATGTTTACAGTTACAAACAAGCTTCAACTCAAGCTTTTGAATGCATTTACGCGTTTTAAAAGCTCATACGAGTAGGGTGAAACAGATTTGGGTTCTTTTGTGTTGTATATTAAGGGAAAGCATCCAAATACTTTGTTTGCAATCATTTGAGTGTGAAACTACACCTAGGATGTTTACAGTTACAAACAAGCTTCAACTCAAGCTGCTGAATGTATTTACGCGTTTTAACAGCTCTTACGACTAGGGTGATAGAAATTGAGTTCTTTTGTGTTGTATATTAAGAGAAAGCATCCAAATACTTTGTTTGCAATCATTTGAGTGTGAAACTACACCTAGGATGTTTACTGTTACAAACAAGCTTCAACTCAAGCTTTTGAATGCATTTACGCGTTTTAAAAGCTCATACGAGTAGGGTGAAACAGATTTGGGTTCTTTTGTGTTGTATATTAAGAGAAAGCATCCAAATACTTTGTTTGCAATCATTTGAGTGTGAAACTACACCTAGGATGTTTACAGTTACAAACAAGCTTCAACTCAAGCTGCTGAATGAATTTACGCGTTTTAACAGCTCTTACGACAAGGGTGATAGACATTGAGTTCTTTTGTGTTGTATATTAAGAGAAAGCATCCAAATACTTTGTTTGCAATCATTTGAGTGTGAAACTACACCTAGGATGTTTACAGTTACAAACAAGGTTCAACTCAAGCTTTTGAATGCATTTACGCGTTTTAAAAGCTCATACGAGTAGGGTGAAACAGATTTGGGTTCTTTTGTGTTGTATATTAAGAGAAAGCATCCAAATACTTTGTTTGCAATCATTTGAGTGTGAAACTACACCTAGGATGTTTACAGTTACAAACAAGCTTCAACTCAAGCTGCTGAATGAATTTACGCGTTTTAACAGCTCTTACGACTTGGGTGATAGACATTGAGTTCTTTTGTGTTGTATATTTAGGGAAAGCATCCAAATACTTTGTTTGCAATCATTTGAGTGTGAAACTACACCTAGGATGTGATGCGGGAGCAAGTGTGCAAAGTAAACAGAACAACCAAGGAACTAGCAAGAGAACATATATTCTTGTTTACATCGAGTTCCTTTGGTGGTTATGCATTAAATTGACTCCTATAAAGATAATTACATGGAGTTTCCACACAAGGTCGGGATTAAAGCTCTTATTATATGATCACATTCGTTATCAGGATTCCCGTAATTTTGACAGCTTCTACACTGGTTCGTATTTTAATCATAACTCACTCATACGACATGGGATCGTGGTGATTCAAAGTTTTGTAGAAAGCTGGAAAAGAGATCTAAAACTCCTATCTTTTGAGTTTTCCCATATTCGAAACGTAACAGGGTTTAAAAGGCGATTTAATTTACAGTGGAAAGCTGTTCCCACGGGTTTGTGCCTTGGGCGCTAGGTAATCAGTTCTTTAGTTCGATTTCGTTTAGTATTCCCTTAATTAGTTAGAATATGTTTAGGAGAGTAATAATCTTATTGTTATTAGTATTGGAAGTCCATTAGGTGTTAGGAAAGCTGTTAGTTAGTCCGTTTTACAATTGTAGTCAGTTTCGTAGTTAGTTTCCTATTCGGACTAGGATTAGGATTCCGAATAGCTTTAGATTTTCTTTGTCTATAAATAGGGGAGAGCTTGCTACTGTAAACTCGTGCTTTGATGATTAATTATTGAATACGTGAGTATTTACCCCTCAAACTGAGTGATTCAGGTTGAAACCCTTACGAGTGATTCGTGAGTTGTTCTTGAGTGATTCTTGAACAAGATCCCTTTGTGTGATACTATCAAAGGTTAATTTCCGTTTTGTTACTTATTTCACATCAACTTGGTATGATGCGGGAGCAAGTGTGCAAAGTAATTAGAACAACCAAGGAACTAGCAAGAGAACATATATTCTTGTTTACATCGAGTTCCTTTGGTGGTTATGCATTAAATTGACTCCTATAAAGATAATTATATGGAGTTTCCACACAAGGTCGGGATTAAAGCTCTTATTATATGATCACATTCGTTATCAGGATTCCCGTAATTTTGACAGCTTCTACACTGGTTCGTATTTTAATCATAACTCACTCATACGACATGGGATCGTGGTGATTCAAAGTTCTGTAGAAAGCTGGAAAAGAGATCTAAAACTCCTATCTTTTGAGTTTTCCCATTTTCGAAACGTAACAGGGTTTAAAAGGCGATTTAATTTACAGTGGAAAGCTGCTCCCACGGGTTTGTGCCTTGGGCGCTAGGTAATCAGTTCTTTAGTTCGATTTCGTTTAGTATTCCCTTAATTAGTTAGAATATGTTTAGGAGAGTAATAATCTGATTGTTATTAGTATTAGAAGTCCATTAGGTGTTAGGAAAGCTGTTAGTTAGTCCGTTTTACAATTGTAGTCAGTTTCGTAGTTAGTTTCCTATTCGGACTAGGATTAGGATTCCGAATAGCTTTAGATTTTCTTTGTATATAAATAGGGGAGAGCTTGCTACTGTAAACTCGTGCTTTGATGATTAATTATTGAATACGTGAGTATTTACCCCTCAAACTGAGTGATTCTGGTTGAAACCCTTACGAGTGATTCGTGAGTTGTTCTTGAGTGATTCTTGAACAAGATCCCTTTGTGTGATACTATCAAAGGTTAATTTCCGTTTTGTTACTTATTTCACATCAACTTGGTATCAGAGCTAAAGGTTTGAGCTTTCTTAAGTTTAAACAACACGGTCCTGAGCATAAACACGACACCATAGCGAGCTTTAGAGAAAGATTCTTGCAAGATCCACCCTTTGTTCACGAAGACAGCCAAGAAACCCCCAAGAAACCAACAACCGAAGCTATGGGTGAGCCCAGCGAACTAGCAAAGTTGTTAACAGCCATGGAGGATCTTAGGACGTCTTTCAAATCTCAAGAAGAGCGGATGGCTGCTATGAAAAGAAGAAACCAAGAAGATAGGGAGAACATGGAGACAAGGATGCGCAGAATTCGTTGGAGAAATCACAACCGTGACCCCGACTTCGATGAGGAGTTTGAAGACACAATTGGGACTAGAACCAATGACGCTCCTAAACCACGACATCCCTATGATGATGACAGAAACTTGAAGGTCGAACTCCCTGAATATGACGGTTCCTACGACCCAGAGGCCTTTCTTGATTGGCTTAGAACTATGGAGAGAGTCTTTGAATACAAGGAGTATGATGAGCGGCGAAGATGCAAGTTAGCCACGCTTAAACTCACCAAGCATGCTTCTTTTTGGTATGAAAAACTAAAGGCTCGACGCAAGAAGGACGGGAAAGCAAAGATTGAGACTTGGGACAAACTCAAGAAACATTTAAAGAACCGATTTTTGCCTAAAGAATTTGAGCAAGAACAGTTTTTGAAACTCACGTCCTTAAGCCAAGAAACCTCAAGTGTACAAGACTACCTCCAAAAGTTTGAAAATGCGCAAATGATGTGTGATCTCGTGGAGAAGGAGGAGTTAAAGATTGCAAGATTCATCAAAGGACTAAACTCAACTCTAAGGCACAAGGTGGAGCTTGTTCCTTTCATATCCTTTGAGTATGTATGCAAGATAGCTCTCAAGATTGAGAGGCAAGAGAGGGAGCAACAATTAGTGCAACTACGAGCACAACAAGCATACCAACAAGCGCTTCAACGTCGAAATCATAAGTTGGAGTACATGAATGGGTGCATAATAAATGATTAACCCATCAATGAAGATAGGCTCTTTGTTGTGGATACATTCAAAGGAAAACCAGATCTTGATGATTACTTTAAAGATATTGTTCCTATGGAAGATTCACAAGAAAAGACCAATAACATTGACCCCCTTATTGTTGTTCAAGTTAATAATTCAAGCCTACCAACTGTGGTTGATGAGTTTATCGAAGAAATATTCATTGAACCAGAAAATATTGGTGATATCCTTGAAGATCTTGATTATATTGATGATATGCAAGAGGAATCCGAGATGGAGTTGAAACTTCTTGAATCTAGCTTTGATCAAGAACAAGAAAGAGATGTCCATCAAGAAGACAACAACAAGGCTCTTAACCTTGTGGGTTCATTGGATATTTGTAAAGAACATTTGATGAATATACAGGTTCAGGAGAAGATTACTACATACGAAGAATTGAGGACAATTCTTTTTGAAGAAAGGGAGATTGATGCGGGAGCAAGTGTGCAAAGTAAACAGAACAACCAAGGAACTAGCAAGAGAACATATATTCTTGTTTACATCGAGTTCCTTTGGTGGTTATGCATTAAATTGACTCCTATAAAGATAATTACATGGAGTTTCCACACAAGGTCGGGATTAAAGCTCTTATTATATGATCACATTCGTTATCAGGATTCCCGTAATTTTGACAGCTTCTACACTGGTTCGTATTTTAATCATAACTCACTCATACGATATGGGATCATGGTGATTCAAAGTTCTGTAGAAAGCTGGAAAAGAGATCTAAAACTCCTATCCTTTGAGTTTTCCCATATTCGAAACGTAACAGGGTTTAAAAGGCGATTTAATTTACAGTGGAAAGCTGTTCCCACGGGTTTGTGCCTTGGGCGCTAGGTAATCAGTTCTTTAGTTCGATTTCATTTAGTATTCCCTTAATTAGTTAGAATATGTTTAGGAGAGTAATAATCTGATTGTTATTAGTATTAGAAGTCCATTAGGTGTTAGGAAAGCTGTTAGTTAGTCCGTTTTACAATTGTAGTCAGTTTCGTAGTTAGTTTCCTATTCGGACTAGGATTAGGATTCCGAATAGCTTTAGATTTTCTTTGTCTATAAATAGGGGAGAGCTTGCTACTGTAAACTCGTGCTTTGATGATTAATTATTGAATACGTGAGTATTTACCCCTCAAACTGAGTGATTCAGGTTGAAACCCTTACGAGTGATTCGTGAGTTGTTCTTGAGTGATTCTTGAACAAGATCCCTTTGTGTGATACTATCAAAGGTTAATTTCCGTTTTGTTACTTATTTCACATCAGGATGTTTACAGTTACAAACAAGCTTCAACTCAAGCTTTTGAATGCATTTACGCGTTTTAAAAGCTCATACGAGTAGGGTGAAAGAGATTTGAGTTCTTTTGTGTTGTATATTAAGAGAAAGCATCCAAATACTTTGTTTGCGTTCATTTGAGTGTGAAATTATACCTAGGATGTTTACAGTTACAAACAAGCTTCAACTCAAGCTTTTGAATGCATTTACGCGTTTTAAAAGCTCATACGAGTAGGGTGAAAGAGATTTGGGTTCTTTTGTGTTGTATATTAAGAGAAAGCATCCAAATACTTTGTTTGCAATCATTTGATAATAAAACTATACCTAGGATGTTTACAGTTACAAACAAGCTTCAACTCAAGCTTTTGAATGCATTTACGCGTTTTAAAGCTCATACGAGTAGGGTGAAAGAGATTTGAGTTCTTTTGTGTTGTATATTAAGAGAAAGCATCCAAATACTTTGTTTGCATTCATTTGAGTGTGAAACTAGACCTAGGATGTTTACAGTTACAAAAGAGCTTCAACTCAAGCTTTTGAATGCATTTACGCGTTTTAAAAGCTCATACGAATAGGGTGAAAGAGATTTGAGTTCTTTTGTGTTGTATATTTAAGAGAAATCATCCAAATACTTTGTTTGCAATCATTTGAGTGCAAAACTACACCTAGGATGTTTACAGTTACAAACAAGCTTCAACTCAAGCTTTTGAATGCATTTACGCGTTTTAACAGCTCTTACGACTAGGGTGATAGAAATTGAGTTCTTTTGTGTTGTATATTAAGGGAAAGCTTCCAAATACTTTGTTTGCAATCATTTGAGTGTGAAACTACACCTAGGATGTTTACAGTTACAAACAAGCTTCAACTCAAGCTTTTGAATGCATTTACGCGTTTTAAAAGCTCATACGAGTAGGGTGAAAGAGATTTGAGTTCTTTTGTGTTGTATATTAAGAGAAAGCATCCAAATACTTTGTTTCCATTCATTTGAGTGTGAAATTATACCTAGGATGTTTACAGTTACAAACAAGCTTCAACTCAAGCTTTTGAATGCATTTACACGTTTTAAAAGCTCATACGAGTAGGGTGAAAGAGATTTGGGTTCTTTTGTGTTGTATATTAAGAGAAAGCATCCAAATACTTTGTTTGCAATCATTTGAGGGTCAAACTATACCTAGAATGTTTACAGTTACAAACAAGCTTCAACTGAAGCTTTTGAATGCATTTACGCGTTTTAAAGCTCATACGAGTAGGGTGAAAGAGATTTGGGTTCTTTTGTGTTGTATATTAAGAGAAAGCATCCAAATACTTTTGTTTGCATTCATTTGAGTGTGAAACTACACCTAGGATGTTTACAAGTACAAACAAGCTTCAACTCAAGCTGTTGAATGAATTTATGCGTTTTAACAGCTCTTACGACTAGGGTGATAGAAATTGAGTTCTTTTGTGTTGTATATTAAGAGAAAGCATCCAAATACTTTGTTTGCAATCATTTGAGTATGAAACTACACCTAGGATGTTTACAGTTACAAACAAGCTTCAACTCAAGCTGCTGAATGTATTTACGCGTTTTAACAGCTCTTACGACTAGGGTGATAGAAATTGAGTTCTTTTGTGTTGTATATTAAGAGAAAGCATCCAAATACTTTGTTTGCAATCATTTGAGTGTGAAACTACACCTAGGATGTTTACAGTTACAAACAAGCTTCAACTCAAGCTTTTGAATGCATTTACGCGTTTTAAAAGCTCATACGAGTAGGGTGAAAGAGATTTGAGTTCTTTTGTGTTGTATATTAAGAGAAAGCATCCAAATACTTTGTTTCCATTCATTTGAGTGTGAAATTATACCTAGGATGTTTACAGTTACAAACAAGCTTCAACTCAAGCTTTTGAATGCATTTACGCGTTTTAAAAGCTCATACGAGTAGGGTGAAAGAGATTTGGGTTCTTTTGTGTTGTATATTAAGAGAAAGCATCCAAATACTTTGTTTGCAATCATTTGAGGGTCAAACTATACCTAGAATGTTTACAGTTACAAACAAGCTTCAACTGAAGCTTTTGAATGCATTTACGCGTTTTAAAGCTCATACGAGTAGGGTGAAAGAGATTTGGGTTCTTTTGTGTTGTATATTAAGAGAAAGCATCCAAATACTTTTGTTTGCATTCATTTGAGTGTGAAACTACACCTAGGATGTTTACAAGTACAAACAAGCTTCAACTCAAGCTATTGAATGAATTTATGCGTTTTAACAGCTCTTACGACTAGGGTGATAGAAATTGAGTTCTTTTGTGTTGTATATTAAGAGAAAGCATCCAAATACTTTGTTTGCAATCATTTGAGTATGAAACTACACCTAGGATGTTTACAGTTACAAACAAGCTTCAACTCAAGCTGCTGAATGTATTTACGCGTTTTAACAGCTCTTACGACTAGGGTGATAGAAATTGAGTTCTTTTGTGTTGTATATTAAGAGAAAGCATCCAAATACTTTGTTTGCAATCATTTGAGTGTGAAACTACACCTAGGATGTTTACAGTTACAAACAAGCTTCAACTCAAGCTTTTGAATGCATTTACGCGTTTTAAAAGCTCATACGAGTAGGGTGAAAGAGATTTGAGTTCTTTTGTGTTGTATATTTAAGAGAAATCATCCAAATACTTTGTTTGCAATCATTTGAGTGTGAAACTACACCTAGGATGTTTACAGTTACAAACAAGCTTCAACTCAAGCTTTTGAATGCATTTACGCGTTTTAAAAGATCATACGAGTAGGGTGAAAGAGATTTGAGTTCTTTTGTGTTGTATATTGAGAGAAAGCATCCAAATACTTTGTTTGCATTCATTTGAGTGTGAAACTATACCTAGGATGTTTACAGTTACAAACAAGCTTCAACTCAAGCTTTTGAATGCATTTACGCGTTTTAAAGCTCATACGAGTTGGGTGAAAGAGATTTGAGTTCTTTTGTGTTGTATATTAAGAGAAAGCATCCAAATACTTTGTTTGCATTCATTTGAGTTTGAAACTAGACCTAGGATGTTTACAGTTTACAAACAAGCTTCAACTCAAGCTTTTGAATGCATTTACGCGTTTTAAAAGCTCATACGAGTAGGGTGAAAGAGATTTGAGTTCTTTTGTTTTGTATTTTAAGAGAAATCATCCAAATACTTTGTTTGCAATCATTTGAGTGTGAAACTACACCTAGGATGTTTACAGTTACAAACAAGCTTCAACTCAAGCTTTTGAATGCATTTACGCGTTTTAAAAGCTCATACGAGTAGGGTGAAAGAGATTTGAGTTCTTTTGTGTTGTATATTAAGAGAAAGCATCAAAATACTTTGTTTGCAATCATTTGAGTGTGAAACTATACCTAGGATGTTTACAGTTGCAAACAAGCTTCAACTCAAGCTTTAGAATGCATTTACGCGTTTTAAAGCTCATACGAGTAGGGTGAAAGAGATTTGAGTTCTTTTGTGTTGTATATTAAGTGAAAGCATCCAAATACTTTGTTTGCATTCATTTGAGTGTGAAATTATACCTAGGATGTTTACAGTTACAAACAAGCTTCAATTCAAGCTTTTGAATGCATTTACGCGTTTTAAAAGCTCATACGAGTAGGGTGAAAGAGATTTGAGTTCTTTTGTTTTGTATATTAAGAGAAAGCATCCAAATACTTTGTTTGCATTCATTTGAGTGTGAAACTACACCTAGGATGTTTACAGTTACAAACAAGCTTCAACTCAAGCTTTTGAATGCATTTACGCGTTTTAAAAGCTCATACGAGTAGGGTGAAAGAGATTTGGGTTCTTTTGTGTTGTATATTAATAGAAAGCATCCAAATACTTTGTTTGCAATCATTTGAGTGTGAAACTACACCTAGGATGTTTACAGTTACAAACAAGCTTCAACTCAAGCTGCTGAATGAATTTACGCGTTTTAACAGCTCTTACGACTAGGGTGATAGAAACTGAGTTCTTTTGTGTTGTATATTAAGGGAAAGCATCCAAATACTTTGTTTGCAATCATTTGAGTGTGAAACTACACCAAGGATGTTTACAGTTACAAACAACCTTCAACATCAAGCTTTTGAATGCATTTACGCGTTTTAAAAGCTCATACGAGTAGGGTGAAAGAGATTTGAGTTCTTTTGTGTTGTATATTAAGAGAAAGCATCCAAATACTTTGTTTGCATTCATTTGAGTGTGAAATTATACCTAGGATGTTTACAGTTACAAACAAGCTTCAACTCAAGCTTTTGAATGCATTTACGCGTTTTAAAAGCTCATACGAGTAGGGTGAAAGAGATTTGGGTTCTTTTGTGTTGTATATTAAGAGAAAGCATCCAAATACTTTGTTTGCAATCATTTGAGGGTGAAACTACACCTAGGATGTTTACAGTTACAAACAAGCTTCAACTCAAGCTTTTGAATGCATTTACGCGTTTTAAAAGCTCATACGAGTAGGGTGAAAGAGAGTTGAGTTCTTTTGTGTTGTATATTAAGAGAAAGCATCCAAATACTTTTGTTTGCATTCATTTGAGTGTGAAACTACACCTAGGATGTTTACAAGTACAAACAAGCTTCAACTCAAGCTGTTGAATGAATTTATGCGTTTTAACAGCTCTTACGACTAGGGTGATAGAAATTGAGTTCTTTTGTGTTGTATATTAAGAGAAAGCATCCAAATACTTTGTTTGCAATCATTTGAGTGTGAAACTACACCTAGGATGTTTACAGTTACAAACAAGCTTTAACTCAAGCTTTTGAATGCATTTACGCGTTTTAAAAGCTCATACGAGTAGGGTGAAAGAGAGTTGAGTTCTTTTGTGTTGTATATTAAGAGAAAGCATCCAAATACTTTTGTTTGCATTCATTTGAGTGTGAAACTACACCTAGGATGTTTACAAGTACAAACAAGCTTCAACTCAAGCTGTTGAATGAATTTATGCGTTTTAACAGCTCTTACGACTAGGGTGATAGAAATTGAGTTCTTTTGTGTTGTATATTAAGAGAAAGCATCCAAATACTTTGTTTGCAATCATTTGAGTGTGAAACTACACCTAGGATGTTTACAGTTACAAACAAGCTTCAACTCAAGCTGCTGAATGTATTTACGCGTTTTAACAGCTCTTACGACTAGGGTGATAGAAATTGAGTTCTTTTTTGTTGTATTTTAAGAGAAAGCTTCCAAATACTTTGTTTGCAATCATTTGAGTGTGAAACTACACCTAGGATGTTTACAGTTACAAACAAGCTTCAACTCATGCTTTTGAATGCATTTACGCGTTTTACAAGCTCAAACGAGTAGGGTGAAAGAGATTTGAGTTCTTTTGTGTGGTACATTAAGAGAAAGCATCCAAATACTTTGTTTGCATTCATTTGAGTGTGAAACTACACCTAGGATGTTTACACGCACAAACAAGCTTCAACTCAAGCTGTTGGATGAATTTATGCGTTTTAACAGCTCTTACGACTAGGGTGATAGAAATTGAGTTCTTTTGTGTTGTATATTAAGAGAAAGCATCCAAATACTTTGTTTGCAATCATTTGAGTGTGAAACTACACCTAGGATGTTTACAGTTACAAACAAGCTTCAACTCAAGCTGCTGAATGTATTTACGCGTTTTAACAGCTCTTACGACTAGGGTGATAGAAATTGAGTTCTTTTGTGTTGTATATTAAGAGAAAGCATCCAAATACTTTTTTTGCAATCATTTGAGTGTGAAACTACACCTAGGATGTTTACAGTTACAAACAAGCTTCAACTCAAGCTTTTGAATGCATTTACGCGTTTTAAAAGCTCATACGAGTAGGGTGAAACAGATTTGGATTCTTTTGTGTTGTATATTAAGAGAAAGCATCCAAATACTTTGTTTGCAATCATTTGAGTGTGAAACTACACCTAGGATGTTTATAGTTACAAACAAGCTTCAACTCAAGCTGCTGAATGAATTTACGCGTTTTAACAGCTCTTACGACTAGGGTGATAGAAATTGAGTTCTTTTGTGTTGTATATTAAGGGAAAGCTTCCAAATACTTTGTTTGCAATCATTTGAGTGTGAAACTACACCTAGGATGTTTACAGTTACAAACAAGCTTCAACTCAAGCTTTTGAATGCATTTACGCGTTTTAAAAGCTCATACGAGTAGGGCGAAAGAGATTTGAGTTCTTTTGTGTTGTATGTTAAGAGAAAGCATCCAAATACTTTGTTTGCATTCATTTGAGTGTGAAATTATACCTAGGATGTTTACAGTTACAAACAACCTTCAACTCAAGCTTTTGAATGCATTTACGCGTTTTAAAAGCTCATACGAGTAGGGTGAAAGAGATTTGAGTTCTTTTGTGTTGTATGTTAAGAGAAAGCATCCAAATACTTTGTTTGCATTCATTTGAGTGTGAAATTATACCTAGGATTTTTACAGTTACAAACAAGCTTCAACTCAAGCTTTTGAATGCATTTACGCGTTTTAAAAGCTCCTACGAGTAGGGTGAAAGAGATTTGGGTTCTTTTGTGTTGTATATTAAGAGAAAGCATCCAAATACTTTGTTTGCAATCATTTGAGGGTGAAACTACACCTAGGATGTTTACAGTTACAAACAAGCTTCAACTCGAGCTTTTGAATGCATTTACGCGTTTTAAAAGCTCATACGAGTAGGGTGAAAGAGAGTTGAGTTCTTTTGTGTTGTATATTAAGAGAAAGCATCCAAATACTTTTGTTTGCATTCATTTGAGTGTGAAACTACACCTAGGTTGTTTACAAGTACAAACAAGCTTCAACTCAAGCTGTTGAATGAATTTATGCGTTTTAACAACTCTTACGACTAGGGTGATAGAAATTGAGTCTTTTGTGTTGTATATTAAGAGAAAGCATCCAAATACTTTGTTTGCAATCATTTGAGTGTGAAACTACACCTAGGATGTTTACAGTTACAAACAAGCTTCAACTCAAGCTGCTGAATGTATTTACGCGTTTTAACAGTTCTTACGACTAGGGTGATAGAAATTGAGTTCTTTTTTGTTGTATTTTAAGAGAAAGCTTCCAAATACTTTGTTTGCAATCATTTGAGTGTGAAACTACACCTAGGATGTTTACAGTTACAAACAAGCTTCAACTCATGCTTTTGAATGCATTTACGCGTTTTACAAGCTCAAACGAGTAGGGTGAAAGAGATTTGAGTTCTTTTGTGTTGTATATTAAGAGAAAGCATCCAAATACTTTGTTTGCATTCATGTGAGTGTGAAACTACACCTAGGATGTTTACAAGTACAAACAAGCTTCAACTCAAGCTGTTGGATGAATTTATGCGTTTTAACAGCTCTTACGTCTAGGGTGATAGAAATTGAGTTCTTTTGTGTTGTATATTAAGAGAAAGCATCCAAATACTTTGTTTGCAATCATTTGAGTGTGAAACTACACCTAGGATGTTTACAGTTACAAACAAGCTTCAACTCAAGCTGCTGAATGTATTTACGCGTTTTAACAGCTCTTACGACTAGGGTGATAGAAATTGAGTTCTTTTGTGTTGTATATTAAGAGAAAGCATCCAAATACTTTTTTTGCAATCATTGGAGTGTGAAACTACACCTAGGATGTTTACAGTTACAAACAAGCTTCAACTCAAGCTTTTGAATGCTATTACGCGTTTTAAAAGCTCATACGAGTAGGGTGAAACAGATTTGGGTTCTTTTGTGTTGTATATTAAGAGAAAGCATCCAAATACTTTGTTTGCAATCATTTGAGTGTGAAACTACACCTAGGATGTTTACAGTTACAAACAAGCTTCAACTCAAGCTGCTGAATAAATTTACGCGTTTTAACAGCTCTTACGACTAGGGTGATAGAAATTGAGTTCTTTTGTGTCTTATATTAAGAGAAAGCTTCCAAATACTTTGTTTGCAATCATTTTAGTGTGAAACTACACCTAGGATGTTTACAGTTACAAACAAGCTTCAACTCAAGCTTTTGAATGCATTTACGCGTTTTAAAAGCTCATACGAGTAGGGTGAAAGAGATTTGAGTTCTTTTGTGTTGTATATTAAGAGAAAGCATCCAAATACTTTGTTTGCATTCATTTGAGTGTGAAATTATACCTAGGATGTTTACAGTTACAAACAAGCTTCAACTCAAGCTTTTGAATGCATTTACGCGTTTTAAAAGCTCATACGAGTAGGGTGAAAGAGATTTGGGTTCTTTTGTGTTGTATATTAAGAGAAAGCATCCAAATACTTTGTTTGCAATCATTTGAGGGTGAAACTATACCTAGAATGTTTACAGTTACAAACAAGCTTCAACTGAAGCTTTTGAATGCATTTACGCGTTTTAAAGCTCATACGAGTAGGGAGAAAGAGATTTGGGTTCTTTTGCGTTGTATATTAAGAGAAAGCATCCAAATACTTTTGTTTGCATTCATTTGAGTGTGAAACTACACCTAGGATGTTTACAAGTACAAACAAGCTTCAACTCAAGCTGTTGAATGAATTTATGCGTTTTAACAGCTCTTACGACTAGGGTGATAGAAATTGAGTTCTTTTTTGTTGTATTTTAAGAGAAAGCTTCCAAATACTTTGTTTGCAATCATTTGAGTGTGAAACTACACCTAGGATGTTTACAGTTACAAACAAGCTTCAACTCATGCTTCTGAATGCATTTACGCGTTTTACAAGCTCAAACGAGTAGGGTGAAAGAGATTTGAGTTCTTTTGTGTGGTATATTAAGAGAAAGCATCCAAATACTTTGTTTGCATTCATTTGAGTGTGAAACTACACCTAGGATGTTTACACGCACAAACAAGCTTCAACTCAAGCTGTTGGATGAATTTATGCGTTTTAACAGCTCTTACGACTAGGGTGATAGAAATTGAGTTCTTTTGTGTTGTATATTAAGAGAAATCATCCAAATACTTTGTTTGCAATCATTTGAGTGTGAAACTACACCTAGGATGTTTACAGTTACAAACAAGCTTCAACTCAAGCTGCTGAATGTATTTACGCGTTTTAACAGCTCTTACGACTAGGGTGATAGAAATTGAGTTCTTTTGTGTTGTATATTAAGAGAAAGCATCCAAATACTTTTTTTGCAATCATTTGAGTGTGAAACTACACCTAGGATGTTTACAGTTACAAACAAGCTTCAACTCAAGCTTTTGAATGCATTTACGCGTTTTAAAAGCTCATACGAGTAGGGTGAAACAGATTTGGGTTCTTTTGTGTTGTATATTAAGAGAAAGCATCCAAATACTTTGTTTGCAATCATTTGAGTGTGAAACTACACCTAGGATGTTTACAGCTACAAACAAGCTTCAACTCAAGCTGCTGAATGAATTTACGCGTTTTAACAGCTCTTACGACTAGGGTGATAGAAATTGAGTTCTTTTGTGTCTTATATTAAGAGAAAGCTTCCAAATACTTTGTTTGCAATCATTTTAGTGTGAAACTACACCTAGGATGTTTACAGTTACAAACAAGCTTCAACTCAAGCTTTTGAATGCATTTACGCGTTTTAAAAGCTCATACGAGTAGGGTGAAAGAGATTTGAGTTCTTTTGTGTTGTATATTAAGAGAAAGCATCCAAATACTTTGTTTGCATTCATTTGAGTGTGAAATTATACCTAGGATGTTTACAGTTACAAACAAGCTTCAACTCAAGCTTTTGAATGCATTTACGCGTTTTAAAAGCTCATACGAGTAGGGTGAAAGAGATTTGGGTTCTTTTGTGTTGTATATTAAGAGAAAGCATCCAAATACTTTGTTTGCAATCATTTGAGGGTGAAACTATACCTAGAATGTTTACAGTTACAAACAAGCTTCAACTGAAGCTTTTGAATGCATTTACGCGTTTTAAAGCTCATACGAGTAGGGAGAAAGAGATTTGGGTTCTTTTGCGTTGTATATTAAGAGAAAGCATCCAAATACTTTTGTTTGCATTCATTTGAGTGTGAAACTACACCTAGGATGTTTACAAGTACAAACAAGCTTCAACTCAAGCTGTTGAATGAATTTATGCGTTTTAACAGCTCTTACGACTAGGGTGATAGAAATTGAGTTCTTTTTTGTTGTATTTTAAGAGAAAGCTTCCAAATACTTTGTTTGCAATCATTTGAGTGTGAAACTACACCTAGGATGTTTACAGTTACAAACAAGCTTCAACTCATGCTTCTGAATGCATTTACGCGTTTTACAAGCTCAAACGAGTAGGGTGAAAGAGATTTGAGTTCTTTTGTGTGGTATATTAAGAGAAAGCATCCAAATACTTTGTTTGCATTAATTTGAGTGTGAAACTACACCTAGGATGTTTACACGCACAAACAAGCTTCAACTCAAGCTGTTGGATGAATTTATGCGTTTTAACAGCTCTTACGACTAGGGTGATAGAAATTGAGTTCTTTTGTGTTGTATATTAAGAGAAATCATCCAAATACTTTGTTTGCAATCATTTGAGTGTGAAACTACACCTAGGATGTTTACAGTTACAAACAAGCTTCAACTCAAGCTGCTGAATGTATTTACGCGTTTTAACAGCTCTTACGACTAGGGTGATAGAAATTGAGTTCTTTTGTGTTGTATATTAAGAGAAAGCATCCAAATACTTTTTTTGCAATCATTTGAGTGTGAAACTACACCTAGGATGTTTACAGTTACAAACAAGCTTCAACTCAAGCTTTTGAATGCATTTACGCGTTTTAAAAGCTCATACGAGTAGGGTGAAACAGATTTGGGTTCTTTTGTGTTGTATATTAAGAGAAAGCATCCAAATACTTTGTTTGCAATCATTTGAGTGTGAAACTACACCTAGGATGTTTACAGCTACAAACAAGCTTCAACTCAAGCTGCTGAATGAATTTACGCGTTTTAACAGCTCTTACGACTAGGGTGATAGAAATTGAGTTCTTTTGTGTCTTATATTAAGAGAAAGCTTCCAAATACTTTGTTTGCAATCATTTTAGTGTGAAACTACACCTAGGATGTTTACAGTTACAAACAAGCTTCAACTCAAGCTTTTGAATGCATTTACGCGTTTTAAAAGCTCATACGAGTAGGGTGAAAGAGATTTGAGTTCTTTTGTGTTGTATATTAAGAGAAAGCATCCAAATACTTTGTTTGCATTCATTTGAGTGTGAAATTATACCTAGGATGTTTACAGTTACAAACAAGCTTCAACTCAAGCTTTTGAATGCATTTACGCGTTTTAAAAGCTCATACGAGTAGGGTGAAAGAGATTTGGGTTCTTTTGTGTTGTATATTAAGAGAAAGCATCCAAATACTTTGTTTGCAATCATTTGAGGGTGAAACTATACCTAGAATGTTTACAGTTACAAACAAGCTTCAACTGAAGCTTTTGAATGCATTTACGCGTTTTAAAGCTCATACGAGTAGGGAGAAAGAGATTTGGGTTCTTTTGCGTTGTATATTAAGAGAAAGCATCCAAATACTTTTGTTTGCATTCATTTGAGTGTGAAACTACACCTAGGATGTTTACAAGTACAAACAAGCTTCAACTCAAGCTGTTGAATGAATTTATGCGTTTTAACAGCTCTTACGACTAGGGTGATAGAAATTGAGTTCTTTTTTGTTGTATTTTAAGAGAAAGCTTCCAAATACTTTGTTTGCAATCATTTGAGTGTGAAACTACACCTAGGATGTTTACAGTTACAAACAAGCTTCAACTCATGCTTCTGAATGCATTTACGCGTTTTACAAGCTCAAACGAGTAGGGTGAAAGAGATTTGAGTTCTTTTGTGTGGTATATTAAGAGAAAGCATCCAAATACTTTGTTTGCATTCATTTGAGTGTGAAACTACACCTAGGATGTTTACACGCACAAACAAGCTTCAACTCAAGCTGTTGGATGAATTTATGCGTTTTAACAGCTCTTACGACTAGGGTGATAGAAATTGAGTTCTTTTGTGTTGTATATTAAGAGAAAGCTTCCAAATACTTTGTTTGCAATCATTTGAGTGTGAAACTACACCTAGGATGTTTACAGTTACAAACAAGCTTCAACTCAAGCTGCTGAATGTATTTACGCGTTTTAACAGCTCTTACGACTAGGGTGATAGAAATTGAGTTCTTTTGTGTTGTATATTAAGAGAAAGCATCCAAATACTTTTTTTGCAATCATTTGAGTGTGAAACTACACCTAGGATGTTTACAGTTACAAACAAGCTTCAACTCAAGCTTTTGAATGCATTTACGCGTTTTAAAAGCTCATACGAGTAGGGTGAAACAGATTTGGATTCTTTTGTGTTGTATATTAAGAGAAAGCATCCAAATACTTTGTTTGCAATCATTTGAGGGTGAAACTATACCTAGAATGTTTATAGTTACAAACAAGCTTCAACTGAAGCTTTTGAATGCATTTACGCGTTTTAAAGCTCATACGAGTAGGGAGAAAGAGATTTGGGTTCTTTTGCGTTGTATATTAAGAGAAAGCATCCAAATACTTTTGTTTGCATTCATTTGAGTGTGAAACTACACCTAGGATGTTTACAAGTACAAACAAGCTTCAACTCAAGCTGTTGAATGAATTTATGCGTTTTAACAGCTCTTACGACTAGGGTGATAGAAATTGAATTCTTTTTTGTTGTATTTTAAGAGAAAGCTTCCAAATACTTTGTTTGCATTCATTTGAGTGTGAAATTATACCTAGGATGTTTACAGTTACAAACAACCTTCAACTCAAGCTTTTGAATGCATTTACGCGTTTTAAAAGCTCATAAGAGTAGGGTGAAAGAGATTTGAGTTCTTTTGTGTTGTATGTTAAGAGAAAGCATCCAAATACTTTGTTTGCATTCAT
This sequence comes from Tetragonia tetragonoides, assembly GCA_038025085.1. Lineage (NCBI taxonomy): Eukaryota > Viridiplantae > Streptophyta > Magnoliopsida > Caryophyllales > Aizoaceae > Tetragonia > Tetragonia tetragonoides. Next base: position 21,787,079 of record CM076146.1, read on the forward strand.
TTGAGTGTGAAATTATACCTAGGATGTTTACAGTTACAAACAAGCTTCAACTCAAGCTTTTGAATGCATTTACGCGTTTTAAAAGCTCCTACGAGTAGGGTGAAAGAGATTTGGGTTCTTTTGTGTTGTATATTAAGAGAAAGCATCCAAATACTTTGTTTGCAATCATTTGAGGGTGAAACTACACCTAGGATGTTTACAGTTACAAACAAGCTTCAACTCGAGCTTTTGAATGCATTTACGCGTTTTAAAAGCTCATACGAGTAGGGTGAAAGAGAGTTGAGTTCTTTTGTGTTGTATATTAAGAGAAAGCATCCAAATACTTTTGTTTGCATTCATTTGAGTGTGAAACTACACCTAGGTTGTTTACAAGTACAAACAAGCTTCAACTCAAGCTGTTGAATGAATTTATGCGTTTTAACAACTCTTACGACTAGGGTGATAGAAATTGAGTCTTTTGTGTTGTATATTAAGAGAAAGCATCCAAATACTTTGTTTGCAATCATTTGAGTGTGAAACTACACCTAGGATGTTTACAGTTACAAACAAGCTTCAACTCAAGCTGCTGAATGTATTTACGTGTTTTAACAGCTCTTACGACTAGGGTGATAGAAATTGAGTTCTTTTTTGTTGTATTTCAAGAGAAAGCTTCCAAATACTTTGTTTGCAATCATTTGAGTGTGAAACTACACCTAGGATGTTTACAGTTACAAACAAGCTTCAACTCATGCTTTTGAATGCATTTACGCGTTTTACAAGCTCAAACGAGTAGGGTGAAAGAGATTTGAGTTCTTTTGTGTTGTATATTAAGAGAAAGCATCCAAATACTTTGTTTGCATTCATTTGAGTGTGAAACTACACCTAGGATGTTTACAAGTACAAACAAGCTTCAACTCAAGCTGTTGGATGAATTTATGCGTTTTAACAGCTCTTACGTCTAGGGTGATAGAAATTGAGTTCTTTTGTGTTGTATATTAAGAGAAAGCATCCAAATACTTTGTTTGCAATCATTTGAGTGTGAAACTACACCTAGGATGTTTACAGTTACAAACAAGCTTCAACTCAAGCTGCTGAATGTATTTACGCGTTTTAACAGCTCTTACGACTAGGGTGATAGAAATTGAGTTCTTTTGTGTTGTATATTAAGAGAAAGCATCCAAATACTTTTTTTGCAATCATTTGAGTGTGAAACTACATCTAGGATGTTTACAGTTACAAACAAGCTTCAACTCAAGCTTTTGAATGCATTTACGCGTTTTAAAAGCTCATACGAGTAGGGTGAAACAGATTTGGGTTCTTTTGTGTTGTATATTAAGAGAAAGCATCCAAATACTTTGTTTGCAATCATTTGAGTGTGAAACTACACCTAGGATGTTTACAGTTACAAACAAGCTTCAACTCAAGCTGCTGAATGAATTTACGCGTTTTAACAGCTCTTACGACTAGGGTGATAGAAATTGAGTTCTTTTGTGTCTTATATTAAGAGAAAGCTTCCAAATACTTTGTTTGCAATCATTTGAGTGTGAAACTACACCTAGGATGTTTACAGTTACAAACAAGCTTCAACTCAAGCTTTTGAATGCATTTACGCGTTTTAAAAGCTCATACGAGTAGGGTGAAAGAGATTTGAGTTCTTTTGTGTTGTATATTAAGAGAAAGCATCCAAATACTTTGTTTGCATTCATTTGAGTGTGAAATTATACCTAGGATGTTTACAGTTACAAACAAGCTTCAACTCAAGCTTTTGAATGCATTTACGCGTTTTAAAAGCTCATACGAGTAGGGTGAAAGAGATTTGGGTTCTTTTGTGTTGTATATTAAGAGAAAGCATCCAAATACTTTGTTTGCAATCATTTGAGGGTGAAACTATACCTAGAATGTTTACAGTTACAAACAAGCTTCAACTGAAGCTTTTGAATGCATTTACGCGTTTTAAAGCTCATACGAGTAGGGAGAAAGAGATTTGGGTTCTTTTGCGTTGTATATTAAGAGAAAGCATCCAAATACTTTTGTTTGCATTCATTTGAGTGTGAAACTACACCTAGGATGTTTACAAGTACAAACAAGCTTCAACTCAAGCTGTTGAATGAATTTATGCGTTTTAACAGCTCTTACGACTAGGGTGATAGAAATTGAGTTCTTTTTTGTTGTATTTTAAGAGAAAGCTTCCAAATACTTTGTTTGCAATCATTTGAGTGTGAAACTACACCTAGGATGTTTACAGTTACAAACAAGCTTCAACTCATGCTTCTGAATGCATTTACGCGTTTTACAAGCTCAAACGAGTAGGGTGAAAGAGATTTGAGTTCTTTTGTGTGGTATATTAAGAGAAAGCATCCAAATACTTTGTTTGCATTCATTTGAGTGTGAAACTACACCTAAGATGTTTACACGCACAAACAAGCTTCAACTCAAGCTGTTGGATGAATTTATGCGTTTTAACAGCTCTTACGACTAGGGTGATAGAAATTGAGTTCTTTTGTGTTGTATATTAAGAGAAAGCATCCAAATACTTTGTTTGCAATCATTTGAGTGTGAAACTACACCTAGGATGTTTACAGTTACAAACAAGCTTCAACTCAAGCTGCTGAATGTATTTACGCGTTTTAACAGCTCTTACGACTAGGGTGATAGAAATTGAGTTCTTTTGTGTTGTATATTAAGAGAAAGCATCCAAATACTTTTTTTGCAATCATTTGAGTGTGAAACTACACCTAGGATGTTTACAGTTACAAACAAGCTTCAACTCAAGCTTTTGAATGCATTTACGCGTTTTAAAAGCTCATACGAGTAGGGTGAAACAGATTTGGATTCTTTTGTGTTGTATATTAAGAGAAAGCATCCAAATACTTTGTTTGCAATCATTTGAGTGTGAAACTACACCTAGGATGTTTATAGTTACAAACAAGCTTCAACTCAAGCTGCTGAATGAATTTACGCGTTTTAACAGCTCTTACGACTAGGGTGATAGAAATTGAGTTCTTTTGTGTTGTATATTAAGGGAAAGCTTCCAAATACTTTGTTTGCAATCATTTGAGTGTGAAACTACACCTAGGATGTTTACAGTTACAAACAAGCTTCAACTCAAGCTTTTGAATGCATTTACGCGTTTTAAAAGCTCATACGAGTAGGGCGAAAGAGGTTTGAGTTCTTTTGTGTTGTATGTTAAGAGAAAGCATCCAAATACTTTGTTTGCATTCATTTGAGTGTGAAATTATACCTAGGATGTTTACAGTTACAAACAACCTTCAACTCAAGCTTTTGAATGCATTTACGCGTTTTAAAAGCTCATACGAGTAGGGTGAAAGAGATTTGAGTTCTTTTGTGTTGTATGTTAAGAGAAAGCATCCAAATACTTTGTTTGCATTCATTTGAGTGTGAAATTATACCTAGGATGTTTACAGTTACAAACAAGCTTCAACTCAAGCTGCTGAATGAATTTACGCGTTTTAAAAGCTCCTACGAGTAGGGTGAAAGAGATTTGGGTTCTTTTGTGTTGTATATTAAGAGAAAGCATCCAAATACTTTGTTTGCAATCATTTGAGGGTGAAACTACACCTAGGATGTTTACAGTTACAAACAAGCTTCAACTCGAGCTTTTGAATGCATTTACGCGTTTTAAAAGCTCATACGAGTAGGGTGAAAGAGAGTTGAGTTCTTTTGTGTTGTATATTAAGAGAAAGCATCCAAATACTTTTGTTTGCATTCATTTGAGTGTGAAACTACACCTAGGTTGTTTACAAGTACAAACAAGCTTCAACTCAAGCTGTTGAATGAATTTATGCGTTTTAACAACTCTTACGACTAGGGTGATAGAAATTGAGTCTTTTGTGTTGTATATTAAGAGAAAGCATCCAAATACTTTGTTTGCAATCATTTGAGTGTGAAACTACACCTAGGATGTTTACAGTTACAAACAAGCTTCAACTCAAGCTGCTGAATGTATTTACGCGTTTTAACAGCTCTTACGACTAGGGTGATAGAAATTGAGTTCTTTTTTGTTGTATTTTAAGAGAAAGCTTCCAAATACTTTGTTTGCAATCATTTGAGTGTGAAACTACACCTAGGATGTTTACAGTTACAAACAAGCTTCAACTCATGCTTTTGAATGCATTTACGCGTTTTACAAGCTCAAACGAGTAGGGTGAAAGAGATTTGAGTTCTTTTGTGTTGTATATTAAGAGAAAGCATCCAAATACTTTGTTTGCATTCATTTGAGTGTGAAACTACACCTAGGATGTTTACAAGTACAAACAAGCTTCAACTCAAGCTGTTGGATGAATTTATGCGTTTTAACAGCTCTTACGTCTAGGGTGATAGAAATTGAGTTCTTTTGTGTTGTATATTAAGAGAAAGCATCCAAATACTTTGTTTGCAATCATTTGAGTGTGAAACTACACCTAGGATGTTTACAGTTACAAACAAGCTTCAACTCAAGCTGCTGAATGTATTTACGCGTTTTAACAGCTCTTACGACTAGGGTGATAGAAATTGAGTTCTTTTGTGTTGTATATTAAGAGAAAGCATCCAAATACTTTTTTTGCAATCATTTGAGTGTGAAACTACATCTAGGATGTTTACAGTTACAAACAAGCTTCAACTCAAGCTTTTGAATGCATTTACGCGTTTTAAAAGCTCATACGAGTAGGGTGAAACAGATTTGGGTTCTTTTGTGTTGTATATTAAGAGAAAGCATCCAAATACTTTGTTTGCAATCATTTGAGTGTGAAACTACACCTAGGATGTTTACAGTTACAAACAAGCTTCAACTCAAGCTGCTGAATGAATTTACGCGTTTTAACAGCTCTTACGACTAGGGTGATAGAAATTGAGTTCTTTTGTGTCTTATATTAAGAGAAAGCTTCCAAATACTTTGTTTGCAATCATTTGAGTGTGAAACTACACCTAGGATGTTTACAGTTACAAACAAGCTTCAACTCAAGCTTTTGAATGCATTTACGCGTTTTAAAAGCTCATACGAGTAGGGTGAAAGAGATTTGAGTTCTTTTGTGTTGTATATTAAGAGAAAGCATCCAAATACTTTGTTTGCATTCATTTGAGTGTGAAATTATACCTAGGATGTTTACAGTTACAAACAAGCTTCAACTCAAGCTTTTGAATGCATTTACGCGTTTTAAAAGCTCATACGAGTAGGGTGAAAGAGATTTGGGTTCTTTTGTGTTGTATATTAAGAGAAAGCATCCAAATACTTTGTTTGCAATCATTTGAGGGTGAAACTATACCTAGAATGTTTACAGTTACAAACAAGCTTCAACTGAAGCTTTTGAATGCATTTACGCGTTTTAAACCTCATACGAGTAGGGAGAAAGAGATTTGGGTTTTTTTGCGTTGTATATTAAGAGAAAGCATCCAAATACTTTTGTTTGCATTCATTTGAGTGTGAAACTACACCTAGGATGTTTACAAGTACAAACAAGCTTCAACTCAAGCTGTTGAATGAATTTATGCGTTTTAACAGCTCTTACGACTAGGGTGATAGAAATTGAGTTCTTTTGTGTTGTATATTAAGAGAAAGCATCCAAATACTTTGTTTGCAATCATTTGAGTGTGAAACTACACCTAGGATGTTTACAGTTACAAACAAGCTTCAACTCAAGCTGCTGAATGTATTTACGCGTTTTAACAGCTCTTACGACTAGGGTGATAGAAATTGAGAGCTTTTGTGTTGTATATTAAGAGAAAGCATCCAAATACTTTGTTTGCATTCATTTGAGTGTGAAACTAGACCTAGGATGTTTACAGTTACAAACAAGCTTCAACTCAAGCTTTTGAATGCATTTACGCGTTTTAAAAGCTCATGCGAGTAGGGTGAAAGAGATTTGAGTTCTTTTGTGTTGTATATTAAGAGAAAGCATCCAAATACTTTGTTTGCATTCATTTGAGTGTGAAATTATACCTAGGATGTTTACAGTTACAAACAAGCTTCAACTCAAGCTTTTGAATGCATTTACGCGTTTTAAAAGCACATACGAGTAGGGTGAAAGAGATTTGGGTTCTTTTGTGTTGTATATTAAGAGAAAGCATCCAAATACTTTGTTTGCAATCATTTGAGGGTGAAACTGCACCTAGGATGTTTACAGTTACAAACAAGCTTCAACTCAAGCTTTTGAATGCATTTACGCGTTTTAAAAGCTCATACGAGTAGGGTGAAAGAGAGTTGAGTTCTTTTGTGTTGTATATTAAGAGAAAGCATCCAAATACTTTTGTTTGCATTCATTTGAGTGTGAAACTACACCTAGGATGTTTACAAGTACAAACAAGCTTCAACTCAAGCTGTTGAATGAATTTATGCGTTTTAACAACTCTTACGACTAGGGTGATAGAAATTGAGTTCTTTTGTGTTGTATATTAAGAGAAAGCATCCAAATACATTGTTTGCAATCATTTGAGTGTGAAACTACACCTAGGATGTTTACAGTTACAAACAAGCTTCAACTCAAGCTGCTGAATGTATTTACGCGTTTTAACAGCTCTTACGACTAGGGTGATAGAAATTGAGTTCTTTTTTGTTGTATTTTAAGAGAAAGCTTCCAAATACTTTGTTTGCAATCATTTGAGTGTGAAACTACACCTAGGATGTTTACAGTTACAAACAAGCTTCAACTCATGCTTTTGAATGCATTTACGCGTTTTACAAGCTCAAACGAGTAGGGTGAAAGAGATTTGAGTTCTTTTGTGTTGTATATTAAGAGAAAGCATCCAAATACTTTGTTTGCATTCATTTGAGTGTGAAACTACACCTAGGATTTTTACAAGTACAAACAAGCTTCAACTCAAGCTGTTGGATGAATTTATGCGTTTTAACAGCTCTTACGTCTAGGGTGATAGAAATTGAGTTCTTTTGTGTTGTATATTAAGAGAAAGCATCCAAATACTTTGTTTGCAATCATTTGAGTGTGAAACTACACCTAGGATGTTTACAGTTACAAACAAGCTTCAACTCAAGCTGCTGAATGTATTTACGCGTTTTAACAGCTCTTACGACTAGGGTGATAGAAATTGAGTTCTTTTGTGTTGTATATTAAGAGAAAGCATCCAAATACTTTGTTTGCAATCATTTGAGTGTGAAACTACACCTAGGATGTTTACAGTTACAAACAAGCTTCAACTCAAGCTTTTGAATGCATTTACGCGTTTTAACAGCTCATACGAGTAGGGTGAAACAGATTTGGGTTCTTTTGTGTTGTATATTAAGAGAAAGCATCCAAATACTTTGTTTGCAATCATTTGAGTGTGAAACTACACCTAGGATGTTTACAGTTACAAACAAGCTTCAACTCAAGCTGCTGAATGAATTTACGCGTTTTAACAGCTCTTACGACTATGGTGATAGAAATTGAGTTCTTTTATGTCTTATATTAAGAGAAAGCTTCCAAATACTTTGTTTGCAATCATTTGAGTGTGAAACTACACCTAGGATGTTTACAGTTACAAACAAGCTTCAACTCAAGCTTTTGAATGCATTTACGTGTTTTAAAAGCTCATACGAGTAGGGTGAAAGAGATTTGAGTTCTTTTGTGTTGTATATTAAGAGAAAGCATCCAAATACTTTGTTTGCATTCATTTGAGTGTGAAATTATACCTAGGATGTTTACAGTTACAAACAAGCTTCAACTCAAGCTTTTGAATGCATTTACGCGTTTTAAAAGCTCATACGAGTAGGGTGAAAGAGATTTGGGTTCTTTTGTGTTGTATATTAAGAGAAAGCATCCAAATACTTTGTTTGCAATCATTTGAGGGTGAAACTATACCTAGAATGTTTACAGTTACAAACAAGCTTCAACTGAAGCTTTTGAATGCATTTACGCGTTTTAAAGCTCATACGAGTAGGGAGAAAGAGATTTGGGTTCTTTTGCGTTGTATATTAAGAGAAAGCATCCAAATACTTTTGTTTGCATTCATTTGAGTGTGAAACTACACCTAGGATGTTTACAAGTACAAACAAGCTTCAACTCAAGCTGTTGAATGAATTTATGCGTTTTAACAGCTCTTACGACTAGGGTGATAGAAATTGAGTTCTTTTGTGTTGTATATTAAGAGAAAGCATCCAAATACTTTGTTTGCAATCATTTGAGTGTGAAACTACACTTAGGATGTTTACAGTTACAAACAAGCTTCAACTCAAGCTGCTGAATGTATTTACGCGTTTTAACAGCTCTTACGACTAGGGTGATAGAAATTGAGTTCTTTTGTGTTGTATATTAAGAGAAAGCATCCAAATACTTTGTTTGCAATCATTTGAGTGTGAAACTACACCTAGGATGTTTACAGTTACAAACAAGCTTCAACTCAAGCTGCTGAATGTATTTACGCGTTTTAACAGCTCTTACGACTAGGGTGATAGAAATTGAGTTCTTTTGTGTTGTATATTAAGAGAAAGCATCCAAATACTTTGTTTGCAATCATTTGAGTGTGAAACTACACCTAGGATGTTTACAGTTACAAACAAGCTTCAACTCAAGCTTTTGAATGCATTTACGCGTTTTAAAAGCTCATACGAGTAGGGTGAAACAGATTTGGGTTCTTTTGTGTTGTATATTAAGAGAAAGCATCCAAATACTTTGTTTGCAATCATTTGAGTGTGAAACTATACCTAGGATATTTACAGTTACAAACAAGCTTCAACTCAAGCTTTTGAATGCATTTACGCGTTTTAAAAGCTCATACGAGTAGGGTGAAAGAGATTTGAGTTATTTTGTGTTGTATATTTAAGAGAAATCATCCAAATACTTTGTTTGCAATCATTTGAGTGTGAAACTACACCTAGGATGTTTACAGTTACAAACAAGCTTCAACTCAAACTTTTGAATGCATTTACGCGTTTTATAAGATCATACGAGTAGGGTGAAAGAGATTTGAGTTCTTTTGTGTTGTATATTAAGAGAAAGCATCCAAATACTTTGTTTGCATTCATTTGAGGGTGAAACTTTACCTAGGATGTTTACAGTTACAAACAAGCTTCAACTCAAGCTTTTGAATGCATTTACGCGTTTTAAAGCTCATACGAGTAGAGTGAAAGAGATTTGAGAGCTTTTGTGTTGTATATTAAGAGAAAGCATCCAAATACTTTGTTTGCATTCATTTGAGTGTGAAACTAGACCTAGGATGTTTACAGTTACAAACAAGCTTCAACTCAAGCTTTTGAATGCATTTACGCGTTTTAAAAGCTCATACGAGTAGGTTGAAAGAAATTTGAGTTCTTTTGTTTTGTATCTTAAGAGAAATCATCCAAATACTTTGTTTGCAATCATTTGAGTGTGAAACTACACCTAGGATGTTTACAGTTACAAACAAGCTTCAACTCAAGCTTTTGAATGCATTTACGCGTTTGAAAAGCTCATACGAGTAGGGTGAAAGAGATTTGAGTTCTTTTGTGTTGTATATTAAGAGAAAGCATCAAAATACTTTGTTTGCAATCATTTGAGTGTGAAACTATACCTAGGATGTTTACAGTTACAAACAAGCTTCAACTCAAGCTTTTGAATGCATTTACGCGTTTTAAAGCTCAAACGATTAGGGTGAAAGAGATTTGAGTTCTTTTGTGTTGTATATTAAGAGAAAGCATCCAAATACTTTGTTTGCATTCATTTGAGTGTGAAATTATACCTAGGATGTTTACAGTTACAAACAAGCTTCAACTCAAGCTTTTGAATGCATTTACGCGTTTTAAAAGCTCATACGAGTAGGCTGAAAGAGATTTGAGTTCTTTTGTGTTGTATATTAAGAGAAAGCATCCAAATACATTGTTTGCATTCATTTGAGTGTGAAACTACACCTAGGATGTTTACAAGTACAAACAAGCTTCAACTCAAGCTGTTGAATGAATTTACGCGTTTTAACAGCTCTTACGACTAGGGTGATAGAAATTGAGTTCTTTTGTGTTGTATATTAAGAGAAAGCATCCAAATACTTTGTTTGCAATCATTTGAGTGTGAAACAACACCTAGGATGTTTACAGTTACAAACAAGCTTCAACTCAAGCTGCTGAATGAATTTACGCGTTTTAACAGCTCTTACGACTAGGGTGATAGAAATTGAGTTCTTTTGTGTTGTATATTAAGGGAAAGCATCCAAATACTTTGTTTGCAATCATTTGAGTGTGAAACTACACCTAAGATGTTTACAGTTACAAACAAGCTTCAACTCAAGCTTTTGAATGCATTTACGCGTTTTAAAAGCTCATACGAGTAGGGTGAAAGAGATTTGAGTTCTTTTGTGTTGTATATTAAGAGAAAGCATCCAAATACTTTGTTTGCATTCATTTGAGTGTGAAATTATACCTAGGATGTTTACAGTTACAAACAAGCTTCAACTCAAGCTTTTGAATGCATTTACGCGTTTTAAAAGCTCATACGAGTAGGGTGAAAGAGATTTTGGTTCTTTTGTGTTGTATATTAAGAGAAAGCATCCAAATACTTTGTTTGCAATCATTTGAGGGTGAAACTACACCTAGGATGTTTACAGTTACAAACAAGCTTCAACTCAAGCTTTTGAATGCATTTACACGTTTTAAAAGCTCATACGAGTAGGGTGAAAGAGAGTTGAGTTCTTTTGTGTTGTATATTAAGAGAAAGCATCCAAATACTTTGTTTGCATTCATTTGAGTGTGAAATTATACCTAGGATGTTTACAGTTACAAACAAGCTTCAACTCAAGCTGTTGAATTAATTTATGCGTTTTAACAGCTCTTACGACTAGGGTGATAGAAATTGAGTTCTTTTGTGTTGTATATTAAGAGAAAGCATCCAAATACTTTGTTTGCAATCATTTGAGTGTGAAACTACACCTAGGATGTTTACAGTTACAAACAAGCTTTAACTCAAGCTGCTGAATGAATTTACGCGTTTTAACAACTCTTACGACTAGGGTGATAGAAATTGAGTTCTTTTGTGTTGTATATTAAGAGAAAGCATCCAAATACTTTGTTTGCAATCATTTGAGTGTGAAACTACACCTAGGATGTTTACAGTTACAAACAAGCTTCAACTCAAGCTGCTGAATGTATTTACGCGTTTTAACAGCTCTTACGACTAGGGTGATAGAAATTGAGTTCTTTTTTGTTGTATTTTAAGAGAAAGCTTCCAAATACTTTGTTTGCAATCATTTGAGTGTGAAACTACACCTAGGATGTTTACAGTTACAAACAAGCTTCAACTCATGCTTTTGAATGCATTTACGCGTTTTACAAGCTCAAACGAGTAGGGTGAAAGAGATTTGAGTTCTTTTGTGTTGTATATTAAGAGAAAGCATCCAAATACTTTGTTTGCATTCATTTGAGTGTGAAACTACACCTAGGATGTTTACAAGTACAAACAAGCTTCAACTCAAGCTGTTGGATGAATTTATGCGTTTTAACAGCTCTTACGATTAGGGTGATAGAAATTGAGTTCTTTTGTGTTGTATATTAAGAGAAAGCATCCAAATACTTTGTTTGCAATCATTTGAGTGTGAAACTACACCTAGGATGTTTACAGTTACAAACAAGCTTCAACTCAAGCTGCTGAATGTATTTACGCGTTTTAACAGCTCTTACGACTAGGGTGATAGAAATTGAGTTCTTTTGTGTTGTATATTAAGAGAAAGCATCCAAATACTTTTTTTGCAATCATTTGAGTGTGAAACTACACCTAGGATGTTTACAGTTACAAACAAGCTTCAACTCAAGCTTTTGAATGCATTTACGCGTTTTAAAAGCTCATACGAGTATGGTGAAACAGATTTGGGTTCTTTTGTGTTGTATATTAAGAGAAAGCATCCAAATACTTTGTTTGCAATCATTTGAGTGTGAAACTACACCTAGGATGTTTACAGTTACAAACAAGCTTCAACTCAAGCTGCTGAATGAATTTATGCGTTTTAACAACTCTTACGACTAGGGTGATAGAAATTGAGTTCTTTTGTGTTGTATATTAAGGGAAAGCTTCCAAATACTTTGTTTGCAATCATTTGAGTGTGAAACTACACCTAGGATGTTTACAGTTACAAACAAGCTTCAACTCAAGCTGCTGAATGAATTTACGCATTTTAACAGCTCTTACGACTAGGGTGATAGAAATTGAGTTCTTTTGTGTTGTATATTAAGGGAAAGCATCCAAATACTTTGTTTGCAATCATTTGAGTGTGAAACTACACCTAAGATGTTTACAGTTACAAACAAGCTTCAACTCAAGCTTTTGAATGCATTTACGCGTTTTAAAAGCTCATACGAGTAGGGTGAAAGAGATTTGAGTTCTTTTATGTTGTATATTAAGAGAAAGCATCCAAATACTTTGTTTGCATTCATTTGAGTGTGAAGTTATACCTAGGATGTTTACAGTTACAAACAAGCTTCAACTCAAGCTTTTGAATGCATTTACGCGTTTTAAAAGCTCATACGAGTAGGGTGAAAGAGATTTTGGTTCTTTTGTGTTGTATATTAAGAGAAAGCATCCAAATACTTTGTTTGCAATCATTTGAGGGTGAAACTACACCTAGGATGTTTACAGTTACAAACAAGCTTCAACTCAAGCTTTTGAATGCATTTACGCGTTTTAAAAGCTCATACGAGTAGGGTGAAAGAGAGTTGAGTTCTTTTGTGTTGTATATTAAGAGAAAGCATCCAAATACTTTTGTTTGCATTCATTTGAGTGTGAAACTACTCCTAGGATGTTTACAGTTACAAACAAGCTTCAACTCATGCTTTTGAATGCATTTACGCGTTTTACAAGCTCAAACGAGTAGGGTGAAAGAGATTTGAGTTCTTTTGTGTTGTATATTAAGAGAAAGCATCCAAATACTTTTTTTGCAATCATTTGAGTGTGAAACTACACCTAGGATGTTTACAGTTACAAACAAGCTTCAACTCATGCTTTTGAATGCATTTACGCGTTTTACAAGCTCAAACGAGTAGGGTGAAAGAGATTTGAGTTCTTTTGTGTTGTATATTAAGAGAAAGCATCCAAATACTTTGTTTGCATTAATTTGAGTGTGAAACTACACCTAGGATGTTTACAAGTACAAACAAGCTTCAACTCAAGCTGTTGGATGAATTTATGCGTTTCAACAGCTCTTACGACTAGGGTGATAGAAATTGAGTTCTTTTGTGTTGTATATTAAGAGAAAGCATCCAAATACTTTGTTTGCAATCATTTGAGTGTGAAACTACACCTAGGATGTTTACAGTTACAAACAAGCTTCAACTCAAGCTGCTGAATGTATTTACGCGTTTTAACAGCTCATACGACTAGGGTGATAGAAATTGAGTTCTTTTGTGTTGTATATTAAGAGAAATCATCCAAATACTTTGTTTGTAATCATTTGAGTGTGAAACTACACCGTGGATGTTTTCAGTTACAAACAAGCTTCCACTCAAGCTTTTGAATGCATTTACGCGTTTTAAAAGCTCATACGAGTAGGGTGAAAGAGATTTGAGTTCTTTTGTGTTGTATATTAAGAGAAAGCATCCAAATACTTTGTTTGCATTAATTTGAGTGTGAAACTACACCTAAGATGTTTACAAGTACAAACAAGCTTCAACTCAAGCTGTTGGATGAATTTATGCGTTTTAACAGCTCTTACGACTAGGGTGATAGAAATTGAGTTCTTTTGTGTTGTATATTAAGAGAAAGCATCCAAATACTTTGTTTGCAATCATTTGAGTGTGAAACTACACCTAGGATGTTTACAGTTACAAACAAGCTTCAACTCAAGCTGCTGAATGTATTTACGCGTTTTAACAGCTCATACGACTAGGGTGATAGAAATTGGGTTCTTTTGTGTTGTATATTAAGAGAAATCATCCAAATACTTTGTTTGCAATCATTTGAGTGTGAAACTACACCGTGGATGTTTTCAGTTACAAACAAGCTTCCACTCAAGCTTTTGAATGCATTTACGCGTTTTAAAAGCTCATACGAGTAGGGTGAAAGAGATTTGAGTTCTTTTGTGTTGTATATTAAGAGAAAGCATCCAAATACTTTGTTTGCATTCATTTGAGTGTGAAATTATACCTAGGATGTTTACAGTTACAAACAAGCTTCAACTCAAGCTTTTGAATGCATTTACGCGTTTTAAAAGCTCATACGAGTTGGGTGAAAGAGATTTGGGTTCTTTTGTGTTGTATATTAAGAGAAAGCATCCAAATACTTTGTTTGCAATCATTTGAGGGTGAAACTATACCTAGAATGTTTACAGTTACAAACAAGCTTCAACTGAAGCTTTTGAATGCATTTACGCGTTTTAAAGCTCATACGAGTAGGGTGAAAGAGATTTGGGTTCTTTTGTGTTGTATATTAAGAGAAAGCATCCAAATACTTTTGTTTGCATTCATTTGAGTGTGAAACTACACCTAGGATGTTTACAAGTACAAACAAGCTTCAACTCAAGCTGTTGAATGAATTTATGCGTTTTAACAGCTCTTACGACTAGGGTGATAGAAATTGAGTTCTTTTGTGTTGTATATTAAGAGAAAGCATCCAAATACTTTGTTTGCAATCATTTGAGTGTGAAACTACACCTAGGATGTTTACAGTTACAAACAAGCTTCAACTCAAGCTGCTGAATGTATTTACGCGTTTTAACAGCTCTTACGACTAGGGTGATAGAAATTGAGTTCTTTTGTGTTGTATATTAAGAGAAAGCATCCAAATACTTTGTTTGCAATCATTTGAGTGTGAAACTACACCTAGGATGTTTACAGTTACAAACAAGCTTCAACTCAAGCTTTTGAATGCATTTACGCGTTTTAAAAGCTCATACGAGTAGGGTGAAACAGATTTGGGTTCTTTTGTGTTGTATATTAAGAGAAAGCATCCGAATACTTTGTTTGCAATCATTTGAGTGTGAAACTATACCTAGGATGTTTACAGTTACAAACAAGCTTCAACTCAAGCTTTTGAATGCATTTACGCGTTTTAAAAGCTCATACGAGTAGGGTGAAAGAGATTTGAGTTATTTTGTGTTGTATATTTAAGAGAAATCATCCAAATACTTTGTTTGCAAACATTTGAGTGTGAAACTACACCTAGGATGTTTACAGTTACAAACAAGCTTCAACTCAAGCTTTTGAATGCATTTACGCGTTTTATAAGATCATACGAGTAGGGTGAAAGAGATTTGAGTTCTTTTGTGTTGTATATTAAGAGAAAGCATCCAAATACTTTGTTTCCATTCATTTGAGTGTGAAACTTTACCTAGGATGTTTACAGTTACCAACAAGCTTCAACTCAAGCTTTTGAATGCATTTACGCGTTTTAAAGCTCATACGAGTAGAGTGAAAGAGATTTGAGAGCTTTTGTGTTGTATATTAAGAGAAAGCATCCAAATACTTTGTTTGCATTCATTTGAGTGTGAAACTAGACCTAGGATGTTTACAGTTACAAACAAGCTTCAACTCAAGCTTTTGAATGCATTTACGCGTTTTAAAAGCTCATACGAGTAGGGTGAAAGAAATTTGAGTTCTTTTGTTTTGTATATTAAGAGAAATCATCCAAATACTTTGTTTGCAATCATTTGAGTGTGAAACTATACCTAGGATGTTTACAGTTACAAACAAGCTTCAACTCAAGCTTTTGAATGCATTTACGCGTTTTAAAGCTCACACGAGTAGGGTGAAAGAGATTTGAGTTCTTTTGTGTTGTATATTAAGAGAAAGCAACCAAATACTTTGTTTGCATTCATTTGAGTGTGAAATTATACCTAGGATGTTTACAGTTACAAACAAGCTTCAACTCAAGCTTTTGAATGCATTTACGCGTTTTAAAAGCTCATACGAGTAGGCTGAAAGAGATTTGAGTTCTTTTGTGTTGTATATTAAGAGAAAGCATCCAAATACTTTGTTTGCATTCATTTGAGTGTGAAACTACACCTAGGATGTTTACAAGTACAAACAAGCTTCAACTCAAGCTGTTGAATGAATTTACGCGTTTTAACAGCTCTTACGACTAGGGTGATAGAAATTTAGTTCTTTTGTGTTGTATATTAAGAGAAAGCATCCAAATACTTTGTTTGCAATCATTTGAGTGTGAAACAACACCTAGGATGTTTACAGTTACAAACAAGCTTCAACTCAAGCTGCTGAATGAATTTACGCGTTTTAACAGCTCTTACGACTAGGGTGATAGAAATTGAGTTCTTTTGTGTTGTATATTAAGGGAAAGCATCCAAATACTTTGTTTGCAATCATTTGAGTGTGAAACTACACCTAAGATGTTTACAGTTACAAACAAGCTTCAACTCAAGCTTTTGAATGCATTTACGCGTTTCAAAAGCTCATACGAGTAGGGTGAAAGAGATTTGAGTTCTTTTGTGTTGTATATTAAGAGAAAGCATCCAAATACTTTGTTTGCATTCATTTGAGTGTGAAATTATACCTAGGATGTTTACAATTACAAACAAGCTTCAACTCAAGCTTTTGAATGCATTTACGCGTTTTAAAAGCTCATACGAGTAGGGTGAAAGAGATTTGGGTTCTTTTGTGTTGTATATTAAGAGAAAGCATCCAAATACTTTGTTTGCAATCATTTGAGGGTGAAACTACACCTAGGATGTTTACAGTTACAAACAAGCTTCAACTCAAGCTTTTGAATGCATTTACGCGTTTTAAAAGCTCATACGAGTAGGGTGAAAGAGAGTTGAGTTCTTTTGTGTTGTATATTAAGAGAAAGCATCCAAATACTTTTGTTTGCATTCATTTGAGTGTGAAACTACACCTAGGATGTTTAGAAGTACAAACAAGCTTCAACTCAAGCTGTTGAATGAATCTATGCGTTTTAACAGCTCTTACGACTAGGGTGATAGAAATTGAGTTCTTTTGTGTTGTATATTAAGAGAAAGCATCCAAATACTTTGTTTGCAATCATTTGAGGGTGAAACTACACCTAGGATGTTTACAGTTACAAACAAGCTTCAACTCAAGCTTTTGAATGCATTTACGCGTTTTAAAAGCTCATACGAGTAGGGTGAAAGAGAGTTGAGTTCTTTTGTGTTATATATTAAGAGAAAGCATCCAAATACTTTTGTTTGCATTCATTTGAGTGTGAAACTACACCTAGGATGTTTACAAGTACAAACAAGCTTCAACTCAAGCTGTTGAATGAATTTATGCGTTTTAACAGCTCTTACGACTAGGGTGATAGTAATTGAGTTCTTTTGTGTTGTATATTAAGAGAAAGCATCCAAATACTTTGTTTGCAATCATTTGATTGTGAAACTACACCTAGGATGTTTACAGTTACAAACAAGCTTTAACTCAAGCTTTTAAATGCATTTACGCGTTTTAAAAGCTCATACGAGTAGGGTGAAAGAGATTTGAGTTCTTTTGTGTTGTATATTAAGAGAAAGCATCCAAATACTTTGTTTGCATTTATTTGAGTGTGAAACTACACCTAGGATGTTTACAGTTACAAACAAGCTTCAACTCAAGCTGCTGAATGTATTTACGCGTTTTAACAGCTCTTACGACTAGGGTGATAGAAATTGAGTTCTTTTTTGTTGTATTTTAAGAGAAAGCTTCCAAATACTTTGTTTGCAATCATTTGAGTGTGAAACTACACACCTAGGATGTTTACAGTTACAAACAAGCTTCAACTCATGCTTTTGAATGCATTTACGCGTTTTACAAGCTCAAACGAGTAGGGTGAAAGAGATTTGAGTTCTTTTGTGTGGTATATTAAGAGAAAGCATCCAAATACTTTGTTTGCATTCATTTGAGTGTGAAACTACACCTAGGATGTTTACACGTACAAACAAGCTTCAACTCAAGCTGTTGGATGAATTTATGCGTTTTAACAGCTCTTACGACTAGGGTGATAGAAATTGAGTTCTTTTGTGTTGTATATTAAGAGAAAGCATCCAAATACTTTGTTTGCAATCATTTGAGTGTGAAACTACACCTAGGATGTTTACAGTTACAAACAAGCTTCAACTCAAGCTGCTGAATGTATTTACGCGTTTTAACAGCTCTTACGACTAGGGTGATAGAAATTGAGTTCTTTTGTGTTGTATATTAAGAGAAAGCATCCAAATACTTTTTTTGCAATCATTTGAGTGTGAAACTACACCTAGGATGTTTACAGTTACAAACAAGCTTCAACTCAAGCTTTTGAATGCATTTACGCGTTTTAAAAGCTCATACGAGTAGGGTGAAACAGATTTGGATTCTTTTGTGTTGTATATTAAGAGAAAGCATCCAAATACTTTGTTTGCAATCATTTGAGTGTGAAACTACACCTAGGATGTTTATAGTTACAAACAAGCTTCAACTCAAGCTGCTGAATGAATTTACGCGTTTTAACAGCTCTTACGACTAGGGTGATAGAAATTGAGTTCTTTTGTGTTGTATATTAAGGGAAAGCTTCCAAATACTTTGTTTGCAATCATTTGAGTGTGAAACTACACCTAGGATGTTTTCAGTTACAAACAAGCTTCAACTCAAGCTTTTGAATGCATTTACGCGTTTTAAAAGCTCATACGAGTAGGGTGAAAGAGATTTGAGTTCTTTTGTGTTGTATGTTAAGAGAAAGCATCCAAATACTTTGTTTGCATTCATTTGAGTGTGAAATTATACCTAGGATGTTTACAGTTACAAACAACCTTCAACTCAAGCTTTTGAATGCATTTACGCGTTTTAAAAGCTCATACGAGTAGGGTGAAAGAGATTTGAGTTCTTTTGTGTTGTATGTTAAGAGAAAGCATCCAAATACTTTGTTTGCATTCATTTGAGTGTGAAATTATACCTAGGATGTTTACAGTTACAAACAAGCTTCAACTCGAGCTTTTGAATGCATTTACGCGTTTTAAAAGCTCATACGAGTAGGGTGAAAGAGAGTTGAGTTCTTTTGTGTTGTATATTAAGAGAAAGCATCCAAATACTTTTGTTTGCATTCATTTGAGTGTGAAACTACACCTAGGTTGTTTACACGTACAAACAAGCTTCAACTCAAGCTGTTGAATGAATTTATGCGTTTTAACAACTCTTACGACTAGGGTGATAGAAATTGAGTCTTTTGTGTTGTATATTAAGAGAAAGCATCCAAATACTTTGTTTGCAATCATTTGAGTGTGAAACTACACCTAGGATGTTTACAGTTACAAACAAGCTTCAACTCAAGCTGCTGAATGTAATTACGCGTTTTAACAGCTCTTACGACTAGGGTGATAGAAATTGAGTTCTTTTTTGTTGTATTTTAAGAGAAAGCTTCCAAATACTTTGTTTGCAATCATTTGAGTGTGAAACTACACCTAGGATGTTTACAGTTACAAACAAGCTTCAACTCATGCTTTTGAATGCATTTACGCGTTTTACAAGCTCAAACGAGTAGAGTGAAAGAGATTTGAGTTCTTTTGTGTTGTATATTAAGAGAAAGCATCCAAATACTTTGTTTGCATTCATTTGAGTGTGAAACTACACCTAGGATGTTTACAAGTACAAACAAGCTTCAACTCAAGCTGTTGGATGAATTTATGCGTTTTAACAGCTCTTACGTCTAGGGTGATAGAAATTGAGTTCTTTTGTGTTGTATATTAAGAGAAAGCATCCAAATACTTTGTTTGCAATCATTTGAGTGTGAAACTACACCTAGGATGTTTACAATTACAAACAAGCTTCAACTCAAGCTGCTGAATGTATTTACGCGTTTTTACAGCTCTTACGACTAGGGTGATAGAAATTGAGTTCTTTTGTGTTGTATATTAAGAGAAAGCATCCAAATACTTTTTTTGCAATCATTTGAGTGTGAAACTACACCTAGGATGTTTACAGTTACAAACAAGCTTCAACTCAAGCTTTTGAATGCATTTACGCGTTTTAAAAGCTCATACGAGTAGGGTGAAACAGATTTGGGTTCTTTTGTGTTGTATATTAAGAGAAAGCATCCAAATACTTTGTTTGCAATCATTTGAGTGTGAAACTACACCTAGGATGTTTACAGTTACAAACAAGCTTCAACTCAAGCTGCTGAATGAATTTACGCGTTTTAACAGCTCTTACGACTAGGGTGATAGAAATTGAGTTCTTTTGTGTCTTATATTAAGAGAAAGCTTCCAAATACTTTGTTTGCAATCATTTGAGTGTGAAACTACACCTTGGATGTTTTCAGTTACAAACAAGCTTCCACTCAAGCTTTTGAATGCATTTACGCGTTTTAAAAGCTCATACGAGTAGGGTGAAAGAGATTTGAGTTCTTTTGTGTTGTATATTAAGAGAAAGCATCCAAATACTTTGTTTGCATTCATTTGAGTGTGAAACTTTACCTAGGATGTTTACAGTTACAAACAAGCTTCAACTCAAGCTTTTGAATGCATTTACGCGTTTTAAAGCTCATACGAGTAGAGTGAAAGAGATTTGAGAGCTTTTGTGTTGTATATTAAGAGAAAGCATCCAAATACTTTGTTTGCATTCATTTGAGTGTGAAACTAGACCTAGGATGTTTACAGTTACAAACAAGCTTCAACTCAAGCTTTTGAATGCATTTACGCGTTTTAAAAGCTCATACGAGTAGGGTGAAAGAGATTTGAGTTCTTTTGTGTTGTATATTAAGAGAAAGCATCCAAATACTTTGTTTGCATTCATTTGAGTGTGAAATTATACCTAGGATGTTTACAGTTACAAACAAGCTTCAACTCAAGCTTTTGAATGCATTTACGCGTTTTAAAAGCTCATACGAGTAGGGTGAAAGAGATTTGGGTTCTTTTGTGTTGTATATTAAGAGAAAGCATCCAAATACTTTGTTTGCAATCATTTGAGGGTGAAACTACACCTAGGATGTTTACAGTTACAAACAAGCTTCAACTCAAGCTTTTGAATGCATTTACGCGTTTTAAAAGCTCATACGAGTAGGGTGAAAGAGAGTTGAGTTCTTTTGTGTTGTATATTAAGAGAAAGCATCCAAATACTTCTGTTTGCATTCATTTGAGTGTGAAACTACACCTAGGATGTTTACAAGTACAAACAAGCTTCAACTCAAGCTGTTGAATGAATTTATGCGTTTTAACAACTCTTACGACTAGGGTGATAGAAATTGAGTTCTTTTGTGTTGTATATTAAGAGAAAGCATCCAAATACATTGTTTGCAATCATTTGAGTGTGAAACTACACCTAGGATGTTTACAGTTACAAACAAGCTTCAACTCAAGCTGCTGAATGTATTTACGCGTTTTAACAGCTCTTACGACTAGGGTGATAGAAATTGACTTCTTTTTTGTTGTATTTTAAGAGAAAGCTTCCAAATAATTTGTTTGCAATCATTTGAGTGTGAAACTACACCTAGGATGTTTACAGTTACAAACAAGCTTCAACTCATGCTTTTAAATGCATTTACGCGTTTTACAAGCTCAAACGAGTAGGGTGAAAGAGATTTGAGTTCTTTTGTGTTGTATATTAAGAGAAAGTATCCAAATACTTTGTTTGCATTCATTTGAGTGTGAAACTACACCTAGGATGTTTACAAGTACAAACAAGCTTCAACTTAAGCTGTTGGATGAATTTATGCGTTTTAACAGCTCTTACGACTAGGGTGATAGAAATTGAGTTCTTTTGTGTTGTATATTAAGAGAAAGCATCCAAATACTTTGTTTGCAATCATTTGAGTGTGAAACTACACCTATGATGTTTACAGTTACAAACAAGCTTCAACTCAAGCTGCTGAATGTATTTACGCGTTTTAACAGCTCTTACGACTAGGGTGATAGAAATTGAGTTCTTTTGTGTTGTATATTAAGAGAAAGCATCCAAATACTTTTTTTGCAATCATTTGAGTGTGAAACTACACCTAGGATGTTTACAGTTACAAACAAGCTTCAACTCAAGCTTTTGAATGCATTTACGCGTTTTAAAAGCTCATACGAGTAGGGTGAAACAGATTTGGGTTTTTTGGTGTTGTATATTAAGAGAAAGCATCCAAATACTTTGTTTGCAATCATTTGAGTGTGAAACTACACCTAGGATCTTTACAGTTACAAACAAGCTTCAACTCAAGCTGCTGAATGAATTTACGCGTTTTAACAGCTCTTACGACTAGGGTGATAGAAATTGAGTTCTTTTGTGTTGTATATTAAGGGAAAGCTTCCAAATACTTTGTTTGCAATCATTTGAGTGTGAAACTATACCTAGGATATTTACAGTTACAAACAAGCTTCAACTCAAGCTTTTGAATGCATTTACGCGTTTTAAAAGCTCATACGAGTAGGGTGAAAGAGATTTGAGTTATTTTGTGTTGTATATTTAAGAGAAATCATCCAAATACTTTGTTTGCAATCATTTGAGTGTGAAACTATACCTAGGATGTTTACAGTTACAAACAAGCTTCAACTCAAACTTTTGAATGCATTTACGCGTTTTATAAGATCATACGAGTAGGGTGAAAGAGATTTGAGTTCTTTTGTGTTGTATATTAAGAGAAAGCATCCAAATACTTTGTTTGCATTCATTTGAGTGTGAAACTTTACCTAGGATGTTTACAGTTACAAACAAGCTTCAACTCAAGCTTTTGAATGCATTTACGCGTTTTAAAGCTCATACGAGTAGAGTGAAAGAGATTTGAGAGCTATTGTGTTGTATATTAAGAGAAAGCATCCAAATACTTTGTTTGAATTCATTTGAGTGTGAAACTAGACCTAGGATGTTTACAGTTACAAACAAGCTTCAACTCAAGCTTTTGAATGCATTTACGCGTTTTAAAAGCTCATACGAGTAGGTTGAAAGAAATTTGAGTTCTTTTGTTTTGTATATTAAGAGAAATCATCCAAATACTTTGTTTGCAATCACTTGAGTGTGAAACTACACCTAGGATGTTTACAGTTACAAACAAGCTTCAACTCAAGCTTTTGAATGCATTTACGCGTTTTAAAAGCTCATACGAGTAGGGTGAAAGAGATTTGAGTTCTTTTGTGTTGTATATTAAGAGAAAGCATCAAAATACTTTGTTTGCAATCATTTGAGTGTGAAACTATACCTAGGATGTTTACAGTTACAAACAAGCTTCAACTCAAGCTTTTGAATGCATTTACGCGTTTTAAAGCTCAAACGATTAGGGTGAAAGAGATTTGAGTTCTTTTGTGTTGTATATTAAGAGAAAGCATCCAAATACTTTGTTTGCATTCATTTGAGTGTGAAATTATACCTAGGATGTTTACAGTTACAAACAAGCTTCAACTCAAGCTTTTGAATGCATTTACGCGTTTTAAAAGCTCATACGAGTAGGCTGAAAGAGATTTGAGTTCTTTTGTGTTGTATATTAAGAGAAAGCATCCAAATACTTTTGTTTGCATTCATTTGAGTGTGAAACTACACCTAGGATGTTTACAAGTACAAACAAGCTTCAACTCAAGCTGTTGAATGAATTTATGCGTTTTAACAGCTCTTACGACTAGGGTGATAGAAATTGAGTTCTTTTGTGTTGTATATTAAGAGAAAGCATCCAAATACTTTGTTTGCAATCATTTGAGTGTGAAACTACACCTAGGATGTTTACAGTTACAAAGAAGCTTTAACTCAAGCTGCTGAATGAATTTACGCGTTTTAACAACTCTTACGACTAGGGTGATAGAAATTGAGTTCTTTTGTGTTGTATATTAAGAGAAAGCATCCAAATACTTTGTTTGCAATCATTTGAGTGTGAAACTAGACCTAGGATGTTTACAGTTACAAACAAGCTTCAACTCAAGCTTTTGAATGCATTTACGCGTTTTAAAAGCTCATACGAGTAGGGTGAAAGAAATTTGAGTTCTTTTATTTTGTATATTAAGAGAAAGCATCCAAATACTTTGTTTGCATTCATTTGAGTGTGAAATTATACCTAGGATGTTTACAGTTACAAACAAGCTTCAACTCAAGCTTTTGAATGCATTTACGCGTTTTAAAAGCTCATACGAGTAGGGTGAAAGAGATTTGGGTTCTTTTGTGTTGTATATCAAGAGAAAGCATCCAAATACTTTGTTTGCAATCATTTGAGTGTGAAACTACACCTAGGATGTTTACAGTTACAAACAAGCTTCAACTCATGCTTTTGAATGCATTTACGCGTTTTACAAGCTCAAACGAGTAGGGTGAAAGAGAGTTGAGTTCTTTTGTGTTGTATATTAAGAGAAAGCATCCAAATACTTTTGTTTGCATTCATTTGAGTGTGAAACTACTCCTAGGATGTTTACAGTTACAAACAAGCTTCAACTCATGCTTTTGAATGCATTTACGCGTTTTACAAGCTCAAACGAGTAGGGTGAAAGAGATTTGAGTTCTTTTGTGTTGTATATTAAGAGAAAGCATCCAAATACTTTTTTTGCAATCATTTGAGTGTGAAACTACACCTAGGATGTTTACAGTTACAAACAAGCTTCAACTCATGCTTTTGAATGCATTTACGCGTTTTACAAGCTCAAACGAGTAGGGTGAAAGAGATTTGAGTTCTTTTGTGTTGTATATTAAAAGAAAGCATCCAAATACTTTGTTTGCATTAATTTGAGTGTGAAACTACACCTAGGATGTTTAGAAGTACAAACAAGCTTCAACTCAAGCTGTTGGATGAATTTATGCGTTTTAACAGCTCTTACGACTAGGGTGATAGAAATTGAGTTCTTTTGTGTTGTATATTAAGAGAAAGCATCCAAATACTTTGTTTGCAATCATTTGAGTGTGAAACTACACCTAGGATGTTTACAGTTACAAACAAGCTTCAACTCAAGCTTTTGAATGCATTTACGCGTTTTAAAAGCTCATACGAGTAGGGTGAAACAGATTTGGGTTCTTTTGTGTTGTATATTAAGAGAAATCATCCAAATACTTTTTTTGCAATCATTTGAGTGTGAAACTACACCGTGGATGTTTTCAGTTACAAACAAGCTTCCACTCAAGCTTTTGAATGCATTTACGCGTTTTAAAAGCTCATACGAGTAGGGTGAAAGAGATTTGAGTTCTTTTGTGTTGTATATTAAGAGAAAGCATCCAAATACTTTGTTTGCATTCATTTGAGTGTGAAATGATACCTAGGATGTTTACAGTTACAAACAAGCTTCAACTCAAGCTTTTGAATGCATTTACGCGTTTTAAAAGCTCATACGAGTAGGGTGAAAGAGATTTGGGTTCTTTTGTGTTGTATATTAAGAGAATGCATCCAAATACTTTGTTTGCAATCATTTGAGGGTGAAACTATACCTAGAATGTTTACAGTTACAAACAAGCTTCAACTGAAGCTTTTGAATGCATTTACGCGTTTTAAAGCTCATACGAGTAGGGTGAAAGAGATTTGGGTTCTTTTGTGTTGTATATTAAGAGAAAGCATCCAAATACTTTTGTTTGCATTCATTTGAGTGTGAAACTACACCTAGGATGTTTACAAGTACAAACAAGCTTCAACTCAAGCTGTTGAATGAATTTATGCGTTTTAACAGCTCTTACGACTAGGGTGATAGAAATTGAGTTCTTTTGTGTTGTATATTAAGAGAAAGCATCCAAATACTTTGTTTGCAATCATTTGAGTGTGAAACTACACCTAGGATGTTTACAGTTACAAACAAGCTTCAACTCAAGCTGCTGAATGTATTTACGCGTTTTAACAGCTCTTACGACTAGGGTGATAGAAATTGAGTTCTTTTGTGTTGTATATTAAGAGAAAGCATCCAAATACTTTGTTTGCAATCATTTGAGTGTGAAACTACACCTAGGATGTTTACAGTTACAAACAAGCTTCAACTCAAGCTTTTGAATGCATTTACGCGTTTTAAAAGCTCATACGAGTAGGGTGAAACAGATTTGGGTTCTTTTGTGTTGTATATTAAGAGAAAGCATCCGAATACTTTGTTTGCAATCATTTGAGTGTGAAACTATACCTAGGATGTTTACAGTTACAAACAAGCTTCAACTCAAGCTTTTGAATGCATTTACGCGTTTTAAAAGCTCATACGAGTAGGGTGAAAGAGATTTGAGTTATTTTGTGTTGTATATTTAAGAGAAATCATCCAAATACTTTGTTTGCAAACATTTGAGTGTGAAACTACACCTAGGATGTTTACAGTTACAAACAAGCTTCAACTCAAGCTTTTGAATGCATTTACGCGTTTTATGAGATCATACGAGTAGGGTGAAAGAGATTTGAGTTCTTTTGTGTTGTATATTAAGAGAAAGCATCCAAATACTTTGTTTCCATTCATTTGAGTGTGAAACTTTACCTAGGATGTTTACAGTTACCAACAAGCTTCAACTCAAGCTTTTGAATGCATTTACGCGTTTTAAAGCTCATACGAGTAGAGTGAAAGAGATTTGAGAGCTTTTGTGTTGTATATTAAGAGAAAGCATCCAAATACTTTGTTTGCATTCATTTGAGTGTGAAACTAGACCTAGGATGTTTACAGTTACAAACAAGCTTCAACTCAAGCTTTTGAATGCATTTACGCGTTTTAAAAGCTCATACGAGTAGGGTGAAAGAAATTTGAGTTCTTTTGTTTTGTATATTAAGAGAAATCATCCAAATACTTTGTTTGCAATCATTTGAGTGTGAAACTATACCTAGGATGTTTACAGTTACAAACAAGCTTCAACTCAAGCTTTTGAATGCATTTACGCGTTTTAAAGCTCACACGAGTAGGGTGAAAGAGATTTGAGTTCTTTTGTGTTGTATATTAAGAGAAAGCATCCAAATACTTTGTTTGCATTCATTTGAGTGTGAAATTATACCTAGGATGTTTACAGGTACAAACAAGCTTCAACTCAAGCTTTTGAATGCATTTACGCGTTTTAAAAGCTCATACGAGTAGGCTGAAAGAGATTTGAGTTCTTTTGTGTTGTATATTAAGAGAAAGCATCCAAATACTTTGTTTGCATTCATTTGAGTGTGAAATTATACCTAGGATGTTTACAGGTACAAACAAGCTTCAACTCAAGCTTTTGAATGCATTTACGCGTTTTAAAAGCTCATACGAGTAGGCTGAAAGAGATTTGAGTTCTTTTGTGTTGTATATTAAGAGAAAGCATCCAAATACTTTGTTTGCATTCATTTGAGTGTGAAACTACACCTAGGATGTTTACAGTTACAAACAAGCTTCAACTCAAGCTGCTGAATGAATTTACGCGTTTTAACAGCTCTTACGACTAGGGTGATAGAAATTGAGTTCTTTTGTGTTGTATATTAAGGGAAAGCATCCAAATACTTTGTTTGCAATCATTTGAGTGTGAAACTACACCTAAGATGTTTACAGTTACAAACAAGCTTCAACTCAAGCTTTTGAATGCATTTACGCGTTTTAAAAGCTCATACGAGTAGGGTGAAAGAGATTTGAGTTCTTTTGTGTTGTATATTAAGAGAAAGCATCCAAATACTTTGTTTGCATTCATTTGAGTGTGAAATTATACCTAGGATGTTTACAGTTACAAACAAGCTTCAACTCAAGCTTTTGAATGCATTTACGCGTTTTAAAAGCTCATACGAGTAGGGTGAAAGAGATTTGGGTTCTTTTGTGTTGTATATTAAGAGAAAGCATCCAAATACTTTGTTTGCAATCATTTGAGGGTGAAACTACACCTAGGATGTTTACAGTTACAAACAAGCTTCAACTCAAGCTTTTGAATGCATTTACGCGTTTTAAAAGCTCATACGAGTAGGGTGAAAGAGAGTTGAGTTCTTTTGTGTTGTATATTAAGAGAAAGCATCCAAATACTTTTGTTTGCATTCATTTGAGTGTGAAACTACACCTAGGATGTTTACAAGTACAAACAAGCTTCAACTCAAGCTGTTGAATGAATTTATGCGTTTTAACAGCTCTTACGACTAGGGTGATAGAAATTGAGTTCTTTTGTGTTGTATATTAAGAGAAAGCATCCAAATACTTTGTTTGCAATCATTTGATTGTGAAACTACACCTAGGATGTTTACAGTTACAAACAAGCTTTAACTCAAGCTGCTGAATGAATTTACGCGTTTTAACAACTCTTACGACTAGGGTGATAGAAATTGAGTTCTTTTGTGTTGTATATTAAGAGAAAGCATCCAAATACTTTGTTTGCAATCATTTGAGTGTGAAACTACACCTAGGATGTTTACAGTTACAAACAAGCTTCAACTCAAGCTTTTGAATGCATTTACGCGTTTTAAAAGCTCCTACGAGTAGGGTGAAAGAGATTTGGGTTCTTTTGTGTTGTATATTAAGAGAAAGCATCAAAATACTTTGTTTGCAATCATTTGAGCGTGAAACTATACCTAGGATGTTTACAGTTACAAACAAGCTTCAACTCAAGCTTTTGAATGCATTTACGCGTTTTAAAAGCTCATACGAGTAGGGTGAAATAGATTTGGGTTCTTTTGTGTTGTATATTAAGAGAAAGCATCCAAATACTTTGTTTGCAATCATTTGAGTGTGAAACTACACCTAGGATGTTTACAGTTACAAACAAGCTTCAACTCAAGCTTTTGAATGCATTTACGCGTTTTAAAACCTCATACGAGTAGGGTGAAAGAGATTTGAGTTCTTTTGTGTTGTATATTAAGAGAAAGCATCCAAATACTTAGTTTGCATTCATTTGAGTGTGAAACTATACCTAGGATGTTTACAGTTACAAACAAGCCTCAACTCAAGCTTTTGAATGCATTTACACGTTTTAAAAGCTCATACGAGTAGGGTGAAAGAGATTTGAGTTCTTTTGTGTTGTATATTAAGAGAAAGCATCCAAATACTTTGTTTGAATTCATTTAAGTGTGAAGCTACACCTAGGATGTTTACAAGTACAAACAAGCTTCAACTCAAGCTGTTGAATAAATTTACGCGTTTTAACAGCTCTTACGACTTGGTGATAGAAATTGAGTTCTTTTGTGTTGTATATTAAGAGAAAGCATCCAAATACTTTGTTTGCAATCATTTGAGTGTGAAACTACACCTAGGATGTTTACAGTTACAAACAAGCTTCAACTCAAGCTGCTGAATGAATTTACGCGTTTTAACAGCTCTTACGACTAGGGTGATAGAAATTGAGTTCTTTTGTGTTGTATATTAAGGGAAAGCATCCAAATACTTTGTTTGCAATCATTTGAGTGTGAAACTACACCTAGGATGTTTACAGTTACAAACAAGCTTCAACTCAAGCTTTTGATTGCATTTACGCGTTTTAAAAGCTCATACGAGTAGGGTGAAAGAGATTTGGGTTCTTTTGTGTTGTATATTAAGAGAAAGCATCCAAATACTTTGTTTGCAATCATTTGAGTGTGAAACTATACCTAGGATATTTACAGTTACAAACAAGCTTCAACTCAAGCTTTTGAATGCATTTACGCGTTTTAAAGCTCATACGAGTAGGGTGAAAGAGATTTGAGTTCTTTTGTGTTGTATATTAAGAGAAAGCATCCAAATACTTTGTTTGCATTCATTTGAGTGTGAAACTAGACCTAGGATGTTTACAGTTACAAACAAGCTTCAACTCAAGCTTTTGATTGCATTTACGCGTTTTAAAAGCTCATACGAGTAGGGTGAAAGAGATTTGGGTTCTTTTGTGTTGTATATTAAGACAAATTATCCAAATACTTTTTTTGCAATCATTTGAGTGTGAAACTACACCTTGGATGTTTACAGTTACAAACAAGCTTCCACTCAAGCTTTTGAATGCATTTACGCGTTTTAAAAGCTCATACGAGTAGGGTGAAAGAGATTTGAGTTCTTTTGTGTTGTATATTAAGAGAAAGCATCCAAATACTTTGTTTGCATTCATTTGAGTGTGAAATTATACCTAGGATGTTTACAGTCACAAACAAGCTTCAACTCAAGGTTTTGAATGCATTTACGCGTTTTAAAAGCTCATACGAGTAGGGTGAAAGAGATTTGAGTTCTTTTGTGTTGTATATTAAGAGAAAGCATCCAAATACTTTGTTTGCAATCATTTGAGTGTGAAACTACACCTAGGATGTTTACAGTTACAAACAAGCTTCAACTCAAGCTTTTGAATGCATTTACGCGCTTTAAAAGCTCATACGAGTTGGGTGAAAGAGATTTGAGTTCTTCTGTGTTGTATATTAAGAGAAAGCATCCAAATACTTTGTTTGCATTCATTTGAGTGTAAAACTACACCTAGGATGTTTACCGTTACAAACAAGCTTCAACTCAAGCTTTTGAATGCATTTACGCGTTTTAAAAGCTCATACGAGTAGGGGGGAAGAGATTTGGGTTCTTTTGTGTTGTATATTAAGAGAAAGCATCCAGATACTTTGTTTGCAGTCATTTGAGTGTGAAACTACACCTAGGATGTTTACAGTTACAAACAAGCTTCAACTCAAGCTTTTGAATGCATTTACGCGTTTTAAAAGCTCATACGAGTAGGGTGAAAGAGATTTGAGTTCTTTTGTGTTGTATATTAAGAGAAAGCATCCAAATACTTTGTTTGCATTCATTTGAGTGTGAAACTACACCTAGGATGTTTACAAGTACAAACAAGCTTCAACTCAAGCTGCTGAATGAATTTACGCGTTTTAAAAGCTCATACGAGTAGGGTGAAAGAGATTTGGGTTCTTTTGTATTGTATATTAAGGGAAAGCATCCAAATACTGTGTTTGCAATCATTTGAGTGTGAAACTACACCTAGGATGTTTACAGTTACAAACAAGCTTCAACTCAAGCTTTTGAATGCATTTACGCGTTTTAAAAGCTCATACGAGTAGGGTGAAAGAGATTTGAGTTCTTTTGTGTTGTATATTAAGAGAAAGCATCCAAATACTTTGTTTGCATTCATTTGAGTGTGAAACTACACCTAGGATGTTTACAAGTACAAACAAGCTTCAACTCAAGCTGCTGAATGAATTTACGCGTTTTAACAGCTCTTACGACTAGGGTGATAGAAATTGAGTTCTTTTGTGTTGTATATTAAGAGAAAGCATCCAAATACTTTGTTTGCAATCATTTGAGTGTGAAACTACACCTAGGATGTTTACAGTTACAAACAAGCTTCAACTCAAGCTGCTGAATGAATTTACGCGTTTTAAAACCTCATACGAGTAGGGTGAAAGAGATTTGAGTTCTTTTGTGTTGTATATTAAGAGAAAGCATCCAAATACTTTGTTTGCATTCATTTGAGTGTGAAACTATACCTAGGATGTTTACAGTTACAAACAAGCCTCAACTCAAGCTTTTGAATGCATTTACGCGTTTTAAAAGCTCATACGAGTAGGGTGAAAGAGATTTGAGTTCTTTTGTGTTGTATATTAAGAGAAAGCATCCAAATACTTTGTTTGCATTCATTTGAGTGTGAAACTACACCTAGGATGTTTACAAGTACAAACAAGCTTCAACTCAAGCTGCTGAATGAATTTACGCGTTTTAACAGCTCTTACGACTAGGGTGATAGAAATTGAGTTCTTTTGTGTTGTATATTAAGAGAAAGCATCCAAATACTTTGTTTGCAATCATTTGCGTGTGAAACTACACCTAGGATGTTTACAGTTACAAACAAGCTTCAACTCAAGCTGCTGAATGAATTTACGCGTTTTAAAACCTCATACGAGTAGGGTGAAAGAGATTTGAGTTCTTTTGTGTTGTATATTAAGAGAAAGCATCCAAATACTTTGTTTGCATTCATTTGAGTGTGAAACTATACCTAGGATGTTTACAGTTACAAACAAGCCTCAACTCAAGCTTTTGAATGCATTTACGCGTTTTAAAAGCTCATACGAGTAGGGTGAAAGAGATTTGAGTTCTTTTGTGTTGTATATTAAGAGAAAGCATCCAAATACTTTGTTTGCATTCATTTGAGTGTGAAACTACACCTAGGATGTTTACAAGTACAAACAAGCTTCAACTCAAGCTGCTGAATGAATTTACGCGTTTTAACAGCTCTTACGACTAGGGTGATAGAAATTGAGTTCTTTTGTGTTGTATATTAAGAGAAAGCATCCAAATACTTTGTTTGCAATCATTTGAGTGTGAAACTACACCTAGGATGTTTACAGTTACAAACAAGCTTCAACTCAAGCTGCTGAATGAATTTACGCGTTTTAACAGCTCTTACGACTAGGGTGATAGAAATTGAGTTCTTTTGTGTTGTATATTAAGGGAAAGCATCCAAATACTTTGTTTGAAATCATTTGAGTGTGAAACTACACCTAGGATGTTTACAGTTACAAACAAGCTTCAACTCAAGCTTTTGAATGCATTTACGCGTTTTAAAAGCTCATACGAGTAGGGTGAAAGAGATTTGGGTTCTTTTGTGTTGTATATTAAGAGAAAGCATCCAAATACTTTGTTTGCAATCATTTGAGTGTGAAACTATACCTAGGATGTTTACAGTTACAAACAAGCTTCAACTCAAGCTTTTAAATGCATTTACGCGTTTTAAAGCTCATACGAGTAGGGTGAAAGAGATTTGAGTTCTTTTGTGTTGTATATTAAAAGAAAGCATCCAACTACTTTGTTTGCATTCATTTGAGTGTGAAACTAGACCTAGGATGTTTACAGTTACAAACAAGCTTCAACTCAAGCTTTTGAATGCATTTACGCGTTTTTAAAAGCTCATACGAGTAGGGTGAAAGAGATTTGAGTTCTTTTGTGTTGTATATTGAGAGAAAGCATCCAAATACTTTGTTTGCATTCATTTGAGTGTGAAATTATACCTAGGATGTTTACAGTTACAAACAAGCTTCAACTCAAGCTTTTGAATGCATTTACGCGTTTTAAAAGCTCATACGAGTAGGGTGAAAGAGATTTGAGTTCTTTTGTGTTGTATATTAAGAGAAAGCATCCAAATACTTTGTTTGCATTCATTTGAGTGTGAAACTACACCTAGGATGTTTACAAGTACAAACAAGCTTCAACTCAAGCTGCTGAATGAACTTACGCGTTTTAAAAGCTCTTACGACTAGGGTGATAGAAATTGAGTTCTTTTGTGTTGTATATTAAGAGAAAGCATCCAAATACTTTGTTCGCATTCATTTGAGTGTGAAACTAGACCTAGGATGTTTACAGTTACAAACAAGCTTCAACTCAAGCTTTTGAATGCATTTACGCGTTTTAAAAGCTCATACGAGTAGGGCGAAAGAAATTTGAGTTCTTTTGTGTTGTATATTAAGACAAATCATCCAAATACTTTTTTTGCAATCATTTGAGTGTGAAACTACACCTTGGATGTTTACAGTTACAAACAAGCTTCCACTCAAGCTTTTGAATGCATTTACGCGTTTTAAAAGCTCATACGAGTAGGGTGAAAGAGATTTGAGTTCTTTTGTGTTGTATATTAAGAAAAAGCATCCAAATACTTTGTTTGCATTCATTTGAGTGTGAAATTATACCTAGGATGTTTACAGTTACAAACAAGCTTCAACTCAAGCTTTTGAATGCATTTACGCGTTTTAAAAGCTCATACGAGTAGGGTGAAAGAGATTTGAGTTCTTTTGTGTTGTATATTAAGAGAAATCATCCAAATACTTTGTTTGCAATCATTTGAGTGTGAAACTACACCTTGGATGTTTTCAGTTACAAACAAGCTTCCACTCAAGCTTTTGAATGCATTTACGCGTTTTAAAAGCTCATACGAGTAGGGTGAAAGAGATTTGAGTTCTTTTGTGTTGTATATTAAGAGAAAGCATCCAAATACTTTGTTTGCATTCATTTGAGTGTGAAACTATACCTAGGATGTTTACAGTTACAAACAAGCTTCAACTCAAGCTTTTAAATGCATTTACGCGTTTTAAAGCTCATACGAGTAGGGTGAAAGAGATTTGAGTTCTTTTGTGTTGTATATTAAAAGAAAGCATCCAACTACTTTGTTTGCATTCATTTGAGTGTGAAACTAGACCTAGGATGTTTACAGTTACAAACAAGCTTCAACTCAAGCTTTTGAATGCATTTACGCGTTTTTAAAAGGTCATACGAGTAGGGTGAAAGAGATTTGAGTTCTTTTGTGTTGTATATTAAGAAAAAGCATCCAAATACTTTGTTTGCATTCATTTGAGTGTGAAATTATACCTAGGATGTTTACAGTTACAAACAAGCTTCAACTCAAGCTTTTGAATGCATTTACGCGTTTTAAAAGCTCATACGAGTAGGGTGAAAGAGATTTGAGTTCTTTTGTGTTGTATATTAAGAGAAATCATCCAAATACTTTGTTTGCAATCATTTGAGTGTGAAACTACACCTTGGATGTTTTCAGTTACAAACAAGCTTCCACTCAAGCTTTTGAATGCATTTACGCGTTTTAAAAGCTCATACGAGTAGGGTGAAAGAGATTTGAGTTCTTTTGTGTTGTATATTAAGAGAAAGCATCCAAATACTTTGTTTGCATTCATTTGAGTGTGAAATTATACCTAGGATGTTTACAGTCACAAACAAACTTCAACTCAAGGTTTTGAATGCATTTACGCGTTTTAAAAGCTCATACGAGTAGGGTGAAAGAGATTTGAGTTCTTCTGTGTTGTATATTAAGAGAAAGCATCCAAATACTTTGTTTGCATTCATTTGAGTGTAAAACTACACCTAGGATGTTTACCGTTACAAACAAGCTTCAACTCAAGCTTTTGAATGCATTTACGCGTTTTAAAAGCTCATACGAGTAGGGGGGAAGAGATTTGGGTTCTTTTGTGTTGTATATTAAGAGAAAGCATCCAAATAATTTGTTTGCAATCATTTGAGTGTGAAACTACACCTAGGATGTTTACAGTTACAAACAAGCTTCAACTCAAGCTTTTGAATGCATTTACGCGTTTTAAAGCTCATACGAGTAGGGTGAAAGAGATTTGAGTTCTTTTGTGTTGTATATTAAGAGAAAGCATCCAAATACTTTGTTTGCATTCACTTGAGTGTGAAACTATACCTAGGATGTTTACAGTTACAAACAAGCTTCAACTCAAGCTTTTGAATGCATTTACGCGTTTTAAAAGCTCATACGAGTAGGGTGAGAGAGATTTGAGTTCTTTTGTGTTGTATATTAAGAGAAAGCATCCAAATACTTTGTTTGCATTCATTTGAGTGTGAAACTACACCTAGGATGTTTACAAGTACAAACAAGCTTCAACTCAAGCTTTTGAATGCATTTACGCGTTTTAAAAGCTCATACGAGTAGGGGGGAAGAGATTTGGGTTCTTTTGTGTTGTATATTAAGAGAAAGCATCCAAATACTTTGTTTGCAATCATTTGAGTGTGAAACTACACCTAGGATGTTTACAGTTACAAACAAGCTTCAACTCAAGCTTTTGAATGCATTTACGCGTTTTAAAACCTCATACGAGTAGGGTGAAAGAGATTTGAGTTCTTTTGTGTTGTATATTAAGAGAAAGCATCCAAATACTTTGTTTGCATTCACTTGAGTGTGAAACTATACCTAGGATGTTTACAGTTACAAACAAGCTTCAACTCAAACTTTTGAATGCATTTACGCGTTTTAAAGCTCATACGAGTAGGGTGAAAGAGATTTGAGTTCTTTTGTGTTGTATATTAAGAGAAATCATCCAAATACTTTGTTTGCAATCATTTGAGTGTGAAACTACACCTTGGATGTTTTCAGTTACAAACAAGCTTCCACTCAAGCTTTTGAATGCATTTACGCGTTTTAAAAGCTCATACGAGTAGGGTGAAAGAGATTTGAGTTCTTCTGTGTTGTATATTAAGAGAAAGCATCCAAATACTTTGTTTGCATTCATTTGAGTGTGAAATTATACCTAGGATTTTTACAGTTACAAACAAGCTTCAACTCAAGTTTTTGAATGTATTTACGATTTTTAAAAGCTCATACGAGTAGGGTGAAAGAGATTTGAGTTCTTTTGTGTTGTATATTAAGAGAAAGCATCCAAATACTTTGTTTGCATTCATTTGAGTGTGAAATTATACCTAGGATGTTTACAGTTACAAACAAGCTTCAACTCAAGCTGCTGAATGAATTTACGCGTTTTAACAGCTCTTACGACTAGGGTGATAGAAATTGAGTTCTTTTGTGTTGTATATTAAGAGAAAGCATCCAAATACTTTGTTTGCAATCATTTGAGTGTGAAACTACACCTAGGATGTTTACAGTTACAAACAAGCTTCAACTCAAGCTGCTGAATGAATTTACGCGTTTTAACAGCTCTTACGACTAGGGTGATAGAAATTGAGTTCTTTTGTGTTGTATATTAAGGGAAAGCATCCAAATACTCTGTTTGAAATCATTTGAGTGTGAAACTACACCTAGGATGTTTACAGTTACAAACAAGCTTCAACTCAAGCTGCTGAATGTATTTACGCGTTTTAACAGCTCTTACGACTAGGGTGATAGAAATTGAGTTCTTTTGTGTTGTATATTAAGAGAAAGCATCCAAATACTTTTTTTGCAATCATTTGAGTGTGAAACTACACCTAGGATGTTTACAGTTACAAACAAGCTTCAACTCAAGCTTTTGAATGCATTTACGCGTTTTAAAAGCTCATACGAGTAGGGTGAAAGAGATTTGGGTTCTTTTGTGTTGTATATTAAGAGAAAGCATCCAAATACTTTGTTTGCAATCATTTGAGTGTGAAACTATACCTAGGATGTTTACAGTTACAAACAAGCTTCAACTCAAGCTTTTGAATGCATTTACGCGTTTTAAAGCTCATACGAGTAGGGTGAAAGAGATTTGGGTTCTTTTGTGTTGTATATTAAGAGAAAGCATCCAAATACTTTGTTTGCAATCATTTGAGTGTGAAACTACACCTAGGATGTTTATAGTTACAAACAAGCTTCAACTCAAGCTTTTGAATGCATTTACGCGTTTTAAAACCTCATACGAGTAGGGTGAAAGAGATTTGAGTTCTTTTGTGTTGTATATTAAGAGAAAGCATCCAAATACTTTGTTTGCATTCATTTGAGTGTGAAACTATACCTAGGATGTTTACAGTTACAAACAAGCCTCAACTCAAGCTTTTGAATGCATTTACGCGTTTTAAAAGCTCATACGAGTAGGGTGAAAGAGATTTGAGTTCTTTTGTGTTGTATATTAAGAGAAATCATCCAAATACTTTGTTTGCAATCATTTGAGTGTGAAACTACACCTTGGATG
This sequence comes from Tetragonia tetragonoides, assembly GCA_038025085.1. NCBI lineage: Eukaryota > Viridiplantae > Streptophyta > Magnoliopsida > Caryophyllales > Aizoaceae > Tetragonia > Tetragonia tetragonoides. Next base: position 21,824,041 of record CM076146.1, read on the forward strand.
TTTTCAGTTACAAACAAGCTTCCACTCAAGCTTTTGAATGCATTTACGCGTTTTAAAAGCTCATATGAGTAGGGTGAAAGAGATTTGAGTTCTTCTGTGTTGTATATTAAGAGTAAGCATCCAAATACTTTGTTTGCATTCATTTGAGTGTGAAATTATACCTAGGATTTTTACAGTTACAAACAAGCTTCAACTCAAGTTTTTGAATGTATTTACGATTTTTAAAAGCTCATACGAGTAGGGTGAAAGAGATTTGAGTTCTTTTGTGTTGTATATTAAGAGAAAGCATCCAAATACTTTGTATGCATTCATTTGAGTGTGAAACTACACCTAGGATGTTTACAAGTACAAACAAGCTTCAACTCAAGCTGCTGAATGAACTTACGCGTTTTAAAAGCTCTTACGACTAGGGTGATAGAAATTGAGTTCTTTTGTGTTGTATATTAAGAGAAAGCATCCAAATACTTTGTTTGCATTCATTTGAGTGTGAAACTAGACCTAGGATGTTTACAGTTACAAACAAGCTTCAACTCAAGCTTTTGAATGCATTTACGCGTTTTAAAAGCTCATACGAGTAGGGCGAAAGAAATTTGAGTTCTTTTGTGTTGTATATTAAGACAAATCATCCAAATACTTTTTTTGCAATCATTTGAGTGTGAAACTACACCTTGGATGTTTACAGTTACAAACAAGCTTCCACTCAAGCTTTTGAATGCATTTACGCGTTTTAAAAGCTCATACGAGTAGGGTGAAAGAGATTTGAGTTCTTTTGTGTTGTATATTAAGAGAAAGCATCCAAATACTTTGTTTGCATTCATTTGAGTGTGAAATTATACCTAGGATGTTTACAGTCACAAACAAACTTCAACTCAAGGTTTTGAATGCATTTACGCGTTTTAAAAGCTCATACGAGTAGGGTGAAAGAGATTTGAGTTCTTTTGTGTTGTATATTAAGAGAAAGCATCCAAATACTTTGTTTGCAATCATTTGAGTGTGAAACTACACCTAGGATGTTTACAGTTACAAACAAGCTTCAACTCAAGCTTTTGAATGCATTTACGCGCTTTAAAAGCTCATACGAGTTGGGTGAAAGAGATTTGAGTTCTTCTGTGTTGTATATTAAGAGAAAGCATCCAAATACTTTGTTTGCAATCATTTGAGTGTGAAACTACACCGAGGATGTTTACAGTTACAAACAAGCTTCAACTCAAGCTTTTGAATGCATTTACGCGCTTTAAAAGCTCATACGAGTTGGGTGAAAGAGATTTGAGTTCTTCTGTGTTGTATATTGAGAGAAAGCATCCAAATACTTTGTTTGCATTCATTTGAGTGTAAAACTACACCTAGGATGTTTACCGTTACAAACAAGCTTCAACTCAAGCTTTTGAATGCATTTACGCGTTTTAAAAGCTCATACGAGTAGGGGGGAAGAGATTTGGGTTCTTTTGTGTTGTATATTAAGAGAAAGCATCCAAATACTTTGTTTGCAATCATTTGAGTGTGAAACTACACCTAGGATGTTTACAGTTACAAACAAGCTTCAACTCAAGCTTTTGAATGCATTTACGCGTTTTAAAGCTCATACGAGTAGGGTGAAAGAGATTTGAGTTCTTTTGTGTTGTATATTAAGAGAAAGCATCCAAATACTTTGTTTGCATTCACTTGAGTGTGAAACTATACCTAGGATGTTTACAGTTACAAACAAGCTTCAACTCAACCTTTTGAATGCATTTACGCGTTTTAAAAGCTCATACGAGTAGGGTGAAAGAGATTTGGGTTCTTTTGTGTTGTATATTAAGAGAAAGCATCCAAATACTTTGTTTGCAATCATTTGAGTGTGAAACTACACCTAGGATGTTTATAGTTACAAACAAGCTTCAACTCAAGCTTTTGAATGCATTTACGCGTTTTAAAACCTCATACGAGTAGGGTGAAAGAGATTTGAGTTCTTTTGTGTTGTATATTAAGAGAAAGCATCCAAATACTTTTTTTGCATTCATTTGAGTGTGAAACTATACCTAGGATGTTTACAGTTACAAACAAGCCTCAACTCAAGCTTTTGAATGCATTTACGCGTTTTAAAAGCTCATACGAGTAGGGTGAAAGAGATTTGAGTTCTTTTGTGTTGTATATTAAGAGAAAGCATCCAAATACTTTGTTTGCATTCATTTGAGTGTGAAATTATACCTAGGATGTTTACAGTTACAAACAAGCTTCAACTCAAGCTGCTGAATGAATTTACGCGTTTTAACAGCTCTTACGACTAGGGTGATAGAAATTGAGTTCTTTTGTGTTGTATATTAAGAGAAAGCATCCAAATACTTTGTTTGCAATCATTTGAGTGTGAAACTACACCTAGGATGTTTATAGTTACAAACAAGCTTCAACTCAAGCTTTTGAATGCATTTACGCGTTTTAAAACCTCATACGAGTAGGGTGAAAGAGATTTGAGTTCTTTTGTGTTGTATATTAAGAGAAAGCATCCAAATACTTTGTTTGCATTCACTTGAGTGTGAAACTATACCTAGGATGTTTACAGTTACAAACAAGCTTCAACTCAAGCTTTTGAATGCATTTACGCGTTTTAAAAGCTCATACGAGTAGGGTGAGAGAGATTTGAGTTCTTTTGTGTTGTATATTAAGAGAAAGCATCCAAATACTTTGTTTGCATTCATTTGAGTGTGAAACTACACCTAGGATGTTTACAAGTACAAACAAGCTTCAACTCAAGCTTTTGAATGCATTTACGCGTTTTAAAAGCTCATACGAGTAGGGGGGAAGAGATTTGGGTTCTTTTGTGTTGTATATTAAGAGAAAGCATCCAAATACTTTGTTTGCAATCATTTGAGTGTGAAACTACACCTAGGATGTTTACAGTTACAAACAAGCTTCAACTCAAGCTTTTGAATGCATTTACGCGTTTTAAAACCTCATACGAGTAGGGTGAAAGAGATTTGAGTTCTTTTGTGTTGTATATTAAGAGAAAGCATCCAAATACTTTGTTTGCATTCACTTGAGTGTGAAACTATACCTAGGATGTTTACAGTTACAAACAAGCTTCAACTCAAGCTTTTGAATGCATTTACGCGTTTTAAAGCTCATACGAGTAGGGTGAAAGAGATTTGAGTTCTTTTGTGTTGTATATTAAGAGAAATCATCCAAATACTTTTTTTGCAATCATTTGAGTGTGAAACTACACCTTGGATGTTTACAGTTACAAACAAGCTTCCACTCAAGCTTTTGAATGCATTTACGCGTTTTAAAAGCTCATACGAGTAGGGTGAAAGAGATTTGAGTTCTTTTGTGTTGTATATTAAGAGAAAGCATCCAAATACTTTGTTTGCATTCATTTGAGTGTGAAATTATACCTAGGATGTTTACAGTCACAAACAAACTTCAACTCAAGGTTTTGAATGCATTTACGCGTTTTAAAAGCTCATACGAGTAGGGTGAAAGAGATTTGAGTTCTTTTGTTTTGTATATTAAGAGAAAGCATCCAAATACTTTGTTTGCAATCATTTGAGTGTGAAACTACACCTAGGATGTTTACAGTTACAAACAAGCTTCAACTCAAGCTTTTGAATGCATTTACGCGCTTTAAAAGCTCATACGAGTTGGGTGAAAGAGATCGGAGTTCTTCTGTGTTGTATATTAAGAGAAAGCATCCAAATACTTTGTTTGCAATCATTTGAGTGTGAAACTACACCGAGGATGTTTACAGTTACAAACAAGCTTCAACTCAAGCTTTTGAATGCATTTACGCGCTTTAAAAGCTCATACGAGTTGGGTGAAAGAGATTTGAGTTCTTCTGTGTTGTATATTAAGAGAAAGCATCCAAATACTTTGTTTGCATTCATTTGAGTGTAAAACTACACCTAGGATGTTTACCGTTACAAACAAGCTTCAACTCAAGCTTTTGAATGCATTTACGCGTTTTAAAAGCTCATACGAGTAGGGGGGAAGAGATTTGGGTTCTTTTGTGTTGTATATTAAGAGAAAGCATCCAAATACTTTGTTTGCAATCATTTGAGTGTGAAACTACACCTAGGATGTTTACAGTTACAAACAAGCTTCAACTCAAGCTTTTGAATGCATTTACGCGTTTTAAAGCTCATACGAGTAGGGTGAAAGAGATTTGAGTTCTTTTGTGTTGTATATTAAGAGAAAGCATCCAAATACTTTGTTTGCATTCACTTGAGTGTGAAACTATACCTAGGATGTTTACAGTTACAAACAAGCTTCAACTCAAGCTTTTGAATGCATTTACGCGTTTTAAAAGCTCATACGAGTAGGGTGAAAGAGATTTGGGTTCTTTTGTGTTGTATATTAAGAGAAAGCATCCAAATACTTTGTTTGCAATCATTTGAGTGTGAAACTACACCTAGGATGTTTATAGTTACAAACAAGCTTCAACTCAAGCTTTTGAATGCATTTACGCGTTTTAAAACCTCATACGAGTAGGGTGAAAGAGATTTGAGTTCTTTTGTGTTGTATATTAAAAGAAAGCATCCAAATACTTTTTTTGCATTCATTTGAGTGTGAAACTATACCTAGGATGTTTACAGTTACAAACAAGCCTCAACTCAAGCTTTTGAATGCATTTACGCGTTTTAAAAGCTCATACGAGTAGGGTGAAAGAGATTTGAGTTCTTTTGTGTTGTATATTAAGAGAAATCATCCAAATACTTTGTTTGCAATCATTTGAGTGTGAAACTACACCTTGGATGTTTTCAGTTACAAACAAGCTTCCACTCAAGCTTTTGAATGCATTTACGCGTTTTAAAAGCTCATACGAGTAGGGTGAAAGAGATTTGAGTTCTTCTGTGTTGTATATTAAGAGAAAGCATCCAAATACTTTGTTTGCATTCATTTGAGTGTGAAATTATACCTAGGATTTTTACAGTTACAAACAAGCTTCAACTCAAGTTTTTGAATGTATTTACGCGTTTTAAAAGCTCATACGAGTAGGGTGAAAGAGATTTGAGTTCTTTTGTGTTGTATATTAAGAGAAAGCATCCAAATACTTTGTTTGCATTCATTTGAGTGTGAAATTATACCTAGGATGTTTACAGTTACAAACAAGCTTCAACTCAAGCTGCTGAATGAATTTACGCGTTTTAAAGCTCATACAAGTAGGGTGAAAGAGATTTGAGTTCTTTTGTGTTGTATATTAAAAGAAAGCATCCAACTACTTTGTTTGCATTCATTTGAGTGTGAAACTAGACCTAGGATGTTTACAGTTACAAACAAGCTTCAACTCAAGCTTTTGAATGCATTTACGCGTTTTAAAAGCTCATACGAGTAGGGTGAAAGAGATTTGGGTTCTTTTGTGTTGTATATTAAGAGAAAGCATCCAAATACTTTGTTTGCAATCATTTGAGTGTGAAACTACACCTTGGATGTTTTCAGTTACAAACAAGCTTCCACTCAAGCTTTTGAATGCATTTACGCGTTTTAAAAGCTCATACGAGTAGGGTGAAAGAGATTTGAGTTCTTCTGTGTTGTATATTAAGAGAAAGCATCCAAATACTTTGTTTGCATTCATTTGAGTGTGAAATTATACCTAGGATGTTTACAGTTACAAACAAGCTTCAACTCAAGCTGCTGAATGAATTTACGCGTTTTAACAGCTCTTACGACTAGGGTGATAGAAATTGAGTTCTTTTGTGTTGTATATTAAGAGAAAGCATCCAAATACTTTGTTTGCAATCAGTTGAGTGTGAAACTACACCTAGGATGTTTACAGTTACAAACAAGCTTCAACTCAAGCTGCTGAATGAATTTACGCGTTTTAACAGCTCTTACGACTAGGGTGATAGAAATTGAGTTCTTTTGTGTTGTATATTAAGGGAAAGCATCCAAATACTTTGTTTGCAATCATTTGAGTGTGAAACTACACCTAGGATGTTTACAGTTACAAACAAGCTTCAACTCAAGCTTTTGAATGCATTTACGCGTTTTAAAAGCTCATACGAGTAGGGTGAAAGAGATTTGGGTTCTTTTGTGTTGTATATTTAGAGAAAGCATCCAAATACTTTGTTTGCAATCATTTGAGTGTGAAACTATACCTAGGATGTTTACAGTTACAAACAAGCTTCAACTCAAGCTTTTGAATGCATTTACGCGTTTTAAAGCTCATACAAGTAGGGTGAAAGAGATTTGAGTTCTTTTGTGTTGTATATTAAAAGAAAGCATCCAACTACTTTGTTTGCATTCATTTGAGTGTGAAACTAGACCTAGGATGTTTACAGTTACAAACAAGCTTCAACTCAAGCTTTTGAATGCATTTACGCGTTTTTAAAAGCTCATACGAGTAGGGTGAAAGAGATTTGAGTTCTTTTGTGTTGTATATTAAGAGAAAGCATCCAAATACTTTGTTTGCATTCATTTGAGTGTGAAATTATACCTAGGATGTTTACAGTTACAAACAACCTTCAACTCAAGGTTTTGAATGCATTTACGCGTTTTAAAAGCTCATACGAGTAGGGTGAAAGAGATTTGAGTTCTTTTGTGTTGTATATTAAGAGAAATCATCCAAATACTTTGTTTGCAATCATTTGAGTGTGAAACTACACCTTGGATGTTTTCAGTTACAAACAAGCTTCCACTCAAGCTTTTGAATGCATTTACGCGTTTTAAAAGCTCATACGAGTAGGGTGAAAGAGATTTGAGTTCTTTTGTGTTGTATATTAAGAGAAAGCATCCAAATACTTTGTTTGCATTCATTTGAGTGTGAAATTATACCTAGGATGTTTACAGTTACAAACAAGCTTCAACTCAAGCTTTTGAATATATTTACGCGTTTTAAAAGCTCATACGAGTAGGGTGAAAGAGATTTGAGTTCTTTTGTGTTGTATATTAAGAGAAAGCATCCAAATACTTTGTTTGCATTCATTTGAGTGTGAAATTATACCTAGGATGTTTACAGTTACAAACAAGCTTCAACTCAAGCTTTTGAATGCATTTACGCGTTTTAAAAGCTCATACGAGTAGGGTGAAAGAGATTTGAGTTCTTCTGTGTTGTATATTAAGAGAAAGCATCCAAATACTTTGTTTTCATTCATTTGAGTGTGAAACTATACCTAGGATGTTTACAGTTACAAACAAGCTTCAACTCAAGCTTTTGAATGCATTTACGCGCTTTAAAAGCTCATACGAGTAGGGTGAAAGAGATTTGAGTTCTTCTGTGTTGTATATTAAGAGAAAGCATCCAAATACTTTGTTTGCATTCACTTGAGTGTGAAATTATACCTAGGATGTTTACAGTTACAAACATGCTTCAACTCAAGCTTTTGAATGCATTTACGCGTTTTAAAAGCTCATACGAGTAGGGTGAAAGAGATTTGAGTTCTTTTGTGTTGTATATTAAGAGAAAGCATCCAAATGCTTTGTTTGCATTCATTTGAGTGTGAAATTATACCTAGGATGTTTACAGTTACAAACAAGCTTCAACTCAAGCTTTTGCATGCATTTACGCGTTTTAAAAGCTCATACGAGTAGGGTGAAAGAGATTTGAGTTCTTTTGTGTTGTATATTAAGAGAAAGCATCCAAATACTTTGTTTGCATTCATTTGAGTGTGAAACTACACCTAGGATGTTTACAAGTACAAACAAGCTTCAACTCAAGCTGCTGAATGAATTTACGCGTTTTAACAGCTCGTACGACTAGGGTGATAGAAATTGAGTTCTTTTGTGTTGTATATAAAGAGAAAGCATCCAAATACTTTGTTTGCAATCATTTGAGTGTGAAACTACACCTAGGATGTTTACAGTTACAAACAAGCTTCAACTCAAGCTGCTGAATGAATTTACGCGTTTTAACAGCTCTTACGACTAGGGTGATAGAAATTGAGTTCTTTTGTGTTGTATATTAAGGGAAAGCATCCAAATACTTTGTTTGAAATCATTTGAGTGTGAAACTACACCTAGGATGTTTACAGTTACAAACAAGCTTCAACTCCAGCTTTTGAATGTATTTGCGCGTTTTAAAATCTCATACGAGTAGGGTGAAAGAGATTTGGGTTCTTTTGTGTTGTATATTAAGAGAAAGCATCCAAATACTTTGTTTGCAATCATTTGAGTGTGAAACTACACCTAGGATGTTTACAGTTACAAACAAGCTTCCACTCAAGCTTTTGAATGCATTTACGCGTTTTAAAAGCTCATACGAGTAGGGTGAAAGAGATTTGAGTTCTTTTGTGTTGTATATTAAGAGAAAGCATCCAAATACTTTGTTTGCAATCATTTGAGTGTGAAACTACACCTAGGATGTTTACAGTTACAAACAAGCTTCAACTCAAGCTTTTGAATGCATTTACGCGTTTAAAAAGCTCATACGAGTAGGGTGAAAGAGATTTGAGTTCTTCTGTGTTGTACATTAAGAGAAAGCATCCAAATACTTTGTTTTCATTCATTTGAGTGTGAAACTACACCTAGGATGTTTACAGTTACAAACAAGCTTCAACTCAAGCTTTTGAATGCATTTACGCGTTTTAAAAGCTCATACGAGTAGGGTGAAAGAGATTTGAGTTCTTTTGTGTTGTATATTAAGAGAAAGCATCCAAATGCTTTGTTTGCATTCATTTGAGTGTGAAATTATACCTAGGATGTTTACAGTTACAAACAAGCTTCAACTCAAGCTTTTGAATGCATTTACGCGTTTTAAAAGCTCATACGAGTAGGGTGAAAGAGATTTGAGTTCTTTTGTGTTGTATATTAAGAGAAAGCATCCAAATACTTTGTTTGCATTCATTTGAGTGTGAAACTACACCTAGGATGTTTACAAGTACAAACAAGCTTCAACTCAAGCTTTTGATTGTATTTACGAGTTTTAAAAGCTCATACGAGTAGGGTGAAAGAGATTTGAGTTCTTTTGTGTTGTATATTAAGAGAAAGCATCCAAATACTTTGTTTGCAATCATTTGAGTGTGAAACTACACCTAGGATGTTTACAGTTACAAACAAGCTTCAACTCAAGCTTTTGAATGCATTTACGCGTTTTAAAAGCTCATACGAGTAGGGTGAGAGAGATTTGAGTTCTTTTGTGTTGTATATTAAGAGAAAGCATCCAAATACTTTGTTTGCATTCATTTGAGTGTGACACTACACCTAGGATGTTTACAAGTACAAACAAGCTTCAACTCAAGCTGCTGAATGAATTTACGCGTTTTAACAGCTCTTACGACTAGGGTGATAGAAATTGAGTTCTTTTGTGTTGTATATTAAGGGAAAGCATCCAAATACTTTGTTTGCAATCATTTGAGTGTGAAACAACACCTAGGATGTTTACAGTTACAAACAAGCTTCAACTCAAGCTTTTGAATGCATTTACGCGTTTTAAAAGCTCATACGAGTAGGGTGAAAGAGATTTGGGTTCTTTTGTGTTGTATATTAAGAGAAAGCATCCAAATACTTTGTTTGCAATCATTTGAGTGTGAAACTATACCTAGGATGTCTACAGTTACAAACAAGCTTCAACTCAAGCTGCTGAATGAATTTACGCGTTTTAACAGCTCTTACGACTAGGGTGATAGAAATTGAGTTCTTTTGTGTTGTATATTAAGGGAAAGCATCCAAATACTTTGTTTGAAATCATTTGAGTGTGAAACTACACCTTGGATGTTTACAGTTACAAACAAGCTTCAACTCAAGCTTTTGAATGCATTTACGCGTTTTAAAGCTCATACGAGTAGGGTGAAAGAGATTTGAGTTCTTTTGTGTTGTATATTAAAAGAAAGCATCCAACTACTTTGTTTGCATTCATTTGAGTGTGAAACTAGACCTAGGATGTTTACAGTTACAAACAAGCTTCAACTCAAGCTTTTGAATGCATTTACGCGCTTTAAAAGCTCATACGAGTAGGGTGAAAGAGATTTGAGTTCTTCTGTGTTGTATATTAAGAGAAAGCATCCAAATACTTTGTTTGCATTCATTTGAGTGTGAAATTATACCTAGGATGTTTACAGTTACAAAGAAGCTTCAACTCAAGCTTTTGAATGCATTTACGCGTTTTAAAAGCTCATACGAGTAGGGTGAAAGAGATTTGAGTTCTTTTGTGTTGTATATTAAGAGAAAGCATCCAAATGCTTTGTTTGCATTCATTTGAGTGTGAAATTATACCTAGGATGTTTACAGTTACAAACAAGCTTCAACTCAAGCTTTTGAATGCATTTACGCGTTTTAAAAGCTCATACGAGTAGGGTGAAAGAGATTTGAGTTCTTTTGTGTTGTATATTAAGAGAAAGCATCCAAATACTTTGTTTGCATTCATTTGAGTGTGAAACTACACCTAGGATGTTTACAAGTACAAACAAGCTTCAACTCAAGCTACTGAATGAATTTACGCGTTTTAAAAGCTCATACGAGTAGGGTGAAAGAGATTTGGGTTCTTTTGTGTTGTATATTAAGGGAAAGCATCCAAATACTGTGTTTGCAATCATTTGAGTGTGAAACTACACCTAGGATGTTTACAGTTACAAACAAGCTTCAACTCAAGCTTTTGAATGCATTTACGCGTTTTAAAAGCTCATACGAGTAGGGTGAAAGAGATTTGAGTTCTTTTGTGTTGTATATTAAGAGAAAGCATCCAAATACTTTGTTTGCAATCATTTGAGTGTGAAACTATACCTAGGATGTTTACAGTTACAAACAAGCTTCAACTCAAGCTTTTGAATGCATTTACGCGTTTTAAAGCTCATACGAGTAGGGTGAAAGAGATTTGAGTTCTTTTGTGTTGTATATTAAAAGAAAGCATCCAACTACTTTGTTTGCATTCATTTGAGTGTGAAACTAGACCTAGGATGTTTACAGTTACAAACAAGCTTCAACTCAAGCTTTTGAATGCATTTACGCGCTTTAAAAGCTCATACGAGTAGGGTGAAAGAGATTTGAGTTCTTCTGTGTTGTATATTAAGAGAAAGCATCCAAATACTTTGTTTGCATTCATTTGAGTGTGAAATTATACCTAGGATGTTTACAGTTACAAACAAGCTTCAACTCAAGCTTTTGAATGCATTTACGCGTTTTAAAAGCTCATACGAGTAGGGTGAAAGAGATTTGAGTTCTTTTGTGTTGTATATTAAGAGAAAGCATCCAAATGCTTTGTTTGCATTCATTTGAGTGTGAAATTATACCTAGGATGTTTACAGTTACAAACAAGCTTCAACTCAAGCTTTTGAATGCATTTACGCGTTTTAAAAGCTCATACGAGTAGGGTGAAAGAGATTTGAGTTCTTTTGTGTTGTATATTAAGAGAAAGCATCCAAATACTTTGTTTGCATTCATTTGAGTGTGAAACTACACCTAGGATGTTTACAAGTACAAACAAGCTTCAACTCAAGCTGCTGAATGAATTTACGCGTTTTAAAAGCTCATACGAGTAGGGTGAAAGAGATTTGGGTTCTTTTGTGTTGTATATTAAGGGAAAGCATCCAAATACTGTGTTTGCAATCATTTGAGTGTGAAACTACACCTAGGATGTTTACAGTTACAAACAAGCTTCAACTCAAGCTTTTGAATGCATTTACGCGTTTTAAAAGCTCATACGAGTAGGGTGAAAGAGATTTGAGTTCTTTTGTGTTGTATATTAAGAGAAAGCATCCAAATACTTTGTTTGCATTTATTTGAGTGTGAAACTACACCTAGGATGTTTACAAGTACAAACAAGCTTCAACTCAAGCTGCTGAATGAATTTACGCGTTTTAACAGCTCTTAGACTAGGGTGATAGAAATTGAGTTCTTTTGTGTTGTATATTAAGAGAAAGCATCCAAATACTTTGTTTGCAATCATTTGAGTGTGAAACTACACCTAGGATGTTTACAGTTACAAACAAGCTTCAACTCAAGCTGCTGAATGAATTTACGCGTTTTAACAGCTCTTACGACTAGGGTGATAGAAATTGAGTTCTTTTGTGTTGTATATTAAGGGAAAGCATCCAAATACTTTGTTTGAAATCATTTGAGTGTGAAACTACACCTTGGATGTTTACAGTTACAAACAAGCTTCAACTCAAGCTTTTGAATGCATTTACGCGTTTTAAAGCTCATACGAGTAGGGTGAAAGAGATTTGAGTTCTTTTGTGTTGTATATTAAAAGAAAGCATCCAACTACTTTGTTTGCATTCATTTGAGTGTGAAACTAGACCTAGGATGTTTACAGTTACAAACAAGCTTCAACTCAAGCTTTTGAATGCATTTACGCGCTTTAAAAGCTCATACGAGTAGGGTGAAAGAGATTTGAGTTCTTTTGTGTTGTATATTAAAAGAAAGCATCCAACTACTTTGTTTGCATTCATTTGAGTGTGAAACTAGACCTAGGATGTTTACAGTTACAAACAAGCTTCAACTCAAGCTGCTGAATGAATTTACGCGTTTTAACAGCTCTTACGACTAGGGTGATAGAAATTGAGTTCTTTTGTGTTGTATATTAAGGGAAAGCATCCAAATACTTTGTTTGAAATCATTTGAGTGTGAAACTACACCTTGGATGTTTACAGTTACAAACAAGCTTCAACTCAAGCTTTTGAATGCATTTACGCGTTTTAAAGCTCATACGAGTAGGGTGAAAGAGATTTGAGTTCTTTTGTGTTGTATATTAAAAGAAAGCATCCAACTACTTTGTTTGCATTCATTTGAGTGTGAAACTAGACCTAGGATGTTTACAGTTACAAACAAGCTTCAACTCAAGCTTTTGAATGCATTTACGCGCTTTAAAAGCTCATACGAGTAGGGTGAAAGAGATTTGAGTTCTTCTGTGTTGTATATTAAGAGAAAGCATCCAAATACTTTGTTTGCATTCATTTGAGTGTGAAATTATACCTAGGATGTTTACAGTTACAAACAAGCTTCAACTCAAGCTTTTGAATGCATTTACGCGTTTTAAAAGCTCATACGAGTAGGGTGAAAGAGATTTGAGTTCTTTTGTGTTGTATATTAAGAGAAAGCATCCAAATGCTTTGTTTGCATTCATTTGAGTGTGAAATTATACCTAGGATGTTTACAGTTACAAACAAGCTTCAACTCAAGCTTTTGAATGCATTTACGCGTTTTAAAAGCTCATACGAGTAGGGTGAAAGAGATTTGAGTTCTTTTGTGTTGTATATTAAGAGAAAGCATCCAAATACTTTGTTTGCATTCATTTGAGTGTGAAACTACACCTAGGATGTTTACAAGTACAAACAAGCTTCAACTCAAGCTGCTGAATGAATTTACGCGTTTTAAAAGCTCATACGAGTAGGGTGAAAGAGATTTGGGTTCTTTTGTGTTGTATATTAAGGGAAAGCATCCAAATACTGTGTTTGCAATCATTTGAGTGTGAAACTACACCTAGGATGTTTACAGTTACAAACAAGCTTCAACTCAAGCTTTTGAATGCATTTACGCGTTTTAAAAGCTCATACGAGTAGGGTGAAAGAGATTTGAGTTCTTTTGTGTTGTATATTAAGAGAAAGCATCCAAATACTTTGTTTGCAATCATTTGAGTGTGAAACTATACCTAGGATGTTTACAGTTACAAACAAGCTTCAACTCAAGCTTTTGAATGCATTTACGCGTTTTAAAGCTCATACGAGTAGGGTGAAAGAGATTTGAGTTCTTTTGTGTTGTATATTAAAAGAAAGCATCCAACTACTTTGTTTGCATTCATTTGAGTGTGAAACTAGACCTAGGATGTTTACAGTTACAAACAAGCTTCAACTCAAGCTTTTGAATGCATTTACGCGCTTTAAAAGCTCATACGAGTAGGGTGAAAGAGATTTGAGTTCTTCTGTGTTGTATATTAAGAGAAAGCATCCAAATACTTTGTTTGCATTCATTTGAGTGTGAAATTATACCTAGGATGTTTACAGTTACAAACAAGCTTCAACTCAAGCTTTTGAATGCATTTACGCGTTTTAAAAGCTCATACGAGTAGGGTGAAAGAGATTTGAGTTCTTTTGTGTTGTATATTAAGAGAAAGCATCCAAATGCTTTGTTTGCATTCATTTGAGTGTGAAATTATACCTAGGATGTTTACAGTTACAAACAAGCTTCAACTCAAGCTTTTGAATGCATTTACGCGTTTTAAAAGCTCATACGAGTAGGGTGAAAGAGATTTGAGTTCTTTTGTGTTGTATATTAAGAGAAAGCATCCAAATACTTTGTTTGCATTCATTTGAGTGTGAAACTACACCTAGGATGTTTACAAGTACAAACAAGCTTCAACTCAAGCTGCTGAATGAATTTACGCGTTTTAAAAGCTCATACGAGTAGGGTGAAAGAGATTTGGGTTCTTTTGTGTTGTATATTAAGGGAAAGCATCCAAATACTGTGTTTGCAATCATTTGAGTGTGAAACTACACCTAGGATGTTTACAGTTACAAACAAGCTTCAACTCAAGCTTTTGAATGCATTTACGCGTTTTAAAAGCTCATACGAGTAGGGTGAAAGAGATTTGAGTTCTTTTGTGTTGTATATTAAGAGAAAGCATCCAAATACTTTGTTTGCATTTATTTGAGTGTGAAACTACACCTAGGATGTTTACAAGTACAAACAAGCTTCAACTCAAGCTGCTGAATGAATTTACGCGTTTTAACAGCTCTTAGACTAGGGTGATAGAAATTGAGTTCTTTTGTGTTGTATATTAAGAGAAAGCATCCAAATACTTTGTTTGCAATCATTTGAGTGTGAAACTACACCTAGGATGTTTACAGTTACAAACAAGCTTCAACTCAAGCTGCTGAATGAATTTACGCGTTTTAACAGCTCTTACGACTAGGGTGATAGAAATTGAGTTCTTTTGTGTTGTATATTAAGGGAAAGCATCCAAATACTTTGTTTGAAATCATTTGAGTGTGAAACTACACCTTGGATGTTTACAGTTACAAACAAGCTTCAACTCAAGCTTTTGAATGCATTTACGCGTTTTAAAGCTCATACGAGTAGGGTGAAAGAGATTTGAGTTCTTTTGTGTTGTATATTAAAAGAAAGCATCCAACTACTTTGTTTGCATTCATTTGAGTGTGAAACTAGACCTAGGATGTTTACAGTTACAAACAAGCTTCAACTCAAGCTTTTGAATGCATTTACGCGCTTTAAAAGCTCATACGAGTAGGGTGAAAGAGATTTGAGTTCTTTTGTGTTGTATATTAAAAGAAAGCATCCAACTACTTTGTTTGCATTCATTTGAGTGTGAAACTAGACCTAGGATGTTTACAGTTACAAACAAGCTTCAACTCAAGCTGCTGAATGAATTTACGCGTTTTAACAGCTCTTACGACTAGGGTGATAGAAATTGAGTTCTTTTGTGTTGTATATTAAGGGAAAGCATCCAAATACTTTGTTTGAAATCATTTGAGTGTGAAACTACACCTTGGATGTTTACAGTTACAAACAAGCTTCAACTCAAGCTTTTGAATGCATTTACGCGTTTTAAAGCTCATACGAGTAGGGTGAAAGAGATTTGAGTTCTTTTGTGTTGTATATTAAAAGAAAGCATCCAACTACTTTGTTTGCATTCATTTGAGTGTGAAACTAGACCTAGGATGTTTACAGTTACAAACAAGCTTCAACTCAAGCTTTTGAATGCATTTACGCGCTTTAAAAGCTCATACGAGTAGGGTGAAAGAGATTTGAGTTCTTCTGTGTTGTATATTAAGAGAAAGCATCCAAATACTTTGTTTGCATTCATTTGAGTGTGAAATTATACCTAGGATGTTTACAGTTACAAACAAGCTTCAACTCAAGCTTTTGAATGCATTTACGCGTTTTAAAAGCTCATACGAGTAGGGTGAAAGAGATTTGAGTTCTTTTGTGTTGTATATTAAGAGAAAGCATCCAAATGCTTTGTTTGCATTCATTTGAGTGTGAAATTATACCTAGGATGTTTACAGTTACAAACAAGCTTCAACTCAAGCTTTTGAATGCATTTACGCGTTTTAAAAGCTCATACGAGTAGGGTGAAAGAGATTTGAGTTCTTTTGTGTTGTATATTAAGAGAAAGCATCCAAATACTTTGTTTGCATTCATTTGAGTGTGAAACTACACCTAGGATGTTTACAAGTACAAACAAGCTTCAACTCAAGCTGCTGAATGAATTTACGCGTTTTAAAAGCTCATACGAGTAGGGTGAAAGAGATTTGGGTTCTTTTGTGTTGTATATTAAGGGAAAGCATCCAAATACTGTGTTTGCAATCATTTGAGTGTGAAACTACACCTAGGATGTTTACAGTTACAAACAAGCTTCAACTCAAGCTTTTGAATGCATTTACGCGTTTTAAAAGCTCATACGAGTAGGGTGAAAGAGATTTGAGTTCTTTTGTGTTGTATATTAAGAGAAAGCATCCAAATACTTTGTTTGCAATCATTTGAGTGTGAAACTATACCTAGGATGTTTACAGTTACAAACAAGCTTCAACTCAAGCTTTTGAATGCATTTACGCGTTTTAAAGCTCATACGAGTAGGGTGAAAGAGATTTGAGTTCTTTTGTGTTGTATATTAAAAGAAAGCATCCAACTACTTTGTTTGCATTCATTTGAGTGTGAAACTAGACCTAGGATGTTTACAGTTACAAACAAGCTTCAACTCAAGCTTTTGAATGCATTTACGCGCTTTAAAAGCTCATACGAGTAGGGTGAAAGAGATTTGAGTTCTTCTGTGTTGTATATTAAGAGAAAGCATCCAAATACTTTGTTTGCATTCATTTGAGTGTGAAATTATACCTAGGATGTTTACAGTTACAAACAAGCTTCAACTCAAGCTTTTGAATGCATTTACGCGTTTTAAAAGCTCATACGAGTAGGGTGAAAGAGATTTGAGTTCTTTTGTGTTGTATATTAAGAGAAAGCATCCAAATGCTTTGTTTGCATTCATTTGAGTGTGAAATTATACCTAGGATGTTTACAGTTACAAACAAGCTTTAACTCAAGCTTTTGAATGCATTTACGCGTTTTAAAAGCTCATACGAGTAGGGTGAAAGAGATTTGAGTTCTTTTGTGTTGTATATTAAGAGAAAGCATCCAAATACTTTGTTTGCATTCATTTGAGTGTGAAACTACACCTAGGATGTTTACAAGTACAAACAAGCTTCAACTCAAGCTGCTGAATGAATTTACGCGTTTTAAAAGCTCATACGAGTAGGGTGAAAGAGATTTGAGTTCTTTTGTGTTGTATATTAAGAGAAAGCATCCAAATACTTTGTTTGCAATCATTTGAGTGTGAAACTATACCTAGGATGTTTACTGTTACAAACAAGCTTCAACTCAAGCTTTTGAATGCATTTACGCGTTTTAAAGCTCATACGAGTAGGGTGAAAGAGATTTGAGTTCTTTTGTGTTGTATATTAAAAGAAAGCATCCAACTACTTTGTTTGCATTCATTTGAGTGTGAAACTAGACCTAGGATGTTTACAGTTACAAACAAGCTTCAACTCAAGCTTTTGAATGCATTTACGCGCTTTAAAAGCTCATACGAGTAGGGTGAAAGAGATTTGAGTTCTTCTGTGTTGTATATTAAGAGAAAGCATCCAAATACTTTGTTTGCATTCATTTGAGTGTGAAATTATACCTAGGATGTTTACAGTTACAAACAAGCTTCAACTCAAGCTTTTGAATGCATTTACGCGTTTTAAAAGCTCATACGAGTAGGGTGAAAGAGATTTGAGTTCTTTTGTGTTGTATATTAAGAGAAAGCATCCAAATGCTTTGTTTGCATTCATTTGAGTGTGAAATTATACCTAGGATGTTTACAGTTACAAACAAGCTTCAACTCAAGCTTTTGAATGCATTTACGCGTTTTAAAAGCTCATACGAGTAGGGTGAAAGAGATTTGAGTTCTTTTGTGTTGTACATTAAGAGAAAGCATCCAAATACTTTGTTTGCATTCATTTGAGTGTGAAACTACACCTAGGATGTTTACAAGTACAAACAAGCTTCAACTCAAGCTGCTGAATGAATTTACGCGTTTTAAAAGCTCATACGAGTAGGGTGAAAGAGATTTGGGTTCTTTTGTGTTGTATATTAAGGGAAAGCATCCAAATACTGTGTTTGCAATCATTTGAGTGTGAAACTACACCTAGGATGTTTACAGTTACAAACAAGCTTCAACTCAAGCTTTTGAATGCATTTACGCGTTTTAAAAGCTCATACGAGTAGGGTGAAAGAGATTTGAGTTCTTTTGTGTTGTATATTAAGAGAAAGCATCCAAATACTTTGTTTGCATTCATTTGAGTATGAAACTACACCTAGGATGTTTACAAGTACAAACAAGCTTCAACTCAAGCTGCTGAATGAATTTACGCGTTTTAACAGCTCTTACGACTAGGGTGATAGAAATTGAGTTCTTTTGTGTTGTATATTAAGAGAAAGCATCCAAATACTTTGTTTGCAATCATTTGAGTGTGAAACTACACCTAGGATGTTTACAGTTACAAACAAGCTTCAACTCAAGCTGCTGAATGAATTTACGCGTTTTAACAGCTCTTACGACTAGGGTGATAGAAATTGAGTTCTTTTGTGTTGTATATTAAGGGAAAGCATCCAAATACTTTGTTTGAAATCATTTGAGTGTGAAACTACACCTAGGATGTTTACAGTTACAAACAAGCTTCAACTCCAGCTTTTGAATGTATTTGCGCGTTTTAAAATCTCATACGAGTAGGGTGAAAGAGATTTGGGTTCTTTTGTGTTGTATATTAAGAGAAAGCATCCAAATACTTTGTTTGCAATCATTTGAGTGTGAAACTATACCTAGGATGTTTACAGTTACAAACAAGCTTCCACTCAAGCTTTTGAATGCATTTACGCGTTTTAAAAGCTCATACGAGTAGGGTGAAAGAGATTCGAGTTCTTTTGTGTTGTATATTAAGAGAAAGCATCCAAATACTTTGTTTGCAATCATTTGAGTGTGAAACTACACCTAGGATGTTTACAGTTACAAACAAGCTTCAACTCAAGCTTTTGAATGCATTTACGCGTTTAAAAAGCTCATACGAGTAGGGTGAAAGAGATTTGAGTTCTTCTGTGTTGTATATTAAGAGAAAGCATCCAAATACTTTGTTTTCATTCATTTGAGTGTGAAACTACACCTAGGATGTTTACAGTTACAAACAAGCTTCAACTCAAGCTTTTGAATGCATTTACGCGTTTTAAAAGCTCATACGAGTAGGGTGAAAGAGATTTGAGTTCTTTTATGTTGTATATTAAGAGAAAGCATCCAAATGCTTTGTTTGCATTCATTTGAGTGTGAAATTATACCTAGGATGTTTACAGTTACAAACAAGCTTCAACTCAAGCTTTTGAATGCATTTACGCGTTTTAAAAGCTCATACGAGTAGGGTGAAAGAGATTTGAGTTCTTTTGTGTTGTATATTAAGAGAAAGCATCCAAATACTTTGTTTGCATTCATTTGAGTGTGAAACTACACCTAGGATGTTTACAAGTACAAACAAGCTTCTACTCAAGCTTTTGATTGTATTTACGAGTTTTAAAAGCTCATACGAGTAGGGTGAAAGAGATTTGAGTTCTTTTGTGTTGTATATTAAGAGAAAGCATCCAAATAATTTGTTTGCAATCATTTGAGTGTGAAACTACACCTAGGATGTTTACAGTTACAAACAAGCTTCAACTCAAGCTTTTGAATGCATTTACGCGTTTTAAAAGCTCATACGAGTAGGGTGAGAGAGATTTGAGTTCTTTTGTGTTGTATATTAAGAGAAAGCATCCAAATACTCCGTTTGCATTCATTTGAGTGTGAAACTACACCTAGGATGTTTACAAGTACAAACAAGCTTCAACTCAAGCTGCTGAATGAATTTACGCGTTTTAACAGCTCTTACGACTAGTGTGATAGAAATTGAGTTCTTTTGTGTTGTATATTAAGGGAAAGCATCCAAATACTTTGTTTGCAATCATTTGAGTGTGAAACAACACCTAGGATGTTTACAGTTACAAACAAGCTTCAACTCAAGCTTTTGAATGCATTTACGCGTTTTAAAAGCTCATACGAATAGGGTGAAAGAGATTTGGGTTCTTTTGTGTTGTATATTAAGAGAAAGCATCCAAATACTTTGTTTGCAATCATTTGAGTGTGAAACTATACCTAGGATGTTTACAGTTACAAACAAGCTTCAACTCAAGCTGCTGAATGAATTTACGCGTTTTAACAGCTCTTACGACTAGGGTGATAGAAATTGAGTTCTTTTGTGTTGTATATTAAGGGAAAGCATCCAAATACTTTGTTTGAAATCATTTGAGTGTGAAACTACACCTTGGATGTTTACAGTTACAAACAAGCTTCAACTCAAGCTTTTGAATGCATTTACGCGTTTTAAAAGCTCATACGAGTAGGGTGAAAGAGATTTGGGTGCTTTTGTGTTGTATATTAAGAGAAAGCATCCAAATACTTTGTTTGCAATCATTTGAGTGTGAAACTATACCTAGGATGTTTACACTTACAAACAAGCTTCAACTCAAGCTTTTGAATGCATTTACGCGTTTTAAAGCTCATACGAGTAGGGTGAAAGAGATTTGAGTTCTTTTGTGTTGTATATTAAAAGAAAGCATCCAACTACTTTGTTTGCATTCATTTGAGTGTGAAACTAGACCTAGGATGTTTACAGTTACAAACAAGCTTCAACTCAAGCTTTTGAATGCATTTACGCGTTTTAAAAGCTCATACGAGTAGGGTGAAAGAGATTTGAGTTCTTTTGTGTTGTATATTAAGAGAAAGCATCCAAATGCTTTGTTTGCATTCATTTGAGTGTGAAATTATACCTAGGATGTTTACAGTTACAAACAAGCTTCAACTCAAGCTTTTGAATGCATTTACGCGTTTTAAAAGCTCATACGAGTAGGGTGAAAGAGATTTGAGTTCTTTTGTGTTGTATATTAAGAGAAATCATCCAAACACTTTGTTTGCAATCATTTGAGTGTGAAACTATGATGCGTTAGCAAAACTGAAAGGTTTTAGCTCGTTTTCGAACAATGGATGTTTTGATAATATTTTGTTTGTTTTTTGATTATAGAGATTGAAAACGAAGTAAATGAAACAAAAAATAAGAAGAGGGAGGATAGATAGCACCACCACCAGGACTATAAAGGATTTAACCACCAAGTCAAGGCTAAAGGATACTACTTGTTTCACCAAATATCCCTAAGGACATTATAAAGAACAACAAGGTTTGTAAGCAAAAGGCAGCAGCCATTTCATATTTTCATTCATCATCAAGTACCTTTTACATCAGCTGTTCTTACATATTTATAGGGGTCACAAATGTGCCCTAATAACCTAAGAATACTCTAGAAAGGGTGAGCTGTCCAAGAGTAGTGCCCAAGCAAAATGAAACTTCAGTATTTTGCCCAAAAATGAGCCAAATACGTGCAGTACAATTTGGAGCGCATTTCCTTCCGTTTTGGACCACTTGACAGCTGTTTCTTGTCCTTGCACAAGGACAAACGTGGGTGAGCTGTAAGAGGAGCCTCAAGCTTCATCCTTATCCATCCCATGTGCTTTTAGACTCTCCTCATTCAGCAACTACTTAGGGAATTCAAATAACAACTAATTACATTTGTTAATTATGCTAACTACATGCAGG
This sequence comes from Tetragonia tetragonoides, assembly GCA_038025085.1. Classification (NCBI taxonomy): domain Eukaryota; kingdom Viridiplantae; phylum Streptophyta; class Magnoliopsida; order Caryophyllales; family Aizoaceae; genus Tetragonia; species Tetragonia tetragonoides. Next base: position 21,845,607 of record CM076146.1, read on the forward strand.
GTGCACTATAATTAACAATAATCACAAATATTTATTTGTACGGACTAATTAAGTTGTACGGACTAATCATCAAGATTAGGTGGCCAAAAGGACAGTAATGCCTTTAGAACCAGAAATATCATCACTTATCTTGAGAGTGTCCCATTTGCCAAGATCATTGCAATGACACTAAATCTAGTCTTTTGATGATCTGATGTTAATGCACCACCAACGCATCATTCTCCTCTCCTTTTTTTGGACTTGCCCTCAAGTCCGTGAAAACGAAAACCATCCAATTTAACTCAAACATGTAGGTGCTGAACTTCGCACCCCTAATTCGGCCTCGGATCCAGGCTCCTATCAATTTTGTCACATCACCCTTAGCTTGCTTCTTGTTCACATCAAAGTGGCTTGTTGTAGTTACACCGATGCCCACTCGAGGGAAGCGACCACACTCATGCCAATCACTATCAAACCTGCTGCTTCCACCATGATGCTTCTCAAAAACTTGTTCAATTTCAGCAAGTGAACTAGCCATGTCATCACATACAACTTTAAGTTTTGATTTTCTAGGTAAATGACATGTTGTATGAGGTGCTGCATTACATTTCGCTAAACCAGGTTTTGTGACCTCCATAGAGTTCTTTTTGTTGTCATGCTCAAGCTGTAAAGTACTTTCTATAACAGAAACTTGTTGCTCAGTGTGTTGTACGAGTAAAGGTGCGATTATTGCTTGAATAAGATCTTCACAAATGACAGTTTCATCACCATGGGGTTGTAACTCTTCGACAACGATTGCTGAATCAAGAACATTGCTCGGGTCATCCTTTTGTTCTTCTTGAAACAAAGTGGGTTCTTGAAATTCTTCACCAATCATTTGCCATTCCTCTAGGCTCACAATGATGGGAGTTGCATTTTCAGTAGCTTTCACACTAGCTACTCGCTCAAGGTTGTGTTGAGTGTAAAAAGCTCGTGACGTGAACTTTGGCAAAAACTTCCTAATGAGCTCTTCACGCATCTCACTCCAGATTTGGATTTTGCCCTTTCCAATCCTTCTTCTCCTGATTTCTAAGAGTTCCCACCAAATCAAAGCATCGCAATCAAAAGAACTCGTCACAAGTTCTATTTTCTTGCGATTAGAAAACTCCAAGACTTTAAACCATTCGTCCACCGTCTCAAGCCACGTATAAAAATCTTCAGAATAGAGGAACCCACCAAATTTAGGAAAGTCTATCTCTAAGTCATCATCATTATACTTGGTATCATAAAGACGAGGCATTTTGTGGAGTTAGGTTGTGTTTGAGTTCGGATGGTGTTTGGGCTGTTTTTGGGTTCTTTGTGGACTTTGTGTTGTGGAATGACGGGATAAGACAATCAAATGCAATGAATACTCAAAACTATCCAATGATTCAACACCCAATTCCAGTTTCAACAAAGGTCCATAAGAGAACAAACGCCAATTGCAACAGCTCAACTTCAAACACAACAATTCTAAATTTTGCACGTACACGAACAGCTCAACAAATCTCAAACTTTCTCACATACATGGGGGAATAAACCAGATATCTACCAAGATAACTTTGTAGTATAAGGTCTTAGGAGTCTACAGGACCAAGAAAGGCATAAAATGGATCTCTAGATCTTGAGATATTAACAAAACGCCAAAATGACTCCTGGTTGTATTCCAGCAAGACCAACAAAATGTTTGAGCACAAATGAAGGCCAAAGACTCAACCTTTCAACTTCAAACCACTTGGATAACAACGATAGAACCCCAAATAAGATAACCAGTTAGAAATCCCTCAAGGTTCACCACAAATATGCAGGTAAAATCCAGAACAAACAAGCAACACAACAAACAAGATCCTAGTTCACGCTCAGCCCATATAGCAACTTCTCACAATAAACTGCTCCAACCCACAACGATTTAAGAAAAACCACCAAGATATTCCAAAAGATAAATGTCTAAGGAAATCAGAAAAGTATCAAAGTTGACACCTTTACCTTTTGAAACGCCTCGAAAAACAAAGATCCTCAGCTTGGTCCAATCGCACGTCCAGCAGGAGTCACCGAGGGAAAATGCTTACTTGAGTACCCAAATCTCAACCTTTTTCCTTGAAACCAAAACCAGGTGAAAGAGGACTCTTCAATGAAGAAAAACCTCTGAATTAACGAGCTAAGAAAACCAAAGCTCTGATACCAACTGATGCGTTAGCAAAACTGAAAGGTTTTAGCTCGTTTTCGAACAATGGATGTTTTGATAATATTTTGTTTGTTTTTTGATTATAGAGATTGAAAACGAAGTAAATGAAACAAAAAATAAGAAGAGGGAGGATAGATAGCACCACCACCAGGACTATAAAGGATTTAACCACCAAGTCAAGGCTAAAGGATACTACTTGTTTCACCAAATATCCCTAAGGACATTATAAAGAACAACAAGGTTTGTAAGCAAAAGGCAGCAGCCATTTCATATTTTCATTCATCATCAAGTACCTTTTACATCAGCTGTTCTTACATATTTATAGGGGTCACAAATGTGCCCTAATAACCTAAGAATACTCTAGAAAGGGTGAGCTGTCCAAGAGTAGTGCCCAAGCAAAATGAAACTTCAGTATTTTGCCCAAAAATGAGCCAAATACGTGCAGTACAATTTGGAGCGCATTTCCTTCCGTTTTGGACCACTTGACAGCTGTTTCTTGTCCTTGCACAAGGACAAACGTGGGTGAGCTGTAAGAGGAGCCTCAAGCTTCATCCTTATCCATCCCATGTGCTTTTAGACTCTCCTCATTCAGCAACTACTTAGGGAATTCAAATAACAACTAATTACATTTGTTAATTATGCTAACTACATGCAGGGTGCACTATAATTAACAATAATCACAAATATTTATTTGTACGGACTAATTAAGTTGTACGGACTAATCATCAAGATTAGGTGGCCAAAAGGACAGTAATGCCTTTAGAACCAGAAATATCATCACTTATCTTGAGAGTGTCCCATTTGCCAAGATCATTGCAATGACACTAAATCTAGTCTTTTGATGATCTGATGTTAATGCACCACCAACGCATCAAACTACACCTTGGATGTTTTCAGTTACAAACAAGCTTCCACTCAAGCTTTTGAATGCATTTACGCGTTTTAAAAGCTCATACGAGTAGGGCGAAAGAGATTTGAGTTCTTTTGTGTTGTATATTAAGAGAAAGCATCCAAATACTTTGTTTGCATTCATTTGAGTGTGAAATTATACCTAGGATGTTTACAGTTACAAACAAGCTTCAACTCAAGCTTTTGAATGCATTTACGCGTTTTAAAAGCTCATACGAGTAGGGTGAAAGAGATTTGAGTTCTTTTGTGTTGTATATTAAGAGAAAGCATCCAAATACTTTGTTTGCAATCATTTGAGTGTGAAACTACACGTAGGATGTTTACAGTTACAAACAAGCTTCAACTCAAGCTTTTGAATGCATTTACGCGTTTTAAAAGCTCATACGAGTAGGGTGAAAGAGATTTGAGTTCTTTTGTGTTGTATATTAAGAGAAAGCATCCAAATGCTTTGTTTGCATTCATTTGAGTGTGAAATTACACCTAGGATGTTTACAGTTACAAACAAGCTTCAACTCAAGCTTTTGAATGCATTTACGCGTTTTAAAAGCTCATACGAGTAGGGTGAAAGAGATTTGAGTTCTTTTGTGTTGTATATTAAGAGAAAGCATCCAAATGCTTTGTTTGCATTCATTTGAGTGTGAAATTATACCTAGGATGTTTACAGTTACAAACAAGCTTCAACTCAAGCTTTTGAATGCATTTACGCGTTTTAAAAGCTCATACGAGTAGGGTGAAAGAGATTTGAGTTCTTTTGTGTTGTATATTAAGAGAAATCATCCAAATACTTTGTTTGCAATCATTTGAGTGTGAAACTACACCTTGGATGTTTTCAGTTACAAACAAGCTTCCACTCAAGCTTTTGAATGCATTTACGCGTTTTAAAAGCTCATACGAGTAGGGTGAAAGAGATTTGAGTTCTTTTGTGTTGTATATTAAGAGAAAGCATCCAAATACTTTGTTTGCAATCATTTGAGTGTGAAACTACACCTAGGATGTTTACAGTTACAAACAAGCTTCAACTCAAGCTTTTGAATGCATTTACGCGTTTTAAAAGCTCATACGAGTAGGGTGAAAGAGATTTGAGTTCTTTTGTGTTGTATATTAAGAGAAAGCATCCAAATGCTTTGTTTGCATTCATTTGAGTGTGAAATTATACCTAGGATGTTTACAGTTACAAACAAGCTTCAACTCAAGCTTTTGAATGCATTTACGCGTTTTAAAAGCTCATACGAGTAGGGTGAATGAGATTTGAGTTCTTTTGTGTTGTATATTAAGAGAAATCATCCAAATACTTTGTTTGCAATCATTTGAGTGTGAAACTACACCTTGGATGTTTTCAGTTACAAACAAGCTTCCACTCAGGCTTTTGAATGCATTTACGCGTTTTAAAAGCTCATACGAGTAGGGTGAAAGAGATTTGAGTTCTTTTGTGTTGTATATTAAGAGAAAGCATCCAAATACTTTGTTTGCAATCATTTGAGTGTGAAACTACACCTAGGATGTTTACAGTTACAAACAAGCTTCAACTCAAGCTTTTGAATGCATTTACGCGTTTTAAAAGCTCATACGAGTAGGGTGAAAGAGATTTGAGTTCTTTTGTGTTGTATATTAAGAGAAAGCATCCAAATGCTTTGTTTGCATTCATCTGAGTGTGAAATTATACCTAGGATGTTTACAGTTACAAACAAGCTTCAACTCAAGCTTTTGAATGCATTTACGCGTTTTAAAAGCTCATACGAGTAGGGTGAAAGAGATTTGAGTTCTTTTGTGTTGTATATTAAGAGAAATCATCCAAATACTTTGTTTGCAATCATTTGAGTGTGAAACTACACCTTGGATGTTTACAGTTACAAACAAGCTTCAACTCAAGCTTTTGAATGCATTTACGCGTTTTAAAAGCTCATACGAGTAGGGTGAAAGAGATTTGAGTTCTTTTGTGTTGTATATTAAGAGAAAGCATCCAAATGCTTTGTTTGCATTCATTTGAGTGTGAAATTATACCTAGGATGTTTACAGTTACAAACAAGCTTCAACTCAAGCTTTTGAATGCATTTACGCGTTTTAAAAGCTCATACGAGTAGGGTGAAAGAGATTTGAGTTCTTTTGTGTTGTATATTAAGAGAAATCATCCAAATACTTTGTTTGCAATCATTTGAGTGTGAAACTACACCTTGGATGTTTTCAGTTACAAACAAGCTTCCACTCAAGCTTTTGAATGCATTTACGCGTTTTAAAAGCTCATACGAGTAGGGTGAAAGAGATTTGAGTTCTTTTGTGTTGTATATTAAGAGAAAGCATCCAAATACTTTGTTTGCATTTATTTGAGTGTGAAATTATACCTAGGATGTTTACAGTTACAAATAAGCTTCAACTCAAGCTTTTGAATGCATTTACGCGTTTTAAAAGCTCATACGAGTAGGGTGAAAGAGATTTGAGTTCTTTTGTGTTGTATATTAAGAGAAATCATCCAAATACTTTGTTTGCAATAATTTGAGTGTGAAATTACACCTAGGATGTTTACAGTTACAAACAAGATTCAACTCAAGCTTTTGAATGCATTTACGCGTTTTAAAAGCTCATACGAGTAGGGTGAAAGAGATTTGAGTTCTTTTGTGTTGTATATTAAGAGAAAGCATCCAAATACTTTGTTTGCATTCATTTGAGTGTGAAACTATACCTAGGATGTTTACAGTTACAAACAAGCTTCAACTCAAGCTTTTGAATGCATTTACGCGTTTTAAAAGCTCATACGAGTAGGGTGAAAGAGATTTGAGTTCTTTTGTGTTGTATATTAAGAGAAATCATCCAAATACTTTGTTTGCAATCATTTGAGTGTGAAACTACACCTTGGATGTTTTCAGTTACAAACAAGCTTCCACTCAAGCTTTTGAATGCATTTACGCGTTTTAAAAGCTCATACGAGTAGGGTGAAAGAGATTTGAGTTCTTTTGTGTTGTATATTAAGAGAAAGCATCCAAATACTTTGTTTGCATTTATTTGAGTGTGAAATTATACCTAGGATGTTTACAGTTACAAACAAGCTTCAACTCAAGCTTTTGAATGCATTTACGCGTTTTAAAAGCTCATACGAGTAGGGTGAAAGAGATTTGAGTTCTTTTGTGTTGTATATTAAGAGAAAGCATCCAAATACTTTGTTTGCAATCATTTGAGTGTGAAACTACACCTAGGATGTTTACAGTTACAAACAAGCTTCAACTCAAGCTTTTGAATGCATTTACGCGTTTAAAAAGCTCATACGAGTAGGGTGAAAGAGATTTGAGTTCTTCTGTGTTGTATATTAAGAGAAAGCATCCAAATACTTTGTTTTCATTCATTTGAGTGTGAAACTACACCTAGGATGTTTACAGTTACAAACAAGCTTCAACTCAAGCTTTTGAATGCATTTACGCGTTTTAAAAGCTCATACGAGTAGGGTGAAAGAGATTTGAGTTCTTTTGTGTTGTATATTAAGAGAAAGCATCCAAATGCTTTGTTTGCATTCATTTGAGTGTGAAATTATACCTAGGATGTTTACAGTTACAAACAAGCTTCAACTCAAGCTTTTGAATGCATTTACGCGTTTTAAAAGCTCATACGAGTAGGGTGAAAGAGATTTGAGTTCTTTTGTGTTGTATATTAAGAGAAAGCATCCAAATACTTTGTTTGCATTCATTTGAGTGTGAAACTACACCTAGGATGTTTACAAGTACAAACAAGCTTCAACTCAAGCTGCTGAATGAATTTACGCGTTTTAAAAGCTCATACGAGTAGGGTGAAAGAGATTTGGGTTCTTTTGTGTTGTATATTAAGAGAAAGCATCCAAATGCTTTGTTTGCATTCATTTGAGTGTGAAATTATACCTAGGATGTTTACAGTTACAAACAAGCTTCAACTCAAGCTTTTGAATGCATTTACGCGTTTTAAAAGCTCATACGAGTAGGGTGAAAGAGATTTGAGTTCTTTTGTGTTGTATATTAAGAGAAATCATCCAAATACTTTGTTTGCAATCATTTGAGTGTGAAACTACACCTTGGATGTTTTCAGTTACAAACAAGCTTCCACTCAAGCTTTTGAATGCATTTACGCGTTTTAAAAGCTCATACGAGTAGGGTGAAAGAGATTTGAGTTCTTTTGTGTTGTATATTAAGAGAAAGCATCCAAATACTTTGTTTGCATTTATTTGAGTGTGAAATTATACCTAGGATGTTTACAGTTACAAACAAGCTTCAACTCAAGCTTTTGAATGCATTTACGCGTTTTAAAAGCTCATACGAGTAGGGTGAAAGAGATTTGAGTTCTTTTGTGTTGTATATTAAGAGAAATCATCCAAATACTTTGTTTGCAATCATTTTAGTGTGAAACTACACCTTGGATGTTTTCAGTTACAAACAAGCTTCCACTCAAGCTTTTGAATGCATTTACGCGTTTTAAAAGCTCATACGAGTAGGGTGAAAGAGATTTGAGTTCTTTTGTGTTGTATATTAAGAGAAAGCATCCAAATGCTTTGTTTGCATTCATTTGAGTGTGAAATTATACCTAGGATGTTTACAGTTACAAACAAGCTTCAACTCAAGCTTTTGAATGCATTTACGCGTTTTAAAAGCTCATACGAGTAGGGTGAAAGAGATTTGAGTTCTTTTGTGTTGTATATTAAGAGAAATCATCCAAATACTTTGTTTGCAATCATTTGAGTGTGAAACTACACCTTGGATGTTTTCAGTTACAAACAAGCTTCCACTCAAGCTTTTGAATGCATTTACGCGTTTTAAAAGCTCATACGAGTAGGGTGAAAGAGATTTGAGTTCTTTTGTGTTGTATATTAAGAGAAAGCATCCAAATACTTTGTTTGCATTTATTTGAGTGTGAAATTATACCTAGGATGTTTACAGTTACAAACAAGCTTCAACTCAAGCTTTTGAATGCATTTACGCGTTTTAAAAGCTCATACGAGTAGGGTGAAAGAGATTTGAGTTCTTTTGTGTTGTATATTAAGAGAAAGCATCCAAATACTTTGTTTGCAATCATTTGAGTGTGAAACTACACCTAGGATGTTTACAGTTACAAACAAGCTTCAACTCAAGCTTTTGAATGCATTTACGCGTTTAAAAAGCTCATACGAGTAGGGTGAAAGAGATTTGAGTTCTTCTGTGTTGTATATTAAGAGAAAGCATCCAAATACTTTGTTTTCATTCATTTGAGTGTGAAACTACACCTAGGATGTTTACAGTTACAAACAAGCTTCAACTCAAGCTTTTGAATGCATTTACGCGTTTTAAAAGCTCATACGAGTAGGGTGAAAGAGATTTGAGTTCTTTTGTGTTGTATATTAAGAGAAAGCATCCAAATGCTTTGTTTGCATTCATTTGAGTGTGAAATTATACCTAGGATGTTTACAGTTACAAACAAGCTTCAACTCAAGCTTTTGAATGCATTTACGCGTTTTAAAAGCTCATACGAGTAGGGTGAAAGAGATTTGAGTTCTTTTGTGTTGTATATTAAGAGAAAGCATCCAAATACTTTGTTTGCATTCATTTGAGTGTGAAACTACACCTAGGATGTTTACAAGTACAAACAAGCTTCAACTCAAGCTGCTGAATGAATTTACGCGTTTTAAAAGCTCATACGAGTAGGGTGAAAGAGATTTGGGTTCTTTTGTGTTGTATATTAAGAGAAAGCATCCAAATGCTTTGTTTGCATTCATTTGAGTGTGAAATTATACCTAGGATGTTTACAGTTACAAACAAGCTTCAACTCAAGCTTTTGAATGCATTTACGCGTTTTAAAAGCTCATACGAGTAGGGTGAAAGAGATTTGAGTTCTTTTGTGTTGTATATTAAGAGAAATCATCCAAATACTTTGTTTGCAATCATTTGAGTGTGAAACTACACCTTGGATGTTTTCAGTTACAAACAAGCTTCCACTCAAGCTTTTGAATGCATTTACGCGTTTTAAAAGCTCATACGAGTAGGGTGAAAGAGATTTGAGTTCTTTTGTGTTGTATATTAAGAGAAAGCATCCAAATACTTTGTTTGCATTTATTTGAGTGTGAAATTATACCTAGGATGTTTACAGTTACAAACAAGCTTCAACTCAAGCTTTTGAATGCATTTACGCGTTTTAAAAGCTCATACGAGTAGGGTGAAAGAGATTTGAGTTCTTTTGTGTTGTATATTAAGAGAAATCATCCAAATACTTTGTTTGCAATCATTTTAGTGTGAAACTACACCTTGGATGTTTTCAGTTACAAACAAGCTTCCACTCAAGCTTTTGAATGCATTTACGCGTTTTAAAAGCTCATACGAGTAGGGTGAAAGAGATTTGAGTTCTTTTGTGTTGTATATTAAGAGAAAGCATCCAAATGCTTTGTTTGCATTCATTTGAGTGTGAAATTATACCTAGGATGTTTACAGTTACAAACAAGCTTCAACTCAAGCTTTTGAATGCATTTACGCGTTTTAAAAGCTCATACGAGTAGGGTGAAAGAGATTTGAGTTCTTTTGTGTTGTATATTAAGAGAAATCATCCAAATACTTTGTTTGCAATCATTTGAGTGTGAAACTACACCTTGGATGTTTTCAGTTACAAACAAGCTTCCACTCAAGCTTTTGAATGCATTTACGCGTTTTAAAAGCTCATACGAGTAGGGTGAAAGAGATTTGAGTTCTTTTGTGTTGTATATTAAGAGAAAGCATCCAAATACTTTGTTTGCATTTATTTGAGTGTGAAATTATACCTAGGATGTTTACAGTTACAAACAAGCTTCAACTCAAGCTTTTGAATGCATTTACGCGTTTTAAAAGCTCATACGAGTAGGGTGAAAGAGATTTGAGTTCTTTTGTGTTGTATATTAAGAGAAAGCATCCAAATACTTTGTTTGCAATCATTTGAGTGTGAAACTACACCTAGGATGTTTACAGTTACAAACAAGCTTCAACTCAAGCTTTTGAATGCATTTACGCGTTTTAAAAGCTCATACGAGTAGGGTGAAAGAGATTTGAGTTCTTTTGTGTTGTATATTAAGAGAAAGCATCCAAATACTTTGTTTGCATTCATTTGAGTGTGAAACTACACCTAGGATGTTTACAAGTACAAACAAGCTTCAACTCAAGCTGCTGAATGAATTTACGCGTTTTAAAAGCTCATACGAGTAGGGTGAAAGAGATTTGGGTTCTTTTGTGTTGTATATTAAGGGAAAGCATCCAAATACTGTGTTTGCAATCATTTGAGTGTGAAACTACACCTAGGATGTTTACAGTTACAAACAAGCTTCAACTCAAGCTTTTGAATGCATTTACGCGTTTTAAAAGCTCATACGAGTAGGGTGAAAGAGATTTGAGTTCTTTTGTGTTGTATATTAAGAGAAAGCATCCAAATACTTTGTTTGCATTCATTTGAGTGTGAAATTATACCTAGGATGTTTACAGTTACAAACAAGCTTCAACTCAAGCTTTTGAATGCATTTACGCGTTTTAAAAGCTCATACGAGTAGGGTGAAAGAGATTTGAGTTCTTTTGTGTTGTATATTAAGAGAAATCATCCAAATACTTTGTTTGCAATCATTTGAGTGTGAAACTACACCTTGGATGTTTTCAGTTACAAACAAGCTTCCACTCAAGCTTTTGAATGCATTTACGCGTTTTAAAAGCTCATACGAGTAGGGTGAAAGAGATTTGAGTTCTTTTGTGTTGAATATTAAGAGAAAGCATCCAAATACTTTGTTTGCATTTATTTGAGTGTGAAATTATACCTAGGATGTTTACAGTTACAAACAAGCTTCAACTCAAGCTTTTGAATGCATTTACGCGTTTTAAAAGCTCATACGAGTAGGGTGAAAGAGATTTGAGTTCTTTTGTGTTGTATATTAAGAGAAATCATCCAAATACTTTGTTTGCAATCATTTTAGTGTGAAACTACACCTTGGATGTTTTCAGTTACAAACAAGCTTCCACTCAAGCTTTTGAATGCATTTACGCGTTTTAAAAGCTCATACGAGTAGGGTGAAAGAGATTTGGGTTCTTTTGTGTTGTATATTAAGAGAAAGCATCCAAATGCTTTGTTTGCATTCATTTGAGTGTGAAATTATACCTAGGATGTTTACAGTTACAAACAAGCTTCAACTCAAGCTTTTGAATGCATTTACGCGTTTTAAAAGCTCATACGAGTAGGGTGAAAGAGATTTGAGTTCTTTTGTGTTGTATATTAAGAGAAATCATCCAAATACTTTGTTTGCAATCATTTGAGTGTGAAACTACACCTTGGATGTTTTCAGTTACAAACAAGCTTCCACTCAAGCTTTTGAATGCATTTACGCGTTTTAAAAGCTCATACGAGTAGGGTGAAAGAGATTTGAGTTCTTTTGTGTTGTATATTAAGAGAAAGCATCCAAATACTTTGTTTGCATTTATTTGAGTGTGAAATTATACCTAGGATGTTTACAGTTACAAACAAGCTTCAACTCAAGCTTTTGAATGCATTTACGCGTTTTAAAAGCTCATACGAGTAGGGTGAAAGAGATTTGAGTTCTTTTGTGTTGTATATTAAGAGAAATCATCCAAATACTTTGTTTGCAATCATTTTAGTGTGAAACTACACCTTGGATGTTTACAAGTACAAACAAGCTTCAACTCAAGCTGCTGAATGAATTTACGCGTTTTAAAAGCTCATACGAGTAGGGTGAAAGAGATTTGGGTTCTTTTGTGTTGTATATTAAGAGAAAGCATCCAAATGCTTTGTTTGCATTCATTTGAGTGTGAAATTATACCTAGGATGTTTACAGTTACAAACAAGCTTCAACTCAAGCTTTTGAATGCATTTACGCGTTTTAAAAGCTCATACGAGTAGGGTGAAAGAGATTTGAGTTCTTTTGTGTTGTATATTAAGAGAAATCATCCAAATACTTTGTTTGCAATCATTTGAGTGTGAAACTACACCTTGGATGTTTTCAGTTACAAACAAGCTTCCACTCAAGCTTTTGAATGCATTTACGCGTTTTAAAAGCTCATACGAGTAGGGTGAAAGAGATTTGAGTTCTTTTGTGTTGTATATTAAGAGAAAGCATCCAAATACTTTGTTTGCATTTATTTGAGTGTGAAATTATACCTAGGATGTTTACAGTTACAAACAAGCTTCAACTCAAGCTTTTGAATGCATTTACGCGTTTTAAAAGCTCATACGAGTAGGGTGAAAGAGATTTGAGTTCTTTTGTGTTGTATATTAAGAGAAATCATCCAAATACTTTGTTTGCAATCATTTTAGTGTGAAACTACACCTTGGATGTTTTCAGTTACAAACAAGCTTCCACTCAAGCTTTTGAATGCATTTACGCGTTTTAAAAGCTCATACGAGTAGGGTGAAAGAGATTTGAGTTCTTTTGTGTTGTATATTAAGAGAAAGCATCCAAATGCTTTGTTTGCATTCATTTGAGTGTGAAATTATACCTAGGATGTTTACAGTTACAAACAAGCTTCAACTCAAGCTTTTGAATGCATTTACGCGTTTTAAAAGCTCATACGAGTAGGGTGAAAGAGATTTGAGTTCTTTTGTGTTGTATATTAAGAGAAATCATCCAAATACTTTGTTTGCAATCATTTGAGTGTGAAACTACACCTTGGATGTTTTCAGTTACAAACAAGCTTCCACTCAAGCTTTTGAATGCATTTACGCGTTTTAAAAGCTCATACGAGTAGGGTGAAAGAGATTTGAGTTCTTTTGTGTTGTATATTAAGAGAAAGCATCCAAATACTTTGTTTGCATTTATTTGAGTGTGAAATTATACCTAGGATGTTTACAGTTACAAACAAGCTTCAACTCAAGCTTTTGAATGCATTTACGCGTTTTAAAAGCTCATACGAGTAGGGTGAAAGAGATTTGAGTTCTTTTGTGTTGTATATTAAGAGAAAGCATCCAAATACTTTGTTTGCAATCATTTGAGTGTGAAACTACACCTAGGATGTTTACAGTTACAAACAAGCTTCAACTCAAGCTTTTGAATGCATTTACGCGTTTAAAAAGCTCATACGAGTAGGGTGAAAGAGATTTGAGTTCTTCTGTGTTGTATATTAAGAGAAAGCATCCAAATACTTTGTTTTCATTCATTTGAGTGTGAAACTACACCTAGGATGTTTACAGTTACAAACAAGCTTCAACTCAAGCTTTTGAATGCATTTACGCGTTTTAAAAGCTCATACGAGTAGGGTGAAAGAGATTTGAGTTCTTTTGTGTTGTATATTAAGAGAAAGCATCCAAATACTTTGTTTGCATTCATTTGAGTGTGAAACTACACCTAGGATGTTTACAAGTACAAACAAGCTTCAACTCAAGCTGCTGAATGAATTTACGCGTTTTAAAAGCTCATACGAGTAGGGTGAAAGAGATTTGGGTTCTTTTGTGTTGTATATTAAGGGAAAGCATCCAAATACTGTGTTTGCAATCATTTGAGTGTGAAACTACACCTAGGATGTTTACAGTTACAAACAAGTTTCAACTCAAGCTTTTGAATGCATTTACGCGTTTTAAAAGCTCATACGAGTAGGGTGAAAGAGATTTGAGTTCTTTTGTGTTGTATATTAAGAGAAAGCATCCAAATACTTTGTTTGCATTCATTTGAGTGTGAAATTATACCTAGGATGTTTACAGTTACAAACAAGCTTCAACTCATGCTTTTGAATTCATTTACGCGTTTTAAAAGCTCATACGAGTAGGGTGAAAGAGATTTGAGTTCTTTTGTGTTGTATATTAAGAGAAAGCATCCAAATACTTTGTTTGCATTCATTTGAGTGTGAAACTACACCTAGGATGTTTACAAGTACAAACAAGCTTCAACTCAAGCTTTTGAATGCATTTACGCGTTTTAAAAGCTCATACGAGTAGGGTGAAAGAGATTTGAGTTCTTTTGTGTTGTATATTAAGAGAAAGCATCCAAATACTTTGTTTGCATTCATTTGAGTGTGAAATTATACCTAGGATGTTTACAGTTACAAACAAGCTTCAACTCATGCTTTTGAATTCATTTACGCGTTTTAAAAGCTCATACGAGTAGGGTGAAAGAGATTTGAGTTCTTTTGTGTTGTATATTAAGAGAAAGCATCCAAATACTTTGTTTGCATTCATTTGAGTGTGAAACTACACCTAGGATGTTTACAAGTACAAACAAGCTTCAACTCAAGCTGCTGAATGAATTTACGCGTTTTAAAAGCTCATACGAGTAGGGTGAAAGAGATTTGGGTTCTTTTGTGTTGTATATTAAGGGAAAGCATCCAAATACTGTGTTTGCAATCATTTGAGTGTGAAACTACACCTAGGATGTTTACAGTTACAAACAAGCTTCAACTCAAGCTTTTGAATGCATTTACGCGTTTTAAAAGCTCATACGAGTAGGGTGAAAGAGATTTGAGTTCTTTTGTGTTGTATATTAAGAGAAAGCATCCAAATACTTTGTTTGCATTCATTTGAGTGTGAAATTATACCTAGGATGTTTACAGTTACAAACAAGCTTCAACTCAAGCTTTTGAATGCATTTACGCGTTTTAAAAGCTCATACGAGTAGGGTGAAAGAGATTTGAGTTCTTTTGTGTTGTATATTAAGAGAAATCATCCAAATACTTTGTTTGCAATCATTTGAGTGTGAAACTACACCTTGGATGTTTTCAGTTACAAACAAGCTTCCACTCAAGCTTTTGAATGCATTTACGCGTTTTAAAAGCTCATACGAGTAGGGTGAAAGAGATTTGAGTTCTTTTGTGTTGAATATTAAGAGAAAGCATCCAAATACTTTGTTTGCATTTATTTGAGTGTGAAATTATACCTAGGATGTTTACAGTTACAAACAAGCTTCAACTCAAGCTTTTGAATGCATTTACGCGTTTTAAAAGCTCATACGAGTAGGGTGAAAGAGATTTGAGTTCTTTTGTGTTGTATATTAAGAGAAATCATCCAAATACTTTGTTTGCAATCATTTTAGTGTGAAACTACACCTTGGATGTTTTCAGTTACAAACAAGCTTCCACTCAAGCTTTTGAATGCATTTACGCGTTTTAAAAGCTCATACGAGTAGGGTGAAAGAGATTTGAGTTCTTTTGTGTTGTATATTAAGAGAAAGCATCCAAATGCCTTGTTTGCATTCATTTGAGTGTGAAATTATACCTAGGATGTTTACAGTTACAAACAAGCTTCAACTCAAGCTTTTGAATGCATTTACGCGTTTTAAAAGCTCATACGAGTAGGGTGAAAGAGATTTGAGTTCTTTTGTGTTGTATATTAAGAGAAATCATCCAAATACTTTGTTTGCAATCATTTGAGTGTGAAACTACACCTTGGATGTTTTCAGTTACAAACAAGCTACCACTCAAGCTTTTGAATGCATTTACGCGTTTTAAAAGCTCATACGAGTAGGGTGAAAGAGATTTGAGTTCTTTTGTGTTGTATATTAAGAGAAAGCATCCAAATACTTTGTTTGCATTTATTTGAGTGTGAAATTATACCTAGGATGTTTACAGTTACAAACAAGCTTCAACTCAAGCTTTTGAATGCATTTACGCGTTTTAAAAGCTCATACGAGTAGGGTGAAAGAGATTTGAGTTCTTTTGTGTTGTATATTAAGAGAAAGCATCCAAATACTTTGTTTGCAATCATTTGAGTGTGAAACTATACCTAGAATGTTTACAGTTACAAACAAGCTTCAACTCAAGCCTTTGAATGCATTTACGCGTATAAAAAGCTCATACGAGTAGGGTGAAAGAGATTTGAGTTCTTTTGTGTTGTATATTAAGAGAAAGCATCCAAATGCTTTGTTTGCATTCATTTGAGTGTGAAATTATACCTAGGATGTTTACAGTTACAAACAAGCTTCAACTCAAGCTTTTGAATGCATTTACGCGTTTTAAAAGCTCATACGAGTAGGGTGAAAGAGATTTGAGTTCTTTTGTGTTGTATATTAAGAGAAATCATCCAAATACTTTGTTTGCAATCATTTGAGTGTGAAACTACACCTTGGATGTTTTCAGTTACAAACAAGCTACCACTCAAGCTTTTGAATGCATTTACGCGTTTTAAAAGCTCATACGAGTAGGGTGAAAGAGATTTGAGTTCTTTTGTGTTGTATATTAAGAGAAAGCATCCAAATACTTTGTTTGCATTTATTTGAGTGTGAAATTATACCTAGGATGTTTACAGTTACAAACAAGCTTCAACTCAAGCTTTTGAATGCATTTACGCGTTTTAAAAGCTCATACGAGTAGGGTGAAAGAGATTTGAGTTCTTTTGTGTTGTATATTAAGAGAAAGCATCCAAATACTTTGTTTGCAATCATTTGAGTGTGAAACTATACCTAGAATGTTTACAGTTACAAACAAGCTTCAACTCAAGCCTTTGAATGCATTTACGCGTATAAAAAGCTCATACGAGTAGGGTGAAAGAGATTTGAGTTCTTTTGTGTTGTATATTAAGAGAAATCATCCAAATACTTTGTTTGGAATCATTTGAGTGTGAAACTACACCTTGGATGTTTTCAGTTACAAACAAGCTTCCACTCAAGCTTTTGAATGCATTTACGCGTTTTAAAAGCTCATACGAGTTGGGTGAAAGAGATTTGAGTTCTTTTGTGTTTTATATTAAGAGAAAGCATCCAAATACTTTGTTTGCATTCATTTGAGTGTGAAATTATACCTAGGATGTTTACAGTTACAAACAAGCTTCAACTCAAGCTTTTGAATGCATTTACGCGTTTTAAAAGCTCATACGAGTAGGGTGAAAGAGATTTGAGTTCTTTTGTGTTGTATATTAAGGGAAAGCATCCAAATACTTTGTTTGCAATCATTTGAGTGTGAAACTACACCTAGGATGTTTACAGTTACAAACAAGCTTCAACTCAAGCTTTTGAATGCATTTACGCGTTTAAAAAGCTCATACTTGTAGGGTGAAAGAGATTTGAGTTCTTCTGTGTTGTATATTAAGAGAAAGCATCCAAATACTTTGTTTTCATTCATTTGAGTGTGAAACTACACCTAGGATGTTTACAGTTACAAACAAGCTTCAACTCAAGCTTTTGAATGCATTTACGCGTTTTAAAAGCTCATACGAGTAGGGTGAAAGAGATTTGAGTTCTTTTGTGTTGTATATTAAGAGAAAGCATCCAAATACTTTGTTTGCATTCATTTGAGTGTGAAACTACACCTAGGATGTTTACAAGTACAAACAAGCTTCAACTCAAGCTGCTGAATGAATTTAGGCGTTTTAAAAGCTCATACGAGTAGGGTGAAAGAGATTTGGGTTCTTTTGTGTTGTATATTAAGGGAAAGCATCCAAATACTGTGTTTGCAATCATTTGAGTGTGAAACTACACCTAGGATGTTTACAGTTACAAACAAGCTTCAACTCAAGCTTTTGAATGCAGTTACGCGTTTTAAAAGCTCATACGAGTAGGGTGAAAGAGATTTGAGTTCTTTTGTGTTGTATATTAAGAGAAAGCATCCAAATACTTTGTTTGCATTCATTTGAGTGTGAAATTATACCTAGGATGTTTACAGTTACAAACAAGCTTCAACTCAAGCTTTTGAATGCATTTACGCGTTTTAAAAGCTCATACGAGTAGGGTGAAAGAGATTTGAGTTCTTTTGTGTTGTATATTAAGAGAAAGCATCCAAATACTTTGTTTGCAATCATTTGAGTGTGAAACTACACCTTGGATGTTTTCAGTTACAAACAAGCTTCCACTCAAGCTTTTGAATGCATTTACGCGTTTTAAAAGCTCATACGAGTAGGGTGAAAGAGATTTGAGTTCTTTTGTGTTGTATATTAAGAGAAAGCATCCAAATACTTTGTTTGCATTTATTTGAGTGTGAAATTATACCTAGGATGTTTACAGTTACAAACAAGCTTCAACTCAAGCTTTTGAATGCATTTACGCGTTTTAAAAGCTCATACGAGTAGGGTGAAAGAGATTTGAGTTCTTTTGTGTTGTATATTAAGAGAAATCATCCAAATACTTTGTTTGCAATCATTTTAGTGTGAAACTACACCTTGGATGTTTTCAGTTACAAACAAGCTTCCACTCAAGCTTTTGAATGCATTTACGCGTTTTAAAAGCTCATACGAGTAGGGTGAAAGAGATTTGAGTTCTTTTGTGTTGTATATTAAGAGAAAGCATCCAAATGCTTTGTTTGCATTCATTTGAGTGTGAAATTATACCTAGGATGTTTACAGTTACAAACAAGCTTCAACTCAAGCTTTTGAATGCATTTACGCGTTTTAAAAGCTCATACGAGTAGGGTGAAAGAGATTTTAGTTCTTTTGTGTTGTATATTAAGAGAAATCATCCAAATACTTTGTTTGCAATCATTTGAGTGTGAAACTACACCTTGGATGTTTTCAGTTACAAACAAGCTTCCACTCAAGCTTTTGAATGCATTTACGCGTTTTAAAAGCTCATACGAGTAGGGTGAAAGAGATTTGAGTTCTTTTGTGTTGTATATTAAGAGAAAGCATCCAAATACTTTGTTTGCATTTATTTGAGTGTGAAATTATACCTAGGATGTTTACAGTTACAAACAAGCTTCAACTCAAGCTTTTGAATGCATTTACGCGTTTTAAAAGCTCATACGAGTAGGGTGAAAGAGATTTGAGTTCTTTTGTGTTGTATATTAAGAGAAAGCATCCAAATACTTTGTTTGCAATCATTTGAGTGTGAAACTACACCTAGAATGTTTACAGTTACAAACAAGCTTCAACTCAAGCCTTTGAATGCATTTACGCGTATAAAAAGCTCATACGAGTAGGGTGAAAGAGATTTGAGTTCTTTTGTGTTGTATATTAAGAGAAATCATCCAAATACTTTGTTTGGAATCATTTGAGTGTGAAACTACACCTTGGATGTTTTCAGTTACAAACAAGCTTCCACTCAAGCTTTTGAATGCATTTACGCGTTTTAAAAGCTCATACGAGTTGGGTGAAAGAGATTTGAGTTCTTTTGTGTTTTATATTAAGAGAAAGCATCCAAATACTTTGTTTGCATTCATTTGAGTGTGAAATTATACCTAGGATGTTTACAGTTACAAACAAGCTTCAACTCAAGCTTTTGAATGCATTTACGCGTTTTAAAAGCTCATACGAGTAGGGTGAAAGAGATTTGAGTTCTTTTGTGTTGTATATTAAGGGAAAGCATCCAAATACTTTGTTTGCAATCATTTGAGTGTGAAACTACACCTAGGATGTTTACAGTTACAAACAAGCTTCAACTCAAGCTTTTGAATGCATTTACGCGTTTAAAAAGCTCATACGAGTAGGGTGAAAGAGATTTGAGTTCTTCTGTGTTGTATATTAAGAGAAAGCATCCAAATACTTTGTTTTCATTCATTTGAGTGTGAAACTACACCTAGGATGTTTACAGTTACAAACAAGCTTCAACTCAAGCTTTTGAATGCATTTACGCGTTTAAAAAGCTCATACGAGTAGGGTGAAAGAGATTTGTGTTCTTCTGTGTTGTATATTAAGAGAAAGCATCCAAATACTTTGTTTTCATTCATTTGAGTGTGAAACTACACCTAGGATGTTTACAGTTACAAACAAGCTTCAACTCAAGCTTTTGAATGCATTTACGCGTTTTAAAAGCTCATACGAGTAGGGTGAAAGAGATTTGAGTTCTTTTGTGTTGTATATTAAGAGAAAGCATCCAAATGCTTTGTTTGCATTCATTTGAGTGTGAAATTATACCTAGGATGTTTACAGTTACAAACAAGCTTCAACTCAAGCTTTTGAATGCATTTACGCGTTTTAAAAGCTCATACGAGTAGGGTGAAAGAGATTTGAGTTCTTTTGTGTTGTATATTAAGAGAAAGCATCCAAATACTTTGTTTGCATTCATTTGAGTGTGAAACTACACCTAGGATGTTTACAAGTACAAACAAGCTTCAACTCAAGCTGCTGAATGAATTTACGCGTTTTAAAAGCTCATACGAGTAGGGTGAAAGAGATTTGGGTTCTTTTGTGTTGTATATTAAGGGAAAGCATCCAAATACTGTGTTTGCAATCATTTGAGTGTGAAACTACACCTAGGATGTTTACAGTTACAAACAAGCTTCAACTCAAGCTTTTGAATGCATTTACGCGTTTTAAAAGCTCATACGAGTAGGGTGAAAGAGATTTGAGTTCTTTTGTGTTGTATAGTAAGAGAAAGCATCCAAATACTTTGTTTGCATTCATTTGAGTGTGAAACTATACCTAGGATGTTTACAGTTACAAACAAGCTTCAACTCAAGCTTTTGAATGCATTTACGCGTTTTAAAAGCTCATACGAGTAGGGTGAAAGAGATTTGAGTTCTTCTGTGTTGTATATTAAGACAAAGCATCCCAATACTTTGTTTACATTCATTTGAGTGTGAAACTACACCTTGGATGTTTACAGTTACAAACAAGCTTCAACTCAAGCTTTTGAATGCATTTACGCGTTTTAAAACCTCATTCGAGTAGGGTGAAAGAGATTTGAGTTCTTCTGTGTTGTATATTAAGAGAAAGCATCCAAATACTTTGTTTTCATTCATTTGAGTGTGAAACTACACCTAGGATGTTTACAGTTACAAACAAGCTTCAACTCAAACTTTTGAATGCATTTACGCGTTTTAAAAGCTCATACGAGTAGGGTGAAAGAGATTTGAGTTCTTTTGTGTTGTATATTAAGAGAAATCATCCAAATACTTTGTTTGCAATCATTTGAGTGTGAAACTACACTTTGGATGTTTTCAGTTACAAACAAGCTTCCACTCAAGCTTTTGAATGCATTTACGTGTTTTAAAAGCTCATACGAGTAGGGTGAAAGAGATTTGAGTTCTTTTGTGTTGTATATAAAGAGAAAGCATCCAAATGCTTTGTTTGCATTCATTTGAGTGTGAAATTATACCTAGGATGTTTACAGTTACAAACAAGCTTCAACTCAAGCTTTTGAATGCATTTACGCGTTTTAAAAGCTCATACGAGTAGGGTGAAAGAGATTTGAGTTCTTTTGTGTTGTATATTAAGAGAAAGCATCCAAATACTTTGTTTGCATTCATTTGAGTGTGAAACTATACCTAGGATGTTTACAGTTACAAACAAGCTTCAACTCAAGCTTTTGAATGCATTTACGCGTTTTAAAAGCTCATACGAGTAGGGTGAAAGAGATTTGAGTTCTTCTGTGTTGTATATTAAGACAAAGCATCCCAATACTTTGTTTACATTCATTTGAGTGTGAAACTACACCTTGGATGTTTACAGTTACAAACAAGCTTCAACTCAAGCTTTTGAATGCATTTACGCGTTTTAAAACCTCATACGAGTAGGGTGAAAGAGATTTGAGTTCTTCTGTGTTGTATATTAAGAGAAAGCATCCAAATACTTTGTTTTCATTCATTTGAGTGTGAAACTACACCTAGGATGTTTACAGTTACAAACAAGCTTCAACTCAAGCTTTTGAATGCATTTACGCGTTTTAAAAGCTCATACGAGTAGGGTGAAAGAGATTTGAGTTCTTTCGTGTTGTATATTAAGAGAAAGCATCCAAATGCTTTGTTTGCATTCATTTGAGTGTGAAATTATACCTAGGATGTTTACAGTTACAAACAAGCTTCAACTCAAGCTTTTGAATGCATTTACGCGTTTTAAAAGCTCATACGAGTAGGGTGAAAGAGATTTGGGTTCTTTTGTGTTGTATATTAAGGGAAAGCATCCAAATACTGTGTTTGCATTCATTTGAGTGTGAAATTATACCTAGGATGTTTACAGTTACAAACAAGCTTCAACTCAAGCTTTTGAATGCATTTACGCGTTTTAAAAGCTCATACGAGTAGGGTGAAAGAGATTTGGGTTCTTTTGTGTTGTATATTAAGGGAAAGCATCCAAATACTGTGTTTGCAATCATTTGAGTGTGAAACTACACTTAGGATGTTTACAGTTACAAACAAGCTTCAACTCAAGCTTTTGAATGCATTTACGCGTTTTAAAAGCTCATACGAGTAGGGTGAAAGAGATTTGAGTTCTTTTGTGTTGTATATTAAGAGAAAGCATCCAAATACTTTGTTTGCATTCATTTGAGTGTGAAACTATACCTAGGATGTTTACAGTTACAAACAAGCTTCAACTCAAGCTTTTGAATGCATTTACGCGTTTTAAAAGCTCATACGAGTAGGGTGAAAGAGATTTGAGTTCTTCTGTGTTGTATATTAAGACAAAGCATCCCAATACTTTGTTTACATTCATTTGAGTGTGAAACTACACCTTGGATGTTTACAGTTACAAACAAGCTTCAACTCAAGCTTTTGAATGCATTTACGCGTTTTAAAACCTCATTCGAGTAGGGTGAAAGAGATTTGAGTTCTTTCGTGTTGTATATTAAGAGAAAGCATCCAAATGCTTTGTTTGCATTCATTTGAGTGTGAAATTATACCTAGGATGTTTACAGTTACAAACAAGCTTCAACTCAAGCTTTTGAATGCATTTACGCGTTTTAAAAGCTCATACGAGTAGGGTGAAAGAGATTTGGGTTCTTTTGTGTTGTATATTAAGGGAAAGCATCCAAATACTGTGTTTGCAATCATTTGAGTGTGAAACTACACCTAGGATGTTTACAGTTACAAACAAGCTTCAACTCAAGCTTTTGAATGCATTTACGCGTTTTAAAAGCTCATACGAGTAGGGTTAAAGAGATTTGAGTTCTTCTGTGTTGTATATTAAGACAAAGCAACCCAATACTTTGTTTACATTCATTTGAGTGTGAAACTACACCTAGGATGTTTACAGTTACAAACAAGCTTCAACTCAAGCTTTTGAATGCATTTACGCGTTTTAAAACCTCATACGAGTAGGGTGAAAGAGATTTGAGTTCTTTTGTGTTGTATATTAAGAGAAAGCATCCAAATGCTTTGTTTGCAATCATTTGAGTGTGAAACTACACCTAGGATGTTTACAGTTACAAACAAGCTTCAACTCAAGCTTTTGAATGCATTTACGCGTTTTAAAAGCTCATACGATTAGGGTGAGAGAGATTTGAGTTCTTTTGTGTTGTATATTAAGAGAAAGCATCCAAATACTTTGTTTGCATTCATTTGAGTGTGAAACTACACCTAGGATGTTTACAAGTACAAACAAGCTTCAACTCAAGCTGCTGAATGAATTTACGCGTTTTAACAGCTCTTACGACTAGGGTGATAGAAATTGAGTTCTTTTGTGTTGTATATTAAGGGAAAGCATCCAAATACTTTGTTTGCAATCATTTGAGTGTGAAACAACACCTAGGATGTTTACAGTTACAAACAAGCTTCAACTCAAGCTTTTGAATGCATTTACGCGTTTTAAAAGCTCATACGAGTAGGGTGAGAGAGATTTGAGTTCTTTTGTGTTGTATATTAAGAGAAAGCATCCAAATACTTTGTTTGCATTCATTTGAGTGTGAAACTACACCTAGGATGTTTACAAGTACAAACAAGCTTCAACTCAAGCTGCTGAATGAATTTATGCGTTTTAACAGCTCTTACGACTAGGGTGATAGAAATTGAGTTCTTTTGTGTTGTATATTAAGGGAAAGCATCCAAATACTTTGTTTGCAATCATTTGAGTGTGAAACAACACCTAGGATGTTTACAGTTACAAACAAGCTTCAACTCAAGCTTTTGAATGCATTTACGCGTTTTAAAAGCTCATACGAGTAGGGTGAAAGAGATTTGGGTTCTTTTGTGTTGTATATTAAGAGAAAGCATCCAAATACTTTGTTTGCAATCATTTGAGTGTGAAACTATACCTAGGATGTTTACAGTTACAAACAAGCTTCAACTCAAGCTGCTGAATGAATTTACGCGTTTTAACAGCTCTTACGACTAGGGTGATAGAAATTGAGTTCTTTTGTGTTGTATATTAAGGGAAAGCATCCAAATACTTTGTTTGAAATCATTTGAGTGTGAAACTACACCTAGGATGTTTACAGTTACAAACAAGCTTCAACTCAAGCTTTTGAATGCATTTACGCGTTTTAAAAGCTCATACGAGTAGGGTGAAAGAGATTTGAGTTCTTTTGTGTTGTATATTAAGAGAAATCATCCAAATACTTTGTTTGCAATCATTTTAGTGTGAAACTACACCTTGGATGTTTTCAGTTACAAACAAGCTTCCACTCAAGCTTTTGAATGCATTTACGCGTTTTAAAAGCTCATACGAGTAGGGTGAAAGAGATTTGAGTTCTTTTGTGTTGTATATTAAGAGAAAGCATCCAAATGCTTTGTTTGCATTCATTTGAGTGTGAAATTATACCTAGGATGTTTACAGTTACAAACAAGCTTCAACTCAAGCTTTTGAATGCATTTACGCGTTTTAAAAGCTCATACGAGTAGGGTGAAAGAGATTTTAGTTCTTTTGTGTTGTATATTAAGAGAAATCATCCAAATACTTTGTTTGCAATCATTTGAGTGTGAAACTACACCTTGGATGTTTTCAGTTACAAACAAGCTTCCACTCAAGCTTTTGAATGCATTTACGCGTTTTAAAAGCTCATACGAGTAGGGTGAAAGAGATTTGAGTTCTTTTGTGTTGTATATTAAGAGAAAGCATCCAAATACTTTGTTTGCATTTATTTGAGTGTGAAATTATACCTAGGATGTTTACAGTTACAAACAAGCTTCAACTCAAGCTTTTGAATGCATTTACGCGTTTTAAAAGCTCATACGAGTAGGGTGAAAGAGATTTGAGTTCTTTTGTGTTGTATATTAAGAGAAAGCATCCAAATACTTTGTTTGCAATCATTTGAGTGTGAAACTACACCTAGAATGTTTACAGTTACAAACAAGCTTCAACTCAAGCCTTTGAATGCATTTACGCGTATAAAAAGCTCATACGAGTAGGGTGAAAGAGATTTGAGTTCTTTTGTGTTGTATATTAAGAGAAATCATCCAAATACTTTGTTTGGAATCATTTGAGTGTGAAACTACACCTTGGATGTTTTCAGTTACAAACAAGCTTCCACTCAAGCTTTTGAATGCATTTACGCGTTTTAAAAGCTCATACGAGTTGGGTGAAAGAGATTTGAGTTCTTTTGTGTTTTATATTAAGAGAAAGCATCCAAATACTTTGTTTGCATTCATTTGAGTGTGAAATTATACCTAGGATGTTTACAGTTACAAACAAGCTTCAACTCAAGCTTTTGAATGCATTTACGCGTTTTAAAAGCTCATACGAGTAGGGTGAAAGAGATTTGAGTTCTTTTGTGTTGTATATTAAGGGAAAGCATCCAAATACTTTGTTTGCAATCATTTGAGTGTGAAACTACACCTAGGATGTTTACAGTTACAAACAAGCTTCAACTCAAGCTTTTGAATGCATTTACGCGTTTAAAAAGCTCATACGAGTAGGGTGAAAGAGATTTGAGTTCTTCTGTGTTGTATATTAAGAGAAAGCATCCAAATACTTTGTTTTCATTCATTTGAGTGTGAAACTACACCTAGGATGTTTACAGTTACAAACAAGCTTCAACTCAAGCTTTTGAATGCATTTACGCGTTTAAAAAGCTCATACGAGTAGGGTGAAAGAGATTTGTGTTCTTCTGTGTTGTATATTAAGAGAAAGCATCCAAATACTTTGTTTTCATTCATTTGAGTGTGAAACTACACCTAGGATGTTTACAGTTACAAACAAGCTTCAACTCAAGCTTTTGAATGCATTTACGCGTTTTAAAAGCTCATACGAGTAGGGTGAAAGAGATTTGAGTTCTTTTGTGTTGTATATTAAGAGAAAGCATCCAAATGCTTTGTTTGCATTCATTTGAGTGTGAAATTATACCTAGGATGTTTACAGTTACAAACAAGCTTCAACTCAAGCTTTTGAATGCATTTACGCGTTTTAAAAGCTCATACGAGTAGGGTGAAAGAGATTTGAGTTCTTTTGTGTTGTATATTAAGAGAAAGCATCCAAATACTTTGTTTGCATTCATTTGAGTGTGAAACTACACCTAGGATGTTTACAAGTACAAACAAGCTTCAACTCAAGCTGCTGAATGAATTTACGCGTTTTAAAAGCTCATACGAGTAGGGTGAAAGAGATTTGGGTTCTTTTGTGTTGTATATTAAGGGAAAGCATCCAAATACTGTGTTTGCAATCATTTGAGTGTGAAACTACACCTAGGATGTTTACAGTTACAAACAAGCTTCAACTCAAGCTTTTGAATGCATTTACGCGTTTTAAAAGCTCATACGAGTAGGGTGAAAGAGATTTGAGTTCTTTTGTGTTGTATATTAAGAGAAAGCATCCAAATACTTTGTTTGCATTCATTTGAGTGTGAAACTATACCTAGGATGTTTACAGTTACAAACAAGCTTCAACTCAAGCTTTTGAATGCATTTACGCGTTTTAAAAGCTCATACGAGTAGGGTGAAAGAGATTTGAGTTCTTCTGTGTTGTATATTAAGACAAAGCATCCCAATACTTTGTTTACATTCATTTGAGTGTGAAACTACACCTTGGATGTTTACAGTTACAAACAAGCTTCAACTCAAGCTTTTGAATGCATTTACGCGTTTTAAAACCTCATTCGAGTAGGGTGAAAGAGATTTGAGTTCTTCTGTGTTGTATATTAAGAGAAAGCATCCAAATACTTTGTTTTCATTCATTTGAGTGTGAAACTACACCTAGGATGTTTACAGTTACAAACAAGCTTCAACTCAAGCTTTTGAATGCATTTACGCGTTTTAAAAGCTCATACGAGTAGGGTGAAAGAGATTTGAGTTCTTTTGTGTTGTATATTAAGAGAAATCATCCAAATACTTTGTTTGCAATCATTTGAGTGTGAAACTACACTTTGGATGTTTTCAGTTACAAACAAGCTTCCACTCAAGCTTTTGAATGCATTTACGTGTTTTAAAAGCTCATACGAGTAGGGTGAAAGAGATTTGAGTTCTTTTGTGTTGTATATAAAGAGAAAGCATCCAAATGCTTTGTTTGCATTCATTTGAGTGTGAAATTATACCTAGGATGTTTAGAGTTACAAACAAGCTTCAACTCAAGCTTTTGAATGCATTTACGCGTTTTAAAAGCTCATACGAGTAGGGTGAAAGAGATTTGAGTTCTTTTGTGTTGTATATTAAGAGAAAGCATCCAAATACTTTGTTTGCATTCATTTGAGTGTGAAACTATACCTAGGATGTTTACAGTTACAAACAAGCTTCAACTCAAGCTTTTGAATGCATTTACGCGTTTTAAAAGCTCATACGAGTAGGGTGAAAGAGATTTGAGTTCTTCTGTGTTGTATATTAAGACAAAGCATCCCAATACTTTGTTTACATTCATTTGAGTGTGAAACTACACCTTGGATGTTTACAGTTACAAACAAGCTTCAACTCAAGCTTTTGAATGCATTTACGCGTTTTAAAACCTCATACGAGTAGGGTGAAAGAGATTTGAGTTCTTCTGTGTTGTATATTAAGAGAAAGCATCCAAATACTTTGTTTTCATTCATTTGAGTGTGAAACTACACCTAGGATGTTTACAGTTACAAACAAGCTTCAACTCAAGCTTTTGAATGCATTTACGCGTTTTAAAAGCTCATACGAGTAGGGTGAAAGAGATTTGAGTTCTTTCGTGTTGTATATTAAGAGAAAGCATCCAAATGCTTTGTTTGCATTCATTTGAGTGTGAAATTATACCTAGGATGTTTACAGTTACAAACAAGCTTCAACTCAAGCTTTTGAATGCATTTACGCGTTTTAAAAGCTCATACGAGTAGGGTGAAAGAGATTTGGGTTCTTTTGTGTTGTATATTAAGGGAAAGCATCCAAATACTGTGTTTGCATTCATTTGAGTGTGAAATTATACCTAGGATGTTTACAGTTACAAACAAGCTTCAACTCAAGCTTTTGAATGCATTTACGCGTTTTAAAAGCTCATACGAGTAGGGTGAAAGAGATTTGGGTTCTTTTGTGTTGTATATTAAGGGAAAGCATCCAAATACTGTGTTTGCAATCATTTGAGTGTGAAACTACACCTAGGATGTTTACAGTTACAAACAAGCTTCAACTCAAGCTTTTGAATGCATTTACGCGTTTTAAAAGCTCATACGAGTAGGGTGAAAGAGATTTGAGTTCTTTTGTGTTGTATATTAAGAGAAAGCATCCAAATACTTTGTTTGCATTCATTTGAGTGTGAAACTATACCTAGGATGTTTACAGTTACAAACAAGCTTCAACTCAAGCTTTTGAATGCATTTACGCGTTTTAAAAGCTCATACGAGTAGGGTGAAAGAGATTTGAGTTCTTCTGTGTTGTATATTAAGACAAAGCATCCCAATACTTTGTTTACATTCATTTGAGTGTGAAACTACACCTTGGATGTTTACAGTTACAAACAAGCTTCAACTCAAGCTTTTGAATGCATTTACGCGTTTTAAAACCTCATTCGAGTAGGGTGAAAGAGATTTGAGTTCTTTCGTGTTGTATATTAAGAGAAAGCATCCAAATGCTTTGTTTGCATTCATTTGAGTGTGAAATTATACCTAGGATGTTTACAGTTACAAACAAGCTTCAACTCAAGCTTTTGAATGCATTTACGCGTTTTAAAAGCTCATACGAGTAGGGTGAAAGAGATTTGGGTTCTTTTGTGTTGTATATTAAGGGAAAGCATCCAAATACTGTGTTTGCAATCATTTGAGTGTGAAACTACACCTAGGATGTTTACAGTTACAAACAAGCTTCAACTCAAGCTTTTGAATGCATTTACGCGTTTTAAAAGCTCATACGAGTAGGGTTAAAGAGATTTGAGTTCTTCTGTGTTGTATATTAAGACAAAGCATCCCAATACTTTGTTTACATTCATTTGAGTGTGAAACTACACCTAGGATGTTTACAGTTACAAACAAGCTTCAACTCAAGCTTTTGAATGCATTTACGCGTTTTAAAACCTCATACGAGTAGGGTGAAAGAGATTTGAGTTCTTTTGTGTTGTATATTAAGAGAAAGCATCCAAATGCTTTGTTTGCAATCATTTGAGTGTGAAACTACACCTAGGATGTTTACAGTTACAAACAAGCTTCAACTCAAGCTTTTGAATGCATTTACGCGTTTTAAAAGCTCATACGAGTAGGGTGAGAGAGATTTGAGTTCTTTTGTGTTGTATATTAAGAGAAAGCATCCAAATACTTTGTTTGCATTCATTTGAGTGTGAAACTACACCTAGGATGTTTACAAGTGCAAACAAGCTTCAACTCAAGCTGCTGAATGAATTTACGCGTTTTAACAGCTCTTACGACTAGGGTGATAGAAATTGAGTTCTTTTGTGTTGTATATTAAGGGAAAGCATCCAAATACTTTGTTTGCAATCATTTGAGTGTGAAACAACACCTAGGATGTTTACAGTTACAAACAAGCTTCAACTCAAGCTTTTGAATGCATTTACGCGTTTTAAAAGCTCATACGAGTAGGGTGAGAGAGATTTGAGTTCTTTTGTGTTGTATATTAAGAGAAAGCATCCAAATACTTTGTTTGCATTCATTTGAGTGTGAAACTACACCTAGGATGTTTACAAGTACAAACAAGCTTCAACTCAAGCTGCTGAATGAATTTATGCGTTTTAACAGCTCTTACGACTAGGGTGATAGAAATTGAGTTCTTTTGTGTTGTATATTAAGGGAAAGCATCCAAATACTTTGTTTGCAATCATTTGAGTGTGAAACAACACCTAGGATGTTTACAGTTACAAACAAGCTTCAACTCAAGCTTTTGAATGCATTTACGCGTTTTAAAAGCTCATACGAGTAGGGTGAAAGAGATTTGGGTTCTTTTGTGTTGTATATTAAGAGAAAGCATCCAAATACTTTGTTTGCAATCATTTGAGTGTGAAACTATACCTAGGATGTTTACAGTTACAAACAAGCTTCAACTCAAGCTGCTGAATGAATTTACGCGTTTTAACAGCTCTTACGACTAGGGTGATAGAAATTGAGTTCTTTTGTGTTGTATATTAAGGGAAAGCATCCAAATACTTTGTTTGAAATCATTTGAGTGTGAAACTACACCTAGGATGTTTACAGTTACAAACAAGCTTCAACTCAAGCTTTTGAATGCATTTACGCGTTTTAAAAGCTCATACGAGTAGGGTGAAAGAGATTTGAGTTCTTTTGTGTTGTATATTAAAAGAAAGCATCCACCTACTTTGTTTGCATTCATTTGAGTGTGAAACTAGACCTAGGATGTTTACAGTTACAAACAAGCTTCAACTCAAGCTTTTGAATGCATTTACGCGTTTTAAAAGTTCATACGAGTAGGGTGAAAGAGATTTGAGTTCTTTTGTGTTGTATATTAAGAGAAAGCATCCAAATACTTTGTTTGCATTCATTTGAGTGTGAAACTACACCTAGGATGTTTACAAGTACAAACAAGCTTCAACTCAAGCTGCTGAATGAATTTACGCGTTTTAACAGCTCTTACGACTAGGGTGATAGAAATTGAGTTCTTTTGTGTTGTATATTAAGAGAAAGCATCCAAATACTTTGTTTGCAATCATTTGAGTGTGAAACTACACCTAGGATGTTTACAGTTACAAACAAGCTTCAACTCAAGCTTTTGAATGCATTTACGCGTTTTAAAAGCTCATTCGAGTAGGGTGAGAGAGATTTGAGTTCTTTTGTGTTGTATATTAAGAGAAAGCATCCAAATACTTTGTTTGCATTCATTTGAGTGTGAAACTACACCTAGGATGTTTACAAGTACCAACAAGCTTCAACTCAAGCTGCTGAATGAATTTACGCGTTTTAACAGCTCTTACGACTAGGGTGATAGAAATTGAGTTCTTTTGTGTTGTATATTAAGGGAAAGCATCCAAATACTTTGTTTGCAATCATTTGAGTGTGAAACAACACCTAGGATGTTTACAGTTACAAACAAGCTTCAACTCAAGCTTTTGAATGCATTTACGCGTTTTAAAAGCTCATACGAGTAGGGTGAAAGAGATTTGGGTTCTTTTGTGTTGTATATTAAGAGAAAGCATCCAAATACTTTGTTTGCAATCATTTGAGTGTGAAACTATACCTAGGATGTTTACAGTTACAAACAAGCTTCAACTCAAGCTGCTGAATGAATTTACGCGTTTTAACAGCTCTTACGACTAGGGTGATAGAAATTGAGTTCTTTTGTGTTGTATATTAAGGGAAAGCATCCAAATACTTTGTTTGAAATCATTTGAGTGTGAAACTACACCTAGGATGTTTACAGTTACAAACAAGCTTCAACTCAAGCTTTTGAATGCATTTACGCGTTTTAAAAGCTCATACGAGTAGGGTGAAAGAGATTTGAGTTCTTTTGTGTTGTATATTAAAAGAAAGCATCCACCTACTTTGTTTGCATTCATTTGAGTGTGAAACTAGACCTAGGATGTTTACAGTTACAAACAAGCTTCAACTCAAGCTTTTGAATGCATTTACGCGTTTTAAAAGCTCATACGAGTAGGGTGAAAGAGATTTGAGTTCTTTTGTGTTGTATATTAAGAGAAAGCATCCAAATACTTTGTTTGCATTCATTTGAGTGTGAAACTACACCTAGGATGTTTACAAGTACAAACAAGCTTCAACTCAAGCTGCTAAATGAATTTACGCGTTTTAACAGCTCTTACGACTAGGGTGATAGAAATTGAGTTCTTTTGTGTTGTATATTAAGAGAAAGCATCCAAATACTTTGTTTGCAATCATTTGAGTGTGAAACTACACCTAGGATGTTTACAGTTACAAACAAGCTTCAACTCAAGCTTTTGAATGCATTTACGCGTTTTAAAAGCTCATACGAGTAGGGTGAGAGAGATTTGAGTTCTTTTGTGTTGTATATTAAGAGAAACCATCCAAATACTTTGTTTGCATTCATTTGAGTGTGAAACTACACCTAGGATGTTTACAAGTACAAACAAGCTTCAACTCAAGCTGCTGAATGAATTTACGCGTTTTAACAGCTCTTACGACTAGGGTGATAGAAATTGAGTTCTTTTGTGTTGTATATTAAGGGAAAGCATCCAAATACTTTGTTTCCAATCATTTGAGTGTGAAATAACACCTAGGATGTTTACAGTTACAAACAAGCTTCAACTCAAGCTTTTGAATGCATTTACGCGTTTTAAAAGCTCATACGAGTAGGGTGAAAGAGATTTGGGTTCTTTTGTGTTGTATATTAAGAGAAAGCATCCAAATACTTTGTTTGCAATCATTTGAGTGTGAAACTATACCTAGGATGTTTACAGTTACAAACAAGCTTCAACT
Source organism: Tetragonia tetragonoides (assembly GCA_038025085.1). Taxonomy (NCBI): domain Eukaryota; kingdom Viridiplantae; phylum Streptophyta; class Magnoliopsida; order Caryophyllales; family Aizoaceae; genus Tetragonia; species Tetragonia tetragonoides. The sequence continues at coordinate 21,877,931 of CM076146.1, forward strand.
CAAGCTGCTGAATGAATTTACGCGTTTTAACAGCTCTTACGACTAGGGTGATAGAAATTGAGTTCTTTTGTGTTGTATATTAAGGGAAAGCATCCAAATACTTTGTTTGAAATCATTTGAGTGTGAAACTACACCTAGGATGTTTACAGTTACAAACAAGCTTCAACTCAAGCTTTTGAATGCATTTACGCGTTTTAAAAGCTCATACGAGTAGGGTGAAAGAGATTTGAGTTCTTTTGTGTTGTATATTAAAAGAAAGCATCCACCTACTTTGTTTGCATTCATTTGAGTGTGAAACTAGACCTAGGATGTTTACAGTTACAAACAAGCTTCAACTCAAGCTTTTGAATGCATTTACGCGTTTTAAAAGCTCATACGAGTAGGGTGAAAGAGATTTGAGTTCTTTTATGTTGTATATTAAGAGAAAGCATCCAAATACTTTGTTTGCATTCATTTGAGTGTGAAACTACACCTAGGATGTTTACAAGTACAAACAAGCTTCAACTCAAGCTGCTGAATGAATTTACGCGTTTTAACAGCTCTTACGACTAGGGTGATAGAAATTGAGTTCTTTTGTGTTGTATATTAAGAGAAAGCATCCAAATACTTTGTTTGCAATCATTTGAGTGTGAAACTACACCTAGGATGTTTACAGTTACAAACAAGCTTCAACTCAAGCTTTTGAATGCATTTACGCGTTTTAAAAGCTCATACGAGTAGGGTGAGAGAGATTTGAGTTCTTTTGTGTTGTATATTAAGAGAAAGCATCCAAATACTTTGTTTGCATTCATTTGAGTGTGAAACTACACCTTGGATGTTTACAAGTACAAACAAGCTTCAACTCAAGCTGCTGAATGAATTTACGCGTTTTAACAGCTCTTACGACTAGGGTGATAGAAATTGAGTTCTTTTGTGTTGTATATTAAGGGAAAGCATCCAAATACTTTGTTTGCAATCATTTGAGTGTGAAACAACACGTAGGATGTTTACAGTTACAAACAAGCTTCAACTCAAGCTTTTGAATGCATTTACGCGTTTTAAAAGCTCATACGAGTAGGGTGAAAGAGATTTGGGTTCTTTTGTGTTGTATATTAAGAGAAAGCATCCAAATACTTTGTTTGCAATCATTTGAGTGTGAAACTATACCTAGGATGTTTACAGTTACAAACAAGCTTCAACTCAAGCTGCTGAATGAATTTACGCGTTTTAACAGCTCTTACGACTAGGGTGATAGAAATTGAGTTCTTTTGTGTTGTATATTAAGGGAAAGCATCCAAATACTTTGTTTGAAATCATTTGAGTGTGAAACTACACCTAGGATGTTTACAGTTACAAACAAGCTTCAACTCAAGCTTTTGAATGCATTTACGCGTTTTAAAAGCTCATACGAGTAGGGTGAAAGAGATTTGAGTTCTTTTGTGTTGTATATTAAAAGAAAGCATCCACCTACTTTGTTTGCATTCATTTGAGTGTGAAACTAGACCTAGGATGTTTACAGTTACAAACAAGCTTCAACTCAAGCTTTTGAATGCATTTACGCGTTTTAAAAGCTCATACGAGTAGGGTGAAAGAGATTTGAGTTCTTTTGTGTTGTATATTAAGAGAAAGCATCCAAATGCTTTGTTTGCATTTATTTGAGTGTGAAATTATACCTAGGATGTTTACAGTTACAAACAAGCTTCAACTCAAGCTTTTGAATGCATTTACGCGTTTTAAAAGCTCATACGAGTAGGGTGAAAGAGATTTGAGTTCTTTTGTGTTGTATATTAAGAGAAATCATCCAAATACTTTGTTTGCAATCATTTGAGTGTGAAACTACACCTTGGATGTTTTCAGTTACAAACAAGCTTCAACTCAAGCTTTTGAATGCATTTACGCGTTTTAAAAGCTCATACGAGTAGGGTGAAAGAGATTTGAGTTCTTTTGTGTTGTATATTAAGAGAAATCATCCAAATACTTTGTTTGCAATCATTTGAGTGTGAAACTACACCTTGGATGTTTTCAGTTACAAACAAGCTTCAACTCAAGCTTTTGAATGCATTTACGCGTTTTAAAAGCTCATACGAGTAGGGTGAAAGAGATTTGAGTTCTTTTGTGTTGTATATTAAGAGAAATCATCCAAATACTTTGTTTGCAATCATTTGAGTGTGAAACTACACCTTGGATGTTTTCAGTTACAAACAAGCTTCCACTCAAGCTTTTGAATGCATTTACGCGTTTTAAAAGCTCATACGAGTAGGGTGAAAGAGATTTGAGTTCTTTTGTGTTGTATATTAAGAGAAAGCATCCAAATACTTTGTTTGCATTCATTTGAGTGTGAAATTATACCTAGGATGTTTACAGTTACAAACAAGCTTCAACTCAAGCTTTTGAATGCATTTACGCGTTTTAAAAGCTCATACGAGTAGGGTGAAAGAGATTTGAGTTCTTTTGTGTTGTATATTAAGGGAAAGCATCCAAATACTTTGTTTGCAATCATTTGAGTGTGAAACTACACCTAGGATGTTTACAGTTACAAACAAGCTTCAACTCAAGCTTTTGAATGCATTTACGCGTCTAAAAAGCTCATACGAGTAGGGTGAAAGAGATTTGAGTTCTTCTGTGTTGTATATTAAGAGAAAGCATCCAAATACTTTGTTTTCATTCATTTGAGTGTGAAACTACACCTAGGATGTTTACAGTTACAAACAAGCTTCAACTCAAGCTTTTGAATGCATTTACGCGTTTTAAAAGCTCATACGAGTAGGGTGAAAGAGATTTGAGTTCTTTTGTGTTGTATATTAAGAGAAAGCATCCAAATACTTTGTTTGCAATCATTTGAGTGTGAAACTACACCTAGGATGTTTACAAGTACAAACAAGCTTCAACTCAAGCTGCTGAATGAATTTACGCGTTTTAAAAGCTCATACGAGTATGGTGAAAGAGATTTGGGTTCTTTTGTGTTGTATATTAAGGGAAAGCATCCAAATACTGTGTTTGCAATCATTTGAGTGTGAAACTACACCTAGGATGTTTACAGTTACAAACAAGCTTCAACTCAAGCTTTTGAATGCATTTACGCGTTTTAAAAGCTCATACGAGTAGGGTGAAAGAGATTTGAGTTCTTTTGTGTTGTATATTAAGAGAAAGCATCCAAATACTTTGTTTGCATTCATTTGAGTGTGAAACTATACCTCGGATGTTTACAGTTACAAACAAGCTTCAACTCAAGCTTTTGAATGCATTTACGCGTTTTAAAAGCTCATACGAGTAGGGTGAAAGAAATTTGAGTTCTTCTGTGTTGTATATTAAGACAAAGCATCCCAATACTTTGTTTACATTCATTTGAGTGTGAAACTACACCTTGGATGTTTACAGTTACAAACCAGCTTCAACTCAAGCTTTTGAATGCATTTACGCGTTTTAAAACCTCATACGAGTAGGGTGAAAGAGATTTGAGTTCTTCTGTGTTGTATATTAAGAGAAAGCATCCAAATACTTTGTTTTCATTCATTTGAGTGTGAAACTACACCTAGGATGTTTACAGTTACAAACAAGCTTCAACTCAAGCTTTTGAATGCATTTACGCGTTTTAAAAGCTCATACGAGTAGGGTGAAAGAGATTTGAGTTCTTTTGTGTTGTATATTAAGAGAAAGCATCCAAATGCTTTGTTTGCATTCATTTGAGTGTGAAATTATACCTAGGATGTTTACAGTTACAAACAAGCTTCAACTCAAGCTTTTGAATGCATTTACGCGTTTTAAAAGCTCATACGAGTAGGGTGAAAGAGATTTGAGTTCTTTTGTGTTGAATATTAAGAGAAAGCATCCAAATACTTTGTTTGCATTCATTTGAGTGTGAAACTACACCTAGGATGTTTACAAGTACAAACAAGCTTCAACTCAAGCTGCTGAATGAATTTACGCGTTTTAGAAGCTCATACGAGTAGGGTGAAAGAGATTTGGGTTCTTTTGTGTTGTATATTAAGGGAAAGCATCCAAATACTGTGTTTGCAATCATTTGAGTGTGAAACTACACCTAGGATGTTTACAGTTACAAACAAGCTTCAACTCAAGCTTTTGAATGCATTTACGCGTTTTAAAAGCTCATACGAGTAGGGTGAAAGAGATTTGAGTTCTTTTGTGTTGTATATTAAGAGAAAGCATCCAAATACTTTGTTTGCATTCATTTGAGTGTGAAACTATACCTAGCATGTTTACAGTTACAAACAAGCTTCAACTCAAGCTTTTGAATGCATTTACGCGTTTTAAAAGCTCATACGAGTAGGGTGAAAGAGATTTGAGTTCTTTTGTGTTGTATATTAAGAGAAATCATCCAAATACTTTGTTTGCAATCATTTGAGTGTGAAACTACACCTTGGATGTTTTCAGTTACAAACAAGCTTCCACTCAAGCTTTTGAATGCATTTACGCGTTTTAAAAGCTCATACGAGTAGGGTGAAAGAGATTTGAGTTCTTTTGTGTTGTATATTAAGAGAAAGCATCCAAATACTTTGTTTGCATTCATTTGAGTGTGAAATTATACCTAGGATGTTTACAGTTACAAACAAGCTTCAACTCAAGCTTTTGAATGCATTTACGCGTTTTAAAAGCTCATACGAGTAGGGTGAAAGAGATTTGAGTTCTTTTGTGTTGTATATTAAGGGAAAGCATCCAAATACTTTGTTTGCAATCATTTGAGTGTGAAACTACACCTAGGATGTTTACAGTTACAAACAAGCTTCAACTCAAGCTTTTGAATGCATTTACGCGTTTAAAAAGCTCATACGAGTAGGGTGAAAGAGATTTGAGTTCTTCTGTGTTGTATATTAAGAGAAAGCATCCAAATACTTTGTTTTCATTCATTTGAGTGTGAAACTATACCTAGGATGTTTACAGTTACAAACAAGCTTCAACTCAAGCTTTTGAATGCATTTACGCGTTTTAAAAGCTCATACGAGTAGGGTGAAAGAGATTTGAGTTCTTTTGTGTTGTATATTAAGAGAAATCATCCAAATACTTTGTTTGCAATCAATTGAGTGTGAAACTACACCTTGGATGTTTTCAGTTACAAACAAGCTTCCACTCAAGCTTTTGAATGCATTTACGTGTTTTAAAAGCTCATACGAGTAGGGTGAAAGAGATTTGAGTTCTTTTGTGTTGTATATTAAGAGAAAGCATCCAAATACTTTGTTTGCATTTATTTGAGTGTGAAATTATACCTAGGATGTTTACAGTTACAAACAAGCTTCAACTCAAGCTTTTGAATGCATTTACGCGTTTTAAAAGCTCATACGAGTAGGGTGAGAGAGATTTGAGTTCTTTTGTGTTGTATATTAAGAGAAAGCATCCAAATACTTTGTTTGCATTCATTTGAGTGTGAAACTACACCTAGGATGTTTACAAGTACAAACAAGCTTCAACTCAAGCTGCTGAATGAATTTACGCGTTTTAACAGCTCTTACGACTAGGGTGATAGAAATTGAGTTCTTTTGTGTTGTATATTAAGGGAAAGCATCCAAATACTTTGTTTGCAATCATTTGAAGGTGAAACAACACCTAGGATGTTTACAGTTACAAACAAGCTTCAACTCAAGCTTTTGAATGCATTTACGCGTTTTATAAGCTCATACGAGTAGGGTGAAAGAGATTTGGGTTCTTTTGTGTTGTATATTAAGAGAAAGCATCCAAATACTTTGTTTGCAATCATTTGAGTGTGAAACTATACCTAGGATGTTTACAGTTACAAACAAGCTTCAACTCAAGCTGCTGAATGAATTTACGCGTTTTAACAGCTCTTACGACTAGGGTCATAGAAATTGAGTTCTTTTGTGTTGTATATTAAGGGAAAGCATCCAAATACTTTGTTTGAAATCATTTGAGTGTGAAACTACACCTAGGATGTTTACAGTTACAAACAAGCTTCAACTCAAGCTTTTGAATGCATTTACGCGTTTTAAAAGCTCATACGAGTAGGGTGAAAGAGATTTGGGTTCTTTTGTGTTGTATATTAAGAGAAAGCATCCAAATACTTTGTTTGCATTTATTTGAGTGTGAAATTATACCTAGGATGTTTACAGTTACAAACAAGCTTCAACTCAAGCTTTTGAATGCATTTACGCGTTTTAAAAGATCATACGAGTAGGGTGAGAGAGATTTGAGTTCTTTTGTGTTGTATATTAAGAGAAAGCATCCAAATACTTTGTTTGCATTCATTTGAGTGTGAAATTATACCTAGGATGTTTACAGTTACAAACAAGCTTCAACTCAAGCTTTTGAATGCATTTACGCGTTTTAAAAGCTCATACGAGTAGGGTGAAAGAGATTTGAGTTCTTTTGTGTTGTATATTAAGGGAAAGCATCCAAATACTTTGTTTGCAATCGTTTGAGTGTGAAACTACACCTAGGATGTTTACAGTTACAAACAAGCTTCAACTCAAGCTTTTGAATGCATTTACGCGTTTAAAAAGCTCATACGAGTAGGGTGAAAGAGATTTGAGTTCTTCTGTGTTGTATATTAAGAGAAAGCATCCAAATACTTTGTTTTCATTCATTTGAGTGTGAAACTACACCTAGGATGTTTACAGTTACAAACAAGCTTCAACTCAAGCTTTTGAATGCATTTACGCGTTTAAAAAGCTCATACGAGTAGGGTGAAAGAGATTTGAGTTCTTCTGTGTTGTATATTAAGAGAAAGCATCCAAATACTTTGTTTTCATTCATTTGAGTGTGAAACTACACCTAGGATGTTTACAGTTACAAACAAGCTTCAACTCAAGCTTTTGAATGCATTTACGCGTTTTAAAAGCTCATACGAGTAGGGTGAAAGAGATTTGAGTTCTTTTGTGTTGTATATTAAGAGAAAGCATCCAAATGTTTTGTTTGCATTCATTTGAGTGTGAAATTATACCTAGGATGTTTACAGTTACAAACAAGCTTCAACTCAAGCTTTTGAATGCATTTACGCGTTTTAAAAGCTCATACGAGTAGGGTGAAAGAGATTTGAGTTCTTTTGTGTTGTATATTAAGAGAAATCATCCAAATACTTTGTTTGCAATCAATTGAGTGTGAAACTACACCTTGGATGTTTTCAGTTACAAACAAGCTTCCACTCAAGCTTTTGAATGCATTTACGTGTTTTAAAAGCTCATACGAGTAGGGTGAAAGAGATTTGAGTTCTTTTGTGTTGTATATTAAGAGAAAGCATCCAAATACTTTGTTTGCATTTATTTGAGTGTGAAATTATACCTAGGATGTTTACAGTTACAAACAAGCTTCAACTCAAGCTTTTGAATGCATTTACGCGTTTTAAAAGCTCATACGAGTAGGGTGAGAGAGATTTGAGTTCTTTTGTGTTGTATATTAAGAGAAAGCATCCAAATACTTTGTTTGCATTCATTTGAGTGTGAAACTACACCTAGGATGTTTACAAGTACAAACAAGCTTCAACTCAAGCTGCTGAATGAATTTACGCGTTTTAACAGCTCTTACGACTAGGGTGATAGAAATTGAGTTCTTTTGTGTTGTATATTAAGGGAAAGCATCCAAATACTTTGTTTGCAATCATTTGAAGGTGAAACAACACCTAGGATGTTTACAGTTACAAACAAGCTTCAACTCAAGCTTTTGAATGCATTTACGCGTTTTAAAAGCTCATACGAGTAGGGTGAAAGAGATTTGGGTTCTTTTGTGTTGTATGATAAGAGAAAGCATCCAAATACTTTGTTTGCAATCATTTGAGTGTGAAACTATACCTAGGATGTTTACAGTTACAAACAAGCTTCAACTCAAGCTGCTGAATGAATTTACGCGTTTTAACAGCTCTTACGACTAGGGTCATAGAAATTGAGTTCTTTTGTGTTGTATATTAAGGGAAAGCATCCAAATACTTTGTTTGAAATCATTTGAGTGTGAAACTACACCTAGGATGTTTACAGTTACAAACAAGCTTCAACTCAAGCTTTTGAATGCATTTACGCGTTTTAAAAGCTCATACGAGTAGGGTGAAAGAGATTTGGGTTCTTTTGTGTTGTATATTAAGAGAAAGCATCCAAATACTTTGTTTGCAATCATTTGAGTGTGAAACTATACCTAGGATGTTTACAGTTACAAACAAGCTTCAACTCAAGCTTTTGAATGCATTTACGCGTTTTAAAGCTCATACGAGTAGGGTGAAAGAGATTTGAGTTCTTTTGTGTTGTATATTAAAAGAAAGCATCCAACTACTTTGTTTGCATTCATTTGAGTGTGAAACTACACCTAGGATGTTTACAGTTACAAACAAGCTTCAACTCAAGCTTTTGAATGCATTTACGCGTTTTAAAAGCTCATACGAGTAGGGTGAAAGAGATTTGAGTTCTTTTGTGTTGTATATTAAGAGAAAGCATCCAAATGCTTTGTTTGCATTCATTTGAGTGTGAAATTATACCTAGGATGTTTACAGTTACAAACAAGCTTCAACTCAAGCTTTTGAATGCATTTACGCGTTTTAAAAGCTCATACGAGTAGGGTGAAAGAGATTTGAGTTCTTTTGTGTTGTATATTAAGAGAAATCATCCAAATACTTTGTTTGCAATCATTTGAGTGTGAAACTACACCTTGGATGTTTTCAGTTACAAACAAGCTTCCACTCAAGCTTTTGAATGCATTTACGTGTTTTAAAAGCTCATACGAGTAGGGTGAAAGAGATTTGAGTTCTTTTGTGTTGTATATTAAGAGAAAGCATCCAAATACTTTGTTTGCATTTATTTGAGTGTGAAATTATACCTAGGATGTTTACAGTTACAAACAAGCTTCAACTCAAGCTTTTGAATGCATTTACGCGTTTTAAAAGATCATACGAGTAGGGTGAGAGAGATTTGAGTTCTTTTGTGTTGTATATTAAGAGAAAGCATCCAAATACTTTGTTTGCATTCATTTGAGTGTGAAACTACACCTAGGATGTTTACAAGTACAAACAAGCTTCAACTCAAGCTGCTGAATGAATTTACGCGTTTTAACAGCTCTTACGACTAGGGTGATAGAAATTGAGTTCTTTTGTGTTGTATATTAAGGGAAAGCATCCAAATACTTTGTTTGCAATCATTTGAGTGTGAAACAACACCTAGGATGTTTACAGTTACAAACAAGCTTCAACTCAAGCTTTTGAATGCATTTACGCGTTTTAAAAGCTCATACGAGTAGGGTGAAAGAGATTTGGGTTCTTTTGTGTTGTATATTAAGAGAAAGCATCCAAATACTTTGTTTGCGATCATTTGAGTGTGAAACTATACCTAGGATGTTTACAGTTACAAACAAGCTTCAACTCAAGCTGCTGAATGAATTTACGCGTTTTAACAGCTCTTACGACTAGGGTCATAGAAATTGAGTTCTTTTGTGTTGTATATTAAGGGAAAGCATCCAAATACTTTGTTTGAAATCATTTGAGTGTGAAACTACACCTAGGATGTTTACAGTTACAAACAAGCTTCCACTCAAGCTTTTGAATGCATTTACGCGTTTTAAAAGCTCATACGAGTAGGGTGAAAGAGATTTGGGTTCTTTTGTGTTGTATATTAAGAGAAAGCATCCAAATACTTTGTTTGCAATCATTTGAGTGTGAAACTATACCTAGGATGTTTACAGTTACAAACAAGCTTCAACTCAAGCTTTTGAATGCATTTACGCGTTTTAAAGCTCATACGAGTAGGGTGAAAGAGATTTGAGTTCTTTTGTGTTGTATATTAAAAGAAAGCATCCAACTACTTTGTTTGCATTCATTTGAGTGTGAAACTAGACCTAGGATGTTTACAGTTACAAACAAGCTTCAACTCAAGCTTTTGAATGCATTTACGCGTTTTAAAAGCTCATACGAGTAGGGTGAAAGAGATTTGAGTTCTTTTGTGTTGTATATTAAGAGAAAGCATCCAAATGCTTTGTTTGTATTCATTTGAGTGTGAAATTATACCTAGGATGTTTACAGTTACAAACAAGCTTCAACTCAAGCTTTTGAATGCATTTACGCGTTTTAAAAGCTCATACGAGTAGGGTGAAAGAGATTTGAGTTCTTTTGTGTTGTATATTAAGAGAAAGCATCCAAATACTTTGTTTGCAATCATTTGAGTGTGAAACTACACCTAGGATGTTTACAGTTACAAACAAGCTTCAACTCAAGCTTTTGAATGCATTTACGCGTTTAAAAAGCTCATACGAGTAGGGTGAAAGAGATTTGAGTTCTTCTGTGTTGTATATTAAGAGAAAGCATCCAAATACTTTGTTTTCATTCATTTGAGTGTGAAACTACACCTAGGATGTTTACAGTTACAAACAAGCTTCAACTCAAGCTTTTGAATGCATTTACGCGTTTTAAAAGCTCATACGAGTAGGGTGAAAGAGATTTGAGTTCTTTTGTGTTGTATATAAAGAGAAAGCATCCAAATGCTTTGTTTGCATTCATTTGAGTGTGAAATTATACCTAGGATGTTTACAGTTACAAACAAGCTTCAACTCAAGCTTTTGAATGCATTTACGCGTTTTAAAAGCTCATACGAGTAGGGTGAAAGAGATTTGAGTTCTTTTGTGTTGTATATTAAGAGAAAGCATCCAAATACTTTGTTTGCATTCATTTGAGTGTGAAACTACACCTAGGATGTTTACAAGTACAAACAAGCTTCAACTCAAGCTGCTGAATGAATTTACGCGTTTTAACAGCTCTTACGACTAGGGTGATAGAAATTGAGTTCTTTTGTGTTGTATATTAAGTGAAAGCATCCAAATACTTTGTTTGCAATCATTTGAGTGTGAAACTACACCTAGGATGTTTACAGTTACAAACAAGCTTCAACTCAAGCTTTTGAATGCATTTACGCGTTTTAAAAGCTCATACGAGTAGGGTGAGAGAGATTTGAGTTCTTTTGTGTTGTATATTAAGAGAAAGCATCCAAATACTTTGTTTGCATTTATTTGAGTGTGAAATTATACCTAGGATGTTTACAGTTACAAACAAGCTTCAACTCAAGCTTTTGAATGCATTTACGCGTTTTAAAAGCTCATACGAGTAGGGTGAAAGAGATTTGAGTTCTTTTGTGTTGTATATTAAGAGAAATCATCCAAATACTTTGTTTGCAATCATTTGAGTGTGAAACTACACCTTGGATGTTTTCAGTTACAAACAAGCTTCCACTCAAGCTTTTGAATGCATTTACGTGTTTTAAAAGCTCATACGAGTAGGGTGAAAGAGATTTGAGTTCTTTTGTGTTGTATATTAAGACAAAGCATCCAAATACTTTGTTTGCATTTATTTGAGTGTGAAATTGTACCTAGGATGTTTACAGTTACAAACAAGCTTCAACTCAAGCTTTTGAATGCATTTACGCGTTTTAAAAGCTCATACGAGTAGGGTGAAAGAGATTTGAGTTCTTTTGTGTTGTATATTAAGAGAAAGCATCCAAATACTTTGTTTGCAATCATTTGAGTGTGAAACTACACCTAGGATGTTTACAGTTACAAACAAGCTTCAACTCAAGCTTTTGAATGCATTTACGCGTTTTAAAAGCTCATACGAGTAGGGTGAAAGAGATTTGAGTTCTTTTGTGTTGTATATTAAGAGAAAGCATCCAAATGCTTTGTTTGCATTCATTTGAGTGTGAAATTATACCTAGGATGTTTACAGTTACAAACAAGCTTCAACTCAAGCTTTTGAATGCATTTACGCGTTTTAAAAGCTCATACGAGTAGGGTGAAAGAGATTTGAGTTCCTTTGTGTTGTATATTAAGAGAAATCATCCAAATACTTTGTTTGCAATCATTTGAGTGTGAAACTACACTTTGGATGTTTTCAGTTACAAACAAGCTTCCACTCAAGCTTTTGAATGCATTTACGTGTTTTAAAAGCTCATACGAGTAGGGTGAAAGAGATTTGAGTTCTTTTGTGTTGTATATTAAGAGAAAGCATCCAAATACTTTGTTTGCATTTATTTGAGTGTGAAATTATACCTAGGATGTTTACAGTTACAAACAAGCTTCAACTCAAGCTTTTGAATGCATTTACGCGTTTTAAAAGCTCATACGAGTAGGGTGAGAGAGATTTGAGTTCTTTTGTGTTGTATATTAAGAGAAAGCATCCAAATACTTTGTTTGCATTCATTTGAGTGTGAAACTACACCTAGGATGTTTACAAGTACAAACAAGCTTCAACTCAAGCTGCTGAATGAATTTACGCGTTTTAACAGCTCTTACGACTAGGGTGATAGAAATTGAGTTCTTTTGTGTTGTATATTAAGGGAAAGCATCCAAATACTTTGTTTGCAATCATTTGAAAGTGAAACAACACCTAGGATGTTTACAGTTACAAACAAGCTTCAACTCAAGCTTTTGAATGCATTTACGCGTTTTAAAAGCTCATACGAGTAGGGTGAAAGAGATTTGGGTTCTTTTGTGTTGTATATTAAGAGAAAGCATCCAAATACTTTGTTTGCAATCATTTGAGTGTGAAACTATACCTAGGATGTTTACAGTTACAAACAAGCTTCAACTCAAGCTGCTGAATGAATTTACGCGTTTTAACAGCTCTTACGACTAGGGTCATAGAAATTGAGTTCTTTTGTGTTGTATATTAAGGGAAAGCATCCAAATACTTTGTTTGAAATCATTTGAGTGTGAAACTACACCTAGGATGTTTACAGTTACAAACAAGCTTCAACTCAAGCTTTTGAATGCATTTACGCGTTTTAAAAGCTCATACGAGTAGGGTGAAAGAGATTTGGGTTCTTTTGTGTTGTATATTAAGAGAAAGCATCCAAATACTTTGTTTGCAATCATTTGAGTGTGAAACTATACCTAGGATGTTTACAGTTACAAACAAGCTTCAACTCAAGCTTTTGAATGCATTTACGCGTTTTAAAGCTCATACGAGTAGGGTGAAAGAGATTTGAGTTCTTTTGTGTTGTATATTAAAAGAAAGCATCCAACTACTTTGTTTGCATTCATTTGAGTGTGAAACTAGACCTAGGATGTTTACAGTTACAAACAAGCTTCAACTCAAGCTTTTGAATGCATTTACGCGTTTTAAAAGCTCATACGAGTAGGGTGAAAGAGATTTGAGTTCTTTTGTGTTGTATATTAAGAGAAAGCATCCAAATGCTTTGTTTGCATTCATTTGAGTGTGAAATTATACCTAGGATGTTTACAGTTACAAACAAGCTTCAACTCAAGCTTTTGAATGCATTTACGCGTTTTAAAAGCTCATACGAGTAGGGTGAAAGAGATTTGAGTTCTTTTGTGTTGTATATTAAGAGAAATCATCCAAATACTTTGTTTGCAATCATTTGAGTGTGAAACTACACCTTGGATGTTTTCAGTTACAAACAAGCTTCCACTCAAGCTTTTGAATGCATTTACGTGTTTTAAAAGCTCATACGAGTAGGGTGAAAGAGATTTGAGTTCTTTTGTGTTGTATATTAAGAGAAAGCATCCAAATACTTTGTTTGCATTTATTTGAGTGTGAAATTATACCTAGGATGTTTACCGTTACAAACAAGCTTGAACTCAAGCTTTTGAATGCATTTACGCGTTTTAAAAGCTCATACGAGTAGGGTGAAAGAGATTTGAGTTCTTTTGTGTTGTATATTAAGAGAAAGCATACAAATACTTTGTTTGCAATCATTTGAGTGTGAAACTACACCTAGGATGTTTACAGTTACAAACAAGCTTAAACTCAAGCTTTTGAATGCATTTACGCGTTTTAAAAGCTCATACGAGTAGGGTGAAAGAGATTTGAGTTCTTTTGTGTTGTATATTAAGAGAAAGCATCCAAATACTTTGTTTGCAATCATTTGAGTGTGAAACTATACCTAGGATGTTTACAGTTACAAACAAGCTTCAACTCAAGCTTTTGAATGCATTTACGCGTTTTAAAGCTCATACGAGTAGGGTGAAAGAGATTTGAGTTCTTTTGTGTTGTATATTAAAAGAAAGCATCCAACTACTTTGTTTGCATTCATTTGAGTGTGAAACTAGACCTAGGATGTTTACAGTTACAAAGAAGCTTCAACTCAAGCTTTTGAATGCATTTACGCGTTTTAAAAGCTCATACGAGTAGGGTGAAAGAGATTTGAGTTCTTTTGTGTTGTATATTAAGAGAAAGCATCCAAATGCTTTGTTTGCATTCATTTGAGTGTGAAATTATACCTAGGATGTTTACAGTTACAAACAAGCTTCAACTCAAGCTTTTGAATGCATTTACGCGTTTTAAAAGCTCATACGAGTAGGGTGAAAGAGATTTGAGTTCTTTTGTGTTGTATATTAAGAGAAATCATCCAAATACTTTGTTTGCAATCATTTGAGTGTGAAACTACACCTTGGATGTTTTCAGTTACAAACAAGCTTCCACTCAAGCTTTTGAATGCATTTACGTGTTTTAAAAGCTCATACGAGTAGGGTGAAAGAGATTTGAGTTCTTTTGTGTTGTATATTAAGAGAAAGCATCCAAATGCTTTGTTTGCATTCATTTGAGTGTGAAATTATACCTAGGATGTTTACAGTTACAAACAAGCTTCAACTCAAGCTTTTGAATGCATTTACGCGTTTTAAAAGCTCATACGAGTAGGGTGAAAGAGATTTGAGTTCTTCTGTGTTGTATATTAAGAGAAAGCATCCAAATACTTTGTTTTCATTCATTTGAGTGTGAAACTACACCTAGGATGTTTACAGTTACAAACAAGCTTCAACTCAAGCTTTTGAATGCATTTACGCGTTTTAAAAGCTCATACGAGTAGGGTGAAAGAGATTTGAGTTCTTTTGTGTTGTATATTAAGAGAAAGCATCCAAATGCTTTGTTTGCATTCATTTGAGTGTGAAATTATACCTAGGATGTTTACAGTTACAAACAAGCTTCAACTCAAGCTTTTGAATGCATTTACGCGTTTTAAAAGCTCATACGAGTAGGGTGAAAGAGATTTGAGTTCTTCTGTGTTGTATATTAAGAGAAAGCATCCAAATACTTTGTTTTCATTCATTTGAGTGTGAAACTACACCTAGGATGTTTACAGTTACAAACAAGCTTCAACTCAAGCTTTTGAATGCATTTACGCGTTTTAAAAGCTCATACGAGTAGGGTGAAAGAGATTTGAGTTCTTTTGTGTTGTATATTAAGAGAAAGCATCCAAATACTTTGTTTGCATTCATTTGAGTGTGAAATTATACCTAGGATGTTTACAGTTACAAACAAGCTTCAACTCAAGCTTTTGAATGCATTTACGCGTTTTAAAACCTCATACGAGTAGGGTGAAAGAGATTTGAGTTCTTTTGTGTTGTATATTAAAGGAAAGCATCCAAATACTTTGTTTGCATTCATTTGAGTCTGAAACTATACCTAGGATGTTTACAGTTACAAACAAGCCTCAACTCAAGCTTTTGAATGCATTTACGCGTTTTAAAAGCTCATACGATTAGGGTGAAAGAGATTTGAGTTCTTTTGTGTTGTATATTAAGAGAAAGCATCCAAATACTTTGTTTGCATTCATTTGAGTGTGAAACTACACCTAGGATGTTTACAAGTACAAACAAGCTTCAACTCAAGCTGCTGAATGAATTTACGCGTTTTAACAGCTCTTACGACTAGGGTGATAGAAATTGAGTTCTTTTGTGTTGTATATTAAGAGAAAGCATCCAAATACTTTGTTTGCAATCATTTGAGTGTGAAACTACACCTAGGATGTTTGCAGTTACAAACAAGCTTCAACTCAAGCTGCTGAATGAATTTACGCTTTTTAACAGCTCTTACGACTAGAGTGATAGAAATTGAGTTCTTTCGTGTTGTATATTAAGGGAAAGCATCCAAACACTTTGTTTGCAATCATTTGAGTGTGAAACTACACCTAGGATGTTTACAGTTACAAACAAGCTTCAACTCAAGCTTTTGAATGCATTTACGCGTTTTAAAAGCTCATACGAGTAGGGTGAAAGAGATATGGGTTCTTTTGTGTTGTATATTAAGAGAAAGCATCCAAATATTTTGTTTGCAATCATTTGAGTGTGAAACTATACCTAGGATGTTTACAGTTACAAACAAGCTTCAACTCAAGCTTTTGAATGCATTTACGCGTTTTAAAAGCTCATACGAGTAGGGTGAAAGAGATTTGAGTTCTTTTGTGTTGTATATTAAGAGAAAGCATCCAAATGCTTTGTTTGCATTCATTTGAGTGTGAAATTATACCTAGGATGTTTACAGTTACAAACAAGCTTCAACTCAAGCTTTTGAATGCATTTACGCGTTTTAAAAGCTCATACGAGTAGGGTGAAAGAGATTTGAGTTCTTTTGTGTTGTATATTAAGAGAAATCATCCAAATACTTTGTTTGCAATCATTTGAGTGTGAAACTACACCTTGGATGTTTTCAGTTACAAACAAGCTTCCACTCAAGCTTTTGAATGCATTTACGTGTTTTAAAAGCTCATACGAGTAGGGTGAAAGAGATTTGAGTTCTTTTGTGTTGTATATTAAGAGAAAGCATCCAAATACTTTGTTTGCATTTATTTGAGTGTGAAATTATACCTAGGATGTTTACAGTTACAAACAAGCTTCAACTCAAGCTTTTGAATGCATTTACGCGTTTTAAAAGCTCATACGAGTAGGGTGAAAGAGATTTGAGTTCTTTTGTGTTGTATATTAAGAGAAAGCATCCAAATACTTTGTTTGCAATCATTTGAGTGTGAAACTACACCTAGGATGTTTACAGTTACAAACAAGCTTCAACTCAAGCTTTTGAATGCATTTACGCGTTTAAAAAGCTCATACGAGTAGGGTGAAAAAAGATTTGAGTTCTTCTGTGTTGTATATTAAGAGAAAGCATCCAAATACTTTGTTTTCATTCATTTGAGTGTGAAACTACACCTAGGATGTTTACAGTTACAAACAAGCTTCAACTCAAGCTTTTGAATGCATTTACGCGTTTTAAAAGCTCATACGAGTAGGGTGAAAGAGATTTGAGTTCTTTTGTGTTGTATATTAAGAGAAAGCATCCAAATGCTTTGTTTGCATTCATTTGAGTGTGAAATTATACCTAGGATGTTTACAGTTACAAACAAGCTTCAACTCAAGCTTTTGAATGCATTTACGCGTTTTAACAGCTCTTACGACTAGGGTGATAGAAATTGAGTTCTTTTGTGTTGTATATTAAGAGAAAGCATCCAAATACTTTGTTTGCAATCATTTAAGTGTGAAACTACACCTAGGATGTTTACAGTTACAAACAAGCTTCAACTCAAGCTTTTGAATGCATTTACGCGTTTTAAAAGCTCATACGAGTAGGGTGAGAGAGATTTGAGTTCTTTTGTGTTGTATATTAAGAGAAAGCATCCAAATACTTTGTTTGCATTCATTTGAGTGTGATACTACACCTAGGATGTTTACAAGTACAAACAAGCTTCAACTCAAGCTGCTGAATGAATTTACGCGTTTTAACAGCTCTTACGACTAGGGTGATAGAAATTGAGTTCTTTTGTGTTTTATATTAAGGGAAAGCATCCAAATACTTTGTTTGCAATCATTTGAGTGTGAAACAACACCTAGGCTGTTTACAGTTACAAACAAGCTTCAACTCAAGCTTTTGAATGCATTTACGCGTTTTAAAAGCTCATACGAGTAGGGTGAAAGAGATTTGGGTTCTTTTGTGTTGTATATTAAGAGAAAGCATCCAAATACTTTGTTTGCAATCATTTGAGTGTGAAACTATACCTAGGATGTTTACAGTTACAAACAAGCTTCAACTCAAGCTGCTGAATGAATTTACGCGTTTTAACAGCTCTTACGACTAGGGTGATAGAAATTGAGTTCTTTTGTGTTGTATATTAAGGGAAAGCATCCAAATACTTTGTTTGAAATCATTTGAGTGTGAAACTACACCTAGGATGTTTACAGTTACAAACAAGCTTCAACTCAAGCTTTTGAATGCATTTACGCGTTTTAAAAGCTCATACCAGTAGGGTGAAAGAGATTTGGGTTCTTTTGTGTTGTATATTAAGAGAAAGCATCCAAATACGTTGTTTGCAATCATTTGAGTGTGAAACTATACCTAGGATGTTTACAGTTACAAACAAGCTTCAACTCAAGCTTTTGAATGCATTTACGCGTTTAAAAAGCTCATACGAGTAGGGTGAAAGAGATTTGAGTTCTTCTGTGTTGTATATTAAGAGAAAGCATCCAAATACTTTGTTTTCATTCATTTGAGTGTGAAACTATACCTAGGATGTTTACAGTTACAAACAAGCTTCAACTCAAGCTGCTGAATGAATTTACGCGTTTTAACAGCTCTTACGACTAGGGTGATAGAAATTGAGTTCTTTTGTGTTGTATATTAAGGGAAAGCATCCAAATACTTTGTTTGAAATCATTTGAGTGTGAAACTACACCTAGGATGTTTACAGTTACAAACAAGCTTCAACTCAAGCTTTTGAATGCATTTACGCGTTTTAAAAGCTCATACGAGTAGGGTGAAAGAGATTTGGGTTCTTTTGTGTTGTATATTAAGAGAAAGCATCCAAATACGTTGTTTGCAATCATTTGAGTGTGAAACTATACCTAGGATGTTTACAGTTACAAACAAGCTTCAACTCAAGCTTTTGAATGCATTTACGCGTTTTAAAGCTCATACGAGTAGGGTGAAAGAGATTTGAGTTCTTTTGTGTTGTATATTAAAAGAAAGCATCCAACTACTATTTTTTTTGCATTCATTTGAGTGTGAAACTAGACCTAGGATGTTTACAGTTACAAACAAGCTTCAACTCAAGCTTTTGAATGCATTTACGCGTTTTAAAAGCTCATACGAGTAGGGTGAAAGAGATTTGAGTTCTTTTGTGTTGTATATTAAGAGAAAGCATCCAAATGCTTTGTTTGCATTCATTTGAGTGTGAAATTATACCTAGGATGTTTACAGTTACAAACAAGCTTCAACTCAAGCTTTTGAATGCATTTACGCGTTTTAAAAGCTCATACGAGTAGGGTGAAAGAGATTTGAGTTCTTTTGTGTTGTATATTAAGAGAAATCATCCAAATACTTTGTTTGCAATCATTTGAGTGTGAAACTACACCTTGGATGTTTTCAGTTACAAACAAGCTTCCACTCAAGCTTTTGAATGCATTTACGTGTTTTAAAAGCTCATACGAGTAGGGTGAAAGAGATTTGAGTTCTTTTGTGTTGTATATTAAGAGAAAGCATCCAAATACTTTGTTTGCATTCATTTGAGTGTGAAATTATACCTAGGATGTTTACAGTTACAAACAAGCTTCAACTCACGCTTTTGAATGCATTTACGCGTTTTAAAACCTCATACGAGTAGGGTGAAAGAGATTTGAGTTCTTTTGCGTTGTATATTAAGAGAAATCATCCAAATACTTTGTTTGCAATCATTTAAGTGTGAAACTACACCTTGGATGCTTACAGTTACAAACAAGCTTCAACTCAAGCTGCTGAATGCATTTACGCGTTTTAAAAGCTCATACGAGTAGGGTGAAAGAGATTTGAGTTCTTTTGTGTTGTATATTAAGAGAAAGCATCCAAATACTTTGTTTGCATTCATTTGAGTGTGAAACTAGACCTAGGATGTTTACAGTTACAAACAAGCTTCAACTCAAGGTTTTGAATGCATTTACGCGTTTTAAAAGCTCATACGAGTAGGGTGAAAGAGATTTGAGTTCTTTTGTGTTGTATATTAAGAGAAATCATCCAAATACTTTGTTTGCATTCATTTGAGTGTGAAATTATACCTAGGATGTTTGCAGTTACAAACAAGCTTCAACTCAAGCTTTTGAATGCATTTACGCGTTTTAAAAGCTCATACGAGTAGGGTGAAAGAGATTTGAGTTCTTTTGTGTTGTATATTAAGAGAAAGCATCCAAATACTTCGTTTGCATTCAATTGATTGTGAAACTATACCTAGGATGTTTACAGTCACAAACAAGCTTCAACTCAAGCTTCTGAATGCATTTACGCGTTTTAAAAGCTCATACGAGTAGGGTGAAAGAGATTTGGGTTCTTTTGTGTTGTATATTAAGAGAAAGCATCCAAATACTTTGTTTGCAATCATTTGAGTGTGAAACTATACCTAGGATGTTTACAGTTACAAACAAGCTTCAACTCAAGCTTTTGAATGCATTTACGCGTTTTAAAGCTCATATGAGTAGGGTGAAAGAGATTTGAGTTCTTTTGTGTTGTATATTAAGAGAAAGCATCCAAATACTTTGTTTGCATTCATTTGAGTGTGAAACTAGACCTAGGATGTTTACAGTTACAAACAAGCTTCAACTCAAGCTTTTGAATGCATTTACGCGTTTTAACAGCTCTTACGACTAGGGTGACAGAAATTGAGCTCTTTTGTGTTGTATATTAAGAGAAAGCATCCAAATACTTTGTTTGCAATCATTTGAGTGTGAAACTACACCTAGGATGTTTACAGTTACAAACAAGCTTCAACTCAAGCTGCTGAATGAATTTACGCGTTTTAAAAGCTCATACGAGTAGGGTGAAAGAGATTTGAGTTCTTTTGCGTTGTATATTAAGAGAAATCATCCAAATACTTTGTTTGCAATCATTTAAGTGTGAAACTACACCTTGGATGTTTACAGTTACAAACAAGCTTCCACTCAAGCTTTTGAATGCATTTACGCGTTTTAAAAGCTCATACGAGTAGGGTGAAAGAGATTTGGGTTCTTTTGTGTTGTATATTAAGAGAAAGCATCCAAATACTTTGTTTGCAATCATTTGAGGGTGAAACTACACCTAGGATGTTTACAGTTACAAACAAGCTTCAACTCAAGCTTTTGAATGCATTTACGCGTTTTAAAAGCTCATACGAGTAGGGTGAAAGAGAGTTGAGTTCTTTTGTGTTGTATATTAAGAGAAAGCATCCAAATACTTTTGTTTGCATTCATTTGAGTGTGAAACTACACCTAGGATGTTTACAGTTACAAACAAGCTTCAACTCAAGCTGCTGAATGAATTTACGCGTTTTAACAACTCTTACGACTAGGGTGATAGAAATTGAGTTATTTTGTGTTGTATATTAAGAGAAAGCATCCAAATACTTTGTTTGCAATCATTTGAGTGTGAAACTACACCTAGGATGCTTACAGTTACAAACAAGCTTCAACTCAAGCTGCTGAATGCATTTACGCGTTTTAAAAGCTCATACGAGTAGGGTGAAAGAGATTTGAGTTCTTTTGTGTTGTATATTAAGAGAAAGCATCCAAATACTTTGTTTGCATTCATTTGAGTGTGAAACTAGACCTAGGATGTTTACAGTTACAAACAAGCTTCAACTCAAGGTTTTGAATGCATTTACGCGTTTTAAAAGCTCATACGAGTAGGGTGAAAGAGATTTGAGTTCTTTTGTGTTGTATATTAAGAGAAATCATCCAAATACTTTGTTTGCATTCATTTGAGTGTGAAATTATACCTAGGATGTTTACAGTTACAAACAAGCTTCAACTCAAGCTTTTGAATGCATTTACGCGTTTTAAAAGCTCATACGAGTAGGGTGAAAGAGATTTGAGTTCTTTTGTGTTGTATATTAAGAGAAAGCATCCAAATACTTCGTTTGCATTCAATTGATTGTGAAACCATACCTAGGATGTTTACAGTCACAAACAAGCTTCAACTCAAGCTTCTGAATGCATTTACGCGTTTTAAAAGCTCATACGAGTATGGTGAAAGAGATTTGAGTTCTTTTGTGTTGTATATTAAGAGAAAGCATCAAAATACTTTGTTTGCAATCATTTGAGTGTGAAACTATACCTAGGATGTTTACAGTTACAAACAAGCTTCAACTCAAGCTTTTGAATGCATTTACGCGTTTTAAAGCTCAAACGAGTAGGGTGAAAGAGATTTGAGTTCTTTTGTGTTGTATATTAAGAGAAAGCATCCAAATACTTTGTTTGCATTCATTTGAGTCTGAAACTACACCTAGGATGTTTACAAGTACAAAAAAGCTTCAACTCAAGCTTTTGAATGTATTTACGCATTTTAAAAGCTCATACGAGTAGGGTGAAAGAGATATGAGTTCTTTTGTGTTGTACATTTAGAGAAAGCATCCAAATACTTTGTTTGCATTCATTTGAGTGTGAAACTATACCTAGGATGTTTACAGTTAAAAACAAGCTTCAACTCAAGCTTTTGAATGCATTTACGCGCTTTAAAAGCTCATACGAGTACGGTGAAAGAGATTTGAGTTCTTCTGTGTTGTATATTAAGAGAAAGCATCCAAATACTTTGTTTGCAATCATTTGAGTGTGAAACTACACCTAGGATGTTTACAGTTACAAACAAGCTTCAACTCAAGCTTTTGAATGCATTTACGCGTATTAAAAGCTCATACGAGTAGGGTGAAAGAGATTTGAGTTCTTTTGTGTTGTATATTAAGAGAAAGCATCCAAATACTTTGTTTGCATTCATTTGAGTGTGAAATTATACCTAGGATGTTTACAGTTACAAACAAGCTTCAACTCAAGCTTTTGAATGCATTTACGCGTTTTAAAACCTCATACGAGTAGGGTGAAAGAGATTTGAGTTGTTTTGTGTTGTATATTAAGAGAAAGCATCCAAATACTTTGTTTGCATTCATTTGAGTCTGAAACTATACCTAGGATGTTTACAGTTACAAACAAGCCTCAACTCAAGCTTTTGAATGCATTTACGCGTTTTAAAAGCTCATACGATTAGGGTGAAAGAGATTTGAGTTCTTTTGTGTTGTATATTAAGAGAAAGCATCCAAATACTTTGTTTGCATTCATTTGAGTGTGAAACTACACCTAGGATGTTTACAAGTACAAGCAAGCTTCAACTCAAGCTGCTGAATGAATTTACGCGTTTTAACAGCCCTTACGACTAGGGTGATAGAAATTGAGTTCTTTTGTGTTGTATATTAAGAGAAAGCATCCAAATACTTTTGTTTGCATTCATTTGAGTGTGAAACTGCACCTAGGATGTTTACAGTTACAAACAAGCTTCAACTCAAGCTGCTGAATGAATTTACGCGTTTTAACAACTCTTACGACTAGGGTGATAGAAATTGAGTTCTTTTGTGTTGTATATTAAGAGAAAGCATCCAAATACTTTGTTTGCAATCATTTGAGTGTGAAACTACACCTAGGATGTTTACAGTTACAAACAAGCTTCAACTCAAGCTTTTGAATGCATTTACGCGTTTTTAAAGCTCCTACGAGTAGGGTGAAAGAGATTTGGGTTCTTTTGTGTTGTATATTAAGAGAAAGCATCAAAATACTTTGTTTGCAATCATTTGAGTGTGAAACTATACCTAGGATGTTTACAGTTACAAACAAGCTTCAACTCAAGCTTTTGAATGCATTTACGCGTTTTAAAGCTCATACGAGTAGGGTGAAAGAGATTTGAGTTCTTCTGTGTTGTATATTAAGAGAAAGCATCCAAATACTTTGTTTGCAATCATTTGAGTGTGAAACTACACCTAGGATGTTTACAGTTACAAACAAGCTTCAACTCAAGCTTTTGAATGCATTTACGCGTATTAAAAGGTCATACGAGTAGGGTGAAAGAGATTTGAGTTCTTCTGTGTTGTATATTAAGAGAAATCATCCAAATACTTTGTTTGCAATCATTTGAGTGTGAAACTACACCTTGGATGTTTTCAGTTACAAACAAGCTTCCACTCAAGCTTTTGAATGCATTTACGCGTTTTAAAAGCTCATACGAGTAGGGTGAAAGAGATTTGAGTTCTTTTGTGTTGTATATTAAGGAAAAGCATCCAAATACTTTGTTTGCATTCATTTGAGTGTGAAATTATACCTAGGATGTTTACAGTTACAAACAAGCTTCAACTCAAGCTTTTGAATGCATTTACGCGTTTTAAAAGCTCATACGAGTAGGGTGAAAGAGATTTGGGTTCTTTTGTGTTGTATATTAAGAAAAAGCATCCAAATACTTTGTTTGCAATCATTTGAGTGTGAAACTATACCTAGGATGTTTACAGTTACAAACAAGCTTCAACTCAAGCTTTTGAATGCATTTACGCGTTTTAAAGCTCATATGAGTAGGGTGAAAGAGATTTGAGTTCTTTTGTGTTGTATATTAAGGGAAAGCATCCAAATACTTTGTTTGCATTCATTTGAGTGTGAAACTAGACTTAGGATGTTTACAGTTACAAACAAGCTTCAACTCAAGCTTTTGAATGCATTTACGCGTTTTAACAGCTCTTACGACTAGGGTGACAGAAATTGAACTCTTTTGTGTTGTATATTAAGAGAAAGCATCCAAATACTTTGTTTGCAATCATTTGAGTGTGAAACTACACCTAGGATGTTTACAGTTACAAACAAGCTTCAACTCAAGCTGCTGAATGAATTTACGCGTTTTAAAAGCTCATACGAGTAGGGTGAAAGAGATTTGAGTTCTTTTGTGTTGTATATTAAGAGAAATCATCCAAATACTTTGTTTGCAATCATTTGAGTGTGAAACTACACCTTGGATGTTTACAGTTACAAACAAGCTTCCACTCAAGCTTTTGAATGCATTTACGCGTTTTAAAAGCTCATACGAGTAGGGTGAAAGAGATTTGGGTTCTTTTGTGTTGTATATTAAGAGAAAGCATCCAAATACTTTGTTTGCAATCATTTGAGGGTGAAACTACACCTAGGATGTTTACAGTTACAAACAAGCTTCAACTCAAGCTTTTGAATGCATTTACGCGTTTTAAAAGCTCATACGAGTAGGGTGAAAGAGAGTTGAGTTCTTTTGTGTTGTATATTAAGAGAAAGCATCCAAATACTTTTGTTTGCATTCATTTGAGTGTGAAACTGCACCTAGGATGTTTACAGTTACAAACAAGCTTCAACTCAAGCTGCTGAATGAATTTACGCGTTTTAACAACTCTTACGACTAGGGTGATAGAAATTGAGTTCTTTTGTGTTGTATATTAAGAGAAAGCATCCAAATACTTTGTTTGCAATCATTTGAGTGTGAAACTACACCTAGGATGTTTACAGTTACAAACAAGCTTCAACTCAAGCTTTTGAATGCATTTACGCGTTTTTAAAGCTCCTACGAGTAGGGTGAAAGAGATTTGGGTTCTTTTGTGTTGTATATTAAGAGAAAGCATCAAAATACTTTGTTTGCAATCATTTGAGTGTGAAACTCTACCTAGGATGTTTACAGTTACAAACAAGCTTCAACTCAAGCTTTTGAATGCATTTACGCGTTTTAAAGCTCATACGAGTAGGGTGAAAGAGATTTGAGTTCTTTTGTGTTGTATATTAAGAGAAAGCATCCAAATACTTTGTTTGCATTCATTTGAGTGTGAAACTAGACCTAGGATGTTTACAGTTACAAACAAGCTTCAACTCAAGGTTTTGAATGCATTTACGCGTTTTAAAAGCTCATACGAGTAGGGTGAAAGAGATTTGAGTTCTTTTGTGTTGTATATTAAGAGAAATCATCCAAATACTTTGTTTGCATTCATTTGAGTGTGAAATTATACCTAGGATGTTTACAGTTACAAACAAGCTTCAACTCAAGCTTTTGAATGCATTTACGCGTTTTAAAAGCTCATACGAGTAGGGTGAAAGAGATTTGAGTTCTTTTGTGTTGTATATTAAGAGAAAGCATCCAAATACTTTGTTTGCATTCATTTGATTGTGAAACTATACCTAGGATGTTTACAGTCACAAACAAGCTTCAACTCAAGCTTCTGAATGCATTTACGCGTTTTAAAAGCTCATACGAGTAGGGTGAAAGAGATTTGAGTTCTTTTGTGTTGTATATAAAGAGAAAGCATCCAAATACTTTGTTTGCAATCATTTGAGTGTGAAACTATACCTAGGATGTTTACAGTTACAAACAAGCTTCAACTCAAGCTTTTGAATGAATTTACGCGTTTTAAAGCTCAAACGAGTAGGGTGAAAGAGATTTGAGTTCTTTTGTGTTGTATATTAAGAGAAAGCATCCAAATACTTTGTTTGCATTCATTTGAGTCTGAAACTACACCTAGGATGTTTACAAGTACAAAAAAGCTTCAACTCAAGCTTTTGAATGTATTTACGCATTTTAAAAGCTCACACGAGTAGGGTGAAAGAGATATGAGTTCTTTTGTGTTGTACATTTAGAGAAAGCATCCAAATACTTTGTTTGCATTCATTTGAGTGTGAAACTATACCTAGGATGTTTACAGTTAAAAACAAGCTTCAACTCAAGCTTTTGAATGCATTTACGCGCTTTAAAAGCTCATACGAGTACGGTGAAAGAGATTTGAGTTCTTCTGTGTTGTATATTAAGAGAAAGCATCCAAATACTTTGTTTGCAATCATTTGAGTGTGAAACTATACCTAGGATGTTTACAGTTACAAACAAGCTTCAACTCAAGCTTTTGAATGCATTTACGCGTTTTAAAGCTCAAACGAGTAGGGTGAAAGAGATTTGAGTTCTTTTGTGTTGTATATTAAGAGAAAGCATCCAAATACTTTGTTTGCATTCATTTGAGTCTGAAACTACACCTAGGATGTTTACAAGTACAAAAAAGCTTCAACTCAAGCTTTTGAATGTATTTACGCATTTTAAAAGCTCACACGAGTAGGGTGAAAGAGATATGAGTTCTTTTGTGTTGTACATTTAGAGAAAGCATCCAAATACTTTGTTTGCATTCATTTGAGTGTGAAACTATACCTAGGATGTTTACAGTTAAAAACAAGCTTCAACTCAAGCTTTTGAATGCATTTACGCGCTTTAAAAGCTCATACGAGTACGGTGAAAGAGATTTGAGTTCTTCTGTGTTGTATATTAAGAGAAAGCATCCAAATACTTTGTTTGCAATCATTTGAGTGTGAAACTACACCTAGGATGTTTACAGTTACAAACAAGCTTCAACTCAAGCTTTTGAATGCATTTACGCGTATTAAAAGCTCATACGAGTAGGGTGAAAGAGATTTGAGTTCTTTTGTGTTGTATATTAAGAGAAAGCATCCAAATACTTTGTTTGCATTCATTTGAGTGTGAAATTATACCTAGGATGTTTACAGTTACAAACAAGCTTCAACTCAAGCTTTTGAATGCATTTACGCGTTTTAAAACCTCATACGAGTAGGGTGAAAGAGATTTGAGTTCTTTTGTGTTGTTTATTAAGAGAAAGCATCCAAATACTTTGTTTGCATTCATTTGAGTCTGAAACTATACCTAGGATGTTTACAGTTACAAACAAGCCTCAACTCAAGCTTTTGAATGCATTTACGCGTTTTAAAAGCTCATACGATTAAGGTGAAAGAGATTTGAGTTCTTTTGTGTTGTATATTAACAGAAAGCATCCAAATACTTTGTTTGCATTCATTTGAGTGTGAAACTACACCTAGGATGTTTACAAGTACAAACAAGCTTCAACTCAAGCTGCTGAATGAATTTACGCGTTTTAACAGCTCTTACGACTAGGGTGATAGAAATTGAGTTCTTTTGTGTTGTATATTAAGAGAAAGCATCCAAATACTTTGTTTGCAATCATTTGAGTGTGAAACTACACCTAGGATGTTTACAGTTACAAACAAGCTTCAACTCAAGCTGCTGAATGAATTTACGCGTTTTAACAGCTCTTACGACTAGAGTGATAGAAATTGAGTTCTTTCGTGTTGTATATTAAGGGAAAGCATCCAAATACTTTGTTTGCATTCATTTGAGTGTGAAACTACACCTAGGATGTTTACAAGTACAAACAAGCTTCAACTCAAGCTGCTGAATGCATTTACGCGTTTTAAAAGCTCATACGAGTAGGGTGAAAGAGATTTGGGTTCTTTTGTGTTGTATATTAAGAGAAAGCATCCAAATACTTAGTTTGCAATCATTTGAGTGTGAAACTATACCTAGGATGTTTACAGTTACAAACAAGCTTCAACTCAAGCTTTTGAATGCATTTACGCGTTTTAAAGCTCATAAGAGTAGGGTGAAAGAGATTTGAGTTCTTTTGTGTTGTATATTAAGAGAAAGCATCCAAATACTTTGTTTGCATTCATTTGAGTGTGAAACTAGACCTAGGATGTTTACAGTTACAAACAAGCTTCAACTCAAGCTTTTGAATGCATTTACGCGTTTTAAAAGCTCATACGAGTAGGGTGAAAGAGATTTGAATTCTTTTGTGTTGTATATTAAGAGAAATCATCCAAATACTTTGTTTGCAATCATTTGAGTGTGAAACTACACCTTGGATGTTTTCAGTTACAAACAAGCTTCCACTCAAGCTTTTGAATGCATTTACGCGTTTTAAAAGCTCATACGAGTAGGGTGAAAGAGATTTGAGTTCTTTTGTGTTGTATATTAAGAGAAAGCATCCAAATACTTTCTTTGCATTCATTTGAGTGTGAAATTATACCTAGGATGTTTATAGTTACAAACAAGCTTCAACTCAAGCTTTTGAATGCATTTACGCGTTTTAAAAGCTCATACGAGTAGGGTGAAAGAGATTTGAGTTCTTTTGTGTTGTATATTAAGAGAAATCATCCAAATACTTTGTTTGCAATCAATTGAGTGTGAAACAACACCTTGAATGTTTTCAGTTACAAACAAGCTTCCACTCAAGCTTTTGAATGCATTTACGCGTTTTAAAAGCTCATACGAGTAGGGTGAAAGAGATTTGAGTTCTTTTGTGTTTTATATTAAGAGAAAGCATCCAAATACTTTGTTTGCATTCATTTGAGTGTGAAATTATACCTAGGATGTTTACAGTTACAAACAAGCTTCAACTCAAGCTTTTGAATGCATTTACGCGTTTTAAAAGCTCATACGAGTAGGGGGAAAGGGATTTGAGTTCTTTTGTGTTGTATATTAAGAGAAAGCATCCAAATACTTTGTTTGCATTCATTTGAGTGTGAAACTACACCTAGGATGTTTACAAGTACAAACAAGCTTCAACTCAAGCTTTTGAATGCATTTACGCGTTTTAACAGCTCTTACGACTAGGGTGACAGAAATTGAGCTCTTTTGTGTTGTATATTAAGAGAAAGCATCCAAATACTTTGTTTGCAATCTTTGAGTGTGAAACTACACCTAGGATGTTTACAGTTACAAACAAGCTTCAACTCAAGCTGCTGAATGAATTTACGCGTTTTAAAAGCTCATACGAGTAGGGTGAAAGAGATTTGAGTTCTTTTGTGTTGTATATTAAGAGAAATCATCCAGATACTTTGTTTGCAATCATTTGAGTGTGAAACTACACCTTGGATGTTTACAGTTACAAACAAGCTTCCACTCAAGCTTTTGAATGCATTTACGCGTTTTAAAAGCTCATACGAGTAGGGTGAAAGAGATTTGGGTTCTTTTGTGTTGTATATTAAGAGAAAGCATCCAAATACTGTGTTTGCAATTATTTGAGTGTGAAACTACACCTACGATGTTTACAAGTACAAACAAGCTTCAACTCAAGCTGTTGAATGAATTTACGCGTTTTCACAGCTCTTACGACTAGGGCGATAGAAATTGAGTTCTTTTGTGTTGTATATTAAGAGAAAGCATCCAAATACTTTGTTTGCAATCATTTGAGTGTGAAACTACACCTAGGATGTTTACAGTTACAAACAAGCTTCAACTCAAGCTGCTGAATGAATTTACGCGTTTTAACAGCTCTTACGACTAGGGTGATAGAAATTGAGTTCTTTTGTGTTGTATATTAAGAGAAAGCATCCAAATATTTTGTTTGCATTTATTTGAGTGTGAAACTACACCTAGGATGTTTACAGTTACAAACAAGCTTCAACTCAAGCTTTTGAATGCATTTACGCGTTTTAAAAGCTCATACGAGTAGGGTGAAAGAGATTTGAGTTCTTTTGTGTTGTATATTAAGAGAAAGCATCCAAATACTTTGTTTGCATTCATTTGAGTGTGAAACTATACCTAGGATGTTTACAGTTACAAACAAGCTTCCACTCAAGCTTTTGAATGCATTTACGCGTTTTAAAAGCTCATACGAGTAGGGTGAAAGAGATTTGAGTTTTTTTGTGTTTTATATTAAGAGAAAGCATCCAAATACTTTGTTTGCATTCATTTGAGTGTGAAATTATACCTAGGATGTTTACAGTTACAAACAAGCTTCAACTCAAGCTTTTGAATGCATTTACGCGTTTTAAAAGCTCATACGAGTAGGGGGAAAGGGATTTGAGTTCTTTTGTGTTGTATATTAAGAGAAAGCATCCAAATACTTTGTTTGCATTCATTTGAGTGTGAAACTACACCTAGGATGTTTACAAGTACAAACAAGCTTCAACTCAAGCTTTTGAATGCATTTACAGGTTTTAAAAGCTCATACGAGTAGGGTGAAAGAGATTTGAGTTCTATTGTGTTGTATATTAAGAGAAAGCATCCAAATACTTTGTTTGCATTCATTTGAGTGTGAAACTATACCTAGGATGTTTACAGTCACAAACAAGCTTCAACTCAAGCTTCTGAATGCATTTACGCGTTTTAAAAGCTCATACGAGTATGGTGAAAGAGATTTGAGTTCTTTTGTGTTGTATATTAAGAGAAAGCATCCAAATACGTTGTTTTCATTCATTTGAGTGTAAAACTACACCTAGGATGTTTACAAGTACAAACAAGCTTCAACTCAAGCTGCTGAATGAATTTACGCGTTTTAACAGCTCTTACGACTAGGGTGATAGAAATTAAGTTCTTTTGTGTTGTATATTAAGAGAAAGCATCCAATAACTGTGTTTGCAATCATTTGAGTGTGAAACTACACCTAGGATGTTTACAGTTACAAACAAGCTTCAACTCAAGCTTTTGAATGCATTTACGGGTTTTAAAAGCTCATACGAGTAGGGTGAAAGAGATTTGAGTTCTATTGTGTTGTATATTAAGAGCAAGCATCCAAATACTTTGTTTGCATTCATTTGAGTGTGAAATTATACCTAGGATGTTTACAGTTACAAACAAGGTTCAACTCAAGCTTTTGAATGCATTTACGCGTTTTAAAAGCTCATACGAGTAGGGTGAAAGAGATTTGAGTTCTTTTGTGTTGTATATTAAGAGAAAGCATCCAAATACTTTGTTTGCATTCATTTGAGTGTGAAACTACACCTAGGATGTTTACAAGTACAAACAAGCTTCAACTCAAGCTGCTGAATGAATTTACGCGTTTTAACAGCTCTTACGACTAGGGTGATAGAAATTGAGTTCTTTTGTGTTGTATATTAAGAGAAATCATCCAAATACTTTGTTTGCAATCATTTGAGTGTGAAACTACACCTTGGATGTTTTCAGTTACAAACAAGCTTCCACTCAAGCTTTTGAATGCATTTACGCGTTTTAAAAGCTCATACGAGTAGGGTGAAAGAGATTTGAGTTCTTTTGTGTTGTATATTAAGAGAAAGCATCCAAATACTTTGTTTGCATTCATTTGAGTGTGAAATTATACCTAGGACGTTTACAGTTACAAACAAGCTTCAACTCAAGCTTTTGAATGCATTTACGCGTTTTAAAAGCTCATACGAGTAGGGTGAAAGAGATTTGAGTTCTTCTGTGTTGTATATTAAGAGAAGGCATCCAAATACTTTGTTTGCATTCATTTGAGTGTGAAACTATACCTAGGATGTTTACAGTTACAAACAAGCTTCAACTCAAGCTTTTGAATGCATTTACGCGCTTTAAAAGCTCATACGAGTAGGGTGAAAGAGATTTGAGTTCTTCTGTGTTGTATATTAAGAGAAAGCATCCCAATACTTTGTTTACATTCATTTGAGTGTAAAACTACACCTAGGATGTTTACCGTTACAAACAAGCTTCAACTCAAGCTTTTGAATGCATTTACGCGTTTTAAAAGCTCATACGAGTAGGGTGAAAGAGATTTGGGTTATTTTGTGTTGTATATTAAGAGAAAGCATCCAAATACTGTGTTTGCAATCATATGAGTGTGAAACTACACCTAGGATGTTTACAAGTACAAACAAGGTTCAACTCAAGCTGTTGAATGAATTTACGCGTTTTCACAGCTCTTACGACTAGGGCGATAGAAATTGAGTTCTTTTGTGTTGTATATTAAGAGAAAGCATCCAAATACTTTGTTTGCAATCATTTGAGTGTGAAACTACACCTAGGATGTTTACAGTTACAAACAAGCTTCAACTCAAGCTGCTGAATGAATTTACGCGTTTTAACAGGTCTTACGACTAGGGTGATAGAAATTGAGTTCTTTTGTGTTGTATATTAAGAGAAAGCATCCAAATATTTTGTTTGCATTTATTTGAGTGTGAAACTACACCTAGGATGTTTACAGTTACAAACAAGCTTCAACTCAAGCTTTTGAATGCATTTACGCGTTTTAAAAGCTCATACGAGTAGGGTGAAAGAGATTTGAGTTCTTTTGTGTTGTATATTAAGAGAAAGCATCCAAATACTTTGTTTGCATTCATTTGAGTGTGAAACTATACCTAGGATGTTTACAGTCACAAACAAGCTTCAACTCAAGCTTCTGAATGCATTTACGCGTTTTAAAAGCTCATACGAGTATGGTGAAAGAGATTTGAGTTCTTTTGTGTTGTATATTAAGAGAAAGCATCCAAATACGTTGTTTTCATTCATTTGAGTGTAAAACTACACCTAGGATGTTTACAAGTACAAACAAGCTTCAACTCAAGCTGCTGAATGAATTTACGCGTTTTAACAGCTCTTACGACTAGGGTGATAGAAATTAAGTTCTTTTGTGTTGTATATTAAGAGAAAGCATCCAAATACTGTGTTTGCAATCATTTGAGTGTGAAACTACACCTAGGATGTTTACAGTTACAAACAAGCTTCAACTCAAGCTTTTGAATGCATTTACGGGTTTTAAAAGCTCATACGAGTAGGGTGAAAGAGATTTGAGTTCTATTGTGTTGTATATTAAGAGAAAGCATCCAAATACTTTGTTTGCATTCATTTGAGTGTGAAATTATACCTAGGATGTTTACAGTTACAAACAAGGTTCAACTCAAGCTTTTGAATGCATTTACGCGTTTTAAAAGCTCATACGAGTAGGGTGAAAGAGATTTGAGTTCTTTTGTGTTGTATATTAAGAGAAAGCATCCAAATACTTTGTTTGCATTCATTTGAGTGTGAAACTACACCTAGGATGTTTACAAGTACAAACAAGCTTCAACTCAAGCTGCTGAATGAATTTACGCGTTTTAACAGCTCTTACGACTAGGGTGATAGAAATTGAGTTCTTTTGTGTTGTATATTAAGAGAAATCATCCAAATACTTTGTTTGCAATCATTTGAGTGTGAAACTACACCTTGGATGTTTTCAGTTACAAACAAGCTTCCACTCAAGCTTTTGAATGCATTTACGCGTTTTAAAAGCTCATACGAGTAGGGTGAAAGAGATTTGAGTTCTTTTGTGTTGTATATTAAGAGAAAGCATCCAAATACTTTGTTTGCATTCATTTGAGTGTGAAATTATACCTAGGATGTTTACAGTTACAAACAAGCTTCAACTCAAGCTTTTGAATGCATTTACGCGTTTTAAAAGCTCATACGAGTAGGGTGAAAGAGATTTGGGTTCTTTTGTGTTGTATATTAAGAGAAAGCATCCAAATACTATGTTTGCATTCATTTGAGTGTGAAACTATACCTAGGATGTTTACAGTTACAAACAAGCTTCAACTCAAGCTTTTGAATGCATTTACGCGCTTTAAAAGCTCATATGAGTAGGGTGAAAGAGATTTGAGTTCTTCTGTGTTGTATATTAAGAGAAAGCATCCCAATACTTTGTTTACATTCATTTGAGTGTAAAACTACACCTAGGATGTTTACCGTTACAAACAAGCTTCAACTCAAGCTTTTGAATGCATTTACGCGTTTTAAAAGCTCATACGAGTAGGGTGAAAGAGATTTGGGTTCTTTTGTGTTGTATATTAAGAGAAAGCATCCAAATACTGTGTTTGCAATCATATGAGTGTGAAACTACACCTAGGATGTTTACAAGTACAAACAAGCTTCAACTCAAGCTGTCGAATGAATTTACGCGTTTTAACAGCTCTTACGACTAGGGTGATAGAAATTGAGTTCTTTTGTGTTGTATATTAAGAGAAAGCATCCAAATATTTTGTTTGCAATCATTTGAGTTTGAAACTACACCTAGGATGCTTACAGTTACAAACAAGCTTCAACTCAAGCTGCTGAATGAATTTACGCGTTTTAACAGCTCTTACGATTAGGGTGATAGAAATTGAGTTCTTTTGTTTTGTATATTAAGAGAAAGCATCCAAATATTTTGTTTGCATTTATTTGAGTGTGAAACTACACCTAGGATGTTTACAGTTACAAACAAGCTTCAACTCAAGCTTTTGAATGCATTTACGCGTTTTAAAAGCTCATACGAGTAGGGTGAAAGAGATTTGAGTTCTTTTGTGTTGTATATTAAGAGAAAGCATCCAAATACTATGTTTGCATTCATTTGAGTGTGAAACTATACCTAGGATGTTTACAGTCACAAACAAGCTTCAACTCAAGCTTCTGAATGCATTTACGCGTTTTAAAAGCTCATACGAGTATGGTGAAAGAGATTTGAGTTCTTTTGTGTTGTATATTAAGAGAAAGCATCCAAATACTTTGTTTGCAATCATTTGAGTGTGAAACTACACCTTGGATGTTTACAGTTACAAACAAGCTTCCACTCAAGCTTTTGAATGCATTTACGCGTTTTAAAAGCTCATACGAGTAGGGTGAAAGAGATTTGGGTTCTTTTGTGTTGTATATTAAGAGAAAGCATCCAAACACTTTGTTTGCAATCATTTGAGGGTGAAACTACACCTAGGATGTTTACAGTTACAAACAAGCTTCAACTCAAGCTTTTGAATGCATTTACGCGTTTTAAAAGCTCATACGAGTAGGGTGAAAGAGATTTGAGTTCTTTTGTGTTGTATATTAAGAGAAAGCATCCAAATACTTTTGTTTGCATTCATTTGAGTGTGAAACTACACCTAGGATGTTTACAAGTACAAACAAGCTTCAACTCAAGCTGTTGAATGAATTTATGCGTTTTTACAGCTCTTACGACTAGGGTGATAGAAATTGAGTTCTTTTGTGTTGTATATTAAGAGAAAGCATCCAAATACTTTGTTTGCAATCATTTGAGTGTGAAACTAGACCTAGGATGTTTACAGTTACAAACAAGCTTCAACTCAAGCTGCTGAATGAATTTACGCGTTTTAACAACTCTTACGAGTAGGGTGACAATCATTTGAGTTCTTTTGTGTTGTATATTAAGAGAAAGCATCAAAATATTTTGTTTGCAATCATTTGAGTGTGAAACTATACCTAGGATGTTTACAGTTACAAACAAGCTTCAACTCAAGCTTTTAAATGCATTTACGCGTTTTAAAAGCTCATACGAGAAGGGGGAAAGAGATTTGAGTTCTTTTGTGTTGTATATTAAGAGAAAGCATCCAAATACTTTGTTTGCATTCATTTGAGTGTGAAACTACACCTAGGATGTTTACAAGTACAAACAAGCTTCAACTCAAGCTTTTGAATGCATTTACGCGTTTTAACAGCTCTTACGACTAGGGTGACAGAAATTGAGCTCTTTTGTGTTGTATATTAAGAGAAAGCATCCAAATACTTTGTTTGCAATCATTTGAGTGTGAAACTACACCTAGGATGTTTACAGTTACAAACAAGCTTCAACTCAAGCTGCTGAATGAATTTACGCGTTTTAAAAGCTCATACGAGTAGGGTGAAAGAGATTTGAGTTCTTTTGTGTTGTATATTAAGAGAAATCATCCAAATACTTTGTTTGCAATCATTTGAGTGTGAAACTACACCTTGGATGTTTACAGTTACAAACAAGCTTCCACTCAAGCTTTTGAATGCATTTACGCGTTTTAAAAGCTCATCCGAGTAGGGTGAAAGAGATTTGGGTTCTTTTGTGTTGTATATTAAGAGAAAGCATCCAAATACTTTGTTTGCATTCATTTGAGTGTGAAACTACACCTGGGATGTTTACAAGTACAAACAAGCTTCAACTCAAGCTGTTGAATGAATTTATGCGTTTTAACAGCTCTTACGACTAGGGTGATAGAAATTGAGTTCTTTTGTGTTGTATATTAAGAGAAAGCATCCAAATAATTTGTTTGCAATCATTTGAGTGTGAAACTACACCTAGGATGTTTACAGTTACAAACAAGCTTCAACTCAAGCTGCTGAATGAATTTACGCGTTTTAACAACTCTTACGACTAGGGTGATAGAAATTGAGTTCTTTTGTGTTGTATATTAAGAGAAAGCATCCAAATACTTTGTTTGCAATCATTTGAGTGTGAAACTACACCTAGGATGTTTACAGTTACAAACAAGCTTCAACTCAAGATTTTGAAAGCATTTACGCGTTTTAAAAGCTCCTACGAGTACGGTGAAAAAGATTTGGGTTCTTTTATGTTGTATATTAAGAGAAAGCATCAAAATACTTTGTTTGCAATCATTTGAGTGTGAAACTATACCTAGGATGTTTACAGTTACAAACAAGCTTCAACTCAAGCTTTTGAATGCATTTACGCGTTTTAAAGCTCATACGAGTAGGGTGAAAGAGATTTGAGTTCTTTTGTGTTGTATATTAAGAGAAAGCATCCAAATACTTTGTTTGCATTCATTTGAGTGTGAAACTAGACCTAGGATGTTTACAGTTACAACTAAGCTTCAACTCAAGGTTTTGAACGCATTTACGCGTTTTAAAAGCTCATACGAGTAGGGTGAAAGAGATTTGAGTTCTTTTGTGTTGTATATTAAGAGAAATCATCCAAATACTTTGTTTGCATTCATTTGAGTGTGAAATTATACCTAGGATGTTTACAGTTACAAACAAGCTTCAACTCAAGCTTTTGAATGCATTTACGCTTTTTAAAAGCTCATACGAGTAGGGTGAAAGAGATTTGAGTTCTTTTGTGTTGTATATTAAGAGAAAGCATCCAAATACTTCGTTTGCATTCATTTGAGTGTGAAACTATACCTAGGATGTTTACAGTCACAAACAAGCTTCAACTCAAGTTTCTGAATGCATTTACGCGTTTTAAAAGCTTATACGAGTATGGTGAAAGAGATTTGAGTTCTTTTGTGTTGTATATTAAGAGAAAGCATCAAAATACTTTGTTTGCAATCATTTGAGTGTGAAACTATACCTAGGATGTTTACAGTTACAAACAAGCTTCAACTCAAGCTTTTGAATGCATTTACGCGTCTTAAAGCTCATACGAGTAGGGTGAAAGAGATTTGAGTTCTTTTGTGTTGTATATTAAGAGAAAGCATCCAAATACTTTGTTTGCATTCATTTGAGTCTGAAACTACACCTAGGATGTTTACAAGTACAAAAAAGCTTCAACTTAAGCTTTTGAATGTATTTACGCATTTTAAAAGCTCATACGAGTAGGGTGAAAGAGATATGAGTTCTTTTGTGTTGTACATTAAGAGAAAGCATCCCAATACTTTGTTTGCATTCATTTGAGTGTGAAACTACACCTAGGATGTTTACAAGTACAAACAAGCTTCAACTCAAGCTGCTGAATGAATTTACGCGTTTTAACAGCTCTTACGACTAGGGTGATAGAAATTAAGTTCTTTTGTGTTGTATATTAAGAGAAAGCATCCAAATACTTTGTTTGCAATCATTTGAGTGTGAAACTACACCTAGGATGTTTACAGTTACAAACAAGCTTCAACTCAAGCTGCTGAATGAATTTACGCGTTTTAACAGCTCTTACGACTAGGGTATAGAAATTGAGTTCTTTTGTGTTGTATACTAAGGGAAAGCATCCAAATACTTTGTTTGCAATCATTTGAGTGTGAAACTACACCTAGGATGTTTACAGTTACAAACAAGCTTCAACTCAAGCTTTTGAATGCATTTACGCGTTTTAAAAGCTCATACGAGTAGGGTGAAAGAGATTTGGGTTCTTTTGTGTTGTATATTAACAGAAAGCATCCAAATACTTTGTTTGCAATCATTTGAGTACGAAACTATACCTAGGATGTTTACAGTTACAAACAAGCTTCAACTCAAGCTTTTGAATGCATTTACGCGTTTTAAAGCTCATACGAGTAGGGTGAAAGAGATTTGGGTTCTTTTGTGTTGTATATTAAGAGAAAGCATCCAAATACTGTGTTTGCAATCATTTGAGTGTGAAACTACACCTAGGATGTTTACAGTTACAAACAAGCTTCAACTCAAGCTTTTGAATGCATTTACGCGTTTTAAAAGCTCATACAAGTAGGGTGAAAGAGATTTGAGTTCTTTTGTGTTGTATATTAAGAGAAAGCATCCAAATACTTTGTTTGCATTCATTTGAGTGTGAAATTATACCTAGGATGTTTACAGTTACAAACAAGCTTCAACTCAAGCTTTTGAATGCATTTACGCGTTTGAAAAGCTCATACGAGTAGGGTGAAAGAGATTTGAGTTCTTTTGTGTTGTATATTAAGAGAAAGCATCCAAATACTTTGTTTGCATTCATTTGAGTGTGAAACTACACCTAGGATGTTTACAAGTACAAACAAGCTTCAACTCAAGCTGCTGAATGAATTTACGCGTTTTAACAGCTCTTACGACTAGGGTGATAGAAATTGAGTTCTTTTGTGTTGTATATTAAGAGAAAGCATCCAAATACTTTGTTTGCAATCATTTGAGTGTGAAACTACACCTAGGATGTTTACAGTTACAAACAAGCTTCAACTCAAGCTTTTGAATGCATTTACGCGTTTTAAAAGCTCATACGAGTAGGGTGAAAGAGATTTGGGTTCTTTTGTGTTGTATATTAAGAGAAAGCATCCAAATACTTTGTTTGCAATCATTTGAGTGTGAAACTACACCGTGGATGTTTACAGTTACAAACAAGCTTCCACTCAAGCTTTTGAATGCATTAACGCGTTTTAAAAGCTCATACGAGTAGGGTGAAAGAGATTTGAGTTCTTTTGTGTTGTATATTAAGAGAAAGCATCCAAATACTTTGTTTGCATTCATTTGAGTGTGAAATTATACCTAGGATGTTTACAGTTACAAACAAGCTTCAACTCAAGCTTTTGAATGCATTTACGCGTTTTAAAAGCTCATACGAGTAGGGTGAAAGAGATTTGAGTTCTTTTGTGTTGTATATTAAGAGAAAGCATCCAAATACTTTGTTTGCAATCATTTGAGTGTGAAACTACACCTAGGATGTTTACAGTTACAAACAAGCTTCAACTCAAGCTTTTGAATGCATTTACGCGTTTTAAAAGCTCATACGAGTAGGGTGAAAGAGATTTGAGTTCTTCTGTGTTGTATATTAAGAGAAAGCATCCAAATACTTTGTTTGCATTCATTTGAGTGTGAAACTATACCTAGGATGTTTACAGTTACAAACAAGCTTCAACTCAAGCTTTTGAATGCATTTACGCGTTTTAAAAGCTCATACGAGTAGGGTGAAAGAGATTTGAGTTCTTTTGTGTTGTATATTAAGAGAAAGCATCCAAATACTTTGTTTGCATTCATTAGAGTGTGAAATTATACCTAGGATGTTTACAGTTACAAACAAGCTTCAACTCAAGCTTTTGAATGCATTTACGCGTTTTAAAAGCTCATACGAGTAGGGTGAAAGAGATTTGAGTTCTTTTGTGTTGTATATTAAGAGAAAGCATCCAAATACTGTGTTTGCAATCATTTGAGTGTGAAACTACACCTACGATGTTTACAAGTACAAACAAGCTTCAACTCAAGCTGTTGAATGAATTTACGCGTTTTAACAGCTCTTACGACTAGGGCGATAGAAATTGAGTTCTTTTGTGTTGTATATTAAGAGAAAGCATCCAAATACTTTGTTTGCAATCATTTGAGTGTGAAACTACACCTAGGATGTTTACAGTTACAAACAAGCTTCAACTCAAGCTGCTGAATGAATTTACGCGTTTTAACAGCTCTTACGACTAGGGTGATAGAAATTGAGTTCTTTTGTGTTGTATATTAAGAGAAAGCATCCAAATATTTTGTTTGCATTTATTTGAGTGTGAAACTACACCTAGGATGTTTACAGTTACAAACAAGCTTCAACTCAAGCTTTTGAATGCATTTACGCGTTTTAAAAGCTCATACGAGTAGGGTGAAAGAGATTTGAGTTCTTTTGTGTTGTATATTAAGAGAAAGCATCCAAATACTTTGTTTGCATTCATTTGAGTGTGAAACTATACCTAGGATGTTTACAGTCACAAACAAGCTTCAACTCAAGCTTCTGAATGCATTTACGCGTTTTAAAAGCTCATACGAGTATGGTGAAAGAGATTTGAGTTCTTTTGTGCTGTATATTAAGAGAAAGCATCTAAATACGTTGTTTTCATTCATTTGAGTGTAAAACTACACCTAGGATGTTTACAAGTACAAACAAGCTTCAACTCAAGCTGCTGAATGAATTTACGCGTTTTAACAGCTCTTACGACTAGGGTGATAGAAATTGAGTTCTTTTGTGTTGTATATTAAGAGAAAGCATCCAAATACTTTGTTTGCTTTCATTTGAGTGTGAAATTACACCTAGGATGTTTACAGTTACAAACAAGCTTCAACTCAAGCTGCTGAATGAATTTACGCGTTTTAACAGCTCTTACGACTAGGGTGATAGAAATTGAGTTCTTTTCTGTTGTATATTTAGAGAAAGCATCCAAAAAATTTGTTTGCAATCATTTGAGTGTGAAACTACACCTAGGATGTTTACAGTTACAAACAAGCTTCAACTCAAGCTTTTGAATGCATTTACGCGTTTTAAAAGCTCATACGAGTAGGGTGAGAGAGATTTGAGTTCTTTTGTGTTGTATATTAAGAGAAAGCATCCAAATACTTTGTTTGCATTCATTTGAGTGTGAAACTACACCTTGGATGTTTACAGTTACAAACAAGCTTCAACTCAAGCTGCTGAATGAATTTACGCGTTTTAACAGCTCTTACGACTAGGGTGATAGAAATTAAGTTCTTTTGTGTTGTATATTAAGAGAAAGCATCCAAATACTGTGTTTGCAATCATTTGAGTGTGAAACTACAACTAGGATGTTTACAGTTACAAACAAGCTTCAACTCAAGCTTTTGAATGCATTTACGCGTTTTAAAAGCTCATACGAGTAGGGTGAAAGAGATTTGGGTTCTTTTGTGTTGTATATTAAGAGAAAGCATCCAAATACTGTGTTTGCAATCATTTGAGTGTGAAACTACACCTACGATGTTTACAAGTACAAACAAGCTTCAACTCAAGCTGTTGAATGAATTTACGCGTTTTAACAGCTCTTACGACTAGGGCGATAGAAATTGAGTTCTTTTGTGTTGTATATTAAGAGAAAGCATCCAAATACTTTGTTTGCAATCATTTGAGTGTGAAACTACACCTAGGATGTTTACAGTTACAAACAAGCTTCAACTCAAGCTGCTGAATGAATTTACGCGTTTTAACAGCTCTTACGACTAGGGTGATAGAAATTGAGTTCTTTTGTGTTGTATATTAAGAGAAAGCATCCAAATATTTTGTTTGCATTTATTTGAGTGTGAAACTACACCTAGGATGTTTACAGTTACAAACAAGCTTCAACTCAAGCTTTTGAATGCATTTACGCGTTTTAAAAGCTCATACGAGTAGGGTGAAAGAGATTTGAGTTCTATTGTGTTGTATATTAAGAGAAAGCATCCAAATACTTTGTTTGCATTCATTTGAGTGTGAAATTATACCTAGGATGTTTACAGTTACAAACAAGGTTCAACTCAAGCTTTTGAATGCATTTACGCGTTTTAAAAGCTCATACGAGTAGGGTGAAAGAGATTTGAGTTCTTTTGTGTTGTATATTAAGAGAAAGCATCCAAATACTTTGTTTGCATTCATTTGAGTGTGAAACTACACCTAGGATGTTTACAGTTACAAACAAGCTTCAACTCAAGCTGCTGAATGAATTTACGCGTTTTAACAGCTCTTACGACTAGGGTGATAGAAATTGAGTTCTTTTGTGTTGTATATTAAGGGAAAGAAACCAAATACTTTGTTTGCAATCATTTGAGTGTGAAACTACACCTAGGATGTTTACAGATACAAACAAGCTTCAACTCAAGCTTTTGAATGCATTTACGCGTTTTAACAGCTCTTACAACTAGGGTGATAGAAATTGAGTTCTTTTGTGTTGTATATTAAGAGAAAGCATCCAAATACTTTGTTTGCTTTCATTTGAGTGTGAAATTACACCTAGGATGTTTACAAGTACAAACAAGCTTCAACTCAAGCTTTTGAATGCATTTACGCGTTTTAAAAGCTCATACGAGTAGGGTGAAAGAGATTTGAGTTCTTTTGTGTTGTATATTAAGAGAAATCATCCAAATACTTTGTTTGCAATCATTTGAGTGTGAAACTACACCGTGGATGTTTTCAGTTACAAACAAGCTTCCACTCAAGCTTTTGAATGCATTTACGCGTTTTAAAAGCTCATACGAGTAGGGTGAAAGAGATTTGAGTTCTTTTGTGTTGTATATTAAGAGAAAGCATCCAAATACTTTGTTTGCATTCATTAGAGTGTGAAATTATACCTAGGATGTTTACAGTTACAAACAAGCTTCAACTCAAGCTTTTGAATGCATTTACGCGTTTTAAAAGCTCATACGAGTAGGGTGAAAGAGATTTGAGTTCTTTTGTGTTGTATATTAAGAGAAAGCATCCAAATACTTTGTTTGCAATCATT
The DNA here is from genome assembly GCA_038025085.1 of Tetragonia tetragonoides. Classification (NCBI taxonomy): domain Eukaryota; kingdom Viridiplantae; phylum Streptophyta; class Magnoliopsida; order Caryophyllales; family Aizoaceae; genus Tetragonia; species Tetragonia tetragonoides. The sequence continues at coordinate 21,920,573 of CM076146.1, forward strand.
TGAGTGTGAAACTACACCTAGGATGTTTACAGATACAAACAAGCTTCAACTCAAGCTTTTGAATGCATTTACGCGTTTTAACAGCTCTTACAACTAGGGTGATAGAAATTGAGTTCTTTTGTGTTGTATATTAAGAGAAAGCATCCAAATACTTTGTTTGCTTTCATTTGAGTGTGAAATTACACCTAGGATGTTTACAGTTACAAACAAGCTTCAACTCAAGCTGCTGAATGAATTTACGCGTTTTAACAGCTCTTACGACTAGGGTGATAGAAATTGAGTTCTTTTGTGTTGTATATTTAGAGAAAGCATCCAAAAAATTTGTTTGCAATCATTTGAGTGTGAAACTACACCTAGGATGTTTACAGTTACAAACAAGCTTCAACTCAAGCTTTTGAATGCATTTACGCGTTTTAAAAGCTTATACGAGTAGGGTGAAAGAGATTTGAGTTCTTTTGTGTTGTATATTAAGAGAGAGTATCCAAATACTTTGTTTGCATTCATTTGAGTGTGAAATTATACCTAGGATGTTTACAGTTACAAACAAGCTTCAACTCAAGCTTTTGAATGCATTTACGCGTTTTAAAAGCTCATACGAGTAGGGGGAAAGAGATTTGAGTTCTTTTGTGTTGTATATTAAGAGAAAGCATCCAAATACTTTGTTTGCATTCATTTGAGTGTGAAACTACACCAACGATGTTTACAAGTACAAACAAGCTTCAACTCAAGCTGTTGAATGAATTTACGCGTTTTAACAGCTCTTACGACTAGGGTGATAGAAATTGAGTTCTTTTGTGTTGTATATTAAGAGAAAGCATCCAAATACTTTGTTTGCAATCATTTGAGTGTGAAACTACACCTAGGATGTTTACAGTTACAAACAAGCTTCAACTCAAGCTGCTGAATGAATTTACGCGTTTTAAAAGCTCATACGAGTAGGGTGAAAGAGATTTGAGTTCTTTTGTGTTGTATATAAAGAGAAATCATCCAAATACTTTGTTTGCAATCATTTGAGTGTGAAACTACACCTTGGATGTTTACACAAACAAGCTTCCACTCAAGCTTTTGAATGCATTTACGCGTTTTAAAAGCTCATACGAGTAGGGTGAAAGAGATTTGAGTTCTTTTGTGTTGTATATTAAGAGAAAGCATCCAAATACTTTGTTTGCATTCATTTGAGTGTGAAATTATACCTAGGATGTTTACAGTTACAAACAAGGTTCAACTCAAGCTTTTGAATGCATTTACGCGTTTTAAAAGCTCATACGAGTAGGGTGAAAGAGATTTGAGTTCTTTTGTGTTGTATATTAAGAGAAAGCATCCAAATACTTTGTTTGCATTCATTTGAGTGTGAAACTACACCTAGGATGTTTACAAGTACAAATAAGCTTCAACTCAAGCTGCTGAATGAATTTACGCATTTTAACAGCTCTTACGACTAGGGTGATAGAAATTAAGTTCTTTTGTGTTGTATATTAAGAGAAAGCATCCAAATACTTTGTTTGCAATCATTTGAGTGTGAAACTACACCTAGGATGTTTACAGTTACAAACAAGCTTCAACTCAAGCTGCTGAATGAATTTACGCGTTTTACCAGCTCTTACGACTAGGGTGATAGAAATTGAGTTCTTTTGTGTTGTATATTAAGGGAAAGAAACCAAATACTTTGTTTGCAATCATTTGAGTGTGAAACTACACCTAGGATGTTTACAGTTACAAACAAGCTTCAACTCAAGCTTTTGAATGCATTTACGCGTTTTAAAAGCTCATACGAGTAGGGTGAAAGAGATTTGGGTTCTTTTGTGTTGTATATTAAGAGAAAGCATCCAAATACTTTGTTTGCAATTATTTGAGTGTGAAACTATACCTAGGATGTTTACAGTTACAAACAAGCTTCAACTCAAGCTTTTGAATGCATTTACGCGTTTTAAAGCTCATACGAGTAGGGTGAAAGAGATTTGAGTTCTTTTGTGTTTTATATTAAGAGAAAGCATCCAAATACTTTGTTTGCATTCATTTGAGTGTGAAATTATACGTAGGATGTTCACAGTTACAAACAAGCTTCAACTCAAGCTTTTGAATGCATTTATGCGTTTTAAAAGCTCATACGAGTAGGGTGAAAGAGATTTGAGTTCTTTTGTGTTGTATATTAAGAGAAAGCATCCAAATACTTTGTTTGCATTCATTTGAGTGTGAAACTACACCTAGGATGTTTACAAGTACAAACAAGCTTCAACTCAAGCTGCTGAATGAATTTACGCGTTTTAACAGCTCTTACGACTAGGGTGATAGAAATTGAGTTCTTTTGTGTTGTATATTAAGAGAAAGCATCCAAATACTTTGTTTGCAATCATTTGAGTGTGAAACTACACCTAGGATGTTTACAGTTACAAACAAGCTTCAACTCAAGCTTTTGAATGCATTTACGCGTTTTAAAAGCTCATACGAGTAGGGTGAAAGAGATTTGGGTTCTTTTGTGTTGTATATTAAGAGAAAGCATCCAAATACTTTGTTTGCAATCATTTGAGTGTGAAACTATACCTAGGATGTTTACAGTTACAAACAAGCTTCAACTCAAGCTTTTGAATGCATTAACGCGTTTCAAAGCTCATACGAGTAGGGTGAAAGAGATTTGAGTTCTTTTGTGTTTTATATTAAGAGAAAGCATCCAAATACTTTGTTTGCATTCATTTGAGTGTGAAACTAGACCTAGGATTTTTACAGTTACAAACAAGCTTCAACTCAAGCTTTTGAATGCATTTACGCGTTTTAAAAGCTCATACGAGTAGGGTGAAAGAGATTTGAGTTCTTTTGTGTTGTATATTAAGAGAAATCATCCAAATACTTTGTTTGCAATCATTTGAGTGTGAAACTACACCGTGGATGTTTTCAGTTACAAACAAGCTTCCACTCAAGCTTTTGAATGCATTTACGCGTTTTAAAAGCTCATACGAGTAGGGTGAAAGAGATTTGAGTTCTTTTGTGTTGTATATTAAGAGAAAGCATCCAAATACTTTGTTTGCATTCATTAGAGTGTGAAATTATACCTAGGATGTTTACAGTTACAAACAAGCTTCAACTCAAGCTTTTGAATGCATTTACGCGTTTTAAAAGCTCATACGAGTAGGGTGAAAGAGATTTGAGTTCTTTTGTGTTGTATATTAAGAGAAAGCATCCAAATACTTTGTTTGCAATCATTTGAGTGTGAAACTACACCTAGGATGTTTACAGATACAAACAAGCTTCAACTCAAGCTTTTGAATGCATTTACGCGTTTTAACAGCTCTTACAACTAGGGTGATAGAAATTGAGTTCTTTTGTGTTGTATATTAAGAGAAAGCATCCAAATACTTTGTTTGCTTTCATTTGAGTGTGAAATTACACCTAGGATGTTTACAGTTACAAACAAGCTTCAACTCAAGCTGCTGAATGAAATTACGCGTTTTAACAGCTCTTACGACTAGGGTGATAGAAATTGAGTTCTTTTGTGTTGTATATTTAGAGAAAGCATCCAAAAAATTTGTTTGCAATCATTTGAGTGTGAAACTACACCTAGGATGTTTACAGTTACAAACAAGCTTCAACTCAAGCTTTTGAATGCATTTACGCGTTTTAAAAGCTTATACGAGTAGGGTGAAAGAGATTTGAGTTCTTTTGTGTTGTATATTAAGAGAGAGTATCCAAATACTTTGTTTGCATTCATTTGAGTGTGAAATTATACCTAGGATGTTTACAGTTACAAACAAGCTTCAACTCAAGCTTTTGAATGCATTTACGCGTTTTAAAAGCTCATACGAGTAGGGGGAAAGAGATTTGAGTTCTTTTGTGTTGTATATTAAGAGAAAGCATCCAAATACTTTGTTTGCAATCATTTGAGTGTGAAACTACACCTAGGATGTTTACAGTTACAAACAAGCTTCAACTCAAGCTGCTGAATGAATTTACGCGTTTTAAAAGCTCATACGAGTAGGGTGAAAGAGATTTGAGTTCTTTTGTGTTGTATATTAAGAGAAAGCATCCAAATACTTTGTTTGCATTCATTTGAGTGTGAAATTATACCTAGGATGTTTACAGTTACAAACAAGCTTCAACTCAAGCTTTTGAATGCATTTACGCGTTTTAAAAGCTCATACGAGTAGGGTGAAAGAGATTGGAGTTCTTTTGTGTTGTATATTAAGAGAAAGCATCCAAATACTTTGTTTGCAATCATTTGAGTGTGAAACTACACCTAGGATGTTTACAGTTACAAACAAGCTTCAACTCAAGCTTTTGAATGCATTTACGCGTTTTAAAAGCTCATACGAGTAGGGTGAAAGAGATTCGAGTTCTTCTGTGTCGTATTTTAAGAGAAAGCATCCAAATACTTTTTTTGCATTCATTTGAGTGTGAAACTATACCTAGGATGTTTACAGTTACAAACAAGCTTCAACTCAAGCTTTTGAATGCATTTACGCGCTTTAAAAGCTCATACGAGTAGGGTGAAAGAGATTTGAGTTCTTTTGTGTTGTATATTAAGAGAAAGCATCCAAATACTTTGTTTGCATTCATTTGAGTGTGAAACTACACCTAGGATGTTTACAACTACAAACAAGCTTCCACTCAAGCTGTTGAATGAATTTACGCGTTTTAACAGCTCTTACGACTAGGGTGATAGAAATTGAGTTCTTTTGTGTTGTATATTAAGAGAAAGCATCCAAATACTTTGTTTGCAATCATTTGAGTGTGAAACTACACCTAAGATGTTTACAGTTACAAACAAGCTTCAACTCAAGCTGCTGAATGAATTTACGCGTTTTAACAGCTCTTACGACTAGGGTGAAAGAAATTGAGTTCTGTTGTGTTGTATTTTAAGAGAAAGCATCCAAATAATTTGTTTGCTTTTATTTGAGTGTGAAACTACACCTAGGATGTTTACAGTTACAAACAAGCTTCAACTCAAGCTTTTGAATGCATTTACGCGTTTTAAAAGCTCATACGAGTAGGGTGAAAGAGAGTTGAGTTCTTTTGTGTTGTATATTAAGAGAAATCATCCAAATACTTTGTTTGCATTTATTTGAGTGTGAAACTACACCTAGGATGTTTACAGTTACAAACAAGCTTCAACTCAAGCTTTTGAATGCATTTACGCGTTTTAAAAGCTCATACGAGTAGGGTGAAAGAGATTGAGTTCTGTTGTGTTGTATATTAAGAGAAAGCATCCAAATAATTTGTTTGCATTTATTTGAGTGTGAAACTACACCTAGGATGTTTACAGTTAGAAACAAGCTTCAACTCAAGCTTTTGAATGCATTTACGCGCTTTAAAAGCTCATACGAGGAGGGTGAAAGAGAATTGGGTTCTTCTGTGTTGTATATTAAGAGAAAGCATCCCAATACTTTGTTTACATTCATTTGAGTGTAAAACTACACCTAGGATGTTTACCGTTACAAACAAGCTTCAACTCAAGCTTTTGAATGCATTTACGCGTTTTAACAGCTCTTACGACTAGGGTGATAGAAATTGAGTTCTTTTGTGTTTTATATTTAGAGAAAGCATCCAAATAATTTGTTTGCAATCATTTGAGTGTGAAACTACACCTAGGATGTTTACAGTTACAAACAAGCTTCAACTCAAGCTTTTGAATGCATTTACGCGTTTTAAAAGCTCATACGAGTAGGGGGAAAGAGATTTGAGTTCTTTTGTTTTGTATATTAAGAGAAAGCATCCAAATACTTTGTTTGCATTCATTTGAGTGTGAAACTACACCTAGGATGTTTACAAGTACAAACAAGCTTCAACTCAAGCTGTTGAATGAATTTACGCGTTTTAACAGCTCTTACGACTAGGGTGATAGAAATTGAGTTCTTTTGTGTTGTAAATTAAGAGAAAGCATCCAAATAATTTTTTTGCATTCATTTGAGTGTGAAACTATACCTAGGATGTTTACAGTTACAAACAAGCTTCAACTCAAGCTTTTGAATGCATTTACGCGCTTTAAAAGCTCATACGAGTAGGGTGAAAGAGATTTGAGTTCTTTTGTGTTGTATATTAAGAGAAAGCATCCAAATACTTTGTTTGCATTCATTTGAGTGATAAACTACACCTAGGATGTTTACAACTACAAACAAGCTTCCACTCAAGCTGTTGAATGAATTTACGCGTTTTAACAGCTCTTACGACTAGGGTGATAGAAATTGAGTTCTTTTGTGTTGTATATTAAGAGAAAGCATCCAAATACTTTGTTTGCAATCATTTGAGTGTGAAACTACACCTAAGATGTTTACAGTTACAAACAAGCTTCAACTCAAGCTGCTGAATGAATTTACGCGTTTTAACAGCTCTTACGACTAGGGTGAAAGAAATTGAGTTCTGTTGTGTTGTATTTTAAGAGAAAGCATCCAAATAATTTGTTTGCATTTATTTGAGTGTGAAACTACACCTAGGATGTTTACAGTTACAAACAAGCTTCAACTCAAGCTTTTGAATGCATTTACGCGTTTTAAAAGCTCATACGAGTAGGGTGAAAGAGAGTTGAGTTCTTTTGTGTTGTATATTAAGAGAAATCATCCAAATACTTTGTTTGCATTTATTTGAGTGTGAAACTACACCTAGGATGTTTACAGTTACAAACAAGCTTCAACTCAAGCTTTTGAATGCATTTACGCGTTTTAAAAGCTCATACGAGTAGGGTGAAAGAGATTGAGTTCTGTTGTGTTGTATATTAAGAGAAAGCATCCAAATAATTTGTTTGCATTTATTTGAGTGTGAAACTACACCTAGGATGTTTACAGTTAGAAACAAGCTTCAACTCAAGCTTTTGAATGCATTTACGCGCTTTAAAAGCTCATACGAGGAGGGTGAAAGAGAATTGGGTTCTTCTGTGTTGTATATTAAGAGAAAGCATCCCAATACTTTGTTTACATTCATTTGAGTGTAAAACTACACCTAGGATGTTTACCGTTACAAACAAGCTTCAACTCAAGCTTTTGAATGCATTTACGCGTTTTAACAGCTCTTACGACTAGGGTGATAGAAATTGAGTTCTTTTGTGTTTTATATTTAGAGAAAGCATCCAAATAATTTGTTTGCAATCATTTGAGTGTGAAACTACACCTAGGATGTTTACAGTTACAAACAAGCTTCAACTCAAGCTTTTGAATGCATTTACGCGTTTTAAAAGCTCATACGAGTAGGGGGAAAGAGATTTGAGTTCTTTTGTTTTGTATATTAAGAGAAAGCATCCAAATACTTTGTTTGCATTCATTTGAGTGTGAAACTACACCTAGGATGTTTACAAGTACAAACAAGCTTCAACTCAAGCTGTTGAATGAATTTACGCGTTTTAACAGCTCTTACGACTAGGGTGATAGAAATTGAGTTCTTTTGTGTTGTAAATTAAGAGAAAGCATCCAAATAATTTTTTTGCATTCATTTGAGTGTGAAACTATACCTAGGATGTTTACAGTTACAAACAAGCTTCAACTCAAGCTTTTGAATGCATTTACGCGCTTTAAAAGCTCATACGAGTAGGGTGAAAGAGATTTGAGTTCTTTTGTGTTGTATATTAAGAGAAAGCATCCAAATACTTTGTTTGCATTCATTTGAGTGTGAAACTATACCTAGGATGTTTACAGTCACAAACAAGCTTCAACTCAAGCTGCTGAATGAATTTACGCGTTTTAACAGCTCTTACGACTAGGGTGATAGAAATTAAGTTCTTTTGTGTTTTATATTTAGAGAAAGCATCCAAATAATTTGTTTGCAATCATTTGAGTGTGAAACTACACCTACGATGTTTACAGTTACAAACAAGCTTCAACTCAAGCTTTTGAATGCATTTACGCGTTTTAAAAGCTCATACGAGTAGGGGGAAAGAGATTTGAGTTCTTTTGTTTTGTATATTAAGAGAAAGCATCCAAATACTTTGTTTGCATTCATTTGAGTGTGAAACTACACCTAGGATGTTTACAAGTACAAACAAGCTTCAACTCAAGCTGTTGAATGAATCTACGCGTTTTAACAGCTCTTACGACTAGGGTGATAGAAATTGAGTTCTTTTGTGTTGTAAATTAAGAGAAAGCATCCAAATACTTTTTTTGCATTCATTTGAGTGTGAAACTATACCTAGGATGTTTACAGTTACAAACAAGCTTCAACTCAAGCTTTTGAATGCATTTACGCGCTTTAAAAGCTCATACGAGTAGGGTGAAAGAGATTTGAGTTCTTTTGTGTTGTATATTAAGAGAAAGCATCCAAATACTTTGTTTGCATTCATTTCAGTGTGAAACTACACCTAGGATGTTTACAACTACAAACAAGCTTCCACTCAAGCTGTTGAATGAATTTACGCGTTTTAACAGCTCTTACGACTAGGGTGATAGAAATTGAGTTCTTTTGTGTTGTATATTAAGAAAAAGCATCCAAATACTTTGTTTGCAATCATTTGAGTATGAAACTACACCTAAGATGTTTACAGTTACAAACAAGCTTCAACTCAAGCTGCTGAATGAATTTACGCGTTTTAACAGCTCTTACGACTAGGGTGAAAGAAATTGAGTTCTGTTGTGTTGTATTTTAAGAGAAAGCATCCAAATAATTTGTTTGCATTTATTTGAGTGTGAAACTACACCTAGGATGTTTACAGTTACAAACAAGCTTCAACTCAAGCTTTTGAATGCATTTACGCGTTTTAAAAGCTCATACGAGTAGGGTGAAAGAGAGTTGAGTTCTTTTGTGTTGTATATTAAGAGAAATCATCCAAATACTTTGTTTGCATTTATTTGAGTGTGAAACTACACCTAGGATGTTTACAGTTACAAACAAGCTTCAACTCAAGCTTTTGAATGCATTTACGCGTTTTAAAAGCTCATACGAGTAGGGTGAAAGAGATTGAGTTCTGTTGTGTTGTATATTAAGAGAAAGCATCCAAATAATTTGTTTGCATTTATTTGAGTGTGAAACTACACCTAGGATGTTTACAGTTAGAAACAAGCTTCAACTCAAGCTTTTGAATGCATTTACGCGCTTTAAAAGCTCATACGAGGAGGGTGAAAGAGAATTGGGTTCTTCTGTGTTGTATATTAAGAGAAAGCATCCCAATACTTTGTTTACATTCATTTGAGTGTAAAACTACATCTAGGATGTTTACCGTTACAAACAAGCTTCAACTCAAGCTTTTGAATGCATTTACGCGTTTTAACAGCTCTTACGACTAGGGTGATAGAAATTGAGTTCTTTTGTGTTTTATATTTAGAGAAAGCATCCAAATAATTCGTTTGCAATCATTTGAGTGTGAAACTACACCTAGGACGTTTACAGTTACAAACAAGCTTCAACTCAAGCTTTTGAATGCATTTACGCGTTTTAAAAGCTCATACGAGTAGGGGGAAAGAGATTTGAGTTCTTTTGTTTTGTATATTAAGAGAAAGCATCCAAATACTTTTTTTGCGTTCATTTGAGTGTGAAACTACACCTAGGATGTTTACAAGTACAAACAAGCTTCAACTCAAGCTGTTGAATGAATTTACGCGTTTTAACAGCTCTTACGACTAGGGTGATAGAAATTGAGTTCTTTTGTGTTGTATATTAAGAGAAAGCATCCAAATACTTTGTTTGCAGTCATTTGAGTGTGAAACTACACCTAGGATGTTTAAAGTTACAAACAAGCTTCAACTCAAGCCGCTGAATGAATTTACGCGTTTTAACAGCTCTTACGACTAGGGTGATAGAAATTGAGTTCTTTTGTGTTGTATATTAAGGGAAACCATCCAAATACTTTGTTTGCAATCATTTGAGTGTGAAACTACACCTAGGATGTTTACAGTTACAAACAAGCATCAACTCAAGCTTTTGAATGCATTTACGCGTTTTAAAAGCTCATACGGGTAGGGTGAAAGAGATTTGAGTTCTTTTGTGTTGTATATTAAGAGAAAGCATCCAAATACTTTGTTTGCATTCATTTGAGTGTGAAACTATACCTAGGATGTTTACAGTCACAAACAAGCTTCAACTCAAGCTGCTGAATGAATTTACGCGTTTTAACAGCTCTTACGACTAGGGTGATAGAAATTAAGTTCTTTTGTGTTGTATATTAAGAGAAAGCATCCAAATATTTTGTTTGCATTTATTTGAGTGTGAAACTACACCTAGGATGTTTACAGTTACAAACAAGCTTCAACTCAAGCTTTTGAATGCATTTACGCGTTTTAAAAGCTCATACGAGTAGGGTGAAAGTGATTTGAGTTCTTTTGTGTTGTATATTAAGAGAAAGCATCCAAGTACTTTGTTTGCATTCATTTGATTGTGAAACTACACCTAGGATGTTTACAGTTACAAACAAGCTTCAACTCAAGCTTTTGAATGCATTTACGCGTTTTAAAAGCTCATACGAGTAGGGGGAAAGAGATTTGAGTTCTTTTGTTTTGTATATTAAGAGAAAGCATCCAAATACTTTTTTTGCGTTCATTTGAGTGTGAAACTACACCTAGGATGTTTACAAGTACAAACAAGCTTCAACTCAAGCTGTTGAATGAATTTACGCGTTTTAACAGCTCTTACGACTAGGGTGATAGAAATTGAGTTCTTTTGTGTTGTATATTAAGAGAAAGCATCCAAATACTTTGTTTGCAGTCATTTGAGTGTGAAACTACACCTAGGATGTTTAAAGTTACAAACAAGCTTCAACTCAAGCCGCTGAATGAATTTACGCGTTTTAACAGCTCTTACGACTAGGGTGATAGAAATTGAGTTCTTTTGTGTTGTATATTAAGGGAAACCATCCAAATACTTTGTTTGCAATCATTTGAGTGTGAAACTACACCTAGGATGTTTACAGTTACAAACAAGCATCAACTCAAGCTTTTGAATGCATTTACGCGTTTTAAAAGCTCATACGGGTAGGGTGAAAGAGATTTGAGTTCTTTTGTGTTGTATATTAAGAGAAAGCATCCAAATACTTTGTTTGCATTCATTTGAGTGTGAAACTATACCTAGGATGTTTACAGTCACAAACAAGCTTCAACTCAAGCTGCTGAATGAATTTACGCGTTTTAACAGCTCTTACGACTAGGGTGATAGAAATTAAGTTCTTTTGTGTTGTATATTAAGAGAAAGCATCCAAATATTTTGTTTGCATTTATTTGAGTGTGAAACTACACCTAGGATGTTTAAAGTTACAAACAAGCTTCAACTCAAGCTGTTGAATGAATTTACGCGTTTTAACAGCTCTTACGACTAGGGTGATAGAAATTGAGTTCTTTTGTGTTGTAAATTAAGAGAAAGCATCCAAATAATTTTTTTGCATTCATTTGAGTGTGAAACTATACCTAGGATGTTTACAGTTACAAACAAGCTTCAACTCAAGCTTTTGAATGCATTTACGCGCTTTAAAAGCTCATACGAGTAGGGTGAAAGAGATTTGAGTTCTTTTGTGTTGTATATTAAGAGAAAGCATCCAAATACTTTGTTTGCATTCATTTGAGTGATAAACTACACCTAGGATGTTTACAACTACAAACAAGCTTCCACTCAAGCTGTTGAATGAATTTACGCGTTTTAACAGCTCTTACGACTAGGGTGATAGAAATTGAGTTCTTTTGTGTTGTATATTAAGAGAAAGCATCCAAATACTTTGTTTGCAATCATTTGAGTGTGAAACTACACCTAAGATGTTTACAGTTACAAACAAGCTTCAACTCAAGCTGCTGAATGAATTTACGCGTTTTAACAGCTCTTACGACTAGGGTGAAAGAAATTGAGTTCTGTTGTGTTGTATTTTAAGAGAAAGCATCCAAATAATTTGTTTGCATTTATTTGAGTGTGAAACTACACCTAGGATGTTTACAGTTACAAACAAGCTTCAACTCAAGCTTTTGAATGCATTTACGCGTTTTAAAAGCTCATACGAGTAGGGTGAAAGAGAGTTGAGTTCTTTTGTGTTGTATATTAAGAGAAATCATCCAAATACTTTGTTTGCATTTATTTGAGTGTGAAACTACACCTAGGATGTTTACAGTTACAAACAAGCTTCAACTCAAGCTTTTGAATGCATTTACGCGTTTTAAAAGCTCATACGAGTAGGGTGAAAGAGATTGAGTTCTGTTGTGTTGTATATTAAGAGAAAGCATCCAAATAATTTGTTTGCATTTATTTGAGTGTGAAACTACACCTAGGATGTTTACAGTTAGAAACAAGCTTCAACTCAAGCTTTTGAATGCATTTACGCGCTTTAAAAGCTCATACGAGGAGGGTGAAAGAGAATTGGGTTCTTCTGTGTTGTATATTAAGAGAAAGCATCCCAATACTTTGTTTACATTCATTTGAGTGTAAAACTACACCTAGGATGTTTACCGTTACAAACAAGCTTCAACTCAAGCTTTTGAATGCATTTACGCGTTTTAACAGCTCTTACGACTAGGGTGATAGAAATTGAGTTCTTTTGTGTTTTATATTTAGAGAAAGCATCCAAATAATTTGTTTGCAATCATTTGAGTGTGAAACTACACCTAGGATGTTTACAGTTACAAACAAGCTTCAACTCAAGCTTTTGAATGCATTTACGCGTTTTAAAAGCTCATACGAGTAGGGGGAAAGAGATTTGAGTTCTTTTGTTTTGTATATTAAGAGAAAGCATCCAAATACTTTGTTTGCATTCATTTGAGTGTGAAACTACACCTAGGATGTTTACAAGTACAAACAAGCTTCAACTCAAGCTGTTGAATGAATTTACGCGTTTTAACAGCTCTTACGACTAGGGTGATAGAAATTGAGTTCTTTTGTGTTGTAAATTAAGAGAAAGCATCCAAATAATTTTTTTGCATTCATTTGAGTGTGAAACTATACCTAGGATGTTTACAGTTACAAACAAGCTTCAACTCAAGCTTTTGAATGCATTTACGCGCTTTAAAAGCTCATACGAGTAGGGTGAAAGAGATTTGAGTTCTTTTGTGTTGTATATTAAGAGAAAGCATCCAAATACTTTGTTTGCATTCATTTGAGTGTGAAACTATACCTAGGATGTTTACAGTCACAAACAAGCTTCAACTCAAGCTGCTGAATGAATTTACGCGTTTTAACAGCTCTTACGACTAGGGTGATAGAAATTAAGTTCTTTTGTGTTTTATATTTAGAGAAAGCATCCAAATAATTTGTTTGCAATCATTTGAGTGTGAAACTACACCTACGATGTTTACAGTTACAAACAAGCTTCAACTCAAGCTTTTGAATGCATTTACGCGTTTTAAAAGCTCATACGAGTAGGGGGAAAGAGATTTGAGTTCTTTTGTTTTGTATATTAAGAGAAAGCATCCAAATACTTTGTTTGCATTCATTTGAGTGTGAAACTACACCTAGGATGTTTACAAGTACAAACAAGCTTCAACTCAAGCTGTTGAATGAATCTACGCGTTTTAACAGCTCTTACGACTAGGGTGATAGAAATTGAGTTCTTTTGTGTTGTAAATTAAGAGAAAGCATCCAAATACTTTTTTTGCATTCATTTGAGTGTGAAACTATACCTAGGATGTTTACAGTTACAAACAAGCTTCAACTCAAGCTTTTGAATGCATTTACGCGCTTTAAAAGCTCATACGAGTAGGGTGAAAGAGATTTGAGTTCTTTTGTGTTGTATATTAAGAGAAAGCATCCAAATACTTTGTTTGCATTCATTTCAGTGTGAAACTACACCTAGGATGTTTACAACTACAAACAAGCTTCCACTCAAGCTGTTGAATGAATTTACGCGTTTTAACAGCTCTTACGACTAGGGTGATAGAAATTGAGTTCTTTTGTGTTGTATATTAAGAAAAAGCATCCAAATACTTTGTTTGCAATCATTTGAGTATGAAACTACACCTAAGATGTTTACAGTTACAAACAAGCTTCAACTCAAGCTGCTGAATGAATTTACGCGTTTTAACAGCTCTTACGACTAGGGTGAAAGAAATTGAGTTCTGTTGTGTTGTATTTTAAGAGAAAGCATCCAAATAATTTGTTTGCATTTATTTGAGTGTGAAACTACACCTAGGATGTTTACAGTTACAAACAAGCTTCAACTCAAGCTTTTGAATGCATTTACGCGTTTTAAAAGCTCATACGAGTAGGGTGAAAGAGAGTTGAGTTCTTTTGTGTTGTATATTAAGAGAAATCATCCAAATACTTTGTTTGCATTTATTTGAGTGTGAAACTACACCTAGGATGTTTACAGTTACAAACAAGCTTCAACTCAAGCTTTTGAATGCATTTACGCGTTTTAAAAGCTCATACGAGTAGGGTGAAAGAGATTGAGTTCTGTTGTGTTGTATATTAAGAGAAAGCATCCAAATAATTTGTTTGCATTTATTTGAGTGTGAAACTACACCTAGGATGTTTACAGTTAGAAACAAGCTTCAACTCAAGCTTTTGAATGCATTTACGCGCTTTAAAAGCTCATACGAGGAGGGTGAAAGAGAATTGGGTTCTTCTGTGTTGTATATTAAGAGAAAGCATCCCAATACTTTGTTTACATTCATTTGAGTGTAAAACTACATCTAGGATGTTTACCGTTACAAACAAGCTTCAACTCAAGCTTTTGAATGCATTTACGCGTTTTAACAGCTCTTACGACTAGGGTGATAGAAATTGAGTTCTTTTGTGTTTTATATTTAGAGAAAGCATCCAAATAATTCGTTTGCAATCATTTGAGTGTGAAACTACACCTAGGACGTTTACAGTTACAAACAAGCTTCAACTCAAGCTTTTGAATGCATTTACGCGTTTTAAAAGCTCATACGAGTAGGGGGAAAGAGATTTGAGTTCTTTTGTTTTGTATATTAAGAGAAAGCATCCAAATACTTTTTTTGCGTTCATTTGAGTGTGAAACTACACCTAGGATGTTTACAAGTACAAACAAGCTTCAACTCAAGCTGTTGAATGAATTTACGCGTTTTAACAGCTCTTACGACTAGGGTGATAGAAATTGAGTTCTTTTGTGTTGTATATTAAGAGAAAGCATCCAAATACTTTGTTTGCAGTCATTTGAGTGTGAAACTACACCTAGGATGTTTAAAGTTACAAACAAGCTTCAACTCAAGCCGCTGAATGAATTTACGCGTTTTAACAGCTCTTACGACTAGGGTGATAGAAATTGAGTTCTTTTGTGTTGTATATTAAGGGAAACCATCCAAATACTTTGTTTGCAATCATTTGAGTGTGAAACTACACCTAGGATGTTTACAGTTACAAACAAGCATCAACTCAAGCTTTTGAATGCATTTACGCGTTTTAAAAGCTCATACGGGTAGGGTGAAAGAGATTTGAGTTCTTTTGTGTTGTATATTAAGAGAAAGCATCCAAATACTTTGTTTGCATTCATTTGAGTGTGAAACTATACCTAGGATGTTTACAGTCACAAACAAGCTTCAACTCAAGCTGCTGAATGAATTTACGCGTTTTAACAGCTCTTACGACTAGGGTGATAGAAATTAAGTTCTTTTGTGTTGTATATTAAGAGAAAGCATCCAAATATTTTGTTTGCATTTATTTGAGTGTGAAACTACACCTAGGATGTTTACAGTTACAAACAAGCTTCAACTCAAGCTTTTGAATGCATTTACGCGTTTTAAAAGCTCATACGAGTAGGGTGAAAGTGATTTGAGTTCTTTTGTGTTGTATATTAAGAGAAAGCATCCAAGTACTTTGTTTGCATTCATTTGATTGTGAAACTACACCTAGGATGTTTACAGTTACAAACAAGCTTCAACTCAAGCTTTTGAATGCATTTACGCGTTTTAAAAGCTCATACGAGTAGGGGGAAAGAGATTTGAGTTCTTTTGTTTTGTATATTAAGAGAAAGCATCCAAATACTTTTTTTGCGTTCATTTGAGTGTGAAACTACACCTAGGATGTTTACAAGTACAAACAAGCTTCAACTCAAGCTGTTGAATGAATTTACGCGTTTTAACAGCTCTTACGACTAGGGTGATAGAAATTGAGTTCTTTTGTGTTGTATATTAAGAGAAAGCATCCAAATACTTTGTTTGCAGTCATTTGAGTGTGAAACTACACCTAGGATGTTTAAAGTTACAAACAAGCTTCAACTCAAGCCGCTGAATGAATTTACGCGTTTTAACAGCTCTTACGACTAGGGTGATAGAAATTGAGTTCTTTTGTGTTGTATATTAAGGGAAACCATCCAAATACTTTGTTTGCAATCATTTGAGTGTGAAACTACACCTAGGATGTTTACAGTTACAAACAAGCATCAACTCAAGCTTTTGAATGCATTTACGCGTTTTAAAAGCTCATACGGGTAGGGTGAAAGAGATTTGAGTTCTTTTGTGTTGTATATTAAGAGAAAGCATCCAAATACTTTGTTTGCATTCATTTGAGTGTGAAACTATACCTAGGATGTTTACAGTCACAAACAAGCTTCAACTCAAGCTGCTGAATGAATTTACGCGTTTTAACAGCTCTTACGACTAGGGTGATAGAAATTAAGTTCTTTTGTGTTGTATATTAAGAGAAAGCATCCAAATATTTTGTTTGCATTTATTTGAGTGTGAAACTACACCTAGGATGTTTACAGTTACAAACAAGCTTCAACTCAAGCTTTTGAATGCATTTACGCGTTTTAAAAGCTCATACGAGTAGGGTGAAAGAGATTTGAGTTCTTTTGTGTTGTATATTAAGAGAAAGCATCCAAATACTTTGTTTGCATTCATTTGAGTGTGAAACTATACCTAGGATCTTTACAGTCACAAACAAGCTTCAACTCAAGCTTCTGAATGCATTTACGCGTTTTAAAAGCTCATACGAGTATGGTGAAAGAGATTTGAGTTCTTTTGTGTTGTATATTAAGAGAAAGCATCTAAATACGTTGTTTTCATTCATTTGAGTTTAAAACTACACATAGGATGTTTACAAGTACAAACAAGCTTCAACTCAAGCTTTTGAATGCATTTACGCGTTTTAACAGCTCTTACGACTAGGGTGATAGAAATTGAGTTCTTTTGTGTTTTATATTTAGGGAAAGCATCCAAATAATTTGTTTGCAATCATTTGAGTGTGAAACTACACCTAGGATGTTTACAGTTACAAACAAGCTTCAACTCAAGCTTTTGAATGCATTTACGGGTTTTAAAAGCTCATACGAGTAGGGTGAAAGAGATTTCAGTTCTTTTGTGTTGTATATTAAGAGAAAGCATCCAAATACTTTGTTTGCATTCAGTTGAGTGTGAAACTATACCTAGGATGTTTACAGTCACAAACAAGCTTCAACTCAAGCTGCTGAATGAATTTACGCGTTTTAACAGCTCTTACGACTAGGGTGATAGAAATTAAGTTCTTTTGTGTTGTATATTAAGAGAAAGCATCCAAATATTTTGTTTGCATTTATTTGAGTGTGAAACTACACCTAGGATGTTTACAGTTACAAACAAGCTTCAACTCAAGCTTTTGAATGCATTTACGCGTTTTAAAAGCTCATACGAGTAGGGTGAAAGAGATTTGAGTTCTTTTGTGTTGTATATTAAGAGAAAGCATCCAAATACTTTGTTTGCATTCATTTGAGTGTGAAACTATACCTAGGATGTTTACAGTCACAAACAAGCTTCAACTCAAGCTTCTGAATGCATTTACGCGTTTTAAAAGCTCATACGAGTATGGTGAAAGAGATTTGAGTTCTTTTGTGTTGTATATTAAGAGAAAGCATCTAAATACGTTGTTTTCATTCATTTGAGTGTAAAACTACACATAGGATGTTTACAAGTACAAACAAGCTTCAACTCAAGCTTTTGAATGCATTTACGCGTTTTAACAGCTCTTACGACTAGGGTGATAGAAATTGAGTTCTTTTGTGTTGTATATTAAGAGAAAGCATCCAAATACTTTGTTTGCAGTCATTTGAGTGTGAAACTACACCTAGGATGTTTAAAGTTACAAACAAGCTTCAACTCAAGCTGCTGAATGAATTTACGCGTTTTAACAGCTCTTACGACTAGGGTGATAGAAATTGAGTTCTTTTGTGTTGTATATTAAGGGAAACCATCCAAATACTTTGTTTGCAATCATTTGAGTGTGAGACTACACCTAGGATGTTTACAGTTACAAACAAGCATCAACTCAAGCTTTTGAATGCATTTACGCGTTTTAAAAGCTCATACGGGTAGGGTGAAAGAGATTTGAGTTCTTTTGTGTTGTATATTAAGAGAAAGCATCCAAATACTTTGTTTGCATTCATTTGAGTGTGAAACTATACCTAGGATGTTTACAGTCACAAACAAGCTTCAACTCAAGCTACTGAATGAATTTACGCGTTTTAACAGCTCTTACGACTAGGGTGATAGAAATTGAGTTCTTTTGTGTTGTATATTAAGAGAAAGCATCCAAATATTTTGTTTGCATTTATTTGAGTGTGAAACTACACCTAGGATGTTTACAGTTACAAACAAGCTTCAACTCAAGCTTTTGAATGCATTTACGCGTTTTAAAAGCTCATACGAGTAGGGTGAAAGAGATTTGAGTTTTTTTGTGTTGTATATTAAGAGAAAGCATCCAAATACTTTGTTTGCATTCATTTGAGTGTGAAACTATACCTAGGATGTTTACAGTCACAAACAAGCTTCAACTCAAGCTTCTGAATGCATTTACGCGTTTTAAAAGCTCATACGAGTATGGTGAAAGAGATTTGAGTTCTTTTGTGTTGTATATTAAGAGAAAGCATCTAAATACGTTGTTTTCATTCATTTGAGTGTAAAACTACACCTAGGATGTTTACAAGTACAAACAAGCATCAACTCAAGCTTTTGAATGCATTTACGCGTTTTAAAAGCTCATACGGGTAGGGTGAAAGAGATTTGGGTTCTTTTGTGTTGTATATTAAGAGAAAGCATCCAAATACTTTGTTTGCAATCATTTGAGTGTGAAAGTATACCTAGGATGTTTACAGTTACAAACAAGCTTCATCCCAAGCTTTTGAATGCATTACGCGTTTTAAAGCTCATACGAGTAGGGTGAAAGAGATTTGAGTTCTTTTGTGTTGTATATTAAGAGAAAGCATCCAAATACTTTGTTTGCATTCATTTGAGTGTGAAATTATACCTAGGATATTTACAGTTACAAACAAGCTTCAACTCAAGCTTTTGAATGCATTTAAGCGTTTTAAAAGCTCATACGAGTAGGGTGAAAGAGATTTGAGTTCTTCTGTGTTGTATATTAAGAGAAAGCATCCAAATACTTTGTTTGCATTCATTTGAGTGTGAAACTACACCTAGGATGTTTACAGTTACAAACAAGCTTCAACTCAAGCTTTTGAATGCATTTAAGCGTTTTAAAAGCTCATACGAGTAGGGTGAAAGAGATTTGAGTTCTTCTGTGTTGTATATTAAGAGAAAGCATCCAAATACTTTGTTTGCATTCATTTGAGT
This sequence comes from Tetragonia tetragonoides, assembly GCA_038025085.1. Lineage (NCBI taxonomy): Eukaryota > Viridiplantae > Streptophyta > Magnoliopsida > Caryophyllales > Aizoaceae > Tetragonia > Tetragonia tetragonoides. Next base: position 21,939,952 of record CM076146.1, read on the forward strand.
GTGAAACTACACCTAGGATGTTTACAGTTACAAACAAGCTTCAACTCAAGCTTTTGAATGCATTTACGCGTTTTAAAAGCTCATACGAGTAGGGTGAAAGAGATTTCAGTTCTTTTGTGTTGAATATTAAGAGAAAGCATCCAAATACTTTGTTTGCATTCATTTGAGTGTGAAACTATACCTAGGATGTTTACAGTCACAAACAAGCTTCAACTCAAGCTTCTGAATGCATTTACGCGTTTTAAAAGCTCATACGAGTAGGGTGAAAGAGATTTGAGTTCTTTTGTGTTGTATATTAAGAGAAAGCATCCAAATACTTTGTTTGCATTCATTTGAGTGTGAAATTATACCTAGGATGTTTACAGTTACAAACAAGCTTCAACTCAAGCTTTTGAATGCATTTACGCGTTTTAAAAGCTCATACGAGTAGGGGGAAAGAGATTTGAGTTCTTTTGTGTTGTATATTAAGAGAAAGCATCCAAATACTTTGTTTGCATTCATTTGAGTGTGAAACTACACCTAGGATGTTTACAAGTACAAACAAGCTTCAACTCAAGCTGTTGAATGAATTTACGCGTTTTAACAGCTCTTACGACTAGGGTGATAGAAATTGAGTTCTTTTGTGTTGTATATTAAGAGAAAGCATCCAAATACTTTGTTTGCAATCATTTGAGTGTGAAACTACACCTAGGATGTTTACAGTTACAAACAAGCTTCAACTCAAGCTGCTGAATGAATTTACGCGTTTTAAAAGCTCATACGAGTAGGGTGAAAGAGATTTGAGTTCTTTTGTGTTGTATATTAAGAGAAAGCATCCAAATACTTTGTTTGCATTCATTTGAGTGTGAAATTATACCTAGGATGTTTACAGTTACAAACAAGCTTCAACTCAAGCTTTTGAATGCATTTACGCGTTTTAAAAGCTCATACGAGTAGGGTGAAAGAGATTTGAGTTCTTTTGTGTTGTATATTAAGAGAAAGCATCCAAATACTTTGTTTGCAATCATTTGAGTGTGAAACTACACCTAGGATGTTTACAGTTACAAACAAGCTTCAACTCAAGCTTTTGAATGCATTTACGCATTTTAAAAGCTCATACGAGTAGGGTGAAAGAGATTTGAGTTCTTTTGTGTTGTATATTAAGAGAAAGCATCCAAATACTTTGTTTGCATTCATTTGAGTGTGAAATTATACCTAGGATATTTACAGTTACAAACAAGCTTCAACTCAAGCTTTTGAATGCATTTAAGCGTTTTAAAAGCTCATACGATTAGGGTGAAAGAGATTTGAGTTCTTCTGTGTTGTATATTAAGAGAAAGCATCCAAATACTTTGTTTGCATTCATTTGAGTGTGAAACTACACCTAGGATGTTTACAGTTACAAACAAGCTTCAACTCAAGCTTTTGAATGCATTTACGGGTTTTAAAAGCTCATGCGAGTAGGGTGAAAGAGATTTCAGTTCTTTTGTGTTGTATATTAAGAGAAAGCATCCAAATACTTTGTTTGCATTCATTTGAGTGTGAAACTATACCTAGGATGTTTACAGTCACAAACAAGCTTCAACTCAAGCTTCTGAATGCATTTACGCGTTTTAAAAGCTCATACGAGTAGGGTGAAAGAGATTTGAGTTCTTTTGTGTTGTATATTAAGAGAGAGTATCCAAATACTTTGTTTGCATTCATTTGAGTGTGAAATTATACCTAGGATGTTTACAGTTACAAACAAGCTTCAACTCAAGCTTTTGAATGCATTTACGCGTTTTAAAAGCTCATACGAGTAGGGGGAAAGAGATTTGAGTTCTTTTGTGTTGTATATTAAGAGAAAGCATCCAAATACTTTGTTTGCATTCATTTGAGTGTGAAACTACACCTAGGATGTTTACAAGTACAAACAAGCTTCAACTCAAGCTGTTGAATGAATTTACGCGTTTTAACAGCTCTTACGACTAGGGTGATAGAAATTGAGTTCTTTTGTGTTGTATATTAAGAGAAAGCATCCAAATACTTTGTTTGCAATCATTTGAGTGTGAAACTACACCTAGGATGTTTACAGTTACAAACAAGCTTCAACTCAAGCTGCTGAATGAATTTACGCGTTTTAAAAGCTCATACGAGTAGGGTGAAAGAGATTTGAGTTCTTTTGTGTTGTATATTAAGAGAAATCATCCAAATACTTTGTTTGCAATCATTTGAGTGTGAAACTACACCTTGGATGTTTACAGTTACAAACAAGCTTCCACTCAAGCTTTTGAATGCATTTACGCGTTTTAAAAGCTCATACGAGTAGGGTGAAAGAGATTTGAGTTCTTTTGTGTTGTATATTAAGAGAAAGCATCCAAATACTTTGTTTGCATTCATTTGAGTGTGAAATTATACCTAGGATGTTTACAGTTACAAACAAGCTTCAACTCAAGCTTTTGAATGCATTTACGCGTTTTAAAAGCTCATACGAATAGGGTGAAAGAGATTTGAGTTTTTTTGTGTTGTATATTAAGAGAAAGCATCCAAATACTTTGTTTGCAATCATTTGAGTGTGAAACTACACCTAGGATGTTTACAGTTACAAACAAGCTTCAACTCAAGCTTTTGAATGCATTTACGCGTTTTAAAAGCTCATACGAGTAGGGTGAAAGAGATTCGAGTTCTTCTGTGTCGTATATTAAGAGAAAGCATCCAAATACTTTTTTTGCATTCATTTGAGTGTGAAACTATACCTAGGATGTTTACAGTTACAAACAAGCTTCAACTCAAGCTTTTGAATGCATTTACGCGCTTTAAAAGCTCATACGAGTAGGGTGAAAGAGATTTGAGTTCTTTTGTGTTGTATATTAAGAGAAAGCATCCAAATACTTTGTTTGCATTCATTTGAGTGTGAAACTACACCTAGGATGTTTACAACTACAAACAAGCTTCAACTCAAGCTGTTGAATGAATTTACGCGTTTTAACATCTCTTACGACTAGGGTGATAGAAATTGAGTTCTTTTGTGTTGTATATTAAGAGAAAGCATCCAAATACTTTGTTTGCAATCATTTGAGTGTGAAACTACACCTAAGATGTTTACAGTTACAAACAAGCTTCAACTCAAGCTGCTGAATGAATTTACGCGTTTTAACAGCTCTTACGACTAGGGTGAAAGAAATTGAGTTCTGTTGTGTTGTATATTAAGAGAAAGCATCCAAATAATTTGTTTGCATTTATTTGAGTGTGAAACTACACCTAGGATGTTTACAGTTACAAACAAGCTTCAACTCAAGCTTTTGAATGCATTTACGCGTTTTAAAAGCTCATACGAGTAGGGTGAAAGAGAGTTGAGTTCTTTTGTGTTGTATATTAAGAGAAATCATCCAAATACTTTGTTTGCATTTATTTGAGTGTGAAACTACACCTAGGATGTTTACAGTTACAAACAAGCTTCAACTCAAGCTTTTGAATGCATTTACGCATTTTAAAAGCTCATACGAGTAGGGTGAAAGAGATTTGAGTTCTTTTGTGTTGTATATTAAGGGAAAGCATCCAAATACTTTGTTTGCATTCATTTGAGTGTGAAATTATACCTAGGATATTTACAGTTACAAACAAGCTTCAACTCAAGCTTTTGAATGCATTTAAGCGTTTTAAAAGCTCATACGAGTAGGGTGAAAGAGATTTGAGTTCTTCTGTGTTGTATATTAAGAGAAAGCATCCAAATACTTTGTTTGCATTCATTTGAGTGTGAAACTATACCTAGGATGTTTACAGTCACAAACAAGCTTCAACTCAAGCTTCTGAATGCATTTACGCGTTTTAAAAGCTCATACGAGTAGGGTGAAAGAGATTTGAGTTCTTTTGTGTTGTATATTAAGAGAGAGTATCCAAATACTTTGTTTGCATTCATTTGAGTGTGAAATTATACCTAGGATGTTTACAGTTACAAACAAGCTTCAACTCAAGCTTTTGAATGCATTTACGCGTTTTAAAAGCTCATACGAGTAGGGGGAAAGAGATTTGAGTTCTTTTGTGTTGTATATTAAGAGAAAGCATCCAAATACTTTGTTTGCATTCATTTGAGTGTGAAACTACACCTAGGATGTTTACAAGTACAAACAAGCTTCAACTCAAGCTGTTGAATGAATATACGCGTTTTAACAGCTCTTACGACTAGGGTGATAGAAATGGAGTTCTTTTGTGTTGTATATTAAGAGAAAGCATCCAAATACTTTGTTTGCAATCATTTGAGTGTGAAACTACACCTAGGATGTTTACAGTTACAAACAAGCTTCAACTCAAGCTGCTGAATGAATTTACGCGTTTTAAAAGCTCATACGAGTAGGGTGAAAGAGATTTGAGTTCTTTTGTGTTGTATATTAAGAGAAATCATCCAAATACTTTGTTTGCAATCATTTGAGTGTGAAACTACACCTTGGATGTTTACAGTTACAAACAAGCTTCCACTCAAGCTTTTGAATGCATTTACGCGTTTTAAAAGCTCATACGAGTAGGGTGAAAGAGATTTGAGTTCTTTTGTGTTGTATATTAAGAGAAAGCATCCAAATACTTTGTTTGCATTCATTTGAGTGTGAAACTATACCTAGGATGTTTACAGTCACAAACAAGCTTCAACTCAAGCTTCTGAATGCATTTACGCGTTTTAAAAGCTCATACGAGTATGGTGAAAGAGATTTGAGTTCTTTTGTGTTGTATATTAAGAGAAAGCATCTAAATACGTTGTTTTCATTCATTTGAGTGTAAAACTACACCTAGGATGTTTACAAGTACAAACAAGCATCAACTCAAGCTTTTGAATGCATTTACGCGTTTTAAAAGCTCATACGGGTAGGGTGAAAGAGATTTGGGTTCTTTTGTGTTGTATATTAAGAGAAAGCATCCAAATACTTTGTTTGCAATCATTTGAGTGTGAAACTATACCTAGGATGTTTACAGTTACAAACAAGCTTCAACTCAAGCTTTTGAATGCATTACGCGTTTTAAAGCTCATACGAGTAGGGTGAAAGAGATTTGAGTTCTTTTGTGTTGTATATTAAGAGAAAGCATCCAAATACTTTGTTTGCATTCATTTGAGTGTGAAACTAGACCTAAGATGTTTACAGTTACAAACAAGCTTCAACTCAAGCTTTTGAATGCATTTACGCGTTTAAAAGCTCATACGAGTAGGGTGAAAGAGATTTGAGTTCTTTTGTGTTGTATATTAAGAGAAAGCATCCAAATACTTTGTTTGCATTCATTTGAGTGTGAAATTATACCTAGGATATGTACAGTTACAAACAAGCTTCAACTCAAGCTTTTGAATGCATTTAAGCGTTTTAAAAGCTCATACGAGTAGGGTGAAAGACATTTGAGTTCTTCTGTGTTGTATATTAAGAGAAAGCATCCAAATACTTTGTTTGCATTCATTTGAGTGTGAAACTACACCTAGGATGTTTACAGTTACAAACAAGCTTCAACTCAAGCTTTTGAATGCATTTACGCGTTTTAAAAGCTCATACGAGTAGGGTGAAAGAGATTTCAGTTCTTTTGTGTTGTATATTAAGAGAAAGCATCCAAATACTTTGTTTGCATTCATTTGAGTGTGAAACTATACCTAGGATGTTTACAGTCACAAACAAGCTTCAACTCAAGCTTCTGAATGCATTTACGCGTTTTAAAAGCTCATACGAGTAGGGTGAAAGAGATTTGAGTTCTTTTGTGTTGTATATTAAGAGAGAGTATCCAAATACTTTGTTTGCATTCATTTGAGTGTGAAATTATACCTAGGATGTTTACAGTTACAAACAAGCTTCAACTCAAGCTTTTGAATGCATTTACGCGTTTTAAAAGCTCATACGAGTAGGGGGAAAGAGATTTGAGTTCTTTTGTGTTGTATATTAAGAGAAAGCATCCAAATACTTTGTTTGCAATCATTTGAGTGTGAAACTACACCTATGATGTTTACAGTTACAAACAAGCTTCAACTCAAGCTGCTGAATGAATTTACGCGTTTTAACAGCTCTTACGACTAGGGTGAAAGAAATTGAGTTCTGTTCTGTTGTATTTTAAGAGAAAGCATCCAAATAATTTGTTTGCATTTATTTGAGTGTGAAACTACACCTAGGATGTTTACAGTTACAAACAAGCTTCAACTCAAGCTTTTGAATGCATTTACGCGTTTTAAAAGCTCATACGAGTAGGGTGAAAGAGAGTTGAGTTCTTTTGTGTTGTATATTAAGAGAAATCATCCAAATACTTTGTTTGCATTTATTTGAGTGTGAAACTACACCTAGGATGTTTACAGTTACAAACAAGCTTCAACTCAAGCTTTTGAATGCATTTACGCATTTTAAAAGCTCATACGAGTAGGGTGAAAGAGATTTGAGTTCTTTTGTGTTGTATATTAAGAGAAAGCATCCAAATACTTTGTTTGCATTCATTTGAGTGTGAAATTATACCTAGGATATTTACAGTTACAAACAAGCTTCAACTCAAGCTTTTGAATGCATTTAAGCGTTTTAAAAGCTCATACGAGTAGGGTGAAAGAGATTTGAGTTCTTCTGTGTTGTATATTAAGAGAAAGCATCCAAATACTTTGTTTGCATTCATTTGAGTGTGAAACTACACCTAGGATGTTTACAGTTACAAACAAGCTTCAACTCAGGCTTTTGAATGCATTTATGGGTTTTAAAAGCTCATACGAGTAGGGTGAAAGAGATTTCAGTTCTTTTGTGTTGTATATTAAGAGAAAGCATCCAAATACTTTGTTTGCATTCATTTGAGTGTGAAACTATACCTAGGATGTTTACAGTCACAAACAAGCTTCAACTCAAGCTTCTGAATGCATTTACGCGTTTTAAAAGCTCATACGAGTAGGGTGAAAGAGATTTGAGTTCTTTTGTGTTGTATATTAAGAGAAAGCATCCAAATACTTTGTTTGCATTCATTTGAGTGTGAAACTAGACCTAAGATGTTTACAGTTACAAACAAGCTTCAACTCAAGCTTTTGAATGCATTTACGCGTTTTAAAAGCTCATACGAGTAGGGTGAAAGAGATTTGAGTTCTTTTGTGTTGTATATTAAGAGAAAGCATCCAAATACTTTGTTTGCATTCATTTGAGTGTGAAATTATACCTAGGATATTTACAGTTACAAACAAGCTTCAACTCAAGCTTTTGAATGCATTTAAGCGTTTTAAAAGCTCATACGAGTAGGGTGAAAGAGATTTGAGTTCTTCTGTGTTGTATATTAAGAGAAAGCATCCAAATACTTTGTTTGCATTCATTTGAGTGTGAAACTACACCTAGGATGTTTACAGTTACAAACAAGCTTCAACTCAAGCTTTTGAATGCATTTACGCGTTTTAAAAGCTCATACGAGTAGGGTGAAAGAGATTTCAGTTCTTTTGTGTTGTATATTAAGAGAAAGCATCCAAATACTTTGTTTGCATTCATTTGAGTGTGAAACTATACCTAGGATGTTTACAGTCATAAACAAGCTTCAACTCAAGCTTCTGAATGCATTTACGCGTTTTAAAAGCTCATACGAGTAGGGTGAAAGAGATTTGAGTTCTTTTGTGTTGTATATTAAGAGAGAGTATCCAAATACTTTGTTTGCATTCATTTGAGTGTGAAATTATACCTAGGATGTTTACAGTTACAAACAAGCTTCAACTCAAGCTTTTGAATGCATTTACGCGTTTTAAAAGCTCATACGAGTAGGGGGAAAGAGATTTGAGTTCTTTTGTGTTGTATATTAAGAGAAAGCATCCAAATACTTTGTTTGCAATCATTTGAGTGTGAAACTACACCTAAGATGTTTACAGTTACAAACAAGCTTCAACTCAAGCTGCTGAATGAATTTACGCGTTTTAACAGCTCTTACGACTAGGGTGAAAGAAATTGAGTTCTGTTGTGTTGTATTTTAAGAGAAAGCATCCAAATAATTCGTTTGCATTTATTTGAGTGTGAAACTACACCTAGGATGTTTACAGTTACAAACAAGCTTCAACTCAAGCTTTTGAATGCATTTACGCGTTTTAAAAGCTCATACGAGTAGGGTGAAAGAGAGTTGAGTTCTTTTGTGTTGTATATTAAGAGAAATCATCCAAATACTTTGTTTGCATTTATTTGAGTGTGAAACTACACCTAGGATGTTTACAGTTACAAACAAGCTTCAACTCAAGCTTTTGAATGCATTTACGCATTTTAAAAGCTCATACGAGTAGGGTGAAAGAGATTTGAGTTCTTTTGTGTTGTATATTAAGAGAAAGCATCCAAATACTTTGTTTGCATTCATTTGAGTGTGAAATTATACCTAGGATATTTACAGTTACAAACAAGCTTCAACTCAAGCTTTTGAATGCATTTAAGCGTTTTAAAAGCTCATACGAGTAGGGTGAAAGAGATTTGAGTTCTTCTGTGTTGTATATTAAGAGAAAGCATCCAAATACTTTGTTTGCATTCATTTGAGTGTGAAACTACACCTAGGATGTTTACAGTTACAAACAAGCTTCAACTCAAGCTTTTGAATGCATTTACGGGTTTTAAAAGCTCATACGAGTAGGGTGAAAGAGATTTCAGTTCTTTTGTGTTGTATATTAAGAGAAAGCATCCAAATACTTTGTTTGCATTCATTTGAGTGTGAAACTATACTTAGGATGTTTACAGTCACAAACAAGCTTCAACTCAAGCTTCTGAATGCATTTACGCGTTTTAAAAGCTCATACGAGTAGGGTGAAAGAGATTTGAGTTCTTTTGTGTTGTATATTAAGAGAGAGTATCCAAATACTTTGTTTGCATTCATTTGAGTGTGAAATTATACCTAGGATGTTTACAGTTACAAACAAGCTTCAACTCAAGCTTTTGAATGGATTTACGCGTTTTAAAAGCTCATACGAGTAGGGGGAAAGAGATTTGAGTTCTTTTGTGTTGTATATTAAGAGAAAGCATCCAAATACTTTGTTTGCATTCATTTGAGTGTAAAACTACACCTAGGATGTTTACAAGTACAAACAAGCTTCAACTCAAGCTGTTGAATGAATTTACGCGTTTTAACAGCTCTTACGACTAAGGTGATAGAAATTGAGTTCTTTTGTGTTGTATATTAAGAGATAGCATCCAAATACTTTGTTTGCAATCATTTGAGTGTGAAACTACACCTAGGATGTTTACATTTACAAACAAGCTTCAACTCAAGCTGCTGAATGAATTTACGCGTTTTAAAAGCTCATACGAGTAGGGTGAAAGAGATTTGAGTTCTTTTGTGTTGTATATTAAGAGAAATCATCCAAATACTTTGTTTGCAATCATTTGAGTGTGAAACTACACCTTGGATGTTTACAGTTACAAACAAGCTTCCACTCAAGCTTTTGAATGCATTTACGCGTTTTAAAAGCTCATACGAGTAGGGTGAAAGAGATTTGAGTTCTTTTGTGTTGTATATTAAGAGAAAGAATCCAAATACTTTGTTTGCATTCATTTGAGTGTGAAATTATACCTAGGATGTTTACAGTTACAAACAAGCTTCAACTCAAGCTTTTAAATGCATTTACGCGTTTTAAACGCTCATACGAGTAGGGTGAAAGAGATTTGAGTTCTTTTGTGTTGTATATTAAGAGAAAGCATCCAAATACTTTGTTTGCAATCATTTGAGTTTGAAACTACACCTAGGATGTTTACAGTTACAAACAAGCTTCAACTCAAGCTTTTGAATGCATTTACGCGTTTTAAAAGCTCATACGAGTCGGGTGAAAGAGATTCGAGTTCTTCTGTGTCGTATATTAAGAGAAAGCATCCAAATACTTTTTTTGCATTCATTTGAGTGTGAAACTATACCTAGGATGTTTACAGTTACAAACAAGCTTCAACTCAAGCTTTTGAATGCATTTACGCGCTTTAAAAGCTCATACGAGTAGGGTGAAAGAGATTTGAGTTCTTTTGTGTTGTATATTAAGAGAAAGCATCCAAATACTTTGTTTGCATTCATTTGAGTGTGAAACTACACCTAGGATGTTTACAACTACAAACAAGCTTCAACTCAAGCTGTTGAATGAATTTACGCGTTTTAACAGCTCTTACGACTAGGGTGATAGAAATTGAGTTCTTTTGTGTTGTATATTAAGAGAAAGCATCCAAATACTTTGTTTGCAATCATTTGAGTGTGAAACTACACCTAAGATGTTTACAGTTACAAACAAGCTTCAACTCAAGCTGCTGAATGAATTTACGCGTTTTAACAGCTCTTACGACTAGGGTGAAAGAAATTGAGTTCTGTTGTGTTGTATTTTAAGAGAATGCATCCAAATAATTTGTTTGCATTTATTTGAGTGTGAAACTACACCTAGGATGTTTACAGTTACAAACAAGCTTCAACTCAAGCTTTTGAATGCATTTACGCGTTTTAAAAGCTCATACGAGTAGGGTGAAAGAGCGTTGAGTTCTTTTGTGTTGTATATTAAGAGAAATCATCCAAATACTTTGTTTGCATTTATTTGAGTGTGAAACTACACCTAGGATGTTTATAGTTACAAACAAGCTTCAACTCAAGCTTTTGAATGCATTTACGCATTTTAAAAGCTCATACGAGTAGGGTGAAAGAGATTTGAGTTCTTTTGTGTTGTATATTAAGAGAAAGCATCCAAATACTTTGTTTGCATTCATTTGAGTGTGAAATTATACCTAGGATATTTACAGTTACAAACAAGCTTCAACTCAAGCTTTTGAATGCATTTAAGCGTTTTAAAAGCTCATACGAGTAGGGTGAAAGAGATTTGAGTTCTTCTGTGTTGTATATTAAGAGAAAGCATCCAAATACTTTGTTTGCATTCATTTGAGTGTGAAACTATACCTAGGATGTTTACAGTCACAAACAAGCTTCAACTCAAGCTTCTGAATGCATTTACGCGTTTTAAAAGCTCATACGAGTAGGGTGAAAGAGATTTGAGTTCTTTTGTGTTGTATATTAAGAGAGAGTATCCAAATACTTTGTTTGCATTCATTTGAGTGTGAAATTATACCTAGGATGTTTACAGTTACAAACAAGCTTCAACTCAAGCTTTTGAATGCATTTACGCGTTTTAAAAGCTCATACGAGTAGGGGGAAAGAGATTTGAGTTCTTTTGTGTTGTATATTAAGAGAAAGCATCCAAATACTTTGTTTGCATTCATTTGAGTGTGAAACTACACCTAGGATGTTTACAAGTACAAACAAGCTTCAACTCAAGCTGTTGAATGAATTTACGCGTTTTAACAGCTCTTACGACTAGGATGATAGAAATTGAGTTCTTTTGTGTTGTATATTAAGAGAAAGCATCCAAATAGTGTGTTTGCAATCATTTGAGTGTGAAACTACACCTAGGATGTTTACAGTTACAAACAAGCTTCAACTCAAGCTGCTGAATGAATTTACGCGTTTTAAAAGCTCATACGAGTAGGGTGAAAGAGATTTGAGTTCTTTTGTGTTGTATATTAAGAGAAATCATCCAAATACTTTGTTTGCAATCATTTGAGTGTGAAACTACACCTTGGATGTTTACAGTTACAAACAAGCTTCCACTCAAGCTTTTGAATGCATTTACGCGTTTTAAAAGCTCATACGAGTAGGGTGAAAGAGATTTGAGTTCTTTTGTGTTGTATATTAAGAGAAAGCATCCAAATACTTTGTTTGCATTCATTTAAGTGTGAAATTATACCTAGGATGTTTACAGTTACAAACAAGCTTCAACTCAAGCTTTTGAATGCATTTACGCGTTTTAAAAGCTCATACGAGTAGGGTGAAAGAGATTTGATTTCTTTTGTGTTGTATATTAAGAGAAAGCATCCAAATACTTTGTTTGCAATCATTTGAGTGTGAAACTACACCTAGGATGTTTACAGTTACAAACAAGCTTCAACTCAAGCTTTTGAATGCATTTACGCGTTTTAAAAGCTCATACGAGTAGGGTGAAAGAGATTCGAGTTCTTCTGTGTCGTATATTAAGAGAAAGCATCCAAATACTTTTTTTGCATTCATTTGAGTGTGAAACTACACCTAGGATGTTTACAGTTACAAACAAGCTTCAACTCAAGCTTTTGAATGCATTTACGCGCTTTAAAAGCTCATACGAGTAGGGTGAAAGAGATTTGAGTTCTTTTGTGTTGTATATTAAGAGAGAGTATCCAAATACTTTGTTTGCATTCATTTGAGTGTGAAATTATACCTAGGATGTTTACAGTTACAAACAAGCTTCAACTCAAGCTTTTTTAATGCATTTACGCGTTTTAAAAGCTCATACGAGTAGGGGGAAAGAGATTTGAGTTCTTTTGTGTTGTATATTAAGAGAAAGCATCCAAATACTTTGTTTGCATTCATTTGAGTGTGAAACTACACCTAGGATGTTTACAGTTACAAACAAGCTTCAACTCAAGCTTTTGAATGCATTTACGGGTTTTAAAAGCTCATACGAGTAGGGTGAAAGAGATTTCAGTTCTTTTGTGTTGTATATTAAGAGAAAGCATCCAAATACTTTGTTTGCATTCATTTGAGTGTGAAACTATACCTAGGATGTTTACAGTCACAAACAAGCTTCAACTCAAGCTTCTGAATGCATTTACGCGTTTTAAAAGCACATACGAGTAGGGTGAAAGAGATTTGAGTTCTTTTGTGTTGTATATTAAGAGAGAGTATCCAAATACTTTGTTTGCATTCATTTGAGTGTGAAATTATACCTAGGTTGTTTACAGTTACAAACAAGCTTCAACTCAAGCTTTTGAATGCATTTACGCGTTTTAAAAGCTCATACGAGTAGGGGGAAAGAGATTTGAGTTCTTTTGTGTTTTATATTAAGAGAAAGCATCCAAATACTTTGTTTGCATTCATTTGAGTGTGAAACTACACCTAGGATGTTTACAAGTACAAACAAGCTTCAACTCAAGCTGTTGAATGAATTTACGCGTTTTAACAGCTCTTACGACTAGGATGATAGAAATTGAGTTCTTTTGTGTTGTATATTAAGAGAAAGCATCCAAATAGTGTGTTTGCAATCATTTGAGTGTGAAACTACACCTAGGATGTTTACAGTTACAAACAAGCTTCAACTCAAGCTGCTGAATGAATTTACGCGTTTTAAAAGCTCATACGAGTAGGGTGAAAGAGATTTGAGTTCTTTTGTGTTGTATATTAAGAGAAACCATCCAAATACTTTGTTTGCATTCATTTGAGTGTGAAACTACACCTAGGATGTTTACAGTTACAAACAAGCTTCAACTCAAGCTTTTGAATGCATTTACGCGCTTTAAAAGCTCATACGAGTAGGGTGAAAGAGATTTGAGTTCTTTTGTGTTGTATATTAAGAGAAAGCATCCAAATACTTTGTTTGCATTCATTTGAGTGTGAAACTACACCTAGGATGTTTACAACTACAAACAAGCTTCAACTCAAGCTGTTGAATGAATTTACGCGTTTTAACAGCTCTTACGACTAGGGTGATAGAAATTGAGTTCTTTTGTGTTGTATATTAAGAGAAAGCATCCAAATACTTTGTTTGCAATCATTTGAATGTGAAACTACACCTAAGATGTTTACAGTTACAAACAAGCTTCAACTCAAGCTTTTGAATGCATTTAAGCGTTTTAAAAGCTCATACGAGGAGGGTGAAAGAGATTTGAGTTCTTTTGTGTTGTATATTAAGAGAAATCATCCAAATACTTTGTTTGCAATCATTTGAGTGTGAAACTACACCTTGGATGTTTACAGTTACAAACAAGCTTCCACTCAAGCTTTTGAATGCATTTACGCGTTTTAAAAGCTCATACGAGTAGGGTGAAAGAGATTTGAGTTCTTTTGTGTTGTATATTAAGAGAAAGAATCCAAATACTTTGTTTGCATTCATTTGAGTGTGAAATTATACCTAGGATGTTTACAGTTACAAACAAGCTTCAACTCAAGCTTTTAAATGCATTTACGCGTTTTAAACGCTCATACGAGTAGGGTGAAAGAGATTTGAGTTCTTTTGTGTTGTATATTAAGAGAAAGCATCCAAATACTTTGTTTGCAATCATTTGAGTGTGAAACTACACCTAGGATGTTTACAGTTACAAACAAGCTTCAACTCAAGCTTTTGAATGCATTTACGCGTTTTAAAAGCTCATACGAGTCGGGTGAAAGAGATTCGAGTTCTTCTGTGTCGTATATTAAGAGAAAGCATCCAAATACTTTTTTTGCATTCATTTGAGTGTGAAACTATACCTAGGATGTTTACAGTTACAAACAAGCTTCAACTCAAGCTTTTGAATGCATTTACGCGCTTTAAAAGCTCATACGAGTAGGGTGAAAGAGATTTGAGTTCTTTTGTGTTGTATATTAAGAGAAAGCATCCAAATACTTTGTTTGCATTCATTTGAGTGTGAAACTACACCTAGGATGTTTACAACTACAAACAAGCTTCAACTCAAGCTGTTGAATGCATTTACGCGTTTTAAAAGCTCATACGAGTAGGGTGAAAGAGATTTGATTTCTTTTGTGTTGTATATTAAGAGAAAGCATCCAAATACTTTGTTTGCAATCATTTGAGTGTGAAACTACACCTAGGATGTTTACAGTTACAAACAAGCTTCAACTCAAGCTTTTGAATGCATTTACGCGTTTTAAAAGCTCATACGAGTAGGGTGAAAGAGATTCGAGTTCTTCTGTGTCGTATATTAAGAGAAAGCATCCAAATACTTTTTTTGCATTCATTTGAGTGTGAAACTATACCTAGGATGTTTACAGTTACAAACAAGCTTCAACTCAAGCTTTTGAATGCATTTACGCGCTTTAAAAGCTCATACGAGTAGGGTGAAAGAGATTTGAGTTCTTTTGTGTTGTATATTAAGAGAAAGCATCCAAATACTTTGTTTGCATTCATTTGAGTGTGAAACTACACCTAGGATGTTTACAACTACAAACAAGCTTCAACTCAAGCTGTTGAATGAATTTACGCGTTTTAACAGCTCTTACGACTAGGGTGATAGAAATTGAGTTCTTTTGTGTTGTATATTAAGAGAAAGCATCCAAATACTTTGTTTGCAATCATTTGAGTGTGAAACTACACCTAAGATGTTTACAGTTACAAACAAGCTTCAACTCAAGCTGCTGAATGAATTTACGCGTTTTAACAGCTCTTACGACTAGGGTGAAAGAAATTGAGTTCTGTTGTGTTGTATTTTAAGAGAAAGCATCCAAATAATTTGTTTGCATTTATTTGAGTGTGAAACTACACCTAGGATGTTTACAGTTACAAACAAGCTTCAACTCAAGCTTTTGAATGCATTTACGCGTTTTAAAAGCTCATACGAGTAGGGTGAAAGAGAGTTGAGTTCTTTTGTGTTGTATATTAAGAGAAATCATCCAAATACATTGTTTGCATTTATTTGATTGTGAAACTACACCTAGGATGTTTATAGTTACAAACAAGCTTCAACTCAAGCTTTTGAATGCATTTACGCGTTTTAAAAGCTCATACGAGTAGGGTGAAAGAGATTGAGTTCTGTTGTGTTGTATATTAAGAGAAAGCATCCAAATAATTTGTTTGCATTTATTTGAGTGTGAAACTACACCTAGGATGTTTACAGTTAGAAACAAGCTTCAACTCAAGCTTTTGAATGCATTTACGCGCTTTAAAAGCTCATACGAGTAGGGTGAAAGAGAGTTGAGTTCTTTTGTGTTGTATATTAAGAGAAATCATCCAAATACTTTGTTTGCATTTATTTGAGTGTGAAACTACACCTAGGATGTTTACAGTTACAAACAAGCTTCAACTCAAGCTTTTGAATGCATTTACGCATTTTAAAAGCTCATACGAGTAGGGTGAAAGAGATTTGAGTTCTTTTGTGTTGTATATTAAGAGAAAGCATCCAAATACTTTGTTTGCATTCATTTGAGTGTGAAATTATACCTAGGATATTTACAGTTACAAACAAGCTTCAACTCAAGCTTTTGAATGCATTTAAGCGTTTTAAAAGCTCATACGAGTAGGGTGAAAGAGATTTGAGTTCTTTTGTGTTGTATATTAAGAGAAAGCATCCAAATACTTTGTTTGCATTCATTTGAGTGTGAAACTACACCTAGGATGTTTACAAGTACAAACAAGCTTCAACTCATGCTTTTGATTGTATTTACGAGTTATAAAAGCTCATACGAGTAGGGTGAAAGAGATTTGAGTTCTTTTGTGTTGTATATTAAGAGAAAGCATCCAAATACTTTGTTTGCAATCATTTGAGTGTGAAACTATACCTAGGATGTTTACAGTCACAAACAAGCTTCAACTCAAGCTTCTGAATGCATTTACGCGTTTTAAAAGCTCATACGAGTAGGGTGAAAGAGATATGAGTTCTTTTGTGTTGTATATTAAGAGAAAGCATCTAAATACGTTGTTTTCATTCATTTGAGTGTAAAACTACACCTAGGATGTTTACAAGTACAAACAAGCTTCAACTCAAGCTGCTGAATGAATTTACGCGTTTTAACCGCTCTTACGACTAGGGTGATAGAAATTGAGTTCTTTTGTGTTGTATATTAAGAGAAAGCATCCAAACACTTTGTTTGGTTTCATTTGAGTGTGAAATTACACCTAGGATGTTTACAGTTACAAACAAGCTTCAACTCAAGCTGCTGAATGAATTTACGCGTTTTAACAGCTCTTACGACTAGGGTGATAGAAATTGAGTTCTTTTGTGTTGTATATTTAGAGAAAGCATCCAAAAAATTTGTTTGCAATCATTTGAGTGTGAAACTACACCTAGGATGTTTACAGTTACAAACAAGCTTCAACTCAAGCTTTTGAATGCATTTACGCGTTTTAAAAGCTTATACGAGTAGGGTGAAAGAGATTTGAGTTCTTTTGTGTTGTATATTAAGAGAGAGTATCCAAATACTTTGTTTGCATTCATTTGAGTGTGAAATTATACCTAGGATGTTTACAGTTACAAACAAGCTTCAACTCAAGCTTTTGAATGCATTTACGCGTTTTAAAAGCTCATACGAGTAGGGTGAAAGAGATTTGAGTTCTTTTGTGTTGTATATTAAGAGAGAGCATCCAAATACTTTGTTTGCATTCATTTGAGTGTGAAATTATACCTAGGATATTTACAGTTACAAACAAGCTTCAACTCAAGCTTTTGAATGCATTTAAGCGTTTTAAAAGCTCATACGGGTAGGGTGAAAGAGATTTGAGTTCTTCTGTGTTGTATATTAAGAGAAAGCATCCAAATACTTTGTTTGCATTCATTTGAGTGTGAAACTACACCTAGGATGTTTACAAGTACAAACAAGCTTCAACTCATGCTTTTGATTGTATTTACGAGTTATAAAAGCTCATACGAGTAGGGTGAAAGAGATTTGAGTTCTTTTGTGTTGTATATTAAGAGAAAGCATCCAAATACTTTGTTTGCAATCATTTGAGTGTGAAACTATACCTAGGATGTTTACAGTCACAAACAAGCTTCAACTCAAGCTTCTGAATGCATTTACGCGTTTTAAAAGCTCATACGAGTACGGTGAAAGAGATTTGAGTTCTTTTGTGTTGTATATTAAGAGAGAGTATCCAAATACTTTGTTTGCATTCATTTGAGTGTGAAATTATACCTAGGATGTTTACAGTTACAAACAAGCTTCAACTCAAGCTTTTGAATGCATTTACGCGTTTTAAAAGCTCATACGAGTAGGGGGAAAGAGATTTGAGTTCTTTTGTGTTGTATATTAAGAGAAAGCATCCAAATACTTTGTTTGCATTCATTTGAGTGTGAAACTAGACCTAAGATGTTTACAGTTACAAACAAGCTTCAACTCAAGCTTTTGAATGCATTTACGCGCTTTAAAAGCTCATACGAGGAGGGTGAAAGAGAATTGGGTTCTTCTGTGTTGTATATTAAGAGAAAGCATCCCAATACTTTGTTTACATTCATTTGAGTGTAAAACTACACCTAGGATGTTTACAGTTACAAACAAGCTTCAACTCAAGCTTTTGAATGCATTTACGCGCTTTAACAGCTCTTACGACTAGGGTGATAGAAATTGAGTTCTTTTGTGTTTTATATTTAGAGAAAGCATCCAAATAATTTGTTTGCAATCATTTGAGTGTGAAACTACACCTAGGATGTTTACAGTTACAAACATGCTTCAACTCAAGCTTTTGAATGCATTTACGCGTTTTAAAAGCTCATACGAGTAGGGTGAAAGAGATTTGAGTTCTTTTGTGTTGTATATTAAGAGAAAGCATCCAAATACTTTGTTTGCATTCATTTGAGTGTGAAACTACACCTAGGATGTTTACAAGTACAAACAAGCTTCAACTCATGCTTTTGATTGTATTTACGAGTTATAAAAGCTCATACGAGTAGGGTGAAAGAGATTTGAGTTCTTTTGTGTTGTATATTAAGAGAAAGCATCCAAATACTTTGTTTGCAATCATTTGAGTGTGAAACTACACCTAGGATGTTTACAGTTACAAACAAGCTTCAACTCAAGCTTTTGAATGCATTTACGCGCTTTAAAAGCTCATACGAGTAGGGTGAAAGAGATTTGAGTTCTTTTGTGTTGTATATTAAGAGAAAGCATCCAAATACTTTGTTTGCATTCATTTGAGTGTGAAACTAGACCTAAGATGTTTACAGTTACAAACAAGCTTCAACTCAAGCTTTTGAATGCATTTACGCGCTTTAAAAGCTCATACGAGGAGGGTGAAAGAGAATTGGGTTCTTCTGTGTTGTATATTAAGAGAAAGCATCCCAATACTTTGTTTGCATTCATTTGAGTGTGAAACTACACCTAGGATGTTTACAACTACAAACAAGCTTCAACTCAAGCTGTTGAATGAATTTACGCGTTTTAACAGCTCTTACGACTAGGGTGATAGAAATTGAGTTCTTTTGTGTTGTATATTAAGAGAAAGCATTTAAATACTTTGTTTGCAATCATTTGAGTGTGAAACTACACCTAGGATGTTTACAGTTACAAACAAGCTTCAACTCAAGCTGCTGAATGAATTTACGCGTTTTAACAGCTCTTACGACTAGGGTGATAGAAATTGAGTTCTTTTGTGTTGTATATTTAGAGAAAGCATCCAAAAAATTTGTTTGCAATCATTTGAGTGTGAAACTACACCTAGGATGTTTACAGTTACAAACAAGCTTCAACTCAAGCTTTTGAATGCATTTACGCGTTTTAAAAGCTTATACGAGTAGGGTGAAAGAGATTTGAGTTCTTTTGTGTTGTATATTAAGAGAAAGCATCCAAATAATTTGTTTGCAATCATTTGAGTGTGAAACTACACCTAGGATGTTTACAGTTACAAACATGCTTCAACTCAAGCTTTTGAATGCATTTACGCGTTTTAAAAGCTCATACGAGTAGGGTGAAAGAGATTTGAGTTCTTTTGTGTTGTATATTAAGAGAAAGCATCCAAATACTTTGTTTGCAATCATTTGAGTGTGAAACTACACCTAGGATGTTTACAGTTACAAACAAGCTTCAACTCAAGCTTTTGAATGCATTTACGCGTTTTAAAAGCTCATACGAGTAGGGTGAAAGAGATTCGAGTTCTTCTGTGTCGTATATTAAGAGAAAGCATCCAAATACTTTTTTTGCATTCATTTGAGTGTGAAACTATACCTAGGATGTTTACAGTTGCAAACAAGCTTCAACTCAAGCTTTTGAATGCATTTACGCGCTTTAAAAGCTCATACGAGTAGGGTGAAAGAGATTTGAGTTCTTTTGTGTTGTATATTAAGAGAAAGCATCCAAATACTTTGTTTGCATTCATTTGAGTGTGAAACTACACCTAGGATGTTTACAACTACAAACAAGCTTCAACTCAAGCTGTTGAATGAATTTACGCGTTTTAACAGCTCTTACGACTAGGGTGATAGAAATTGAGTTCTTTTGTGTTGTATATTAAGAGAAAGCATTTAAATACTTTGTTTGCAATCATTTGAGTGTGAAACTACACCTAGGATGTTTACAGTTACAAACAAGCTTCAACTCAAGCTGCTGAATGAATTTACGCGTTTTAACAGCTCTTACGACTAGGGTGATAGAAATTGAGTTCTTTTGTGTTGTATATTTAGAGAAAGCATCCAAAAAATTTGTTTGCAATCATTTGAGTGTGAAACTACACCTAGGATGTTTACAGTTACAAACAAGCTTCAACTCAAGCTTTTGAATGCATTTACGCGTTTTAAAAGCTTATACGAGTAGGGTGAAAGAGATTTGAGTTCTTTTGTGTTGTATATTAAGAGAGAGTATCCAAATACTTTGTTTGCATACATTTGAGTGTGAAATTATACCTAGGATGTTTACAGTTACAAACAAGCTTCAACTCAAGCTTTTGAATGCATTTACGCGTTTTAAAAGCTCATACGAGTAGGGGGAAAGAGATTTGAGTTCTTTTGTGTTGTATATTAAGAGAAAGCATCCAGATACTTTGTTTGCATTCATTTGAGTGTGAAACTACACCTAGGATGTTTACAAGTACAAACAAGCTTCAACTCAAGCTGTTGAATGAATTTACGCGTTTTAACAGCTCTTACGACTAGGGTGATAGAAATTGAGTTCTTTTGTGTTGTATATTAAGAGAAAGCATCCAAATAATTTGTTTGCAATCATTTGAGTGTGAAACTACACCTAGGATGTTTACAGTTACAAACATGCTTCAACTCAAGCTTTTGAATGCATTTACGCGTTTTAAAAGCTCATACGAGTAGGCTGAAAGAGAGTTGAGTTCTTTTGTGTTGTATATTAAGAGAAATCATCCAAATACTTTGTTTGCACTTATTTGAGTGTGAAACTACACCTAGGATGTTTACAGTTACAAACAAGCTTCAACTCAAGCTTTTGAATGCATTTACGCGTTTTAAAAGCTCATACGAGTAGGCTGAAAGAGATTGAGTTCTGTTGTGTTGTATATTAAGAGAAAGCATCCAAATAATTTGTTTGCATTTATTTGAGTGTGAAACTACACCTAGGATGTTTACAGTTAGAAACAAGCTTCAACTCAAGCTTTTGAATGCATTTACGCGTTTTAAAAGCTCATACGAGTAGGCTGAAAGAGAGTTGAGTTCTTTTGTGTTGTATATTAAGAGAAATCATCCAAATACTTTGTTTGCACTTATTTGAGTGTGAAACTACACCTAGGATGTTTACAGTTACAAACAAGCTTCAACTCAAGCTTTTGAATGCATTTACGCGTTTTAAAAGCTCATACGAGTAGGCTGAAAGAGATTGAGTTCTGTTGTGTTGTATATTAAGAGAAAGCATCCAAATAATTTGTTTGCATTTATTTGAGTGTGAAACTACACCTAGGATGTTTACAGTTAGAAACAAGCTTCAACTCAAGCTTTTGAATGCATTTACGCGTTTTAAAAGCTCATACGGGTAGGGTGAAAGAGATTTGGGTTCTTTTGTGTTGTATATTAAGAGAAAGCATCCAAATACTTTGTTTGCAATCATTTGAGTGTGAAACTATACCTAGAATGTTTACAGTTACAAACAAGCTTCAACTTAAGCTTTTGAATGCATTACGCGTTTTAAAAGCTCATACGAGTAGGGTGAAAGAGATTTGAGTTCTTTTGTGTTGTATATTAAGAGAAAGCATCCAAATAATTTGTTTGCATTCATTTGAGTGTGAAACTAGACCTAAGATGTTTACAGTTACAAACAAGCTTCAACTCAAGCTTTTGAATGCATTTACGCGTTTTAAAAGCTCATACGAGTAGGGTGAAAGAGAGTTGAGTTCTTTTGTGTTGTATATTAAGAGAAATCATCCAAATACTTTGTTTGCACTTATTTGAGTGTGAAACTACACCTAGGATGTTTACAGTTACAAACAAGCTTCAACTCAAGCTTTTGAATGCATTTACGCGTTTTAAAAGCTCATACGAGTAGGCTGAAAGAGATTGAGTTCTGTTGTGTTGTATATTAAGAGAAAGCATCCAAATAATTTGTTTGCATTTATTTGAGTGTGAAACTACACCTAGGATGTTTACAGTTAGAAACAAGCTTCAACTCAAGCTTTTGAATGCATTTACGCGCTTTAAAAGCTCATACGAGGAGGGTGAAAGAGAATTGGGTTCTTCTGTGTTGTATATTAAGAGAAAGCATCCCAATACTTTGTTTACATTCATTTGAGTGTAAAACTACACCTAGGATGTTTACCGTTACAAACAAGGTTCAACTCAAGCTTTTGAATGCATTTACGCGTTTTAACAGCTCTTACGACTAGGGTGATAGAAATTGAGTTCTTTTCTGTTTTATATTTAGAGAAAGCATCCAAATAATTTGTTTGCAATCATTTGAGTGTGAAACTACACCTAGGATGTTTACAGTTACAAACATGCTTCAACTCAAGCTTTTGAATGCATTTACGCGTTTTAAAAGCTCATACGAGTAGGGGGAAAGAGATTTGAGTTCTTTTGTTTTGTATATTAAGAGAAAGCATCCAAATACTTTGTTTGCATTCATTTGAGTGTGAAACTACACCTAGGATGTTTACAAGTACAAACAAGCTTCAACTCAAGCTGTTGAATGAATTTACGCGTTTTAACAGCCCTTACGACTAGGGTGATAGAAATTGAGTTCTTTTGTGTTGTATATTAAGAGAAAGCATCCAAATACTTTGTTTGCAGTCATTTGAGTGTGAAACTACACCTAGGATGTTTAAAGTTACAAACAAGCTTCAACTCAAGCTGCTGAATGAATTTACGCGTTTTAACAGCTCTTACGACTAGGGTGATTGAAATTGAGTTCTTTTGTGTTGTATATTAAGGGAAACCATCCAAATACTTTGTTTGCAATCATTTGAGTGTGAAACTACACCTAGGATGTTTACAGTTACAAACAAGCATCAACTCAAGCTTTTGAATGCATTTACGCGTTTTAAAAGCTCATACGGGTAGGGTGAAAGAGATTTGGGTTCTTTTGTGTTGTATATTAAGAGAAAGCATCCAAATACTTTGTTTGCAATCATTTGAGTGTGAAACTATACCTAGAATGTTTACAGTTACAAACAAGCTTCAACTTAAGCTTTTGAATGCATTACGCGTTTTAAAGCTCATACGAGTAGGGTGAAAGAGATTTGAGTTCTTTTGTGTTGTATATTAAGAGAAAGCATCCAAATACTTTGTTTGCATTCATTTGAGTGTGAAACTAGACCTAAGATGTTTACAGTTACAAACAAGCTTCAACTCAAGCTTTTGAATGCATTTACGCGTTTTAAAAGCTCATACGAGTAGGGTGAAAGAGAGTTGAGTTCTTTTGTGTTGTATATTAAGAGAAATCATCCAAATACTTTGTTTGCACTTATTTGAGTGTGAAACTACACCTAGGATGTTTACAGTTACAAACAAGCTTCAACTCAAGCTTTTGAATGCATTTACGCGTTTTAAAAGCTCATACGAGTAGGCTGAAAGAGATTGAGTTCTGTTGTGTTTTATATTAAGAGAAAGCATCCAAATAATTTGTTTGCATTTATTTGAGTGTGAAACTACACCTAGGATGTTTACAGTTAGAAACAAGCTTCAACTCAAGCTTTTGAATGCATTTACGCGCTTTAAAAGCTCATACGAGGAGGGTGAAAGAGAATTGGGTTCTTCTGTGTTGTATATTAAGAGAAAGCATCCCAATACTTTGTTTACATTCATTTGAGTGTAAAACTACACCTAGGATGTTTACCGTTACAAACAAGCTTCAACTCAAGCTTTTGAATGCATTTACGCGTTTTAACAGCTCTTACGACTAGGGTGATAGAAATTGAGTTCTTTTCTGTTTTATATTTAGAGAAAGCATCCAAATAATTTGTTTGCAATCATTTGAGTGTGAAACTACACCTAGGATGTTTACAGTTACAAACATGCTTCAACTCAAGCTTTTGAATGCATTTACGCGTTTTAAAAGCTCATACGAGTAGGGGGAAAGAGATTTGAGTTCTTTTGTTTTGTATATTAAGAGAAAGCATCCAAATACTTTGTTTGCATTCATTTGAGTGTGAAACTACACCTAGGATGTTTACAAGTACAAACAAGCTTCAACTCAAGCTGTTGAATGAATTTACGCGTTTTAACAGCTCTTACGACTAGGGTGATAGAAATTGAGTTCTTTTGTGTTGTATATTAAGAGAAAGCATCCAAATACTTTGTTTGCAGTCATTTGAGTGTGAAACTACACCTAGGATGTTTAAAGTTACAAACAAGCTTCAACTCAAGCTGCTGAATGAATTAACGCGTTTTAACAGCTCTTACGACTAGGGTGATTGAAATTGAGTTCTTTTGTGTTGTATATTAAGGGAAACCATCCAAATACTTTGTTTGCAATCATTTGAGTGTGAAACTACACCTAGGATGTTTACAGTTACAAACAAGCATCAACTCAAGCTTTTGAATGCATTTACGCGTTTTAAAAGCTCATACGGGTAGGGTGAAAGAGATTTGGGTTCTTTTGTGTTGTATATTAAGAGAAAGCATCCAAATACTTTGTTTGCAATCATTTGAGTGTGAAACTATACCTAGAATGTTTACAGTTACAAACAAGCTTCAACTTAAGCTTTTGAATGCATTACGCGTTTTAAAGCTCATACGAGTAGGGTGAAAGAGATTTGAGTTCTTTTGTGTTGTATATTAAGAGAAAGCATCCAAATACTTTGTTTGCATTCATTTGAGTGTGAAACTATACCTAGGATGTTTACAGTCACAAACAAGCTTCAACTCAAGCTTCTGAATGCATTTACGCGTTTTAAAAGCTCATACGAGTGGGGTGAAAGAGATTTGAATTCTTTTGTGTTGTAAATTAAGAGAAAGCATCCAAATACGTTTTTTTCATTCATTTGAGTGTAAAACTACACCTAGGATGTTTACAAGTACAAACAAGCTTCAACTCAAGCTGCTGAATGAATTTACGCGTTTTAACAGCTCTTACGACTAGGGTGATAGAAATTGAGTTCTTTTGTGTTGTATATTAAGAGAAAGCATCCAAAAACTTTGTTTGCTTTCATTTGAGTGTGAAATTACACCTAGGATGTTTACAGTTACAAACAAGCTTCAACTCAAGCTGCTGAATGAATTTACGCGTTTTAACAGCTCTTACGACTAGGGTGATAGAAATTGAGTTCTTTTGTGTTGTATATTTAGAGAAAGAATCGAAATAATTTGTTTGCAATCATTTGAGTGTGAAACTACACCTAGGATGTTTACCGTTACAAACAAGCTTCAACTCAAGCTTTTGAATGCATTTACGCGTTTTAAAAGCTCATACGAGTAGGGTGAAGGAGATTTGAGTTCTTTTGTGTTGTATACTAAGAGAAAGCATCCAAATACTTTGTTTGCAATCATTTGAGTGTGAAACTATACCTAGGATGTTTACAGTTACAAACAAGCTTCAACTCAAGCTTTTGAATGCATTTACGCGTTTTAAAAGCTCATACGAGTAGGGTGAAAGAGATTTGAGTTCTTTTGTGTTGTATATTAAGAGAAAGCATCCAAATACTTTGTTTGCATTCATTTGAGTGTGAAACTACACCTAGGATGTTTACAAGTACAAACAAGCTTCAACTCAAGCTGCTGAATGAATTTACGCGTTTTAACAGCTCTTACGACTAGGGTGATAGAAATTGAGTTCTTTTGTGTTGTATATTAAGAGAAAGCATCCAAATACTTTGTTTGCAATCATTTGAGTGTGAAACTACACCTAGGATGTTTACAGTTACAAACAAGCTTCAACTCAAGCTTTTGAATGCATTTACGCGTTTTAAAAGCTCATACGAGTAGGGTGAAAGAGATTTGAGTTCTTCTGTGTTGTATATTAAGAGAAAGCATCCAAATACTTTGTTTGCATTCATTTGAGTGTGAAACTATACCTAGGATGTTTACAGTTACAAACAAGCTTCAACTCAAGCTTTTGAATGCATTTACGCGTTTTAAAAGCTCATACGAGTAGGGTGAAAGAGATTTGGGTTCTTTTGTGTTGTATATTAAGAGAAAGCATCCAAATACTGTGTTTGCAATCATTTGAGTGTGAAACTACACCTACGATGTTTACAAGTACAAACAAGCTTCAACTCAAGCTGTTGAATGAATTTACGCGTTTTAACAGCTCTTACGACTAGGGCGATAGAAATTGAGTTCTTTTGTGTTGTATATTAAGAGAAAGCATCCAAATACTTTGTTTGCAATCATTTGAGTGTGAAACTACACCTAGGATGTTTACAGTTACAAACAAGCTTCAACTCAAGCTGTTGAATGAATTTACGCGTTTTAACAGCTCTTACGACTAGGGTGATAGAAATTGAGTTCTTTTGTGTTGTATATTAAGAGAAAGCATCCAAATATTTTGTTTGCATTTATTTGAGTGTGAAACTACACCTAGGATGTTTACAGTTACAAACAAGCTTCAACTCAAGCTTTTGAATGCATTTACGCGTTTTAAAAGCTCATACGAGTAGGGTGAAAGAGATTTGAGTTCTTTTGTGTTGTATATTAAGAGAAAGCATCCAAATACTTTGTTTGCATTCATTTGAGTGTGAAACTATACCTAGGATGTTTACAGTCACAAACAAGCTTCAACTCAAGCTTCTGAATGCATTTACGCGTTTTAAAAGCTCATACGAGTATGGTGAAAGAGATTTGAGTTCTTTTGTGTTGTATATTAAGAGAAAGCATCTAAATACGTTGTTTTCATTAATTTGAGTGTAAAACTACACCTAGGATGTTTACAAGTACAAACAAGCTTCAACTGAAGCTGCTGAATGAATTTACGCGTTTTAACAGCTCTTACGACTAGGGTGATAGAAATTGAGTTCTTTTGTGTTGTATATTAAGAGAAAGCATCCAAATACTTTGTTTGCTTTCATTTGAGTGTGAAATTACACCTAGGATGTTTACAGTTACAAACAAGCTTCAACTCAAGCTGCTGAATGAATTTACGCGTTTTAACAGCTCTTACGACTAGGGTGATAGAAATTGAGTTCTTTTGTGTTGTATATTTAGAGAAAGCATCCAAAAAATTTGTTTGCAATCATTTGAGTGTGAAACTACACCTAGGATGTTTACAGTTACAAACAAGCTTCAACTCAAGCTTTTGAATGCATTTACGCGTTTTAAAAGCTTATACGAGTAGGGTGAAAGAGATTTGAGTTCTTTTGTGTTGTATATTAAGAGAGAGTATCCAAATACTTTGTTTGCATACATTTGAGTGTGAAATTATACCTAGGATGTTTACAGTTACAAACAAGCTTCAACTCAAGCTTTTGAATGCATTTACGCGTTTTAAAAGCTCATACGAGTAGGGGGAAAGAGATTTGAGTTCTTTTGTGTTGTATATTAAGAGAAAGCATCCTGATACTTTGTTTGCATTCATTTGAGTGTGAAACTACACCTAGGATGTTTACAAGTACAAACAAGCTTCAACTCAAGCTGTTGAATGAATTTACGCGTTTTAACAGCTCTTACGACTAGGGTGATAGAAATTGAGTTCTTTTGTGTTGTATATTAAGAGAAAGCATCCAAATACTTTGTTTGCAATCATTTGAGTGTGAAACTACACCTAGGATGTTTACAGTTACAAACAAGCTTCAACTCAAGCTGCTGAATGAATTTACGCGTTTTAAAAGCTCATACGAGTAGGGTGAAAGAGATTTGAGTTCTTTTGTGTTGTATATTAAGAGAAATCATCCAAATACTTTGTTTGCAATCATTTGAGTGTGAAACTACACCTTGGATGTTTACAGTTACAAACAAGCTTCCACTCAAGCTTTTGAATGCATTTACGCGTTTTAAAAGCTCATACGAGTAGGGTGAAAGAGATTTGAGTTCTTTTGTGTTGTATATTAAGAGAAAGCATCCAAATACTTTGTTTGCATTTATTTGAGTGTGAAACTACACCTAGGATGTTTACAAGTACAAACAAGCTTCAACTCATGCTTTTGATTGTATTTACGAGTTATAAAAGCTTATAGGAGTAGGGTGAAAGAGATTTGAGTTCTTTTGTGTTGTATATTAAGAGAAATCATCCAAATACTTTGTTTGCACTTATTTGAGTGTGAAACTACACCTAGGATGTTTACAGTTACAAACAAGCTTCAACTCAAGCTTTTGAATGCATTTACGCGTTTTAAAAGCTCATACGAGTAGGCTGAAAGAGATTGAGTTCTGTTGTGTTTTATATTAAGAGAAAGCATCCAAATAATTTGTTTGCATTTATTTGAGTGTGAAACTACACCTAGGATGTTTACAGTTAGAAACAAGCTTCAACTCAAGCTTTTGAATGCATTTACGCGCTTTAAAAGCTCATACGAGGAGGGTGAAAGAGAATTGGGTTCTTCTGTGTTGTATATTAAGAGAAAGCATCCCAATACTTTGTTTACATTCATTTGAGTGTAAAACTACACCTAGGATGTTTACCGTTACAAACAAGCTTCAACTCAAGCTTTTGAATGCATTTACGCGTTTTAACAGCTCTTACGACTAGGGTGATAGAAATTGAGTTCTTTTCTGTTTTATATTTAGAGAAAGCATCCAAATAATTTGTTTGCAATCATTTGAGTGTGAAACTACACCTAGGATGTTTACAGTTACAAACATGCTTCAACTCAAGCTTTTGAATGCATTTACGCGTTTTAAAAGCTCATACGAGTAGGGGGAAAGAGATTTGAGTTCTTTTGTTTTGTATATTAAGAGAAAGCATCCAAATACTTTGTTTGCATTCATTTGAGTGTGAAACTACACCTAGGATGTTTACAAGTACAAACAAGCTTCAACTCAAGCTGTTGAATGAATTTACGCGTTTTAACAGCTCTTACGACTAGGGTGATAGAAATTGAGTTCTTTTGTGTTGTATATTAAGAGAAAGCATCCAAATACTTTGTTTGCAGTCATTTGAGTGTGAAACTACACCTAGGATGTTTAAAGTTACAAACAAGCTTCAACTCAAGCTGCTGAATGAATTAACGCGTTTTAACAGCTCTTACGACTAGGGTGATTGAAATTGAGTTCTTTTGTGTTGTATATTAAGGGAAACCATCCAAATACTTTGTTTGCAATCATTTGAGTGTGAAACTACACCTAGGATGTTTACAGTTACAAACAAGCATCAACTCAAGCTTTTGAATGCATTTACGCGTTTTAAAAGCTCATACGGGTAGGGTGAAAGAGATTTGGGTTCTTTTGTGTTGTATATTAAGAGAAAGCATCCAAATACTTTGTTTGCAATCATTTGAGTGTGAAACTATACCTAGAATGTTTACAGTTACAAACAAGCTTCAACTTAAGCTTTTGAATGCATTACGCGTTTTAAAGCTCATACGAGTAGGGTGAAAGAGATTTGAGTTCTTTTGTGTTGTATATTAAGAGAAAGCATCCAAATACTTTGTTTGCATTCATTTGAGTGTGAAACTATACCTAGGATGTTTACAGTCACAAACAAGCTTCAACTCAAGCTTCTGAATGCATTTACGCGTTTTAAAAGCTCATACGAGTGGGGTGAAAGAGATTTGAATTCTTTTGTGTTGTAAATTAAGAGAAAGCATCCAAATACGTTTTTTTCATTCATTTGAGTGTAAAACTACACCTAGGATGTTTACAAGTACAAACAAGCTTCAACTCAAGCTGCTGAATGAATTTACGCGTTTTAACAGCTCTTACGACTAGGGTGATAGAAATTGAGTTCTTTTGTGTTGTATATTAAGAGAAAGCATCCAAATACTTTGTTTGCTTTCATTTGAGTGTGAAATTACACCTAGGATGTTTACAGTTACAAACAAGCTTCAACTCAAGCTGCTGAATGAATTTACGCGTTTTAACAGCTCTTACGACTAGGGTGATAGAAATTGAGTTCTTTTGTGTTGTATATTTAGAGAAAGAATCGAAATAATTTGTTTGCAATCATTTGAGTGTGAAACTACACCTAGGATGTTTACCGTTACAAACAAGCTTCAACTCAAGCTTTTGAATGCATTTACGCGTTTTAAAAGCTCATACGAGTAGGGTGAAGGAGATTTGAGTTCTTTTGTGTTGTATACTAAGAGAAAGCATCCAAATACTTTGTTTGCAATCATTTGAGTGTGAAACTATACCTAGGATGTTTACAGTTACAAACAAGCTTCAACTCAAGCTTTTGAATGCATTTACGCGTTTTAAAAGCTCATACGAGTAGGGTGAAAGAGATTTGAGTTCTTTTGTGTTGTATATTAAGAGAAAGCATCCAAATACTTTGTTTGCATTCATTTGAGTGTGAAACTACACCTAGGATGTTTACAAGTACAAACAAGCTTCAACTCAAGCTGCTGAATGAATTTACGCGTTTTAACAGCTCTTACGACTAGGGTGATAGAAATTGAGTTCTTTTGTGTTGTATATTAAGAGAAAGCATCCAAATACTTTGTTTGCAATCATTTGAGTGTGAAACTACACCTAGGATGTTTACAGTTACAAACAAGCTTCAACTCAAGCTTTTGAATGCATTTACGCGTTTTAAAAGCTCATACGAGTAGGGTGAAAGAGATTTGAGTTCTTCTGTGTTGTATATTAAGAGAAAGCATCCAAATACTTTGTTTGCATTCATTTGAGTGTGAAACTATACCTAGGATGTTTACAGTTACAAACAAGCTTCAACTCAAGCTTTTGAATGCATTTACGCGTTTTAAAAGCTCATACGAGTAGGGTGAAAGAGATTTGGGTTCTTTTGTGTTGTATATTAAGAGAAAGCATCCAAATACTGTGTTTGCAATCATTTGAGTGTGAAACTACACCTACGATGTTTACAAGTACAAACAAGCTTCAACTCAAGCTGTTGAATGAATTTACGCGTTTTAACAGCTCTTACGACTAGGGCGATAGAAATTGAGTTCTTTTGTGTTGTATATTAAGAGAAAGCATCCAAATACTTTGTTTGCAATCATTTGAGTGTGAAACTACACCTAGGATGTTTACAGTTACAAACAAGCTTCAACTCAAGCTGTTGAATGAATTTACGCGTTTTAACAGCTCTTACGACTAGGGTGATAGAAATTGAGTTCTTTTGTGTTGTATATTAAGAGAAAGCATCCAAATATTTTGTTTGCATTTATTTGAGTGTGAAACTACACCTAGGATGTTTACAGTTACAAACAAGCTTCAACTCAAGCTTTTGAATGCATTTACGCGTTTTAAAAGCTCATACGAGTAGGGTGAAAGAGATTTGAGTTCTTTTGTGTTGTATATTAAGAGAAAGCATCCAAATACTTTGTTTGCATTCATTTGAGTGTGAAACTATACCTAGGATGTTTACAGTCACAAACAAGCTTCAACTCAAGCTTCTGAATGCATTTACGCGTTTTAAAAGCTCATACGAGTATGGTGAAAGAGATTTGAGTTCTTTTGTGTTGTATATTAAGAGAAAGCATCTAAATACGTTGTTTTCATTAATTTGAGTGTAAAACTACACCTAGGATGTTTACAAGTACAAACAAGCTTCAACTGAAGCTGCTGAATGAATTTACGCGTTTTAACAGCTCTTACGACTAGGGTGATAGAAATTGAGTTCTTTTGTGTTGTATATTAAGAGAAAGCATCCAAATACTTTGTTTGCTTTCATTTGAGTGTGAAATTACACCTAGGATGTTTACAGTTACAAACAAGCTTCAACTCAAGCTGCTGAATGAATTTACGCGTTTTAACAGCTCTTACGACTAGGGTGATAGAAATTGAGTTCTTTTGTGTTGTATATTTAGAGAAAGCATCCAAAAAATTTGTTTGCAATCATTTGAGTGTGAAACTACACCTAGGATGTTTACAGTTACAAACAAGCTTCAACTCAAGCTTTTGAATGCATTTACGCGTTTTAAAAGCTTATACGAGTAGGGTGAAAGAGATTTGAGTTCTTTTGTGTTGTATATTAAGAGAGAGTATCCAAATACTTTGTTTGCATACATTTGAGTGTGAAATTATACCTAGGATGTTTACAGTTACAAACAAGCTTCAACTCAAGCTTTTGAATGCATTTACGCGTTTTAAAAGCTCATACGAGTAGGGGGAAAGAGATTTGAGTTCTTTTGTGTTGTATATTAAGAGAAAGCATCCTGATACTTTGTTTGCATTCATTTGAGTGTGAAACTACACCTAGGATGTTTACAAGTACAAACAAGCTTCAACTCAAGCTGTTGAATGAATTTACGCGTTTTAACAGCTCTTACGACTAGGGTGATAGAAATTGAGTTCTTTTGTGTTGTATATTAAGAGAAAGCATCCAAATACTTTGTTTGCAATCATTTGAGTGTGAAACTACACCTAGGATGTTTACAGTTACAAACAAGCTTCAACTCAAGCTGCTGAATGAATTTACGCGTTTTAAAAGCTCATACGAGTAGGGTGAAAGAGATTTGAGTTCTTTTGTGTTGTATATTAAGAGAAATCATCCAAATACTTTGTTTGCAATCATTTGAGTGTGAAACTACACCTTGGATGTTTACAGTTACAAACAAGCTTCCACTCAAGCTTTTGAATGCATTTACGCGTTTTAAAAGCTCATACGAGTAGGGTGAAAGAGATTTGAGTTCTTTTGTGTTGTATATTAAGAGAAAGCATCCAAATACTTTGTTTGCATTTATTTGAGTGTGAAACTACACCTAGGATGTTTACAAGTACAAACAAGCTTCAACTCATGCTTTTGATTGTATTTACGAGTTATAAAAGCTTATAGGAGTAGGGTGAAAGAGATTTGAGTTCTTTTGTGTTGTATATTAAGAGAAAGCATCCAAATACTTTGTTTGCAATCATTTGAGTGTGAAACTACACCTACGATGTTTACAGTTACAAACAAGCTTCAACTCAAGCTTTTGAATGCATTTACGCGCTTTAAAAGCTCATACGAGTAGGGTGAAAGAGATTTGAGTTCTTTTGTGTTGTATACTAAGAGAAAGCATCCAAATACTTTGTTTGCATTCATTTGAGTGTGAAACTAGACCTAAGATGTTTACAGTTACAAACAAGCTTCAACTCAAGCTTTTGAATGCATTTACGCGTTTTAAAAGCTCATACGAGTAGGGTGAAAGAGAT
Organism: Tetragonia tetragonoides; assembly: GCA_038025085.1. Classification (NCBI taxonomy): domain Eukaryota; kingdom Viridiplantae; phylum Streptophyta; class Magnoliopsida; order Caryophyllales; family Aizoaceae; genus Tetragonia; species Tetragonia tetragonoides. The sequence goes on from CM076146.1 coordinate 21,972,948, forward strand.
TTGAGTTCTTTTGTGTTGTATATTAAGAGAAAGCATCCAAATACTTTGTTTGCATTCATTTGAGTGTGAAATTATACCTAGGATATTTACAGTTACAAACAAGCTTCAACTCAAGCTTTTGAATGCATTTAAGCGTTTTAAAAGCTCATACGGGTAGGGTGAAAGAGATTTGAGTTCTTCTGTGTCGTATATTAAGAGAAAGCATCCAAATACTTTTTTTGCATTCATTTGAGTGTGAAACTATACCTAGGATGTTTACAGTTGCAAACTAGCTTCAACTCAAGCTTTTGAATGCATTTACGCGCTTTAAAAGCTCATACGAGTAGGGTGAAAGAGATTCGAGTTCTTCTGTGTCGTATATTAAGAGAAAGCATCCAAATACTTTTTTTCATTCATTTGAGTGTGAAACTATACCTAGGATGTTTACAGTTGCAAACAAGCTTCAACTCAAGCTTTTGAATGCATTTACGCGCTTTAAAAGCTCATACGAGTAGGGTGAAAGAGATTTGAGTTCTTTTGTGTTGTATATTAAGAGAAAGCATCCAAATACTTTGTTTGAAATCATTTGAGTGTGAAACTACACCTAAGATGTTTACAGTTGCAAACAAGCTTCAACTCAAGCTTTTGAATGCATTTACGCGTTTTAAAAGCTCATACGAGTAGGGTGAAAGAGATTCGAGTTCTTCTGTGTCGTATATTAAGAGAAAGCATCCAAATACTTTTTTTGCATTCATTTGAGTGTGAAACTATACCTAGGATGTTTACAGTTGCAAACAAGCTTCAACTCAAGCTTTTGAATGCATTTACGCGCTTTAAAAGCTCATACGAGTAGGGTGAAAGAGATTTGAGTTCTTTTGTGTTGTATATTAAGAGAAAGCATCCAAATACTTTGTTTGCAATCATTTGAGTGTGAAACTACACCTAAGATGTTTACAGTTACAAACAAGCTTCAACTCAAGCTGCTGAATGAATTTACGCGTTTTAACAGCTCTTACGACTAGGGTGAAAGAAATTGAGTTCTGTTGTGTTGTATTTTAAGAGAAAGCATCCAAATAATTTGTTTGCATTTATTTGAGTGTGAAACTACACCTAGGATGTTTACAGTTACAAACAAGCTTCAACTCAAGCTTTTGAATGCATTTACGCGTTTTAAAAGCTCATACGAGTAGGGTGAAAGAGAGTTGAGTTCTTTTGTGTTGTATATTAAGAGAAATCATCCAAATACTTTGTTTGCATTTATTTGAGTGTGAAACTACACCTAGGATGTTTACAGTTACAAACAAGCTTCAACTCAAGCTTTTGAATGCATTTACGCGTTTTAAAAGCTCATACGAGTAGGGTGAAAGAGATTGAGTTCTGTTGTGTTGTATATTAAGAGAAAGCATCCAAATAATTTGTTTGCATTTATTTGAGTGTGAAACTACACCTAGGATGTTTACAGTTAGAAACAAGCTTCAACTCAAGCTTTTGAATGCATTTACGCGCTTTAAAAGCTCATACGAGGAGGGTGAAAGAGAATTGGGTTCTTCTGTGTTGTATATAAAGAGAAAGCATCCCAATACTTTGTTTACATTCATTTGAGTGTAAAACTACACCTAGGATGTTTACCGTTACAAACAAGCTTCAACTCAAGCTTTTGAATGCATTTACGCGTTTTAACAGCTCTTACGACTAGGGTGATAGAAATTGAGTTCTTTTGTGTTTTATATTTAGAGAAAGCATCCAAATTATTTGTTTGCAATCATTTGAGTGTGAAACTACACCTAGGATGTTTACAGTTACAAACATGCTTCAACTCAAGCTTTTGAATGCATTTACGCGTTTTAAAGCTCATACGAGTAGGGTGAAAGAGATTTGAGTTCTTTTGTGTTGTATATTAAGAGAAAGCATCCAAATACTTTGTTTGCATTCATTTGAGTGTGAAATTATACCTAGGATGTTTACAGTTACAAACAAGCTTCAACTCAAGCTTTTGAATGCATTTACGCGTTTTAAAAGCTCATACGAGTAGGGTGAAAGAGATTTGAGTTCTTTTGTGTTGTATATTAAGAGAAAGCATCCAAATACTTTGTTTGCAATCATTTGAGTGTGAAACTACACCTAGCATGTTTACAGTTACAAACAAGCTTCAACTCAAGCTTTTGAATGTATTTACGCGTTTTAAAAGCTCATACGAGTAGGGTGAAAGAGATTCGAGTTCTTCTGTGTCGTATATTAAGAGAAAGCATCCAAATACTTTTTTTGCATTCATTTGAGTGTGAAACTATACCTAGGATGTCTACAGTTGCAAACAAGCTTCAACTCAAGCTTTTGAATGCATTTACGCGCTTTAAAAGCTCATACGAGTAGGGTGAAAGAGATTTGAGTTCTTTTGTGTTGTATATTAAGAGAAAGCATCCAAATACTTTGTTTGCATTCATTTGAGTGTGAAACTACACCTAGGATGTTTACAACTACAAACAAGCTTCAACTCAAGCTGTTGAATGAATTTACGCGTTTTAACAGCTCTTACGACTAGGGTGATAGAAATTGAGTTCTTTTGTGTTGTATATTAAGAGAAAGCATCCAAATACTTTGTTTGCAATCATTTGAGTGTGAAACTACACCTAAGATATTTACAGTTACAAACAAGCTTCAACTCAAGCTGCTGAATGAATTTACGCGTTTTAACAGCTCTTACGACTAGGGTGAAAGAAATTGAGTTCTGTTGTGTTGTATTTTAAGAGAAAGCATCCAAATAATTTGTTTGCATTTATTTGAGTGTGAAACTACACCTAGGATGTTTACAGTTACAAACAAGCTTCAACTCAAGCTTTTGAATGCATTTACGCGTTTTAAAAGCTCATACGAGTAGGGTGAAAGAGAGTTGAGTTCTTTTGTGTTGTATATTAAGAGAAATCATCCAAATACTTTGTTTGCATTTATTTGAGTGTGAAACTACACCTAGGATGTTTACAGTTACAAACAAACTTCAACTCAAGCTTTTGAATGCATTTACGCGTTTTAAAAGCTTATACGAGTAGGGTGAAAGAGATTGAGTTCTGTTGTGTTGTATATTAAGAGAAAGCATCCAAATAATTTGTTTGCATTTATTTGAGTGTGAAACTACACCTAGGATGTTTACAGTTAGAAACAAGCTTCAACTCAAGCTTTTGAATGCATTTACGCGCTTTAAAAGCTCATACGAGGAGGGTGAAAGAGAATTGGGTTCTTCTGTGTTGTATATAAAGAGAAAGCATCCCAATACTTTGTTTACATTCATTTGAGTGTAAAACTACACCTAGGATGTTTACCGTTACAAACAAGCTTCAACTCAAGCTTTTGAATGCATTTACGCGTTTTAACAGCTCTTACGACTAGGGTGATAGAAATTGAGTTCTTTTGTGTTTTATATTTAGAGAAAGCATCCAAATAATTTGTTTGCAATCATTTGAGTGTGAAACTACACCTAGGATGTTTACAGTTACAAACATGCTTCAACTCAAGCTTTTGAATGCATTTACGCGTTTTAAAGCTCATACGAGTAGGGTGAAAGAGATTTGAGTTCTTTTGTGTTTAATATTAAGAGAAAGCATCCAAATACTTTGTTTGCATTCATTTGAGTGTGAAATTATACCTAGGATGTTTACAGTTACAAACAAGCTTCAACTCAAGCTTTTGAATGCATTTACGCGTTTTAAAAGCTCATACGAGTAGGGTGAAAGAGATTTGAGTTCTTTTGTGTTGTATATTAAGAGAAAGCATCCAAATACTTTGTTTGCAATCATTTGAGTGTGAAACTACACCTAGGATGTTTACAGTTACAAACAAGCTTCAACTCAAGCTTTTGAATGTATTTACGCGTTTTAAAAGCTCATACGAGTAGGGTGAAAGAGATTCGAGTTCTTCTGTGTCGTATATTAAGAGAAAGCATCCAAATACTTTTTTTGCATTCATTTGAGTGTGAAACTATACCTAGGATGTTTACAGTTGCAAACAAGCTTCAACTCAAGCTTTTGAATGCATTTACGCGCTTTAAAAGCTCATACGAGTAGGGTGAAAGAGATTTGAGTTCTTTTGTGTTGTATATTAAGAGAAAGCATCCAAATACTTTGTTTGCATTCATTTGAGTGTGAAACTACACCTAGGATGTTTACAACTACAAACAAGCTTCAACTCAAGCTGTTGAATGAATTTACGCGTTTTAACAGCTCTTACGACTAGGGTGATAGAAATTGAGTTCTTTTGTGTTGTATATTAAGAGAAAGCATCCAAATACTTTGTTTGCAATCATTTGAGTGTGAAACTACACCTAAGATATTTACAGTTACAAACAAGCTTCAACTCAAGCTGCTGAATGAATTTACGCGTTTTAACAGCTCTTACGACTAGGGTGAAAGAAATTGAGTTCTGTTGTGTTGTATTTTAAGAGAAAGCATCCAAATAATTTGTTTGCATTTATTTGAGTGTGAAACTACACCTAGGATGTTTACAGTTACAAACAAGCTTCAACTCAAGCTTTTGAATGCATTTACGCGTTTTAAAAGCTCATACGAGTAGGGTGAAAGAGAGTTGAGTTCTTTTGTGTTGTATATTAAGAGAAATCATCCAAATACTTTGTTTGCATTTATTTGAGTGTGAAACTACACCTAGGATGTTTACAGTTACAAACAAGCTTCAACTCAAGCTTTTGAATGCATTTACGCGTTTTAAAAGCTCATACGAGTAGGGTGAAAGAGATTGAGTTCTGTTGTGTTGTATATTAAGAGAAAGCATCCAAATAATTTGTTTGCATTTATTTGAGTGTGAAACTACACCTAGGATGTTTACAGTTAGAAACAAGCTTCAACTCAAGCTTTTGAATGCATTTACGCGCTTTAAAAGCTCATACGAGGAGGGTGAAAGAGAATTGGGTTCTTCTGTGTTGTATATTAAGAGAAAGCATCCCAATACTTTGTTTACATTCATTTGAGTGTAAAACTACACCTAGGATGTTTACCGTTACAAACAAGCTTCAACTCAAGCTTTTGAATGCATTTACGCGTTTTAACAGCTCTTACGACTAGGGTGATAGAAATTGAGTTCTTTTGTGTTTTATATTTAGAGAAAGCATCCAAATAATTTGTTTGCAATCATTTGAGTGTGAAACTACACCTAGGATGTTTACAGTTACAAACATGCTTCAACTCAAGCTTTTGAATGCATTTACGCGTTTTAAAGCTCATACGAGTAGGGTGAAAGAGATTTGAGTTCTTTTGTGTTGTATATTAAGAGAAAGCATCCAAATACTTTGTTTGCATTCATTTGAGTGTGAAATTATACCTAGGATGTTTACAGTTACAAACAAGCTTCAACTCAAGCTTTTGAATGCATTTACGAGTTTTAAAAGCTTATACGAGTAGGGTGAAAAAGATTTGAGTTCTTTTGTGTTGTATATTAAGAGAAAGCATCCAAATACTTTGTTTGCAATCATTTGAGTGTGAAACTACACCTAGGATGTTTACAGTTACAAACAAGCTTCAACTTAAGCTTTTGAATGCATTTACGCGTTTTAAAAGCTCATACGAGTAGGGTGAAAGAGATTCGAGTTCTTCTGTGTCGTATATTAAGAGAAAGCATCCAAATACTTTGTTTGCATTCCTTTGAGTGTGAAACTACACCTTGGATGTTTACAACTACAAACAAGCTTCAACTCAAGCTGTTGAATGAATTTACGCGTTTTAACAGCTCTTACGACTAGGGTGATAGAAATTGAGTTCTTTTGTGTTGTATATTAAGAGAAAGCATCCAAATACTTTGTTTGCAATCATTTGAGTGTGAAACTACACCTAAGATGTTTACAGTTACAAACAAGCTTCAACTCAAGCTGCTGAATGAATTTACGCGTTTTAACAGCTCTTACGACTAGGGTGATTGAAATTGAGTTCTTTTGTGTTGTATATTAAGGGAAACCATCCAAATACTTTGTTTGCAATCATTTGAGTGTGAAACTACACCTAGGATGTTTAAAGTTACAAACAAGCTTCAACTCAAGCTGCTGAATGAATTTACGCGTTTTAACAGCTCTTACGACTAGGGTGATTGAAATTGAGTTCTTTTGTGTTGTATATTAAGGGAAACCATCCAAATACTTTGTTTGCAATCATTTGAGTGTGAAACTACACCTAGGATGTTTACAGTTACAAACAAGCATCAACTCAAGCTTTTGAATGCATTTACGCGTTTTAAAAGCTCATACGGGTAGGGTGAAAGAGATTTGGGTTCTTTTGTGTTGTATATTAAGAGAAAGCATCCAAATACTTTGTTTGCAATCATTTGAGTGTGAAACTATACCTAGGATGTTTACAGTTACAAACAAGCTTCAACTCAAGCTTTTGAATGCATTACACGTTTTAAAGCTCATACGAGTAGGGTGAAAGAGATTTGAGTTCTTTTGTGTTGTATATTAAGAGAAAGCATCCAAATACTTTGTTTGCATTCATTTGAGTGTGAAACTAGACCTAAGATGTTTACAGTTACAAACAAGCTTCAACTCAAGCTTTTGAATGCATTTACGCGTTTTAAAAGCTCATACGAGTAGGGTGAAAGAGATTTGAGTTCTTTTGTGTTGTATATTAAGAGAAAGCATCCAAATACTTTGTTTGCATTCATTTGAGTGTGAAATTATACCTAGGATATTTACAGTTACAAACAAGCTTCAACTCAAGCTTTTGAATGCATTTAAGCGTTTTAAAAGCTCATACGGGTAGGGTGAAAGAGATTTGAGTTCTTCTGTGTTGTATATTAAGAGAAAGCATCCAAATACTTTGTTTGCATTCATTAGAGTGTGAAACTACACCTAGGATGTTTACAAGTACAAACAAGCTTCAACTCAAGCTGCTGAATGAATTTACGCGTTTTAACAGCTCTTACGACTAGGGTGATAGAAATTGAGTTCTTTTGTGTTGTATATTTAGAGAAAGCATCGAAATAATTTGTTTGCATTCATTTGAGTGTGAAATTACACCTAGGATGTTTACCGTTACAACCAAGCTTCAACTCAAGCTGCTGAATGAATTTACGCGTTTTAACAGCTCTTACGACTAGGGTGATAGAAATTGAGTTCTTTTGTGTTGTATATTTAGAGAAAGCATCGAAATAATTTGTTTGCATTCATTTGAGTGTGAAACTACACCTAGGATGTTTACAGTTACAAACAAGCTTCAACTCAAGCTTTTGAATGCATTTACGCGTTTTAAAAGCTCATACGAGTAGGGTGAAAGAGATTTGAGTTCTTTTGTGTTGTATATTAAGAGAAAGCATCCAAATACTTTGTTTGCATTCATTTGAGTGTGAAACTAGACCTAAGATGTTTACAGTTACAAACAAGCTTCAACTCAAGCTTTTGAATGCATTTAAGCGTTTTAAAAGCTCATACGAGTAGGGTGAAACAGATTTGAGTTCTTTTGTGTTGTATATTAAGAGAAAGCATCCAAATACTTTGTTTGCATTCATTTGAGTGTGAAACTACACCTAGGATGTTTACAGTTACAAACAAGCTTCAACTCAAGCTTTTGAATGCATTTACGCGTTTTAAAAGCTCATACGAGTAGGGTGAAAGAGATTTGAGTTCTTTTGTGTTGTATATTAAGAGAAAGCATCCAAATACTTTGTTTGCATTCATTTGAGTGTGAAATTATACCTAGGATGTTTACAGTTACAAACAAGCTTCAACTCAAGCTTTTGAATGCATTTACGCGTTTGAAAAGCTCATACGAGTAGGGTGAAAGAGATTTGAGTTCTTTTGTGTTGTATATTAAGAGAAAGCATCCAAATACTTTGTTTGCATTCATTTGAGTGTGAAACTACACCTAGGATGTTTACAAGTACAAACAAGCTTCAACTCAAGCTGCTGAATGAATTTACGCGTTTTAACAGCTCTTACGACTAGGGTGATAGAAATTGAGTTCTTTTGTGTTGTATATTAAGAGAAAGCATCCAAATACTTTGTTTGCAATCATTTGAGTGTGAAACTACACCTAGGATGTTTACAGTTACAAACAAGCTTCAACTCAAGCTTTTGAATGCATTTACGCGTTTTAAAAGCTCATACGAGTAGGGTGAAAGAGATTTGGGTTCTTTTGTGTTGTATATTAAGAGAAAGCATCCAAATACTTTGTTTGCAATCATTTGAGTGTGAAACTATACCTAGGATGTTTACAGTTACAAACAAGCTTCAACTCAAGCTTTTGAATGCATTAACGCGTTTTAAAGCTCATACGAGTAGGGTGAAAGAGATTTGAGTTCTTTTGTGTTTTATATTAAGAGAAAGCATCCAAATACTTTGTTTGCATTCATTTGAGTGTGAAACTAGACCTAGGATTTTTACAGTTACAAACAAGCTTCAACTCAAGCTTTTGAATGCATTTACGCGTTTTAAAAGCTCATACGAGTAGGGTGAAAGAGATTTGAGTTCTTTTGTGTTGTATATTAAGAGAAATCATCCAAATACTTTGTTTGCAATCATTTGAGTGTGAAACTACACCGTGGATGTTTTCAGTTACAAACAAGCTTCCACTCAAGCTTTTGAATGCATTTACGCGTTTTAAAAGCTCATACGAGTAGGGTGAAAGAGATTTGAGTTCTTTTGTGTTGTATATTAAGAGAAAGCATCCAAATACTTTGTTTGCATTCATTTGAGTGTGAAATTATACCTAGGATGTTTACAGTTACAAACAAGCTTCAACTCAAGCTTTTGAATGCATTTACGCGTTTTAAAAGCTCATACGAGTAGGGTGAAAGAGATTTGAGTTCTTTTGTGTTGTATATTAAGAGAAAGCATCCAAATACTTTGTTTGCAATCATTTGAGTGTGAAACTACACCTAGGATGTTTACAGTTACAAACAAGCTTCAACTCAAGCTTTTGAATGCATTTACGCGTTTTAAAAGCTCATACGAGTAGGGTGAAAGAGATTTGAGTTCTTCTGTGTTGTATATTAAGAGAAAGCATCCAAATACTTTGTTTGCATTCATTTGAGTGTGAAACTATACCTAGGATGTTTACAGTTACAAAAAAGCTTCAACTCAAGCTTTTGAATGCATTTACGCGTTTTAAAAGCTCTTACGAGTAGGGTGAAAGAGATTTGAGTTCTTTTGTGTTGTATATTAAGAGAAAGCATCCAAATACTTTGTTTGCATTCATTAGAGTGTGAAATTATACCTAGGATGTTTACAGTTACAAACAAGCTTCAACTCAAGCTTTTGAATGCATTTACGCGTTTTAAAAGCTCATACGAGTAGGGTAAAAGAGATTTGAGTTCTTTTGTGTTGTATATTAAGAGAAAGCATCCAAATACTGTGTTTGCAATCATTTGAGTGTGAAACTACACCTACGATGTTTACAAGTACAAACAAGCTTCAACTCAAGCTGTTGAATGAATTTACGCGTTTTAACAGCTCTTACGACTAGGGCGATAGAAATTGAGTTCTTTTGTGTTGTATATTAAGAGAAAGCATCCAAATACTTTGTTTGTAATCATTTGAGTGTGAAACTACACCTAGGATGTTTACAGTTACAAACAAGCTTCAACTCAAGCTGCTGAATGAATTTACGCGTTTTAACAGCTCTTACGACTAGGGTGATAGAAATTGAGTTCTTTTGTGTTGTATATTAAGAGAAAGCATCCAAATATTTTGTTTGCATTTATTTGAGTGTGAAACTACACCTAGGATGTTTACAGTTACAAACAAGCTTCAACTCAAGCTTTTGAATGCATTTACGCGTTTTAAAAGCTCATACGAGTAGGGTGAAAGAGATTTGAGTTCTTTTGTGTTGTATATTAAGAGAAAGCATCCAAATACTTTGTTTGCATTCATTTGAGTGTGAAACTATACCTAGGATGTTTACAGTCACAAACAAGCTTCAACTCAAGCTTCTGAATGCATTTACGCGTTTTAAAAGCTCATACGAGTATGGTGAAAGAGATTTGAGTTCTTTTGTGTTGTATATTAAGAGAAAGCATCTAAATACGTTGTTTTCATTCATTTGAGTGTAAAACTACACCTAGGATGTTTACAAGTACAAACAAGCTTCAACTCAAGCTGCTGAATGAATTTACGCGTTTTAACAGCTCTTACGACTAGGGTGATAGAAATTGAGTTCTTTTGTGTTGTATATTAAGAGAAAGCATCCAAATACTTTGTTTGCTTTCATTTGAGTGTGAAATTACACCTAGGATGTTTACAGTTACAAACAAGCTTCAACTCAAGCTGCTGAATGAATTTACGCGTTTTAACAGCTCTTACGACTAGGGTGATAGAAATTGAGTTCTTTTGTGTTGTATATTTAGAGAAAGCATCCAAAAAATTTGTTTGCAATCATTTGAGTGTGAAACTACACCTAGGATGTTTACAGTTACAAACAAGCTTCAACTCAAGCTTTTGAATGCATTTACGCGTTTTAAAAGCTCATACGAGTAGGGTGAGAGTGATTTGAGTTCTTTTGTGTTGTATATTAAGAGAAAGCATCCAAATACTTTGTTTGCATTCATTTGAGTGTGAAACTACACCTTGGATGTTTACAGTTACAAACAAGCTTCAACTCAAGCTGCTGAATGAATTTACGCGTTTTAACAGCTCTTACGACTAGGGTGATAGAAATTAAGTTCTTTTGTGTTGTATATTAAGAGAAAGCATCCAAATACTGTGTTTGCAATCATTTGAGTGTGAAACTACAACTAGGATGTTTACAGTTACAAACAAGCTTCAACTCAAGCTTTTGAATGCATTTACGCGTTTTAAAAGCTCATACGAGTAGGGTGAAAGAGATTTGGGTTCTTTTGTGTTGTATATTAAGAGAAAGCATCCAAATACTGTGTTTGCAATCATTTGAGTGTGAAACTACACCTACGATGTTTACAAGTACAAACAAGCTTCAACTCAAGCTGTTGAATGAATTTACGCGTTTTAACAGCTCTTACGACTAGGGCGATAGAAATTGAGTTCTTTTGTGTTGTATATTAAGAGAAAGCATCCAAATACTTTGTTTGCAATCATTTGAGTGTGAAACTACACCTAGGATGTTTACAGTTACAAACAAGCTTCAACTCAAGCTGCTGAATGAATTTACGCGTTTTAACAGCTCTTACGACTAGGGTGATAGAAATTGAGTTCTTTTGTGTTGTATATTAAGAGAAAGCATCCAAATATTTTGTTTGCATTTATTTGAGTGTGAAACTACACCTAGGATGTTTACAGTTACAAACAAGCTTCAACTCAAGCTTTTGAATGCATTTACGCGTTTTAAAAGCTCATACGAGTAGGGTGAAAGAGATTTGAGTTCTATTGTGTTGTATATTAAGAGAAAGCATCCAAATACTTTGTTTGCATTCATTTGAGTGTGAAATTATACCTAGGATGTTTACAGTTACAAACAAGGTTCAACTCAAGCTTTTGAATGCATTTACGCGTTTTAAAAGCTCATACGAGTAGGGTGAAAGAGATTTGAGTTCTTTTGTGTTGTATATTAAGAGAAAGCATCCAAATACTTTGTTTGCATTCATTTGAGTGTGAAACTACACCTAGGATGTTTACAAGTACAAACAAGCTTCAACTCAAGCTGCTGAATGAATTTACGCGTTTTAACAGCTCTTACGACTAGGGTGATAGAAATTGAGTTCTTTTGTGTTGTATATTAAGAGAAAGCATCCAAATACTTTGTTTGCAATCATTTGAGTGTGAAACTACACCTAGGATGTTTACAGTTACAAACAAGCTTCAACTCAAGCTTTTGAATGCATTTACGCGTTTTAAAAGCTTATACGAGTAGGGTGAAAGAGATTTGAGTTCTTTTGTGTTGTATATTAAGAGAAAGCATCCAAATACTTTGTTTGCATTCATTTGAGTGTGAAACTACACCTAGGATGTTTACAAGTACAAATAAGCTTCAACTCAAGCTGCTGAATGAATTTACGCGTTTTAACAGCTCTTACGACTAGGGTGATAGAAATTAAGTTCTTTTGTGTTGTATATTAAGAGAAAGCATCCAAATACTTTGTTTGCTTTCATTTGAGTGTGAAATTACACCTAGGATGTTTACAGTTACAAACAAGCTTCAACTCAAGCTGCTGAATGAATTTACGCGTTTTAACAGCTCTTACGACTAGGGTGATAGAAATTGAGTTCTTTTGTGTTGTATATTAAGGGAAAGAAACCAAATACTTTGTTTGCAATCATTTGAGTGTGAAACTACACCTAGGATGTTTACAGTTACAAACAAGCTTCAACTCAAGCTTTTGAATGCATTTACGCGTTTTAAAAGCTCATACGAGTAGGGTGAAAGAGATTTGGGTTCTTTTGTGTTGTATATTAAGAGAAAGCATCCAAATACTTTGTTTGCAATTATTTGAGTGTGAAACTATACCTAGGATGTTTACAGTTACAAACAAGCTTCAACTCAAGCTTTTGAATGCATTTACGCGTTTTAAAGCTCATACGAGTAGGGTGAAAGAGATTTGAGTTCTTTTGTGTTTTATATTAAGAGAAAGCATCCAAATACTTTGTTTGCATTCATTTGAGTGTGAAATTATACGTAGGATGTTCACAGTTACAAACAAGCTTCAACTCAAGCTTTTGAATGCATTTATGCGTTTTAAAAGCTCATACGAGTAGGGTGAAAGAGATTTGAGTTCTTTTGTGTTGTATATTAAGAGAAAGCATCCAAATACTTTGTTTGCATTCATTTGAGTGTGAAACTACACCTAGGATGTTTACAAGTACAAACAAGCTTCAACTCAAGCTGCTGAATGAATTTACGCGTTTTAACAGCTCTTACGACTAGGGTGATAGAAATTGAGTTCTTTTGTGTTGTATATTAAGAGAAAGCATCCAAATACTTTGTTTGCAATCATTTGAGTGTGAAACTACACCTAGGATGTTTACAGTTACAAACAAGCTTCAACTCAAGCTTTTGAATGCATTTACGCGTTTTAAAAGCTCATACGAGTAGGGTGAAAGAGATTTGGGTTCTTTTGTGTTGAATATTAAGAGAAAGCATCCAAATACTTTGTTTGCAATCATTTGAGTGTGAAACTATACCTAGGATGTTTACAGTTACAAACAAGCTTGAACTCAAGCTTTTGAATGCATTAACGCGTTTCAAAGCTCATACGAGTAGGGTGAAAGAGATTTGAGTTCTTTTGTGTTTTATATTAAGAGAAAGCATCCAAATACTTTGTTTGCATTCATTTGAGTGTGAAACTAGACCTAGGATTTTTACAGTTACAAACAAGCTTCAACTCAAGCTTTTGAATGCATTTACGCGTTTTAAAAGCTCATACGAGTAGGGTGAAAGAGATTTGAGTTCTTTTGTGTTGTATATTAAGAGAAATCATCCAAATACTTTGTTTGCAATCATTTGAGTGTGAAACTACACCGTGGATGTTTTCAGTTACAAACAAGCTTCCACTCAAGCTTTTGAATGCATTTACGCGTTTTAAAAGCTCATACGAGTAGGGTGAAAGAGATTTGAGTTCTTTTGTGTTGTATATTAAGAGAAAGCATCCAAATACTTTGTTTGCATTCATTAGAGTGTGAAATTATACCTAGGATGTTTACAGTTACAAACAAGCTTCAACTCAAGCTTTTGAATGCATTTACGCGTTTTAAAAGCTCATACGAGTAGGGTGAAAGAGATTTGAGTTCTTTTGTGTTGTATATTAAGAGAAAGCATCCAAATACTTTGTTTGCAATCATTTGAGTGTGAAACTACACCTAGGATGTTTACAGATACAAACAAGCTTCAACTCAAGCTTTTGAATGCATTTACGCGTTTTAACAGCTCTTACAACTAGGGTGATAGAAATTGAGTTCTTTTGTGTTGTATATTAAGAGAAAGCATCCAAATACTTTGTTTGCTTTCATTTGAGTGTGAAATTACACCTAGGATGTTTACAGTTACAAACAAGCTTCAACTCAAGCTGCTGAATGAATTTACGCGTTTTAACAGCTCTTACGACTAGGGTGATAGAAATTGAGTTCTTTTGTGTTGTATATTTAGAGAAAGCATCCAAAAAATTTGTTTGCAATCATTTGAGTGTGAAACTACACCTAGGATGTTTACAGTTACAAACAAGCTTCAACTCAAGCTTTTGAATGCATTTACGCGTTTTAAAAGCTTATACGAGTAGGGTGAAAGAGATTTGAGTTCTTTTGTGTTGTATATTAAGAGAGAGTATCCAAATACTTTGTTTGCATTCATTTGAGTGTGAAATTATACCTAGGATGTTTACAGTTACAAACAAGCTTCAACTCAAGCTTTTGAATGCATTTACGCGTTTTAAAAGCTCATACGAGTAGGGGGAAAGAGATTTGAGTTCTTTTGTGTTGTATATTAAGAGAAAGCATCCAAATACTTTGTTTGCATTCATTTGAGTGTGAAACTACACCAACGATGTTTACAAGTACAAACAAGCTTCAACTCAAGCTGTTGAATGAATTTACGCGTTTTAACAGCTCTTACGACTAGGGTGATAGAAATTGAGTTCTTTTGTGTTGTATATTAAGAGAAAGCATCCAAATACTTTGTTTGCAATCATTTGAGTGTGAAACTACACCTAGGATGTTTACAGTTACAAACAAGCCTCAACTCAAGCTGCTGAATGAATTTACGCGTTTTAAAAGCTCATACGAGTAGGGTGAAAGAGATTTGAGTTCTTTTGTGTTGTATATAAAGAGAAATCATCCAAATACTTTGTTTGCAATCATTTGAGTGTGAAACTACACCTTGGATGTTTACACAAACAAGCTTCCACTCAAGCTTTTGAATGCATTTACGCGTTTTAAAAGCTCATACGAGTAGGGTGAAAGAGATTTGAGTTCTTTTGTGTTGTATACTAAGAGAAAGCATCCAAATACTTTGTTTGCATTCATTTGAGTGTGAAATTATACCTAGGATGTTTACAGTTACAAACAAGGTTCAACTCAAGCTTTTGAATGCATTTACGCGTTTTAAAAGCTCATACGAGTAGGGTGAAAGAGATTTGAGTTCTTTTGTGTTGTATATTAAGAGAAAGCATCCAAATACTTTGTTTGCATTCATTTGAGTGTGAAACTACACCTAGGATTTTTACAAGTACAAACAAGCTTCAACTCAAGCTGCTGAATGAATTTACGCGTTTTAACAGCTCTTACGACTAGGGTGATAGAAATTGAGTTCTTTTGTGTTCTATATTAAGAGAAAGCATCCAAATACTTTGTTTGCAATCATTTGAGTGTGAAACTACACCTAGGATGTTTACAGTTACAAACAAGCTTCAACTCAAGCTTTTGAATGCATTTACGCGTTTTAAAAGCTTATACGAGTAGGGTGAAAGAGATTTGAGTTCTTTTGTGTTGTATATTAAGAGAAAGCATCCAAATACTTTGTTTGCATTCATTTGAGTGTGAAACTACACCTAGGATGTTTACAAGTACAAATAAGCTTCAACTCAAGCTGCTGAATGAATTTACGCGTTTTAACAGCTCTTACGACTAGGGTGATAGAAATTAAGTTCTTTTGTGTTGTATATTAAGAGAAAGCATCCAAATACTTTGTTTGCAATCATTTGAGTGTGAAACTACACCTAGGATGTTTACAGTTACAAACAAGCTTCAACTCAAGCTGCTGAATGAATTTACGCGTTTTAACAGCTCTTACGACTAGGGTGATAGAAATTGAGTTCTTTTGTGTTGTATATTAAGGGAAAGAAACCAAATACTTTGTTTCCAATCATTTGAGTGTGAAACTACACCTAGGATGTTTACAGTTACAAACAAGCTTCAACTTAAGCTTTTGAATGCATTTACGCGTTTTAAAAGCTCATACGAGTAGGGTGAAAGAGATTTGGGTTCTTTTGTGTTGTATATTAAGAGAAAGCATCCAAATACTTTGTTTGCAATTATTTGAGTGTGAAACTATACCTAGGATGTTTACAGTTACAAACAAGCTTCAACTCAAGCTTTTGAATGCATTTACGCGTTTTAAAGCTCATACGAGTAGGGTGAAAGAGATTTGAGTTCTTTTGTGTTTTATATTAAGAGAAAGCATCCAAATACTTTGTTTGCATTCATTTGAGTGTGAAATTATACGTAGGATGTTCACAGTTACAAACAAGCTTCAACTCAAGCTTTTGAATGCATTTATGCGTTTTAAAAGCTCATACGAGTAGGGTGAAAGAGATTTGAGTTCTTTTGTGTTGTATATTAAGAGAAAGCATCCAAATACTTTGTTTGCATTCATTTGAGTGTGAAACTACACCTAGGATGTTTACAAGTACAAACAAGCTTCAACTCAAGCTGCTGAATGAATTTACGCGTTTTAACAGCTCTTACGACTAGGGTGATAGAAATTGAGTTCTTTTGTGTTGTATATTAAGAGAAAGCATCCAAATACTTTGTTTGCAATCATTTGAGTGTGAAACTACACCTAGGATGTTTACAGTTACAAACAAGCTTCAACTCAAGCTTTTGAATGCATTTACGCGTTTTAAAAGCTCATACGAGTAGGGTGAAAGAGATTTGGGTTCTTTTGTGTTGTATATTAAGAGAAAGCATCCAAATACTTTGTTTGCAATCATTTGAGTGTGAAACTATACCTAGGATGTTTACAGTTACAAACAAGCTTCAACTCAAGCTTTTGAATGCATTAACGCGTTTCAAAGCTCATACGAGTAGGGTGAAAGAGATTTGAGTTCTTTTGTGTTTTATATTAAGAGAAAGCATCCAAATACTTTGTTTGCATTCATTTGAGTGTGAAACTAGACCTAGGATTTTTACAGTTACAAACAAGCTTCAACTCAAGCTTTTGAATGCATTTACGCGTTTTAAAAGCTCATACGAGTAGGGTGAAAGAGATTTGAGTTCTTTTGTGTTGTATATTAAGAGAAATCATCCAAATACTTTGTTTGCAATCATTTGAGTGTGAAACTACACCGTGGATGTTTTCAGTTACAAACAAGCTTCCACTCAAGCTTTTGAATGCATTTACGCGTTTTAAAAGCTCATACGAGTAGGGTGAAAGAGATTTGAGTTCTTTTGTGTTGTATATTAAGAGAAAGCATCCAAATACTTTGTTTGCATTCATTAGAGTGTGAAATTATACCTAGGATGTTTACAGTTACAAACAAGCTTCAACTCAAGCTTTTGAATGCATTTACGCGTTTTAAAAGCTCATACGAGTAGGGGGAAAGAGATTTGAGTTCTTTTGTGTTGTATATTAAGAGAAAGCATCCAAATACTTTGTTTGCATTCATTTGAGTGTGAAACTACACCAACGATGTTTACAAGTACAAACAAGCTTCAACTCAAGCTGTTGAATGAATTTACGCGTTTTAACAGCTCTTACGACTAGGGTGATAGAAATTGAGTTCTTTTGTGTTGTATATTATGAGAAAGCATCCAAATACTTTGTTTGCAATCATTTGAGTGTGAAACTACACCTAGGATGTTTACAGTTACAAACAAGCTTCAACTCAAGCTGCTGAATGAATTTACGCGTTTTAAAAGCTCATACGAGTAGGGTGAAAGAGATTTGAGTTCTTTTGTGTTGTATATAAAGAGAAATCATCCAAATACTTTGTTTGCAATCATTTGAGTGTGAAACTACACCTTGGATGTTTACACAAACAAGCTTCCACTCAAGCTTTTGAATGCATTTACGCGTTTTAAAAGCTCATACGAGTAGGGTGAAAGAGATTTGAGTTCTTTTGTGTTGTATATTAAGAGAAAGCATCCAAATACTTTGTTTGCATTCATTTGAGTGTGAAATTATACCTAGGATGTTTACAGTTACAAACAAGCTTCAACTCAAGCTTTTGAATGCATTTACGCGTTTTAAAAGCTCATACGAGTAGGGTGAAAGAGATTGGAGTTCTTTTGTGTTGTATATTAAGAGAAAGCATCCAAATACTTTGTTTGCAATCATTTGAGTGTGAAACTACACCTAGGATGTTTACAGTTACAAACAAGCTTCAACTCAAGCTTTTGAATGCATTTACGCGTTTTAAAAGCTCATACGAGTAGGGTGAAAGAGATTCGAGTTCTTCTGTGTCGTATTTTAAGAGAAAGCATCCAAATACTTTTTTTGCATTCATTTCAGTGTGAAACTATACCTAGGATGTTTACAGTTAAAAACAAGCTTCAACTCAAGCTTTTGAATGCATTTACGCGCTTTAAAAGCTCATACGAGTAGGGTGAAAGAGATTTGAGTTCTTTTGTGTTGTATATTAAGAGAAAGCATCCAAATACTTTGTTTGCATTCATTTGAGTGTGAAACTACACCTAGGATGTTTACAACTACAAACAAGCTTCCACTCAAGCTGTTGAATGAATTTACGCGTTTTAACAGCTCTTACGACTAGGGTGATAGAAATTGAGTTCTTTTGTGTTGTATATTAAGAGAAAGCATCCAAATACTTTGTTTGCAATCATTTGAGTGTGAAACTACACCTAAGATGTTTACAGTTACAAACAAGCTTCAACTCAAGCTGCTGAATGAATTTACGCGTTTTAACAGCTCTTACGACTAGGGTGAAAGAAATTGAGTTCTGTTGTGTTGTATTTTAAGAGAAAGCATCCAAATAATTTGTTTGCTTTTATTTGAGTGTGAAACTACACCTAGGATGTTTACAGTTACAAACAAGCTTCAACTCAAGCTTTTGAATGCATTTACGCGTTTTAAAAGCTCATACGAGTAGGGTGAAAGAGAGTTGAGTTCTTTTGTGTTGTATATTAAGAGAAATCATCCAAATACTTTGTTTGCATTTATTTGAGTGTGAAACTACACCTAGGATGTTTACAGTTACAAACAAGCTTCAACTCAAGCTTTTGAATGCATTTACGCGTTTTAAAAGCTCATACGAGTAGGGTGAAAGAGATTGAGTTCTGTTGTGTTGTATATTAAGAGAAAGCATCCAAATAATTTGTTTGCATTTATTTGAGTGTGAAACTACACCTAGGATGTTTACAGTTAGAAACAAGCTTCAACTCAAGCTTTTGAATGCATTTACGCGCTTTAAAAGCTCATACGAGGAGGGTGAAAGAGAATTGGGTTCTTCTGTGTTGTATATTAAGAGAAAGCATCCCAATACTTTGTTTACATTCATTTGAGTGTAAAACTACACCTAGGATGTTTACCGTTACAAACAAGCTTCAACTCAAGGTTTTGAATGCATTTACGCGTTTTAACAGCTCTTACGACTAGGGTGATAGAAATTGAGTTCTTTTGTGTTTTATATTTAGAGAAAGCATCCAAATAATTTGTTTGCAATCATTTGAGTGTGAAACTACACCTAGGATGTTTACAGTTACAAACAAGCTTCAACTCAAGCTTTTGAATGCATTTACGCGTTTTAAAAGCTCATACGAGTAGGGGGAAAGAGATTTGAGTTCTTTTGTTTTGTATATTAAGAGAAAGCATCCAAATACTTTGTTTGCATTCATTTGAGTGTGAAACTACACCTAGGATGTTTACAAGTACAAACAAGCTTCAACTCAAGCTGTTGAATGAATTTACGCGTTTTAACAGCTCTTACGACTAGGGTGATAGAAATTGAGTTCTTTTGTGTTGTAAATTAAGAGAAAGCATCCAAATAATTTTTTTGCATTCATTTGAGTGTGAAACTATACCTAGGATGTTTACAGTTACAAACAAGCTTCAACTCAAGCTTTTGAATGCATTTACGCGCTTTAAAAGCTCATACGAGTAGGGTGAAAGAGATTTGAGTTCTTTTGTGTTGTATATTAAGAGAAAGCATCCAAATACTTTGTTTGCATTCATTTGAGTGATAAACTACACCTAGGATGTTTACAACTACAAACAAGCTTCCACTCAAGCTGTTGAATGAATTTACGCGTTTTAACAGCTCTTACGACTAGGGTGATAGAAATTGAGTTCTTTTGTGTTGTATATTAAGAGAAAGCATCCAAATACTTTGTTTGCAATCATTTGAGTGTGAAACTACACCTAAGATGTTTACAGTTACAAACAAGCTTCAACTCAAGCTGCTGAATGAATTTACGCGTTTTAACAGCTCTTACGACTAGGGTGAAAGAAATTGAGTTCTGTTGTGTTGTATTTTAAGAGAAAGCATCCAAATAATTTGTTTGCATTTATTTGAGTGTGAAACTACACCTAGGATGTTTACAGTTACAAACAAGCTTCAACTCAAGCTTTTGAATGCATTTACGCGTTTTAAAAGCTCATACGAGTAGGGTGAAAGAGAGTTGAGTTCTTTTGTGTTGTATATTAAGAGAAATCATCCAAATACTTTGTTTGCATTTATTTGAGTGTGAAACTACACCTAGGATGTTTACAGTTACAAACAAGCTTCAACTCAAGCTTTTGAATGCATTTACGCGTTTTAAAAGCTCATACGAGTAGGGTGAAAGAGATGGAGTTCTGTTGTGTTGTATATTAAGAGAAAGCATCCAAATAATTTGTTTGCATTTATTTGAGTGTGAAACTACACCTAGGATGTTTACAGTTAGAAACAAGCTTCAACTCAAGCTTTTGAATGCATTTACGCGCTTCAAAAGCTCATACGAGGAGGGTGAAAGAGAATTGGGTTCTTCTGTGTTGTATATTAAGAGAAAGCATCCCAATACTTTGTTTACATTCATTTGAGTGTAAAACTACATCTAGGATGTTTACCGTTACAAACAAGCTTCAACTCAAGCTTTTGAATGCATTTACGCGTTTTAACAGCTCTTACGACTAGGGTGATAGAAATTGAGTTCTTTTGTGTTTTATATTTAGAGAAAGCATCCAAATAATTTGTTTGCAATCATTTGAGTGTGAAACTACACCTAGGACGTTTACAGTTACAAACAAGCTTCAACTCAAGCTTTTGAATGCATTTACGCGTTTTAAAAGCTCATACGAGTAGGGGGAAAGAGATTTGAGTTCTTTTGTTTTGTATATTAAGAGAAAGCATCCAAATACTTTTTTTGCGTTCATTTGAGTGTGAAACTACACCTAGGATGTTTACAAGTACAAACAAGCTTCAACTCAAGCTGTTGAATGAATTTACGCGTTTTAACAGCTCTTACGACTAGGGTGATAGAAATTGAGTTCTTTTGTGTTGTATATTAAGAGAAAGCATCCAAATACTTTGTTTGCAGTCATTTGAGTGTGAAACTACACCTAGGATGTTTAAAGTTACAAACAAGCTTCAACTCAAGCCGCTGAATGAATTTACGCGTTTTAACAGCTCTTACGACTAGGGTGATAGAAATTGAGTTCTTTTGTGTTGTATATTAAGGGAAACCATCCAAATACTTTGTTTGCAATCATTTGAGTGTGAAACTACACCTAGGATGTTTACAGTTACAAACAAGCATCAACTCAAGCTTTTGAATGCATTTACGCGTTTTAAAAGCTCATACGGGTAGGGTGAAAGAGATTTGAGTTCTTTTGTGTTGTATATTAAGAGAAAGCATCCAAATACTTTGTTTGCATTCATTTGAGTGTGAAACTATACCTAGGATGTTTACAGTCACAAACAAGCTTCAACTCAAGCTGCTGAATGAATTTACGCGTTTTAACAGCTCTTACGACTAGGGTGATAGAAATTAAGTTCTTTTGTGTTGCATATTAAGAGAAAGCATCCAAATATTTTGTTTGCATTTATTTGAGTGTGAAACTACACCTAGGATGTTTACAGTTACAAACAAGCTTCAACTCAAGCTTTTGAATGCATTTACGCGTTTTAAAAGCTCATACGAGTAGGGTGAAAGTGATTTGAGTTCTTTTGTGTTGTATATTAAGAGAAAGCATCCAAGTACTTTGTTTGCATTCATTTGATTGTGAAACTACACCTAGGATGTTTACAGTTACAAACAAGCTTCAACTCAAGCTTTTGAATGCATTTACGCGTTTTAAAAGCTCATACGAGTAGGGGGAAAGAGATTTGAGTTCTTTTGTTTTGTATATTAAGAGAAAGCATCCAAATACTTTTTTTGCGTTCATTTGAGTGTGAAACTACACCTAGGATGTTTACAAGTACAAACAAGCTTCAACTCAAGCTGTTGAATGAATTTACGCGTTTTAACAGCTCTTACGACTAGGGTGATAGAAATTGAGTTCTTTTGTGTTGTATATTAAGAGAAAGCATCCAAATACTTTGTTTGCAGTCATTTGAGTGTGAAACTACACCTAGGATGTTTAAAGTTACAAACAAGCTTCAACTCAAGCCGCTGAATGAATTTACGCGTTTTAACAGCTCTTACGACTAGGGTGATAGAAATTGAGTTCTTTTGTGTTGTATATTAAGGGAAACCATCCAAATACTTTGTTTGCAATCATTTGAGTGTGAAACTACACCTAGGATGTTTACAGTTACAAACAAGCATCAACTCAAGCTTTTGAATGCATTTACGCGTTTTAAAAGCTCATACGGGTAGGGTGAAAGAGATTTGAGTTCTTTTGTGTTGTATATTAAGAGAAAGCATCCAAATACTTTGTTTGCATTCATTTGAGTGTGAAACTATACCTAGGATGTTTACAGTCACAAACAAGCTTCAACTCAAGCTGCTGAATGAATTTACGCGTTTTAACAGCTCTTACGACTAGGGTGATAGAAATTAAGTTCTTTTGTGTTGTATATTAAGAGAAAGCATCCAAATATTTTGTTTGCATTTATTTGAGTGTGAAACTACACCTAGGATGTTTACAGTTACAAACAAGCTTCAACTCAAGCTTTTGAATGCATTTACGCGTTTTAAAAGCTCATACGAGTAGGGTGAAAGAGATTTGAGTTCTTTTGTGTTGTATATTAAGAGAAAGCATCCAAATACTTTGTTTGCATTCATTTGAGTGTGAAACTATACCTAGGATGTTTACAGTCACAAACAAGCTTCAACTCAAGCTTCTGAATGCATTTACGCGTTTTAAAAGCTCATACGAGTATGGTGAAAGAGATTTGAGTTCTTTTGTGTTGTATATTAAGAGAAAGCATCTAAATACGTTGTTTTCATTCATTTGAGTGTAAAACTACACATAGGATGTTTACAAGTACAAACAAGCTTCAACTCAAGCTTTTGAATGCATTTACGCGTTTTTACAGCTCTTACGACTAGGGTGATAGAAATTGAGTTCTTTTGTGTTTTATATTTAGGGAAAGCATCCAAATAATTTGTTTGCAATCATTTGAGTGTGAAACTACACCTAGGATGTTTACAGTTACAAACAAGCTTCAACTCAAGCTTTTGAATGCATTTACGCGTTTTAAAAGCTCATACGAGTAGGGGGAAAGAGATTTGAGTTCTTTTGTTTTGTATATTAAGAGAAAGCATCCAAATACTTTGTTTGCATTCATTTGAGTGTGAAACTACACCTAGGATGTTTACAAGTACAAACAAGCTTCAACTCAAGCTGTTGAATGAATTTACGCGTTTTAACAGCTCTTACGACTAGGGTGATAGAAATTGAGTTCTTTTGTGTTGTATATTAAGAGAAAGCATCCAAATACTTTGTTTGCAGTCATTTGAGTGTGAAACTACACCTAGGATGTTTAAAGTTACAAACAAGCTTCAACTCAAGCTGCTGAATGAATTTACGCGTTTTAACAGCTCTTACGACTAGGGTGATAGAAATTGAGTTCTTTTGTGTTGTATATTAAGGGAAACCATCCAAATACTTTGTTTGCAATCATTTGAGTGTGAGACTACACCTAGGATGTTTACAGTTACAAACAAGCATCAAATCAAGCTTTTGAATGCATTTACGCGTTTTAAAAGCTCATACGGGTAGGGTGAAAGAGATTTGAGTTCTTTTGTGTTGTATATTAAGAGAAAGCATCCAAATACTTTGTTTGCATTCATTTGAGTGTGAAACTATACCTAGGATGTTTACAGTCACAAACAAGCTTCAACTCAAGCTACTGAATGAATTTACGCGTTTTAACAGCTCTTACGACTAGGGTGATAGAAATTGAGTTCTTTTGTGTTGTATATTAAGAGAAAGCATCCAAATATTTTGTTTGCATTTATTTGAGTGTGAAACTACACCTAGGATGTTTACAGTTACAAACAAGCTTCAACTCAAGCTTTTGAATGCATTTACGCGTTTTAAAAGCTCATACGAGTAGGGTGAAAGAGATTTGAGTTTTTTTGTGTTGTATATTAAGAGAAAGCATCCAAATACTTTGTTTGCATTCATTTGAGTGTGAAACTATACCTAGGATGTTTACAGTCACAAACAAGCTTCAACTCAAGCTTCTGAATGCATTTACGCGTTTTAAAAGCTCATACGAGTATGGTGAAAGAGATTTGAGTTCTTTTGTGTTGTATATTAAGAGAAAGCATCTAAATACGTTGTTTTCATTCATTTGAGTGTAAAACTACACCTAGGATGTTTACAAGTACAAACAAGCATCAACTCAAGCTTTTGAATGCATTTACGCGTTTTAAAAGCTCATACGGGTAGGGTGAAAGAGATTTGGGTTCTTTTGTGTTGTATATTAAGAGAAAGCATCCAAATACTTTGTTTGCAATCATTTGAGTGTGAAACTATACCTAGGATGTTTACAGTTACAAACAAGCTTCAACTCAAGCTTTTGAATGCATTACGCGTTTTAAAGCTCATACGAGTAGGGTGAAAGAGATTTGAGTTCTTTTGTGTTGTATATTAAGAGAAAGCATCCAAATACTTTGTTTGCATTCATTTGAGTGTGAAATTATACCTAGGATATTTACAGTTACAAACAAGCTTCAACTCAAGCTTTTGAATGCATTTAAGCGTTTTAAAAGCTCATACGAGTAGGGTGAAAGAGATTTGAGTTCTTCTGTGTTGTATATTAAGAGAAAGCATCCAAATACTTTGTTTGCATTCATTTGAGTGTGAAACTACACCTAGGATGTTTACAGTTACAAACAAGCTTCAACTCAAGCTTTTGAATGCATTTAAGCGTTTTAAAAGCTCATACGAGTAGGGTGAAAGAGATTTGAGTTCTTCTGTGTTGTATATTAAGAGAAAGCATCCAAATACTTTGTTTGCATTCATTTGAGTGTGAAACTACACCTAGGATGTTTACAGTTACAAACAAGCTTCAACTCAAGCTTTTGAATGCATTTACGCGTTTTAAAAGCTCATACGAGTAGGGTGAAAGAGATTTCAGTTCTTTTGTGTTGAATATTAAGAGAAAGCATCCAAATACTTTGTTTGCATTCATTTGAGTGTGAAACTATACCTAGGATGTTTACAGTCACAAACAAGCTTCAACTCAAGCTTCTGAATGCATTTACGCGTTTTAAAAGCTCATACGAGTAGGGTGAAAGAGATTTGAGTTCTTTTGTGTTGTATATTAAGAGAAAGCATCCAAATACTTTGTTTGCATTCATTTGAGTGTGAAATTATACCTAGGATGTTTACAGTTACAAACAAGCTTCAACTCAAGCTTTTGAATGCATTTACGCGTTTTAAAAGCTCATACGAGTAGGGGGAAAGAGATTTGAGTTCTTTTGTGTTGTATATTAAGAGAAAGCATCCAAATACTTTGTTTGCATTCATTTGAGTGTGAAACTACACCTAGGATGTTTACAAGTACAAACAAGATTCAACTCAAGCTGTTGAATGAATTTACGCGTTTTAACAGCTCTTACGACTAGGGTGATAGAAATTGAGTTCTTTTGTGTTGTATATTAAGAGAAAGCATCCAAATACTTTGTTTGCAATCATTTGAGTGTGAAACTACACCTAGGATGTTTACAGTTACAAACAAGCTTCAACTCAAGCTGCTGAATGAATTTACGCGTTTTAAAAGCTCATACGAGTAGGGTGAAAGAGATTTGAGTTCTTTTGTGTTGTATATTAAGAGAAAGCATCCAAATACTTTGTTTGCATTCATTTGAGTGTGAAATTATACCTAGGATGTTTACAGTTACAAACAAGCTTCAACTCAAGCTTTTGAATGCATTTACGCGTTTTAAAAGCTCATACGAGTAGGGTGAAAGAGATTTGAGTACTTTTGTGTTGTATATTAAGAGAAAGCATCCAAATACTTTGTTTGCAATCATTTGAGTGTGAAACTACACCTAGGATGTTTACAGTTACAAACAAGCTTCAACTCAAGCTTTTGAATGCATTTACGCATTTTAAAAGCTCATACGAGTAGGGTGAAAGAGATTTGAGTTCTTTTGTGTTGTATATTAAGAGAAAGCATCCAAATACTTTGTTTGCATTCATTTGAGTGTGAAATTATACCTAGGATATTTACAGTTACAAACAAGCTTCAACTCAAGCTTTTGAATGCATTTAAGCGTTTTAAAAGCTCATACGATTAGGGTGAAAGAGATTTGAGTTCTTCTGTGTTGTATATTAAGAGAAAGCATCCAAATACTTTGTTTGCATTCATTTGAGTGTGAAACTACACCTAGGATGTTTACAGTTACAAACAAGCTTCAACTCAAGCTTTTGAATGCATTTACGGGTTTTAAAAGCTCATACGAGTAGGGTGAAAGAGATTTCAGTTCTTTTGTGTTGTATATTAAGAGAAAGCATCCAAATACTTTGTTTGCATTCATTTGAGTGTGAAACTATACCTAGGATGTTTACAGTCACAAACAAGCTTCAACTCAAGCTTCTGAATGCATTTACGCGTTTTAAAAGCTCATACGAGTAGGGTGAAAGAGATTTGAGTTCTTTTGTGTTGTATATTAAGAGAGAGTATCCAAATACTTTGTTTGCATTCATTTGAGTGTGAAATTATACCTAGGATGTTTACAGTTACAAACAAGCTTCAACTCAAGCTTTTGAATGCATTTACGCGTTTTAAAAGCTCATACGAGTAGGGGGAAAGAGATTTGAGTTCTTTTGTGTTGTATATTAAGAGAAAGCATCCAAATACTTTGTTTGCATTCATTTGAGTGTGAAACTACACCTAGGATGTTTACAAGTACAAACAAGCTTCAACTCAAGCTGTTGAATGAATTTACGCGTTTTAACAGCTCTTACGACTAGGGTGATAGAAATTGAGTTCTTTTGTGTTGTATATTAAGAGAAAGCATCCAAATACTTTGTTTGCAATCATTTGAGTGTGAAACTACACCTAGGATGTTTACAGTTACAAACAAGCTTCAACTCAAGCTGCTGAATGAATTTACGCGTTTTAAAAGCTCATACGAGTAGGGTGAAAGAGATTTGAGTTCTTTTGTGTTGTATATTAAGAGAAATCATCCAAATACTTTGTTTGCAATCATTTGAGTGTGAAACTACACCTTGGATGTTTACAGTTACAAACAAGCTTCCACTCAAGCTTTTGAATGCATTTACGCGTTTTAAAAGCTCATACGAGTAGGGTGAAAGAGATTTGAGTTCTTTTGTGTTGTATATTAAGAGAAAGCATCCAAATACTTTGTTTGCATTCATTTGAGTGTGAAATTATACCTAGGATGTTTACAGTTACAAACAAGCTTCAACTCAAGCTTTTGAATGCATTTACGCGTTTTAAAAGCTCATACGAGTAGGGTGAAAGAGATTTGAGTTTTTTTGTGTTGTATATTAAGAGAAAGCATCCAAATACTTTGTTTGCAATCATTTGAGTGTGAAACTACACCTAGGATGTTTACAGTTACAAACAAGCTTCAACTCAAGCTTTTGAATGCATTTACGCGTTTTAAAAGCTCATACGAGTAGGGTGAAAGAGATTCGAGTTCTTCTGTGTCGTATATTAAGAGAAAGCATCCAAATACTTTTTTTGCATTCATTTGAGTGTGAAACTATACCTGGGATGTTTACAGTTACAAACAAGCTTCAACTCAAGCTTTTGAATGCATTTACGCGCTTTAAAAGCTCATACGAGTAGGGTGAAAGAGATTTGAGTTCTTTTGTGTTGTATATTAAGAGAAAGCATCCAAATACTTTGTTTGCATTCATTTGAGTGTGAAACTACACCTAGGATGTTTACAACTACAAACAAGCTTCAACTCAAGCTGTTGAATGAATTTACGCGTTTTAACAGCTCTTACGACTAGGGTGATAGAAATTGAGTTCTTTTGTGTTGTATATTAAGAGAAAGCATCCAAATACTTTGTTTGCAATCATTTGAGTGTGAAACTACACCTAAGATGTTTACAGTTACAAACAAGCTTCAACTCAAGCTGCTGAATGAATTTACGCGTTTTAACAGCTCTTACGACTAGGGTGAAAGAAATTGAGTTCTGTTGTGTTGTATTTTAAGAGAAAGCATCCAAATAATTTGTTTGCATTTATTTGAGTGTGAAACTACACCTAGGATGTTTACAGTTACAAACAAGCTTCAACTCAAGCTTTTGAATGCATTTACGCGTTTTAAAAGCTCATACGAGTAGGGTGAAAGAGAGTTGAGTTCTTTTGTGTTGTATATTAAGAGAAATCATCCAAATACTTTGTTTGCATTTATTTGAGTGTGAAACTACACCTAGGATGTTTACAGTTACAAACAAGCTTCAACTCAAGCTTTTGAATGCATTTACGCATTTTAAAAGCTCATACGAGTAGGGTGAAAGAGATTTGAGTTCTTTTGTGTTGTATATTAAGAGAGAGTATCCAAATACTTTGTTTGCATTCATTTGAGTGTGAAATTATACCTAGGATGTTTACAGTTACAAACAAGCTTCAACTCAAGCTTTTGAATGCATTTACGCGTTTTAAAAGCTCATACGAGTAGGGGGAAAGAGATTTGAGTTCTTTTGTGTTGTATATTAAGAGAAAGCATCCAAATACTTTGTTTGCATTCATTTGAGTGTGAAACTACACCTAGGATGTTTACAAGTACAAACAAGCTTCAACTCAAGCTGTTGAATGAATATACGCGTTTTAACAGCTCTTACGACTAGGGTGATAGAAATGGAGTTCTTTTGTGTTGTATATTAAGAGAAAGCATCCAAATACTTTGTTTGCAATCATTTGAGTGTGAAACTACACCTAGGATGTTTACAGTTACAAACAAGCTTCAACTCAAGCTGCTGAATGAATTTACGCGTTTTAAAAGCTCATACGAGTAGGGTGAAAGAGATTTGAGTTCTTTTGTGTTGTATATTAAGAGAAATCATCCAAATACTTTGTTTGCAATCATTTGAGTGTGAAACTACACCTTGGATGTTTACAGTTACAAACAAGCTTCCACTCAAGCTTTTGAATGCATTTACGCGTTTTAAAAGCTCATACGAGTAGGGTGAAAGAGATTTGAGTTCTTTTGTGTTGTATATTAAGAGAAAGCATCCAAATACTTTGTTTGCATTCATTTGAGTGTGAAACTATACCTAGGATGTTTACAGTCACAAACAAGCTTCAACTCAAGCTTCTGAATGCATTTACGCGTTTTAAAAGCTCATACGAGTATGGTGAAAGAGATTTGAGTTCTTTTGTGTTGTATATTAAGAGAAAGCATCTAAATACGTTGTTTTCATTCATTTGAGTGTAAAACTACACCTAGGATGTTTACAAGTACAAACAAGCATCAACTCAAGCTTTTGAATGCATTTACGCGTTTTAAAAGCTCATACGGGTAGGGTGAAAGAGATTTGGGTTCTTTTGTGTTGTATATTAAGAGAAAGCATCCAAATACTTTGTTTGCAATCATTTGAGTGTGAAACTATACCTAGGATGTTTACAGTTACAAACAAGCTTCAACTCAAGCTTTTGAATGCATTACGCGTTTTAAAGCTCATACGAGTAGGGTGAAAGAGATTTGAGTTCTTTTGTGTTGTATATTAAGAGAAAGCATCCAAATACTTTGTTTGCATTCATTTGAGTGTGAAACTAGACCTAAGATGTTTACAGTTACAAACAAGCTTCAACTCAAGCTTTTGAATGCATTTACGCGTTTTAAAAGCTCATACGAGTAGGGTGAAAGAGATTTGAGTTCTTTTGTGTTGTATATTAAGAGAAAGCATCCAAATACTTTGTTTGCATTCATTTGAGTGTGAAATTATACCTAGGATATTTACAGTTACAAACAAGCTTCAACTCAAGCTTTTGAATGCATTTAAGCGTTTTAAAAGCTCATACGAGTAGGGTGAAAGAGATTTGAGTTCTTCTGTGTTGTATATTAAGAGAAAGCATCCAAATACTTTGTTTGCATTCATTTGAGTGTGAAACTACACCTAGGATGTTTACAGTTACAAACAAGCTTCAACTCAAGCTTTTGAATGCATTTACGCGTTTTAAAAGCTCATACGAGTAGGGTGAAAGAGATTTCAGTTCTTTTGTGTTGTATATTAAGAGAAAGCATCCAAATACTTTGTTTGCATTCATTTGAGTGTGAAACTATACCTAGGATGTTTACAGTCACAAACAAGCTTCAACTCAAGCTTCTGAATGCATTTACGCGTTTTAAAAGCTCATACGAGTAGGGTGAAAGAGATTTGAGTTCTTTTGTGTTGTATATTAAGAGAGAGTATCCAAATACTTTGTTTGCATTCATTTGAGTGTGAAATTATACCTAGGATGTTTACAGTTACAAACAAGCTTCAACTCAAGCTTTTGAATGCATTTACGCGTTTTAAAAGCTCATACGAGTAGGGGGAAAGAGATTTGAGTTCTTTTGTGTTGTATATTAAGAGAAAGCATCCAAATACTTTGTTTGCAATCATTTGAGTGTGAAACTACACCTATGATGTTTACAGTTACAAACAAGCTTCAACTCAAGCTGCTGAATGAATTTACGCGTTTTAACAGCTCTTACGACTAGGGTGAAAGAAATTGAGTTCTGTTCTGTTGTATTTTAAGAGAAAGCATCCAAATAATTTGTTTGCATTTATTTGAGTGTGAAACTACACCTAGGATGTTTACAGTTACAAACAAGCTTCAACTCAAGCTTTTGAATGCATTTACGCGTTTTAAAAGCTCATACGAGTAGGGTGAAAGAGAGTTGAGTTCTTTTGTGTTGTATATTAAGAGAAATCATCCAAATACTTTGTTTGCATTTATTTGAGTGTGAAACTACACCTAGGATGTTTACAGTTACAAACAAGCTTCAACTCAAGCTTTTGAATGCATTTACGCATTTTAAAAGCTCATACGAGTAGGGTGAAAGAGATTTGAGTTCTTTTGTGTTGTATATTAAGAGAAAGCATCCAAATACTTTGTTTGCATTCATTTGAGTGTGAAATTATACCTAGGATATTTACAGTTACAAACAAGCTTCAACTCAAGCTTTTGAATGCATTTAAGCGTTTTAAAAGCTCATACGAGTAGGGTGAAAGAGATTTGAGTTCTTCTGTGTTGTATATTAAGAGAAAGCATCCAAATACTTTGTTTGCATTCATTTGAGTGTGAAACTACACCTAGGATGTTTACAGTTACAAACAAGCTTCAACTCAGGCTTTTGAATGCATTTACGCGTTTTAAAAGCTCATACGAGTAGGGTGAAAGAGATTTCAGTTCTTTTGTGTTGTATATTAAGAGAAAGCATCCAAATACTTTGTTTGCATTCATTTGAGTGTGAAACTATACCTAGGATGTTTACAGTCACAAACAAGCTTCAACTCAAGCTTCTGAATGCATTTACGCGTTTTAAAAGCTCATACGAGTAGGGTGAAAGAGATTTGAGTTCTTTTGTGTTGTATATTAAGAGAAAGCATCCAAATACTTTGTTTGCATTCATTTGAGTGTGAAACTAGACCTAAGATGTTTACAGTTACAAACAAGCTTCAACTCAAGCTTTTGAATGCATTTACGCGTTTTAAAAGCTCATACGAGTAGGGTGAAAGAGATTTGAGTTCTTTTGTGTTGTATATTAAGAGAAAGCATCCAAATACTTTGTTTGCATTCATTTGAGTGTGAAATTATACCTAGGATATTTACAGTTACAAACAAGCTTCAACTCAAGCTTTTGAATGCATTTAAGCGTTTTAAAAGCTCATACGAGTAGGGTGAAAGAGATTTGAGTTCTTCTGTGTTGTATATTAAGAGAAAGCATCCAAATACTTTGTTTGCATTCATTTGAGTGTGAAACTACACCTAGGATGTTTACAGTTACAAACAAGCTTCAACTCAAGCTTTTGAATGCATTTACGCGTTTTAAAAGCTCATACGAGTAGGGTGAAAGAGATTTCAGTTCTTTTGTGTTGTATATTAAGAGAAAGCATCCAAATACTTTGTTTGCATTCATTTGAGTGTGAAACTATACCTAGGATGTTTACAGTCACAAACAAGCTTCAACTCAAGCTTCTGAATGCATTTACGCGTTTTAAAAGCTCATACGAGTAGGGTGAAAGAGATTTGAGTTCTTTTGTGTTGTATATTAAGAGAGAGTATCCAAATACTTTGTTTGCATTCATTTGAGTGTGAAATTATACCTAGGATGTTTACAGTTACAAACAAGCTTCAACTCAAGCTTTTGAATGCATTTACGCGTTTTAAAAGCTCATACGAGTAGGGGGAAAGAGATTTGAGTTCTTTTGTGTTGTATATTAAGAGAAAGCATCCAAATACTTTGTTTGCAATCATTTGAGTGTGAAACTACACCTAAGATGTTTACAGTTACAAACAAGCTTCAACTCAAGCTGCTGAATGAATTTACGCGTTTTAACAGCTCTTACGACTAGGGTGAAAGAAATTGAGTTCTGTTGTGTTGTATTTTAAGAGAAAGCATCCAAATAATTCGTTTGCATTTATTTGAGTGTGAAACTACACCTAGGATGTTTACAGTTACAAACAAGCTTCAACTCAAGCTTTTGAATGCATTTACGCGTTTTAAAAGCTCATACGAGTAGGGTGAAAGAGAGTTGAGTTCTTTTGTGTTGTATATTAAGAGAAATCATCCAAATACTTTGTTTGCATTTATTTGAGTGTGAAACTACACCTAGGATGTTTACAGTTACAAACAAGCTTCAACTCAAGCTTTTGAATGCATTTACGCATTTTAAAAGCTCATACGAGTAGGGTGAAAGAGATTTGAGTTCTTTTGTGTTGTATATTAAGAGAAAGCATCCAAATACTTTGTTTGCATTCATTTGAGTGTGAAATTATACCTAGGATATTTACAGTTACAAACAAGCTTCAACTCAAGCTTTTGAATGCATTTAAGCGTTTTAAAAGCTCATACGAGTAGGGTGAAAGAGATTTGAGTTCTTTTGTATTGTATATTAAGAGAACGCATCCAAATACTTTGTGTACATTCATTTGAGTGTGAAACTACACCTAGGATGTTTACAGTTACAAACAAGCTTCAACTCAAGCTTTTGAATGCATTTACGGGTTTTAAAAGCTCATACGAGTAGGGTGAAAGAGATTTCAGTTCTTTTGTGTTGTATATTAAGAGAAAGCATCCAAATACTTTGTTTGCATTCATTTGAGTGTGAAACTATACCTAGGATGTTTACAGTCACAAACAAGCTTCAACTCAAGCTTCTGAATGCATTTACGCGTTTTAAAAGCTCATACGAGTAGGGTGAAAGAGATTTGAGTTCTTTTGTGTTGTATATTAAGAGAGAGTATCCAAATACTTTGTTTGCATTCATTTGAGTGTGAAATTATACCTAGGATGTTTACAGTTACAAACAAGCTTCAACTCAAGCTTTTGAATGGATTTACGCGTTTTAAAAGCTCATACGAGTAGGGGGAAAGAGATTTGAGTTCTTTTGTGTTGTATATTAAGAGAAAGCATCCAAATACTTTGTTTGCATTCATTTGAGTGTAAAACTACACCTAGGATGTTTACAAGTACAAACAAGCTTCAACTCAAGCTGTTGAATGAATTTACGCGTTTTAACAGCTCTTACGACTAAGGTGATAGAAATTGAGTTCTTTTGTGTTGTATATTAAGAGATAGCATCCAAATACTTTGTTTGCAATCATTTGAGTGTGAAACTACACCTAGGATGTTTACATTTACAAACAAGCTTCAACTCAAGCTGCTGAATGAATTTACGCGTTTTAAAAGCTCATACGAGTAGGGTGAAAGAGATTTGAGTTCTTTTGTGTTGTATATTAAGAGAAATCATCCAAATACTTTGTTTGCAATCATTTGAGTGTGAAACTACACCTTGGATGTTTACAGTTACAAACAAGCTTCCACTCAAGCTTTTGAATGCATTTACGCGTTTTAAAAGCTCATACGAGTAGGGTGAAAGAGATTTGAGTTCTTTTGTGTTGTATATTAAGAGAAAGCATCCAAATACTTTGTTTGCATTCATTTGAGTGTGAAATTATACCTAGGATGTTTACAGTTACAAACAAGCTTCAACTCAAGCTTTTAAATGCATTTACGCGTTTTAAACGCTCATACGAGTAGGGTGAAAGAGATTTGAGTTCTTTTGTGTTGTATATTAAGAGAAAGCATCCAAATACTTTGTTTGCAATCATTTGAGTGTGAAACTACACCTAGGATGTTTACAGTTACAAACAAGCTTCACCTCAAGCTTTTGAATGCATTTACGCGTTTTAAAAGCTCATACGAGTCGGGTGAAAGAGATTCGAGTTCTTCTGTGTCGTATATTAAGAGAAAGCATCCAAATACTTTTTTTGCATTCATTTGAGTGTGAAACTATACCTAGGATGTTTACAGTTACAAACAAGCTTCAACTCAAGCTTTTGAATGCATTTACGCGCTTTAAAAGCTCATACGAGTAGGGTGAAAGAGATTTGAGTTCTTTTGTGTTGTATATTAAGAGAAAGCATCCAAATACTTTGTTTGCATTCATTTGAGTGTGAAACTACACCTAGGATGTTTACAACTACAAACAAGCTTCAACTCAAGCTGTTGAATGAATTTACGCGTTTTAACAGCTCTTACGACTAGGGTGATAGAAATTGAGTTCTTTTGTGTTGTATATTAAGAGAAAGCATCCAAATACTTTGTTTGCAATCATTTGAGTGTGAAACTACACCTAAGATGTTTACAGTTACAAACAAGCTTCAACTCAAGCTGCTGAATGAATTTACGCGTTTTAACAGCTCTTACGACTAGGGTGAAAGAAATTGAGTTCTGTTGTGTTGTATTTTAAGAGAATGCATCCAAATAATTTGTTTGCATTTATTTGAGTGTGAAACTACACCTAGGATGTTTACAGTTACAAACAAGCTTCAACTCAAGCTTTTGAATGCATTTACGCGTTTTAAAAGCTCATACGAGTAGGGTGAAAGAGAGTTGAGTTCTTTTGTGTTGTATATTAAGAGAAATCATCCAAATACTTTGTTTGCATTTATTTGAGTGTGAAACTACACCTAGG
This sequence comes from Tetragonia tetragonoides, assembly GCA_038025085.1. Classification (NCBI taxonomy): domain Eukaryota; kingdom Viridiplantae; phylum Streptophyta; class Magnoliopsida; order Caryophyllales; family Aizoaceae; genus Tetragonia; species Tetragonia tetragonoides. The sequence goes on from CM076146.1 coordinate 22,008,094, forward strand.
ATGTTTACAGTTACAAACAAGCTTCAACTCAAGCTTTTGAATGCATTTACGCATTTTAAAAGCTCATACGAGTAGGGTGAAAGAGATTTGAGTTCTTTTGTGTTGTATATTAAGAGAAAGCATCCAAATACTTTGTTTGCATTCATTTGAGTGTGAAATTATACCTAGGATATTTACAGTTACAAACAAGCTTCAACTCAAGCTTTTGAATGCATTTAAGCGTTTTAAAAGCTCATACGAGTAGGGTGAAAGAGATTTGAGTTCTTATGTGTTGTATATTAAGAGAAAGCATCCAAATACTTTGTTTGCATTCATTTGAGTGTGAAACTATACCTAGGATGTTTACAGTCACAAACAAGCTTCAACTCAAGCTTCTGAATGCATTTACGCGTTTTAAAAGCTCATACGAGTAGGGTGAAAGAGATTTGAGTTCTTTTGTGTTGTATATTAAGAGAGAGTATCCAAATACTTTGTTTGCATTCATTTGAGTGTGAAATTATACCTAGGATGTTTACAGTTACAAACAAGCTTCAACTCAAGCTTTTGAATGCATTTACGCGTTTTAAAAGCTCATACGAGTAGGGGGAAAGAGATTTGAGTTCTTTTGTGTTGTATATTAAGAGAAAGCATCCAAATACTTTGTTTGCATTCATTTGAGTGTGAAACTACACCTGGGATGTTTACAAGTACAAACAAGCTTCAACTCAAGCTGTTGAATGAATTTACGCGTTTTAACAGCTCTTACGACTAGGATGATAGAAATTGAGTTCTTTTGTGTTGTATATTAAGAGAAAGCATCCAAATAGTGTGTTTGCAATCATTTGAGTGTGAAACTACACCTAGGATGTTTACAGGTACAAACAAGCTTCAACTCAAGCTGCTGAATGAATTTACGCGTTTTAAAAGCTCATACGAGTAGGGTGAAAGAGATTTGAGTTCTTTTGTGTTGTATATTAAGAGAAATCATCCAAATACTTTGTTTGCAATCATTTGAGTGTGAAACTACACCTTGGATGTTTACAGTTACAAACAAGCTTCCACTCAAGCTTTTGAATGCATTTACGCGTTTTAAAAGCTCATACGAGTAGGGTGAAAGAGATTTGAGTTCTTTTGTGTTGTATATTAAGAGAAAGCATCCAAATACTTTGTTTGCATTCATTTAAGTGTGAAATTATACCTAGGATGTTTACAGTTACAAACAAGCTTCAACTCAAGCTTTTGAATGCATTTACGCGTTTTAAAAGCTCATACGAGTAGGGTGAAAGAGATTTGATTTCTTTTGTGTTGTATATTAAGAGAAAGCATCCAAATACTTTGTTTGCAATCATTTGAGTGTGAAACTACACCTAGGATGTTTACAGTTACAAACAAGCTTCAACTCAAGCTTTTGAATGCATTTACGCGTTTTAAAAGCTCATACGAGTAGGGTGAAAGAGTTTCGAGTTCTTCTGTGTCGTATATTAAGAGAAAGCATCCAAATACTTTTTTTGCATTCATTTGAGTGTGAAACTACACCTAGGATGTTTACAGTTACAAACAAGCTTCAACTCAAGCTTTTGAATGCATTTACGCGCTTTAAAAGCTCATACGAGTAGGGTGAAAGAGATTTGAGTTCTTTTGTGTTGTATATTAAGAGAGAGTATCCAAATACTTTGTTTGCATTCATTTGAGTGTGAAATTATACCTAGGATGTTTACAGTTACAAACAAGCTTCAACTCAAGCTTTTGAATGCATTTACGCGTTTTAAAAGCTCATACGAGTAGGGGGAAAGAGATTTGAGTTCTTTTGTGTTGTATATTAAGAGAAAGCATCCAAATACTTTGTTTGCATTCATTTGAGTGTGAAACTACACCTAGGATGTTTACAGTTACAAACAAGCTTCAACTCAAGCTTTTGAATGCATTTACGGGTTTTAAAAGCTCATACGAGTAGGGTGAAAGAGATTTCAGTTCTTTTGTGTTGTATATTAAGAGAAAGCATCCAAATACTTTGTTTGCATTCATTTGAGTGTGAAACTATACCTAGGATGTTTACAGTCACAAACAAGCTTCAACTCAAGCTTCTGAATGCATTTACGCGTTTTAAAAGCACATACGAGTAGGGTGAAAGAGATTTGAGTTCTTTTGTGTTGTATATTAAGAGAGAGTATCCAAATACTTTGTTTGCATTCATTTGAGTGTGAAACTATACCTAGGATGTTTACAGTCACAAACAAGCTTCAACTCAAGCTTCTGAATGCATTTACGCGTTTTAAAAGCACATACGAGTAGGGTGAAAGAGATTTGAGTTCTTTTGTGTTGTATATTAAGAGAGAGTATCCAAATACTTTGTTTGCATTCATTTGAGTGTGAAATTATACCTAGGATGTTTACAGTTACAAACAAGCTTCAACTCAAGCTTTTGAATGCATTTACGCGTTTTAAAAGCTCATACGAGTAGGGGGAAAGAGATTTGAGTTCTTTTGTGTTGTATATTAAGAGAAAGCATCCAAATACTTTGTTTGCATTCATTTGAGTGTGAAACTACACCTAGGATGTTTACAAGTACAAACAAGCTTCAACTCAAGCTGTTGAATGAATTTACGCGTTTTAACAGCTCTTACGACTAGGATGATAGAAATTGAGTTCTTTTGTGTTGTATATTAAGAGAAAGCATCCAAATAGTGTGTTTGCAATCATTTGAGTGTGACCTAGGATGTTTACAGTTACAAACAAGCTTCAACTCAAGCTGCTGAATGAATTTACGCGTTTTAAAAGCTCATACGAGTAGGGTGAAAGAGATTTGAGTTCTTTTGTGTTGTATATTAAGAGAAATCATCCAAATACTTTGTTTGCAATCATTTGAGTGTGAAACTACACCTTGGATGTTTACAGTTACAAACAAGCTTCCACTCAAGCTTTTGAATGCATTTACGCGTTTTAAAAGCTCATACGAGTAGGGTGAAAGAGATTTGAGTTCTTTTGTGTTGTATATTAAGAGAAAGCATCCAAATACTTTGTTTGCATTCATTTAAGTGTGAAATTATACCTAGGATGTTTACAGTTACAAACAAGCTTCAACTCAAGCTTTTGAATGCATTTACGCGTTTTAAAAGCTCATACGAGTAGGGTGAAAGAGATTTGATTTCTTTTGTGTTGTATATTAAGAGAAAGCATCCAAATACTTTGTTTGCAATCATTTGAGTGTGAAACTACACCTAGGATGTTTACAGTTACAAACAAGCTTCAACTCAAGCTTTTGAATGCATTTACGCGTTTTAAAAGCTCATACGAGTAGGGTGAAAGAGTTTCGAGTTCTTCTGTGTCGTATATTAAGAGAAAGCATCCAAATACTTTTTTTGCATTCATTTGAGTGTGAAACTACACCTAGGATGTTTACAGTTACAAACAAGCTTCAACTCAAGCTTTTGAATGCATTTACGCGCTTTAAAAGCTCATACGAGTAGGGTGAAAGAGATTTGAGTTCTTTTGTGTTGTATATTAAGAGAGAGTATCCAAATACTTTGTTTGCATTCATTTGAGTGTGAAATTATACCTAGGATGTTTACAGTTACAAACAAGCTTCAACTCAAGCTTTTGAATGCATTTACGCGTTTTAAAAGCTCATACGAGTAGGGGGAAAGAGATTTGAGTTCTTTTGTGTTGTATATTAAGAGAAAGCATCCAAATACTTTGTTTGCATTCATTTGAGTGTGAAACTACACCTAGGATGTTTACAGTTACAAACAAGCTTCAACTCAAGCTTTTGAATGCATTTACGGGTTTTAAAAGCTCATACGAGTAGGGTGAAAGAGATTTCAGTTCTTTTGTGTTGTATATTAAGAGAAAGCATCCAAATACTTTGTTTGCATTCATTTGAGTGTGAAACTATACCTAGGATGTTTACAGTCACAAACAAGCTTCAACTCAAGCTTCTGAATGCATTTACGCGTTTTAAAAGCACATACGAGTAGGGTGAAAGAGATTTGAGTTCTTTTGTGTTGTATATTAAGAGAGAGTATCCAAATACTTTGTTTGCATTCATTTGAGTGTGAAACTATACCTAGGATGTTTACAGTCACAAACAAGCTTCAACTCAAGCTTCTGAATGCATTTACGCGTTTTAAAAGCACATACGAGTAGGGTGAAAGAGATTTGAGTTCTTTTGTGTTGTATATTAAGAGAGAGTATCCAAATACTTTGTTTGCATTCATTTGAGTGTGAAATTATACCTAGGATGTTTACAGTTACAAACAAGCTTCAACTCAAGCTTTTGAATGCATTTACGCGTTTTAAAAGCTCATACGAGTAGGGGGAAAGAGATTTGAGTTCTTTTGTGTTGTATATTAAGAGAAAGCATCCAAATACTTTGTTTGCATTCATTTGAGTGTGAAACTACACCTAGGATGTTTACAAGTACAAACAAGCTTCAACTCAAGCTGTTGAATGAATTTACGCGTTTTAACAGCTCTTACGACTAGGATGATAGAAATTGAGTTCTTTTGTGTTGTATATTAAGAGAAAGCATCCAAATAGTGTGTTTGCAATCATTTGAGTGTGACCTAGGATGTTTACAGTTACAAACAAGCTTCAACTCAAGCTGCTGAATGAATTTACGCGTTTTAAAAGCTCATACGAGTAGGGTGAAAGAGATTTGAGTTCTTTTGTGTTGTATATTAAGAGAAACCATCCAAATACTTTGTTTGCATTCATTTGAGTGTGAAACTACACCTAGGATGTTTACAGTTACAAACAAGCTTCAACTCAAGCTTTTGAATGCATTTACGCGCTTTAAAAGCTCATACGAGTAGGGTGAAAGAGATTTGAGTTCTTTTGTGTTGTATATTAAGAGAAAGCATCCAAATACTTTGTTTGCATTCATTTGAGTGTGAAACTACACCTAGGATGTTTACAACTACAAACAAGCTTCAACTCAAGCTGTTGAATGAATTTACGCGTTTTAACAGCTCTTACGACTAGGGTGATAGAAATTGAGTTCTTTTGTGTTGTATATTAAGAGAAAGCATCCAAATAATTTGTTTGCAATCATTTGAGTGTGAAACTACACCTAAGATGTTTACAGTTACAAACAAGCTTCAACTCAAGCTTTTGAATGCATTTAAGCGTTTTAAAAGCTCATACGAGGAGGGTGAAAGAGATTTGAGTTCTTTTGTGTTGTATATTAAGAGAAATCATCCAAATACTTTGTTTGCAATCATTTGAGTGTGAAACTACACCTTGGATGTTTACAGTTACAAACAAGCTTCCACTCAAGCTTTTGAATGCATTTACGCGTTTTAAAAGCTCATACGAGTAGGGTGAAAGAGATTTGAGTTCTTTTGTGTTGTATATTAAGAGAAAGCATCCAAATACTTTGTTTGCATTCATTTGAGTGTGAAACTACACCTAGGATGTTTACAACTACAAACAAGCTTCAACTCAAGCTGTTGAATGCATTTACACGTTTTAAAAGCTCATACGAGTAGGGTGAAAGAGATTTGATTTCTTTTGTGTTGTATATTAAGAGAAAGCATCCAAATACTTTGTTTGCATTCATTTGAGTGTGAAACTACACCTAGGATGTTTACAACTACAAACAAGCTTCAACTCAAGCTGTTGAATGCATTTACACGTTTTAAAAGCTCATACGAGTAGGGTGAAAGAGATTTGATTTCTTTTGTGTTGTATATTAAGAGAAAGCATCCAAATACTTTGTTTGCAATCATTTGAGTGTGAAACTACACCTAGGATGTTTACAGTTACAAACAAGCTTCAACTCAAGCTTTTGAATGCATTTACGCGTTTTAAAAGGTCATACGAGTAGGGTGAAAGAGATTCGAGTTCTTCTGTGTCGTATATTAAGAGAAAGCATCCAAATACTTTTTTTGCATTCATTTGAGTGTGAAACTATACCTAGGATGTTTACAGTTACAAACAAGCTTCAACTCAAGCTTTTGAATGCATTTACGCGCTTTAAAAGCTCATACGAGTAGGGTGAAAGAGATTTGAGTTCTTTTGTGTTGTATATTAAGAGAAAGCATCCAAATACTTTGTTTGCATTCATTTGAGTGTGAAACTACACCTAGGATGTTTACAACTACAAACAAGCTTCAACTCAAGCTGTTGAATGAATTTACGCGTTTTAACAGCTCTTACGACTAGGGTGATAGAAATTGAGTTCTTTTGTGTTGTATATTAAGAGAAAGCATCCAAATACTTTGTTTGCAATCATTTGAGTGTGAAACTACACCTAAGATGTTTACAGTTACAAACAAGCTTCAACTCAAGCTGCTGAATGAATTTACGCGTTTTAACAGCTCTTACGACTAGGGTGAAAGAAATTGAGTTCTGTTGTGTTGTATTTTAAGAGAAAGCATCCAAATAATTTGTTTGCATTTATTTGAGTGTGAAACTACACCTAGGATGTTTACAGTTACAAACAAGCTTCAACTCAAGCTTTTGAATGCATTTACGCGTTTTAAAAGCTCATACGAGTAGGGTGAAAGAGAGTTGAGTTCTTTTGTGTTGTATATTAAGAGAAATCATCCAAATACTTTGTTTGCATTTATTTGAGTGTGAAACTACACCTAGGATGTTTATAGTTACAAACAAGCTTCAACTCAAGCTTTTGAATGCATTTACGCGTTTTAAAAGCTCATACGAGTAGGGTGAAAGAGATTGAGTTCTGTTGTGTTGTATATTAAGAGAAAGCATCCAAATAATTTATTTGCATTTATTTGAGTGTGAAACTACACCTAGGATGTTTACAGTTAGAAACAAGCTTCAACTCAAGCTTTTGAATGCATTTACGCGCTTTAAAAGCTCATACGAGTAGGGTGAAAGAGAGTTGAGTTCTTTTGTGTTGTATATTAAGAGAAATCATCCAAATACTTTGTTTGCATTTATTTGAGTGTGAAACTACACCTAGGATGTTTACAGTTACAAACAAGCTTCAACTCAAGGTTTTGAATGCATTTACGCATTTTAAAAGCTCATACGAGTAGGGTGAAAGAGATTTGAGTTCTTTTGTGTTGTATATTAAGAGAAAGCATCCAAATACTTTGTTTGCATTCATTTGAGTGTGAAATTATACCTAGGATATTTACAGTTACAAACAAGCTTCAACTCAAGCTTTTGAATGCATTTAAGCGTTTTAAAAGCTCATACGAGTAGGGTGAAAGAGATTTGAGTTCTTCTGTGTTGTATATTAAGAGAAAGCATCCAAATACTTTGTTTGCATTCATTTGAGTGTGAAACTACACCTAGGATGTTTACAGTTACAAACAAGCTTCAACTCAAGCTTTTGAATGCATTTACGGGTTTTAAAAGCTCATACGAGTAGGGTGAAAGAGATTTCAGTTCTTTTGTGTTGTATATTAAGAGAAAGCATCCAAATACTTTGTTTGCATTCATTTGAGTGTGAAACTATACCTAGGATGTTTACAGTCACAAACAAGCTTCAACTCAAGCTTCTGAATGCATTTACGCGTTTTAAAAGCACATACGAGTAGGGTGAAAGAGATTTGAGTTCTTTTGTGTTGTATATTAAGAGAGAGTATCCAAATACTTTGTTTGCATTCATTTGAGTGTGAAATTATACCTAGGATGTTTACAGTTACAAACAAGCTTCAACTCAAGCTTTTGAATGCATTTACGCGTTTTAAAAGCTCATACGAGTAGGGGGAAAGAGATTTGAGTTCTTTTGTGTTGTATATTAAGAGAAAGCATCCAAATACTTTGTTTGCATTCATTTGAGTGTGAAACTACACCTAGGATGTTTACAACTACAAACAAGCTTCAACTCAAGCTGTTGAATGAATTTACGCGTTTTAACAGCTCTTACGACTAGGATGATAGAAATTGAGTTCTTTTGTGTTGTATATTAAGAGAAAGCATCCAAATACTTTGTTTGCAATCATTTGAGTGTGAAACTACACCTAGGATGTTTACAGCTACAAACAAGCTTCAACTCAAGCTGCTGAATGAATTTACGCGTTTTAAAAGCTCATACGAGTAGGGTGAAAGAGATTTGAGTTCTTTTGTGTTGTATATTAAGAGAAATCATCCAAATACTTTGTTTGCAATCATTTGAGTGTGAAACTACACCTTGGATGTTTACAGTTACAAACAAGCTTCCACTCAAGCTTTTGAATGCATTTACGCGTTTTAAAAGCTCATACGAGTAGGGTGAAAGAGATTTGAGTTCTTTTGTGTCGTATATTAAGAGAAAGCATCCAAATACTTTGTTTGCATTCATTTGAGTGTGAAATTATACCTAGGATGTTTACAGTTACAAACAAGCTTCAACTCAAGCTTTTGAATGCATTTACGCGTTTTAAAAGCTCATACGAGTAGGGGGAAAGAGATTTGAGTTCTTTTGTGTTGTATATTAAGAGAAAGCATCCAAATACTTTGTTTGCATTCATTTGAGTGTGAAATTATACCTAGGATATTTACAGTTACAAACAAGCTTCAACTCAAGCTTTTGAATGCATTTAAGCGTTTTAAAAGCTCATACGAGTAGGGTGAAAGAGATTTGAGTTCTTCTGTGTTGTATATTAAGAGAAAGCATCCAAATACTTTGTTTGCATTCATTTGAGTGTGAAACTACACCTAGGATGTTTACAGTTACAAACAAGCTTCAACTCAAGCTTTTGAATGCATTTACGGGTTTTAAAAGCTCATACGAGTAGGGTGAAAGAGATTTCAGTTCTTTTGTGTTGTATATTAAGAGAAAGCATCCAAATACTTTGTTTGCATTCATTTGAGTGTGAAACTATACCTAGGATGTTTACAGTCACAAACAAGCTTCAACTCAAGCTTCTGAATGCATTTACGCGTTTTAAAAGCACATACGAGTAGGGTGAAAGAGATTTGAGTTCTTTTGTGTTGTATATTAAGAGAGAGTATCCAAATACTTTGTTTGCATTCATTTGAGTGTGAAATTATACCTAGGATGTTTACAGTTACAAACAAGCTTCAACTCAAGCTTTTGAATGCATTTACGCGTTTTAAAAGCTCATACGAGTAGGGGGAAAGAGATTTGAGTTCTTTTGTGTTGTATATTAAGAGAAAGCATCCAAATACTTTGTTTGCATTCATTTGAGTGTGAAACTACACCTAGGATGTTTACAACTACAAACAAGCTTCAACTCAAGCTGTTGAATGAATTTACGCGTTTTAACAGCTCTTACGACTAGGATGATAGAAATTGAGTTCTTTTGTGTTGTATATTAAGAGAAAGCATCCAAATACTTTGTTTGCAATCATTTGAGTGTGAAACTACACCTAGGATGTTTACAGCTACAAACAAGCTTCAACTCAAGCTGCTGAATGAATTTACGCGTTTTAAAAGCTCATACGAGTAGGGTGAAAGAGATTTGAGTTCTTTTGTGTTGTATATTAAGAGAAATCATCCAAATACTTTGTTTGCAATCATTTGAGTGTGAAACTACACCTTGGATGTTTACAGTTACAAACAAGCTTCCACTCAAGCTTTTGAATGCATTTACGCGTTTTAAAAGCTCATACGAGTAGGGTGAAAGAGATTTGAGTTCTTTTGTGTCGTATATTAAGAGAAAGCATCCAAATACTTTGTTTGCATTCATTTGAGTGTGAAATTATACCTAGGATGTTTACAGTTACAAACAAGCTTCAACTCAAGCTTTTGAATGCATTTACGCGTTTTAAAAGCTCATACGAGTAGGGGGAAAGAGATTTGAGTTCTTTTGTGTTGTATATTAAGAGAAAGCATCCAAATACTTTGTTTGCATTCATTTGAGTGTGAAATTATACCTAGGATATTTACAGTTACAAACAAGCTTCAACTCAAGCTTTTGAATGCATTTAAGCGTTTTAAAAGCTCATACGAGTAGGGTGAAAGAGATTTGAGTTCTTCTGTGTTGTATATTAAGAGAAAGCATCCAAATACTTTGTTTGCATTCATTTGAGTGTGAAACTACACCTAGGATGTTTACAGTTACAAACAAGCTTCAACTCAAGCTTTTGAATGCATTTACGGGTTTTAAAAGCTCATACGAGTAGGGTGAAAGAGATTTCAGTTCTTTTGTGTTGTATATTAAGAGAAAGCATCCAAATACTTTGTTTGCATTCATTTGAGTGTGAAACTATACCTAGGATGTTTACAGTCACAAACAAGCTTCAACTCAAGCTTCTGAATGCATTTACGCGTTTTAAAAGCACATACGAGTAGGGTGAAAGAGATTTGAGTTCTTTTGTGTTGTATATTAAGAGAGAGTATCCAAATACTTTGTTTGCATTCATTTGAGTGTGAAATTATACCTAGGATGTTTACAGTTACAAACAAGCTTCAACTCAAGCTTTTGAATGCATTTACGCGTTTTAAAAGCTCATACGAGTAGGGGGAAAGAGATTTGAGTTCTTTTGTGTTGTATATTAAGAGAAAGCATCCAAATACTTTGTTTGCATTCATTTGAGTGTGAAACTACACCTAGGATGTTTACAACTACAAACAAGCTTCAACTCAAGCTGTTGAATGAATTTACGCGTTTTAACAGCTCTTACGACTAGGATGATAGAAATTGAGTTCTTTTGTGTTGTATATTAAGAGAAAGCATCCAAATACTTTGTTTGCAATCATTTGAGTGTGAAACTACACCTAGGATGTTTACAGCTACAAACAAGCTTCAACTCAAGCTGCTGAATGAATTTACGCGTTTTAAAAGCTCATACGAGTAGGGTGAAAGAGATTTGAGTTCTTTTGTGTTGTATATTAAGAGAAATCATCCAAATACTTTGTTTGCAATCATTTGAGTGTGAAACTACACCTTGGATGTTTACAGTTACAAACAAGCTTCCACTCAAGCTTTTGAATGCATTTACGCGTTTTAAAAGCTCATACGAGTAGGGTGAAAGAGATTTGAGTTCTTTTGTGTCGTATATTAAGAGAAAGCATCCAAATACTTTGTTTGCATTCATTTGAGTGTGAAATTATACCTAGGATGTTTACAGTTACAAACAAGCTTTAACTCAAGCTTTTGAATGCATTTACGCGTTTTAAAAGCTCATACGAGTAGGGGGAAAGAGATTTGAGTTCTTTTGTGTTGTATATTAAGAGAAAGCATCCAAATACTTTGTTTGCATTCATTTGAGTGTGAAATTATACCTAGGATATTTACAGTTACAAACAAGCTTCAACTCAAGCTTTTGAATGCATTTAAGCGTTTTAAAAGCTTATACGAGTAGGGTGAAAGAGATTTGAGTTCTTCTGTGTTGTATATTAAGAGAAAGCATCCAAATACTTTGTTTGCATTCATTTGAGTGTGAAACTACACCTAGGATGTTTACAGTTACAAACAAGCTTCAACTCAAGCTTTTGAATGCATTTACGGGTTTTAAAAGCTCATACGAGTAGGGTGAAAGAGATTTCAGTTCTTTTGTGTTGTATATTAAGAGAAAGCATCCAAATACTTTGTTTGCATTCATTTGAGTGTGAAACTATACCTAGGATGTTTACAGTCACAAACAAGCTTCAACTCAAGCTTCTGAATGCATTTACGCGTTTTAAAAGCACATACGAGTAGGGTGAAAGAGATTTGAGTTCTTTTGTGTTGTATATTAAGAGAGAGTATCCAAATACTTTGTTTGCATTCATTTGAGTGTGAAATTATACCTAGGATGTTTACAGTTACAAACAAGCTTCAACTCAAGCTTTTGAATGCATTTACGCGTTTTAAAAGCTCATACGAGTAGGGGGAAAGAGATTTGAGTTCTTTTGTGTTGTATATTAAGAGAAAGCATCCAAATACTTTGTTTGCATTCATTTGAGTGTGAAACTACACCTAGGATGTTTACAACTACAAACAAGCTTCAACTCAAGCTGTTGAATGAATTTACGCGTTTTAACAGCTCTTACGACTAGGATGATAGAAATTGAGTTCTTTTGTGTTGTATATTAAGAGAAAGCATCCAAATACTTTGTTTGCAATCATTTGAGTGTGAAACTACACCTAGGATGTTTACATTTACAAACAAGCTTCAACTCAAGCTGCTGAATGAATTTACGCGTTTTAAAAGCTCATACGAGTAGGGTGAAAGAGATTTGAGTTCTTTTGTGTTGTATATTAAGAGAAATCATCCAAATACTTTGTTTGCAATCATTTGAGTGTGAAACTACACCTTGGATGTTTACAGTTACAAACAAGCTTCCACTCAAGCTTTTGAATGCATTTACGCGTTTTAAAAGCTCATACGAGTAGGGTGAAAGAGATTTGAGTTCTTTTGTGTTGTATATTAAGAGAAAGCATCCAAATACTTTGTTTGCAATCATTTGAGTGTGAAACTACACCTAGGATGTTTACAGTTACAAACAAGCTTCAACTCAAGCTGCTGAATGAATTTACGCATTTTAACAGCTCTTACGACTAGGGTGATAGAAATTGAGTTCTTTTGTGTTGTATATTAAGAGAAAGCATCCAAATATTTTGTTTGCATTTATTTGAGTGTGAAACTACACCTAGGATGTTTACAGTTACAAACAAGCTTCAACTCAAGCTTTTGAATGCATTTACGCGTTTTAAAAGCTCATACGAGTAGGGTGAAAGAGATTTGAGTTCTTTTGTGTTGTATATTAAGAGAAAGCATCCAAATACTTTGTTTGCATTCATTTGAGTGTGAAACTATACCTAGGATGTTTACAGTCACAAACAAGCTTCAACTCAAGCTTCTGAATGCATTTACGCGTTTTAAAAGCTCATACGAGTATGGTGAAAGAGATATGAGTTCTTTTGTGTTGTATATTAAGAGAAAGCATCTAAATACGTTGTTTTCATTCATTTGAGTGTAAAACTACACCTAGGATGTTTACAAGTACAAACAAGCTTCAACTCAAGCTGCTGAATGAATTTACGCGTTTTAACAGCTCTTACGACTAGGGTGATAGAAATTGAGTTCTTTTGTGTTGTATATTAAGAGAAAGCATCCAAATACTTTGTTTGCATTCATTTGAGTGTAAAATTACACCTAGGATGTTTACAGTTACAAACAAGCTTCAACTCAAGCTGCTGAATGAATTTACGCGTTTTAACAGCTCTTACGACTAGGGTGATAGAAACTGAGTTCTTTTGTGTTGTATATTTAGGGAAAGCATCCAAAAAATTTGTTTGCAATCATTTGAGTGTGAAACTACACCTAGGATGTTTACAGTTACAAACAAGCTTCAACTCAAGCTTTTGAATGCATTTACGCGTTTTAAAAGCTCATACGAGTAGGGGGAAAGAGATTTGAGTTCTTTTGTGTTGTATATTAAGAGAAAGCATCCAAATACTTTGTTTGCATTCATTTGAGTGTGAAACTAGACCTAAGATGTTTACAGTTACAAACAAGCTTCAACTCAAGCTTTTGAATGCATTTACGCGCTTTAAAAGCTCATACGAGGAGGGTGAAAGAGAATTGGGTTCTTCTGTGTTGTATATTAAGAGAAAGCATCCCAATACTTTGTTTACATTCATTTGAGTGTAAAACTACACCTAGGATGTTTACAGTTACAAACAAGCTTCAACTCAAGCTTTTGAATGCATTTACGCGCTTTAACAGCTCTTACGACTAGGGTGATAGAAATTGAGTTCTTTTGTGTTTTATATTTAGAGAAAGCATCCAAATAATTTGTTTGCAATCATTTGAGTGTGAAACTACACCTAGGATGTTTACAGTTACAAACATGCTTCAACTCAAGCTTTTGAATGCATTTACGCGTTTTAAAAGCTCATACGAGTAGGGTGAAAGAGATTTGAGTTCTTTTGTGTTGTATATTAAGAGAAAGCATCCAAATACTTTGTTTGCATTCATTTGAGTGTGAAACTACACCTAGGATGTTTACAAGTACAAACAAGCTTCAACTCATGCTTTTGATTGTATTTACGAGTTATAAAAGCTCATACGAGTAGGGTGAAAGAGATTTGAGTTCTTTTGTGTTGTATATTAAGAGAAAGCATCCAAATACTTTGTTTGCAATCATTTGAGTGTGAAACTACACCTAGGATGTTTACAGTTACAAACAAGCTTCAACTCAAGCTTTTGAATGCATTTACGCGCTTTAAAAGCTCATACGAGTAGGGTGAAAGAGATTTGAGTTCTTTTGTGTTGTATATTAAGAGAAAGCATCCAAATACTTTGTTTGCATTCATTTGAGTGTGAAACTAGACCTAAGATGTTTACAGTTACAAACAAGCTTCAACTCAAGCTTTTGAATGCATTTACGCGCTTTAAAAGCTCATACGAGGAGGGTGAAAGAGAATTGGGTTCTTCTGTGTTGTATATTAAGAGAAAGCATCCCAATACTTTGTTTACATTCATTTGAGTGTAAAACTACACCTAGGATGTTTACAGTTACAAACAAGCTTCAACTCAAGCTTTTGAATGCATTTACGCGCTTTAACAGCTCTTACGACTAGGGTGATAGAAATTGAGTTCTTTTGTGTTTTATATTTAGAGAAAGCATCCAAATAATTTGTTTGCAATCATTTGAGTGTGAAACTACACCTAGGATGTTTACAGTTACAAACATGCTTCAACTCAAGCTTTTGAATGCATTTACGCGTTTTAAAAGCTCATACGAGTAGGGTGAAAGAGATTTGAGTTCTTTTGTGTTGTATATTAAGAGAAAGCATCCAAATACTTTGTTTGCAATCATTTGAGTGTGAAACTACACCTAGGATGTTTACAGTTACAAACAAGCTTCAACTCAAGCTTTTGAATGCATTTACGCGTTTTAAAAGCTCATACGAGTAGGGTGAAAGAGATTCGAGTTCTTCTGTGTCGTATATTAAGAGAAAGCATCCAAATACTTTTTTTGCATTCATTTGAGTGTGAAACTATACCTAGGATGTTTACAGTTGCAAACAAGCTTCAACTCAAGCTTTTGAATGCATTTACGCGCTTTAAAAGCTCATACGAGTAGGGTGAAAGAGATTTGAGTTCTTTTGTGTTGTATATTAAGAGAAAGCATCCAAATACTTTGTTTGCATTCATTTGAGTGTGAAACTACACCTAGGATGTTTACAACTACAAACAAGCTTCAACTCAAGCTGCTGAATGAATTTACGCGTTTTAACAGCTCTTACGACTAGGGTGATTGAAATTGAGTTCTTTTGTGTTGTATATTAAGAGAAAGCATTTAAATACTTTGTTTGCAATCATTTGAGTGTGAAACTACACCTAGGATGTTTACAGTTACAAACAAGCTTCAACTCAAGCTGCTGAATGAATTTACGCGTTTTAACAGCTCTTACGACTAGGGTGATAGAAATTGAGTTCTTTTGTGTTGTATATTTAGAGAAAGCATCCAAAAAATTTGTTTGCAATCATTTGAGTGTGAAACTACACCTAGGATGTTTACAGTTACAAACAAGCTTCAACTCAAGCTTTTGAATGCATTTACGCGTTTTAAAAGCTTATACGAGTAGGGTGAAAGAGATTTGAGTTCTTTTGTGTTGTATATTAAGAGAGAGTATCCAAATACTTTGTTTGCATACATTTGAGTGTGAAATTATACCTAGGATGTTTACAGTTACAAACAAGCTTCAACTCAAGCTTTTGAATGCATTTACGCGTTTTAAAAGCTCATACGAGTAGGGGGAAAGAGATTTGAGTTCTTTTGTGTTGTATATTAAGAGAAAGCATCCAGATACTTTGTTTGCATTCTTTTGAGTGTGAAACTACACCTAGGATGTTTACAAGTACAAACAAGCTTCAACTCAAGCTGTTGAATGAATTTACGCGTTTTAACAGCTCTTACGACTAGGGTGATAGAAATTGAGTTCTTTTGTGTTGTATATTAAGAGAAAGCATCCAAATACTTTGTTTGCAATCATTTGAGTGTGAAACTACACCTAGGATGTTTACAGTTACAAACAAGCTTCAACTCAAGCTTTTGAATGCATTTACGCGTTTTAAAAGCTCATACGAGTAGGGTGAAAGAGAGTTGAGTTCTTTTGTGTTGTATATTAAGAGAAATCATCCAAATACTTTGTTTGCATTTATTTGAGTGTGAAACTACACCTAGGATGTTTACAGTTACAAACAAGCTTCAACTCAAGCTTTTGAATGCATTTACGCGTTTTAAAAGCTCATACGAGTAGGGTGAAAGATATTGAGTTCTGTTGTGTTGTACATTAAGAGAAAGCATCCAAATAATTTGTTTGCATTTATTTGAGTTTGAAACTACACCTAGGATGTTTACAGTTAGAAACAAGCTTCAACTCAAGCTTTTGAATGCATTTACGCGCTTTAAAAGCTCATACGAGGAGGGTGAAAGAGAATTGGGTTCTTCTGTGTTGTATATTAAGAGAAAGCATCCCAATACTTTGTTTACATTCATTTGAGTGTAAAACTACACCTAGGATGTTTACCGTTACAAACAAGCTTCAACTCAAGCTTTTGAATGCATTTACGCGTTTTAACAGCTCTTACGACTAGGGTGATAGAAATTGAGTTCTTTTCTGTTTTATATTTAGAGAAAGCATCCAAATAATTTGTTTGCAATCATTTGAGTGTGAAACTACACCTAGGATGTTTACAGTTACAAACATGCTTCAACTCAAGCTTTTGAATGCATTTACGCGTTTTAAAAGCTCATACGAGTAGGGGGAAAGAGATTTGAGTTCTTTTGTTTTGTATATTAAGAGAAAGCATCCAAATACTTTGTTTGCATTCATTTGAGTGTGAAACTACACCTAGGATGTTTACAAGTACAAACAAGCTTCAACTCAAGCTGTTGAATGAATTTACGCGTTTTAACAGCCCTTACGACTAGGGTGATAGAAATTGAGTTCTTTTGTGTTGTATATTAAGAGAAAGCATCCAAATACTTTGTTTGCAGTCATTTGAGTGTGAAACTACACCTAGGATGTTTAAAGTTACAAACAAGCTTCAACTCAAGCTGCTGAATGAATTTACGCGTTTTAACAGCTCTTACGACTAGGGTGATTGAAATTGAGTTCTTTTGTGTTGTATATTAAGGGAAACCATCCAAATACTTTGTTTGCAATCATTTGAGTGTGAAACTACACCTAGGATGTTTACAGTTACAAACAAGCATCAACTCAAGCTTTTGAATGCATTTACGCGTTTTAAAAGCTCATACGGGTAGGGTGAAAGAGATTTGGGTTCTTTTGTGTTGTATATTAAGAGAAAGCATCCAAATACTTTGTTTGCAATCATTTGAGTGTGAAACTATACCTAGAATGTTTACAGTTACAAACAAGCTTCAACTTAAGCTTTTGAATGCATTACGCGTTTTAAAGCTCATACGAGTAGGGTGAAAGAGATTTGAGTTCTTTTGTGTTGTATATTAAGAGAAAGCATCCAAATACTTTGTTTGCATTCATTTGAGTGTGAAACTAGACCTAAGATGTTTACAGTTACAAACAAGCTTCAACTCAAGCTTTTGAATGCATTTACGCGTTTTAAAAGCTCATACGAGTAGGGTGAAAGAGAGTTGAGTTCTTTTGTGTTGTATATTAAGAGAAATCATCCAAATACTTTGTTTGCACTTATTTGAGTGTGAAACTACACCTAGGATGTTTACAGTTACAAACAAGCTTCAACTCAAGCTTTTGAATGCATTTACGCGTTTTAAAAGCTCATACGAGTAGGCTGAAAGAGATTGAGTTCTGTTGTGTTGTATATTAAGAGAAAGCATCCAAATAATTTGTTTGCATTTATTTGAGTGTGAAACTACACCTAGGATGTTTACAGTTAGAAACAAGCTTCAACTCAAGCTTTTGAATGCATTTACGCGCTTTAAAAGCTCATACGAGGAGGGTGAAAGAGAATTGGGTTCTTCTGTGTTGTATATTAAGAGAAAGCATCCCAATACTTTGTTTACATTCATTTGAGTGTAAAACTACACCTAGGATGTTTACCGTTACAAACAAGCTTCAACTCAAGCTTTTGAATGCATTTACGCGTTTTAACAGCTCTTACGACTAGGGTGATAGAAATTGAGTTCTTTTCTGTTTTATATTTAGAGAAAGCATCCAAATAATTTGTTTGCAATCATTTGAGTGTGAAACTACACCTAGGATGTTTACAGTTACAAACATGCTTCAACTCAAGCTTTTGAATGCATTTACGCGTTTTAAAAGCTCATACGAGTAGGGGGAAAGAGATTTGAGTTCTTTTGTTTTGTATATTAAGAGAAAGCATCCAAATACTTTGTTTGCATTCATTTGAGTGTGAAACTACACCTAGGATGTTTACAAGTACAAACAAGCTTCAACTCAAGCTGTTGAATGAATTTACGCGTTTTAACAGCCCTTACGACTAGGGTGATAGAAATTGAGTTCTTTTGTGTTGTATATTAAGAGAAAGCATCCAAATACTTTGTTTGCAGTCATTTGAGTGTGAAACTACACCTAGGATGTTTAAAGTTACAAACAAGCTTCAACTCAAGCTGCTGAATGAATTTACGCGTTTTAACAGCTCTTACGACTAGGGTGATTGAAATTGAGTTCTTTTGTGTTGTATATTAAGGGAAACCATCCAAATACTTTGTTTGCAATCATTTGAGTGTGAAACTACACCTAGGATGTTTACAGTTACAAACAAGCATCAACTCAAGCTTTTGAATGCATTTACGCGTTTTAAAAGCTCATACGGGTAGGGTGAAAGAGATTTGGGTTCTTTTGTGTTGTATATTAAGAGAAAGCATCCAAATACTTTGTTTGCAATCATTTGAGTGTGAAACTATACCTAGAATGTTTACAGTTACAAACAAGCTTCAACTTAAGCTTTTGAATGCATTACGCGTTTTAAAGCTCATACGAGTAGGGTGAAAGAGATTTGAGTTCTTTTGTGTTGTATATTAAGAGAAAGCATCCAAATACTTTGTTTGCATTCATTTGAGTGTGAAACTAGACCTAAGATGTTTACAGTTACAAACAAGCTTCAACTCAAGCTTTTGAATGCATTTACGCGTTTTAAAAGCTCATACGAGTAGGGTGAAAGAGAGTTGAGTTCTTTTGTGTTGTATATTAAGAGAAATCATCCAAATACTTTGTTTGCACTTATTTGAGTGTGAAACTACACCTAGGATGTTTACAGTTACAAACAAGCTTCAACTCAAGCTTTTGAATGCATTTACGCGTTTTAAAAGCTCATACGAGTAGGCTGAAAGAGATTGAGTTCTGTTGTGTTGTATATTAAGAGAAAGCATCCAAATAATTTGTTTGCATTTATTTGAGTGTGAAACTACACCTAGGATGTTTACAGTTAGAAACAAGCTTCAACTCAAGCTTTTGAATGCATTTACGCGCTTTAAAAGCTCATACGAGGAGGGTGAAAGAGAATTGGGTTCTTCTGTGTTGTATATTAAGAGAAAGCATCCCAATACTTTGTTTACATTCATTTGAGTGTAAAACTACACCTAGGATGTTTACCGTTACAAACAAGCTTCAACTCAAGCTTTTGAATGCATTTACGCGTTTTAACAGCTCTTACGACTAGGGTGATAGAAATTGAGTTCTTTTCTGTTTTATATTTAGAGAAAGCATCCAAATAATTTGTTTGCAATCATTTGAGTGTGAAACTACACCTAGGATGTTTACAGTTACAAACATGCTTCAACTCAAGCTTTTGAATGCATTTACGCGTTTTAAAAGCTCATACGAGTAGGGGGAAAGAGATTTGAGTTCTTTTGTTTTGTATATTAAGAGAAAGCATCCAAATACTTTGTTTGCATTCATTTGAGTGTGAAACTACACCTAGGATGTTTACAAGTACAAACAAGCTTCAACTCAAGCTGTTGAATGAATTTACGCGTTTTAACAGCCCTTACGACTAGGGTGATAGAAATTGAGTTCTTTTGTGTTGTATATTAAGAGAAAGCATCCAAATACTTTGTTTGCAGTCATTTGAGTGTGAAACTACACCTAGGATGTTTAAAGTTACAAACAAGCTTCAACTCAAGCTGCTGAATGAATTTACGCGTTTTAACAGCTCTTACGACTAGGGTGATTGAAATTGAGTTCTTTTGTGTTGTATATTAAGGGAAACCATCCAAATACTTTGTTTGCAATCATTTGAGTGTGAAACTACACCTAGGATGTTTACAGTTACAAACAAGCATCAACTCAAGCTTTTGAATGCATTTACGCGTTTTAAAAGCTCATACGGGTAGGGTGAAAGAGATTTGGGTTCTTTTGTGTTGTATATTAAGAGAAAGCATCCAAATACTTTGTTTGCAATCATTTGAGTGTGAAACTATACCTAGAATGTTTACAGTTACAAACAAGCTTCAACTTAAGCTTTTGAATGCATTACGCGTTTTAAAGCTCATACGAGTAGGGTGAAAGAGATTTGAGTTCTTTTGTGTTGTATATTAAGAGAAAGCATCCAAATACTTTGTTTGCATTCATTTGAGTGTGAAACTAGACCTAAGATGTTTACAGTTACAAACAAGCTTCAACTCAAGCTTTTGAATGCATTTACGCGTTTTAAAAGCTCATACGAGTAGGGTGAAAGAGAGTTGAGTTCTTTTGTGTTGTATATTAAGAGAAATCATCCAAATACTTTGTTTGCACTTATTTGAGTGTGAAACTACACCTAGGATGTTTACAGTTACAAACAAGCTTCAACTCAAGCTTTTGAATGCATTTACGCGTTTTAAAAGCTCATACGAGTAGGCTGAAAGAGATTGAGTTCTGTTGTGTTGTATATTAAGAGAAAGCATCCAAATAATTTGTTTGCATTTATTTGAGTGTGAAACTACACCTAGGATGTTTACAGTTAGAAACAAGCTTCAACTCAAGCTTTTGAATGCATTTACGCGCTTTAAAAGCTCATACGAGGAGGGTGAAAGAGAATTGGGTTCTTCTGTGTTGTATATTAAGAGAAAGCATCCCAATACTTTGTTTACATTCATTTGAGTGTAAAACTACACCTAGGATGTTTACCGTTACAAACAAGCTTCAACTCAAGCTTTTGAATGCATTTACGCGTTTTAACAGCTCTTACGACTAGGGTGATAGAAATTGAGTTCTTTTCTGTTTTATATTTAGAGAAAGCATCCAAATAATTTGTTTGCAATCATTTGAGTGTGAAACTACACCTAGGATGTTTACAGTTACAAACATGCTTCAACTCAAGCTTTTGAATGCATTTACGCGTTTTAAAAGCTCATACGAGTAGGGGGAAAGAGATTTGAGTTCTTTTGTTTTGTATATTAAGAGAAAGCATCCAAATACTTTGTTTGCATTCATTTGAGTGTGAAACTACACCTAGGATGTTTACAAGTACAAACAAGCTTCAACTCAAGCTGTTGAATGAATTTACGCGTTTTAACAGCTCTTACGACTAGGGTGATAGAAATTGAGTTCTTTTGTGTTGTATATTAAGAGAAAGCATCCAAATACTTTGTTTGCAGTCATTTGAGTGTGAAACTACACCTAGGATGTTTAAAGTTACAAACAAGCTTCAACTAAAGCTGCTGAATGAATTTACGCGTTTTAACAGCTCTTACGACTAGGGTGATTGAAATTGAGTTCTTTTGTGTTGTATATTAAGGGAAACCATCCAAATACTTTGTTTGCAATCATTTGAGTGTGAAACTACACCTAGGATGTTTACAGTTACAAACAAGCATCAACTCAAGCTTTTGAATGCATTTACGCGTTTTAAAAGCTCATACGGGTAGGGTGAAAGAGATTTGGGTTCTTTTGTGTTGTATATTAAGAGAAAGCATCCAAATACTTTGTTTGCAATCATTTGAGTGTGAAACTATACCTAGAATGTTTACAGTTACAAACAAGCTTCAACTTAAGCTTTTGAATGCATTACGCGTTTTAAAGCTCATACGAGTAGGGTGAAAGAGATTTGAGTTCTTTTGTGTTGTATATTAAGAGAAAGCATCCAAATACTTTGTTTGCATTCATTTGAGTGTGAAACTATACCTAGGATGTTTACAGTCACAAACAAGCTTCAACTCAAGCTTCTGAATGCATTTACGCGTTTTAAAAGCTCATACGAGTGGGGTGAAAGAGATTTGAATTCTTTTGTGTTGTAAATTAAGAGAA
Source organism: Tetragonia tetragonoides (assembly GCA_038025085.1). Classification (NCBI taxonomy): domain Eukaryota; kingdom Viridiplantae; phylum Streptophyta; class Magnoliopsida; order Caryophyllales; family Aizoaceae; genus Tetragonia; species Tetragonia tetragonoides. The sequence continues at coordinate 22,030,125 of CM076146.1, forward strand.
AGCATCCAAATACGTTTTTTTCATTCATTTGAGTGTAAAACTACACCTAGGATGTTTACAAGTACAAACAAGCTTCAACTCAAGCTGCTGAATGAATTTACGCGTTTTAACAGCTCTTACGACTAGGGTGATAGAAATTGAGTTCTTTTGTGTTGTATATTAAGAGAAAGCATCCAAATACTTTGTTTGCTTTCATTTGAGTGTGAAATTACACCTAGGATGTTTACAGTTACAAACAAGCTTCAACTCAAGCTGCTGAATGAATTTACGCGTTTTAACAGCTCTTACGACTAGGGTGATAGAAATTGAGTTCTTTTGTGTTGTATATTTAGAGAAAGCATCGAAATAATTTGTTTGCAATCATTTGAGTGTGAAACTACACCTAGGATGTTTACCGTTACAAACAAGCTTCAACTCAAGCTTTTGAATGCATTTACGCGTTTTAAAAGCTCATACGAGTAGGGTGAAGGAGATTTGAGTTCTTTTGTGTTGTATACTAAGAGAAAGCATCCAAATACTTTGTTTGCAATCATTTGAGTGTGAAACTATACCTAGGATGTTTACAGTTACAAACAAGCTTCAACTCAAGCTTTTGAATGCATTTACGCGTTTTAAAAGCTCATTCGAGTAGGGTGAAAGAGATTTGAGTTCTTTTGTGTTGTATATTAAGAGAAAGCATCCAAATACTTTGTTTGCATTCATTTGAGTGTGAAACTACACCTAGGATGTTTACAAGTACAAACAAGCTTCAACTCAAGCTGCTGAATGAATTTACGCGTTTTAACAGCTCTTACGACTAGGGTGATAGAAATTGAGTTCTTTTGTGTTGTATATTAAGAGAAAGCATCCAAATACTTTGTTTGCAATCATTTGAGTGTGAAACTACACCTAGGATGTTTACAGTTACAAACAAGCTTCAACTCAAGCTTTTGAATGCATTTACGCGTTTTAAAAGCTCATACGAGTAGGGTGAAAGAGATTTGAGTTCTTCTGTGTTGTATATTAAGAGAAAGCATCCAAATACTTTGTTTGCATTCATTTGAGTGTGAAACTATACCTAGGATGTTTACAGTTACAAACAAGCTTCAACTCAAGCTTTTGAATGCATTTACGCGTTTTAAAAGCTCATACGAGTAGGGTGAAAGAGATTTGGGTTCTTTTGTGTTGTATATTAAGAGAAAGCATCCAAATACTGTGTTTGCAATCATTTGAGTGTGAAACTACACCTACGATGTTTACAAGTACAAACAAGCTTCAACTCAAGCTGTTGAATGAATTTACGCGTTTTAACAGCTCTTACGACTAGGGCGATAGAAATTGAGTTCTTTTGTGTTGTATATTAAGAGAAAGCATCCAAATACTTTGTTTGCAATCATTTGAGTGTGAAACTACACCTAGGATGTTTACAGTTACAAACAAGCTTCAACTCAAGCTGCTGAATGAATTTACGCGTTTTAACAGCTCTTACGACTAGGGTGATAGAAATTGAGTTCTTTTGTGTTGTATATTAAGAGAAAGCATCCAAATATTTTGTTTGCATTTATTTGAGTGTGAAACTACACCTAGGATGTTTACAGTTACAAACAAGCTTCAACTCAAGCTTTTGAATGCATTTACGCGTTTTAAAAGCTCATACGAGTAGGGTGAAAGAGATTTGAGTTCTTTTGTGTTGTATATTAAGAGAAAGCATCCAAATACTTTGTTTGCATTCATTTGAGTGTGAAACTATACCTAGGATGTTTACAGTCACAAACAAGCTTCAACTCAAGCTTCTGAATGCATTTACGCGTTTTAAAAGCTCATACGAGTACGGTGAAAGAGATTTGAGTTCTTTTGTGTTGTATATTAAGAGAAAGCATCTAAATACGTTGTTTTCATTAATTTGAGTGTAAAACTACACCTAGGATGTTTACAAGTACAAACAAGCTTCAACTGAAGCTGCTGAATGAATTTACGCGTTTTAACAGCTCTTACGACTAGGGTGATAGAAATTGAGTTCTTTTGTGTTGTATATTAAGAGAAAGCATCCAAATACTTTGTTTGCTTTCATTTGAGTGTGAAATTACACCTAGGATGTTTACAGTTACAAACAAGCTTCAACTCAAGCTGCTGAATGAATTTACGCGTTTTAACAGCTCTTACGACTAGGGTGATAGAAATTGAGTTCTTTTGTGTTGTATATTTAGAGAAAGCATCCAAAAAATTTGTTTGCAATCATTTGAGTGTGAAACTACACCTAGGATGTTTACAGTTACAAACAAGCTTCAACTCAAGCTTTTGAATGCATTTACGCGTTTTAAAAGCTTATACGAGTAGGGTGAAAGAGATTTGAGTTCTTTTGTGTTGTATATTAAGAGAGAGTATCCAAATACTTTGTTTGCATACATTTGAGTGTGAAATTATACCTAGGATGTTTACAGTTACAAACAAGCTTCAACTCAAGCTTTTGAATGCATTTACGCGTTTTAAAAGCTCATACGAGTAGGGGGAAAGAGATTTGAGTTCTTTTGTGTTGTATATTAAGAGAAAGCATCCTGATACTTTGTTTGCATTCATTTGAGTGTGAAACTACACCTAGGATGTTTACAAGTACAAACAAGCTTCAACTCAAGCTGTTGAATGAATTTACGCGTTTTAACAGCTCTTACGACTAGGGTGATAGAAATTGAGTTCTTTTGTGTTGTATATTAAGAGAAAGCATCCAAATACTTTGTTTGCAGTCATTTGAGTGTGAAACTACACCTAGGATGTTTAAAGTTACAAACAAGCTTCAACTCAAGCTGCTGAATGAATTTACGTGTTTTAACAGCTCTTACGACTAGGGTGATTGAAATTGAGTTCTTTTGTGTTGTATATTAAGGGAAACCATCCAAATACTTTGTTTGCAATCATTTGAGTGTGAAACTACACCTAGGATGTTTACAGTTACAAACAAGCATCAACTCAAGCTTTTGAATGCATTTACGCGTTTTAAAAGCTCATACGGGTAGGGTGAAAGAGATTTGGGTTCTTTTGTGTTGTATATTAAGAGAAAGCATCCAAATACTTTGTTTGCAATCATTTGAGTGTGAAACTATACCTAGAATGTTTACAGTTACAAACAAGCTTCAACTTAAGCTTTTGAATGCATTACGCGTTTTAAAGCTCATACGAGTAGGGTGAAAGAGATTTGAGTTCTTTTGTGTTGTATATTAAGAGAAAGCATCCAAATACTTTGTTTGCATTCATTTGAGTGTGAAACTATACCTAGGATGTTTACAGTCACAAACAAGCTTCAACTCAAGCTTCTGAATGCATTTACGCGTTTTAAAAGCTCATACGAGTGGGGTGAAAGAGATTTGAATTCTTTTGTGTTGTAAATTAAGAGAAAGCATCCAAATACGTTTTTTTCATTCATTTGAGTGTAAAACTACACCTAGGATGTTTACAAGTACAAACAAGCTTCAACTCAAGCTGCTGAATGAATTTACGCGTTTTAACAGCTCTTACGACTAGGGTGATAGAAATTGAGTTCTTTTGTGTTGTATATTAAGAGAAAGCATCCAAATACTTTGTTTGCTTTCATTTGAGTGTGAAATTACACCTAGGATGTTTACAGTTACAAACAAGCTTCAACTCAAGCTGCTGAATGAATTTACGCGTTTTAACAGCTCTTACGACTAGGGTGATAGAAATTGAGTTCTTTTGTGTTGTATATTTAGAGAAAGCATCGAAATAATTTGTTTGCAATCATTTGAGTGTGAAACTACACCTAGGATGTTTACCGTTACAAACAAGCTTCAACTCAAGCTTTTGAATGCATTTACGCGTTTTAAAAGCTCATACGAGTAGGGTGAAGGAGATTTGAGTTCTTTTGTGTTGTATACTAAGAGAAAGCATCCAAATACTTTGTTTGCAATCATTTGAGTGTGAAACTATACATAGGATGTTTACAGTTACAAACAAGCTTCAACTCAAGCTTTTGAATGCATTTACGCGTTTTAAAAGCTCATACGAGTAGGGTGAAAGAGATTTGAGTTCTTTTGTGTTGTATATTAAGAGAAAGCATCCAAATACTTTGTTTGCATTCATTTGAGTGTGAAACTACACCTAGGATGTTTACAAGTACAAACAAGCTTCAACTCAAGCTGCTGAATGAATTTACGCGTTTTAACAGCTCTTACGACTAGGGTGATAGAAATTGAGTTCTTTTGTGTTGTATATTAAGAGAAAGCATCCAAATACTTTGTTTGCAATCATTTGAGTGTGAAACTACACCTAGGATGTTTACAGTTACAAACAAGCTTCAACTCAAGCTTTTGAATGCATTTACGCGTTTTAAAAGCTCATACGAGTAGGGTGAAAGAGATTTGAGTTCTTCTGTGTTGTATATTAAGAGAAAGCATCCAAATACTTTGTTTGCATTCATTTGAGTGTGAAACTATACCTAGGATGTTTACAGTTACAAACAAGCTTCAACTCAAGCTTTTGAATGCATTTACGCGTTTTAAAAGCTCATACGAGTAGGGTGAAAGAGATTTGGGTTCTTTTGTGTTGTATATTAAGAGAAAGCATCCAAATACTGTGTTTGCAATCATTTGAGTGTGAAACTACACCTACGATGTTTACAAGTACAAACAAGCTTCAACTCAAGCTGTTGAATGAATTTACGCGTTTTAACAGCTCTTACGACTAGGGCGATAGAAATTGAGTTCTTTTGTGTTGTATATTAAGAGAAAGCATCCAAATACTTTGTTTGCAATCATTTGAGTGTGAAACTACACCTAGGATGTTTACAGTTACAAACAAGCTTCAACTCAAGCTGCTGAATGAATTTACGCGTTTTAACAGCTCTTACGACTAGGGTGATAGAAATTGAGTTCTTTTGTGTTGTATATTAAGAGAAAGCATCCAAATATTTTGTTTGCATTTATTTGAGTGTGAAACTACACCTAGGATGTTTACAGTTACAAACAAGCTTCAACTCAAGCTTTTGAATGCATTTACGCGTTTTAAAAGCTCATACGAGTAGGGTGAAAGAGATTTGAGTTCTTTTGTGTTGTATATTAAGAGAAAGCATCCAAATACTTTGTTTGCATTCATTTGAGTGTGAAACTATACCTAGGATGTTTACAGTCACAAACAAGCTTCAACTCAAGCTTCTGAATGCATTTACGCGTTTTAAAAGCTCATACGAGTATGGTGAAAGAGATTTGAGTTCTTTTGTGTTGTATATTAAGAGAAAGCATCTAAATACGTTGTTTTCATTAATTTGAGTGTAAAACTACACCTAGGATGTTTACAAGTACAAACAAGCTTCAACTGAAGCTGCTGAATGAATTTACGCGTTTTAACAGCTCTTACGACTAGGGTGATAGAAATTGAGTTCTTTTGTGTTGTATATTAAGAGAAAGCATCCAAATACTTTGTTTGCTTTCATTTGAGTGTGAAATTACACCTAGGATGTTTACAGTTACAAACAAGCTTCAACTCAAGCTGCTGAATTAATTTACGCGTTTTAACAGCTCTTACGACTAGGGTGATAGAAATTGAGTTCTTTTGTGTTGTATATTTAGAGAAAGCATCCAAAAAATTTGTTTGCAATCATTTGAGTGTGAAACTACACCTAGGATGTTTACAGTTACAAACAAGCTTCAACTCAAGCTGCTGAATGAATTTACGCGTTTTAACAGCTCTTACGACTAGGGTGATAGAAATTGAGTTCTTTTGTGTTGTATATTTAGAGAAAGCATCCAAAAAATTTGTTTGCAATCATTTGAGTGTGAAACTACACCTAGGATGTTTACAGTTACAAACAAGCTTCAACTCAAGCTTTTGAATGCATTTACGCGTTTTAAAAGCTTATACGAGTAGGGTGAAAGAGATTTGAGTTCTTTTGTGTTGTATATTAAGAGAGAGTATCCAAATACTTTGTTTGCATACATTTGAGTGTGAAATTATACCTAGGATGTTTACAGTTACAAACAAGCTTCAACTCAAGCTTTTGAATGCATTTACGCGTTTTAAAAGCTCATACGAGTAGGGGAAAGAGATTTGAGTTCTTTTGTGTTGTATATTAAGAGAAAGCATCCTGATACTTTGTTTGCATTCATTTGAGTGTGAAACTACACCTAGGATGTTTACAAGTACAAACAAGCTTCAACTCAAGCTGTTGAATGAATTTACGCGTTTTAACAGCTCTTACGACTAGGGTGATAGAAATTGAGTTCTTTTGTGTTGTATATTAAGAGAAAGCATCCAAATACTTTGTTTGCAATCATTTGAGTGTGAAACTACACCTAGGATGTTTACAGTTACAAACAAGCTTCAACTCAAGCTGCTGAATGAATTTACGCGTTTTAAAAGCTCATACGAGTAGGGTGAAAGAGATTTGAGTTCTTTTGTGTTGTATATTAAGAGAAATCATCCAAATACTTTGTTTGCAATCATTTGAGTGTGAAACTACACCTTGGATGTTTACAGTTACAAACAAGCTTCCACTCAAGCTTTTGAATGCATTTACGCGTTTTAAAAGCTCATACGAGTAGGGTGAAAGAGATTTGAGTTCTTTTGTGTTGTATATTAAGAGAAAGCATCCAAATACTTTGTTTGCATTTATTTGAGTGTGAAACTACACCTAGGATGTTTACAAGTACAAACAAGCTTCAACTCATGCTTTTGATTGTATTTACGAGTTTTAAAAGCTTATACGAGTAGGGTGAAAGAGATTTGAGTTCTTTTGTGTTGTATATTAAGAGAAAGCATCCAAATACTTTGTTTGCAATCATTTGAGTGTGAAACTACACCTACGATGTTTACAGTTACAAACAAGCTTCAACTCAAGCTTTTGAATGCATTTACGCGCTTTAAAAGCTCATACGAGTAGGGTGAAAGAGATTTGAGTTCTTTTGTGTTGTATATTAAGAGAAAGCATCCAAATACTTTGTTTGCATTCATTTGAGTGTGAAACTAGACCTAAGATGTTTACAGTTACAAACAAGCTTCAACTCAAGCTTTTGAATGCATTTACGCGTTTTAAAAGCTCATACGAGTAGGGTGAAAGAGATTTGAGTTCTTTTGTGTTGTATATTAAGAGAAAGCATCCAAATACTTTGTTTGCATTCATTTGAGTGTGAAATTATACCTAGGATATTTACAGTTACAAACAAGCTTCAACTCAAGCTTTTGAATGCATTTAAGCGTTTTAAAAGCTCATACGGGTAGGGTGAAAGAGATTTGAGTTCTTCTGTGTCGTATATTAAGAGAAAGCATCCAAATACTTTTTTTGCATTCATTTGAGTGTGAAACTATACCTAGGATGTTTACAGTTGCAAACAAGCTTCAACTCAAGCTTTTGAATGCATTTACGCGCTTTAAAAGCTCATACGAGTAGGGTGAAAGAGATTCGAGTTCTTCTGTGTCGTATATTAAGAGAAAGCATCCAAATACTTTTTTTGCATTCATTTGAGTGTGAAACTATACCTAGGATGTTTACAGTTGCAAACAAGCTTCAACTCATGCTTTTGAATGCATTTACGCGCTTTAAAAGCTCATACGAGTAGGGTGAAAGAGATTTGAGTTCTTTTGTGTTGTATATTAAGAGAAAGCATCCAAATACTTTGTTTGCAATCATTTGAGTGTGAAACTACACCTAAGATGTTTACAGTTGCAAACAAGCTTCAACTCAAGCTTTTGAATGCATTTACGCGTTTTAAAAGCTCATACGAGTAGGGTGAAAGAGATTCGAGTTCTTCTGTGTCGTATATTAAGAGAAAGCATCCAAATACTTTTTTTGCATTCATTTGAGTGTGAAACTATACCTAGGATGTTTACAGTTGCAAACAAGCTTCAACTCAAGCTTTTGAATGCATTTACGCGCTTTAAAAGCTCATACGAGTAGGGTGAAAGAGATTTGAGTTCTTTTGTGTTGTATATTAAGAGAAAGCATCCAAATACTTTGTTTGCAATCATTTGAGTGTGAAACTACACCTAAGATGTTTACAGTTACAAACAAGCTTCAACTCAAGCTGCTGAATGAATTTACGCGTTTTAACAGCTCTTACGACTAGGGTGAAAGAAATTGAGTTCTGTTGTGTTGTATTTTAAGAGAAAGCATCCAAATAATTTGTTTGCATTTATTTGAGTGTGAAACTACACCTAGGATGTTTACAGTTACAAACAAGCTTCAACTCAAGCTTTTGAATGCATTTACGCGCTTTAAAAGCTCATACGAGTAGGGTGAAAGAGATTTGAGTTCTTTTGTGTTGTATATTAAGAGAAAGCATCCAAATACTTTGTTTGCATTCATTTGAGTGTGAAACTACACCTAGGATGTTTACAACTACAAACAAGCTTCAACTCAAGCTGTTGAATGAATTTACGCGTTTTAACAGCTCTTACGACTAGGGTGATAGAAATTGAGTTCTTTTGTGTTGTATATTAAGAGAAAGCATCCAAATACTTTGTTTGCAATCATTTGAGTGTGAAACTACACCTAAGATATTTACAGTTACAAACAAGCTTCAACTCAAGCTGCTGAATGAATTTACGCGTTTTAACAGCTCTTACGACTAGGTTGAAAGAAATTGAGTTCTGTTGTGTTGTATTTTAAGAGAAAGCATCCAAATAATTTGTTTGCATTTATTTGAGTGTGAAACTACACCTAGGATGTTTACAGTTACAAACAAGCTTCAACTCAAGCTTTTGAATGCATTTACGCGTTTTAAAAGCTCATACGAGTAGGGTGAAAGAGAGTTGAGTTCTTTTGTGTTGTATATTAAGAGAAATCATCCAAATACTTTGTTTGCATTTATTTGAGTGTGAAACTACACCTAGGATGTTTACAGTTACAAACAAGCTTCAACTCAAGCTTTTGAATGCATTTACGCGTTTTAAAAGCTTATACGAATAGGGTGAAAGAGATTGAGTTCTGTTGTGTTGTATATTAAGAGAAAGCATCCAAATAATTTGTTTGCATTTATTTGAGTGTGAAACTACACCTAGGATGTTTACAGTTAGAAACAAGCTTCAACTCAAGCTTTTGAATGCATTTACGCGCTTTAAAAGCTCATACGAGGAGGGTGAAAGAGAATTGGGTTCTTCTGTGTTGTATATAAAGAGAAAGCATCCCAATACTTTGTTTACATTCATTTGAGTGTAAAACTACACCTAGGATGTTTACCGTTACAAACAAGCTTCAACTCAAGCTTTTGAATGCATTTACGCGTTTTAACAGCTCTTACGACTAGGGTGATAGAAATTGAGTTCTTTTGTGTTTTATATTTAGAGAAAGCATCCAAATAATTTGTTTGCAATCATTTGAGTGTGAAACTACACCTAGGATGTTTACAGTTACAAACATGCTTCAACTCAAGCTTTTGAATGCATTTACGCGTTTTAAAGCTCATACGAGTAGGGTGAAAGAGATTTGAGTTCTTTTGTGTTTAATATTAAGAGAAAGCATCCAAATACTTTGTTTGCATTCATTTGAGTGTGAAATTACACCTAGGATGTTTACAGTTACAAACAAGCTTCAACTCAAGCTTTTGAATGCATTTACGCGTTTTAAAAGCTCATACGAGTAGGGTGAAAGAGATTTGAGTTCTTTTGTGTTGTATATTAAGAGAAAGCATCCAAATACTTTGTTTGCAATCATTTGAGTGTGAAACTACACCTAGGATGTTTACAGTTACAAACAAGCTTCAACTCAAGCTTTTGAATGTATTTACGCGTTTTAAAAGCTCATACGAGTAGGGTGAAAGAGATTCGAGTTCTTCTGTGTCGTATATTAAGAGAAAGCATCCAAATACTTTTTTTGCATTCATTTGAGTGTGAAACTATACCTAGGATGTTTACAGTTGCAAACAAGCTTCAACTCAAGCTTTTGAATGCATTTACGCGCTTTAAAAGCTCATACGAGTAGGGTGAAAGAGATTTGAGTTCTTTTGTGTTGTATATTAAGAGAAAGCATCCAAATACTTTGTTTGCATTCATTTGAGTGTGAAACTACACCTAGGATGTTTACAACTACAAACAAGCTTCAACTCAAGCTGTTGAATGAATTTACGCGTTTTAACAGCTCTTACGACTAGGGTGATAGAAATTGAGTTCTTTTGTGTTGTATATTAAGAGAAAGCATCCAAATACTTTGTTTGCAATCATTTGAGTGTGAAACTACACCTAAGATATTTACAGTTACAAACAAGCTTCAACTCAAGCTGCTGAATGAATTTACGCGTTTTAACAGCTCTTACGACTAGGGTGAAAGAAATTGAGTTCTGTTGTGTTGTATTTTAAGAGAAAGCATCCAAATAATTTGTTTGCATTTATTTGAGTGTGAAACTACACCTAGGATGTTTACAGTTACAAACAAGCTTCAACTCAAGCTTTTGAATGCATTTATGCGTTTTAAAAGCTCATACGAGTAGGGTGAAAGAGAGTTGAGTTCTTTTGTGTTGTATATTAAGAGAAATCATCCAAATACTTTGTTTGCATTTATTTGAGTGTGAAACTACACCTAGGATGTTTACAGTTACAAACAAGCTTCAACTCAAGCTTTTGAATGCATTTACGCGTTTTAAAAGCTCATACGAGTAGGGTGAAAGAGATTGAGTTCTGTTGTGTTGTATATTAAGAGAAAGCATCCAAATAATTTGTTTGCATTTATTTGAGTGTGAAACTACACCTAGGATTTTTACAGTTAGAAACAAGCTTCAACTCAAGCTTTTGAATGCATTTACGCGCTTTAAAAGCTCATACGAGGAGGGTGAAAGAGAATTGGGTTCTTCTGTGTTGTATATTAAGAGAAAGCATCCCAATACTTTGTTTACATTCATTTGAGTGTAAAACTACACCTAGGATGTTTACCGTTACAAACAAGCTTCAACTCAAGCTTTTGAATGCATTTACGCGTTTTAACAGCTCTTACGACTAGGGTGATAGAAATTGAGTTCTTTTGTGTTTTATATTTAGAGAAAGCATCCAAATAATTTGTTTGCAATCATTTGAGTGTGAAACTACACCTAGGATGTTTACAGTTACAAACATGCTTCAACTCAAGCTTTTGAATGCATTTACGCGTTTTAAAGCTCATACGAGTAGGGTGAAAGAGATTTGAGTTCTTTTGTGTTGTATATTAAGAGAAAGCATCCAAATACTTTGTTTGCATTCATTTGAGTGTGAAATTATACCTAGGATGTTTACAGTTACAAACAAGCTTCAACTCAAGCTTTTGAATGCATTTACGCGTTTTAAAAGCTTATACGAGTAGGGTGAAAGAGATTTGAGTTCTTTTGTGTTGTATATTAAGAGAAAGCATCCAAATACTTTGTTTGCAATCATTTGAGTGTGAAACTACACCTAGGATGTTTACAGTTACAAACAAGCTTCAACTCAAGATTTTGAATGCCTTTACGCGTTTTAAAAGCTCATACGAGTAGGGTGAAAGAGATTCGAGTTCTTCTGTGTCGTATATTAAGAGAAAGCATCCAAATACTTTGTTTGCATTCCTTTGAGTGTGAAACTACACCTTGGATGTTTACAACTACAAACAAGCTTCAACTCAAGCTGTTGAATGAATTTACGCGTTTTAACAGCTCTTACGACTAGGGTGATAGAAATTGAGTTCTTTTGTGTTGTATATTAAGAGAAAGCATCCAAATACTTTGTTTGCAATCATTTGAGTGTGAAACTACACCTAAGATGTTTACAGTTACAAACAAGCTTCAACTCAAGCTGCTGAATGGATTTACGCGTTTTAACAGCTCTTACGACTAGGGTGATTGAAATTGAGTTCTTTTGTGTTGTATATTAAGGGAAACCATCCAAATACTTTGTTTGCAATCATTTGAGTGTGAAACTACACCTAGGATGTTTAAAGTTACAAACAAGCTTCAACTCAAGCTGCTGAATGAATTTACGCGTTTTAACAGCTCTTACGACTAGGGTGATTGAAATTGAGTTCTTTTGTGTTGTATATTAAGGGAAACCATCCAAATACTTTGTTTGCAATCATTTGAGTGTGAAACTACACCTAGGATGTTTACAGTTACAAACAAGCATCAACTCAAGCTTTTGAATGCATTTACGCGTTTTAAAAGCTCATACGGGTAGGGTGAAAGAGACTTGGGTTCTTTTGTGTTGTATATTAAGAGAAAGCATCCAAATACTTTGTTTGCAATCATTTGAGTGTGAAACTATACCTAGAATGTTTACAGTTACAAACAAGCTTCAACTTAAGCTTTTGAATGCATTACGCGTTTTAAAGCTCATACGAGTAGGGTGAAAGAGATTTGAGTTCTTTTGTGTTGTATATTAAGAGAAAGCATCCAAATACTTTGTTTGCATTCATTTGAGTGTGAAACTAGACCTAAGATGTTTACAGTTACAAACAAGCTTCAACTCAAGCTTTTGAATGCATTTACGCGTTTTAAAAGCTCATACGAGTAGGGTGAAAGAGATTTGAGTTCTTTTGTGTTGTATATTAAGAGAAAGCATCCAAATACTTTGTTTGCATTCATTTGAGTGTGAAATTATACCTAGGATATTTACAGTTACAAACAAGCTTCAACTCAAGCTTTTGAATGCATTTAAGCGTTTTAAAAGCTCATACGAGTAGGGTGAAAGAGATTTGAATTCTTCTGTGTTGTATATTAAGAGAAAGCATCCAAATACTTTGTTTGCATTCACTTGAGTGTGAAACTACACCTAGGATGTTTACAGTTACAAACAAGCTTCAACTCAAGCTTTTGAATGCATTTACGCGTTTTAAAAGCTCATACGAGTAGGGTGAAAGAGATTTCAGTTCTTTTGTGTTGTATATTAAGAGAAAGCATCCAAATACTTTGTTTGCATTCATTTGAGTGTGAAACTATACCTAGGATGTTTACAGTCACAAACAAGCTTCATCTCAAGCTTCTGAATGCATTTACGCGTTTTAAAAGCTCATACGAGTAGGGTGAAAGAGATTTGAATTCTTTTGTGTTGTATATTAAGAGAAAGCATCCAAATACGTTTTTTTCATTCATTTGAGTGTAAAACTACACCTAGGATGTTTACAAGTACAAACAAGCTTCAACTCAAGCTGCTGAATGAATTTACGCGTTTTAACAGCTCTTACGACTAGGGTGATAGAAATTGAGTTCTTTTGTGTTGTATATTTAGAGAAAGCATCCAAATACTTTGTTTGCTTTCATTTGAGTGTGAAATTACACCTAGGATGTTTACAGTTACAAACAAGCTTCAACTCAAGCTGCTGAATGAATTTACGCGTTTTAACAGCTCTTACGACTAGGGTGATAGAAATTGAGTTCTTTTGTGTTGTATATTTAGAGAAAGCATCGAAATAATTTGTTTGCAATCATTTGAGTGTGAAACTACACCTAGGATGTTTACAGTTACAAACAAGCTTCAACTCAAGCTTTTGAATGCATTTACGCGTTTTAAAAGCTCATACGAGTAGGGTGAAAGAGATTTGAGTTCTTTTGTGTTGTATATTAAGAGAACGCATCCAAATACTTTGTTTGCATTCATTTGAGTGTGAAACTACACCTAGGATGTTTACAAGTACAAACAAGCTTCAACTCATGCTTTTGATTGTATTTACGAGTTATAAAAGCTCATACGAGTAGGGTGAAAGAGATTTGAGTTCTTTTGTGTTGTATATTAAGAGAAAGCATCCAAATACTTTGTTTGCAATCATTTGAGTGTGAAACTACACCTAGGATGTTTACAGTTACAAACAAGCTTCAACTCAAGCTTTTGAATGCATTACACGTTTTAAAGCTCATACGAGTAGGGTGAAAGAGATTTGAGTTCTTTTGTGTTGTATATTAAGAGAAAGCATCCAAATACTTTGTTTGCATTCATTTGAGTGTGAAACTAGACCTAAGATGTTTACAGTTACAAACAAGCTTCAACTCAAGCTTTTGAATGCATTTACGCGTTTTAAAAGCTCATACGAGTAGGGTGAAAGAGATTTGAGTTCTTTTGTGTTGTATATTAAGAGAAAGCATCCAAATACTTTGTTTGCATTCATTTGAGTGTGAAATTATACCTAGGATATTTACAGTTACAAACAAGCTTCAACTCAAGCTTTTGAATGCATTTAAGCGTTTTAAAAGCTCATACGGGTAGGGTGAAAGAGATTTGAGTTCTTCTGTGTTGTATATTAAGAGAAAGCATCCAAATACTTTGTTTGCATTCATTAGAGTGTGAAACTACACCTAGGATGTTTACAGTTACAAACAAGCTTCAACTCAAGCTTTTGAATGCATTTACGCGTTTTAAAAGCTCATACGAGTAGGGTGAAAGAGATTTCAGTTCTTTTGTGTTGTATATTAAGAGAAAGCATCCAAATACTTTGTTTGCATTCATTTGAGTGTGAAACTATACCTAGGATGTTTACAGTCACAAACAAGCTTCAACTCAAGCTTCTGAATGCATTTACGCGTTTTAAAAGCTCATACGAGTAGGGTGAAAAAGATTTGAATTCTTTTGTGTTGTATATTAAGAGAAAGCATCCAAATACGTTTTTTTCATTCATTTGAGTGTAAAACTACACCTAGGATGTTTACAAGTACAAACAAGCTTCAACTCAAGCTGCTGAATGAATTTACGCGTTTTAACAGCTCTTACGACTAGTGTGATAGAAATTGAGTTCTTTTGTGTTGTATATTAAGAGAAAGCATCCAAATACTTTGTTTGCTTTCATTTGAGTGTGAAATTACACCTAGGATGTTTACCGTTACAAACAAGCTTCAACTCAAGCTGCTGAATGAATTTACGCGTTTTAACAGCTCTTACGACTAGGGTGATAGAAATTGAGTTCTTTTGTGTTGTATATTTAGAGAAAGCATCGAAATAATTTGTTTGCATTCATTTGAGTGTGAAACTACACCTAGGATGTTTACAGTTACAAACAAGCTTCAACTCAAGCTTTTGAATGCATTTACGCGTTTTAAAAGCTCATACGAGTAGGGTGAAAGAGATTTGAGTTCTTTTGTGTTGTATATTAAGAGAAAGCATCCAAATACTTTGTTTGCATTCATTTGAGTGTGAAACTAGACCTAAGATGTTTACAGTTACAAACAAGCTTCAACTCAAGCTTTTGAATGCATTTACGCGTTTTAAAAGCTCATACGAGTAGGGTGAAAGAGATTTGAGTTCTTTTGTGTTGTATATTAAGAGAAAGCATCCAAATACTTTGTTTGCATTCATTTGAGTGTGAAACTAGACCTAAGATGTTTACAGTTACAAACAAGCTTCAACTCAAGCTTTTGAATGCATTTACGCGTTTTAAAAGCTCATACGAGTAGGGTGAAAGAGATTTGAGTTCTTTTGTGTTGTATATTAAGAGAAAGCATCCAAATACTTTGTTTGCATTCATTTGAGTGTGAAACTACACCTAGGATGTTTACAAGTACAAACAAGCTTCAACTCATGCTTTTGATTGTATTTACGAGTTATAAAAGCTCATACGAGTAGGGTGAAAGAGATTTGAGTTCTTTTGTGTTGTATATTAAGAGAAAGCATCCAAATACTTTGTTTGCAATCATTTGAGTGTGAAACTACACCTAGGATGTTCCCAGTTACAAACAAGCTTCAACTCAAGCTTTTGAATGCATTACGCGTTTTAAAGCTCATACGAGTAGGGTGAAAGAGATTTGAGTTCTTTTGTGTTGTATATTAAGAGAAAGCATCCAAATACTTTGTTTGCATTCATTTGAGTGTGAAACTAGACCTAAGATGTTTACAGTTACAAACAAGCTTCAACTCAAGCTTTTGAATGCATTTAAGCGTTTTAAAAGCTCATACGAGTAGGGTGAAAGAGATTTGAGTTCTTCTGTGTTGTGTATTAAGAGAAAGCATCCAAATACTTTGTTTGCATTCATTTGAGTGTGAAACTACAACTAGGATGTTTACAAGTACAAACAAGCTTCAACTCAAGCTGCTGAATGAATTTACGCGTTTTAACAGCTCTTACGACTAGGGTGATAGAAATTGAGTTCTTTTGTGTTGTATATTTAGAGAAAGCATCGAAATAATTTGTTTGCATTCATTTGAGTGTGAAATTACACCTAGGATGTTTACCGTTACAAACAAGCTTCAACTCAAGCTGCTGAATGAATTTACGCGTTTTAACAGCTCTTACGACTAGGGTGATAGAAATTGAGTTCTTTTGTGTTGTATATTTAGAGAAAGCATCGAAATAATTTGTTTGCATTCATTTGAGTGTGAAACTACACCTAGGATGTTTACAGTTACAAACAAGCTTCAACTCAAGCTTTTGAATGCATTTACGCGTTTTAAAAGCTCATACGAGTAGGGTGAAAGAGATTTGAGTTCTTTTGTGTTGTATATTAAGAGAAAGCATCCAAATACTTTGTTTGCATTCATTTGAGTGTGAAACTAGACCTAAGATGTTTACAGTTACAAACAAGCTTCAACTCAAGCTTTTGAATGCATTTAAGCGTTTTAAAAGCTCATACGAGTAGGGTGAAACAGATTTGAGTTCTTCTGTGTTGTATATTAAGAGAAAGCATCCAAATACTTTGTTTGCATTCATTTGAGTGTGAAACTACACCTAGGATGTTTACAGTTACAAACAAGCTTCAACTCAAGCTTTTGAATGCATTTACGCGTTTTAAAAGCTCATACGAGTAGGGTGAAAGAGATTTGAGTTCTTTTGTGTTGTATATTAAGAGAAAGCATCCAAATACTTTGTTTGCATTCATTTGAGTGTGAAATTATACCTAGGATATTTACAGTTACAAACAAGCTTCAACTCAAGCTTTTGAATGCATTTAAGCGTTTTAAAAGCTCATACGAGTAGGGTGAAAGAGATTTGAGTTCTTCTGTGTTGTGTATTAAGAGAAAGCATCCAAATACTTTGTTTGCATTCATTTGAGTGTGAAACTACAACTAGGATGTTTACAAGTACAAACAAGCTTCAACTCAAGCTTTTGAATGCATTTACGCGTTTTAAAAGCTCATACGAGTTGGGTGAAAGAGATTTGAGTTCTTTTGTGTTGTATATTAAGAGAAAGCATCCAAATACTTTGTTTGCATTCATTTGAGTGTGAAACTACACCTAGGATGTTTACAAGTACAAACAAGCTTCAACTCATGCTTTTGATTGTATTTACGAGTTATAAAAGCTCATACGAGTAGGGTGAAAGAGATTTGAGTTCTTTTGTGTTGTATATTAAGAGAAAGCATCCAAATACTTTGTTTGCAATCATTTGAGTGTGAAACTACACCTAGGATGTTTACAGTTACAAACAAGCTTCAACTCAAGCTTTTGAATGCATTTACGCGTTTTAAAAGCTCATACGGGTAGGGTGAAAGAGATTTGAGTTCTTTTGTGTTGTATATTAAGAGAAAGCATCCAAATGCTTTGTTTTCATTCATTTGAGTGTGAAACTACACCTAGGATGTTTACAACTACAAACAAGCTTCAACTCAAGCTGTTGAATGAATTTACGCGTTTTAACAGCTAATACGAGTAGGGTAAAAGAGATTTGAGTTCTTTTGTGTTGTATATTAAGAGAAAGCATCCAAATACGTTGTTTTCATTCATTTGAGTGTAAAACTACACCTAGGATGTTTACAAGTACAAACAAGCTTCAACTCAAGCTGCTGAATGAATTTAGGCGTTTTAACAGCTCTTACGACAAGGGTGATAGAAATTGAGTTCTTTTGTGTTGTATATTAAGAGAAAGCATCCAAATACTTTGTTTGCTTTCATTTGAGTGTGAAATTACACCTAGGATGTTTACAGTTACAAACAAGCTTCAACTCAAGCTTTTGAATGCATTACGCGTTTTAAAGCTCATACGAGTAGGGTGAAAGAGATTTGAGTTCTTTTGTGTTGTATATTAAGAGAAAGCATCCAAATACTTTGTTTGCATTCATTTGAGTGTGAAACTAGACCTAAGATGTTTACAGTTACAAACAAGCTTCAACTCAAGCTTTTGAATGCATTTACGCGTTTTAAAAGCTCATACGAGTAGGGTGAAAGAGATTTGAGTTCTTTTGTGTTGTATATTAAGAGAAAGCATCCAAATACTTTGTTTGCATTTATTTGAGTGTGAAACTAGACCTAAGATGTTTACAGTTACAAACAAGCTTCAACTCAAGCTTTTGAATGCATTTACGCGTTTTAAAAGCTCATACGAGTAGGGTGAAAGAGATTTGAGTTCTTTTGTGTTGTATATTAAGATAAAGCATCCAAATACTTTGTTTGCATTCATTTGAGTGTGAAACTACACCTAGGATGTTTACAAGTACAAACAAGCTTCAACTCATGCTTTTGATTGTATTTACGAGTTATAAAAGCTCATACGAGTAGGGTGAAAGAGATTTGAGTTCTTTTGTGTTGTATATTAAGAGAAAGCATCCAAATACTTTGTTTGCAATCATTTGAGTGTGAAACTACACCTAGGATGTTTCCAGTTACAAACAAGCTTCAACTCAAGCTTTTGAATGCATTACGCGTTTTAAAGCTCATACGAGTAGGGTGAAAGAGATTTGAGTTCTTTTGTGTTGTATATTAAGAGAAAGCATCCAAATACTTTGTTTGCATTCATTTGAGTGTGAAACTAGACCTAAGATGTTTACAGTTACAAACAAGCTTCAACTCAAGCTTTTGAATGCATTTACGCGTTTTAAAAGCTCATACGAGTAGGGTGAAAGAGATTTGAGTTCTTTTGTGTTGTATATTAAGAGAAAGCATCCAAATACTTTGTTTGCATTCATTTGAGTGTGAAATTATACCTAGGATATTTACAGTTACAAACAAGCTTCAACCTAAGCTTTTGAATGCATTTAAGCGTTTTAAAAGCTCATACGAGTAGGGTGAAACAGATTTGAGTTCTTCTGTGTTGTATATTAAGAGAAAGCATCCAAATACTTTGTTTGCATTCATTTGAGTGTGAAACTACACCTAGGATGTTTACAGTTACAAACAAGCTTCAACTCAAGCTTTTGAATGCATTTACGCGTTTTAAAAGCTCATACGAGTAGGGTGAAAGAGATTTCAGTTCTTTTGTGTTGTATATTAAGAGAAAGCATCCAAATACTTTTTTTGCATTCATTTGAGTGTGAAATTATACCTAGGATATTTACAGTTACAAACAAGCTTCAACTCAAGCTTTTGAATGCATTTAAGCGTTTTAAAAGCTCATACGAGTAGGGTGAAAGAGATTTGAGTTCTTCTGTGTTGTATATTAAGAGAAAGCATCCAAATACTTTGTTTGCATTCACTTGAGTGTGAAACTACACCTAGGATGTTTACAGTTACAAACAAGCTTCAACTCAAGCTTTTGAATGCATTTACGCGTTTTAAAAGCTCATACGAGTAGGGTGAAAGAGATTTCAGTTCTTTTGTGTTGTATATTAAGAGAAAGCATCCAAATACTTTGTTTGCATTCATTTGAGTGTGAAACTATACCTAGGATGTTTACAGTCACAAACAAGCTTCAACTCAAGCTTCTGAATGCATTTACGCGTTTTAAAAGCTCATACGAGTAGGGTGAAAGAGATTTGAATTCTTTTGTGTTGTATATTAAGAGAAAGCATCCAAATACGTTTTTTTCATTCATTTGAGTGTAAAACTACACCTAGGATGTTTACAAGTACAAACAAGCTTCAACTCAAGCTGCTGAATGAATTTACGCGTTTTAACAGCTCTTACGACTAGGGTGATAGAAATTGAGTTCTTTTGTGTTGTATATTAAGAGAAAGCATCCAAATACTTTGTTTGATTTCATTTGAGTGTGAAATTACACCTAGGATGTTTACAGTTACAAACAAGCTTCAACTCAAGCTGCTGAATGAATTTAAGCGTTTTAACAGCTCTTACGACTAGGGTGATAGAAATTGAGTTCTTTTGTGTTGTATATTTAGAGAAAGCATCGAAATAATTTGTTTGCATTCATTTGAGTGTGAAACTACACCTAGGATGTTTACAGTTACAAACAAGCTTCAACTCAAGCTTTTGAATGCATTTACGCGTTTTAAAAGCTCATACGAGTAGGGTGAAAGAGATTTGAGTTCTTTTGTGTTGTATATTAAGAGAAAGCATCCAAATACTTTGTTTGCATTCATTTGAGTGTGAAACTAGACCTAAGATGTTTACAGTTACAAACAAGCTTCAACTCAAGCTTTTGAATGCATTTACGCGTTTTAAAAGCTCATACGAGTAGGGTGAAAGAGATTTGAGTTCTTTTGTGTTGTATATTAAGAGAAAGCATCCAAATACTTTGTTTGCATTCATTTGAGTGTGAAATTATACCTAGGATATTTACAGTTACAAACAAGCTTCAACTCAAGCTTTTGAATGCATTTAAGCGTTTTAAAAGCTCATACGAGTAGGGTGAAACAGATTTGAGTTCTTCTGTGTTGTATATTAAGAGAAAGCATCCAAAAACTTTGTTTGCATTCATTTGAGTGTGAAACTACACCTAGGATGTTTACAGTTACAAACAAGCTTCAACTCAAGCTTTTGAATGCATTTACGCGTTTTAAAAGCTCATACGAGTAGGGTGAAAAAGATTTCAGTTCTTTTGTGTTGTATATTAAGAGAAAGCATCCAAATACTTTGTTTGCATTCATTTGAGTGTGAAACTATACCTAGGATGTTTACAGTCACAAACAAGCTTCAACTCAAGCTTCTGAATGCATTTACGCGTTTTAAAAGCTCATACGAGTAGGGTGAAAGAGATTTGAATTCTTTTGTTTTGTATATTAAGAGAAAGCATCCAAATACGTTTTTTTCATTCATTTGAGTGTAAAACTACACCTAGGATGTTTACAAGTACAAACAAGCTTCAACTCAAGCTGCTGAATGAATTTACGCGTTTTAACAGCTCTTACGACTAGGGTGACAGAAATTGAGTTCTTTTGTGTTGTATATTAAGAGAAAGCATCCAAATACTTTGTTTGCTTTCATTTGAGTGTGAAATTACACCTAGGATGTTTACAGTTACAAACAAGCTTCAACTCAAGCTGCTCAATGAATTTACGCGTTTTAACAGCTCTTACGACTAGGGTGATAGAAATTGAGTTCTTTTGTGTTGTATATTTAGAGAAAGCATCGAAATAATTTGTTTGCAATCATTTGAGTGTGAAACTACACCTAGGATGTTTACAGTTACAAACAAGCTTCAACTCAAGCTTTTGAATGCATTTACGCGTTTTAAAAGCTCATACGAGTAGGGTGAAAGAGATTTGAGTTCTTTTGTGTTGTATATTAAGAGAAAGCATCCAAATACTTTGTTTGCATTCATTTGAGTGTGAAACTACACCTAGGATGTTTACAAGTACAAACAAGCTTCAACTCATGCTTTTGATTTTATTTACGAGTTATAAAAGCTCATACGAGTAGGGTGAAAGAGATTTGAGTTCTTTTGTGTTGTATATTAAGAGAAAGCATCCAAATACTTTGTTTGCAATCATTTGAGTGTGAAACTACACCTAGGATGTTTACAGTTACAAACAAGCTTCAACTCAAGCTTTTGAATGCATTTACGCGTTTTAAAAGCTCATACGAGTAGGGTGAAAGAGATTTGAGTTCTTTTGTGTTGTATATTAAGAGAAAGCATCCAAATGCTTTTTTTTCATTCATTTGAGTGTGAAACTACACCTAGGATGTTTACAACTACAAACAAGCTTCAACTCAAGCTGTTGAATGAATTTACGCGTTTTAACAGCTAATACGAGTAGGGTAAAAGAGATTTGAGTTCTTTTGTGTTGTATATTAAGAGAAAGCATCCAAATACGTTGTTTTCATTCATTTGAGTGTAAAGCTACAGCTAGGATGTTTACAAGTACAAACAAGCTTCAACTCAAGCTGCTGAATGAATTTAGGCGTTTTAACAGCTCTTACGACAAGGGTGATAGAAATTGAGTTCTTTTGTGTTGTATATTAAGAGAAAGCATCCAAATACTTTGTTTGCTGTCATTTGAGTGTGAAATTACACCTAGGATGTTTACAGTTACAAACAAGCTTCAACTCAAGCTGCTGAATGAATTTACGCGTTTTAACAGCTCTTACGACTAGGGTGATAGAAATTGAGTTCTTTTGTGTTGTATATTTAGAGAAAGCATCCAAATAATTTGTTTGCAATCATTTGAGTGTGAAACTACACCTAGGATGTTTACAACTACAAACAAGCTTCAACTCAAGCTGTTGAATGAATTTACGCGTTTTAACAGCTAATACGAGTAGGGTAAAAGAGATTTGAGTTCTTTTGTGTTGTATATTAAGAGAAAGCATCCAAATACGTTGTTTTCATTCATTTGAGTGTAAAGCTACAGCTAGGATGTTTACAAGTACAAACAAGCTTCAACTCAAGCTGCTGAATGAATTTAGGCGTTTTAACAGCTCTTACGACAAGGGTGATAGAAATTGAGTTCTTTTGTGTTGTATATTAAGAGAAAGCATCCAAATACTTTGTTTGCTGTCATTTGAGTGTGAAATTACACCTAGGATGTTTACAGTTACAAACAAGCTTCAACTCAAGCTGCTGAATGAATTTACGCGTTTTAACAGCTCTTACGACTAGGGTGATAGAAATTGAGTTCTTTTGTGTTGTATATTTAGAGAAAGCATCCAAATAATTTGTTTGCAATCATTTGAGTGTGAAACTACACCTAGGATGTTTACAGTTACAAACAAGCTTCAACTCAAGCTTTTGAATGCATTTACGCGTTTTAAAAGCTCATACGAGTAGGGTGAAAGAGATTTGAGTTCTTTTGTGTTGTATATTAAGAGAAAGCATCCAAATACTTTGTTTGCATTCATTTGAGTGTGACATTATACCTAGGATGTTTACAGTTACAAACAAGCTTCAACTCAAGCTTTTGAATGCATTTACGCGTTTTAAAAGCTCATACGAGTAGGGTGAAAGAGATTTGAGTTCTTTTGTGTTGTATATTAAGAGAAAGCATCCAAATAATTTGTTTGCATTCATTTGAGTGTGAAACAACACCTAGGATGTTTACAAGTACAAACAAGCTTCAACTCAAGCTGTTGAAGGAATTTACGCGTTTTAACAGCTCTTACGACTAGGGTGATAGAAATTGAGTTCTTTTGTGTTGTATATTAAGAGAAAGCATCCAAATACTTTTTTTGCAATCATTTGAGTGTGAAACTACACCTAGGATGTTTACAGTTACAAACAAGCTTCAACTCAAGCTTTTGAATGCATTTACGCGTTTTAAAAGCTCACACGAGTAGGGTGAAAGAGATTTGACTTCTTTTGTGTTGTATATTAAGAGAAAGCATCCAAATACTTTGTTTGCAATCATTTGAGTGTGAAACTACACCTAGGATGTTTACAGTTACAAACAAGCTTCAACTCAAGCTTTTGAATGCATTTACGCGTTTTAAAAGCTCATACGAGTAGGGTGAAAGAGATTCGAGTTCTTCTGTGTTGTATATTAAGAGAAAGCATCCAAATACTTTTTTTGCATTCATTTGAGTGTGAAACTATACCTAGGATGTTTACAGTTACAAACAAGCTTCAACTCAAGCTTTTGAATGCATTTACGCGCTTTAAAAGCTCATACGAGTAGGGTGAAAGAGATTTGAGTTCTTTTGTGTTGTATATTAAGAGAAAGCATCCAAATACTTTGTTTGCATTCATTTGAGTGTGAAACTACACCTAGGATGTTTACAACTACAAACAAGCTTCAACTCAAGCTGTTGAATGAATTTACGCGTTTTAACAGCTCTTACGACTAGGGTGATAGAAATTGAGTTCTTTTGTGTTGTATATTAAGAGAAAGCATCCAAATACTTTGTTTGCAATCATTTGAGTGTGAAACTACACCTAGGATGTTTACAGTTACAAACAAGCTTCAACTCAAGCTGCTGAATGAATTTACGCGTTTTAACAGCTCTTACGACTAGGGTGAAAGAAATTGAGTTCTGTTGTGTTGTATTTTAAGAGAAAGCATCCAAATAATTTGTTTGCATTTATTTGAGTGTGAAACTACACCTAGGATGTTTACAGTTACAAACAAGCTTCAACTCAAGCTTTTGAATGCATTTACGCGTTTTAAAAGCTCATACGAGTAGGGTGAAAGAGAGTTGAGTTCTTTTGTGTTGTATATTAAGAGAAATCATCCAAATACTTTGTTTGCATTTATTTGAGTGTGAAACTACACCTAGGATGTTTACAGTTACAAACAAGCTTCAACTCAAGCTTTTGAATGCATTTACGCGTTTTAAAAGCTCATACGAGTAGGGTGAAAGAGATTGAGTTCTGTTGTGTTGTATATTAAGAGAAAGCATCCAAATAATTTGTTTGCATTTATTTGAGTGTGAAACTACACCTAGGATGTTTACAGTTAGAAACAAGCTTCAACTCAAGCTTTTGAATGCATTTACGCGCTTTAAAAGCTCATACGAGGAGGGTGAAAGAGATTTGGGTTCTTCTGTGTTGTATATTAAGAGAAAGCATCCCAATACTTTGTTTACATTCATTTGAGTGTAAAACTACACCTAGGATGTTTACCGTTACAAACAAGCTTCAACTCAAGCTTTTGAATGCATTTACGCGTTTTAACAGCTCTTACGACTAGGGTGATAGAAATTGAGTTCTTTTGTGTTTTATATTTAGAGAAAGCATATAAATAATTTGTTTGCAATCATTTGAGTGTGAAACTACACCTAGGATGTTTACAGTTACAAACAAGCTTCAACTCAAGCTGCTGAATGAATTTACGCGTTTTAAATGCTCATACGAGTAGGGGGAAAGAGATTTGAGTTCTTTTGTTTTGTATATTAAGAGAAAGCATCCAAAGACTTTGTTTGCATTCATTTGAGTGTGAAACTACACCTAGGATGTTTACAAGTACAAACAAGCTTCAACTCAAGCTGTTGAATGAATTTACGCGTTTTAACAGCTCTTACGACTAGGGTGATAGAAATTGAGTTCTTTTGTGTTGTATATTAAGAGAAAGCATCCAAATACTTTGTTTGCAGTCAGTTGAGTGTGAAACTACACCTAGGATGTTTAAAGTTAGAAACAAGCTTCAACTCAAGCTGCTGAATGAATTTACGCGTTTTAACAGCTCTTACGACTAGGGTGATAGAAATTGAGTTCTTTTGTGTTGTATATTAAGGGAAACCATCCAAATACTTTGTTTGCAATCATTTGAGTGTGAAACTACACCTAGGATGTTTACAGTTACAAACAAGCATCAACTCAAGCTTTTGAATGCATTTACGCGTTTTAAAAGCTCATACGGGTAGGGTGAAAGAGATTTGGGTTCTTTTGTGTTGTATATTAAGAGAAAGCATCCAAATACTTTTTTTGCAATCATTTGAGTGTGAAACTATACCTAGGATGTTTACAGTTACAAACAAGCTTCAACTCAAGCTTTTGAATGCATTACGCGTTTTAAAGCTCATACGAGTAGGGTGAAAGAGATATGAGTTCTTTTGTGTTGTATATTAAGAGAAAGCATCCAAATACTTTGTTTGCATTCATTTGAGTGTGAAACTAGACCTAAGATGTTTACAGTTACAAACAAGCTTCAACTCAAGCTTTTGAATGCATTTACGCGTTTTAAAAGCTCATACGAGTAGGGTGAAAGAGATTTGAGTTCTTTTGTGTTGTATATTAAGAGAAAGCATCCAAATACTTTGTTTGCATTCATTTGAGTGTGAAATTAAACCTAGGATATTTACAGTTACAAACAAGCTTCAACTCAAGCTTTTGAATGCATTTAAGCGTTTTAAAAGCTCATACGAGTAGGGTGAAAGAGATTTGAGTTCTTCTGTGTTGTATATTAAGAGAAAGCATCCAAATACTTTGTTTGCATTCATTTGAGTGTGAAACTACACCTAGGATGTTTACAGTTACAAACAAGCTTCAACTCAAGCTTTTGAATGCATTTACGCGTTTTAAAAGCTCATACGAGTAGGGTGAAAGAGATTTCAGTTCTTTTGTGTTGTATATTAAGAGAAAGCATCCAAATACTTTGTTTGCATTCATTTGAGTGTGAAACTATACCTAGGATGTTTACAGTCACAAACAAGCTTCAACTCAAGCTTCTGAATGCATTTACACGTTTTAAAAGCTCATACGAGTAGGGTGAAAGAGATTTGAATTCTTTTGTGTTGTATATTAAGAGAAAGCATCCAAATACGTTTTTTTCATTCATTTGAGTGTAAAACTACACCTAGGGATGTTTACAAGTACAAACAAGCTTCAACTCAAGCTGCTGAATGAATTTACGCGTTTTAACAGCTCTTACGACTAGGGTGATAGAAATTGAGTTCTTTTGTGTTGTATATTAAGAGAAAGCATCCAAATACTTTGTTTGCATTCATTTGAGTGTGAAACTATACCTAGGATGTTTACAGTTACAAACAAGCTTCAACTCAAGCTTTTGAATGCATTTACGCGTTTTAAAAGCTCACACGAGTAGGGTGAAAGAGATTTGAGTTCTTTTGTGTTGTATATTAAGAGAAAGCATCCAAATACTTTGTTGCAATCATTTGAGTGTGAAACTACACCTAGGATGTTTACAGTTACAAACAAGCTTCAACTCAAGCTTTTGAATGCATTTACGCGTTTTAAAAGCTCATACGAGTAGGGTGAAAGAGATTCGAGTTCTTCTGTGTTGTATATTAAGAGAAAGCATCCAAATACTTTTTTTGCATTCATTTGAGTGTGAAACTATACCTAGGATGTTTACAGTTACAAACAAGCTTCAACTCAAGCTTTTGAATGCATTTACGCGCTTTAAAAGCTCATACGAGTAGGGTGAAAGAGATTTGAGTTCTTTTGTGTTGTATATTAAGAGAAAGCATCCAAATACTTTGTTTGCATTCATTTGAGTGTGAAACTACACCTAGGATGTTTACAACTACAAACAAGCTTCAACTCAAGCTGTTGAATGAATTTACGCGTTTTAACAGCTCTTACGACTAGGGTGATAGAAATTGAGTTCTTTTGTGTTGTATATTAAGAGAAAGCATCCAAATACTTTGTTTGCAATCATTTGAGTGTGAAACTACACCTAGGATGTTTACAGTTACAAACAAGCTTCAACTCAAGCTGCTGAATGAATTTACGCGTTTTAACAGCTCTTACGACTAGGGTGAAAGAAATTGAGTTCTGTTGTGTTGTATTTTAAGAGAAAGCATCCAAATAATTTGTTTGCATTTATTTGAGTGTGAAACTACACCTAGGATGTTTACAGTTACAAACAAGCTTCAACTCAAGCTTTTGAATGCATTTACGCGTTTTAAAAGCTCATACGAGTAGGGTGAAAGAGAGTTGAGTTCTTTTGTGTTGTATATTAAGAGAAATCATCCAAATACTTTGTTTGCATTTATTTGAGTGTGAAACTACACCTAGGATGTTTACAGTTACAAACAAGCTTCAAGTCAAGCTTTTGAATGCATTTACGCGTTTTAAAAGCTCATACGAGTAGGGTGAAAGAGATTGAGTTCTGTTGTGTTGTATGTTAAGAGAAAGCATCCAAATAATTTGTTTGCATTTATTTGAGTGTGAAACTACACCTAGGATGTTTACAGTTAGAAACAAGCTTCAACTCAAGCTTTTGAATGCATTTACGCGCTTTAAAAGCTCATACGAGGAGGGTGAAAGAGATTTGGGTTCTTCTGTGTTGTATATTAAGAGAAAGCATCCCAATACTTTGTTTACATTCATTTGAGTGTAAAACTACACCTAGGATGTTTACCGTTACAAACAAGCTTCAACTCAAGCTTTTGAATGCATTTACGCGTTTTAACAGCTCTTACGACTAGGGTGATAGAAATTGAGTTCTTTTGTGTTTTATATTTAGAGAAAGCATATAAATAATTTGTTTGCAATCATTTGAGTGTGAAACTACACCTAGGATGTTTACAGTTACAAACAAGCTTCAACTCAAGCTTTTGAATGCATTTACGCGTTTTAAATGCTCATACGAGTAGGGGGAAAGAGATTTGAGTTCTTTTGTTTTGTATATTAAGAGAAAGCATCCAAAGACTTTGTTTGCATTCATTTGAGTGTGAAACTACACCTAGGATGTTTACAAGTACAAACAAGCTTCAACTCAAGCTGTTGAATGAATTTACGCGTTTTAACAGCTCTTACGACTAGGGTGATAGAAATTGAGTTCTTTTGTGTTGTATATTAAGAGAAAGCATCCAAATACTTTGTTTGCAGTCAGTTGAGTGTGAAACTACACCTAGGATGTTTAAAGTTAGAAACAAGCTTCAACTCAAGCTGCTGAATGAATTTACGCGGTTTAACAGCTCTTACGACTAGGGTGATAGAAATTGAGTTCTTTTGTGTTGTATATTAAGGGAAACCATCCAAATACTTTGTTTGCAATCATTTGAGTGTGAAACTACACCTAGGATGTTTACAGTTACAAACAAGCATCAACTCAAGCTTTTGAATGCATTTACGCGTTTTAAAAGCTCATACGGGTAGGGTGAAAGAGATTTGGGTTCTTTTGTGTTGTATATTAAGAGAAAGCATCCAAATACTT
This sequence comes from Tetragonia tetragonoides, assembly GCA_038025085.1. NCBI lineage: Eukaryota > Viridiplantae > Streptophyta > Magnoliopsida > Caryophyllales > Aizoaceae > Tetragonia > Tetragonia tetragonoides. Next base: position 22,058,625 of record CM076146.1, read on the forward strand.
TGTTTGCAATCATTTGAGTGTGAAACTATACCTAGGATGTTTACAGTTACAAACAAGCTTCAACTCAAGCTTTTGAATGCATTACGCGTTTTAAAGCTCATACGAGTAGGGTGAAAGAGATATGAGTTCTTTTGTGTTGTATATTAAGAGAAAGCATCCAAATACTTTGTTTGCATTCATTTGAGTGTGAAACTAGACCTAAGATGTTTACAGTTACAAACAAGCTTCAACTCAAGCTTTTGAATGCATTTACGCGTTTTAAAAGCTCATACGAGTAGGGTGAAAGAGATTTGAGTTCTTTTGTGTTGTATATTAAGAGAAAGCATCCAAATACTTTGTTTGCATTCATTTGAGTGTGAAATTAAACCTAGGATATTTACAGTTACAAAAAAGCTTCAACTCAAGCTTTTGAATGCATTTAAGCGTTTTAAAAGCTCATACGAGTAGGGTGAAAGAGATTTGAGTTCTTCTGTGTTGTATATTAAGAGAAAGCATCCAAATACTTTGTTTGCATTCATTTGAGTGTGAAACTACACCTAGGATGTTTACAGTTACAAACAAGCTTCAACTCAAGCTTTTGAATGCATTTACGCGTTTTAAAAGCTCATACGAGTAGGGTGAAAGAGATTTCAGTTCTTTTGTGTTGTATATTAAGAGAAAGCATCCAAATACTTTGTTTGCATTCATTTGAGTGTGAAACTATACCTAGGATGTTTACAGTCACAAACAAGCTTCAACTCAAGCTTCTGAATGCATTTACACGTTTTAAAAGCTCATACGAGTAGGGTGAAAGAGATTTGAATTCTTTTGTGTTGTATATTAAGAGAAAGCATCCAAATACGTTTTTTTCATTCATTTGAGTGTAAAACTACACCTAGGGATGTTTACAAGTACAAACAAGCTTCAACTCAAGCTGCTGAATGAATTTACGCGTTTTAACAGCTCTTACGACTAGGGTGATAGAAATTGAGTTCTTTTGTGTTGTATATTAAGAGAAAGCATCCAAATACTTTGTTTGCTTTCATTTAAGTGTGAAATTACACCTAGGATGTTTACAGTTACAAACAAGCTTCAACTCAAGCTGCTGAATGAATTTACGCGTTTTAACAGCTCTTACGACTAGGGTGATAGAAATTGAGTTCTTTTGTGTTGTATATTTAGAGAAAGCATCGAAATAATTTGTTTGCAATCATTTGAGTGTGAAACTACACCTAGGATGTTTACAGTTACAAACAAGCTTCAACTCAAGCTTTTGAATGCATTTACGCGTTTTAAAAGCTCATACGAGTAGGGTGAAAGAGATTTGAGTTCTTTTGTGTTGTATATTAAGAGAAAGCATCCAAATACTTTGTTTGTATTCAATTGAGTGTGAAACTACACCTAGGATGTTTACAAGTACAAACAAGCTTCAACTCATGCTTTTGATTGTATTTACGAGTTATAAAAGCTCATACGAGTAGGGTGAAAGAGATTTGAGTTCTTTTGTGTTGTATATTAAGAGAAGGCATCCAAATACTTTGTTTGCAATCATTTGTGTGTGAAACTACACCTAGGATGTTTACAGTTACAAACAAGCTTCAACTCAAGCTTTTGAATGCATTTACGCGTTTTAAAAGCTCATACGAGTAGGGTGAAAGAGATTTGAGTTCTTTTGTGTTGTATATTAAGAGAAAGCATCCAAATACTTTGTTTGTATTCAATTGAGTGTGAAACTACACCTAGGATGTTTACAAGTACAAACAAGCTTCAACTCATGCTTTTGATTGTATTTACGAGTTATAAAAGCTCATACGAGTAGGGTGAAAGAGATTTGAGTTCTTTTGTGTTGTATATTAAGAGAAATCATCCAAATACTTTGTTTGCAATCATTTGAGTGTGAAACTACACCTAGGATGTTTACAGTTACAAACAAGCTTCAACTCAAGCTTTTGAATGCATTTACGCGTTTTAAAAGCTCATACGAGTAGGGTGAAAGAGATTTGAGTTCTTTTGTGTTGTATATTAAGAGAAAGCATCCAAATGCTTTGTTTTCATTCATTTGAGTGTGAAACTACACCTAGGATGTTTACAACTACAAACAAGCTTCAACTCAAGCTGTTGAATGAATTTACGCGTTTTAACAGCTAATACGAGTAGGGTAAAAGAGATTTGAGTTCTTTTGTGTTGTATATTAAGCGAAAGCATCCAAATACGTTGTTTTCATTCATTTGAGTGTAAAACTACACCTAGGATGTTTACAAGTACAAACAAGCTTCAACTCAAGCTGCTGAATGAATTTAGGCGTTTTAACAGCTCTTACGACAAGGGTGATAGAAATTGAGTTCTTTTGTGTTGTATATTAAGAGAAAGCATCCAAATACTTTGTTTGCTTTCATTTGAGTGTGAAATTACACCTAGGATGTTTACAGTTACAAACAAGCTTCAACTCAAGCTGCTGAATGAATTTACGCGTTTTAACAGCTCTTACGACTAGGGTGATAGAAATTGAGTTCTTTTGTGTTGTATATTTAGAGAAAGCATCCAAATAATTTGTTTGCAATCATTTGAGTGTGAAACTACACCTAGGATGTTTACAGTTACAAACAAGCTTCAACTCAAGCTTTTGAATGCATTTACGCGTTTTAAAAGCTCATACGAGTAGGGTGAAAGAGATTTGAGTTCTTTTGTGTTGTATATTAAGAGAAAGCATCCAAATACTTTGTTTGCATTCATTTGAGTGTGACATTATACCTAGGATGTTTACAGTTACAAACAAGCTTCAACTCAAGCTTTTGAATGCATTTACGCGTTTTAAAAGCTCATACGAGTAGGGTGAAAGAGATTTGAGTTCTTTTGTGTTATATATTAAGAGAAAGCATCCAAATACTTTGTTTGCATTCATTTGAGTGTGAAACAACACCTAGGATGTTTACAAGTACAAACAAGCTTCAACTCAAGCTGTTGAATGAATTTACGCGTTTTAACAGCTCTTACGACTAGGGTGATAGAAATTGAGTTCTTTTGTGTTGTATATTAAGAGAAAGCATCCAAATACTTTGTTTGCAATCATTTGAGTGTGAAACTACACCTAGGATGTTTACAGTTACAAACAAGCTTCAACTCAAGCTTTTGAATGCATTTACGCGTTTTAAAAGCTCATACGAGTAGGGTGAAAGAGATTTGAGTTCTTTTGTGTTGTATATTAAGAGAAATCATCCAAATACTTTGTTTGCAATCATTTGAGTGTGAAACTACACCTTGGATGTTTACAGTTACAAACAAGCTTCCAGTCAAGCTTTTGAATGCATTTACGCGTTTTAAAAGCTCATACGAGTAGGGTGAAAGAGATTTGAGTTCTTTTGTGTTGTATATTAAGAGAAAGCATCCAAATACTTTGTTTGCATTCATTTGAGTGTGAAACTATACCTAGGATGTTTACAGTTACAAACAAGCTTCAACTCAAGCTTTTGAATGCATTTACGCTCTTTAAAAGCTCATACGAGTAGGGTGAAAGAGATTTGAGTTCTTTTGTGTTGTATATTAAGAAAAAGCATCCAAATACTTTGTTTGCATTCATTTGAGTGTGAAACTACACCTAGGATGTTTACAACTACAAACAAGCTTCAACTCAAGCTGTTGAATGAATTTACGCGTTTTAACAGCTCTTACGACTAGGGTGATAGAAATTGAGTTCTTTTGTGTTGTATATTAAGAGAAAGCATCCAAATACTTTGTTTGCAATCATTTGAGTGTGAAACTACACCTAGGATGTTTACAGTTACAAACAAGCTTCAACTCAAGCTGCTGAATGAATTTACGCGTTTTAACAGCTCTTACGACTAGGGTGAAAGAAATTGAGTTCTGTTGTGTTGTATTTTAAGAGAAAGCATCCAAATAATTTGTTTGCATTTATTTGAGTGTGAAACTACACCTAGGATGTTTACAGTTACAAACAAGCTTCAACTCAAGCTTTTGAATGCATTTACGCGTTTTAAAAGCTCATACGAGTAGGGTGAAAGAGAGTTGAGTTCTTTTGTGTTGTATATTAAGAGAAATCATCCAAATACTTTGTTTGCATTTATTTGAGTGTGAAACTACACCTAGGATGTTTACAGTTACAAACAAGCTTCAACTCAAGCTTTTGAATGCATTTACGCGTTTTAAAAGCTCATACGAGTAGGGTGAAAGAGATTGAGTTCTGTTGTGTTGTATATTAAGAGAAAGCATCCAAATAATTTGTTTGCATTTATTTGAGTGTGAAACTACACCTAGGATGTTTACAGTTAGAAACAAGCTTCAACTCAAGCTTTTGAATGCATTTACGCGCTTTAAAAGCTCATACGAGGAGGGTGAAAGAGATTTGGGTTCTTCTGTGTTGTATATTAAGAGAAAGCATCCCAATACTTTGTTTACATTCATTTGAGTGTAAAACTACACCTAGGATGTTTACCGTTACAAACAAGCTTCAACTCAAGCTTTTGAATGCATTTACGCGTTTTAACAGCTCTTACGACTAGGGTGATAGAAATTGAGTTCTTTTGTGTTTTATATTTAGAGAAAGCATCCAAATAATTTGTTTGCAATCATTTGAGTGTGAAACTACACCTAGGATGTTTACAGTTACAAACAAGCTTCAACTGAAGCTTTTGAATGCATTTACGCGTTTTAAATGCTCATACGAGTAGGGGGAAAGAGATTTGAGTTCTTTTGTTTTGTATATTAAGAGAAAGCATCCAAAGACTTTGTTTGCATTCATTTGAGTGTGAAACTACACCTAGGATGTTTACAAGTACAAAAAAGCTTCAACTCAAGCTGTTGAATGAATTTACGCGTTTTAACAGCTCTTACGACTAGGGTGATAGAAATTGAGTTCTTTTGTGTTGTATATTAAGAGAAAGCATCCAAATACTTTGTTTGCAGTCAGTTGAGTGTGAAACTACACCTAGGATGTTTAAAGTTTGAAACAAGCTTCAACTCAAGCTGCTGAATGAATTTACGCCTTTTAATAGCTCTTACGACTAGGGTGATAGAAATTGAGTTCTTTTGTGTTGTATATTAAGGGAAACCATCCAAATACTTTGTTTGCAATCATTTGAGTGTGAAACTACACCTAGGATGTTTACAGTTACAAACAAGCATCAACTCAAGCTTTTGAATGCATTTACGCGTTTTAAAAGCTCATACGGGTAGGGTGAAAGAGATTTGGGTTCTTTTGTGTTGTATATTAAGAGAAAGCATCCAAATACTTTGTTTGCAATCATTTGAGTGTGAAACTATACCTAGGATGTTTACAGTTACAAACAAGCTTCAACTCAAGCTTTTGAATGCATTACGCGTTTTAAAGCTCATACGAGTAGGGTGAAAGAGATTTGAGTTCTTTTGTGTTGTATATTAAGAGAAAGCATCCAAATACTTTGTTTGCATTCATTTGAGTGTGAAACTAGACCTAAGATGTTTACAGTTACAAACAAGCTTCAACTCAAGCTTTTGAATGCATTTACGCGTTTTAAAAGCTCATACGAGTAGGGTGAAAGAGATTTGAGTTCTTTTGTGTTGTATATTAAGAGAAAGCATCCAAATACTTTGTTTGCATTCATTTGAGTGTGAAATTATACCTAGGATATTTACAGTTACAAACAAGCTTCAACTCAAGCTTTTGAATGCATTTAAGCGTTTTAAAAGCTCATACGAGTAGGGTGAAAGAGATTTGAGTTCTTCTGTGTTGTATATTAAGAGAAAGCATCCAAATACTTTGTTTGCATTCATTTGAGTGTGAAACTACACCTAGGATGTTTACAGTTACAAACAAGCTTCAACTCAAGCTTTTGAATGCATTTACGCGTTTTAAAAGCTCATACGAGTAGGGTGAAAGAGATTTCAGTTCTTTTGTGTTGTATATTAAGAGAAAGCATCCAAATACTTTGTTTGCATTCATTTGAGTGTGAAACTATACCTAGGATGTTTACAGTCACAAACAAGCTTCAACTCAAGCTTCTGAATGCATTTACACGTTTTAAAAGCTCATACGAGTAGGGTGAAAGAGATTTGAATTCTTTTGTGTTGTATATTAAGAGAAAGCATCCAAATACGTTTTTTTCATTCATTTGAGTTTAAAACTACACCTAGGGATGTTTACAAGTACAAACAAGCTTCAACTCATGCTTTTGATTGTATTTACGAGTTATAAAAGCTCATACGAGTAGGGTGAAAGAGATTTGAGTTCTTTTGTGTTGTATATTAAGAGAAAGCATCCAAATACTTTGTTTGCAATCATTTGTGTGTGAAACTACACCTAGGATGTTTACAGTTACAAACAAGCTTCAACTCAAGCTTTTGAATGCATTTACGCGTTTTAAAAGCTCATACGAGTAGGGTGAAAGAGATTTGAGTTCTTTTGTGTTGTATATTAAGAGAAAGCATCCAAATGCTTTGTTTTCATTCATTTGAGTGTGAAACTACACCTTGGATGTTTACAACTACAAACAAGCTTCAACTCAAGCTGTTGAATGAATTTACGCGTTTTAACAGCTAATACGAGTACTGTAAAAAAGAGATTTGAGTTCTTTTGTGTTGTATATTAAGAGAAAGCATCCAAATACGTTCTTTTCATTCATTTGAGTGTAAAACTACACCTAGGATGTTTACAAGTACAAACAAGCTTCAACTCAAGCTGCTGAATGAATTTAGGCGTTTTAACAGCTCTTACGACAAGGGTGATAGAAATTGAGTTCTTTTGTGTTGTATATTAAGAGAAAGCATCCAAATACTTTGTTTGCTTTCATTTGAGTGTGAAATTACACCTAGGATGTTTACAGTTACAAACAAGCTTCAACTCAAGCTGCTGAATGAATTTACGCGTTTTAACAGCTCTTACGACTAGGGTGATAGAAATTGAGTTCTTTTGTGTTGTATATTTAGAGAAAGCATCCAAATAATTTGATTGCAATGATTTGAGTGTGAAACTACACCTAGGATGTTTACAGTTACAAACAAGCTTCAACTCAAGCTTTTGAATGCAATTACGCGTTTTAAAAGCTCATACGAGTAGGGTGAAAGAGATTTGAGTTCTTTTGTGTTGTATATTAAGAGAAAGCATCCAAATACTTTGTTTGCATTCATTTGAGTGTGACATTATACCTAGGATGTTTACAGTTACAAACAAGCTTCAACTCAAGCTTTTGAATGCATTTACGCGTTTTAAAAGCTCATACGAGTAGGGTGAAAGAGATTTGAGTTCTTTTGTGTTATATATTAAGAGAAAGCATCCAAATACTTTGTTTGCATTCATTTGAGTGTGAAACAACACCTAGGATGTTTACAAGTAGAAACAAGCTTCAACTCAAGCTGTTGAATGAATTTACGCGTTTTAACAGCTCTTACGACTAGGGTGATAGAAATTGAGTTCTTTTGTGTTGTATATTAAGAGAAAGCATCCAAATACTTTGTTTGCAATCATTTGAGTGTGAAACTACACCTAGGATGTTTACAGTTACAAACAAGCTTCAACTCAAGCTTTTGAATGCATTTACGCGTTTTAAAAGCTCATACGAGTAGGGTGAAAGAGATTTGAGTTCTTTTGTGTTGTATATTAAGAGAAATCATCCAAATACTTTGTTTGCAATCATTTGAGTGTGAAACTACACCTTGGATGTTTACAGTTACAAACAAGCTTCCAGTCAAGCTTTTGAATGCATTTACGCGTTTTAAAAGCTCATACGAGTAGGGTGAAAGAGATTTGAGTTCTTATGTGTTGTATATTAAGAGAAAGCATCCAAATACTTTGTTTGCATTCATTTGAGTGTGAAATTATACCTAGGATGTTTACAGTTACAAACAAGCTTCAACTCAAGCTTTTGAATGCATTTACGCGTTTTAAAAGCTCATACGAGTAGGGTGAAAGAGATTTGAGTTCTTCTGTGTTGTATATTAAGAGAAAGCATCCAAATACTTTGTTTGCATTCATTTGAGTGTGAAACTATACCTAGGATGTTTACAGTTACAAACAAGCTTCAACTCAAGCTTTTGAATGCATTTACGCGCTTTAAAAGCTCATACGAGTAGGGTGAAAGAGATTTGAGTTCTTCTGTGTTGTATATTAAGAGAAAGCATCCCAATACCTTGTTTACATTCATTTGAGTGTAAAACTACCCCTAGGATGTTTACCGTTACAAACAAGCTTCAACTCAAGCTTTTGAATGCATTTACGCGTTTTAAAAGCTCATACGAGTAGGGCGAAAGAGATTTGGGTTCTTTTGTGTTGTATATTAAGAGAAAGCATCCAAATACTTTGTTTGCAATCATTTGAGTGTGAAACTACACCTAGGATGTTTACAGTTACAAACAAGCTTCAACTCAAGCTTTTGAATGCATTTACGCGTTTTAAAAGCTCATACGAGTAGGGTGAAAGAGATTTGAGTTCTTTTGTGTTGTATATTAAGAGAAAGCATCCAAATACTTTGTTTGCATTCATTTGAGTGTGAAACTATACCTAGGATGTTTACACTTACAAACAAGATTCAACTCAAGCTTTTGAATGCATTTACGCGTTTTAAAAGCTCATACGAGTAGGGTGAAAGAGATTTGAGTTCTTTTGTGTTGTATATTAAGAGAAAGCATCCAAATACTTTGTTTGCATTCCTTTGAGTGTGAAACTACACCTAGGATGTTTACAACTACAAACAAGCTTCAACTCAAGCTGTTGAATGAATTTACGCGTTTTAACAGCTCTTACGACTAGGGTGATAGAAATTGAGTTCTTTTGTGTTGTATATTAAGAGAGAGCATCCAAATACTTTGTTTGCAGTCATTTGAGTGTGAAACTACACCTAGGATGTTTAAAGTTACAAACAAGCTTCAACTCAAGCTGCTGAATGAATTTAAGCGTTTTAACAGCTCTTACGACTAGGGTGATAGAAATTGAGTTCTTTTGTGTTGTATATTAAGAGAAATCATCCAAATACTTTGTTTGCAATCATTTGAGTGTGAAACTACACCTTGGATATTTTCAGTTACAAACAAGCTTCCACTCAAGCTTTTGAATGCATTTACGCGTTTTAAAAGCTCATACGAGTAGGGTGAAAGAGATTTGAGTTCTTTTGTGTTGTATATTAAGAGAAAGCATCCAAATACTTTGTTTGCATTTATTTGAGTGTGAAATTATACCTAGGATGTTTACAGTTACAAACAAGCTTCAACTCAAGCTTTTGAATGCATTTACGCGTTTTAAAAGCTCATACGAGTAGGGTGAAAGAGATTTGAGTTCTTTTGTGTTGTATATTAAGAGAAAGCATCCAAATACTTTGTTTGCAATCATTTGAGTGTGAAACTACACCTAGGATGTTTACAAGTACAAACAAGCTTCAACTCAAGCTGCTGAATGAATTTACGCGTTTTAACAGCTCTTACGACTAGGGTGATAGAAATTGAGTTCTTTTGTGTTGTATATTAAGAGAAAGCATCCAAATACTTTGTTTGCTTTCATTTGAGTGTGAAATTACACCTAGGATGTTTACAAGTACAAACAAGCTTCAACTCAAGATTTTGAATGTATTACGCATTTTAAAAGCTCATACGAGTAGGGTGAAAGAGATTTGAGCTCTTTTGTGTTGTATATTAAGAGAAAGCACCCAAATACGTTGTTTGTATTCATTTGAGTGTGAAACTACACCTAGGATGTTTACAAGTACAAACAAGCTTCAACTCAAGCTGCTGAATGAATTTACGCGTTTTAACAGCTCTTACGACTAGGGTGATAGAAATTGAGTTCTTTTGTGTTGTATATTAAGAGAAAGCATCCAAATACTTTGTTTGCTTTCATTTGAGTGTGAAATTACACCTAGGATGTTTACAAGTACAAACAAGCTTCAACTCAAGATTTTGAATGTATTACGCATTTTAAAAGCTCATACGAGTAGGGTGAAAGAGATTTGAGCTCTTTTGTGTTGTATATTAAGAGAAAGCACCCAAATACGTTGTTTGTATTCATTTAAGTGTGAAACTACACCTAGGATGTTTACAAGTACAAACAAGCTTCAACTCAAGCTGCTGAATGAATTTACGCGTTTTAACAGCTCTTACGACTAGGGTGATAGAAATTGAGTTCTTTTGTGTTGTATATTAAGAGAAAGCATCCAAATACTTTGTTTGCTTTCATTTGAGTGTGAAATTACACCTAGGATGTTTACAGTTACAAACAAGCTTTAACTCAAGCTTTTGAATGCATTTACGCGTTTTAAAAGCTCATACGAGTAGGGTGAATAAGATTTGAGTTCTTTTGTGTTGTATATTAAGAGAAAGGGTCCAAATACTTTGTTTGCATTCATTTGAGTGTGAAATCATACCTAGGATGTTTACAGTTACAAACAAGCTTCAACTCAAGCTTTTGAATGCATTTACGCGTATTAAAAGCTCATACGAGTAGGGTGAAAGAGATTTGAGTTCTTTTGTGTTGTATATTAAGAGAAAGCATCCAAATACTTTGTTTGCTTTCATTTGAGTGTGAAACTATACCTAGGATGTTTACAGTTACAAACAAGCTTAAGCTTTTGAATGCAGTTACGCGTTTTTAAAAGCTCATACGAGTAGGGTGAAATAGATTTGAGTTCTTTTGTATTATATATTAAGAGAAAGCATCCAAATACTGTGTTTGCATTCATTTGAGTGTGAAATTACACCTAGGATGTTTACAAGTACAAACAAGCTTCAACTCAAGCTGCTGAATGAATTTACGCGTTTTAACAGCTCTTACGACTAGGGTGATAGAAATTGAGTTCTTTTGTGTTGTATATTAAGAGAAAGCATCCAAATACTTTGTTTGCATTCATTTGAGTGTGAAACTAGACCTAGGATGTTTACAGTTACAAAAAAGCTTCAACTCAAGCTTTTGAATGCATTTACGCGTTTCAAAAGCTCATACGAGTAGGGTGAAAGAGATTTGAGTTCTATTGTGTTGTATATTAAGAGAAAGCATCCAAATACGTTGTTTGCATTTATTTGAGTGTGAAACTACACCTAGGATGTTTACAGTTACAAACAAGCTTTAACTCAAGCTTTTGAATGCATTTACGCGTTTTAAAAGCTCATACGAGTAGGGTGAAAGAGATTTGAGTTCTTTTGTGTTGTATATTAAGTGAAAGCATCCAAATACGTTGTTTGCATTCATTTGAGTGTGAAACTACACCTAGGATGTTGACAGTTACAAACAAGCTTCAACTAAAGCTTTTGAATGCATTTACGCGTTTTAAAAGCTCATACGAGTAGGGTGAAAGAGATTTGAGTTCTTTTGTGTTGTATATTAAGAGAAAGCATCCAAATACGTTGTTTGCATTTATTTGAGTGTGAAACTAGACCTAGGATGTTTACAGTTACAAACAAGCTTCAACTTAAGCTTTTGAATGCATTTACGCGTTTTAAAAGCTCATACGAGTAGGGTCAAAGAGATTTGAGTTCTTTTGTATTGTATATTGAGAGAAAGCATCCAAATATTTTGTTTGCATTCATTTGAGTGTGAAACTACACCTAGGATGTTTACAGTTACAAACAAGCTTCAACTCAAGCTTTTGAATGCATTTACGCGTTTTAAAAGCTCATACGAGAAGGGTGAAATAGATTTGAGTTCTTTTGTATTGTATATTAAGAGAAAGCATCCAAATACTTTGTGTACATTCATTTGAGTGTGAAACTACACTTAGGATGTTTACAAGTACAAACAAGCTTCAACTCAAGCTGCTGAATGTATTTACGCGTTTTAACAGCTCTTACGACTAGGGTGATAGAAATTGAGTTCTTTTGTGTTGTATATTAAGAGAAAGCATCCAAATACTTTGTTTCCTTTCATTTGAGTGTGAAATTACACCTAGGATGTTTACAGTTACAAACAAGCTTCAACTCCAGCTTTTGAATGCATTTACGCGTTTTAAAAGCTCATACGAGTAGGGTGAAATAGATTTGACTTCTTTTGTATTGTATATTAAGAGAAAGCATCCAAATACTTTGTGTACATTCATTTGAGTGTGAAACTACACTTAGGATGTTTACAAGTACAAACAAGCTTCAACTCAAGCTTTTGAATGCATTTACGCGTTTTAAAAGCTCATACGAGTAGGGTGAAAGAGATTTGAGTTCTATTGTGTTGTATATTAAGAGAAAGCATCCAAATACGTTGTTTGCATTTATTTGAGTGTGAAACTACACCTAGGATGTTTACAGTTACAAACAAGCTTTAACTCAAGCTTTTGAATGCATTTACGCGTTTTAAAAGCTCATACGAGTAGGGTGAAAGAGATTTGAGTTCTTTTGTGTTGTATATTAAGTGAAAGCATCCAAATACGTTGTTTGCATTCATTTGAGTGTGAAACTACACCTAGGATGTTGACAGTTACAAACAAGCTTCAACTAAAGCTTTTGAATGCATTTACGCGTTTTAAAAGCTCATACGAGCAGGGTGAAAGAGATTTGAGTTCTTTTGTGTTGTATATTAAGAGAAAGCATCCAAATACTGTGTTTGCATTCATTTGAGTGTGAAATTACACCTAGGATGTTTACAAGTACAAACAAGCTTCAACTCAAGCTTTTGAATGTATTACGCATTTTAAAAGCTCATACGAGTAGGGTGAAATAGATTTGAGTTCTTTTGTATTATATATTAAGAGAAAGCATCCAAATACTTTGTGTACATTCATTTGAGTGTGAAACTACACCTAGGATGTTTACAAGTACAAACAAGCTTCAACTCAAGCTGCTGAATGAATTTACGCGTTTTAACAGCTCTTACGACTAGGGTGATAGAAATTGAGTTCTTTTGTGTTGTATATTAAGAGAAAGCATCCAAATACTTTGTTTGCATTCATTTGAGTGTGAAACTAGACCTAGGATGTTTACAGTTACAAACAAGCTTCAACTCAAGATTTTGATTGCATTTACGCGTTTTAAAAGCTCATACGAGTAGGGTCAAAGAGATTTGAGTTCTTTTGTATTGTATATTAAGAGAAAGCATCCAAATATTTTGTTTGCATTCATTTGAGTGTGAAATTACACCTAGGATGTTTACAGTTACAAACAAGCTTCAACTCAAGCTTTTGAATGCATTTACGCGTTTTAAAAGCTCATACGAGTAGGGTGAAAGAGATTTGAGTTCTTTTGTGTTGTATAGTAAGAGAAAGCATCCAAATACGTTGTTTGCATTTATTTGAGTGTGAAACTACACCTAGGATGTTTACAGTTACAAACAAGCTTTAACTCAAGCTTTTGAATGCATTTACGCGTTTTTCAAGCTCATACGAGTAGGGTGAAAGAGATTTGAGTTCTTTTGTGTTGTATATCAAGAGAAAGAATCCAAATACGTTTTTTGCATTCATTTGAGTGTCAAACTATACCTAGGATGTTTACAGTTACAAACAAGCTTCAACTCAAGCTTTTGAATGCATTTACGCGTTTTAAAAGCTCATACGAGTAGGGTGAATGAGATTTGAGTTCTTTTGTGTTGTATATTAAGAGAAAGCATCCAAATACTTTGTTTGCATTTATTTGAGTGTGAAATTACACCTAGGATGTTTACAGTTACAAACAAGCTTCAACTCAAGCTTTTGAATGCATTTACGGGTTTTAAAAGCTCATACGAGTAGGGTGAAAGAGATTTGAGTTCTTTTGTGTTGTATATTAAGAGAAAGCATCCAAATACTTTGTTTGCATTCATTTGAGTGTGAAACTATACCTAGGATGTTTACAGTTACAAACAAGCTTCAACTCAAGCTTTTGAATGCATTTACGCGTTGTAACAGCTCATACGAGTAGGGTGAAAAAGATTTGAGTTCTTCTGTGTTGTAGATTAAGAGAAAGCATCGAAATACTTTGTTTGCATTCATTTGAGTGTGAAACTATACCTAGGATGTTTACAGTTACAAACAAGCTTCAACTCAAGCTTTTGAATGCATTTACGCGTTGTAACAGCTCATACGAGTAGGGTGAATGAGATTTGAGTTCTTTTGTGTTGTATATTAAGATAAAGCATCCAAATACTTTGGTTGCATTCATTTGAGTGTGAAACTACACCTAGGATGTTTACAAGTACAAACAAGCTTCAACTCAAGCTGTTGAATGAATTTACGCGTTTTAACAGCTCTTACGACTATGGTGATAGAAATTGAGTTCTTTTGTGTTGTATATTAAGAGAAAGCATCCAAATACTTTGTTTGCAATCATTTGGGTGTGAAACTACACCTAGGATGTTTACAGTTACAAACAAGCTTCAACTCAAGCTGCTGAATGAATTTACGCGTTTTAACAGCTCTTACGACTAGAGTGATAGAAATTGAGTTGTTTTGTGTTGCATATTAAGAGAAAGAATCCAAATACGTTGTTTGCATTCATTTGAGTGTCAAACTATACCTAGGATGTTTACAGTTACAAACAAGCTTCAACTCAAGCTTTTGAATGCATTTACGCGATTTAAAAGCTCATACGAGTAGGGTGAAAGAGATTTGAGTTCTTTTGTGTTGTATATTAAGAGAAATCATCCAAATACTTTGTTTGCAATCATTTGAGTGTGAAACTACACCTAGGATGTTTACAGTTACAAACAAGCTTCAACTCAAGCTTTTGAATGCATTTACGCGTTTTAACAGCTCTTACGACTAGGGTGATAGAAATTGAGTTGTTTTGTGTTGTATATTAAGAAAAAGCATCCAAATACTTTGCTTGCAATCATTTGAGTGTGAAACTATACCTAGGATGTTTACAGTTACAAACAAGCTTCAACTCAAGCTTTTGAATGCATTTACGCGTTTTAAAAGCTTATACGCGTAGGGTGAAAGAGATTTGAGTTCTTTTGTGTTGTATATTAAGAGAAAGCATCCAAATACGTTGTTTTCATTCATTTGAGTGTGAAACTACACCTAGGATGTTTACAAGTACAAACAAGCTTCAACTCAAGCTGCTGAATGAATTTACGCGTTTTAACAGCTCTTACGACTAGGGTGATAGAAATTGAGTTCTTTTGTGTTGTATATTAAGAGAATGCATCTAAATACTTTGTTTGCTTTCATTTGAGTGTGAAATTACACCTAGGATGTTTACAGTTACATACAAGCTTCAACTCAAGCTTTTGAATGCATTTACGCGTTTTAAAAGCTTATACGAGTAGGGTGAAAGAGATTTGAGTTCTTTTGTATTGTATATTAAGAGAAAGCATCCAAATATTTTGTTTGCAATCATTTGAGTGTGAAACTACACCTAGGATGTTTACAGTTACAAACAAGCTTCAACTCAAGCTGCTGAATGAATTTACGCGTTTTAACAGCTCTTACGACTAGGGTGATAGAAATTGAGTTGTTTTGTGTTGCATATTAAGAGAAAGAATCCAAATACGTTGTTTGCATTCATTTGAGTGTCAAACTATACCTAGGATGTTTACAGTTACAAACAAGCTTCAACTCAAGCTGCTGAATGAATTTACGCGTTTTAACAGCTCTTACGACTAGGGTGATAGAAATTGAGTTCTTTTGTGTTGTATATTAAGAGAATGCATCCAAATACTTTGTTTGCTTTCATTTGAGTGTGAAATTACACCTAGGATGTTTACAGTTACATACAAGTTTCAACTCAAGCTTTTGAATGCATTTACGCGTTTTTAAAAGCTCATACGAGTAGGGTGGAAGAGATTTGACTTCTTTTGTGTTGTATATTAAGAGAAAGCATCCAAATACTTTGTTTGCATTCATTTGAGTGTGAAACTAGACCTAGGATGTTTACAGTTACAAACAAGCTTCAACTCAAGCTTTTGAATGCATTTACGCGTTTTTAAAAGCTCATACGAGTAGGGTGGAAGAGATTTGAGTTCTTTTGTGTTGTATATTAAGAGAAAGCATCCAAATACTTTGTTTGCATTCATATGAGTGTGAAACTAGACCTAGGATGTTTACAGTTACAAACAAGCTTCAACTCAAGCTTTTGAATGCATTTACGCGTTTTAAAAGCTCATACGAGTAGGGTCAAAGAGATTTGAGTTCTTTTGTATTGTATATTAAGAGAAAGCATCCAAATATTTTGTTTGCAATCATTTGAGTGTGAAACTACACCTAGGATGTTTACAGTTACAAACAAGCTTCAACTCAGGCTGCTGAATGAATTTTCGCGTTTTAACAGCTCTTACGACTAGGGTGATAGAAATTGAGTTGTTTTGTGTTGCATATTAAGAGAAAGAATCCAAATACGTTGTTTGCATTCATTTGAGTGTGAAACTATACCTAGGATGTTTACAGTTACAAACAAGCTTCAACTCAAGCTTTTGAATGCATTTACGCGTTTTAAAAGCTCATACGAGTAGGGTGAAAGAGATTTGAGTTCTTTTGTGTTGTATATTAAGAGAAATCATCCAAATACTTTGTTTGCAATCATTTGAGTGTGAAACAACACCTAGGATGTTTACAGTTACAAACAAGCTTCAACTCAAGCTTTTGAATGCATTTACGCGTTTTAAAAGCTCATACGAGTAGGGTGAAAGAGATTTGAGTTCTTTTGTGTTGTATATTAAGAGAAATCATCCAAATACTTTGTTTGCAATCATTTGAGTGTGAAACTACACCGTGGATGTTTTCAGTTACAAACAAGCTTCCACTCAAGCTTTTGAATGCATTTACGCGTTTTAAAAGCTCATACGAGTAGGGTGAAAGAGATTTGAGTTCTTTTGTGTTGTATATTAAGAGAAATCATCCAAATACTTTGTTTGCAATCATTTGAGTGTGAAACAACACCTAGGATGTTTACAGTTACAAACAAGCTTCAACTCATGCTTTTGAATGCATTTACGCGTTTTAAAAGCTTATACGAGTAGGGTGAAAGAGATTTGAGTTCTTTTGTGTTGTATATTAAGAGAAATCATCCAAATACTTTGTTTGCATTCATTTGAGTGTGAAACTACACCTAGGATGTTTACAGTTACAAACAAGCTTCAACTCAAGCTTTTGAATGCATTTACGCGTTTTAAAAGCTCATACGAGTAGGGTGAAAGAGATTTGAGTTCTTTTGTGTTGTATATTAAGATAAAGCATCCAAATACTTTGTTTGCATTCATTTGAGTGTGAAACTACACCTAGGATGTTTACAGTTACAAACAAGCTTCAACTCAAGCTTTTGAATGCATTTACGCGTTTTAAAAGCTCATACGAGTAGGGTGAAAGAGATTTGAGTTCTTTTGTGTTGTATATTAAGAGAAAGCATCCAAATACGTTTTTTTCATTCATTTGAGTGTGAAACTACACCTAGGATGTTTACAAGTACAAACAAGCTTCAACTCAAGCTGCTGAATGAATTTACGCGTTTTAACAGCTCTTACGACTAGGGTGATAGAAATTGAGTTCTTTTGTGTTGTATGTTAAGAGAATGCATCCAAATACTTTGTTTGCTTTCATTTGAGTGTGAAATTACACCTAGGATGTTTACAGTTACATACAAGCTTCAACTCAAGCTTTTGAATGCATTTACGCGTTTTTAAAAGCTCATACGAGTAGGGTGGAAGAGATTTGAGTTCTTTTGTGTTGTATATTAAGGGAAAGCATCCAAATACTTTGTTTGCATTCATTTGAGTGTGAAACTAGACCTAGGATGTTTACAGTTACAAACAAGCTTCAACTCAAGCTTTTGAATGCATTTACGCGTTTTAAAAGCTCATACGAGTAGGGTGAAAGAGATTTGAGTTCTTTTGTGTTGTATATTAAGAGAAAGCATCCAAATACGTTTTTTGCATTCATTTGAGTGTGAAACTACACCTAGGATGTTTACAGTTACAAACAAGCTTCAACTCAACCTTTTGAATGCATTTACGCGTTTTAAAAGCTCATACGAGTAGGGTGAAAGAGATTTGAGTTCTTTTGTGTTGTATATTAAGATAAAGCATCCAAATACTTTGTTTGCATTCATTTGAGTGTGAAACTACACCTAGGATGTTTACAAGTACAAACAAGCTGCAACTCAAGCTGTTGAATGAATTTGCGCGTTTTAACAGCTCTTACGACTAGGGTGATAGAAATTGAGTTCTTTTGTGTTGTATATTAAGAGAAAGCATCCAAATACTTTGTTTGCAATCATTTGAGTGTGAAACTACACCTAGGATGTTTACAGTTACAAACAAGCTTCAACTCAAGCTGCTGAATGAATTTACGCGTTTTAACAGCTCTTACGACTAGAGTGATAGAAATTGAGTTGTTTTGTGTTGCATATTAAGAGAAAGAATCCAAATACGTTGTTTGCATTCATTTGAGTGTCAAACTATACCTAGGATGTTTACAGTTACAAACAAGCTTCAACTCAAGCTTTTGAATGCATTTACGCGTTTTAAAAGCTCATACGAGTAGGGTGAAAGAGATTTGAGTTCTTTTGTGTTGTATATTAAGAGAAATCATCCAAATACTTTGTTTGCATTCATTTGAGTGTGAAACTATATCTAGGATATTTACAGTTACAAACAAGCTTCAACTCAAGCTTTTGAATGCATTTACGCGTTTTAAAAGCTCATACGAGTAGGGTGAAAGAGATTTGAGTTCTTTTGTGTTGTATATTAAGAGAAATCATCCAAATACTTTGTTTGCAATCATTTGAGTGTGAAACAACACCTAGGATGTTTACAGTTACAAACAAGCTTCAACTCAAGCTTTTGAATGCATTTACGCGTTTTAAAAGCTTATACGAGTAGGGTGAAAGAGATTTGAGTTCTTTTGTATTGTATATTAAGAGAAAGCATCCAAATATTTTGTTTGCAATCATTTGAGTGTGAAACTACACCTAGGATGTTTACAGTTACAAACAAGCTTCAACTCAAGCTGCTGAATGAATTTACGCGTTTTAACAGCTCTTACGACTAGGGTGATAGAAATTGAGTTGTTTTGTGTTGCATATTAAGAGAAAGAATCCAAATACGTTGTTTGCATTCATTTGAGTGTCAAACTATACCTAGGATGTTTACAGTTACAAACAAGCTTCAACTCAAGCTGCTGAATGAATTTACGCGTTTTAACAGCTCTTACGACTAGGGTGATAGAAATTGAGTTCTTTTGTGTTGTATATTATGAGAATGCATCCAAATACTTTGTTTGCTTTCATTTGAGTGTGAAATTACACCTAGGATGTTTACAGTTACATACAAGCTTCAACTCAAGCTTTTGAATGCATTTACGCGTTTTTAAAAGCTCATACGAGTAGGGTGGAAGAGATTTGAGTTCTTTTGTGTTGTATATTAAGAGAAAGCATCCAAATACTTTGTTTGCATTCATTTGAGTGTGAAACTAGACCTAGGATGTTTACAGTTACAAACAAGCTTCAACTCAAGCTTTTGAATGCATTTACGCGTTTTTAAAAGCTCATACGAGTAGGGTGGAAGAGATTTGAGTTCTTTTGTGTTGTATATTAAGAGAAAGCATCCAAATACTTTGTTTGCATTCATATGAGTGTGAAACTAGACCTAGGATGTTTACAGTTACAAACAAGCTTCAACTCAAGCTTTTGAATGCATTTACGCGTTTTAAAAGCTCATACGAGTAGGGTCAAAGAGATTTGAGTTCTTTTGTATTGTATATTAAGAGAAAGCATCCAAATATTTTGTTTGCAATCATTTGAATGTGAAACTACACCTAGGATGTTTACAGTTACAAACAAGCTTCAACTCAGGCTGCTGAATGAATTTACGCGTTTTAACAGCTCTTACGACAAGGGTGATAGAAATTGAGTTGTTTTGTGTTGCATATTAAGAGAAAGAATCCAAATACGTTGTTTGCATTCATTTGAGTGTGAAACTATACCTAGGATGTTTACAGTTACAAACAAGCTTCAACTCAAGCTTTTGAATGCATTTACGCGTTTTAAAAGCTCATACGAGTAGGGTGAAAGAGATTTGAGTTCTTTTGTGTTGTATATTAAGAGAAAGCATCCAAATACGTTTTTTGCATTCATTTGAGTGTGAAACTACACCTAGGATGTTTACAGTTACAAACAAGCTTCAACTCAAGCTTTTGAATGCATTTACGCGTTTTAAAAGCTCATACGAGTAGGGTGAAAGAGATTTGAGTTCTTTTGTGTTGTATATTAAGATAAAGCATCCAAATACTTTGTTTGCATTCATTTGAGTGTGAAACTACACCTAGGATGTTTACAAGTACAAACAAGCTTCAACTCAAGCTGTTGAATGAATTTGCGCGTTTTAACAGCTCTTACGACTAGGGTGATAGAAATTGTGTTCTTTTGTGTTGTATATTAAGAGAAAGCATCCAAATACTTTGTTTGCAATCATTTGAGTGTGAAACTACACCTAGGATGTTTACAGTTACAAACAAGCTTCAACTCAAGCTGCTGAATGAATTTACGCGTTTTAACAGCTCTTACGACTAGAGTGATAGAAATTGAGTTGTTTTGTGTTGCATATTAAGAGAAAGAATCCAAATACGTTGTTTGCATTCATTTGAGTGTCAAACTATACCTAGGATGTTTACAGTTACAAACAAGCTTCAACTCAAGCTTTTGAATGCATTTACGCGTTTTAAAAGCTCATACGAGTAGGGTGAAAGAGATTTGAGTTCTTTTGTGTTGTATATTAAGAGAAATCATCCAAATACTTTGTTTGCATTGATTTGAGTGTGAAACTATACCTAGGATGTTTACAGTTACAAACAAGCTTCAACTCAAGCTTCTGAATGCATTTACGCGTTTTAAAAGCTCATACGAGTAGGGTGAAAGAGATTTGAGTTCTTTTGTGTTGTATATTAAGAGAAATCATCCAAATACTTTGTTTGCAATCATTTGAGTGTGAAACAACACCTAGGATGTTTACAGTTACAAACAAGCTTCAACTCAAGCTTTTGAATGCATTTACGCGTTTTAAAAGCTTATACGAGTGGGGTGAAAGAGATTTGAGTTCTTTTGTGTTGTATATTAAGAGAAATCATCCAAATACTTTGTTTGCATTCATTTGAGTGTCAAACTAAACCTAGGATGTTTACAGTTACAAACAAGCTTCAACTCAAGCTTTTGAATGCATTTACGCGTTTTAAAAGCTCATACGAGTAGGGTGAAAGAGATTTGAGTTCTTTTGTGTTGTATATTAAGAGAAAGCATCCAAATACGTTTTTTTCATTCATTTGAGTGTGAAACTACACCTAGGATGTTTACAAGTACAAACAAGCTTCAACTCAAGCTGCTGAATGAATTTACGCGTTTTAACAGCTCTTACGACTAGGGTGATAGAAATTGAGTTCTTTTGTGTTGTATATTAAGAGAATGCATCCAAATACTTTGTTTGCTTTCATTTGAGTGTGAAATTACACCTAGGATGTTTACAGTTACATACAAGCTTCAACTCAAGCTTTTGAATGCATTTACGCGTTTTTAAAAGCTCATACGAGTAGGGTGAAAGAGATTTGAGTTCTTTTGTTTTGTATATTAAGAGAAAGCATCTAAATACTTTGTTTGCATTCATTTGAGTGTGAAATTACACCTAGGATGTTTACAAGTACAAACAAGCTTCAACTCAAGCTTTTGAATGTATTTACGCATTTTAAAAGCTCATACGAGTAGGGTGAATGAGATTTGAGTTCTTTTGTGTTGTATATTAAGAGAAAGCACCCAAATACGTTGTTTGTATTCATTTAAGTGTGAAACTACACCTAGGATGTTTACAAGCACAAACAAGCTTCAACTCAAGCTTCTGAATGAATTTACGCGTTTTAAAAGCTCATACGAGTAGGGTGAAAGAGATTTGAGTTCTTTTGTGTTGTATATTAAGAGAAAGCATCCAAATACGTTTTTTTCATTCATTTGAGTGTGAGACTACACCTAGGATGTTTACAAGTACAAACAAGCTTCAACTCAAGCTGCTGAATGAATTTATGCGTTTTAACAGCTCTTACGACTAGGGTGATAGAAATTGAGTTCTTTTGTGTTGTATATTAAGAGAATGCATCCAAATACTTTGTTTGCTTTCATTTGAGTGTGAAATTACACCTAGGATGTTTACAGTTACATACAAGCTTCAACTCAAGCTTTTGAATGCATTTACGCGTTTTTAAAAGCTCATACGAGTAGGGTGGAAGAGATTTGAGTTCTTTTGTGTTGTATATTAAGAGAAAACATCCAAATACTTTGTTTGCATTCATTTGAGTGTGAAACTAGACCTAGGATGTTTACAGTTACAAACAAGCTTCAACTCAAGCTTTTGAATGCATTTACGCGTTTTTAAAAGCTCATACGAGTAGGGTGAAAGAGATTTGAGTTCTTTTGTGTTGTATATTAAGAGAAAGCATCCAAATACGTTTTTTTCATTCATTTGAGTGTGAAACTACACCTAGGATGTTTACAAGTACAAACAAGCTTCAACTCAAGCTGCTGAATGAATTTACGCGTTTTAACAGCTCTTACGACTAGGGTGATAGAAATTGAGTTCTTTTGTGTTGTATATTAAGAGAATGCATCCAAATACTTTGTTTGCTTTCATTTGAGTGTGAAATTACACCTAGGATGTTTACAGTTACATACAAGCTTCAACTCAAGCTTTTGAATGCATTTACGCGTTTTTAAAAGCTCATACGAGTAGGGTGGAAGAGATTTGAGTTCTTTTGTGTTGTATATTAAGAGAAAGCATCCAAATACTTTGTTTGCATTCATTTGAGTGTGAAACTAGACCTAGGATGTTTACAGTTACAAACAAGCTTCAACTCAAGCTTTTGAATGCATTTACGCGTTTTTAAAAGCTCATACGAGTAGGGTGGATGAGATTTGAGTTCTTTTGTGTTGTATATTAAGAGAAAGCATCCAAATACTTTGTTTGCATTCATTTGAGTGTCAAACTATACCTAGGATGTTTACAGTTACAAACAAGCTTCAACTCAAGCTTTCGAATGCATTTACGCGTTTCAAAAGCTCATACGAGTAGGGTGAAAGAGATTTGAGTTCTTTTGTGTTGTATATTAAGAGAAAGCATCCAAATACGTTTTTTGCATTCATTTGAGTGTGAAACTGCACCTAGGATGTTTACAGTTACAAACAAGCTTCAACTCAAGCTTTTGAATGCATTTACGCGTTTTAAAAGCTCATACGAGTAGGGTGAAAGAGATTTGAGTTCTTTTGTGTTGTATATTAAGATAAAGCATCCAAATACTTTGTTTGCATTCATTTGAGTGTGAAACTACACCTAGGATGTTTACAAGTACAAACAAGCTTCAACTCAAGCTGTTGAATGAATTTACGCGTTTTAACAGCTCTTACGACTAGGGTGATAGAAATTGAGTTCTTTTGTGTTGTATATTAAGAGAAAGCATCCAAATACTTTGTTTGCAATCATTTGAGTGTGAAACTACACCTAGGATGTTTACAGTTACAAACAAGCTTCAACTCAAGCTGCTGAATGAATTTACGCGTTTTAACAGCTCTTACGACTAGGGTGATAGAAATTGATCGTTTTGTGTTGCATATTAAGAGAAAGAATCCAAATACGTTGTTTGCATTCATTTGAGTGTCAAACTATACCTAGGATGTTTACAGTTACAAACAAGCTTCAACTCAAGCTTTTGAATGCATTTACGCGTTTTAAAAGCTCATACGAGTAGGGTGAAAGAGATTTGAGTTCTTTTGTGTTGTATATTAAGAGAAAGCATTCAAATACTTTGTTTGCATTCATTTGAGTGTGAAACTATACCTAGGATGTTTACAGTTACAAACAAGCTTCAACTCAAGCTTTTGAATGCATTTACGCGTTTTAAAAGCTCATACGAGTAGGGTGAAAGAGATTTGAGTTCTTTTGTGTTGTATATTAAGAGAAAGCACCCAAATACGTTGATTGTACTCATTTAAGTGTGAAACTACACCTAGGATATTTACAAGTACAAACAAGCTTCAACTCAAGCTGCTGAATGAATTTACGCGTTTTAACAGCTCTTACGACTAGGGTGATGGAAATTGAGTTCTTTTGTGTTGTATATTAAGAGAAAGCATCCAAATACTTTGATTGCATTCATTTGAGTTTGAAACTACACCTAGGATGTTTACAGTTACAAAAAAGCTTCAACTCAAGGTTTTGAATGCATTTACGCGTTTTAAAAGCTCATACGAGTAGAGTGAAAGAGATTTGAGTTCTTTTGTGTTGTATATTAAGAGAAAGCATCCAAATACGTTGTTTTCATTCATTTGAGTGTGAAACTACACCTAGGATGTTTACAAGTACAAAGAAGCTTCAACTCAAGCTGCTGAATGAATTTACGCGTTTTAACTGCTCTTACGACTTGGGTGATAGAAATTGAGTTCTTTTGTGTTGTATATTAAGGGAAAGCATCCAAATACTTTGTTTGCTTTCATTTGAGTTTGAAATTACACCTAGGATATTTACAGTTACATACAAGCTTCAACTCAAGCTTTTGAATGCATTTACGCGTTTTTAAAAGCTCATACGAGTAGGGTGGAAGAGATTTGAGTTCTTTTGTGTTGTATATTAGGAGAAAGCATCCAAATACTTTGTTTGCATTCATTTGAGTGTGAAACTAGACCTAGGATGTTTACAGTTACAAACAAGCTTCAACTCAAGCTTTTGAATGCATTTACGCGTTTTAAAAGCTCATACGAGTAGGGTGAAAGAGATTTGGGTTCTTTTGTGTTGTATATTAAGAGAAAGCATCCAAATACGTTGTGTTCATTCACTTGAGTGTGAAACAACACCTAGGATGTTTACAAGTACAAACAAGCTTCAACTCAAGCTGTTGAATGAATTTACGCGTTTTAACAGCTCTTACGACTAGGGTGATAAAAATTGAGTTCTTTTGTGTTGTATATTAAGAGAAAAAGCATCCAAATACTCTGTTTGCATTCATTTGAGTGTGAAACTAGACCTAGGATGTTTACAGTTACAAACAAGCTTCAACTGAAGCTTTTGAATGCATTTACGCGTTTTAAAAGCTCATACGAGTAGGGTCAAAGAGATTTGAGTTTTTTGTATTGTATATTAAGAGAAAGCATCCAAATATTTTGTTTGCATTCATTTGAGTGTCAAACTACACCTAGGATGTTTACAAGTACGAACAAGCTTCAACTCAAGCTTTTGAATGTATTTACGCATTTTAAAAGCTCATACGAGTAGGGTGAAATAGATTTGAGATCTTTTGTATTGTATATTAAGAGAAAGCATCCAAATACTTTGTGTACCTTCATTTGAGTGTGAAACTACACCTAGGATGTGTACAGTTAAAAACAAGCTTCAACTCAAGCTTTTGAATGCATTTACGCGTTTTAAAAGCTCATACGAGTAGGGTGAAAGAGATTTGAGTTCTTTTGTGTTGTATATTAAGAGAAAGCATCCAAATACGTTGTTTGCATTCATTTGAGTGTGAAACTACACCTAGGATGTTTACAAGTACAAACAAGCTTCAACTCAAGCTGTTGAATGAATTTACGCGTTTTAACAGCTCTTACAACTAGGGTGATAGAAATTGAGTTCTTTTGTGTTGACTATTAAGAGAAAGCATCCAAGTATTTTGTTTGCTTTCATTTGAGTGTGAAATTACACCTAGGATGTTTACAAGTACAAACAAGCTTCAACTCAAGGTGTTGAATGATTTTACGCGTTTTAACAACTCTTACGACTAGGGTGATAGAAATTGAGTTCTTTTGTGTTGTATATTAAGAGAAAGCATCCAAATACTTTGTTTGCTTTCATTTGAGTGTGAAATTACACCTAGGATGTTTACAGTTACAAACAAGCTTCAACTCAAGCTTTTGAATGCATTTACGCGTTTTAAAAGCTCATACGAGTAGGGTGAAAGAGATTTGAGTTCTTTTGTGTTGTATATTAAGAGAAAGCATCCAAATATGTTGTTTGCATTTATTTGAGTGTGAAACTACACCTAGGATGTTTACAGTTACAAACAAGCTTCAACTCAAGGTTTTGAATGCATTTACGCGTTTTAAAAGAGATTTGAGTTCGGTGAAATAGATTTGAGTTCTTTTGTGT
Source organism: Tetragonia tetragonoides (assembly GCA_038025085.1). Lineage (NCBI taxonomy): Eukaryota > Viridiplantae > Streptophyta > Magnoliopsida > Caryophyllales > Aizoaceae > Tetragonia > Tetragonia tetragonoides. The sequence goes on from CM076146.1 coordinate 22,084,576, forward strand.
TGTATATCAAGAGAAAGCATCCAAATACTTTGTTTGCATTCATTTGAGCGTGAAACTATACCTAGGATGTTTACAGTTACAAACAAGCTTCAACTGAAGCTTTTGAATGCATTTACGCGTTTTAAAAGCTCATACGAGTAGGGTGAAAGAGATTTGAGTTCTATTGTGTTGTATATTAAGAGAAAGCATCCAAATACTTTGTTTGCATTCATTTGAGTGTGAAACTATACCTAGGATGTTTACAGTTACAAACAAGCTTCAACTCAAGCTTTTGAATGCATTTACGCGTTTTTAAAAGCTCATACGAGTAGGGTGAAAGAGATTTGAGTTCTTTTGTGTTGTGTATTAAGAGAAAGCATCCAAATACTTTGTTTGCATTCATTTGAGTGTGAAATTACACCTAGGATGTTTACAAGTGCAAATAAGCTTCAACTCAAGCTTTTGAATGTATTTACGCATTTTAAAAGCTCATACGAGTAGGGTGAAATAGATTTGAGTTCTTTTGTATTGTATATTAAGAGAAAGCATCCAAATACTTTGTGTACATTCATTTGAGTGTGAAACTACACCTAGGATGTTTACAGTTAAAAACAAGCTTCAACTCAAGCTTTTGAATGCATTTACGCGTTTTAAAAGCTCATACGAGTAGGGTGAAAGAGATTTGAGTTCTTTTGTGTTGTATATTAAGAGAAAGCATCCAAATACGTTGTTTGCATTCAGTTGAGTGTGAAACTACACCTACGATGTTTACAAGTACAAACAAGCTTCAACTCAAGCTTTTGATTGTATTTACGCATTTTAAAAGCTCATACGACTAGGGTGAAAGAGATTTGAGTTCTTTTGTGTTGTATATTAAGAGAAAGCATCCAAATACGTTGTTTGCATTCAGTTGAGTGTGAAACTACACCTACGATGTTTACAAGTACAAACAAGCTTCAACTCAAGCTTTTGATTGTATTTACGCATTTTAAAAGCTCTTACGACTAGGGTGATGGAAATTGAGTTCTTTTGTGTTGTATATTAAGAGAAAGCATCCAAATACTTTGTTTGCATTCATTTGAGTGTGAAACTATACCTAGGATGTTTACAGTTACAAACAAGCTTCAACTCAAGCTTTTGAATGCATTTACGCGTTTTTAAAAGCTCATACGAGTAGGGTGAAAGAGATTTGAGTTCTTTTGTGTGGTATATTAAGAGAAAGCATCTAAATACTTTGTTTGCATTCATTTGAGTGTGAAACTGCACCTAGGATGTTTACAAGTACAAACAAGCTTCAACTCAAGCTGTTGAATGAATTTACGCGTTTTAACAGCTCTTACAACTAGGGTGATAGAAATTGAGTTCTTTTGTGTTGACTATTAAGAGAAAGCATCCAAGTACTTTGTTTGCTTTCATTTGAGTGTGAAATTACACCTAGGATGTTTACAAGTACAAACAAGCTTCAACTCAAGGTGTTGAATGATTTTACGCGTTTTAACAACTCTTACGACTAGGGTGATAGAAATTGAGTTCTTTTGTGTTCTATATTAAGAGAAAGCATCCAAATACTTTGTTTGCTTTCATTTGAGTGTGAAATTACACCTAGGATGTTTACAGTTACAAACAAGCTTCAACTCAAGCTTTTGAATGCATTTACGCGTTTTAAAAGCTCATACGAGTAGGGTGAAAGAGATTTGAGTTCTTTTGTGTTGTATATTAAGAGAAAGCATCCAAATACTTTGTTTGCTTTCAATTGAGTGTGAAATTACACCTAGGATGTTTACAAATACAAACAAGCTTCAACTCAAGCTTTTGAATGTATTTACGCATTTTAAAAGGTCATACGAGTAGGGTCAAAGAGATTTGAGTTCTTTTGTATTGTATATTAAGAGAAAGCATCCAAATATTTTGGTTGCATTCATTTGAGTGTGAAACTACACCTAGGATGTTTACAGTTACAAACAAGCTTCAACTCAAGCTTTTGAATGCATTTACGCGTTTTAAAAGAGATTTGAGTTCGGTGAAATAGATTTGAGTTCTTTTGTGTTGTATATCAAGAGAAAGCATCCAAATACTTTGTTTGCATTCATTTGAGCGTGAAACTATACCTAGGATGTTTACAGTTACAAACAAGTTTCAACTCAAGCTTTTGAATGCATTTACGCGTTTTTAAAAGCTCATACGAGTAGGGTGAAAGAGATTTGAGTTCTTTTGTGTTGTATATTAAGAGAAAGCATCCAAATACTTTGTTTGCATTCATTTGAGTGTGAAATTACACTTAGGATGTTTACAAGTACAAACAAGCTTCAACTCAAGCTTTTGAATGTATTTACGCATTTTAAAAGCTCATACGAGAAGTGTGAAAGAGATTTGAGTTCTTTTGTATTGTATATTAAGAGAAAGCATCTAAATACTTTGTGTACATTCATTTGAGTGTGAAACTACACCTAGGATGTTTACAGTTACAAACAAGCTTCAACTCAAGCTTTTGAATGCATTTACGCGTTTTAAAAGAGATTTGAGTTCGGTGAAATAGATTTGAGTTCTTTTGTGTTGTATATTAAGAGAAAGCATCCAAATACTTTGTTTGCATTCATTTGAGCGTGAAACTATACCTAGGATGTTTACAGTTACAAACAAGCTTCAACTCAAGCTTTTGAATGCATTTACGCGTTTTTAAAAGCTCATACGAGTAGGGTGAAAGAGATTTGAGTTCTTTTGTTTTGTATATTAAGAGAAAGCATCTAAATACTTTGTTTGCATTCATTTGAGTGTGAAATTACACCTAGGATGTTTACAAGTACAAACAAGCTTCAACTCAAGCTTTTGAATGTATTTACGCATTTTAAAAGCTCATACGAGTAGGGTGAATGAGATTTGAGTTCTTTTGTGTGGTATATTAAGAGAAAGCACCCAAATACGTTGTTTGTATTCATTTAAGTGTGAAACTACACCTAGGATGTTTACAAGTACAAACAAGCTTCAACTCAAGCTTCTGAATGAATTTACGCGTTTTAACAGCTCTTACGACTAGGGTGATAGAAATTGAGTTCTTTTGTGTTGTATATTAAGAGAAAGCATCCAAATACTTTGTTTGCTTTCATTTGAGTGTGAAATTACACATAGGATGTTTACAGTTACAAACAAGCTTCAACTAAAGCTTTTGAATGTATTTACGCATTTTAAAAGCTCATACGACTAGGGTGAAAGAGATTTGAGTTCTTTTGTGTTGTATATTAAGAGAAAGCAACCAAATACTTTGTTTGCATTCATTTGAGTGTGAAATTACACCTAGGATGTTTACAGTTACAAACACGCTTCAACGCAAACTTTTGAATGCATTTACGCATTTTAAAAGCTCATACTAGTAGGGTGAAAGAGATTTGAGTTCTTTTGTGTTGTATATTAAGAGAAAGCATCCAAATACTTTGTTTGCATTCATTTGATTGTGAAACTACACCTAGGATGTTTACAAGTACAAACAAGCTTCAACTCAAGCTTTTGAATGTATTTACGCATTTTAAAAGCTCATACGAGAAGTGTGAAAGAGATTTGAGTTCTTTTGTATTGTATATTAAGAGAAAGCATCCAAATACTTTGTGTACATTCATTTGAGTGTGAAACTACACCTAGGATGTTTACAGTTACAAACAAGCTTCAACTCAAGCTTTTGAATGCATTTACGCGTTTTAAAAGAGATTTGAGTTCGGTGAAATAGATTTGAGTTCTTTTGTGTTGTATATTAAGAGAAAGCATCCAAATACTTTGTTTGCATTCATTTGAGCGTGAAACTATACCTAGGATGTTTACAGTTACAAACAAGCTTCAACTCAAGCTTTTGAATGCATTTACGCGTTTTTAAAAGCTCATACGAGTAGGGTGAAAGAGATTTCAGTTCTTTTGTGTGGTATTGATGTGAAATAAGTAACAAAACGGAAATTAACCTTTGATAGTATCACACAAAGGGATCTTGTTCAAGAATCACTCAAGAACAACTCACGAATCACTCGTAAGGGTTTCAACCTGAATCACTCAGTTTGAGGGGTAAATACTCACGTATTCAATAATTAATCATCAAAGCACGAGTTTACAATAGCAAAGCTCTCCCCTATTTATAGACAAAGAAATCTAAAGCTATTCGGAATCCTAATCCTAGTCCGAATAGGAAACTAACTACGAAACTGACTACAATTGTAAAACGGACTAACTAACAGCTTTCCTAATTCCTAATGGACTTCTAATACTAATAACAATCAGATTATTACTCTCCTAAACATATTCTAACTAATTAAGGGAATACTAAACGAAATCGAACTAAACAACTGATTACCTAGCGCCCAAGGCACAAACCCGTGGGAACAGCTTTCCACTGTAAATTAAATCGCCTTTTAAACCCTGTTAAGTTTCGAATATGGGAAAACTCAAAAGATAGGAGTTTTAGATCTCTTTTCCAGCTTTCTACAGAACTTTGAATCACCACGATCCCATGTCGTATGAGTGAGTTATGATCAAAATACGAACCAGTGTAGAAGCTGTCAAAATTACGGGAATCCTTATAACGAATGAGATCATATAATAAGAGCTTTAATCCCGATCTTGTGTGTAAACTCCATGTAATTATCTTTGTAGGAGTCAATTTAATGCATAACCACCAAAGAAACTCGATGTAAACAAGAATAGATGTTCTCTTGCTAGTTTCTTGGTTGTTCTGTTTACTTTGCACACTTGCTCCCGCATCAATCTCCCTTTCTTCAAAAAGAATTGTCCTCAATTCTTCGTATGTAGTAATCTTCTCCTGAACCTGTATATTCATCAAATTTTCTTTACAAATATCCAATGAACCCACAAGGTTAAGAGCCTCGTTGTTGTCTTCTTGATGGACATCTCTTTCTTGTTCTTGATCAAAGCTAGATTCAAGAAGTCCCAATTCCATCTCGGATTTCTCTTGCATGTCATCAATATAATCAAGATCTTTAAGGAAATCACCAATATTTTCTGGTTCAATGAATATTTCTTCGATAAACTCATCAACCACAGTTGGTAGGCTTGAATTATTAACTTGAACAACAATAAGGGGGTCAATGTTATTGGTCTTTTCTTGTGAATCTTCCATAGGAACAATATCTTTAAAGTAATCATCAAGATCTGGTTTTCCTTTGAATGTATCCACAACAAAGAGCCTATCTTCATTGATGGGTTGATCATTTATTATGCACCCATTCATGTACTCCAACTTATGATTTCGACGTTGACGCGCTTGTTGGTATGCTTGTTGTGCTCATAGGTGCACTAGTTGTTGCTCCTTCTCTTGCCTCTCAATCTTGAGAGCTATCTTGCATACATACTTAAAGGATATGAAAGGAACAAGCTCCACCTTGTGCCTTAGAGTTGAGTTTAGTCCTTTGATGAATCTTGCAATCTTTAACTCCTCCTTCTCCACGAGATCACACATCATGTGCGCGTTTTCAAACTTTTGGAGGTAGTCTTGTACACTTGAGGTTTCTTGGCTTAAGGACGTAAGTTTTAAAAATTGTTCTTGCTCAAATTCTTTAGGCAAAAATCGGTTCTTTAAATATTTCTTGAGTATGTCCCAAGTCTCAATCTTTGCTTTCCCGTCCTTCTTGCGTCGAGCCTTTAGTTTTTCATACCAAAAAGAAGCATGCTTGGTGAGTTTATGCGTGGCTAACTTGCATCTTCGCCGCTCATCATACTCCTTGTATTCAAAGACTCTCTCCATAGTTATAAGCCAATCAAGAAAGCCCTCTGGGTCGTAGGAACCGTCATATTCAGGGAGTTCGACCTTCAAGTTCCTGTCATCATCATAGGGATGTCGTGGTTTAGGAGCGTCATTGGTTCTAGTCCCACTTGTGTCTTCAAACTCCTCATCGAAGTCGGGGTCACGGTTGTGGTTTCTCCAATGAATTCTGCGCATCCTTGTCTCCATGTTCTCCCTATCTTCTTGGTTTCTTCTTTCCATAGCAGCCATCCGCTCTTCTTGAGATTTGAAAGACGTCCTAAGATCCTCCATGGCTGTTAACAACTTTGCTAGTTCGCTGGACTCACCCATAGCTTCGGTTGTTGGTTTCTTGGGGGTTTCTTGGCTGTCTTCGTGAACAAAGGGCGGATCTTGCAAGAATCTTTCTCTAAAGCTCGCTATGGTGTCGTGTTTATGCTCAGGACCGTGTTGTTTAAACTTAAGAAAGCTCAAACCTTTAGCTCTGATACCAAGTTGATGTGAAATAAGTAACAAAACGGAAATTAACCTTTGATAGTATCACACAAAGGGATCTTGTTCAAGAATCACTCAAGAACAACTCACGAATCACTCGTAAGGGTTTCAACCTGAATCACTCAGTTTGAGGGGTAAATACTCACGTATTCAATAATTAATCATCAAAGCACGAGTTTACAATAGCAAAGCTCTCCCCTATTTATAGACAAAGAAATCTAAAGCTATTCGGAATCCTAATCCTAGTCCGAATAGGAAACTAACTACGAAACTGACTACAATTGTAAAACGGACTAACTAACAGCTTTCCTAATTCCTAATGGACTTCTAATACTAATAACAATCAGATTATTACTCTCCTAAACATATTCTAACTAATTAAGGGAATACTAAACGAAATCGAACTAAACAACTGATTACCTAGCGCCCAAGGCACAAACCCGTGGGAACAGCTTTCCACTGTAAATTAAATCGCCTTTTAAACCCTGTTAAGTTTCGAATATGGGAAAACTCAAAAGATAGGAGTTTTAGATCTCTTTTCCAGCTTTCTACAGAACTTTGAATCACCACGATCCCATGTCGTATGAGTGAGTTATGATCAAAATACGAACCAGTGTAGAAGCTGTCAAAATTACGGGAATCCTTATAACGAATGAGATCATATAATAAGAGCTTTAATCCCGATCTTGTGTGTAAACTCCATGTAATTATCTTTGTAGGAGTCAATTTAATGCATAACCACCAAAGAAACTCGATGTAAACAAGAATAGATGTTCTCTTGCTAGTTTCTTGGTTGTTCTGTTTACTTTGCACACTTGCTCCCGCATCAGGTATATTAAGAGAAAGCATCTAAATACTTTGTTTGCATTCATTTGAGTGTGAAATTACACCTAGGATGTTTACAAGTACAAACAAGCTTCAACTCAAGCTTTTGAATGTATTTACGCATTTTAAAAGCTCATACGAGTAGGGTGAATGAGATTTGAGTTCTTTTGTGTTGTATATTAAGAGAAAGCACCCAAATACGTTGTTTGTATTCATTTAAGTGTGAAACTACACCTAGGATGTTTACAAGTACAAACAAGCTTCAACTCAAGCTTCTGAATGAATTTACGCGTTTTAACAGCTCTTACTACTAGGGTGATAGAAATTGAGTTCTTTTGTGTTGTATATTAAGAGAAAGCATCCAAATACTTTGTTTGCTTTCATTTGAGTGTGAAATTACACATAGGATGTTTACAGTTACAAACAAGCTTCAACTCAAGCTTTTGAATGCATTTACGCGTTTTAAAAGCTCATACGAGTAGGGTGAAAGAGATTTGAGTTCTTTTGTGTTGTATATTAAGAGAAAGCATCCAAATACTTTGTTTGCATTCATTTGAGTGTGAAATTACACTTAGGATGTTTACAAGTACAAACAAGCTTCAACTCAAGCTTTTCAATGTATTTACGCATTTTAAAAGCTCATACGACTAGGGTGAAAGAGATTTGAGTTCTTTTGTGTTGTATATTAAGAGAAAGCATCCAAATACTTTGTTTGCATTCATTTGAGTGTGAAATTACACCTAGGATGTTTACAGTTACAAACACGCTTCAACGCAAGCTTTTGAATGCATTTACGCATTTTAAAAGCTCATACTAGTAGGGTGAAAGAGATTTGAGTTCTTTTGTGTTGTATATTAAGAGAAAGCATCCAAATACTTTGTTTGCATTCATTTGATTGTGAAACTACACCTAGGATGTTTACAAGTACAAACAAGCTTCAACTCAAGCTTTTGAATGTATTTACGCATTTTAAAAGCTCATACGAGAAGTGTGAAAGAGATTTGAGTTCTTTTGTATTGTATATTAAGAGAAAGCATCCAAATACTTTGTGTACATTCATTTGAGTGTGAAACTACACCTAGGATGTTTACAGTTACAAACAAGCTTCAACTCAAGCTTTTGAATGCATTTACGCGTTTTAAAAGAGATTTGAGTTCGGTGAAAGAGATTTGAGTTCTTTTGTGTTGTATATTAAGAGAAAGCATCCAAATACTTTGTTTGCATTCATTTGAGCGTGAAACTATACCTAGGATGTTTACAGTTACAAACAAGCTTCAACTCAAGCTTTTGAATGCATTTACGCGTTTTTAAAAGCTCATACGAGTAGGGTGAAAGAGATTTGAGTTCTTTTGTGTTGTATATTAAGAGAAAGCATCTAAATACTTTGTTTGCATTCATTTAAGTGTGAAATTACACCTAGGATGTTTACAAGTACAAACAAGCTTCAACTCAAGCTTTTGAATGTATTTCCGCATTTTAAAAGCTCATACGAGTAGGGTGAATGAGATTTGAGTTCTTTTGTGTTGTATATTAAGAGAAAGCACCCAAATACGTTGTTTGTATTCATTTAAGTGTGAAACTACACCTAGGATATTTACAAGTACAAACAAGCTTCAACTCAAGCTTCTGAATGAATTTACGCGTTTTAACAGCTCTTACGACTAGGGTGATAGAAATTGAGTTCTTTTGTGTTGTATATTAAGAGAAAGCATCCAAATACTTTGTTTGCTTTCATTTGAGTGTGAAATTACACATAGGATGTTTACAGTTACAAACAAGCTTCAACTCAAGCTTTTGAATGCATTTACGCGTTTTAAAAGCTCATACGAGTAGGGTGAAAGAGATTTGAGTTCTTTTGTGTTGTATATTAAGAGAAAGCATCCAAATACTTTGTTTGCATTCATTTGAGTGTGAAACTATACCTAGGATGTTTACAGTTACAAACAAGCTTCAACTCAAGCTTTTGAATGCATTTACGCGTTTTTAAAAGCTCATACGAGTAGGGTGAAAGAGATTTGAGTTCTTTTGTGTTGTATATTAAGAGAAAGCATCTAAATACTTTGTTTGCATTCATTTGAGTGTGAAATTACACCTAGGATGTTTACAAGTACAAACAAGCTTCAACTCAAGCTTTTGAATGCATTTACGCGTTTTTAAAAGCTCATACGAATAGGGTGAAATAGATTTGAGTTCTTTTGTATTGTATATTAAGAGAAAGCATCCAAATACTTTGTGTACATTCATCTGAGTGTGAAACTACACCTAGGATGTTTACAGTTAAAAACAAGCTTCAACTCAAGCTTTTGAATGCATTTACGCGTTTTAAAAGCTCATACGAGTAGGGTGAAAGAGATTTGAGTTCTTTTGTGTTGTATATTAAGAGAAAGCATCCAAATACGTTGTTTGCATTCATTTGAGTGTGAAACTACACCTAGGATGTTTACAAGTACAAACAAGCTTCAACTCAAGCTGTTGAATGAATTTACGCGTTTTAACAGCTCTTACAACTAGGGTGATAGAAATTGAGTTCTTTTGTGTTGAATATTAAGAGAAAGCATCCAAGTACTTTGTTTGCTTTCATTTGAGTGTGAAATTACACCTAGGATGTTTACAAGTACAAACAAGCTTCAACTCAAGGTGTTGAATGATTTTACGCGTTTTAACAACTCTTACGACTAGGGTGATAGAAATTGAGTTCTTTTGTTATGTATATTAAGAGAAAGCATCCAAATACTTTGTTTGCTTTCATTTGAGTGTGAAATTACACCTAGGATGTTTACAGTTACAAACAAGCTTCAACTCAAGCTTTTGAATGCATTTACGCAATTTAAAAGCTCATACGAGTAGGGTGAAAGAGATTTGAGTTCTTTTGTGTTGTATATTAAGAGAAAGCATCCAAATACTTTGTTTGCATTCATTTGAGTGTGAAATTACACCTAGGATGTTTACAAGTACAAATAAGCTTCAACTCAAGCTTTTGAATGTATTTACACATTTTAAAAGCTCATACGAGTAGGGTGAAAGAGATTTGAGTTCTTTTGTTTTGTATATTAAGAGAAAGCATCTAAATACTTTGTTTGCATTCATTTGAGTGTGAAATTACACCTAGGATGTTTACAAGTACAAACAAGCTTCAACTCAAGCTTTTGAATGTATTTACGCATTTTAAAAGCTCATACGAGTAGGGTGAATGAGATTTGAGTTCTTTTGTGTTGTATATTAAGAGAAAGCACCCAAATACGTTGTTTGTATTCATTTAAGTGTGAAACTACACCTAGGATGTTTACAAGTACAAACAAGCTTCAACTCAAGCTTCTGAATGAATTTACGCGTTTTAACAGCTCTTACTACTAGGGTGATAGAAATTGAGTTCTTTTGTGTTGTATATTAAGAGAAAGCATCCAAATACTTTGTTTGCTTTCATTTGAGTGTGAAATTACACATAGGATGTTTACAGTTACAAACAAGCTTCAACTCAAGCTTTTGAATGCATTTACGCGTTTTAAAAGCTCATACGAGTAGGGTGAAAGAGATTTGAGTTCTTTTGTGTTGTATATTAAGAGAAAGCATCCAAATACTTTGTTTGCATTCATTTGAGTGTGAAATTACACTTAGGATGTTTACAAGTACAAACAAGCTTCAACTCAAGCTTTTGAATGTATTTACGCATTTTAAAAGCTCATACGACTAGGGTGAAAGAGATTTGAGTTCTTTTGTGTTGTATATTAAGAGAAAGCATCCAAATAATTTGTTTGCATTCATTTGAGTGTGAAATTACACCTAGGATGTTTACAGTTACAAACACGCTTCAACGCAAGCTTTTGAATGCATTTACGCATTTTAAAAGCTCATACTAGTAGGGTGAAAGAGATTTGAGTTCTTTTGTGTTGTATATTAAGAGAAAGCATCCAAATACTTTGTTTGCATTCATTTGATTGTGAAACTACACCTAGGATGTTTACAAGTACAAACAAGCTTCAACTCAAGCTTTTGAATGTATTTACGCATTTTAAAAGCTCATACGAGAAGTGTGAAAGAGATTTGAGTTCTTTTGTATTGTATATTAAGAGAAAGCATCCAAATACTTTGTGTACATTCATTTGAGTGTGAAACTACACCTAGGATGTTTACAGTTACAAACAAGCTTCAACTCAAGCTTTTGAATGCATTTACGCGTTTTAAAAGAGATTTGAGTTCGGTGAAAGAGATTTGAGTTCTTTTGTGTTGTATATTAAGAGAAAGCATCCAAATACTTTGTTTGCATTCATTTGAGCGTGAAACTATACCTAGGATGTTTACAGTTACAAACAAGCTTCAACTCAAGCTTTTGAATGCATTTACGCGTTTTTAAAAGCTCATACGAGTAGGGTGAAAGAGATTTGAGTTCTTTTGTGTTGTATATTAAGAGAAAGCATCTAAATACTTTGTTTGCATTCATTTGAGTGTGAAATTACACCTAGGATGTTTACAAGTACAAACAAGCTTCAACTCAAGCTTTTGAATGCATTTACGCGTTTTTAAAAGCTCATACGAGTAGGGTGAAAGAGATTTGAGTTCTTTTGTGTTGTATATTAAGAGAAAGCATCTAAATACTTTGTTTGCATTCATTTGAGTGTGAAATTACACCTAGGATGTTTACAAGTACAAACAAGCTTCAACTCAAGCTTTTGAATGTATTTCCGCATTTTAAAAGCTCATACGAGTAGGGTGAATGAGATTTGAGTTCTTTTGTGTTGTATATTAAGAGAAAGCACCCAAATACGTTGTTTGTATTCATTTAAGTGTGAAACTACACCTAGGATATTTACAAGTACAAACAAGCTTCAACTCAAGCTTCTGAATGAATTTACGCGTTTTAACAGCTCTTACGACTAGGGTGATAGAAATTGAGTTCTTTTGTGTTGTATATTAAGAGAAAGCATCCAAATACTTTGTTTGCTTTCATTTGAGTGTGAAATTACACATAGGATGTTTACAGTTACAAACAAGCTTCAACTCAAGCTTTTGAATGCATTTACGCGTTTTAAAAGCTCATACGAGTAGGGTGAAAGAGATTTGAGTTCTTTTGTGTTGTATATTAAGAGAAAGCATCCAAATACTTTGTTTGCATTCATTTGAGTGTGAAACTATACCTAGGATGTTTACAGTTACAAACAAGCTTCAACTCAAGCTTTTGAATGCATTTACGCGTTTTTAAAAGCTCATACGAGTAGGGTGAAAGAGATTTGAGTTCTTTTGTGTTGTATATTAAGAGAAAGCATCTAAATACTTTGTTTGCATTCATTTGAGTGTGAAATTACACCTAGGATGTTTACAAGTACAAACAAGCTTCAACTCAAGCTTTTGAATGCATTTACGCGTTTTTAAAAGCTCATACGAGTAGGGTGAAAGAGATTTGAGTTCTTTTGTGTTGTATATTAAGAGAAAGCACCCAAATACGTTGTTTGTATTCATTTAAGTGTGAAACTACACCTAGGATGTTTACAAGTACAAACAAGCTTCAACTCAAGCTGCTGAATGAATTTACGCGTTTTAACAGCTCTTACGACTAGGGTGATAGAAATTGAGTTCTTTTGTGTTGTATATTAAGAGAAAGCATCCAAATACTTTGTTTGCTTTCATTTGAGTGTGAAATTACACATAGGATGTTTACAGTTACAAACAAGCTTCAACTCAAGCTTTTGAATGCATTTACGCGTTTTAAAAGCTCATACGAGTAGGGTGAAAGAGATTTGAGTTCTTTTGTGTTGTATATTAAGAGAAAGCATCCAAATACTTTGTTTGCATTCATTTGAGTGTGAAATTACACCTAGGATGTTTACAAGTACAAATAAGCTTCAACTCAAGCTTTTGAATGTATTTACGCATTTTAAAAGCTCATACGAGTAGGGTGAAATAGATTTGAGTTCTTTTGTATTGTATATTAAGAGAAAGCATCCAAATACTTTGTGTACATTCATCTGAGTGTGAAACTACACCTAGGATGTTTACAGTTAAAAACAAGCTTCAACTCAAGCTTTTGAATGCATTTACGCGTTTTAAAAGCTCATACGAGTAGGGTGAAAGAGATTTGAGTTCTTTTGTGTTGTATATTAAGAGAAAGCATCCAAATACGTTGTTTGCATTCATTTGAGTGTGAAACTACACGTAGGATGTTTACAAGTACAAACAAGCTTCAACTCAAGCTGTTGAATGAATTTACGCGTTTTAACAGCTCTTACAACTAGGGTGATAGAAATTGAGTTCTTTTGTGTTGAATATTAAGAGAAAGCATCCAAGTACTTTGTTTGCTTTCATTTGAGTGTGAAATTACACCTAGGATGTTTACAAGTACAAACAAGCTTCAACTCAAGGTGTTGAATGATTTTACGCGTTTTAACAACTCTTACGACTAGGGTGATAGAAATTGAGTTCTTTTGTTATGTATATTAAGAGAAAGCATCCAAATACTTTGTTTGCTTTCATTTGAGTGTGAAATTACACCTAGGATGTTTACAGTTACAAACAAGCTTCAACTCAAGCTTTTGAATGCATTTACGCGTTTTAAAAGCTCATACGAGTAGGGTGAAAGAGATTTGAGTTCTTTTGTGTTGTATATTAAGAGAAAGCATCCAAATACTTTGTTTGCATTCATTTGAGTGTGAAATTACACCTAGGATGTTTACAAGTACAAATAAGCTTCAACTCAAGCTTTTGAATGTATTTACACATTTTAAAAGCTCATACGAGTAGGGTGAAAGAGATTTGAGTTCTTTTGTTTTGTATATTAAGAGAAAGCATCTAAATACTTTGTTTGCATTCATTTGAGTGTGAAATTACACCTAGGATGTTTACAAGTACAAACAAGCTTCAACTCAAGCTTTTGAATGTATTTACGCATTTTAAAAGCTCATACGAGTAGGGTGAATGAGATTTGAGTTCTTTTGTGTTGTATATTAAGAGAAAGCACCCAAATACGTTGTTTGTATTCATTTAAGTGTGAAACTACACCTAGGATGTTTACAAGTACAAACAAGCTTCAACTCAAGCTTCTGAATGAATTTACGCGTTTTAACAGCTCTTACGACTAGGGTGATAGAAATTGAGTTCTTTTGTGTTGTATATTAAGAGAAAGCATCCAAATACTTTGTTTGCTTTCATTTGAGTGTGAAATTACACATAGGATGTTTACAGTTACAAACAAGCTTCAACTCAAGCTTTTGAATGCATTTACGCGTTTTAAAAGCTCATACGAGTAGGGTGAAAGAGATTTGAGTTCTTTTGTGTTGTATATTAAGAGAAATCATCCAAATACTTTGTTTGCATTCATTTGAGTGTGAAATTACACTTAGGATGTTTACAAGTACAAACAAGCTTCAACTCAAGCTTTTGAATGTATTTACGCATTTTAAAAGCTCATACGACAAGAGTGAAAGAGATTTGAGTTCTTTTGTGTTGTATATTAAGAGAAAGCATCCAAATACTTTGTTTGCATTCATTTGAGTGTGAAATTACACCTAGGATGTTTACAAGTACAAATAAGCTTCAACTCAAGCTTTTGAATGTATTTACGCATTTTAAAAGCTCATACGAGTAGGGTGAAAGAGATTTGAGTTCTTTTGTTTTGTATATTAAGAGAAAGCATCTAAATACTTTGTTTGCATTCATTTGAGTGTGAAATTACACCTAGGATGTTTACAAGTACAAACAAGCTTCAACTCAAGCTTTTGAATGTATTTACGCATTTTAAAAGCTCATACGAGTAGGGTGAATGAGATTTGAGTTCTTTTGTGTTGTATATTAAGAGAAAGCACCCAAATACGTTGTTTGTATTCATTTAAGTGTGAAACTACACCTAGGAAGTTTACAAGTACAAACAAGCTTCAACTCAAGCTTCTGAATGAATTTACGCGTTTTAACAGCTCTTACGACTAGGGTGATAGAAATTGAGTTCTTTTGTGTTGTATATTAAGAGAAAGCATCCAAATACTTTGTTTGCTTTCATTTGAGTGTGAAATTACACATAGGATGTTTACAGTTACAAACAAGCTTCAACTAAAGCTTTTGAATGTATTTACGCATTTTAAAAGCTCATACGACTAGGGTGAAAGAGATTTGAGTTCTTTTGTGTTGTATATTAAGAGAAAGCAACCAAATACTTTGTTTGCATTCATTTGAGTGTGAAATTACACCTAGGATGTTTACAGTTACAAACACGCTTCAACGCAAGCTTTTGAATGCATTTACGCATTTTAAAAGCTCATACTAGTAGGGTGAAAGAGATTTGAGTTCTTTTGTGTTGTATATTAAGAGAAAGCATCCAAATACTTTGTTTGCATTCATTTGATTGTGAAACTACACCTAGGATGTTTACAAGTACAAACAAGCTTCAACTCAAGCTTTTGAATGTATTTACGCATTTTAAAAGCTCATACGAGAAGTGTGAAAGAGATTTGAGTTCTTTTGTATTGTATATTAAGAGAAAGCATCCAAATACTTTGTGTACATTCATTTGAGTGTGAAACTACACCTAGGATGTTTACAGTTACAAACAAGCTTCAACTCAAGCTTTTGAATGCATTTACGCGTTTTAAAAGAGATTTGAGTTCGGTGAAAGAGATTTGAGTTCTTTTGTGTTGTATATTAAGAGAAAGCATCCAAATACTTTGTTTGCATTCATTTGAGTGTGAAATTACACTTAGGATGTTTACAAGTACAAACAAGCTTCAACTCAAGCTTTTGAATGTATTTACGCATTTTAAAAGCTCATACGACTAGGGTGAAAGAGATTTGAGTTCTTTTGTGTTGTATATTAAGAGAAAGCATCCAAATACTTTGTTTGCATTCATTTGAGTGTGAAATTACACCTAGGATGTTTACAGTTACAAACACGCTTCAACGCAAGCTTTTGAATGCATTTACGCATTTTAAAAGCTCATACTAGTAGGGTGAAAGAGATTTGAGTTCTTTTGTGTTGTATATTAAGAGAAAGCATCCAAATACTTTGTTTGCATTCATTTGATTGTGAAACTACACCTAGGATGTTTACAAGTACAAACAAGCTTCAACTCAAGCTTTTGAATGTATTTACGCATTTTAAAAGCTCATACGAGAAGTGTGAAAGAGATTTGAGTTCTTTTGTATTGTATATTAAGAGAAAGCATCCAAATACTTTGTGTACATTCATTTGAGTGTGAAACTACACCTAGGATGTTTACAGTTACAAACAAGCTTCAACTCAAGCTTTTGAATGCATTTACGCGTTTTAAAAGAGATTTGAGTTCGGTGAAAGAGATTTGAGTTCTTTTGTGTTGTATATTAAGAGAAAGCATCCAAATACTTTGTTTGCATTCATTTGAGCGTGAAACTATACCTAGGATGTTTACAGTTACAAACAAGCTTCAACTCAAGCTTTTGAATGCATTTACGCGTTTTTAAAAGCTCATACGAGTAGGGTGAAAGAGATTTGAGTTCTTTTGTGTTGTATATTAAGCGAAAGCATCTAAATACTTTGTTTGCATTCATTTGAGTGTGAAATTACACCTAGGATGTTTACAAGTACAAACAAGCTTCAACTCAAGCTTTTGAATGTATTTCCGCATTTTAAAAGCTCATACGAGTAGGGTGAATGAGATTTGAGTTCTTTTGTGTTGTATATTAAGAGAAAGCACCCAAATACGTTGTTTGTATTCATTTAAGTGTGAAACTACACCTACGATATTTACAAGTACAAACAAGCTTCAACTCAAGCTTCTGAATGAATTTACGCGTTTTAACAGCTCTTACGACTAGGGTGATAGAAATTGAGTTCTTTTGTGTTGTATATTAAGAGAAAGCATCCAAATACTTTGTTTGCTTTCATTTGAGTGTGAAATTACACATAGGATGTTTACAGTTACAAACAAGCTTCAACTCAAGCTTTTGAATGCATTTACGCGTTTTAAAAGCTCATACGAGTAGGGTGAAAGAGATTTGAGTTCTTTTGTGTTGTATATTAAGAGAAAGCATCCAAATACTTTGTTTGCATTCATTTGAGTGTGAAACTATACCTAGGATGTTTACAGTTACAAACAAGCTTCAACTCAAGCTTTTGAATGCATTTACGCGTTTTTAAAAGCTCATACGAGTAGGGTGAAAGAGATTTGAGTTCTTTTGTGTTGTATATTAAGAGAAAGCATCTAAATACTTTGTTTGCATTCATTTGAGTGTGAAATTACACCTAGGATGTTTACAAGTACAAACAAGCTTCAACTCAAGCTTTTGAATGCATTTACGCGTTTTTAAAAGCTCATACGAGTAGGGTGAAAGAGATTTGAGTTCTTTTGTGTTGTATATTAAGAGAAAGCACCCAAATACGTTGTTTGTATTCATTTAAGTGTGAAACTACACCTAGGATGTTTACAAGTACAAACAAGCTTCAACTCAAGCTGCTGAATGAATTTACGCGTTTTAACAGCTCTTACGACTAGGGTGATAGAAATTGAGTTCTTTTGTGTTGTATATTAAGAGAAAGCATCCAAATACTTTGTTTGCTTTCATTTGAGTGTGAAATTACACATAGGATGTTTACAGTTACAAACAAGCTTCAACTCAAGCTTTTGAATGCATTTACGCGTTTTAAAAGCTCATACGAGTAGGGTGAAAGAGATTTGAGTTCTTTTGTGTTGTATATTAAGAGAAAGCATCCAAATACTTTGTTTGCATTCATTTGAGTGTGAAATTACACCTAGGATGTTTACAAGTACAAATAAGCTTCAACTCAAGCTTTTGAATGTATTTACGCATTTTAAAAGCTCATACGAGTAGGGTGAAATAGATTTGAGTTCTTTTGTATTGTATATTAAGAGAAAGCATCCAAATACTTTGTGTACATTCATCTGAGTGTGAAACTACACCTAGGATGTTTACAGTTAAAAACAAGCTTCAACTCAAGCTTTTGAATGCATTTACGCGTTTTAAAAGCTCATACGAGTAGGGTGAAAGAGATTTGAGTTCTTTTGTGTTATATATTAAGAGAAAGCATCCAAATACGTTGTTTGCATTCATTTGAGTGTGAAACTACACCTAGGATGTTTACAAGTACAAACAAGCTTCAACTCAAGCTGTTGAATGAATTTACGCGTTTTAACAGCTCTTACAACTAGGGTGATAGAAATTGAGTTCTTTTGTGTTGAATATTAAGAGAAAGCATCCAAGTACTTTGTTTGCTTTCATTTGAGTGTGAAATTACACCTAGGATGTTTACAAGTACAAACAAGCTTCAACTCAAGGTGTTGAATGATTTTACGCGTTTTAACAACTCTTACGACTAGGGTGATAGAAATTGAGTTCTTTTGTTATGTATATTAAGAGAAAGCATCCAAATACTTTGTTTGCTTTCATTTGAGTGTGAAATTACACCTAGGATGTTTACAGTTACAAACAAGCTTCAACTCAAGCTTTTGAATGCATTTACGCGTTTTAAAAGCTCATACGAGTAGGGTGAAAGAGATTTGAGTTCTTTTGTGTTGTATATTAAGAGAAAGCATCCAAATACTTTGTTTGCTTTCAATTGAGTGTGAAATTACACCTAGGATGTTTGCAAGTACAAACAAGCTTCAACTCAAGCTTTTGAATGTATTTACGCATTTTAAAAGCTCATACGAGTAGGGTAAAAGAGATTGGAGTTCTTTTGTGTTGTATATTAAGAGAAAGCACCCAAATACGTTGTTTGCATTCATTTGACTGTGAAACTATACCTAGAATGTTTACAGTTACAAACAAGCTTCAACTCAAGCTTTTGAATGCATTTACGCGTTTTTAAAAGCTCATACGAGTAGGGTCAAAGAGATTTGAGTTCTTTTGTATTGTATATTAAGAGAAAGCATCCAAATATTTTGTTTGCATTCATTTGATTGTGAAACTACACCTAGGATGTTTACAAGTACAAACAAGCTTCAACTCAAGCTTTTGAATGTATTTACGCATTTTAAAAGCTCATACGACTAGGGTGAAAGAGATTTGAGTTCTTTTGTGTTGTATATTAAGAGAGAGCATCCAAATACTTTGTTTGCATTCATTTGAGTGTGAAATTATACCTAGGATGTTTACAGTTACAAACAAGCTTCTACTCAAGCTTTTGAATGCATTTACGCATTTTAAAAGAGATTTGAGTTCTTTTGTGTTGTATATTAAGAGAAAGCATCCAAATACTTTGTTTGCTTTCATTTGAGTGTGAAATTACACCTAGGATGTTTACAAGTACAAACAAGCTTCAACTCAAGGTGTTGAATGATTTTACGCGTTTTAACAACTCTTACGACTAGGGTGATAGAAATTGAGTTCTTTTGTGTTGTATATTAAGAGAAAGCACCCAAATACTTTGTTTGCATTCATTTGACTGTGAAACTATACCTAGGATGTTTACAGTTACAAACAAGCTTCAACGCAAGCTTTTGAATGCATTTACGCATTTTAAAAGCTCATACTAGTAGGGTGAAAGAGATTTGAGTTCTTTTGTGTTGTATATTAAGAGAAAGTATCCAAATACTTTGTTTGCATTCATTTGATTGTGAAACTATGATGCAGGAGCAACATGCTTAAAAAATGATACACATCATATTCACCATTATATAGATCTTAGGAATGATCTTGATTCCTCTACACGGCTCCTCAAGAACAACAATGGTGTTTTCTAAGGGGAATTGAAAGAACATTCAATCTTAGTTCTATTATGTTCGTTTATGGAGCATGTTTTAAAATGGGTTACAATTACATTGCCTCCTACATTGAAGATACTTTGGAATACACGCGCAAGATGGGGATTAAAGCTCTTGTTATATGATCACGTCATTATGGAGAACCTCGTAATCTTGGCAGTTTTGATAGTTGTCCGTATTTTGGCCATAACTCGCTCATACTAAATCTAAACGTGATGATTCAAATCTCTGTAGAAATATATGATCGAGATCTACAACATTGATGCTTTGAGTTTTCTCTAATTCAAAGCGCAACATGGTCAAAAACGCGTAACAAGTTACGGAACATATTCCTTGCGCGCCAAGGCAACGACTTTAGTTTAGTTATTGTGTCCTAGTTTGTTTTTACTTGTTTAAACGTGATTTATTGTTTAGGTAAGATATAATCTGAATATAATTAGCATTAGGAGTCCATTAGGTATTAGGAAAGTTGTTAGTTAGTTCATTTTACAATTGTAATCAGTTTCATGGTTAGTTTCCTACTTGGATTAGGATTCCTAGTAGCTTTAGATTTCTTTGTCTATATATAGGGGAGAGCACGAAATTGTAACATAGACTTTGATGATTAATGATTAATACGTGAGTATTTACCCCTCAAATTGAGTGATTCAGTTTGAAACCCTTGTGTGTGATGCGCAAGTCTTGTTCTTGAGTGATTCTTGAACGAAAAACCCCAACCCCTTGAGTGATTCGAGAGGTATATCCCTTTTATTGTTGTTTATCAAAAAAACAGAAAATCCCTAAATAAATCACATCAACTTGGTATCAGAGCTATAAACTAAATAAATCACGTTTAAACAAGTAAAAACAAACTAGGACACAATAACTAAACTAAAGTCGTTGCCTTGGCGCGCAAGGAATATGTTCCGTAACTTGTTACGCGTTGTTGACCATGTTGCGCTTTGAATTAGAGAAAACTCAAAGCATCAATGTTGTAGATCTCGATCATATCTTTCTACAGAGATTTGAATCATCACGTTTAGATTTAGTATGAGCGAGTTATGGCCAAAATACGAACAACTATCAGAACTGCCAAGATTACGAGGTTCTCCATAATGACGTGATCATATAACAAGAGCTTTAATCCCCATCTTGCGCGTGTATTCCAAAGTATCTTCAATGTAGGAGGCAATGTAATTGTAACCCATTTTAAAACATGCTCCATAAACGAACATAATAGAACTAAGATTGAATGTTCTTTCAATTCCCCTTGGAAAACACCATTGTTGTTCTTGAGGAGCCGTGTAGAGGAATCAAGATCATTCCTAAGATCTATATAATGGTGAATATGATGTGTATCATTTTTTAAGCATGTTGCTCCTGCATCAATCTCCCTTTCTTCAAAAAGAATTGTCCCCAATTCTTGGTCGGTAACAATCTTTTCTCGAGTTTTGTCTCCATGATCTTCCATCAAATAAATCATACAATTCTTGGAGAAGTCAGTATGAACAAAGTCTTCATATTTGAAAAACAATGAATCATGTTGATATGTCTTCAATGAATCCATGACCACAAGGTTAGTAATGATGTCAACCTCATCTTCTTGACTTACTTCATCAAATATAGGTGGTTGACTTGGGTCAAAAGAAAATTCTTCTTTCAAAAGGTCATCATTATAACCAAGATCATCAAGAAAATCACCAATATTATCTGGTTCAATGAATTCTTCCTCAACAAACTCATGAACCACGGTTTGTTGTTTTGAAACATAAACTTGAACATCAATCAAGGAATCCATGTTCTTGGCCTTTTCTTGTGAGTCTTCAATAGGAACAATATCTTTAAACGAACCATAAAGATCAGATTTTTGCAAAAACTCCTGAATGATCTCGTTCTTTGGTTCTTTGACTTCACAAGATCTCAAAGATTCTTCAGCCGCGTGCACTTCTTTAATGTATTCTATAGTTACTTGAAACTTTGTAGCACATTCATCTATAAAGTGACCGAAACCAAAACAATTGGAACATTGGTTATTATCTCGTTCCTCTTCTCTTAACTTCTGCAATTGTTGTTCAATCCGTCTCACCCTCATCTCAGATAACAAAAGTTTAATACTTTCATCATAACAATATGCACATGAACATTCTTGATCATTGCTCGGATATGAAAATCTTCTCTTGAGATACTTCTTCAATTTGCTCATGGTGCGGATTTTCTCTTTCCTCATGAGTTTTCTGCGAGATTTCAAAGACTCCCACCAAACTAGAGCAGGTCCTCTTAGGCGAGAAATCACAATCTTTACTTGCTCATAGTCAGTAAACTCATAACATAAAAATAACTCGTCAACCTTCTTAAGCCATCGACAAAAGTCCTTTGAACAATACAACCCACTAAACTCATCTAAGCTGGACTCAATAAACTTAGAATTCCATGGTGACCTCATATTGTTTATTGCTTCATAAGATCAATGTCGAAATAATATTTTCCACTCGTAAAAACACAAAACGGCTCAAAAACAGGAGTAAACAATTGAATTTCGCAAAAATAACACAGGGCTAGTAAGCAAAGCTTAACTAGTCTTGCTCAGAATGCCAGTTACCTGCGAAAAACACTATTGCTTTGTCAAAAACGGGCTCCAAAATTCTGATGAACAGCAGCACGAACACGAACAACTTTAATAATCTTCTGTCAATCTGGATCGTTAGAAGTTTTAGAAAACTCCAAAAGCTTGCTCTGATACCAAGTTGATGTGATTTATTTAGGGATTTTCTGTATTTTTGATAAACAAAACAATAAAAGGGATATACCTCTCGAATCACTCAAGGGGTTGGGGTTTTTCGTTCAAGAATCACTCAAGAACAAGACTTGCGCATCACACACAAGGGTTTCAAACTGAATCACTCAATTTGAGGGGTAAATACTCACGTATTAATCATTAATCATCAAAGTCTATGTTACAATTTCGTGCTCTCCCCTATATATAGACAAAGAAATCTAAAGCTACTAGGAATCCTAATCCAAGTAGGAAACTAACTATGAAACTGATTACAATTGTAAAATGAACTAACTAACAACTTTCCTAATACCTAATAGACTCCTAATGCTAATTATATTCAGATTATATCTTACCTAAACAATAAATCACGTTTAAACAAGTAAAAACAAACTAGGACACAATAACTAAACTAAAGTCGTTGCCTTGGCGCGCAAGGAATATGTTCCGTAACTTGTTACGCGTTTTTGACCATGTTGCGCTTTGATTTAGAGAAAACTCAAAGCATCAATGTTGTAGATCTCGATCATATCTTTCTACAGAGATTTGAATCATCACATTTAGATTTAGTATGAGCGAGTTATGGCCAAAATACGAACAACTATCAGAACTGCCAAGATTACGAGGTTCTCCATAATGACGTGATCATATAACAAGAGCTTTAATCCCCATTTTGCGCGTGTATTCCAAAGTATCTTCAATGTAGGAGGCAATGTAATTGTAACCCATTTTAAAACATGCTCCATAAACGAACATAATAAAACTAAGATTGAATGTTCTTTCAATTCCCCTTGGAAAACACCATTGTTGTTCTTGAGGAGCCGTGTAGAGGAATCAAGATCATTCCTAAGATCTATATAATGGTAAATATGATGTGTATCATTTTTTAAGCATGTTGCTCCTGCATCAAACTACACCTAGGATGTTTACAAGTACAAACAAGCTTCAACTCAAGCTTTTGAATGTATTTACGCATTTTAAAAGCGCATACGACTAGGGTGAAAGAGATTTGAGTTCTTTTGTGTTGTATATTAAGAGAAAGCATCCAAATACTTTGTTTGCATTCATTTGAGTGTGAAATTATACCAAGGATGATTACAGTTACAAACAAGCTTCTACTCAAGCTTTTGAATGCATTTACGCATTTTAAAAGAGATTTGAGTTCTTTTGTGTTGTATATTAAGAGAAAGCATCCAAATACTTTGTTTGCATACATTTGAGTGTGAAATTACACCTAGGATGTTTACAGTTACAAACAAGCTTCAACGCAAGCTTTTGAATACATTTACGCATTTTAAAAGCTCATACTAGTAGGGTGAAAGAGATTTGAGTTCTTTTGTGTTGTATATTAAGAGAAAGCATCCAAATACTTTGTTTGCATTCATTTGATTGTGAAACTACACCTAGGATGTTTACAAGTACAAACAAGCTTCAACTCAAGCTTTTGAATGTATTTACGCATTTTAAAAGCTCATACGACTAGGGTGAAAGAGATTTGAGTTCTTTTGTGTTGTATATTAAGAGAAAGCACCCAAATACTTTGTTTGCATTCATTTGACTGTGAAACTATACCTAGAATGTTTACAGTTACAAACAAGCTTCAACTCAAGCTTTTGAATGCATTTACGCGTTTTTAAAAGCTCATACGAGTAGGGTCAAAGAGATTTGAGTTCTTTTGTATTGTATATTAAGAGAAAGCATCCAAATATTTTGTTTGCATTCATTTGAGTGTGAAACTACACCTAGGATGTTTACAGTTACAAACAAGCTTCAACTCAAGCTTTTGAATGCATTTACGCGTTTTAAAAGCTCATACGAGTAGGGTGAAAGAGATTTGAGTTCTTTTGTGTTGTATATTAAGAGAAAGCATCCAAATATGTGGTTTGCATTTATTTGAGTGTGAAACTACACCTAGGATGTTTACAGTTCCAAACAAGCTTCAACTCAAGGTTTTGAATGCATTTACGCGTTTTAAAAGAGATTTGAGTTCGGTGAAATAGATTTGAGTTCTTTTGTGTTGTATATCAAGAGAAAGCATCCAAATACTTTGTTTGCATTCATTTGAGCGTGAAACTATACCTAGGATGTTTACAGTTACAAACAAGCTTCAACTCAAGCTTTTGAATGCATTTACGCGTTTTTAAAAGCTCATACGAGTAGGGTGAAAGAGATTTGAGTTCTTTTGTGTTGTATATTAAGAGAAAGCATCCAAATACTTTGTTTGCATTCATTTGAGTGTGAAATTACACTTAGGATGTTTACAAGTACAAACAAGCTTCAACTCAAGCTTTTGAATGTATTTACGCATTTTAAAAGCTCATACGACTAGGGTGAAAGAGATTTGAGTTCTTTTGTGTTGTATATTAAGAGAAAGCATCCAAATACTTTGTTTGCATTCATTTGAGTGTGAAATTACACCTAGGATGTTTACAGTTACAAACAAGCTTCAACGCAAGCTTTTGAATGCATTTACGCATTTTAAAAGCTCATACTAGTAGGGTGAAAGAGATTTGAGTTCTTTTGTGTTGTATATTAAGAGAAAGCATCCAAATACTTTGTTTGCATTCATTTGATTGTGAAACTATACCTAGGATGTTTACAAGTACAAACAAGCTTCAACTCAAGCTTTTGAATGTATTTACGCATTTTAAAAGCTCATACGAGTAGGGTGAAAGAGATTTGAGTTCTTTTGTGTTGTATATTAAGAGAAAGCATCCAAATACTTTGTTTGCATTCATTTGAGTGTGAAATTATACCTAGGATGTTTACAGTTACAAACAAGCTTCTACTCAAGCTTTTGAATGCATTTACGCATGTTAAAAGAGATTTGAGTTCGGTGAAATAGATTTGAGTTCTTTTGTGTTGTATATTAAGAGAAAGCATCCAAACACTTTGTTTGCATTCATTTGAGCGTGAAACTATACCTAGGATGTTTACAGTTACAAACAAGCTTCAACTCAAGCTTTTGAATGCATTTACGCGTTTTTAAAAGCTCATACGAGTAGGGTGATAGAGATTTGAGTTATTTTGTGTTGTATATTAAGAGAAAGCATCTAAATACTCTGTTTGCATTCATTTGAGTGTGAAATTACACCTAGGATGTTTGCAAGTACAAACAAGCTTCAACTCAAGCTTTTGAATATATTTACGCATTTTAAAAGCTCATACGAGTAGGGTGAAATAGATTTGAGTTCTTTGGTATTGTATATTAAGAGAAAGCATCCAAATACGTTGTTTGCATTTAGTTGAGTGTGAAGCTACACCTAGGATGTTTACAGTTACAAACAAGCTTCAACTCAAGCTTTTGAATGCATTTACGCGTTTTAAAAGCTCATACGAGTAGGGTGAAAGAGATTTGAGTTCTTTTGTGTTGTATATTAAGAGAAAGCATCCAAATACTTTGTTTGCATTCATTTGAGTGTGAAATTACACCTAGGATGTTTACAAGTACAAACAAGCTTTAACTACAGCTTTTGAATGTATTTACGCATTTTAAAAGCTCATACGAGTAGGGTGAAAGAGATTTGAGTTCTTTTGTATTGTATATTAAGTGAAAGCATCCAAATACTTTGTGTACATTCATTTGAGTGTGAAACTACACCTAGGATGTTTACAGTTACAAACAAGCTTCAACTCAAGCTTTTGAATGCATTTACGCGTTTTAAAAGCTCATACGAGTAGGGTGAAAGAGATTTGAGTTCTTTTGTGTTGTATATTAAGAGAAAGCATCCAAATACGTTGTTTGCATTCATTTGAGTGTGAAACTACACCTAGGATGTTTACAAGTACAAACAAGCTTCAACTCAAGCTGCTGAATGAATTTACGCGTTTTAACAGCTCTTACGACTAGCGTGATAGAAATTGAGTTCTTTTGTGTTGTATATTAAGAGAAAGCATCCAAATACTTTGTTTGCTTTCATTTGAGTGTGAAATTACACCTAGGATGTTTACAGTTACAAACAAGCTTCAACTCAAGCTTTTGAATGCATTTACGCGTTTTAAAAGTTCGTACGAGTAGGGTGAAAGAGATTTGAGTTCTTTTGTGTTGTATATTAAGGGAAATCATCCAAATACGTTGTTTGCATTCATTTGAGTGTGAAACTACACCAAGGATGTTTACAAGTGCAAACAAGCTTCAACTCAAGCTGTTGAATGAATTTACGCGTTTTAACAGCTCTTACGACTAGGGTAATAGAAATTGAGTTCTTTTGTGTTGTATATTAAGAGAAAGCATCCAAATACGTTGTTTGCATTCATTTGAGTGTGAAATTACACTTAGGATGTTTACAAGTACAAACAAGCTTCAACTCAAGCTTTTGAATGTATTTTCGCATTTTAAAAGCTCATACGAGTAGGGTGAAAGAGATTTGAGTTCTTTTGTATTGTATATTAAGAGAAAGCATCCAAATACTTTGTGTCCATTCATTTGAGTGTGAAACTACACCTAGGATGTTTACAGTTACAAACAAGCTTCAACTCAAGCTTTTGAATTCATTTACGCGTTTTAAAAGCTCATACGAGTAGGGTGAAAGAGATTTGAGTTCTTTTATGTTATATATCAAGAGAAAGCATCCAAATTCGTTGTTTGCATTCATTTAAGTGTGAAACTACACCTAGGATGTTTACAAGTACAAACAAGCTTCAACTCAAGCTGCTGAATGAATTTACGCGTTTTAACAGCTTTTACGACTAGGGTGATAGAAATTGAGTTCTTTTGTGTTGTATATTAAGAGAAATCATCCAAATACTTTGTTTGCTTTCATTTGAGTGTGAAACTACACCTAGGATGTTTACAGTTACAAACAAGCTTCAACTCAAGCTTTTGAATGCATTTACGCGTTTTAAAAGCTCATACGAGTAGGGTGAAAGAGATATGAGTTCTTTTGTGTTGTATATTAAGAGAAGGCATCCAAATACTTTGTTTGCATTCATTTGAGTGTGAAACTACACCTAGGATGTTTACAAGTACAAACAAGCTTCAACTCAAGCTGTTGAAGGAATTTACGCGTTTTAACAGCTCTTACGACTAGGGTGATAGAAATTGAGTTCTTTTGTGTTGTATATTAAGAGAAAGCATCCGAATACTTTGTTTGCTTTCATTTCAGTGTGAAATTACTCGTAGGATGTTTTCAGTTACAAACAAGCTTCAACTTAAGCTTTTGAATGCATTTACGCGTTTTAAAGGCTCATACGAGTAGGGTGAAAGAGATATGAGTTCTTTTGTGTTGTATATTAAGAGAAAGCATCCAAATACTTTGTTTGCATTCATTTGAGTGTGAAACTACACCTAGGATGTTTACAAGTACAAACAAGCTTCAACTCAAGCTTTTGAATGTATTTACGCATTTTAAAAGCTCATGCGAGTAGGGTGAAAGAGATTTGAGTTCTTTTGTATTGTATATTAAGAGAAAGCATCCAAATACTTTGTGTCTATTCATTTGAGTGTGAAACTACACCTAGGATGTTTACAGTTACAAACATGCTTCAACTCAAGCTTTTGAATGCATTTACGCGTTTTAAAAGCTCATACGAGTAGGGTCAAAGAGATTTGAGTTCTTTTGTATTGTATATTAAGAGAAAGCATCCAAATATTTTGTTTGCATACATTTGAGTGTGAAACTATACCTAGGATGTTTACAGTTACAAACAAGCTTCAACTCAAGCTTTTGAATGTATTTACGCATTTTAAAAGCTCATACGAGTAGGGTGAAAGAGATTTGAGTTCTTCTGTGTTGTATATTAAGAGAAAGCATCCCAATACTTTGTTTCAATTCATTTGAGTGTGAAACTATACCTAGGATGTTTACAGTTACAAACAAGCTTAAACTCAAGCTTTTGAATGCATTTACGCGTTTTTAAAAGCTCATACTAGTAGGGTGAAAGAGATTTGAGTTCTTTTGTGTTGTATATTAAGTGAAAGCATCCAAATACTTTGTTTGCATTCATTTCATTGTGAAATTACACCTAGGACGTTTACAAGTAAAAACAAGCTTCAACTACAGCTTTTGAATGTATTTACGCATTTTAAAAGCTCATACGAGTAGGGTGAAAGAGATTTGAGTTCTTTTGTATTGTATATTAAGAGAAAGCATCCAAATACTTTGTGTACATTCATTTGAGTGTGAAACTACACCTAGGATGTTTACAGTTACAAACAAGCTTCAACTCAAGCTTTTGAATGTATTTACGCGTTTTAAAAGCTCATACGAGTAGGGTGAAAGAGATTTGAGTTCTTTTGTGTTGTATATTAAGACAAAGCATCCAAATACGTTGTTTGCATTCATTTGAGTGTCAAACTACACCTAGGATGTTTACAAGTACGAACAAGCTTCAACTCAGTCTTTTGAATGCATTTACGCGTTTTAAAAGCTCATACGAGTAGGGTGAAAGAGATTTGAGTTCTTTTGTGTTGTATATTAAGAGAAAGCATCCAAATACTTTGTTTGCATTCATTTGAGTGTGAAATTACACCTAGGATGTTTACAAGTACAAACAAGCTTCAACTACAGCTTCTGAATGTATTTACGCAATTAAAAGCTCATACGAGTAGGGTGAAAGAGATTTGAGTTCTTTTGTGTTGTATATTAAGAGAAATCATCCAAATACTTTGTTTGCATTCATTTGCGTGTGAAACTACACCTAGGATGTTTACAGTTACAAACAAGCTTCAATTCAAGCTTTTGAATGCATTTACGCGTTTTAAAAGCTCATACGAGTAGGGTGAAAGAGATTTGAGTTCTTTTGTGTTGTATATTAAGAGAAAGCATCCAAATACGTTGTTTGCACTCATTTTAGTGTGAAACTACACCTGGGATGTTTACAAGTACAAACAAGCTTCAACTCAAGCTTTTGAATGTATTTACGCATTTTAAAAGCTCATACGAGTAGGGTGAAAGAGATTTGAGTTCTTCTGTGTTGTATATTAAGAGAAAGCATCCCAATACTTTGTTTCAATTCATTTGAGTGTGAAATTACACCTAGGATGTTTACAGTTACAAACAAGCTTCAACTCAAGCTTTTGAATGCATTTACGCGTTTTAAAAGCTCATACGAGTAGGGTGAAAGAGATTTGAGTTCTTTTGTGTTGTATATTAAGAGAAAGCATCCAAATACGTTGTTTGCATTCATTTGAGTGTGAAACTATACCTAGGATGTTTACAGTTACAAACAAGCTTAAACTCAAGCTTTTGAATGCATTTACGCGTTTTTAAAAGCTCATACGAGTAGGGTGAAAGAGATTTGAGTTCTTTTGTGTTGTACATTAAGAGAAAGCATCCAAATACTTTGTTTGCATTCATTTGATTGTGAAATTACACCTAGGATGTTTACAAGTACAAACAAGCTTCAACTACAACTTTTGAATGTATTTACGCATTTTAAAAGCTCATACGAGTAGGGTGAAAGAGATTTGAGTTCTTTTGTATTGTATATTAAGAGAAAGCATCCAAATACTTTGTGTACATTCATTTGAGTGTGAAACTACACCTAGGATGTTTACAGTACAAACAAGCTTCAACTCAAGCTGCTGAATGAATTTACGCGTTTTAACAGCTCTTACGACTATGGTAATAGAAATTGAGTTCTTTTGTGTTGTATATTAAGAGAAAGCATCCAAACACGTTGTTTGCATTTATTTGAGTGTGAAACTACACCTAGGATGTTTACAGTTACAAACAAGCTTCAACTCATGCTTTTGAATGCATTTACGCGTTTTAAAAGCTCATACGAGTAGGGTGAAAGAGATTTGAGTTCTTTTGTGTTGTATATTAAGAGAAATAATCCAAATACTTTGTTTGCATTCATTTGAGTGTGAAACTACACCTAGGATGTTTACAGTTACAAACAAGCTTCAACTCAAGCTTTTGAATGCATTTACGCGTTTTAAAAGCTCATACGAGGTGGGTGAAAGAGATTTGAGTTCTTCTGTGTTGTATATTAAGAGAAAGCATCCCAATACTTTGTTTCAATTCATTTGAGTGTGAAACTATACCTAGGATGTTTACAGTTACAAACAAGCTTAAACTCAAGCTTTTGAATGCATTTACGCGTTTTTAAAAGCTCATACAAGTAGGGTGAAAGATATTTGAGTTCTTTTGTGTTGTATATTAAGAGAAAGCATCCAAATACTTTGTTTGCATTCATTTGATTGTGAAATTACACCTAGGACGTTTACAAGTAAAAACAAGCTTCAACTACAGCTTTTGAATGTATTTACGCATTTTAAAAGCTCATACGAGTAGGGTGAAAGAGATTTGAGTTCTTTTGTATTGTATATTAAGAGAAAGCATCCAAATACTTTCTGTACATTCATTTGAGTGTGAAACTACACCTAGGATGTTTACAGTTACAAACAAGCTTCAACTCAAGCTTTTGAATGCATTTACGCGTTTTAAAAGCTCATACGAGTAGGGTGAAAGAGATTTGAGTTCTTTTGTGTTGTATATTAAGAGAAAGCATCCAAATACGTTGTTTGCACTCATTTGAGTGTGAAACTACACCAGGGATGTTTACAAGTACAAACAAGCTTCAACTCAAGCTGTTGAATGAATTTACGCGTTTTAACAGCTCTTACTACTAGGGTGATAGAAATTGAGTTCTTTTGTGTTGTATATTAAGAGAAAGTATCCAAGTACTTTGTTTGCTTTCATTTGAGTGTGAAATTACACCTAGGATGTTTACAGTTACAAACAAGCTTCAACTCAAGCTTTTGAATGCATTTACGCGTTTTAAAAGCTCATACGAGTAGGGTGAAAGAGATTTGAGTTCTTTTGTGTTGTATATTAAGAGAAAGCATCACAATACTTTGTTTGCATTCATTTGAGTGTGAAACTATACCTAGGATGTTTACAGTTACAAACAAGCTTAAACTCAAGCTTTTGAATGCATTTACGCGTTTTTAAAAGCTCATACGAGTAGGGTGAAAGAGATTTGAGTTCTTTTGTGTTGTATATTAAGAGAAAGCATCCAAATACTTTGTTTGCATTCATTTGATTGTGAAATTACACCTAGGACGTTTACAAGTACAAACAAGCTTCAACTACAGGTTTTGAATGTATTTACGCATTTTAAAAGCTCATACGAGTAGGGTGAAAGAGATGTGAGTTCTTTTGTATTGTATATTAAGAGAAAGCATCCAAATACTTTGTGTACATTCATTTGAGTGTGAAACTACACCTAGGATGTATACAGTTACAAACAAGCTTCAACTCAAGCTTTTTAATGTATTTACGCATTTTAAAAGCTCATACGAGTAGGGTCAAAGAGATTTGAGTTCTTTTGTGTTGTATATTAAGAGAAAGCATCCAAATACGTTGTTTGCATTCATTTGAGTGTGTAACTACACCTAGGATGTTTACAAGTACAAACAAGCTTCAACTCAAGCTGCTGAATGAATTTACGCGTTTTAACAGCTCTTACGACTAGGGTAATAGAAATTGAGTTCTTTTGTGTTGTATATTAAGAGAAAGCATCCAAATACGTTGTTTGCATTTATTTGAGTGTGAAACTACACCTAGGATGTTTACAGTTACAAACAAGCTTCAACTCATGCTTTTGAATGCATTTACGCGTTTTAAAAGCTCATACAAGTAGGGTGAAAGAGATTTGAGTTCTTTTGTGTTGTATATTAAGAGAAATAATCCAAATACTTTGTTTGCATTCATTTGAGTGTGAAACTACACCTAGGATGTTTACAGTTACAAACAAGCTTCAACTCAAGCTTTTGAATGCATTTAAAGAGATTTGAGTTCTTTTGTGTTGTATATTAAGAAAAAGCATCCAAATACTTTGTTTGCATTCATTTGAGTTTGAAACTATACCTAGGATGTTTACAGTTACAAACAAGCTTCAACTCAAGCTTTTGAATGCATTTACGCATTTTAACAGCTCATACGAGTAGGGTGAAAGAGATTTGAGTTCTTTTGTGTTGTATATTAAGAGAAAGCATCACAATACTTTGTTTGCATTCATTTGAGTGTGAAACTACACCTAGGATGTTTACAGTTACAAGCAAGCTTCAACTCAAGCTTTTGAATGCATTTACGCGTTTTAAAAGCTCATACGAGTAGGGTGAAAGAGATTTGAGTTCTCTTGTGTTGTATATTAAGAGAAAGCATCCAAATACTTTGTTTGCATTCATTTGAGTGTGAAACTACACCTAGGATGTTTACAAGTACAAAAAAGCTTCAACTCAAGCTTTTGATTGTATTTACGCATTTTAAAAGCTCATACGAGTAGGGTGAAAGAGATTTGAGTTCTTTTGTATTGTATATTAAGAGAAAGCATCCAAATACTTTGTGTACATTCAGTTGAGTGTGAAACTACACCTAGGATGTTTATAGTTACAAACAAGCTTCAACTCAAGCTTTTGAATGCATTTACGCGTTTTAAAAGCTCATACGAGTAGGGTGAAAGGGATTTGAGTTCTCTTGTGTTGTATATTAAGAGAAAGCATTCAAATACTTTGTTTGCATTCATTTGAGTGTGAAACTACACCTAGGATGTTTACAGTTACAAACAAGCTTCAACTCAAGCTTTTGAATGCATTTATGCTTTTTAAAACCTCTTACGAGTAGGGTGAAAGAGATTTGAGTTCTTTTGTGTTGTATATTAAGAGACAGCATCCAAATACTTTGTTTGCATTCATTTGAGTGTGGAACTATACCTAGGGTGTTTACAGTTTCAAACAAGCTTCAACTCAAGCTGTTGAATGAATTTACGCGTTTTAACAGCTCTTACGACTAGGGTGATAGAAATTGAGTTCTTTTGTGTTGTATATTAAGAAAAAGCATCCAAATACTTTGTTTGCATTCATTTGAGTGTGAAACTACACCTAGGATGTTTACAAGTACAAAAAAGCTTCAACTCAGTCTTTTGATTGTATTTACGCATTTTAAAAGCTCATACGAGTAGGGTGAAAAAGATTTGAGTTCTTTTGTGTTGTATATTAAGAGACAGCATCCAAATACTTTGTTTGCATTCATTTGAGTGTGAAACTATACCTAGGATGTTTACAAGTACAAACAAGCTTCAACTCAAGCTTTTGAATGAATTTACGCGTTTTAACAGCTCTTACGACTAGGGTGATAGAAATTGAGTTCTCTTGTGTTGTATATTAAGAGAAAGCATCCAAATAATTTGTTTGCATTCATTTGAGTGTGAAAGTTCACCTGGGATGCTTACAAGTACAAACAAGCTTCAACTCAAGCTTTTGAATGCATTTATGCTTTTTAAAAG
Organism: Tetragonia tetragonoides; assembly: GCA_038025085.1. Taxonomy (NCBI): domain Eukaryota; kingdom Viridiplantae; phylum Streptophyta; class Magnoliopsida; order Caryophyllales; family Aizoaceae; genus Tetragonia; species Tetragonia tetragonoides. Next base: position 22,118,273 of record CM076146.1, read on the forward strand.
CTCATACGAGTAGGGTGAAAGAGATTTGAGTTCTTTTGTGTTGTATATTAAGAGAAAGCGTCCAAATACGTTGTTTGAATTCATTTGAGTGTGAAACTACACCTAGGATGTTTACAAGTACAAACAAGCTTCAACTCAAGCTGTTGAATGAAGTTAGTCGTTTTAACAGCTCTTACGACTAGGGTGATAGAAATTGAGTTCTTTTGTGTTGTATATTAAGAGAAAGCATCCAAATACTTTGTTTGCATTCATTTGAGTGTGGAACTACACCTAGGATGTTTACAAGTACAAAAAAGCTTCAACTCAGACTTTTGATTGTATTTACGCATTTTAAAAGCTCATACGAGTAGGGTGAAAGAGATTTGAGTTCTTTTGTGTTGTCTATTAAGAAAAAGCATCCAAATACTTTGTTTGCATTCATTTGAGTGTGAAACTATACCTAGGATGTTTACAAGTACAAACAAGCTTCAACTCAAGCTTTTGAATGAATTTACGCGTTTTAACAGCTCTTACGACTAGGGTGATAGAAATTGAGTTCTCTTGTGTTGTATATTAAGAGAAAGCATTCAAATACTTTGTTTGCATTCATTTGAGTGTGAAACTACACCTGGGATGTTTACAAGTACAAACAAGTTTCAACTCAAGCTTTTGAATGCATTTATGCTTTTTAAAAGCTCATAAGAGTAGGGTGAAAGAGATTTGAGTTCTTTTGTGTTGTATATTAAGAGAAAGCATCCAAATACTTTGTTTGCATTCATTTGAGTGTGAAACTACACCTAGGATGATTACAAGTACAAACAAACTTCAACTCAATCTTTTGAATGTATTTACGCATTTTAAAAGCTCATACGAGTAGGTGAAAGAGATTTGAGTTCTTTTGTATTGTATATTAAGAGAACGCATCCAAATACTTTGTGTACATTCATTTGAGTGTGAAACTACACCTAGGATGTTTACAGTTACAAACAAGCTTCAACTCAAGCTTTTGAATGCATTTACGCGTTTTAAAAGCTCATACGAGTAGGGTGAAAGAGATTTGAGTTCTTTTGTGTTGTATATTAAGAGAAAGCATCCAAATACGTTGTTTACATTCATTTGAGTGTGAAACTACACCTAGGATGTTTACAAGTACAAACAAGCTTCAACTCAAGCTGTTGAATGAATTTACGCGTTTTAACAGCTCTTACGACTAGGGTGATAGAAATTGAGTTCTTTAGTGTTGTATATTAAGAGAAAGCATCCAAATAATTTGTTTGCATTAATTTGAGTGTGAAACTACACCTAGGATGTTTACAGTTACAAACAAGCTTCAACTCAAGCTTTTGAATGCATTTACGCGTTCTAAAAGCTCATACGAGTAGGGTGAAAGAGATTTGAGTTCTTTTGTGTTGTATACTAAGAGAAAGTATCCAAATAATTTGTTTGCATTCATTTGAGTGTGAAACTATACCTAGGATGTTTACAGTTACAAACAAGCTTCAACTCAAGGTTTTGAATGCATTTACGCATTTTAACAGCTCATACGAGTAGGGTGAAAGAGATTTGAGTTCTTTTGTGTTGTATATTAAGAGAAAGCATCACAATACTTTGTTTGCATTCATTTGAGTGTGAAACTACACCTAGGATGTTTACAGTTACAAACAAGCTTCAACTCAAGCTTTTGAATGCATTTACGCGTTTTAAAAGCTCATACTAGTAGGGTGAAAGAGATTTGAGTTCTCTTGTGTTGTATATTAAGAGAAAGCATCCAAATACTTTGTTTGCATTCATTTGAGTGTGAAACTACACCTAGGACGTTTACAGTTACAAACAAGCTTCAACTCAAGCTTTTGAATGAATTTATGCTTTTTAAAACCTCTTACGAGTAGGGTGAAAGAGATTTGAGTTCTCTTGTGTTGTATATTAAGAGAAAGCATTCAAATACTTTGTTTGCATTCATTTGAGTGTGAAAGTACACCTGGGACGTTTGCAAGTACAAACAAGCTTCAACTCAAGGTTTTGAATGCATTTATGCTTTTTAAAAGCTCATAAGAGTAGGGTGAATATAAAGAGATTTGAGTTCTTTTGTGTTGTATATTAAGAGAAAGCATCCAAATACTTTGTTTGCATTCATTTGAGTGTGAAACTACACCTAGGATGATTACAAGTACAAACAAACTTCAACTCAATCTTTTGAATGTATTTACGCATTTTAAAAGCTCTTACGAGTAGGGTGAAAGAGATTTGAGTTCTTTTGTATTGTATATTAAGAGAACGCATCCAAATACTTTGTGTACATTCATTTGAGTGTGAAACTACACCTAGGATGTTTACAGTTACAAACAAGCTTCAACTCAAGCTTTTGAATGCATTTACGCGTTTTAAAAGCTCATACGAGTAGGGTGAAAGAGATTTGAGTTCTTTTGTGTTGTATATTAAGAGAAAGCATCCAAATACGTTGTTTACATTCATTTGAGTGTGAAACTACACCTAGGATGTTTACAAGTACAAACAAGCTTCAACTCAAGCTGTTGAATGAATTTACGCGTTTTAACAGCTCTTACGACTAGGGTGATAGAAATTGAGTTCTTTAGTGTTGTATATTAAGAGAAAGCATCCAAATAACTTGTTTGCATTAATTTGAGTGTGAAACTACACCTAGGATGTTTACAGTTACAAACAAGCTTCAACTCAAGCTTTTGAATGCATTTACGCGTTTTAAAAGCTCATACGAGTAGGGTGAAAGAGATTTGAGTTCTTTTGTGTTGTATATTAAGAGAAAGCGTCCAAATACGTTGTTTGCATTCATTTGAGTGTGAAACTACACCTAGGATGTTTACAAGTACAAACAAGCTTCAACTCAAGCTGTTGAATGAATTTACGCGTTTTAACAGCTCTTACGACTAGGGTGATAGAAATTGAGTTCTTTTGTGTTCTATTTTAAGAGAAAGCATCCAAATACTTTGTTTGCATTCATTTGAGTGTGAAACTACACCTAGGATGTTTACAAGTACAAAAAAGCTTCAACTCAGACTTTTGATTGTATTTACGCATTTTAAAAGCTCATACGAGTAGGGTGAAAGAGATTTGAGTTCTTTTGTGTTGTATATTAAGAAAAAGCATCCAAATACTTTGTTTGCATTCATTTGAGTTTGAAACTATACCTAGGATGTTTACAGTTACAAACAAGCTTCAAATCAAGCTTTTGAATGCATTTACGCATTTTAACAGCTCATACGAGTAGGGTGAAAGAGATTTGAGTTCTTTTGTGTTGTATATTAAGAGAAAGCATCACAATACTTTGTTTGCATTCATTTGAGTGTGAAACTACACCTAGGATGTTTACAGTTACAAACAAGCTTCAACTCAAGCTTTTCAATGCATTTACGCGTTTTAAAAGCTCATACGAGTAGGGTGAAAGAGATTTGAGTTCTCTTGTGTTGTATATTAAGAGAAAGCATCCAAATACTTTGTTTGCATTCATTTGAGTGTGAAACTACACCTAGGATGTTTACAAGTACAAAAAAGCTTCAACTCAAGCTTTTGATTGTATTTACGCATTTTAAAAGCTCATACGAGTAGGGTGAAAGAGATTTGAGTTCTTTTGTATTGTATATTAAGAGAAAGCATCCAAATACTTTGTGTACATTCAGTTGAGTGTGAAACTACACCTAGGATGTTTATAGTTACAAACAAGCTTCAACTCAAGCTTTTGAATGCATTTACGCGTTTTAAAAGCTCATACGAGTAGGGTGAAAGAGATTTGAGTTCTCTTGTGTTGTATATTAAGAGAAAGCATTCAATTACTTTGTTTGCATTCATTTGAGTGTGAAACTACACCTAGGATGTTTACAGTTACAAACAAGCTTCAACTCAAGCTTTTGAATGCATTTATGCTTTTTAAAACCTCTTACGAGTAGGGTGAAAGAGATTTGAGTTCTTTTGTGTTGTATATTAAGAGACAGCATCCAAATACTTTGTTTGCATTCATTTGAGTGTGAAACTATACCTAGGGTGTTTACAGTTTCAAACAAGCTTCAACTCAAGCTGTTGAATGAATTTACGCGTTTTAACAGCTCTTACGACTAGGGTGATAGAAATTGAGTTCTTTTGTGTTGTATATTAAGAAAAAGCATCCAAATACATTGTTTGCATTCATTTGAGTGTGAAACTACACCTAGGATGTTTACAAGTACAAAAAAGCTTCAACTCAGACTTTTGATTGTATTTACGCATTTTAAAAGCTCATACGGGTAGGGTGAAAGAGATTTGAGTTATTTTGTATTGTATATTAAGAGAAAGCCTCCAAATACTTTGTGTACATTCATTTGAGTGTGAAACTACACCTAGGATGTTTACAGTTACAAACAAGCTTCAACTCAAGCTTTTGAATGCATTTATGCTTTTTAAAACCTCTTACGAGTAGGGTGAAAGAGATTTGAGTTCTTTTGTGTTGTATATTAAGAGACAGCATCCAAATACTTTGTTTACATTCATTTGAGTGTGAAACTATACCTAGGGTGTTTACAGTTTCAAACAAGCTTCAACTCAAGCTGTTGAATGAATTTACGCGTTTTAACAGCTCTTACGACTAGGGTGATAGAAATTGAGTTCTTTTGTGTTGTATATTAAGAAAAAGCATCCAAATACATTGTTTGCATTCATTTGAGTGTGAAACTACACCTAGGATGTTTACAAGTACAAAAAAGCTTCAACTCAGACTTTTGATTGTATTTACGCATTTTAAAAGCTCATACGGGTAGGGTGAAAGAGATTTGAGTTATTTTGTATTGTATATTAAGAGAAAGCCTCCAAATACTTTGTGTACATTCATTTGAGTGTGAAACTACACCTAGGATGTTTACAGTTACAAACAAGCTTCAACTCAAGCTTTTGAATGCATTTACGCGTTTTAAAAGCTCATACGAGTAGGGTGAAAAAGATTTGAGTTCTTTTGTGTTGTATATTAAGAGACAGCATCCAAATACTTTGTTTGCATTCATTTGAGTGTGAAACTATACCTAGGATGTTTACAAGTACAAACAAGCTTCAACTCAAGCTTTTGAATGAATTTACGCGTTTTAACAGCTCTTACGACTAGGGTGATAGAAATTGAGTTCTCTTGTGTTGTATATTAAGAGAAAGCATCCAAATAATTTGTTTGCATTCATTTGAGTGTGAAAGTACACCTAGGATGTTTACAAGTACAAACAAGCTTCAACTCAAGCTTTTGAATGCATTTATGCTTTTTAAAAGCTCATACGAGTAGGGTGAAAGAGATTTGAGTTCTTTTGTGTTGTATATTAAGAGAAAGCGTCCAAATACGTTGTTTGAATTCATTTGAGTGTGAAACTACACCTAGGATGTTTACAAGTACAAACAAGCTTCAACTCAAGCTGTTGAATGAAGTTACGCGTTTTAACAGCTCTTACGACTAGGGTGATAGAAATTGAGTTCTTTTGTGTTGTATATTAAGAGAAAGCATCCAAATAATTTGTTTGCATTCATTTGAGTGTGAAAGTACACCTGGGATGTTTACAAGTACAAACAAGCTTCAACTCAAGCTTTTGAATGCATTTATGCTTTTTAAAAGCTCATACGAGTAGGGTGAAAGAGATTTGAGTTCTTTTGTGTTGTATATTAAGAGAAAGCGTCCAAATACGTTGTTTGGATTCATTTGAGTGTGAAACTACACCTAGGATGTTTACAAGTAAAAACAAGCTTCAACTCAAGCTGTTGAATGAATTTACGCGTTTTAACAGCTCTTACGACTAGGGTGATAGAAATTGAGTTCTTTTGTGTTGTATATTAAGAGAAAGCATCCAAATACTTTGTATTAGTGTGAAACTACACCTAGGATGTTTACAAGTACAAAAAAGCTTCAACTCAGACTTTTGATTGTATTTACGCATTTTAAAAGCTCATACGAGTAGGGTGAAAGAGATTTGAGTTCTTTTGTATTGTATATTAAGAGAAAGCCTCCAAATACTTTGTGTACATTCATTTGAGTGTGAAACTACACCTAGGATGTTTACAGTTACAAACAAGCTTCAACTCAAGCTTTTGAATGCATTTACGCGTTTTAAAAGCTCATACGAGTAGGGTGAAAAAGATTTGAGTTCTTTTGTGTTGTATATTAAGAGACAGCATCCAAATACTTTGTTTGCATTCATTTGAGTGTGAAACTATACCTAGGATGTTTACAAGTACAAACAAGCTTCAACTCAAGCTTTTGAATGAATTTACGCGTTTTAACAGCTCTTACGACTAGGGTGATAGAAATTGAGTTCTCTTGTGTTGTATATTAAGAGAAAGCATCCAAATAATTTGTTTGCATTCATTTGAGTGTGAAAGTACACCTGGGATGTTTACAAGTACAAACAAGCTTCAACTCAAGCTTTTGAATGCATTTATGCTTTTTAAAAGCTCATACGAGTAGGGTGAAAGAGATTTGAGTTCTTTTGTGTTGTATATTAAGAGAAAGCGTCCAAATACGTTGTTTGCATTCATTTGAGTGTGAAACTACACCTAGGATGTTTACAAGTACAAACAAGCTTCAACTCAAGCTGTTGAATGAATTTACGCGTTTTAACAGCTCTTACGACTAGGGTGATAGAAATTGAGTTCTTTTGTGTTCTATATTAAGAGAAAGCATCACAATACTTTGTTTGCATTCATTTGAGTGTGAAACTACACCTAGGATGTTTACAGTTACAAACAAGCTTCAACTCAAGCTTTTGAATGCATTTATACTTTTTAAAACCTCTTACGATTAGGGTGAAAGAGATTTGAGTTCTTTTGTGTTGTATATTAAGAGAAAGCATCCAAATACTTTGTTTGCATTCATTTGAGTGTGAAACTACACCTAGGATGTTTACAAGTACAAAAAAGCTTCAACTCAAGCTTTTGATTGTATTTACGCATTTTAAAAGCTCATACGAGTAGGGTGAAAGAGATTTGAGTTCTTTTGTATTGTATATTAAAAGAAAGCCTCCAAATACTTTGTGTACATTCATTTGAGTGTGAAACTACACCTAGGATGTTTACATGTACAAACAAGCTTCAACTCAAGCTTTTGAATGAATTTACGCGTTTTAACAGCTCTTACGACTAGGGTGAAAAAGATTTGAGTTCTTTTGTGTTGTATATTAAGAGACAGCATCCAAATACTTTGTTTGCTTTCATTTGAGTGTGAAACTATACCTAGGATGTTTACAAGTACAAATAATTTGTTTGCATTCATTTGAGTGTGAAATAACACCAGGGTTGTTTACAAGTACAAACAAGCTTCATCTCAAGCTTTTGAATGCATTTACGCGTTTTAAAAGCTCATACGAGTAGGGTGAAAGAGATTTGAGTTCTTTTGTGTTGTATATTAAGAGAAAGCATCCAAATACTTTTTTTTCATTCATTTGAGTGTGAAACTATACCTTGGATGTTTACAGTTACAAACAAGCTTCAACTCAAGCTTTTGAATGCATTTACGCGATTTAAAAGCTCATACGAGTAGGGTGAAAGAGATTTGAGTTCTTTTGTGTTGTATATTAAGAGAAAGATCACAATACTTTGTTTGCATTCATTTGAGTGTGAAACTACACCTAGGATGTTTACAGATACAAACAAGCTTCAACTCAAGCTTTTGAATGCATTTACGCGTTTTAAAAGCTCATACGAGTAGGGTGAAAGATATTTGAGTTCTCTTGTGTTGTATATTAAGAGAAAGCATCCAATACTTTGTTTGCATTCATTTGAGTGTGAAACTACACCTAGGATGTTTACAAGTACAAAAAAGCTTCAACCCAAGCTTTTGATTGTATTTACGCATTTTAAAAGCTCATACGAGTAGGGTGAAAGAGATTTGAGTTCTTTTGTATTGTATATTAAGAGAAAGCATCCAAATTCTTTGTGTACATTCAGTTGAGTGTGAAACTACACCTAGGATGTTTATAGTTACAAACAAGCTTCAACTCAAGCTTTTGAATGCATTTACGCGTTTTAAAAGCTCATACGAGTAGGGTGAAAGAGATTTGAGTTCTCTTGTGTTGTATATTAAGAGAAAGCATCCAAATACTTTGTTTGCATTCATTTGAGTGTGAAACTACACCTAGGATGTTTACAGTTACAAACAAGCTTCAACTCAAGCTTATGAATGCATTTATGCTTTTTAAAACCTCTTACGAGTAGGGTGAAAGAGATTTGAGTTCTTTTGTGTTGTATATTAAGAAACAGCATCCAAATACTTTGTTTGCATTCATTTGAGTGTGAAACTATACCTAGGGTGTTTACAGTTACAAACAAGCTTCAACTCAAGCTGTTGAATGAATTTACGCGTTTTAACAGCTCTTACGACTAGGGTGATAGAAATTGAGTTCTTTTGTGTTGTATATTAAGAGAAAGCATCCAAATACTTTGTTTGAGTGTGAAACTACACCTAGGATGTTTACAAGTACAAAAAAGCTTCAACTCAGACTTTTGATTGTATTTACGCATTTTAAAAGCTCATACGAGTAGGGTGAAAGAGATTTGAGTTCTTTTGTATTGTATATTAAGAGAAAGCCTCCAAATACTTTGTGTACATTCATTTGAGTGTGAAACTACACCTAGGATGTTTACAGTTATAAACAAGCTTCAACTCAAGCTTTTGAATGCATTTACGCGTTTTAAAAGCTCATACGAGTAGGGTGAAAAAGATTTGAGTTCTTTTGTGTTGTATATTAAGAGACAGCATCCAAATACTTTGTTTGCATTCATTTGAGTGTGAAACTATACCTAGGATGTTTACAAGTACAAACAAGCTTCAACTCAAGCTTTTGAATGAATTTACGCGTTTTAACAGCTCTTACGACTAGGGTGATAGAAATTGAGTTCTCTTGTGTTGTATATTAAGAGAAAGCATCCAAATAATTTGTTTGCATTCATTTGAGTGTGAAAGTACACCTGGGATGTTTACAAGTACAAACAAGCTTCAACTCAAGCTTTCGAATGCATTTACGCTTTTTAAAAGCTCATACGAGTAGGGTGAAAGAGATTTGAGTTCTTTTGTGTTGTATATTAAGAAACAGCATCCAAATACTTTGTTTGCATTCATTTGAGTGTGAAACTATACCTAGGGTGTTTACAGTTACAAACAAGCTTCAACTCAAGCTGTTGAATGAATTTACGCGTTTTAACAGCTCTTACGACTAGGGTGATAGAAATTGAGTTCTTTTGTGTTGTATATTAAGAGAAAGCATCCAAATACTTTGTTTGAGTGTGAAACTACACCTAGGATGTTTACAAGTACAAAAAAGCTTCAACTCAGACTTTTGATTGTATTTACGCATTTTAAAAGCTCATACGAGTAGGGTGAAAGAGATTTGAGTTCTTTTGTATTGTATATTAAGAGAAAGCCTCCAAATACTTTGTGTACATTCATTTGAGTGTGAAACTACACCTAGGATGTTTACAGTTATAAACAAGCTTCAACTCAAGCTTTTGAATGCATTTACGCGTTTTAAAAGCTCATACGAGTAGGGTGAAAAAGATTTGAGTTCTTTTGTGTTGTATATTAAGAGACAGCATCCAAATACTTTGTTTGCATTCATTTGAGTGTGAAACTATACCTAGGATGTTTACAAGTACAAACAAGCTTCAACTCAAGCTTTTGAATGAATTTACGCGTTTTAACAGCTCTTACGACTAGGGTGATAGAAATTGAGTTCTCTTGTGTTGTATATTAAGAGAAAGCATCCAAATAATTTGTTTGCATTCATTTGAGTGTGAAAGTACACCTGGGATGTTTACAAGTACAAACAAGCTTCAACTCAAGCTTTCGAATGCATTTACGCTTTTTAAAAGCTCATACGAGTAGGGTGAAAGAGATTTGAGTTCTTTTGTGTTGTATATTAAGAAACAGCATCCAAATACTTTGTTTGCATTCATTTGAGTGTGAAACTATACCTAGGGTGTTTACAGTTACAAACAAGCTTCAACTCAAGCTGTTGAATGAATTTACGCGTTTTAACAGCTCTTACGACTAGGGTGATAGAAATTGAGTTCTTTTGTGTTGTATATTAAGAGAAAGCATCCAAATACTTTGTTTGAGTGTGAAACTACACCTAGGATGTTTACAAGTACAAAAAAGCTTCAACTCAGACTTTTGATTGTATTTACGCATTTTAAAAGCTCATACGAGTAGGGTGAAAGAGATTTGAGTTCTTTTGTATTGTATATTAAGAGAAAGCCTCCAAATACTTTGTGTACATTCATTTGAGTGTGAAACTACACCTAGGATGTTTACAGTTATAAACAAGCTTCAACTCAAGCTTTTGAATGCATTTACGCGTTTTAAAAGCTCATACGAGTAGGGTGAAAAAGATTTGAGTTCTTTTGTGTTGTATATTAAGAGACAGCATCCAAATACTTTGTTTGCATTCATTTGAGTGTGAAACTATACCTAGGATGTTTACAAGTACAAACAAGCTTCAACTCAAGCTTTTGAATGAATTTACGCGTTTTAACAGCTCTTACGACTAGGGTGATAGAAATTGAGTTCTCTTGTGTTGTATATTAAGAGAAAGCATCCAAATAATTTGTTTGCATTCATTTGAGTGTGAAAGTACACCTGGGATGTTTACAAGTACAAACAAGCTTCAACTCAAGCTTTCGAATGCATTTACGCTTTTTAAAAGCTCATACGAGTAGGGTGAAAGAGATTTGAGTTCTTTTGTGTTGTATATTAAGAAACAGCATCCAAATACTTTGTTTGCATTCATTTGAGTGTGAAACTATACCTAGGGTGTTTACAGTTACAAACAAGCTTCAACTCAAGCTGTTGAATGAATTTACGCGTTTTAACAGCTCTTACGACTAGGGTGATAGAAATTGAGTTCTTTTGTGTTGTATATTAAGAGAAAGCATCCAAATACTTTGTTTGAGTGTGAAACTACACCTAGGATGTTTACAAGTACAAAAAAGCTTCAACTCAGACTTTTGATTGTATTTACGCATTTTAAAAGCTCATACGAGTAGGGTGAAAGAGATTTGAGTTCTTTTGTATTGTATATTAAGAGAAAGCCTCCAAATACTTTGTGTACATTCATTTGAGTGTGAAACTACACCTAGGATGTTTACAGTTATAAACAAGCTTCAACTCAAGCTTTTGAATGCATTTACGCGTTTTAAAAGCTCATACGAGTAGGGTGAAAAAGATTTGAGTTCTTTTGTGTTGTATATTAAGAGACAGCATCCAAATACTTTGTTTGCATTCATTTGAGTGTGAAACTATACCTAGGATGTTTACAAGTACAAACAAGCTTCAACTCAAGCTTTTGAATGAATTTACGCGTTTTAACAGCTCTTACGACTAGGGTGATAGAAATTGAGTTCTCTTGTGTTGTATATTAAGAGAAAGCATCCAAATAATTTGTTTGCATTCATTTGAGTGTGAAAGTACACCTGGGATGTTTACAAGTACAAACAAGCTTCAACTCAAGCTTTCGAATGCATTTACGCTTTTTAAAAGCTCATACGAGTAGGGTGAAAGAGATTTGAGTTCTTTTGTGTTGTATATTAAGAAACAGCATCCAAATACTTTGTTTGCATTCATTTGAGTGTGAAACTATACCTAGGGTGTTTACAGTTACAAACAAGCTTCAACTCAAGCTGTTGAATGAATTTACGCGTTTTAACAGCTCTTACGACTAGGGTGATAGAAATTGAGTTCTTTTGTGTTGTATATTAAGAGAAAGCATCCAAATACTTTGTTTGAGTGTGAAACTACACCTAGGATGTTTACAAGTACAAAAAAGCTTCAACTCAGACTTTTGATTGTATTTACGCATTTTAAAAGCTCATACGAGTAGGGTGAAAGAGATTTGAGTTCTTTTGTATTGTATATTAAGAGAAAGCCTCCAAATACTTTGTGTACATTCATTTGAGTGTGAAACTACACCTAGGATGTTTACAGTTATAAACAAGCTTCAACTCAAGCTTTTGAATGCATTTACGCGTTTTAAAAGCTCATACGAGTAGGGTGAAAAAGATTTGAGTTCTTTTGTGTTGTATATTAAGAGACAGCATCCAAATACTTTGTTTGCATTCATTTGAGTGTGAAACTATACCTAGGATGTTTACAAGTACAAACAAGCTTCAACTCAAGCTTTTGAATGAATTTACGCGTTTTAACAGCTCTTACGACTAGGGTGATAGAAATTGAGTTCTCTTGTGTTGTATATTAAGAGAAAGCATCCAAATAATTTGTTTGCATTCATTTGAGTGTGAAAGTACACCTGGGATGTTTACAAGTACAAACAAGCTTCAACTCAAGCTTTCGAATGCATTTACGCTTTTTAAAAGCTCATACGAGTAGGGTGAAAGAGATTTGAGTTCTTTTGTGTTGTATATTTAGAGAAAGCGTCCAAATACGTTGTTTGCATTCATTTGAGTGTGAAACTACACCTAGGATGTTTACAAGTAAAAACAAGCTTCAACTCAAGCTGTTGAATGAATTTACGCGTTTTAACAGCTCTTACGACTAGGGTGATAGAAATTGAGTTCTTTTGTGTTGTATATTAAGAGAAGGCATCCAAATACTTTGTTTGAGTGTGAAACTACGCCTAGGATGATTACAAGTACAAAAAAGCTTCAACTCAGACTTTTGATTGTATGTACGCATTTTAAAAGCTCATACGAGTAGGGTGAAAGAGATTTGAGTTCTTTTGTATTGTATATTAAGAGAAAGCCTCCAAATACTTTGTGTACATTCATTTGAGTGTGAAACTACACCTAGGATGTTTACAGTTACAAACAAGCTTCAACTCAAGCTTTTGAATGCATTTACGCATTTTAAAAGCTCATACGAGTAGGGTGAAAAAGATTTGAGTTCTTTTGTGTTGTATATTAAGAGACAGCATCCAAATACTTTGTTTGCATTCATTTGAGTGTGAAACTATACCTAGGATGTTTACAAGTACAAACAAGCTTCAACTCAAGCTTTTAAATGAATTTACGCGTTTTAACAGCTCTTACGACTAGGGTGAAAGAAATTGAGTTCTCTTGTGTTGTATATTAAGAGAAAGCATCCAAATAATTTGTTTGCATTCATTTGAGTGTGAAAGTACACCTGGGATGTTTACAAGTACAAACAAGCTTCAACTCAAGCTTTTGAATGCATTTATGCTTTTTAAAAGCTCATACGAGTAGGGTGAAAGAGATTTGAGTTCTTTTGTGTTGTATATTAAGAGAAAGCGTCCAAATACGTTGTTTGCATTCATTTGAGTGTGAAACTACACCTAGGATGTTTACAAGTACAAACAAGCTTCAACTCAAGCTGTTGAATGAATTTACGCGTTTTAACAGCTCTTACGACTAGGGTGATAGAAATTGAGTTCTTTTGTGTTCTATATTAAGAGAAAGCATCACAATACTTTGTTTGCATTCATTTGAGTGTGAAACTACACCTAGGATGTTTACAGTTACAAACAAGCTTCAACTCAAGCTTTTGAATGCATTTACGCGTTTTAAAAGCTCATACGAGTAGGGTGAAAGAGATTTGAGTTCTTTTGTGTTGTATATTAAGAGAAAGCATCCAAATACATTGTTTACATTCATTTGAGTGTGAAACTACACCTAGGATGTTTACAAGTACAAACAAGCTTCAACTCAAGCTGTTGAATGAATTTACGCGTTTTAACAGCTCTTACGACTAGGGTGATAGAAATTGAGTTCTTTTGTGTTCTATATTAAGAGAAAGCATCACAATACTTTGTTTGCATTCATTTGAGTGTGAAACTACACCTAGGATGTTTACAGTTACAAACAAGCTTCAACTCAAGCTTTTGAATGCATTTACGCGTTTTAAAAGCTCATACGAGTAGGGTGAAAGAGATTTGAGTTCTCTTGTGTTGTATATTAAGAGAAAGTATCCAAATACTTTGTTTGCATTCATTTGAGTGTGAAACTACACCTAGGATGTTTACAGTTACAAACAAGCTTCAACTCAAGCTTTTGAATGCATTTATACTTTTTAAAACCTCTTACGAGTAGGGTGAAAGAGATTTGAGTTCTTTTGTGTTGTATATTAAGAGAAAGCATCCAAATACTTTGTTTGCATTCATTTGAGTGTGAAACTACACCTAGGATGTTTACAAGTACAAAAAAGCTTCAACTCAAGCTTTTGATTGTATTTACGCATTTTAAAAGCTCATACGAGTAGGGTGAAAGAGATTTGAGTTCTTTTGTATTGTGTATTGAGAGAAAGCATCCAAATACTTTGTGTACATTCAGTTGAGTGTGAAACTACACCTAGGTTGTTTATAGTTACAAACAAGCTTCAACTCAAGCTTTTGAATGCATTTACGCGTTTTAAAAGCTCATTCGAGTAGGGTGAAAGAGATTTGAGTTCTCTTGTGTTGTATATTAAGAGAAAGCATCCAAATACTTTGTTTGCATTCATTTGAGTGTGAAACTACACCTAGGATGTTTACAGTTACAAACAAGCTTCAACTCAAGCTTTTGAATGCATTTATGCTTTTTAAAACCTCTTACGAGTAGGGTGAAAGAGATTTGAGTTCTTTTGTGTTGTATATTAAGAGACAGCATCCAAATACTTTGTTTGCATTCATTTGAGTGTGAAACTATACCTAGGGTGTTTACAGTTACAAACAAGCTTCAACTCAAGCTGTTGAATGAATTTACGCGTTTTAACAGCTCTTACGACTAGGGTGATAGAAATTGAGTTCTTTTGTGTTGTATATTAAGAGAAAGCATCCAAATACTTTGTTTGCATTAATTTGAGTGTGAAACTACACCTAGGATGTTTACAAGTACAAAAAAGCTTCAACTCAGACTTTTGACTGTATTTACGCATTTTAAAAGCTCATACGAGTAGGGTGAAAGAGATTTGAGTTCTTTTGTATTGTATATTAAAAGAAAGCCTCCAAATACTTTGTGTACATTCATTTGTGTGTGAAACTACACCTAGGATGTTTACATGTACAAACAAGCTTCAACTCAAGCTTTTGAATGAATTTACGCGTTTTAACAGCTCTTACGACTAGGGTGAAAAAGATTTGAGTTCTTTTGTGTTGTATATTAAGAGACAGCATCCAAATACTTTTTTTGCTTTCATTTGAGTGTGAAACTATACCTAGGATGTTTACAAGTACAAACAAGCTTCAACTCAAGCTTTTGAATTAATTTACGCGTTTTAACAGCTCTTACGACTAGGGTGATAGAAATTGAGTTCTCTTGTGTTGTATATTATGAGAAAATATCCAAATAATTTGTTTGCATTCATTTGAGTGTGAAATAACACCAGGGTTGTTTACAAGTACAAACAAGCTTCCTCTCAAGCTTTTAAATGCATTTACGCGTTTTAAAAGCTCATACGAGTAGGGTGAAAGAGATTTGAGTTCTTTTGTGTTGTATATTAAGAGAAAGCATCCAAATACTTTTTTTTCATTCATTTGAGTGTGAAACTATACCTTGGATGTTTACAGTTACAAACAAGCTTCAACTCAAGCTTTTGAATGCATTTACGCGATTTAAAAGCTCATACGAGTAGGGTGAAAGAGATTTGAGGTCTTTTGTGTTATATATTAAGAGAAAGCATCCAAATACTTTGTTTGTATTCATTTGAGTGTGAAAATACACCTAGGATGTTTACAGTTACAAACAAGCATCAACTCAAGCTGCTGAATGAATTCACGTGTTTTAACAGCTTTTACGACTAGGGTGATAGAAATTGAGTTCTTTTGTGTTGTATATTAAGAGAAAGCATCCAAATACTTTGTTTGCATTCATTTGAGTGTGAAACTACACCTAGGGTGTTTACAAGTACAAACAAGCTTCAACTCAAACTGTTGAATGTATTTACGCGTTTTAACAGCTCTTACGACTAGGGTGATAGAAATTGAGTTCTTTTGTGTTGTATATTAAGAGAAAGCATCCAAATACTTTGTTTGCATTCATTAGAGTGTGAAACTACACCTAGGATGTTTACAGTTACAAACAAGCTTCAACTCAAGCTTTTGAATGCATTTACGCGTTTTAAAAGCTCATACGAGGAGGGTGAAAGAGATTTGAGTTCTTTTGTGTTGTATATTAAGAGAAAGCATCCAAATACTTTGTTTGCATTCATTTGAGTGTGAAACTACACCTAGGATGTTTACAAGTACAAACAAGCTTCAACTCAAGCTTTTGAATGAATTTACGCGTTTTAACAGCTCTTACGACTAGGGTGATAGAAATTGTGTTCTTTTGTGTTGTATATTAAGAGAAAATATCCAAATACTTTGTTTGCATTCATTTGAGTGTGAAATAACACCAGGGATGTTTACAAGTACAAACAAGCTTCAACTCAATCTTTTGAATGCATTTACGCGTTTTGAAAGCTCATACGAGTAGGGTGAAAGAGATTTGAGTTCTTTTGTGTTGTATATTAAGGGAAAGCATCCAAATAATTTTTTTCATTCATTTGAGTGTGAAACTATACCTAGGATGTTTACAGTTACAAACAAGCATCAACTCAAGCATTTGAATGCATTTACGCGTTTTAAAAGCTCATACGAGTAGGGTGAAAGAGATTTGAGTTCTTTTGTGTTGTATATTAAGAGAAAGCATCCAAATACTTTGTTTGCATTCATTTGAGTGTGAAACTACACCTAGGATGTTTACAGTTACAAACAAGCTTCAAATCAAGCTTTCGAATGCATTTACGCGTTTTAAAAGCTCATACGAGGAGGGTGAAAGAGATTTGAGTTCTTTTGTGTTGTATATTAAGAGAAAGCATCCAAATACTTTGTTTGCATTCCTTTGAGTGTGAAACTACACCTAGGATGTTTACAAGTACAAACAAGCTTCAACTCATGCTTTTGAATGTATTTTCGCGTTTCAAAAGCTCATACGAGTAGTGTGAAAGAGATTTGAGTTCTTTTGTGTTGTATATTAAGAGAAAGCTTCCAATTGATTTGTTTGCATTCTTTTGCGTATGAAACTACACCAAGAATGTGTTGAATTACAAACAAGCTTCAACTCAAGCTTTTGAATGCATTTACGCGTTTTAAAAGCTCATACGAGTAGGGTGAAAGAGATTTGAATTCTTTTGTGTTGTATATTAAGAGAAAGCATCCAAATACTTTGTTTGCATTCATTTGAGTGTGAAACTACACCTAGGATGTTTACAGTTACAAACAAGCTTCAACTCAAGCTTTTGAATGCATTTATACTTTTTAAAACCTCTTACGAGTAGGGTGAAAGAGATTTGAGTTCTTTTGTGTTGTATATTAAGAGAAAGCATCCAAATACTTTGTTTGCATTCATTTGAGTGTGAAACTACACCTAGGATGTTTACAAGTAGAAAAAAGCTTCAACTCAAGCTTTTGATTGTATTTACGCATTTTAAAAGCTCATACGAGTAGGGTGAAAGAGATTTGAGTTCTTTTGTATTGTATATTAAGAGAAAGCATCCAAATACTTTGTGTACATTCAGTTGAGTGTGAAACTACACCTAGGTTGTTTATAGTTACAAACAAGCTTCAACTCAAGCTTTTGAATGCATTTACGCGTTTTAAAAGCTCATACGAGTAGGGTGAAAGAGATTTGAGTTCTCTTGTGTTGTATATTAAGAGAAAGCATCCAAATACTTTGTTTGCATTCATTTGAGTGTGAAACTACACCTAGGATGTTTACAGTTACAAACAAGCTTCAACTCAAGCTTTTGAATGCATTTATGCTTTTTAAAACCTCTTACGAGTAGGGTGAAAGAGATTTGAGTTCTTTTGTGTTGTATATTAAGAGACAGCATCCAAATACTTTGTTTGCATTCATTTGAGTGTGAAACTATACCTAGGGTGTTTACAGTTACAAACAAGCTTCAACTCAAGCTGTTGAATGAATTTACGCGTTTTAACAGCTCTTACGACTAGGGTGATAGAAATTGAGTTCTTTTGTGTTGTATATTAAGAGAAAGCATCCAAATACTTTGTTTGCATTCATTTGAGTGTGAAACTACACCTAGGATGTTTACAGTTACAAACAAGCTTCAACTCAAGCTTTTGAATGCATTTATACTTTTTAAAACCTCTTACGAGTAGGGTGAAAGAGATTTGAGTTCTTTTGTGTTGTATATTAAGAGAAAGCATCCAAATACTTTGTTTGCATTCATTTGAGTGTGAAACTACACCTAGGATGTTTACAAGTAGAAAAAAGCTTCAACTCAAGCTTTTGATTGTATTTACGCATTTTAAAAGCTCATACGAGTAGGGTGAAAGAGATTTGAGTTCTTTTGTATTGTATATTAAGAGAAAGCATCCAAATACTTTGTGTACATTCAGTTGAGTGTGAAACTACACCTAGGTTGTTTATAGTTACAAACAAGCTTCAACTCAAGCTTTTGAATGCATTTACGCGTTTTAAAAGCTCATACGAGTAGGGTGAAAGAGATTTGAGTTCTCTTGTGTTGTATATTAAGAGACAGCATCCAAATACTTTGTTTGCATTCATTTGAGTGTGAAACTACACCTAGGGTGTTTACAGTTACAAACAAGCTTCAACTCAAGCTGTTGAATGAATTTACGCGTTTTAACAGCTCTTACGACTAGGGTGATAGAAATTGAGTTCTTTTGTGTTGTATATTAAGAGAAAGCATCCAAATACTTTGTTTGCATTAATTTGAGTGTGAAACTACACCTAGGATGTTTACAAGTACAAAAAAGCTTCAACTCAGACTTTTGATTGTATTTACGCATTTTAAAAGCTCATACGAGTAGGGTGAAAGAGATTTGAGTTCTTTTGTATTGTATATTAAAAGAAAGCCTCCAAATACTTTGTGTACATTCATTTGAGTGTGAAACTACACCTAGGATGTTTACATGTACAAACAAGCTTCAACTCAAGCTTTTGAATGAATTTACGCGTTTTAACAGCTCTTACGACTAGGGTGAAAAAGATTTGAGTTCTTTTGTGTTGTATATTAAGAGACAGCATCCAAATACTTTGTTTGCTTTCATTTGAGTGTGAAACTATACCTAGGATGTTTACAAGTACAAACAAGCTTCAACTCAAGCTTTTGAATGAATTTACGCGTTTTAACAGCTCTTACGACTAGGGTGATAGAAATTGAGTTCTCTTGTGTTGTATATTATGAGAAAATATCCAAATAATTTGTTTGCATTCATTTGAGTGTGAAATAACACCAGGGTTGTTTACAAGTACAAACAAGCTTCATCTCAAGCTTTTGAATGCATTTACGCGTTTTAAAAGCTCATACGAGTAGGGTGAAAGAGATTTGAGTTCTTTTGTGTTGTATATTAAGAGAAAGCATCCAAATACTTTTTTTTCATTCATTTTAGTGTGAAACTATACCTTGGATGTTTACAGTTACAAACAAGCTTCAACTCAAGCTTTTGAATGCATTTACGCGATTTAAAAGCTCATACGAGTAGGGTGAAAGAGATTTGAGGTCTTTTGTGCTATATATTAAGAGAAAGCATCCAAATACTTTGTTTGTATTCATTTGAGTGTGAAAATACACCTAGGATGTTTACAGTTACAAACAAGCATCAACTCAAGCTGCTGAATGAATTTACGTGTCTTAACAGCTCTTACGACTAGGGTGATAGAAATTGAGTTCTTTTGTGTTGTATATTAAGAGAAAGCATCCAAATACTTTGTTTCCATTCATTTGAGTGTGAAACTACACCTAGGGTGTTTACAAGTACAAACAAGCTTCAACTCAAGCTGTTGAATGTATTTACGCGTTTTAACAGCTCTTATGACTAGGGTGATAGAAATTGAGTTCTTTTGTGTTGTATATTAAGAGAAAGCATCCAAATAATTTGTTTGCATTCATTTGAGTGTGAAATAACACCAGGGTTGTTTACAAGTACAAACAAGCTTCATCTCAAGCTTTTGAATGCATTTACGCGTTTTAAAAGCTCATACGAGTAGGGTGAAAGAGATTTGAGTTCTTTTGTGTTGTACATTAAGAGAAAGCATCCAAATACTTTTTTTTCATTCATTTGAGTGTGAAACTATACCTTGGATGTTTACAGTTACAAACAAGCTTCAACTCAAGCTATTGAATGCATTTACGCGATTTAAAAGCTCATACGAGTAGGGTGAAAGAGATTTGAGGTCTTTTGTGTTATATATTAAGAGAAAGCATCCAAAATACTTTGTTTGTATTCATTTGAGTGTGAAAATACACCTAGGATGTTTACAGTTACAAACAAGCATCAACTCAAGCTGCTGAATGAATTCACGTGTTTTAACAGCTCTTACGACTAGGGTGATGGAAATTGAGTTCTTTTGTGTTGTATATTAAGAGAAAGCATCCAAATACTTTGTTTGCATTCATTTGAGTGTGAAACTACACCTTGGGTGTTTACAAGTACAAACAAGCTTCAACTCAAACTGTTGAATGTATTTACGCGTTTTAACAGCTCTTACGACTAGGGTGATAGAAATTGAGTTCTTTTGTGTTGTATATTAAGAGAAAGCATCCAAATACTTTGTTTGCATTCATTAGAGTGTGAAACTACACCTAGGATGTTTACAGTTACAAACAAGCTTCAACTCAAGCTTTTGAATGCATTTACGCGTTTTAAAAGCTCATACGCGGAGGGTGAAAGAGATTTGAGTTCTTTTGTGTTGTATATGAAGAGAAAGCATCCAAATACTTTGTTTGCATTCATTTGAGTGTGAAACTACACCTAGGATGTTTAAAAGTACAAACAAGCTTCAACTCAAGCTTTTGAATGAATTTACGCGTTTTAACAGCTCTTACGACTAGGGTGATAGAAATTGTGTTCTTTTGTGTTGTATATTAAGAGAAAATATCCAAATACTTTGTTTGCATTCATTTGAGTGTGAAATAACACCAGGGATGTTTACAAGTACAAACAAGCTTCAACTCAATCTTTTGAATGCATTTACGCGTTTTGAAAGCTCATATGAGTAGGGTGAAAGAGATTTGAGTTCTTTTGTGTTGTATATTAAGGGAAAGCATCCAAATAATTTTTTTCATTCATTTGAGTGTGAAACTATACCTAGGATGTTTACAGTTACAAACAAGCATCAACTCAAGCATTTGAATGCATTTACGCGTTTTAAAAGGTCATACGAGTAGGGTGAAAGAGATTTGAGTTCTTTTGTGTTGTATATTAAGAGAAAGCATCCAAATACTTTGTTTGCATTCATTTGAGTGTGAAACTACACCTAGGATGTTTACAGTTACAAACAAGCATCAACTCAAGCTGCTGAATGAATTTACGTGTCTTAACAGCTCTTACGACTAGGGTGATAGAAATTGAGTTCTTTTGTGTTGTATATTAAGAGAAAGCATCCAAATACTTTGTTTGCATTCCTTTGAGTGTGAAACTACACCTAGGATGTTTACAAGTACAAACAAGCTTCAACTCATGCTTTTGAATGTATTTTCGCGTTTCAAAAGCTCATACGAGTAGTGTGAAAGAGATTTGAGTTCTTTTGTGTTGTATATTAAGAGAAAGCTTCCAATTGATTTGTTTGCATTCTTTTGCGTATGAAACTACACCAAGAATGTGTTAAATTACAAACAAGCTTCAACTCAAGCTTTTGAATGCATTTACGCGTTTTAAAAGCTCATACGAGTAGGGTGAAAGAGATTTGAGTTCTTTTGTGTTGTATATTAAGAGAAAGCATCCAAATACTTTGTTTGCATTCATTTGAGTGTGATACTACACCGAGGATGTTTACAGTTACAAACAAGCTTCAACTCAAGCTTTTGAATGCATTTACGCGTTTTAAAAGCTCATACGAGTAGGGTGAAAGAGATTTGAATTCTTCGGTGTTGTGTATTAAGAGGAAGCATCCAAATACTTTGTTTGCATTCATTTGAGTGTGAAACTATACCTAGGATGTTTACAGTTACAAACAAGCTTCAAATCAAGCTTTCGAATGCATTTACGCGTTTTAAAAGCTCATACGAGTAGGGTGAAAGAGATTTGAGTTCTTTTGTGTTGTACATTAAGAGAAAGCATCCAAATACTTTTTTTTCATTCATTTGAGTGTGAAACTATACCTTGGATGTTTACAGTTACAAACAAGCTTCAACTCAAGCTTTTGAATGCATTTACGCGATTTAAAAGCTCATACGAGTAGGGTGAAAGAGATTTGAGGTCTTTTGTGTTATATATTAAGAGAAAGCATCCAAATACTTTGTTTGTATTCATTTGAGTGTGAAAATACACCTAGGATGTTTACAGTTACAAACAAGCATCAACTCAAGCTGCTGAATGAATTCACGTGTTTTAACAGCTCTTACGACTAGGGTGATGGAAATTGAGTTCTTTTGTGTTGTATATTAAGAGAAAGCATCCAAATACTTTGTTTGCATTCATTTGAGTGTGAAACTACACCTTGGGTGTTTACAAGTACAAACAAGCTTCAACTCAAACTGTTGAATGTATTTACGCGTTTTAACAGCTCTTACGACTAGGGTGATAGAAATTGAGTTCTTTTGTGTTGTATATTAAGAGAAAGCATCCAAATACTTTGTTTGCATTCATTAGAGTGTGAAACTACACCTAGGATGTTTACAGTTACAAACAAGCTTCAACTCAAGCTTTTGAATGCATTTACGCGTTTTAAAAGCTCATACGCGGAGGGTGAAAGAGATTTGAGTTCTTTTGTGTTGTATATGAAGAGAAAGCATCCAAATACTTTGTTTGCATTCATTTGAGTGTGAAACTACACCTAGGATGTTTAAAAGTACAAACAAGCTTCAACTCAAGCTTTTGAATGAATTTACGCGTTTTAACAGCTCTTACGACTAGGGTGATAGAAATTGTGTTCTTTTGTGTTGTATATTAAGAGAAAATATCCAAATACTTTGTTTGCATTCATTTGAGTGTGAAATAACACCAGGGATGTTTACAAGTACAAACAAGCTTCAACTCAATCTTTTGAATGCATTTACGCGTTTTGAAAGCTCATATGAGTAGGGTGAAAGAGATTTGAGTTCTTTTGTGTTGTATATTAAGGGAAAGCATCCAAATAATTTTTTTCATTCATTTGAGTGTGAAACTATACCTAGGATGTTTACAGTTACAAACAAGCATCAACTCAAGCATTTGAATGCATTTACGCGTTTTAAAAGGTCATACGAGTAGGGTGAAAGAGATTTGAGTTCTTTTGTGTTGTATATTAAGAGAAAGCATCCAAATACTTTGTTTGCATTCATTTGAGTGTGAAACTACACCTAGTATGTTTACAGTTACAAACAAGCATCAACTCAAGCTGCTGAATGAATTTACGTGTCTTAACAGCTCTTACGACTAGGGTGATAGAAATTGAGTTCTTTTGTGTTGTATATTAAGAGAAAGCATCCAAATACTTTGTTTGCATTCCTTTGAGTGTGAAACTACACCTAGGATGTTTACAAGTACAAACAAGCTTCAACTCATGCTTTTGAATGTATTTTCGCGTTTCAAAAGCTCATACGAGTAGTGTGAAAGAGATTTGAGTTCTTTTGTGTTGTATATTAAGAGAAAGCTTCCAATTGATTTGTTTGCATTCTTTTGCGTATGAAACTACACCAAGAATGTGTTAAATTACAAACAAGCTTCAACTCAAGCTTTTGAATGCATTTACGCGTTTTAAAAGCTCATACGAGTAGGGTGAAAGAGATTTGAGTTCTTTTGTGTTGTATATTAAGAGAAAGCATCCAAATACTTTGTTTGCATTCATTTGAGTGTGATACTACACCGAGGATGTTTACAGTTACAAACAAGCTTCAACTCAAGCTTTTGAATGCATTTACGCGTTTTAAAAGCTCATACGAGTAGGGTGAAAGAGATTTGAATTCTTCGGTGTTGTGTATTAAGAGGAAGCATCCAAATACTTTGTTTGCATTCATTTGAGTGTGAAACTATACCTAGGATGTTTACAGTTACAAACAAGCTTCAAATCAAGCTTTCGAATGCATTTACGCGTTTTAAAAGCTCATACGAGGAGGGTGAAAGAGATTTGAGTTCTTTTGTGTTGTATATTAAGAGAAAGCATCCAAATACTTTGTTTGCATTCCTTTGAGTGTGAAACTACACCTAGGATGTTTACAAGTACAAACAAGCTTCAACTCATGCTTTTGAATGTATTTTCGCGTTTCAAAAGCTCATACGAGTAGTGTGAAAGAGATTTGAGTTCTTTTGTGTTGTATATTAAGAGAAAGCTTCCAATTGATTTGTTTGCATTCTTTTGCGTATGAAACTACACCAAGAATGTGTTAAATTACAAACAAGCTTCAACTCAAGCTTTTGAATGCATTTACGCGTTTTAAAAGCTCATACGAGTAGGGTGAAAGAGATTTGAGTTCTTTTGTGTTGTATATTAAGAGAAAGCATCCAAATACTTTGTTTGCATTCATTTGAGTGTGAAACTACACCTAGGATGTTTATAGTTACAAACAAGCTTCAACTCAAGCTTTTGAATGCATTTATACTTTTTAAAACCTCTTACGAGTAGGGTGAAAGAGATTTGAGTTCTTTTGTGTTGTATATTAAGAGAAAGCATCCAAATACTTTGTTTGCATTCATTTGAGTGTGAAACTACATCTAGGATGTTTACAAGTAGAAAAAAGCTTCAACTCAAGCTTTTGATTGTATTTACGCATTTTAAAAGCTCATACGAGTAGGGTGAAAGAGATTTGAGTTCTTTTGTATTGTATATTAAGAGAAAGCATCCAAATACTTTGTGTACATTCAGTTGAGTGTGAAACTACACCTAGGTTGTTTATAGTTACAAACAAGTTTCAACTCAAGCTTTTGAATGCATTTACGCGTTTTAAAAGCTCATACGAGTAGGGTGAAAGAGATTTGAGTTCTCTTGTGTTGTATATTAAGAGAAAGCATCCAAATACTTTGTTTGCATTCATTTGAGTGTGAAACTACACCTAGGATGTTTACAGTTACAAACAAGCTTCAACTCAAGCTTTTGAATGCATTTATGCTTTTTAAAACCTCTTACGAGTAGGGTGAAAGAGATTTCAGTTCTTTTGTGTTGTATATTAAGAGACAGCATCCAAATACTTTGTTTGCATTCATTTGAGTGTGAAACTATACCTAGGGTGTTTACAGTTACAAACAAGCTTCAACTCAAGCTGTTGAATGAATTTACGCGTTTTAACAGCTCTTACGACTAGGGTGATAGAAATTGAGTTCTTTTGTGTTGTATATTAAGAGAAAGCATCCAAATACTTTGTTTGCATTAATTTGAGTGTGAAACTACACCTAGGATGTTTACAAGTACAAAAAAGCTTCAACTCAGGCTTTTGATTGTATTCACGCATTTTAAAAGCTCATACGAGTAGGGTGAAAGAGATTTGAGTTCTTTTGTATTGTATATTAAAAGAAAGCCTCCAAATACTTTGTGTACATTCATTTGAGTGTGAAACTACACCTAGGATGTTTACATGTACAAACAAGCTTCAACTCAAGCTTTTGAATGAATTTACGCGTTTTAACAGCTCTTACGACTAGGGTGAAAAAGATTTGAGTTCTTTTGTGTTGTATATTAAGAGACACCATCCAAATACTTTGTTTGCTTTCATTTGAGTGTGAAACTATACCTAGGATGTTTACAAGTACAAACAAGCTTCAACTCAAGCTTTTGAATGAATTTACGCGTTTTAACAGCTCTTACGACTAGGGTGATAGAAATTGAGTTCTCTTGTGTTGTATATTATGAGAAAATATCCAAATAATTTGTTTGCATTCATTTGAGTGTGAAATAACACCAGGGTTGTTTACAAGTACAAACAAGCTTCATCTCAAGCTTTTGAATGCATTTACGCGTTTTAAAAGCTCATACGAGTAGGGTGAAAGAGATTTGAGTTCTTTTGTGTTGTATATTAAGAGAAAGCATCCAAATACTTTTTTTTCATTCATTTGAGTGTGAAACTATACCTTGGATGTTTACAGTTACAAACAAGCTTCAACTCAAGCTTTTGAATGCATTTACGCGATTTAAAAGCTCATACGAGTAGGGTGAAAGAGATTTGAGGTCTTTTGTGCTATATATTAAGAGAAAGCATCCAAATACTTTGTTTGTATTCATTTGAGTGTGAAAATACACCTAGGATGTTTACAGTTACAAACAAGCATCAACTCAAGCTGCTGAATGAATTTACGTGTTTTAACAGCTCTTACGAGTAGGGTGATAGAAATTGAGTTCTTTTGTGTTGTATATTAAGAGAAAGCATCCAAATACTTTGTTTGCATTCATTTGAGTGTGAAACTACACCTAAGGTGTTTACAAGTACAAACAAGCTTCAACTCAAGCTTTTGAATGAATTTACGCGTTTTAACAGCTCTTACGACTAGGGTGATAGAAATTGTGTTCTTTTGTGTTGTATATTAAGAGAAAATATCCAAATACTTTGTTTGCATTCATTTGAGTGTGAAATAACACCAGGGATGTTTACAAGTACAAACAAGCTTCAACTCAATCTTTTGAATGCATTTACGCGTTTTGAAAGCTCATACGAGTAGGGTGAAAGAGATTTGAGTTCTTTTGTGTTGTATATTAAGGGAAAGCATCCAAATAATTTTTTTCATTCATTTGAGTGTGAAACTATACCTAGGATGTTTACAGTTACAAACAAGCATCAACTCAAGCATTTGAATGCATTTACGCGTTTTAAAAGCTCATACGAGTAGGGTGAAAGAGATTTGAGTTCTTTTGTGTTGTATATTAAGAGAAAGCATCCAAATACTTTGTTTGCATTCATTTGAGTGTGAAACTACACCTAGGATGTTTACAGTTACAAACAAGCTTCAAATCAAGCTTTCGAATGCATTTACGCGTTTTAAAAGCTCATACGAGGAGGGTGAAAGAGATTTGAGTTCTTTTGTGTTGTATATTAAGAGAAAGCATCCAAATACGTTGTTTGCATTCCTTTGAGTGTGAAACTACACCTAGGATGTTTACAAGTACAAACAAGCTTCAACTCATGCTTTTGAATGTATTTTCGCGTTTCAAAAGCTCATACGAGTAGTGTGAAAGAGATTTGAGTTCTTTTGTGTTGTATATTAAGAGAAACTTCCAATTGATTTGTTTGCATTCTTTTGCGTATGAAACTACACCAAGAATGTGTTAAATTACAAACAAGCTTCAACTCAAGCTTTTGAATGCATTTACGCGTTTTAAAAGCTCATACGAATAGGGTGAAAGAGATTTGAGTTCTTTTGTGTTGTATATTAAGAGAAAGCATCCAAATACTTTGTTTGCAATCATTTGAGTGTGAAACTATACCTAGGATGTTTACAGTTACAAACAAGCTTCAACTCAAGCTTTTGAATGCATTACGCGTTTTAAAGCTCATACGAGTAGGGTGAAAGAGATTTGAGTTCTTTTGTGTTGTATATTAAGAGAAAGCATCCAAATACTTTGTTTGCATTCATTTGAGTGTGAAACTACACCTAGGATGTTTACAGTTACAAACAAGCTTCAACTCAAGCTTTTGAATGCATTTATACTTTTTAAAACCTCTTACGAGTAGGGTGAAAGAGATTTGAGTTCTTTTGTGTTGTATATTAAGAGAAAGCATCCAAATACTTTGTTTGCATTCATTTGAGTGTGAAACTACACCTAGGATGTTTACAAGTAGAAAAAAGCTTCAACTCAAGCTTTTGATTGTATTTACGCATTTTAAAAGCTCATACGAGTAGGGTGAAAGAGATTTGAGTTCTTTTGTATTGTATATTAAGAGAAAGCATCCAAATACTTTGTGTACATTCAGTTGAGTGTGAAACTACACCTAGGTTGTTTATAGTTACAAACAAGCTTCAACTCAAGCTTTTGAATGCATTTACGCGTTTTAAAAGCTCATACGAGTAGGGTGAAAGAGATTTGAGTTCTCTTGTGTTGTATATTAAGAGAAAGCATCCAAATACTTTGTTTGCATTCATTTGAGTGTGAAACTCCTAGGATGTTTACAGTTACAAACAAGCTTCAACTCAAGCTTTTGAATGCATTTATGCTTTTTAAAACCTCTTACGAGTAGGGTGAAAGAGATTTGAGTTCTTTTGTGTTGTATATTAAGAGACAGCATCCAAATACTTTGTTTGCATTCATTTGAGTGTGAAACTATACCTAGGGTGTTTACAGTTACAAACAAGCTTCAACTCAAGCTGTTGAATGAATTTACGCGTTTTAACAGCTCTTTCGACTAGGGTGATAGAAATTGAGTTCTTTTGTGTTGTATATTAAGAGAAAGCATCCAAATACTTTGTTTGCATTAATTTGAGTGTGAAACTACACCTAGGATGTTTACAAGTACAAAAACGCTTCAACTCAGACTTTTGATTGTATTTACGCATTTTAAAAGCTCATACGAGTAGGGTGAAAGAGATTTGAGTTCTTTTGTATTGTATATTAAAAGAAAGCCTCCAAATACTTTGTGTACATTCATTTGAGTGTGAAACTACACCTAGGATGTTTACATGTACAAACAAGCTTCAACTCAAGCTTTTGAATGAATTTACGCGTTTTAACAGCTCTTATGACTAGGGTGAAAAAGATTTGAGTTCTTTTGTGTTGTATATTAAGAGACAGCATCCAAATACTTTGTTTGCTTTCATTTGAGTGTGAAACTATACCTAGGATGTTTACAAGTACAAACAAGCTTCAACTCAAGCTTTTGAATGAATTTACGCGTTTTAACAGCTCTTACGACTAGGGTGATAGAAATTGAGTTCTCTTGTGTTGTATATTATGAGAAAATATCCAAATAATTTGTTTGCATTCATTTGAGTGTGAAATAACACCAGGGTTGTTTACAAGTACAAACAAGCTTCATCTCAAGCTTTTGAATGCATTTACGCGTTTTAAAAGCTCATACGAGTAGGGTGAAAGAGATTTGAGTTCTTTTGTGTTGTATATTAAGAGAAAGCATCCAAATACTTTTTTTTCATTCATTTGAGTGTGAAACTATACCTTGGATGTTTACAGTTACAAACAAGCTTCAACTCAAGCTTTTGAATGCATTTACGCGATTTAAAAGCTCATACGAGTAGGGTGAAAGAGATTTGAGGTCTTTTGTGCTATATATTAAGAGAAAGCATCCAAATACTTTGTTTGTATTCATTTGAGTGTGAAAATACACCTAGGATGTTTACAGTTACAAACAAGCATCAACTCAAGCTGCTGAATGAATTTACGTGTTTTAACAGCTCTTACGACTAGGGTGATAGAAATTGAGTTCTTTTGTGTTGTATATTAAGAGAAAGCATCCAAATACTTTGTTTGCATTCATTTGAGTGTGAAACTACACCTAGGGTGTTTACAAGTACAAACAAGCTTCAACTCAAGCTGTTGAATGTATTTACGCGTTTTAACAGCTCTTATGACTAGGGTGATAGAAATTGAGTTCTTTTGTGTTGTATATTAAGAGAAAGCATCCAAATACTTTGTTTGCATTCATTAGAGTGTCAAACTACACCTAGGATGTTTACAGTTACAAACAAGCTTCAACTCAAGCTTTTGAATGCATTTACGCGTTTTAAAAGCTCATACGAGGAGGGTGAAAGAGATTTGAGTTCTTTTGTGTTGTATATTAAGAGAAAGCATCCAAATACTTTGTTTGCATTCATTTGAGTGTGAAACTACACCTAGGATGTTTACAAGTACAAACAAGCTTCAACTCAAGCTTTTGAATGCATTTATACTTTTTAAAACCTCTTACGAGTAGGGTGAAAGAGATTTGAGTTCTTTTGTGTTGTATATTAAGAGAAAGCATCCAAATACTTTGTTTGCATTCATTTGAGTGTGAAACTACACCTAGGATGTTTACAAGTAGAAAAAAGCTTCAACTCAAGCTTTTGATTGTATTTACGCATTTTAAAAGCTCATACGAGTAGGGTGAAAGAGATTTGAGTTCTTTTGTATTGTATATTAAGAGAAAGCATCCAAATACTTTGTGTACATTCAGTTGAGTGTGAAACTACACCTAGGTTGTTTATAGTTACAAACAAGCTTCAACTCAAGCTTTTGAATGCATTTACGCGTTTTAAAAGCTCATACGAGTAGGGTGAAAGAGATTTGAGTTCTCTTGTGTTGTATATTAAGAGAAAGCATCCAAATACTTTGTTTGCATTCATTTGAGTGTGAAACTACACCTAGGATGTTTACAGTTACAAACAAGCTTCAACTCAAGCTTTTGAATGCATTTATGCTTTTTAAAACCTCTTACGAGTAGGGTGAAAGAGATTTGAGTTCTTTTGTGTTGTATATTAAGAGACAGCATCCAAATACTTTGTTTGCATTCATTTGAGTGTGAAACTATACCTAGGGTGTTTACAGTTACAAACAAGCTTCAACTCAAGCTGTTGAATGAATTTACGCGTTTTAACAGCTCTTTCGACTAGGGTGATAGAAATTGAGTTCTTTTGTGTTGTATATTAAGAGAAAGCATCCAAATACTTTGTTTGCATTAATTTGAGTGTGAAACTACACCTAGGATGTTTACAAGTACAAAAACGCTTCAACTCAGACTTTTGATTGTATTTACGCATTTTAAAAGCTCATACGAGTAGGGTGAAAGAGATTTGAGTTCTTTTGTATTGTATATTAAAAGAAAGCCTCCAAATACTTTGTGTACATTCATTTGAGTGTGAAACTACACCTAGGATGTTTACATGTACAAACAAGCTTCAACTCAAGCTTTTGAATGAATTTACGCGTTTTAACAGCTCTTATGACTAGGGTGAAAAAGATTTGAGTTCTTTTGTGTTGTATATTAAGAGACAGCATCCAAATACTTTGTTTGCTTTCATTTGAGTGTGAAACTATACCTAGGATGTTTACAAGTACAAACAAGCTTCAACTCAAGCTTTTGAATGAATTTACGCGTTTTAACAGCTCTTACGACTAGGGTGATAGAAATTGAGTTCTCTTGTGTTGTATATTATGAGAAAATATCCAAATAATTTGTTTGCATTCATTTGAGTGTGAAATAACACCAGGGTTGTTTACAAGTACAAACAAGCTTCATCTCAAGCTTTTGAATGCATTTACGCGTTTTAAAAGCTCATACGAGTAGGGTGAAAGAGATTTGAGTTCTTTTGTGTTGTATATTAAGAGAAAGCATCCAAATACTTTTTTTTCATTCATTTGAGTGTGAAACTATACCTTGGATGTTTACAGTTACAAACAAGCTTCAACTCAAGCTTTTGAATGCATTTACGCGATTTAAAAGCTCATACGAGTAGGGTGAAAGAGATTTGAGGTCTTTTGTGCTATATATTAAGAGAAAGCATCCAAATACTTTGTTTGTATTCATTTGAGTGTGAAAATACACCTAGGATGTTTACAGTTACAAACAAGCATCAACTCAAGCTGCTGAATGAATTTACGTGTTTTAACAGCTCTTACGACTAGGGTGATAGAAATTGAGTTCTTTTGTGTTGTATATTAAGAGAAAGCATCCAAATACTTTGTTTGCATTCATTTGAGTGTGAAACTACACCTAGGGTGTTTACAAGTACAAACAAGCTTCAACTCAAGCTGTTGAATGTATTTACGCGTTTTAACAGCTCTTATGACTAGGGTGATAGAAATTGAGTTCTTTTGTGTTGTATATTAAGAGAAAGCATCCAAATACTTTGTTTGCATTCATTAGAGTGTCAAACTACACCTAGGATGTTTACAGTTACAAACAAGTTTCAACTCAAGCTTTTGAATGCATTTACGCGTTTTAAAAGCTCATACGAGGAGGGTGAAAGAGATTTGAGTTCTTTTGTGTTGTATATTAAGAGAAAGCATCCAAATACTTTGTTTGCATTCATTTGAGTGTGAAACTACACCTAGGATGTTTAAAAGTACAAACAAGCTTCAACTCAAGCTTTTGAATGCATTTATACTTTTTAAAACCTCTTACGAGTAGGGTGAAAGAGATTTGAGTTCTTTTGTGTTGTATATTAAGAGAAAGCATCCAAATACTTTGTTTGCATTCATTTGAGTGTGAAACTACACCTAGGATGTTTACAAGTAGAAAAAAGCTTCAACTCAAGCTTTTGATTGTATTTACGCATTTTAAAAGCTCATACGAGTAGGGTGAAAGAGATTTGAGTTCTTTTGTATTGTATATTAAGAGAAAGCATCCAAATTCTTTGTGTACATTCAGTTGAGTGTGAAACTACACCTAGGTTGTTTATAGTTACAAACAAGCTTCAACTCAAGCTTTTGAATGCATTTACGCGTTTTAAAAGCTCATACGAGTAGGGTGAAAGAGATTTGAGTTCTCTTGTGTTGTATATTAAGAGAAAGCATCCAAATACTTTGTTTGCATTCATTTGAGTGTGAAACTACACCTAGGATGTTTACAGTTACAAACAAGCTTCAACTCAAGCTTTTGAATGCATTTATGCTTTTTAAAACCTCTTACGAGTAGGGTGAAAGAGATTTGAGTTCTTTTGTGTTGTATATTAAGAGACAGCATCCAAATACTTTGTTTGCATTCATTTGAGTGTGAAACTATACCTAGGGTGTTTACAGTTACAAACAAGCTTCAACTCAAGCTGTTGAATGAATTTACGCGTTTTAACAGCTCTTTCGACTAGGGTGATAGAAATTGAGTTCTTTTGTGTTGTATATTAAGAGAAAGCATCCAAATACTTTGTTTGCATTAATTTGAGTGTGAAACTACACCTAGGATGTTTACAAGTACAAAAACGCTTCAACTCAGACTTTTGATTGTATTTACGCATTTTAAAAGCTCATACGAGTAGGGTGAAAGAGATTTGAGTTCTTTTGTATTGTATATTAAAAGAAAGCCTCCAAATACTTTGTGTACATTCATTTGAGTGTGAAACTACACCTAGGATGTTTACATGTACAAACAAGCTTCAACTCAAGCTTTTGAATGAATTTACGCGTTTTAACAGCTCTTATGACTAGGGTGAAAAAGATTTGAGTTCTTTTGTGTTGTATATTAAGAGACAGCATCCAAATACTTTGTTTGCTTTCATTTGAGTGTGAAACTATACCTAGGATGTTTACAAGTACAAACAAGCTTCAACTCAAGCTTTTGAATGAATTTACGCGTTTTAACAGCTCTTACGACTAGGGTGATAGAAATTGAGTTCTCTTGTGTTGTATATTATGAGAAAATATCCAAATAATTTGTTTGCATTCATTTGAGTGTGAAATAACACCAGGGTTGTTTACAAGTACAAACAAGCTTCATCTCAAGCTTTTGAATGCATTTACGCGTTTTAAAAGCTCATACGAGTAGGGTGAAAGAGATTTGAGTTCTTTTGTGTTGTATATTAAGAGAAAGCATCCAAATACTTTTTTTTCATTCATTTGAGTGTGAAACTATACCTTGGATGTTTACAGTTACAAACAAGCTTCAACTCAAGCTTTTGAATGCATTTACGCGATTTAAAAGCTCATACGAGTAGGGTGAAAGAGATTTGAGGTCTTTTGTGTTATATATTAAGAGAAAGCATCCAAATACTTTGTTTGTATTCATTTGAGTGTGAAAATACACCTAGGATGTTTACAGTTACAAACAAGCATCAACTCAAGCTGCTGAATGAATTTACGTGTTTTAACAGCTCTTACGACTAGGGTGATAGAAATTGAGTTCTTTTGTGTTGTATATTAAGAGAAAGCATCCAAATACTTTGTTTGCATTCATTTGAGTGTGAAACTACACCTAGGGTGTTTACAAGTACAAACAAGCTTCAACTCAAGCTGTTGAATGTATTTACGCGTTTTAACAGCTCTTATGACTAGGGTGATAGAAATTGAGTTCTTTTGTGTTGTATATTAAGAGAAAGCATCCAAATACTTTGTTTGCATTCATTAGAGTGTCAAACTACACCTAGGATGTTTACAGTTACAAACAAGCTTCAACTCAAGCTTTTGAATGCATTTACACGTTTTAAAAGCTCATACGAGGAGGGTGAAAGAGATTTGAGTTCTTTTGTGTTGTATATTAAGAGAAAGCATCCAAATACTTTGTTTGCATTCATTTGAGTGTGAAACTACACCTAGGATGTTTACAAGTACAAACAAGCTTCAACTCAAGCTTTTGAATGCATTTATACTTTTTAAAACCTCTTACGAGTAGGGTGAAAGAGATTTGAGTTCTTTTGTGTTGTATATTAAGAGAAAGCATCCAAATACTTTGTTTGCATTCATTTGAGTGTGAAACTACACCTAGGATGTTTACAAGTAGAAAAAAGCTTCAACTCAAGCTTTTGATTGTATTTACGCATTTTAAAAGCTCATACGAGTAGGGTGAAAGAGATTTGAGTTCTTTTGTATTGTATATTAAGAGAAAGCATCCAAATACTTTGTGTACATTCAGTTGAGTGTGAAACTACACCTAGGTTGTTTATAGTTACAAACAAGCTTCAACTCAAGCTTTTGAATGCATTTACGCGTTTTAAAAGCTCATACGAGTAGGGTGAAAGAGATTTGAGTTCTCTTGTGTTGTATATTAAGAGAAAGCATCCAAATACTTTGTTTGCATTCATTTGAGTGTGAAACTACACCTAGGATGTTTACAGTTACAAACAAGCTTCAACTCAAGGTTTTGAATGCATTTATGCTTTTTAAAACCTCTTACGAGTAGGGTGAAAGAGATTTGAGTTCTTTTGTGTTGTATATTAAGAGACAGCATCCAAATACTTTGCTTGCATTCATTTGAGTGTGAAACTATACCTAGGGTGTTTACAGTTACAAACAAGCTTCAACTCAAGCTGTTGAATGAATTTACGCGTTTTAACAGCTCTTACGACTAGGGTGATAGAAATTGAGTTCTTTTGTGTTGTATATTAAGAGAAAGCATCCAAATACTTTGTTTGCATTAATTTGAGTGTGAAACTACACCTAGGATGTTTACAAGTACAAAAAAGCTTCAACTCAGACTTTTGATTGTATTTACGCATTTTAAAAGCTCATACGAGTAGGGTGAAAGAGATTTGAGTTCTTTTGTATTGTATATTAAAAGAAAGCCTCCAAATACTTTGTGTACATTCATTTGTGTGTGAAACTACACCTAGGATGTTTACATGTACAAACAAGCTTCAACTCAAGCTTTTGAATGAATTTACGCGTTTTAACAGCTCTTACGACTAGGGTGAAAAAGATTTGAGTTCTTTTGTGTTGTATATTAAGAGACAGCATCCAAATACTTTGTTTGCTTTCATTTGAGTGTGAAACTATACCTAGGATGTTTACAAGTACAAACAAGCTTCAACTCAAGCTTTTGAATGAATTTACGCGTTTTAACAGCTCTTACGACTAGGGTGATAGAAATTGAGTTCTCTTGTGTTGTATATTATGAGAAAATATCCAAATAATTTGTTTGCATTCATTTGAGTGTGAAATAACACCAGGGTTGTTTACAAGTACAAACAAGCTTCATCTCAAGCTTTTAAATGCATTTACGCGTTTTAAAAGCTCATACGAGTAGGGTGAAAGAGATTTGAGTTCTTTTGTGTTGTATATTAAGAGAAAGCATCCAAATACTTTTTTTTCATTCATTTGAGTGTGAAACTATACCTTGGATGTTTACAGTTACAAACAAGCTTCAACTCAAGCTTTTGAATGCATTTACGCGATTTAAAAGCTCATACGAGTAGGGTGAAAGAGATTTGAGGTCTTTTGTGTTATATATTAAGAGAAAGCATCCAAATACTTTGTTTGTATTCATTTGAGTGTGAAAATACACCTAGGATGTTTACAGTTACAAACAAGCATCAACTCAAGCTGCTGAATGAATTTACGTGTTTTAACAGCTCTTACGACTAGGGTGATAGAAATTGAGTTCTTTTGTGTTATATATATTAAGAGAAAGCATCCAAATACTTTGTTTGCATTCATTTGAGTGTGAAAGTACACCTAGGGTGTTTACAAGTACAAACAAGCTTCAACTCAAGCTGTTGAATGTATTTACGCGTTTTAACAGCTCTTACGACTAGGGTGATAGAAATTGAGTTCTTTTGTGTTGTATATTAAGAGAAAGCATCCAAATACTTTTTTTGCATTCATTAGAGTATGAAACTACACCTAGGATGTTTACAGTTACAAACAAGCTTCAACTCAAGCTTTTGAATGCATTTACGCGTTTTAAGAGCTCATACGAGGAGGGTGAAAGAGATTTGAGTTCTTTTGTGTTGTATATTAAGAGAAAGCATCCAAATACTTTGTTTGCATTCATTTGAGAGTGAAACTACACCTAGGATGTTTACAAGTACAAACAAGCTTCAACTCAAGCTTTTGAATGAATTTACGCGTTTTAACAGCTCTTACGACTAGGGTGATAGAAATTGTGTTCTTTTGTGTTGTATATTAAGAGAAAATATCCAAATACTTTGTTTGCATTCATTTGAGTGTGAAATAACACCAGGGATGTTTACAAGTACAAACAAGCTTCAACTCAATCTTTTGAATGCATTTACGCGTTTTGAAAGCTCATACGAGTAGGGTGAAAGAGATTTGTGTTCTTTTGTGTTGTATATTAAGAGAAAATATCCAAATACTTTGTATGCATTCATTTGAGTGTGAAATAACACCAGGGATGTTTACAAGTACAAACAAGCTTCAATTCAATCTTTTGAATGCATTTACGCGTTTTGAAAGCTCATACGAGTAGGGTGAAAGAGATTTGAGTTCTTTTGTGTTGTATATTAAGGGAAAGCATCCAAATAATTTTTTTCATTCATTTGAGTGTGAAACTATACCTAGGATGTTTACAGTTACAAACAAGCATCAACTCAAGCATTTGAATGCATTTACGCGTTTTAAAAGCTCATACGAGTAGGGTGAAAGAGATTTGAGTTCTTTTGTGTTGTATATTAAGAGAAAGCATCCAAATACTTTGTTTGCATTCATTTGAGTGTGAACCTACACCTAGGATGTTTACAGTTACAAACAAGCTTCAAATCAAGCTTTCGAATGCATTTACGCGTTTTAAAAGCTCATACGAGGAGGGTGAAAGAGATTTGAGTTCTTTTGTGTTGTATATTAAGTGAAAGCATCCAAATACTTTGTTTGCATTCCTTTGAGTGTGAAACTACACCTAGGATGTTTACAAGTACAAACAAGCTTCAACTCATGCTTTTGAATGTATTTTCGCGTTTCAAAAGCTCATACGAGTAGTGTGAAAGAGATTTGAGTTCTTTTGTGTTGTATATTAAGAGAAAGCTTCCAATTGATTTGTTTGCATTCTTTTGCGTATGAAACTACACCAAGAATGTGTTAAATTACAAACAAGCTTCAACTCAAGCTTTTGAATGCATTTACGCGTTTTAAAAGCTCATACGAGTAGGGTGAAAGAGATTTGAGTTCTTTTGTGTTGTATATTAAGAGAAAGCATCCAAATACTTTGTTTGCATTCATTTGAGTGTGATACTACACCGAGGATGTTTACAGTTACAAACAAGCTTCAACTCAAGCTTTTGAATGCATTTACGCGTTTTAAAAGCTCATACGAGTAGGGTGAAAGAGATTTGAATTCTTTGGTGTTGTGTATTAAGAGGAAGCATCCAAATACTTTGTATGCATTCATTTGAGTGTGAAACTATACCTAGGATGTTTACAGTTACAAATAAGCCTCAACTCAAGCTATTGAATGCATTTACGCGTTTTAAAAGCTCATACGAGTAGGGTGAAAGAGATTTGAGTTCTTTTGTGTTGTATATTAAGAGAAAGCATCCAAATACTTTGTTTCCATTCATTTATGTGTGAAACTACACCTAGGATGTTTACATGTACAAACAAGCTTCAACTCAAGCTTTTGAATGTATTTACGCGTTTTAAAAGCTCATACGAGTAGGGTGAAAGAGATTTGAGTTCTTTTGTGATGTATACTAAGAGAAAGCATCCAAATACTTTGTTTGCATTCATTTAAATGTGTGAAACTACACCTAGGATGTTTACAAGTACAAACAAGCTTCAACTCAAGCTGCTGAACGAATTTACGTGTTTTAACAGCTCTTACGACTAGGGTGATAGAAATTGAGTTCTTTTGTGTTGTATATTAAGAGAAAGCATCCAAATACTTTGTTTGCATTCATTTAAGTGTGAAACTACACCTAGGATGTTTACAAGTACAAAAAAGCTTCAACTCAAGCTGTTGAATGTATTTACGCGTTTTAACAGCTCTTACGACTAGGGTGATAGAAATTGAGTTCTTTTGTGTTGTATATTAAGAGAAAGCATCCAAATACTTTGTTTGCATTCATTAGAGTGTGAAACTACACCTAGGATGTTTACAGTTACAAACAAGCTTCAACTCAAGCTTTTGAATGCATTTACGCGTTTTAAAAGCTCATACGAGGAGGGTGAAAGAGATTTGAGTTCTTTTGTGTTGTATATTAAGAGAAAGCATCCAAATACTTTGTATGCATTCATTTGAGTGTGAAACTACACCTAGGATGTTTACAAGTACAAACAAGCTTCAACTCAAGCTTTTGATTGAATTTACGCGTTTTAACAGCTCTTACGACTAGGGTGATAGAAATTGTGTTCTTTTGTGTTGTATATTAAGAGAAAATATCCAAATACTTTGTTTGCATTCATTTGAGTGTGAAATAACACCAGGGATGTTTACAAGTACAAACAAGCTTCAACTCAATCTTTTGAATGCATTTACGCGTTTTGAAAGCTCATACGAGTAGGGTGAAAGAGATTTGAGTTCTTTTGTGTTGTATATTAAGGGAAAGCATCCAAATAATTTTTTTCATTCATTTGAGTGTGAAACTATACCTAGGATGTTTACAGTTACAAACAAGCATCAACTCAAGCATTTGAATGCATTTACGCGTTTTAAAAGCTCATACGAGTAGGGTGAAAGAGATTTGAGTTCTTTTGTGTTGTATATTAAGAGAAAGCATCCAAATACTTTGTTTGCATTCATTTGAGTGTGAAACTACACCTAGGATGTTTACAGTTACAAACAAGCTTCAAATCAAGCTTTCGAATGCATTTACGCGTTTTAAAAGCTCATACGAGGAGGGTGAAAGAGATTTGAGTTCTTTTGTGTTGTATATTAAGAGAAAGCATCCAAATACTTTGTTTGCATTCCTTTGAGTGTGAAACTACACCTAGGATGTTTACAAGTACAAACAAGCTTCAACTCATGCTTTTGAATGTATTTTCGCGTTTCAAAAGCTCATACGAGTAGTGTGAAAGAGATTTGAGTTCTTTTGTGTTGTATATTAAGAGAAAGCTTCCAATTGATTTGTTTGCATTCTTTCGCGTATGAAACTACACCAAGAATGTGTTAAATTACAAACAAGCTTCAACTCAAGCTTTTGAATGCATTTACGCGTTTTAAAAGCTCATACGAGTAGGGTGAAAGAGATTTGAGTTCTTCGGTGTTGTGTATTAAGAGAAAGTATCCAAATACTTTGTTTGCATTCATTTTGAGTGTGAAACTACACCTAGGATGTTTACAAGTAAAAACAAGCTTCAACTCAAGCTTTTGAATTAATTTACGCGTTTTAACAGCTCTTACGACTAGGGTGATAGAAATTGAGTTCTTTTGTGTTGTATATTATGAGAAAATATCCAAATACTTTGTTTGCATTCATTTGAGTGTGAAATAACACCAGGGTTGTTTACAAGTACAAACAAGCTTCAACTCAAACTTTTGAATGCATTTACGCGTTATAAAAGCTCATACGAGTGGTGAAAGATATTTGAGTTCTTTTGTGTTGTATATTAAGAGAAAGCATCCAAATACTTTGTTTGAATTCATTTGAGTGTGATACTACACCGAGGATGTTTACAGTTACAAACAAGCTTCAACTCAAGCTTTTGAATGCATTTACGCGTTTTAAAAGCTCATACGAGTAGGGTGAAAGAGATTTGAGTTCTTTTGTGTTGTATACTAAGAGAAAGCATCCAAATACTTTGTTTGCATTCATTTAAATGTGTGAAACTACACCTAGGATGTTTACAAGTACAAACAAGCTTCAACTCAAGCTGCTGAATGAATTTACGTGTTTTAACAGCTCTTACGACTAGGGTGATAGAAATTGAGTTCTTTTGTGTTGTATATTAAGAGAAAGCATCCAAATACTTTGTTTGCATTCATTTGAGTGTGAAACTACACCTTGGATGTTTACAAGTACAAAAAAGCTTCAACTCAAGCTGTTGAATGTATTTACGCGTTTTAACAGCTCTTACGACTAGGGTGATAGAAATTGAGTTCTTTTGTGTTGTATATTAAGAGAAAGCATCCAAATACTTTGTTTGCATTCATTAGAGTGTGAAACTACACCTAGGATGTTTACAGTTACAAACAAGCTTCAACTCATGCTTTTGAATTCATTTACGCGTTTTAAAAGCTCATACGAGTAGGGTGAAAGAGATTTGATTTCTTTTCTGTTGTATATTAAGAGAAAGCACCCAAATGTTTTGTTTGCATTCTTTTGAGTATGAAACTACACCAAGAATGTGTTAAATTACAAACAAGCTTCAACTCAAGCTTTTGAATGTATTTACGCGTTTTAAAAGCTCATACGAGTAGGGTGAAAGAGATTTGAGTTCTTTTGGGTTGTATATTAAGAGAAAGCATCCAAATACTTTGTTTGCATTCATTTGAGTGTCATACTACACCGAGGATGTTTACAGTGACAAACAAGCTTCAACTCAAGCTTTTGAATGCATTTACGCGTTTTAAAAGCTCATACGAGTAGGGTGAAAGAGATTTGAGTTCTTCTGTGTTGTATATTAAGAGAAAGCATCCAAATACTTTGTTTGCATTCATTTGAATGTGAAACTATACCTAGGATGTTTACAGTTACAAACAAGCTTCAACTCATGCTGTTGAATGCATTTACGCGTTTTAAAAGCTCATACGAGAAGGGTGAAATAGATTTGAGTTCTTTTGTGTTGTATATTAAGAGAAAGCATCCAAATACTTTGTTTGCATTCATTAAAGTGTGAAACTACACCTAGGATGTTTACAGTTACAAACAAGCTTCAACTCATGCTTTTGAATTCATTTACGCGTTTTAAAACTCATACGAGTAGGGTGAAAGAGACTTGAGTTCTTTTGTGTTATATAGTAAGAGAAAGCATCCAAATACTTTGTTTGCATTCATTTGAGTGTGAAACTACACCTAGGATGTTTACAAGTACAAACAAGCTTCAACTCAAGCTTTTGAATGTATTTACGCGTTTTGAAAGCTCATACGAGTAGGGTGAAAGAGATTTGAGTTCTTTTGTGTAGTATATTAAGAGAAAGCATCCAAATACTTTTTTTTCATTCATTTGAGTGTGAAACTATACCTAGGATGTTTACAGTTACAAACAAGCTTCAACTCAAGCTTTTGAATGCATTTACGCGTTTTAAAAGCTCATACGAGGAGGGTGAAAGAGATTTGAGTTCTTTTGTGTTGTATATTAAGAGAAAGTATCCAAATACTTTGTTTGCATTCATTTTGAGTGTGAAACTACACCTAGGATGTTTACAAGTAAAAACAAGCTTCAACTCAAGCTTTTGAATGAATTTACGCGTTTTAACAGCTCTTACGACTAGGGTGATAGAAATTGAGTTCTTTTGTGTTGTATATTATGAGAAAATATCCAAATACTTTGTTTGCATTCATTTGAGTGTGAAATAACACCAGGGTTGTTTACAAGTACAAACAAGCTTCAACTCAAACTTTTGAATGCATTTACGCGTTTTAAAAGCTCATACGAGTAGGGTGAAAGATATTTGAGTTCTTTTGTGTTGTATATTAAGAGAAAGCATCCAAATACTTTGTTTGCATTCATTTGAGTGTGATACTACACCGAGGATGTTTACAGTTACAAACAAGCTTCAACTCAAGCTTTTGAATGCATTTACGGGTTTTAAAAGCTCATACGAGGAGGGTGAAAGAGATTTGAGTTCTTTTGTGTTGTATATTAAGAGAAAGTATCCAAATACTTTGTTTGCATTCATTTTGAGTGTGAAACTACACCTAGGATGTTTACAAGTAAAAACAAGCTTCAACTCAAGCTTTTGAATGAATTTACGCGTTTTAATAGCTCTTACGACTAGGGTGATAGAAATTGAGTTCTTTTGTGTTGTATATTAAGAGAAAGCATCCAAAAACTTTGTTTGCATTCATTTGAGTGTGAAACTACACCTAGGATATTTACAGTTACAAACAAGCTTCAACTCAAGCTTTTGAATTTATTTACGCGTTTTAAAAGCTCATACGAGGAGGGTGAAAGAGATTTGAGTTCTTTTGTGTTGTATATTAAGAGAAAGTATCAAAATACTTTGTTTGCATTCATTTGAGTGTGAAACTACACCTAGGATGTTTACAAGTACAAACAAGCTTCAACTCAAGCTTTTGAATGAATTTACGCGTTTTAACAACTCTTACGACTAGGGTGATAGAAATTGAGTTCTTTTGTGTTGTATATTAAGAGAAAGCATCCAAATACTTTGTTTGCATTCATTTGAGTGTGAAACGACACCTAGGATATTTACAGTTACAAACAAGCTTCAACTCAAGCTTTTGAATTTATTTACGCGTTTTAAAAGCTCATACGAGGAGGGTGAAAGAGATTTGAGTTCTTTTGTGTTGTATATTAAGAGAAAGTATCCAAATACTTTGTTTGCATTCATTTGAGTGTGAAACTACACCTAGGATGTTTACAAGTACAAACAAGCTTCAACTCAAGCTGTTGAATGTATTTACGCGTTTTAAGAGCTCTTACGACTAGGGTGATAGAAATTGAGTTCTTTTGTGATGTATATTAAAAGAAAGCATCCAAATACTTTGTTTGCATTCATTAGAGTGTGAAACTACACCTAGGATGTTTACAGTTACAAACAAGCTTCACCTCATGCTTTTGAATTCATTTACGCGTTTTAAAAGCTCATACGAGTATGGTGAAAGAGATTTGAGTTCTTTTGTGTTATATAGTAAGAGAAAGCATCCAAATACTTTGTTTGCATTCATTTGAGTGTGATACTACACCGAGGATGTTTACAGTTACAAACAAGCTTCAACTCAAGCTTTTGAATGCATTTACGCGTTTTAAAAGCTCATACGAGTAGGGTGAAAGAGATTTGAGTTATTGAATGCATTTGCAGGTTTTAAAATCTCATACGAGTAGGGTGAAAGAGATTTGATTTCTTTTCTGTTGTATATTAAGAGAAAGCACCCAAATGTTTTGATCGCATTCTTTTGAGTATGAAACTACACCAAGAATGTGTTAAATTACAAACAAGCTTCAACTCAAGCTTTTGAATGAATTTACGCGTTTTAAAAGCTCTTACGACTAGGGTGATAGAAATTGAGTTCTTTTGTGTTGTATATTAGGAGAAAATATCCAAATACTTTGTTTGCATTCATTTGAGTGTGAAATAACACCAGGGTTGTTTACAAGTACAAACAAGCTTCAACTCAAACTTTTGAATGCATTTACGCGTTTTAAAAGCTCATACGAGTTGGGTGAAAGAGATTTGAGTTCATTTGTGTTGTATATCAAGAGAAAGCATCCAAATACTTTGTTTGCATTCATTTAAGTGTAAAACTACACCTAGGATGTTTACAAGTACAAACAAGCTTCAACTCAAGCTGTTGAATGTATTTACGCGTTTTAACAGCTCTTACGACTAGGGTAATAGAAATTGAGTTCTTTTGTGTTGTATATTGAGAGAAAGCATCCAAATACTTTGTTTGCATTCATTTGAGTGTGAAAACTACACCTAGGATGTTTACAGTTACAAACAAGCTTCAACTCATGCTTTTGAATTCATTTACGCGTTTTAAAAGCTCCTACGAGTAGGGTGAAAGAGATTTGAGTTCTTTTGTGTTATATAGTAAGACAAAGTATCCAAATACTTTGTTTGCATTCATTTGAGTGTGAAACTACACCTAGGATGTTTACAGTTACAAACAAGCTTCAACTCAAGCTTTTGAATGCATTTACGCGTTTTAAAAGCTCATACGAGGAGGGTGAAAGAGATTTGAGTTCTTTTGTGTTGTATATTAAAAGAAAGCATCCAAATACTTTGTTTGCATTCATTTGAGTGTGAAACTACACCGAGGATGTTTACAGTTACAAACAAGCTTCAACTCAAGCTTTTGAATGCATTTACGCGTTTTAAAAGCTCATACGAGTAGGGTTAAAGTGATTTGAGTTCTTTTGTGTTGTATATTAAGAGAAAGCATCCAAATACTTTGTTTGCATTCATTTGAGTGTGAAAATACACCTAGGATGTTTACAGTTACAAACAAGCTTCAACTCAAGCTGTTGAATGCATTTACGCTTCTTAAAAGCTCATACGAGTAGGGTGAAAGAGATTTGAGTTCTTTTGTGTTATATATTAAGAGAAAGCATCCAAATACTTTGTTTCCATTCATTTAAGTGTGAAACTACACCTAGGATGTTTACAAGTACAAACAAGCTTCAACTCAAGCTTTTGAATGTATTTACGCGTTTTAAAAGCTCATAACAGTAGGGTGAAGGAGATTTGAGTTCTTATGTGTTATATAATAAGAGAAAGCATACAAATACTTTGTTTGCATTCATTTGAGTGTGAAACTACACCTAGGATGTTTACAAGTACAAACAAGCTTCAACTCAAGCAGTTGAATGAATCTACGCGTTTTAACAGCTCTTACGACTAGGGTTATAGAAATTGAGTTCTTTTGTGTTGTATATTAAGAAAAAGCATCCAAATACTTTGTTAGCATTCATTTG
Organism: Tetragonia tetragonoides; assembly: GCA_038025085.1. Classification (NCBI taxonomy): domain Eukaryota; kingdom Viridiplantae; phylum Streptophyta; class Magnoliopsida; order Caryophyllales; family Aizoaceae; genus Tetragonia; species Tetragonia tetragonoides. The sequence continues at coordinate 22,162,943 of CM076146.1, forward strand.
AATGTGTGAAGCTAAACCTAGGATGTTTACAAGTTTGACAAGCTTCAACTCAAGTTTTTGAATGCATTTACAGGTTTTAAAAGCTCATACGAGTAGGGTGAAAGAGATTTGATTTCTTTTCTGTTGTATATTAAGAGAAAGCACCCAAATGTTTTGTTTGCATTCTTTTGAGTATGAAACTACACCAAGAATGTGTTAAATTACAAACAAGCTTCAACTCAAGCTTTTGAATGAATTTACGCGTTATAAAAGCTCATACGAGTAGGGTGAAAGAGATTTGAGTTCTTTTGTGTTTATATAAAGAGAAAGCATCCAAAAACTTTGTTTGCATTCATTTGAGTGTGAAACTACACCTAGGATGTTTACAAGTACAAACAAGCTTCAACTCAAGCTTTTGAATGAATTTACGCGTTTTAACAGCTCTTACGACTAGGGTGATAGAAATTGAGTTCTTTTGTGTTGTATATTAAGAGAAAGCATCCAAATACTTTGTTTGCTTTCATTTGAGTGTGAAACTACACCTAGGATGTTTACAAGTACAAACAAGCTTCAACTCAAGCTGTTGAATGTATTTACGCGTTTTAAGAGCTCTTACGACTAGGGTGATAGAAATTGAGTTCTTTTGTGTTGTATATTAAAAGAAAGCATCCAAATACTTTGTTTGCATTCATTAGAGTGTGAAACTACACCTAGGATGTTTACAGTTACAAACAAGCTTCACCTCATGCTTTTGAATTCATTTACGCGTTTTAAATGCTCATACGAGTAGGGTGAAAGAGATATGAGTTCTTTTGTGTTATATAGTAAGAGAAAGCATCCAAATACTTTGTTTGCATTCATTTGAGTGTGATACTACACCGAGGATGTTTACAGTTACAAACAAGCTTCAACTCAAGCTTTTGAATGCATTTACGCGTTTTAAAAGCTCATACGAGTAGGGTGAAAGAGATTTGAGTTATTGAATGCATTTACAGGTTTTAAAATCTCATACGAGTAGGGTGAAAGAGATTTGATTTCTTTTCTGTTGTATATTAAGAGAAAGCACCCAAATGTTTTGATCGCATTCTTTTGAGTATGAAACTACGCCAAGAATGTGTTAAATTACAAACAAGCTTCAACTCAAGCTTTTGAATGAATTTACGCGTTTTAAAAGCTCTTACGACTAGGGTGATAGAAATTGAGTTCTTTTGTGTTGTATATTAGGAGAAAATATCCAAATACTTTGTTTGCATTCATTTGAGTGTGAAATAACACCAGGGTTGTTTACAAGTACAAACAAGCTTCAACTCAAACTTTTGAATGCATTTACGCGTTTTAAAAGCTCATACGAGTTGGGTGAAAGAGATTTGAGTTCATTTGTGTTGTATATCAAGAGAAAGCATCCAAATACTTTGTTTGCATTCATTTAAGTGTGAAACTACACCTAGGATGTTTACAAGTACAAACAAGCTTCAACTCAAGCTGTTGAATGTATTTACGCGTTTTAACAGCTCTTACGACTAGGGTAATAGAAATTGAGTTCTTTTGTGTTGTATATTGAGAGAAAGCATCCAAATACTTTGTTTGCATTCATTTGAGTGTGAAAACTACACCTAGGATGTTTACAGTTACAAACAAGCTTCAACTCATGCTTTTGAATTCATTTACGCGTTTTAAAAGCTCCTACGAGTAGGGTGAAAGAGATTTGAGTTCTTTTGTGTTATATAGTAAGACAAAGTATCCAAATACTTTGTTTGCATTCATTTGAGTGTGAAACTACACCTAGGATGTTTACAGTTACAAACAAGCTTCAACTCAAGCTTTTGAATGCATTTACGCGTTTTAAAAGCTCATACGAGGAGGGTGAAAGAGATTTGAGTTCTTTTGTGTTGTATATTAAGAGAAAGCATCCAAATACTTTGTTTGCATTCATTTGAGTGTGAAACTACACCGAGGATGTTTACAGTTACAAACAAGCTTCAACTCAAGCTTTTGAATGCATTTACGCGTTTTAAAAGCTCATACGAGTAGGGTTAAAGTGATTTGAGTTCTTTTGTGTTGTATATTAAGAGAAAGCATCCAAATACTTTGTTTGCATTCATTTGAGTGTGAAAATACACCTAGGATGTTTACAGTTACAAACAAGCTTCAACTCAAGCTGTTGAATGCATTTACGCTTCTTAAAAGCTCATACGAGTAGGGTGAAAGAGATTTGAGTTCTTTTGTGTTATATATTAAGAGAAAGCATCCAAATACTTTGTTTCCATTCATTTAAGTGTGAAAAGTACAAACAAGCTTCAACTCAAGCTTTTGAATGTATTTACGCGTTTTAAAAGCTCATAACTGTAGGGTGAAGGAGATTTGAGTTCTTATGTGTTATATAATAAGAGAAAGCATACAAATACTTTGTTTGCATTCATTTGAGTGTGAAACTACACCTAGGATGTTTACAAGTACAAACAAGCTTCAACTCAAGCAGTTGAATGAATCTACGCGTTTTAAAAGCTCATACCAGTAGGGTGAAGGAGATTTGAGTTCTTATGTGTTGTATACTAAGAGAAAGCATCCAAATACTTTGTTTGCATTCATTTGAGTGTGAAACTACACCTAGGATGTTTACAAGTTGATGCGTTAGCATCAGGTCATCAAGTTACGAGCGTGAGCATTAATGCATTAATCATGGCATTTGGGACTCTCTCACGTTTGAATGGTGATGATTCTGGTCCTAGAGGTCTTAGTGTCTTTTTGGCCACTTAATCTAGGTTATGTCCGTACAAGATTAATCCGTACAAATAAGCATTTGTGATTAGTGTTAGTTATAGTGCACCCTGCATGTAATTAGCATAATTAACAAATGTAATTAGTTGTTATTTGAATTCCCTAAGTAGTTGCTGAGTAAGGCGCGCCTAAGAGCACATGGGGCAGGTAAGGATGAAGAATGAGGCTCCTTACAGCTCACCCACGTTTGTCCTTATGCAAGGACAAGCAACAGCTGTCAAGTGGTCCAAAACGGAAGGAAATGCGCTCCAAATTGTACTGCACGTATTTGGCTCATTTCTGGGCAAAATACTGAAGTTTCATTTTGCTTGGGCACTACTCTTGGACAGCTCACCCTTTCTAGAGTATTCTTAGGTTATTAGGGCACATTTGTGACCCCTATAAATATGTAAGAACAGCTGATGTAAAAGGCACTTGTTGATGAATGAAAATTACACGGCTGCTGCCTTCTTACAAATCTTGCGTTCTTTACAATAATCTTAGGGTTATTTGGTGAGCAAGTAGTATTCTTTATCCATAGCTTGGTGGTTTAATCCTTTATAGCTTTGGTGGTGATACTCATTATCCTTTCTTCTCTTAATCCTCTGTTTTTGTTTACAAATTGCTAAGGTTGTAATTGCAAACGTATCATTTGGTATCAGAGCATAGGTTTAACCTTAGCACCATTTTCTCTCATCAAAGTTCTCTCCTTTCTTGTCTTAATCACGTCCAAAGTTCCAATCTTTGAGTCACAAAAGAACCCATTTACAGCCCAAACACAATTCCTAGCTTAAACACAACCAAACTCACAAACAGCCATGGATGATGAACAAACAGAAATTTAACTCTTGAGCAAGCTAAAGAGCTTAGGAGAGAAAGGGAGATGCGTGAGGTTAAGGAACAACTTAGCAACCTCACCCAACAAATGACTGATTTTCTCAACATTGGTAGAGGTAGAGCTTGTGGTCGAGGTGATGATGATGGTTCTCTTAGTCCAAGGAGAAAAGATGAGCAATGGGGTGATTTAAAGTTTGAACCCCCTGATTTTGATGGTGGTACAAACCCAGATGACTATTTGGAGTGGGAGCAACAAATGGGTAGATTGTTTGATACCAAGGGGTATAGTGAGGAAAAGAGTTTCAAAGTTGCTGTTTTGAAGCTCAAAAAGTATGCTTCTTTGTGGTATGAAAGCATGAAACTACAAAGAGAGCGTGAGGGTAAATCTAGGGTGTGTTCATGGCCCAAGCTTAAGAAAATCATGCACAAACGCTTTGTGCCCCCTTCCTATACTCAAGATCTCTACCTCAAGCTCACAAATTTCAGTCAAGGAACTCTAAGTGTAGCCGATTACATTAGAGATTTTGAGCAACTACAAATCAGAACCGGCATTGTAGAGGATCCACAACTCTCAATTGCGCGTTTTATTTCTGGTTTAGACACCAATGTTGGTAATAGAGTTAAAGTACAGCCTTTTTGGTCTCTAGATGATGTATACAAGTTGGCTTTGAAGATTGAAAAGCAAGAGAAAGCTAAGAAACCAGCAGCAAAGCCCTCACTTAGGAGTTTTACTCCTCGGGCAGAAAGTTCTTCTAAAGGGAGCGAAAATGACAAAAGGTTTCTTAGAGATCCTAAGGCCAACAAGGATGCTCTTAGACCATCTCTCTCTAGGAAATGCTTCAAGTGTCAAGGCTATGGACACTTTCAAGCTGAGTGCCCCAACAAGAGAGTGTTATCTCTCCGTGAGTATGATGAGCTTAGGCAATTGGATGACGATAAGGAGCAGAATGAAGAGCAATCTATTGACGATGAATTGGACATTGAACCTGACCAAGGCTCACCTCTATTGGTGGTTCAAAGGGTCCTTCATGCTAGAGAGGCAGAGGAGACACTATCTCAAAGGGAGAAGATATTTCAAACCAAGTGCACCGTGAAAGAAAAGCTTTGCACTTTAATCATTGATGGCGGTTCTTGCACCAATGTGGCGTCTACTCTCATGGTGGAAAAGCTTGGATTGGCCACCAAAGAACACCCTCATCCTTATTCCTTGCAATGGTTAGAGAAGGGAAGCAAAGCCAAGGTAACAAAACAAGTCACGATCCCTTTTTCGATTGGAAAAGTATACAATGATGAGATTTTGTGTGATGTGATCCCCATGGATGCTTGTCATTTGCTGTTAGGTAGACCTTGGTTATATGATAGAAGAGTAATACATGATGGCTTTAGAAATGTTTACTCTTTTGAGGTTCAGGGAAAGAAAATTAATTTGCAACCCGCAAAATTGTCTTTATGTGGGGGAACACAAGTTGGGGAGGGTTCTTCTGTTTCTAACTCATCAAAGCATGCTATGATTGTTAAAGGTGCTGATTTAGAGTATGAAATTGTGCATGGAAATGTTGTTTATATGCTGGTGTTGCTTGGGGAGAATGAGAACATTGTTGGAAAGCCTTTACATGCGTTAATTCAACCTTTGCTTGAAAAGTATGTCGACGTGTTCCCATCTGATTTACCCCATGGTTTGCCACCCATTAGGGGCATAGAGCATCAAATAGACTTTGTTCCGGGAGCCTCACTTCCTAACAAAGCAGCTTATAGGTGTAATCCCCAAGAGACTAAGGAGTTACAACGTCAAGTAGAGGAGTTACTTGATAGGGGATACATTAGAGAGAGCATGAGTCCTTGTAGTGTACCAGCTCTCCTTGTGCCAAAAAATGATGGAAGCATGAGAATGTGTGTTGATAGCCGTTCAATTAACAACATTACCATTAAGTATAGATATCCAATTCCTCGCTTGGATGATATGCTTGATGAGCTGTTTGGTTCTTGTGTCTTCTCTAAAGTGGATTTGAGGAGTGGTTACCATCAAATTAGAATGAAGGATGGGGATGAATGGAAGACAGCCTTCAAGACGAAAGGGGGTCTTTATGAATGGCTTGTAATGCCATTTGGGTTGTCCAATGCTCCTAGCACATTCATGCGTCTTATGAATGAGGTATTGCATTACTTTATTGATAAATTTGTTGTTGTGTATTTTGATGATATTCTCATATACTCTAAGAGTGATTCTGAGCATGTGCAGCACCTAACACGCGTTTTTGAGGCTCTAAGGCAACACAAGCTGTTTGCTAAGCTTGAGAAATGTGATTTCTTTGTTCCTAGTGTCACGTTTCTTGGTTACATTGTGTCCAAGGATGGTATAGCTGTTGATCCCAGCAAGGTTGAGGCGATTAAGACATGGCCTACTCCTACTAGCATCACGCAACTAAGGAGCTTCCATGGGCTAGCTTCTTTTTACAGAAGATTCATCAAGCAATTCAGCTCTCTTTTAGTACCACTTACGGATTGTATGAAGAAAGGTGTCTTTGAGTGGACTCCCATGGCTCAAAATGCTTTTGAGGCCATCAAGGAAAGGCTTAGCTCCACCCCTATACTAGCTTTGCCTAACTTTGATCAACCATTTGAAGTGGAATGTGATGCTTGTCGAACCGGTATTGGAGCTGTTTTGGTGCAAAATAAGCGTCCTATTGCTTATTTCAGTGAGAAGTTGAATGGTTCAAGAGGGAATTACAGCACTTATGACAAAGAGTTCTATGCAATTGTGAGGGCTCATGATCATTGGGCTCATTACTTAAAACCAAGGCAGTTCATTTTGCACTCTGATCATGAAGCGTTGAAGTATATTAATGGGCAGCACAAGTTGAGTTCAAGACATGCTAAATGGATGGAATATCTTCAATCATTCTCCTTTGTATCTAAGTACAAAACTGGTGCAAGCAATGTGGTAGCCGATGCTTTATCAAGGCGACATTCTATGTTGTCTATCCTCGAGGCCAAGGTTTTAGGCTTCTCTTTCATACGGGAACTTTACAAAGATGATCCAGATTTCTCTCCCATGTTTGATGGCAGCAAGGAGGTGGAAAAAGGCCCTTTTCACATTCATGAAGGGTTCCTTTTCAAGCACAACAGATTGTGTATCCCTAAGGGCTCAATTCGAGACCTACTTATAAGGGAAGCTCACTTAGGAGGATTGGCTGGCCACTTTGGCATTGTGAAGACTCTTGAGGTCTTAAGTGAGCACTTTTATTGCCCAAGAATGCACAAGTTGATGCCCAGATCAGAAGGCCCTTTTAAAATCATCGAGAAGATCAACGACAATACATACAAGCTTGAACTGCCTGGAGAGAGTTCAATTTCAGCAACTTTTAATGTGGGAGATCTGCTGCCTTATTTGGAGGATGAATACCTTGATGATTTGAGGGCAAATCCAAAAAAAGTTGGGGAGGATGATGCGTTAGCATCAGGTCATCAAGTTACGAGCGTGAGCATTAATGCATTAATCATGGCATTTGGGACTCTCTCACGTTTGAATGGTGATGATTCTGGTCCTAGAGGTCTTAGTGTCTTTTTGGCCACTTAATCTAGGTTATGTCCGTACAAGATTAATCCGTACAAATAAGCATTTGTGATTAGTGTTAGTTATAGTGCACCCTGCATGTAATTAGCATAATTAACAAATGTAATTAGTTGTTATTTGAATTCCCTAAGTAGTTGCTGAGTAAGGCGCGCCTAAGAGCACATGGGGCAGGTAAGGATGAAGAATGAGGCTCCTTACAGCTCACCCACGTTTGTCCTTATGCAAGGACAAGCAACAGCTGTCAAGTGGTCCAAAACGGAAGGAAATGCGCTCCAAATTGTACTGCACGTATTTGGCTCATTTCTGGGCAAAATACTGAAGTTTCATTTTGCTTGGGCACTACTCTTGGACAGCTCACCCTTTCTAGAGTATTCTTAGGTTATTAGGGCACATTTGTGACCCCTATAAATATGTAAGAACAGCTGATGTAAAAGGCACTTGTTGATGAATGAAAATTACACGGCTGCTGCCTTCTTACAAATCTTGCGTTCTTTACAATAATCTTAGGGTTATTTGGTGAGCAAGTAGTATTCTTTATCCATAGCTTGGTGGTTTAATCCTTTATAGCTTTGGTGGTGATACTCATTATCCTTTCTTCTCTTAATCCTCTGTTTTTGTTTACAAATTGCTAAGGTTGTAATTGCAAACGTATCACAAGTACAAACAAGCTTCAACTCAAGCTGTTGAATGAATCTACGCGTTTTAACAGCTCTTACGACTAGGGTTATAGAAATTGAGTTCTTTTGTGTTGTATATTATCCAAATACTTTGTTTGCATTCATTTGAATGTGTGAAGCTACACCTTGGATGTTTACAAGTTTGACAAGCTTCAACTCAAGTTTACAAGTACAAACAAGCTTCAACTCAAGTTTTTGAATGCATTTACAGGTTTTAAAAGCTCATACGAGTAGGGTGAAAGAGATTTGATTTCTTTTCTGTTGTATATTAAGAGAAAGCACCCAAATGTTTTGTTTGCATTCTTTTGAGTATGAAACTACACCAAGAATGTGTTAAATTACAAACAAGCTTCAACTCAAGCTTTTGAATGAATTTACGCGTTATAACAGCTCTTACGACTAGGGTAATAGAAATTGAGTTCTTTTGTGTTGTATATTAAGAGAAAATATCCAAATACTTTGTTTGCATTCATTTGAGTGTGAAATAACACCAGGGTTGTTTACAAGTACAAACAAGCTTCAACTCAAGCTTTTGAATGCATTTACGCGTTTTAAATGCTCATACGAGTTGGGTGAAAGAGATTTGAGTTCTTTTGCGTTGTATATTAAGATAAAGCATCCAAATACTTTGTTTGCATTTATTTAAGTGTGAAACTACACCTAGGATGTTTACAAGTACAAACAAGCTTCAACTCAAGCTGTTGAATGTATTTACGCGTTTTAACAGCTCTTACGACTAGGGTAATAGAAATTGAGTTCTTCTGTGTTGTATATTGAGAGAAAGCATCCAAATACTTTGTTTGCATTCATTTGAGTGTGAAAACTACACCTAGGATGTTTACAGTTACAAACAAGCTTCAACTCATGCTTTTGAATTCATTTACGCGTTTTAAAAGCTCATACGAGTTGGGTGAAAGAGATTTGAGTTCTTTTGTGTTATATAGTAAGACAAAGCATCCAAATACTTTATTTGCATTCATTTGAGTGTGAAACTACACCTAGGATGTTTACAAGTACAAACAAGCTTCAACTCAAGCTTTTGAATGTATTTACGCGTTTTAAAAGCTCATACGAGTAGGGTGAAAGAGATTTGAGTTCTTTTTTGTTGTATATTAAGAGAAAGCATCCAATTACTTTTTTTTTTATTCATTAGGGTGTGAAACTATACCTAGGATGTTTACAGTTACAAACAAGCTTCAACTCAAGCTTTTGAATGCATTTACGCGTTTTAAAAGCTCATACGAGTAGGGTGAAAGAGATTTGAGTTCTTTTGTGTTGTGTATTAAGAGAAAGCATCCAAATACTTTGTTTGCATTCATTTGAGTGTGAAACTACACCTAAGATGTTTACAGTTACAAACAAGCTTCAACTCAAGCTTTTGAATGCATGTACGCGTTTTAAAAGCTCATACGAGGAGGGTGAAAGAGATTTGAGTTCTTTTGTGTTGTATATTAAGAGAAAGCATCCAAATACTTTGTTTGCATTCATTTGAGTGTGAAACTACACCTAGGGTATTTACAAGTACAAACAAGCTTCAACTCATGCTTTTGAATGAATTTACGCGTTTTAACAGCTCTTACGACTAGGGTGATAGAAATTGAGTTCTTTTGTGTTGTATATTAAGAGAAAATATCCAAATACTTTGTTTGCATTCATTTGAGTGTGAAATAACACCAGGGTTGTTTACAAGTACAAACAAGCTTCAACTCGAGTTTTTGAATGCATTTACGCGTTTTAAAAGCTCATACGAGTAGGGTGAAAGAGATTTGATTTCTTTTCTTTTGTATATTAAGAGAAAGCACCCAAATGTTTTGTTTGCATTCATTTGAGTGTGAAACTACACCAAGAATGTGTTAAATTACAAACAAGCTTCAACTCAAGCTTTTGAATGCATTAACGCGTTTTAAAAGCTCATACGAGTAGGGTGAAGGAGATTTGAGTTCTTTTGTGTTGTATATTAAGTGAAAGCATCCAAATACATTGTTTGCATTCATTTGAGAGTGAAACTATACCTAGGATGTTTACAAGTACAAACAAGCTTCAACTCAAGCTTTTGAATGCATTTATGCGTTTTAAAATCTCATATGAGGAGGGTGAAAGAGATTTGAGTTCTTTTGTGTTGTATATTAAGAGAAAGCATCCAAATACTTTGTTTGCATTCATTTGAGTGTGAAACTACACCTAGGATGTTTACAAGTACAAACAAGCTTCAACTCAAGCTGTTGAATGAATTTACGCGTTCTAACAGCTCTTACGACTAGGGTGATAGAAATTGAGTTCTTTTGTGTTGTATATTAAGAGAAAATATCCAAATACTTTGTTTGCATTCATTTGAGTGTGAAATAACACCAGGGTTGTTTACAAGTACAAACAAGCTTCAACTCAAGCTTTTGAATGAATTTACGCGTTTTAAAAGCTCATACGAGTAGGGTGAAAGAGATTTGAGTTCTTTTGTGTTGTATACTAAGAGAAAGCATCCAAATACTTTGTTTGCATTCATTTGAGTGTGAAACTACACCTAGGATATTTACAAGTACAAACAAGCTTCAACTCAAGCTGTTGAATGAATCTACGCGTTTTAACAGCTCTTACGACTAGGGTTATAGAAATTGAGTTCTTTTGTGTTGTATATTAAGAAAAAGCATGCAAATACTTTGTTTGCATTCATTTGAATGTCTGAAACTACACCTAGGATGTTTACAAGTACAAACAAGCTTCAACACAAGCTGCTGAATGAATTTACGTGTTTTAACAGCTCTTACGACTAGGGTGATAGAAATTGAGGTCTTTTGACTTGTATATTAATCGAAAATATCCAAATACCTTGTTTGCATTCATTTGAGTGTGAAATAACACCAGGGTTGTTTACAAGTACAAACAAGCTTCAACTCAAGCTTTTGAAATGCATTTACGCGTTTTAAAAGCTCATACGAGTAGGGTAAAAGAGATTTGAGTTATTTTGTGTTATATATTAAGAGAAAGCATCCAAATACTTTGCTTCCATTTATTTAAGTGTGAAACTACACCTAGGATGTCTACAAGTACAAACAAGCTTCAACTCAAGCTGTTGAATGTATTTACGCGTTGTAACAGCTCTTACGACTAGGGTATTAGAAATTGAGTTCTTTTGTGTTGTATATTAAGAGAAAGCATCCAAATACATTTTTTGCATTCATTTGAGTGTGAAACTACACCTAGGATGTTTACAGTTACAAACAAGCTTCAACTCATGCTTTTGAATTCATTTACGCGTTTTAAAAGCTCATACGTGTAGGGTGAAAGAGATTTGAGTTCTTTTGTGTTATATAGTAAGAGAAAGCATCCAAATACTTTTTTTGCATTCATTTGAATGTGAAACTTTACCTAGGATGTTTACAAGTACAAACAAGCTTCAACTCAAGCTTTTGAATGTATTTACGCGTTTTAAAAGCTCATACGAGTAGGGTGAAAGAGATTTGAGTTCTTTTTTGTTGTATATTAAGAGAAAGCATCCAAATATTTTTTTTTCATTCATTTGAGTGTGAAACTATACCTAGGATGTTTACAGTTACAAACAAGCTTCAACTCAAGCTTTTGAATGCATTTACGCGTTTTAAAAGCTCATACGAGTAGGGTGAAAGAGATTTGAGTTCTTTTGTGTTGTATATTAAGAGAAAGCATCCAAATACTTTGTTTGCATTCATTTGAGTGTGAAACTACACCTAGCATGTTTACAGTTACAAACAAGCTTCATCTCATGCTTTTGAATGCATTTACGCGTTTTAAAAGCTCAGACGAGTAGGGTGAAAGAGATTTGATTTCTTTTCTGTTGTATATTAAGAGAAAGTACCCAAATGTTTTGTTTGCATTCTTTTGAGTATGAAACTTCACCAAGAATGTGTTATATTACAAACAAGCTTCAACTCAAGCTTTTGAATGCATTTACGCGCTTTAAAAGCTCATACGAGTAGGGTGAAAGGGATTTGAGTTCTTTTGGGTTATATATCAAGAGAAAGCATCCAAATACTTTGTTTCCATTCATTTAAGTGTGAAACTACACCTAGGATGTTTACAAGTACAAACAAGCTTCAACTCAAGCTTTTGAATGCATTTACGTGTTTTAAAAGCTCATACGAGTAGGGTGAAAGAGATTTGAGTTCTTTTGTGTTGTATATTAAGAGAAAGCATCCAAATACTTTGCTTGAATTCATTTGAGTGTGAAACTACACCTAGGATGTTTATAGTTACAAACAAGCTTCAACTCAAGCTTTTGAATGTATTTACGCGTTTTAAAAGCTCATAAGAGGAGGGTGAAAGAGATTTGAGTTCTTTTGTGTTGTATATTAAGAGAAAGCATCCAAATACTTTGTTTGCATTTATTTGAGTGTGAAACTACACCTAGGATGTTTACAAGTACAAACAAGCTTCAACTCAAGCTGTTGAAATAATTTACGCGTTTTAACAGCTCCTACGACTAGGGTGATAGAAATTGAGTTCTTGTGTGTTGTATATTAAGAGAAAGCATCCAAATAATTTGTTTGCATTCATTTGAGTGTGAAACTACACCTAGGATGTTTACAGTTACAAACAACCTTCAACTCAAGCTTTTGAATGCATTTACGCGTTTTAAAAGCTCATACGAGGAGGGTGAAAGAGATTTGAGTTCTTTTGCGTTGTATATTAAGAGAAAGCATCCAAATACTTTCTTTGCATTCATTTGAGTGTGAAACTACACCTAGGATATTTACAAGTACAAACAAGCTTCAACTCAAGCTGTTGAATGAATTTACGCGTTTTAACAGCTCTTACGACTAGGTAGATAGAAATTGAGTTCTTGTGTGTTGTATATTAAGAGAAAGCATCCAAATACTTTGCTTGAATTCATTTGAGTGTGAAAATACACCTAGGATGTTTACAGTTACAAACAAGCTTCAACTCAAGCTTTTGAATTCATTTACACGTTTTAAAAGCTCATAAGAGGAGGGTGAAAGAGATTTGAATTCTTTTGTGTTGTATATTAAGAGAAAGCGTCCAAATACTTTGTTTGCATTTATTTGAGTGTGAAACTACACCTAGGATGTTTACAAGTACAAACAAGCTTCAACTCAAGCTGTTGAATGAATTTACGCGTTTTAACAGCTCCTACGACTAGGGTGATAAAAATTGAGTTCTTGTGTGTTGTATGTTAAGAGAAAGCATCCAAATACTTTGTTTGCATTCATTTGAGTGTGAAACTACACCTAGGATGTTTACAGTTACAAACAACCTTCAACTCAAGCTTTTGAATGCATTTACGCGTTTTAAAAGCTCATACGAGGAGGGTGAAAGAGATTTGAGTTCTTTTGTTTTGTATATTAAGAGAAAGCATCCAAATACTTTGTTTGCATTCATTTGAGTGTGAAACTACACCTAGGATATTTACAAGTACAAACAAGCTTCAACTCAAGCTGTTGAATGAATTTACGCGTTTTAACAGCTCTTACGAATAGGTAGATAGAAATTGAGTTCTTGTGTGTTGTATATTAAGAGAAAGCATCCAAATACTTTGCTTGAACTCATTTGAGTGTGAAACTACACCTAGGATGTTTACAGTTACAAACAAGCTTCAACTCAAGCTTTTGAATTCATTTACGCGTTTTAAAAGCTCATAAGAGGAGGGTGAAAGAGATTTGAATTCTTTTGTGTTGTATATTAAGAGAAAGCGTCCAAATACTTTGTTTGCATTCATTTGAGTGTGAAACTACACCTAGGATGTTTACAAGTACAAACAAGCTTCAACTCAAACTGCTGAATGAATTTACGTGTTTTAACAGCTTCATTTAAGAATGTTTCAAAGTACACACAAGCTTCAACCTAAGCTCTTGAATGCATTTACGCGTTTTAAATGCTCATACGAGAAGGGTGAAAGAGATTTGAGTTCTTTTGTGTTGTATACTAAGAGAAAGCATCCAAAAACTTTGTTTACATTCCTTTGAGAGTGAAACTACACCTAGGATGTTTACAAGTACAAACAAGCTTCAACTCAAGCTGGTGAATGAATCTACGCGTTTTAACAGCTCTTACGACTAGGGTTATAGAAATTGAGTTCTTTTGTGTTGTATATTAAGAAAAAGCATCCAAATACTTTGTTTGCATTCATTTGAATGTCTGAAACTACACCTAGGATGTTTACAAGTACAAACAAGCTTCAACACAAGCTGCTGAATGAATTTACGTGTTTTAACAGCTCTTACGACTAGGGTGATAGAAATTGAGTTCTTTTGACTTGTATATTAATCGAAAATATCCAAATACTTTGTTTGCATTCATTTGAGTGTGAAATAACACCAGGGTTGTTTACAAGTACAAACAAGCTTCAACTCAAGTTTTTGAATGCATTTACGCGTTTTAAAAGCTCATACGAGTAGGGTGAAAGAGATTTGATTTCTTTTCTGTTGTATATTAAGAGAAAGCTCCCAAATGTTTTGTTTGCATTCTTTTGAGTATGAAACTACACCAAGAATCTGTTAAATTACAAACAAGCTTCAACTCAAGCTTTTGAATGCATTTACGCGTTTTAAAAGCTCATACGAGTAGGGTCAAAGAGATTTGAGTTCTTTTGTGTTGTATATTAAGAGAAAACATCCAAATACTTTGTCTGCATTCATTTGAGTGTGAAACTACACCGAGGATGTTTACAGTTAGAAACAAGCTTCAACTCAAGCTTCTGAATGCATTTACGCGTTTTAAAAGCTCATACGAGTAGGGTGAAAGAGATTTGAGTTCTTTTGTGTTGTATTTTAAGAGAAAGCATCCAAATACTTTGTTTGCATTCATTTGAGTGTTAAACTATACCTAGGATGTTTACAGTTACAAACAAGCTTCAACTCAAGCTGTTGAATGCATTTACGCGTGTTAAAAGCTCATACGAGTAGGGTGAAGGAGATTTGAGTTCTTTTGTGTTGTATAGTAAGAGAAAGCATCCAAATACTTTGTTTGCATTCATTTGGGTGTGAAACTACACCTAGGATGTTTACAAGTACAAACAAGCTTCAACTCAAGCTGTTGAATGAATCTACGCGTTTTAACAGCTCTTACGACTAGGGTTATTGAAATTGAGTTCTTTTGTGTTGTATATTAAGAAAAAGCATCCAAGTACTTTGTTTGCATTCATTTGAATGTGTGAAACTACACCTAGGATGTTTACAAGTACAAACAAGCATCAACTCAAGCTGCTGAATGAATTTACGTGTTTTAACAGCTCTTACGACTAGGGTGATAGAAATTGAGTTCTTTTGTGTTGTATATTAAGAGAAAATATCCAAATACTTTGTTTGCATTCATTTGAGTGTGAAATAACACCAGGGTTGTTTACAAGTACAAACAAGCTTCAACTCAAGTTTTTGAATGCATTTACGGGTAGGGTGAAAGAGATTTGATTTCTTTTCTGTTGTATATTAAGAGAAAGCACCCAAATGTTTTGTTTGCATTCTTTTGAGTATGAAACTACACCAAGAATGTGTTAAATTACAAACAAGCTTCAACTCAAGCTTTTGAATGAATTTACGCGTTATAACAGCTCTTACGACTAGGCTGATAGAAATTGAGTTCTTTTGTGTTGTATATTAAGAAAAAGCATCCAAATACTTTGTTTCCATTCATTTAAGTGTGAAACTACACCTAGGATGTTTACAAGTACAAACAAGCTTCAACTCAAGCTTTTGAATGTATTTCCGCGTTTTAAAAGCTCATACGAGTAGGGTGAAGGAGATTTGAGTTCTTTTGTTGTTGTATACTAAGAGAAAGCATCCAAATACTTTGTTTGCATTCATTTGAGTGTGAAACTACACCTAGGATGTTTACAGTTACAAACAAGCTTCAACTCATGCTTTTGAATTCATTTACGCGTTTTAAAAGCTCATACGTGTAGGGTGAAAGAGATTTGAGTTCTTTTGTGTTATATAGTAAGAGAAAGCTTCCAAATACTTTGTTTGCATTCATTTGAGTGTGAAACTACACCTAGGATGTTTACAAGTACAAACAAGCTTCAACTCAAGCTTTTGAATGTATTTACGCGTTTTAAAAGCTCATACGAGTAGGGTGAAAGAGATTTGAGATCTTTTTTATTGTATATTAAGAGAAAGCATCCAAATACTTTTTTTTCATTTATTTGAGTGTGAAACTATACCTAGGATGTTTACAGTTACAAACAAGCTTCAACTCAAGCTTTCGAATGCATTTACGCGTTTTAAAAGCTCATACGAGTAGGGTGAAAGAGATTTGAGTTCTTTTGTGTTGTATATTAAGAGAAAGCATCCAAATACTTTGTTTGTAATCATTTGAGTGTGAAACTACACCTAGGATGTTTACAGTTACAAACAAATATCAACTCAAGCTTTTGAATGCATTTATGCGTTTTAAAAGCTCATACGAGGAGGGTGAAAGTGATTTGACTTCTTTTGTGTTGTATATTAAAAGAAAGCATCCAAATACTTTGTTTGCATTCATTTGAGTGTGAAACTACACCTAGGATATTTACAAGTACAAACAAGCTTCAACTCATGCTTTTGAATGAATTTACGCGTTTTAACAGCTCTTACGACTAGGGTGATAGAAATTGAGTTCTTTTGTGTTGTATATTAAGAGAAAATATCCAAATACTTTGTTTGCATTCATTTGAATGTGAAATAACACCAGGGTTGTTTACAAGTACAAACAAGCTTCAACTCAAGTTTTTGAATGCATTTACGCGATTTAAAAGCTCTGACGAGTAGGGTGAAAGAGATTTGATTTCTTTTCTGTTGTGTAATAAGAGAAAGCACCCAAATGTTTTGTTTGCATTCTTTTGAGTATGAAACTTCACCAAGAACGTGTTAAATTACAAACAAGCTTCAACTCAAGCTTTTGAATGCATTTACGCGTTTTAAAAGCTCATACGAGTAGGGTAAAAGAGATTTGAGTTATTTTGTGTTATATATTAAGAGAAAGCATCCAAATACTTTGCTTCCATTTATTTAAGTGTGAAACTACACCTAGGATGTCTACAAGTACAAACAAGCTTCAACTCAAGCTGTTGAATGTATTTACGCGTTGTAACAGCTCTTACGACTAGGGTAATAGAAATTGAGTTCTTTTGTGTTGTATATTAAGAGAAAGCATCCAAATACATTTTTTGCATTCATTTGAGTGTGAAACTACACCTAGGATGTTTACAGTTACAAACAAGCTTCAAGTCATGCTTTTGAATTCATTTACGCGTTTTAAAAGCTCATACGTGTAGGGTGAAAGAGATTTGAGTTCTTTTGTGTTATATAGTAAGAGAAAGCATTCAAATACTTTTTTTGCATTCATTTGAATGTGAAACTACACCTAGGATGTTTACAAGTACAAACAAGCTTCAACTCAAGCTTTTGAATGTATTTACGCGTTTTAAAAGCTCATACGAGTAGGGTGAAAGAGATTTGAGTTCTTTTTTGTTGTATATTAAGAGAAAGCATCCAAAAATTTTTTTTTCATTCATTTGAGTGTGAAACTATACCTAGGATGTTTACAGTTACAAACAAGCTTCAACTCAAGCTTTTGAATGCATTTACGCGTTTTAAAAGCTCATACGAGTAGGGTGAAAGAGATTTGAGTTCTTTTGTGTTGTATATTAAGAGAAAGCATCCAAATACTTTCTTTGCATTCATTTGAGTGTGAAACTACACCTAGGATATTTACAAGTACAAACAAGCTTCAACTCAAGCTGTTGAATGAATTTACGCGTTTTAACAGCTCTTACGACTAGGTAGATAGAAATTGAGTTCTTGTGTGTTGTATATTAAGAGAAAGCATCCAAATACTTTGCTTGAATTCATTTGAGTGTGAAACTACACCTAGGATGTTTACAGTTACAAACAAGCTTCAACTCAAGCTTTTGAATTCATTTACACGTTTTAAAAGCTCATAAGAGGAGGGTGAAAGAGATTTGAATTCTTTTGTGTTGTATATTAAGAGAAAGCGTCCAAATACTTTGTTTGCATTTATTTGAGTGTGAAACTACACCTAGGATGTTTACAAGTACAAACAAGCTTCAACTCAAGCTGTTGAATGAATTTACGCGTTTTAACAGCTCCTACGACTAGGGTGATAGAAATTGAGTTCTTGTGTGTTGTATGTTAAGAGAAAGCATCCAAATACTTTGTTTGCATTCATTTGAGTGTGAAACTACACCTAGGATGTTTACAGTTACAAACAACCTTCAACTCAAGCTTTTGAATGCATTTACGCGTTTTAAAAGCTCATACGAGGAGGGTGAAAGAGATTTGAGTTCTTTTGGGTTGTATAGTAAGAGAAAGCATCCAAATACTTTGTTTGCATTCATTTGGGTGTGAAACTACACCTAGGATGCTTACAGTTACAAACAAGCTTCAACTCAAGCTGTTGAATGCATTTACGCGTGTTAAAAGCTCATACGAGTAGGGTGAAGGAGATTTGAGTTCTTTTGTGTTGTATAGTAAGAGAAAGCATCCAAATACTTTGTTTGCATTCATTTGGGTGTGAAACTACACCTAGGATGTTTACAAGTACAAACAAGCTTCAACTCAAGCTGTTGAATGAATCTACGCGTTTTAACAGCTCTTACGACTAGGGTTATTGAAATTGAGTTCTTTTGTGTTGTATATTAAGAAAAAGCATCCAAGTACTTTGTTTGCATTCATTTGAATGTGTGAAACTACACCTAGGATGTTTACAAGTACAAACAAGCATCAACTCAAGCTGCTGAATGAATTTACGTGTTTTAACAGCTCTTACGACTAGGGTGATAGAAATTGAGTTCTTTTGTGTTGTATATTAAGAGAAAATATCCAAATACTTTGTTTGCATTCATTTGAGTGTGAAATAACACCAGGGTTGTTTACAAGTACAAACAAGCTTCAACTCAAGTTTTTGAATGCATTTACGGGTAGGGTGAAAGAGATTTGATTTCTTTTCTGTTGTATATTAAGAGAAAGCACCCAAATGTTTTGTTTGCATTCTTTTGAGTATGAAACTACACCAAGAATGTGTTAAATTACAAACAAGCTTCAACTCAAGCTTTTGAATGAATTTACGCGTTATAACAGCTGTTACGACTAGGCTGATAGAAATTGAGTTCTTTTGTGTTGTATATTAAGAAAAAGCATCCAAATACTTTGTTTCCATTCATTTAAGTGTGAAACTACACCTAGGATGTTTACAAGTACAAACAAGCTTCAACTCAAGCTTTTGAATGTATTTCCGCGTTTTAAAAGCTCATACGAGTAGGGTGAAGGAGATTTGAGTTCTTTTGTTGTTGTATACTAAGAGAAAGCATCCAAATACTTTGTTTGCATTCATTTGAGTGTGAAACTACACCTAGGATGTTTACAGTTACAAACAAGCTTCAACTCATGCTTTTGAATTCATTTACGCGTTTTAAAAGCTCATACGTGTAGGGTGAAAGAGATTTGAGTTCTTTTGTGTTATATAGTAAGAGAAAGCTTCCAAATACTTTGTTTGCATTCATTTGAGTGTGAAACTACACCTAGGATGTTTACAAGTACAAACAAGCTTCAACTCAAGCTTTTGAATGTATTTACGCGTTTTAAAAGCTCATACGAGTAGGGTGAAAGAGATTTGAGATCTTTTTTATTGTATATTAAGAGAAAGCATCCAAATACTTTTTTTTCATTTATTTGAGTGTGAAACTATACCTAGGATGTTTACAGTTACAAACAAGCTTCAACTCAAGCTTTCGAATGCATTTACGCGTTTTAAAAGCTCATACGAGTAGGGTGAAAGAGATTTGAGTTCTTTTGTGTTGTATATTAAGAGAAAGCATCCAAATACTTTGTTTGTAATCATTTGAGTGTGAAACTACACCTAGGATGTTTACAGTTACAAACAAATATCAACTCAAGCTTTTGAATGCATTTATGCGTTTTAAAAGCTCATACGAGGAGGGTGAAAGAGATTTGACTTCTTTTGTGTTGTATATTAAAAGAAAGCATCCAAATACTTTGTTTGCATTCATTTGAGTGTGAAACTACACCTAGGATATTTACAAGTACAAACAAGCTTCAACTCATGCTTTTGAATGAATTTACGCGTTTTAACAGCTCTTACGACTAGGGTGATAGAAATTGAGTTCTTTTGTGTTGTATATTAAGAGAAAATATCCAAATACTTTGTTTGCATTCATTTGAATGTGAAATAACACCAGGGTTGTTTACAAGTACAAACAAGCTTCAACTCAAGTTTTTGAATGCATTTACGCGATTTAAAAGCTCTGACGAGTAGGGTGAAAGAGATTTGATTTCTTTTCTGTTGTGTAATAAGAGAAAGCACCCAAATGTTTTGTTTGCATTCTTTTGAGTATGAAACTTCACCAAGAACGTGTTAAATTACAAACAAGCTTCAACTCAAGCTTTTGAATGCATTTACGCGTTTTAAAAGCTCATACGAGTAGGGTAAAAGAGATTTGAGTTATTTTGTGTTATATATTAAGAGAAAGCATCCAAATACTTTGCTTCCATTTATTTAAGTGTGAAACTACACCTAGGATGTCTACAAGTACAAACAAGCTTCAACTCAAGCTGTTGAATGTATTTACGCGTTGTAACAGCTCTTACGACTAGGGTAATAGAAATTGAGTTCTTTTGTGTTGTATATTAAGAGAAAGCATCCAAATACATTTTTTGCATTCATTTGAGTGTGAAACTACACCTAGGATGTTTACAGTTACAAACAAGCTTCAACTCATGCTTTTGAATTCATTTACGCGTTTTAAAAGCTCATACGTGTAGGGTGAAAGAGATTTGAGTTCTTTTGTGTTATATAGTAAGAGAAAGCATTCAAATACTTTTTTTGCATTCATTTGAATGTGAAACTACACCTAGGATGTTTACAAGTACAAACAAGCTTCAACTCAAGCTTTTGAATGTATTTACGCGTTTTAAAAGCTCATACGAGTAGGGTGAAAGAGATTTGAGTTCTTTTTTGTTGTATATTAAGAGAAAGCATCCAAAAATTTTTTTTTCATTCATTTGAGTGTGAAACTATACCTAGGATGTTTACAGTTACAAACAAGCTTCAACTCAAGCTTTTGAATGCATTTACGCGTTTTAAAAGCTCATACGAGTAGGGTGAAAGAGATTTGAGTTCTTTTGTGTTGTATATTAAGAGAAAGCATCCAAATACTTTGTTTGCATTCATTTGAGTGTGAAACTACACCTAGGATGTTTACAGTTACAAACAAGCTTCAACTCATGCTTTTGAATGCATTTACGCGTTTTAAAAGCTCAGACGAGTAGGGTGAAAGAGATTTGATTTCTTTTCTGTTGTATATTAAGAGAAAGCACCCAAATGTTTTGTTTGCATTCTTTTGAGTATGAAACTTCACCAAGAATGTGTTATATTACAAACAAGCTTCAACTCAAGCTTTTGAATGCATTTACGCGCTTTAAAAGCTCATACGAGTAGGGTGAAAGGGATTTGAGTTCTTTTGGGTTATATATCAAGAGAAAGCATCCAAATACTTTGTTTCCATTCATTTAAGTGTGAAACTACACCTAGGATGTTTACAAGTACAAACAAGCTTCAACTCAAGCTGTTGAATGAATTTACGCGTTTTAACAGCTCTTACGACTAGGTAGATAGAAATTGAGTTCTTGTGTGTTGTATATTAAGAGAAAGCATCCAAATACTTTGCTTGAATTCATTTGAGTGTGAAACTACACCTAGGATGTTTACAGTTACAAACAAGCTTCAACTCAAGCTTTTGAATTCATTTACACGTTTTAAAAGCTCATAAGAGGAGGGTGAAAGAGATTTGAATTCTTTTGTGTTGTATATTAAGAGAAAGCGTCCAAATACTTTGTTTGCATTTATTTGAGTGTGAAACTACACCTAGGATGTTTACAAGTACAAACAAGCTTCAACTCAAGCTGTTGAATGAATTTACGCGTTTTAACAGCTCCTACGACTAGGGTGATAGAAATTGAGTTCTTGTGTGTTGTATGTTAAGAGAAAGCATCCAAATACTTTGTTTGCATTCATTTGAGTGTGAAACTACACCTAGGATGTTTACAGTTACAAACAACCTTCAACTCAAGCTTTTGAATGCATTTACGCGTTTTAAAAGCTCATACGAGGAGGGTGAAAGAGATTTGAGTTCTTTTGTGTTGTATATTAAGAGAAAGCATCCAAATACTTTGTTTGCATTCATTTGAGTGTGAAACTACACCTAGGATATTTACAAGTACAAACAAGCTTCAACTCAAGCTGTTGAATGAATTTACGCGTTTTAACAGCTCTTACGAATAGGTAGATAGAAATTGAGTTCTTGTGTGTTGTATATTAAGAGAAAGCATCCAAATACTTTGCTTGAATTCATTTGAGTGTGAAACTACACCTAGGATGTTTACAGTTACAAACAAGCTTCAACTCAAGCTTTTGAATTCATTTACGCGTTTTAAAAGCTCATAAGAGGAGGGTGAAAGAGATTTGAATTCTTTTGTGTTGTATATTAAGAGAAAGCGTCCAAATACTTTGTTTGCATTCATTTGAGTGTGAAACTACACCTAGGATGTTTACAAGTACAAACAAGCTTCAACTCAAACTGCTGAATGAATTTACGTGTTTTAACAGCTTCATTTAAGAATGTTTCAAAGTACACACAAGCTTCAACCTAAGCTCTTGAATGCATTTACGCGTTTTAAATGCTCATACGAGAAGGGTGAAAGAGATTTGAGTTCTTTTGTGTTGTATACTAAGAGAAAGCATCCAAAAACTTTGTTTACATTCCTTTGAGAGTGAAACTACACCTAGGATGTTTACAAGTACAAACAAGCTTCAACTCAAGCTGGTGAATGAATCTACGCGTTTTAACAGCTCTTACGACTAGGGTTATAGAAATTGAGTTCTTTTGTGTTGTATATTAAGAAAAAGCATCCAAATACTTTGTTTGCATTCATTTGAATGTCTGAAACTACACCTAGGATGTTTACAAGTACAAACAAGCTTCAACACAAGCTGCTGAATGAATTTACGTGTTTTAACAGCTCTTACGACTAGGGTGATAGAAATTGAGTTCTTTTGACTTGTATATTAATCGAAAATATCCAAATACTTTGTTTGCCTTCATTTGAGTGTGAAAGAACACCAGGGTTGTTTACAAGTACAAACAAGCTTCAACTCAAGCTTTTGAATGAATTTACGCGTTTTAACAGCTCTTACGACTAAGGTTATAGAAATTGAGTTCTTTTATGTTGTATATTAAGAGAAAATATCCAAATACTTTGTTTGCATTCATTTGAGTGTGAAATAAGACCAGGGTTGTTTACAAGTACAAACAAGCTTCAACTCAAGCTTTTGAATGCATTTACGCGTTTTAAAAGCTCATACGAGTAGGGTGAAAGATATTTGATTTCTTTTCTGTTGTATATTAAGAGAAAGCACCCAAATTTTTTGTTTGCATTCTTTTGAGTATGAAACGACACCAAGAATGTGTTATATTACAAAAAAGCTTTTGGATGCATTTACGCGTTTTAAAAGCTCATACGAGTAGGGTGAAAGAGATTTGAGTTCTTTTGTGTTGTATATTAAGAGAAAGCATCCAAATACTTTGTTTGCATTCATTTGAGTGTGAAACTACACCTAGGATGTTTACAAGTACAAACAAGCTTCAACTCAAGCAGTTGAATGAATCTACGCGTTTTAACAGCTCTTACGACTAGGGTTATAGAAATTGAGTTCTTTTGTGTTGTATATTAAGAGAAAGCATCCAAATACTTTGTTTGCATTCATTTGAGTGTGAAACTACACCTAGGATGTTTACAAGTACAAACAAGCTTCAACTCAAGCAGTTGAATGAATCTACGCGTTTTAACAGCTCTTACGACTAGGGTTATAGAAATTGAGTTCTTTTGTGTTGTATAATAAGAAAAAGCATCCAAATACTTTGTTTGCATTCATTTGAATGTGTGAAACTACACCTAGGATGTTTACAAGTACAAACAAGCTTCAACTCAAGCTGCTGAATGAATTTACGTGTTTTAACAGCTCTTACGACTAGGGTGATAGAAATTGAGTTCTTTTGTGTTGTATATTAAGAGAAAGCATCCAAATACTCTGTTTGCATTCATTTGAGTGTGAAACTACACCTAGGATGTTTACAAGTACAAACAACCTTCAACTCAAGCTGTTGAATGTATTTACGCGTTTTAACAGCTCTTACGACTAGGGTGATAGAAATTGAGTTCTTTTGTGTTGTATATTAAGAAAAAGCATCCAAATACTTTGTTTGTATTCATTTGAGTGTGAAACTACACCTAGGATGTTTACAGTTACAAACAAGCTTCAACTCAAGCTTTTGAATGCATTTACGCGTTTTAAAAGCTCATACGAGGAGGGTGAAAGAGATTTGAGTTCTTTTGTGTTGTATATTAAGAGAAAGCATCCAAATACTTTGTTTGCATTCATATGAGTGTGAAACTACACCTAGGATGTTTACAAGTACAAACAAGCTTCAACTCAAGCTTTTGAATGAATTTACGCGTTTTAACAGCTCTTACGACTAGGGTGATAGAAATTGAGTTCTTTTGTGTTGTATATTAAGAGAAAATATCCAAATACTTTGTTTGCATTCATTTGAGTGTGAAATAAGACCAGGGTTGTTTACAAGTACAAACAAGCTTCAACTCAAGCTTTTGAATGCATTTACGCGTTTTAAAAGCTCATACGAGTAGGGTGAAAGAGATTTGATTTCTTTTCTGTTGTATATTAAGAGAAAGCACCCAAATTTTTTGTTTGCATTCTTTTGAGTATGAAACTACACCAAGAATGTGTTATATTACAAAAAAGCTTTTGGATGCATTTACGCGGTTTAAAAGCTCATACGAGTAGGGTAAAAGAGATTTGAGTTCTTTTGTGTTGTATATTAAGAGAAAGCATCCAAATACTTTGTTTGCATTCATTTGAGTGTGAAACTACACCTAGGATGCTTACAGTTACAAACAAGCTTCAACTCATGCTTTTGAATTCATTTACGCGTTTTAAAAGCTCATACGAGTAGGGTGAAAGAGATTTGAGTTCTTTTGTGTTGTATAGTGAGAGAAAGTATCCAAATACTTTGTTTGCATTCATTTGACTGTGAAACTACACCTCGGATGTTTACAACTACAAACAAGCTTCAACTCAAGCTTTTGAATGTATTTACGCGTTTTAAAAGCTCATACGAGTAGGGTGAAAGAGATTTGAGTTCTTTTGTGTTGTATATTAAGAGAAAGCATCCAAATACTTTGTTTGCATTCATTTGAGTGTGAAACTACACCAAGAATGTGTTAAATTACAAACAAGCATCAACTCAAGCTTTTGAATGCATTTACGCGTTTTAAAAGCTAATACGAGTAGGGTGAAAGAGATTTGAGTTCTTTTGTGTTATATATTAAGAGAAAGCATCCAAATACTTTGTTTCCATTCATTTGAGTGTGAAATAACACCAGGGTTGTTTACAAGTACAAACAAGCTTCAACTCAAGCTTTTGAATGCACTTACGCGTTTTAAAAGCTCATACGAGTTGGGTGAAAGAGATTTGAGTTCTTTTGTATTATATAGTAGGAGAAAGCATCTAAATACTTTGTTTGCATTCATTTGAGCGTGAAACTACACCTAGGATGTTTACAAGTACAAACAAGCTTCAACTCAAGCTTTTGAATGCACTTACGCGTTTTAAAAGCTCATACGAGTTGGGTGAAAGAGATTTGAGTTCTTTTGTGTTGTATATTAAGAGAAAGCATCCAAATACTTTGTTTGCATTCATTTGAGTGTGAAACTACACCTAGGTTGTTTACAAGTACAAACAAGCTTCAACTCAAGCTTTTGAATGCACTTACGCGTTTTAAAAGCTCATACGAGTTGGGTGAAAGAGATTTGAGTTCTTTTGTGTTGTATATTAAGAGAAAGCATCCAAATACTCTGTTTGCATTCATTTGAGTGTGAAACTACACCTGGGATGTTTACAGTTACAAACAAGCTTCAACTCATGCTTTTGAATTCATTTACGCGTTTTAAAAGCTCATACGAGTAGGGTGAAAGAGATTTGAGTTCTTTTGTGTTATATAGTAGGAGAAAGCATCCAAATACTTTGTTTGCATTCATTTGAGTGTGAAACTACACCTAGGATGTTTACAAGTACAAACAAGCTTCAACTCAAGCTTTTGAATGTATTTACGCGTTTTAAAAGCTCATACGAGTAGGGTGAAAGAGATTTGAGTTCTTTTGTGTTGTATATTAAGAGAAAGCATCCAAATACTTTGTTTGCATTCATTTGAGTGTGAAACTACACCTAGCATGTTTACAGTTACAAACAAGCTTCAACTAAAGCTTTTGAATCCATTTACGCGTTTTAAAAGCTCATACGAGGAGTGTGAAAGAGATTAGAGTTCTTTTGTGTTGTATATTAAGAGAAAGCATCCAAATACTCTGTTTGCATTCATTTGAGTGTGAAACTACACCTAGGATGTTTACAAGTACAAACAAGCTTCAACTCAAGCTGTTGAATGAATTTACGCGTTTTAACAGCTCTTACGATTAGGGTGATAGAAATTGAGTTCTTGTGTGTTGACATATTAAGAGAAAGCATCCAAATACTTTGTTTGAATTCATTTGAGTGAGAAACTACACCTAGGATGTTTACAGTAACAAACAAGCTTCAACTCAAGCTTTTGAATGCATTTACGCGTTTTAAACGCTCATAAGAGGAGGGTGAAAGAGATTTGAGTTCTTTTGTGTTGTATATTAAGAGAAAGCATCCAAATACTTTCTTTGCATTCATTTGAGTGTGAAACTACACCTAGGATATTTACAAGTACAAACAAGCTTCAACTCAAGCTGTTGAATGAATTTACGCGTTTTAACAGCTCTTACGACTAGGTAGATAGAAATTGAGTTCTTGTGTGTTGTATATTAAGAGAAAGCATCCAAATACTTTGCTTGAATTCATTTGAGTGTGAAACTACACCTAGGATGTTTACAGTTACAAACAAGCTTCAACTCAAGCTTTTGAATTCATTTACACGTTTTAAAAGCTCATAAGAGGAGGGTGAAAGAGATTTGAATTCTTTTGTGTTGTATATTAAGAGAAAGCGTCCAAATACTTTGTTTGCATTTATTTGAGTGTGAAACTACACCTAGGATGTTTACAAGTACAAACAAGCTTCAACTCAAGCTGTTGAATGAATTTACGCGTTTTAACAGCTCCTACGACTAGGGTGATAGAAATTGAGTTCTTGTGTGTTGTATGTTAAGAGAAAGCATCCAAATACTTTGTTTGCATTCATTTGAGTGTGAAACTACACCTAGGATGTTTACAGTTATAAACAACCTTCAACTCAAGCTTTTGAATGCATTTACGCGTTTTAAAAGCTCATACGAGGAGGGTGAAAGAGATTTGAGTTCTTTAGTGTTGTATATTAAGAGAAAGCATCCAAATACTTTGTTTGCATTCATTTGAGTGTGAAACTACACCTAGGATATTTACAAGTACAAACAAGCTTCAACTCAAGCTGTTGAATGAATTTACGCGTTTTAACAGCTCTTACGAATAGGTAGATAGAAATTGAGTTCTTGTGTGTTGTATATTAAGAGAAAGCATCCAAATACTTTGCTTGAATTCATTTGAGTGTGAAACTACACCTAGGATGTTTACAGTTACAAACAAGCTTCAACTCAAGCTTTTGAATTCATTTACGCGTTTTAAAAGCTCATAAGAGGAGGGTGAAAGAGATTTGAATTCTTTTGTGTTGTATATTAAGAGAAAGCGTCCAAATACTTTGTTTGCATTCATTTGAGTGTGAAACTACACCTAGGATGTTTACAAGTACAAACAAGCTTCAACTCAAACTGCTGAATGAATTTACGTGTTTTAACAGCTTCATTTAAGAATGTTTCAAAGTACACACAAGCTTCAACCTAAGCTCTTGAATGCATTTACGCGTTTTAAATGCTCATACGAGAAGGGTGAAAGAGATTTGAGTTCTTTTGTGTTGTATACTAAGAGAAAGCATCCAAAAACTTTGTTTACATTCCTTTGAGAGTGAAACTACACCTAGGATGATTACAAGTACAAACAAGCTTCAACTCAAGCTGGTGAATGAATCTACGCGTTTTAACAGCTCTTA
This sequence comes from Tetragonia tetragonoides, assembly GCA_038025085.1. NCBI lineage: Eukaryota > Viridiplantae > Streptophyta > Magnoliopsida > Caryophyllales > Aizoaceae > Tetragonia > Tetragonia tetragonoides. Next base: position 22,190,905 of record CM076146.1, read on the forward strand.
CGACTAGGGTTATAGAAATTGAGTTCTTTTGTGTTGTATATTAATAAAAAGCATCCAAATACTTTGTTTGCATTCATTTGAATGTCTGAAACTACTCCTAGGATGTTTACAAGTACAAACAAGCTTCAACTCAAACTGCTGAATGAATTTACGTGTTTTAACAGCTCCTACGACTAGGGTGATAGAAATTGCGTTCTTTTGTGTTGTATATTAAGAGAAAGCATCCAAATACTCTGTTTGCATTCATTTGAGTGTGAAACTACACCTAGGATGTTTACAAGTACAAACAAGCTTCAACTCAAGCTTTTGAATGAATTTACGCGTTTTAACAGCTCTTGCGACTAGGGTGATAGAAATTGAGTTCTTTTGTGTTGTATATTAAGAGAAAGCATCCAAATACTCTGTTTGCATTCATTTGAGTGTGAAACTACACCTAGGATGTTTACAAGTACAAACAAGCTTCAACTCAAGCTGTTGAATGAATTTACGCGTTTTAACAGCTCTTATGACTAGGGTGATAGAAATTGAGTTCTTTTGTGTTGTATATTAAGAAAAAGCATCCAAATACTTTGTTTGTATTCATTTGAGTGTGAAACTACACCTAGGATGTTTACAGTTACAAACAAGCTTCAACTCAAGCTTTTGAATGCATTTACGCGTTTTAAAAGCTCATACGAGGAGGGTGAAAGAGATTTGAGTTCTTTTGTGTTGTATATTAAAAGAAAGCATCCAAATACTTTGTTTGCATTCATATGAGTGTGAAACTACACCTAGGATGTTTACAAGTACAAACAAGCTTCAACTCAAGCTTTTGAATTAATTTACGCGTTTTAACAGCTCTTACGACTAAGGTTATAGAAATTGAGTTCTTTTATGTTGTATATTAAGAGAAAATATCCAAATACTTTGTTTGCATTCATTTGAGTGTGAAATAAGACCAGGGTTGTTTACAAGTACAAACAAGCTTCAACTCAAGCTTTTGAATGCATTTACGCGTTTTAAAAGCTCATACGAGTAGGGTGAAAGATATTTGATTTCTTTTCTGTTGTATATTAAGAGAAAGCACCCAAATTTTTTATTTGCATTCTTTTGAGTATGAAACGACACCAAGAATGTGTTATATTACAAAAAAGCTTTTGGATGCATTTACGCGTTTTAAAAGCTCATACGAGTAGGGTGAAAGAGATTTGAGTTCTTTTGTGTTGTATATTAAGAAAAAGCATCCAAATACTTTGTTTGCATTCATTTGAGTGTGAAACTACACCTAGGATGTTTACAAGTACAAACAAGCTTCAACTCAAGCAGTTGAATGAATCTACGCGTTTTAACAGCTCTTACGACTAGGGTTATAGAAATTGAGTTCTTTTGTGTTGTATATTAAGAGAAAGCATCCAAATACTTTGTTTGCATTCATTTGAGTGTGAAACTACACCTAGGATGTTTACAAGTACAAACAAGCTTCAACTCAAGCAGTTGAATGAATCTACGCGTTTTAACAGCTCTTACGACTAGGGTTATAGAAATTGAGTTCTTTTGTGTTGTATAATAAGAAAAAGCATCCAAATACTTTGTTTGCATTCATTTGAATGTGTGAAACTACACCTAGGATGTTTACAAGTACAAACAAGCTTCAACTCAAGCTGCTGAATGAATTTACGTGTTTTAACAGCTCTTACGACTAGGGTGATAGAAATTGAGTTCTTTTGTGTTGTATATTAAGAGAAAGCATCCAAATACTCTGTTTTCATTCATTTGAGTGTGAAACTACACCTAGGATGTTTACAAGTACAAACAAGCTTCAACTCAAGCTGTTGAATGTATTTACGCGTTTTAACAGCTCTTACGACTAGGGTGATAGAAATTGAGTTCTTTTGTGTTGTATATTAAGAAAAAGCATCCAAATACTTTGTTTGTATTCATTTGAGTGTGAAACTACACCTAGGATGTTTACAGTTACAAACAAGCTTCAACTCAAGCTTTTGAATGCATTTACGCGTTTTAAAAGCTCATACGAGGAGGGTGAAAGAGATTTGAGTTCTTTTGTGTTGTATATTAAGAGAAAGCATCCAAATACTTTGTTTGCATTCATATGAGTGTGAAACTACACCTAGGATGTTTACAAGTACAAACAAGCTTCAACTCAAGCTTTTGAATGAATTTACGCGTTTTAACAGCTCTTACGACTAGGGTGATAGAAATTGAGTTCTTTTGTGTTGTATATTAAGAGAAAATATCCAAATACTTTGTTTGCATTCATTTGAGTGTGAAATAAGACCAGGGTTGTTTACAAGTACAAACAAGCTTCAACTCAAGCTTTTGAATGCATTTACGCGTTTTAAAAGCTCATACGAGTAGGGTGAAAGAGATTTGCTTTCTTTTCTGTTGTATATTAAGAGAAAGCACCCAAATTTTTTGTTTGCATTCTTTTGAGTATGAAACTACACCAAGAATGTGTTATATTACAAAAAAGCTTTTGGATGCATTTACGCGTTTTAAAAGCTCATACGAGTAGGGTAAAAGAGATTTGAGTTCTTTTGCGTTGTATATTAAGAGAAAGCATCCAAATACTTTGTTTGCATTCATTTGAGTGTGAAACTACACCTAGGATGCTTACAGTTACAAACAAGCTTCAACTCATGCTTTTGAATTCATTTACGCGTTTTAAAAGCTCATACGAGTAGGGTGAAAGAGATTTGAGTTCTTTTGTGTTGTATAGTGAGAGAAAGTATCCAAATACTTTGTTTGCATTCATTTGAGTGTGAAACTACACCTCGGATGTTTACAACTACAAACAAGCTTCAACTCAAGCTTTTGAATGTATTTACGCGTTTTAAAAGCTCATACGAGTAGGGTGAAAGAGATTTGAGTTCTTTTGTGTTGTATATTAAGAGAAAGCATCCAAATACTTTGTTTGCATTCATTTGAGTGTGAAACTACACCAAGAATGTGTTAAATTACAAACAAGCATCAACTCAAGCTTTTGAATGCATTTACGCGTTTTAAAAGCTAATACGAGTAGGGTGAAAGAGATTTGAGTTCTTTTGTGTTATATATTAAGAGAAAGCATCCAAATACTTTGTTTCCATTCATTTAAGTGTGAAACTACACCTAGGATGTTTCCAAGTACAAACAAGCTTCAACTCAAGCTTTTGAATGTATTTACGCGTTTTAAAAGCTCATTCGAGTAGGGTGAAGGAGATTTGAGTTCTTTTGTGTTGTATACTAAGAGAAAGCATCCAACTACTTGGTTTGCATTCATTTGAGTGTGAAACTACACCTAGGATGTTTACAAGTACAAACAAGCTTCAACTCAAGCTGTTGAATGAATCTACGCGTTTTAACAGCTCTTACGACTAGGGTTATAGAAATTGGGTTCTTTTGTGTTGTATATTAAGAAAACGCATCCAAATACTTTGTTTGCATTCATTTGAATGTGTGAAACTGCACCTAGGATGTTTACAAGTACAAACAACCTTCAACTCAAGCTGCTGAATGAATTTACGTGTTTTAACAGCTCTTACGAATTGGGTGATAGAAATTGAGTTCTTTTGTGTTGTATATTAAGAGAAAATATCCAAATACTTTGTTTGCATTCATTTGAGTGTGAAACTACACCTAGGATGTTTACTGTTGCAAACAAGCTTCAACTCATGCTTTTGAATTCATTTACGCGTTTTAAAAGCTCATACGAGTAGGGTGAAAGAGATTTGAGTTCTTTTCTGTTGTATATTAAGAGAAAGAACCCAAATGTTTTGTTTGCATCCTTTTGAGTATGAAACTTCACCAAGAATGTGTTAAATTACAAACAAGCTTCAACTCAAGCTTTTGAATGCATTTACGCGTTTTAAAAGCTCATACGAGTAGGGTGAAAGGGATTTGAGTTCTTTTGTGTTGTATATTAAGAGAAAGCATCCAAATACTTTGTTTGCATTCATTTGAGTGTGAAACTACACCTAGGATGTTAACAGTTACAAACAAGCTTCAAGTCATGCTTTTGAATTCATTTACGCGTTTTAAAAGCTCATACGCGTAGGGTGAAAGAGATTCGAGTTCTTTTGTGTTGTATAGTAAGAGAAAGCATCCAAATACTTTGTTTGCATTCATTTGAGTGTGAAACTACACCTAGAATGTTTACAAGTACAAACAAGCTTCAACTCAAGCTTTTGAATGAATTTACGCGTTTTAACAGCTCTTATGACTAGGGTGATAGAAATTGAGTTCTTTTGTGTTGTATATTAAGAGAAAATATCCAAATACTTTGTTTGCATTCATTTGAGTGTGAAATAACACCAGGGTTGTTTACAAGTACAAACAAGCTTCTTCTCAAGCTTTTGAATGCACTTACGCGTTTTAAAAGCTCATACGAGTAGGGTGAAAGAGATTTGAGTTCTTTTGTGTTGTATATTAAGAGAAAGCATCCAAATACTTTGTTTGCATTCATTTGAGTGTGAAACTACATCTAGGATATTTACAGTTACAAACAAGCTTCAAGTCATGCTTTTGAATTCATTTACGCGTTTTAAAAGCTCATACGCGTAGGGTGAAAGAGATTTGAGTTCTTTTGTGTTGTATAGTAAGAGAAAGCATCCAAATACTTTGTTTGCATTCATTTGAGTGTGAAACTACACCTAGAATTTTTACAAGTACAAACAAGCTTCAACTCAAGCTTTTGAATGAATTTACGCGTTTTGACAGCTCTTATGACTAGGGTGATAGAAATTGAGTTCTTTTGTGTTGTATATTAAGAGAAAATATCCAAATACTTTGTTTGCATTCATTTGAGTGTGAAATAACACCAGGGTTGTTTACAAGTACAAACAAGCTTCAACTCAAGCTTTTGAATGCACTTACGCGTTTTAAAAGCTCATACGAGTTGGGTGAAAGAGATTTGAGTTCTTTTGTATTATATAGTAGGAGAAAGCATCTAAATACTTTGTTTGCATTCATTTGAGTGTGAAACTACACCTAGGATGTTTACAAGTACAAACAAGCTTCAACTCAAGCTTTTGAATGCACTTACGCGTTTTAAAAGCTCATACGAGTTGGGTGAAAGAGATTTGAGTTCTTTTGTGTTGTATATTAAGAGAAAGCATCCAAATACTTTGTTTGCATTCATTTGAGTGTGAAACTACACCTAGGTTGTTTACAAGTACAAACAAGCTTCAAATCAAGCTTTTGAATGCACTTACGCGTTTTAAAAGCTCATACGAGTTGGGTGAAAGAGATTTGAGTTCTTTTGTGTTGTATATTAAGAGAAAGCATCCAAATACTTTGTTTGCATTCATTTGAGTGTGAAACTACACCTGGGATGTTTACAGTTACAAACAAGCTTCAACTCATGCTTTTGAATTCATTTACGCGTTTTAAAAGCTCATACGAGTAGGGTGAAAGAGATTTGAGTTCTTTTGTGTTATATAGTAGGAGAAAGCATCCAAATACTTTGTTTGCATTCATTTGAGTGTGAAACTACACCTAGGATGTTTACAAGTACAAACAAGCTTCAACTCAAGCTTTTGAATGTATTTACGCGTTTTAAAAGCTCATACGAGTAGGGTGAAAGAGATTTGGGTTCTTTTGTGTTGTATATTAAGAGAAAGCATCCAAATACTTTGTTTGCATTCATTTGAGTGTGAAACTACACCTAGCATGTTTACAGTTACAAACAAGCTTCAACTCAAGCTTTTGAATCCATTTACGCGTTTTAAAAGCTCATACGAGGAGTGTGAAAGAGATTAGAGTTCTTTTGTGTTGTATATTAAGAGAAAGCATCCAAATACTCTGTTTGCATTCATTTGAGTGTGAAACTACACCTAGGATGTTTACAAGTACAAACAAGCTTCAACTCAAGCTGTTGAATGAATTTACGCGTTTTAACAGCTCTTACGATTAGGGTGATAGAAATTGAGTTCTTGTGTGTTGTATATTAAGAGAAAGCATCCTAATACTTTGTTTGAATTCATTTGAGTGAGAAACTACACCTAGGATGTTTACAGTAACAAACAAGCTTCAACTCAAGCTTTTGAATGCATTTACGCGTTTTAAACGCTCATAAGAGGAGGGTGAAAGAGATTTGAGTTCTTTTGTGTTGTATATTAAGAGAAAGCATCCAAATACTTTTTTTGCATTCATTTGAGTGTGAAACTACACCTAGGATGTTTACAAGTACAAACAAGCTTCAACTCAAGCTGTTGAATGAATTTACGCGTTTTAACAGCTCTTACGACTAGGGTGATAGAAATTGAGTTCTTGTGTGTTGTATATTAAGAGAAAGCATCCAAATACTTTGTTTGCATTCATTTGAGTGTGAAACTACACCTAGGATATTTACAAGTACAAACAAGCTTCAACTCAAGCTTTGGAATGAATTTACGCGTTTTAACAGCTCTTACGACTAGGGTGATAGAAATTGAGTTCTTTTGTGTTGTATATTAAGAGAAAATATCCAAATACTTTTTTTGCATTCATTTGAATGTGAAATAACACCAGGGTTGTTTTGCAAGTACAAACAATTTTCAACTCATGTTTTTGAATGCATTTACGCGTTTTAAAAGCTCATACGAGTAGGGTGAAAGAGACTTGATTTCTTTTCTGTTGTATATTAAGAGAAAGAACCCAAATGTTTTGTTTGCATTCTTTTGAGTATGAAACTTCACCAAGAATATGTTAAATTACAAACAAGCTTCAACTCAAGCTTTTGAATGCATTTACGCGTTTTAAAAGCTCATACGAGTAGGGTGAAAGAGATTTGAGTTCTTTTGTGTTGTATATTAAGAGAAAGCATCCAAATACTTTGTTTGCATTCATTTGAGTGTGAAACTACACCTAGGATGTTATAGAGTTACAAACTGATGCGTTGGTGGTGCATTAACATCAGATCATCAAGAGACTAGATTTAGTGTCATTGCAATGATCTTGGCAAATGGGACACTCTCAAGATAAGTGATGATATTTCTGGTTCTAAAGGCATTACTGTCCTTTTGGCCACCTAATCTTGATGATTAGTCCGTACAACTGAATTAGTCCGTACAAATAAATATTTGTGATTATTGTTAATTATAGTGCACCCTGCATGTAGTTAGCATAATTAACAAATGTAATTAGTTGTTATTTGAATTCCCTAAGTAGTTGCTGGATGAGGAGAGTCTAAAAGCACATGGGATGGATAAGGATGAAGCTTGAGGCTCCTCTTACAGCTCACCCACGTTTGTCCTTGTGCAAGGACAAGCAACAGCTGTCAAGTGGTCCAAAACGGAAGGAAATGCGCTCCAAATTGTACTGCACGTATTTGGCTCATTTTTGGGCAAAATACTGAAGTTTCATTTTGCTTGGGCACTACTCTTGGACAGCTCACCCTTTCTAGAGTATTCTTAGGTTATTAGGGCACATTTGTGACCCCTATAAATATGTAAGAACAACTGATGTAAAAGGTACTTGTTGATGAATGAAAATATGAAATGGCTGCTGCCTTTTGCTTACAAACCTTGTTGTTCTTTATAATGTCCTTAGGGATATTTGGTGAAACAAGTAGTATCCTTTAGCCTTGACTTGGTGGTTAAATCCTTTATAGTCTTGGTGGTGGTGCTATCTATCCTCCCTCTTCTTATTTTTCGTTTCATTTACTTCGTTTTCAATCTCTATAATCAAAAAATAAACAAAATATTATCAAAACATCCCTTGTTCGAAAACGAGCTAAAAGTTTCAGTTTTGCTAACGCATCAGTTGGTATCAGAGCTTTGGTTTTCTTAGCTCGTTAATTCAGAGGTTTTTCTTCATTGAAGAGTCCTCTTTCACCTGGTTTTGGTTTCAAGGAAAATGGTTGAGATTTGAGTACTCAAGTAAGCATTTTCCCTCGGTGACTCCTGCTGGATGTGCGATTGGACCAAGCTGAGGATCTTGGTTTTTGGAGGCGCTTCAAAAGGTAAAGGTGTCAACTTTGATACTTTTCTAAGTTCCTTAGATATTTATCTTTCGGAATATCTTGGTGGTTTTGCTTAAATCATTGTGGGTTGGAGCAGCTTATTGTGAGAAGTTGCTAAATGTGCTGAGCGTGAACTGGGATCTTATTTGTTGCATTGCTTGTTTGTTCTGAATTTATTCTGCAACGTTGTGGTGAGTCTTGTGGGATTTAAACCTGGTTATCTTATTTGGGGTTATATCTTTGTTATCCAAGTGGTTTGAAGTTAAAAGGTTGAGTCTTTGGCCTTCATTGGTGCTCAAACATTTTGTTGGTCCTGCTGGGTTGCGAACAGGAGTCATTTTGGCGTTTTGTTAATATCTCAAGATCTAGAGATCCATTTTATGCCTTTCTTGGTCCTGTAGACTCCTAAGACCTTATACTACAAAGTTATCTTGGTAGATATCTGGTTTATTCCCCCATGTATGTGAGAAAGTTTGAGATTTATTGAGCTGTTCGTGTACGTGCAAAATTTGGAATTGTTGTGTTTGAAGTTGAGCTGTTGCAATTGGCATTTGTTCTCTTATGGATCTTTGTTGAAACTGGAATTGGGTGTTGAATCATTGGATAGTTTTGAGTATTCATTGCATTTGATTGTCTTATCCCATCATTCCACAACACAAAGTCCACAAAGAACCCAAAAACAGCCCAAACACCATCCGAACTCAAACACAACCTAACTCCACAAAATGCCTCGTCTTTATGATACCAAGTATAATGATGATGACTTAGAGATAGACTTTCCCAAATTTGGTGGGTTCCTCTATTCTGAAGATTTTTATACGTGGCTTGAGACGGTGGACGAATGGTTTAAAGTCTTGGAGTTTTCTAATCGCAAGAAAATAGAACTTGTGATGAGTTCTTTTGATTGTGATGCTTTGCTTTGGTGGGAACTCTTAGAAATCAGGAGAAGAAGGATTGGAAAGGGCAAAATCCAAATCTGGAGTGAGATGCGTGAAGAGCTCATTAGGAAGTTTTTGCCAAAGTTCACGTCACGAGCTTTTTACACTCAACACAACCTTGAGCGAGTAGCTAGTGTGAAAGCTACTGAAAATGCAGCTCCCATCATTGTGAGCCTAGAGGAATGGCAAATGATTGGTGAAGAATTTCAAGAACCCACTTTGTTTCAAGAAGAACAAAAGGACGACCCGAGCAATGTTCTTGATTCAGCAATCGTTGTCGAAGAGTTACAACCCCATGGTGATGAAACTGTCATTTGTGAAGATCTTATTCAAGCAATAATCGCACCTTTACTCGTACAACACACTGAGCAACAAGTTTCTGTTATAGAAAGTACTTTAAAGCTTGAGCATGACAACAAAAATAACGCTATGGAGGTCACAAAACCTGGTTTAGCGAAATGTAATGCAGCACCTCATACAACATGTCATTTACCTAGAAAATCAGAACTTAAAGTTGTATGTGATGACATGGCTAGTTCACTTGCTGAAATTGAACAAGTTTTTGAGAAGCATCATAGTGGAAGCAGCAGGTTTGATAGTGATTGGCATGAGTGTGGTCGCTTCCCTCGAGTGGGCATCGGTGTAACTACAACAAGCCACTTTGATGTGAACAAGAAGCGAGCTAAGGGTGATGTGACAAAATTGATAGGAGCCTGGATCTGAGGCCGAATTAGGGGTGCGAAGTTCAGCACCTACATGTTTGAGTTAAATTGGATGGTTTTCGTTTTCACGGACTTGAGGGCAAGTCCAAAAAAAGAAGAGGAGAATGATGCGTTGGTGGTGCATTAACATCAGATCATCAAGAGACTAGATTTAGTGTCATTGCAATGATCTTGGCAAATGGGACACTCTCAAGATAAGTGATGATATTTCTGGTTCTAAAGGCATTACTGTCCTTTTGTCCACCTAATCTTGATGATTAGTCCGTACAACTTAATTAGTCCGTACAAATAAATATTTGTGATTATTGTTAATTATAGTGCACCCTGCATGTAGTTAGCATAATTAACAAATGTAATTAGTTGTTATTTGAATTCCCTAAGTAGTTGCTGAATGAGGAGAGTCTAAAAGCACATGGGATGGATAAGGATGAAGCTTGAGGCTCCTCTTACAGCTCACCCACGTTTGTCCTTGTGCAAGGACAAGCAACAACTGTCAAGTGGTCCAAAACGGAAGGAAATGCGCTCCAAATTGTACTGCACGTATTTGGCTCATTTTTGGGCAAAATACTGAAGTTTCATTTTGCTTGGGCACTACTCTTGGACAGCTCACCCTTTCTAGAGTATTCTTAGGTTATTAGGGCACATTTGTGACCCCTATAAATATGTAAGAACAGCTGATGTAAAAGGTACTTGTTGATGAATGAAAATATGAAATGGCTGCTGCCTTTTGCTTACAAACCTTGTTGTTCTTTATAATGTCCTTAGGGATATTTGGTGAAACAAGTAGTATCCTTTAGCCTTGACTTGGTGGTTAAATCCTTTATAGTCTTGGTGGTGGTGCTATCTATCCTCCCTCTTCTTATTTTTCGTTTCATTTACTTCGTTTTCAATCTCTATAATTAAAAAATAAACAAAATATTATCAAAACATCCCTTGTTCGAAAACGAGCTAAAACCTTTAGTTTTGCTAACGCATCACAAACAAGCTTCAACTCAAGCTTTTGAATGCATTTACGCGTTGTAAAAGCTCATACGAGGAGGGTGAAAGAGATTTGAGTTCTTTTGTGTTGTATATTAAGAGAAAGCATCCAAATACTTTGTTTGCATTCATTTGAGTGTGAAACTACACCTAGGATGTTTACAAGTACAAACAAGCTTCAACTCAAGCTGTTGAATGAATTTACGCGTTTTAACAGCTCTTACGACTAGGGTGATAGAAATTGAGTTCTTGTGTGTTGTATTTTAAGAGAAAGCATCCAAATACCTTTTTTGAATTCATTTGAGTGAGAAACTACACCTAGGATGTTTACAGTTACAAACAAGCTTCAACTCAAGCTTTTGAATGCATTTACGCGTTTTACAAGCTCATAAGAGGAGGGTGAAAGAGATTTGAGTTCTTTTGTGTTGTATATTAAGAGAAAGCATCCAAATACTTTGTTTGCATTCATTTGAGTGTGAAACTACACCTAGGACGTTTACAAGTACAAACAAGCTTTAACTCAAGCTGTTGAATGAATTTACGCGTTTTAACAGCTCTTACGACTATGGTGATAGAAATTGAGTTCTTGTGTGTTGTATAAGAAAAAGCATCCAAATACTTTGTTTGTATTCATTTGAGTGTGAAACTACACCTAGGATGTTTACAGTTACAAACAAGCTTCAACTCAAGGTTTTGAATGCATTTACGCGTTTTAAAAGCTCATAAGAGGAGAGTGAAAGAGATTTGAGTTCTTTTGTGTTGTATACTAAGAGAAAGCATCCAAATACTTTGTTTGCATTCATTTGAGTGTGAAACTACACCTTGGATGTTTACAAGTACAAACAAGCTTCAACTCGAGCTTTTGAATGCATTCACGCATTTTAACAACTCATACGACTAGGGTGATAGAATTTTAATTCTTTTGTGTTGTATATTAAGAGAAAGAACCCAAATGTTTTGTTTGCATTCATTTGAGTAAGAAAACACACAAAGAATGTTTCAAAGTACACACAAGCTTCAACCTAAGCTCTTGAATGCATTTACGCGTTTTAAATGCTCATACGAGAAGGGTGAAAGAGATTTGAGTTCTTTTGTGTTGTATACTAAGAGAAAGCATCCAAATACTTTGTTTACATTCATTTGAGAGTGAAACTACACCTAGGATGTTTACAAGTACAAACAAGCTTCAACTCAAGCTGGTGAATGAATCTACGCGTTTTAACAGCTCTTACGACTAGGGTTATAGAAATTGAGTTCTTTTGTGTTGTATATTAATAAAAAGCATCCAAATACTTTGTTTGCATTCATTTGAATGTCTGAAACTACAACTAGGATGTTTACAAGTACAAACAAGCTTCAACTCAAACTGCTGAATGAATTTACGTGTTTTAACAGCTCTTACGACGAAGGTGATAGAAATTGAGTTCTTTTGTGTTGTATATTAAGAGAAAGCATCCAAATACTCTGTTTGCATTCATTTGAGTGTGAAACTACACCTAGGATGTTTACAAGTACAAACAAGCTTCAACTCAAGCTTTTGAATGAATTTACGCGTTTTAACAGCTCTTGCGACTAGGGTGATAGAAATTGAGTTCTTTTGTGTTGTATATTAAGAGAAAATATCCAAATACTTTGTTTGCATTCATTTGAGTGTGAAATAAGGCCAGGGTTGTTTACAAGTACAAACAAGTTTCAACTCAAGCTTTTGAATGCATTTACGCGTTTTAAAAGCTCATACGAGTAGGGTGAAGGAGATTTGAGTTCTTTTGTGTTGTATATTAAGAGAAAGCATCCATATACTCTGTTTGCGTTCATTTGAGTGTGAAACTACACCTAGGATGTTTACAAGTACAAACAAGCTTCAACTCAAGCTTTTGAATGCATTTACGCGTTTTAAAAGCTCATACGAGTAGGGTGAAGGAGATTTGAGTTCTTTTGTGTTGTATACTAAGAGAAAGCATCCAAATACTCTGTTTGCATTCATTTGAGTGTGAAACTACACCTAGGATGTTTACAAGTACAATCAAGCTTCAACTCAAGCTTTTGAATGAATTTACGCGTTTTAACAGCTCTTACGACTAGGGTGATAGAAATTGAGTTCTTTTGTGTTGTATATTAAGAGAAAATATCCAAATACTTTGTTTGCATTCATTTGAGTGTGAAATAAGACCAGGGTTGTTTACAAGTACAAACAAGCTTCAACTCAAGCTTTTGAATGCATTTACGCGTTTTAAAAGCTCATACGAGTAGGCTGAAAGAGATTTGATTTCTTTTCTGTAGTATATTAAGAGAAAGCACCCAAATTTTTTGTTTGCATTCTTTTGAGTATGAAACTACACCAAGAATGTGTTAAATTACAAACAAGCTTTTGGATGCATTTACGCGTTTTAAAAGCTCATACGAGTAGGGTGAAAGAGATTTGAGTTCTTTTGTGTTGTATATTAAGAGAAAGCATCCAAATACTTTGTTTGCATTCATTTGGGTGTGAAACAACACCTAGGATGTTTACAAGTACAAACAAGCTTCAACTTAAGCTGTTGAATGAATTTACGCGTTTTAACAGCTCTTACGACTAGGGTGATAGAAATTGAGTTCTTGTGTGTTGTATATTAAGAGAAAGCATCCAAATACTTTGTTTGCATTCATTTGAGTGTGAAACTACACCTAGGATGTTTACAGTTACAAACAAGCTTCAACTCAAGCTTTTGAATGCATTTACGCGTTTTAAAAGCTCATAAGAGGAGAGTGAAAGAGATTTGACTTCTTTTGTGTTGTATATTAAGAGAAAGCATCCAAATACTTTGTTTGCATTCATTTGAGTGTGAAACTACACCTAAGATGTTTACAAGTACAAACAAGCTTCAACTCGAGCTTTTGAATGCATTCACGCATTTTAACGGCTCATACGACTAGGGTGATAGAATTTTAGTTCTTTTGTGTTGTATATTAAGAGAAAGAACCCAAATGTTTTGTTTGCATTCAATTGAGTGTGAAACTATACCTAGAATGTTTACAGTTACAAACAAGCTTCAACTCATGCTTTTGAATTCATTTACGCGTTTTAAAAGCTCATACGAGTAGGGTGAAAGAGATTTGAGTTCTTTTGTGTTGTATAGTAAGAGAAAGCATCCAAATACTTTGTGTACATTCATTTGAGTGTGAAACTATACCAAGGATGTTTACAAGTACAAACAAGCTTCAACTCAAGCTTTTGAATGCATTTACGCGTTTCAACAGCTCTTACGACTAGGGTGATAGAAATTGAGTTCTTTTGTGTTGTATAGTAAGAGAAAGCATCCAAATACTTTGTTTGCATTCATTTGAGTGTGAATCTACACCTAGGATGTTTACAAGTACAAACAAGCTTCAACTCAAGCTTTTGAATGTATTTACGAGTTTTAAAAGCTCATACGAGTAAGGTGAAAGAGATTTGAGTTGTTTTGTGTTGTATATTAAGAGAAAGCATCCAAATACTTTGTTTGCATTCATTTGAGTGTGAAACTACAACAAGAATGTGTTAAATTACAAATAAGCTTCAACTCAAGCTTTTGAATGCATTTACGCGTTTTAAAAGCTCATACGAGTAGGGTGAAGGAGATTTGAGTTCTTTTGTGTTGTATACTAAGAGAAAGCATCCAAATACTTGGTTTGCATTAATTTGAGTGTGAAACTACACCTAGGATGTTTACAAGTACAAACAAGCTTCAACTCAAACTGCTGAATAAATTTACGTGTTTTAACAGCTCTTACGACTAGGGTGATAGAAATTGAGTTCTTTTGTGTTGTATATTAAGAGAAAGCATCCAAATACTCTGTTTGCATTCATTTGAGTGTGAAACTACTCCTAGGATGTTTACAAGTACAAACAAGCTTCAACTCAAGCTTTTGAATGAATTTACGTGTTTTAACAGCTCTTACGACTAGGGTGATAGAAATTGAGTTCTTTTGTGTTGTATATTAAGAGAAAATATCCAAATACTTTGTTTGCATTCATTTGAGTGTGAAATAAGACCAGGGTTGTTTACAAGTACAAACAAGCTTCAACTCAAGCTTTTGAATGCATTTACGCGTTTTAAAAGCTCATACGAGTAGGCTGAAAGAGATTTGATTTCTTTTCTGTAGTATATTAAGAGAAAGCACCCAATTTTTTTGTTTGCATTCTTTTGAGTATGAAACTACACCAAGAATGTGTTAAATTACAAACAAGCTTTTGGATGCATTTACGCGTTTTAAAAGCTCATACGAGTAGGGTGAAAGAGATTTGAGTTCTTTTGTGTTGTATATTAAGAGAAAGCATCCAAATACTTTGTTTGCATTCATTTGGGTGTGAAACAACACCTAGGATGTTTACAAGTACAAACAAGCTTCAACTCAAGCTGTTGAATGAATTTACGCGTTTTAACAGCTCTTACGACTAGGGTGATAGAAATTGAGTTCTTGTGTGTTGTATATTAAGAGAAAGCATCCAAATACTTTGTTTGCATTCATTTGAGTGTGAAACTACACCTAGGATGTTTACAGTTACAAACAAGCTTCAACTCAAGCTTTTGAATGCATTTACGCGTTTTAAAAGCTCATAAGAGGAGAGTGAAAGAGATTTGACTTCTTTTGTGTTGTATATTAAGAGAAAGCATCCAAATACTTTGTTTGCATTCATTTGAGTGTGAAACTACACCTAAGATGTTTACAAGTACAAACAAGCTTCAACTCAAGCTTTTGAATGAATTTACGCGTTTTAACAGCTCATACGAGTAGGGTGAAGGAGATTTGAGTTCTTTTGTGTTGTATACTAAGAGAAAGCATCCAAATACTCTATTTGCATTCATTTGAGTGTGAAACTACACCTAGGATGTTTACAAGTACAAACAAGCTTCAACTCAAGCTTTTGAATGAATTTACGCGTTTTAACAGCTCTTACGACTAGGGTGATAGAAATTGAGTTCTTTTGTGTTGTATATTAAGAAAAAGCATCCAAATACTTTGTGTACATTCATTTGAGTGTGAAACTACACCTAGGATGTTTACAGTTACAAACAAGCTTCAACTCAAGCTTTTGAATGCATTTACGCTTTTTAAAAGCTCACGAGGAGGGTGAAAGAGATTTGAGTTCTTTTGTGTTGTATGTTAAGAGAAAGCATCCAAATACTTTATTTGCATTCATTTGAGTGTGAAACTACACCTAGGATGTTTACAGTTACAAACAAGCTTGAACTCATGCTTTTGAATTCATTTACGCGTTTTAAAAGCTCATACGAGTAGGGTGAAAGAGATTTAATTTCTTTTCTGTTGTATATTAAGAGAAAGCACCCAAATGTTTTGTTTGCATTCTTTTGAGTATGAAACTACACCAAGAATGTGTTAAATTATAAACATGCTTCAAGTCAAGCTTTTGAATGCATTTACGCGTTTTAAAAGCTCATACGAGTAGGGTGAAAGAGATTTGAGTTCTTTTGTGTTGTATATTAAGAGAAAGCATCCAAATACTTTGTTTGCATTCATTTGAGTGTGAAACTACACCTAGGATGTTTACAAGTACAAACAAGCTTCAACTCAAGCTGTTGAATGAATCTAAGCGTTTTAACAGCTCTTACGACTAGGGTTATAGAAATTGAGTTCTTTTGTGTTGTATATTAAGAAAATGCATCCAAATACTTTTTTTGCATTCATTTGAATGTGTGAAACTACACCTAGGATGTTTACAAGTACAAACAAGCTTCAACTCAAGCTGCTGAA
Organism: Tetragonia tetragonoides; assembly: GCA_038025085.1. Lineage (NCBI taxonomy): Eukaryota > Viridiplantae > Streptophyta > Magnoliopsida > Caryophyllales > Aizoaceae > Tetragonia > Tetragonia tetragonoides. Next base: position 22,207,194 of record CM076146.1, read on the forward strand.
TGAATTTACGTGTTTTAACAGCTCTTACGACTAGGGTGATAGAAATTGAGTTCTTTTGTGTTGTATATTAAGAGAAAAAATCCAAGTACTTTGTTTGCATTCATTTGAGTGTGAAACTACACCTAGGATGTTTACAGTTACAAACAAGCTTCAACTCATGCTTTTGAATTCATTTACGCGTTTTAAAAGCTCATACGAGTAGGGTGAAAGAGATTTGAGTTCTTTTGTGTTGTATAGTAAGAGAAAGCATCCAAATACTTTTTTGCATTCATTTGAGTGTGAAACTACATCTAGGATGTTTTCAGTTACAAACAAGCATCAACTCATGCTTTTGAATTCATTTACGCGTTTTAAAAGCTCATACGAGTAGGGTGAAAGAGATTTGAGTTCTTTTGTGTTGTATAGTAAGAGAAAGCATCCAAATACTTTGTTTACATTCATTTGAGTGTGAAACTACACCTAGTATGTTTACAAGTACAAACAAACTTCAACTCAAGCTTTTGAATGAATTTACGCGTTTTAACAGCTCTTACGACTAGGGTGATAGAAATTGATTTCTTTTGTGTTGTATATTAAGAGAAAATATCCAAGTACTTTGTTTGCATTCATTTGAGTGTGAAATAACACCAGGGTTGTTTACAAGTACAAACAAGCTTCAACTCAAGCTTTTGAATGCATTTACGCGTTTTAAAAGCTCATACGAGTTGGGTGAAAGAGATTTGAGTTCTTTTGTGTTGTATATTAAGGGAAAGCATCCAAATACTTTGTTTGCATTCATTTGAGTGAAAAACTACACCTAGGATGTTTACAGTTATAAAAAAGCTTCAACTCATGCTTTTGAATTCATTTACGCGTTTTAAAAGCTCATACGAGTAGGGTGAAAGGGATTTGAGTTCTTTTGTGTTATATAGTAAGAGAAAGCATCCAAATACTTTGTTTGCATTCATTTGACTGTGAAACTACACCTTGGATGTTTACAAGTACAAACAAGCTTCAACTCAAGCTTTTGAATGTATTTACGCGTTTTAAAAGCTCATACGAGTAGTGTGAAAGAGATTTGAGTTCTTTTGTGTTGTATATTAAGAGAAAGCATCCAAATACTTTTTTTTCATTCATTTGAGTGTGAAACTATACCTAGGATGTTTACAGTTACAAACAAGCTTCAACTCAAGCTTTTGAATGCATTTACGCGTTTTGAAAGCTCATACGAGTAGGGTGAAAGTGATTTGAGTTCTTTTGTGTTGTATATTAAGAGAAAGCATCCAAATACTTTGTTTGCATTCATTTGAGTGTGAAACTACACCTAGGATGTTTACAGTTACAAACAAGCTTCAACTCAAGCTTTTGAATGAATTTACGTGTTTTAACAGCTCTTACGACTAGGGTGATAGAAATTGAGTTCTTTTGTGTTGTATATTAAGAGAAAGCATCCAAATACTCTGTTTGCATTCATTTGAGTGTGAAACTACACCTAGGATGTTTACAAGTACAAACAAGCTTCAACTCAAGCTTTTGAATGAATTTACGCGTTTTAACAGCTCTTACGACTAGGGTGATAGAAATTGAGTTCTTTTGTGTTGTATATTAAGAGAAAATATCCAAATACTTTGTTTGCATTCATTTGAGTTTGAAATAAGACCAGGGTTGTTTACAAGTACAAACAAGCTTCAACTCAAGCTTTTGAATGCATTTACGCGTTTTAAAAGCTCATACGAGTAGGCTGAAAGAGATTTGATTTCTTTTCTGTAGTATATTAAGAGAAAGCACCCAAATTTTTTGTTTGCATTCTTTTGAGTATGAAACTACACCAAGAATGTGTTAAATTACAAACAAGCCTTTGGATGCATTTACGCGTTTTAAAAGCTCATACGAGTAGGGTGAAAGAGATTTGAGTTCTTTTGTGTTGTATATTAAGAGAAAGCATCCAAATACTTTGTTTGCATTCATTTGGGTGTGAAACAACACCTAGGATGTTTACAAGTACAAACAAGCTTCAACTTAAGCTGTTGAATGAATTTACGCGTTTTAACAGCTCTTACGACTAGGGTGATAGAAATTGAGCTCTTGTGTGTTGTATATTAAGAGAAAGCATCCAAATACTTTTTTTGCATTCATTTGGGTGTGAAACTACACCTAAGATGTTTACAAGTACAAACAAGCTTCAACTCGAGCTTTTGAATGCATTCACGCATTTTAACGGCTCATACGACTAGGGTGATAGAATTTTAGTTCTTTTGTGTTGTATACTAAGAGAAAGAGCCCAAATGTTTTGTTTGCATTCAATTGAGTGTGAAACTATACCTAGGATGTTTACAGTTACAAACAAGCTTCAACTCATGCTTTTGAATTCATTTACGCGTTTTAAAAGCTCATACGAGTACGGTGAAAGAGATTTGAGTTCTTTTGTGTTGTATAGTAAGAGAAAGCATCCAAATACTTTGTTTGCATTCATTTGAGTGTGAAACTACACCTAGGATGTTTACAAGTACCAACAAGCTTCAACTCAAGCTTTTGAATGAATTTACGCGTTTTAACAGCTCTTACGACTAGGGTGATAGAAATTGAGTTCTTTTGTGTTGTATATTAAGAGAAAATATCCAAATACTTTTTTTGCATTCATTTGAGTGTGAAATAACACCAAGGTCGTTTACAAGTACAAACAAGCTTCAACTCAAGCTTTTGAATGCATTTACGCGTTTTAAAAGCTCATACGAGTTGGGTGAAAGAGATTTGAGTTCTTTTGTGTTGTATATTAAGAGAAAGCATCCAAATACTTTGTTTGCATTCATTTGAGTGTGAAACTACCCCTAGGATGTTTACAGTTATAAACAAGCTTCAACTCATGCTTTTGAATTCATTTACGCGTTTTAAAAGCTCATACGGTAGGGTGAAAGAGATTTGAGTTCTTTTGTGTTATATAGTAAGAGAAAGCATACAAATACTTTGTTTGCATTCATTTTAGTGTGAAACTACACATAGGATGTTTACAAGTACAAACAAGCTTCAACTCAAGCTTTTGAATGTATTTACGCGTTTTAAAAGCTCATACGAGTAGGGTGAAAGAGATTTGAGTTCTTTTGTGTTGTATATTAAAAGAAAGCATCCAAATACTTTTTTTTCATTCATTTGAGTGTGAAACTATACGTAGGATGTTTACAGTTACAAACAAGCTTCAACTCAAGCTTTTGAATGCATTTACGCGTTTTAAAAGCTCATGCGAGTAGGGTGAAAGTGATTTGAGTTCTTTTGTGTTGTATATTAAGAGAAAGGATCCAAATACATTGTTTGCATTCATTTGAGTGTGAAACTACACGTAGGATATTTACAAGTACAAACAAGCTTCAACTCAAGCTTTTGAATGAATTTACGCGTTTTAACAGCTCTTACGACTAGGGTGATAGAAATTGAGTTCTTTTGTGTTGTATATTAAGAGAAAATATCCAAATACTTTGTTTGCATTCATTTGAGTGTGAAATAACACCAGGGTTGTTTACAAGTACAAACAATTTTCAACTCAAGTTTTTGAATGCATTTACGCGTTTTAAAAGCTCATACGAGTAGGGTGAAAGAGATTTGATTTCTTTTCTGTTGTATATTAAGAGAAAGAACCCAAATGTTTTGTTTGCATTCTTTTGAGTATGAAACTTTACCAAGAATGTGTTAAATTACAAACAAGCTTCAACTCAAGCTTTTGAATGCATTTACGCGTTTTAAAAGCTCATACGAGTAGGGTGAAAGAGATTTGAGTTCTTTTGTGTTGTATATTAAGAGAAAGCATCCAAATACTTTGTTTGCATTCATTTGAGTGTGAAACTACAACTAGGATGTTTACAGTTACAAACAAGCTTCAACTTATGCTTTTGAATTCATTTACGCGTTTTAAAAGCTCATACGAGTAGGGTGAAAGAGATTTGAGTTCTTTTGTGTTGTATAGTAAGAGAAAGCATCCAAATACTTTGTTTGCATTCATTTGAGTGTGAAACTACACCTAGGATGTTTACAAGTACAAATAAGCTTCAACTCAAGCTGTTGAATGAATGTACGCGTTTTAACAGCTCTTACGACTAGGGTTATAGAAATTGAGTTTTTTGTGTTGTATATTAAGAAAATGCATCCAAATACTTTGTTTGCATTCATTTGAATGTGTGAAACTACACCTAGGATGTTTACAAGTACAAACAAGCTTCAACTCAAGCTTTTGAATAAATTTACGAGTTTTAACAGCTCTTACGACTAGGGTGATAGAAATTGAGTTCTGTTGTGTTGTATAGTGAGAGAAAATATCCAAATACTTTGTTTGTATTCATTTGAGTGTGAAACTACACCTAGGATGTTTACAAGTACAAACAAGCTTCAACTCAAGCTGTTGAATGAATCTAAGCGTTTTAACAGCTCTTACGACTAGGGTTATAGAAATTGAGTTCTTTTGGGTTGTATATTAAGAAAATGCATCCAAATACTTTGTTTGCATTCTTTTGAATGTGTGAAACTACACCTAGGATGTTTACAAGTACAAACAAGCTTCAACTCTTGCTTTTGAATGAATTTACGCGTTTTAACAGCTCTTACGACTAGGGTGATAGAAATTGAGTTCTTTTGTGTTGTATATTAAGAGAAAATATCCAAATACTTTGTTTGCATTCATTTGAGTGCGAAATAACACCAGGGTTGTCTACAAGTAGAAACAAGCTTCAACTCAAGCTTTTGAATGCATTTACGCGTTTTAAAAGCTAATACGAGTAGGGTGAAAGAGATTTGAGTTCTTTTGTGATGTATATTAAGAGAAAGCATCCAAATACTTTGTTTGCATTCATTTGAGTGTGAAACTACACCTAGGATGTTTACAAGTACAAACAAGCTTTAACTCAAGCTGTTGAATGAATTTACGTGTTTTAACAGCTCTTACGACTAGGGTGATAGAAATTGAGTTCTTGTGTGTTGTATATTAAGAGAAAGCATCCAAATACTTTGTTTGCATTCATTTGAGTGTGAAACTACACCTAGGATGTTTACAGTTACAAACAAGCTTCAACTCATGCTTTTGAATTCATTTACGCGTTTTAAAAGCTCATACGAGTAGGGTGAAAGAGATTTGAGTTCTTTTCTGTTGTATAGTAAGAGAAAGCATCCAAATACTTTGTTTGCATTCATTTGAGTGTGAAACTACACCTAGGATGTTTACAAGTACAAACAAGCTTCAACTCAAGCTTTTGAATGTATTTACGCGTTTTAAAAGCTCATACGAGCAGGGTGAAAGAGATTTGAGTTCTTTTGTGTTGTATATTAAGAGAAAGCATCCAAATACTTTGTTTGCATTCATTTGAGTGTGAAACTACAACAAGAATGTGTTAAATTACAAACAAGCTTCAACTCAAGCTTTTGAATGCATTTACGCGTTTTAAAAGCTCATACGATAGGGTGAAAGAGATTTGAGTTCTTTTGTGTTGTATATTAAGAGAAAGCATCCAAATACTTTGTTTGCATTCATTTGAGTGTGAAACTACACCTAGGATGTTTACAAGTACAAACAAGCTTCAACTCAAGCTTTTGAATGTATTTACGCGTTTTAAAAGCTCATACGAGTAGGGTGAATGAGATTTGAGTTCTTTTGTGTTGTATATTAAGAGAAAGCATCCAAATTCTTTTTTTTCATTCATTTGAGTGTGAAACTATACCTAGGATATTTACAGTTACAAACAAGCTTCAACTCAAGCTTTTGAATGCATTTACGCGTTTTAAAAGCTCATACGAGTAGGGTAAAAGTGATTTGAGTTCTTTTGTGTTGTATATTAAGAGAAAGCATCCAAATACTTTGTTTGCATTCATTTGAGTGTGAAACTACACCTAGGATGTTTACAGTTACAAAGAAGCTTCAACTCAAGCTTTTGAATGCATTTACGCGTTTTAAAAGCTCATACGAGGAGGGTGAAAGAGATTTGAGTTCTTTTGTGTTGTATATTAAGAGAAAGGATCCAAATACTTTGTTTGCATTCATTTGAGTGTGAAACTACACGTAGGATGTTTACAAGTACAAACAAGCTTCAACTCAAGCTTTTGAATGAATTTACGCGTTTTAACAGCTCTTACGACTAGGGTGATAGAAATTGAGTTCTTTTGTGTTGTATATTAAGAGAAAATATCCTAATACTTTGTTTGCATTCATTTGAGTGTGAAATAACACCAGGGTTGTTTACAAGTACAAACAATTTTCAACTCAAGTTTTTGAATGCATTTACGCGATTTAAAAGCTCATACGAGTAGGGTGAAAGAGATTTGATTTCTTTTCTGTTGTATATTAAGAGAAAGAACCCAAATGTTTTGTTTGCATTCTTTTGAGTATGAAACTTCACCAAGAATGTGTTAAATTACAAACAAGCTTCAACTCAAGCTTTTGAATGCATTTACGCGTTTTAAAAGCTCATACGAGTAGGGTGAAAGAGATTTGAGTTCTTTTGTGTAGTATATTAAGAGAAAGCATCCAAATACTTTGTTTGCATTCATTTGAGTGTGAAACTACACCTAGGATGTTTACAGTTACAAACAAGCTTCAACTCATGGTTTTGAATTTATTTACGCGTTTTAAAAGCTCATACGAGTAGGGCGAAAGAGATTTGAGTTCTTTTGTATTGTATAGTAAGAGAAAGCATCCAAATACTTTGTTTCCATTCATTTGAGTGTGAAACTACACCTAGCATGTTTACAAGTACAAACAAGCTTCAACTCAAGCTGTTGAATAAATGTACGCGTTTTAACAGCTCTTACGACTAGGGTTATAGAAATTGAGTTCTTTTGTGTTGTATATTAAGAAAATGCATCCAAATACTTTGTTTGCGTTCATTTCAATGTGTGAAAATACACCTAGGATGTTTACAAGTACAAACAAGCTTCAACTCAAGCATTTGAATGAATTTACGCGTTTTAAAAGCTCTTACGACTAGGGTGATAGAAATTGAGTTCTTTTGTGTTGTATATTATGAGAAAATATCCAAATACTTTGTTTGCATTCATTTGAGTGTGAAATAACACCAGGGTTGTCTACAAGTACAAACAAGCTTCAACTCAAGCTTTTGAATGCATTTACGCGTTTTAAAAGCTCATACGAGGAGGGTGAAAGAGATTTGAGTTCTTTCGTGTTGTATATTAAGAGAAAGCATCCAAATACATTGTTCGCATTCATTTGAGTGTGAAACTACACCTAGGATGTTTACAGTTACAAACAAGCTTCAACTCATGGTTTTGAATTTATTTACGCGTTTTAAAAGCTCATACGAGTAGGGCGAAAGAGATTTGAGTTCTTTTGTATTGTATAGTAAGAGAAAGCATCCAAATACTTTGTTTCCATTCATTTGAGTGTGAAACTACACCTAGCATGTTTACAAGTACAAACAAGCTTCAACTCAAGCTGTTGAATAAATGTACGCGTTTTAACAGCTCTTACGACTAGGGTTATAGAAATTGAGTTCTTTTGTGTTGTATATTAAGAAAATGCATCCAAATACTTTGTTTGCGTTCATTTCAATGTGTGAAAATACACCTAGGATGTTTACAAGTACAAACAAGCTTCAACTCAAGCATTTGAATGAATTTACGCGTTTTAAAAGCTCATACGAGGAGGGTGAAAGAGATTTGAGTTCTTTCGTGTTGTATATTAAGAGAAAGCATCCAAATACATTGTTCGCATTCATTTGAGTGTGAAACTACACCTAGGATGTTTACAGTTACAAACAAGCTTCAACTCATGCTTTTGAATTCATTTACGCGTTTTAAAAGCTCATACGAGTAGGGTGAAAGAGATTTGATTTCTTTTCTGTTGTATATTAAGAGAAAGCACCCAATTGTTTTGTTTGCATTCTTTTGAGTATGAAACTACACCAAGAATGTTTTAAATCACAAACAAGCTTCAATTCAAGCTTTTAAATGCATTTACGCGTTTTAAAAGCTCATACGAGTAGGGTGAAAGAGATTTGAGTTCTTTTGTGTTGTATATTAAGAGAAAGCATCCAAATAATTTGTTTGCATTCATTTGAGTGTGAAACTACACCTAGCATGTTTACAAGTACAAACAAGCTTCAACTCAAGCTGTTGAATAAATGTACGCGTTTTAACAGCTCTTACGACTAGGGTTATAGAAATTGAGTTCTTTTGTGTTGTATATTAAGAAAATGCATCCAAATACTTTGTTTGCGTTCATTTCAATGTGTGAAAATACACCTAGGATGTTTACAAGTACAAACAAGCTTCAACTCAAGCATTTGAATGAATTTACGCGTTTTAAAAGCTCTTACGACTAGCGTGATAGAAATTGAGTTCTTTTGTGTTGTATATTAAGAGAAAATATCCAAATACTTTGTTTGCATTCATTTGAGTGTGAAATAACACCAGGGTTGTCTACAAGTACAAACAAGCTTCAACTCAAGCTTTTGAATGCATTTACGCGTTTTAAAAGCTCATACGAGGAGGGTGAAAGAGATTTGAGTTCTTTCGTGTTGTATATTAAGAGAAAGCATCCAAATACATTGTTCGCATTCATTTGAGTGTGAAACTACACCTAGGATGTTTACAGTTACAAACAAGCTTCAACTCATGCTTTTGAATTCATTTACGCGTTTTAAAAGCTCATACGAGTAGGGTGAAAGAGATTTGATTTCTTTTCTGTTGTATATTAAGAGAAAGCACCCAATTGTTTTGTTTGCATTCTTTTGAGTATGAAACTACACCAAGAATGTTTTAAATCACAAACAAGCTTCAATTCAAGCTTTTAAATGCATTTACGCGTTTTAAAAGCTCATACGAGTAGGGTGAAAGAGATTTGAGTTCTTTTGTGTTGTATATTAAGAGAAAGCATCCAAATAATTTGTTTGCATTCATTTGAGTGTGAAACTACACCTAGGATGTTTACATGTACAACCAAGCTTCAACTCAAGCTTTTGAATGAATTTACGCCTTTTAACAGCTCTTACGACTAGGGTGATAGAAATTGAGTTCTTGTGTGTTGTATATTAAGAGAAAGCATCCAAATGCTCTGTTTGCATTCAATTGAGTGTGAAACTACACCTAGGATGTTTACAGTTACAAACAAGCTTCAACTCATGCTTTTGAATTCATTTACGCGTTTTAAAAGCTCATACGAGTAGGGTGAAAGAGATTTGAGTTCTTTTGTGTTGTATAGTAAGAGAAAGCATCCAAATACTTTGTTTGCATTCATTTGAGTGTGAAACTACACCTAGGATGTTTACAAGTACAAACAAGCTTCAACTCAAGCTTTTGAATGTATTTACGCGTTTTAAAAGCTCAAACGAGTAAGGTGAAAGAGATTTGAGTTCTTTTGTGTTGTATATTAAGAGAAAGCATCCAAATACTTTGTTTGCATTCATTTGAGTGTGAAACTACAACAAGAATGTGTTAAATTACAAACAAGCTTCAACTCAAGCTTTTTAATGCATTTACGCGTTTTAAAAGCTCATACGATAGGGTGAAAGAGATTTGAGTTCTTTTGTGTTGTATATTAAGAGAAAGCATCCAAATACTTTGTTTGCATTCATTTGAGTGTGAAACTACACCTAGGATGTTTACAAGTACAAACAAGCTTCAACTCAAGCTGCTGAATGAATTTACGTGTTTTAACAGCTCTTACGATTTGGGTGATAGAAATTGAGTTCTTTTGTGTTGTATATTAAGAGAAAATATCCAAATACTTTGTTTGCATTCATTTGAGTGTGAAACTACACCTAGGATGTTTACAGTTACAAACAAGCTTCAACTCAAGCTTTTGAATTCATTTACGCGTTTTAAAAGCTCATACGAGTAGGGTGAAAGATATTTGAGTTCTTTTGTGTTGTATAGTAAGAGAAAGCATCCAAACACTTTGTTTGCATTCATTTGAGTGTGAAACTACCCCTAGGATGTTTACAGTTATAAACAAGCTTCAACTCATGCTTTTGAATTCATTTACGCGTTTTAAAAGCTCATACGGTAGGGTGAAAGAGATTTGAGTTCTTTTGTGTTATATAGTAAGAGAAAGCATCCAAATACTTTGTTTGCATTCATTTGAGTGTGAAACTACACCTAGGATGTTTACAAGTACAAACAAGCTTCAACTCAAGCTTTTGAATGTATTTACGCGTTTTAAAAGCTCATACGAGTAGGGTGAATGAGATTTGAGTTCTTTTGTGTTGTATATTAAGAGAAAGCATCCAAATTCTTTTTTTTCATTCATTTGAGTGTGAAACTATACCTAGGATATTTACAGTTACAAACAAGCTTCAACTCAAGCTTTTGAATGCATTTACGCGTTTTAAAAGCTCATACGAGTAGGGTAAAAGTGATTTAGGTTCTTTTGTGTTGTATATTAAGAGAAAGCATCCAAATACTTTGTTTGCATTCATTTGAGTGTGAAACTACACCTAGGATGTTTACAGTTACAAAGAAGCTTCAACTCAAGCTTTTGAATGCATTTACGCGTTTTAAAAGCTCATACGAGGAGGGTGAAAGAGATTTGAGTTCTTTTGTGTTGTATATTAAGAGAAAGGATCCAAATACTTTGTTTGCATTCATTTGAGTGTGAAACTACACGTAGGATATTTACAAGTACAAACAAGCTTCAACTCAAGCTGTTGAATGAATTTACGCGTTTTAACAGCTCTTACGACTAGGGTGATAGAAATTGAGTTCTTTTGTGTTGTATATTAAGAGAAAATATCCTAATACTTTGTTTGCATTCATTTGAGTGTGAAATAACACCAAGGTTGTTTATAAGTACAAACAATTTTCAACTCAAGTTTTTGAATGCATTTACGCGATTTAAAAGCTCATACGAGTAGGGTGAAAGAGATTTGATTTCTTTTCTGTTGTATATTAAGAGAAAGAACCCAAATGTTTTGTTTGCATTCTTTTGAGTATGAAACTTCACCAAGAATGTGTTAAATTACAAACAAGCTTCAACTCAAGCTTTTGAATGCATTTACGCGTTTTAAAAGCTCATACGAGTAGGGTGAAAGAGATTTGAGTTCTTTTGTGTAGTATATTAAGAGAAAGCATCCAAATACTTTGTTTGCATTCATTTGAGTGTGAAACTACACCTAGGATGTTTACAGTTACAAACAAGCTTCAACTCATGCTTTTGAATTTATTTACGCGTTTTAAAAGCTCATACGAGTAGGGTGAAAGAGATTTGAGTTCTTTTGTGTTGTATATTAAGAGAACGCATCCAAATACTTTGTTTGCATTCATTTGAGTGTGAAACTACACCAAGAATGTGTTAAATTACAAACAAGCTTCAACTCAAGCTTTTGAATGCATTTACGCGTTTTAAAAGCTCATACGAGTAGGGCGAAAGAGATTTGAGTTCTTTTGTGTTGTATATTAAGAGAAAGCATCCAAATACTTTGTTTGCATTCATTTGAGTGTGAAACTATACCTAGGATGTTTACAAGTACAAACAAGCTTCAACTCAGGCTTTTGAATGCATTTACGCGTTTTAAAAGCTCATACGACTAGGGTGAAAGAGATTTGAGTTCTTTTGTGTTGTATATTAAGAGAAAGCATCCAAATACTTTGTTTGCATTCATTTGAGTGTGAAACTACACCTAGGATGTTTACAGTTACAAACAAGCTTCAACTCATGCTTTTGAATTCATTTACACGTTTTAAAAGCTCATACGAGTAGGGTGAAAGAGATTTGAGTTCTTTTGTGTTGTATAGTAAGAGAAAGCATCCAAATACTTTGTTTGCATTCATTTGAGTGTGAAACTACACCTAGGATGTTTACAAGTACAAACAAGCTTCAACTCAAGCTTTTGAATGTATTTACGCGTTTTAAAAGCTCATACGAGTAGGGTGAAAGAGATTTGAGTTCTTTTGTGTTGTATATTAAGAGAAAACATCCAAATACTTTTTGTCATTCATTTTTGTGTGAAACTATACCTAGGATGTTTATAGTTAGAAAAAAGCTTCAACTCAAGCTTTTGAATGCGTTTACGCGTTTTAAAAGCTCATACGAGTAGGGTGAAAGATATTTGAGTTCTTTTGTGTTGTATTTTAAGAGAAAGCATCCAAATACTTTGTTTGCATTCATTTGAGTGTAAAACTACACCTAGGATGTTTACAGTTACAAACAAGCTTCAACTCAAGCTTTTGAATGCATTTACGCGTTTTAAAAGCTCATACGAGGAGGGTGAAAGAGATTTGAGCTCTTTTGTGTTGTATATTAAGAGAAAGCATCCAAATACATTGTTTGCATTCATTTGAGTGTGAAACTACACCTAGGATGTTTACAGTTACAAACAAGCTTCAACTCATGCTTTTGATTTCATTTACGCGTTTTAAAAGCTCATACGAGTAGGGTGAAAGAGATTTGAGTTCTTTTGTGTTGTATATAAAGAGAAAGCACCCAAATGTTTTGTTTGCATTCTTTTGAGTATGAAACTACACCAAGAATGTGTTAAATTATAAACAAGCTTCAACTCAAGCTTTTGAATGCATTTACGCGTTTTAAAAGCTCATACGAGTAGGGTGAAGGAGATTTGAGTTCTTTTGTGTTGTATACTAAGAGAAAGCATCCAAATACTTGGTTTGCATTCATTTGAGTGTGAAACTACACCTAGGATGTTTACAAGTACAAACAAGCTTCAACTCAAACTGCTGAATAAATTTACAAGTACAAACAAGTACAAACTGCTGAAACTACACCTAGGATGTTTACAGTTACAAACAAGCTTCAACTCATGCTTTTGAATTCATTTACGCGTTTTAAAAGCTCATACGAGTAGGGTGAAAGAGATTTGAGTTCTTTTGTGTTGTATATTAAGAAAAAGCATCCAAATACTTTGTTTGTATTCAATTGAGTGTGAAACTACACCAAGAATGTGTTAAATTACAAACACGCTTCAACTCAAGCTTTTGAATGCATTTACGCGTTTTAAAAGCTCATACGAGTAGGGTGAAAGAGATTTGAGTTCTTTTGTGTTGTATATTAAGAGAAAGCATCCAAATACTTTGTTTGCATTCATTTGAGTGTAAAACTACACCTAGGATGTTTACAGTTACAAACAAGCTTCAACTCAAGCTTTTGAATGCATTTACGCGTTTTAAAAGCTCATACGAGGAGGGTGAAAGAGATTTGAGTTCTTTTGTGTTGTATATTAAGAGAAAGCATCCAAATACTTTGTTTGCATTCATTTGAGTGTGAAACTACACCAAGAATGTGTTAGATTACAAACAAGCTTCAACTCAAGCTTTTGAATGCATTTACGCGTTTTAAAAGCTAATACGAGTAGGGTGAAAGAGATTTGAGTTCTTTTGTGTTGTATATAAAGAGAAAGCATCCAAATACTTTGTTTGCATTCATTTGCGTGTGAAACTACACCTAGGATGTTTACAGTTGCAAACAAGCTTCAACTCATGCTTTTGAATTCATTTACGCGTTTTAAAAGCTCATACGAGTAGGGTGAAAGAGATTTGAGTTCTTTTGTGTTGTATATTAAGAGAAAGCATCCAAATACTTTGTTTGTATTCAATTGAGTGTGAAACTACACCAAGAATGTGTTAAATTACAAACAAGCTTCAACTCAAGCTTTTGAATGCATTTACGCGTTTTAAAAGCTCATACGAGTAGGGTGAAAGAGATTTGAGTTCTTTTGTGTTGTATATTAAGAGATAGCATCCAAATACTTTGTTTGCATTCATTTGAGTGTGAAACTACACCTAGGATGTTTACAAGTACAAACAAGCTTCAACTCAAGCTGTTGAATGAATTTACGCGTTTTAACAGCTCTTACGACTAGGGTGATAGAAATTGAGTTCTTGTGTGTTATATATTAAGAGAAAGCATCCAAATACTTTGTTTGCATTCATTTTAGTGTGAAACTACACCTAGGATGTTTACAGTTACAAACAAGCTGCAACTCATGCTTTTGAATTCATTTACGCGTTTTAAAAGCTCATACGAGTAGGGTGAAAGAGATTTGAGTTCTTTTGTGTTGTATAGTAAGAGAAAGCATCCAAATACTTTGTTTGCATTCATTTGAGTGTGAAACTACACCTAGGATGTTTACAAGTAGAAAAAAGCTTCAACTTAAGCTTTTGAATGTATTTACGCGTTTTAAAAGCTCATACGAGTAGGGTGAAAGAGATTTGAGTTCTTTTGTGTTGTATATTAAGAGAAAGCCTCCAAATACTTTTTTGTCATTCATTTTTGTGTGAAACTTTACCTAGGATGATTATAATTACAAACAAGCTTCAACTCAAGCTTTTGAATGCGTTTACGCGTTTTAAAAGCTCATACGAGTAGGGTGAAAGATATTTGAGTTCTTTTGTGTTGTATATTAAGAGAAAGTGATGCGTTAGCATCAGGTCATCAAGTTACGAGCGTGAGCATTAATGCATTAATCATGGCATTTGGGACTCTCTCACGTTTGAATGGTGATGATTTTGGTCCTAGAGGTCTTAGTGTCTTTTTGGCCACTTAATCTAGGTTATGTCCGTACAAGATTAATCCGTACAAATAAGCATTTGTGATTAGTGTTAGTTATAGTGCACCCTGCATGTAATTAGCATAATTAACAAATGTAATTAGTTGTTATTTGAATTCCCTAAGTAGTTGCTGAGTAAGGCGCGCCTAAGAGCACATGGGGCAGGTAAGGATGAAGAATGAGGCTCCTTACAGCTCACCCACGTTTGTCCTTATGCAAGGACAAGCAACAGTTGTCAAGTGGTCCAAAACGAAAGGAAATGCGCTCCAAATTGTACTGCACGTATTTGGCTCATTTCTGGGCAAAATACTGAAGTTTCATTTTGCTTGGGCACTACTCTTGGACAGCTCACCTTTTCTAGAGTATTCTTAGGTTATTAGGGCACATTTGTGACCCCTATAAATATGTAAGAACAGCTGATGTAAAAGGCACTTGTTGATGAATGAAAATTACACGGCTGCTGCCTTCTTACAAATCTTGCGTTCTTTACAATAATCTTAGGGTTATTTGGTGAGCAAGTAGTATTCTTTATCCATAGCTTGGTGGTTTAATCCTTTATAGCTTTGGTGGTGATACTCATTATCCTTTCTTCTCTTAATCCTCTGTTTTTGTTTACAAATTGCTAAGGTTGTAATTGCTAACGTATCATTTGGTATCAGAGCATAGGTTTAACCTTAGCACCATTTTCTCTCATCAAAGTTCTCTCCTTTCTTGTCTTAATCACGTCCAAAGTTCCAATCTTTGAGTCACAAAAGAACCCATTTACAGCCCAAACACAATTCCTAGCTTAAACACAACCAAACTCACAAACAGCCATGGATGATGAACAAATACCCAGAAATTTAACTCTTGAGCAAGCTAAAGAGCTTAGGAGAGAAAGGGAGATGCGTGAGGTTAAGGAACAACTTAGCAACCTCACCCAACAAATGACTGATTTTCTCAACATTGGTAGAGGTAGAGCTCGTGGTCGAGGTGATGATGATGGTTCTCTTAGTCCAAGGAGAAAAGATGAGCAATGGGGTGATTTAAAGTTTGAACCCCCTGATTTTGATGGTGGTACAAACCCAGATGACTATTTGGAGTGGGAGCAATAAATGGGTAGATTGTTTGATACCAAGGGGTATAGTGAGGAAAAGAGTTTCAAAGTTGCTGTTTTGAAGCTCAAAAAGTATGCTTCTTTGTGGTATGAAAGCATGAAACTACAAAGAGAACGTGAGGGTAAATCTAGGGTGCGTTCATGGCCCAAGCTTAAGAAAATCATGCACAAACGCTTTGTGCCCCCTTCCTATACTCAAGATCTCTACCTCAAGCTCACAAATTTCAGTCAAGGAACTCTAAGTGTAGCAGATTACATTAGAGATTTTGAGCAACTACAAATCAGAACCGGCATTGTAGAGGATCCACAACTCTTAATTGCGCGTTTTATTTCTGGTTTAGACACCAATGTTGGTAATAGAGTTGAAGTACAGCCTTTTTGGTCTCTAGATGATATATACAAGTTGGCTTTGAAGATTGAAAAGCAAGAGAAAGCTAAGAAACCAGCAGCAAAGCCCTCATTTAGGAGTTTTACTCCTCGGGCAGAAAGTTCTTCTAAAGGGAGCGAAAATGACAAAAGGTTTCCTAGAGATCCTAAGGCCAACAAGGATGCTCTTAGACCATCTCTCTCTAGGAAATGCTTCAAGTGTCAAGGCTATGGACACTTTCAAGCTGAGTGCCCCAACAAGAGAGTGTTATCTCTCCGTGAGTATGATGAGCTTAGGCAATTGGATGACGATAAGGAGCAGAATGAAGAGCAATCTATTGACGATGAATTGGACATTGAACCTGACCAAGGCTCACCTCTATTGGTGGTTCAAAGGGTCCTTCATGCTAGAGAGGCAGAGGAGACACTATCTCAAAGGGAGAAGATATTTCAAACCAAGTGCACCGTGAAAGAAAAGCTTTGCACTTTAATCATTGATGGCGGTTCTTGCACCAATGTGGCGTCTACTCTCATGGTGGAAAAGCTTGGATTGGCCACCAAAGAACACCCTCATCCTTATTCCTTGCAATGGTTAGAGAAGGGAAGCAAAGCCAAGGTAACAAAACAAGTCACGATCCCTTTTTCGATTGGAAAAGTATACAATGATGAGATTTTGTGTGATGTGATCCCCATGGATGCTTGTCATTTGCTGTTAGGTAGACCTTGGTTATATGATAGAAGAGTAATGCATGATGGCTTTAGAAATGTTTACTCTTTTGAGGTTCAGGGAAAGAAAATTAATTTGCAACCCGCAAATTGTCTTTATGTGGGGGAACGCAAGTTGGGGAGGGTTCTTCTGTTTCTAACTCATCAAAGCATGCTATGATTGTTAAAGGTGCTGATTTAGAGTATGAAATGGTGCATGGAAATGTTGTTTATATGCTGGTGTTGCTTGGGGAGAATGAGAACATTGTTGGAAAGCCTTTACATGCGTTAATGCAACCTTTGCTTGAAAAGTATGTCGACGTGTTCCCATCTGATTTACCCCATGGTTTGCCACCCATTAGGGGCATAGAGCATCAAATAGACTTTGTTCCGGGAGCCTCACTTCCTAACAAAGCAGCTTATAGGTGTAATCCCCAAGAGACTAAGGAGTTACAACGTCAAGTAGAGGAGTTACTTAATAGGGGATATATTAGAGAGAGCATGAGTCCTTGTAGTGTACCAGCTCTCCTTGTGCCAAAAAAGGATGGAAGCATGAGAATGTGTGTTGATAGCCGTTCAATTAACAACATTACCATTAAGTATAGATATCCAATTCCTCGCTTGGATGATATGCTTGATGAGCTGTTTGGTTCTTGTGTCTTCTCTAAAGTGGATTTGAGGAGTGGTTACCATCAAATTAGAATGAAGGATGGGGATGAATGGAAGATAGCCTTCAAGACGAAAGGGGGTCTTTATGAATGGCTTGTAATGCCATTTGGGTTGTCCAATGCTCCTAGCACATTCATGCGTCTTATGAATGAGGATGGTATAGCTGTTGATCCCAGCAAGGTTGAGGCGATTAAGACATGGCCTACTCCTACTAGCATCACGCAAGTAAGGAGCTTCCATGGGCTAGCTTCTTTTTACAGAAGATTCATCAAGCAATTCAGCTCTCTTTTAGCACCACTTACGGATTGTATGAAGAAAGGTGTCTTTGAGTGGACTCCCACGGCTCAAAATGCTTTTGAGGCCATCAAGGAAAGGCTTAGCTCCACCCCTATACTAGCTTTGCCTAACTTTGATCAACCATTTGAAGTGGAATGTGATGCTTGTGGAACCGGTATTGGAGCTGTTTTGGTGCAAAATAAGCATCCTATTGCTTATTTCAGTGAGAAGTTGAATGGTTCAAGAGGGAATTACAGCACTTATGTCAAAGAGTTCTATGCAATTGTGAGGGCTCTTGATCATTGGGCTCATTACTTAAAACCAAGGCAGTTCATTTTGCACTCTGATCATGAAGCGTTGAAGTATATTAATGGGCAGCACAAGTTGAGTTCAAGACATGCTAAATGGGTGGAATATCTTCAATCATTCTCCTTTGTATCTAAGTACAAAACTGGTGCAAGCAATGTGGTAGCCGATGCTTTATCAAGGCGACATTCTATGTTGTCTATCCTCGAGGCCAAGGTTTTAGGCTTCTCTTTCATACGGGAACTTTACAAAGATGATCCAGATTTCTCTCCCATGTTTGATGGCAGCAAGGAGGTGGGAAAAGGCCCTTTTCACATTCATGAAGGGTTCCTTTTCAAGCACAACAGATTGTGTATCCCTAAGGGCTCAATTCGAGACCTACTTATAAGGGAAGCTCACTTAGGAGGATTGGCTGGCCACTTTGGCATTGTGAAGACTCTTGAGGTCTTAAGTGAGCACTTTTATTGCCCAATAATGCACAAGTTGATGCCCAGATCAAAAGGCCCTTTTAAAATCATCGAGAAGATCAACGACAATGTATACAAGCTTGAACTGCCTGAAGAGAGTTCAATTTCAGCAACTTTTAATGTGGGAGATCTGCTGCCCTATTTGGAGGATGAATACCTTGATGATTTGAGGGCAAATCCAAAAAAAGTTGGGGAGGATGATGCGTTAGCATCAGGTCATCAAGTTACGAGCGTGAGCATTAATGCATTAATCATGGCATTTGGGACTCTCTCACGTTTGAATGGTGATGATTCTGGTCCTAGAGGTCTTAGTGTCTTTTTGGCCACTTAATCTAGGTTATGTCCGTACAAGATTAATCCGTACAAATAAGCATTTGTGATTAGTGTTAGTTATAGTGCACCCTGCATGTAATTAGCATAATTAACAAATGTAATTAGTTGTTATTTGAATTCCCTAAGTAGTTGCTGAGTAAGGCGCGCCTAAGAGCACATGGGGCAGGTAAGGATGAAGAATGAGGCTCCTTACAGCTCACCCACGTTTGTCCTTATGCAAGGACAAGCAACAGCTGTCAAGTGGTCCAAAATGGAAGGAAATGCGCTCCAAATTGTACTGCACGTATTTGGCTCATTTCTGGGCAAAATACTGAAGTTTCATTTTGCTTGGGCACTACTCTTGGACAGCTCACCCTTTCTAGAGTATTCTTAGGTTATTAGGGCACATTTGTGACCCCTATAAATATGTAAGAACAGCTGATGTAAAAGGCACTTGTTGATGAATGAAAATTACACGGCTGCTGCCTTCTTACAAATCTTGCGTTCTTTACAATAATCTTAGGGTTATTTGGTGAGCAAGTAGTATTCTTTATCCATAGCTTGGTGGTTTAATCCTTTATAGCTTTGGTGGTGATACTCATTATCCTTTCTTCTCTTAATCCTCTGTTTTTGTTTACAAATTGCTAAGGTTGTAATTGCTAACGTATCAGAAAGCGTCCAAATACTTTGTTTGCATTCATTTGAGTGTAAAACTACACCTAGGATGTTTACAGTTACAAACAAGCTTCAACTCAAGCTTTTGAATGCATTTACGCGTTTTAAAAGCTCATACGAGGAGGGTGAAAGAGATTTGAGTTCTTTTGTGTTGTATATTAAGAGAAAGCATCCAAATACTTTGTTTGCATTCATTTGAGTGTGAAACTACACCAAGAATGTGTTAGATTACAAACAAGCTTCAACTCAAGCTTTTGAATGCATTTACGCGTTTTAATAGCTAATACGAGTAGGGTGAAAGAGATTTGAGTTCTTTTGTGTTTTATATTAAGAGAAAGCATCCAAATACTTTGTTTACATTCATTTGAGTGTGAAACTACACCTAGGATGTTTACAAGTACAAAAAAGCTTCAACTCAACCTTTTGATTGTATCTACGCATTTTACAAGCTCATACGAGTAGGGTGAAAGAGATTTGAGTTCTTTTGTATTGTATATTAAGATAAAGCATCCAAATACTTTGTGTACATTCATTTGAGTGTAAAACTACACCTAGGATGTTTACAGTTACAAACAAGATTCTACTCAAGCTTTTGAATGTAGTTACGCGTTTTAAAAGCTCATACGAGGAGGGTGAAAGAGATTTGAGTTCTTTTGTGTTGTATATTAAGAGAAAGCATCCAAATACTTTGTTTGCATTCATTTGAGTGTGAAACTACACCTAGGATGTTTACAGTTACAAACAAGCTTCAACTCATGCTTTTGAATTCATTTACGCGTTTTAAAAGCTCATACGAGTAGGGTGAAAGAGATTTGAGTTCTTTTGTGTTGTATATAAAGAGAAAGCACCCAAATGTTTTGTTTGCATTCTTTTTAGAATGAAACTACACCAAGAATGTGTTAAATTATAAACAAGCTTCAACTCAAGCTTTTGAATGCATTTACGCGTTTTAAAAGCTCATACGAGTAGGGTGAAAGAGATTTGAGTTCTTTTGTGTTGTATATAAAGAGAAAGTATCCAAATACTTTGTTTGCATTCATTTGAGTGTGAAACTACACCGAGGATGTTTACAGTTACAAACACGCTTCAACTCAAGCTTTTGAATGCATTTACGCGTTTTAAAAGCTCATACGAGTATGGTGAAAAGAGATTTGAGTTCTTTTGTGTTGTATAGTAAGAGAAAACATCCAAATACTTTGTTTGCTTTCATTTGAGTGTGAAACAACACCTAGGATGTTTACAAGTACAAACAAGCTTCAACTCAAGCTTTTGAATGAATTTACGCGTTTTAACAGCTCTTACGACTAGGGTGATAGAAATTGAGTTCTTTTGTGTTGTATATTAAGAGAAAGCATCCAAATACTTTGTTTGCATTCATTTGAGTGTGAAACTACACCTAGGATGTTTACAGTTACAAACAAGCTTCAACTCATGCTTTTGAATTCATTTACGCGTTTTAAAAGCTCATACGAGTAGGGTGAAAGAGATTTGAGTTCTTTTGTGTTGTATAGTAAGAGAAAGCATCCAAATACTTTGTTTGCATTCATTTGAGTGTGAAACTACACTAGGATGTTTACAGTTACAAACAAGCTTCACCTCAAGCTTTTGAATGCATTTACGCGTTTTAAAAGCTCATACGAGTAGGGTGAAGGAGATTTGAGTTCTTTTGTGTTGTATAGTAAGAGAAAGCATCCAAATACTTTGTTTGCATTCATTTGAGTGTGGATGTTTACAAGTACAAACAAGCTTCAACTCAAGCTTTTGAATGTATTTACGCGTTTTAAAAGCTCATACGAGTAGGGTGAAAGAGATTTGAGTTCTTTTGTGTTGTATATTAAGAGAAAACATCCAAATACTTATTTGTCATTCATTTTTGTGTGAAACTATACCTAGGATGTTTATAGTTACAAAAAAGCTTCAACTCAAGCTTTTGAATGCGTTTACGCGTTTTAAAAGCTCATACGAGTAGGGTGAAAGATATTTGACTTCTTTTGTGTTGTATATTAAGAGAAAGCATCCAAATACTTTGTTTGCATTCATTTGAGTGTAAAACTACACCTAGGATGTTTACAGTTACAAACAAGCTTCAACTCAAGCTTTTGAATGCATTTACGCGTTTTAAAAGCTCATACGAGGAGGGTGAAAGAGATTTGAGCTCTTTTGTGTTGTATATTAAGAGAAAGCATCCAAATACATTGTTTGCATTCATTTGAGTGTGAAACTACACCTAGGATGTTTACAGTTACAAACAAGCTTCAACTCATGCTTTTGATTTCATTTACGCGTTTTAAAAGCTCATACGAGTGGGGTGAAAGAGATTTGAGTTCTTTTGTGTTGTATATAAAGAGAAAGCACCCAAATGTTTTGTTTGCATTCTTTTGAGTATGAAACTACACCAAGAATGTGTTAAATTATAAACAAGCTTCAACTCAAGCTTTTGAATGCATTTACGCGTTTTAAAAGCTCATACGAGTAGGGTGAAGGAGATTTGAGTTCTTTTGTGTTGTATACTAAGAGAAAGCATCCAAATACTTGGTTTGCATTCATTTGAGTGTGAAACTACACCTAGGATGTTTACAAGTACAAACAAGCTTCAACTCAAACTGCTGAATAAATTTACAAGTACAAACAAGTACAAACTGCTGAAACTACACCTAGGATGTTTACAGTTACAAACAAGCTTCAACTCATGCTTTTGAATTCATTTACGCGTTTTAAAAGCTCATACGAGTAGGGTGAAAGAGATTTGAGTTCTTTTGTGTTGTATATTAAGAAAAAGCATCCAAATACTTTGTTTGTATTCAATTGAGTGTGAAACTACACCAAGAATGTGTTAAATTACAAACACGCTTCAACTCAAGCTTTTGAATGCATTTACGCGTTTTAAAAGCTCATACGAGTAGGGTGAAAGAGATTTGAGTTCTTTTGTGTTGTATATTAAGAGAAAGCATCCAAATACTTTGTTTGCATTCATTTGAGTGTAAAACTACACCTAGGATGTTTACAGTTACAAACAAGCTTCAACTCAAGCTTTTGAATGCATTTACGCGTTTTAAAAGCTCATACGAGGAGGGTGAAAGAGATTTGAGTTCTTTTGTGTTGTATATTAAGAGAAAGCATCCAAATACTTTGTTTGCATTCATTTGAGTGTGAAACTACACCAAGAATGTGTTAGATTACAAACAAGCTTCAACTCAAGCTTTTGAATGCATTTACGCGTTTTAAAAGCTAATACGAGTAGGGTGAAAGAGATTTGAGTTCTTTTGTGTTGTATATAAAGAGAAAGCATCCAAATACTTTGTTTGCATTCATTTGCGTGTGAAACTACACCTAGGATGTTTACAGTTGCAAACAAGCTTCAACTCATGCTTTTGAATTCATTTACGCGTTTTAAAAGCTCATACGAGTAGGGTGAAAGAGATTTGAGTTCTTTTGTGTTGTATATTAAGAGAAAGCATCCAAATACTTTGTTTGTATTCAATTGAGTGTGAAACTACACCAAGAATGTGTTAAATTACAAACAAGCTTCAACTCAAGCTTTTGAATGCATTTACGCGTTTTAAAAGCTCATACGAGTAGGGTGAAAGAGATTTGAGTTCTTTTGTGTTGTATATTAAGAGATAGCATCCAAATACTTTGTTTGCATTCATTTGAGTGTGAAACTACACCTAGGATGTTTACAAGTACAAACAAGCTTCAACTCAAGCTGTTGAATGAATTTACGCGTTTTAACAGCTCTTACGACTAGGGTGATAGAAATTGAGTTCTTGTGTGATATATATTAAGAGAAAGCATCCAAATACTTTGTTTGCATTCATTTTAGTGTGAAACTACACCTAGGATGTTTACAGTTACAAACAAGCTGCAACTCATGCTTTTGAATTCATTTACGCGTTTTAAAAGCTCATACGAGTAGGGTGAAAGAGATTTGAGTTCTTTTGTGTTGTATAGTAAGAGAAAGCATCCAAATACTTTGTTTGCATTCATTTGAGTGTGAAACTACACCTAGGATGTTTACAAGTAGAAAAAAGCTTCAACTTAAGCTTTTGAATGTATTTACGCGTTTTAAAAGCTCATACGAGTAGGGTGAAAGAGATTTGAGTTCTTTTGTGTTGTATATTAAGAGAAAGCCTCCAAATACTTTTTTGTCATTCATTTTTGTGTGAAACTTTACCTAGGATGATTATAATTACAAACAAGCTTCAACTCAAGCTTTTGAATGCGTTTACGCGTTTTAAAAGCTCATACGAGTAGGGTGAAAGATATTTGAGTTCTTTTGTGTTGTATATTAAGAGAAAGTGATGCGTTAGCATCAGGTCATCAAGTTACGAGCGTGAGCATTAATGCATTAATCATGGCATTTGGGACTCTCTCACGTTTGAATGGTGATGATTTTGGTCCTAGAGGTCTTAGTGTCTTTTTGGCCACTTAATCTAGGTTATGTCCGTACAAGATTAATCCGTACAAATAAGCATTTGTGATTAGTGTTAGTTATAGTGCACCCTGCATGTAATTAGCATAATTAACAAATGTAATTAGTTGTTATTTGAATTCCCTAAGTAGTTGCTGAGTAAGGCGCGCCTAAGAGCACATGGGGCAGGTAAGGATGAAGAATGAGGCTCCTTACAGCTCACCCACGTTTGTCCTTATGCAAGGACAAGCAACAGTTGTCAAGTGGTCCAAAACGAAAGGAAATGCGCTCCAAATTGTACTGCACGTATTTGGCTCATTTCTGGGCAAAATACTGAAGTTTCATTTTGCTTGGGCACTACTCTTGGACAGCTCACCTTTTCTAGAGTATTCTTAGGTTATTAGGGCACATTTGTGACCCCTATAAATATGTAAGAACAGCTGATGTAAAAGGCACTTGTTGATGAATGAAAATTACACGGCTGCTGCCTTCTTACAAATCTTGCGTTCTTTACAATAATCTTAGGGTTATTTGGTGAGCAAGTAGTATTCTTTATCCATAGCTTGGTGGTTTAATCCTTTATAGCTTTGGTGGTGATACTCATTATCCTTTCTTCTCTTAATCCTCTGTTTTTGTTTACAAATTGCTAAGGTTGTAATTGCTAACGTATCATTTGGTATCAGAGCATAGGTTTAACCTTAGCACCATTTTCTCTCATCAAAGTTCTCTCCTTTCTTGTCTTAATCACGTCCAAAGTTCCAATCTTTGAGTCACAAAAGAACCCATTTACAGCCCAAACACAATTCCTAGCTTAAACACAACCAAACTCACAAACAGCCATGGATGATGAACAAATACCCAGAAATTTAACTCTTGAGCAAGCTAAAGAGCTTAGGAGAGAAAGGGAGATGCGTGAGGTTAAGGAACAACTTAGCAACCTCACCCAACAAATGACTGATTTTCTCAACATTGGTAGAGGTAGAGCTCGTGGTCGAGGTGATGATGATGGTTCTCTTAGTCCAAGGAGAAAAGATGAGCAATGGGGTGATTTAAAGTTTGAACCCCCTGATTTTGATGGTGGTACAAACCCAGATGACTATTTGGAGTGGGAGCAATAAATGGGTAGATTGTTTGATACCAAGGGGTATAGTGAGGAAAAGAGTTTCAAAGTTGCTGTTTTGAAGCTCAAAAAGTATGCTTCTTTGTGGTATGAAAGCATGAAACTACAAAGAGAACGTGAGGGTAAATCTAGGGTGCGTTCATGGCCCAAGCTTAAGAAAATCATGCACAAACGCTTTGTGCCCCCTTCCTATACTCAAGATCTCTACCTCAAGCTCACAAATTTCAGTCAAGGAACTCTAAGTGTAGCAGATTACATTAGAGATTTTGAGCAACTACAAATCAGAACCGGCATTGTAGAGGATCCACAACTCTTAATTGCGCGTTTTATTTCTGGTTTAGACACCAATGTTGGTAATAGAGTTGAAGTACAGCCTTTTTGGTCTCTAGATGATATATACAAGTTGGCTTTGAAGATTGAAAAGCAAGAGAAAGCTAAGAAACCAGCAGCAAAGCCCTCATTTAGGAGTTTTACTCCTCGGGCAGAAAGTTCTTCTAAAGGGAGCGAAAATGACAAAAGGTTTCCTAGAGATCCTAAGGCCAACAAGGATGCTCTTAGACCATCTCTCTCTAGGAAATGCTTCAAGTGTCAAGGCTATGGACACTTTCAAGCTGAGTGCCCCAACAAGAGAGTGTTATCTCTCCGTGAGTATGATGAGCTTAGGCAATTGGATGACGATAAGGAGCAGAATGAAGAGCAATCTATTGACGATGAATTGGACATTGAACCTGACCAAGGCTCACCTCTATTGGTGGTTCAAAGGGTCCTTCATGCTAGAGAGGCAGAGGAGACACTATCTCAAAGGGAGAAGATATTTCAAACCAAGTGCACCGTGAAAGAAAAGCTTTGCACTTTAATCATTGATGGCGGTTCTTGCACCAATGTGGCGTCTACTCTCATGGTGGAAAAGCTTGGATTGGCCACCAAAGAACACCCTCATCCTTATTCCTTGCAATGGTTAGAGAAGGGAAGCAAAGCCAAGGTAACAAAACAAGTCACGATCCCTTTTTCGATTGGAAAAGTATACAATGATGAGATTTTGTGTGATGTGATCCCCATGGATGCTTGTCATTTGCTGTTAGGTAGACCTTGGTTATATGATAGAAGAGTAATGCATGATGGCTTTAGAAATGTTTACTCTTTTGAGGTTCAGGGAAAGAAAATTAATTTGCAACCCGCAAATTGTCTTTATGTGGGGGAACGCAAGTTGGGGAGGGTTCTTCTGTTTCTAACTCATCAAAGCATGCTATGATTGTTAAAGGTGCTGATTTAGAGTATGAAATGGTGCATGGAAATGTTGTTTATATGCTGGTGTTGCTTGGGGAGAATGAGAACATTGTTGGAAAGCCTTTACATGCGTTAATGCAACCTTTGCTTGAAAAGTATGTCGACGTGTTCCCATCTGATTTACCCCATGGTTTGCCACCCATTAGGGGCATAGAGCATCAAATAGACTTTGTTCCGGGAGCCTCACTTCCTAACAAAGCAGCTTATAGGTGTAATCCCCAAGAGACTAAGGAGTTACAACGTCAAGTAGAGGAGTTACTTAATAGGGGATATATTAGAGAGAGCATGAGTCCTTGTAGTGTACCAGCTCTCCTTGTGCCAAAAAAGGATGGAAGCATGAGAATGTGTGTTGATAGCCGTTCAATTAACAACATTACCATTAAGTATAGATATCCAATTCCTCGCTTGGATGATATGCTTGATGAGCTGTTTGGTTCTTGTGTCTTCTCTAAAGTGGATTTGAGGAGTGGTTACCATCAAATTAGAATGAAGGATGGGGATGAATGGAAGACAGCCTTCAAGACGAAAGGGGGTCTTTATGAATGGCTTGTAATGCCATTTGGGTTGTCCAATGCTCCTAGCACATTCATGCGTCTTATGAATGAGGATGGTATAGCTGTTGATCCCAGCAAGGTTGAGGCGATTAAGACATGGCCTACTCCTACTAGCATCACGCAAGTAAGGAGCTTCCATGGGCTAGCTTCTTTTTACAGAAGATTCATCAAGCAATTCAGCTCTCTTTTAGCACCACTTACGGATTGTATGAAGAAAGGTGTCTTTGAGTGGACTCCCACGGCTCAAAATGCTTTTGAGGCCATCAAGGAAAGGCTTAGCTCCACCCCTATACTAGCTTTGCCTAACTTTGATCAACCATTTGAAGTGGAATGTGATGCTTGTGGAACCGGTATTGGAGCTGTTTTGGTGCAAAATAAGCATCCTATTGCTTATTTCAGTGAGAAGTTGAATGGTTCAAGAGGGAATTACAGCACTTATGTCAAAGAGTTCTATGCAATTGTGAGGGCTCTTGATCATTGGGCTCATTACTTAAAACCAAGGCAGTTCATTTTGCACTCTGATCATGAAGCGTTGAAGTATATTAATGGGCAGCACAAGTTGAGTTCAAGACATGCTAAATGGGTGGAATATCTTCAATCATTCTCCTTTGTATCTAAGTACAAAACTGGTGCAAGCAATGTGGTAGCCGATGCTTTATCAAGGCGACATTCTATGTTGTCTATCCTCGAGGCCAAGGTTTTAGGCTTCTCTTTCATACGGGAACTTTACAAAGATGATCCAGATTTCTCTCCCATGTTTGATGGCAGCAAGGAGGTGGGAAAAGGCCCTTTTCACATTCATGAAGGGTTCCTTTTCAAGCACAACAGATTGTGTATCCCTAAGGGCTCAATTCGAGACCTACTTATAAGGGAAGCTCACTTAGGAGGATTGGCTGGCCACTTTGGCATTGTGAAGACTCTTGAGGTCTTAAGTGAGCACTTTTATTGCCCAATAATGCACAAGTTGATGCCCAGATCAAAAGGCCCTTTTAAAATCATCGAGAAGATCAACGACAATGTATACAAGCTTGAACTGCCTGAAGAGAGTTCAATTTCAGCAACTTTTAATGTGGGAGATCTGCTGCCCTATTTGGAGGATGAATACCTTGATGATTTGAGGGCAAATCCAAAAAAAGTTGGGGAGGATGATGCGTTAGCATCAGGTCATCAAGTTACGAGCGTGAGCATTAATGCATTAATCATGGCATTTGGGACTCTCTCACGTTTGAATGGTGATGATTCTGGTCCTAGAGGTCTTAGTGTCTTTTTGGCCACTTAATCTAGGTTATGTCCGTACAAGATTAATCCGTACAAATAAGCATTTGTGATTAGTGTTAGTTATAGTGCACCCTGCATGTAATTAGCATAATTAACAAATGTAATTAGTTGTTATTTGAATTCCCTAAGTAGTTGCTGAGTAAGGCGCGCCTAAGAGCACATGGGGCAGGTAAGGATGAAGAATGAGGCTCCTTACAGCTCACCCACGTTTGTCCTTATGCAAGGACAAGCAACAGCTGTCAAGTGGTCCAAAACGGAAGGAAATGCGCTCCAAATTGTACTGCACGTATTTGGCTCATTTCTGGGCAAAATACTGAAGTTTCATTTTGCTTGGGCACTACTCTTGGACAGCTCACCCTTTCTAGAGTATTCTTAGGTTATTAGGGCACATTTGTGACCCCTATAAATATGTAAGAACAGCTGATGTAAAAGGCACTTGTTGATGAATGAAAATTACACGGCTGCTGCCTTCTTACAAATCTTGCGTTCTTTACAATAATCTTAGGGTTATTTGGTGAGCAAGTAGTATTCTTTATCCATAGCTTGGTGGTTTAATCCTTTATAGCTTTGGTGGTGATACTCATTATCCTTTCTTCTCTTAATCCTCTGTTTTTGTTTACAAATTGCTAAGGTTGTAATTGCTAACGTATCAGAAAGCGTCCAAATACTTTGTTTGCATTCATTTGAGTGTAAAACTACACCTAGGATGTTTACAGTTACAAACAAGCTTCAACTCAAGCTTTTGAATGCATTTACGCGTTTTAAAAGCTCATACGAGGAGGGTGAAAGAGATTTGAGTTCTTTTGTGTTGTATATTAAGAGAAAGCATCCAAATACTTTGTTTGCATTCATTTGAGTGTGAAACTACACCAAGAATGTGTTAGATTACAAACAAGCTTCAACTCAAGCTTTTGAATGCATTTACGCGTTTTAATAGCTAATACGAGTAGGGTGAAAGAGATTTGAGTTCTTTTGTGTTTTATATTAAGAGAAAGCATCCAAATACTTTGTTTACATTCATTTGAGTGTGAAACTACACCTAGGATGTTTACAAGTACAAAAAAGCTTCAACTCAACCTTTTGATTGTATCTACGCATTTTACAAGCTCATACGAGTAGGGTGAAAGAGATTTGAGTTCTTTTGTATTGTATATTAAGATAAAGCATCCAAATACTTTGTGTACATTCATTTGAGTGTAAAACTACACCTAGGATGTTTACAGTTACAAACAAGATTCTACTCAAGCTTTTGAATGTAGTTACGCGTTTTAAAAGCTCATACGAGGAGGGTGAAAGAGATTTGAGTTCTTTTGTGTTGTATATTAAGAGAAAGCATCCAAATACTTTGTTTGCATTCATTTGAGTGTGAAACTACACCTAGGATGTTTACAGTTACAAACAATCTTCAACTCATGCTTTTGAATTCATTTACGCGTTTTAAAAGCTCATACGAGTAGGGTGAAAGAGATTTGAGTTCTTTTGTGTTGTATATAAAGAGAAAGCACCCAAATGTTTTGTTTGCATTCTTTTTAGAATGAAACTACACCAAGAATGTGTTAAATTATAAACAAGCTTCAACTCAAGCTTTTGAATGCATTTACGCGTTTTAAAAGCTCATACGAGTAGGGTGAAAGAGATTTGAGTTCTTTTGTGTTGTATATAAAGAGAAAGTATCCAAATACTTTGTTTGCATTCATTTGAGTGTGAAACTACACCGAGGATGTTTACAGTTACAAACACGCTTCAACTCAAGCTTTTGAATGCATTTACGCGTTTTAAAAGCTCATACGAGTAGGGTGAAAGAGATTTGAGTTCTTCTGTGTTGTATATTAAGAGAAAGCATCCAAATACTTTCTTTGCATTCATTTGAGTGTGAAATATACCTAGGATGTTTACAGTTACAAACAAGTTTCAACTCAAGCTTTTGACTGCATTTACGCGTTTTAAAAGCTCATACGAGTATGGTGAAAAGAGATTTGAGTTCTTTTGTGTTGTATAGTAAGAGAAAACATCCAAATACTTTGTTTGCTTTCATTTGAGTGTGAAACAACACCTAGGATGTTTACAAGTACAAACAAGCTTCAACTCAAGCTTTTGAATGAATTTACGCGTTTTAACAGCTCTTACGACTAGGGTGATAGAAATTGAGTTCTTTTGTGTTGTATATTAAGAGAAAGCATCCAAATACTTTGTTTGCATTCATTTGAGTGTGAAACTACACCTAGGATGTTTACAGTTA
Source organism: Tetragonia tetragonoides (assembly GCA_038025085.1). Classification (NCBI taxonomy): domain Eukaryota; kingdom Viridiplantae; phylum Streptophyta; class Magnoliopsida; order Caryophyllales; family Aizoaceae; genus Tetragonia; species Tetragonia tetragonoides. Next base: position 22,237,423 of record CM076146.1, read on the forward strand.
CAAACAAGCTTCAACTCATGCTTTTGAATTCATTTACGCGTTTTAAAAGCTCATACGAGTAGGGTGAAAGAGATTTGAGTTCTTTTGTGTTGTATAGTAAGAGAAAGCATCCAAATACTTTGTTTGCATTCATTTGAGTGTGAAACTACACTAGGATGTTTACAGTTACAAACAAGCTTCACCTCAAGCTTTTGAATGCATTTACGCGTTTTAAAAGCTCATACGAGTAGGGTGAAGGAGATTTGAGTTCTTTTGTGTTGTATACTAAGAGAAAGCATCCAAATACTCTGTTTGCATTCATTTGAGTGTGAAACTACACCTAGGATGTTTACAAGTACAAACAAGCTTCAACTCAAGCTTTTGAATGAATTTACGCGTTTTAACAGCTCTTACGACTAGGGTGATAGAAATTGAGTTCTTTTGTGTTGTATATTAAGAGAAACTATCCAAATACTTTGTTTGCATTCATTTGAGTGTGAAATAACACCAGGGTTGTTTACAAGTACAAACAATTTTCAACTCAAGTTTTTGAATGCATTTACGCGTTTTAAAAGCTCATACGAGTAGGGTGAAAGAGATTTGATTTCTTTTCTGTTGTATATTAAGAGAAAGAACCCAAATGTTTTGTTTGCATTCTTTTGAGTATGAAACTTCACCAAGAATGTGTTAAATTACAAACAAGCTTCAACTCATGCTTTTGAATGCATTTACGCGTTTTAAAAGCTCATACGAGTAGGGTGAAAGAGATTTGAGTTCTTTTGTGTTGTATATTAAGAGAAAGCATCCAAATACTTTGTTTGCATTCATTTGAGTGTGAAACTACACCTAGGATGTTTACAGTTACAAACAAGCTTCAACTCATGCTTTTGAATTCATTTACGCGTTTTAAAAGCTCATACGAGTAGGGTGAAAGAGATTTGAGTTCTTTTGTGTTGTATAGTAAGAGAAAGCATCCAAATACTTTGTTTGCATTCATTTGAGTGTGAAACTACACCTAGGATGTTTACAAGTACAAACAAGCTTCAACTCAAGCTTTTGAATGTATTTACGCGTTTTAAAAGCTCATACGAGTAGGGTGAAAGAGATTTGAGTTCTTTTGTGTTGTATATTAAGAGAAAGCATCCAAATACTTTGTTTGCATGCATTTGAGTGTGAAACTACACCTAGGATGTTTACAAGTACAAACAAGCTTCAACTCAAGCTTTTGAATGCATTTACGCGTTTTAAAAGCTCATACGACTAGGGTGAAAGAGATTTGAGTTCTTTTGTGTTGTATATTAAGAGAAAGCATCCAAATACTTTGTTTGCATTCATTTGAGTGTGAAACTACACCAAGAATGTGTTAGATTACAAACAAGCTTCAACTCAAGCTTTTGAATGCATTTACGCGTTTTAAAAGCTAATACGAGTAGGGTGAAAGAGATTTGAGTTCTTTTGTGTTGTATATTAAGAGAAAACATCCAAATACTTTGTTTGCATTCATTTGAGTGTGAAACTACACCTAGGATGTTTACAAGTACAAAAAAGCTTCAACGCAAGCTTTTGAATGTATTTACGCGTTTTAAAAGCTCATACGAGTAGGGTGAAAGAGATTTGAGTTCTTTTGTGTTGTATATTAAGAGAAAACATCCAAATACTTTTTTGTCATTCATTTTTGTGCGAAACTTTACCTAGGATGTTTATAGTTACAAAAAAGCTTCAACTCAAGCTTTTGAATGCGTTTACGCGTTTTAAAAGCTCATACGAGTAGGGTGAAAGAGATTTGAGGTCTTTTGTGTTGTATATTAAGAGAAAGCATCCAAATACTTTGTTTGCATTCATTTGAGTGTGAAACTACACCTAGGATGTTTACAGTTACAAACAAGCTTCAACTCATGCTTTTGAATTCATTTACGCGTTTTAAAAGCTCATACGAGTAGGGTGAAAGAGATTTGAGTTCTTTTGTGTTGTATAGTAAGAGAAAGCATCCAAATACTTTGTTTGCATTCATTTGAGTGTGAAACTACACCTAGGATGTTTACAAGTACAAACAAGCTTCAACTCAAGCTTTTGAATGTATTTACGCGTTTTAAAAGCTCATACGAGTAGGGTGAAAGAGATTTGAGTTCTTTTGTGTTGTATATTAAGAGAAAGCATCCAAATACATTGTTTGCATTCATTTGAGTGTGAAACTACACCAAGAATGTGTTAAATTACAAACAAGCTTCAACTCAAGCTTTTGAATGCATTTACGCGTTTTAAAAGCTCATACGAGTAGGGCGAAAGAGATTTGAGTTCTTTTGTGTTGTATATTAAGAGAAAGCATCCAAATACTTTGTTTGCATGCATTTGAGTGTGAAACTACACCTAGGATGTTTACAAGTACAAACAAGCTTCAACTCAAGCTTTTGAATGCATTTACGCGTTTTAAAAGCTCATACGACTAGGGTGAAAGAGATTTGAGTTCTTTTGTGTTGTATATTAAGAGAAAGCATCCAAATACTTTGTTTGCATTCATTTGAGTGTGAAACTACACCAAGAATGTGTTAGATTACAAACAAGCTTCAACTCAAGCTTTTGAATGCATTTACGCGTTTTAAAAGCTAATACGAGTAGGGTGAAAGAGATTTGAGTTCTTTTGTGTTGTATATTAAGAGAAAGCATCCAAATACTTTGTTTGCATTCATTTGAGTGTGAAACTACACCTAGGATGTTTACAAGTACAAAAAAGCTTCAACGCAAGCTTTTGAATATATTTACGCGTTTTAAAAGCTCATACGAGTAGGGTGAAAGAGATTTGAGTTCTTTTGTGTTGTATATTAAGAGAAAACATCCAAATACTTTTTTGTCATTCATTTTTGTGTGAAACTTTACCTAGGATGTTTATAGTTACAAAAAAGCTTCAACTCAAGCTTTTGAATGCGTTTACGCGTTTTAAAAGCTCATACGAGTAGGGTGAAAGAGATTTGAGGTCTTTTGTGTTGTATATTAAGAGAAAGCATCCAAATACTTTGTTTGCATTCATTTGAGTGTGAAACTACACCTAGGATGTTTACAGTTACAAACAAGCTTCAACTCATGCTTTTGAATTCATTTACGCGTTTTAAAAGCTCATACGAGTAGGGTGAAAGAGATTTGAGTTCTTTTGTGTTGTATAGTAAGAGAAAGCATCCAAATACTTTGTTTGCATTCATTTGAGTGTGAAACTACACCTAGGATGTTTACAAGTACAAACAAGCTTCAACTCAAGCTTTTGAATGTATTTACGCGTTTTAAAAGCTCATACGAGTAGGGTGAAAGAGATTTGAGTTCTTTTGTGTTGTATATTAAGAGAAAGCATCCAAATACATTGTTTGCATTCATTTGAGTGTGAAACTACACCAAGAATGTGTTAGATTACAAACAAGCTTCAACTCAAGCTTTTGAATGCATTTACGCGTTTTAAAAGCTAATACGAGTAGGGTGAAAGAGATTTGAGTTCTTTTGTGTTGTATATTAAGAGAAAGCATCCAAATACTTTGTTTGCATTCATTTGAGTGTGAAACTACACCTAGGATGTTTACAAGTACAAAAAAGCTTCAACGCAAGCTTTTGAATGTATTTACGCGTTTTAAAAACTCATACGAGTAGGGTGAAAGAGATTTGAGTTCTTTTGTGTTGTATATTAAGAGAAAACATCCAAATACTTTTTTGTCATTCATTTTTGTGTGAAACTTTACCTAGGATGTTTATAGTTACAAAAAAGCTTCAACTCAAGCTTTTGAATGCGTTTACGCGTTTTAAAAGCTCATACGAGTAGGGTGAAAGAGATTTGAGGTCTTTTGTGTTGTATATTAAGAGAAAGCATCCAAATACTTTGTTTGCATTCATTTGAGTGTGAAACTACACCTAGGATGTTTACAGTTACAAACAAGCTTCAACTCATGCTTTTGAATTCATTTACGCGTTTTAAAAGCTCATACGAGTAGGGTGAAAGAGATTTGAGTTCTTTTGTGTTGTATAGTAAGAGAAAGCATCCAAATACTTTGTTTGCATTCATTTGAGTGTGAAACTACACCTAGGATGTTTACAAGTACAAACAAGCTTCAACTCAAGCTTTTAAATGTATTTACGCGTTTTAAAAGCTCATACGAGTAGGGTGAAAGAGATTTGAGTTCTTTTGTGTTGTATATTAAGAGAAAGCATCCAAATACTTTGTTTGCATTCATTTGAGTGTGAAACTACACCAAGAATGTGTTAAATTACAAACAAGCTTCAACTCAAGCTTTTGAATGCATTTACGCGTTTTAAAAGCTCATACGAGTAGGGCGAAAGAGATTTGAGTTCTTTTGTGTTGTATATTAAGAGAAAGCATCCAAATACTTTGTTTGCATGCATTTGAGTGTGAAACTACACCTAGGATGTTTACAAGTACAAACAAGCTTCAACTCAAGCTTTTGAATGCATTTACGCGTTTTAAAAGCTCATACGACTAGGGTGAAAGAGATTTGAGTTCTTTTGTGTTGTATATTAAGAGAAAGCATCCAAATACTTTGTTTGCATTCATTTGAGTGTGAAACTACACCAAGAATGTGTTAGATTACAAACAAGCTTCAACTCAAGCTTTTGAATGCATTTACGCGTTTTAAAAGCTAATACGAGTAGGGTGAAAGAGATTTGAGTTCTTTTGTGTTGTATATTAAGAGAAAGCATCCAAATACTTTGTTTGCATTCATTTGAGTGTGAAACTACACCTAAGATGTTTACAAGTACAAAAAAGCTTCAACTCAAGCTTTTGAATGTATTTACGCGTTTTAAAAGCTCATACGAGTAGGGTGAAAGAGATTTGAGTTCTTTTGTGTTGTATATTAAGAGAAAACATCCAAATACTTTTTTGTCATTCATTTTTGTGTGAAACTTTACCTAGGATGTTTATAGTTACAAAAAAGCTTCAACTCAAGCTTTTGAATGCGTTTACGCGTTTTAAAAGTTCATACGAGTAGGGTGAAAGATATTTGAGTTCTTTTTTGTTGTATATTAAGAGAAAGCATCCAAATACTTTGTTTGCATTCATTTGAGTGTAAAACTACACCTAGGATGTTTACAGTTACAAACAAGCTTCAACTCAAGCTTTTGAATGCTTTTACGCGTTTTAAAAGCTCGTACGAGGAGGGTGAAAGAGATTTGAGTTCTTTTGTGTTGTATATTAAGAGAAAGCATCCAAATACTTTGTTTGCATTCATTTGAGTGTGAAACTACACCAAGAATGTGTTAGATTACAAAAAAGCTTCAACTCAAGCTTTTGAATGCATTTACGCGTTTTAAAAGCTAATACGAGTAGGGTGAAAGAGATTTGAGTTCTTTTGTGTTGTATATTAAGAGAAAGCATCCAAATACTTTGTTTGCATTCATTTGAGTGTGAAACTACACCTAGGATGTTTACACGTACAAAAAAGCTTCAACTCAAGCTTTTGATTGTATCTACGCCTTTTAAAAGCTCATACGAGTAGGGTGAAAGAGATTTGAGTTCTTTTGTATTGTATATTAAGAGAAAGCATCCAAATACTTTGTGTACATTCATTTGATGTAAAACTGCACATAGGATGTTTACAGTTACAAACAAGCTTCAACTCAAGCTTTTGAATGTATTTACGCGTTTTAAAAGCTCATACGAGTAGGGTGAAAGAGATTTGAGTTCTTTTGTGTTGTATATTAAGAGAAAGCATTCAAATACTTTGTTTGCATTCATTTGAGTGTGAAACTACACCAAGAATGTGTTAAATTACAAACAAGCTTCAACTCAAGCTTTTCAATGCATTTACGCGTTTTAAAAGCTAATACGAGTAGGGTGAAAGAGATTTGAGTTCTTTTGTGTTGTATATTAAGAGAAAGCATCCAAATACTTTGTTTGCTTTCATTTGAGTGTGAAACTACACCTAGGATGTTTACAAGTACAAACAAGCTTCAACTCAAGCTTTTGAATGAATTTACGCGTTTTAACAGCTCTTACGACTAGGGTGATAGAAATTGAGTTCTTTTGTGTTGTATATTAAGAGAAAGCATCCAAATACTTTGTGTACATTCATTTGATGTAAAACTGCACATAGGATGTTTACAGTTACAAACAAGCTTCAACTCAAGCTTTTGAATGTATTTACGCGTTTTAAAAGCTCATACGAGTAGGGTGAAAGAGATTTGAGTTCTTTTGTGTTGTATATTAAAAGAAAGCATCCAAATACTTTGTTTGCATTCAATTGAGTGTGAAACTACACCAAGAATGTGTTAAATTACAAACAAGTTTCAACTCAAGGTTTTGAAAGCATTTACGCGTTTTAAAAGCTCATACGAGTAGGGTGAAAGAGATTTGAGTTCTTTTGTGTTGTATATTAAAAGAAAGCATCCAAATACTTTGTTTGCATTCAATTGAGTGTGAAACTACACCAAGAATGTGTTAAATTACAAACAAGCTTCAACTCAAGCTTTTGAATGCATTTACGCGTTTTAAAAGCTCATACGAGTAGGGTGAAAGAGATTTGAGTTCTTTTGTGTTGTATATTAAGAGAAAGCATCAAAATACTTTGTTTGCATTCATTTGAGTGTGAAACTACACCTAGGATGTTTACAGTTACAAACAAGCTTCAACTCATGCTTTTGAATTCATTTACGCGTTTTAAAAGCTCATACGAGTAGGGTGAAAGAGATTTGAGTTCTTTTGTGTTGTATATTAAGAGAAAGCATCCAAATACTTTTTTTGCATTCATTTGATTGTGGAACTACACCAAGAATGTGTTAAATTACAAACAAGCTTCAACTCAAGCTTTTGAATGCATTTACGCGTTTTAAAAGCTCATACGAGTAGGGCGAAAGAGATTTGAGTTCTTTTGTGTTGTATATTAAGAGAAAGCATCCAAATACTTTGTTTGCATGCATTTGAGTGTGAAACTACACCTAGGATGTTTACAAGTACAAACAAGCTTCAACTCAAGCTTTTGAATGCATTTACGCGTTTTAAAAGCTCATACGACTAGGGTGAAAGAGATTTGAGTTCTTTTGTGTTGTATATTAAGAGAAAGCATCCAAATACTTTGTTTGCATTCATTTGAGTGTGAAACTACACCAAGAATGTGTTAGATTACAAACAAGCTTCAACTCAAGCTTTTGAATGCATTTACGCGTTTTAAAAGCTAATACGAGTAGGGTGAAAGAGATTTGAGTTCTTTTGTGTTGTATATTAAGAGAAAGCATCCAAATACTTTGTTTGCATTCATTTGAGTGTGAAACTACACCTAGGATGTTTACAGTTACAAACAAGCTTCAACTCATGCTTTTGAATTCATTTACGCGTTTTAAAAGCTCATACGAGTAGGGTGAAAGAGATTTGAGTTCTTTTGTGTTGTATAGTAAGAGAAAGCATCCAAATACTTTGTTTGCATTCATTTGAGTGTGAAACTACACCTAGGATGTTTACAAGTACAAACAAGCTTCAACTCAAACTGCTGAATAAATTTACAAGTACAAACAAGTACAAACTGCTGAAACTACACCTAGGATGTTTACAGTTACAAACAAGCTTATACTCATGCTTTTGAATTCATTTACGCGTTTTAAAAGCTCATACGAGTAGGGTGAAAGAGATTTGAGTTCTTTTGTGTTGTATATTAAGAGAAAGCATCCAAATACTTTGTTTGTATTCAATTGAGTGTGAAACTACACCAAGAATGTGTTAGATTACAAACAAGCTTCAACTCAAGCTTTTGAATGCATTTACGCGTTTTAAAAGCTCATACGACTAGGGTGAAAGAGATTTGAGTTCTTTTGTGTTGTATATTAAGAGAAAGCATCCAAATACTTTGTTTGCATTCATTTGAGTGTGAAACTACACCAAGAATGTGTTAGATTACAAACAAGCTTCAACTCAAGCTTTTGAATGCATTTACGCGTTTTAAAAGCTAATACGAGTAGGGTGAAAGAGATTTGAGTTCTTTTGTGTTGTATATTAAGAGAAAGCATCCAAATACTTTGTTTGCATTCATTTGAGTGTGAAACTACACCTAGGATGTTTACAGTTACAAACAAGCTTCAACTCATGCTTTTGAATTCATTTACGCGTTTTAAAAGCTCATACGAGTAGGGTGAAAGAGATTTGAGTTCTTTTGTGTTGTATAGTAAGAGAAAGCATCCAAATACTTTGTTTGCATTCATTTGAGTGTGAAACTACACCTAGGATGTTTACAAGTACAAACAAGCTTCAACTCAAACTGCTGAATAAATTTACAAGTACAAACAAGTACAAACTGCTGAAACTACACCTAGGATGTTTACAGTTACAAACAAGCTTAAACTCATGCTTTTGAATTCATTTACGCGTTTTAAAAGCTCATACGAGTAGGGTGAAAGAGATTTGAGTTCTTTTGTGTTGTATATTAAGAGAAAGCATCCAAATACTTTGTTTGTATTCAATTGAGTGTGAAACTACACCAAGAATGTGTTAAATTACAAACAAGCTTCAACTCAAGCTTTTGAATGCATTTACGCGTTTTAAAAGCTCATACGAGTAGGGTGAAAGAGATTTGAGTTCTTTTGTGTTGTATATTAAGAGAAAGCATCCAAATACTTTGTTTGCATTCAGTTGAGTGTGAAACTACACCTAGGATGTTTACAAGTACAAACAAGCTTCAACTCAAGCTGTTGAATGAATTTACGCGTTTTAACAGCTCTTACGACTAGGGTGATAGAAATTGAGTTCTTGTGTGTTATATATTAAGAGAAAGCATCCAAATACTTTGTTTGCATTCATTTGAGTGTGAAACTACAACTAGGATGTTTACAGTTACAAACAAGCTTCAACTTATGCTTTTGAATTCATTTACGCGTTTTAAAAGCTCATACGAGTAGGGTGAAAGAGATTTGAGTTCTTTTGTGTTGTATAGTAAGAGAAAGCATCCAAATACTTTGTTTGCATTCATTTGAGTGTGAAACTACACCTAGGATGTTTACAAGTACAAAAAAGTTTCAACTCAAGCTTTTGAATGTATTTACGCGTTTTAAAAGCTCATACGAGTAGGGTGAAAGAGATTTGAGTTCTTTTGTGTTGTATAGTAAGAGAAAGCATCCAAATACTTTGTTTGCATTCATTTGAGTGTGAAACTACACCTAGGATGTTTACAAGTACAAACAAGCTTCAACTCAAGCTTTTGAATGTATTTACGCGTTTTAAAAGCTCATACGAGTAGGGTGAAAGAGATTTGAGTTCTTTTGTGTTGTATATTAAGAGAAAGCATCCAAATACTTTTTTTGCATTCATTTGATTGTGGAACTACACCAAGAATGTGTTAAATTACAAACAAGCTTCAACTCAAGCATTTGAATGCATTTACGCGTTTTAAAAGCTCATACGAGTAGGGCGAAAGAGATTTGAGTTCTTTTGTGTTGTATATTAAGAGAAAGCATCCAAATACTTTGTTTGCATGCATTTGAGTGTGAAACTGCACCTAGGATGTTTACAAGTACAAACAAGCTTCAACTCAAGCTTTTGAATGCATTTACGCGTTTTAAAAGCTCATACGACTAGGGTGAAAGAGATTTGAGTTCTTTTGTGTTGTATATTAAGAGAAAGCATCCAAATACTTTGTTTGCATTCATTTGAGTGTGAAACTACACCAAGAATGTGTTAGATTACAAACAAGCTTCAACTCAAGCTTTTGAATGCATTTACGCGTTTTAAAAGCTAATACGAGTAGGGTGAAAGAGATTTGAGTTCTTTTGTGTTGTATATTAAGAGAAAGCATCCAAATACTTTGTTTGCATTCATTTGAGTGTGAAACTACACCTAGGATGTTTACAGTTACAAACAAGCTTCAACTCATGCTTTTGAATTCATTTACGCGTTTTAAAAGTTCATACGAGTAGGGTGAAAGAGATTTGAGTTCTTTTGTGTTGTATAGTAAGAGAAAGCATCCAAATACTTTGTTTGCATTCATTTGAGTGTGAAACTACACCTAGGATGTTTACAAGTACAAACAAGCTTCAACTCAAACTGCTGAATAAATTTACAAGTACAAACAAGTACAAACTGCTGAAACTACACCTAGGATGTTTACAGTTACAAACAAGCTTAAACTCATGCTTTTGAATTCATTTACGCGTTTTAAAAGCTCATACGAGTAGGGTGAAAGAGATTTGAGTTCTTTTGTGTTGTATATTAAGAGAAAGCATCCAAATACTTTGTTTGTATTCAATTGAGTGTGAAACTACACCAAGAATGTGTTAGATTACAAACAAGCTTCAACTCAAGCTTTTGAATGCATTTACGCGTTTTAAAAGCTCATACGACTAGGGTGAAAGAGATTTGAGTTCTTTTGTGTTGTATATTAAGAGAAAGCATCCAAATACTTTGTTTGCATTCATTTGAGTGTGAAACTACACCAAGAATGTGTTAGATTACAAACAAGCTTCAACTCAAGCTTTTGAATGCATTTACGCGTTTTAAAAGCTAATACGAGTAGGGTGAAAGAGATTTGAGTTCTTTTGTGTAGTATATTAAGAGAAAGCATCCAAATACTTTGTTTGCATTCATTTGAGTGTGAAACTACACCTAGGATGTTTACAGTTACAAACAAGCTTCAACTCATGCTTTTGAATTCATTTACGCGTTTTAAAAGCTCATACGAGTAGGGTGAAAGAGATTTGAGTTCTTTTGTGTTGTATAGTAAGAGAAAGCATCCAAATACTTTGTTTGCATTCATTTGAGTGTGAAACTACACCTAGGATGTTTACAAGTACAAACAAGCTTCAACTCAAACTGCTGAATAAATTTACAAGTACAAACAAGTACAAACTGCTAAAACTACACCTAGGATGTTTACAGTTACAAACAAGCTTAAACTCATGCTTTTGAATTCATTTACGCGTTTTAAAAGCTCATACGAGTAGGGTGAAAGAGATTTGAGTTCTTTTGTGTTGTATATTAAGAGAAAGCATCCAAATACTTTGTTTGTATTCAATTGAGTGTGAAACTACACCAAGAATGTGTTAAATTACAAACAAGCTTCAACTCAAGCTTTTGAATGCATTTACGCGTTTTAAAAGCTCATACGAGTAGGGTGAAAGAGATTTGAGTTCTTTTGTGTTGTATATTAAGAGAAAGCATCCAAATACTTTGTTTGCATTCATTTGAGTGTGAAACTACACCTAGGATGTTTACAAGTACAAACAAGCTTCAACTCAAGCTGTTGAATGAATTTACGCGTTTTAACAGCTCTTACGACTAGGGTGATAGAAATTGAGTTCTTGTGTGTTATATATTAAGAGAAAGCATCCAAATACTTTGTTTGCATTCATTTGAGTGTGAAACTACAACTAGGATGTTTACAGTTACAAACAAGCTTCAACTTATGCTTTTGAATTCATTTACGCGTTTTAAAAGCTCATACGAGTAGGGTGAAAGAGATTTGAGTTCTTTTGTGTTGTATAGTAAGAGAAAGCATCCAAATACTTTGTTTGCATTCATTTGAGTGTGAAACTACACCTAGGATGTTTACAAGTACAAAAAAGTTTCAACTCAAGCTTTTGAATGTATTTACGCGTTTTAAAAGCTCATACGAGTAGGGTGAAAGAGATTTGAGTTCTTTTGTGTTGTATATTAAGAGAAAGCATCCAAATACTTTGTTTGCATTCATTTGATTGTGGAACTACACCAAGAATGTGTTAAATTACAAACAAGCTTCAACTCAAGCTTTTGAATGCATTTACGCGTTTTAAAAGCTCATACGAGTAGGGCGAAAGAGATTTGAGTTCTTTTGTGCTGTATATTAAGAGAAAGCATCCAAATACTTTGTTTGCATTCATTTGAGTGTGAAACTTCACCTAGGATGTTTACAAGTACAAACAAGCTTCAACTCAAGCTTTTGAATGCATTTACGCGTTTTAAAAGCTCATACGACTAGGGTGAAAGAGATTTGAGTTCTTTTGTGTTGTATATTAAGAGAAAGCATCCAAATACATTGTTTGCATTCATTTGAGTGTGAAACTACACCTAGGATGTTTACAGTTACAAACAAGCTTCAACGCATGCTTTTGAATTCATTTACGCGTTTTAAAAGCTCATACGAGTAGGGTGAAAGAGATTTGAGTTCTTTTGTGTTGTATATAAAGAGAAAGCACCCAAATGTTTTGTTTGCATTCTTTTGAGTATGAAACTACACCAAGAATGTGTTAAATTATAAACAAGCTTCAACTCAAGCTTTTGAATGCATTTTCGCGTTTTAAAAGCTCATACGAGTAGGGTGAAAGAGATTTGAGTTCTTTTGTGTTGTATATAAAGAGAAAGCATCCAAATACTTTGTTTGCATTCATTTGAGTGTGAAACTACACCTAGGATGTTTACAGTTACAAACAAGCTTCAACTCATGCTTTTGAATTCATTTACGCGTTTTAAAAGCTCATACGAGTAGGGTGAAAGAGATTTGAGTTCTTTTGTGTTGTATATTAAGAGAAAGCATCCAAATACTTTGTTTGCATTCAATTGAGTGTGAAACTACACCAAGAATGTGTTAAATTACAAACAAGCTTCAACTCAAGCTTTTGAATGCATTTACGCGTTTTAAAAGCTCATACGAGTAGGGTGAAAGAGATTTGAGTTCTTTTGTGTTGTATATTAAGAGAAAGCATCCAAATACTTTGTTTGCATTCATTTGAGTGTGAAACTACACCTAGGATGTTTACAAGTACAAACAAGCTTCAACTCAAGCTGTTGAATGAATTTACGCGTTTTAACAGCTCTTACGACTAGGGTGATAGAAATTGAGTTCTTGTGTGTTATATATTAAGAGAAAGCATCCAAATACTTTGATTGCATTCATTTGAGTGTGAAACTACAACTAGGATGTTTACAGTTACAAACAAGCTTCAACTCATGCTTTTGAATTCATTTACGCGTTTTAAAAGCTCATACGAGTAGGGTGAAAGAGATTTGAGTTCTTTTGTGTTGTATAGTAAGAGAAAGCATCCAAATACTTTGTTTGCATTCATTTGAGTGTGAAACTACACCTAGGATGTTTACAAGTACAAAAAAGTTTCAACTCAAGCTTTTGAATGTATTTACGCGTTTTAAAAGCTCATACGAGTAGGGTGAAAGAGATTTGAGTTCTTTTGTGTTGTATATTAAGAGAAAGCATCCAAATACTTTGTTTGCATTCATTTGATTGTGGAACTACACCAAGAATGTGTTAAATTACAAACAAGCTTCAACTCAAGCTTTTGAATGCATTTACGCGTTTTAAAAGCTCATACGAGTAGGGCGAAAGAGATTTGAGTTCTTTTGTGTTGTATATTAAGAGAAAGCATCCAAATACTTTGTTTGCATTCATTTGAGTGTGAAACTACACCTAGGATGTTTACAAGTACAAACAAGCTTCAACTCAAGCTTTTGAATGCATTTACGCGTTTTAAAAGCTCATACGACTAGGGTGAAAGAGATTTGAGTTCTTTTGTGTTGTATATTAAGAGAAAGCATCCAAATACATTGTTTGCATTCATTTGAGTGTGAAACTACACCTAGGATGTTTACAGTTACAAACAAGCTTCAACGCATGCTTTTGAATTCATTTACGCGTTTTAAAAGCTCATACGAGTAGGGTGAAAGAGATTTGAGTTCTTTTGTGTTGTATATAAAGAGAAAGCACCCAAATGTTTTGTTTGCATTCTTTTGAGTATGAAACTACACCAAGAATGTGTTAAATTATAAACAAGCTTCAACTCAAGCTTTTGAATGCATTTTCGCGTTTTAAAAGCTCATACGAGTAGGGTGAAAGAGATTTGAGTTCTTTTGTGTTGTATATAAAGAGAAAGCATCCAAATACTTTGTTTGCATTCATTTGAGTGTGAAACTACACCTAGGATGTTTACAGTTACAAACAAGCTTCAACTCATGCTTTTGAATTCATTTACGCGTTTTAAAAGCTCATACGAGTAGGGTGAAAGAGATTTGAGTTCTTTTGTGTTGTATATTAAGAGAAAGCATCCAAATACTTTGTTTGCATTCAATTGAGTGTGAAACTACACCAAGAATGTGTTAAATTACAAACAAGCTTCAACTCAAGCTTTTGAATGCATTTACGCGTTTTAAAAGCTCATACGAGTAGGGTGAAAGAGATTTGAGTTCTTTTGTGTTGTATATTAAGAGAAAGCATCCAAATACTTTGTTTGCATTCATTTGAGTGTGAAACTACACCTAGGATGTTTACAAGTACAAACAAGCTTCAACTCAAGCTGTTGAATGAATTTACGCGTTTTAACAGCTCTTACGACTAGGGTGATAGAAATTGAGTTCTTGTGTGTTATATATTAAGAGAAAGCATCCAAATACTTTGTTTGCATTCATTTGAGTGTGAAACTACAACTAGGATGTTTACAGTTACAAACAAGCTTCAACTCATGCTTTTGAATTCATTTACGCGTTTTAAAAGCTCATACGAGTAGGGTGAAAGAGATTTGAGTTCTTTTGTGTTGTATAGTAAGAGAAAGCATCCAAATACTTTCTTTGCATTCATTTGAGTGTGAAACTACACCTAGGATGTTTACAAGTACAAAAAAGTTTCAACTCAAGCTTTTGAATGTATTTACGCGTTTTAAAAGCTCATACGAGTAGGGTGAAAGAGATTTGAGTTCTTTTGTGTTGTATATTAAGAGAAAGCATCCAAATACTTTTTTCTCATTCATTTTTGTGTGAAACTATACCTAGGATGTTTATAGTTACAAACAAGCTTCAACTCAAGCTTTTCAATGCGTTTACGCGTTTTAATAGCTCATACGAGTAGGGTGAAAGATATTTGAGTTCTTTTGTGTTGTATATTAAGAGAAAGCGTCCAAATACTTTGTTTGCATTCATTTGAGTGTAAAACTACACCTAGGATGTTTACAGTTACAAACAAGCTTCAACTCAAACTTTTGAATGCATTTACGCGTTTTAAAAGCTCATACGAGGAGGGTGAAAGAGATTTGAGTTCTTTTGTGTTGTATAGTAAGAGAAAGCATCCAAATACTTTGTTTGCATTCATTTGAGTGTGAAACTACACCTAGGATGTTTACAGTTACAAACAAGCTTCAACTCATGCTTTTGAATTCATTTACGCGTTTTAAAAGCTCATACGAGTAGGGTGAAAGAGATTTGAGTTCTTTTGTGTTGTATATTAAGAGAAAGCATCCAAATACTTTGTTTGCATTCATTTGAGTGTGAAACTACACCAAGAATGTGTTAGATTACAAACAAGCTTCAACTCAAGCTTTTGAATGCATTTACGCGTTTTAATAGCTAAAACGAGTAAGGTGAAAGAGATTTGAGTTCTTTTGTGTTTTATATTCAGAGAAAGCATCCAAATACTTTGTTTGCATTCATTTGAGTGTGAAACTACACCTAGGATGTTTACAGTTACAAACAAGCTTCAACTCATGCTTTTGAATTCATTTACGCGTTTTAAAAGCTCATACGAGTAGGGTGAAAGAGATTTGAGTTCTTTTGTGTTGTATATTAAGAGAAAGCATCCAAATACTTTGTTTGCATTCATTTGAGTGTGAAACTACACCAAGAATGTGTTAGATTACAAACAAGCTTCAACTCAAGCTTTTGAATGCATTTACGCGTTTTAATAGCTAAAACGAGTAGGGTGAAAGAGATTTGAGTTCTTTTGTGTTTTATATTAAGAGAAAGCATCCAAATACTTTGTTTGCATTCATTTGAGTGTGAAACTACACCTAGGATGTTTACAAGTACAGACAAGCTTCAACACAAGCTGTTGAATGAATGTACGCGTTTTAACAGCTCTTACGACTAGGGTGATAGAAATTGAGTTCTTTTGTGTTGTATATTAAGAGAAAATATCCAAATACTTTGTTTGCATTCATTTGAGTGTGAAATAACACCAGGGTTGTTTACAAGTACAAACAATTTTCAACTCAAGTTTTTGAATGCATTTACGCGTTTTAAGAGCTCATACGAGTAGGGTGAAAGAGATTTGAGTTCTTTTGTGTTGTATATAAAGAGAAAGTATCCAAATACTTTGTTTGCATTCATTTGAGTGTGAAACTACACCGAGGATGTTTACAGTTACAAACACGCTTCAACTCAAGCTTTTGAATGCATTTACGCGTTTTAACAGCTCTTACGACTAGGGTGATAGAAATTGAGTTCTTTTGTGTTGTATATTAAGAGAAAGCATCCAAATACTTTGTTTGCATTCATTTGAGTGTGAAACTACACCTAGGATGTTTACAGTTACAAACAAGCTTCAACTCATGCTTTTGAATTCATTTACGCGTTTTAAAAGCTCATACGAGTAGGGTGAAGGAGATTTGAGTTCTTTTGTGTTGTATAGTAAGAGAAAGCATCCAAATACTTTGTTTGCATTCATTTGAGTGTGAAACTACACTAGGATGTTTACAGTTACAAACAAGCTTCAACTCAAGCTTTTGAATGCATTTACGCGTTTTAAAAGCTCATACGAGTAGGGTGAAGGAGATTTGAGTTCTTTTGATGCAGGAGCAAGTATGTTAAAGGACAAGCAAGAAGACGACGAATCAAGAACGTCCAAGAACCCAGTTCTTGAAACGTTAATGCTTGATCTTGAGCTGCTCATTGCCAAGAGTATAATGCCACGTGAGGTAAAGTGTGAGGTAACTATGTTAGAGTGGCAAGAAGATGACTAGAAGCTGAAAAGAAGAAGCCTTGGGCGCCAAGGAAACTGTTCCAGCGGTTTTGAGCCTTGGGCGCTAGGTAATCAGTTCTTTAGTTCGATTTCGTTTAGTATTCCCTTAATTAGTTAGAATATGTTTAGGAGAGTGATAATCTGATTGTTATTAGTATTAGAAGTCCATTAGGAATTAGGAAAGCTGTTAGTTAGTCCGTTTTACAATTGTAGTTAGTTTCGTAGTTAGTTTCCTATTCGGACTAGGATTAGGATTCCGAATAGCTTTAGATTTCTTTGTCTATAAATAGGGGAGAGCTTTGCTATTGTAAACTCGTGCTTTGATGATTAATTATTGAATACGTGAGTATTTACCCCTCAAACTGAGTGATTCAGGTTGAAACCCTTACGAGTGATTCGTGAGTTGTTCTTGAGTGATTCTTGAACAAGATCCCTTTGTGTGATACTATCAAAGGTTAATTTCCGTTTTGTTACTTATTTCACATCAACTTGGTATCAGAGCTAAAGGTTTGAGCTTTCTTAAGTTTAAACAACACGGTCCTGAGCATAAACACGACACCATAGCGAGCTTTAGAGAAAGATTGTTGCAAGATCCGCCCTTTGTTCAAGAAGACAGCCAAGAAACCCCCAAGAAACCTACAACCGAAGCTATGGGTGACCCCAACGAACTAGCAAAGTTGTTAACAGCCATGGAGGATCTTAGGACGTCTTTTAAATCTCAAGAAGAGCGGATGGCTGCTATGGAAAGAAGAAACCAAGAAGATAGGGAGAACATGGAGACAAGGATGCGCAGAATTCATTGGAGAAAGCACAACCGTGACCCCGACTTCGATGAGGAGTTTGAAGACACAAGTGGGACTAGAACCAATGACGCTCCTAAACCACGACATCCCTATGATGATGACAGGAACTTGAAGGTCGAACTCCCTGAATATGACGGTTCCTACGACCCAGAGGCCTTTCTTGATTGGCTTAGAACTATGGAGAGAGTCTTTGAATACAAGGAGTATGATGAGCGGCGAAGATGCAAGTTAGCCACGCTTAAACTCACCAAGCATGCTTCTTTATGGTATGAAAACCTAAAGGCTCGATGCAAGAAGGAAGAGAAAGCAAAGATTGAGACTTGGGACAAACTCAAGAAATATTTAAAGAAACGATTTTTGCCTAAAGAATTTGAGCAAGAACAGTTTTTGAAACTCACATCCTTAAGCCAAGAAACCTCAAGTGTACAAGACTACCTCCAGAAGTTTGAACATATGCACATGATGTGTGATCTTGAGGAGAAGGAGGAGTTAAAGATCGCGCGGTTCATCAAAGGTCTAAACCCAACTCTAAGGCGCAAGGTAGAGCTTGTTCCTTACGTAACCTTTGAGGACGTCTGCAAAATTGCTCTCAAGATTGAGAAGCAAGAGAAGGAGCAAAAACCGGTTGCCCGAGATGTGATTAAAGGCTATACAAATTTTCGGAACCAATACAATGCAAGAGAGAATGCAACATTCTCCAAGAGCGCAAGTGTCCCTAGCAAGCCCGTAACTCAAGACAAAGGCAAAGCCGTGGCTACTAAGGACAAGAACCAACTGCGTTGTTTCAAGTGTCAAGGATATGGATACTATGCCTATGAGTGCGGCTCGAAGAAAGCGCTCACCATCGCTGAGCTAGAAGAGATGGAGCCCTCGTTTGTTATGCCCATAACCGAGGATAGTGATGAAGATATTGGAGAGCCATTCATTGAAGATTATGGTATACCCGAGGTTGGAGAGACCCTAATCCTTACGAAATTGCTACATACGACTGTGGCCGTTGATGAGTCCGACCAAAGGGAGCAAATATTCCATTCTCGCTGCAAGGTTAGAGGTAAAGTTTGCAATTTGATTATTGACTCTGGGAGTTGTACTAATGTTGCCTCTAAAGAGATGGTTGATAAGCTTGATTTGCCTACTAAAAGTCATCCTAAACCCTATACTGTGCAATGGTTGAATGATGGGGGAGGGTTAAAAGTGACTAAACAAGCTAGAGTTTGCTTTACTTTAGGGTGTTATAAAGACGATCTATGGTGTGATGTACTGCCTATGGGTATTTGTCATATATTGTTAGGTCGTCCTTGGCAATTTGATAGGAAAGTTAGTCATGATGGTGTAAACAATAACTATACTGTTGAGCATAACCAGAAACGAATCAAATTGTTACCCTTGACTGCCACTGAAGTTAAAGAAGCAAAGGCTAGTAAAAAGGCGAGTCGTGTAATGGTCATAGGAGAGAAAGAGATGGAAAAAGAGGTGGCTAGTGAAACTATGAGCTACCTAGTGTTGTTGTTTGAGCCTAACATGTGTAACAATCCCAATTATGATCCTGAGTTACGCCTATTGTTAGAGAGGTTCAAAGAAGTATTCCCCGAGGAGTTACCCCCTGGTTTACCTCCTATGCGTGGCATAGAACACCAAATTGACCTAGTTCCTGGAGCACCACTTCCAAATAGGCCAGCATATCGGTGTAACCCCGAAGAAGCCAAAGAGTTACAAAGACAAGTTGAAGAGCTTGTGCAAAGAGGCTATGTGAGAGAAAGTCTAAGTCCATGCGCTGTTCCTGCGTTACTTGTGCCTAAGAAAGATGGGACATGGCGTATGTGCATTGATAGTAGAGCTGTCAACAATATCACAATCAAATATAGGTTCCCTATGCCAAGATTAGATGATATGTTAGACGAGCTACATGGTTCCCAGTTGTTTTCCAAGATAGATCTTAGAGCTGGATACCATCAAGTGAGAATCAAGGAGGGGGATGAATGGAAAACCGCGTTCAAGACACGACATGGTTTGTATGAGTGGTTAGTAATGCCTTTTGGCTTGTGCAATGCTCCTAGCACATTCATGAGGTTGATGAACGAGGTATTGAGAGCATTCCTTGGTAAATTTGTTGTGGTTTACCTTGATGATATTCTTATATTCAGCAAGACCAAGGAGGAACATCTAGTACATCTACAGCGCGTATTTGAGAAGCTAAAGGAACAACAGCTTTTTGGCAAGTTAGAGAAGTGTGATTTCATGCTTCCTAAGGTTATATTCCTTGGTTACATTGTATCCAAAGATGGTGTACATGTTGATCCGTCCAAGGTAGAAGCTATGGCTTCATGGCCAGCCCCAACCAATATACATGAGGTACGTAGTTTTCATGGCTTGGCATCATTTTATCGGAGGTTTATACGCAATTTTAGTTCCATTACTGCTCCTATTACTGAATTAATGAAAAAAGGAGAGTTTAATTGGAGTGAAAGTGCGCAAAAGGCCTTTGTTGAGGTCAAAGAGAAGTTGTGTCAAGCACCTATTCTAGCATTACCCGATTTTGATAGATTGTTTGAGGTTGAATGTGATGCTAGTGGGGTGGGTATAGGTGCTGTTTTAATTCAAGAAAAACGTCCTATTGCCTATTTTAGTGAGAAATTGAATGGAACTCGTTTGAATTATTCTACATATGATCGAGAGTTCTATGCAATTGTGAGAGCTTTGGAGCATTGGTCCCATTATTTAAGGCCTAAGCCTTTTGTGTTGCACTCGGATCATGAAGCTCTCAAGTACATTCATGGCCAACAGAAACTAAACCCTAGACATGCCAAGTGGGTAGAGTTTCTACAATCTTTTACATTCTCGGCCAAGTACAAAGATGGGAAGAGCAATGTTGTTGCTGATGCTCTTTCACGAAGAAACCACTTGCTTGTGACACTTGAAGCGAAGCTCCTAGGCTTTGAACATCTCCAAGAACTATATGACAAGGATGCTGATTTCTCTGAGTCATTTAGAGCTTGCAAAGAAGGGGAGCATGGTGATTATTTCATACAAGATGGGTTTCTATTCAAGAGGAACAAGTTCTGCGTTCCTAGGTCCTCTGTACGTGAGCTATTGGTTAGAGAAGTTCACTCGGGAGGATTAGCTGGACATTTTGGAGTAACTAAAACCCTTGAGCTGTTACAAGAACACTTTTATTGGCCTAAGATGCTCAAAGATGTACATGCTATTGTGACGAGATGCGCTACATGTCAACGGGCCAAGAGTGCTTTTCACAAAGGGTTATACACACCATTACCGGTTCCTAGCATTCCCTGGGAGAGTGTGAGCATGGATTTCATTGTGGCACTCCCTAGAACTCAAAGGGGAAAAGATGCTGTGATGGTTGTTGTTGATAGATTGTCCAAGATGGCGCACTTTGTGCCATGTCACAAGACCGATGACGCCTCTCATGTTGCTGACTTGTTCTATAAAGAGATAGTGAGGCTACATGGCATTCCCAAGACCATTGTGTCAGATCGAGATACTAAGTTTCTGAGCTACTTTTGGAAGACACTTTGGAGACTCGTTGGGACGAAGTTACTCTTTAGCACTTCACATCACCCACAAACAGATGGGCAAACCGAGGTTACAAACAGGACCCTTGGTACTTTGCTTAGAGGGTTGGTGAGTAGAAGCACAAAAGATTGGGATATTAAGCTAGCACATGCGGAGTTTGCATATAACAGAACGCCTGGATTTACCACGGGTCGTTCTCCATTTGAGATTGTGTATGGCATTAATCCTTATTTGCCTATTGATTTCGTGTCTTTGCCTAGAGATGATGTTATCAATGTAGATGCCAAGGCAAGACAACAAGCTTTCCAGAAGACCTGTGAGCAAGTTCGTGCGCGAGTAGAGAAGATGAACTCAAGGTACCAAGCTAGAGCTAACAAGGGAAGAAAGCAAAATCTATTTGAACCTGGTGACTTAGTTTGGCTACACCTGCGCAAAGAAAGATTTCCTTCTAGACGCAAGAACAAGCTTATGCCTCGAGCAGATGGTCCTTTTCAAGTTCTAGAGAAGATTGGAGACAATGCATACAAGATTGATCTTCCTAGTGAGTATGGAAACGTGAGCTCAACCTTCAATGTCGGTGATCTTAGCCCTTACTTAGAGGATACGAATTTGAGGGCAAATTCTTTTAAAGAAGGGGAGGTTGATGTAGGAGCAAGTATGTTAAAGGACAAGCAAGAAGACGACGAATCAAGAACGTCCAAGAACCCAGTTCTTGAAACGTTAATGCTTGATCTTGAGCTGCTCATTGCCAAGAGTATAATGCCACGTGAGGTAAAGTGTGAGGTAACTATGTTAGAGTGGCAAGAAGATGACTAGAAGCTGAAAAGAAGAAGCCTTGGGCGCCAAGGAAACTGTTCCAGCGGTTTTGAGCCTTGGGCGCTAGGTAATCAGTTCTTTAGTTCGATTTCGTTTAGTATTCCCTTAATTAGTTAGAATATGTTTAGGAGAGTGATAATCTGATTGTTATTAGTATTAGAAGTCCATTAGGAATTAGGAAAGCTGTTAGTTAGTCCGTTTTACAATTGTAGTCAGTTTCGTAGTTAGTTTCCTATTCGGACTAGGATTAGGATTCCGAATAGCTTTAGATTTCTTTGTCTATAAATAGGGGAGAGCTTTGCTATTGTAAACTCGTGCTTTGATGATTAATTATTGAATACGTGAGTATTTACCCCTCAAACTGAGTGATTCAGGTTGAAACCCTTACGAGTGATTCGTGAGTTGTTCTTGAGTGATTCTTGAACAAGATCCCTTTGTGTGATACTATCAAAGGTTAATTTCCGTTTTGTTACTTATTTCACATCATCTTTTGTGTTGTATACTAAGAGAAAGCATCCAAATACTCTGTTTGCATTCATTTGAGTGTGAAACTACACCTAGGATGTTTACAAGTACAAACAAGCTTCAACTCAAGCTTTTGAATGAATTTACGCGTTTTAACAGCTCTTACGACTAGGGTGATAGAAATTGAGTTCTTTTGTGTTGTATATTAAGAGAAAATATCCAAATACTTTGTTTGCATTCATTTGAGTGTGAAATAACACCAGGGTTGTTTACAAGTACAAACAATTTTCAACTCAAGTTTTTGAATGCATTTACGCGTTTCAAAAGCTCATACGAGTAGGGTGAAAGAGATTTGATTTCTTTTCTGTTGTATATAAAGAGAAAGAACCCAAATGTTTTGTTTGCATTCTTTTGAGTATGAAACTTCACCAAGAATGTGTTAAATTACAAACAAGCTTCAACTCATGCTTTTGAATGCATTTACGCGTTTTAAAAGCTCATACGAGTAGGGTGAAAGAGATTTGAGTTCTTTTGTGTTGTATATTAAGAGAAAGCATCCAAATACTTTGTTTGCATTCATTTGAGTGTGAAACTACACCTAGGATGTTTACAGTTACAAACAAGCTTCAACTCATGCTTTTGAATTCATTTACGCGTTTTAAAAGCTCATACGAGTAGGGTGAAAGAGATTTGAGTTCTTTTGTGTTGTATAGTAAGAGAAAGCATCCAAATACTTTGTTTGCATTCATTTGAGTGTGAAACTACACCTAGGATGTTTACAAGTACAAACAAGCTTCAACTCAAGCTTTTGAATGTATTTACGCGTTTTAAAAGCTCATACGAGTAGGGTGAAAGAGATTTGAGTTCTTTTGTGTTGTATATTAAGAGAAAGCATCCAAATACTTTGTTTGCATTCATTTGAGTGTGAAACTACACCAAGAATGTGTTAAATTACAAACAAGCTTCAACTCAAGCTTTTGAATGCATTTACGCGTTTTAAAAGCTCATACGAGTAGGGCGAAAGAGATTTGAGTTCTTTTGTGTTGTATATTAAGAGAAAGCATCCAAATACTTTGTTTGCATGCATTTGAGTGTGAAACTACACCTAGGATGTTTACAAGTACAAACAAGCTTCAACTCAAGCTTTTGAATGCATTTACGCGTTTTAAAAGCTCATACGACTAGGGTGAAAGAGATTTGAGTTCTTTTGTGTTGTATATTAAGAGAAAGCATCCAAATACTTTGTTTGCACTCATTTGAGTGTGAAACTACACCAAGAATGTGTTAAATTACAAACAAGCTTCAACTCAAGCTTTTGAATGCATTTATGCGTTTTAAAAGCTCATACGAGTAGGGCGAAAGAGATTTGAGTTCTTTTGTGTTGTATATTAAGAGAAAGCATCCAAATACATTGTTTGCATGCATTTGACTGTGAAACTACACCTAGGATGTTTACAAGTACAAACAAGCTTCTACTCAAGCTTTTGAATGCATTTACGCGTTTTAAAAGCTCATACGACTAGGGTGAAAGAGATTTGAGTTCTTTTGTGTTGTATATTAAGAGAAAGCATCCAAATACTTTGTTTGCACTCATTTGAGTGTGAAACTACACCAAGAATGTGTTAGATTACAAACAAGCTTCAACTCAAGCTTTTGAATGCATTTACGCGTTTTAAAAGCTAATACGAGTAGGGTGAAAGAGATTTGAGTTCTTTTGTGTTGTATATTAAGAGAAAGCATCCAAATACTTTGTTTGCATTCATTTGAGTGTGAAACTACACCTAGGATGTTTACAAGTACAAAAAAGCTTCAACTCAAGCTTTTGAATGTATTTACGCGTTTTAAAAGCTCATACGAGTAGGGTGAAAGAGATTTGAGTTCTTTTGTGTTGTATATTAAGAGAAAACATCCAAATACTTTTTTGTCATTCATTTTTGTGTGAAACTTTACCTAGGATGTTTATAGTTACAAAAAAGCTTCAACTCAAGCTTTTGAATGCGTTTACGCGTTTTAAAAGTTCATACGAGTAGGGTGAAAGATATTTGAGTTCTTTTTTGTTGTATATTAAGAGAAAGCATCCAAATACTTTGTTTGCATTCATTTGAGTGTAAAACTACACCTAGGATGTTTACAGTTACAAACAAGCTTCAACTCAAGCTTTTGAATGCATTTACGCGTTTTAAAAGCTCGTACGAGGAGGGTGAAAGAGATTTGACTTCTTTTGTGTTGTATATTAAGAGAAAGCATCCAAATACTTTGTTTGCATTCATTTGAGTGTGAAACTACACCAAGAATGTGTTAGATTACAAACAAGCTTCAACTCAAGCTTTTGAATGCATTTACGCGTTTTAAAAGCTAATACGAGTAGGGTGAAAGAGATTTGAGTTCTTTTGTGTTGTATATTAAGAGAAAGCATCCAAATACTTTGTTTGCATTCATTTGAGTGTGAAACTACACCTAGGATGTTTACAAGTACAAAAAAGCTTCAACTCAAGCTTTTGATTGTATCTACGCCTTTTAAAAGCTCATACGAGTAGGGTGAAAGAGATTTGAGTTCTTTTTTATTGTATATTAAGAGAAAGCATCCAAATACTTTGTGTACATTCATTTGATGTAAAACTGCACATAGGATGTTTACAGTTACAAACAAGCTTCAACTCAAGCTTTTGAATGTATTTACGCGTTTTAAAAGCTCATACGAGTTGGGTGAAAGAGATTTGAGTTCTTTTGTGTTGTATATTAAGAGAAAGCATCCAAATACTTTGTTTGCATTCATTTGAGTGTGAAACTACACCAAGAATGTGTTAAATTACAAACAAGCTTCAACTCAAGCTTTTGAATGCATTTACGCGTTTTAATAGCTAATACGAGTAGGGTGAAAGAGATTTGAGTTCTTTTGTGTTTTATATTAAGAGAAAGCATCCAAATACTTTGTTTGCATTCATTTGAGTGTGAAACTACACCAAGAATGTGTTAGATTACAAACAAGCTTCAACTCAAGCTTTTGAATGCATTTACGCGTTTTAAAAGCTCGTACGAGGAGGGTGAAAGAGATTTGACTTCTTTTGTGTTGTATATTAAGAGAAAGCATCCAAATACTTTGTTTGCATTCATTTGAGTGTGAAACTACACCAAGAATGTGTTAGATTACAAACAAGCTTCAACTCAAGCTTTTGAATGCATTTACGCGTTTTAAAAGCTAATACGAGTAGGGTGAAAGAGATTTGAGTTCTTTTGTGTTGTATATTAAGAGAAAGCATCCAAATACTTTGTTTGCATTCATTTGAGTGTGAAACTACACCTAGGATGTTTACAAGTACAAAAAAGCTTCAACTCAAGCTTTTGATTGTATCTACGCCTTTTAAAAGCTCATACGAGTAGGGTGAAAGAGATTTGAGTTCTTTTTTATTGTATATTAAGAGAAAGCATCCAAATACTTTGTGTACATTCATTTGATGTAAAACTGCACATAGGATGTTTACAGTTACAAACAAGCTTCAACTCAAGCTTTTGAATGTATTTACGCGTTTTAAAAGCTCATACGAGTTGGGTGAAAGAGATTTGAGTTCTTTTGTGTTGTATATTAAGAGAAAGCATCCAAATACTTTGTTTGCATTCATTTGAGTGTGAAACTACACCAAGAATGTGTTAAATTACAAACAAGCTTCAACTCAAGCTTTTGAATGCATTTACGCGTTTTAATAGCTAATACGAGTAGGGTGAAAGAGATTTGAGTTCTTTTGTGTTTTATATTAAGAGAAAGCATCCAAATACTTTGTTTGCATTCATTTGAGTGTGAAACTACACCAAGAATGTGTTAGATTACAAACAAGCTTCAACTCAAGCTTTTGAATGCATTTACGCGTTTTAAAAGCTCGTACGAGGAGGGTGAAAGAGATTTGAGTTCTTTTGTGTTGTATATTAAGAGAAAGCATCCAAATACTTTGTTTGCATTCATTTGAGTGTGAAACTACACCAAGAATGTGTTAGATTACAAACAAGCTTCAACTCAAGCTTTTGAATGCATTTACGCGTTTTAAAAGCTAATACGAGTAGGGTGAAAGAGATTTGAGTTCTTTTGTGTTGTATATTAAGAGAAAGCATCCAAATACTTTGTTTGCATTCATTTGAGTGTGAAACTACACCAAGAATGTGTTAAATTACAAACAAGCTTCAACTCAAGCTTTTGAATGCATTTACGCGTTTTAATAGCTAATACGAGTAGGGTGAAAGAGATTTGAGTTCTTTTGTGTTTTATATTAAGAGAAAGCATCCAAATACTTTGTTTGCATTCATTTGAGTGTGAAACTACACCAAGAATGTGTTAGATTACAAACAAGCTTCAACTCAAGCTTTTGAATGCATTTACGCGTTTTAAAAGCTCGTACGAGGAGGGTGAAAGAGATTTGAGTTCTTTTGTGTTATATATTAAGAGAAAGCATCCAAATACTTTGTTTGCATTCATTTGAGTGTGAAACTACACCAAGAATGTGTTAGATTACAAACAAGCTTCAACTCAAGCTTTTGAATGCATTTACGCGTTTTAAAAGCTAATACGAGTAGGGTGAAAGAGATTTGAGTTATTTTGTGTTGTATATTAAGAGAAAGCATCCAAATACTTTGTTTGCATTCATTTGAGTGTGAAACTACACCTAGGATGTTTACAAGTACAAAAAAGCTTCAACTCAAGCTTTTGATTGTATCTACGCCTTTTAAAAGCTCATACGAGTAGGGTGAAAGAGATTTGAGTTCTTTTTTATTGTATATTAAGAGAAAGCATCCAAATACTTTGTGTACATTCATTTGATGTAAAACTGCACATAGGATGTTTACAGTTACAAACAAGCTTCAACTCAAGCTTTTGAATGTATTTACGCGTTTTAAAAGCTCATACGAGTAGTGTGAAAGAGATTTGAGTTCTTTTGTGTTGTATATTAAGAGAAAGCATCCAAATACTTTGTTTGCATTTATTTGAGTGTGAAACTACACCAAGAATGTGTTAAATTACAAACAAGCTTCAACTCAAGCTTTTGAATGCATTTACGCGTTTTAATAGCTAATACGAGTAGGGTGAAAGAGATTTGAGTTCTTTTGTGTTTTATATTAAGAGAAAGCATCCAAATACTTTGTTTGCATTCATTTGAGTGTGAAACTACACCAAGAATGTGTTAGATTACAAACAAGCTTCAACTCAAGCTTTTGAATGCATTTACGCGTTTTAAAAGCTCATACGAGTAGGGTGAAAGAGATTTGATTTCTTTTCTGTTGTATATTAAGAGAAAGAACCCAAATGTTTTGTTTGCATTCTTTTGAGTATGAAACTTCACCAAGAATGTGTTAAATTACAAACAAGCTTCAACTCATGCTTTTGAATGCATTTACGCGTTTTAAAAGCTCATACGAGTAGGGTGAAAGATATTTGAGTTCTTTTGTGTTGTATATTAAGAGAAAGCATCCAAATACTTTGTTTGCATTCATTTGAGTGTGAAACTACACCAAGAATGTGTTAGATTACAAACAAGCTTCAACTCAAGCTTTTGAATGCATTTACGCGTTTTAATAGCTAAAACGAGTAGGGTGAAAGAGATTTGAGTTCTTTTGTGTTGTATAATAAGAGAAAGCATCCAAATACTTTGTTTGCATTCATTTGAGTGTGAAACTACACCTAGGATGTTTACAAGTACAAAAAAGTTTCAACTCAAGCTTTTGAATGTATTTACGCGTTTTAAAAGCTCATACGAGTAGGGTGAAAGAGATTTGAGTTCTTTTGTGTTGTATAGTAAGAGAAAGCATCCAAATACTTTGTTTGCATTCATTTGAGTGTGAAACTACACCTAGGATGTTTACAAGTACAAACAAGCTTCAACTCAAGCTTTTGAATGTATTTACGCGTTTTAAAAGCTCATACGAGTAGGGTGAAAGAGATTTGAGTTCTTTTGTGTTGTATATTAAGAGAAAGCATCCAAATACTTTTTTTGCATTCATTTGATTGTGGAACTACACCAAGAATGTGTTAAATTACAAACAAGCTTCAACTCAAGCTTTTGAATGCATTTACGCGTTTTAAAAGCTCATACGAGTAGGGCGAAAGAGATTTGAGTTCTTTTGTGTTGTATAGTAAGAGAAAGCATCCAAATACTTTGTTTGCATTCATTTGAGTGTTAAACTACACCTAGGATGTTTACAGTTACAAACAAGCTTCAACTCATGCTTTTGAATTCATTTACGCGTTTTAATAGCTAAAACGAGTAGGGTGAAAGAGATTTGAGTTCTTTTGTGTTGTATAGTAAGAGAAAGCATCCAAATACTTTGTTTTCATTCATTTGAGTGTGAAACTACACCTAGGATGTTTACAAGTACAAACAAGCTTCAACTCAAGCTTTTGAATGTATTTACCCGTTTTAAAAGCTCATACGAGTAGGGTGAAAGAGATTTGAGTTCTTTTGTGTTGTATATTAAGAGAAAGCATCCAAATACTTTGTTTGCATTCATTTGAGTGTGAAACTACACCAAGAATGTGTTAAATTACAAACAAGCTTCAACTCAAGCTTTTGAATGCATTTACGCGTTTTAAAAGCTCATACGAGTAGGGCGAAAGAGATTTGAGTTCTTTTGTGTTGTATATTAAGAGAAAGCATCCAAATACTTTGTTTGCATGCATTTGAGTGTGAAACTACACCTAGGATGTTTACAAGTACAAACAAGCTTCAACTCAAGCTTTTGAATGCATTTACGCGTTTTAAAAGCTCATACGACTAGGGTGAAAGAGATTTGAGTTCTTTTGTGTTGTATATTAAGAGAAAGCATCCAAATACTTTGTTTGCATTCATTTGAGTGTGAAACTACACCAAGAATGTGTTAGATTACAAACAAGCTTCAACTCAAGCTTTTGAATGCATTTACGCGTTTTAAAAGCTAATACGAGTAGGGTGAAAGAGATTTGAGTTCTTTTGTGTTGTATATTAAGAGAAAGCATCCAAATACTTTGTTTGCATTCATTTGAGTGTGAAACTACACCTAGGATGTTTACAAGTACAAAAAAGCTTCAACTCAAGCTTTTGAATGTATTTACGCGTTTTAAAAGCTCATACGACTAGGGTGAAAGAGATTTGAGTTCTTTTGTGTTGTATATTAAGAGAAAGCATCCAAATACTTTGTTTGCATTCATTTGAGTGTGAAACTACACCTAGGATGTTTACAGTTACAAACAAGCTTCAACTCATGCTTTTGAATTCATTTACGCGTTTTAAAAGCTCATACGAGTAGGGTGAAAGAGATTTGAGTTCTTTTGTGTTGTATAGTAAGAGAAAGCATCCAAATACTTTGTTTGCATTCATTTGAGTGTGAAACTACACCTAGGATGTTTACAAGTACAAACAAGCTTCAACTCAAGCTTTTGAATGTATTTACGCGTTTTAAAAGCTCATACGAGTAGGGTGAAAGAGATTTGAGTTCTTTTGTGTTGTATATTAAGAGAAAGCATCCAAATACTTTGTTTGCATTCATTTGAGTGTGAACCTACACCAAGAATGTGTTAAATTACAAACAAGCTTCAACTCAAGCTTTTGAATGCATTTACGCGTTTTAAAAGCTCATACGAGTAGGGCGAAAGAGATTTGAGTTCTTTTGTGTTGTATATTAAGAGAAAGCATCCAAATACTTTGTTTGCATGCATTTGAGTGTGAAACTACACCTAGGATGTTTACAAGTACAAACAAGCTTCAACTCAAGCTTTTGAATGCATTTACGCGTTTTAAAAGCTCATACGACTAGGGTGAAAGAGATTTGAGTTCTTTTGTGTTGTATATTAAGAGAAAGCATCCAAATACTTTGTTTGCATTCATTTGAGTGTGAAACTACACCTAGGATGTTTACAAGTACAAAAAAGCTTCAACTCAAGCTTTTGAATGTATTTACGCGTTTTAAAAGCTCATACGAGTAGGGTGAAAGAGATTTGAGTTCTTTTGTGTTGTATATTAAGAGAAAGCATCCAAATACTTTGTTTGCATTCATTTGAGTGTGAAACTACACCAAGAATGTGTTAAATTACAAACAAGCTTCAACTCAAGCTTTTGAATGCATTTACGCGTTTTAAAAGCTCATACAAGTAGGGCGAAAGAGATTTGAGTTCTTTTGTGTTGTATATTAAGAGAAAGCATCCAAATACTTTGTTTGCATGCATTTGAGTGTGAAACTACACCTAGGATGTTTACAAGTACAAACAAGCTTCAACACAAGCTGTTGAATGAATGTACGCGTTTTAACAGCTCTTACGACTAGGGTGATAGAAATTGAGTTCTTTTGTGTTGTATATTAAGAGAAAATATCCAAATACTTTGTTTGCATTCATTTGAGTGTGAAATAACACCAGGGTTGTTTACAAGTACAAACAATTTTCAACTCAAGTTTTTGAATGCATTTACGCGTTTTAAAAGCTCATACGAGTAGGGTGAAAGAGATTTGATTTCTTTTCTGTTGTATATTAAGAGAAAGAACCCAAATGTTTTGTTTGCATTCTTTTGAGTATGAAACTTCACCAAGAATGTGTTAAATTACAAACAAGCTTCAACTCATGCTTTTGAATGCATTTACGCGTTTTAAAAGCTCATACGAGTAGGGTGAAAGAGATTTGAGTTCTTTTGTGTTGTATAGTAAGAGAAAGCATCCAAATACTTTGTTTGCATTCATTTGAGTGTGAAACTACACCTAGGATGTTTACAGTTACAAAGAAGCTTCAACTCATGCTTTTGAATTCATTTACGCGTTTTAAAAGCTCATACGAGTAGGGTGAAAGAGATTTGAGTTCTTTTGTGTTGTATATAAAGAGAAAGTATCCAAATACTTTGTTTGTATTCATTTGAGTGTGAAACTACACCGAGGATGTTTACAGTTACAAACACGCTTCAACTCAAGCTTTTGAATGCATTTACGCGTTTTAAAAGCTCATACGAGTAGGGTGAAAGAGATTTGAGTTCTTCTGTGTTGTATATTAAGAGAAAGCATCCAAATACTTTCTTTGCATTCATTTGAGTGTGAAATATACCTAGGATGTTTACAGTTACAAAAAAGTTTCAACTCAAGCTTTTGACTGCATTTACGCGTTTTAAAAGCTCATACGAGTATGGTGAAAAGAGATTTGAGTTCTTTTGTGTTGTATAGTAAGAGAAAGCATCCAAATACTTTGTTTGCCTTCATTTGAGTGTGAAACAACACCGAGGATGTTTACAAGTACAAACAAGCTTCAACTCAAGCTTTTGAATGAATTTACGCGTTTTAACAGCTCTTACGACTAGGGTGATAGAAATTGAGTTATTTTGTGTTGTATATTAAGAGAAAGCATCCAAATACTTTGTTTGCATTCATTTGAGTGTGAAACTACACCTAGGATGTTTACAGTTACAAACAAGCTTCAACTCATGCTTTTGAATTCATTTACGCGTTTTAAAAGCTCATACGAGTAGGGTGAAAGAGATTTGAGTTCTTTTGTGTTGTATAGTAAGAGAAAGCATCCAAATACTTTGTTTGCATTCAATTGAGTGTGAAACTACACTAGGATGTTTACAGTTACAAACAAGCTTCAACTCAAGCTTTTGAATGCATTTACGCGTTTTAAAAGCTCATACGAGTAGGGTGAAGGAGATTTGAGTTCTTTTGTGTTGTATACTAAGAGAAAGCATCCAAATACTCTGTTTGCATTCATTTGAGTGTGAAACTACACCTAGGATGTTTACAAGTACAAACAAGCTTCAACTCAAGCTTTTGAATGAATTTACGCGTTTTAACAGCTCTTACGACTAGGGTGATAGAAATTGAGTTCTTTTGTGTTGTATATTAAGAGAAAATATCCAAATACTTTGTTTGCATTCATTTGAGTGTGAAATAACACCAGGGTTGTTTACAAGTACAAACAATTTTCAACTCAAGTTTTTGAATGCATTTACGCGTTTTAAAAGCTCATACGAGTAGGGTGAAAGAGATTTGATTTCTTTTCTGTTGTATATTAAGAGAAAGAACCCAAATGTTTTGTTTGCATTCTTTTGAGTATGAAACTTCACCAAGAATGTGTTAAATTACAAACAAGCTTCAACTCATGCTTTTGAATGCATTTACGCGTAATAAAAGCTCATACGAGTAGGGTGAAAGAGATTTGAGTTCTTTTGTGTTGTATATTAAGAGAAAGTATCCAAATACTTTGTTTGCATGCATTTGAGTGTGAAACTACACCTAGGATGTTTACAAGTACAAACAAGCTTCAACTCAAGCTTTTGAATGCATTTACGCGTTTTAAAAGCTCATACGAATAGGGTGAAAGAGATTTGAGTTCTTTTGTGTTGTATATTAAGAGAAAGCATCCAAATACTTTGTTTGCATTCATTTGAGTGTGAAACTACACCTAGGATGTTTACAAGTACAAAAAAGCTTCAACTCAAGCTTTTGAATGTATTTACGCGTTTTAAAAGCTCATACGAGTAGGGTGAAAGAGATTTGAGTTCTTTTGTGTTGTATATTAAGAGAAAACATCCAAATACTTTTTTGTCATTCATTTTTGTGTGAAACTTTACCTAGGATGTTTATAGTTACAAAAAAGCTTCAACTCAAGCTTTTGAATGCGTTTACGCGTTTTAAAAGTTCATACGAGTAGGGTGAAAGATATTTGAGTTCTTTTTTGTTGTATATTAAGAGAAAGCATCCAAATACTTTGTTTGCATTCATTTGAGTGTAAAACTACACCTAGGATGTTTACAGTTAAAAACAAGCTTCAACTCAAGCTTTTGAATGCATTTACGTATTTTAAAAGCTCATACGAGTAGGGTGAAGGAGATTTGAGTTCTTTTGTGTTGTATACTAAGAGAAAGCATCCAAATACTTTGTTTGCTTTCATTTGAGTGTGAAACAACACCTAGGATGTTTACAAGTACAAACAAGCTTCAACTCAAGCTTTTGAATGAATTTACGCGTTTTAACAGCTCTTACGACTAGGGTGATAGAAATTGAGTTCTTTTGTGTTGTATATTAAGAGAAAGCATCCAAATACTTTGTTTGCATTCATTTGAGTGTGAAACTACACCTAGGATGTTTACAGTTACAAACAAGCTTCAACTCATGCTTTTGAATTCATTTACGCGTTTTAAAAGCTCATACGAGTAGGGTGAAAGAGATTTGAGTTCTTTTGTGTTGTATAGTAAGAGAAAGCATCCAAATACTTTGTTTGCATTCATTTGAGTGTGAAACTACACTAGGATGTTTACAGTTACAAACAAGCTTCAACTTAAGCTTTTGAATGCATTTACGCGTTTTAAAAGCTCATACGAGTAGGGTGAAGGAGATTTGAGTTCTTTTGTGTTGTATACTAAGAGAAAGCATCCAAATACTCTGTTTGCATTCATTTGAGTGTGAAACTACACCTAGGATGTTTACAAGTACAAACAAGCTTCAACTCAACCTTTTGAATGAATTTACGCGTTATAACAGCTCTTACGACTAGGGTGATAGAAATTGAGTTCTTTTGTGTTGTATATTAAGAGAAAATATCCAAATACTTTGTTTGCATTCATTTGAGTGTGAAATAACACCAGGGTTGTTTACAAGTACAAACAAGCTTCAACTCAAGCTTTTGAATGTATTTACGCGTTTTAAAAGCTCATACGAGTAGGGCGAAAGAGATTTGAGTTCTTTTGTGTTGTATATTAAGAGAAAGCATCCAAATACTTTGCTTGCATTCATTTGAGTGTGAAACTACACCAAGAATGTGTTAAATTACAAACAAGCTTCAACTCAAGCTTTTGAATGCATTTACGCGTTTTAAAAGCTCATACGAGTAGGGCGAAAGAGATTTGAGTTCTTTTGTGTTGTATATTAAGAGAAAGCATCCAAATACTTTATTTGCATGCATTTGAGTGTGAAACTACACCTAGGATGTTTACAAGTACAAACAAGCTTCAACTCAAGCTTTTGAATGCAATTACGAGTTTTAAAAGCTCATACGACCAGGGTGAAAGAGATTTGAGTTCTTTTGTGTTGTATATTAAGAGAAAGCATCCAAATACTTTGTTTGCATTCATTTGAGTGTGAAACTACACCAAGAATGTGTTAGATTACAAACAAGCTTCAACTCAAGCTTTTGAATGCATTTACGCGTTTTAAAAGCTAATACGAGTAGGGTGAAAGAGATTTGAGTTCTTTTGTGTTGTATATTAAGAGAAAGCATCCAAATACTTTGTTTGCATTCATTTGAGTGTGAAACTACACCTAGGATGTTTACAAGTACAAAAAAGCTTCAACTCAAGCTTTTGAATGTATTTACGCGTTTTAAAAGCTCATACGAGTAGGGTGAAAGAGATTTGAGTTCTTTTGTGTTGTATATTAAGAGAAAACATCCAAATACTTTTTTGTCATTCATTTTTGTGTGAAACTTTACCTAGGATGTTTATAGTTACAAAAAAGCTTCAACTCAAGCTTTTGAATGCGTTTACGCGTTTTAAAAGTTCATACGAGTAGGGTGAAAGTTATTTGAGTTCTTTTTTGTTGTATATTAAGAGAAAGCATCCAAATACTTTGTTTGCATTCATTTGAGTGTAAAACTACACCTAGGATGTTTACAGTTACAAACAAGCTTCAACTCAAGCTTTTGAATGCATTTACGCGTTTTAAAAGCTCGTACGAGGAGGGTGAAAGAGATTTGAGTTCTTTTGTGTTGTATATTAAGAGAAAGCATCCAAATACTTTGTTTGCATTCATTTGAGTGTGAAACTACACCAAGAATGTGTTAGATTACAAACAAGCTTCAACTCAAGCTTTTGAATGCATTTACGCGTTTTAAAAGCTAATACGAGTAGGGTGAAAGAGATTTGAGTTCTTTTGTGTTGTATATTAAGAGAAAGCATCCAAATACTTTGTTTGCATTCATTTGAGTGTGAAACTACACCTAGGATGTTTACAAGTACAAAAAAGCTTCAACTCAAGCTTTTGATTGTATCTACGCCTTTTAAAAGCTCATACGAGTAGGGTGAAAGAGATTTGAGTTCTTTTTTATTGTATATTAAGAGAAAGCATCCAAATACTTTGTGTACATTCATTTGATGTAAAACTGCACATAGGATGTTTACAGTTACAAACAAGCTTCAACTCAAGCTTTTGAATGTATTGACGCGTTTTAAAAGCTCATACGAGTAGGGTGAAAGAGATTTGAGTTCTTTTTTGTTGTATATTAAGAGAAAGCATCCAAATACTTTGTTTGCATTCATTTGAGAGTGAAACTACACCAAGAATGTGTTAAATTACAAACAAGCTTCAACTCAAGCTTTTGAATGCATTTACGCGTTTTAATAGCTAATACGAGTAGGGTGAAAGAGATTTGAGTTCTTTTGTGTTTTATATTAAGAGAAAGCATCCAAATACTTTGTTTGCATTCATTTGAGTGTGAAACTACACCAAGAATGTGTTAGATTACAAACAAGCTTCAACTCAAGCTTTTGAATGCATTTACGCGTTTTAAAAGCTCATACGAGTAGGGTGAAAGAGATTTGATTTCTTTTCTGTTGTATATTAAGAGAAAGAACCCAAAAGTTTTGTTTGCATTCTTTTGAGTATGAAACTTCACCAAGAATGTGTTAAATTACAAACAAGCTTCAACTCATGCTTTTGAATGCATTTACGCGTTTTAAAAGCTCATACGAGTGGGGTGAAAGATATTTGAGTTCTTTTGTGTTGTATATTAAGAGAAAGCATCCAAATACTTTGTTTGCATTCATTTGAGTGTGAAACTACACCAAGAATGTGTTAGATTACAAACAAGCTTCAACTCAAGCTTTTGAATGCATTTACGCGTTTTAATAGCTAAAACGAGTAGGGTGAAAGAGATTTGAGTTCTTTTGTGTTTTATATTAAGAGAAAGCATCCAAATACTTTGTTTGCATTCATTTGAGTGTGAAACTACACCTAGGATGTTTACAAGTACAAACAAGCTTCAACACAAGCTGTTGAATGAATGTACGCGTTTTAACAGCTCTTACGACTAGGGTGATAGAAATTGAGTTCTTTTGTGTTGTATATTAAGAGAAAATATCCAAATACTTTGTTTGCATTCATTTGAGTGTGAAATAACACCAGGGTTGTTTACAAGTACAAACAATTTTCAAACTCAAGTTTTTGAATGCATTTACGCGTTTTAAAAGCTCATACGAGTAGGGTGAAAGAGATTTGATTTCTTTTCTGTTGTATATTAAGAGAAAGAACCCAAATGTTTTGTTTGCTTTCTTTTGAGTATGAAACTTCACCAAGAATGTGTTAAATTACAAACAAGCTTCAACTCATGCTTTTGAATGCATTTACGCGTTTTAAAAGCTCATACGAGTAGGGTGAAAGAGATTTGAGTTCCTTTGTGTTGTATATTAAGAGAAAGCATCCAAATACTTTGTTTGCATTCATTTGAGTGTGAAACTACACCAAGAATGTGTTAAATTACAAACAAGCTTCAACTCAAGCTTTTGAATGCATTTACGCGTTTTAATAGCTAATACGAGTAGGGTGAAAGAGATTTGAGTTCTTTTGTGTTTTATATTAAGAGAAAGCATCCAAATACTTTGTTTGCATTCATTTGAGTGTGAAACTACACCAAGAATGTGTTAGATTACAAACAAGCTTCAACTCAAGCTTTTGAATGCATTTACGCGTTTTAAAAGCTCATACGAGTAGGGTGAAAGAGATTTGATTTCTTTTCTGTGGTATATTAAGAGAAAGAACCCAAAAGTTTTGTTTGCATTCTTTTGAGTATGAAACTTCACCAAGAATGTGTTAAATTACAAACAAGCTTCAACTCATGCTTTTGAATGCATTTACGCGTTTTAAAAGCTCATACGAGTAGGGTGAAAGATATTTGAGTTCTTTTGTGTTGTATATTAAGAGAAAGCATCCAAATACTTTGTTTGCATTCATTTGAGTGTGAAATAACACCAGGGTTGTTTACAAGTACAAACAATTTTCAACTCAAGTTTTTGAATGCATTTACGCGTTTTAAAAGCTCATACGAGTATGGTGAAAAGAGATTTGAGTTCTTTTGTGTTGTATAGTAAGAGAAAGCATCCAAATACTTTGTTTGCTTTCATTTGAGTGTGAAACAACACCGAGGATGTTTACAAGTACAAACAAGCTTCAACTCAAGCTTTTGAATGAATTTACGCGTTTTAACAGCTCTTACGACTAGGGTGATAGAAATTGAGTTCTTTTGTGTTGTATATTAAGAGAAAGCATCCAAATACTTTGTTTGCATTCATTTGAGTGTGAAACTACACCTAGGATGTTTACAGTTACAAACAAGCTTCAACTCATGCTTTTGAATTCATTTACGCGTTTTAAAAGCTCATACGAGTAGGGTGAAAGAGATTTGAGTTCTTTTGTGTTGTATAGTAAGAGAAAGCATCCAAATACTTTGTTTGCATTCAATTGAGTGTGAAACTACACTAGGATGTTTACAGTTACAAACAAGCTTCAACTCAAGCTTTTGAATGCATTTACGCGTTTTAAAAGCTCATACGAGTAGGGTGAAGGAGATTTGAGTTCTTTTGTGTTGTATACTAAGAGAAAGCATCCAAATACTCTGTTTGCATTCATTTGAGTGTGAAACTACACCTAGGATGTTTACAAGTACAAACAAGCTTCAACTCAAGCTTTTGAATGAATTTACGCGTTTTAACAGCTCTTACGACTAGGGTGATAGAAATTGAGTTCTTTTGTGTTGTATATTAAGAGAAAATATCCAAATACTTTGTTTGCATTCATTTGAGTGTGAAATAACACCAGGGTTGTTTACAAGTACAAACAATTTTCAACTCAAGTTTTTGAATGCATTTACGCGTTTTAAAAGCTCATACGAGTAGGGTGAAAGAGATTTGATTTCTTTTCTGTTGTATATTAAGAGAAAGAACCCAAATGTTTTGTTTGCATTCTTTTGAGTATGAAACTTCACCAAGAATGTGTTAAATTACAAACAAGCTTAAACTCATGCTTTTGAATGCATTTACGCGTTTTAAAAGCTCATACGAGTAGGGTGAAAGAGATTTGAGTTCTTTTGTGTTGTATATTAAGAGAAAGCATCCAAATACTTTGTTTGCATTCATTTGAGTGTGAAACTACACCTAGGATGTTTACAGTTACAAACAAGCTTCAACTCATGCTTTTGAATTCATTTACGCGTTTTAAAAGCTCATACGAGTAGGGTGAAAGAGATTTGAGTTCTTTTGTGTTGTATAGTAAGAGAAAGCATCCAAATACTTTGTTTGCATTCATTTGAGTGTGAAACTACACCTAGGATGTTTACAAGTACAAACAAGCTTCAACTCAAACTTTTGAATGTATTTACGCGTTTTAAAAGCTCATACGAGTAGGGTGAAAGAGATTTGAGTTCTTTTGTGTTGTATATTAAGAGAAAGCATCCAAATACTTTGTTTGCATTCATTTGAGTGTGAAACTACACCTAGGATGTTTACAAGTACAAACAAGCTTCAACTCAAGCTTTTGAATGTATTTACGCGTTTTAAAAGCTCATACGAGTAGGGTGAAAGAGATTTGAGTTCTTTTGTGTTGTATATTAAGAGAAAGCATCCAAATACTTTGTTTGCATTCATTTGAGTGTGAAACTACACCAAGAATGTGTTAAATTACAAACAAGCTTCAACTCAAGCTTTTGAATGCATTTACGCGTTTTAAAAGCTCATACGAGTAGGGCGAAAGAGATTTGAGTTCTTTTGTGTTGTATATTAAGAGAAAGCATCCAAATACTTTGTTTGCATGCATTTGAGTGTGAAACTACACCTAGGATGTTTACAAGTACAAACAAGCTTCAACTCAAGCTTTTGAATGCATTTACGCTTTTTAAAAGCTCATACGACTAGGGTGAAAGAGATTTGAGTTCTTTTGTGTTGTATATTAAGAGAAAGCATCCAAATACTTTGTTTGCATTCATTTGAGTGTGAAACTACACCTAGGATGTTTACAAGTACAAAAAATCTTCAACTCAAGCTTTTGAATGTATTTACGCGTTTTAAAAGCTCATACGAGTAGGGTGAAAGAGATTTGAGTTCTTTTGTTTTGTATATTAAGAGAAAACATCCAAATACTTTTTTTTCATTCATTTTTGTGTGAAACTTTACCTAGGATGTTTATAGTTACAAAAAAGCTTCAACTCAAGCTTTTGAATGCGTTTACGCGTTTTAAAAGTTCATACGAGTAGGGTGAAAGATATTTGAGTTCTTTTTTGTTGTATATTAAGAGAAAGCATCCAAATACTTTGTTTGCATTCATTTGAGTGTAAAACTACACCTAGGATGTTTACAGTTACAAACAAGCTTCAACTCAAGCTTTTGAATGCATTTACGCGTTTTAAAAGCTCATACGAGTAGGGTGAAGGAGATTTGAGTTCTTTTGTGTTGTATACTAAGAGAAAGCATCCAAATACTTTGTTTGCTTTCATTTGAGTGTGAAACTACACCTAGGATGTTTACAAGTACAAACAAGCTTCAACTCAAGCTTTTGAATGAATTTACGCGTTTTAACAGCTCTTACGACTAGGGTGATAGAAATTGAGTTCTTTTGTGTTGTATATTAAGAGAAAATATCCAAATACTTTGTTTGCATTCATTTGAGTGTGAAATAACACCAGGGTTGTTTACAAGTACAAACAAGCTTCAACTCAAGCTTTTGAATGTATTTACGCGTTTTAAAAGCTCATACGAGTAGGGCGAAAGAGATTTGAGTTCTTTTGTGTTGTATATTAAGAGAAAGCATCCAAATACTTTGTTTGCATTCATTTGAGTGTGAAACTACACCAAGAATGTGTTAAATTACAAACAAGCTTCAACTCAAGCTTTTGAATGCATTTACGCGTTTTAAAAGCTCATACGAGTAGGGCGAAAGAGATTTGAGTTCTTTTGTGTTGTATATTAAGAGAAAGCATCCAAATACTTTGTTTGCATGCATTTGAGTGTGAAACTACACCTAGGATGTTTACAAGTACAAACAAGCTTCAACTCAAGCTTTTGAATGCATTTACGAGTTTTAAAAGCTCATACGACTAGGGTGAAAGAGATTTGAGTTCTTTTGTGTTGTATATTAAGAGAAAGCATCCAAATACTTTGTTTGCATTCATTTGAGTGTGAAACTACACCAAGAATGTGTTAGATTACAAACAAGCTTCAACTCAAGCTTTTGATTGCATTTACGCGTTTTAAAAGCTAATACGAGTAGGGTGAAAGGGATTTGAGTTCTTTTGTGTTGTATATTAAGAGAAAGCATCCAAATACTTTGTTTGCATTCATTTGAGTGTGAAACTACACCTAGGATGTTTACAAGTACAAAAAAGCTTCAACTC
Organism: Tetragonia tetragonoides; assembly: GCA_038025085.1. Taxonomy (NCBI): domain Eukaryota; kingdom Viridiplantae; phylum Streptophyta; class Magnoliopsida; order Caryophyllales; family Aizoaceae; genus Tetragonia; species Tetragonia tetragonoides. The sequence goes on from CM076146.1 coordinate 22,278,063, forward strand.
AAGCTTTTGAATGTATTTACGCGTTTTAAAAGCTCATACGAGTAGGGTGAAAGAGGTTTGAGTTCTTTTGTGTTGTATATTAAGAGAAAACATCCAAATACTTTTTTGTCATTCATTTTTGTGTGAAACTTTACCTAGGATGTTTATAGTTACAAAAAAGCTTCAACTCAAGCTTTTGAATGCGTTTACGCGTTTTAAAAGTTCATACGAGTAGGGTGAAAGATATTTGAGTTCTTTTTTGTTGTATATTAAGAGAAAGCATCCAAATACTTTCTTTGCATTCATTTGAGTGTAAAACTACACTTAGGATGTTTACAGTTACAAACAAGCTTCAACTCAAGCTTTTGAATGCATTTACGCGTTTTAAAAGCTCGTACGAGGAGGGTGAAAGAGATTTGAGTTCTTTTGTGTTGTATATTAAGAGAAAGCATCCAAATACTTTGTTTGCATTCATTTGAGTGTGAAACTACACCAAGAATGTGTTAGATTACAAACAAGCTTCAACTCAAGCTTTTGAATGCATTTACGCGTTTTAAAAGCTAATACGAGTAGGGTGAAAGAGATTTGAGTTCTTTTGTGTTGTATATTAAGAGAAAGCATCCAAATACTTTGTTTGCATTCATTTGAGTGTGAAACTACACCTAGGATGTTTACAAGTACAAAAAAGCTTCAACTCAAGCTTTTGATTGTATCTACGCCTTTTAAAAGCTCATACGAGTAGGGTGAAAGAGATTTGAGTTCTTTTTTATTGTATATTAAGAGAAAGCATCCAAATACTTTGTGTACATTCATTTGATGTAAAACTGCACATAGGATGTTTACAGTTACAAACAAGCTTCAACTCAAGCTTTTGAATGTATTTACGCGTTTTAAAAGCTCATACGAGTAGGGTGAAAGAGATTTGAGTTCTTTTGTGTTGTATATTAAGAGAAAGCATCCAAATACTTTGTTTGCATTCATTTGAGTGTGAAACTACACCAAGAATGTGTTAAATTACAAACAAGCTTCAACTCAAGCTTTAGAATGCATTTACGCGTTTTAATAGCTAATACGAGTAGGGTGAAAGAGATTTGAGTTCTTTTGTGTTTTATATTAAGAGAAAGCATCCAAATACTTTGTTTGCATTCATTTGAGTGTGAAACTACACTAAGAATGTGTTAGATTACAAACAAGCTTCAACTCAAGCTTTTGAATGCATTTACGCGTTTTAAAAGCTCATACGAGTAGGGCGAAAGAGATTTGAGTTCTTTTGTGTTGTATATTAAGAGAAAGCATCCAAATACTTTGTTTGCATGCATTTGAGTGTGAAACTACACCTAGGATGTTTACAAGTACAAACAAGCTTCAACTCAAGCTTTTGAATGCATTTACGCGTTTTAAAAGCTCATACGACTAGGGTGAAAGAGATTTGAGTTCTTTTGTGTTGTATATTAAGAGAAAGCATCCAAATACTTTGTTTGCATTCATTTGAGTGTGAAACTACACCTAGGATGTTTACAAGTACAAAAAATCTTCAACTCAAGCTTTTGAATGTATTTACGCGTTTTAAAAGCTCATACGAGTAGGGTGAAAGAGATTTGAGTTCTTTTGTGTTGTATATTAAGAGAAAACATCCAAATACTTTTTTTTCATTCATTTTTGTGTGAAACTTTACCTAGGATGTTTATAGTTACAAAAAAGCTTCAACTCAAGCTTTTGAATGCGTTTACGCGTTTTAAAAGTTCATACGAGTAGGGTGAAAGATATTTGAGTTCTTTTTTGTTGTATATTAAGAGAAAGCATCCAAATACTTTGTTTGCATTCATTTGAGTGTAAAACTACACCTAGGATGTTTACAGTTACAAACAAGCTTCAACTCAAGCTTTTGAATGCATTTACGCGTTTTAAAAGCTCATACGAGTAGGGTGAAGGAGATTTGAGTTCTTTTGTGTTGTATACTAAGAGAAAGCATCCAAATACTTTGTTTGCTTTCATTTGAGTGTGAAACTACACCTAGGATGTTTACAAGTACAAACAAGCTTCAACTCAAGCTTTTGAATGCATTTACGCGTTTTAACAGCTCTTACGACTAGGGTGATAGAAATTGAGTTCTTTTGTGTTGTATATTAAGAGAAAATATCCAAATACTTTGTTTGCATTCATTTGAGTGTGAAATAACACCAGGGTTGTTTACAAGTACAAACAAGCTTCAACTCAAGCTTTTGAATGTATTTACGCGTTTTAAAAGCTCATACGAGTAGGGCGAAAGAGATTTGAGTTCTTTTGTGTTGTATATTAAGAGAAAGCATCCAAATACTTTGTTTGCATTCATTTGAGTGTGAAACTACACCAAGAATGTGTTAAATTACAAACAAGCTTCAACTCAAGCTTTTGAATGCATTTACGCGTTTTAAAAGCTCATACGAGTAGGGCGAAAGAGATTTGAGTTCTTTTGTGTTGTATATTAAGAGAAAGCATCCAAATACTTTGTTTGCATGCATTTGAGTGTGAAACTACACCTAGGATGTTTACAAGTACAAACAAGCTTCAACTCAAGCTTTTGAATGCATTTACGAGTTTTAAAAGCTCATACGACTAGGGTGAAAGAGATTTGAGTTCTTTTGTGTTGTATATTAAGAGAAAGCATCCAAATACTTTGTTTGCATTCATTTGAGTGTGAAACTACACCAAGAATGTGTTAGATTACAAACAAGCTTCAACTCAAGCTTTTGAATGCATTTACGCGTTTTAAAAGCTCATACGAGTAGGGCGAAAGAGATTTGAGTTCTTTTGTGTTGTATATTAAGAGAAAGCATCCAAATACTTTGTTTGCATTCATTTGAGTGTGAAACTACACCAAGAATGTGTTAAATTACAAACAAGCTTCAACTCAAGCTTTAGAATGCATTTACGCGTTTTAATAGCTAATACGAGTAGGGCGAAAGAGATTTGAGTTCTTTTGTGTTGTATATTAAGAGAAAGCATCCAAATACTTTGTTTGCATGCATTTGAGTGTGAAACTACACCTAGGATGTTTACAAGTACAAACAAGCTTCAACTCAAGCTTTTGAATGCATTTACGAGTTTTAAAAGCTCATACGACTAGGGTGAAAGAGATTTGAGTTCTTTTGTGTTGTATATTAAGAGAAAGCATCCAAATACTTTGTTTGCATTCATTTGAGTGTGAAACTACACCAAGAATGTGTTAGATTACAAACAAGCTTCAACTCAAGCTTTTGAATGCATTTACGCGTTTTAAAAGCTCATACGAGTAGGGCGAAAGAGATTTGAGTTCTTTTGTGTTGTATATTAAGAGAAAGCATCCAAATACTTTGTTTGCATTCATTTGCGTGTGAAACTACACCAAGAATGTGTTAAATTACAAACAAGCTTCAACTCAAGCTTTTGAATGCATTTACGCGTTTTAAAAGCTCATACGAGTAGGGCGAAAGAGATTTGAGTTCTTTTGTGTTGTATATTAAGAGAAAGCATCCAAATACTTTGTTTGCATGCATTTGAGTGTGTAACTACACCTAGGATGTTTACAAGTACAAACAAGCTTCAACTCAAGCTTTTGAATGCATTTACGAGTTTTAAAAGCTCATACGACTAGGGTGAAAGAGATTTGAGTTCTTTTGTGTTGTATATTAAGAGAAAGCATCCAAATACTTTGTTTGCATTCATTTGAGTGTGAAACTACACCAAGAATGTGTTAGATTACAAACAAGCTTCAACTCAAGCTTTTGAATGCATTTACGCGTTTTAAAAGCTAATACGAGTAGGGTGAAAGAGATTTGAGTTCTTTTGTGTTGTATATTAAGAGAAAGCATCCAAATACTTTGTTTGCATTCATTTGAGTGTGAAACTACACCTAGGATGTTTACAAGTACAAAAAAGCTTCAACTCAAGCTTTTGAATGTATTTACGCGTTTTAAAAGCTCATACGAGTAGGGTGAAAGAGATTTGAGTTCTTTTGTGTTGTATATTAAGAGAAAACATCCAAATAATTTTTTGTCATTCATTTTTGTGTGAAACTTTACCTAGGATGTTTATAGTTACAAAAAAGCTTCAACTCAAGCTTTTGAATGCGTTTACGCGTTTTAAAAGTTCATACGAGTAGGGTGAAAGATATTTGAGTTCTTTTTTGTTGTATATTAAGAGAAAGCATCCAAATACTTTGTTTGCATTCATTTGAGTGTAAAACTACACCTAGGATGTTTACAGTTACAAACAAGCTTCAACTCAAGCTTTTGAATGCATTTACGCGTTTTAAAAGCTCGTACGAGGAGGGTGAAAGAGATTTGAGTTCTTTTGTGTTGTATATTAAGAGAAAGCATCCAAATACTTTGTTTGCATTCATTTGAGTGTGAAACTACACCAAGAATGTGTTAGATTACAAACAAGCTTCAACTCAAGCTTTTGAATGCATTTACGCGTTTTAAAAGCTAATACGAGTAGGGTGAAAGAGATTTGAGTTCTTTTGTGTTGTATATTAAGAGAAAGCATCCAAATACTTTGTTTGCATTCATTTGAGTGTGAAACTACACCTAGGATGTTTACAAGTACAAAAAAGCTTCAACTCAAGCTTTTGATTGTATCTACGCCTTTTAAAAGCTCATACGAGTAGGGTGAAAGAGATTTGAGTTCTTTTTTATTGTATATTAAGAGAAAGCATCCAAATACTTTGTGTACATTCATTTGATGTAAAACTGCACATAGGATGTTTACAGTTACAAACAAGCTTCAACTCAAGCTTTTGAATGTATTTACGCGTTTTAAAAGCTCATACGAGTAGGGTGAAAGAGATTTGAGTTCTTTTGTGTTGTATATTAAGAGAAAGCAACCAAATACTTTGTTTGCATTCATTTGAGTGTGAAACTACACCAAGAATGTGTTAAATTACAAACAAGCTTCAACTCAAGCTTTTGAATGCATTTACGCGTTTTAATAGCTAATACGAGTAGGGTGAAAGAGATTTGAGTTCTTTTGTGTTTTATATTAAGAGAAAGCATCCAAATACTTTGTTTGCATTCATTTGAGTGTGAAACTACACCAAGAATGTGTTAGATTACAAACAAGCTTCAACTCAAGCTTTTGAATGCATTTACGCGTTTTAAAAGCTCATACGAGTAGGGTGAAAGAGATTTGATTTCTTTTCTGTTGTATATTAAGAGAAAGAACCCAAAAGTTTTGTTTGCATTCTTTTGAGTATGAAACTTCACCAAGAATGTGTTAAATTACAAACAAGCTTCAACTCATGCTTTTGAATGCATTTACGCGTTTTAAAAGCTCATACGAGTAGGGTGAAAGATATTTGAGTTCTTTTGTGTTGTATATTAAGAGAAAGCATCCAAATACTTTGTTTGCATTCATTTGAGTGTGAAACTACACCTAGGATGTTTACAAGTAAAAACACAAGAATGTGTTAGATTACAAACAAGCTTCAACTCAAGCTGTTGAATGAATTTACGCGTTTTAACAGCTCTTACGACTAGGGTGATAGAAATTGAGTTCTTTTGTGTTGTATATTAAGAGAAAGCATCCAAATACTTTGTTTGCATTCATTTGAGTGTGAAACTACACCAAGAATGTGTTAGATTACAAACAAGCTTCAACTCAAGCTTTTGAATGCATTTACCCGTTTTAATAGCTAAAACGAGTAGGGTGAAAGAGATTTGAGTTCTTTTGTGTTTTATATTAAGAGAAAGCATCCAAATACTTTGTTTGCATTCATTTGAGTGTGAAACTACACCTAGGATGTTTACAAGTACAAACAAGCTTCAACACAAGCTGTTGAATGAATGTACGCGTTTTAACAGCTCTTACGACTAGGGTGATAGAAATTGAGTTCTTTTGTGTTGTATATTAAGAGAAAATATCCAAATACTTTGTTTGCATTCATTTGAGTGTGAAATAACACCAGGGTTGTTTACAAGTACAAACAATTTTCAACTCAAGTTTTTGAATGCATTTACGCGTTTTAAAAGCTCATACGAGTAGGGTGAAAGAGATTTGATTTCTTTTCTGTTGTATATTAAGAGAAAGAACCCAAATGTTTTGTTTGCATTCTTTTGAGTATGAAACTTCACCAAGAATGTGTTAAATTACAAACAAGCTTCAACTCATGCTTTTGAATTCATTTACGCGTTTTAAAAGCTCATACGAGTAGGGTGAAAGAGATTTGAGTTCTTTTGTGTTGTATATAAAGAGAAAGCACCCAAATGTTTTGTTTGCATTCTTTTTAGTATGAAACTACACCAAGAATGTCTTAAATTATAAACAAGCTTCAACTCAAGCTTTTGAATGCATTTACGCGTTTTAAAAGCTCATACGAGTAGGGTGAAAGAGATTTGAGTTCTTTTGTGTTGTATATAAAGAGAAAGTATCCAAATACTTTGTTTGCATTCATTTGAGTGTGAATTTAAACCGAGGATGTTTACAGTTACAAACACGCTTCAACTCAAGCTTTTGAATGCATTTACGCGTTTTAAAAGCTCATACGAGTAGGGTGAAAGAGATTTGAGTTCTTCTGTGTTGTATATTAAGAGAAAGCATCCAAATACTTTCTTTGCATTCATTTGAGTGTGAAATATACCTAGGATGTTTACAGTTACAAACAAGTTTCAACTCAAGCTTTTGACTGCATTTACGCGTTTTAAAAGCTCATACGAGTATGGTAAAAAGAGATTTGAGTTCTTTTGTGTTGTATAGTAAGAGAAAGCATCCAAATACTTTGTTTGCTTTCATTTGAGTGTGAAACAACACCGAGGATGTTTACAAGTACAAACAAGCTTCAACTCAAGCTTTTGAATGAATTTACGCGTTTTAACAGCTCTTACGACTAGGGTGATAGAAATTGAGTTCTTTTGTGTTGTATATTAAGAGAAAGCATCCAAATACTTTGTTTGCATTCATTTGAGTGTGAAACTACACCTAGGATGTTTACAGTTACAAACAAGCTTCAACTCATGCTTTTGAATTCATTTACGCGTTTTAAAAGCTCATACGAGTAGGGTGAAAGAGATTTGAGTTCTTTTGTGTTGTATAGTAAGAGAAAGCATCCAAATACTTTGTTTGCATTCAATTGAGTGTGAAACTACACTAGGATGTTTACAGTTACAAACAAGCTTCAACTCAAGCTTTTGAATGCATTTACGCGTTTTAAAAGCTCATACGAGTAGGGTGAAGGAGATTTGAGTTCTTTTGTGTTGTATACTAAGAGAAAGCATCCAAATACTCTGTTTGCATTCATTTGAGTGTGAAACTACACCTAGGATGTTTACAAGTACAAACAAGCTTCAACTCAAGCTTTTGAATGAATTTACGCGTTTTAACAGCTCTTACGACTAGGGTGATAGAAATTGAGTTCTTTTGTGTTGTATATTAAGAGAAAATATCCAAATACTTTGTTTGCATTCATTTGAGTGTGAAATAACACCAGGGTTGTTTACAAGTACAAACAATTTTCAACTCAAGTTTTTGAATGCATTTACGCGTTTTAAAAGCTCATACGAGTAGGGTAAAAGAGATTTGATTTCTTTTCTGTTGTATATTAAGAGAAAGAACCCAAATGTTTTGTTTGCATTCTTTTGAGTATGAAACTTCACCAAGAATGTGTTAAATTACAAACAAGCTTCAACTCATGCTTTTGAATGCATTTACGCGTTTTAAAAGCTCATACGAGTAGGGTGAAAGAGATTTGAGTTCTTTTGTGTTGTATATTAAGAGAAAGCATCCAAATACTTTGTTTGCATTCATTTGAGTGTGAAACTACACCTAGGATGTTTACAGTTACAAACAAGCTTCAACTCATGCTTTTGAATTCATTTACGCGTTTTAAAAGCTCATACGAGTAGGGTGAAAGAGATTTGAGTTCTTTTGTGTTGTATAGTAAGAGAAAGCATCCAAATACTTTGTTTGCATTCATTTGAGTGTGAAACTACACCTAGGATGTTTACAAGTACAAACAAGCTTCAACTCAAGCTTTTGAATGTATTTACGCGTTTTAAAAGCTCATACGAGTAGGGTGAAAGAGATTTGAGTTCTTTTGTGTTGTATATTAAGAGAAAGCATCCAAATACTTTGTTTGCATTCATTTGAGTGTGAAACTACACCTAGGATGTTTACAGTTACAAACAAGCTTCAACTCATGCTTTTGAATTCATTTACGCGTTTTAAAAGCTCATACGAGTAGGGTGAAAGAGATTTGAGTTCTTTTGTGTTGTATAGTAAGAGAAAGCATCCAAATACTTTGTTTGCATTCATTTGAGTGTGAAACTACACCTAGGATGTTTACAAGTACAAACAAGCTTCAACTCAAGCTTTTGAATGTATTTACGCGTTTTAAAAGCTCATACGAGTAGGGTGAAAGAGATTTGAGTTCTTTTGTGTTGTATATTAAGAGAAAGCATCCACATACTTTGTTTGCATTCATTTGAGTGTGAAACTACACCAAGAATGTGTTAAATTACAAACAAGCTTCAACTCAAGCTTTTGAATGCATTTACGCGTTTTAAAAGCTCATACGAGTAGGGCGAAAGAGATTTGAGTTCTTTTGTGTTGTATATTAAGAGAAAGCATCCAAATACTTTGTTTGCATGCATTTGAGTGTGAAACTACACCTAGGATGTTTACAAGTACAAACAAGCTTCAACTCAAGCTTTTGAATGCATTTACGCGTTTTAAAAGCTCATACGACTAGGGTGAAAGAGATTTGAGTTCTTTTGTGTTGTATATTAAGAGAAAGCATCCAAATACTTTGTTTGCATTCATTTGAGTGTGAAACTACACCTAGGATGTTTACAAGTACAAAAAATCTTCAACTCAAGCTTTTGAATGTATTTACGCGTTTTAAAAGCTCATACGAGTAGGGTGAAAGAGATTTGAGTTCTTTTGTGTTGTATATTAAGAGAAAACATCCAAATACTTTTTTTTCATTCATTTTTGTGTGAAACTTTACCTAGGATGTTTATAGTTACAAAAAAGCTTCAACTCAAGCTTTTGAATGAATTTACGCGTTTTAACAGCTCTTACGACTAGGGTGATAGAAATTGAGTTCTTTTGTGTTGTATATTAAGAGAAAATATCCAAATACTTTGTTTGCATTCATTTGAGTGTGAAATAACACCAGGGTTGTTTACAAGTACAAACAAGCTTCAACTCAAGCTTTTGAATGTATTTACGCGTTTTAAAAGCTCATACGAGTAGGGCGAAAGAGATTTGAGTTCTTTTGTGTTGTATATTAAGAGAAAGCATCCAAATACTTTGTTTGCATTCATTTGAGTGTAAAACTACACCTAGGATGTTTACAGTTACAAACAAGCTTCAACTCAAGCTTTTGAATGCATTTACGCGTTTTAAAAGCTCATACGAGTAGGGTGAAGGAGATTTGAGTTCTTTTGTGTTGTATACTAAGAGAAAGCATCCAAATACTTTGTTTGCTTTCATTTGAGTGTGAAACTACACCTAGGATGTTTACAAGTACAAACAAGCTTCAACTCAAGCTTTTGAATGAATTTACGCGTTTTAACAGCTCTTACGACTAGGGTGATAGAAATTGAGTTCTTTTGTGTTGTATATTAAGAGAAAATATCCAAATACTTTGTTTGCATTCATTTGAGTGTGAAATAACACCAGGGTTGTTTACAAGTACAAACAAGCTTCAACTCAAGCTTTTGAATGTATTTACGCGTTTTAAAAGCTCATACGAGTAGGGCGAAAGAGATTTGAGTTCTTTTGTGTTGTATATTAAGAGAAAGCATCCAAATACTTTGTTTGCATTCATTTGAGTGTGAAACTACACCAAGAATGTGTTAGATTACAAACAAGCTTCAACTCAAGCTTTTGAATGCATTTACGCGTTTTAAAAGCTAATACGAGTAGGGTGAAAGGGATTTGAGTTCTTTTGTGTTGTATATTAAGAGAAAGCATCCAAATACTTTGTTTGCATTCATTTGAGTGTGAAACTACACCTAGGATGTTTACAAGTACAAAAAAGCTTCAACTCAAGCTTTTGAATGTATTTACGCGTTTTAAAAGCTCATACGAGTAGGGTGAAAGAGATTTGAGTTCTTTTGTGTTGTATATTAAGAGAAAACATCCAAATACTTTTTTGTCATTCATTTTTGTGTGAAACTTTACCTAGGATGTTTATAGTTACAAAAAAGCTTCAACTCAAGCTTTTGAATGCATTTACGCGTTTTAAAAGCTCGTACGAGGAGGGTGAAAGAGATTTGAGTTCTTTTGTGTTGTATATTAAGAGAAAGCATCCAAATACTTTGTTTGCATTCATTTGAGTGTGAAACTACACCTAGGATGTTTACAAGTATAAACAAGCTTCAACTCAAGCTTTTGAATGAATTTACGCGTTTTAACAGCTCTTACGACTAGGGTGATAGAAATTGAGTTCTTTTGTGTTGTATATTAAGAGAAAATATCCAAATACTTTGTTTGCATTCATTTGAGTGTGAAATAACACCAGGGTTGTTTACAAGTACAAACAATTTTCAACTCAAGTTTTTGAATGCATTTACGCGTTTTAAAAGCTCATACGAGTAGGGTGCAAGAGATTTGATTTCTTTTCTGTTGTATATTAAGAGAAAGCACCCAAATGTTATGTTTGCATTCTTTTGAGTATGAAACTTCACCAAGAATGTGTTAAATTACAAACAAGCTTCAACTCATGCTTTTGAATGCATTTACGCGTTTTAAAAGCTCATACGAGTAGGGTGAAAGAGATTTGAGTTCTTTTGTGTTGTATATTAAGAGAAAGCATCCAAATACTTTGTTTGCATTCATTTGAGTGTGAAACTACACCTAGGATGTTTACAGTTACAAGCAAGCTTCAACTCATGCTTTTGAATTCATTTACGCGTTTTAAAAGCTCATACGAGTAGGGTGAAAGAGATTTGAGTTCTTTTGTGTTGTATAGTAAGAGAAAGCATCCAAATACTTTGTTTGCATTCATTTGAGTGTGAAACTACACCTAGGATGTTTACAAGTACAAACAAGCTTCAACTCAAGCTTTTGAATGTATTTACGCGTTTTAAAAGCTCATACGAGTAGGGTGAAAGAGATTTGAGTTCTTTTGTGTTGTATATTAAGAGAAAGCATCCAAATACTTTGTTTGCATTCATTTGAGTGTGAAACTACACCAAGAATGTGTTAAATTACAAACAAGCTTCAACTCAAGCTTTTGAATGCATTTACGCGTTTTAAAAGCTCATACGAGTAGGGCGAAATAGATTTGAGTTCTTTTGTGTTGTATATTAAGAGAAAGCATCCAAATACTTTGTTTGCATGCATTTGAGTGTGAAACTACACCTAGGATGTTTACAAGTACAAACAAGCTTCAACTCAAGCTTTTGAATGCATTTACGCGTTTTAAAAGCTCATACGACTAGGGTGAAAGAGATTTGAGTTCTCTTGTGTTGTATATTAAGAGAAAGCATCCAAATACTTTGTTTGCATTCATTTGAGTGTGAAACTACACTTAGGATGTTTACAAGTACAAAAAAGCTTCAACTCAAGCTTTTGAATGTATTTACGCGTTTTAAAAGCTCATACGAGTAGGGTGAAAGAGATTTGAGTTCTTTTGTGTTGTATATTAAGAGAAAACATCCAAATACTTTTTTGTCATTCATTTTTGTGTGAAACTTTACCTAGGATGTTTATAGTTACAAAAAAGCTTCAACTCAAGCTTTTGAATGCGTTTACGCGTTTGAAAAGTTCATACGAGTAGGGTGAAAGATATTTGAGTTCTTTTTTGTTGTATATTAAGAGAAAGCATCCATATACTTTGTTTGCATTCATTTGAGTGTAAAACTACACCTAGGATGTTTACAGTTACAAACAAGCTTCAACTCAAGCTTTTGAATGCATTTACGCGTTTTAAAAGCTCGTACGAGGAGGGTGAAAGAGATTTGAGTTCTTTTGTGTTGTATAGTAAGAGAAAGCATCCAAATACTTTGTTTGCATTCATTTGAGTGTGAAACTACACCAAGAATGTGTTAGATTACAAACAAGCTTCAACTCAAGCTTTTGAATGCATTTACGCATTTTAATAGCTAATACGAGTAGGGTGAAAGAGATTTGAGTTCTTTTGTGTTTTATATTAAGAGAAAACATCCAAATACTTTGTTTGCATTCATTTGAGTGTGAAACTACACCAAGAATGTGTTAGATTACAAACAAGCTTCAACTCAAGCTTTTGAATGCATTTACGCGTTTTAAAAGCTCATACGAGTAGGGTGAAAGAGATTTGATTTCTTTTCTGTTGTATATTAAGAGAAAGAACCCAAATGTTTTGTTTGCATTCTTTTGAGTATGAAACTTCACCAAGAATGTGTTAAATTACAAACAAGCTTCAACTCATGCTTTTGAATGCATTTACGCGTTTTAAAAGCTCATACGAGTAGGGTGAAAGATATTTGAGTTCTTTTGTGTTGTATATTAAGAGAAAGCATCCAAATAGTTTGTTTGCATTCATTTGAGTGTGAAACTACACCAAGAATGTGTTAGATTACAAACAAGCTTCAACTCAAGCTTTTGAATGCATTTACGCGTTTTAATAGCTAAAACGAGTAGGGTGAAAGAGATTTGAGTTCTTTTGTGTTTTATATTAAGAGAAAGCATCCAAATACTTTGTTTGCATTCATTTGAGTGTGAAACTACACCTAGGATATTTACAAGTACAAACAAGCTTCAACACAAGCTGTTGAATGAATGTACGCGTTTTAACAGCTCTTACGACTAGGGTGATAGAAATTGAGTTCTTTTGTGTTGTATATTAAGAGAAAATATCCAAATACTTTGTTTGCATTCATTTGAGTGTGAAATAACACCAGGGTTGTTTACAAGTACAAACAATTTTCAACTCAAGTTTTTGAATGCATTTACGCGTTTTAAAAGCTCATACGAGTAGGGTGAAAGAGATTTGATTTCTTTTCTGTTGTATATTAAGAGAAAGAACCCAAATGTTTTGTTTGCATTCTTTTGAGTATGAAACTTCACCAAGAATGTGTTAAATTACAAACAAGCTTCAGCTCATGCTTTTGAATGCATTTACGCGTTTTAAAAGCTCATACGAGTAGGGTGAAAGAGATTTGAGTTCTTTTGTGTTGTATAGTAAGAGAAAGCATCCAAATACTTTGTTTGCATTCATTTGAGTGTGAAACTACACCTAGGATGTTTACAGTTACAAACAAGCTTCAACTCATGCTTTTGAATTCATTTACGCGTTTTAAAAGCTCATACGAGTAGGGTGAAAGAGATTTGAGTTCTTTTGTGTTGTATAGTAAGAGAAAGCATCCAAATACTTTGTTTGCATTCATTTGAGTGTGAAACTACACCTAGGATGTTTACAAGTACAAACAAGCTTCAACTCAAGCTTTTGAATGTATTTACGCGTTTTAAAAGCTCATACGAGTAGGGTGAAAGAGATTTGAGTTCTTTTGTGTTGTATATAAAGAGAAAGCACCCAAATGTTTTGTTTGCATTCTTTTTAGTATGAAACTACACCAAGAATGCGTTAAATTATAAACAAGCTTCAACTCAAGCTTTTGAATGCATTTACGCGTTTTAAAAGCTCATACGAGTAGGGTGAAAGAGATTTGAGTTCTTTTGTGTTGTATATAAAGAGAAAGTATCCAAATACTTTGTTTGCATTCATTTGAGTGTGAAACTACACCGAGGATGTTTACAGTTACAAACACGCTTCAACTCAAGCTTTTGAATGCATTTACGCGTTTTAAAAGCTCATACGAGTAGGGTGAAAGAGATTTGAGTTCTTCTGTGTTGTATATTAAGAGAAAGCATCCAAATACTTTCTTTGCATTCATTTGAGTGTGAAATATACCTAGGATGTTTACAGTTACAAACAAGTTTCAACTCAAGCTTTTGACTGCATTTACGCGTTTTAAAAGCTCATACGAGTATGGTGAAAAGAGATTTGATTTCTTTTGTGTTGTATAGTAAGAGAAAGCATCCAAATACTTTGTTTGCTTTCATTTGAGTGTGAAACAACACCGAGGATGTTTACAAGTACAAACAAGCTTCAACTCAAGCTTTTGAATGAATTTACGCGTTTTAACAGCTCTTACGACTAGGGTGATAGAAATTGAGTTCTTTTGTGTTGTACATTAAGAGAAAACATCCAAATACTTTTTTGTCATTCATTTTTGTGTGAAACTTTACCTAGGATGTTTATAGTTACAAAAAAGCTTCAACTCAAGCTTTTGAATGCGTTTACGCGTTTTAAAAGTTCATACGAGTAGGGTGAAAGATATTTGAGTTCTTTTTTGTTGTATATTAAGAGAAAGCATCCAAATACTTTGTTTGCATTCATTTGAGTGTAAAACTACACCTAGGATGTTTACAGTTACAAACAAGCTTCAACTCAAGCTTTTGAATGCATTTACGCGTTTTAAAAGCTCATACGAGTAGGGTGAAGGAGATTTGAGTTCTTTTGTGTTGTATACTAAGAGAAAGCATCCAAATACTTTGTTTGCTTTCATTTGAGTGTGAAACAACACCTAGGATGTTTACAAGTACAAACAAGCTTCAACTCAAGCTTTTGAATGATTTTACGCGTTTTAACAGCTCTTACGACTAGGGTGATAGAAATTGAGTTCTTTTGTGTTGTATATTAAGAGAAAGCATCCAAATACTTTGTTTGCATTCATTTGAGTGTGAAACTACACCTAGGATGTTTACAGTTACAAACAAGCTTCAACTCATGCTTTTGAATTCATTTACGCGTTTTAAAAGCTCATACGAGTAGGGTGAAAGAGATTTGAGTTCTTTTGTGTTGTATAGTAAGAGAAAGCATCCAAATACTTCGTTTGCATTCATTTGAGTGTGAAACTACACTAGGATGTTTACAGTTACAAACAAGCTTCAGCTCAAGCTTTTGAATGCATTTACGCGTTTTAAAAGCTCATACGAGTAGGGTGAAGGAGATTTGAGTTCTTTTGTGTTGTATACTAAGAGAAAGCATCCAAATACTCTGTTTGCATTCATTTGAGTGTGAAACTACACCTAGGATGTTTACAAGTACAAACAAGCTTCAACTCAAGCTTTTGAATGAATTTACGCGTTTTAACAGCTCTTACGACTAGGGTGATAGAAATTGAGTTCTTTTGTGTTGTATATTAAGAGAAAATATCCAAATACTTTGTTTGCATTCATTTGAGTGTGAAATAACACCAGGGTTGTTTACAAGTACAAACAATTTTCAACTCAAGTTTTTGAATGCATTTACGCGTTTTAAAAGCTCATACGAGTAGGGTGAAAGAGATTTGATTTCTTTTCTGTTGTATATTAAGAGAAAGAACCCAAATGTTTTGTTTGCATTCTTTTGAGTATGAAACTTCACCAGGAATGTGTTAAATTACAAACAAGCTTCAACTCATGCTTTTGAATGCATTTACGCGTTTTAAAAGCTCATACGAGTAGGGTGAAAGAGATTTGAGTTCTTTTGTGTTGTATATTAAGAGAAAGCATCCAAATACTTTGTTTGCATTCATTTGAGTGTGAAACTACACCTAGGATGTTTACAGTTACAAACAAGCTTCAACTCATGCTTTTGAATTCATTTACGCGTTTTAAAAGCTCATACGAGTAGGGTGAAAGAGATTTGAGTTCTTTTGTGTTGTATAGTAAGATAAAGCATCCAAATACTTTGTTTGCATTCATTTGAGTGTGAAACTACACCTAGGATGTTTACAAGTACAAACAAGCTTCAACTCAAGCTTTTGAATGTATTTACGCGTTTTAAAAGCTCATACGAGTAGGGTGAAAGAGATTTGAGTTCTTTTGTGTTGTATATTAAGAGAAAGCATCCAAATACTTTGTTTGCATTCATTTGAGTGTGTAACTACACCAAGAATGTGTTAAATTACAAACAAGCTTCAACTCAAGCTTTTGAATGCATTTACGCGTTTTAAAAGCTCATACGAGTAGGGCGAAAGAGATTTGAGTTCTTTTGTGTTGTATATTAAGAGAAAGCATCCAAATACTTTGTTTGCATGCATTTGAGTGTGAAACTACACCTAGGATGTTTACAAGTACAAACAAGCTTCAACTCAAGCTTTTGAATGCATTTACGCGTTTTAAAAGCTCATACGACTAGGGTGAAAGAGATTTGAGTTCTTTTGTGTTGTATATTAAGAGAAAGCATCCAAATACTTTGTTTGCATTCATTTGAGTGTGAAACTACACCAAGAATGTGTTAGATTACAAACAAGCTTCAACTCAAGCTTTTGAATGCATTTACGCGTTTTAAAAGCTAATACGAGTAGGGTGAAAGAGATTTGAGTTCTTTTGTGTTGTATATTAAGAGAAAGCATCCAAATACTTTGTTTGCATTCATTTGAGTGTGAAACTACACCTAGGATGTTTACAAGTACAAAAAAGCTTCAACTCAAGCTTTTGAATGTATTTACGCGTTTTAAAAGCTCATACGAGTAGGGTGAAAGAGATTTGAGTTCTTTTGTGTTCTATATTAAGAGAAAACATCCAAATACTTATTTGTCATTCATTTTTGTGTGAAACTTTACCTAGGATGTTTATAGTTACAAAAAAGCTTCAACTCAAGCTTTTGAATGCGTTTACGCGTTTTAAAAGTTCATACGAGTAGGGTGAAAGATGTTTGAGTTCTTTTTTGTTGTATATTAAGAGAAAGCATCCAAATACTTTGTTTGCATTCATTTGAGTGTAAAACTACACCTAGGATGTTTACAGTTACAAACAAGCTTCAACTCAAGCTTTTGAATGCATTTACGCGTTTTAAAAGCTAATACGAGTAGGGTGAAAGAGATTTGAGTTCTTTTGTGTTGTATATTAAGAGAAAGCATCCAAATACTTTGTTTGCATTCATTTGAGTGTGAAACTACACCTAGGATGTTTACAAGTACAAAAAAGCTTCAACTCAAGCTTTTGAATGTATTTACGCGTTTTAAA